>CM055972.1:6900000-9462500 GCA_029531755.1 Holothuria leucospilota
ATGTTTTTTTTTCATAGCATATAAACTTAAGTTGGAATATGTGTACTCACTTCTGAACATAGTGTTACGATAAACTCTGATAATTTCATTGGTAAAATCTTTGACTGGACTATGTGTGCATCTTGCTTAACTAGTCCGAGGCTGTACTATGTAGGGTAATTTTATTTTTGCAGACTTAGCTGGACTATGAAGGTTATTCTATTTATGTGGTATAAAACTAAACTGTACAAGTTAAGTGTAATCATAAAGTCAAGTCTGAACTATTAAGAGTAGATTTATTTACGTACACTGAGCTAGTTATATCTATCTGAAACTGGACTGTTTGTGTAAAATTATGTAATTTAAAACAAGAATATGGCTATTTTTACTTTCACAGGTTATAATCCAGTCATTGACCCTGAGGTGAATGCAGTTGTCGAAACCCCTATGGGTGTTCAAAACATTAAACTTTTCGACGATGGGATTGGAGAAGATATTACAAAAGGAGACGGGATTTACAGTGGATTTTTTACACGTTTCACTGCACCTGGAAGATACAATGTGCAAGTAAGTTTTCATGGTTTAGAAATGACCGTCAAACTCGTCAGGTGACGTCAGAAAGTTTATATCAAACAGGTTTAACAAATCATGGTTTTATCGAGGGGCTCTTAGGGTCCCACCCCTGATTAGTGTACCTAAAGTCTAGAAATAGAAGTACATATATTTTAGAGGTTGGAAAATGAATCTCATTCATCCAACTCCCATTGTCATAGCTTGGCTGTTTGCTAAGATATAAAACGTTGAAATTAAGCCAGGTAGTTGGAAATAGCCCATTGCGCAATAATTTGCGATGTCCTTGTTTTGCAACTCACATTACCTGCTTTTTGTTTTTCTTTTGAAATTAGGCCTAAATGTTGAAAAGCTTCCTGTTTTCTTGTATAGCTAGTTGTACTGAGATAGCTTGTATTGGTCATGTCAACCTATAACAGTAAGAAAGTGATCACATTTTAGCACACGAAGCGGTTGGTTTCGGTAAAACAAAGAAGAAATTTGCCATTTTAAATTGGGCAAAAAAGCTTCAAAATTCTATATCTAAGCTTAGAAATATCCATTGTAGGTGACAGTTTCACAATTTGACCTCTTCTGACCTCAACAAAAAGTGAATAACAAAAAATGAAATATGTCTCAGGAGGGATTCCTGCCGGACCGTCGGCGTGTGAAATCAATCACTAATCCATTACGCCGTCAACGAACTCGTTCAGTAGATGGTATATCTAATCATGCTATAGTCACGGCATCCTTTTCACGTGTTCGTAATTAGTTTAATTTAAATTAGTCTTATTACTGTAACAGTTATGCTTGTGAAAAAAGGATCGTTGTTTTCTATAACTTTATCTTTGTAATGGTAGAAAAATTCAGCCCTAACATTTTTTGGTCACGAAACGCCAGACACAATTGGGAGGTACCACCCAGTGGCGACCAGTGTCTATCTAGTTTACGAGGTTTTCCTAGTTGCACCTCTAATGAACTCATGGGACTGTCGACCTCCAACAATCTCCCTCTCGCTTAAAGTAACACATCTGTATACCAAGTATGAAAAGGATCCAGCATCTATAAAAGACTATAGTATGTCTTGAAATATGGTGTTTTTCTAACGATTTTCCATTTTTGACCTCTGATGACCTCAAATAACCTTTGACCTGAACTGAAAACAATAGGACTCTTCCTTTTAATATGATAAAGTTATATATCAAGTATGAAGATTGTCCGTCTTGCTATCTTGAGATACCGTGTTTACAAGCAGTTTTAAGAAATTTGTATTTTTACCTCCAGTCACCTCAGATAACCTTTGACCTTTGCCAAAGTCAATAGGGATTATGTTTGATTATAACGCATCCACATGCCAAGTATGCTCCCCACCGAGCAATATCGTGCCTAATAGGTTTTCAGGTTTTGACCTTTGGTGATCTCACATGACCTTTGATGCCCACCAGAAACAACAGCAACCTTCCTCTAAATATAATGAAATATCCCAAGTATGAAAATTATGCATTACTTATATCTTGGGATACGTTTTTTAAAAGTCAAGCGTCACAGACACTCAGATCATAGCACACAAATCTGAAACTTTTGTCAAAGGCCTGCTCGTGAGCTGAGGGGTAGCTTGTGCCCATTTAAAACTTCTAAAAGGGTCCAGAGGCCACGAAAGGGACCAAAATTAGTGTGTAAGTCAATGGAGGAATAATTAGTGGTGTGTTAACATAAGAGATTGGGAACCCTATGGGTTTATTGGAGATCGAAGATCACTGAGGTCATCAGAGGTGAACCACGAAAACCTTGTAAACTTAACTGATGGTGGGCGGTACCTCCAAATTGTGTACGTCCGGCGTTTCGTAACCAGTGAAAAGTTAGAGATGAACTTTTATACCATTTCAAGGATAAAATTATAGAGGACAAATTATTTTTCACAAGGACAACTGTTACAGTAGTAATTCTTATTTGTATACCTAGGATGATGTAACTATAGTACGATAATTGGAAATACCTTGCGCTAAACGAGTTCTTTGATGGCGTAGTGGAACAGTAATCGATTTCTCACACAGGGGACCCTGCTTCGAATCCCTTTATAGACACTTTCTTTTTTCAATATTTTGTTATTCAGTGTTTGGTGGGTTTCAAAGGTCAGTGAGGTCAGAAAAGGCAAATTGGCAAAATATCGTATATCGTAGAATTATATAGTCAAGAAGTATAACGACAAGCACGCCCTTTCGGCAGTGAATCACGAAGCCTTTGGGCTTTCCAGGCTGGTTACATTCTTTACGAGAATAGAAAGCAAATCTGTAGCCAGTGTTTCCGTGACAGCCACATGGCAATGGTGTCAATTAAATATTCAACACATAACTGCAACTCAAATTACTTTGATTTGCAGTTCTCGGTTCGTGGCTCGGGAAGAATCGTCAAAGGAGCCAGGGTTGGTATTGGTGCTGCAGTGGACCCAGACTTGGGTGACTCTGAATGGGATGTACTATATGAAGATGCTGGAGATGTTCAGAGGACCATCACTGGGGGAAGTTTTACTTGCAATAATCAGAGAACATGTCGAGGTATACAAAATCCGTCTTCACTGCATTTTGACTCAGTCTGAAAAAGCAAAATAAAATGTGTATTTGGTATGGTATTTTCAGACGCTGGTATCTCGAAAACTGGAGATCAACGTTAATGATTGTAGCTAGAAGTAATTTGTTTGTTGTCGCCGTTATTTGGAGTGGGCATTTCAATTGCATTATATTATATAATACGAATTTCATTAAATACCAGTGAGCGTCCAGCATACAAACCAGTAGAAATTAAACATTCAAATTAATGAGTAGTTATTACTTTTAATTTCATTTATGTTAACACCTCTTACGATAATCTTTTTTTCAATATTTGTTATTGTTTATATCTTACCAGCTATTAATAATTACGGTCCCTACCGAGTTACCAACCTTGCTGTGAGAAATATTGACAGGGACAATCGAACTTTTGATCTCGTATTTTTTGCACCTGGGGCAGACTTAATGGATGGAACCGGTAAGAGTACAGACAACGTACAATAAAATGACGTCCATAAGTGAAAGTTGCTAGCGTGTGATCTCTGTACAATTAGAACTGACACTGAGGAAGTTTGATCGGGGAGTTATTTAGGAGATAAAACGACAGCTTTTTCCTTTGTGCCGTGCTAGTTACCGCTAAGGTTACAAGCTTTGTTTAGTACTTGAAAATAAAATGGGGGTATGTGTGCAAGTTTAAGTACACATTACACTTATGCGTTAACATGTAGGCATAGACCTTATGTATACTAGTGCTTTTATTCACATCTACCGTTGGAATGCATCACTCTGTCAAATTTATGTTTTACACCCCACTCCCGCCATGCTCAAAACAAATCGCCTCCTTTATAAAGACATGTTGCATAATTAAAACAACATAAACGTGATGGTCATTACATACATCTTAAATGACGAACATTTTGCTGCAGGGAAGTGCATTTTATCGGCTAAAAAAAGTCAACTGCCAGTCAATTTCATTTACTTAAATTCTTAGATATCAATCAGGTAATGCACTTTTCAAAACCGAAGTTTTGAATTCCGTTTTTTACATTTTTTTCCCCATCTACTAAGGAGAAACCCACCATTCTTAATTCTCCATAGCCATTTGTTCTATTCTACCTTGCACTGAACACTAAACCAGATTTTGAGAGAAAATTAAAATCAAATTGTTGGAGGAACATTTTTCCTTATCTACCTGCAGAAAAAAGGGCAAATGGGAGACTATTTCTTCTCAACCAATTGAAATTCACCATTATGTAGTCCAGGAGATTCCCCGCTTTGGGAGAAAGAACTTTTCACCAGATAGGGAGAAAAAATTTTCATTGGGGCCGCCATCGTCGATGTAACCCACAAATCCATGTGTTTTTTGTTTACATTTTCAGTGGCGAATGGGTTTTGTAACCCCTTGCAAAATTTGTCGGTCTAATGTAATGGCATTATGTGTATATTTGGTAATTGCTTTGTCATAGCTAAGTCAGGAAGTAATCGGTGTTTCACCACGCCCAAGCCCGTAGCAAGGAATTTGTCAAGGGGGCGGGCAAAGCCAGTAGGTAAACTATCTAAGCTTAGCGCCACCATAGTTGGCGTGAAGCGCCAAGAAAATTTGGCCGGAAATACCTCCCAGATCGCTGGAAATGGCACTTCCCAGGCCTTGTAAGTGGCATCTTAACATTTTTTTTTATTTTGAGTTACTAGCAAAACCATAAAAAATCTTTAAAAAAAATTTGCTCAAGGGGGTCGGCTTTCCTCTTCGCCGCCGCCTTGGCTAAGCGCCTGACCAGGCCGTTTTTTAAAAAGCACGTTTTTTTGTGATTTCGTTCTTGCTAAATCTTGTCTTTGTTAGGCAAGAAAGCCTATACAATGTGTTGCATATGGTTTTCCCCCATTCCGGAGAATTCGGTTTTCCTATTCCGGAGAATCTCCCGGACTGTTATAAATTTTAAGATAGCGAGTCGTGTAACTCGTATGGGTATGACTACGTTTGCACAACCTGCAGACACTTTTGATACTCACCGTAAAAAGTAACGTTAAAGGGGGGGGGGGGGTAAAAGAGCCTTTTATTCTGATGTTCCGTTCATAAATTTATCATCTGTACTTTAATCTTCATTGCAGCTACCCGATATGACATACGCTTCTCAACCAATTTTAACAGTTTCTTGCAAAAGTTCACCAGCGGAGAGCCCATAGGAATGGTTGAGAACAGTATTCGCCCCTATATCTTACAAGGTAACCTTAGCCAACCTTTGAAAGCAAGGAGTGAAGAGACATTTTCAATTATGCTACCTGCGTCGGAAGGTAAGCCAACTATTGCCACTTTCCTATTCATTGTATGGGTAGATGCAACCTACATTATGTAACTGTTAACAAAATACAAGATGCAGTACGCAATACGTAGAAGGATGTACACAGAATGATACTTCAGAATATCATAGTCAAGAAAAAAGTAATTCGTTTCAGTCCTCAATGAAAGAAGTAAATTCTATAAACAATTATCTGTTAGTAAGGTTTTGTACGGTATAGTCTTCGTAACCCTTTTGGACTGAATTATTTTATATAGGCCAACTACCTGCCAACAAAACAACTCTCCTGTCTAGAACTATGTCGCTATTGTCGTTTGGTAACTATAGACTTTCTCTGTTGTTGTTGTTTGAAGTGCAGAAAAACAACAATAAATATGTATTTGTTTATGGTCCAAAAATTCAACTAGTGGTAATTTGATATAAAAGCCAAGACGATTTTGTGTAACTGTCGAGTGTCGAACATCCTTTATAGTGAATAACAGAATAAAACCTTCTATCTCATTGCAGAACAAATCGTATACTTTTTCGCACTCACGGCGGCAGATGAACAATCCTTGGAAAGTCCTATGTCAAACGTAGTGTCAGTTTCTGCAAAGGGAGGCACCTTTCCACCGCCACCACCACCGATTGTTCCTACAACCGCATCTGCAATAGTACAAGCAACAGAACAACCTGATGATAGTTTCTTGCTACCAATAGTTGGTGCTGCTCTGCTTCTTCTTTTGTTGTTGCTTCTCATTCTCCTACTCCTTCTTCTTCTTTTGAGGCAGAAGAAGAAAGAAAAGGAACAAGACAACAAGGAATTTGCCATCAAACAAGAAGAGAACATTCTTGGATCAGGTATTGTAAATAGCAACACTATAAGGGAGAGCAACGATAGATACAACACGGAGCAGGGAGAGGACGTTACAAGAAGCAGTGCTTTATTGACAAATGATGGTCACTCCCATGCACATCATCAAGGGCAAGGTGACCTAGGCATATGATCCCATAATCACACGAGCTGCTCATAACTAACGTGGCAAACGGTCGCCTTACCCACCCAAACATGGGCATCCCTACCGACCCTAGCTAGCCGGGACCTCCGCTCCAAAACATTCTAGAGGAATGGCATTCACCGACGAGCTGCTGAAAGTGTTTTCGTATCCCTAATGGTGGGAATTGATTCAACAGTGCCACACTTCCACATCCGCTCTTGGAGTTTTGTATTCTCGATGGCCACTACGGGGCACGGCCCGAACGGGCCAACCACTTAATTACAAACTTCCTACCCGGAAACTGCGCACGTCGTTTAAGTGGACCACCAGGTGCAATCAGGCAGGTTATTGGGGTTAATAGTCCCTGGAGGGCGATTACACATTCCTCCCAGTGGGCATACCCAGCAAGCTGATATGGCTTGAGGACTAAGCCAAACATTCGTTTCAGAACCCTGACGATTATACTTTCCTGCCTGCTGGAGGCCGCCACGGATTATGGTGCCCTCAGAGTCGCTAATATTGAATATAATGCAGGGCGAGCCACAATACAGGCGACTCCGAGGGCCGTGTTAAATTCCCTGGCCAATAATCTTGGATTTGTGTTTTATTTCAAAGGGGAGGGGGTGGAAAATCCAAGAGTTTGATCGAAATCCCAGTCCACGAAGATCACACCTACCCGCTATAGAATTAAAATTAATCACCTCCCGTGGTCAATTGTCAGTTGTAAAGACATCTATTACCTACAGATTTTGTGTCTTTATTAACCGTAATGGCCTGCGACTTGAAATAAGGCTAATTGTTTAGATTTGTAGTGCTTTGGTGTGGAATTATTGACCCAGCCCGCTGATTTCTTTTACTTTAAAAGGTGAATTGCCAGTCACCCCTAATTCAAAAAATAATCATTTCCATTATCTTTATTAAACATAGATAATATATTTTATATATATATATACTTTATATATTATATATATATATATATCTTATATATATTATATATATACTATATATATATATATATATATTATATATATAGGTCGACAACACAATAGGTTGTAAAAACTTTTTGTGCTTTAAAGTCTTGCGGAAAATTTCCACGACGTTTCGAGTATATGACTCTTCATTCAGGTGGCAAAAGAAATGCAAACTCTACTGAACAACAAAGAAGTAGAAATAGAGGAAGAAGAAACACATTTGAAGAAAGGCACGACACAAACCGATCGCACCAGACACGGATAACACGGTGTAAAAAAAGGCGGAAAAGAAGGCCCTGAAACAAAAACTGGTTATATTAAAAAACGTAATGAAAAGGGGAACAGGTTAAAAAAAGGTCCATTCTAATGTTAAGGAACCGTGTGGGGAGAGGGTCTCCCGAGTTTCATGATAAGACGGTTTTTTGCCGCGGTTCTGACGATCCACGGTCAGAACCTCTGCACATTTAAGGCTGCGGTACACGGCCCAAAGTCTTTAACCTGAGGTCACGGGTGATTGAATGGGTGGTTTGATAAATGTGTGGGCGACCGGAATAGGATAACCTTGAAGGTTTTTTGTTGTGATGGACCTGAGGTGGTCAGTGATTTCGAGGTTCAGCCAGGGCCCGGACGTTTGGGTCTCTTCTCCCACAACATTTACAGGCAATTGCAACGTCCCACAAACTAAAATGTAAACCAAAGCTCTCTCGTTGGAAGTGCAGGTGAAGTTGTTGGGTTTCACACTAAAATCTGTTTGCCGTTAAGAAACTCCAAAACAAATATTTAAAGGAGTTGTGTTCTTGCCAACCATTCCTGGGGCATGTGGTGCCCTACTAACCTGACTACGACACACAGGGAAATGTACCTGGGGTATTTGTCAGTTCCCCCCCCACCCCCCCCCGGGGTCCCCCCCCCCCCCCCCCCCCCCCTGGACCCCCCCCCCCCCCCACCCAGCGATTCGTGTTGAACATTTGGGGTGTATTTCACACAGCTCACAATGATGTATGCGTGAAAGGACCCAGCTGGTGTACTAATCGGCATCAGACACATGACACAATCATAATGGCTATAGGCAACCGCATCTGGTAATTTTGAATAAAAACGTACTAACCGTACAGTTCTAACCCTATGTACAGGGGCTAGAGGTGAACTTTGTAAGGACAATTGTTACTGTCTGGGGTGACATTAGAGAGCCTTCAAGGTTCGATCGCATTAGTACCTTACACGTTTTATTGTGTGAATCACGTCAGTTCTGTGTTTACGGTTACTACAACAATGTTTTCTTTCTTAATAAGCCTAACGTAGCCTAGTTATCCACAAGAAAATCATGTACTGAAAACTTTGGCACTGTTTTCTTCTTGAGGAAAATAAAGTTTCATTTGAATTTCTTGTTTTTATTTTTTTACGTTGAGACAAAAATGTTAGATAAGCCTGGGAATTCATGTAACACAAACAGGACACAAATGTTGTAAAAGGGTTGCATTATTTCAGGATTATTTTAAGTGTGTGAGGACACGGAGATAGCCAAAGAGACCTAGCAGTGTTGGGTACAATGATTAAGGCTACACGGTGCTTATTGTAACAAAGATTTACGAAGATCAGTACACAGCTGTTTTTGCACTGAGACGATGTGCGCTTCCAAGAATAATATGTCTGTAAAAGCTGAGCAAAGGGAAAAGAAAAGTACGGTACGAGGTTTAATGAAACTGCTAAGAAATCTAATCTGTGTCCTCCAATTCTGGCTGTCTTATAAGGAAAACAACGAAAACGAATTGCAGTAGCGCTGCCACAGTCTAAAGTTTGCAAATTGCAAATTTAAGAAGGAAAGAAATGAATTGGACATTTATCTCTCAAAATGTGAGCAAACATCGGATTCTCTGAGCTACAGCTGGCACGTCGCTGCTCCGGATAGTACACAGTAACATTAATGCGTATCGTTAACGTAAACGTTCACATTTTACCTAACGGTATCGGTGCTAGCACAAATTTTTGGGGCAAAGCGCTGTAAGATTTAGTAAGCATTACTCCTGTAAACAGCATACCTTTGTACAGGGTTTGGGTCAGTGGGGTGTGGGATATGGCCTGGGGACAAAGGCATTGCCGGAGTGGGCAGATGTGCCCCCTGTGCAAAATCCTTACAGCGTTTTGTGTAGTAGGTTTACTTAAAAGGGAGAATGCAGTCACCCCAATAAAGAATTGTAGCATAGTAGACTATCCTATTTCCTGAAAAGCTCTTGAGAATCATGTGACAGCATTTTTCTCACTCAATTGTAAAATTTACAAGGATCAACTGCTTGGTTTACCTTTAATATGCAATATTTATGTCCTAAAATATTATGAAAGATACTTGAAAGAGAAATAAGAAGAATCTGTGACATTTAGCTATTGTTCCAAAGTAAGTTTGGGGCGACTGCTTTTGACCTTTAACGTTTACTTTATTACTAACCTTGATGGAAAACTGTGAGCAAACCTTTAAAATATGAAAATGCGGATGGAATGTAATATTCAAGGCAAAGAAAGCATACTGACATACTCTTTCTACACGGACCTTGCTCGAACGGTCGTTTGCCCTTTCTTCTCTCTTGATTTCCGTCCTCTAGCTGGTAAGCCAGTGTAGCAACAGCACACATTTTCTGCTACATGAATACGATATTCCTTGCTGCTGATTTTAACACTACCTAAACTTGTGTCTTTAAACTATCCTTCTCCAAGAACCAACCCGGGTGGAAACGGGAGGGTCCAAACTCTACACAAAGTTATGACTCTCTAACAAAAAGTAATCAGATGGCCTAAGAGTGTTTCCTTTTCTTGAAGTTAAATAGAAGTTGTCCTACTGTACTCTAGTGTGGAAATTGAATAAAAACAAGAATACGAGGTTTCTGCTTTATTATAAAACGGTAATTGAAAAGAACCACCAGCAACTGCAACAATCGGAATATGGAACAGTCCGATTAAATATTTTTACACTAATGTATTGTTTCCTAATGTGCTTATGATACTCGCTTACAAACTGCAGGACTATTTTCCATTACAGATTTCGTCGGTTGGAACTCTGGACATTTACACGTTTACCTTGGTTTCCGAATCCAGCGGTGTAGTGACGTATTTTTGTGGTTAACGTTAGGACACTGGGCATCAATCTTTAATCGATTTGTATTTCCACGTATGATGTGAGTAGAATCGGATTCAGTCGCTGAATTAGTTATTAAATGAATCTTGAAACATGAAAATCGGTTCAGATTTAGTGAAGTCATGCAAGGAAATAAAATTCAACAACCTGTTATAATAAATTCAATAATCTGTCAAATAATGGATATTTGAGACAAAAACATGTCAAATAGATAACACTTGTTTTGAAATTAACGAAATGCGTGCTTATTATTGCAGACAAGTATTATTCCTTGATATTTTTTAGCAATGAGGTACACCCCTAGTCTTTGTTCGGGCTATGACAATCTGGTAGAAATACCAAGGTCTGTTATTTGCGGTTTTCTATCGTTAAAAATTGGCCAAGTCATGACGCCCAGTTTCAAGAGGCAGATTTTTCTAATGTCATAGCAGGGAGTTCAAATAGCAACTCCCTGGTCATAGGTTACGCTATATTTCAACGGTCGGTTATGTATAGTACTTGTAGTCGAGTAACCACACTTTTACTCAGAACACGACTAATCGGACTTTCAGGGAGTACTTATGGCCGACGATTAATTGATTACAACTGTCAGCACGTCTGTTAGCGGATATAGATTTTTGAAAAAATAGCAACTTTCTGTCATCGACCACCTGCATCAGTAACGCTGTTCTTTTATAGATGTTACCCTTTGGAGATTGTTAATTGTTTCTTTTTTTTTTAAATAAAATGTTGATTAAGCTAAGGAGAAGCTTGAAATAGATTAAGATAACATTTATGAGCTGGCTGTCTCAACTTCTCAAGTTACGAACAGGTATGACACCTCCTTTTACCGAGGCGGACTTTGAAAGGTGCATTCACACTAAAACCGAAATCTGCTGCAGTTTGGGGGGCGGGAGCCGCAAAGCAAATGACTTTGTACGTATTTCTAAGGAACCGTTCACACTGAAATCGTGTTGTGAAAAGCGTTTTGCGGGAAACATGGCGGCTCCACATCGATCGATCTCTGACTGATTTCAAAGTGGGAACCGTGCGATTTTGTTTGGAGAACAATAGCAGCTCGCCATACAATAGGGTTTTTTACACACAGGTGTTTGGATTTTTCGTTGTTCTGAGTCCAGACTGTAGAGAATGATGACAGAGAAGGATGTTGGAGAGTTTAATGTTTGAAAGAGGAAACTGATAGAAAAATCCGAATTTGTGTAACAAAATAAGTTCTAATTTGGAATGTAATGCTTTTTAGGCCTTACAGACCAGGCGCGGATCGGGGGGGGGGGGGGGTGGGGGCACGGCCTTCCCCCTCACAACGAGAAAAAAACGAAAGGAGAAAAAGGAAGAAAAAGAAAAAAAAGACCAGAAAGCCCAAAGGCTTTGTGATTCCTTGCCGAATGTTGCTTTGTTGCACTAAAATTTATCCCTCAAATTTATCTTTCTTGACTACATCATTTTATGATGTTTTAACAATTTGACCTCTGCTGACCTCACATGACTTCTGAACCCCACCAAATATAACAAAAAGGAAAATCTGAAGTGTCTTGAAAGGGATTTAACTCCAATGGCTCTTGGATCTTGAAAATTGTTGGGAAATTTTGCTTTTTGACCTCTGGTGACCCCAGATGACAATCTTGGAAATACTTGGGATATTTTGCTGTTTGACCTCTGGTGACTCCTGATGACTATCTTGGGAATTCTTGGGAAATTTTGCTTTTCGACCTTTAGTGACCCCTGATGACGATCTTGGGAATTCTTGGGTAATTTTGCTTTTTGCCCTCTGGTGACCCCAAATAACAATCTTGGGAATTTTTGAGAAATGTTGCTTTTGACCCCAGTGACCCCAGAGAACAATCTTGGGAATTCTTGGAAAATTTTGCTTTTTGACCTTTGGTAACCCAAGATGACCTTTGACTTCCACTAAAACCAAAAGGGTTCTTCCTTACATCATGACAAATCTATGTACTAAATGTGAAAAGTGTCGGTAATTCCTATCTTGAGATATCGTGATTACAAGCTTTTCAGCTTTTTACCTCCAGTGACCTCAAATAAGATTTGACCTCCACCAAAAACAAAGGGCTTCTTCCTCTCAACATGACAAATCCATGTACCAAATATGAAAAGTGTCGGTCATTGCTATTTTGAGATATTATGTTTATAATCCGTTTACGAGGTTTTCGCACTTTAACCTCTGGTGACCTCAGATGACCTTTGACCTCTACCAAAAACAATAGGGTTCTTCCTCTCAACATGACAAATCTATATAGGCCATTCCTATCTTGACATATCGCGATTTTCAAGGTTTTCGACCTCTGGTGACCTCAAATGACCTTTGACCTCCACCAAAAACAATAGCATTCTTTCTCTCAACATGACATTTCTACATACCAAATATGAAAAGTGTCGGTCATTCCTATCTTGAGATATCGCGATTACGAGCTTTTCGGCTTTTACCTCCGGTGACCTCAAATGACCTTTCACCTTCACCAAAAACAACAGGGATCTTTCTCTCAACATGACAAACCTATATACCAAATATGAAAAGTGTTGGTCATCGCTATCTTGAGATAGCGCGATTACAAGCCATTGATGAGGTTTTCATAGTTTAACCTACGGTGACCTCAGATGACCTTTGACCTCCTCAAAAACCATAGGGTTCTTTCTCTCATCATTACAAATCTATATACCAAATATGAAAATTGTCGGTTATTCCTATCTTGAGATATCGCGATTACAAGCAGCGTCACAAACACACATACACGGATACACACACACACACCCACTTACACACACACACGTACACCCATATGCATACCCTACCATGCACAGCTTCGGCTCACCCATACGCACATTCATTGCCTTACGGGGTATTAGGAAAGGACCCCGTAACGAATTCACGGGATTTCCCCATCAGCTTGGGTGACCTCCAACGAACTCAGTAGATGTACGTGTCTGGAGGGAGGGCTGCTTGCCAAGGCAGGCACGTGCAGCCGCGCGAGACTTCTCATTGCAGTGGCCGAATTTTCGGGCAGCTGCGCTAGTTACGAGCCCCGCGTGAGCTAGGAAAGACGTGCGAGAGCGGAGGCCTCGCCTGCTGCCCATGTACCCGCTAAGGAGGTGTTTGTGAGTGCACACACACACACACCCACACACACACAGACACAACATCACCATCGCATAGATTCCTTGCCTGCCTAGGGCAAGGACTCAAGAAGGAGAAAGAAAAATTAAGAGCAATAATGAATAAAAGTGTCTAAGAACGTATTCAAAATATATATTTCTGTAGGGGTTGGGTGGAGATATAGCTGAATAATCTCTTTAGATATCTTTCAAAGTAGTTGGCGACGAAAGGAAAATACAATGTTCGAAAACAGGTGAATAGCTGAGTAATGATCCTTGACTTAAGATCTAAATAAGTAAACATCGTGACATATGCAATATGTGCCCGGCTAGCTGCACTGAAATTTAGTAACAATTTTGTGTTAAAGAGTGAAATTTTTTTGTAATCTAGAGGGATTGAGAGGCAAAGTTTTCGCCATACAGACCTTGCAGAATGAATACAGAAGACAAGCTGTCAGGTCACGTGCTGTTGTGTACAGTGGCACCAGCTGTTGCAGGCAAAGTGGGGGCGTGTTTATTCGTGTTTATTCGATTTCGAAACTGTCTGAAAAGTTCTAAAATGAACTCAAAAGGCATTTAAGCTACAGACAGTGGCGTCGGCACAGTGGGCAATGGGTGACATGTGTCCCCCTCCCGCATCGATTCTTGAAAATTTTTAAAATGGTCCCAAAAGTCGTTTAAGCTCTAGATTTCTGTGGAGGGTGTAGGGTGAGATGTATTTTTGATGATTGGTTTATTTGTTCTAACCATTCTCTTTCACAAACTGTTCTCAAACTATCATAAGTTTTGGGAATTCTTGACAAGTTCCAAATTTTCGCACGCTTCGCTAGCGTCAAGCCTTGTGTCAGAGTTGTTCTTATTATCAATAGCTTTCGGTAACTACTCACGAGGCACAAAGGAGCAAAAGTGTTTTTTACGAGCGAATAGCGAAGTATAGTAGTCGTGTTTTGGACTTGCAACAGTAATTAAGTCCAATATGATGACATTTTCCTGTCTTGTTATGCCCTGTACTATTTGTACAATATTGTAATTTTTATAAATCGTAGTTAATGCAAGTTAAGTGACAAAAAAAAAATGATTGTTAATATAATTTGAAGAAAACTTATGTTTTTATGTCTTCCGAGTGACTGTCTTAAGTCTAATTCGAAGCTTCATCGCCTGTTTATCGTTTTGCAGCTTGAGGCTACAAACAACGTGCTTACTCTCCCCCGAAAAGTACTATTTAGATCAAGAACTATAAGCAATGGTATCAAGCATGCAACTAGTTTTAAAGGATCTAATGAATACATAAATTTGTTTATCTTAAAAATGAAATCACAGTAATCACAAAATACGATTTTGATTTAGAGTATTTGTACAAATCTAGGGTTTCCTAAGGCGTCGGTTATGTAACCCTACCAGCGACCAGCTTATTGCGTATTCATATAAGTGTTGGCAATCTACAAAGTGGATGCATTACCGAGAGAGCTCAACTGACTGCTTCTATTGTACCATGATTATGATACGGCAAGGCACAGAGCAGATTCTTCTAGCCCGCTTTTTGTGCTGACCACACAGGAATATTTTTCAGACTGAGGATCGGAAAGCCCCAATAGTCAATACCGCTTTAACCTATGGATACCTACATCGATGTCATTGCTGCCGAATCCTCCACAGTACTTAGTATATCGTTCATGGCCACAAAAGGCAAAGGGTGATTGCTGAACTGTTGAACGATCCCCAGTTAAAACAAGAAAGTGCTACCTTGGAGTGAGTACTTGTCATCATTAAAGACAGTAACTAAAAGACAACCTTCTACTAGATGCATGACTCCATCACATTTGTTAGCATTTATTCACGCACGGTGCTTTACAGAGTTTATATATGAATTAAAGCAAAAAATCTTTTGTTGATACTAAGGTCGTTAGAAGGGCGTTAGACTTACACTCGTGGGGTAAGTAGTTCGATCCCATCGTAGCACAGATGTATCAAATTTGTTTTTCCCTTCAGTTTTAGATTCGCGAGTACGAAATGCCTCGCATTCTGGTTAAGAATTCTGAGTCAGAGGATTCGTTTCTGCATAGCAAAGGTTGGTGGGAAAGTGACAGTGTTTGATGCAGGTTCTGAATGTAGGTTTTGTTATGGACTAATATTTTATTCAAAATTTCGGCGCGCTTCGCGCGCATACGACAGGGTTTACACCCGATTTCATATACCACTGATAAAGCTATGACGCAAGAAATTATTCCAATGCAAATATTTTTCTAAAAAGTACATCTTCTTCTCTGTAGGGCTCTCATCAGTATGGGATCTTTGACTAATCTAGTCTAGCACATGATTTGAAAGATTGAAAGTACGTAATTGCCGTTGCTTGCTTTCCAAACATTTTACCGTGACGTTCAATAACGACGAAAATCTTTTCTGAAACGAATTTTGCCTGTCCACCATCCCTCTTGCTATACCTAAAAAGAAGGTGATATATCATATCTCCTCCCATATGGATGTCGGGTAGTGAGAATCCCGTTGGTCCCTCTTTTGTATACTGTAACTAATTCAGAGCTCCCGGGAGGCTCTTTACTGCTCTCTAACAACCTTGGATATCCTTTTAAAATGTAAAGGAAAAACTTTATTAGAGTCCAAGAATGTTTCTGTGGACTCCACGCAGGTATAATTGCGTGTACAATTTTCCCATGGGCGTGGATCATGGGGGCGGGACGCGTCCCCCTTACTTTTTTGGAAGGGGGACATCGTCAAAAAGTCCCCCTCACTTATACTGTAACTAATTCAGAGCTCCCGGGAGGCTCTATACTGTTCTCTGTCAACCTTGGATATCCTTTTAAAATGTAAAGGAAAAATTTTATTATTGTCCAAGAATGTTTCTGTGGACTCCACGACGCAGGTATATTTGCGTGTACAATTTCCCCATGGACGTGGATCATGGGGGGACGGGGGACGCGTCCCCCTTACTTTTTTGGAAGGGGGGACATCGTCAAAAAGTCCCACTCACTTTTTCAAAAATTGGAACACCCTGCAATTGTGCCTAGGAAAACGAAATTTTTAGAAGAAAAATAACCTAAAAATCCTACACTTTTGTTGCACCAAATCGTATCTGAGGGCATTCAGTTCTAGAAAAATTTTCCTTAGACCCCTCCCCCATGCCGACGATTACAAAACTTATTGTCTCCCCGTGACGCATATTCTGGCTACCACCACTGCTTCTTCCACCAGGACGGCGATTCACAAATGTGAAAAAGTCACTCTCCCCCCACAAACTTTTGGAGATGGATCCCCGCCCATGATTTTTCCTGGGACTTAAGGAGGTTTGAAGACAACATATTACCGTCTCTTAATCCCCTTTTTCACCCAAACAAATGTTAGAATTCACTAAATTGTGGACAATCACTTTAGAATGACCCAAAGATACCACTATTGCATATAGGCCCCCTAAAATGAACAAAAATTTCTCAAAGGGGAGGGTAAACCCCTTCCTTGGATTGCACCCTCATGTACTAACAAGAAAACGCTCCCCCACTCTTGCATATAACTTATACAAAATCCCACAGCCTAAAAAGGCACGGTTTAGCAGTTATCTGCAGTTCCCCCAATCCCCAAATCCCGCCGGCACCATCATAGATTTCTGAAGGGCATACCCTTCAGAAATCCATAAAGAAGGGGATATATATCATCTCTCCTCCCATATGGATGTCAGGTTGTGAGAGTCCTGTTGGTCCCCCTTTTCAGTGTACAATTAATACAGAGCTCCCGGGAGGCTCGTGTCGTGCGCAATTGTTTACGCTTACGGAGAGAGAGGTACATTTTTATTGAGTAATGGATTTATTTTTATCAGGTTTTGCCAAAAATCATTTGAAATCTTTTACGATTTTTGCAAAGTCTTCTCAATATTTCTTGACTTTCGCTTGATCTGCGCACTTTTAGCCTTGAATTGCTCCTTTTACTATCTAAGCTTTTAACCCTTATTAATACTGAGAACAAAACTTGCTATCTTGTTGGGGACTTTAACATTGACCTTATTCAGTATGGCGAGAACAGACATGTAAATGATTTTCTTGACCTACTTTACTCCTCTTCTTTTCTACCTCGTATCTCGAAACCAACTAGAATTACTGATAACTCATCGACTCTTATTGATAATATCTTTTGTAATAACCATAATGTACAACTTACCTCTGGTATAATTGTGTGTGATATAAGTGACCACTTACCTATTTATGCAATTCAGCACAGCTTTAACCCAAGGTTTTCTACATCTGATAATGATTTTTTCTTGAAAAGGGATACTTCTACTACCTCGTTGCGAAAATTTTCTGATGAACTTCGTTTAGTAGACTGGCATTTTATCTACAATATCTCTGATGTTAACAGTGCGTATAATAATTTCATTCATGTTGTTTCTACGTTGTATAACAAGAACTGTAAGTTTAAAAGACTGCGGAAAGGAAAATTAAAAAGTAACTCCCCTTGGATGACCCGGGGTATCTTGAAATCAATAAAAACTAAAAACAAACTCTTCAAAAATTTTCTTAATATGCCTACTGTCAGTAACAGGACCAGATTTACTGTTTACAAAAATAAGTTAACTAAAATTATTAGACAGGCCAAAGAAATGTATTATCAAAATCTTTTTGATAGTAATATAGGTAATCTGACTAAAACATGGCAGATAATTAAAGATATCATTGGATCTAATAAAAAGAAGAGTAATAACATCTCCCTTATCATTAACAATAAAATTGTAACCGATAAGCACGAAATTGCAGATGCCTTAAATAATTACTTTACTACTATTGGTCCAAACTTAGCGAGCAAAATTCCTGATTACTCTTCTACATCTTTCGACTCAGGGACCAAAATTTCTAACCCTAATTCTTTTTTTCTGTCACCGACAAATGTCTCCGGAGTAATTAGTGTGATTAATAAGCTTCCAACCAAGGCTGCCCCTGGTATAGATAACATCCCCGTGAGTGTTCTTCAGCATAATTGTCTCTTTATTGCCAGGCCGTTGACCCACATTGTTAATTTATCTTTTGCCAATGGAATTTTCCCCGATCATCTTAAACTTGCCAGAGTCACGCCTGTATTTAAAACTGATGATCCTATGAGTATCTCTAACTACCGACCTATATCTGTCCTAAATGCTGTCTCCAAAATATTAGAAAGGCTAATGCATACTAAGCTTTCTCAATTTCTTGATAAACATAAGCTCCTCACAGACAACCAATTCGGTTTTCGTAAGAAGTATTCTACGTACATGGCCTCTCTAGATTTAACAAATTATATTGCTGCTGGGTTTGACAATAAAGAAAGTACCTTGGGTGTTTTTGTGGACTTATCTAAGGCCTTTGATACTGTTAATCATAGCATTCTCTTACGTAAACTCACTCATTATGGAATTAGAGGTATAGCTCATGATTGGTTTGTAAGTTATCTGTCTAATCGTAAGCAACTTGTATCTATTAATAACTGTTCTTCATCCTTCAAAGATATTTCTTGTGGTGTACCCCAGGGGTCTATTTTAGGACCCCTGTTATTCCTCATCTACATCAATGACCTTCCTCTTTTTTTTAATAAGTTAAAATTTGTACCATTTGCAGATGATACTAGTATCTTATTTAAAACCGATGATCCCACCTTTAATGTTTCTATAGTAAATGCTGAGCTTGCCCGTGTGTGTCATTGGTTCAATGCCAATAAACTATCTCTGAATGTCAAAAAGACGCATTTCATGCTGTTCCAGTCTAGTAGAAAGAAACCACCCGATATAAGTATTTGCATTGACGGTTCTATTATAAGACAATCCGATTCTGTAAAGTTCTTAGGGTTTCTTATCGATCCCCACTTGACTTGGAAGTGCCACGTTGACTTATTATGTAACAAAATCTCTAAGACTTTGGGCGTCCTTCATAAAATCAAGCATTTTGTACCTCGTCGTGTTCTGCTTTCTTTGTACAATACTCTTATCCTTCCTCACTTATCTTATTGCAATATTGCGTGGGGAAACACCTTCCAATCTTATCTTAATAGACTTTACGTACTGCAAAAAAGGGCCATCCGTTTAATTACTTCCTCTCACTATAGGGCTAACACAGCTGACCTTTTTAAAGAATTAAATATTTTGAATATTTTCGACATTTATAAGCACCAGATGGGTATCTTTATGTTTAAAATTAGTCATGAGTTATTACCTCCTATGTTTCAGAATATCTTTCATCTTAATAATACTGTCCACAACTATTGTACCAGGCATTCGGAAAACTATCACTTATATAGAGTTAATACTGATGTCAGTAAAAAGTCATTTGTTACTTCTGGCTCTCAACTCTGGAATAACCTTGATCCCCAGCTAAAACACATCTCCTCACTTCCCTTATTTACCAAGAAATTCAAATTATGTTTAATTGATAAGTATTGATGTCTTTTGTTACCTATGATCTTTTTATTTTACTCTGTCATGGATGGTGGGTGGTTGGGGTTTAGTGGGAGGGAAGGGGGCTGTTACTATGTCTGTGTTATTTGATTTCTCTATTGTGTCCGTATTTCTTGTTGACTTTTTTTTTTATAAAGGTGGCCTGCTTTTTACAAGCATTTGCTTTTTGCAGGCTTCCTCCACCGCTTTCTGTAAATTTATATCTGTCTATATTTTATGATGTTTGTGGAAAATAAATGAAATGAAATGAAATGAAATGAAATAAGGTCCCAAACGTATTTGCATTACTCATCAGTTATGTTCTACCATAAGCCAATTCTTCGTGTGCATAAACGTGATTTCAGAGGAGCCAACATTGTAAGGATGTAAAGTAACTGATATTCATTTTTTCACCCTCCTCTTCTTATGATAACTGAAAAATTAGTATCGAACCCACCTTCTAATTGATAGACACACATAAAGGGAATTGACACCGTTAGTCATAGCAATGGTTTTAAATGTAAATTCAAATTTTTGGCGCGCTTTGAGCGCAAATGTTTCATCTGACGTCCTATACCCGAATACCGTATAACGAAAATAAACCACTCATTATGGCAAAAATCATTTCAAGGTACCTATACGGGCTCATAATGTTGGCGTGTAAGATTTAAGATTATTTAGATTCTCCAGAACTTCTGCAGGTACATATAGGAACTTATACTGAGCCATACACATCAAATTCCATGCAACATGAAAAGGTATAAAATCTCATTGACATAAGAACTGGAGCCGATTTCTGTGCTCTTAAAATGCAATATTGAAAAAGCTTCCGGGGGCTTCGCCCCCTGGACCCCGCCAGGGGCGGGCCCCTGGACACCACGCGTAGAAACTCGCGCTTCGCGCTCGTGGTGCACATGAGATTTTCCATCTTGTGCCCCCCCCCCTCAAAATTTCTGGATCCGCGCTTGTTACGTATGATATAAATTGAAATAGCAAAACAAATCTTGATTTGTTGAGTTTAACTTGATTAGGTTAGTGCAAAATACTGTCTCTATCCTTACACTGTATGATGTGTTATATGTTTTTGCAAGGCGGCAGCGAAAATCAAATACTTTTCATTTATGATAATTTTTTGGGGTGATAACTCTGCGAAATCACCTACTGATGCTGCGTCAAAGAGTTTTCGTAATGTTAACAAAAACATCTTCTAAATACCTGCCAGTTCCATCACTAGGACCTTTGGGGTTAGTTCTGAAATAAATGTTTTTGCTAGAGGGCCGTCAGTAATCATTCTTATATCATGCATTCGGCTTTTTTTAATGAGAGCAGGGAGGTGTTATTAGCTGGAGATCCATCGAAAATTGTTTCTTTGAATTCTACTAGTTTTCTGCTAGTTAATCTCTTTTGTGTGCTGTTCTTGATTATTCAATAAGCTTAAGAGTTGTTAGGAACTAAGTACAAGTGGGACCCGTCGTCTGCTACATCTGGAAGAGACGATAGGGAAATTTGCCCCTTGCCTTTACATTGCCAGTCGCTTAAGATATTAACTAATTTGAGGGTTTGGACGCGTTTCGACGCTATTTACAACATACTTGTCTAGTTCCCTATAACTTGCTCAATATGGGTGTGCCTTTTAAATCATGCGAGGGCATGCGGAAATCAGTCAAAATCCGACAGCAAAGTTTAGTCTTATACTTCTTGCTCATTTGTATAAATCATGAGTATTGGTTTATTGCCAGCATCATTAGGTTCCTTAGCAATAAGCAGTCGTTTTGAATGTCAGAACAGTGTTTCGTACTTGACTGTCGGCAACTAGTTAGACATTAAAGCTTGTTACAAATAATCCTTTTTGTTGGGATCGCTGTAGGTATGAGTGAGGTTAATTGCCTTAAGATATTAGACAAAGGAACTCAATGCCCTTTAGTTTAATAATCCCCAGTTAAAGGATTTAGTCTCCACTCTGAGGGCAATCTAATTGGATTAGCATGAATTACAGTTTTCAATGGATCTCCAGCTAATAACACCTCCCTGATGAGAGGAAAAAGGTTCAGGACGAGATGAGTCACACCCTAAATTTTCGGCCCAAGGGCTGAAATGAAATGATGTTGATGGGTACGAATCTAGAGGAAAATGCAGGGTCCAATCCTTATGGTAGAAGCCTGGAGAAGCTCTTGGGTATTCAAAAAATTGCGAGTATTAGAATGAAGTATTTCAGTATCTTAAAATAGCGTTGAACAGTTAAATAGGCCTATGCAGCAAACATCCCCCGAGTAGGCATTTACAAATGCCTATTGCATTAAACTTTGACATAGCAATTGTACTCATGCTGTCCAATGAGAAGAAAGACGTTCACAGTTACAATTATCGTACACTGTCGAAGAGTGCATTACGCCGACTCGCGCCGAAAATTCAAGTTATAAAGACTGCTTAATGAGTTATCTCATTTTTCATTAAAGATAATATCCATGCTGTCTCATTCCCTTCCTACTTCACTGAACTGTTGTTGATTCGTGAATTTCGTTTACCATAACATAGTCTACATTCCCTTTTTAACTATTATTTATTTATGTACCAAAAGAGCCAACAAATGTCCCACATCATCTTCGGCGTCGGCTATATTACAAGTGACTACGAAGTTCTCTCGTTTCACCGGGATCAAACCCATACTTTGTAAAAGGTATATTGACGATATTGTTGGGGTTGCAGTGGGTCCTCGAAACGATTTGGAAAGGTTCATTAACTTTGCTTAAACGTTTTGCCCGTTTCTGAAATTCACTTACTGTACTTCCAACTCCTCAGTTGTGTTTTTAGACACGGAATTATCCGTCTCCGACCGTATAATCAAGTCTAATAATCTCCACTTTAAACCCACCGACTCTCACAACTACCTTATGTACTCTTCCAATCACCCCAGATATTGTACCAATTCCATTCCTTAGAACTTTTACGGGCCAGACAGATTTGTTCCGACGACCAAGATTTCGCTTAAGTTTCCAAGCAGATAATTTCTTTCTTTGAACAACGCCAGTATCCTCAAAGAGTGCCCTCTAATGCCCTGAACCGCATACAAGGAATTGATAGAACCTCTGTCCTTGCCACCCAAACTGACCAACAACCACTAGCAGTATTCCGTTGGTCCTATCCTTTCACCTATCTGTAACTCCCATTTTACGTGCCATTTACAGGGAGGTAGAGACCCTCCGTCATGGCCCACCTACACGTGACCCCTGAACCCCCCCCCCCCCCATCACAGCGTTCAGAATTGGAAAGAACATAATTATGTAAGCACTTGGTCCGGGCCTCCCAACCTCCAGTAGTATTGCTTAACAACCCAGGAACTTTTCCATGCAACCGTGGGAGATGCAATACTTGCCCAGTGGTCAGTTATGACAAAATCCTTTCCATTGTAGGTCCCAACAACAACCGGTTTAACATTCATCAGCATTTTACCTGTACTTCAACCAATGTTGTTTACGTTCTCGTATGTAAACGCTGTAATATGTATGTGGAGAAACAAGACGTCTTCCTGACCGAGTCACTGAGCACCTGAGGTCAATCAAACAGAACCTCCCAGGGTTCCCTGTTGCCACACACTACACTTCAGTCTCCCGTCAACATGCTCGATCCGTGACTTGCTGGTTTCGGCGGCCATCTAGTGTCGATGTGTCGAGGTTTTATTGTGTGTTTTCTAAGTTGTACGTTTGGCCGTGTCAACAATCAGTTGCATTTTTGCCACCTGATGAAGGGTTTAACCCGAAACGTCGTGGAATTTTCCACAAACTTTACTACTTCTTTTTTCACCTACTTACTTCATAAGTGCTACGCAGTACTTTGAATATATATATATATATATATATCTATATATATATATATATATATATACAGATCTTCCTCAGTTGTGTATAGGAACTGGTGCAAAATGAAAAGTAGCCTCACATATATATATGTATATATATATATATATATTTATACATATATATATATATATATATATATATATATATATATATATATATATATATATATATATATATATATATATATATATATATATATATATATATATAGATACAAGCCCCTCGTTTAGAGACCAACTGCTTGACCGCTCATGAAGTTAGGTTAGGTTAGATGAGGTTTAACGTCCCAGTTTCCAACCAATTGGTTCAAGTCGAGACGACCACGGCCTTTTTCCAGTTGTGGCTCACTGGCTTGTTTTCCCTACTCCATTGTTTATGCTGAGCACCAATACAAAGGCAGTAGGTTCCATTTTTAAGTCTTTGGTATGACCCGGCCAGGATTTGAACCCTAGACCTTCCGGCTGCAAGTCGGATGCTCTAACCACTTAACCACTGAAGTCGGTCATGAATTCCAAATCCCTATTTAAACCCGTCCTGTGAGTATTTAGAGAGATGAATTTAAGATCTATGTTAGTTCGCGCAGCCCTGACTGCCGCGGAAGAACTAAACACGGGCAACAGGGGTTGCAACAAACCTCGTTGTCAGGTTTGTAAACACATGAAGTTTTCTCCCACCATATTTCACGCTGCTTCAGGCAAAACTCTTAAACCAGGAAATTTTAAATGTGATACTAGTAATGTTGTCTATCTACTTTTCTGCAAGAAGTGCCCCCACGCTACATATATATGAGAAACAAGCACCAAATTTAGACTTCGATTTAACAATCATAAACTTAGCATAAGAAATATTAGCCCTGGATTCCCCGTTGCCGAGCATTTTAATCTGCCTGAGCATAGTTTGTCCGATTTGAAATGTGTTTTGTTGTACGGAAATTTTAAAAGCGCGCAGGAGAGATGTAACCGAGAACTAAATACGATCATCTCTCTAAATACTCACAGGACGGGTTCAAATAGGGATTTGGCTTTCATGAGCGGTCAAGCAGTTAGCCTCTGTCGAGTCTTTCCTGCGACAGTTTTCCTCCTCCCTCAGGAAACATTAGCAGGAAACATTGGCTGTTACCTTCTGGGTGTTGTACTCCCCCTGGAAAGGAAAGCCTCTGGACAAAGTTAATATCATGCACAAACTGCTTAACTATAACCTTTAAAATCTGCTACCAAATCGGTAGTAATTAGTGGGAACCAATCAGAGAGTCTTCGGTTTCAAGGATTCATGAATATGCACGACTGTACTTTGCCTGTTCGTTCCATGGCGAACAACAACTGGGATCAATGGAATGATTCAAACGCACAACATTCAGCAGCTCTACTTAGTCTAGACGCAAATTCATTAATAAATCGGCAGCTCGAAGCTCTGTTTCAACTTGGGGAAGGACACATTTGTGAACCTGCCGTATGGATTTGGTAAGAGTTTGATTTACCAGTGTCCGCCGTTCTTCGAGCGATAACGTTGGGTCGACGTAAAAACGCAAGGGCAACAACAGGGACTATTTCTGCGAGTGTTCAAGCAACAATAATACAGGATCGAGCAATTTCATTGGTCAATTTCCTTTCTACGACATAGCAGCATAATAACAAGTAATAGTAAGTAGTAGCAACGTGAATATCATAGATGCATATATTAACACTTTGTCCAAAGGCTTTGATGCCGACGCGAGATCCGTTTGCTCAGCATTCAGTGTTACGAGGGCCTAGCTTCAATGGTTGGAGCGCGTAGGCTACTTTCAAATCGAAGTAGGCGTAAATAAAGTGAGGGATAACAAAGGGCAGAAAAGCCTTGACAAAGGATATCAAGCAGTTGGTCTCTAAACGAGGGGCTTATATATATATATATATATATATATATATATATATATATATATATATATATATATATATATATATATATATATATATATATATATGTGAGGCTAGTTTTCATTTGCACTAGTTCCTATACACAACTGAGGAAGGGCTGAGACAGCCCGAAATATTTTGTATTCACTTATTTGTATATATTTATAGTTGGAAATAATTGTATCCTTTTTTGTCTTCTTTTGACTTTTGTGTACTTTACTTTCCAACACACGCAACCTATCATGATATATATATATATATATATATATATATATATATATATATATATATATATATATATATATATATATCCAGGAAGCATCGGCAGGTCCTAAACTGTTTCCTACATCGATCCAAGGATGTTGTCCTAGATTATAAGTTTCTTTTTTTTTCATCTCATTTATTCATGATATATATGAACATAATACAAATGATTTGTTTAAGTTTAATTGAGTCATTCTGTGCAAATCATAGCAATTCAAATATTTAAAAATTTTCTTAAGTTCATCAACGATAGGTTTGCTTACAAATTATATTACACGTCAATACATTCTGACGTTACCCTAATTTAAGTACCAATCAAAAATCATTGAACTCATGCAAGGTACCGAACACAATAAATCGATAAACTCATTTACAAAGACAGAAAATTCAGGTAGATACACGATGTTAACGTAAGTACAAGTGATTACGTAAACAGGTTTGGACAGTTAACAAAACATTCTTTCAGAGCACTGGAATTTCTTGAAACATTCTTAGGCGCATAGGGTTAAGAATTTATGTAATTTTCGACTTTAAGAATAAATTTCATTTTACAGAAGAACTCAATACTTTTCGGTATAGTTTTGTTTAACTTGCAGTTATATACATAATATTTACAGTAAGGAATGAAAAATTCATAAGATGATCTAACACTAGATTGTAACCAAAGAATTTTTTTGTCAAAATAACTTGCCTGCCAGAAATAGTTATTCCGAATCTAAAAGAAAGCTAGCAGTGACAAACCCAAAATAAATGTTCAACAGTCCCAGACGTTATTTAACAAAAAGAGCATATAGGACTATCACATTTTTTCATTAAATGAAGGAGCCTATTGGTTGCAAGCAAACGGTGAAGAAATTTATATTGACTTGAAAATATTGGACTTTGGTCTCACGGAGACTATTACAGGGTATTCTAAAAATGGCTTTCCGGTCTTCATCATAAAATTGAAGAGTGAGTTCCATTTAACGACTGCACGAGGAGGAAGAGATATACGACGAATCAAAAGAGAAATAAATATGTCTTGAGAGCTTAGAGGATTTTAAAATCGAAGACAAGTTTCTTCTGATCTTCTTATCTTCTCCTTGTGTTTCAAAAAAGAAGGGGGAGTAAAAACATGAGGACCAATTGGAGAATAAAAAGTAAAGCACCCCCAACAATTGGCAGCAGAGTGCTTTTACCAGGTGCCCAGAGTCTGTAGACGTCAACCTGGCTGTAGGTGTTGTAAAAGGGATCGATCAAGTTGGAAAGTTGCCCACCTTTGCAGATACTGACACTATGTTTGACATAGGACTTTCCAAGTACTGTTCATCTGACGCCGTGAGAGCGAAAAAGTAAACAATTTGTTCTGAGAAGAAATGTGAAATATCGTTATGTTATAAAGTAAGAAAATATGAACTCGGCGGTTATCGAAAAAGCTAATTTTGTATTTATGTCGAATTAATTGTTAGTAGTAAAGACATTCACTGAATTGTTTTAACAAATGCATTTGGATAACAACAGGCTTTTTATCCTTCTGAGACAGGCCTACAGAAAGGCCGAACAAATAGAAACAAAATTATTTGCTACAGCAGCACTATTGCAATTCCAATCTGGAAATTGTGTTTGTTTAGAATAAGACATTTTAGTCATAAAGAGAATCACCCTACCATGAACAGCCTTGCAAGTCAGGCATTGTTTTCATATTTTCTCACAGACTCTGACTGTCCAAATCAGAGACTTGTCATACTTTTGATACCGGTTAAACGCTTTTTAGCCTATGTTGAAAAATAGGCTAAGTACTGATTTCTGTATAAGGGATTTTGTTAGGGTTTACAGCATAATTTTAATAACACCAAAATGATAGAAGTGGCAATACTTGGCCTACCTTCCAAAGATGGTAGCACAATCGTAAATGCTTCTTCGCTTCTCGCTTTCAAAGGTTGGGCAAGATTGCCTTTTAAGATGTAAGGGCGTATGCTATTCTCGGCCATTCCTACGGGTTCTCCGCTAGTGAACTGCTTCAAGAAGCTGTCAAAATTTGTTGAGAAGCGTATATCGTATCGGCTGGCTGCAATGAAGGTTAAAGTAATGATGACTGACAAAACGCATGGATGTTACAAAAAATAAAACATTCGGAGAGCGCTTTTATAAAAAGACTCAGAGCAAATACGGGTTATACAAATTGACGCACACTTTTGCGAAGCATTGTAATACACGTAACTTAACTAATGTCAATTGGAGGATTATTTGGCTGAAAGTGATGGCTTCCCATCAAGTACCCTACATCCTATGAGTGTGTAGTATATGGGCCACGCATACCCACTCGTGTGAGATTCGTGTTGAACATTTGAAGATTTTTTTCACAAAGCTCACGATGATTACGTAGAATGGGACATCGGACCCATGACGACACAATCACCATGGCTATACTGCAGTCGTACTTGGTAATGGATAAAAAACTTCAGTGGCGAAGATATTTTTTGTTGGGGGGCAAAAGCAGAAAATTTCCGACAGATTATTATCTTGAAGTAATGATGTACTATCTAAGCGTACCGCCTTATCAACTGGCGTGTAGCAGGCGGAAAAAATTAGATTAAAATATCTCCAAGATTGCCTTAAATGACACTCCAGGCCTTGTCAGTAACCATTTCGATGTGTAATTCTACTTAAAAACATAAGAAATGTTGTAAGTGTTTCAAATGAATTGTTTTTATTTATTTCCGACAGAGACTAGAAATTTCCGACAGAGGCCTTCGGAGGCTTTGTGGAGGGGGGCGACCGCCCCCCACCCCCCCTCTAGCTACGTCACTGACAAACTTACTGAACATACAGTCCTAATGATATAATTAAAATATATTGAGGCTTCTGCTTGGCTGGTTATAGGGTGATCTCATAAAGAAACTGCAATACGCATGCGTGTGAGAAGACAACAAGATCGCCAAACAGATCGAAGTAATGCTAACAGGTACATATAGTACCTCTAATTTCTGGGTGCTGGAGTGGTTCTAAGCGACGTTGCGGAAGGAAAGTCCTCAATTTGCTGATCTACGCCCTAATAGTGAATAAAATTCAACTATTCATCAGACGAGTTATTTAGGTATTTTAACTTTCAGGGCAGGCAGGCAGGATTATCGTATAGCAACAGTTGGCACATTGCCTGAGCCCTACGAAAATTTTAGGGTGCAGGTTGAAGAAGATTATTTGCTTTCTCGATGATCTTATCGGGGGGCTCTAAAAGAGCTCAGTAATTTCTCTACCTGAATTAAGACCAGGTCGGACAAGATAAAAGGTTCCACTACTAATGATGCTCAAAATCTAAAACAGAGCAGAAACATGTGTAGTTAAAGGTTGAAAAATCTAACATAGCAGTACTACAATGTATCTGCGGTCATTGGCCTAATCCAACAGCACAAAGAGGCCATTGGTCTACTTACGAGGGACAATGTCCGTTAAGAACACTTGTTTTGAAACGTGCTTAATACAAGGGACTGCCTACGCAGTATCAGATAATGCTAACGCCTACCCCTTTTAATTAATAGAAAATTCCATACCCGGGAGTTGCGACAATGCCAAGGGCGTGTTAAAAATTATAGGCCTACGAACTTCCGACAGATGAAAAGGACCTAACTTTGATATTTCCCACAGTGCTTACAGTCACCTGACAATAGCCATGCGCCTGTCATTAACAAAGTTACGCAGAGTATTAACATTGTGGGCCATAAAATTGATTGTTTAGCCATAACTCCTACATCTAGGCGAAATTCCTATCGTGTTTTTGTTACCGTCGCTTAGTTATAAGTCCGTTTAAAAAGGTCCATTAACTCTAATAGACCCATTTTCCTAGGAAAGGTACCTTAAAGATATTATTAGCCTATGGTATTACCATGGCGTATTGGCAAAGGTGATGAATTTTGAAAATTCACAGTGGGCTGCTTAATTTCGCACAATAACTATGAAAGCTCAGTCCATACACTGATATCATGGTGCTATTTTTGTATTGCAACTTCATGATAGCCATTTTGTATGACCAAAAGTAGCCCCCATTTTACAACTTCATGCTCTCATGCATGGCATGCTTTCCCCCAGGATTCCTAACCGTTTAGGTCTTCTAGGGTCCAGTACAGGTGCCAGATCCTGTCCTCACCCATTGTTCCAGAAATATTATAAACATGACAAAAACAATTGTCACACTTAAGTCCAATTTTTTGTTTAGTGCCAATAGCCTAGTACCAGTATAATCATGTTACAGTACAATGGTGCTTTGTCCTAAGGGAAGAGTTTTAGCACTCTGACTGCACATGAGCGCATGATCCGGAAACTCTAATGATAAACACCAACACTGTCGTACCTACAACAATTGTTACGCGGCAACGTTAGTTTGGGAGAGTGTAGTTTGGATGATGTTCAAATTTATAGTAGGAAATGAAGGGGCTATGACCAATTTGCACGAGATGCTGAGATGCCTTTAGCATCTTTAATAAAGTTTGGAATCTTAATCTCATTCTTCCGCATCTTTTCGCTGTTTCGGTTCTGTGTATTGTACCTATCCAAAACAGGGTCCCCACTGCTGTATACAAACGAGGGGGGGAGGGGGATAAAAGGGCAATTTACGCAGACTTGGGGTGCCATTTCGACATCATCTGTGGTATCCCCAATCACCAAATCCTGGCGGCCTCACTGTCAAGGTTACTCATCCAACTCTAAATCGAATTTAACTTTAGATGAATGTGCTTACAACCCTGGCGAAAAGTGTTTGGTTAAATTGATTTGTTTAGTAAAAATGACACGCTTCAAGAGACTGTCAAGGTAAAGAGATGTATTACCAACAATAAACATGTCTTTTCATAAAAGTATATTGTACACTTACCAGTTCCATCCATTAAGTCTGCTCCCGGAGAAGAAAACACTAGATCAAAGGTGCGGTAACCGTTGTCCCTGTTTATATTTCTGACAACAAGGTTGGTAACTCGGTAGGGACCGTAATTGTTAATAGCTGGTGAGACATAAAGTATTAACAAATAATAGAAAAAATAAATGCCACAGTGAAAGCTTTTTACATAAATTTCAGCTAGTTAACAGTTATATATTACTAATTCTTGTGAATCTTTACTTACGGTACCGATTTTCAGCTTTAGCATAATTAAAAAAATGTCTGCTTGGCGCTTACTAGTTTTTAATAAAAAAAATGCATGCTAGGAAATAGTAGTATGCAGTTGGAATGCTCACTCCAAATGATTACGATTAGCTCAAAAACGAAGCATTTCAATTTTCAAACTGCAGTCGTTACCGTTGAATAATAGTTTTTGCGATATCAGCCCCTGAGAAAACTTGAATAATTATGGTTAACCAGGGAGCTGTATAAGGGATGGGGAAACAACACTTGTTCTTCCTTTGAAACTAGGTGTTTTGCTGACACTTAAGGTTTGCATTGTCTGTTTCCTGAAATTCCTCTAAAAGTTAGAGGGATCAGGAAGTGAAGACAATTGTTCTTGTCGTCTGCTACATCTGAGGGAGCTCATAGGATGATATCCTCCATTGGCTTGTGCCGCCAGGTGCCACGTTATAAAAGGGTACTGTGTATCATTTTATTACTTTTTGAGCATAGATACATTGTTTGCTATTTTAGGAACACTCCGGAAACGTTTGAAATGTCATCATCAAAATTTAGACTCCTACTGGTTTCCAAAAAGGTATATTCCTTTCTCAATGAAGAACTTAGGATAATACTGGAATTGTGCAACTTCAGAGTGGGTGAACATTCGTTTTGATCAAAAACGGTGAAAACGTTTCACATTTATCGACTGTGCAGTTATCTTCAAAGCAACATCTTTACAATGGTTTTTGTTACAGGATTACTGCGCTTTGAAAGAGGGAGATCATCAATAAGAAGAAAATCAACAAAAATTAAACAACAAGAACAAAGATACCTGTCAATCAAGTTTGGTTACCTGAAAAGGATTATATTATTTTCAAGTACATATTGTCTGAGAGATTTGGTCGATGTTTGTCCATCTCTCACAGCTCCTGGTTTAACTATGTGCAAAAGCTCGAACTACATCAATACTTATTCCATAATTATTCAATTTCAGAAACAAAATGCATTAGAGACAGATACTGCATACCTCGACATGTTGTTTTATTGTTGCAAGTAAAACTGCCCCCAGTGATGGTCCGCTGAACATCTCCAGCTTCTTCATACTGTACATCCCATTCAGCTTCGCCCATGTCTGGGTCCACTGCAGCACCAATACCAACCCTGGCTCCTTTGACGATTCTTCCCGAGCCACGAACCGAGAACTGCAAATCAAAGTAATTAGTTGCAGTTATGTGTTGAATATTCATTCTATTGACACCATTGCCAATGCGACTGTTACAGGAAAACTGCCTACAAATTTGCTTTCTATTCTCGTAAAGAATGTAACCAGAAGGCTCAAAGGCTTAGTGATTCTCTGCCGAAAGGGCTTGCTTGTTATATTTCTTGACTGCATCATTCTATATTTTCACAATATGACATTCGCTGACGTCACGTGACTTTTGAACCCCAACAAAAATTGAATAATAAAATATTGAAAAGAGAAAGTGTCTAGGAAGGGATTCGAACGGTGTGAGAATTACTATTGTAACAGTTTTGCTTGTAAAAAAACACTCTTGTCCTCTATAATTTTATACTTGAAATGGTAGAAAAATTCATCCCTAACTTTTCGTTGATCACGAAACGCCGGACACAATTTGGAGGTACCGCCCACTGTCTATTTAGTTTAGGAGGTTTTCGTAGTTTCACCTCTGATGACCTCAGATGATCTTCGACCTCCAATAAATCCATAGGGTTACCTCTCTGCTATGTTAACACACCACTTATTATTCCTCCATTGGCTTACACACTCATTTTGGTCCTTTTCGTGGTTTCTGGACCCTTTTAGAAGTTTTCAGCGGGTACAAGCTACCCCTCGTATGTAAGCTCACCAGTAGGTCTTTTACAAACATTTCAGATTTGTTAAGTATGACTGATATTTTGAGATAGGAGAGCTTGTATAATAGGGTAGTGGTTCTTGCTTTTTGCACTTTCAAAAGGCCATTTTGCATCGCGGAACGATATATTGCAAAATTGCCTGAAATACGGTACCTTTCATTTTCTTTAGTCTTGCAAGATCATACCCTAACTCCTTTCGTTTTACGTACGCATGACAAATTGAAAGCATCGGGGGACGAGCCTAACATGGCGTCAGTGTAGCACGCAAATTTCTCGTGGGCGGAAGATATTTTGCCAAAAGATAAGTGTTCCATTGCAGCTCAGCTTTTATTATCTTCACTCTGAGACGTTTTCGAGATGAGTAATCATTTTGAAGGAGAAAAAAGGAAAAGAGGAAGGCCAAAAGGGAGTTTAGGCCTTAAAAAAAGAGAAGAGTAGGTCTCCCAACGGAGCCTACGCTCTAGCCTATCACGTCGTAGGGAGGAAGGCTCGGACTAAGAAGCTGACACAAGCCGTCGATCGGGTTCCTTGCATTCCTTGGGAAGCAAAATACAAAAGCTTAAGGAGACATTCTTGAAAGAGTTTGAGAACCTGCAGGAGGAATTTTCTAAGGCTATTGAAGACTTAAGAGACATGAGAAGTTGATCCCACAGAAGACACAGTCGTACAATCCCATAAAATACCCGTCATCTCAAAATCTATCTAGTCATAAAGCAGAGCTTCTAAACGAGGTGTTCCCTAGCTGCACCCACTCCCTCACTTGATTGAGTTTTATTGACCTTACAGATCGTTTTATACAAATATACCATTTTATTTACCAAGTTGTTGCTAACCACAGAATTCTGTGGTATTAACTCTCTTGACGGCAGGGAGTAAGTTTAATAGCTGTCGAACAGCTGTCGCTCAGCTGTCAAGCTATTGTGATTTATTGCTTACTTTTCTTCTATCATTTTTAACGTTCTGGGGGCTTAAATTTGACAAAATCGTATTAAGGAAGGTGTAAATTTTCCATAGAATCTGATTTTTTGAATAATATTATTGACAAATGTGTACTTTTGAAGAAAACCCTGTGTCATAATACAGCCACTACCAGTCAACCTTAAGAAAGTCCATAAAATAAAGTGGCATTGAAGGGCATATCTCCCAATTCGTTGCCAAACTTTCCCTGTTCATTGCCAACTCTCACGACTGTCAGTTCTGTGGAATCATCTTGGCATGGAAAGTGTTCAAGAACTGTATACAGAGACGGACAGTTTGAAGCAGGGAGGTGTTAAGAAGGAGATCCAACGAAGAAATTTGTCAGACAATACGTACTTGAAAATGAATTAATCCTTTCCATGCACTGTCATTTGATTGACAGGTCCCTGTGTTCCTATTGTTAAGTCTCTGTTGACTAAGCCTTTTAGGTGGTGATGTCCCTCTTTCTTTTCCAAGTAATCCTGAGACAAAGGCCATTGTTTCTAACTGCTTTGAAGTGAGGTTAGTTTCCGACAATGACCAAAGATTAAACAAGATTTTCAGTAAAACGACTGGCAATAAACATTTAATTAATGTAATTCAATTGTGCCTCCGCCATTGAAACACGTCATCTGCTGGAAACATTGTTCAAGTCTATACATTTTTCTCATTTCAGCAAATTTCTCCATCATTATCTAATATCTTTGAAAAGAAAGATTTAAAGAAATTCTCTGCTGACTTTAAATAAAATGATATTAAGTGCGACGAATAACGACGAATGGTTAAAATTTTATATTTTTTCATGACGGCTGGCAATGGTAAGTTAACGAGTTCACTTAAGGGGTGTGTCTTCAAATTGGTATTTTGGCAACGCAGCACTAATCCTGTAATTGATTAAGGCATTGAGATAAGAATTTTGAGAAGAAAAGCAAGATTACCGTCGGAAACTAACATGACTTCAAAGAGTCTATAGACCGTTGTATCTCCTTCCTAACACCTCCCTGTTTGAAGGAAAGATGTAATTCTCTTGAGAGAAAGGTAGAACGGCTAGTGGAGGAAAAGGCGAGACAAGCTCAGGATATCAACAAAAATGAACGTTTTTCTCGCCGAAGTAACATTCGTATAGTTGGTTACCCAACAGAGGACAATGAAAATTGTCAAGAGATAGCCCTTAAAGTCCTAGAAGAAGTTGGAGTACCGGCCTGTCGGTTGGAGAGGGCTCACAGAGACGGGAGAGTGGTGAGCGGGAGAGACAGACATCTCCTAGTTAAACTTTCCTTCTATCAAGACAAGATTACCGTGATGAAAAAGGCACGACAAGCTCTTGCAGGAAAGGATTACTACATAGTTGATGACCTGACAAAATCAGACCTCCTTGAACAGAGGAAATGGAAGAACCAAGTCTAGGCCCTCTTCCAGCAGGGTACTAAACTTCGTTTCTCTGGGGGATGTTGGCATGGAAGTGATGGTCGACCCTACGACTTCGAATCGGCCCAGTAACTGTGTGTAAGGAGCAGTGTTTCATTCAAGGCTCCCGGTGTAAACGTCTTTTTAGTTTTTGGAGCACAAGAGAAAAACACTTTTGTAGCCCACTCTACGCCATATTTTTGATTTTGGCCCTGTTTTTGGTGTCTAAGATACACCAAATTTTCCTATCGGAGTTGAGAGTATCCCTACGGGATGCTTTTTCGCTGTTTTCATGCGTGTGGATTGACTTTTTCTTTTTCCAACTCTTTTTGTATTTTTGTTTTTATCCTCCGTCTGGTCAGCAGTGAAATGTGTAGAAGTTACAGTACTGGATATTTTATCAATCATGTAGCAGATGCATGAACTATATATTATATCCTACAATGCAAGGGGCTTGCAAGGGAATAAAAAAAGAAGACGCTTATTTTCATATTTTCAAAGAAGAAAAGTTGATGTGATTGTAATACAGGAGACACACAGCCTTCAAACGGACGAACTCTTTTGGAAGAATGAGTGGGGTGGAAATGTATATTTTTCTCATGGAACCAACGATTCCTGTAGTGTATGTATACTATTTAAACCCTCTTTAAATTTTGATGTAGTCAAATCAAAACCTCACAACTTAGGAAGATACATTTTACTAGATATTTTGGTTGCAGGCCAGTGTATTACATTAGTGGGTGTTTATGGCCCAAATTCTGATAACCCCAATTTTTTAGTGAGGTGGCTGAAAATATGCAGCATTTTACATGTAATAATATAATAATGTGTGGAGATTTCAATTTTGTGTTTGACTTGAATTTGGATAAAATGTGTGGGCATCAAAGAACAAATTTCAGAGCTCGTAGTAATTTTTTACGCCTTATGGCTACCTACAATCTGCTTGATATTTGGAGGGAACGCCACCCTATGACTAAGAGTTTTACATGGAGTTCTAATTTTTTACTAGGAATTCATTGTAGGTTAGATTTCTTTCTCATTTCTCATCACCTCTCCCATGTCGTTAATAATCTGTCTCAGTCACCGGTTATTCAGTCGGACCATTCCATGATCTTTATTTCATGTGAAATATCATCTGAAAAGAGGGGACCAGGGTATTGGAAATTAAATAATTCTTTTTGGAATGATAGTTACTACATCGACTTGATTACCAAACTTATGGTAGAGACTACTGAGAATCAGAATGGTGAGGACCCTTCCTCACTTTGGGAGTTTTTAAAATTTAAGATTCGTAAAGTTAGTATCAATTATTCAAAATGTAAGGCTACAGAAAGACGTTCCAGAGAAAATTCTTTAATTGAAAAGATTGCAATTCTTGAGAGGAATTTATTAAATTTAGAATCTCCTGAAACTAAAGGCTCAGCTGCTTGAAGCACGAAATGAATTGCTACTTTATTATGACCAAAAGTTACAAGGTACAATTATAAGATCGAGAGCACGTTGGGTTGAACAAGGTGAAAAGAACACTAGTTATTTTCTGAACTTAGAGAAACGCAATAAATCAAACAATACTATTTACAAAATTAAAGACAGCGAAGGGAATGATTACGTTGATAGTAAAATTATATTGAATGAAATAAAATGTTTTTATGAAAAATTGTATAGATCTGAGTATTGCTCACCAAATGGCATTTTCACCGATTTACCTCGTAAATGTTTAAGTATGGATGATTCTCTCAGTTGTGATGGTATTTTAACTCTGGACGAATGCTCTAATGCATTACAATCTTTAAATATTGATAAGAGCCCTGGCAGTGATGGTCTTTCGACCAATTTTTACAAAAAATTTTGGCACCTCATTGGCATTCTTGTTGTTGATGCTTTAAATTACTCGTATACAAACCATCTTCATCTTTCCCCTGAGCAATCCAGAGGCGTTATATCCCTTATCCTTAAACCTGATAAAGATAGTACTTTGCTAAAAAATTACCGCTCGATTACCCTCCTTAACACGGATTATAAAATTGGTTCTAAGGCCATCGCAGCTAGGTTAAAAAGAGTGAACCCAGATTTAATTTGTAGCAATCAAGCAGGTTTTCTTCAAGGTAGATTTATTGAGGAAAATGTTAGATACGTCTTAGATTTGATTGATTACTCCATTTCCAATAATATTTCGGACTTTATGTTATTAGTCGATTTCGAAAAAGCCTTCGATAAATTAGAATGGAGTTTCCTTCATAGAACACTTAATTTTTTCAACTTTGGTTCCAGTTTTATAAACTGGATTCATACATTGTACTCGAATAGTATGGCTTGCATTTGCAACAATGGCTATTCTACAGGTTTCTTTCATGTTCAGAGAGGTTGCGAAGAGGCTGCCCTTTGAGCCCCTACTTGTTTTTACTTTGTGTGGAGATTTTAAACTTATACACAAACAACAGTAGGAATTTGAAAGGTTTTGTTATTGATGGTAAAGAAACTAGGCTTATACAGTATGCAGATGACACTACATTCATTGTAGATGGGAATAAAGATTCATTAGATGAAGTGCTTACGATTTTACGTGTTTTCAAAGTTTCTTCAGGTGTTACAGTTAATTATGAGAAGTGTAATCTTTTTCCTCTCTTAACCCTATATTACGAAAAAAAAAACCAGATTTTACAAACGATTTTGTTTTTAATATAACTCTTGGCCCTGTGACACTGTTAGGTATCACCTTTACCAATGATGGGGATGATCTTTTCCGGTTAAATTTTGTTCCTAAGTTATCACGTCTAAAAAGTCGCCTTAGAGTTTGGTCTTCTCGGGACCTCACTCCAGTAGGTCGTAGTGTCATTGTCAAAACACTTGCCCTTTCTCAGCTGGTTTATCTTTTCTTGGTCCTTCCAAACCCACCCCAGAGTTTTATAAAAGAAGTTGGAAGTGTTGTAGCTGACTTTACATGGTCTGGTAACCCAGATAAAATTAAGCGTACTACTTTATTTAATACTTTTCATGATGGTGGGTTAAAGATGTCAAAAGCTTCATTGATAGTTTAAAATGTACGTGGGTTCGTCGGTATTACGATGATACGAAGGGGCTTTGGAAAGTTTTCTCTGACATGAATTTGGAAAATTACGGTAAAGATCTAATTGTAAATTGTAATTGCAAAAAAGAGGATCTCTTTGGTATATCCAATCTTTATGTGAGGCAAGTTTTTGGCGCCTGGGTTAAAGCCTCATTTAATACTCCAACAGAGAATTTTGGAAATCAGATTATTTGGAATAATCATCATATTCGTATTGACAGAAATATTGTATATTTTAATTTTATGTACGTTAAAGGTGTTAAATATATGTCAGATCTGTTCGATCAAAGAGGTAATCCACTTTCATATGATTCTTTTAAACAGAAATTTAATTTAAATTCGTTTCCCTTTACACTTTACTGGGGTTTGGTAAATAGTATTCCTAGAGGTTGGAGAGACGTTGGTTGTGCTTTATGTGATTGTCCGAACAGCAATATCATATGGGTTCAAAAAGATCTCCAAGCCACATCATTGTCTCAATTTGTTTATAATACATATATAAAGAAAGTAGCAACTGAGCCTACGCCTGTCAAAAAGTGGAGCAAGTTTGTAAACTGTAATTGGAAAAATATTTGGAGTATGCCTTGGTCTACTGTGAGGGAAACAAAGCTTTCTTATTTTCAATTTAGATTTTTACATAGAATTCTCTTATGGGTAAAACCCAGTCTAATATGTGTTCGTTTTGTAATAATAATAATAATAATAATAATAATAATAATAATAATAATAATAATAATAATAATAATAATAATAATAATAATAATAATGATAATGATAATGATAATGATAATGATAATGATAATGATAATGATAATGATAATGATAATGATAATGATAATGATAATGATAATGATAATGATAATGATAATGATAATGATAATGATAATGATAATGATAATGATAATGATAGCGATAGCGATAGCGATAGCGATAGCGATAGCGATAGCGATAGCGATAGCGATAGCGATAGCGATAGCGATAGCGATAGCGATAGCGATAGCGATAGCGATAGCGATAGCGATAGCGATAGCGATAGCGATAGCGATAGCGATAGCGATAGCGATAGCGATAGCGATAGCGATAGCGATAGCGATAGCGATAGCGATAGCGATAGCGATAGCGATAGCGATAGCGATAGCGATAGCGATAGCGATAGCGATAGCGATAGCGATAGCGATAGCGATAGCGATAGCGATAGCGATAGCGATAGCGATAGCGATAGCGATAGCGATAGCGATAGCGATAGCGATAGCGATAGCGATAGCGATAGCGATAGCGTTAGCGTTAGCGTTAGCGTTAGCGTTAGCGTTAGCGTTAGCGGTAGCGGTAGCGGTAGCGGTAGCGGTAGCGGTAGCGGTAGCGGTAGCGGTAGCGGTAGCGGTAGCGGTAGCGGTAGCGGTAGCGGTAGCGGTAGCGGTAGCGGTAGCGGTAGCGGTAGCGATAGCGATAGCGAAAATGATAATGATAATACTAATACTAATACTAATCATAATCATAATCATAATCATAATCATAATCATAATCATAATCATAATCATAATCATAATCATAATCATAATCATAATCATAATCATAATCATAATCATAATCATAATCATAATCATAATCATAATCATAATCATAATCATAATCATAATCATAATCATAATCATAATCATAATCATAATCATAATCATACTCATAATCATAATCATAATCATAATCATAATCATAATCATAATCATAATCATAATCATAATCATAATCATAATCATAATCATAATCATAATCATAATCATAATCATAATCATAATCATAATCATAATCATAATCATAATCATAATCATAATCATAATCATAATAATAATAATAATAATAATAATAATAATAATAATAATAATAATAATAATAATAATAATAATAATAATAATAATAATAATAATAATAATAATAATAATAATAATAATAATAATAATAATAATAATAATAATAATTTAGCATAGCGCCGGTATCCGTCAGATGACGCTCATGGCGCTCCCACAGAATGATGAGGAAACCCTTGATCATTTGTTTTGTGGTTGTTATAATACCTCCCAATTTATCCTGGATGTAGAATTAAAACTTTTAAACAGACAATTTGTGTTCTCCAGGGAGGATATCTTTTTTGGTTTCCGTAATAGTTAGTGTCACCCGTATAACTTTCTTATCCTACACCTTAAGTATTACATTTTTAATAAAAAGAGACAAAAAGATCTTCCGAATATATCTGAGTTCTATTACAAATTTAAATTTGCTCTTCAAGTGGAAAAGCACAATTATTACTTTTCAAGAAGTGTTTTAAAACATAAAAATATTAGTTATAATGAGCTTGAAAAAGCTTTCAACACGTTGGAGTAAAGTATGCGTTTTATTAGTGAGGAATTTCATTTGTTTGTTTGAGGTCGTTACTGAGCAGGATCTAAACGACTATAATATGTCACTTATAGCATTGAAATATGAAAACTTTATATATAGTTTCTGTGGGGAGTTCCAGAAGGCGATTGAAACTATTCGGTTAATTATCACCTTGCATAAGGAGAGTAACAGTGTAAATACATTAATGTAGATATTGTATAAATTGAAAGCAACACTTCAGCATCGTCTAAACCAGCGCTTCTCAACCGGTAGGCCGCGGCCCACTGGTGGGCCGTAAAGCTCTCCCAGGTGGGCCGCGAGATCCGCCATAAAAATAAAAAAAATACAAAGTAAAAAGAATAAACTTTATGTAAGGTGGGCCTCACAAAAATTCTGAGAGGCAAAGTGGTCCTCGAGTTAAAAAAGGTTGAGGAGCGCTGGTCTAAACTGCCCCGTGAATTTTTTTTCTGGGGTGTTAATCCTCCACGGAAGGTCACTTTAAATTATTGGTGTGCTACCTTATAGTAACATAGCTATGTACCAAGTATGCAAAGTATCCATCATCCCTGTTTTGAAATTTTGTGTTTATATTTTTCGAGATTTACCGTTTTTGACCTCTAATGACTTTAAATAAACTCTGACCTTCACTGAAAGCATTATGGTACTTTCTTTCAGTATATGATAAAGTTATGTACCAAGTATGAAAGTGCCCATCGTTACTATCTTGAGATATCGTGTTTTTCCAACAGTTTTTATGAATCTCAAATTTTCACCTTTAGTGACCTCAGATAACCTCTGAACTCCGCCACAATCAACAGTATTAATCTTCTGACAATAACGCGTCCACATTCTAAGAATGAAAAAGCATCTATGCTTCCTGCGTAGAGATATCGTGTTTACAAGATTTTCAACTTTTACCTCTGTTGCTATGACATGATCTTTGACCTCCTTTAAAAACAATAGGGATCTTTCTCTCAATATGATAATTCCATATTCGTAAGGTTGAGAAGTATCCATAACTGCTATAATAAGATATCGCTTTACAAGCCAAGCGTCATAAACACACATTGATACAAACACATCCCTACATACATTCGAGAGCATGATTGTATAGATTCATCCCGCCTTCGGCAAGGAATTCAAAAGTAAACTTTAACTGCTGGTTACCTCAAACCATCATTCCGCCCTTGACTTTTCATTAGTGAGCTTACTGGTAATGAAATAAATATGTAACATTGCATTTTAATAAAGTTGCTTTACTTTAGTTGTCTTCCTTTCACATTTGTCACTTTTAAATCAGATCCTTTCCTACAAGAAGGAAATAACATTCAAGGATTGGTGGGCGATTGTGACTGGTAAGATTTGTATTTTGAGAAGGAATCTAAAAGTAATCTATGGCGATTGTGTGTGTGAGAGAGAGACGATTTATGTATGCGTGTTTATGACGCTTGCTTGTAAAAATGATATCTCACGATAGCAATGATGGATGACTTTTGTAATGTACGCAATTTTTACTTTCGTCACGTCTGTATTTAGCTTCGGCGCCCTCTATCGTATGTCGTATTGGCGCTTATCGAGACCCGAAAGATGAGAGGCCACCGGTTCTTACCGGTCGGTCCAAATTGGTAAATTTGGCAATTTAAACAGAAGCTTATCACGAAGAACTGAAACTTAATGTATTTTGGTGAGTTGTGAACCTTGTGGTTGACATATTTCGTTGTATGAATCACTAGTTCTTGAGCAATTGTAAATTTTGTGGGCGTGTTTTGGCCCGTGTCGTTTTGCAGTAGCAGTGCAAGTTTAAGACAAGTTTACGTACACAATTTAGGCCAGTGTCATTGCGATATGTTACTTTCAAGCTAAAATTATGAACGATGTGTCTTCTTTAAGGGGTGTTTTGTCATAACTATTGAGTAGTTTAGAGGTTGCAGATATTTCCAGCCTCTTCATGTACCTTTTTGTTGTGTAATTAAGCATATATCACCTTGGTTGTGGGCCAGGGGATCTTAGTTTTTGTGCGTGGGCAGCACGTGCTAAAGGACCTCCCATCGCCAATTTTTCTTACCTCATGAATATTCATGAGTTGGTGTAAATTGGGCTTCCAGTCGTTTTGTTTTCAGCGTGTGTGTAACTGGGCCTTGGATTAATGGTTTTTCAACTCATGTTTCCTCATTTTACAAGTACATTGTTGTTTCTGTTTGTTTAGGCAAGTTATGAAGAGGTCGAGTCTTTCTAGCTGAGTAGATGTGGTCCACGAATATCTAAGCTGGGGATAGCATTCTGTAAGTGTACAAATTGAGGTGTCTTCTGTGAAGACTAGGGTTGATGTATTCTGCCAAGATTGGTTAAATGTTTAATGTGCAGACTGGACTGGATTTGGGTTTTAACTAGGGGTGTGAAGGGAGAAGTAATTGTTTAAGTTGCTGCTGGGGCAGGATAAGTTCTTCATGTAATTTGAGCTCATGTTGTTGTTTGTGTATGTTTAACCTTGGTCGATTTCTAGTTGTTAAGAGGTGGAACGTGTCGCAGTGTTAGACCACGGTGTTTTTCATATACCAAAAAGTATTTATTAGTGTCTGCATATCTCTATTCATCGTAATGCCCCTGGGTTCAGGAGAGGATATTGATTTGTATTGGAGAGTGGGTTGTTTTAGTGAGTGTGGGGCTTTACCGGCATGTCATGGTGTACATGTGTGGGTCGTATCAGTGTATATGTATTTTTATATTATCATTTTTGTCAAAGTAGTTATTAGTGCTCCATTTTTTATTTCTTCAGTTTTACCATTCATGCTGTGCATGACGTGAATAAAGAGTTCAAGGAGAAATTCTGACTTCATGTTGGTTATCTGATTGGTAGTTGAGGGCGTCCTACATCCCAAGGCCAATTAACAGTAAAAAGAATTCTCCAAGATGATTGAAGAGATCACAGATTCTGATGATACGAAGGGCTCATCCCAACGTGGGAGCTTAAAGTCAACAACAAGCTCAGCTGCCATCCAGGCTAGAGCCAAGGCGCAGTCCCTCAAGGCAAAGGTCGAATACACAAAGAAAGAGGCCGACCTTCGCCAAAAGGAAACAGAGTTGGCGAGTGCACTTCTGATTCTGGGTGCTGAGAAAGACTATGCCATGGCAGAGGCAGAAGCTGAGGTTTTGGAAGCAGCTGCTTCAGAGGAAGGTAGGTCCGTGACTAGGCCTAACCTTTCACTGCCTAAGTCAAATCCAATGCTTCGTACCACCGCATATGTCGAAGAACACTTTTCTGAGGGCCCTAGGCCTAAAAAGGAAGAAAACTTGGATGACCTTGCGCATGGCACATCTCCAAATATAGAGGCTCACATTCCTGAGAGTAAGGCTGGGGTACATAGTGAATTTGGTGGCCCTGTGTATGGCCCTGATGTTCATGCCAAAGAAGTTTTTCCAGGAAGTGGTGAGACCACACAAAATAATGAGCCAAAGCCTGACCCCAATCAAGGTTCAACAGAGAACGTTGAAGGTCCTGTGGGAAAACCCAGTGTCAAGGGAGAGGATCCCCGGAATGATAGGAATATGGTTCAGCTCAATTCCATCAGCAACATGCTCCTAAAGAAAGAGCTTGTAAAGAGTGGACTCAGAAAATTCTCAGGTAACCCTGGGGAGTATAGATCTTGGAAAGGAAGTTTCAAACAGGCAACAGGAGACTTTGATCTAAGTCCAATACAAGAAATGGATTTAATCATGGACAACATAGAAGGAAATGCTAAGGCCCTTGTACAAAGGATTTATGACATACATGTAGACCGTCCTGAATTGGGCCTCAAAAGAATCTGGGCTCATTTAGATGAAAAATATGGTTCAGCTGAAGCCATTGAACATGACCTTATGCGAAGACTGGAGGAATTTCCAAAGATAGCTCCTAGAGACAATGTTAAACTCGAAGAATATGGGTATTTACTGATGGAGGCTGAGTACATCAAAGAGAGTAAGAAATTTCCGGGTCTTTTGGTTTTAGACTCCTCACGGGGTTTACAACCATTGGTGCAAAGACTACCAGACCGGCTGAAACTGAAGTGGCGTGACATGGGGTACAAGTACAAGGAAAAGCACTCTGTTTTATTCCCACCATTCAAGGTCTTTGTTGAATTTGTACAGGACCAGGCACGCATACAGAATGATCCTAGCTTTACGCTAGCAGATGCCAAGGCTACTAACATTCGTGTGCCACAAAAACCAGCAGTGACAGTGCGAAAGACTGGTGTCAAAGATGGTGCAAAGGCCTTAAATTGCCCCATTCACAATGCAGCACACGAGCTTCAAGAGTGCCGCGGTTTTCAGGAGAAGACCCTAGAAGAGAGGACGTCATTTGTGAAGAGCAATCGCCTATGCTTTAAGTGTTTGCAGACAGGTCATATGGCTCGAAACTGCAAATCTGAGGTTAAGTGTGAAACATGTGGAAAGGGACATGTCACCATAATGCATAGGACACCACCCAACCAAGAGACACCACCTACTTCTATCACTCTGAACTGTACCAAGGTGTGTGGTGAAAATGAGCAAGGGAGATCCTGTGCTAAAATCTGTTTGGCTAAAGTTTACTTAACAGGGAAGCCAGAAAAGGCTGCTCTCGCATATGTCCTGATAGATGATCAGAGTGATGGGTCATTAATAAATGGGAATCTCCTTGACAGCCTTGACGTTACTGGGAAAAAATCAAGGTATGCTGTGAAGACAGTCAACGGCCTGAAAGAAATAGAAGGTAGGAAACTTTCAGGCTTAACGATTGAGAGTTTAGATGGCACCGTTCAAGGATTGGCCCCCACTTTATTTGAATGCAACAACATTCCTGGCAACAGGTCAGAAATTCCCACTCCGGAAGCAGCAGCGTCCTTCAGTCACCTGAAACAGATTGCTGCAAGTTTGCCGAAGCTGAATGACGATGCGGAGATAGCAATACTTCTTGGCAGAGATGCACCTCAATTCCACAAAATACGTGAGGTGATAAATGGAGATGACGATCAGCCCTGGGCCCATCGACTTGATTTAGGATGGGTGGTAATGGGAGAAGTCTGCCTGAATGGAGCACATGTGAGAGGCAACCATAACCAGCGGACAAAGGATACTGTCACTACAAATTTTACCCAGGTGCTGAAAAATGGTCGCACCTCCGTTAATTTCCAGCCATGCAGTAATGTGGTGGAAGTCAAGAGGGGCCAGCTGGAGCAAGGTGAAGTAGGAGAGAATGTTTTCGTAAGCACCTACTTAGATGAGAGATTAGGCCCTTCCCTCGATGACCTAGAATTTATGGAGATTATGAGCAAGGAGTTGGTTAAAGATCCTGCTGGTAATTGGTGCTCCCCCTTGCCTTTCCGCAGCAACCGTAGAAAACTTCCCAATAACAGGCCCCAAGCAGAGACGAGGATGAATACATTGTCGAAAGCCTTGGCAAGGGACGAATTAAAGAAAGAGCACTACTTTGAATTCATGGGGAAGATTCTTGATAAAAACCTTGCTGAGAGGGTTGCAGACGAATGCACTGATACCTCTATGGAGATGAAGGAGGTCTGGTATCTCCCTCATTTTGGCGTATACCACCCCCGCAAACCAGATAAGTTGAGGGTGGTATTTGATTCCAGTGCAGCGTTCTCCGGTGTTTCATTGAATGATGTCTTACTAAGCGGTCCCGATCTGATGAACCAACTACTGGGTGTGCTAATCAGGTTTCGTGAAGAACCAGTGGCGATTACTGCAGATATTGAACAGATGTTCTATGCATTTAAGGTTAGAGAAGATCACAGAAGATACCTTCGGTTTCTGTGGTATGAAGGTAACAGAACTGATGGGGCCATTGTCACATATCAAATGTCCGTACACATATTTGGTAATAAACCATCTCCAGCAGTAGCCATCAGTGGCCTAAGGAAGACTGGAGAAGAAGGGGAGATGGCATTTGGAAAGGATGTGAGGAAAATAGTAGAAACAAACTTCTACATGGACGACTTACTTAAGTCCCTGCCTACTGTGGAAGAAGCGGTGGATGTTCTCAAAAGAACCAGAGACCTGCTGATGACAGCCAACATACGTCTCCACAAGTTTGCCTCCAACAATCCGGATGTTCTTGCTGCCTTTGAACCAGGAGAGTTGGCACCTAATTTAGCAGAGGCAGACCTCACATCAAAGCATGAAGTGTCGGTGCAGAGAACCCTTGGCGTCTGTTGGGACTTGAAAACTGATTCATTTACATTCCGGTTAGCAGAACCAAATCCTAATTGCTGTACCAAAAGGATGGTTTTGTCAGAGGTAAACGGTGTGTTTGACCCCATTGGTTTAGCAGCACCAGTGATCATCAAGGGAAAGATGTTGCTGCGGGAAATGACCAAAGGTGGAGTAGATTGGGATGACCCCCTTCCAGAAGAGCTTCTGCATGAATGGAAGACGTGGAGAGATTCCCTGACTGCCTTGAAAAATGTGTACATACCTCGACCGTTTGCCCCCTTTTCGTCTTCTCAAACAATCAGAAGAGAGCTACACACATTTGGAGATGCCTCCAACAAGGCCATAGGCGCTGTTTGTTATCTGAGAACGGTTGGTGTTGATGGAGAAGTGCATGTACATTTAGTAATGGGCAAGGCGAAGCTCTCACCCAAAGCAGCAACGACCATTCCCCGTTTGGAACTTTGTGCCGCTGTGGTAGCGTCAGAAATAGAAAGGTACGTCTCCCATGAGCTGCAAATACCAATAGATGAGTCCAAGTTGTACACAGACAGTAAGGTGGTATTGGGGTATATTACGAACACCAAACGCCGTTTCCGCACTTATGTGTGCAACCGAGTAAATCAAATACTCCAGACTACTGATCCGAAGCAGTGGCTATACATATCAACATCACAGAATCCCTCTGACCAGGCTTCACGGTCAATTCTGGCGTCCGAGTTAAACAACTCCATGTGGCTTACAGGCCCTCAATTCTTAATGCAAAGACACCTGCAAACAGGCAATGCCCAAGGGGAGGCAGAGGTCGATATTCTGGAAAATGACCCTGAGGTATGTTCAGAGAAGTTCATCTGTCATAAGGTCACCCTACAACAAAGGACCCTTGGTGTAGAAAGGTTCTCCAAATTTTCCAGTTGGAAGTCTTTGGTTAGAGCAATAACCAACCTAATACATGTTGCATCCTCGTTTAAGGCCGAATCCAAGTGCAAGGGTTGGCACTACTGTGAGAAGACAAAATCAGTAGAGGAAGTTCTCAAGGCAGAGGCTGTCATCATAAGGAACCTACAGAGTGAAGCCTTTGCATCTGAAATAACTGAATTAAGAACTGGAAAGTTGACCAAGGGCAACAAATTGATGACACTCAACCCTTATGTAGACTGTGAGGGAATACTCAGGGTTGGTGGCAGGCTGCAGCATGCTCAGTTGTCAAAGAGAGCAATGCATCCAGCCATCCTACCCAAGGGCCATCATGTGACTGGGCTGATAATCAACCATTATCATCTGCAATGCAATCACCAGGGGAGACATATCACCTTGGGCACTCTGAGAAACGAAGGCTACTGGGTTATCGGGGGCCAGAGACAGATATCAAAACTTTTGCAAGATTGTGTGACCTGCATAAGGCTGAGGGGAAAGTTCCAAGAACAAATTATGGCGAGCCTGCCAGAAGAGAGAGTCAGTGAAGCACCGCCATTCACCTTCGTCGGTGTGGATGTATTTGGCCCCTTTGCCATCAACAGCCGCAGGACTAGAGCGAGCACTAGTCAACCAAAACGATGGGCTGCGCTCTTTACCTGTATGGTCACCAGAGGTGTCCACATTGAAGTTCTAGAATCTATGGACAGCTCCTGTTTCATTAATGCTCTGAGAAGGTTTTTTGCAGTCCGAGGCCCAGCCAGACAGATACGTTCTGACTGCGGTTCCAACTTTGTGGGCGCATGTAATGAGATCGGACGTCACCTGGGAGACAAGGAACCAATCAAGAGGTACCTATTGAGTCACCATTGTGAGTGGGTTTTCAACCCACCCCATGCATCAAACATGGGAGGTGCATGGGAGAGAATGATTGGGATTGCACGCCGCATCCTTGATGCTATCCTGAGAGATGTGAAGGCCAGTCAACTCACCCATGAAGTTTTCACAACCCTTATGGCAGAAGTTGCAGCCATAATCAACTCAAGGCCCTTGTTGCCTGATTGTAATGTCCCAGAGCTACCTTTGAACCTTTCACCAAATATGCTGTTAACAATGAAATCATCCCAGGTCACTGCGCCAGATGGAGTGTTCAATCACAAGGACTTATTAAGAAGTCAGTGGCGACGTGTCCAGCACTTGTCGAATATGTTTTGGGAAAAGTGGCGAAAAGAATATTTACCATTACTTCAGTCACGAGAGAAGTGGAAACGCCCCAAGAGAAATCTGAGAGTAGGGGACATTGTCCTCGTGAAGCAAGAGGTCCACCGAAATTTTTGGCCCTTGGGAAAGGTTCTGGAAGTTATCACGGGCGAGGATGGTCACGTTAGGAAGGCTAACTTAGAGGTGGCTACAGATGACCCGGCAAAGATAGCACGGCAACCAATCAACAGAATAACCAAGAAGACGATGTTGAGACCTATCAGAGAGTTGGTTCTGTTACTTCCGGTCAGCGATTAGCCCGTCCTTAGACTAGAATTGTTGGGATTGTATTCAACTGCCTCTTCTTATGGACATTTTGTGAGGCATTAACTGTATTTGTCAAGTGCATTGAGCTTGTTAAGGCATTTTTAAAGGTTGGGGTCGTTGAAGCATGGACAATGTTAGTCAAAAAATTTTGTAAGCAACCCTTGCCAATTCGGGGCTCTCTCTGGGATTGAGAATAAAAGCATCAGGTTGTAGCCAATGTATATAGTTTCCTGTTAAGGTGATGATACATCATCACAGGGGGGAGTGTAATGTACGCAATTTTTACTTTCGTCACTTCTGTATTTAGCTTCGGCGCCCTCTATCGTATGTCGTATTGGCGCTTATCGAGACCCGAAAGATGAGAGGCCACCGGTTCTTACCGGTCGGTCCAAATTGGTAAATTTGGCAATTTAAACAGAAGCTTATCACGAAGAACTGAAACTTAATGTATTTTGGTGAGTTGTGAACCTTGTGGTTGACATATTTCGTTGTATGAATCACTAGTTCTTGAGCAATTGTAAATTTTATGGGCGTGTTTTGGCCCACGTCGTTTTGCAGTAGCAGTACAAGTTTAAGACAAGTTTACGTACACAATTTAGGCCAGTGTCATTGCGATATGTTACTTTCAAGCTAAAATTATGAACGATGTGTCTTCTTTAAGGGGTGTTTTGTCATAACTATTGAGTAGTTTAGAGGTTGCAGATATTTCCAGCCTCTTCATGCACCCTTTTGTTGTGTAATTAAGCATATATCACCTTGGTTGTGGGCCAGGGGATCTTAGTTTTTGTGCGTGGGCAGCACGTGCTAAAAGACCTCCCATCGCCAATTTTTCTTACCTCATGAATATTCATGAGTTGGTGTAAATTGGGCTTCCAGTCGTTTTGTTTTCAGCGTGTGTGTAACTGGGCCTTGGATTAATGGTTTTTCAACTCATGTTTCCTCATTTTACAAGTACATTGTTGTTTCTGTTTGTTTAGGCAAGTTATGAAGAGGTCGAGTCTTTCTAGCTGAGTAGATGTGGTCCACGAATATCTAAGCTGGGGTTAGCATTCTGTAAGTGTACAAATTGAGGTGTCTTCTGTGAAGACTAGGGTTGATGTATTCTGCCAAGATTGGTTAAATGTTTAATGTGCAGACTGGACTGGATTTGGGTTTTAACTAGGGTTGTGAAGGGAGAAGTAATTGTTTAAGTTGCTGCTGGGGCAGGATAAGTTCTTCATGTAATTTGAGCTTATGTTGTTGTTTGTGTATGTTTAACCTTGGTCGATTTCTAGTTGTTAAGAGGTGAGACGTGTCGCAGTGTTAGACCACGGTGTTTTTCATATACCAAAAAGTATTTATTAGTGTCTGCATATCGCTATTAATCGTAATGCCCCTGGGTTCAGGAGATGATATTGATTTGTATTGGAGAGTGGGTTGTTTTAGTGAGTGTGGGGCTTTACCGGCATGTCATGGTGTACATGTGTGGGTCGTATCAGTGTATATGTATTTTTATATTGTCATTTTTGTCAAAGTAGTTATTTCTTCAGTTTTACCATTCATGCTGTGCATGACGTGAATAAAGAGTTCAAGGAGAAATTCTGACTTCATGTTGGTTATCTGATTGGTAGTTGAGGGCGTCCTACATCCCAAGGCCAATTAACAACTTTCATACTTGGAATATAGAGTATTTATATTTAGAGGAAGATCGCATTAATTTAATTACTTTTCGTGGATGCCAAAGGTCATGTGAGGTCACCAGAGGTTTAAAAAAACCTGAAAACCTTCTGAACACGATATCTCTACGTAGAAAGCATGGATGCTTTTGATACTTGGCATGTGGATGCGTTATGGTTAAAAAATAAAGCCTATTTATTTTGGTAAAGGTCAAAGGTTATCTGAGGTCACCAGGTGAAAATACTAAATTCTGAAAAACTGCTTGTAAACACAATGTCTCAGGATAACAATAACGGACAATCTTCATACTTGGTATTTAACTTTATCATATTAACAAGAAATTGAGAGACCTGGTGTTTTCAGTAGAGGTCCACGGTCATTTGAGGTCATCAGAAGTCAAACAGTGAAACCTTGAAAAACAAGATAATTCAAGACAGGGATGGATCCTTCATACTTGGTACATAGAGGATGTATTACTATAAGAGAGAGGGAACCCTTTGAGGTTATCGGAGGTCGAAGGTCATAAGAGGTTATCAGAGGTGCAACTAAGAAAACCTCGAAAATTAAATAGACAGTAGCCTACTGTACCTCCAAATTGTGTCCGGCGTTTCGTGACCAACGGAAAGTTAGGGCGCCGCCTAAAGTTTTACCATTCCAAAAATAAAGTAATAGAGAACATTTATCTTTTCACAAGCATAACTGTTGCAGTAATAATACAAATTTGAGTTACCTAATTATGAGCACGTGAAATGGATGCTGTGAATGTAGCATGATACTGTGAATAACATATGCTGAACGAGTTTGTTGATGGCGTAATGGATTACAGCTCGATTTCTCACGCTGACGGTCCGGATACGAGTTGCTAGTAAGACATTTTTTTTTTCATTTTTTGTCATTCACTTTTTCGTGAGGTTAGCAGAGGTTAAGTTGTAAAAACATCGTAAAAATGATATAGGCAAGAAGTATAAATTTGAGGGATGAACCTCAGTGCAACTGCAAATCACCCCCTTTCAGCAAGGAATTGCCTTTGGGCTTTCTAGTTTTCTTTGTGACTTCAATTTCGGTGAAACCATTAAAAACCTTTTCCATATTGCTCACGTTCACCATTTTGAACACATTGTCATCAATTATTTTAATTTAATCAAGTCAGAGCCTCTCAAAACGATTCAACATTACTTGGAGCTTAGTGACGTGTTGACCAGTGACAGAATGCAATGGAGTTAATTTTCTCCTGTACATAAGGTTATCTCTGGACCTTGGTTAATGAAACCAGCTTTGGATTGAAGTGTGTATGAATTCTAAACTCTCAAAAATATATGTTACCATGGAGCTCGTCGCCTAGCTCCATGATGTTATAAAGCTTGCAAAATGAATCCGAATGGTCCAACCCCCATCTTCCTAGGATATCTTTGATCTGAGATATAGAATGTCGAAGTTTATTCACTCAATTTGAAATGGTATATTGCACAATAATTTGTGGTCTCATTCTTGTACTACTCAAATTACAGTCTTTGTGTTTCTTTGTTTTTTCGAAAACAACCGCACTTTGTGCCAACATGTGACCACTTTCCTACTGTTATAGGCTGACATGACCTTTACAAGCCCTCTGTGTACAACATGCTAAGCAAGAAAAAGGAAGCTTTTCAAGGTCATATAAACATGTTAAATTCAAAAGAAAACACAGGTAATGTGAGTTATACAAGAATGACATCACAAATTATTGCGTGGACTATTTCAAATTACGTGATGAAATTTCAACGTTTTGTATCTTAACAAGCAACCAAGCTATGACAATGAGAGTTGAATGCATGAGATTCATTTTCCAACCTCTAAAATAAAAAAATAATACTTCTATTTCTAGACTTTAGCTACACTTTAATGTAATCGTGGGTGGAATCTCTAAGAGCCTCTCGATAAAACCATGAGTTGTTTAACCTGTTTGATATCAGCGTCATCTGACCGGTTTGAAAGGCATTTCTAAAGAATAAAAAGGAAAAAAGAAACTTACTTGCACATTGTATCTTCCAGGTGCAGTGAAACGTGTAAAATATCCACTGTAAATCCCGTCTCCTTTTGTAATATCTTCTCCAATTCCATCGTCGAAAAGTTTAATGTTTTGAACACCCATAGGGGTTTCGACAACTGCATTTACTTCAGGATCAATGACTGGATTATAACCTGTGAAAGTAATCCTGTTTTAAATTACACAATTTACACAAACAGTCAAGTCTCAGACTATGCAAATGAAATTACCAAACAAAGTCCAGTGTAAATTGAGCTTTCTTATAGTCTTAAGAGTTCAGACTTGACTACATAAATGAACTAAGCTCTCACATTTCAATTTTATACCATACAAACAGAATAACCTATAGTCCAGCTGAAGTTTGCATAAATGAAATTACCCTACATAGTATACAGCGTCAGATCAGTTAAAGGCTGTCTTTGCTCATCCCAGACAGTAACAATTCTCCCTACTAAGTTAATTTCTAGCCCCTCCTCCAATTTAAACCAATCTTGCTTTGTAGCATACGTCTAAGAAAGAGCCACAGTAGCCTGCACTGAGCTTAACTTGCTCGAGGCAATATTGTCAAGCACAGTGTGTGAGCTTAATTGGGAACACAATAAGTCATTGTTGACCAACCAAAGTGAAACTGTATTCTAACTCAGCCGAAAGCTTCTGCTGAGCTATAGCTATCGTACGCGCCAAATGTCTGTCACTTTTCGACATTGTGTTTAAATGCGTGGAATTTCGCTATTTCTTCATAGATTTGACTGAAATTTGGCTGGCGTGTAGGTGAGGAAAATATCTGAATGATTCGATAAATATGAACGTTATTTGACATCGCGAGGGAGTCTCGCCTGAAAACGAAAAATTCCCTTCTTTTCGTTCAATTGTGCACTAAATGTGCTGAAACGTTTCATTTTGATAGTTTGAGTAGTGCTGAACACGTTATATTTCCGAGTTGTTTTCGTTAACCTTTGAGGGCCCAAAACAGTACTTTGTGTAAAAATAAAATACCTTCAAAGGAATACTATTCACATTTAGATTTACAGGACGTCGAGACTCCCAGTTGTTATCATTTGAGGGCCCAAAGCAGTACTTCGTGTACAAAGAAACTACGTACAAAAGTGTACTGTAAATGAACAGGACGTCTCGTGCTTAATCGTTTGGAACCGTTTACGAAAAGAGCAGTGTATCGACAACAATGTCGAGCGGCGGTCCTACTTATGAATGACCGATATTGTTAGCCGGTACAATGAATGCCCGACTTGTGTGAATGATTGCCAGTGAAGTTATTGATTACCCGACCTGTGAATGAATGTCCGACCTGTGAATGATTGTCTGACCTGTGAATAATTGCCCAATTAGGAAAGGTTTCATTTTGAGGCCTAACGTTAGGTCGCACCGTTGTGATGAATGTAGAGGGATCTGAACGGGAGGGATGTTAATTTAGTTATGTGGTTGTTTTGGATCGCGTGTAATTTGGTAGCTGATCGTGAATTGAGATGCCAGGGTCACTACTTGAAGTAAAGGTGAATGTTGTTTAGGCAATGGGTTTAAGGGGAAGAGGAACCCCCTTCCTCTTTTTTATAAGAACATTCACAGCGCTTTGATTGAAAATATAATTCTACATGTTTCAGCTTTAGGTTGTGTTAACATTTCAAAACATTTTTCGGAAAGGAAATGTGCATTCTTGAAGGAGTATGTATGTCATTCTCGGAGGCAGGAACTAATGTGCAGCACAGAGGACGCCAACACTGCAGGGGACACCGTTCAAGCTTATTCTTCGTAGAGACCCTATAGTGAGAGAGATTGGCCAACTTATTTCATGGGCGCCATTTTGGAGCCAAAATTAATGTTAGCTATGGCCAGATATCATATACACTGTGTACGTACAGTTTTCAGTACAAAATGTAAACAAAGTGAGTTACAGCGTTCTGTTCTCTTGTGACAATGATTCGTATTATTTGACTCTGGCTGGCACTGTCTGCCGGACCCTTAGTTTAGTCTGTCACCCGGTGCAAGAAAAGCCGTCCTGGGAGGGGTCAAGAGGGAGGGGATAACACCCTCCATTTTGCTAATACTAGAAAGTGACGAAAATGCAGAATGGTGTTTGCTGTTTTGACAGTTTTAAAAGTGATTTTATTTAAAAAAAAATCTCATTTCAGTATGTCTTATTTTTGTGCTGGTAAGAAAGGGAAGGGGGGGGGGTCTATTCTGGGCTGGGTCTACCCCTTCTTTCTGAGAAAACTACTAGTGCCTTAATGCATAATGGCATACATGAAAAATGGTGCTTTTTATGGACAGTTGTAGGCAAATTTAGTGGAAGTTTCAGGAGAGGTCTGGGGTAAGGGGTAAATATAGGGGAGCACTTCCTAGTGAGACTTTTTTATTTTATGGATAAGCCTAGGCCTAGGTTTTGTAAAATTGTGACTGACCAGGGTGTATTCCATGTAAAAACCTACATCAAAGTCAAAGGTACGCAAATGTTTCAGCTTTCTCATGCTACTAATAGAGCCAGGAGCAATGTTTGATCTGTTATTGTGTCCCCCTCCCCTATGAAAATTTTGAAAAATTGGTTGTCCTTACATCCAATCTCATGCCACATCCAATCTTGTGCAACATATGCTACATTTGAAGTGAAATTTGTGTTAAAAAATTGACGTGTTTTTAGGAACTAAAACAAAAACATCAGCATCAATGGGGGAACCATGGTCCAATGGGGTTCCCCCTCCCCTTTGAAAATTTTTGAAAAATTAGGTGTCCTTACATGCAATCTGGTGCCACATATGCTACCATTTGCAGTAAAATTTGTGTTAAAAAATTACGTATCTTTAGGAAGTAGAAAAAAATCGGCATCAGTGAGGAAGTGGGGGCATGGCCCAGTGTCCCCCCCCCCTAAATACGCCACTACTCCTTCACCTATGACTGGGGACTGTAGCTCTGGTATTCCAATGTCTCTATGGGGATGTCTCGACAACTCTCCAATAGAGTTAGTATTAGGATTAGGGTTAGCCGGTTAGGCCATAGGTGTAGGGAGGGGGGGCTTTAGCCCCTAGTCAAAAATGTGAGGGAGCTGAAGTATGCTTGTGCCCTCCAAGATCCAAGGGCAAAAACCCCTTATTTGTCTCTTCTGTAAGAAATGTCAAAAATTTGTAGTAATTTTCCTTAAAGTTTGTCCAAAATGTTGCACCAAATTGCATCTGAGGAGCCATAAATACCCAAAAATTTTCCAAAGGGGAGGGGAACACCCCTCCCCCAGGACGGCGATCCGAAACAAGGTTCATCCCCCTAGTCTCGAAAAGCTTCCTACGCCTATGGGTTAGGCCAAAGGGTTAGGAGTTGTATATGGGTTTATGTGTTGGAATATCAAGCAGTCGGAATACAGAGACGGAACGGCCGTATATACGGTAGAGGCTAGCCTTGTACGGAACGTCGTAATCTAAAGCTAAGCCTCTAACGTTAGCCTATAAGTTGTATACTGTAAAGTTACATCGCATAAGCGATCGCTATTTGATGGATTCCAATTAAACCTTCTAACTTTTACAGCCCACCGAAGCCTTTTTGTACAGGATGGGAATCTGTACAACTTGTAACCCTTTTCTGGTCTGTTCGTGCATCCAAATGCAGCACAACCCGACCGCAATTTTGAAAACAAAACATGTCTATCTTACATAGGATACGTACGTCCGGCCGTACGTACGTACAGCCTGCACAACTTCTCGAATGTACTAAGGCTATCTTGCCAGCTCGTACTTTGGCTACAAAATGGTGCCCATACATTTCGTCCAATCATAATGCGTATCTGAGAACAATTGTTGGTCAATCTCTCTCACTGTAGTGTCTCTAATTCTTCGTTGCAGGAAGCCCCACCAGAAATTGGTAAGGGTAAGCCATGGGGATGATATTTCAAGCCCACGCGAGATAGCCTTTGGAGCTATTACGTGTGCATGTTTTCCCTCCCTATACGAGCAGTTATACGGCTAGGCCTCCTGTTGCGACACATTCACCGGCACTAAAATCGTCACGATACCTGGTAGATCCCAATCACAAAACTGTTATGCAGTGAAATAATTTTGCAGGAGAAAACGGGATTAAACGGTACACAGAATTCAGCGTGTAACAAAAGGTAATCACAGGCAAAGTTACATAGGCTAAGCATGTTGGGCATCGTACTGCGCGAGAACAATACCTATATAATATCTTTGTTTCAGCTGTGTCGCGTGCATCATGCATCAGAGGGTAACTTAATGCGTCTGAGCGAGTTACTCCCATCAGGGATTTGCAACAGATCCCTGCTCGTATAAGTGACCTTCTGTGGTGGTCACAGGACTCCAAGGGAAGATCTTCTAAAAAGGAAACTAGAGCCTATGTATGTGATTTCCTTGGCTCTAAGTCTGGGCCTTGAAAACGTAAGTAGTAATTGACGTTTTCAGCATTTCCAGATTTCTTTTTGGTTTCTCGAAGGGAAATACCTAAGTAGTCGTCCGTTGCTGACCTTGCAAAACAACTTCAGGGTCGTGCATTTTAATGTCGACTGTGATTCCGGTCAGCACACATTCCCCCAACCTGCACAGTAATTGAAGCCGAAGACACATTTTAACACAGTTTTCTTCTAGTCTGCGTATTGGCTCATAGCGTCTTACGCCAGTCGGGTTTGCTGCTAATGGTTCTTTCATAGTGACTAGCTGAACAAAAGCTTTGTTCCCTGCGCCTGTCTGGAGGTCATGTGTCGGTTTGTACGTCGTAGTAGTTGTTATTTTACTTGCCCTGGCGCACATGACTTGTTACGCATTAAGTAAACATCGCGTTTCAAAAGGGATCTACTTCACACGGACGCCGAAAAGTACGATGGTAAGGGAGAGACCGACGTACTTCGAATGTAATGTTGGCAGCCTGGGGGAAAACTCGTCCTCAATCATCATTCCACAAACCCTACGAGAAAAATTTTACAATTCAGTTTTGATTTTATAGGGCTTAGGAGTCTCAGCCTGCTAAGACTAAAACCACCCCCTCCCGGAGCCTCCCGGTCCTGTTGTACGGTCCAACGAAGCTATCAAAGGAAAAAAAGGAGGGGCAGTAGAGTCACGTGAGATCGGCATACGTGATGCTACCAATCAACTGCTGTCAATGTCATTCAAGACAGCTTCGTCCCCAGTATAGCTACGGTGCTGGTGCGATGTCCAGTGTGCAGTATATAACAATAATTTTGTGTACCACATTAAGTCTTTCAGTACTTCATGAGTTTAATAAATATTTGTCTCCTTACATATTTATTTGTATCTTTGTATTTAAACGTATCTATGGACAACTTGAGTTACAGTCTCAACCGAAACATTGACTGCACACTTTTCCATGAGCTAGGATAAGCTGAGCAGTGGCAACGTTGTTGCTCTTGTTTTGCTCATACCAGCATGCTGGTGTGAGCTCTTGTGATAACGCGGCGTCACTTTATCCATCCATCCATCCATCCATCCATCCACCCATCCATACATCCGCCCACTCACCCATCCATCCATCCATCCATCCATCCATCCATCCATCCATCCATCCATCCATCCATCCATCCATCCATCCATCCATCCATCCATCCATCGTTTCGTGTTTTCTGACGTCCGTGTGCGTTGGATGAAAACAAAAAATATCGTTTCGTAAAACGCTGTTTCGCGAAACGAACAGTGCTTGTTTCGCGAAACAAGTGTTTCGGTCTGTTTTCGGTCTGTGCGTTGCCTGTTTCGCGTTTCGCGAAACAAGTTGGGAGTCACAACCAATTAACAGACGAAGATTGGCTCACATGTTTACAAAATGGAGACCTACATGGAACCGTCTTGGCGCCCTGATCCAGAAAATTTGTTAGTTGATACCCTGTGTGAGTAAAATGCCATACACGTTCGTTGTTCCTTCCCCAGAGTATTCGGACGGGGAAGTGAAGGAGAAGGCAGTCAAAAATGTTAACTCTCTTCAAAAACTTGTCTTTTTCACAGACTTCAGTTCTCATACACTACGGTCATGAAAGGTGCTGTCTATTACAGTATACCAGTTTTCTGTTTAAAGTAAAGAAGTGTTGTGTGCTCACTTAACTACCCCCTCCCAGCCCATAGCCAGGAATTCTGACGTGCAGATTGAGGTAGGTAAAACACTTCAAAAGGGGAAATTGACTACGATTGTTTAATATAGCCCTTGGCAATCAATTTTTCTAAACGGGTATGATGGTCTGTAAGGAGCGCCCCGCTCTTCTGGTCCGAATCCCCTTTCTTACCGTAGAGCGAAATTAAAGTCGCATCTATTGCCAGAAAGCCGGGTGCAACAGCTAGTCTTTCTGAGTGATACATGCTTCGTCTCATGATTTTGTCTTGCGCGTTCGGTTCCTCCCCGACTCCTAGTTTCAAGTAAAAGGAGGACCATGAAACAGGGGTGGCCGCCAGGATTTGGCCGACGTGGGGCCAGGCTCCCGTTGGGGGGAGGGACCCCTCGAGGCGGGGAAGGGATAGTGGCCCAAAGCTCTTTCAGAGGCGACATGTTTGCCAGAACAGTGTCATCAAGGGTCAGGAGGATTAAAAGAAAACCTTTGCACAATAGCTTTCCACTGCAGGGTACATTTTGCATAGCATCCGTATATACTTGAAATCCATCCTGCGTGCTGATTTAACGTTTATCGGGGAAATCTAAATTTTGTAAATGCATATGCGCAAAGGGTGCGAAAATGTGGGGGTACACATAAAGGAATCTATAGTCATTTAGTGAAAAAGCAACAGTTGCGGTGGCAGACTCCTATCGGAAATTACATACATTATATCGTATCCACCCCGTCTGCCCGATGAAATAGTCAAACCTCCCTCAACAAGTTGATTACCGTACGTTACGGCAAACAAAGGAGAGCATTAACTACGGTATGCGATATGGGATGAAATTCCCGCGACCTTACCATAAAACTGTGTAGGCTACCTAAAGGTTACTTGCAGCTTCTACTATTAAGCTCTGTGGAATGGACTATGGGAGAAACTGAAACAACGAAAACTCCAGTGCATGCGAAGCGCACCGAGAATTATGGGTTCACATTGAACAGTTGAAGAAACTGCCCTATTGAGCAGTTGAAGCAAAAACTTCTTGACCGTCGGGGCCTCCATACTTTACCGTACCGACTATGGCTATGAATGTGGAAAAGCTCCCTAGTGGCGGACCAACCCCTGACCGGAGACATGGCCCAAAGGGGCCATTGCTATCCCTGCTGGTGGGTTTTTGGCGCTTTTTCAAGGAGGCTACCTACCATCTAGGCTACGACAAGCAGCAGCTAGTAAAGCTTGGAAAGTTAGTCTCTGAACAACTGAATTTTTGTTTCGCACTTGTTTTTTTGTTTTTGTCTGTGCGTTGACCTTTCACCGTGTGCGGGTACACCAACGAAAGCGCGAAACAAGTGCGAAACAAACTTGTTTCGTGTTTTGTGTTTTCTGACATTCGTGTGCGTTCGGCTTACGTAAGAACTTTCTTAAGATGTTTTCACGAAACAACTTTCAAAACGAAGATAACAGGAAACATTTTTCGTAACATTCATGACAGATTTGGGGTCATAAGTCATTTGAGGTCATTTAAAGTCACATGACGCTTGTACTAGACTTTAGTAAAGACTACAAGCTTGTAAAGACTAGAACCAAGGGACCCTTGGTTGAAGGTATTAGCTTCTGCACAACTAGTGCTCTAGCTTGAATTAATGTCAATCAAAGTGTAGTTATCAACTGAATTTAGAACTCTGGTAATATTCGTAAATATATTTGGGCAGAGAGTTTCTGGCAAATCCCTGGTTTGAGGGATGTCATATCCCCTTTAAGCGAAATGCACACATATAGTCCAGTCAAAGACTATACCAGAGAAATTATCATAATTCATCCTAACACTACGCTCATAAGTGATCTCACATAGTCCAACTTAAGAATATAGGCTATGAAGGAAACCGAGGTTTAAGGTGTCCTTAGTAGAGTTAATGAACGAAAATTGAATGAACAAAATTGACACCCACAGTTTTAAAGTTTTGGACTATTGGTTCGTTAGTGATAGGCAAATTATTTTCAAACTGTATACCGTATAGAAAACTTTTGTATTAAAGTTACATAACGTTCCACGAACGTAGTGACTAACCTCTGGCCAGTGTAAGGTACGCTGTCTGGACCTGTGGCGGATTAATATCAGCAGCGGCCCAAAGTCCAGTGGATGTAATTGGAAGAACCTGTGGAGGATTAATATCAGCGGTGGCCCAAAGTCCAGTCGATGTAATTGAAAGACTTCCTAGTCTCTCTTCAGTTTCGGCAAGAACAAGGATGCCAATACTGAAATTTATAATATCCATGTTTGATATGGTAAGGGTCCATTCACCGTCCTGCAATTGATATGAAAAATTTAATATCAAACACCTGTGTTACAATCAATGAGATAGCCACAGTTTTCAATGTAGAGAGGGGACTGAAGGGCTGAATTTCAAAATGGGAGGGCTGGTGTATGTTTTTTGATGGTTTGCGCCGATTTTCAGCATATCTCCGATCACCAGTGCCCCCCAATTTTATCTAGCTTTCCAAAAAACATTCCATATAGGCTAGTATAGTTGCCAACTTCATATATGTTCAGAAAATATTCCACATGGCTTTTATCCAGTTTCATATATTATAGCCTCCCAAATTTGTCAATAACGGCGTCTACTTGTCTCGAAAACAGACATAGGCCTACGTGAACTTGCTTTGAATTGTTTCTTCAGAATTTTTTTCGAAAGTAGATCCAGAAATGATAGCTTCCCATTTCTACGTTAATTTGTACTTAGCCTATCAATGGCGTGCACATGATTTCAGAGATTTCGACCAAATATTTTAACAGAAAAAATTTCGATTGACCCCCTCCTCCCTTTCTTCTCCCAGGTTTTCTCACTATTCCCTTAATCAAGCACTGAGCACCAGATATATGCTCCTTTTGGTGTACAACACTAACAGTGATGTTCACATCAAGGAATATGGATTTTTGTCAGTGCTATCTTTCTTCCGTTGCCGAAATAGTAGTGTCTATAACCATGCTAGCACACTTTAATATTAATTGACAGTATTGTCGTTGACCTTGTTGACCTTTTACCGTAAAACTATAAAATGAAGCAACATGTCATTCTTACCTCTGAGCTTTCAGTGCGTATGGTATACATTGACACAAGTGTATCGATAACGGCGGGGGTCCTTACTAGAGACGGAGATGTCAAGTGCACATCCAATGCGTCTCTTTGACCGAATGTTGTGTCAACAGACGAGCTAAGTATGCCCAAGTAAATCACAGTTCTTCCACGAAGTGTGTTGTCCCTTACGAAGGTAATCGTTTCAGTTTGTTTTGGAGCAAAGTCCGATAAGTAGCGACTAACGAGTTCCTCTGAATTAACCCCTTTTGGAAAATAAAATTACGCAATTGTAATACCAGCATGGTCAATTGAAAAGTTTTAACATGCATACGCTGGTTCTATGAGCCGTTTTCTAATCATCAATTTACAACAAGGAAAATACGTCTCGAATCACCGTTAACCTAAATTTGAACTGAGCCCTTACTCTCATTCGTAGACAATGGCTTTGTGAAGATTTTTCCCTGACTTCGTACGAATTTTTTCCAGTCCATAGGGTACACCTGAATACACGTTACAGCTGGTCAATGCCATCTGCTTACTACATTACTAATTTTTCCCACTTGTAGTTAATAGGTTGCCTGAAAAGATTTAATCGCTACAAAAAGTACTGTCGTGCGCCCTTTGGATTGCCGTTATATCCGTCACCTGTGTCAGAATTCCTATGAACTGTCGTTCCTATGTCGTTCCTTACCAGTTTTACGGTACCAATTAATACCAACCAGAACGCAAGATTGATTCACGAATATATCTGTAGAATGAGTATATGGTTTTCGGTTCCTTTCGTATGTGGATTGCTTGAGTTTGACCAATGTTATTTTATCCTTATGTTGTTGTTTAGACTTGACCATGGGTACGTTGGCAACAGCTGTTAGCTGAATGTAGAGAGCTAATATTCTTTGCAGGTTATTACTTTAGAGAGTATACAACTTTCATACATTTTTACGAAGGTGTAACACGAATTTTGGGGGACGGGCTAAAGATCAGTGAAAGGTTTCCAAAATAAAGGTTAAGTACGAAGTTTTTTCAACGAATTTTCTGTGATGATAGGAGGGGTGTGGAGAAAGAGTACGTCTTAAATAAAAAAGGATGTTCAACTGTTCACTAGAGCATATTGAAATAAGACGAATATTGCCGTGAAGTTTATATTCCCAGTTGTATCCCTCCTATCCAAAGGAATTCAGCTTGTCCGCTGCCTGAAAGCGTGACTGCTTCAAAGTAACTTACCTCGTGGTTCAACTCCAAATTGGCTAAAAATGTCGAACAACGCAGTGGAAGCATCCTGGTGAAGAAACTGTTTTCCTCCTACGCGATTGGCCAGTGTTTCTAAATCCTCAGTAACATCATCTCCGATAGCAATTGTATGAATCAGAACATTGTCTGTCTGTGTTGGGTTATAGGTTAGAATAAATATGATGATGTTTCCAACTAAGCACAAAAAGGGAAAGATAAGGGAGTTGCCTGGAAAGATATATCACAATGAGTCGTCGGTACCAACTGCTTCTTAGTATCGAAATGATGAGCAATCGGTGGGAATAAAAAGTAACCAATACCCTGATCTTTGCTCGTTTATTACAACGAACATTTCCCTATAAAAATGATAACATGGTGAACAGCTCCAATGTTAACTTGTAAATGCCAATATGCACAAATGTTTCAAACAAATGCAAAAAATATAGGAACATTCATAATTTTAATGCAGTTCACAAAGATATTCGCAGTATAGTCTGCACACTTCCACATCTTGATACTTTTATCATTGAAATGCTTCATGTTCAAATTTACCTGATTTATTACATCTGCGATGTGCGGGGTTCTGGTTTCCTGTCCGTCGGTAAGAACAATCAGACGGCCGCCTAAGCTCTGAAGTTCGTTATTTCGGTCCAGCACACGTAATGCTTCCAATACACCTGCACGAAATTTTATTGAAATTTAGTATTGTAACACGTGGCGAAGATTCTTTATAGACACTCGCACCCCCTCTTCACAAATGAACGGTCGACTGCTGTTTCCAGCGCTTTTACCTAAGTATTCTCTATCCTTGATACTTGCAATCAATCGGTTTAGTCGCTTATGAAAAGGATGGTTTTTGAAGAACTAGCATCTAATTTCTGTTTATAAACCAACAAACTGTGTTGGCGCTGCCTTTATATCAGGTGTGTAACCTGCGGCCCGGGCTTCATAAAGGGGTGGCGCCCTGATCTGCTCGACAGGGGACAAGCTTCCCGACAGAGGGCCAGCAACCCAAAGCCTCGATGAGGGCGATACAGTGCCAAAACGATTTTTAAAGCAAAATTTCGGGGCGCAAAGCGCACCTGAAATTGCGGGCTCTTAATGGAAAAAAAAATTGAAGTAGCACTTTTACCATGTTAACTTTGAAAACATTTGAAAATTTTTTAGAGTTTACGAAGAAATTGGAAAATCTGGGGGTTTTATTGAAGAGTTTTTCCAAATTTAGACCAAAATTAAGTAAATCGTCGGGACGACTGATCGTTGTCGGGGAATACATATTTTATTGTATACAAAGTAGCTCCCCGACGAAACCGGACAATTTCCCCGACGGGGGGCATAGTCCCCTATCCCCACCTGGCGCAACCACTGGCTTCATATCACGCCAGGATCTCCCTCTCTCTGCTACAAAACAATAAAAAAATTTCGTCTTATCTATGGCCCTTAGCTTGTCATTTGACCCCAGTTTAGAGTTCGCGTTTCCCTTATTTCAGATGGATATAAACATAAACAATTGAGTTAGTCGTGAATGTGCAACTTGCTTCAGGGTCCTTGATATATGCCTTACTTATTTCCTAATTCTGAATAATCTTTCACATAACGTGGATCTTCTCAAATGATGTGATCGTAGCAATACGAAACCCATTTGGCGCTGATTTAGGAGAGGTTTTAACCCACCCCCACACCCACCCTTCCTCCTCCCTGCCATTTCCCACAATCTGGGCGAAATATAATAGAGATGAAGTTTTAGGGGAAATCTTTCCAAATTTGCCACTTTTTACTTTTACACCCGACGAAGTGCTAAAACCTGCATTATATTGAGTAATGATTTCTTGACCCTCAGAACCCAGTATAGGCTACATAGATGGATAGCTTCTGGTTTCTAATTTTCTCATGTGACGTAAGTCCAGAGTCCCGCCGTATTGGAAAACACTTTAATAGAAACCACTTCTCCGTATTGAAAACACCTTTCCCTAAACTTTCATGGATCAGTCAATGTAGTTCGTATCAAATTTCGAACACTGCACATTGTAGCACTGTGTTCCATTTGAGCGCTTTTCACTACGAATGCAATTGAGTGCAATGTGGCCCAGTGAGAAAAAATGTACACAATGGTAGCTCACACAGGACCGAGGCATCAGGTATGACCAAGGCGCCACAGAAAATCAGTCTCTCCCCGCCCCCCCCCCCGTCCCCAACTAAACTCCGTAGTCTCGACAATGGCTGTAATAATTCAGGGACTGAAATCAGATTACTTCTATAGTTGCAAGGATTTGTAAGAATTTTGCTTAACTTGATATAACGCAGTAACACTTATAATCAAAACATCGGCAACAGACTGGACATAGCAGAGGGGTAACTCGTTTCAACTGAGCGTTAAGTAAAACAAGTCGCAAGTTTGATAGGGTTTTAATATAAGCGAGGCATTGTTTCATTGTATTTTGTTTTTGTTTTTTTTTTTTTGTTTTTTGTTTTTTAGTTTTAGTTTTTTTTTTTACCATCTGTAGTAAAAAAACATTCCCACATATCCCCTTTGAGAACAGTTACATACACACCTTTAAGCTTTAAACGAGGGGAAATTATAACGTGATTGGTGAACGAAACATGATTAGATGGTATAGCCAGAAGGGTTACTTACCAGCACCTACACTTGTTGATTTTTCAGCCCTAAAAGGAAGGTTCAGTACCATCGATAGCCTATTCGTCTCTGTCACAACTGTCAACTCTTGTAGCACAGCAGCGTCGTCGTTAAATTCTACGATAGCTAGGCTCTCCCCATTAAGTAACACTTGATAAATGAATATGTAACACGCCTGCAAGGATAAAGTTATGGTACATTGTAAGTAGAAAAAAGGTGTTCGCTGACGAAGTCATGACGTCACACCAAGGTCTAATCGTCATTGACAGTGTCAACGATGTACGCGGATTATAAACAAATAAGACCACTTTCACGTGCGTACGTCTGCACGGAGGTAAATACCCGACTCAATTGCAGTTGTTTAGTTCTAATAGAGTTTCAAATGACAGTGGATACATCTCCCTGCACCTGATAACAACCCGCTAAGGTGCCCTGCGGTGAGCCCAGAAATTTCCATTCAAGAAAAAGATGACAAATATTTGGTGAAAAGACAAGAATGTAAGTAAAACACCCAAACATACCAGGTTCTTATTATTTCCTAGTTTATAATTGGCGGGTGGTTAAAGCAAAGGTGCGAGAGGCATGACCCTGATAACTTGATGGGAAGGGATACCCTTCTTTTCGGAAAATTTGGACAAAAAATTGTTTTAGTTTTGTTGCTATATACGAGCCCTTGTAATCACTTGATGATCACCGATATAGGTACTACTCGGTAAGCAAAGAACAAGTTACATGAACAAGTTGCATAAACAAGTTACATGAAAAAGTTACATAAACAAGTTACATTAACAAGTTACATGGACGTATATGCCCATTTCGTTTCAGAATATTTTGTTAAACATAATTTGAAGTTTCAAATTAAGATTAAACATTTCATTATGAAACACATCACAATACATTAAATAACACAGGATTTAGTATCAAACATTGAGGATTTTTACTACTGATTCAGGAGAAGGTAATAAAAGGATCTGATTTATTTTTAAGGAATTTGATCATTCTTAATTGATTTTCGATAATTGTAATTTATTCCTACCTGGATTCACAAAAACTAAGTTGCTTAAATTCTTAAATCTAAAACTTTTGCAGCAAGTTCATTTAGGCTATCCTTTGAGCGTAAAATTCCATACAGAAATTATGGCATGTGGGTCTAATAAAAGGCCATAGCGGGATATTCATATAGTCTTCAGGTCGATAAGTCCTAGAAACGCTGGCCTATTTGGGGTCCTGTATGGGCTTTTGATGGGGGCCAACATGAGACCAACAAAGGAAAGACAAAATAAAACAAAAAACACCAATAAGACTTACACTGATTCACAGTCATATCCGTGAATCAGATGGGACATGTTTACGGATTAACATGGACACTTCTGTGGAAACTATATCCGGCTTTTGTAGGGTAAGCAGCATCATGTGGGATCAACGGTAAAGTCACTGAATCCTTACCTGCCTCAACACCCTCAGTCGATACGTCATACTGGCTGACGTATCAATGACAAGAACATATCTGGAAGGTCTCTGCCTCACTTTCACGAACTGAGTGGGTCTGTTGGTAACAGTATCATTTGATGTGGAAAAGTCAGAATGTGCCCGCATAACCTATTAAGTAATGTCATGAGATATCCGATGACGTCATCGTCGTTAAAAACGTTTCATCCAGAAAATGGTGATATATTTTAATTTTATATTGCAATATTATGAAAGGTTATCTGAGAGGAAAGTTAAATTTTAATTATTTAATGTTGCCCCTAATCTGTAAGCTCAGTATAAAGAGTGCTGGACAGTTTTATTCAATTGAATCAATTGACTTGATTTACCTTCAGATAACGCGAGCACTGAATCACAATGTCGCTAACGCTGGATGTATTACAATAACGAATACAAAAACGACACAGCTTATTTCCCCGATCAAATTAACAGGGTGGTCAAACTTCATTGAACTGTAAAATATAATATGTTTTCAAAATTTCCTACGGCTAATGTAACGACTTTGGGAGAAAATAACCGACAGTCTGAGTTCGCAGATTACGGTAAAAATACACCAACAACCCCCAGCCCTCAGTCATCTTGGACTTTGACTATGATCATGTGATCGTCCTTTGTTTTAGAACACACGGTCACACATGGAAGACTTGTGCAGAATTAATAAAAATACACCACTAATATTATGGATAATTTCACTTCTTTTCATCTTTTACCTAGAAATTGAAACCGCCACGAAAAAGAGCAAAATCTAAACAGTTCGTCTTGAAGACAGAAGTGCTTTGGGCGTCCCTCCCCCCCAGGCCGAAGTCCTCCAACTCTAGAGGCCGCTATGAGGGAGGTCAGGGAAACATCATGGGAGGCCTCCGTGCATGTGGTTGTGGTTGTGTGTGGCCTCCGAGACAAAATCAGTCGCAGTGCGCAAGGCGGGTAGGGTTTTTGTGTGCTAAGGTCGGCCCCGTCCCGTTTTTCGGGACGTTCTTGAAGGCTACACGGGCGACTTGAGCAAAGTAAGAGCGCTATGTGGAAATCTCCGCGAATTGTGCAAAGGAAGGTTTTATTTTTGTGTAAAGTTTTGACCAGTTTTATTATCACTGACATTAGTTTATGGAAACAAGATGGGTGAAATAGGGAAATGCCACCGGAACTTGGAAGGGATTTTGTAAATGGCAAAGTAAAGCCCCAACCGTCACCTTACAGCAAAACCCTTTACCGTGTGGGGAATAAAATTGACGAGAAGTTCGAGATGGCACTAAATGAAATGTTGAATCATGTTTGTCAATGTGACAAAGAAACTATCAAAGCTACATTGGGCGCAATTTTTGAAGACGGATTAAACAGTTGGGATAGAATCATGATGGCCGACGTATTTGTCAGAAAATACGCCCAACGATGTCGTGAACAAGGACAGAAGGAACATACAATTGAAAAACTCGCACAGTATGCCTGAAAATACGTTGAAGGCCACTGTACACAGTAGATCGAACAACGACGAGGTTAGGTAAGTATATTACCACAGTAGGGTAAGTAAGCTAGGGGAGGGTTGAAAATGGACGTTGTTAACTTTCAGAATTTTCGTTTTTTCTTTTTGTTGTTTGGGTTTAACAGGATGAATTTTGTCAAACATTTACGAAAATACACACAACAGCAGAGCAACCGCGGTCAAGCTGATGATAATAGCCGTCGTTACCATGATTATCGTTTTTAAATGGATGCGTTTGCCGTATCACGGACAAACATAGGTGAGTGTGCGTGGATAAGAGAATGGCCAATTAAAAATATACATAATGACTTACCTTGCATGAGATGTAGAAGACGAATATCGAGCCTATCTGAAAAACCAGTACGCCAGAGAAAAAAACAGCACGCCAGTTTCAAAAAAAGATACACACACAGACACACAAACGGCATTACGTTATCAGGTTATCACCGAATTTTAGGGGTTGAATAAATCTCCTTACTTAGCTACACCTCGCAATTTACCTGATAAACAATACACTATTTTCACAAGAATGATAACAAACAAGGAATATACGCTAAATTCCTAAGGCTACAGTATTAGCTTTTACCTCGCATACAACCCATCTCGAGTTTGGTTCATTAGACCGATCTCGAGGATGTTTCATTAGAAGCCATAACCACCAAAAGTTTCAACATCAGAGGAATGATTAAATCGTATTAGAGGAACAACAAGTGAGTGTGTATAGACATAACATACCAGGAACAAAACAACACACCTTTTGATTTACATTAAGATTTGCATTCACCGTTGTGGGCTTAGACATCTTTTCCTGTGTAGTATACTGGCGAGGTGTTTGAAAGCTCTTTCGCTCAAATAAACCAAGAGAAATTGATAAAAGAGCAATCTAAGAGAGTATATCCCGCGTACTACCTAGACGACCATGTAAACAAGGTTTCAGTAAAGCCTCTGTGCAGAAAGCTAGCCAAATACAGGTCTTAACGTCATGTCTTTGTTCGGTACACCCCATGACAATTTGATGATTTCCTCCGTGTCATGTATGAGTGTCGAGAAAGGCTCACCCGTAAGTCTGGGTTGGAGAAATATTGGAAAATCCTAAGCAAGAGATTTATGACTGAGAGAACGAATAAAGCAAACTATTATCAGAACATAGGAAGAAAAAGGGGATTCTTGCGGATAAAACACTACCATGCAGGGTCAAAAGTGTTCTGCCTTGACGTTACGAGTATATACTGCCGAATGATTCCCACAAACATGTTCTCTTGGAATACACCGACATAGGATCCTCGTGCATCGGCGCTCCATGCATTGCTCCCCTGCTCGGAGCACACCACTAAGTATACTTCTGTGCTCACCTTGCATCGTATGCTCATGTTTATCGACCCTACGTGCCTCACTGCGTCTGTCCTCTTCCTCCAGGCTTATCAAGCGTATTCCCTGTGATCCATGTACTCCACTGCGATTCTCTTCTGTTCGGTATGCTTCACTGCGCATGTTTCTCTGCTCCAGGCACACACTAGCCCCAAGCGTGTTCGGCTAGCATAAACTGCACTTATGCTCCAAGTATCATGCATGCCCCCTTGCTTCATCTGCTTCGGAGGAGTCAGGGCAAAATAGGGGGTTAAGTGACATCGTGATGATGATGTGTGAGCCAGTAAATATCGTGTTATACGTCGAGACATTCGGAACAATTGCGCTGCTTCTTAAGATTTGTACCCGATACATGGTTGACCATTGCATCTCTACCGCATTCTGAAGTTTGGAGTATCTACGACCTTTGGCATCTAATGAGGGATATGATTTTCGCGGATGAAGTCATGCTACGTCGACGAATTATTGAGCAATATTGTGATTTTGACATTTGGAATCAGGCCCAGATATGATTTTTCTATGTTCAGACGATACTATAAAGCCACCAGGTTATTTTAAAATGTTATCTTAAAATGTTCCTCATTCCGTCACGAGATAGGATACCAAAACTGCCACACAGATACGAGGTATTGGACGAGTTTGTGGAGGTGAGTCTGATTTCTTTTAGTCGTGTAACTACTGTATATGTAGACGTATTCACGTGAACAATGTCATCGCTAAAGTGTCTCACTACGAGTGAGTTTTCTTTCTCATTTAACAGACGGCTTTCGCGTGTTCCTTTTGTCCTAAAGAATTCAAATTGAAACATCACTTAAAACAATATGTAGTTGGTGTCCACATCAAGGACAGAAGACGTGTGTGTAAAAATGTCTTACTTCGAAACCAACGTAAACACGAAGGAAGGGGGGGGGGGGGAGGGGTCATCCTTGCAATTTGTGTGATAATTCGTTCTTTCGCAAGGATAATTTAAGCAGGCACATGAAGACTCACGCTAAAACAAACCTAAACCAGAATGTGTTGGAAAGGGTGAAGGACCTCGTAGCCTACATATTAGCGTCGATGGTAACTAGGGCTGCTTTTTGGTGGTTACGTGAATCTGTTAAGGATGGGAGACGGGCTGGTCGTCTCCAAGGGATCCGGCGTGCTTAAGCTTTGTATCAATGGAGAAGTTGGATATTGGCCAATTTGAAACATTTCGCCTTTTTTGAAAGATGAGTGGGTCGTCAAAGCTACAGGGGGTTTTCTGTGTAACACCGTCGATATCCCTACCTGTTAGGAAGAACTTCGAAAAGGTTGGCTGCAGTCACCGATACTAGCAAGGGATGCACTGGAGGAAAAAGATATTGAACAGACGATTCGCACTCATCTAGAAGGGAAAATTATACCGCGGTGGATGGGAAAAGCCAATTATCATGCTGGGGAGTAGCATAAAATGGTATTTAGCATGTTCACCACAGTTTTTAAAAATTACGATTGAATAAAGCAAACGAAGAAAGATACGAAAACTATCTTTGGTTATGTTTTCATTTCCTCTGTTTTATTTGTTCATAAATCAAGACCCTCACCATTCCCATTCCCCGATTCGTAGCCATGCACCCTTATCAGTGTTTTGTTGTCACGACTGCCATGTCTGAGCATTGAAGGACACCTCTCATCGACTGCACACGAAGGACTGTTTCCGGTAAAAGATCTACAACGGTCTTGGAAACGAGTATATTTTATCCTTAGTTTTATAATGCAGTCTGTCGATTTCTTAAGTTCCTGTTTTAAAATAACTTCGATGGCCTTATTCATTTGAGCTAGAACTTTCCAAGTATTAATCGGGCAACACACAATTTTACGACCATCGTCCTCCTCACAATCATTATTGGTCACAGTGCCGACTTCTCCGGATTCCTCTTTGCTGCCTGCTGGCTCCCTCGGTGTCGCTGTCGGCGTCACTGTCGTCAGTTTCACTGCATTCAGCAGTCATATCGTCTTCCTCTGGTGCACTGTTATTAGTATCACTCTCTGAGATATCATCGTTTGAAGCGAGTCTGAAGAATCTGAAGAGTCGTAATGTCGCTTCCTAACGCCCTTCTTAGATTCCCTACCGTACATATTGAGGTCTCCATGACCGTGTTTATGGACCCGCTCTATAAGCCGACGGAGTATGTAGTCTTGCGTAAACGACAACTGACAGCTATGACAAAGATGAAACATGCTAAAAGTGCTGCAATCATGAAGGTCTGCTATAAAATGTGAGAAACACGAGTCTTCATCGACTTAAATGTACCCCACTCTCTCGGAGCAGGTTAGCATGCGCAGTAGAGCACACGGAGCAGAGGAGCATGTGCAGTGAGTATGATACACGGGAAGCACAAGTGATAACATTGGGGGAAGAGGGCAGATGCTGTGGGGTACGTAGGGCCGGTAAGCATTCATATATGGGGCAATGGGAGCACAGGAGTACACCTTCTAGTATGCTCCGGAGCAGAGGGGCATGCGTAGTGGAGCACACGGAACAGAAGAGCATCGCGGTGGTTACATGGATCACAGGAAACACGCTTGATAACACTGGGGGAAGAGGCAGATGCAGTGAGGCACGTAGGTTGGATAAGCATTTGCATATGATGCAATGGGAACAGAGAAGCATACCTAGCGGTGTGCTCGGAGCAGGGGAGCAATTCAAGGAGCGCCCGTGCAAGAGGATCGTATGTCGGTTTATTGCATGTTTTTGAGAATCATAAGGCAGTATAGACTCGTAAAGTCAAGGCAGAACACATTTGACCCTGCATGGTAGTATTTTATCCGCAAGAATCCCCTCTTTCTTCCTATGTTCTGATAATAGTTGGCTTTATTCGTTCTCTCAGTCATGAATCTTTTGCTTAAGATTTTCCAATATTTCTCCAACCCAGACTTACGGGGGAGCTTTTCTCGACACTCATACATGACACGGAGGAAATCACCAAATTGTCACAGAGTGTACCGAACAAAGACATGACGTTAAGACCTGTATTTGGCTAGTTTTCTGCACAGAGGCTTTTTCACATGATCGTCTAGGTAGTACGCGGGATATACTCTCTTAGATTGCTTTTTTATCAATTTCTCTTGGTTTATTTGAGTGGCAGAGCTTTCAAACACCTCGCCATTATACTACACAGGGAAGGATGTCTAAGCCTCAACGGTGAATGCAAATCTTAATGTAAATCAAAAGATGTGTTGTTTTGTTCCTGGTATGTTTTGTCTTTACACACTCACTTGTTGTTCCTCTAATACGATTTAACCATTCCTCTGATGTTGGAACTTTTGGTGGTTATGGCTTCTAATGAAACATCTTCGAGATTGGTTACGTAATGAAGATGCTTGTATGCGAGGTAAAAGCTTATACTGTAGCCTTAGGAATTCAGCGTATATTCTTTGGTTGTTAACATTTCTTGTGAAACTAGTGTATTGTGTATCAGGTAATTTGCGAGGTATAGCTAAGTGAGGAGATTTATTCAATTCTGTAAAATTCGGTGAAAACCTTATAACGTAATACCGTTTGTGTGTCTCTGTGTGTATCCTTTTTGGAACTGGCGTGCTGTTTTTTTTTTTCTGGCATACTGTTTTTCCTCGTCGGATGGGATCGATATTCGTCTTCTACATTTCAAGCGAGGTAAGTCATTATGTATATTTTTAATTGGTCATGCTCTTATCCATGCACACTCAACTATGGTTGTCCGTGATGCGGCAAACGCATCCATTTATAAACGATAATCATGGTAACGACGGCTATTATCATCAGCCTGACCGCGGTTGCTCTGCTGTTGTGTGTATTTTTCGTAAATGTTTGACAAAAGTCATCCTTTAATACCCAAACAACAAAAAGAAAAACGAAAATTCTGAAAGTTAACACCGTCCATTTTCAACCCTCCCCTAGCTTACTTACCCTACTGTGCTAATATGCTTACCTAACCTCCTCGTTCAGTTTACTGTGTACAGAAGTCTTCAACGTATTTTTAGGCATACTGTGCGAGGTTTTCAATTGTATGTTTCGTCTGTCCTTGTTCACGACATCGTTGGGCGCATTTTCTGACAAATACGTTGGCCATCACGATTGTACTCCAACTGTATAGTCCGTCTTCAAACACTGCGTCCAATGTAGCTTTGATAGTTTCTCTGTCACATTGACGAACATGATTTATCATTTCATTTAGTGCCGTCTCGAATTTCATCCCTTACACGGTAAATGGTTTTGCTGTAAGGTGGCGGTTGGGGCTTTTCTTTGCCTTTTACGAAATCCATTCCAAGTTCCCGTGCCCTTTCCTAATTTCACCCACCTTGTCTACATAAACTTAAGTCAGTGATAATAAAACTGGTCAAAACGTTTACACAAAAATAAAACGATTGCGTCATTAAAGAGGTTAAAACCTGTCTCACCCTTCCATTGCACAATTCGCGGAGACTTCCAGATAGCGCCCTCACTTTGCTCAAGTCACCCGTGTAGCCTCCGAGGACGTCCCGAAAAACGGGACGGAGGCCGCCCTAGCACACAAAAACACCCTACCCCGCATTGCGCATTACAACTGATTTTGTCTCGGAGGCCTCACCGCACAACCACAACCACATGCACGGGGACCTCCCATGAGACTCTCTACTTCCACTGACCGCCGGCATAGCGGCTTTTAGAGTTGGAGACCTTCGCCCTCCGAGGGGGGGGGGGGTACGCCCCGGCACCGTAAGCACAACTGAAGACTTTACTTTTGTATCTACGGGTAACGGCCTTTACTTTCTTCCCATAGTTACTTAATCCAATTATCATACACCTAAAAGTAGTAACTGATGAGCGCTTTCATCTTTAGATGTACCTGCCAAGTACTTCTTCCGGCACACTGAATGTTATGGTGATTCGGAGCTTCCGCATTGTGACGTACTCGAACCTTACCACTGTTGGTTTCTTCATCGTCACAGTACGATGTTATCTTTTGTTTGCAAATTGAGAAAATGAAAAATTTTGGACATTACTTAACAAGTTGATTCGGAATAAAAGCCGTAGAATTAAAGTATCATTTTGGAGTTCAATGTTTCGGTTTCAGCTATATTTTACCTACATCAACTATATTTCTGCCATTTGCATTCAAAACAAGTTGAAAATGTACATAACCAAGGGAGCAAAGTGACTCAGACAGAGGAATATCTTTAAGAATCTGAGCATCGATTATGGATTATGATAGTCCAATCACAGATTAGACTGGCAATCATTCTCAGGGACAGTGCTGCAATGGAGGTAAATTTTTATATAAACTAGTGCATCAATGATGCCGTAAGCGCAGCTGCCACTCCCCAACCACATTTTGCCCTTGTAGAAAATTTGAAAGCATAAATTAAGTATTTGTTCAATACATCTACCCTGCTCCTGCCCAGCTTCAGATTATGATCAATTACAGCCATTCTCCGCCCACAACACAATGAGAGCTGGCTATCAGTATCATGCAGCCACACAGAAGCTCTCTGTCATAATCTGACACCAAAATCAAAACAATCCTCTGTCTGCATGGACATTCGTGGTGACGATGACCCCCTAGGGAGTTACCAGCACTAGCTATGCTGTACAGTTTGTGTATGTAATAGTGCACGGTACAATGCCCACATTGTTATGTAAGTTGGACTATAACACCTCTTGCACTGAGCATTGACAGTACCAGATGGATTCATTCCCCTTGTAGTAGTTAGTACAGGAGATGGTCCATTGTACTCCTTGCTAAGGGAATAAATAATACCATAAATAAATAAAGCGAGAAGAAAACCGAAACAAAACATAAAATAGAATTACTTTGTGATTTCCACACATGCCATAGAAAACTTAAAACAATGTAAAGGTTACTTTTCAAATGTTTTTAAATCTTTCCAAAAGTTTTTTTTTTTATTTTCCCAGAATTGAGTATATTAATCGCACCTATCTAATAATGTTACGACCTACGACTGAATTGTAAACTATCACATACAAATTATAAGAGCAGAAATTTGGACTGCCTGCAACATTGGAAACACAATATCCGCTGCATGTCACACACGAAGACATAACGAATGCAAATGTGGCGAGAAAGCTAGACCAGTAAAGAATTGTAGTGCGTGTTAGACAAGTCTAGGCCTGCAGTTTGAAGTAAGCCAGATTTGATGTGGACGTATTACGTGATAGGCGTTACCCTTGGTGGTAAGGGAGGGTTGCTGTTTTCTTTCGACCCCTCCCCCACCCTATCTCTTGATATAACACTGGACGCAAGAAGAAATGATAGATGCATGTTGTAAATTGACCTTCTGCATAGTAGGCCTTCGTATACACGAAAATTACTCCAAAGTCCAAACAGCAACGACTTACCAAGTCTGAAACTTAGAGCCCTCTGGAATATATATGGGAATAAGAAATGTAAAGTGTAACTTGTTCGTTTTGTACGCGTGTTCAGCCCAAAAATTAAGTATTGAAGTTGTCAAAAGTTTCGTCCAGATTGCTTGCTACAACCGATAACGTAAAAACGACCGATAATGTAAAAAAAATACCGATAATGTAAAAAACTCTTTGAACCAGTAATGTAAAAAACAAAATACCGATAATGTAAAAACGCTCGTCTACCGATAATGTAAACACTGTTCTAACGACTTTTTCATTTGGAATTGGAAACGTGGAAGTTTATCAAAAAGTCATACGTTAATTCAGGAAGGTCGTAGTTCATACCCCAGGGGAAGGGGCTCTCACCCCTGTTTTACAACGTCCTCTTGCAAGTATATTTCTCTTAAAAAGGTACATTGAAAGACAACAGAAGAATTAAAGGTCAATATTTCTCAGTTGTCTAGGCCAAATACATAATGCTATATATTTCTCCTTCATATACTTAAAGCACCCTCACTCCCCTGCTGTTCCGCAAGCTCACCAAAAAGAACATATCTAGGATTAAAAAATATCATAAAAGGACTGCAACATATTTTAGTACATAAAGGTATGGCCTAATAGAGGGCTCCCTCTAATAAAAACCAGATATTTCAAAAACTAAAGGACGGAAAATTATATTTTTGAAATGAGCATGTCCGAAAACCCAGGAGTGTTATTATCGTTATTCTGAGCTGAAAGAATTCCCTCTTACTCGTGTTCTACCCCAGGGGAAGATGGGGATGAAATCGAAGCTACTCACGCTTGATAAGAATTCCGTCCTAGAGGTTATCGACCACGCTGACCACAGATCCGAAGTCAGTCATCCCGTCTCTCGGTCGCAGTGAGATGAACGGGCCGTTAAAAGGCCCACTTTTAGGGTCAGTGTCCCCAAGAGCAGATTTTAGGCATTTCAAAACACCCAGTTTTCATACTAGATGGTTAACAAATATAATTTAGGAATATGATTTCGATTGCACTTCTGTGGAGTGAAAATTTTCCCCTTCCATATATGACTTCACTAATACGTAGGCGAGTTGCGCCTTACCTCCGGAGAAGGCTCCTATATCCGAGATGATAGTGAGAAGGGCATTACCCCGTCAAAAGGCCATGCACTACATTGGCGTACCGTTCCTGTGAGTCAAAAGCCTGTTCTTTCTCCTACTAGCTACGCTGTATGCATTAAGTTGAAAAAACGCATTTTCCGCATATGCTAACACTAATTTGGGGCCGTGTTTCGCTTTGCCCACGGGAAGGTGCCTCTCTCTCTAAACAAACCTTAATTTACTCCTTCAAACTCGAATGGTGATAGGCCTATGTGTCCTGTATAACATAGGGAAGGCGTTTGGGGGAGGCTTCCCTGGTTAGGTTTGGGCCGGCGATTTATGGGAGTAGGTCGAGAACGTGTGGAGCGGGTCGGATATATTAATGTTAGCATCACATGGTAAACATGCGTTTTTCAGCTTTGAATGCGCCCTGTAACTAGTAGGAGGGACACACCCTAACAACCCTCAAGGGTGATGGTTCCATGTGTTGACTACAACAAGCTCGAGGCCTTTTTGGATGGTTTGTCAAGAGTGGATCTCATGGGCCTTTGAAAGTGACTAGTTGAAATTCGGGCAAAAATTATTACAGTTTGCAGTTTGTAAAATATTCAAGAAATTGTCATTTTGTATGACTCGATAATTAATTTCCGTTTTTTTTCTTAAATAACGTCATAGCGTTTCGTCGTCTGCATCAATAGAATTCGAGCAAGGGGATCACGTGAATCAACTTTCTTGCAAATTGAAGTAAATGTGACAAAGTTATTGCAACTTATGGTCCTACAAAGGGTTACCCTAGGGTTTACTAGGTAACGGAAAATTAGGGTTAGCCACTATTTTTTTACATTATCGGTTCAAAGGGTTTTTACATTATCGGTGATTTTTTCACATTATCGGTTGTTTTTACATTATCGGTTGTAACATTGCTGTTATGTCATATATAGCTCTCTCTTCTTACTGCATGGTCAAATGGTTAGAGCATCCGACTTGCAGCCGGAAGGTCTGGGGTTCGACTCCCGGCCAGATCATACCAAAGACTTTAAAAATGGAACCTACTGCCATTGTGCTTGGTGCTCAGCATAAGCAATGGAGTAGGGAAAACAAACCAGTGAGCCACAACTGGCAAAAACGCCGTGGCGGGACCGACTTAAACCAATTGACAGTACATGATATATGTCTTGCTGTGTGTCAACTAAGAGGCAGGTATTGTCTTCATTGAAATAAACTCCAAGCTTTATACCTCAATACTGAAAGGCCGAATCACATTTCATTGCGTTTTCTAGGAATTTATCCGCAGAAATCTTTCATGGAGTTAACTCGTCAACCTTTCTTGTAGTCATGGCATTTGCTTTTGTTACATGGGCTTTTATTTAATGACGACCACAGATAGACTTTCTGCTGTTGTTAGAAGGTCAAGCATGAACATTTGTACGAATTAAGCTACGGTGAGAATAGGAGAGGCTTTTTAAGCCATGAAAGGCTTAATAAAAGAATTCAGCAGTCGGCTAGTAATGTCAAGATTATAGTGCGGCGCACTACAATACTTAGACAGGAAACACGGATTGCAAAACATTCCTGATTTGTTCAAAATTTCAGCTGACCACCAATTGCCCCCTTAAAAGTAATGGGAAATTAAAACAACATAATTTTCAATTTAAGCCAAACTGCATATTAGTAACAGACACCAACCAACGGAAAAGAAACGTTATATGCATTGTATACGATCTGTGCCTCCATTTATCATAGAATAAGCTCTTTGAAGAGGTCCCATATTACCCCTTAAATGACAACAAAAAATTTTGCCAGAAGCACAACTGTATAAATCTAAGATAATAATCACATTTCGCCATAAGATTTGGAAACAGAGGACATTTTTACATTTTCAGAAAATTTAGTCTGGCAACCTCAAATAACCTTAACATTTGTAACTCGTCATTGAGTATTGAAAAAATTAGCTTCTCCAGCCCACTGACATAATTTGAGCCAAATCGAATGAAAAACGACAAAACGACAACCGTTTAAACACAGTCGCAAAAAGTGACAGAATTCTGGCTGTCCCGCATGAGAGTTTTTTTTTTTCGTAGTATGGAAATGGAAGAATTATGCCAATGGACGAATCAGCTTATTGGAAATTGGTCACACCCCTAATTCCAAAATAACAGCTTTTCGACTATTTTTTGTAATTCTGACGCCGGATTATGAAACAACGGGTCAAATATCACTTATCCACGTAACCCTAACCTTAATTTGAACCCAAACCATGATTTTGAAACAAATTTAAAATTTTTGAAAAACCAATTTTTCCATCGTCATCCTACGAAAAAACTAGCGTCCCGCACGATTGCTATAGCTCATCTGAACGCTTTCAGCTGAGCTAAAATCTGGTTCCAAGAGGAAACAAGGCTAGTTCCCAACTAAGCGCATACATTCACGATTATGTTGTATGGGTGCAGGTACCAAAAGGGAAGTAGAAAAGAGAATCACTTCTCTAAAAAGGACGTGGTTTCCAGAAGTAAGGACCCTTGTGAGGTACAAGGGCAATAGGGTAAATCTGGAAAGTTTACTGAGTTCAATAATTGCTGGTCTTAGAATTAATGAAGACTTCACCTTTAAATGGCCCTAAATGGAAACTAAACATACTACACAAAATTTACCATTATCATTTACCTTCTAACAGCGTAACCCGAACTAACAATGGGTCTTTCTGATGAAGCACGGGTGATGTGTGGGTGAGTAGGATGGATGGTGGCAAAAGAATGTCTCTGGAGCAAAAGGTTGACTAGAACTGTCCTACGCCGGAAACGAATGGGTGCGCGCGAAGTGATCAGGAAATTAGTACTTTTACTGTCCGAGTCACATGTTACGTACACGAAAATGACGCCAGGATTGCCCTACAATGAGTAGGGGTGGGGAATCTCCCACACGGGGTAACAATCCCAAACCCCGGCAAAGGCTTCGGTTTATCGGGTGGCTAGTATGTTGCCTTTGTGTTGAAGAAAATTTCAAAATATAGACTTTTATTATTTGAATGTGAAATATTGACGTTTATGGGGAAAAAACAGTGTAAATTATGGGTTGTTGTTGAAGAATCTCCTTTCTTTGAGAGAAATATAAAGTAAGGGCTCCCGACGAAATTGGCAAGACTAGTATCCCCGACCGTGCCGGGACAGCCTTACCGACGTGGGACATGTCCCATGCCCTTCTTTGAATCCTCGGGACACTGTAATATTACCTTATTTTAATTATTTTAATGTGCAAACGTTTTCTTTTTCATCGAAATCTCCTCTAGACTTAGACTTTCTTGTCTCCCTTAGATTTCTTCCCTTTTAATGAGAGTATTGATTTCCCTTTGGAACTTCTCATGGGGTTCTGATACCCGAACGCTACCCCGTGGCTACGTCACTTAGAGCGGAAAGCCATGACATGGAAACACAGTGGGTATGTCTTTGAAGTGGGCCAAGAAACTTTCCCTGGAAATCTTGCGGAAAAATTACATGCCCGTACAGGGGTGTCCTTAATGACTGATGATTGGGGGGGGGGGAGGGTTTGTGGACATTTTCCCGATAAAAAAGGGTAAATGTCTGCCACTGTGTCAAGAAAGGTTAAATCATAAGCAGCGACGTTGCCAGGATTTCTCTCACGAGGGGGCATGCAGTGTGTTCTGTGATCGATGGTCCGGGAGAGGGGATAAAGGGGAGGGGTTTTCCCTTTCCCTTTTGAAAATTTTTTTACATGCAATCTGGTCCGACATATATTACCATTGAAGTGAAATTTGCGTTCAAAAATTTACATATTTTAAGCACTAAAAACAATCGGCATCAATGAGAGGGACATGGCTTAGTGGTCCTCCCCCCTCCATATTGATTATAATTTTTGGGATTTCTCTCATGGGTGGGGGCATACATTATGTTGTATGATCGCCGGCCTGGGGGAGGGGTCTAAGATGGTGTCCCCTCCCCCTTCGAAAATTTTTGAAAAATTAGGTGTCCTGACGTGCAACCTGGTGCCACATATGCTACCTTTGAAGTAAAATTTGTGTTAAAAAATTAACGTATTTAGGTACTAAAAAGAAAAAATTGGCACCAGTAAGGGGGGCATGGCCCAATGGTCCCCTATATACACCACTGATACAGGGTTGTTCGCGTTGCACTTTGAAGGTAACTCGTTATAGTTACAGTTAATTGCATAAAATTGTAACTCGTTAGCGTCACTAGTTACAATGCTAAAAAGTAACTAGTTACAGTTACTTTTGACTGAAAAGTACGGTAACTAGCTAAATCTCCAAAGTAACTAGTTACATCAAGGTGAATATACGTACCTCGGTACCCGAAAGGGAAGGGGCATAAGCGGTATAATTAGATTGTAAGAAGGGGCACATGAGAGGACCGACACCTCATGTGGCCGGTTATCCTTAGGTGTTCTCCAAAGAAAGACAGTGATGCCAGCTGATCTTCAATGGGCATTCAGGCAGAGGCTCCTAACGCTCATCATGAAGCAGCGAATCATGATACTGTGTCGGAGCTTACGCAAACTACTTGTTGGACAAATATGGTTATAACCAAAACTTTTCCAGTTACGACACCACTTCTTTGAGGGTGGAAATCGTTTTACTCCCATCACACAGTCGGCTAATTTAGAGAGGTTAGCGGCTATTAAAGGGGGGGGGGGGCATTGTGTTAGCAGTAGTTAAATAATTCATACCGCAAGGGCATAACTATGGTAATACGATGCTCTATACTTGTTAATAGGTAAAATTTTAAAACCTCACCGCTAAGGTTGGGCTAAGTGATATTTCGGCATAGATTTCAAGTTTCACATTGTGTCGATATAATACAGTGCATAGAAATGGTGAGACTATGTAGTTTACACATGTAGACCATGTGCCCATAATTCACTTTCCCTTTAAAATTAGTATGTAAAACTTTTAAGTCAGACACTTCTCTCCTCTCTCAGTTAGCTTTGTTAGTATACTTTTAACGCCATTTGACAATTTCAATATTTCTGCTGTTTTCTTTTAAATAACCTATACCTCCAGAGAAAAGGGTTACGGAAATTGAAAAGAATATATGATATAGCCTAAATTCATACGTTTGATTCATCAAATAAGGATACCATACATATTAAATTAGATACATAAATGGATGCAAAGTGTTTACCGACGCTTGGCACCGTATAATTTATTAGACTCCAACGGACGAGTCCAGATTCGGCTAGCTTAATGCCGGTCTCAAGAGCGTTTTTCTAGATTAGGAATTTGCCCGGAACAGAAGGTTCCGGAATCGAAATTTTTCCGGAATGTGATGTAACTGGACTGGGACTTGGATTTTATTCCAGCCGAGTTCTCAGATATGAAAGTTACCTTAAAAGTGTTCTATTGTTATTTGTGCACAATGTACAGATATCATGTATTGTCAGACACAATCAACTAAATTGCTGAGGAGGCCAGGCTATGGAAATGAGTACAAACAATGGTTTTATTAATGGTGGACGTGTACAATAGAATTAAAACATCTGTATGTCTGATATGCTATACATTGGCAAAAAGACTGGTCTCGGAATTGGTGCATTTAGAATCAGAACTGGCCGGAACTTGAGGGGTACCTATCATGCTCGGAAAGTACCCAAGATTCGGGAATCTAGAATGGCAGTTACCTCCGACACGGATAGGGTGGACCAGGGTTCATGCAGCCCTAACGGCTCAAAGGGCAATGATCAAAATTTCAAAATAAGCCTAGCATTTGCCTATAGGCCAACCCGTTTCTGACGGTTAACTATCTCACTGTGTCCTCTAAAGGACAATATGAGTAAACTAAGGTGCAGCTGACTTTAGTTAGTATATATACTGTATAAAGTCAGCTGGGCCTTACTTTGACAGGGGAACGTTCAGCATTTTCCAACGAATCGCGCAAAAATTTGGCCTCATGGATCATAAGCATTCCTCTGTTTAATAAATAATGACACTCAAATCAAATTTTAAACTTAGTTTAATCGACAATTAAGTGGTTCTGCAAGCCTGCAGCATGTGCATCTAATATCAACTTCTGATTCTAATCGTGAATAAAATTTGATGTTGGTGAGGGCGATCGTCGATAATAGAGACGAATGATAAATATATCTATATGACAATTTTCTGTTACTACTTCGAGTAGGCCTAAAATGCAATTTGTGGTCATTTTGACTATTCGTAACGGGAAAGTAACGGGGCCAAATGTTAACGCCGTTACAGTGACTTTTACACAGAATTGTAACTAGTTTCTTGCTCCGTTACTGAAATGCAAATGTGACTCGTTACAGTCTTCCGTTACACAAAATGTAACTCGTTACAGTAACGGTGTTACTTGTAACTCGTTACTTCCCAACCCTACACTAGTACACTGATATAATCATAATGTAATTTTAACAATTAAAAACACACTGGTGAGTTAATACCGAATATATATAGGTGCTGTTGCAACACAAATCAGAACTACATTTTAATTACCAAGGATGTTTCTTTCAAACTATTGATTACCTTAAGCTGCATCATTGCATTATAGGTGCCCGAAAAAGTCTCAGCATATTGCCCGCATTTTCACAAAAATATTTAGTTGGGACTGCAGCCCGCATCGCCCTGCCTCCTACGCCTATGTTTCTACAACAGTAAGGTAAACTTCGACATGGAAGACGTAGTTCCATTGTAGGAGCATAAGATCCCCTGCAACATAAGGCACAGTTGCCCTCCTCAGGACCCATTTCAGTAATATCCCTATGTAGGAGATCAAGGGGCGAAGCCCTGGAACATTAGCCTTCACAATTGTGTGCACCATAATGAAGTACATGTAAATGACATTAAATGAGCACTAAACAGACAGACCACAAAACCCCAGTTTGTCTCTGTCTTTCCAAGATAGCGTAATTCCCTTACAAAAAAAGTGTGGCATGCTACATGTGAGCACACGTAATCACGTGTGAGAGAGCATATGAAAATACATAAGGAAACAAGTGTGGTTATGCGTGGTGACACATGTGGTATTGAAACCAATCTGAGCAAACCAGGGCAGGGTGAGGCAAACAAGGCCAGTGTACGAAATCGAACTATTGAATTTACTTTACTCAGCACCACACTTCTCCACACATCTCCACACTTTGCCTACTTTACCCCAGTTTGCCTCCTGTTACATGCGGCAAAGCGTGGTTTTCGGTTTTCCACACATTGCCTCATGTCCAAACTAGTGTGAAAATGCTGGTCAATGCATAGCACGTTGGAAAAGTGTGTCAACTGTTTATTAATGACACACATTGTCACGCAAAATTCACAGAAATTTCACGCATCTCTACACCCCACCATAGTTTTGCACAGTTCGACACAGTATTTCACGTGTGGTGTTGGAACTTTTCCCACACAATTTTTTTGTAAGGGTTCGGACTAACCGCGGGTCTATTTCTTTGGGATTAATCCGAATTGACGGTGGGGAGGGTGGTAGAGTTTCTGTGGAGTTTTGCAATAATTATGCTTTGTTTCATGTGAGGTTATTAAAGGACCAAAAGAGTAGGAGATAATTGCGTTCGAAGTGCGTCGAACATAACACTTTTACGAACATTCTGGTTATTTGCTTTCATGTTACACAGCAAATATATATGTACACATAACGCTGAATACCCCTAGATAATCTTCAAAATTTGCAGCTTATCCTTTGACTTCAAAATAGCCAGAATCGCCTAACGACAAAGGTTGTACGGGATTTCGCAATAACCAAGGCACGTTCCGTCCTTCGTGAATAAATAATTGGATTACTAGTGCGCATGAAGGATGCGAGCGAAGCGAGCCAAAATTCCATTTTAAAGACCGTTTGGTATTGTTTTTAGGCACTGCATCTACAGAAGGAGTCGGAAAACGAGAAATTCTTTCGCAGTCATCGGAATACAAAGTGTACGAACTTTCAAGTTTACAGCAAACGCGAACGCTGCTGACTTCATTATTTAGTAAGTGGGAAACCAGCGCATACTGCACCGACCTGACTGCTTAGCGACCGTGAAAACCAGCCGCACGGCAGAATGGTAGGTTAGGTGTGTGCCGTCTCGACCTGACTGTCGATCCCGATTGCGAACCGAAAATCTTCTTCTTTATTGGAAATACTAAACTGTTTGATATTTCGAGTGAAGGCGGGGCAATTTAGTAAGGCCGTGGCAGTGTACAGCTGTCATTGACCCAAATGCAACTCATCTTTTAATAAGCCAATAAAGAAGCATCTGCAAAATTAGGCAACGACTCTGTGCTCGCCCCTATGTGTGACGTATGAACAGTAAACAGTTGACATGCATGGCATTTTACCACATCTAAAATATTTTATCACAGCTTAAGCTACAGTTAAACAATTTGTGCAATTAAGCGGATGACGATCTCCTGGACATTGATATAAGATATTAGGCAGAAAAGTATTTTTCTTAGGTCTTACTTGATCTAAAAACTGTTTATACATGAGTGAAGCCGTATTCGGAGATGGAGTTCTGTCGTCGAAGAAGCGACAATTCTCGGCTGGAATGCCGTCAACTGGAATTATGCAACGGTCTCCGTCTTGACTTCTCTGTTCCCCTGAGGAAAATATGTGAATTTCACTATTTTCATAGAAACATGTTTGGAACATATGATGTGTGATTTTAAAGAATCCTATCGCAGAGGAGTTGACACGTGCTAGTATCTCAGCCTGTGCACATTGTTGATAAGGCGTTTGCAACGTGAGATCCGGCAGGTGGTTAGAACGGGTAATTGTTATCCGTATGAAAATAACACGATAAGTTAAATTTATGCTAATACTCTAAGACCTATTTAAGTGTTCAAAGACTACCAACTACTAGCTGGCGATAAGGCCTACCCTATAAGGACTTTAAAGGCCCTATATGTAATGCTTTCATTTGATTTCTTTCTCCTTGTGACTTCATTCATCTCTAGTAATACCTCATCAACGGACTCATACTTCAACAAGAGGATTAAATTGAATAATCCCATGATGTGTAGCTGTGGTTTTCCGCCATTGTAGTAATGACAGGGTTTCAGACTTAAAACGACTGTTTAGTAGACCTAGATCAATACAAATGCCCCTACCCCCATCTAAAGAGACCATATGTAAATGAGCTAAAGAGACAGAGGTCTGCCTCTTTTACTGCATTCTGAAAAGTTTCCTCAAGCTTCCTAAAATAACTGGGTATGCATATATGTTCATTTTACATAAAAGCAAGCCGATGTGGTTTCATTTACGCCACCAAGTGACACCAGAGAGAAAATATACTTATTTGTCAGACGACTGGCAATGCTATGACAAGAAAATTGTCATTATTCTAATCCGGATGTTAGGAGACGACAAATCGTTGCGTGTTAACTATTTAACCCAGCTTAGTTCTAATAGAAATCTGAAGAGCAACATAATCGTATGGGTTACACTCTGAAAATAGTTGGGTAAACTTTCATCCAAGGTTGGGTCCGTATGCCATCTCCTAAACTTTAGAGGGACTAGATGACGTGGGCGAAGGAGTCCAAGTTGATTTAGGGGGCTGTAACGACTTGCCCGAAAAATATCCGTAACCAAAAACTTCCGGGCGCTACAGGCGCGTTCAACATGTTAATGAACATACCATAAAAGCATGCATTTTTTATCAACCCACATGCCAATTACATACAATTGTTTGCCGCGTTACTGCCCTTCCATCTTGGTTATAATTTTTTGGGAAGTCGTTACAATAATAAGATAATAATTAGTGGTGTAGCCAGGATTTCGCTCATGGGGTGGGGGCATAATATGTTTGTGATCGCTGGCCTGAGGGGGGGGGGGTCTAAGATTTTGAAAATTTTTGAAAAATTAGGTGTCCTTACATGCAATTTGGTGCACGTATGCTACATTTGAAGTGAGATTTGTGATAAAAAAAATTGTTTTTTAGGTCCAAAAAACTGTCAACAGTGAGGGGCGCATGGCCCAGTGGCCCCCTAAATACACCACTGATAATCATAATATGAGTTTAACCATTAAAAAACACACTGGTGACACTTGTGAACTGGTGCAACTCAAATCAGAACTTCATTTTAATTACCAAGGGATTTTTTAAACTATTGATTACCACTAGCTATATCATTGCATTATTTTTCTTTCAGTAGGTGCCAGAAAAATTCTCTGTCGGAATTTTTACAAAATATTTGGTTGTGGCTGAAGCTCCAGCCCCCCCCCCCTGCCTCCTACGCCTATGCTAGATGACCCTGTAGGGCAAACCTTACTCTAAAGGAAGTTTTGGCTAGCAATCTCCATTCGGATAACAACTCCCATGTTAGAGATGCATCATAACACCAGAGAGCTGTGAGAGATGGAGAAACATCGACCAAAATGCCTGTTAGACAATACGTACTTGAGAATAATTTAAAGTCCAAGTACCATGGTTAAAGTTAGACCTTCAGAATGTTTAATGGGTCTAGTAAATGACGTTTGGCACAATCGTCGTTGCAAAATGAAAATTTTGGCTAATTTTTCCTGGTTTTGGGGTGGACAAGGGTTTTCAGCGTTGTCGTACTTTGTCGTGCTTTTCCGGAAGCAAAATCTGTGACATCATAAGTGGAGTACTTGACACTCGCGCACGACTATATACTGTCTGCAAACGTGAGCTGGTGCACATATGTAAACCAGCCGTCAACACCGGCGGGGAGTAACGGCAACTGCCGCTAGGCAATTGTACGGAGTGGTCAGTCATTTTTCAAATTTGTTTGTAGTCATAAAATTTCACCTTGAGCATTTGCTCATTACATCTTGGGGTTAAAAATCTACTATGCTCACTACATGAGCTGCAAGATTGCACCAGTAACGCCTCGCTTCTTCAATTTCAGCGAAGTTTGTCCAACAGTAGAATACAAACGTTCCTGTGTGATCGAACGTTCTTTTTACAATGAATAGGCTACGTTGTGCTATTTGTTCAACACTACGCCTACTGTTATGCCTTTCAGCATGTACTGCTTGGAAGATAACCATACCTTTTCTAGGGTATTCTCTCTCGACCAACAATCACGTGTGTACTTAGTTTGCTTGTACAAATCTCCGCAGATGATTTCTCATTTTTTATCCAACAAATAATATATCCGGCAATGGCGCGAACTGTTCAAAATCCTTCGATACGTTTCCTTACAACGGCACAGTCCAGCCCTACCTTGAGTACGTAAGTGCGTACCTACGTAAGTACATACGAAATGTAGTAACAGTGGTGTACTATATGTGCGTGGTTGTATGTACATACTAGCTATGCATTGTAAGGCTGACTTAGCCAATCAGAACACTCTTAGAAATACACACTTAGTGAAAATGTGTGACAAGTTTGAAAGCAAAATTGTGATTGGTAGAGATATGATCTCAGTTTGTTTTCCACTCTCAGCGAGTCGTAATTTGGCCACTAATAATTCAAGCAATATTTTACGACTTATTATGACAGTTTATGCTTTTGTCTGCCCCTTGTAAACGCTGAGTTTTTTTACGTTCTCATAGATATAAAGGACCTGTCTATGGAAACAGGGTTCTGAAGTCATTGAGTGTGTTAAAACACTTTTACAAGCTGGGTACTGTCTCACCGTTTAATGCGTTGTACACGGACTTCTTATAAAAGGTCCGTGGCGTTCTACTACTGTGCATTGTACGTGGTCCGTGAGAAGCAACCGTTCACAACTCCATTATGACGTCATATATAATTTCGGCAATTCGGAGCACTTCGGAACTGTTAAAGATTTCACCCCTCTTTGATATCTACTGGAAAATTTGGTTTTTCCTCAATATTTGGTGTGATTATTTGTTGGGGAATATTTAGCTGCAAAAAGGTGGAAATATGAGCCTTCCTAGTCATTGCTGGGTGATAAGCTTACCTATAAAACTTGATCTTTAATCCCTTTCAGGTAGAAAAATTTGATTGACAGGTCTCTTTGTTCTTATTGTTTAACCACTGTTGACTTTCCTTCTTAATGTTAATCCCCCTTTTACAAAACCCAGCAATCCCAGATAATGCTTTGAAGATAACTGCACGACCGATAAATTTGAAACATTTGCACCTTTTTATATTAAAACAACTGTACTCGCACTCTTAAGTTGCACAATACCAATATTATTCTAATTTTTCTATTTAGGTAAGGAATATATCCCTTTGATGAACCATTCGGAGTCTAAATTTTGACGATTTCGGATTGTTCCTGAAATAGCGAAAAATGTATATCTGTTCAAAAAGTAATATAGAGGTACACTTTACTCTTTTAAAAAGTGACACCTAGCGGCACAAGATGAAATAAATGCTTTGCCCAACAACTGGCAATGTTATTTCAATGGGTGAAATCATCCTGTGAGCCCTCTCAGATGTAGCAGACGACAAAAGCAATTGTTTTCACTGACTATTCCCTCTAAGCTTTAGAGGAACATCGGGAACAAGACAACGCGATGCTTAATTGTCGGCAAAACACCTAGTTTCAAAGGGGGAACAAGCGTTATTTCTCCATGATCTCTTACAGCTCCCTGATAACACTACCCTTCAACCCTACTATGGTTGCCGACTGTAATCTCCTGAGTTTGTATATTCTTGAATATTCAATATGCTTAAAGGGTGTTGAAACTTAATTCAAGTGGGTAACGTTATCTGATATATCATGAAGATTACACGGGATTTTGCCCCTTTCCTTAACGCTGCTACACGGTACAGCTGCAGATTACTTTGGGACTTTGACGCCTTTCCGACTCTTAAACCGACTATAAGTTTGGTTCCAAGTAACATTCTTGAACGTAAGTGCACGTACTGAGACCTGCAAGAGAATGCAGGGATTAATAAAATCAATTTTGAAGTCAATTTAAAGCCTTTTTTGCTCATTTGCATGTAGCGTTAGCATTAGTCAGTGCCAGAATCTTTTGGTTCCTCGGCTATATAAAACATTTTGAATTTCAAAGCGATTTCTTTTTCTATACTGAAGTGACGCAAACTAGTTAGCCATCAAAACACTTGCAATTACACGGAATGTCAGGTAATCGCGGGAGGTATGTTTGAGGTTTATCTGTCTAGTCGGGCAGATCGCAAAAAATAATAGAGTTATTGCACAAACGAACAACAAGAGAGTACACTATCTATGTACAACTAACTTTGTCAGAGAACTCTTAAAATGCTTCAGCTCGCAGATAAGTTTTTTCTTTTCAAAATTTTGAAAAATTTCATTTCAAAAGAATTTTTTCAGTACCTGTTATTGAAATTGTACATCTAGTGCCTTCGATAAATCCCGAGGAAGCTTGGTAGAAATGTGGGTCATCAGACAGAGGACGAGGGTACTCATCGAACACTCCCCATCTGTAATGGGCCCACTCATGAGCAAGTACCTTGGAAGAACAATTTCAAAAAATTAGTTAGCTTATTCTGAATATCGCAATTACAGTTTTCTGAATATTTTGAAAGCCAATAAAAAGATTTGGGTTAAATTGCAACTAAGACTACCAGTTGCAACGGGTATGTTAGATTCCTTTAACCACATGTCATTCACTGCAAGCGGAATGTGGTAGCAAACGGATGTCCAAAGTAACAGAGTAAGAGGAGCAAAAGCTATGACCCACTCAGCGATACGATTCTAAAAAAGACACACCTTTTCATAACTACCATACAAAAGAGCAGTATTTTCGTTTTTCAAATACTCAGGTGTAAGGTGAATGTAAAATCCTTGAGATCCACAGAATGTAGGTTTGCTTGTGTAGGGTAAGTTTTTGCTCGGAGTTCGTTCTTCCGGTGGGAAATCAATTCTGATGTCGCTCTCTTCAAACCTCTCCGATACTGCCGATTCGTAGCTTGGATCTTCAGCCCACGTTGCGGGTATTAGTATCCTGACTTCTTTTAAATAGGCCCTTTGTCTAAAATGCAGGAAGAAGATAAAGTACACATCACAAAGTAATGTAAGAAATTGGGGAAAGGTAAGAAGCAAGGTACAATTGTTTGCCATGTTATTATAAGAACTACATTATAATTCGTTACATAGACCTTCTGCATATGACATCACAGAACACAAAGTGCCCCCTCCAATAGAGGTAAGCGCATATCATTGGAGCTAACACCAAAAAGGCAAACAGCTGATTTGTGTACGGTTCGAATACTCGCGGGTGCGAAGTCTACGTCGTGGGTCCACTGTGCTTCATTGTTTAACCTCCAAGATGATGTGGCGTGACCACAATATCTATATTACTGTTCTACATATAGGACGGGATATAATAAGTGCTTCTAAAAGGGGAAATCACTCCCCTCACAGCAACTACTCCTCTTAAAACGCCTAGCCACGTTCAAGCTCAATGGAGTGTCGCTATGCTGCGGACATTTTTTCCCTTTTTTTAGGATTTCCACAAAATATTCAGTTTCAGTTTCAGTTTATTTCCTCAAATTGAAATTACATAATACAGTTACAAATATTAAGACTGAGGACTGGAGGAGGACTGAAGAAGCCGGCTGCTTTTGCGAGCAGCCCCCCTTTAACAGAATAACCAGAAATTATAATAAAAGTAAGCATATAAAAGAACAAAACATAAAACAATAACATATATAAAGTAAAAGTAGTATGGCTTAAGCATTGTACCTCTGTAAAATATGATTCTTTAAGTGTTTACAACATATTCCTATGGGCTTGGAATTCTTAATGCTGCTATCGAGATTGTTTCAGAACTTTGGACCCATGACATAAAGAGAACGATTAAAAGCTCGTGTGAAAAAACTACTTACATTAAAATTATGTGACTTCCTAGTGTGGTAGTGATGGTAATCCCGGTTAAAGTTAATGTAACTGTCATAAATTATGGGCAAGATACACTTAACATACTTGAACATAAAGATCGAAACCTGATACCTATAAACATCAAAAATGTTTAAAGTTTTAAGATTAAAGAAAAGCCTTTTGGTAGTAGTACAATAATTGGAGTTTTGTTATAAGCCTTATTGCTTTTTTCTGAACGAGATACATACGATTAAGATAAGACGGGTGCGTATTTACCCAAAAAATAATACAGTATGAAATTTCTGAATAGATTAGAAGATCACACAGGACTCTCATAGTATAAGATGAAATATAGCTGTTGATTCTGTAAAGCACACCGAGAGTCTTGGAAACTTTTGAACAAATATTGTTAATGTGGTTTACCAAAGAGATATTCGAGGTAAATGCCCTAAAATTTAGTATTATAAGATAAAGACACTGGTGTTGTCTATGTGAATTTCAACATGATTGACCTGATAGGAGTGAAAAACCATATGGTTGGTTTCATTGATATTTAAAGGAGCTGGGTAGTCGCCAAAACAGAATAAATTCTCGGACCAGCCGACTTCGTTACGACACATCCGGTTATGATTCTTGTTCTATCGGTTTGATCCAAAAGGATGAAGCCATCCATGCATTGTGTTTCGCACGGCAAACAACTCACAACTTACGTACGTGTGTAGTATATTCGCGTTTCGTGTTTCAGTGCGATAAATTTAACTTAAGAGGAATTAATTTAAGACACACGCCTATTTCGCTCATCATCTGCTGGAGGTTCATGGACAACATTGTCAATTTTGCAGGCAATTATGTTTATGAAAGCGTAGCTTCTCATAAACATATTGTCATCCCACAGGATCAGGTCACGTGACAGTTTCTTTGTGACACGTTATCTGAAGAAGCAGTTCATGATCAAAACTGCCGCGAGTACTATCTATTCCTTACCACGTGTGCGTAATTGTAAAGCGTGCGGCAAGCATTGCGATGTTATCAACCCCCACAGTAATTGACACAGAACAGAAGTAAACCAAGTAACTTTAAGTCCTAGCCTCACGTCAGGCCTAGCTTTCTTCAGGCAAATAGGGTTGGTGCCGTACACTTTGTGTTGGCCCTACTGTCGTTGTATACAGAAGCTGTTAGTGGCCTACAAGGAATTTTTGTTGAAAACTCCTGCAGCAGTGTGGTTGTGATAAGCTTTTTTGTAGGCCTAGTAGCGTTAGAGATTTGTATTGTAGGTCAATAGGCTATAACGTAGTGATATTGTTGCAGCCTGGTTAAGAAACGGGCATCTGACAGGCCTGGCGTCTGATTGTACGGCTGTGTGGGCCGGTCTAATATCAGTAATTTTATTCAAGAGCAGCTTTTTTTCAGCAGCTTACTAGACTAAATTGTGATCAGTTTTCATAATGCAGCCTAGCTCAACGTATTTTTGTTACCATATCACATGCTTCAGTTTAAATTAAGGCCTACTGTTTTCTAGCCAGTAGGAGTACTAGCCTACTATTAATACTAACAGTTTATAGTTGAAGAAAGAAGCAGTAATAGCTGTAGGGGCCTTTATCATACCAAAGTAAAGTTGTGTTTATCAGTACATACTGTAACAACTAACAAAATACAACATTTTTTGTAAACTTTATTGTGTTATCAGTCTTGCTCAGTGAGACACTGGGCCTAGCTCGACGTAGCTTCACGTTGGGCCCAGCCTTATTGGTGTCAACTATCACAGGCTATTTGTATTCTGCACTAGGCGTAGTGTGTAAGTAACCTTGCAAAGTTGTAGTTTCAACCTATTAAACAAGACAGTTCTGTTAAAGCGATCTGCTGTATAGTGATTTCTTTTTCAGTTCAATACTTTTTTGTGACATCTGGGATGACTGCCATTCAGTGAAGCGAAAATTTCTAAATAGTACCATTCGCTTCCATAAACAGTGGTCACGGGGTCCCGTAACTACATTTCTAGTTGAAAATGTTTTCTCCTATCAATGACTTAGTTTTTCGTGGTAGACCTAGGCGCTAACGCTAGCTTAAGTTAGGCTGACGTTCGCGCTGCTATCGATCAGAACCGTTACAAATGGAAACGATTCAAAAATGTCTGTGACAGAAGAAAATATAACGAACTAGAAATTCAAAAAACAAATTGTCTAATACGTTGCAAGTGAAAAATCAAAACTCTAAGAAAACATATAGGAAAGATATCACTAAATTACATTGCAAAAATAATTTTAAATGAGAATTTAAAACGTATTAAGAGCAATATTTTCAATATTAGCCTCACACTGAGGATAAACATCTCGTTTGGTATGACGTTTTCATTTCGGAAGTACGCCACTACCCGACTCGTTTAAGCGAGGTATATCATGCCACTACTCCCATAGCCTTTCATGGCCATTTTTATTAGTTTAGTGCTTAATTGCCAGGATGACGAAGAACGGCGATCCGGAAAATTCATTCTAATAAATTGTGAGTTTGTGTGTGCGTATGTGCGTGTGTGTATATCAGTGTTGACATTAGTCAGCGGGATCGCGAGTTTCACGCACTTGTAACAACAATCCATCAAGTTTTTATGTCCCCAGTGGAATATCCCGCAACTTTTTGTTAAAAGTTTACTTTTTATATTTCAAGTTATCGAGATCCCCTTTGTACAAAAATGTTTTGGAGGGGGGGGGGGAGGGTATCCCCTCAAAAAATGAGACGTAGTGCCAACACTGGTGCGTGTGGAGAGGAGCGATATGTAAGACAAATAGCCTTTGTACTGTGGGGGTTCCAGTCTGGAAAGATTGAAGCTCTTCTCACGTGATCCTTAAGCCCAGGGTCAATACCCCAGTTGGGAGCGGGTGGCGAAGTCCCCAGATAATCTCAGTTATTAACAAATTTTGGGAATTTCTATATAGCATCGCAGTCTTCAAATGGCATTCGAAGTACATTCAGCAGGCCACAAAGATCAAAATTTTACCACTCTTTAAAAAAAGCCTGAGGAAAATCAGTTGGTTGTTTTGATGAAGCACGGGCGGTGGTAGTGAATGTGGGTAGTGGAAAGGGATGCATGGAGCTTTGGGACACTAATGTCGATTAAGTCGCACCCTTTCTCACGGAAGTAAACTGAGAATATGTTATGAGTGCTCCAGAACCTTGCTGAAAAGTTGTATATTATCTAACATTTTCTTCATGTTTTACTTAATTTTACAACATTTACATATAAAAATTCAACTATTTATTCTCCTGCAAAGTTTTATTGGTTAAGGTTATTAATACTCTCGTAAAAGCAAATAGCACAAAATCTATCCCTAGGGGCGAATCTTTCCCTAATTTCTTTAGCTACTGTGTAGTAGTTAGTGTAGCTAATATTTCGAAAAAGCGGCCCTCAGATGTCACCTCAAAACCACTGGCATCGAAGTCACGGCAGTCAGACTAAAGGTCTATTCTCAAACGATAGTTTTTTCGCTACCCATCATTCATTTGCCTCCTCGTCTTTTACATCCCATCTATTGCCAAATCACCGTGCCTAATACTTGCGTATTCATTTATTAAAACACATATTTGCTCTTCATTTCATGCCTAGTGTGCCAGCAATGGCAATATGATACCCCTACTAGATAACCACGACACGCCCCACTAGGAACGAAATGAAAATCATAAGTATTTCCTTAAATTCGGCAAAATTAGTGCACCTGAGATTTCATTTAAATGAGAAATTTATGGAAAACGTGATACTTACTCCGTAGCTTGATGTAAATAATTAGAAAAATTCATGAAGACCTCAGTTATGCGAGTGATCAATTGCTCATCCTCTGGTACTTGCGGACTAATTGCAACCACAACGCCTTCATATCCACCATCAGTGAGTTTAGCCTCTGTAGCACCTCTGTAAAATGGTTCTTGATATGAAATTTGGCCACTCGTCAGATTAATGAAAACCAGTAAAGTAATGCATTTTGCAAGCACTTTAGAGAAAGTCGAAGTATTCCCAATCATGTTTGCACTCAGACACCATAGATACACGCGTAAATTGAAGACTACTGATACTGCAAAATCGTTTACTTCCAAATCCTCAAGGGAGTCACAATTACATATAACTCCGTTAAGGTGAAAAATCAGTTTATAGCCCCATGGAAGTCAACTTTAACCAAAATTGTTAATAGGAGGAAGTAACACGGACTAGCACTTCTCTGTGCTGAAATATATTGTTGGTGTTGTGGCTGAGTCCGAGCATTAGGGAACCATAGTGTGTTTACACCAAAACCGAAAACCAGCTGCGCTTTGCGGTCGGGAACCGCAAAACAAATGTCTTGTAAGTATTTCTATTCACACAGGCATCGCGTTGTGAAAAAAACAAAGGTTTGCGGGAAATACGTACAAGCTATATGCCTTGCGGCTCTGGCCCGGAAAAACGCAGCATATGTCGGTTTTGGTGTGAACGCACCCTAATTTAAAAAGAACAATATCAACAATATCAAAAGGCACTGAAGCGAGAAAGCAAACCGCGTGGTATACGCCTAGGTGCAGAGCATTGTGCTATTTCATTCCTATTTGCCAAGGGCAAAAGGGGTTAATCAGGGAGTTGTGAGAGATGGAGAAACATCGACCAAATCTGTTAGACAATATGTACTTGAGAATAATTTAATCCTTTTCAGGCAGCCAAATTTGTTTAAAAGGTGTCTTTGTTCTTATTGTTTGATTTTTGTTGACTTTTCTTCTTAATGATGATCTCCCTCTTTCAAAGCGCATTAATCCTGTGACAAAGACCATTGTGAAGATGTTACTTTGAAGATAACTGCACAACCGATAAGTGTGAAATGTTTTCACCGTTTTTGATCAGAACGACTGTTCACCCACTCTTAAGTTCCACAATTCCATTATTATGCTAATTTCAGTATTAAGAAAGGAATATACCTGTCTGAAAACCAATGGGAGTCTAAATTTTGATGATGACATTTCAAACGTTTCCGGCTCGTTCCTGAAATAGCGAACAATGTATCTATGTTCAAAAAGTAATAAAAAGATGCACTGTACCCTTTTACAACGCAGCACCTGGCGGCACAAGTTGAAATAAATTTTGCTGTCCTTGACGGCTGGCAATGTAATATCAATGGGGGAAATCATCCTATGAGCTCTCTCAGATGCAGCAGACGACAAGAAGAATTGTCTTCACTGCCTAATCCCCCTAAGTTTTAGAGAAATTTCAGGAAACAGACAATGCGAAGCTTAAGTTTCGGCAAAACACCTAGTTTTAAAGGATGAACAAGTGTTGTTTCTCCATCCCCTACAGCTCCCTGGGTTAATGCAGTGAAATTTTCGTGTATGTATGTATACGTGTGTATTAATGTGCTAAGAACGTTCAGCTAATAAAGATGTCACAAAATACAAATGATGGATACTTTTACACGTAGTGTACGGATTTATCATATTAAGAAGAACCCCATGTTTTAGTGGAGGTGAGAGGTTCCTTGAGGTCGTCAGAGGTAAAAACCTAGACCTTGTAAACACAGTACCTCAAGATACAAAAGATGGATGTGTTTTGTAGTTGGCATGTAGATGGGTTATAGTCAGTAGATAAACCCAATTGCTTTGTCTCTAGGTCACAGGTTACTTAAAATCCTCTTAATGGAAACTACGAAAACCCTGTAAATTGCTTGAAAACACGATATTTCAAAATAGCAATGGCGAAAACTTTTCATATTGTTAGAGTTGTCATATTGAGAGACAGAAACCTAGGTTTTGTTGGAAACCAAAGGTCATTTGAGATCAGAAGAGGTCACAAACTAAAACCTTCGTTAGCATGACACCTGAAGTAAGAAAACATGTAAGTTTTTCATACTTGGCATGTAAATACGTTATTGCCATTAAATGAACTTATTTTTTCCGTAGAGGTCAAATACTATCTAAAGTTACTGAAAAAGAGCCTACCTTGTGAACTATTTGTACACATGATATTTCAAGAAGAGAAAACGTTGTGTGGTCTCATGCTTAACATGTAGATGCCCCATTTTAGCAAAAGCGCCCTCTCATATTTGGTGGAGGTCAAAGTTCCTTTGGATCCCTAAAGTTAATGCTGTAAAAACATTGTAAAACACGATTTCTTATAACATGCAACCTTGATGGATATCATAGTTGGTATGTGGATGTCCATATTGCGTTAATAATATCGTTTTGGTGGAAGTCGAAGGTCATCTTAGGCACCAGAGGTCAAGCTGCGAATACCTTGTTAAACGCAAAACTAGGAAAGCAATAGTTAACTATCTGTAGGGCAGCTAAGCCGTCATGTAGGGAAACGTTTTAATTAGGACGACCCCAGAAACGATCTGATAAATAAAGAATTTGGATTTACCTGTGAATTTACTGTCGAGATTGGTTTGTGTTTGAATAACTTTTCGCAATGGGCTGGGATCCTCCCTTTGACCATCTACACTGGTAATCTTTCCAATACAAAAAGCAGTGTATATGTTACAATGATTTTTGAGAGAAAAATGTCTGCCCAGGAATCTACTTGACAAGTAGAAAGGACAAGGATACAGACTTTTCCGTAGGCATTACCAGCATGGGCCTATGAATGTAATACGCAGGTTTGTTTTAATTTTATGTGAATTATTTTAGAGAAATCCTACCTTAAAGCGGAATATAACAAATACGTTCTGTTCATGCAGTTTTGTGCTATATGTCAATTTACATTACATTCGATGACGACTTTATATGCTTATATTTTCTTAAATGTTCCCTTTTTGTTTGTTTGTTTGTTTGTTTGTTTGTTTGTTTGTTTGTTTGTTTGTTTGTTTAGTGGACTAATGTAAACTATGTATCAACCGACACTGGTCGCATTTTGGAGCTACAACTAAATCGACTCTAGGAAGACGATTTGGATGAATGGCGTCTTAACATGCAATTGTATTTTGACTAGTTTACTAGTTGAAAATTGCGTTTTTGAAATCGAACAAATTTAACGTAATGTGATCATTACTTATTTGAAAATGCTTTTATATAAGTCTTATGCTGTTAGAAGAATTAAGAAAAATCAGTACACTGTCATTGCACTGAGGCAAAGTAAGCTTGGATGGAAAAATATACTTTTTTGGCATAACAAGAATAGAATGTCTGTAAAAGGTGAGCGAAAGGAGGAAAAGAGTAGGGAGATTCCGTAAAACTGCTAAGAAATCCAGTCTGTGCTGGCCCCCACTCCTGGCACAACATTCAAGGACACTCTCGAAAACAAACAGCGGTCGGCTATTAATTTTGCGCATTGCCAATTAAAAATGAAAAGAAATGAATTCTACTGTTATCCCTCAAAATGTGAGGAAACATGACATTAGCTGAGTTGCACAGAGTCGCTGTTCTGTTTAGTCAACAGCAACTTTGTAGCGTATCGTAAAAGTAAACGTTGACAATGTGAAGCCAGCTAGTTGCAGTGGCGCCACGTGTATTTCAAAAAGGGGGGAGGCAAATGAGGTTTAGCACAAACTGCTTGGGGCAAAAAGCTGTAAGCTTCAGTGAGCTTTGCTCCTATACACATTATACAGTTTGGACAGAATCGGGTCAGTGCGGTGTGGACGGATGGCCTGGGGACAAAGGCATCGACAGGCTCTTTGCAGCCCTTTGGGTAAAAGCTTAACTTACCGTACTTTACCTTGATGGTAAACTGTGAGCAATTCAAAATACGTAACTGTGGATGGACTGTAACATTTACAGCAATAAAGCATACTTACACACTCTTTTCACACGGACTCCGTGTTGGAACGGTCATTTATCCTATAGTTTCTTCTCTCTTGATTCATGCCAAAACACCTGTCCACAAGGTACGGTACTACCGGTCCCAGACGGTGATCACCGACTGGGACCGATACCGCAAAAATACCTGTCACAAAAAGCTTACCTGAAACATGCTGTGGTCGCTTTTCAAACCTATTGTGGTTTCAGGAAGTTCAAATAGAGTTCACTTTGTCAATAGAAGTTTAAAGATATTTGATTCCTATCATCTTGTCAATATGGAAGGAGCCTTGCAACAGTTCATTGAATGTACGCAATTACTAATTCTTTGAAACTGCCAGTTAATTGGTACACTTTGAGCAATAGTTTAAAATGTTTGAAGTTACAGTATTGGTAAATAGTAGTTCGCATGAAAGATGTAAGTTTCTGAAGTGCCCCATGTTTATTTGTAATTTGGAGAATCTTCATACCTACTCAATTAACATTATAGTTTTTAAAGTTTATCTTTTAATATCGGGGTGTGTCATGTATTGAAAGAATTTTCTGCTGTCGTGTAGAATCTTAACAGTTTGTCTATTTGAATATTTTGGTGCTTTTAGCCTAAGGTCCTGTTGAGCGAGGAGTGGAAAAAACCAGCAGAATTCTGTGGGTTAGGGGTGGGTAGGTTAGTTAGTTAGATGAGGTTTAACGTCCCAGTTTCCAACCAATTGGTTCAAGTCGAGTCGAGACGACCACGGCCTTTTTTCCAGTTGTAGCTCACTGGCTTGTGGGGTAGGGAACTACCTGTTTGACCTCACTTTGTACCGCTTAACCTAATTGTTACACATATTTTCAAGTCTACTCTACATTATATCAAAGTTTTATCAAAAAAAAAGTGCACACTCCAAAAATGCTACATTTCTGCCTGGACTAGAAGGAGAAATAGATTTGGAGCGGGTCGGGAGGGCGAAAGGATGATAAGGACAGTGGTGTAGCTACAGGGGGCAGGGAGCAATTGCCCCCTGGCTCGGGAAAATGAAAAATTTGGAACTTAACGATAAATTATGCAGTCCCTGACGGCGACTGTAGTCGCCCCTACAGTTTACCTGTTTTTTGCTCTCAAGAAGACAATTTCTCTACTATGAACCCCAAATTTTCTGCGCGCTACGCGCGCTGTAGAGTAACTCAGTCTCTTCATTAGTCCCATTCCACATAGCTAGATAGCGTAGGTCCTTTCCACCTTACCAAGTTGCATGAAGACAGAGTACACTGTTTATGTAGAGGTCGTAAATTTTATCCCATATCGCAAAGCCCTGTTGCTATTCTCTTGTGTGTGTAATGCGTACGGTCAGTTGGTGAGCGACTCACGGATCAAAGTTTGGCTATTTCATCGGGTAGTCCAGGTATGAGTGTTATCCCCGATACGGTCTACGACCCCTCCATTTTTTCTTTTTTATCTTTTTGTTCTTTATGATTACATATGGTTTTGTGTAACTAAGTCTACCAAAAATTTTCGGGAGCTTTGCAATTTCACGATTCAGATTCAAAAGAACACTATATCAGTGCACAACTCGGATCTTGAAGTATTAAGTGACATTATGTAAAATATGCCCTGGCGGCCATATGTGTTACATGTAATCCGTATGTTTGAAACATACATTGCAGAATGCGGAACGTTCCCTTATACAGAAATGCTCACACTTTAAAAAAATCGGAAAATTTAGGTGCTTGCCCCCCCCCCCCCACCCGGAGAAAAGTCTAGCTACGCCACTGAATAAGGATGGACGAGACAAATGCCTTAAACAATAACAATAATACTGTAGTAATTGTAAATTTTCTTGGATGAAATGTTTAGGATTCGCTGCGTCATGGCTAGAGGCAGTTTTTCAGAAGCCTGATCACGAGAAACAATAACCAACCCTTCCGCTGCGCCCTGTTTTCGTATGAACATCACCTACTGTAGGTTATCCGTGTTGAAATGATCCACGCAACTTCAGTTTTAGCAAAAGGTATTATTTATCGGGAAAAGGGTATGGAGTGAGTTTTCTGAAGATTTTTTCTTCAAAACTTGTTAGAGAAATGGGCCTACCTTTTGTCCTATTGTCCCAACTCAATAGAGGTGGGGCAGCAACATGAGAAGTTGTTCCCACAGAAGACACAGTCGTACAATCCAATAAAATACCCGTCATCCTAAAGTCATAAAGCAGAGCTGATAAACAAGGTGTTCCCTATCTGCACCCACTCCCTTACTTGACTAAGTTTTATTGACCTTACAGATCGTTCTACAAATATTTCATTTTGTTTACCAAGTCGCTGCCAGTCACAGAATTCTGTGATGCTAACTGTGTTGACGGTAGGGAGTAAGTTTGATAGCTGTCGAACAGCTGTCTCTCAATTGTCATGTTGTTGTGATTTATTGCTAACTTTTCTTCTATCATTTTTAGTTGCGGTGCCTGCCACGCAGGCAGCCGCAACTAATGCAGTCGACAGGGAAATACAAATTTGGGCTGGTCACACGATCTCCTCCTAGACGGATGGTGGTATCGAAATACGGCATAGTCCAAGTTGTGGGGATGGTTGTGTGGTAATGTTGGTGACCGTATGACTTTTGTAAGAGGGCATAATCGGGATTTTTCTTCATTTAAATGCGAGTGCGGTATCTATTTTTAGCAACAATCTTGGGTATATACTACACTCGCTATATATGGTATGGTGAAGAGTCTGTTACTAATTTTACACAGCGCCATCGAACTTATGATTGCGTTAACCTGAGCTTATCTAGATTAGTGCATAACTTTCATTTTGCTCGTGAGGACGCGTACGTGAGGATTAGGAATGTACGGTATTGTTTCAAATGCACATGGAGTTGCTATTTGACTAACGTCAGAGTTGGGCAATATGCTTCTATGCATTGGTGAGTATTGATTTTTTATACACGTAGAAGTCTGTTAATGTTACTTGGTTAGTGAAAACTGTAATTGACATTGACGGAGACGAAATTTTCCAAAATATCATCCAGCAATTAGTGTTGCCTGATATTCCTGGAGTTATCAATTTCGATCCATACTCATTTTTGGAGCAACACAAAGCGACCATGATCTCTAGAGGCAGTATTCAAATGTTTGAGCGAAAACAACCTGACTAGGCTATATCAACAAGGATAAGTGTTATTTTAACAAACATAATCTGAAATACTACGGCTACGTATTTTCACATCAAGGAATTCACCATCATAAAATTACACCTCTCCTCTATGGCCAAAGCCAATGGTGAAACTGAAAGATTCATGAAAACCCTGGAAAAACTGAGCCATTCGCACTGCGATTATTGAAAGAAAACCCTGGAAAGAAGAGCTATATTCCTTCCTAAGAAATTACAGGGCAACTCAATAGTACCACAAACAAATCGCCCGCAGAGCATCTGTTTGGCCGTGCCATTAGGACCAATTGAAGCACAGTTTGATCGACAGTCCCCAACTGCATGACTAGTCCCTGCAAGCGACAGATGCTAATGCAAAACAAAAAATGGAAGTTAAATTCTGACAGTAAGATGCACGCAAAACCAGCTCAAATAAAAGTTGGTGACAGGGTATTACTTTGTGAAAAGAAACGCAACAAGTTTTCATTCCCCTTCAATTGCAACCCTTACACTGTAGTTGAAGTAAAAGGGTCTATGGGACCTCTGCAAAAAGAGAACAAATTGTGAAAAGAAACTCGTCATTTTTCAAACCAGTAAATATTGGTACAGACGCCCTAATAGACGACGGTGACAATTTCCCTACGACTCCCGGCTCGCAACAACCGCCAGTCACCGACCAAGTCCCACCGGGACCTACCAACCCAGACACCTCATCCGCAACCTTAACGTCCAGTATACCCAGACGAAACTCTTACAATATCATCACCCACTGTATATATATGCATGCTACCATTACTCTTCGATACGTTCATTTCCCATTACTTTCTTCATGTATGAATTACCTAAATTCAGTTATATTATCTTCAATCATTTTGCTTTCGTGTATACCCTCGTTCAAATAACTTAGAATCATGTTATCTGTACAAAATTCCTCTCCAAAAATTTTGATCGAAATCCCTTGGCCTGCTGTCAACCTTAAGGCTTTAAGCTACACCTGTTGTATATATCTCTAGTTTCAATTCCATTGCCACGAAAAAGTGACGAAAATATTCGAAAACTGAATGTGACCCTTCCTGATAGTTTATGAACAACTTTGAAAATATACTACTAGTAGAACGCTGCTTTTATTGACTAAAACAAAATTGACAAGAACAGGTGAAAGATGGTCATATTCAAAACCCAAGCTATACACCACCACAGCTAACGACACAGCACCGCAACTAGTCTAGACGTGTGTCTTGTTAATGTTCCGGGAGCTTGAATTTGACAAAAATTATACCGAGGAAGGTGTAAATTTTACAGAGAACCTGATTTTTAGAATAATTTTATTGAAAATGTCTACTTTTGAAGAAAACCCTGTGTAATAATATAACCACTACCAGTCAACCTTGAAAAGTCCATAAAATTAAAGTGGCAGTGAAGGACATATTCTCCCAATTCGCTGCCAGACTTTCCCTATTCATTGCCAACTCTCACGACCGTCGGTTCTGTGGGATCATCTTGGCATGAACTTGAATCCGACACGCCATTAGGTCTAAGCTCACTATCCCCTACCACCCTGCGATAATTCGTTAATTATGCCTGCAGAATGCAGGAAAGGTAACGTACGAGTGCACGAACCGCACTTGCAAAAATCGGAAAACAAGACAACTAAACACAATTCTCGCTCATTCGGCATCTTACCTGGCAATGTTCAGTGCAGGCTGAGATCCCCTTAAGAAGGTTAACTAAAATATAAAACTGGTAGCTTGCAGACTCGTACGTTTATCCTCTTAATATTCTGTACGTAAAATCTTTGAAAATCGTAATAAATAATCTGATCGAAATCGAGTTGGCTGGTTGGACTGTTTCGAGTGTTGTCTTCTTACAAATATAAGCTACTAAATTAGACGCCATGGAACGAAGAAAGACACGGTAAGCGATATTATTGAATCAAACTCCGATCCAACGACAACCATTATATTGCCGTATTTGTGGTTCATGTACTTAGTGCGCATCAACTGCTATTTGGAGACAATTAAATGAGTAATTCTAATTTCAACAAGGTTTTTAACATCCAGAACTTTTGAAAAGGATACACCAGTCCCGAATGAACATAAAGGTTTTCTCATGAACCCAACTAGTAGTTAATTCCCCCCCCCCCTTTGTCACTACATAATTTAAAAAAGAGAGATTTCACTATAATTTGGATTAAAGTGAAGAATCGACCCTCCATGACAGCAAAATCAGATAAACCGTCGGGATTACATACTTAGCCGTAACCGTTTAGGCTCCACGAAGAGTGTGGAAATTCCCTTGATAGGAGGCCAGCCTTCTTTGACAAGAGGGTCACCCCTGTAACCTACCTGGCGCCACCCTTGTTTTAAAGGAAGTCACAGGACAATAAAATGAAACAATAAAATAATTCATTTTGTGTTTGTGGAGTTAGGGGGGTGAATGGGGACTTGTAGATCTCAGAGGTAGGGACGTGTAGTTAGTTATTTTAAAACATTATAAACCTTCATTCAATCTGAGGGGAACAGAAGGGGTTAAATTTACCTTTGATCTGACTAAGGGTTATTCCATTGCCATCCTTACGCCCATACTTTCGTGAGTGGGCTACTCATGGGATAGCGCCTGTCTGCAATGAACATCGGCGTTGGAGTGGTATTATGTCACAGCAAGGCCTCAAAATTTCTAAGTAACCAAAATTTCTAAAGATACTGTCAATTCAGAAACTTACTTTCAAAGAAAAGCTGAATCTAAGCGACTTTATATCAGAAAATATTTTCAACGGATTACCCCGCCCCCCGCCTTCGGGGGCATTCTTTCCTAATATTGAGAATTCCTAAACCTATCAGTACTAAGTTTTGCCTAAAATGAGTTCACGTTGCATTCAAGCGACCTTATAAAAGTAGCAAAAGTTCTTAAGATGATTCCCCTTTCCTTGCGCTCAGCTATACACAAGAAATATTTACCAAATGAAAACATGGACTTAACAAAATGTTTTACCAAAGATGCACACTTTTCAGTGAAGCCACCTAAACAGACAAAACCTTCTCAGAGGAGGGAATACATTCCTCTCGCCTTCCATTAGACTCTATCCCCAGTGCAACACTCCTTTCCTGAGGTGTCAAGAAAAGATCCTCTCATGGTACCCATGGAAGTACTCTGAGGTAGTACTTCTATGTGGTGACTTTATCCCCTGGGTGACACGAGTACAGTATTCCGATTCTGCACTTCGGCACAGTGAGTGCACAGATACACACTAGGTGCACGATATTTTAGCCATAAAATGATATTCATGTATCACGTTACGCGTATTCGCTGGAAATCGAGTTGTCGCAACTCTCCCAATAGACGGTCCTGCCTTTCTCGGTGCTACAGTGACCTGTTCAAAGGGGCCTGGGGCAAAGGCCACAATTCCGTGCCCAATGGGGAGAGGGTGGCTCAGTCGGGGGATTTAAGGTAAAGAAGAAAGGAGAAAGAATGTAGACACAGGAAACACCCAATTAATGTTGGGTTTAGCCCAACGAGTATTATTATTTGGTACTGTGGTTAACACCGAACTTTTCAGTACAGCACTGAGATAAAAGGAAAGTGTCTCGTTATCACCATTAGCGGCTCGCCATAGGGGCACGGGGGGCACTTGCCCCCCCAAAAGTTTGCAAAGCATGGTCTTCAATTTTCAAAATAAAAATAATAAATAAAAAACATGTAATTCGAGATGGGTTAGGCCCTCCCTTTTCCTTGAGTGGGCTTAAAATTTAAGAAGTGAATAACTTTTCAATGCAATGCGAAGGTTAAACATTAATAAAGTGCTTTCAAAACGACATTTTTTCGCGCGCGATTTCTCAGTTGCTTATTTGTAATCTGATTAGCTTAGGCATCATAATGTCATTTACAGAGTGTAACGGTAATGCTGGAGTTAAATGCCCGTAGTTTTGCAGACACTTCAGAGCTATCGGGGTCATTAGATACACTACTCATTAGCCGTGTTGATTATCATCCACGACTAAAAGCAGCGTTGCCAGGGTGTTACCTAGCCAGATTAGTATCTGTATACAAAAAGTTGTAACGGGCATATAGTCTAAAAGTATTGTTTCCCATAGAAAGAGAGGTTTCCCTTCCCTTGTCCAAATTGACAGCGCCGTTGGCCTACGCGCGGTCTTATGACTGTCAAATGGCCTGTTATAAGCAAAAGGTTCTCCACCTCTGTGCTAAAGTATACCGTTTCAATTGATTTAAAATAAACACACCAAACAGACAATCTAAGCTCAGTGTGATGAGACTTTTGACTAGTGGCCTAGCTATTTGTATATAGGATGAGACGTCGTTCTGAGTTAGGGGAATTCCTCTCTCCATTTAAAAAAATTCGTTTCGGAACGGTACTGAGATCCAAAATACTTAGTGCTATCATTTCATCGTTTTCAAGTTTCTTCATGCTCGAAATTTTCGTTAGTTTAAGAAAACAATCCAGAAAACCAACATTTTATGGCTTCTTGGCAAAGCTCAAACATATTGTGACACAATGAAAAAACAATAAAATATTTAATGGTGTGGGCTCATTTATAGAAATGGATCAAGTCGCTTTGCCCATTTCACCTGGCTCTTACTCCACCCCTATGGCAGTACGGTAGCGATCGGTTGATATTGTTGTATTTATTTTTGAAGTAGTCAGCTCATGACTAACTGCCTGAAATGGTTTTTGAAGAGCTTTTGAAAACTACATGGGCATCGCTGTAATACATAATCATAACCATACTCCCATAGGCGTAGGAGGCGGGGGCTGGGGGCTGCAGCTCCCCCAACAAAATATTTTTGTGAAAATTTGGGCAATATTCTGAGAATTTTTCGAGCACCTACTGAAAGAAAAATAATGAAATAATGTAGCTTAACGGAAAGCGATACTTTAAAAAACTTCCTTGGTAATTAAAATATAGTTCTGATTTGGGTTGCACCATCACCTATATATTCGGTATTAATTCACCAGTGTGTTTTAATTGTAATGGTGAAACTTATATATTATGATTATCAGTGGTGTATTTGAGGAGCCACTAGGCCATTCCCCCGTCACTGACGCCGATATTTTTAGTACCTAAAATAAAGCACAAAATTTTACTTGAAAGGTAGCATATGCGGCACCAGATTGCATGTAAGGACACCTAATTTTTCAAAAATTTTCAAAGCGGTAGGGGGTGATGCCTATTTTTTTCTTTTAGTACCTAAAATACGTACGGTAAATTTTTTAACACAATTTTTACTTCAAAGGTAGCATATGAGGCACCAGATTGCATGTATGGACACTTAATTTTTCAAAAAATTTTCAAAGGGGAGGGGGACACCCCCTCCCCTTATACCCCTCCCCCAGGCCGGCGATCACACAACATAATACCTGCCCCACCCCCATGAGAGAAGTGTTGGCCACACCACTGATTATTATCATCATTATTGTAACGACTTATTGTAACGAATTATAACCAATATGGAATAGGTAGTAATGTGGCAAATTAATGTATGTAATTGGCATGCGGTGTGATAACGGATGCATGCCTATATGATATGTACATTAACATTTTGAACGCGCGCGGAGCGCGGGAAAATTTTTGTTTCTATTTTGCGGGCAGATCGTTACAGCCCCCCCCCCCCCACATCAACTTGGGCCCCTATGCGTATGCATACTCCTATTGAGGCTATTGTACTATCCGGAGCTGACCATTAATATTGCTGGGGGGGGGGTCTTCCGAACATCCGTGAATACGGACTTGAGTTTGCCCCCCCCAAACAAAATTTCTTAGAGCCGCCCATGGTTATCACCAGTACATCTTTAGTTAGAATTGATGGCTGGCCAAGTACACGTACTATAAATTCTTTTCCGAAGTTTGTCGTGAGCCCCGGTAGCCGGTGTAGGCGATCAGGTAATAAGCTTTCCAGAATAAATGAAGAAAAAACACGACATAATGTGAACAATTTTTCCAACAGAGGCGAGCCTCCATACAACCATCAAGGGAGGGGGGGGGGGACGGATGCTCACGACCCCAACACCTGACGGACTCAAACCAACTCATGGGTCCTTTTCAAGTTTCACCAGGTGGGGTGGGGAAACAGTTTTCACCAAGGAAGGGGAATGGAAGACAGTAAGTTGAGGAACACTGTAATATGGTAACTACCACTACTTACTACGGAGCGCCTCGAAGCACCCTTTTACTCCCTTTCCGGGCCCGTAGCCAGACAAGGCACTGAAGGGGGCTGAATGGCCGGGGGTGGGCGAGATGTGTAATAATTTGTTAAGCTTAAGGCAAGTTGAAATTTTCTAGGGAAGATTTCTAGGGAGGCTTCTTGCACAAAATCTAAAAGAAAAAAACCCGATGAAGAGAGCACATAGAACCAAACTTTAGCGTTCTTATTATCTATTATTGCGGAAGCCTCAAATGGTTTACTGTAAAAAATGATAAACACATTTTTCTAACAGATAATAAACACGTCAGGGCGTTTATGTAATAGAAAAAACAATAAAATACATAAGCACAGTAAACGTCTAAAACGCCTTCTTTAACACATGATAAACACATTAACACCACTTAAACTCTATCTCATATACACGTTTATACGTTTATATAATGTTTGCTGCGAACATCAAGTTGTTTTTGATAAACAAAATTAATAATTATATTGAACATATAAACATGTTTACGGAGTGCCCTTTATGTGAGGTCAATATGATTATCATGTGTTAGTATGCATTCAGGTACTTACTGTTCTTATCTATTGTATTTTTTCTCTACTTTTTCTGAAACGCCATAACGTGTTAAAAAATTTAGACGTTTGTTTTTACAGTGTTCATCCTCTGAACTTCGTCAGGAGACCTGCCAAAGGCCCTCGATCCCATACGTGCAAACTTGCGCTTGTAAACCCTTGTGGTGCACTTGTGACACCTTCACCCCCCTGGTCGGCGATCACAAGGGGACAGGGGGACATGTCTCCCTCAATATTTTTAGTGGAGGACATAATATCAAATGTCCCCCAATATTTAGAGGTATGCAGAAAAAATAAATGTTGTCACACACATTTTCGATATGAATAATTGCGATATTAGCCTACAGTATTAATTGCAGATAGGGAGAACTTTAGATCAGAAATATGTGATCTGTGTCCTCTAGAATGCACCAAATTGCTTGTCTTCCAGGAGCTTGGCCCCTGGACCCCAACAGGGGATCTATGATCACGCCCGTAGCACAGAGAGTGTTCTGATTACATGTGATATTACAGCTTGGTATGCACACCAGGATATGACCTTAGGCAATGCACTAGGTTTGTTTCTGCACAAGGAGGAGTTCAAGACAGATTGGGATTGGCTAGGAGTAACTTAGTTGGGAGAACTGGAGCTTTCTGGGACGAGAAGGGGCAGATTCTTCCATAAAAACTCAAATTTTTAAAATTTTCTTAGCAAGAACCAAATATTTACAATTTTTCTCTAACAGAATCCCAAATTTTTCGGCTCGCTTCGCTCGCCCAAGCGTTTCCGTTTGGCATCCTTTTGACACCCGTCGCTTCTGGCAGGCCTTCAGGTAGCTGGACTCCTTATTCCCCACGTCAGACATACCCTTTTACCTCTGCCAGCAGGTTTCACCATGCATGACAAATAGTTTTCCTGCAAAATTTTGACTTTCCTCTCGTGCAATTCTCACGAGTTGCATAACCTATGAACACAATTAGCACAAAAATTCCCAGTGAACCATTCTAGGCAAGGCTAGGTCAAGGCTCAAAGCTATATGCTGGGCAATAAGGGGTCTTCATATAGCAACCGACCTAATACCTTGAGTAACATGCGTAACGTGAAGTCTATAAACTAAAATTACTCATCACAATTTATTCAAAATTTACTTTTTATCTCCTTGCAAAATGTCAATCAAAAATACTGTATTGTAATCTGAATTGTAGGCAGTGAAGAGCTTGGTGTGCTCTTACTGTCATTCATAGTCCTGCTCAAAGCATTGAGCCAATAGCTCCATGCTCAAAGCCATGCTAGTGTTCCCATTTTGTTAATTCCTCGGACATTCGGGGAATTTTCCTTTGGATGCTAACAAAGTCATACTGGATCACACCATGGAGCTATTACGGATATAATACGTGCACACATCTCACAGATAAGTTTAAGCTATCTGTGGTAGGCTTGAGATATATCCTGTGGTTCACTCAAAATATTTTCACATGGTGGCACTACTGACTACAAACATAATCTTCGGTGCCCTCTATCAGTCTATGAGGGGCCGGTGCCACCTATATTAAACTTCCTGCATGGCTACGGGTCTGCCTATATGGTACCCTGTACCCCTGCCGGAGTCGCAAAGTGTTCACTCAAGCAACTTCCCCCAATAATTTTAACAGATCGCCGCCCCTGTTCACCCCTGATACCACCCTCCATATCAGTCAAGGGAATCCAAGTGGTACCTTCCCCACCCCCTTAAAGGAAAAAATGCATCCCCAAATATGAATTTGTGAACCCCGTGATCTTAATTCAGGAATGGTTCCTATCAATTATGTGACATTTGTTTTTGTTATTTAATTGTTAAATTCTAGCAGATTCAGTCCTCGGTTTACTTTCAATAGTCATTTTTTCGTACAGAAACGTAATAAAAGATACTTGTGAGTTAAAGCAGAGAAGATCCAACATTAAGCAGATTTTTGAAAATATAGCTTTTTTCTCTTTCTCTCCTGGGCCGTGCACGCCACTGCCCCCAGCGGTTTCCAAACCGTAAATGAAAGTTGGCCTTCTAAAGAAAATTACTGAAAGGCTGAAAATTTCAGTGTCGTCACTATGATTTTAAGGCCCGAGAGAACAAATACAAGGACTCAATTTTCCAAAAAAATCTTCCCAGGGTTGTTCCTGCACCGCAAAAAGTAAAAGGAATAAACGTGGTTTGTTCACGAGTAACTGCACTTCCTACATATCCTATTTAGAAGGCAACTGGCCTCAAAAAGGAGTGATTTGTTGTGAAAAGAGACCGTACACCCCTTACGCATTAAGAGGCCATCTTCACAGAAGACACAGGGGTCTCTCCCTTACATTAAGGAGTCATGTCTCACCCGTAAGTCCCGCCATGGACGCGTTTTATGTAGGGTTCACTTCCCGGACGAAAGAACCCCCTCTTTCAAAGATACATGGTTTGAATACACCGTGCATATACGCAGGTTAGTCGTAAATGAACTTAAAAATTAATTTTGAATTTATTAAATTCAAAGCTAAATTTGCTTCTAAAGCATGAAATCTTAAACGAAAGAATGTTTAAAAGCACCTTACACTTTCTGAAACTTGTTGCTTTTCCTGTATGGGAGGCATTTTGACCAAGCGTTTTCTTGCAAGGCCTACGGTACGGTTACGCGTCAATTGTTGGTGATTGCCACCGTACTAAGAGGGAGCAGCCCTCACCGGCTACCAGCCTTGTAGAAGGGCTCTGCCACAGTCGAAAAATTCAGCGATTAAATAAAATTTCAAATCATGTAACATCACTTTGAATCTAGGCCGAAACGGTAGTACAAGAAAAATTTCTCAAAGAGGAGAGATGTCATCCCCCCCCCCCTTAGACAACATCCCCTTCAATTGCACAATACCAAAATAGATAAAAGATAATAAGGATTTATAAACAAATAATCAGTTCACCGCTTTCCGAAGCTTTTCCACTTTGTATCCAAGCAGCAACCTCACAAAGTCAAAAAGTCCTCAAAGAGTAGATGTGTCTCCCCCATCTCTTAGATAACACCAGCCAAACCTAGCAAGAATATCACCAAATGACGACAATTTGTAAAAAAAAAGTCAATTCAAAGCTTTTTCAACGATAGCGCTATTTTACATCTAAGCCGGTCTTACAAGTACCCCTCAACACCCTCCCCCAGGATGACATACATTAACAGGTGAAAAAGGAAGGACCCTACCGGGTGTCAACTATCTATAGGCACTGCCACTTGGTGCCCCGTTTAGAAAGTGTCATGAACTGCCCCCTACAGAGATTTCGTCCAGGCCACGGCCCTGCTCTCTATCTGATAATTACCCCTGATGGTAGCGGAACTGTGGTAATAGAAAAGAATCCCCTCTACTAGAGATATCCTTAAAATACCTATTCACACTTGCGATTTTTTTTTTTTTTTTTTTTGGTGTGTAAAAATGGGCTTTCAAAGCTGAAAATGTGACTCCCGTTATTTTCCGATAATGGGAGCCACAACGGGCTCGACGGACACATAGTGTACCCATTTCTGCAGTCGATCATTGAAAGAGTACTACTTTTTCAAAAGTCCCCTCGACTCTCTGGCGAAGAGCCAAGGGGCGAAACTAAAACAATACTCCGGAAGGAGTTCTGCTCCCTTAATGAGCTACGTCCCCAAGGGACAACTGCAACTCACTTAAACCATGGAGCTAAGACCCTTCGGAAGTATTACCCCTTGCTGAAACACACAGCTATATGAAATTTTAACATTTTGCAGTGTTCGGCATCATTGGCTATTATTGTTCGCTAACTTCAATACGATTCTACGTACAGGTATACAAAGGAACACAGTAAAGTAACAATACCACGATGTTTCCTAATTCCGTACGCGTATACGTAAGAAACATAGTAAAGTACCATTACCAAAAGTGGCGGATCCAGGATGTGGCAAAAGGGGGGCCCAGGTCATAGTAGTTTGTATAAAAGTCCGATCTGGGGCAGGGGTCTAAGGAGAGGGGGTGCCCCCAAGGACAGTGCAAGGGTATTTTGATAGGGGGAAAAGCATGTGATGAGTAATAGCCGTCCTGGGGGAGGGATCTAAGGGGAGGGGTGTGCCCCTCCCCTTTGAGAAATTTTTGTTAATTTAAGGCTGCTCAGATGCAAAATGGTGATGTCTGTGGTGCATTTTTTTGAACTGATCTTATATGGCTGGAAAGTGTTCATAATTCAGTGAATTTTAATTTTTGGTTGGGTGAAAGATGCTTTTCTGGAGAGGGGTCTAGAGAAATTTTTGTTAATTTAAGATTGCTTAGATGCAAAATGGTGATGTTTTTGGCATATTTTTGAACTGATCATATATCGCTGGAAAATGTTCATAATTTAATGAATTTTAAATTTTACCCTAAGTTCACAGTGCATTCCATTAAAATAAATTACAAGACTTAAATAAGACACTACAGGGTAATATTGCAGCAAGTTATAATTGAAAGCCTGATGTTGTCGAAAATATTCGTCTAAATATTAAAGAATTCTGAAATTCCCTTGAAAGAAGAAGCAGCGCTCCCAATGCTGTGGGCCTGGCCGGTAATAGACTGAAGTTAGCAATCAGCGCTCATGAGTAACTCCTTGCAATGCCCAGAGAAAGTTACTGGGGCCAATATAAGCCAAAATGTTATCAGCTGAAAGTCAGTAGCAGAGTTATTAACATAACACTTATTTTCTGAGGTAGAAAATAATGAACAGGTTTGAGTTTAACTCTGACACATCTCATAGGTCTATTTGATTGGAATAGGGCCTTGTCCTTTGTTTTACGAAGTTGAAAAAAAACTTTCAAAATTTTTTGGAAGGGGGACCCGGGCCCCCTGCCCCCCCCTAAATCCGGCCCTGACCACGCTGTTTCCTAATTCCGTACGCGTAGTACTTTATGTGCATGACAGTTTCCGTACGCGTGAGGGACAAGTTCAGCTGACATCGGACAGAAAAAAAACTTAGTGTATAAACCAGTTTTTCTTGTCCTAGGACATAGGACAGGAAAAACTGTCAGAGCTGTGCTGCTGAGCGTAGGAACATTTAGGCTATTACCTCGTGATTACTTCCTTTACGTAGGACAGCTTGAGTAAATTACTATTTCCAAAACCCTCGCTACACCTCTCACTGTTCACTTTCCTCACCAAGGCGACTACCATCCTCAGCAAATTGACTGACGAGGGTTACTGTAATATTAAATTTTCAAAGCAAACGTTTTATCACCATCGGTCAGTGTAAATTTACCGATTTTTTTGAAGATTGTTTAGATGCAAGTTGTAAGGCACGGAAAGTGCCATTTCCGGTACGATAATATGGGACAGGCGCTTAAGAAAGGGGGGAGGGGCGAGAGCCCTCTCTTGAGGATACATGTACTTTTTTAGCTTTTCCATTTCTTTTATCGCTAACAGGGGCAGATCTAGGATTTTTCGTTAGGGGGGGGGGCGCTGACGGTCGATCATCTTCCCGAACAAATATCTAAGCGGAGCGCCATCATCGGTTGGCGCGGAGCGTACAGAAAATTTTGAAAAATCGCGACCCCTCAGATAGCCGGAAATGGCATTTCCCAGGCTTGTAAGTAGAACCTAAGCAGTCGTTACTTTGAGCTTTTGTTTGCCAAAAAAATGTTCCCTTCAATTAAAAGTGAGAAAATTGCAAAAACTTGCTTCATGAACTAAACCAAAATTTTCTTGATCTTGATTTAAGCTAAGATCACTCTTTAAACACTTTTGATGAAATATCTTTCCAAAAATATGTCGTAATGTTATAGGTCCGGAAAAAGTGGTCTAAAGATAAGGGGGATCCTCACACAAGGTACAGAGAGGAGAATCTTTCCTTTTTAATTTTGAATAAAAATTCGTTACAACCTATAATTCTATGAACGTAAAAAAAAAAACTGAAAGAATTGAATGTTGGGGTCTCCAACAGCTTCAAAGACGATGGTGAAAATATCTGACCAAGAATACGATGCACTGCTGTAAGATTCATATTTGAGATCGCAGTAGCTTTTAAAGTCTTTTGCTTGATGAAATATACCACTTGATTGTCATGTGCATGAGAGATAAACATTGTTAAACGCTTTGCGTTATCATTAATTTCATTAGTGGCATGTAGATTCAGTTTCCACTCCCTCGGGATAGCAGAATTTTTCCATAATACAATGTAAAAGGAAAAATGCTAGTAAAATTACATTTATGGCAGAAATCATTCTAATTAAGCACTTAGTCGACTCTCTCATTAAAAAATTACTTTGTAAGTTTTAGTGACCATGAGAGCTCTGGCATAGATAAGTTTAATGTCAATTTTAATAAGAATTATTCAAAATATATTGATTAGCATACACATCCGGAGGGCGTAAAATAAGATCAAGTGCAACAGACATCATAAATACTTTTTCAATGATAACATATTCATTTGAAAGGTTACATTAAAACACATATATTCCGCCATATTTCTTGAGCTTACTATCAAACAAAACTTTCCAAAAAGCAAAGCCATCCTGAAAATAATTTTTCCCTCATTTACACTTTAAGCTATAAGCAAAGGAGCATAATTCGACCATTCCTAAACACCTTTACATCTTGCACATATTAGAACAGAACGTTTCCCCTGATCTTCTGGTTTGTGTGACCAAATAAATTTATATAAAATACTCTCTAGTTGATGAAAAACTCCACATCTGATGAACCCAAATAGCAGATGGATTGTAAGAAAAAGTTTAGTGTTCTACATAAAGCGTGGTCCGAAATAGGGTTGAGACCTTCGATATCACTCTATTGACATTTTATGTCAATAGAAATTTATACTTGAAACTGTGTGCTCTAAATTGCTATTAGTTTGTAACAATTGTAATTACATAGTTTGAAAATTATAAGATAATGCAACAATATGTAGAAACAAGTAGGCTAAATGATCTATTTAGTGAAAGTAAAAAATAAGCTTTGGAAAATTTGGGGGGGGGCGCCGGGTGCGCCCCCGCCTAAATCCGCCACTGGCTAAAAAGTCTAAAATGCGATTTTCCAGGGCGCTTCGCACGCACCAACTCTATGTTCTAGTTCTTCCATTCTTAAAGTAATTTGTTTCAAAGCCGGGGAAACTCAAAATAATCCATTTTGTCTCCTTCCTCAAGCCGTCTGAATTATCGATCCCGGCCGACTGTAAGTCATACGGAGTAAGAATACAATTCAAAGAGTCAAATTGTCATTTTTGTTGTCTCTTAAGTGTCCACCTTATATCATTTAAAGTTGAAGCTAAAATGCATCATTTTAAAGAAATTTCGTAAATACCCCAGAGCTTCTGGGGGCTTCGCCCCTGTCCCTCACTTCCGCTCTGCCCCTGACTTTTACCAGATTTGGTTAAAAATGAAACACCTCGGCTCATTTTCAGCCTCACCTAGTGAAATATTAGAACGGATACCTGCTGTTCGTCCCCCTAGTGATAAGAATGTTTTCAACGTTTAATGGGACGTTAATTAGATGAATGTTTCTTCAGGAAAATAGCGTCATACCTAATTTCTTTATTATTTTTTCTTTACTTTCGTCATAACTATTACGTGGATATTGCGACATTATTTACTTTTTGGGGGGTCGTTTTCCCGTGTTTTCAATCCCTTTTATTGATTCATCAAACTGAACGACAGCTAATTCACAGTACTATCGCCAAGGAAGACCTAAATTTTGTCTTCCATCTATACACCCTACTCAAATGGATTTCGGTAACTTTGATAGTGTATTCCAGCGCCCTTCGCGCGCCAGTTGTTGATTCCCTAGAGAAATATGGGAAAACGCAAGGAATTTTAATGTTCCGAAAGTTGACTTTAAAAGAACGGGTCTAAGCTCAAATCAAGTTCAGATTAGAGGGGTACTTCTTCCAAGCATTTTGGTGAAATTTGCATTGAAATCTGATGTGTGGTTCTCAAGATATTAGCAGTTAAAGTTGTCACATTTTCAACACAAAATGAATTTGAAGTAAGAACATCTGACATCATAGCCTCACATTAATCAGCAGTCTTTTGTTTATCTTTAAACAACTTTACAACCAATTTTCTCCTCCACAATCCCTTGTTATCGGAATGTGATAGCATGAGAGGAACAGGAATTTTACAAACTTCACATTTCACATGGGGAGGTCCTATTCCGATTAACTTCAAGGTTAACACAGCAGACTGAAGAAAAAAAGGAAACAAAGCACTTCTCATCAATGTGAGGAAGTGATATACTCCCTGCTTGCCCTAAGCTCACTTTGGGTCACAATTGTAGTAACTTCATTTGCTGATATCTCGAGTACTACATGTCTGATTTAAAATGGGAGTAACACCAAAGTGCATAGATTAGTTCCTCTTTCACATATGAAAATATTTTTTTTTTTGCTTAAACCCTTCCTTTAAGGTCAAGGGAGCCCTCTCTTCATTAATTCTCTCCATTCAACACACTTTTTTCTCTGCAGTGGTGGCCAACTTTTAGCCTGATATCTTTTCAAAGCAGATAAAACTACATTTTGCTTGTACGTTGCACTACTGAACTTCGTTCGATTGTCGACACCTTTAAAATAACGGTCTCTGCGATCTTCACCCTGACATGGCCTAGTGGATTACGCCATGAGCGTATACTACTTCGGATTTCGTAATTTGGCTCAATGTTGTAAAGGCTCTAACGGCGTGGGGTCCAGGGGCGAAGCCCCCAGAAGCTCTGGGGTATTTACGAAATTTCTTTAAAATGATGCATTTTAGCTTCAACTTTAAATGACATAAGGTGGACACTTAAAGGTTGTGTGACATGCCACCAAACAGAGCTGTTTCACTTGTCAGTTAAAGAATTAAGTCCTCCAATGAAAGATCCGTTAGAATTATTTCAATATCTTTTACCGTTCTCAAAATATACGTCTTCAAAATTTGATGGTTTCTGAAGAAACAAGGTGTGCAAAAATAAGGATGTCGAGTGTTGCACAGTGTTATGATTTCTTTTGTTAACCCTATATAAATTATCTCTTAATTACTGATCATATAGATTACAGTTTGTTGAGTGATATCAATATTTTGGAAGGAAAAAAATATAACTTTATAATAAACCCCTCAGGGAATAACAGTGCTACCCAGTGTCCTTGAAATTAAGGTTGAAAAACAAAGGCTAACATGTGCCATATATGGTATGTCCCTCTTTCGATGTCACATATTTGCACATTTAATCACGTTTATTCATGATACAAGTCTGAAATAGAATTTTCCCTGTAAAATGGTCAATAATTGATGGATTTTAATGGAAATTGCGGCCATTTTCTGGATTTTTAATGCTTTTTACATCATATATACATCTATGTTATTTTAGTGTCACACGACCTTTATTTAAGAGACAACAAAAATGACAATTTGACTCTTTGAATTGTGTTCTTACTCCGTATGACTTACAGTCGGCCGGGATCGATAATTCAGACGGCTTGAGGAAGAAGACAAAATGGATTATTTTGAGTTCCCCGGCTTTGGAACAAATTACTTTAAGAATGGAAGAACTAGAACATAGAGTTGGTGCGTGCGAAGAGCGCTGAAAAATCCCATTTTAGACTTTTTAGCGAGAGGGCTCTCGCCCCTCTCCCCTTTCTTAAGCGCCTTTCCCATATTATCGTACCGGAAATGGCAATTTCCGTGCCTTACAACTTGTATCTAAACAATATTAAAAAAAATTTGGTAAATTTACACTGACCGATGGTGATAAAACGTTTGCTTTGAAAGTTTAATATTATAGTAACCCTCGTCAGTCAATTTGCTGAGGATTGTAGTAGCCTTGGTGGGGAAAGTGAACAGTGAGAGGTGTAGCGAGGGTTTTGGAAATAGTAATTTACTCAAGCTGTCCTACGTACAGAAAGTAATAACGAGGTAATAAATTTTCCTACGCTCAGCAGCACAGCTCTGACAGTTTTTTCTGTCTGATGTCAGCTGAACTTGTCCCTCACGCGTACGGAAACTGTCAATGTCATGCACATAAAGTACTACGCGTACGGAATTAGGAAACAGCGTGGTCAGGGGCGGATTAAGGGGGGTCAGGGGGCCCGGGCCCCCCTTCCAAAAAATTTTGAAAGTTTTTTCAACTTCGTAAAACAAAGGACAAGGCCCTATTCCAATGAAATAGGCCTATGAGATTTGTCAGAGTGAAACTCAAACTTGTTCATTATTTTCTACCTCAGAAAATAAGTGTTATGTTAATAACTCTGCTACTGGCTTTCAGCTGATAACATTTTGGCTTATATTGGCCCCAGTAACTTTCTCTGGGCATTGCAAGGAGTTACTCATGAGCGTCGTATTAATGGATTTCTAACTTCAGTCTATTACCGGCCAGGCCCACAGTATTGGGAGCGCTGCTTCTACTTTCAAGGGAATTTCAGAATTCTTTAATATTTAGACGAATATTTTCGACGACATCAGACTTTCAATTATAACTTGCTGCACTATTACCCTGTAGTGTCTTATTTAAGCCTTGTAATTTATTTTAATGGAATGCACTGTGAATTTAGGGTAAAATTTAAAATTCATTAAATTATGAACATTTTCCAGCGATATATGATCAGTTCAAAAATATGCCAAAAACATCACCATTTTGCATCTAAGCAATCTTAAATTAACAAAAATTTCTCTAGACCCCTCCCCAGAAAAGCATCTTTCACCCAACCAAAAATTAAAATAAACTGAATTATGAACACTTTCCAGCCATACAAGATCAGTTCAAAAAAATGCACCACAGACATCACCATTTTGCATCTGAGCAGCCTTAAATTAACAAAAATTTCTCAAAGGGGAGGGGACACCCCTCCCCTTAGATCCATCCTCCAGGACCGCGATTACTCATCACATGCTTTGCCCCCTATCAAAATACCCTTGCACTGCCCCTGGGGGCACCCCCTCTCCTTAGACCACTCCCCCAGATCGGACTTTTATACAAACCACGATGACCTGGGCCCCCCTTTTGCCACATCCTGAATCCGCCACTTTTGATAATGGTACTTTACTATGTTTCTTAGAATACCTGTACGTATACGCTTACGGAATTTGGAAACATCGTGGTATTGTTACTTTACTGTGTTCCTTTGTATACCTGTACGTAGAATCAAATTGAAGTTAGCGAACAATAATAGCCAATGATGCCGAACACTGCAAAATGTTAAAATTTCATATAGCTGTGTGTTTCAGCAAGGGGTAATACTTCCGAAGGGTCTTAGCTCCATGGTTTAAGTGAGTTGCAGTTGTCTCTTGGGGACGTAGCTCATTAAGGGAGCAGAACTCCTTCCGGGGTATTGTTTTAGTTTCGCCCCTTGGCTCTTCGCCAGAGAGTCGAGGGGACTTTTGAAAAAGTAGTACTCTTTCAATGATCGACTGCAGAAATGGGTACACTATGTGTCCGTCGAGCCCGTTGTGGCTCCCATTATCGGAAAATAACGGGAGTCACATTTTCAGCTTTGAAAGCCCATTTTTACACACCAAAATAAAAGAAAAAAAAAAATCGCAAGTGTGAATAGGTATTTTGAGGATATCTCTAGTAGAGGGGATTCTTTTCTATTACCACAGTTCCGCTACCATCAGGGGTAATTATCAGATAGAGAGCAGTGCCGTAGCCTGGGCGAAATCTCTGTAGGGGGCAGTTCATGACACTTTCTAAACGGGGCACCAAGTGGCATTGCCTATAGATAGTTGACACCCGGTAGGGTCCTTCCTTTTTCACCTGTTAATGTATGTCATCCTGGGGGAGGGTGTTGAGGGGTACTTGTAAGACCGGCTTAGATGTAAAATAGTGCTATCGTTGAAAAAGCTTTGAATTGACTTTTTTTTACAAATTGTCGTCATTTGGTGATATTCTTGCTATGTTTGGCTGGTGTTATCTAAGAGATGGGGGAGACACATCTACTCTTTGAGGACTTTTTGACTTTGTGAGGTTGCTGCTTGGATACAAAATGGAAAAGCTTCGGAAAGCGGTGAACTGATTATTTGTTTATAAATCCTTATTATCTGACGACTTTTATCTATTTTGGTATTGTGCAATTGAAGGGGATGTTGTCTAGAGGGGGGAGGGGTGACATCTCTCCTCTTTGAGAAATTTTTCTTGTACTACCGTTTCCTAGATTCAAAGTGGTGTTACATGATTTGAAATTTATTTAATCACTGAATTTTTCGAATGTGGCAGAGCCCTTCTACAAGGCTGGTAGCCGGTGAGGGCTGCTCCCTCTTAGTACGGTGGGAGTCACCAACAATTGACGCGTAACCGTACCGTAGGCCTTGCAAGAAAACGCTTGGTCGAAATGCCTCCCACACAGGAAAAGCAACAAATTTCAGAAAGTGTAAGGTGCTTTTAAACATTCTTTCGTTTGAGATTTCATGCTTTAGAAGCAAATTTAGCTTTGAATTTAATAAATTCAAAATTACTTTTTAAGTTCATTTACGACTAACCTGCGTATATGCACGGTGTATTCAAACCATGTGTCTTTGAAAGAGAGGGTTCTTTCGTCCGGGAAGTGAACCCTACATAAAACGCGTCCATGGCGGGACTTACGGGTGAGACATGACTCCGTAATGTGAGGGAGAGACCCCTGTGTCTTCTGTGAAGATGGCCTAAGGGGTGTACAGTCTCTTTTCACAACACATCACTCCTTTTTGAGGCCAGTTGCCTTCTAAATAGGATATGTAGGAAGTGCAGTTACTTGTAAACAAACCACTTTATTCCTTTTACTTTTTGCGGTGCAGTAACAACCCTGGGAAGATTTTTTGGAAAATTGAGTCCTTGTATTTGTTCTCTCGGGCCTTAAAATCATAATGACGACACTGAAATTTTCAGCATTTCAGTAATCTTCTTTAGAAGGCCAACTTTCATTTACGGTTTGGAAACCGCTGGGGGCAGTGGCGTGCACGGCCCAGGAGAGAAAGAGAAAAAAGCTATATTTTCAAAAATCTGCTTAATGTTGGATCTTCTCTGCTTTAACTCACAAGTATCTTTTATTACGTTTCGGTACAAAAAATGACTATTGAAAGTAAACCGAGGACTGAATCTGCTTGATTTTAACAATGAAATGACAAAAACAAATGTCACATAATTGATAGGAACCATTCCTGAATTAAGATCACGGGGTTCACTAATTTATATTTGGGGATGCATTTTTCCTTTAAGGGGGTGGGGAAGGTACCACTTGGATTCCCTTGACTGATATGGAGGGTGGTATCAGGGGTGAACAGGGACGGCGATCTGTTAAAATTATTGTGGTAGTCGGGTAGATATAGGGTCTGACCCTAAAAAAATTCCTACAAGTGAGTTTTATGCAGTTTGGTATTAGTTGAGGTGTATAATGTACCCAGGAAAAAATCCACCAAAATCCACCCATGGAAATGGCCGAAAGTAGGTCAAATCCAAGATGGCGGCTTTTTAAACCTTTTTTTTCCTACTTAATGTCAAATAAGTGTATGTAATGTGGGTTTTATTGGCAATTTTATGCGTAAAAATGTTTCTATAACTATCTCCGACTAAATGTTTCAAGTTCCCTTGCAAAAACACAATAATGACGTCACAATGACGTCAATAAATCTTTCCAGTGAAGGTTTGAATGCCTTCGTATAATGGTTTAATTATAAAAACTGCAGAAAAGAGACATGTAACTTGCGTACTTTAAAGGGTTAATGTAAAATTGAATGATCCTTGTGAAATTTTTAGTGCTGAAGCTTAGAGTGTTCAGAAGTTTAAGCCCTCAGAAAAGTATTGCGCAATACCATGTTCTCAGGAAGAAAGGTGCAAGGGCCATTTCGTCATATTTTGAAAGCTGATATCTTTTCACAGGAATTAGATCAATGGCTGAAAATTCGTATGTGGTATGATGTATAGCTATATAAAAAGAATTTGATGTCAAAGCGGCATTTCTTTTATCATTTTTGAAAATCTGGGCACTTGAAAATGTAATTTTTACTTCTAAATGTAATTTTTTTAAATTTTACGAATTTGCAGGCCGTTTATTAATTGTTAGATGCTCCCCATAATTTATATAACTTTAACATTATTCCAGGCGTATAATCGAGAGAAAGCATAACCATTTAATGCCTTTAATTATTAAGTGCTGAGGTCCAAAACTGGTTGCCTTAAAATATTTTAGCAAAGGGACATGGGAAGGGCGAAAAACGACTAAAACCGTCCTGAACGTGACCTTTAAAGTTAACCTGTTCCTTATGGAACCCAAGTATTTTAATTATTAAAGTAAAAATTTTAGTTTTTTCGGATTTGAAATCCTCTTATGACGTTCAGATACCAAAGTATTTGTTCAGATCTTAGTATTCCAACTTGAAATGCAATATAAAAGAGTAAAAGTTTCATATTTTTAACTGTTTTAGTCTAAAAATTAACTTTTAATCCCTTAAAGTCCACTCGTAGTGTTATTAATTTTTTTAGGCCATAACTGTTTCTTAAATCTCATTTTCATGACTATTTGACTGATACTTTTTAGAGTCATTATTTAGACTTTTCGTTGATTAAAGTGGCATTTTTATCAGCAAAATGTTCACTTCAAAATCACAATTTATGACTTGTCAAGGCACTTTCTACCATTTAAAGCTAAAACTTCCGCTTTACATTTCCAAACAAAAAGGTGAGTCAAACTAATAAAATAAATATGGTAATTAAAAAGTCACAATTATGTAACTGAAACTTAATATTTCATTTTAAAGTCAACATTATGAGGTCAGAAGTCCTTATAATGGAATAAAAGAGGCAAATACATGTGACCCTAATAGTCAAAATAATGAAATTAAAAGTCAAGACAATATAATTTAGGACAAAAGTTTGACTTTTCTAGTCAAATTGATAACAGTAAGGGTGAGATTTTAGGTCACATTCTGTACTCCAAAAGTAAAAGTATGACATTATTGGTCCACTTTATGAGATTTTAGATTAAAATAATGACAATCAAGGTTACAAGTTGGAATTTGACAGTAAAAATTGTAAGATAACTGTCAAGATATTGAGGTTGTAAAGCAAAATTGTGAACGTTATAGGCAAAGTTATGACATGAGAAAATAAAAATGTTAATAAAGATATTACTTGACCCCCCAAAATCCATTTTACGACATTTTGATATTTTTGTTCCCTTCCCAAATACCTGTGCTACCTATATTTATACCTATGTTGAACTCCAGCTACTTAATAATCACTGGAAATGTTGTAAGGTGCATGATCTTCCCCACGATTACAGGCCTATATAAACCTACAGTAGCAATAGGTGGCTATATAACGAAGGCCCTCTGACATTTGGTCTAGGGCCATGGAACGGATCGGAAATTTAGAAAAACATATTTTAGGAGTGAAAAATTCCACCTTTAAAGACCCGTATATTCACACTTGAATGAATTATTGCAGGTTTGACTCCTAATTCTGTTAATATAGTAGTAAATCTCTTCACATTTGAATTATTTTTCAGTTATGTATCTTATTCCTGTAAAATGATATCATCCTGCAAAATTACTAAATACTTCGCAGACAGCTTTCATAATGAAAGTGAATGCGCCATACTTTTCTGAGGACTATACTCCTTGAAGGACCTAGGCTTGAAAAATGAAAAGTATATGTCACTGCTATCATCCAGTTGTATAAACATTGTGGACCTGTGTTTATATCAAAGAATATGGCTCTAGTGTATTCATGTGTGATGCTGGCCTAGTATGTCAGGGGCGTGTTATAGAATTTGAACCTCATTTGACGGTAAATGGCCTGATAATCATATTTTAGGGACCTGCAACTGATGTGCCCCCTTTTTATCCAATCTGATTCTACATGATAATAGCTCCAGTTCGATGGCAAACACTATACCTTATACTTAAAATCTTATCTGTGAATTATCTCGTGGTTAATAATCCAAAATTGCCAAACTACAGAGCATCCAGCATATTCTGAAACTATAGACATCTATATGTGTCATTTTCATTAAAACGTTTGCACTAATTGATACCCTACTTCACGTTTCTGATTTAACCTTCGCAAGTTTCACCGAAATAAATGAGCCATCGTTTGGTCACTTGCTTGCAGATGGGGGAGGTATGCTACTTACTTGCCCCCCGTCCGTTCCTACTTAAAGGAATACAGTTTACAGGAGCAATGTGCCAAAATACTTCCCCCATTTCTGCTTACCGACCACGACCATTAAGTGTACAAACCCACTAAATGTGTTGATGACTATCCCTGACTAAAAGCAGCTTTACTCGGGTGTCACTGACCGGATCACCAATAGGTGTCTGTCTACAATAATCTGTAACGCCGGGACGTACACATGTGTCCTGTCTCTTTCCTACACTTTTGAAATCCTGGCAGCGGCGCTGTTAGTTGTGGCATACCACGTAAATATGACTGTACTAAGTTCGTCCTCAAATGCTGCTTTTCTTGTGTTTAAACAAATAAGTCGTAAGCAAGACCCAGTACTTTTTAGGTCCAGTTACCAAAATCAATTCCTATCATGCATTACCCGCTAAAAGTTTTATCCTACTTACCTTACCACCTAAATGCCAAAACATAAGAAGACCAAGTTTACTTTACATATTTTCTGTAGGGAAAGCAATGGGCCACAGGTCAACTGTACTACTGCTTTAAAATCCAAATGTTACAACATTTTATCAATCGAACATGAGTGGAACAAATTTCCTGTGATCAGCAAACTGTGCAACTTGAATAGGTCTGCGTATTAATATGTCCACCATGAAATCAGCAATTTTGCAAATGATTCATTATAATCAATTTTCATGAACACATTTTGATAGACTTTTGATATAATTGGAAAGGGCTTCAATGAATAAACCCTTAAGGACATAGAGTTTGCCAAGGTTTCGTCACCAGTGACACTAATTTATTCGGGACTCAAGAAGTTTATTTGACTGTCAATGTGTTGCTCTCATGTCCAACTCTGCCAAAACTGAATGAAATCCTTGCTACATAAATTGGGAGGGTGGGGGCTGGGTGGATACATTTTGCCTCAAATCCACCCAAGTAGGTACAAGGCTACCTCAGTAACGTATAGTGTGAAAGGAGCAAAGAGCGAATCCATCTTTATAGCAATTGCACATATAGAGTATGCGTTGAGATGGCACACTCAAATATTTCACTACTCTAAGAAAAATACCGTATAACTTCACCAGCTTAATTCAGGGCCGCTCGGCAGGGGGACTGAAGCCCCACATAATTTTCAGTTTGAAGATGTTTTCTCTGAAAACGTCCAAAATAGTAGCCTACCCTTAAAAAATGTCAAAGTTCGGGAGTGAATTGTCCAGTCACCAGTCTTAGAAACTCTTGATGGCAGGTACTGCAATTGTAGAGCTTAACTATTAAATGTGACTGCATTGTGTAGGTTATACACTGCTAATTTGATTATAAAAGGGTGCGACCAAATCGATGGGCAGCTTAACCCGGTGTCTTTTAATATGCAATGTTCGGTGCCTTGTATTCTACTGTCGATAATAGAAATGATTTAAGTACTGTATATGTAGGCTAAAGAGTATCTTTTAATAAAGCTTTACTGCACTTAACATTACTGCTTTGCCCATGAATTGCACATGTGATAGCCTATTGTTAGAGCCTAGGATAAACTCTATGGGGATAGGCTCATAACTTATACACCACAAACAGCGATGCTACCACTTGAACTGACTAGAGACTTATTTCAATGGAAAAGCACAGCTTCATGACCATCAATTGTGTGAAAATGGGAACATCCGAATATCCAACAATTAACAACCCTTAATCAGGTTACTAAGCAGTCACTGCCGTGTTAGATTGAACAATACATAGTACTGGTCGTAACGTTCTTGAAAACTGACACGGACAAACAAGGGGTGGTACCAGATGGGGGCAGGGGGCATGGCCCCATCGGGGAAGGCTAACTTCGAGGAACTTTCCCAATTTTGTCAGGGAGCCTTTATAGGTACGATAAAATATGTAATCCCGAAGACGTCCAACCCCCCCCCCTCGACAACTTACTTGAATTTCCTCTCATATACAGCAGGTTATACGATAGTCCCACCCCCATCCCCCCCCCCCCAATTTTTCAGATTTCCTTTCCTGAAACTCCAAACTTTCAAATTCTTTCAAAAGAAACCAAATATTTTCGGCTCGCTTCGGGAGCCAAAAATTTTGCTTTCAATATCCTCCCGGCAACCTGTCACCCTTTTCAAGTCTTAAGACCACCCCTCCCGCCAAAGAGTTTAGGCCCCTGTAGAGCAAATCCTGGGGCCATGCACCCCTGGACAAACCTGTTGACGGACCAAACCACAATTTCTTTCTCTCTGCAGTGCGCTCCGCCACTTGCTAGCTTTCTACATTGTAAAAATGCTTAAGTAAAAATACTACCCCTGGAAACCTAAATGCAAGAAACCAAGAAGACTTTTTATTTTGCATGAATTCTAGTAGTAGGCAAAGAACAGTCGTTTTGGGTGGTTTGGGGGACTTAAGTGTAAAATCATGGATGAATTATGAAAGCTTCATGGTCTACAGTAGTACTGTTGGTTAATTTAACCGTAATACCATCATGCCAAACAAAATTTGAGTACAGCAAAACTTCCTGTAATTAGCAAAAAGTGTTATTTTTGGTGCATTTACCGTTACAATGACGTAAAAACGGCCATTTTGGAAATGACCCATTTAAATAAAGATCTCGTAAACCGATTTTGGTGGATTTTTGATATGTTGTTTCCCACATCCAAATCTACCAAAAACCACTGAAATCTCACTTGTAGGAATTTTTTGGGGGTTAAGGTATATTTTGTCACAAATCTACCCGACTATGGGAACACTTGCTTGAGTAAACACTTTGCGACTCCGGCAGGGGTACAGGGTACCATATAGGCAGACCCGTAGCCATGCAGGAAGTTTATAGACTTCACGTTACGCATGTTACTCAATTTATTAGGTCGGTTGCTACATGGAGACCCCTTATTGCCCCTGCATATAACTTTGAGCCTTGACCTAGCCTTGGCTAGAATGGTTCACTGGGAACTTTTGTGCTAATTGTGTTCATAGGTTATGCAACTCGTGAGAATTGCACGAGAGAAAGGTCAAAATTTTGCAGGAAAACTATTTGTCATGCATGGTGAAACCTGCTGACAGAGGTAAAAAGGTATATCTGACGTGGGGAATAAGGAGTCCAGCTACCTGAAGGCCTGCCAGAAGCGACGGGTGTTAAAAGGATGCCAAACGGAAACGCGTGGGCGAGCGAAGCGAGCCGAAAAATTTGGGATTCTGTTAGAGAAAAATTGTAAATATTTGGTTCTTGCTAAGAAAATTTTAAAAATTTGAGATTTTACGGAAAAATCTGCCCCTTCTCGTCCCAGAAAGCTCCAGTTCTCCCAACTAACTTACTCCTAGCCAATCCCAATCTGTCTTGAACTCCTCCTTGTGCAGAAACAAACCTATAGTACATTTCCTAAGGTCATATCCTGGTGTACATACCAAGCCGTAATATCACATGTAATCAGAACACTCTCTGTGCTACGGGCGTGATAATAGATCCCCTGCTGGGGTCCAGGGGCAAAGCTCCTGGAAGGCAAGCAATTTGATGCATTCTAGAGGACACAGATCACATATTTCTGATCAAGAGTTTTCCCTATCTGCAATATATACTGTAGGCTAATATCGCAATTATTCATATCGAAAATGTGTGTGACAACATTTATTTTTTCTGCATACCTCTAAATATTAGGGGGACATTTGATATTATGTCCCCCACTAAAAATATTGAGGGAGACATGTCCCCCTGTCCCCTCGTGATCGCCGACCATGGGGGTGAAGGTGTCACAAGTGCACCACAAGGGCTTACAAGAGCAAGTTTGCACGTATGGGATCGAGGGCCTTTGGCAGGTCTCCTGACGAAGTTCAGAGGATGAACACTGTAAAAACAAACGTCTAAATTTTTTTAACACGTTATGGCGTTTCAGAAAAGGTAGAGAAAAAAATACAATAGATAAGAACATTAAGTACCTGAATGCATACTAACACATGATAATCATATTGACCTCACACAAAGGGCACTCCGTAAACATGTTTATATGTTTAATATAATTATTAATTTTGTTTATCAAAAACAACTTGATGTTCGCAGCAAACATTATATAAACGTATAAAAGTGTATATGAAATAGAGTATAAGGGGTGTTAATGTGTTTATCATGTGTTAAAGAAGGCGTTTTAGACGTTTACTGTGCTTATGTATTTTATTGTTTTTTCTATTACATAAAAGCCCTGACGTGTTTATTATCTGTTAGAAAAATGTGTTTATCATTTTTTACAGTGAACCATTTGAGGCTTCCGCAATAATAGGTAATAAGAACGCTAAAGTTTGGTTCTATGTGCTCTCTTCATCGGGTTTATTTTTTCTTTTAGATTTTGTGCAAGAAGCCTCCCTAGAAATCTTTCCTAGAAAATTTCAACTTGCCTTAAGCTTAACAAATTATTACACATCTCGCCCACCCCCGGCCATTCAGCCCCCTTCAGTGCCTTGTCTGGCTACGGGCCCGCAAAGGGAGTAAAAGGGTGCTTCGAGGCGCTCCGTAGTAAGTAGTGGTAGTTACCATATTATAATATACAGTGTTCCTCAACTTACTGTCTTCCATTCCCCTTCCTTGGTGAAAACTGTTTCCCCACCCCACCTGGTGAAACTTGAAAAGCACCCATGAGTTGGTTTGAGTCCGTCAGGTGTTGGGGTCGTGAGCATCCGTCCCCCCCCCCCTCCCTTGATGGTTGTATGGAGGCTCGCCTCTGTTGGAAAAATTGTTCACATTATGTCGTGTTTTTCCTTCATTTATTCTGGAAAGCTTATTACCTGATCGCCTACACCGGCTACCGAAACTCACGAGAAACTTTGGAAAAGAATTTATAGTACGTGTACTTGACCAGCCATCAATTCTAACTAAAGATGTACTGGTGATAACGAGACACTTTCCTTTTATCTCAGTGCTGTACTGAAAAGTTCGGTGTTAACCACAGTACCAAATAATAATACTCGTTGGACTAAACCCAACATTGGATGCTTCCTCTGTCTCCATTCTTTCTCTTTTCTTTTTTACCTTAAATCCCCCGACTGAGCCACCCTCTCCCCATTGGGCACGGAATTGTGGCCTTTGCCCCAGGCCCCTTTGAACAGGTCACTGTATCACCGAGAAAGGCAGGGCCGTCTGTTGGGAGAGTGGCGACAAGTCGATTTCCAGCGAATACGCGTAACGTGATACATGAATATCATTTTATGGCTAAAATATCGTGCACCTAGTGTGTATATCTGTGCACTCACTGTGGCGACGTGCAAAATCGGAATACTGTACTCGTGTCACCCAGGGGATAAAGTCACCACATGGAGTACTACCTCAGAGTACTTCCATGGGTACCATGAGAGGATCTTTTCTTGACACCTCAGGAAAGGAGTGTTGCACTGAAGATAGCGTCTAATGGAAGGCGAGAGGAATGTATTCCCTCCTCTGAGAAGGTTTTGTCTGTTTAGGTGGCTTCGCTGAAAAGTGTGCATCTTTGATAAAACATTTTGTTAAGTCCATGTTTTCATTTGGTAAATATTTCTTGTGTATAGCTGAGCACAAGGAAAGGGGAATCATCTTAAGAACTTTTGCTACTTTTATAAGGTTGCTTGAATGCAACGTGAACTCATTTTAGGCAAAGCTTAGTACTGATAGGTTTAGGAATTCTCAATATTAGGAAAGAATGCCCGCGAAGGCGGGGGGCGGGGTAATCCGTTGAAAAATATTTTCTGATATAAAGTCGCTTAGATTCAGCTTTTCTTTGAAAGTAAGTTTCTGAATTGATAGTATCTTTAGAAATTTTGGTTACTTAGAAAGTTTGAGGCCTTGCTGTGACATGGCACCACTCCAACGCCGATGTTCATTGCAGACAGGCGCTATCCCATTAGTAGCCCACTCACGAAAGTATGGGCGTAATGATGGCAATGGAATAACCCTTAGTCAGATCAAAGGTACATTTAACCCCTTTCTGTTTGAATGAAGGTTTATAATGTTTTAAAATAACTAACTACACGGACCTACCTCTGAGATCTACAAGTCCCCATTCACCCCCACTAACTCGACAAACACAAAATGAATTATTTTATTGTTTCATTTTATTGTGACTTCCTTTAAAACAAGGGTGGCGCCAGGTAGGTTACAGGGGTGACCCTCTTGTCAAAGAAGGCTGGCCTCCTGTCAAGGGAATTTCCACACTCTTCGCGGAGCCTAAACGGTTACGGCTAAGTATGTAATCCCGACGGTTTACCTGATTTTGCTGTCATGGAGGGTCGATTCTTCACTTTAATCCAAATTATAGTGAAATCTCTATTTTTTAAATTATGTAGTGACAAAGGGGGGGGGGGGGATTAACTACTAGTTGGGTTCATGAGAAAACCTTTATGTTCATTCGGGACTGGTGTATCCTTTTTAAAAGTTCTGGATGATAAAAACCTTGTTGAAATTAGAATAACTCATTTAATTGTCTCCAAATAGCAGTTGATGCGCACTAAGTACATGAACCACAAATACGGCAATATAATGGTTGTCGTTGGATCGGAGTTTGATTCAATAATATCGCTTGCCGTGTCTTTCTTCGTTCCATGGCGTCTAATTTAGTAGCTTATATTTGTAACAAGACAACACTCGAAACAGTCCAACTAGCCAACTCGATTTCGATCAGATTATTTATTACGATTTTCAAAGATTTTACGTACAGAATATTAAGAGGATAAACGTACGAGTCTGCAAGCTACCAGTTTTATATTTTAGTTAACCTTCTTAAGGGGATCTCAGCCTACACTGAACGTTGCCAGGTAAGATGCCGAATGAGCGAGAATTGTGTTTAGTTGTCTTGTTTTCCGATTTTTGCAAGTGCGGTTCGTGCACTCGTACGTTACCTGTTGGAGCAAGAGATGAAACCTTGTCAGCTAGGTTCGTTTCCGGTGACGGGTTTCTCTCTGACCTTCCAGGGCTTTACTTTCCCTTTATTATTGGGGGTGAGGGCGGGCTAAAGCGTGAGCTGGAAGATGGGTTTCTACACTGTTGTAAACCGACAAGTTATCGGGAAAATTCTTCGTTAATTTGGTTCATCAGGGTTTCCAGTCCTATCCTATACGTCGATAGACTGTTTATGTGCATTTAATCATCAATTATGTGATTGGACGTGGTGCGAGGTTAAGAAGAAACCGTTTAATAAACCCAGCAATACTGTACTTTCCGTTCTCCGTCGTTTCTACACCGTGTTTATATAGTACACCAAGGTATAGGTGAGACTTTACAGTAGTTTAACGTTACTCAATATTACACCATGGCATCGGCCAAAGGCTGGCCTACGGGAACAGTAACGAGGATATGTCAGGGAACGAGGGTCGTGTTATGCAGAGAAACATGGCTTCCATGCTCCAAACATCTCTAACCGCTAGTCCCAAACCTTTAGGCCTAATCCAAACAAGTGCTTGGAATATTGAGGTGTAGGGGCTGTGTCCCCCCTTATGAAGTCTGCGGTACATACAGGAGCTGATCATTCACCCAGCTAATGGAGAGACTGTGGGCTACATTACCTTTCCTGCATTCTGCAGGCATAATTAACGAATTATCGCAGGGTGGTAGGGGATAGTGAGCTTAGACCTAATGGCGTGTCGGATTCAAGTTCATGCCAAAATGATCCCACAGAATCGACCGTCGTGAGAGTTGGCAATGAATAGGGAAAGTCTGGCAACGAATTGGGAGAATATGGCCTTCACTGCCACTTAATTTTATGGACTTTTCAAGGTTGACTGGTATTGGGTATATTATTACACAGGGTTTTCTTCAAAAGTAGACATTTTTCAATAAAATTATTTTAAAAATCAGGTTTTCTGTAAAATTTACACCTTCCTCGATATAATTTTTGTCAAATTCAAGCTCCCAGAACATTAACAAGACACATGTCTAGACTGTGTCGTTATCTGTGGTGGGTAATAGCTTGGGTTTTGAATATGACCATCTTCCACCTGTTCTTGTCAATTTTGTTTTAGTCAATTAAAGCAGCGTTCTACTAGTAGTATATTTTCAAAGTTGTTCATAAACTATCAGGAAGAGTCACATTCTAGAGATATGTACAACAGGTGTAGCTTAAAGCGTTTCAGATCAAAGATCAAGTCAATAATTCATCAATGAACCTATGTGGTATTTTGTTTTATCATACTTTAAGCATTGACCTTAAGGTTGACAGTAGGCCAAGGGATTTCGATCAAAATTTTTGGAGAGGAATTTTGTACAGATAAGATGATTCTAAGTTATTTGAAAGAGGGTATACACTAAAGCAAAATGATTGAAGATAACATAACTGAATTTAGGTAATTCATGCATGAAGAAAGTAATGGGAAATGAACGTATCGAAGAGTAATGGTAACATGCATATATATACAGTGGGTGATGATATTGTAAGAGTTTCGTCTGGGTATACTGGACGTTAAGGTTGCGGATGAGGTGTCTGGGTTGGTAGGTCCCGGTGGGACTTGGTCGGTGACTGGCGGTTGTTGCGAGTCGGGAGTCGTCGGGAAATTGTCACCGTCGTCTATTGGAGCGTCTGTACCAATATTTACTGGTTTGAAAAATGACGAGTTTCTTTTCACAATTTGTTCTCCTTTTGCAGAGGTCCCATAGACCCTTTTACTTCAACTACAGTGTAAGGGTTGCAATTGAAGGGGAATGAAAACTTGTTGCGTTTCTTTTCACAAAGTAATACCCTGTCACCAACTTTTATTTGAGCTGGTTTTGCGTGCATCTTACTGTCAGAATTTAACTTCCATTTTTGTTTTGCATTAGCATCTGTCGCTTGCAGGGACTAGTCATGCAGTTGGGGACTGTCGATCAAACTGTACTTTGGTCCTAATGGCACGGCCAAACAGATGCTCTGCGGGCGATTTGTTTGTGGTACTATTGAGTTGCCCTGTAATTTCTTAGGAAGGAATACAGCTCTTCTTTCCAGGGTTTTCTTTCAATAATCGCAGTGCGAATGGCTCAGTTTTTCCAGGGTTTTCATGAATCTTTCAGTTTCACCATTGGCTTTGGCCATAGAGGAGAGGTGTAATTTTATGATGGTGAATTCCTTGATGTGAAAATACGTAGCCGTAGTATTTCAGATTATGTTTGTTAAAATAACACTTATCCTTGTTGATATAGCCTAGTCAGGTTGTTTTCGCTCAAACATTTGAATACTGCCTCTAGAGATCATGGTCGCTTTGTGTTGCTCCAAAAATGAGTATGGATCGAAATTGATAACTCCAGGAATATCAGGCAACACTAATTGCTGGATGATATTTTGGAAAATTTCGTCTCCGTCAATGTCAATTACAGTTTTCACTAACCAAGTAACATTAACAGACTTCTACGTGTATAAAAAATCAGTACTCACCAATGCATAGAAGCATATTGCCCAACTCTGACGTGAGTCAAATAGCAACTCCATGTGCATTTGAAACAATACCGTACATTCCTAATCCTCACGTACGCGTCCTCACGAGCAAAATGAAAGTTATGCACTAATCTAGATAAGCTCAGGTTAACGCAATCATAAGTTCGATGGCGCTGTGTAAAATTAGGAACAGACTCTTTACCATACCATATATAGCGAGTGTAGTATATACCCAAGATAGTTGCTAAAAATAGATACGGCACTCGCATTTAAATGAAGAAAAATCCCGATTATACCCTCTTACAAAAGTCATACGGTCACCAACATTACCACACTGCAATGGAACAACCATCCCTACAACTTGAACTATGCCGTATTTCGATACCACCATCCGTCTAGGAGGAGATCGTGTGACCATCCCAAATTTGTATTTCGATGTCGACTGCATCAGTTGCGGCTGCCTGCGTGGCAGGCACTGCAACTAAGTGGCAGGCACCGCAACTAAAAACAAGACACATGTCTAGACTAGTTGCGGTGCTGTGTCGTTAACGTTAACTGTGGTGGGGTATAGCTAGCTTGAGTTTTGAATATGACCATCTTCCAACCGTTCTTGTCAATTTTGGTTTTTTATTCAAAAAGGGAGCGTTCTACTATTAGTATATTTTAAAGTTGATGATAAACTATCAGGAGTCACATTCAGTTTTCGAATATTTTCGTCACTTTCTCGTGGCAATGGAATTGAAAACTAGAGATATATACAACAGGTGTAGCTTAACTTTCAGATCAAAGATCAAGTCAATAATTCATCAATGAACCTAAATTTTGTTGTATCATACTTCACGGGTTGACCTTAAGGTTGACTTTAGGCTATAACGAAATAACCAAGGGATTTCGATCAAATTTTTGGAGAGGAAGCGAAAGCAAAATGATTGAAGATAATATAACTGAATTTAGTTAGTTCATTCATGAAAAAATGCGAAATGAACGTATCGAAGAAGAGTAATGGTAACATGGTAACATATATATAACAGTGGGTGACGATATTGTAAGAGTTCGAATCTGTTTCGTCTCGGGTATACTCGACGTTGCGGATGAGGTGTCTGGGTTGGTAGGTCCGGTGGGACTTGGTCGGTGACTGGCGGTTGTTGTGAGTCGGAAGTCGTATGTAGTGAAATCGTCATCGTCGTCAATAGGGGCGTCTGTAGCAATATTTACTGGTTTGAAAAATGACGAGTTTCTTCTCACAATTTGTCCTCCTCTTTTTGCAGAGGTCGTAGACCCTTTCACTTCAACTACAGTGTAAGGGTTGCAATTGAAGGAGGAGGAAACCTTGTTGCGTTTCTTTTCACGAAGTAATACCCTGTCACCAACTTTTATTTGAGCTGGTTTTGCGTGCATCTTACTGTCAGAATTTGACTTCCATTTTTGATTCCTTGCCGTAGGCAGGCAAGGAATCTATGCGATGGTGATGTCGTATGTGTGTATGTGCGTGTGTGTATGTGTATGTATGTGTGTTTGTGACGCCGCTTGTAATCGCGATATCTCAAGATAGGATTGACCGACACTTTTCATATTTGGTATATAGATTTGTCATGTTGAGAGAAAGTACCCTATTGTTTTTGAAGGAGGTCGAAGGTCATCGAAGGTCACCAGAGGTCAAAAACCGAAAACCTTGTAATCGCGTTATCTCGAGATAGGGATGACCGACACTTTTCATATTTGGTATATAGATTTGCCATGTTAAGAGAAAGAACCGTATTGTTTTTAGTAGAGGTCAAAGGTCATCTTAGGTCACCGTAGGTTAAACTGCGAAAACCTCATAAATGGCTTGTAATCGCGCTATCTCAAGATAGCGATGACCGACAGTTTTCATATTTGGTACATAGATTTGTCATGTTGAGAGGAAGAACCCTATTGTTTTTGGTGAAGGTCAAAGGTCATTTGAGGTCACCGTAGGTTAAACTACGAAAACCTCATAAATGGCTTGTAATCGCGCTATCTCAAGATAGCGATGACCGACACTTTTCATATTTGGTATATAGATTTGTCATGTTAAGAGGAAGAACCCTATTGTTGTTGGTGAAGGTCAAAGGTCATTTGAGGTCACCAGAGGTAAAAAGCCGAAAAGCTCGTAATCGCGACATCTCAAGATAGGAATGACGGACACTTTTCATATTTGATATATAGGTTTGTCATCTTGAGAGAAAGAATGCTCTTGTTTTTGGTGCAGGTCAAAGGTCATTTGAGGTCACCAGAGGTCAAAGACCAAAAACCTTGAAATCATGATATCTCAAGATAGGAGTGGCCTGTATGGATTTGTCATGTTGAAAGGAAGAACCGTATAGTTTTTGGTAGAGGTCAAAGGTCATCTGAGGTCACCAGAGGTCAAAAACCAAAAAACCTTGTAATCGCGATATCTCGAGATAGGGATGACCGACACTTTTCATATTTGGTATGTAGATTTGTCATGTTGAGAGGAAGAGGCCTATTGTTTTTGGTGAAGGTCAAAGGTCAATTGGGGTCACCGGAGTTAAAAAGCCGAAAAGCTCCTTAATCACGATATCTCAAGATAGGAATGACAGACACTTTTCATATTTGGTATATAGACTTGTCATGTTGAGAGAAAGAATCCTATTGTTTTTGGTGGAGGTCAAAGGTCATTTGAGGTCACCAGAGGTCAAAGACCGAAAACCTTGAAATCGCCATATGTCAAGATGGGAAAGGCCTATATAGATTTGTCATGTTGAGAGGAAGAATCCTATTTTTTTCGGTAGAGGTCAAAGGTCATCTGAGGTCACCAGAGGTTAAACTGCGAAAACCTCGTAAATGGCTTGTAAACACGATATCTCCAGATAGCAATGGCCGACACTTTTCTTATTTTGTACATAGATTTGTCATGTTGACAGGAAGAAGTCTTTTGTTTTTGGTGAAGGTCAAAGGTCATTTGAGGTCACTGGAGATAAAAAGCTGAAAAGTTCATAATCACGATATCTCAAGATAGGAATGACCGACACTTTTCATATTTGGTATATAGATTTTTCATGATGTAAGGAAGAACCCTATTGTTTTTGGTGGAGGTCAAAGGTCATCTGTGTTACCAAAGGTCAAAAAGCAAAATTTCCCAAGAATTCCCAAGATTGTAATCTGGCATCACTGGGGTCAAAAAGCAACATTTCCCAAGAATTCCCAAGATTGTTATATGGGGTCACCAGAGATCAAAAAGCAAAATTTCCCAAAAATTCCCAAGATTGTTATATGGGGTCACCAGAGGTCAAAAAGCAAAATATCCCAAGAATTCCCAAGATTGTAATCTGGCGTCACTGGGGTCAATAATCAACATTTCCCAAGAATTCCCAAGATCATCATCTGGAGTTATCAGAGGCCAAAAAGCAAAAGCAAAATTTTCCCATGAATTCCCAAGATTGTTATATGGGGTCACCAGAGGTCAAAAGCAAAATATCCCAAGAATTCCCATGATCATGATATGGGGTCACCAGAGGTCAAACAGCAAAATATCCCAAGTATTCCTAAGATCGTCATCTAGGGTCACCAGAGGTCATATAAAGCAAAATTTTCCAAGAATTTTCAAGATCCAAGATCCATTGGAGTTGAATCCCTTTCAAGACACTTCAGATGTTCTTTTTTGTTATATTTGGTGGGGTTCAAAGGTCATGTGAGGTCAGCAGAGGTCAAATTGTTAAAACATAAAATGATGTAGTCAAGAAAGATAAATTTGAGGGATAAACCTCAGTGCAACAAAGCATCCCCATTCGGCAAGGAATCACTAAGCCTTTGGGCTTTCTGGTTTGTTTTGCATTAGCATCTGTCGCTTGCAGGGACTGGTCATGCAGTTGGGGACTGCTGTCAATCAAACTGTACTTTGGTTCCAATGGCACGCCGGCCAAACAGAAGCTCTGCGGGCGATTTGTTTGTGGTACTATTGGGAGTTGCCCTGTAATTCCTTAGGAAGGAATGCTGTATAGCTCTTGTTTCCAGGGTTTTCCTTCAATAATCGCAGTGCGAATGGCTTTTTTCCAGGGTTTTCATGAATCTTTCAGTTTCACCACTGGCTTTTGGCCATAGAGGTGTAATTTTATGATGGTGAATTCTTTGATGTTAAAATACGTAGCCGTAGTATTTAAGATTATGTTTGTTAAAATAAAACACATCCTTTCAGGTTGTTTTCGCTCAAACATTTGAATACTGCCTCCAGAGATCATGGTCGCTTTGTCTTGCGCCACTAAAAATGAGTATGGATCGTCGTGAAATAGATAACTCCAGGAATATCATGCAACACTTGTTCATACCTGCTAACTCTCACGGTTTCACCGTGAGTCTCACGGTTTTTTAAGTCATCTCACGGTCAAATCTCCAAAACTCACGGTGAAAAACTATGAGAGAGTTGTTAAAAATATTGTGTTATTGCAAATATTAGGCTATAATTCAGGGATATCAGTTTTCCTTATTTTTTAAAAAGAATTGGCCTAATCCTCCCTCTTTCTCTTGTATTTCTGTCATAATTTTTCCAGACCGGAAGTACGGAAAATAATCTGGAAACAGTGAATGGAATTTTGTGGGAGTGCAAGCAGAAAAACATGCAAAAAACTGCACCCTGAACAGTGTATCTATATTGTAGCATCGTGTAAATTAAGTACATGTACCGTTCAAATTAATCTGATACACAGGTGAAGGCGTGATCTTCGAAGGCATCATGAATTATCTTAATTTCTTGCATTATTTTAAAGGTTTAGGATATGTTGACCACATGTGACACTGTTACGAGATTGTGCTCAAAACTTCAGACAATCCCCATGAAGACATACTTGGGCAAATTCTGATGAAAATTACATACAGTGATGACAAGATAGTTGGTTATCAGTAATGGCAGGGATTTGGAATCAAAGGTCATCTAGGGTCGTTTGGGTTACTTTACCTAAAAGTAAAATGCCTTATGTCCTTATGACCGTACACTCTAAAAGAGTCCTAGTCAAATTGAAGAGAAATCTTGTCAGAGGGGCACTGAATAGGAAATCTAATCAATTATTTGAATAGATTTGTTACAGAAATGATTAGAATTGACTCATTTTTGAACAGAATCTAATCGAATTTTTGAAGAGATTTCCTATTCAGTGCCCCTCTGACAAGATTTCTCTTCAATTTGACTAGGACATTTTTAGAGTGTACAATATCTTTGGGTGTTCATTGATCATACTTTGGCACTAGGTGCATAAGAGGTCATCTAGTGGTCATTTTATGGAAAACAAAAAATACCTTGGTTTCTACAGATATACAACAGTTTGGGGTGTTCATTGTTGTGATATAAGTTTGATAATAACCCAACCCAATAAAGGGTGTTCAAGAAGTTTATTTTAGTGATTTAGTAGTCATGTTGCGGTCATTTCATGGGAAAACAAAAAATGCATTGCCTTCTAGTAATGTACGGAAGAATTGGGGCTTTAACTTTATTGGAAGTTCTACATGAAAGGTGTTCAGAAGTTTTTCTTGCAGTGATGTATTTGTTCTCATAAAAACCACTGGGACGTGAGATTTACAGTGCTCCATTTTGCACCTCAGCTCCCCCCTGAAAGCAAAAATTTTCCAAAAGGGGATGGGGAATCCCCTCTCCGTTTACTCACCCCAGGACGGCATTCGCTTTATAAAACCTATAACTTTCATTATGTTTTTTACCCTGCACTCACTTTTCACCCTGATATATACACACCATGATTGCAAACCAATGCATAGTTATTAAAACCAGAAACGGAAAATTTCTCTTAAGAGGAATTTGGCCAGTGGCTTCAAAACATCACGTCATTTTCAGCTACAGATTCCTGGGAACAATCTGTCCTTAAGTTTTTCCTTAAGTGGATAAATTCATTTTTTTTCAGAAAGGTAAACCCACCAAGCTCGATAATAATTACAAGCAGAGTGAACGATTTTATTTTATGACAGATGTTGAAAGTAAGGTTGCAGATCTATGACTGAGTTTCAAGTTTTTCAAAGTCACAAACAAAATATGGTTAGTGTACCATTAACGATTCTATTGAAAACCCTTATTTTGTTTGATTTTTTAGTAGGCCTATATTTTAGAGATACTACAGAAAAAATGGTAAATCTCCAGGTTTGAGGTGCCATTCTCCAGGTTTTTATAAAATCTCTAGGTTTACAAATTTAGGGGTTGGCAGGTCTGCTTGTTGGATAATATTTTGGAAAATTTCGTCTCCGTTAATGTCAATTATAGTTTTCACTAACCAAGTAACATTAACAGACTTCTACAAGTATAAAAAAATCAGTACTTACCAATGCATAGTGTTACAAGACGACCCGTCAGGAACACCGGATTGAATCCATCGACGAGCGAATGGAAAGTTCCAGAGAATTCAACTTCAACGCAGCCGTTCTAGAACTGTCTAGAAGTGAGAACTGTTTACGTTATGTCCCAATTATAGCAGCGACCTGGCAACACTTCTAAGAAACTGCAATTGTCGTTATTCAACTAGAATATTCAACTGTGTTCTAGAAGTTTCTATTAAGGAACGTTCTCGTAATTGCTGGACTGTGGGCACTAGAAGTTTCTGTTAAATTCTGGAGAGTTCTCGAATAAAAGCCTAGCATATAAAAGGCAGTTCAACAGTTGTTGTGGCGGAGAGAGACATTGAGAAATGCCCTAATACTTCATCGAGTCCAGACGCTGTTGAGAAGTTATTCCCAGCCACTGACACTGCACACTTGTGATAAATTGCCTTACGCCGTTTCTACGCTGTGTATTGAGATTGTTATCATCCATCATCGCTAGCCTTGTCGTTATTCGCTCGTGGAACCAGTTCCTACGCTACAGCACGCTGCAGGTCTACCACTGTGCCATCGTCAACGTGCATGCACTACCAGCCCTTGGACCAGACCAGGCAAATATTAAGTAAAGGATTGTGAGTAAGTCTAATAAATTATTGTAAATTTAAGTAAGATAAGGAGATTGTAAATAATCATTAAGTTGTTGAATTTTAATCTCGTTCTTCTGTGATCTTTCGCTGTTATTGGTTTGACTCGCGACCACAAGCCGTAACAATAGAACATACAGTATTGCTAAACTCTGGCGTTATAGGAACTCCATGTCGTGCACTTGAAACAATACCGTACATTCCTAATCCTCTCGTACGCGTCCTCACGAGCAAAATGAAAGTTACACAGTAATCTAGATAAGTTCAGCTTAACGCAATCATAAGTTCGATGGCGCTGTTTATGGCTATATTTAGTTACCGACTCTTCACCATACTATATATAGCGAGTGTAGTATATACCCAAGATTGTTGCTAAAAATAGATTCCGCCCACGCATTTAAATGAAGAAAAATCCCGATTACACCCTCTTACAAAAGTCATATGGTCACCAACATTACCGCACTGCAACGGAACAACCATCCCTACAACTTGGACGATGATGTATTTCGATACCACCGTCCGTCTAGGAGGAGATCGTGGGACCAGCCAAAATTGGTATTTCGATGTCGACTGCATTAGTTGCGGCTGCCTGCGTGGCAGGCACCGCAACTAATGATAGAAGAAAAGTTACCAATAAATCACAACAACATGACAGTTGAGCGACAGCTGTTCGACAGCTATCAAACTTACTCCCTACCGTCAACACAGTTAGCATCACAGAATTCTGTGACTGGCAGCGACTTGGTAAACAAAATGAAATATTTGTAGAACGATCTGTAAGGTCAATAAAACTTAGTCAAGTAAGGGAGTGGGTGCAGATAGGGAACACCTTGTTTATCAGCTCTGCTTTATGACTTTAGGATGACGGGTATTTTATTGGATTGTACGACCGTGTCTTCTGTGGGAACAACTTCTCATGTTGCTGCCCCACCTCTATTGAGTTGGGACAATAGGACAAAAGGTAGGCCCATTTCTCTAACAAGTTTTGAAGTAAAAAATCTTCAGAAAACTCACCCCATACCCTTTTCCCGACAAATAATACCTTTTGCTAAAACTGAAGTTGCGTAGATCATTTCAACACGGATAACCTACAGCAGGTGATGTTCATACGAAAACAGGGCGCAGCGGAAGGGTTGGTTATTGTTTATCGTGATCAGGCTTCTGAAAAACTGCCTCTAGCCATGACGCAGCTAATCCTAAACATTTCATCCAAGAAAATTTATAATTACTACAGTCTTTACTACAGTATTATTGTTATTGTTTAAGGCATTTGTCTCGTCCATCCTTATTCAGTGGCGTAGCTAGACTTTTCTCCAGGGGGGGGGGGGGGCAAGCACCTAAATTTTCCGATTTTTTTTAAAGTGTGAGCATTTCTGTATAAGGGAACGTTCCGCATTCTGCAATGTATGTTTCAAACATACGGATTACATGTAACACATATAGCCGCCAGGGCATATTTTACATAATGTCACTTAATACTTCAAGATCCGAGTTGTGCACTGATATAGTGTTCTATTGAATCTGAATCGTGAAATTGCAAAGCGCCCGAAAATTTTTGGTAGACTTAGTTACACAAAACCATATGTAATCATAAAGAACAAAAAGATAAAAAAGAAAAACTGTAGGGGTTGTAGACCGTATCGGGGATAACACACATACCTGGACCACCCGATGAAATAGCCAAACTTTGTTCCGTGAGTCGCTCACCAACTGACCGTACGCATTACACACACAAGAGAATAGCAACAGGGCTTTGCGATATGGGATAAAATTTACGACCTCTGCATAAACAGTGTACTCTGTCTTCATGCAACTTGGTAAGGTGGAAAGGACCTACGCTATCTAGCTATGTGGAATGGGGCTAATGAAGAGACTGAGTTACTCTACAGCGCGCGTAGCGCGCAGAAAATTTGGGGTTCATATTAGAGAAAGTTGCATTAACTAACGTAGCCATCAGGGAAAATTTATTCAGTGCAGTATTATATTCAGTGTCATAGGCGTAACCAGCAAATATTAAAGAAGTCGCTTTATAACAAACATAACAAGTCCAAAAATCGGAGACCTTTATGGGTACTAAAATGAATGAAATCTCCTACGACCAGGGAGGTGATATTAATTCTAATTTTAATATTTATTCTATTCCAATATCACCTCCCTGCTACGACGACTAGTCACACTCTACGAATTTCTTAATTTAGCTCCCAAAATTATTCCAATTTTCCTCCACAAAACCCCCAATTTTTCAGATTTTCTTCAACAGAAGCCTAGACATGTTTGGCAGGCTTCGCTCACAAAAAAGTTTTGCCTTCGCCGTCCTTTCGGCAACCTGTCGCATTTGTGGAGCTTCGATTGGCTACCCCCCCCCCCATTCCAGTCGGGGACCTTGGCTCTCCTTTGGGGCTAATCTTGGCGCCACCTCTACCATCTTTCATCCACAAACCACCCACAAACCCTGCATTATCAAAGCGATTGAGCATCAGTCAGAGCAAGCCTGCTATTCATAAGTGTAGGGAATAATTTTGATAGGGGTTGATATATCTTTGCCTGACAAAGTTTTATAACAAAGAAATTGCTCGAATTTTGTTACCATTTTTTTACCATTTTCTGAAGAAATCGGTTTTGCGGCAACTCCAGGGGGATGCATTGTATTTCCCCTTTTTTCTGGTTCGCAAGCCTACGAAAATGTTCAAAGTGTCATTTTACGATGGTATGTAAAATGTCTATCGAATGCCGTTGAATACCGTTTGAATTCTTCATTCTAATGCCCACAAGTTTTTAAAAAAAACCGACAGCTTCCCCACGGGGTTGATACCTCTGGACCTCCAGAAGGCTTTAAATGGGCAACGAACCTCTCACCCTTTCCAGACATGTAGCGCGCTCCTAGACGTGCTATTGTGCTCATTCCAACCTGCCCCTATGGGATGAAAGTCCGGACTTACCCGCTTGCAAACAAGCCTCATTTAGAACTCCAGATTCTGGAGACGCCCCTGTATTTGACCTCTTCCTCTTCATTTCCTTCCAATAAACTGGCCCCACTTTCACTTCTACGATATTTTTCGAACGTTGCCCTTGACGTCAGCCCTGCCTCTATATTTGGCCCTTACACTTTAGGCCCCATGACGGATGCAATTTTTAATCGGTCAAAAATTTTACGCAAAACAACATCAGCTTCTAGAACCTCTCCTATTAGGAAAGTTCGAAGACTGTACGTTGTAACGCATTTAGTCCATGATACTACACAGTCAAACGTAAACATGTCTTAGTAAAGGTATCCGTCGTGCGGAAGAGTGTTTCAGGCGAAAAGCGGTATTCGGCTGGAATCCATCAATAGGACCCTAGGAAGTGACTGCTGGACGTATCATACCCCTGAAACTCTGGGACATTTTGCAAAACTGAACATAAGGACAGCAGAATAAACAATCTTCAAATGACATCGAACTCGACTAACCTGAACACTAATGTCACAAATTCGTTAGAAAATCCAATTTCAAACACGTATTAATGACGAAGGGATTGTGGACGTGGACGATGAGTACTAGTAAAGATGTCATGGATTTTTGAAGCAATAGTCAACCCAAATTGTCCTACAGGAGGCAACAAGGATGCAACTATTTAAAGATGGGTGTTAGCTAGGTGCGCCAAACAAGCATTTTCCAAGACCACAACCCCCTCTATATCATCAGATCGTCACGATCCTTGGTCTGACTTTATTAGCTATTAACACAATTGTTCAAAGTGAGATTTTTGGAGTCTTAACAGTGCCTATCAACTAATTTTAAGATAATTATTGCAATGTTCCATTCTAATGTGCACAACTTGAAACTATGCCAGAGTTTCCGTGGTTCCGCCCATAGTCCTTCACGAGGGCGTTACGCCTTGAACTCATCAGGACAAGTCAGGAGGATCACTGGACCTCTCGCACTCGGGAGAATGGCTTTGAGCTCCCGCTTTGAATAATTGGATCCTGAGAGCTTCTACATCCTAGGTTCTCACGTGGAGGACCGCAAAGTTCGTATACGAGGCCCGCGAAAGATTCATAGCCAAAACATTTTGTTTACGTGTAATTTCTTGAGTACAATCTAGAGCATTTTGATGCCACATTTGCTCCCATATGTCAGGCCAACCGGCGATTCTCACAGGGTAGACGCAAAGGGGCAATTACAAGTTTATTCTTTAAGTGGGATTTCCTCGTTTAGAGCATTTGGAATGCCAATTTTTCTCCCCATACTACCGACACAAGCAGGGAGAAGAGAAGCTACGGTGGCAAATTGGTGTTGCAGAGATAGTGCGTTTTCCTAGAGCGTTTAATTTTCTCACTTCCACCCCGAACTTGGTGGGCTGAGGTTGTGATCTAGGTTGCCCCCCCCCCCCCCGTTGAGAAACCACCACCAGGATTAAGAATCCCTAGACTAGTGTCTGTCTGCTATGCAGGCACTTTCGGAGCTCTTATGTGTTGGTTTTGCCCTCAAGAATGAGCTACTGCCTTCCAAAGCCTGGATTCGACCCTGCTGGCTACTACAACACATGTAGTTGATACTCAAAGAAATGTGGCCTGTGACCGAAAACACTTGAGAATCCTTGTTCTACATGATAATATCCTGATTTGGGGTCTGAAATGGGCGATTTTCAAAGTTGTAGGCTCTCTGAATGTCCCCATATATAGTGGCTTGGAAATCTAAAAATCCTTTGATTTTCGCCTGGTATGATGATGTTCTTGTACAGGGTTTGCAACAGTTTAAATCTTGTAGGCTTAAGAGCCGGTTCCTGTTGGGGCTGTAGCCCCCTTCCACCAGGGGTTCGAGCAAAACCTACTTCTATGGCAGACTTTTGAAGGAAAAAAAGGGGCGGCAATTTTGTTTTGTAATTAAACAATATTTTTGCCAGCAAAAATGGCACAGCCCAGAGAAAAAATGACGTAAGTGTGTAATTAATCCTCTTTGAAGGTTGGTCAAAACCCAACATCTGTTTTGTAATAATTATGCTAGCTTTAAGTAAGGGAAAGTTCTTTGTTGTATTTATTAACCTCAAAGATTGTTCAGCAACAATCTATATTTTGTCATAGCCATAAAGCTGGCTTAGCGGGAGTCAAGTCTTTTGCCTCAGTCTCGAAGATTCTTTCGGTCTTGGACGGGATGCGGTGATAGGCATAAAGGTGATAGCTCAGCCAGATAATTGTTGAACCAGATAATTGTTGAACGTCCCTTTTCATTTCTGGGAATAGTATGAAAGATAGTGTAAAGATCAGCAATATTGGCTTTTTAAAAGGGATATGGCATCACCATAACCAGTGAGTTGCTAGCAACTCTCTGTCCATACAGATTTAGGAATAGCCCTAGAGTTCTAAATACAGTTGATGACTGTACCATCTTTGATTGACATTTATTCGAACATTACAATTTCACTTTGGTTCGTCAGCAATGACTTGAGTAGTCAGTTGTGTTCCTAATTAAGCTCACACACTGCGTTTGACAATATTGCCTCGAGTAATTTACTCAGTGCAGGCTACTGTGGCTCTGACAGCCTGGGGAGATTCGGTTTAAATAGGAGGGCTAGAAGTTAACTTAGTAGGGAGAATTGTTACTCTCTGTGGGGAGATCAGAAAACCTTTAAGGGAAAATTAACGCCTTAGTGTCATTTACAATAATTCTTTGTTGTAAAGCTCAGTATCCTTGTATTGGATGGCAAGGGTCTACGGCAAGACGGGGTGCTGTAATGTAGGGTAAAGCCGATTTTCAGTCAACAGGTATCGTGCGGGGTCTCACACAAAGTTTACGGAGTCCGAGCGGAAAGATATCGACAGGAGAATCCGGAAAAATGGAGAGCAAAGGTCCTTGAAGGTTCACAATAATTTATTGTCCTCTTGGTTACAAACTTGAACAGAATACGGGAGAATTGACAAGTTGGGAAAGAAATATTAGCTGGAGTCCTAAACACGGGTCTGGGTGAGGTGACGTCTAAAATCAAACTGACTACAAATTATACCTTGGGCTCTGAAGAACAAAAATTACAGGAGCCCGCGCAAAACTGTGCGCAGACTGATCGGTCTAAATAATATCATCGTATGCATAAATTATAATAACACTTTGCCAATGGCTCGATCAGACATGAGTTCGCGCAGTACTGAGCACACCTGGCATGTGCGTATTTCTATGCGTTCTAGCTCAAAACAATGACAACTCTAGTATGACGTCATTCTAAAGCTGGCATGAAGCCAAGATTAACTATAGTGACGATCATATAACTTGACCCTGTCCTTCATTCAGAGCGCAAATAACAAACAATAAAATGTGCAAGTATGCGAACAGATCATAGAGAATAACAGTATTGAAGTCTGAAACATTAGGAATGAATAAAAGTAAGTCTCACAATGCCTAGGTGTCCCGTATTGTCTCACTCATACTGAAAGATACCTTGCATTTAGCTGCACAAGACATACGCAGATCTCAACCAGCTGGGTAACAGGGCCGTAGCGAGCGGGGGGGGGGGTGTCACACCCCCCAATATTTGGTCGCCCGTCGGCAAATTTTCGGTCTGTCGGCAAAAAGAGGAGAGGGAAAGGAAAAGAAGAGGAGAGTGAAAGGAAAAGAAGAGGAAAAGGGGAGAGGAGGAAAAGAAGAGAGAAGAGAAAAGAAAGGGAAAGAAAGGGAAGACAGAGAATGAAAAGAAAAAAAGAGAAAGAGAGAGCCAGTCTGTTATCGGCTATTTCGATTTTCGGCTCTTCATCTAATTGGTCCATTCAAGTTGAAGGCCCGTCGGCAAATTTATTATGCATGTGACGGCCTTATACGGCCGTATCAACGGCCGTCGGTGTAATTGGACGAGTGACTGAGTCCGTCGGGAACTCGGGAAAAGAAAGGAAATTAACGGCTTCCGTGTAGGTGCACTATTTCGGGTCATATGACATTCTTGAAACACCACTTTCTGCACATTATTCCTCACTTTAATCATCACCATGGGGAGCAGCACCCGATTACCAATGGAGCGGGTATTCTTAGCCCGTCTTCTAAACAATAACCTTGACTTCAAACACATTTTGCAAATTTCTGAGGATCCGGTTTACCCACAAACATCCCCGGAAAAAAATAATGCGTGCCGCGCTTGTCTTTCCTTCACTGCAATCTCAGGCTTTTAACTTTTAAACACCGAAATGAAACAGATACAGAACCCATATTCAGATCCTGGCGTTCAAAGCATATTTTGAACGCTTGTGTTAAGATTCTGAACACTTTTTCTCCCTTTTTGGACGCTGGACGCCTATCCACTTATCGTATTTGAACGCCTGAAGCGTCTAGTGTTCAAATGCTGAACACATAGTGTTCCAATTCTGAACGACAGGTTCAGCACCTGAAGTACAGTGGCATGACGGGAGGAATAGCCTAACACATAAGAATTAACCGGAATCTTTGCATTGAATAATGCATTATGAACCAAAATATATCAATCCTGCATGAGACTTAATTTTTTACCAAGAGATTATGCTATAAAACCTCAGAGCTTTCGGGGGCTTCGCCCCCGGATCCCCACCAGGGGCCCTAGAGTCGGCCCAGTGTTTAACCAGCCCTCATTTGTGCGACACTGTCGCATAAACGGCGACAAATGTCGCACAAAAAAAAATCTGACACGCAATTTCTACCCGCCGGTTGTAAATTTTGAGGTTCCTCATTAGGGCAGAAATCCACTCAAATATTGCACCATTTGCGATCTAGGCACCTTTCAAATTCCAAAAATTTCCACACCCCCTCCCCTTAGACCCCTCCCCCAGGCCACAGATCAGTAAATGTCGCATTGAGAAAACGTCCTAGCTAAAGCACTGGCGGGGCTCTTGATCCCAACCCCCTAAAACTATAGTGGCCTGATGAGGGGATATAGCCTAATTGCCCTAATACATTAAAATTAGTGGGAATCTTTGCATTTGATGATGCATTATGAACCAAAATATATCCATCCGGAGACTTAATTTTCCACCCAGAGATATACTTAAACCTCAGAGCTTCCGGAGGGCGAAGCCTCCGGAATCCTCCTTAGGCGAGCCCAGTATTTTAGCCAGCCCCTATTTGTGCGACAATGTCGCATAAACGCCGACAAATGTCGCACAAAAAAATCTGACATGCTAATTCTACCCGGGTGTAAAGTTTGAGGTTCCTCATTAGGGTAGAAATCCACTCAAATATTGCACCATTTGCGATCTAGGCAACTTGCAAATTCCAAAAATTTCCAAAGGGGAGGGCCTCCCCTTAGACCCCTCCCCCAGGCCACAGATCAGTAAATGTCGCATTGAGAAAACATCCTACCTAAAGCACTGGCGGACTTGGGGATCCCAACCGCTTAAAACTATAGCGGCCTGACCAGAGGAATAGCCTAATACATTAAAATTAGTGTGATCTAGTTTGTATTGGATGATGCAATATGAACCAAAATATATCCATCCTGAGACTTAATTTTTCACACAGAGATATACTTAAACCTCAGAGCTTCCGGGCCTGCGCCCCCTGGACTCAGCCAGGGATCCTTAGGCGGGGCCCAGGACCCCACCGGCTAAAGATCGTTTTCGCGCTACGCATTACCAGATCCGTCTGCAAAACATAATCACCACCCCCCCCCCCCCCCAAAGATAACACCTTCGCTACGCCCCTGCTGGGTAACATATTTCGAAGTCAAACAGGAGCTGCCCCTTACAAATCACCGGTGGTGAAGGCAATAACGGGTGTGGTATTATTGTAGGAGAGGGGTTTGTGCCCGGTGGGAGGGGAAATACTAGTTACAATCAAAACACTGGATACTTCCTGCTTAATTGGAATTGAACTATAATCTCGCAAAGTTGTCGTGAAAAGTGAATTGGAAAACAACAAGTCACGTTAGTTTTTGTACAGGTTATGAACGAAACGATTAAAAAACAGCAACAACAGTAAAGTAAGTGTTTTGGTATTTTAACTTCAGATCTATTTCTCTTACTCGATATACACCATTCGATTTTTCTTCTTCTTCAATTCAATTTTATTCAATTTAATTATTGACATAATTAATAATTTATACATTCTTTTTCTTAAATTTAAGTAACCGCCTAATTAATGTAATTGAAACTTAAAATCTTTTTCAGTTTAAGTTACCACCTTATTAAAGTAGTTATTATCAGTGTTGTAACAAGTCAAGTCACTGACTTGGACTCGAGTCGACTCAAGTCGCATATTTGACTTGACTTGACTTAACTCGAGTCTGGAACCCTAAATGACCTGACTCGAGTCACCACCTGAAACTCGAGCATAGCATGAGTCGAGTCCAACTGAAGACTCGAGTCAGGAAAAATGACTTGAGTCTCCTGCTGCGACTCGAGTTCTTTGATGGGACTCTCATGTATGCAAACGTACGCCATTCTGGACTGTGCACGTCCAGAAGCTTTCGTTTTTAATGTGAAAATATGTGATTTGGTGCATACTTTATATGGTATTTTGTATGCATAAGGAGACATTGTTATGTATTTTATGGAATATTTTGTAGGAATAACCATATAGAAATCAAATACACACATATGTACAAGTATGTAGAATCACATAACACCTTCAAACAAGTGTAAGGTGTTGCTTTTGTACATAGGCCTACCACTAGATACCATGTGTTCCTGATATGGTAGGCCTACAATTTGTCCCCTTACGGTATCGATAGAGTTGGCAACTATGCTGCGAGTGCGAGAAAATTTTGGTCTAATATGCCTCCCAGATCGCTGGAAATGGCACTTCCCAGGCCTGTTTACTGCATATAAATAGGGGGAACACTAGTAATATTGTAAAAAAAGACAAAAAAAATACCAAATATTTGCTCAAAGGGGGAGGGGCGGCGGCTGAAATACACGGAGTCCAGGGAATTACTTCAAGATGTTACTTTAATCATGTCCAAAAATAGCTGAAACCACGTTCCACAGCTTTGATCATTGTCAGAGATCATGGACCCCAACCACGCCCGTAGCTACGGGTCATGATCTTTTGGGGTGTGAAGGCCTCCAATTCGGACTGGCTGGATATTTTTCGAACAGAGTGGCGGCGTGTAAATTGCACTTTGTTATGCGTTCTGCGTTTTGTATACAGCTGTGGTGATCCTTCCTTTGTCACTGCATAAAAGTGTCGCCTGGGGGAGGGGCTCTAAGGGGAGGGGTGGATAAATTTTCGTAGTTTTAAGGTTGCTTCGATGCAAAATGGTATTATCTTTGGTTTGTTTCTGGAGCTGATCGAATACGTTTTCAGCAACCTTCCTGAAGCCCCCCCCCCCCTTGGCTACTTTTTTTGGCAGTTTTTCCGCAAAAATACCTGCGTTGAGTCAACAGAAACTTTCTTGGACTGTTATGAAAATTTCCCTTTCCTTCATTGTGCATTACAAAAGGGTATCTAAGGCTGGCAAATGCCTGTATAGGACTTCCTGGAAGCTCTGGATCAATTATATAAATGGGGCAATGGCGTAACGCTTATTACCTGACATCCGAATGGTATAGATTATGACGCTAAGCACTTTACATCTATCGTATTTTTACTAATTATGAACGGAAATCCAGACGAACAGCTTCCAGCAACGGAGAATCTGCAGGAGGGAGAGAATAGGCCCAGTAAGGTGATGTTAGACCTCCCTGATAGGTGTAGCAAAGGTGTGAAGGACTAAAACGCGCTTGTCTCTTCTTAAGTGTATTAGTAATCACCATCCATACCGATAATGGCTTCGGGCGAAGCGCTCGGTAAAAGTTTTTCAAAAATGTTTAACGGCAACAACGTGCTTTAAAGTTTCAGCCTTCCACATGATGCTTACAAGTTAGATTGATGCGGGGCCCCTATACAGATGTATGGAAATGTATCTCTGTTTTCGGAAAGTGTTGTGATCAAAATAGTTCCTTGTATAATCACCTTTTTAATGGTCATGACATGGAGTGCGAACTGTGACGCTAGCGAGCGAAGAGCGCCGAAATTTTTCATTAAATGAGATTTCCCTGACAAAATCGGCATTCAGAATCTGCATCGAGACACTTTCAACAAACCTACATGCCACTCAAAAAGCCAGTCAAATAGAGCCAATACACTACTCTTTACGAAGTGGGGGGGGGGACATTTGATATTGTGTCCCCCACCCATTGAAATGTGGGGGGACATGTCCCCTGTCCCCCCAGTATTGACGCCCATGCTGTAGAACGATTGTTTTCGACAAGTCCTCTTTTTACTAGTTCGCACTGGCGTCCGGGTGGATTTGTAAAATATCCGACAAGGTCCGGATTTCATGTGTTTCCCACATGTTCCCTACTTTTGCTTTGCGGGTTAAATAGTTTGAAAGATTTACTGGTGGTATTATAGGTCTGACCAAGTAATATACCGATGACTTGAGTCCGTGAACCAATACAGCACCATTTTGCATCTAGACACCATTGAAAACCTGAAAAATTTCCACAGGGAAGGGGACACTCTTAGACCCTTACATCAGGACAGTGATCTATGTCCTCCTTGCTAGAAAATAAATATGGTAACCCTAGGTTGGAGACAAATGATATGATCTAGGGGATATGTAATTGAGTAGTGGACATGTAGCCTATGGATAGGGTGATGGTCAAATGTAACAGAGATTTACTAGAAGGTGAATATAGACAGGCAGAATAAATGAAAAGTGATGCAAAATTCTGTATGATTCTTGTATTATCTCAGCTCATATGATATCCACGGCCGTACACCGTACACAGCAGGGGAGGGAAATTACCCCCATAAATTTTCAAAGTGCACCGTTTCCAACTTTGAGAATATACAGAGAAAACGCAGTAAAAATATAAGAAATAGCTGTGATCGTAATGACAGAATTTAAACAATTTCAAATAGGCAGATCAATATTTTCATGCCTATATCTGTACAAATCACCAATTATTTACAGCTCTATTAGGATGTATATCTAGCCTACTTTTCTAAAATTCTCGCGCTACGCGCGATTATGCATAGCTACAATGTTGCTGTTGTTGCTATGGGTAGATTCAATCATGAATGGCTTTAAAACGTTTTTAAACCGTGCCAGTTTAGTCATAAAAACGTTTTATAACCAATAACACTCCTTCCCTCCCTTAAACCCTCCCCCACAACGGAGTTCAATGGCTGAGGTCATGATTCACATCATATTCACCACGCTCTCAAAAATAACTATTGTCGCACTTAGTCACAACTACTTTTCGTTTTCCTTTTAAAGCTGAAATTCCTCAAATATTGCACCATTTGCTATCTATACGTCCTCCTGAAATTACAAATTGTCGCCAAGGGAGGGAGACACCCGTTCCCTTTAGTCCCCTCCCCCAGGCCCCAGATCAGTAATGCCCACTTTTTGCCCCCTAGCAAAAAAGTGTGTGTGCGGCCTTGTGTATTACCATTTTTCATGGATTGGTTTTTTACCATTATTTGAGAAATGGCAGACATGAGATTCGAATTTCAAGGCTGGGTACACGCAGCTTAAAATACGTGGGAAGTGCTGTTTCCGGCCATCTGGAGGGTTTGTAAAGCCAAATAGTTCCTTGCACGCTCCGCACCAACTGATGGTGGCGCTCCGCTTAGATAGTCTTGACAAGCCTGACCCTCGGCGGTGCCGGTCCCCCATTTGTTACCTAGGCCCCCCCCCTAAAAATGTCATCCTAGCTACACCCCTGCCCCGTGTGTAATCAATACCCCTACGGTATAGTTGTCACTTTACAACGAACGGGCCGCGCGGGGCAGTTTAAACAAATCCGCAATCATTGCTACGGAAGCATGTCATATCCAACTATGTACATCATGCTAGGCATGGACCATTACGATCACCGAGCTCAGTGATTTCGATCGAAAAGCAACATGTTGCACAAACACGGTTGTCATCTGGATGTTACTTGATCTGATTCAGGGACTTTCGTTGTACGAGATTTTTATCCCTGTGTGAATATTTCAAATGAAATTATTAAAATATGAGTCTGTTCATTTTTTCTCTCTATAGTAACTTTGTTGGCTCTGCATAAAGATGTATTTAAATTATATTGCTTGTGCAACTCTGATGGGACTGGTTTAGTCCTCAGTAAAGGCACGTGTATAGCCTGTCGCCGATAGCTCCCTACACACGGTCCTTACAACGACCCATTGAAAATCCGGAGTCTTAAACCAGTACGGTGCTGGTCGAAATTGATTTTCTTCTCATAGCAAAGCTAGGACGTAAAGTCCTTATTTACTGCCATAACTTTTCCTTTACAAATCTTACACTAATATTGCAGTTGCTTTTTATCTCCTTAAACCTCAGGAAATTCCGAAAATTTGAAATAAAATCATTAACTTTGCCACTTCCTAAAATTTACTGTAGCGTTCGATATACTCGTTGATATCATATAATGCCGTGAATGCTCTATATTACAGAGATTGTAGATGTTTTGTATCGTCGATCAGTCTCAAGTTTAAATTTCCTTTCTAATTATTATTTCCCCTGTTTCTACATGGCCCCTTGTAAGTGCGGAGGGGAATGGGATCCTACTCAAAGAGATTGTTTAGTGACGTCACTGCGTGTAGGACGACGGTATTGCTTCCAGAGTAAGTTATTATACTGGTCTCCCTGTCTGGTCGTGTAAGATGGTAGCATCTCACATTAAAGTATTTTTGCTGTTTTGAAACTTTGTTAGTTTTGTAAATTCCCCTTGCTTCCGAAGCACTTGTTTCTTAGATGCAGCATCACTAATTGTTTCTGCTAATGATAATTAAGTTTTCTAGGCAAAGTAATTCACAAATAATCCTCCTTAACGGTTGAATCATTGCTAAAACTTTTCGAAGTAAAACTATGGAAGTCACATACTCTAACTTCCTGCCATTGAATCTGAGTGAGAGATCGCATTGTACATCCAGTGACGTCACAAAGATGATGATGTCATTGTAAACTTTTAGAGTAACTTTTCTGTGTAACATAGATAAACTTTTTAGAAATGCTGGTGAGGAAGTAATAAGGGTAATGTAATTCTTATTTCATGCATTTTAAGTAGTAAGCACTGTTTGATTATTTTACCAAATTAGGAAAGATGAGATTGTACATGAATTTAGGATAAAAAAGGACCCAATTTTCCCTGGTATTTCAGAGGAAGTTTCAGTACACCCTGAGCAACACGAAGTATACCTGCATTCTGAAGAAGTTAGAAGTACACAGAAAAATTCAGAAGATAGATTTTATTTGAAGAAAACTGCGACTATAGTATTAGAAGCTAGTCAAGACTGGAGTCTGACTAAATCGTGTTTAGTAGAATTCTTTTATTCTACCGACTTCCTTTCCTAACTCCATTGAGAAGAAGACCAAGCAACAATAGACGTGTTGGGAAATTCGGTACTCCGGTCGGGTCAAGCTCAAGTGTACCATGAAAACGGGTAACGTGTTTACCTCTGCACGCTCAGCATGCAACACTCGAGCTGGAACACTGTAAGCATGGTACACTTTTCCTTTGAACTGTTTCCATATTGCATTGCGTGGAGACATTCCCCAACTCGTCTATTGTATTCATCTGTACCGACATTTGTTCCTGTTTAACCAGGAGCTGCTGTACCTGTACTGCAAGCTTTGCTGTATTAGAATTACTCCTATATTCCTGAAATTATCATCTTGAAATTTATTTGCTGTTCATCAATCCCAGTTTCCCGACGTTTGTATCCTGTTCAACACAGAGACTTCTTGTTCTGGATCTGAACTTTTCAAATTTCTGTCGCCAACCAAGCAAGTTCGAGTATTTCTCGCCGTCCGATTGTTTCAGAATTTATTTAAAGTGCACTCGCGATTCTAGGAACGCTCTCCAGAATTTACTTAAAGATTGTCATGGATCGATCCGACGGGTGACTGTTCTATTTTAAATTACCAAATGTGTTAATCGTGTTGATAATTTTTGTATTGGATCCAACTCATACACCCGCAGAAATTGTAAGTTGCAATTTATGTTTTCTTTCTGACCATCGTACTTGTGTAAAGTGTAACTAAGATTTGTATCTCAAATTTAAGTCATCGTGTACATCGTATCCCGAATCCGAATTGATTAATTAAAACATATTGTAATCTAGTTACTTTAACAGTTGAGTAACTTCAGTTCCGTTGTCATTGTGTGTCTGCCTGATATTTCAGTCTTCATACTGTTTTATCAGGTTCATCTGATCATCTGGGTAATCTAGAGCGATTACAAGATCCCAAAGCCACGTATATTTTGTGAGGATCCCTAAAAGTAGTATATATTCTTACATAGGGTCTGACATTTGAACATTTTTACTCTCAAATATTTCTTGTTGTCACTATCGTGTTTATTTTTCGTTGTCACTACTGTGTCTATTGTCCCGTACAGTTGATGCTTCAAGTCGTGAGAGAAAAGATGACAAGAACAGGTCTAGAAATAGGCAGGCATGGTTATCGAAAGGCTTTTGAAATTAGACAGGCTGTGACCATTACGCCTTTAGATTCTGGAATTTCCTGAGGTATTTTTGTCCGTTTTATGTACATTTAATTTTCTGAACGAAAACTTTGAACTAAAGAATAGAGGGTTGTAGTAGATGTCAGCCCTAGTCCGACGACCCTGGCATGGGGGTGGGTAGGTGGAAGATGGATACAGTGGCGTAGCCAGGATTTTTTGAGCAGGAGGCACTGGGGGGTCACGAACTTTTTTCTAGGGGGCACAATTCTGAATTCTCTCCCTCTCTATAGGGCTTATATACAAAACTGTGCATTTCAAAATTTTCCACGGGGGCACCTGGGGTGGCACGATTTTGTCGTGGGGACACGTGCCCCTCATGCCCCCCGTAGCTACGCCACTGGATGGATATGAGATAACTCATATGCATTCTTTCATCAAGGTAGTTTATAACACCTCTCTCATAGATTAGTCATCTATTACCTCTCTTTCATCAAGGCATTGATGGTTTCAGAAGCATCGAAATTAAGAGCACAAAGGTGGGCCGCCCAAATATGTATCCAAGAACTTAAAGGTTCTTTCAAACTTTGAAAGTTGTTAAAAAGACAATAATTTTAAATTTTTATATTTTAATCATGTTGGGTTGGGCGTCAGATCAAGATTATGAGTAATCAAAGGTCTTAAATGTACCGCCTACTGTTATTCGTTATGGTTACTGCAAATGGTGTCCTTACTATTGAAAGAGAACTATTACAACCGGACAGCGCCAGAAAGAGTATTGCCACTGAAAGTGAAGGGTCAACTCCGGTGATACACACAAAGTCCCTATGCGTTGCATTTGAACCCATAAACAGTCCTTGAGTGTACCCCTAACCAGGCACTGGTTCGAAATCTCTCCGTGCTCGCGCATTATTTATGTATTTAGGGAGATAGCAAAGGTCCGATGGGCAGTGAGCAGTGGCTTCAGTCTAGTCAGAAGGCGAATGCTCCTCTAGCCCACCTCAAGTAGTCCTTGAGATGTAATTGACATTGGTTTCAACTGCCAAGACCTAATCGTATCATGTCTACGCCCAGATGGAGGCCATTATCCATACTATATGCTAGTGAGAAGGGACCGTTTGTTTCTGTGATCTAGGAAGTAGATGAAGAAAAATGTTTATATGCCACGCCCCGGACCGCCTGCCTTTGGCTCTAGAAGGTTTAATATTCACCCAAATTAAGAAGTTCTTTTATTTTTGCAAAATCCTGGATCAATAGCCTGAGAAGAAACATGAACATTGTTGTGAACATTGTTCGCCTTGCAATACTAATGTATGAAAGAAAAGGATTGTTAGAGGAAACTTGGTACCCTTATTAGAAATATTTGGTGGGGGAGGGGGGAGGGAAACAGTTTTCTACCAGGTGGGGGAATCTGAAAGAAGAGGGTTAGAAGCCATGCCTTAGATATTGTTATGGCATTGTGTATTTATGTATTACATGGACCCAAACAGGTCGTTCTCGCCCGCATCTGACCAAATTCCCTAGCTCAGCCACTAGAGATGGTCACCATTGTTGGTGGGAAAGCACTTACTGCATGGCCCGATTTTCAAAAGATTTCATTCCATCTATACCAGTCTCAGCCCATTTGGCCTCAGGGGCCTTGCAAGGTCATTTATTGGATGTTGTCCTCATGTAGCCATAGTTGCGGAGTCCCCCCCCCCTCCCCCGGAACATTTTAGACTGCCCCTAACCTGTAGGTGCATCATTGTTCCATTGAGAATACTTGAAAACACGTACTTATCTCACTCAAACATCCTTCTGAAAGCCATACCTAGAGATAGATACAAATGGAAACTGGCGCTGCCACTTTCTGCACCATCTGTGGTTATTATGAGAGGGCGCTAAGAGGTTTTCGGTTGAGTTGTATGGGTAGAGTGCTATAATATATACGTAAGTGGTTTCTAAATTCAGCAGAAATGTAAGACAACTCGAATAAACTAAGCAATGATAAATACAATTAAACAAATGTTTTGCGATTTGTTTTTTACGTTTATTATTCATACCTCATTTGAAACAACCGAATTTTAACCTGTATAACTTTCCACATCCTTAATGGAAGTTTACCCATACACCATATAATGTAACCGATATTATTTTAGTTTTACGCGCAGATTACTTTCGTTGATCATTATTCCAAGTTGTGTGGAGATCACATTGAAATGTTTTTCTGTAGATTAAATAGAAAGACAATGAAGGCATTAATAAAAAGTTATACCACTCATTTTTTACCTACTGATAACTTCATAAGATTACAAGTGTTTTACCCAAGTGCGTCTGCCAATTTTAAAAATTGTGTCAAAACTCTTGCTTTGTTTTAAGGAATTTTGTAACAAAGTATTCTTTTACGTTTTTGACCTTTAAGAGAAAATTTGCTAAGTTAGTCTCTCCATAACGTGGTTCACTCTGACCCATATGCAAATTATATTAAACATACAGCTCCTGCAACGTAAAGGGACAGTGGCGTGTACAGTAACCAATTACCAGAGACTCTGAAAAATGACTTAAACAAAGCACGGAGACTAATTTTATCCCTAAACTTTAACTTGTTTTTCATCGCAAAAACAACTTTTATGTAAATGTCCCCCACATATTCGAAAGACATTATCACATCGACCCCCCTCCTTGTCAAATCCTTGTGCATGAGGGTAGAGATTAGTACACTTTGTGACATTACTTAGTGCTAAAGCAGTGCAATGGTAGGCAAGCTACTTATTTTGTTTGCTGTTAGCATGGAGATACACAACATACTGCTCCTTATGACATAACAACCAACCAATACCCTTACAAAAAAAGTGTGGCATACCACATATGAACACACGTAATCACATGTGGCAGAGCATATGAAAATACATAACGAAAAAAGTGTGGTTGTGCGTGGTGACACATGTGGTATTGCAACCAATCTGACACAGGGGACCACGCTTTTCCCTGCATGACCTTGAAATCTGGGTCAAGTGGGGAAAGCTGTGTCAAGTTGTCACATGTGGCAAACCAGGGAAAAGTGTGGCAAACAAGGCCAGTGAATGAAATCCAACTATTGAATTTACTTTATTCATCACCACACTTCTCCACACATCTCCACACTTTGCCTACTTTACCCCAGTTAGCCTCTTGTTACATGTGTCAAAGCGTGATTTTCGGTTTTTCACACATTGCCTCATGTTCAAACTATGAAAATTCTAGTCAATGCATGGCACTTTGGAGAAGTGTGTCAACGGTTTATCAATGACACACATTGTCATATAAAAATTCACAGGAATTTCACTCCTCTCCACACCCTACCATAGTTTTGCACGGTTCGACACACTATTTCACGTGTGGTATTGGAACTTTTGCCACACAATTTTTTTGTAAGGGTAATCTTGTTTAACACAGATATGTTACTTTCCAAGGTGTAGGCATATACCTCTTGAGGTTACTGGACATAGAGGAGTTTCAGAGGACTGCGACTTCCGGGAAAGCCATTCATATCTGAAGCTTCATTGACCAGTGTGCTTGGGACGTTAGCGGCACTGACACCTCTCTCGAGAAGAAGAGCTGCGGCACCTGTTCATAAATAGCAGTCATAATAAAAATGAAAACGCTACCAAACTTAATATTTTCATGTCGGGATACAACGCATTGTTTGTACTACAGAAAACACCTTGCAACAATGGTGAAGTGAAGGTTGAAGTTACACAATTAATTAAGAGACAGATGTGCCTGATATCTTTACCTCGTTGAATGTTTCAAATGTTTTGGGGATAGGTTTATGATACTTTATTCATGGAGCGGTATGACAAGAATTCCCCTGCTACTCTTTCCAAAAGCGCAACACATTTCAATTGAAACAGAGTGTTTGTTTGATAAACATTGTTAATTTGTATTTTATAAAAAAATCGGGAGACTAGGCTTACTATCATTGCAACAATGTAACTTATCAATTAAAATTATTATTGATACTTAAAAATGCATTCACACTAAATAGAATTAGTGTACTCCGTGATCCCTATTCATGAATGGTGTTTGATACACTCATGCCGGAGAATAACTAGATCTTGCTTTACCTTTTGTTTGTTAACCTATTACCGTATGTGCATAACGGTGTCGGGCAAAAAGAGTTATCATTTTTAAAAAATCATAACTCTGTCATGCAACATCCACCAGCCTTTATTTAACCATCAAAATAAAGCCAACAAAAAGATCTGTCGAATGCCACCATTTGGGGGGGGGGGTCGTATTTGACATTGTTTCATAAAAAATCGTCAAAAAGTTGTTTACATTCAAAAAATACCAACAATTCAAACAATTGCTAAAAATGATGTCATAATTTAAAAAAAAATCAGTTGAGGCACTTAGAAAAAGGTCACCCTACTCACTTTTTATTCTGAATACCTAGGAACCTAAACAAACACCATAAGAAGTGATTAGGTGTCAGGGGTAGGGAATTTAGAGATATTTCAGATATAATTTTCAAAAATGAGTCATTTTCAGTCAAATTGTACATTTCCCTCCCAAAGACCCCCTCCCAATAAAAAAATACCTAAGGCAACACGGAAATGTCCGATCTTTTTCATTCAAACACCAAAATGTCCGTTATGAGCTACCTTACACAGAAACACCAAGAAATATGAAGAAATGGAAGGGTAGGGTGAGTTAGAGAGGTTCAAAGATCCAAGCAACTGCATTTTCCAAAAATGAGTCAAATTTGGCCCAAAACATGCATTTCTGACCCAACAATCCCCTCCCAATATCAAAAATTATAACCCACAACACCCCTCCGACTTTTTCACTCACTAAAATGTCCATTTAGAGCTACCTTAGAAAGCCCATGAAGCTCCGTTTACAGATCCAAAGTTGTTTACGTTTCCCTGTGCACTGAGCCGTAGCGTCCTGTGTAGAGGTCATATAGGTCAGTGTGTGTGAGTTCAGTGTTGGCTGTATAGCAAGAGTAAAATGGGCATATCTTCCTCATGTTTTGTCCAATTCCCTCAAATTTGGTATCAAATGAAAGAGAAAAGAAAGCGTAACAATCTCCTGAACCATAAATTACAAAATAATAGTGATCTGTATGGGTTTTCTACGATTTTCTATGAAAATTCGTATTACGTCATCTAATTTGCATATTTGCATACATAATGAGATTAGTTTACAAAAATAAAATATGCATTCAAATTCCCCCTCTTTGCTCTTTACAATGATATATAGGTTTTTAAGAGAATATTCTTCTAAATCAACCAAAAAATTCCTGAAAATATTCCTCTGTTTAAAAAGTGAAGGAGCTCATGGTAGTTATGTTCCAAAACATCTTCAGAGGTACTTGCAAGGCCAGTTAGAGAAAATTTGCCTGAGCTGGCTGATTTTCAAAGCAGTTTGGGGGTAACACCCTATTGCATTTAAAGTAATTATTGACAAGAACCCACGGAAAAATACGGAGAGTCCATTAATGAGAATGCGCAATCAGTCGTTTCGTTATTGCGTGCACTCTCTTTGTTCGTTATAAGGATAATATGCGTATGACTTGCATATACTAGCTGCATTGCAGCCTTTAACCTCCTACAAAAGCTCAAGTGTTTGATGCTTCGTGACAGTAAATACTGTTTCACACACAGAACAACTATTTCAGTGAACACGGAGGCTGTGTCCAGGGAGATAAAACTCGTCCTTCTTTGCGCTTTATCATAAGTACACGCATGCATAAAAGTCTGTGTCAGAGCAGGGAGGTAATAACAACCCCCTGGTCAGAGCAAACCTGCACCTGTATTCTTACCGATGATATGCATTGAAGACAAGACACTATGCGATGTGTATAGGCCTACAGAGTTCCAATTCACAATACTCATTGGGAGGTGCCTCCCTGCTCAATGTGACATTTTGCGATTTAATTTGTTTTGCATTATAACATTCCTAGGCCAGGGTGTAATTCAGAAGGACGTAAATTAGGTAAGCCCTTATGACATGTTTCGTTGATTATCATCAACGTATACACCAATTGAAAAGTGAGAGGACATTGATGATGGAACATGAAATAGTCTAGGAGTATATGATTCCTCGACCTTCAGTAAGAGGTGGTCCAGGCCGATGGTACCCCATACCTCACCTGTTGAACTCCATGATGGTAAACAAAAGTATTAACTCATCATCGTCGTGACGGGTATCGTGGTTAATCCTGTTGCTAGGACAGGTAACTCCTTGTCATGAATAGCAATTCCCTGGTTATCTTAACCTTATATTATCTTTTCATTACTGGATCAAGCTATGCTAGCCTCAGTCGGGTACCTGGGCCAAGTTCTGGCGTACGTTTTGTACCCTGAACTAATATGGGAAGACTCCAAACCACCATAATGCTAGGTCAGCAAACTGCGGACTAACTAACTGTAAAGAGTAAGCCTTTCTCTTTCATTTTAGCTTGCTAGTGGTAATTACATATTTCTCAGTTTGCATGCCGAAACAAAACAAAAAAGACAATAAATTTCATTATTTTTACCATTTACATTAACTAAAACAGTTAAAATGGTCACCGTTTTTGAACATTTTCTTGCCACGAGTCAATATATATCTAATTAGATTCCAGTTATGGAGTAGCTATTGCAAAAAGTTCTCCATACGAGGAAAGAATGATTAGAAGTGTGTTGCAGCAAAATTTGGACGTAACAAAATCAGTCGCATAAGTTAACCAGTTAAAAAGACTCAGAAGGAGAAAGAAGGCGAATCCACTGAATTGTTGTTGCTACATTTTTAGACGTACACTTAACCGTGGTCTCAATTTTCGAAGGACAGGTGCTTGAAAATTGTAACAAGAGAAAAACACAAGCTACTAGTGTTTAATTTTGTCTTGTTTTTAGGTTTTCATCGTTAAGATAGGGATTACCTTTTGAAAATAAGGAAATCTCCTCAAAATAATGACCAATGAATTAAACTTACACTCACTTTGTTTGCATGGTCAAGTGGTTAGACCATCCGACTTCCGGAAGGTCTGGGGTTCGACTCCTGGCCGCGTCATACCAAAGACTTTAAAAATGGAATCTACTGCCATTGTGCTTGGTGTTCAGCATAAACAGTGGAGTAGGGAAAACAAGCCAGTGAGCCACAACTGGAAAAAAAAAGGCGGTGGCCGGCCCGACTTAAACCAATTGGTTAGAAACCAAGCCGTAAAACCTCATCTAGCCTAACTCTCACTCACTTTGTTTTAATTCGACACTTCCATCAACCCCTCTCTCCGCTCCCCTCCTTAACAATGGAGCCTAGAAGCAGCGGCTGCGATATTGTTTCTTTTTTCTTCAGCGCTAAAAAAATTAAAGGTCGCATTCATCGTCCTACAAAGTTTGGAGATCAGCGGGGTTAGTATACCGTTTTCAAGTTGCCAGTAAATGGGCAAAATCAAGTGGGGAGCCTGCTTCAAAGGCATGTCTGAAAAACGTTTTTCCTTAAATTCAAGACTCAACTCACAGAACGTTTTTTTTTTCTCATGAGTTTTATGCACGGCACTAATCTCTTCATACTTAAACCTCCAACATTGGATTAATGTTTAATTTTCGGACTATGCCTTTCCCTGGTCCACTAAGTCGACCGTTGAACGTTCGGCTTAACGTTGGCATGCCACAACCTAGCCCTCGAACAGGGCTGTGCGTTACGTTACATGGTCTAGGCACATTACACTACACTTCACACTACACTTCACACTACACTTCACAGCCCTTGTCCGGATAACCCTAATTTTTGGCTAATTAAGATCCCACATTAAAATATGCTATAAAATTGGTGAATGTGATTCACTAAGTTATTTTATTACCACTAAATGCTGTCTTTGTGCCTCTGAACTGTAAATTTACTTGTAAAGCTGCCTTTGTTGATCATTTGCCATACAAAATCTGCAAATGTAAGGTCATGATCCTCCTTGCAGACGACTGACGTTGTTCGTAGTCACCGTCTCCAATACTTGACGGGAAGTGACTTCTTATGCAGCCTCACATACTAGTAAAGACAGTTGTCTCGAAGTGACTTCCGTTGCGGTAGACTGCGCAACTTCACTGTGAAACTATACTTATACAAACTATGTACGGTGATATACGTATAGGCCGCGTATGCATGCTCAAACCTTACACGTGCGTAGAGAAATGATCATTTGCTATAGGCTACATTGATTTGCAGCCACACTAGATTCTGAGCGGTTAGTAGCGCAATCAGTTTCGACGGGATTTTGACCCTAAAGAGGTCTCACGCAAATATATCGTTCACTGTAAGTCATGTCATTTTAACGCTTTAATTTATTGTTACGGTCAAATTTTTCACTAAAAATTCATCCATTCATGCATCATATTTTTGGAAAAATTTTTGCAGAAAGGTGAATGGGATACTAGAGGTCGCGTATGTGAAGTTTGGTAAGAAAATGTTGCTATTTGGGGACGTGAGAAATGACGCTCTGTGGGAGCCTGGGGGTCGGCTAACGAACCAAAAATCACTGTTATCCGGGCAAGGGCTGTGAAGTGCAGTGTAATGTGCCTCGGCCATTTAACGTAACGCTCGGCCCTCTTCGAGGGCGAGACACAACTAAAGTAACTTTTGCATAATGCAAGACTGAATACAATAACGCAAAGTAACAGAGATCAATTCAACGCAAATGGAATTTGAAGAAATACGTCTAAACATTCAATTTCTCAAAATGCCACAACTTGTCACCTTACGACGCAATTGGCGGCAATAATACCGAGTTATATAACTGGAAGAAGCGTATCTAGGGGTAGGACTATTGCAACGCTAAGGTATCTCAGCAAATTTATGAAAGTGCTTACATTACAATACCCGTGTAACATACAAAGCATAAAGCGAGGAACGTGTTGGGGTTTCGAGGCATATCATGCCCATTGACCAAAATTCACGCTTTCATATGCAAGTGCGTATTTTAGAGCAGCTTCCCTACATAAGCTTCAGTTTTGTTTTAAGTCAAACCGGACGCGTTTGACGTGCTGTACAGAACAGATGTGCAAATGTATGGACAGTCCGTAAAAAGGGTGCATGTAGGGGTTTTTCACTGACGTCACGAATGCATGTGACAGCAACAAAATCAGCCATATTGGACGTCAAACGTATAGCAAGCAACATGTTCCCAGTGTATAAAACTATTGGGCAAAGCTTAAAATGTTTAGACCTCAGGCCCGTACGCAGGATTTTTCAAGAGGGTGTGCGAATAGACCGTGTTACATGACGTCATCTTTTGTTTACGCAGCCATATTCAGGGCACACGTGGAAGAAACACTTTTGTACACTGTGTCTCTTCACCACTGACTAGTTTTGCACTACACCTTAGAGAAAGTCGTAAACCCATCCCAGATAGCTCCATCGAAAATGTACATACGTGCTGAAAGCGGGCGAACAATCTTGGCACAACCCTTTCAAAGGCGTAGCCTGAAGCAGATCCTTTTATAGGACGTTTTTCAGTAGACAGGCAGAGGAAGTGGTTTGAGAAAAACAAAACCCGAAAAATATGAAAATACATCAGCGAAGCGCACAACCAGTTAGCACGTAACATACCGAGGAAACGTTTGCCAAAATGCCTTCAAGTTACAAAATAGCACTTCTTATGTCCTGTATGTGCCATTAATATATTGTCTTATTTGGAGATCTCATGTCTCAGAGATTTACACTTTAGATTTAGAAGACCGTGGTAGAAAACGATCGGCACAGTACTGATCCCATTTCGTAAGACATGGAATTCATTGGCCTTATAGTGGGCCTTCCACGGGCACTGGGAATCTCTGGGGGTGATTACAAAATGGGAACAGAAGTATAGCATGAACAACGAGAATTCAGAGGCCACCTTCTACTGGGAGTGAGCAAGGGGAAAATAGGAACGGTCGAATGGGTATAGGATTAATGAGCAAGTTTAAAAATACTTTTTCTTCGTTTGCTTAATGTATTAACTCTCAGAATCTTCCGATAATGGTTGCGGGCAAAGCGCGCAGAAGAAATGTTGTTGGAAAAGAACGTAGCAAAAGGAACTGTGTACTCCAATTCTTCTAAACCACGCTGCGAACGTTACCGTTCTCATGGTATTTTGATTGGTACATTTTGCCCTGATGAAGGCCCCTACCTGGCCCCGACGAAGGTTGTTCCCTCCAGATTTCGGAAAAGTGTTTAAGAGAACTATTCCTAATATATTATTGCACTTAGCTGCGGATGTAAACCGTGAAGAATGCGCGCAAAGCGCACCGAAATTTTAAATTGAAAGTACCGTATTTCATTGCAAAAGTTGAATCCAGACCTTGCACACAGACTCTTTCAAATTTGCCAAACAAAATATGTCTACCGAGAAGGTAATAGCGAATTAATCCTCTAAATATTTTGATTATCATGAATGCTTCAAAAAGTGTACAACGCCTTAATCACGCATAAACATTAAAACAGTCGTCCTAAGTTTAACAACCCTTGCCGTTGAATGATGCCAATATGTTTTAGACGGTATTCGTAATAAGCATATAGCCATGAGGCTGTAAACCCTTGGAAACCGTTTTGGAAGCATTTGCAAAAAATTGGTATGGTTTGGTAGTTCTGATTTGATAAAATCATGAAAAGGAGAAAACTTATCAACAGTCGGGGCAGCTGACACCTGTCGGAAATGGCATGCCCTGCAGGTATTTTCCCCTCTACGGCGACGAAATGGCCCCATCCCAACTCGTTTACCGTACTAAGAGACAGGGTTATTTATAATAAGGGTGAGACTTATTCTATAATATTCAGCCAAAATATGAGGAAAAAGTAAGAAAGCTACACAAATTTTTGGTTTCTGTTGACGAAATGGATTCCTTAAAAGCAAGTACTGGTAAAGTGTCGGGGAGACTGTCCGCCGAAGGCAATTACACACTTTACCGCATCATGTGTGACTATGGCTCATTGACCACCTTTGACCGACCTGACCATTGCCCTCACAATGGTTCGAGCTGAGGCTAAGACAAAACAGATTGGAAACGCCAGGCTAGACCGCAGAATAACTTATTCTAAAGCACGAGGGTGTCATTGCAGACTTTGTCTATCATACTTAATTTCCAGAGTGTAAGCAGGTTGGCATCACAAACGCTCTAGATTGCGGGAAAGTGCGCTTGAAAACACAAATGTTTACTATAGATCAACGCAGTGTATCATGCTTGGTCGGCAAATATAGCGGGAAGTGACATTAAACTGGAATCAGGGTACATAGGAGCTGATGCAATGGCCCCTTTTATCACCCACTTGTTTTTCCTATTAATAAACATAAAACCATGGTGGCCGTCCCTCGGAAATTTACATCACACACAACCAGCTCAGTCATTACAAGAAAATAGGTGTGCAAAAGAAATTAAATGTACATGTAGCCTAACCTCGTTTCGAACATCGGAGGTACTCTAACCAATGATATTGCATGTCTTCGAAGGGCGAGGAAAATGGAGGTGTTGGAATAATGACGTAATCATGCTTGTAATTCTATCCTTATATTCATATGGAATGTGTTAAATTTGTAACAATGTTTGTTTCTTCCGCGGCATTGCAAGAGGAAGGAAGAAGTCATGAGTAGTGACGAACCACCCCTTGTTAACACAGGGGGTTTGTTTTCAAAGGGAGGTTCGATTTCAAAAAGGAAACCATTGACGAACCGCTCGAACCCCCCCCCCCCCCTCCGCGTGAGGGCCCTGACCTTCTTTTAGAAGAATGTTTTCCCTAGAACGAACGTGGGCAAATCGAGTTTTCAAAAAATTTTCAATTTGTTTCAAAATGAAGGTTAGGGTTAGAATTAAGGTTAAGGTTACGTGGATTGAGGTTATTTGGCCTTTTCTTTCATAATCCGGTGTCAAAATTACAAAAAAGGGCCGGAAAGCTGTCATTTTGGAACTATGGGTGTGGCCTATTTCCAAGAAGCTAATTCGTCTATTGGCATAATTTGCCCACGTCCGTCCTGGGAAAAAAATTATGCAACCGGACCCATTTTGACGTCACGTGAAGCTCTATGCATATGACGTCAGAGAACAGTGGCCTTCTATGGAGGAATTAGCGCGCATTATTGCAACTTACACCAACACATGCAGACAGATGATTTGCGTAGGGTACCGCTCGGATACACGCGTAAGTCTCATAAGTATCGTTTCCAGCTGTACGCATTATATACTGAAAAATTTACTTGGTTGTTCCATGCCTACCTTTAACAGCGGGTAGAAGATTATTCTAGCCCAGTTTACCCCCCCCCCCCACTTGCCCAAAATAGCTAACGTCCGCAGCTTCAGTAACCATTGTCAATTTCCAGTGGAAAAAAGAGGAGGGATTTGGAAGATACTTCAACCTTAATTTTTTTTATCTAATGTTGGGAAAAGCACAAAACATCAACCTTGTTTTATTAAGTCAGCAACACATTTATCGTAACTAAACAGTACTAGGCTATGTAATCCTGTCTTAGTACAATGTTCCGGAATATTAGGAATATTTTTTATGAAATCATTCAAAAGGATTTCAAGTAAAGATAAAGAGATGATTAGGATTCGATTTCATTTTGCACGAGACCATGCTGTACAGTGCAGACAATTTTGTCTTTTAAAACCTGCTATGTATACGTTATTGTGAAATAATCGAGATATTTCTTCCCAGACAGATTACTACTTAAGCAAGGACCTATGGGCTTGTGATAATATGGACCACGAACTTTATTATTTTGTTTTGCCGAATGAACACCATTTTCAGGCCGGTCAAGGTAGATTCACGGCAAGTGAGATATGCCATATATCAAAACTTTTGGAGTTACAAAAGGGCCCTTTCAATCCCAGTCCAATTCAGGGTCAACATCATTAAGCCCTGTTGGTAATGATTGTACTGATGTGATCGAAGAAATTACTGGTTTTAAAGGAGATATGACATACCCCAAACCAAGGACTTGTAGCAACTCCCTGTCTAAACATATTTAGAAATAACCCTGAAGTTCTGAATACAGTTAATGACTGCACTTTGACTGACATTCATTGCAACAATACACCTCCACTTTGGTCGGTCAACCAGGGATAACAACTCCCTGGGCAGCTGGGTCAACAATGACTTGCACAGTCGTGTTCGCAATTAAGCTCACGCACTATACCCTTACAAAAAAAGTGTGGCATACCACATGTGAACACACGTAATCACGTGTGGCAAAGCATATGAAAATACATAGGGAAAAATGTGTGGTTATGCATAGTGACACATGTGGTATTGGAACCAATCTTACACACAGGACCACGCTTTTCCCTGCAAAATTGTCACACCTTGAAATCTGGGTCAAAGTGGGGAAAGCGGTGTCAAAATGACACGTGGCAAACCACGGCAAAGTGTGGCAAACAAGGCCAGTGAACGAAATCGAACTATTGAATTTACTTAACTCAGCACCACACATCTCCAGACATCTCCACACTTTTCCTACTTTACCCCAGTTTGCCTCCTGTTACATGTGTCAAAGCGTGATTTTCGGTTTTCCACACATTGCCTCATGTTCAAACTGTGAAAATGCTGGTCAATGCATGGCACTTTGGAAAAGTGTGTTAACTTTTTATTAATGACACACATTGTCACGCCAAAATTCACAGAAATTTCACGCCTCTCCACACCCCACCATAGTTTTGCACAGTTCGACACAGTATTTCACGTGTGGTACTGGAACGTTTGCCACACATTTTTTTTGTAAGGGTACTGTATTTCCTCGAACCAGGGAGCTTCCTGCTCGAACAAATTTAAACTCAGTGCGGATTACTGTGGCTCTGTCTTGAAGGTGTAGGGCTAGAAGTAAACTTACTAGGGAGAATTGTTACTGTCTGGGGTAAAATCAAAGAGTCTTTAAAGTAGTACGACTGACTAGGATACTTCTAAGCAAAGGGTAAATATGTGAGAAAACCAAATGACGCGTTTACCTATTTTATAACAGGATTGCATACCTACAAATATCTCAACAAAATTAAATCACGATCAGTCTATGTTGAAAGGATAATCCTTACTCGGAACAAGCTAGCTGATTTTATGAAGCTGGCGTTGGACCAAGGGGAACTGTCGGTGGTGAGGATCAATAGTGGAGACTAAAGTAGGGTATCTCACTGTGACACACCCTACTTTAAAATTCTCGCTAAAGCCCTGGTGGAGAGACACTTCTAAACTTTTAATTTTGATCCACGTGTTTGTACCGACGTAATTTAAAAGAAAGACTATAGCTACGATGGGTACACGAGAGTCGTGCTGAAACAATATATTTTCAAGGGTTTACAATTCTATTTTCAATATTTGCAGTTTTGAAATTGCGTAGAAGTTCTCACTTTTTGACAGGTTGTATCGTCAGTAACAGCAAGGGCGTGTATCCATCTCCAAAGATGGGGGGGGGGGGACTTTTCGCCACTTGCCAATCGCCTTCCTGGGGAGGGGTCTAAGGGAGGGATGTCTCCCTCCCCTTTGGAAAAGTTGCTCACGAAAGGTGGGCTGGATGCAAAATGGTGCAACATTTGGTGCTTAATTTAAATTGAATATATCACCAAGAATTTTTACTTTTTTAGAAAGTTTTTCATCTTCCTTGCTTTAGTGAATATTTTATTTAGTTCTTGGGTAAATCAAGACCATACTGTGTGAAGTAATTGAACAGTAAATCGTTAGACTACATATACCATTAGCCAGGGGCGTATATACATGAATTTGCAGGGGGGTGAACTATTTGGGACCAACTACATTTCTTGGAGACCGACTCCCATTGACATAGTTGTATGATTCAAATTTCTTAGATAATTACAATTTACAGGACGGTAGTAAAAAACATAGGCGTACGGGACTCTTCCGATTTGGGGATAGAAAATCTTTTGCCCGAATCTCAAAAAATTGCCCGAAATTTGTTGCAGTTCAGGTGCATAAAAAAGACCACTAAGCCGTTACATCCGCGCAAAGCGCGCGAAAATTTTTGCACATTTTGGGGGCATTCGATCAAAAAAATCGGGAACTCAGTAGAAAATTGGGGGAATCTTTTCACTTCAAATGTTGTTCATGTCTGGTCTATTGTTACAAAAGCATATTGAACTGGATTTGAGACCGACGTTTTGGCGCGCAGTGACCGACCTTTGATTTTCACTGGGGGCCACCCCCTTCTTATTTACGCCACTGTCATTAGCATGTTTACTCATATCTAATAAAATTTGGATATGGAAGTGATCAGGACTGTGCATGTCAGAGCTTTTTCGAAAGTCTGATAGAGGTGATACTGGTAGCAATCTGTTCATTATTTCACTGTGGTACACCTTGTCCTTGCATAGTAGTCGACTCTCAACGAACCTTTCCAATATTTTCTTCAACTAGCATAAATTAGTTTTAGGAGCTTTAGTAAATAGTGCGAGTGGAATTCTGTGGCACAGAACCGACGGCAAACTACAGAGGCATCATGGGCATTTTTGACGTCGGCGTTAGCAATTTTTAAGTAACTTTACGATTTTGTCTCTTATTTCGAGCAATGAGTAAAGACCACAAACATGGAAATGGGGTAGGGCACCTCCCCTGTGAAAAAAAAATGGAAATTGGAAGGTGTCTAGATGGCAAATGGTGCAATATTTGGGAACATTTTTGCTTTTAAAATGTAGTGTCAATTTGTAACCTACTGTTATATTATCTTCTTTCACAGTTTTAGTTTTCATCATTTTGAAAAAGTGAGGGGGACTTTTTGGAGATGTCCCCCCTTCCAAAGAAGTGAGGGGGCGCGTCCCCGACCCCCCATGATCCAAGCCCATGAGTAACAGTAAAGAAAAGGCTACTTTTTTAGAATAAAGTAATAGGAAGATTTTTAAAATTCTATTAAAGTTTGGTCAGTGCACTTTCCTTCCCCTCTTTAGTTGGAATAGGGCTAAGCTTTTCTCATACCTGAGTACGCTTTCAACGAGTGAGGCAGATTGGAAATTTTGACAGCATATTAAGTATGCTATTTGCCTATTTGTAGAAATTCGTATTAATTTTAACAATAGGTACAATATTTCTCTGCAACGATAAATCCACTGTGGTCTTTTCTGTGAATATTTGTACCCCCTTGCCGACCATTGTGCCTCAACAGAACATATGGGTCCACTAAAAAGTTCCGCAATACATGTACAACCCGCATTTTTAAAATGTACGTAATTTTTCACAGTTACAGTACTTGCCGGCAACATGAGAACAGGCCATAGAGGTACCGGAGAAGCGTACGGAACCAACGTCACTATCGTGCCAGGTGGAACTGATTAAATAACCAGGAGCAAAGATATCAAGACATTCACCCCAGTTGGAGAAGGAGGAACGCCAATCTCCGTCATCTGCGGAACCGACGGTGATGGCCTGTTATCGTGGAATAATTAAAAAACGCACAATGAGTGACTGCTGGTGGATAACACACTTTTAATGATAATGACAACAATTACTACTGCATTCTAGCTATTGAAAAAAATTGACATAGCCAAAGCAGGAAAGGTACATACGGTTACACTATTTCAATCAAGACAATAAATATGAAATATCGGTATACTCTTTTTGACAAGTAGGGCCTATTTGATACAATAAGTGCACCAAGTTGTTCATAAGAGTTCTTACAAGACGAACTTCCCTTTGCATTTCAGAAGTTAGAAAATACATTTCATTCATTCAACTCTTATCTTCAAAAGCTATTTCGTAGCTGATTTATAAAAAGTTGGTTATTAATTCAATTATTTGAAATAGTGAATTACGCAGTAAGTTGTGATGTCCGTCTTTTAAAACTCGTATTACATGCTTTTGTTTCCTTTCGGATATTTTTTTTTTACACAAACTCGGCAAATGACCATTTTCGTGAATAGAACACCACGAGGAGTAAGGGAAAAGCGATTATCGGACAAATTATTAAAAAAAAAAAATACAAGAGGGCAATCCTCGGAGTTGCTTATCTCATCGCTAGCACGCGCACTGTACTGAGCCGAATAACTGGAGGACGCACATCAATGTGAAATCAAAAGATGTTATAAGCATAGATTCCAAACTCCTATACCTACACTGTAACGCTCAAGGAGACGCAAATATCGGGGCGGAAGTGTGAATTTTACATGCGCGCCGTTCTCATCGGTGATCTGCGTACAAAACTAAGAACGCGTTACAGAAAAGTCCATTTTTAAAAGAGGTTCACGTGCGTGCACTTTGAATCCGCGTTCCGTATACGCGCAGAGTACAGTTGTCGGTGCATTTATATCTAAATTACGTGACGCTCACTACCGCGAGCTTAAAAAACGAACGCGCCAATTGCTTTCCCTGTTATATGCGGGTGAAAAGTCAACGCACATTTTTAACTGCGTTTTTTGACGAGACCATGGTAACTGACCTATTTATAGATTGCGGACTTCAAAACAGTCATTTTGCGTTCATGACAGTGTGTTTGTTTGCCATGCCACGGGGAAGAAACATACTTCTCTCTGTGAATGGAATATATTGAGGAGTGATGATTTCTTAGATTTAAGAATGTTCCGAATTAACAAGTAGTTACACTTGTGCAAGACTTAAATCTGTGTGATTGTTTTCAAAGCGACTGAACATTGATCAGCACTTCCGCCCCGATATTTTGGCCTCCATGAGGAGTCAGCGCGCCATTTTAAGTTTGGAATCTATGCTTATAATATCTGGTGGAATCAGAGCAATATATATCCTGCTCTATGTGTGGAATATGGTACGAAATTGAAGCCGACTTGGAGGTCACGTTATGTAGGTCACCTGCGGAAATGATGTAACGCTGAGCAATGTGGGCATGGCAAGGCGCCCTACACCTGTAGCGTGCCTTTAACGCCTCTTCGCTCTCTAATGCGTTAATTCGCACGATCACCCATTAGCTCGCATGCACATCATTGCACTGCATCTAGTACATAGGTTGCCTTAGCAACATAATGAAAAGGCTACACATCAGTACCTGACGCAAATGTAGTACTTAACGCTAATGTGTGACAAAAACGAAAGTACTCTTACTTATTATTACCTTTAGGTTTACAGTACAAGTAAATCCAACCCCCAGAATACGCGGAATCTAAAAACTCTATTGGCCTACAGACTTCATGATAGCGCTAATTGATTAGGGTGTGTGCTTATTGGAAAGATACAAAGATATTATAAACATAGATTCCAAACTTAAAATGGTGCGTTGACTCCCCATGGAGCCAAAATATCGGGGCGGAAGTGCTGATCACTGTTCAGTCGTTTAGAAAACAAACAGTCAAATGGCTGTCTTACAAAAGTATGAATAATTGTTATTTCGAAACATTGTAAATTTAAGACGTATCACTCCTTAATAGATTTCACTTAAAAGAAGGGCTTTATTTCTTCCTTGCGGCATTTTGCATTGCATTAAGTCCACTTAAAAATGTATGGACAATAGCACGTTTGAAGCTCAGTTCATGGGCTTATTTAATGGTCAGTTTTTATTGAATCTTCAGGTAACGCACTTAAATGAGCCTTTAATACATTACGTGCTCACGACAGGAAATCAACTAGCGCGTTTGTTTCCCGAGCGCGCAGAAGTGTCAAGTCAAGCATAGACCTTATGCATATGATGTCACAAAGGAGAAAGTGCACCCTCCTTTGGAGGAAGATGGCGGAAAAGCGCGTATCATTGCAAGTTGCACCAATAAATGCAGACAGCTGATTTTTCAACCAATCGTATACACGCGTAAGTCTACTACACGTGGGGCGAAATCCACGCCACTCGTGCACGTGTGCTTCATTGTTTTCACCCAAAATGACGTCAGTTTGATGTTAATGCATAAGGTCTATTCCGAATAAAACACTGAGAACGGTATTCTGCGCGTACACAACTCTCACGCAAGCCACGCTATTTCAGGAATGTAATTTCCTGTGAGTACTTATTATTTTACGCACATCACCGAATGAAAAAGCGCGTATGTCAAATCCACACTCCACTTCGTTATTTGCGTCTCCATGAGGATTCGATCTCAGTAACAGTGTAGTTATAGGACTTTGGAACTATGCTTATAATATCTTTAAAAACATAACACACAACGCGCCGATCGCGGATGGCGCACTGATCTATGGGTAAGATCTACATACAGATCAGTGTGACCGTGTCTGAGGCATCTGCACGCGTACTAGTTCCCCTTCTTGGACCCTTTTGTTGTTGTGCACAAAGGACGGCTTCAGTGCGGTACGCAGAAAATATGTGCACATAATACGACGTCCATGCTTGCACGCGTTAGCATCGTTGGAATGGATAGTCAGTGTCAAAGGCATTGCAAGCATAGATTCCAAACTTAAAATGGCCCGTTGATTACCCATGGAGCCCAAAATATCGGGCCGGAAGTGCTGATCACAGTTCACTTGTTCAGCCGTTTTGAAATACAGGGAAATGGAAGTCTTACAAAAGTATTAATAATTGTTATTTCGGAACATTGTAATGTAAGAAGTGTCATAGTCCTCAGTAAAGGACTGTGGTCGTTCGCCTACTGCTCACTGAACACAATCCTTACTCCGACCATTGGAAGTAGCGGGGGGGGGGGGATCGGCCGTCTGTGTAATGGTTTAAATTGTCTTTCTTCTCACAGCAAAATTTGAAAGAAAAATCCTAATTTACTACCAGGACTTTCTTCTCCAGATCTTACAGGGAGTATTGCAGCTGTTTTTGATCACTGAGAATTTCTGGAAACTGCCAAAAATGTGAAATGCACCGATCTAAATGTAGGAATGGATAAAAGGCGCGCTATTGTTTAACATTGCAGCGTTGGGGAACCACTTCGTGTTCACAAGATGGCGCGAACTACTCCTCAACAAAAATGAATGAAAAATATTGGAAATTATGCTTTAACCGAAGGAGAAAACTAAAGGTTATTGTGCAAAAAACTTTTTTTCAATTTTGTCTACATTTTGTGTTATCAAATTTTTAGTAATAACTTCACTTTTTGACATGAAAAGTGAATCAAAAAGATTTTCTCCATACAGACAATGGTTTTAGGGCACTTAAGGTAGGCCTATGTAAGTTTAGAACATTGTGCGAGAATATTGAAGACGTTGATTGAATGGTTGATATTGGAAACTGATGTTCTGCAAATTTATGATTGTAAGGCTGTTGCAAATTGTTTCCACTAGGGACATACCTATTGAGTTTCCTTACTACCTCTTCACTCAACCTACACTGTAAAACCCAGTTTGTTGGGATAACTTATCAGACTTGAGGTAACTTGCTGCATGGGCCTTTTGAAGTTCAGGAAACTGAGTTTCTCTTTGTAATAAGATGTATAATCGGAGACACTCAGTTACCTGAAAAATAAAACAACTGCAATATAAGTGTAAGATTTAGAAAGGAAAGGAATGGTCGTAAATTTAGAATTAAGGTCCTAGCTTTGCTATAAGAAGAAAATTAATTTCCACCAGCACTGTTCTGGTCGAAGACCCCGAGTTTTCAATGGGTCGGTGTAAGAACCGTGTATATAGGGACCTATCGGCGACCGGCTATACACGTGCCTTTACTGAGGACTTGTTTTTTTTCAGGGTCTATACCAATGGAAAATTTGTCTGCTTTTGAAATTGTCAAAATTGATGTGTGTCTTAACAATCTACTTTTCTTTTAAAAGCAGAGAGATCAGTAGACTTAGTTATTCAATTGAAGGGAATATTAGGCATAAAAAATGATCCCAGAGGCCAAAATTTCCCGACGAAATACAAAGAAACTGCGAATTTTCAGTACCACTCATTTCATGTAGGTTTGAATCTGGGAGTCCAAATTTTCCCCACGTACTGCCTGGTTATAGGACTACCCATTAACAAAAGTTAAGGTCATTGGTATACACACTTTAAGAGAATCTTGTACTCAAATTTGTCCCCCGGCGCCAAACTTGCCAAAATTGCCGATTTTTGACGAAAAGGGCCATATTCGACAGGTCACTTCAACAAAAGGGATCAATATTTTGGGGAAAACTTTCAGTATATTTTCAGAGACTGTGTATATTTTACCACCTTTACTCCTAAAAAAGTTTTAGATCTCAAATCTTGGCGCAGCAGAGCCTTTCTTGAGCCAAATCAGCCAAAATGGTCAAAATGGCGGCCATTTTGAATTGGCTGGCTACCCCCCTTGCACATGAAAAAAATGGAGCACATACTTTTCTGATTGTCTGATGTCTACTCTACATCTTATCAAAGTTTTACCAAATATAGCAAGAAAAAATGCAAACCCCCCAAAGTTACGAAACGGCCTGGACTATTTGCAAGACATAAGTCGACACTCTGGGTCCCTTCCCACGAAGTTTGAAAAAAAAATCGGTTAAGCCGACTACAGCAATTTTTGAAAAAAAATTGTACATCTGACCCTCTGTCACGTAACCCTTATCCTCAGTTGCTATGGCAACCACATATTTTGGTAGACTTGTCATCCCTATCATATGTGTAAAGTTAAGTGTATGTGCAATGTTTCCTCTTGTAATTATAGCCAAAACAACAATTTAGCACACTTTGACCATTGACCTCTGACCTTTGACCTTTACTTCCGGGTGGGTGAGACGTATTTCCCCACCCTAGGGTACCTTCCCACCAACTTTGAAGAGAATCTGTCCAGCCGTTTAGTAGCAGTTTTCAAAATAAGAAGATGTAAATTTGTCCTTCTGTCACGTGACCTTTGACCTTGGTTGCCATGGCAACCACATATTTTGTTAGCAGTAGAAACGTTTATCGTGTGTGTGAAGTTTTAGGAAAAAGGCATGTTTCCTTATGGAATTATACTAAAAATACTAAAAATTGTGATTTTTTACAAAATTTGACCTTTGACCTCTGACCTTTGACATTCACTTCCGAGGGTCTGGGAGACGAAAGTTTTTACACTGGGGTACCTTCCCACCAAGTTTAAAAGAGTCGGTCTTGTCCACAAGGAGTTTTTGACACACTTTTTTTGTTTAAAAAATATGTAAAAATAGGTATTTTCCCTTCCATCACCTAACCTTTGACCTTGGTTGCCATGGTAACCACATATTTTGATAGTACTAGATAAGTTCATTGTATATGTGAAATTTCATGTCAATGGGATGTTTCCTCTTGGAGTTATTGTAAAAAAGTGATTTTCACCAAATTTAACCTTTGACCTCTGACCTTTGACCTTTACTTCCGGAAGTCATTGTAGCACCGGGGTCTACCATATGGCACCTTCCCACCAAGTTTGAAGAAAATCGGCTTCACCGTTCAGGAGATATTAAGAAAACAAAATTGGACACACACGCACGCACACGCACACACGCACACACCGACACGTTTTGACCCCTCTTTCAGTTATGGACTTCTGGTCACCCTGGGGTACCGCACCATGGTTTAGCCCCTTAGACTAGTGACTTGGGAAAATTAACTGTTACCATGGCAACCGTTGCTATTTCAGCTGGTATTGCCGTATATAGCCCAACAGGCCAAATGACTACAGTATCTCATCCTCCTCAAGGAGCGATGAGATAATAAAACGATGGTCACGCTGTGAAAGTTGCAGTAACTTAAGGGAAAACATAAAAATGCTAAGACGGTAACCCGAGTTGCACAATTAAGAGTTAAATCACAAATTATTGCCCAGTTTATCATTTTAAATTGATCAAATTAACTCCGATATGTTATTACTCGGCTCCCCACTGTCCCGTGCAGATGGGGGTTGGACCGACCACAATCCTTTCAAACATGTGTAAAATACAGTTTTGAAATGTTTCACTTAAGGTACACTTGAGAAAAATAAATTGAAATTCTCAAGCGTTTTATTTAAAAATCAGTTTTTTCGTCAAACTGTCATCTGAACTTTAACTTGTACCTGTGGCAAATCGACAGGGTATAAAGTTGACAGCAGCAATTTTCCTTCCCCAACTCACTAACCCAGGGCACAAATCACTAAAAATAGAATAACAGATAGGTACTGTATACAAAAAAATGAGATAGTGACATCCAACGAGCTTACTGAAACATCAACATTACGTTAGCAACTCAGAGTCAGTCACTAAGACTGTAGCTAAGAGGCATTTTTTCCGCATTCCATTATTGTATCCGTTATCATATGAAGTTAAAGATGCAATCACAGATAATGTTAGTTTGCAAGGAGTCAGAATGTCGCCTTTTTTTATGCTGTTGCCTTTTGTGTCAACCTACCGACGTTTCTGAGGCGGGGGAGTAATTGCAAGCATCGGCATTTTCATTTCCAGCGGCGACGACAGCGGGTACGCCCGATGCAACCAGATTAGCAACAGCCGAGTTAAGAGGGACACTCGTATCAGCATCAAGTGACATGGAGGCAACACAAAGACCTCCGCAATCGTCTTTTACATAGTTCACACCTGCCGAATGAAAGAACAAAATTATTAAATGTTTTAAAGGGGCATATTGAGTTAGTTCACGTAATTCATAATTTTGTGTGACACCTGTTGAGGTTTACTCACATTTCGATAGTAAATGGTCATACTAAGAGATTCAGCACATCTGACACACAACTGAAATCATTATGGTAATGACAGGGTTATTTATGAGTAAAATCATTTCTTACAAATTCGTGACCAGACACTTTTAACAGTTAGTTAATCTATGCAACCCCTGTTCAAAGACAACCAATGAGTGAGGCTTATCCTAACTGCATTGACAGGCTTGCAACTCCTATAACCAAGAGCTGCTGTGATTGAAGATAATTGTTTATAAGTGTCGTTTATTCCAGAGAGGCTGGTCTATCATGGGGTTGGACAAGCTTGGTAAACTGCAAGCTCTAAAACCCATAAAAACTACAATTTTCACATTTTTGGTCACTGTAGGAAGTGAAACATGATCAATGAGGCTAATTAGAAGCATTGTCATGCAATGATTCCCTTCAAACTCGTCACAAAATAATCGATATCAACTCAATGAGCCCCTTTAATGTGATCAGTAGTGAAACGAACGTGAAGTGCATTACATCGGTAAGACAGCTCTTTCAAAATTCATTGTCAATTTTAAATTCACACCAGGTATCGTGACTTGTACAGTATTGTCTGGAACTGCACTTTTCCAATCCAGATTTGGAAGAACCGCTACCCTTCATGAACAAAACTTCCCTACCCAAAAATTAGAAAAAAAAAATTGGAGTCGTGAAGATTAGCTAGCGTACTCATTTGTTGGAACAACAATATTATCAAACCGAAAAATTCTATCTTCACAGTTTAATGATTTCGAGGTCCACCTACAACAACACCTCCCTCTGCCCCTTCCATACGCACCCACATACATACACACTAACATTTAGTACACACGCAAAGAATTCCTAAGTGGCTATAGACTGCACGAAGAAAAGGGTGTAAGATATTGACAACTTGCTGTTACAAGCCAGTTCCTGAAAAGTTTAACCAAGGTAAATGTGCGCAATTGAGGAAAAAAAAACAGTTGCTATAGTAAACCAAGACTGTCCGAAAGTAAAACAATTGAATGAAGAAAGTAAACAGGTTTGGAGGGCATTCTGAGGATTGTTGTGTTCTAGTTAGAAAATAGCCAACTTATGTACCACCAGGGACACCTTTTACCCTTTTAAGCATATTGGGGTCTAACCAAGTGTTCGCTGGTTCATATACACCTGTAGGTGTGATTGTTTTTGTTTTCGGTGACTGTTGAGTAGCTTTAAGGAGGAATGAAAAAAAATATGTTTCGTCTAATTTTTTTTTCCAATTTTTTTATTTATTCATCTATTTACAGAGTAGTCCACCTTAGTTTCGCAGCTGGTACTCTGTTGAACTTTGAACAGACTTACGAAGTTTGAATAGACGTATGAAGTGTCACCTTTCTTTGCAAACCTCAGCATTTAAATGCAAGGTAGTTCACGCAGCACGTACAGTCTTAACTACTGGTAATGGCTTTACAGCAATTAAAAAACTATAACCTTACCATCAATTAAACGAGAGACGGTACCTATACCATTACAGCTAAGCACACGAACATTCCGAAGAACAACGTCACTGGCAACACCAAATGAGTTTCCTCCAATGGTTCCGGCGCAGTGAGTACCGTGTCCATTGTGGTCTTCACCCTAATAATGTCAGAAACAAAGGCAAATGTCGGAAAGAAAGCTGTACGTGAAAGTGTTAAGTTATAAATTAATATTGCGTTACTAACCAGTTCCAAGGATTTAAACTCCGACCCTGCTGCGCAGTCCGACAGTGTTACGAGCAGGCCCGTAGCCAGGAAATCTGATATAGGGGGCACCGACACCGCATAGAGGGGCACCGAAAAAGATTATGTTTTTAGTCAGTAGTGCCACCATATGATTACAGTTTGAGGGAACTACAGATGATATCTCAAGCTTCAGATGGTCGTTGTCGTATTTATACTTTGAACGAAATTTTGCATGAACAGAAAAAGTAAATTTGTGAATAAATTTGTGGTTCGAGTAAATTTAGCTTCAAACCATATAGTCGTCGACTTACGAATGTTACCCAAGGTACAAGATTATTACTACACGAAAGCCCCTTGATGTCCGGCATCTAACTTTGAGCCTTCATCTAGCTTGGGAGGAATAGTTCACTGGAATTTTTGTGGTAATAATGGTCATGGGTGATATAACTTCGCTTGTGAGAATTGCGCGCAAAGCGCAGAAATTTTGCGGGAAAATTATTTACCACGTTAAAACCTGCATACAGACTCGGCAAGTGGTGGTTAAAGATAAGCCCAACTAAGGGACCAAGCTCCCCTAAGGGGTCCAGCAACCCTAAGCCCCGCCAGAAGCAATGGGTTACAGGAAGGATGCCGTACGCGAAAATTTTTGGCGCCCGGCGAAAACTTTGGGATTCTGTTGAAGAAAAATTAAAAAGATTTGGTTCTTATTAAGGAAATTAGTAAATTTGGGTTTCTATGGAAGAATCTGCCCCTCCTGGTCCTAGACAGTTCCAACTCTCCTGACTAATTACTCCTTCCAAAACAGTCTTGAGTCCCTCCTTGTGCAGACACAGACCTAGTTTATTGCTTAAGGTTACTATAGCCTGGTGGGCATACAAGGCCATAATATGTAACCAGAACATTCTCTGCGCATGCTGTGTATTGTGAGGTACTCTGCATTTTTTGACTTTGATGTCAATCAAAGAGCATTCACCAATGACCAATCGGGAATTTTGCTTTTTCCAAACCAAAATGGATTTGGGGTGATGAGCGTCTGTCTTTAAGAGCAAAACCAAGACGCCGGGTGATGCCCCCTTCCACCACCCCTGGACATTGAGACACTTTACGTTTCTTACAAAAAAATATTTATTATGATGTTGAGTCTGAATTAAGAATCTTCCAGATCGTAAGAGAAAGAGGATGGAACTTCTCATAGATTCAATTTTGTGTTTTTCCGGAAGTCACACCTACACGAAAGAACAATAGCCTAATTGGGGAACCTGTATCTCTATAAATTAAGCCAACATATCTGAAACGGGTGTTAAAGCTATATGTAACTGAAGATGAAAGCGCGCGTAGCGCGCGATAATTTTTGTAATTTTAGAACAAAAATGTTCCTTAGAGCAAAATACGTTCATTATTAAACACCCTTTTGGGATCATTTTTGGTCTAAAATCGCTTAATGTCACACCAGGGCCACCGTTTACATGTACTAAAATTTTATTTTCCATCGATTTTCCGTATGGGGGCACAGTGGTCTGCACGGCGGGGACACGGCCCCTCCGTGCCCCGGCTTGATTACGGGTCTGCTTACGAGGCATTAACCATTTCCAGGGGAAACTGAGATCCACACTTCCACAATCGAACTGATTTCGGGGAAATTCTATTAATAGCGGTGATTATATCCAATCTCGAATTTTATGTTTTAATCGAGGCATTGTTCGGACGAAAGTGCTAGAATTTCCTCTTAAGCCAGAAATTGCTGGAATGGCTTCACTAGGCTGTCTATAAAAGCTAACAGTTGAACTAAGATTTTGAGAGATAGTCAACAATTTATACAACAGCCTGACGTATTACTTCACCCAAACCCAGTCGTCGTGGAAGACAATATTGCAGTGTGTGTTACACACCTCACTGCAGCTGTGTTACAAGCTGTTCAACCTTCGTTCATCAAACTGCAACGGGACACCTTGTTAAAGAACAGTCGCTTAGAAAGATTCTCGTCAACGCAGACACCAAAAAAGGCCGAATCTAGAACGTTCTGTTTACTGTTGCCGCTTCATAACGCTATCGTCAACCGTATAGGGCCTATATCCACGAGAGCCTAACGACACAAGCTACAACGGTGGGATTGTGGAGGCAAGACTAGATGTAAGTATACAGAGTACAGTAAATATTGTAAATACAGGCAGTTCAATTTTGGTATACTTTTCTGTACGAGTTAAGGAAAAAGGGGTTAATAATAAGTGGTTAAGACTTTAAATCCCGTTCTGCATTCCTTTGCTGTTGCTGGTTAGTGTGTTATACCTAGTCGTAACAATTGGTACAAATACTCAAAGGTATGGTTATGATGTATCTTTAATATAAAGGGATAAGTAAAGTATTATTTGCAGTAATTTTGAATTATCAAAAGGAAATCATCTTGCTCAATTAAATCCAGCAATGTGCTCTGTACGTAGACTACGATTATGGCATAGGGCCCTGATTGGCTAAAAAATGGCACACTCTTAAAGAGACCAATCACAAGGGGTCAATAACCCAAACTTGGATTAGAGTGGTGTGTGCAACTTCAAACGTCGGAAAAATATGAGATAGGTCGTTGTATATTGTTAACAACTCATGAGCAAAATTCTTGCTATTGAAACTGAACAGGTATGCGTTCTTCTTCGCAATATCTGTCATACTGAATAAAGAAACTTAAGTCAAGATTGTACTGTCTTAGTAAGCTTATAACCAATTCTGTGATTTGTGAGGTGTGAACCAATTGTCTTATAAGTTCGAGTGGAAATGGTGGGCCACGAATAATGCCGGGATCGATTCTATTATTTAGCCGGCAGGGGCTGTGATTGGAGAGCACAAGACGGTAGACGAGTATTATTATCATTATATATATATATATATATATATATATATATATATATATATATATATATATATATATATAAGGTCAAAGTACTGCGTAGCACTTATGAAGTAGGTAGGTAAAAAAGAAGTAGTAAATAGTGCTAAAAGTTTGTGAAAAATTCCACGACGTTTCGGGTTTAAGCTCTTCATCAGGTGGCAAAAATGCAACTTGTGGTAACCACTTAACACTGTCTGTTTTCCTAGCAGGTTTTACCGTGCCCAACTTAATTGTGCATTTTTTAAATTGTACGTTTGGCCGTGTCAACGATCAGTTGCATTTTTGTTGCCACTTGATGAATGGTTTAAACCCGAAACGTCGTGGAATTTTTCTCAAACTTTTAGCACTATTTACTACTTCTTTCTTCTCTCTCTCTCTCTCTCTCTCTCTCTCTCTCTCTCTCTCTCTCTCTCTCTCTCTCTCTCTCTCTCTATCTATATATATATATATATATATATATATATATATAAATATATGTATACATACATACATACATAAAAACGAGCCAAATAAGACTACTTGGAATTAAACTAATCATCCCTTCCATAAAGAATTTTTTTCAATATAAAATTCAGCAGATAGTGCAAGTAGAGAAATATAATGTTACACAATTTTTTAATTTAATTTATAATGTTGTTCAAGTCACTCACTCCTGCATTTTACAATTTCCAGACAGGGAAAACTCAGGGAATTTGCACACTGACTAAAAGATTATCTTTCTGAGATTTTGACGTGTGGCATGTGCATGTATTAAGCCCTGATGTTAGTTAATAGAAATATAATGTTACACAATTTTTTAATCTAATTCATAATGTTGTTCAAGTTACGCACTGCATTTTACAAAACTCAGGGAAAACTCAGGGAATATGCACACTGACTAAAAGATTATCCTTCGGAGATTTTGACGTGTGGCATGTGCATGTATTAAGCCTTGATGTTACTTAATAGAAATATAATGTTACACAATTTTTTAATCTAATTCATAATGTTGTTCAAGTTACACACTGCATTTTACAAAACTCAGGGAATTTGCACACTGACTAAAAGATTATCTTTCGGAGATTTAGACGTGTGCATGTACAGTATTAAGGCCTGATGTTAGTTATTAGAAATATAATGTTACACAATTTTTTAATCTAATTCATAATGTTGTTCAAGTCACTCACTCCTGCATTTTACAAAACTCAGGGAAAACTCAGGGAATTTGAGAATAATAGCAAATATCAGGGAAAACTCAGGGAATTTGAACACTGACTAAAAGATTATCTTTCTGAGATTTTGACATGTGCACGTATTAGGCCCTAATGTTAGTTATTAGAAATATAATGTTATGCAATTTTGTAATCTAATTCATAATGTTGTTCAAGTCACTCACTCCTGCAGTAAATCATGTGTCCACACCATGTTCTGAGCATTTCATACGACCAAAATATCCTTAAATTTCCAGATTTACTCAGGGAAATGCCAGGGAACAGGGAGGGATTTTTGTTTTCATGAAATGCTGCTAACCCTTTTTTATCTGAATAGAAATCAGTTAAAGTAGCTCAGTAAGAAACTGTTGGATGTATCATTGAGAGCGTAATTAAGGGAAAAAATTGAATAATTTGCCTTTCATATATAACCCAACAAGACAAGCTTTCAGTTATCCCCTAATGTAAAACTATGTAAAAATATTATCATATTGTATGTTTTCTCTTGTTTTCTTCTTCCTGCACAAAAAAGTAAGTAAATAAAAAAGAAGAATTTAAACAGACATTTTCTTGTCATTTTTATGATCATGAGTAGGCGGTTTTGATTAGGTGCCCTCGAGTCATCAAGAATTGAGCCATTTACAGAAAAATAACCTGCTGGGCATGTCCAAGAAAATGTGTAGTACACAATAAAAAAATGCTATGATGTCAGCTATTGGAATTTAAACTGCAGCTATCAAAACCAGAGAGATGTCATATTAACGTCAGGAAAATGACGTTACACGTGTTAATGTCGTCACTTTAACGTCACAAAGACGTCTTGTGACGACTGACATGACGTCATATTCACGTCTGAAAAATGACGTCACAGTGACGTGTCTGTTTGGTGCAGGGATACGTGAAAATGACGTCATTTGTGACGTGAAAATGACGTTAGCCCTGACGTTAAATTGACGTCATTATGACGTGTACTTGCTATCAGGGTATATATTTGTACTTTAATTTCTTAGAGTTTTATTTGCATGTTAAATCACTTTTACCGTGTAATATTTCTAACGTTCTTTACAATGATTTTCTTCCGTTTTTCTTACTTCTGTTCATTGCTCCTTTTAATTTATCCCTACCGAAGTAAGGCGCGCAATACATTTTTATTTTACTGTTCCAATCGCCCATGCGGACAAAGAAGGTACCAGATCCCCTTTCCCCTACCTTTTCCCTACCATATCCTTTCTGTTTGGTATGACCTGACATGAACCACTCTGCTGGAAACCTAATGATATAATCCCTATGTTCTAACATGGCGGTGTGCAGGCCATTTGCGGCCCTCGACGTGAAATGAAATGGTCCCCGGAAGATAAGAGCAGCCCAAAATACAGATAAGTATTCACCCTATTTAACTTAATAGTTTGTCCACTAAAATTATCAAGAGGTTAAAACCTAAGTTTAATGAAACTCACGGCACAAAATGCTTGAGAACCCCTGCTTAAACCTGTAAGCCTCTGGTAAGCTCGTGACCCTATGACTAATGGCCGTCAACAGATACAGGGCGGGGGAACATGTCCTATCATTTTTAAGAAGTAGGATTTGATATCATTGTCCCCTCCACTTTTTTCGTAGCCTCCAATGGCTATTTCAATAAAACTGGATTAAAAAAGTGAAAAATATATCTTATTTAACTTCACCAAACATGCAGAATCTAACAATTTCAGAGGACTGTGAGGGTGCCGAGAGGGTTTCGCAATTGGTACTTGCATTATACTTTCTGCTCTAGGTAATCCCCCCCCCCCCACACACACACACAAAAGGAAAAGTTCTTTACAGCCTTAAAGGAACCGAATCAAAATAAAGAAGCATAACAACACGTTACCTTGCAAGATGTATGCTACCAGGCACCCCAGAAATAATAATAAAAAAAAAAACAATAACGAAAACGTACTGATCCGCCCTCGTAATCGAAACCAAACTCGACGCGTCCCCCAAAGTCGATGTGGGTATGTCTTATACCAGTATCAATGACATAAACAGTGACATTGGTACCATGACCTGAATATAAAGACAGAAGCATTTATTATGGTACTTATAAATCAACTTTGTATTCAATACAGTTTCTTATTCATTCCATGCAATTATTGTATGCACTGAATAAGGGCGGGGGGTGTTCGTGGTATGCATTAAAATGGACATAACTAACATACTTTAGAACAGCGATAAAATGAACAGGTGGGTATCAGAAGAGATACTCAATAGCATTACAGGTTTCAAATGAGGTGAATAAAACGGACGTAAATTGTTTACAAAACTTCGAGCAATTCTAGCCTTCCATAAATGCACCATTGCAATTAAGTGGCAAGTATATGAGTACACGATATGGAAGCTTTTTAACAGATTGAACTCTGCCAACTCACCCTTCCCTTTCCTGCTTAGAATGATTTGGGTTGTCCCGAAGGGAACACCTATGTTTAGACCCTCAATGCTGACCATCCAAAGCGTCTTAAAGGGGAGATAGCATCACCCACAACATATTTAGGAATATGATCATATCTCTTAATACAATTTGTGACTACACTTTGATCGGCATTAATTCAAACAGGAGCTTTACTCTGGTTGGTCAAGGATGACTTGTGCATACAGTTATAGTATATTGCTCAGATGTGGCGTTGTTGTAATTTAAACTCAGTGCAAGCTACTGTAACTTTTACTAGGAAGTGTAGTAGGTTGGTGTTTGTATTTAAATTGAACAAAGGGCTAAAATAAACTTAGTAGGGATAATTTTCACTGTCTGAGGAGACTATTGTAGAACTGAAAAAAATATTCCACTGACAATTTCAGAAGATCACAATGGGAGAAAATAATTTTTTATCACATGACTTTCAAACCTCACACCCATAGTAAGTTCATTACTCGCCTTATTTCTTGTAAAACTGACTTCGAGTTGCTTCACGGTTACAACATGTAATACGGCAGATTGCTTCCAAAATCTTTTGTTGTTCTTCAAAATTAAAGTGTTTAATTTGACTTTGAACTTGGCACCAGGAAAATATTCAATAACATTCATTTTAGTTAAGCTTAACGTGTTGTAGGAATAAAGGGTTACAACTCTGAAAGTATTTGCATATTTCATTTGCAAATGTCAAGATTATAAAGGAATACAAAAGATGTTCAAGTATTCTGCCTGTATCATGATATCACAAATTTCCAATAATGCAATGCACTGCTGGGAATTGAATATTTTTTAAACAAAACATGGAAACTTCAAAACGGAGCATGCATTTGAGATGGGATTAACACCTGTAAAGAGAGAAAAGTTTAATTTTATGAAACTCTAGTATTTGTCCCTGAAATATCCCTTTAAGTAGCATGCATTTCAGTGTCAACTGTGATTATAATCAGCACACATTCCGCCATCCTGTAAAGCATTTGAAGTCGAGGATGCTTTTTCATACTTGCCTACGTAGCGGCTCATTGTGGCTTCCGCCATTCGAGTCTATACCTGTAAGTTCTATCACAGCGACGAGCTGAACAAATAGTGGAGTTCACTCTGTATGCGTATTCTTTCTAGAGCTCACGTCTCTGTGTAGTATCTCAATGCTGTTTGGTTCGTCTTTTGGTGTACAATATAAATTAAGACAGCTCTGCAAATCGTTACGTTATAGCTAAAAAGTTCTCTTCAGAGAGAGATGCAGTATAAGTGCTGCCAAACTAGACTCTGAAGATCTATTAGAATTGAGCCGCTCCCGTCTCCATAGTAACATCCCTATCCCGTTGCTCTATCATGAACCTAAACTGTGGTAGACACGGGTCGCAGGATGGGCACAAATTGAAGTTACATCAAGACGGTCAGAGCCATTAATAGAAAAGAAATATAAAGGGAGAAGGGTTGAAATAATTCGCTGTGAAAATAAAGAACTTCTCCATGCAGTCTAGTGGCAAATTGACCCAACGATAGGAGTCTTCATGCTTATTTACTTGAGTAAATGCTACTAATTTGAAAGCAGGGAAATACTTATCCTATTTTAAGTCAAAAGTAAGTATGCTTCAATGTTTTAATAAGCACTATTGTTTTCATTCGTCATTTAACATCCTCATATAAGTTTTAGCTGAAAACTTAATATGGCCGCAAACTTAAATGGGAAGAATATACCCTAAAAAAGATTAAACTCTATTTGATAACGTGTGTGTTTGTTGTGGACATGTTCCACAGGAAGCAGAGTCTGATGGGACATTGTATGATTATCAGAATACTACATCAGTTGCTGTGAATCATTTAAGCTATTTTTCATCTTTGCTTTCAGGCCAACGTCCTTCCTCTTACTCCCCCCTTGTAGGTTGTAATTCTTGTTTTAGAATAGTAAGGTAGAAATTATTCGTGAAAATATGTAACTAAGGCCATGTTGAGATCAACTTGTGGGATCTATGTATAGTTTATCCGTTTGGCGATTGGCCGAACTCTTTAGAAAAAGGGATACCATTCGAGCCTATTTGTAATACTTGAATTTTTTATCAGGGAGTTGTCAGTGAAGAAGATTCAACACTTTAATGTCTTTTGAGTCTAGGTAGTTGCCGACCGTAGCTCCCTATTGTCTTGCTCTTGAAACCCCTCTTAGACGTGAAAGAGATTTTGGTGAAGACAACGGCATGTATCGTCTTCTAGATCCCAAAACCTCATCCTGATGATTTTACCAATTGGTATTACATTGCCAGTCGTCAAGGAAAAATAAAAAAAAACTTGAAGCTTTCGTCGTTTGTCGTCGCAGTTAACGTCATTTCAATTAAATTTAATCAAAAACTTTTTAAAACCTCCTTCGTTGACAATGCTTGCTACTAATGCGGAAAGTTGTGAAAATTGTAATTAGTTTTGTAGGCTTGAACAATGTGTCAATTAGACAATCCATCAAGATCATAGGAACACAATGAACTTATAGTAGCTAAACGTTTATGGACAGTTGTTTCACTCAAAATCTTTATTGAAACTTAGACCTTGTCGGCAAAGAGGCTGCACTTCAAAGTAACGTGTTAACAGTGACCTTTGTTTCTGGATTACCTCGACTTGAAAGGAGCAAACAATCATTAAGAAGTGTAGGTCAGAAAAGGCTAAACGGTGGGAATAATGGGACCTGCCAATCAAATTTTGTTACGTGAAAAGGGATTAAATTATTTTCAAGCACATATTGTCTGATGGATTTAAGCGTTAGATCTCCTTCCCTGACAACTCCCTGTTTTAATTAAGACACTTTAAAATTGTAAGACGGTTATTGCCATTTAAGGTAGTACCTAAAACGGGTTCTTTTTTAACAGTTAATAGCCCAGCAATCACCAACTCCGACTCCCAGTGACTATTTGTACAGGTAATAACCTGAAAGAAAATCGTCTACTCCCACCTTTTCCTCCCCACCCCTCCTTCACTGATCTTGCTTACTAATCTTTCAGAAAACTCATCAGATTGTTGATTTGGATTAAAACACTGAAAGGAATCGACATTCCCGGAACCTCTGCCTCAAAGAAAATTTCTTCATCATGCTAAAACCTTCCTTAGCCACTTTAAACAAACGAAACGAACTCATAAGCTCTTGCAGACACAGAAATAAACATCTGCCGTGTAATTATTCCAATAGGTAACGTATCTTTGTTAGCTCCGTTTGGTCGTGTCCGTTCCTAAAAAGATGAACACGAATTCAAAGTACGGTTCTAAACGGACACGTACAAACCAATGCTACACATTTGTTGACGACATTCTACATCAGGCTTCTGAAGAGTGAGGACCTACTAAACTGGGCCCTTACGAAACAGTGCTGTAAAGCTGTCTTGTAGTTCCCTATAGTCACAACCTTTCAATATTTAAGCTCCCTTCACAGGTTGAGCACCCTTCCATTGACTGGTTTACACTGTCACGAATATATACATATATATGTGTGTATATATATATATATATATGTGTGTGTATATATATGTGTATATATGTGTGTATATATATATAAAAATATATAATATATATATATAAATATATATATAAATTTATATATATATATATATATATATATATATATAAATATATATATATATATATATATATAATATACACCCAGTCTATGGACTTATAGCTGCAACTCCGAGTTTCATGCGATCCTCGCAATCGTCAGGCAGCAAGTGATTCGCTTCGCTGGTCAGTGCATTCAAGTTCACCTCTTAGGTTTGTTTGAGTGCCTGCACTTTGACAATAGCTCCGTTCTTCGGTTGAGTAAGTTCATATTGTTTGCTAGGGTTATCTCGACCTTTTCCTCTACGCAGAGGTTACATTGGCTTGATGCGCTTTGTTTGGTGTTAGATGTTTTTAAAATTTCCCATTTGATTTCAAAGCTTTTTTCTTCTTCCTTAAGGGCCCAGATATACTTTGATAGTTCCGTGTCCTTTGCATGTTTTTGGTGGTTGAATGATTTTCGATGGTTATAGTAGCGTTGTTTGAATGGCCCCCCAGATATCCCTATGTACGTCTTGGGTTCGACACCGCACCCCTCCAATTTCGCAAGGCAAGAAACAACTTCCAAAACAAACTGAGGGAAGATATAAAAACTATCAACCAAAGTGACAAGATTTTTGTACCAACTGACAAGACAAGAAATATGTACAAAATGGGTAAGACCGAGTACAACAAATTGCTCACGGATAATATCACAAGCACATACAAGCTAGCCGAACCCAAAACAGTTGCAAAGATTGACAGCGATCTCAGAGAAGTAGCAAGCACTCTCGGTATACAGGACAGAATAAGTGCCACCAACACAGCACCAGCATATATAACGATAAAGGACCACAAAAACAATTTCGAGCACAACACTAAATGCAGACTCATAAACCCTGCGAAACCAGAAATTGGAAAAGTCAGCAAGTAAATGCTAGACAAAATTAACACGTCAATAAGAAACACAACAAACGTCCAACAATGGCGCAACACCTCGTCCGTATTAGATTGGTTCAACAGTTTAGAACACAAAAGTGAACTAAAGTTCGTTGTGTTCGACATAGTGGACTTCTATCCGTCCATCTCAGAAAACTTGCTCAAAAAAGCCATTGCATGGGCCAAGTCAATCACCACAGTGGCAGAGACAAGCATCAACACAATCCTACATGCTAGAAAGTCCTTGCTCTATGACCACGCAGGGAACCCGTGGTTGAAGAAACACACTCCCGGCGCCTTTGATGTAACCATGGGTGGATACGACGGCGCCGAAGTCTGTGAACTCGTAGGCCTGCTAATCCTTAACACACTAAAAAAGGAAATGGACTTCGATAGCATAGGCCTCTATAGAGACGACGGCCTCGCCGTACTAAGGAACGCATCTGGCAGCCAGGCAGACAGAGCAAGAAAACACCTCATTGAGATATTCAAAACATTTGGACTTAAGATAACAGTAGAAACCAACCTCACCACTGTAAATTATTTGGATGTCAACCTCGATCTCAGAACATCGCTCCACAAACCGTACATGAAACCCAACAACCAACCGGTATACATCCATGCAGAATCCAACCACCCCCCGTCAATAATTAAGCATATGCCCCATTCAATAAGCAAGCGCATCACCACTTTGTCATGCAATCGTGAACTATTTGACCAAGCAGCGCCTGCATACAACAAAGCGTTGCAAGATAGCGGTTTTCAAGAACAAATCAACTTTCAACCCAGTGACACTAATAAAAGCAGAAAGAAAAACAGAAGCAGGACAATAACCTGGTTTAATCCACCCTAGAGCAAAACAGTGGCAACAAACATCGGAAAGACTTTCATCAAGCTCATCAGAAAGCACTTCACAGCTGAGAACAAGCTTAGCAAAATCTTCAATAAGAACACACTGAAAATCAGCTATAGTTGTCTGAAAAACATGCAAGCCATCATAAAATCACACAATAACAGGATCATAACCACCACAACGCCAGCCACCCCGAAAAAGATGTGCAATTGCAGGGACAAGGTCAGCTCAACAAAATTTAGCCGCTTTATTAATTTAGTTTGGGTAGAGGAACGCAAATGAGGTCTATTTAAGGACAATCGATCATAACTGAAATCGTGGGGATAAATTTAACTATTAACACACATAGACATGCCAGCAAAAGTAACAAAATAAAACATTCTAAAGTTGCACAAGAAGAACACTGTAATTAAAAGTCTACTAATGTAAATAAAACAAAACTGAACTTACATAACACAGGTGATGCTGCGGATCCCCAACCCTGCAAAGTATTCGCATCCCTTACAAAATTTACACAAATATGATTTTGGTGGCCACCATAGATTAACTTTATATAGGCCCATATTCGAAATTAATTTTCAGATCTTCTCCTTGATCGTGGTGTCGAAATACAGGGTCCTAACATTAGAATGGACCTTTTAACATTTCATTACTTTTTACCAGTTTTACTCAGCCTCAATTCGCATTTTTACACCGTGTTCATTCTGTACGAACACGGTGCTCCTCAGCATTTCGACCCTATATATATATATATCCCAAGTACTGGCATAGCCTTTATATACACGAACGCGGTGCTCCGCAGCATTTCGACCCTATATATATATATATATATATATATATATATATATATATATATATATATATATATATATATATATATATATATATATATATATATATATATATATATATATGTATCCCAAGTACTGGCATAGCCTTTTGAACAAGGGAAGAATGAAAGAAGAAACCAGAAGGAAAATTGAGCCATGCGGGTTTGAACTCGGGACGGTCGCTTTCAGGGCGACTGCCTTGACCACTGCACCACCAACCTGACTAACGTGATTTTCTGCTCGAACCAAGCTACAAATAGCGCACGCTGCAATTTTCCCTCCTTGTTACCACACACGGTTAAATTAGATAGGTCGAACGTCGTAAGATCGACGGTAAATGTAGGTCGAAGAGTTGTAACTGATTCGATCTGAATGAAAATCAACCCAAGTACTGGCATAGCCTTTTGAACAAAGGAAGAATGAATAAAGAAACCAGAAGGAAAATTGAGCCAAGCAGGTTTGAACCCGGGACGATCGCTTTCCGAACGACTGCCTTGACCACTGCACCAACCTGACTAACGTGATTTTCTGCTCGAACCAAGCTACAAATAGCGCACGCTGCAATTTTCCCTCCTTGTTACCACACACGGTTAAATTAGATAGGTCGAACGTCGTAAGATCGACGGTAAATGTAGGTCGAAGAGTTGTAACTGATTCGATCTGAATGAAAATCAACCCAAGTACTGGCATAGCCTTTTGAACAAAGGAAGAATGAATAAAGAAACCAGAAGGAAAATTGAGCCAGGCAGTTTTGAACCCGGGACGATCGCTTTCCGAACGACTGCCTTGACCACTGCACCACCGTGACTAACGTGATTTTCTGCTCGAACCAAGCCACAAATATCGCACGCTGCAATTTTCCCTCCTTGTTACCACACAATGTGTGAAAATCCCGAAACGGATAGATTAGATAGGTCGAATGTGGTAAGATCGACTGTAAACGTAGATCGAAGAGTTGTAACTGATTCGATCTGAATATATATATATATATATATATATAACGCTAATTCCCACCTTAAGGGGAAATTGTTATATCTGCTTGTACATAGGGCGAAAAAAAGATAATAAAATACATAAGAAATAAATTCGCCCTAACGTCTAAAAATATAATTAACGTTATTTCAATGGGCAGCCATCCGTTCGTGTTAACAGCTAGGTGTCCGTAAATTTGACAACTTTGAAGTAATGGCATCTAGTTTGTAAATCTAAGAGGGCGCCCTTGTAAGTTTACGTATTCCTATAGAAAAAGTGTGTGGAAACGTTAAGGCGAAACTTATATTTCACCCGAAATTTTTTTTCCCCTTAAGGTCGACTTTTCAACAACAACTTTCCCCCTAAGTGCCGAATTAGAGAAATATATATATATATATATATATATATATTTATATATATATATGTATACATATATATACATATATACATATATATATATGTATATATATAAATATATATATATATATATATATATATATATATATATATATATATATATATATATATATATATATATAGATCATATGAACATCGATGGAAAAGGAAGCCAAAAGAAGTGAGTATAGTAATTGCGAGTTACCATTATTTAGGATGAAAATCAGAGTCACGTTTCAGAGGCGTAGCTAGGGTTTGTGGCGCCCGGGGCAAGAAACGAACCGGTAAACACTGATGGATTTGACGTTCCAAAAATTCGATTTTGAAAGCCTGAAAACGACTTAATTAAAGTTAAACCAGGGAGGTCCTAACAACTCCCTGGTTAAACTATGAACAAATTAGCAAACATTAACGATCAGGTTAGCATCGGTTTCGTACTATTGACATGAGAAACAATGACGTAACGTGTATGGAACGCCGAAACATGAAAGGAACGCCAGACAGAAACAGTCAGCATAAGCTTTCTAGTTCCTTTGTGCGTAACATTAATTTTCACCAGTAGATTTTTTTGTTCGGTTTATGTACTCACGTGGGGGGTTGTACGTGTTATCCAGAGGCAGGTTCCTCTGATCGATTCTGTCCAGTCCCCATGAAGTAACCTGAGAGGCACGGGCAAGACCATCTTCTGCGACGTACTTGACGATATCCATACTGCGAATCTTTTTGGTTTAGGAGCAAAAAAAGATAACTCATATTATGCTAGTAAGATTGCAACACTGCTGGAAACGAAACCACGTGACTACTACTTAGACATTATTGATTAAACGTTTAACACTTGCACGACGGACTTGCGTGTCTGATACTGCTGTCCTTAGGAGCATTTGATACTTATGGTTCATAATGTACTGATATAATCACATAGAGAAATTTATTTCGTTTGGGGGTGTTAAGTTGTTTAATAGATGAATATTTAATATTTGCATAGCAGAAAGTTTACATGATATCACTGTCCTTAGGTTTGGTTGATACTGATGTACAGAAATTTATGTCGTTTTGGGAGTTAAGTAGTTTCATAGATGAATATTTAATGGGTTTCATTACAGAAAGGTTACATGAAAAACAATGGTAATAGTGTTCTTAGTTTTGAGAATTATCCACTTGCCCACTAGCCGTGGCAGCGCACACCTTATTAGAAAAGTCTAGAGTAGTTCTATGTACTTAAAGCTTGCCTGTGACCTACAAATTCAAGAGCTTTTTCATTCAAAGTGGCTGAGAATCCGTTGAGGACCGATCCGTAAACTCTTTCGATGCGTCCTCCCAATACTAGGGAAAAGAATGGCGAGTCACGAAGGGTTTTAACGGCAACGGTAAGGGATTCTCCGTCCTGAAAAGTAGAAAAAATCACAGCTAAAAATTTCACTTTTTTTTAAGTAAGCATTAAGTAGAAAATCTTTAACTTTAAGGAACCAATCTTCCTATCTCTTAATTATCTTGTGTTTGGAGAAAATGAGCAGATGTGTGCGTAATTCAATCGACTTTATGCAGTCCCTTTGTGTTCATCTAGAGCAAACAGGTGTTGCGGGGTAAATTATTCAGCTTAGGCAATTGCTGTAGCCAAAAGTATTCTTTACAGTTCCTTGTCAACAATTTTTGAGACATTGCGACAAACTATGAACTCATTCATGTTTCGTTTTGGTCTGCCTATGCACATATGATCCAAAAGATATTTATGAATCTATTTGGGACATGTCAGACTTCAAGTGTAAACATTAAACTCCAAAGGACTTGCGGTTCAAAACCAGCAGGTAGCCAAGGGGTAAGGGGGGGCTGGGAGAAGTAAAGGGGGAGGGGTTAGGAGAATACTTCTTCCAAAGTCCCCTCGACTCTCTGCCGAACAGCCAAGGGACGAAAACAAACGTTACTCCCTAAGGAACTCTGCTCCTCCATGCGAGCTACGTTCCTGAGGAGACAACAAACTTAACTGATCAACCTCGTTACTTTTTCAAAAGTCCCCTCGACTCTCTAGGGAAGAGCCATGGGGCGAAACCAAACAATACTCCCGAAGGAGTTCTGCTCCCTAAAGGAGCTACGTCCCCAAGGGACAACAAACCTAACTGACCAACCTTTCTACCCTCAGATCTCTACATCATGGGTCTGTCATGCGTGGTCCCGTTCTTGACTGGCTGAAAAGAACAGATACTTCACATGATCTTAGCCAAAAGACGGAGGCTCCGTCTCTGTTATCACAGACACTTCTGCGCAAAATTACTGGGAATATGTGCTCCTAGAAATGGTCGCTCCTTAGAAAATTAAAATTGTTATTGCCTTTTAGGTTCTTTTTTATTCACTTTTTACGTATTATGTCCTTATCCTTTCCAGACTTTCCAACATGAGAGACATTTTAGGTGTGTGAACACCCTCCTGGGGGAGGAGTCTAAGAAGAGGGGTGTCCCCTCCCCTTTGAAAAAAATTTTGAGATAGTAAATGAAGTAAGATGCTAAATAGTGCAGTATTTTTCAATCTTTGAAGGTAAATTTGTTTCCACAAATTTTCATTTTTGTCTGTCATTTTTTATATTAATGATGTATATTTAAATACATACATATATTTGAATAATGTTCCGTAATCGTACACTCTTTGATTAGTGCATGGATTCTGCAAAGCAACTTATTTACTGCGTCATTTTACCGTCGGTGTCATTTACCACATCGTCTGTCATTTGGTGCAATTGTGTGTGGTCATTTGGCCGTATTCACCTTACAGTATTGCAAATTCAGCCGTGAAAATTCTTTGCTGTGATCACTGTTGTATCGGAGATCTTCAGTTTGACCTTTTTAAGTAAGCAAGTTCAGTTGAGGCTTTTATGCGTGTGATAAATAATGAACAGCGTGTGAGCGTGTGAGAAGCATGAAATGCGTGAGACACACGCCAAATGCGTGTGTATTGGAAAGTCTGCCTTTCATTTGCTACTCATTTTAACATGATACTATCTTCCCATTGTAGTGTTCAATCCCTCACTTTTGTGTATATACACTTTTTAAGGCCTTAGATAATGTTTCATTGTTTTGTAAGCTCTTGCTCTCAACATTTCCACTGTATTTTGGCGATTGGCTAAGTAAACATCAATCAATCGATCAATCAGTAAATCAATCGATCGATCCTTCAATCAATCAATCAATCGATCGATGGATCGATCGATCAATCAATCAATCAACCAATCGATCGATAGATTGGTCGATCAATTAATCAATCAATCAATCAATAGCTATCTCGCACTCCTTCGGTACCTTGTCTGACTACGGGCTTGCTGAAATACTTGCACGCTTAAGGTTTTATGTTAGCCATGTCAATAGACTAGAGTGTGATGTTTAGGGACGTTGCATATAGATTTCCTATCCACAAAAAGCTATTTCTGCCTGAAAATGATGTACTTTTCTAAAATACATTTTACTTCCTTGAAAGGGCATTACCTGCAATGTAATACTGACACGTTGCCATCAAGAGTTTTTGTAGTGACCTACCCCTCATGCTAAATTATTTAAAGTAAAGCTTATACCAGAGCTTTAAACTTTCAAGCTTCAAGGGTTTCGCGCATAATGTTGAAGCGAAATATTGCATTTAAAATGCACCAACGTGGAATACAAAGGAAATAGATGTAATCATTATTAAACTATTAGTCTCACCAATAAACTGCAATAGCCTTATCTCCTCAAAATATTATGCATTACGAAAGTTACGGATGTTTCATCATTTTGAAAGTTTAGGAGAATTATATTTATGCAATAAATAACTCTCTACCTTTCTGCTAGAACCTTTTTTGTTGAAAAAAGCTACCTCGCTGCCCTGTTTTGAATTGTCTCTCATTCGGTACCTATAAATATAAGTTTTAAAAATATACGAATTTTCTTTACACAAATTCAGCACTTCCCTTTACGCGTAACTATCACGGGTACAAATTATGTGACAAAAGGGGAGGGGGGCTGTTATATCCAAACCAAAAGGTGGTGGTTAGGACAAACCATCATTTTGCCCCCCCCCCCCGCCCCAACATTGAAACATTACAGTTCAATTGAAATTGGGAATCTAATGTTAATGATTACATTTGCAGTGTAACATGGAGTAAACTTAACGAAAATGTCTATTAAGTACTACTTTCGGCGGCCTTTAACTTAGAACAAAAGAAGTAGACTACAATTATTGCACCATCCCTTGGTACCGTACTTTTACGATCCCCCACTCTCTTCACCATGATGACAAAATCGACCGGCGGTTAGTTCAAATAAGGACATTCTGAAAAAAATGCGATTTTGTGGTTTATGGGTATCAATGCAATCTGGGTATTCTAGTGTCAACATTTTGCGATTACCCCAGAACTTCGGAGGACGTCTCCTTCCTGATCCCTGACGGGGTGTTGTCCCGGACCCCTCCGGAAGCCCCAAGGGAGCCCGTGGTTCCCACACCGAAGGGGGAGGGGAACTGGGTTGGGGAGTGGGAGTTGGGTGTCTGCGGTGACGTTGGGTATAGAAAACATTACACAAATCCCAATCATTTACAGGTACAAAATGACGTCGCTGAAGCCCCATCGACATGCGTATTGCAAATAAAACAAAAAATTTGTTCTCATAAGTAATAGTTTACAATACATCATGTCAATGGGATTTCGTCACTGACTTTTCACTAAACAAAGAAACTGTGGTTACTTGGAATGACATTTACAGATGACCTCATCGTATACCTATACATGAATTTGCACGCACCTACTTTGTATTTGCACGAAAAGTTGCCAGTCCACACTGTGTGACGTGTGGTGAGCATACACTAACTGAGGTTAGAAACACGAAAAGCAGACTCCGGTGTAAATTTGACGTATACCAGGAAAAACGCCAGGAATTGCCTAGCGGGGGAGGGGGCTGTCTCCCTGGCTAGATGGGACATCGGGGAGGGAGTGAAAATCAACCAAAAAACCCCCAAAAGGGCGACGGGTTGCCCAAAGATTGTCGAAAGACAAATTTTCGGTGGACCCCCCCCCCAAAAAAAAAAAAAAAAAAATTGACAGTTTTGGATTTTAATTAAAGACAATTTGAAAACTCTGGGATTTCAGTAAGGAAAACTAAAAAGTTTGGGTTTTTTATTGAAGAAGTTTCCCTAATTTAACGCACAAACAAGTATATTGTCTGGGCGACTTGCAGTCCTCGGACCGGGGACTACCTATTTTACCATACCCTAACGGCTCCCCGACAAAATTGGAAAAATTCCCCACAGGGGGAAACCTTCCTCAAGGGAGAGGCCATGGCACCCTTACCCCTACCACCTGGCGACACCACTGACGTATACCCTCTACATACATACAACGGAAGAAAATACAGGGAATAGTTCCAGGTTAGTGGGTTCCCTGAAACCGAAATGGCTCCAGTCTCGTGGAAAATTTCGAATAATAAGAAACCCCGAGAATGGCCTGCAAAAACCCTCAGATAAATTGTAAACCGATCATTTATATACTTACCTACTGACAACTGTCCAAGGGTCAATATAGTCCGAAATGGAACGACTGCCCATTGGGTCATTTTTGGGGGGACTGGTCGGGGGGCTGGTTAAGGAGAGAGATGTCAAGGGTTGGCCTAGGATATAAATTTAGCGGATATGTTTGCACGGGTACTAATACCCGGAAAAGTCGGTGGGAAGGGAGACGCTCCAGTAACAGTTCTTCTTTGCATCGTTATAGCTTAGGTCTTATCACTGATCATTTGATGAACTGAAAACATTAAAAACTGACTTACGTTGAGAACAACAATGTAGGATCCATCGATCTTTTTCATGACGGTGTAGAGGGGGGCGAAAGATGCGCTGGCTGCTGCAGCCAAGAGGGTGACTAGAAGGAATTTCATTTTGGCTGCAATGAAAAAAAAAACATTCTGTGCATCCCTGTCCGTCCATGTTGTACTTTTGAAAGTTTAATAATCTTTAACAAAGCTTTCATTTCACACATTTTCTTAATGTTTACACAGACTGTATGTCCTTGTGAAAGCGCAACGTATGTCTTCAAGTTGTAGAATTGACTGAGCAGAAAGAGACGATGGGAAAATGTGGCCCCTTAAAAGAAATTTAGTGTGGCCCACCTGCCAATCTTTCAGTTCTAAAAAACATCAAAATGATAAAGAGCGATTCAGTTAAAGCTGTAATTGTTTTCTAAAAATTTTTTGGCACTTTCACGACTTTTAGTCCCTTTTCCCTTTTTTCAGAACTTGAGAATTATTTTTTTCGTTCATCTAAGATATACTGAGTGGAATAAAATCACAAAGGTAAGGGAAAATCTATTTATGCTGTGTTGGCTGTAACAACCATTTGCCCCCACACCCATAGGCGGGATTACGGGGGGAAGCGGGGCACTTGCCCCCCACTTTTCCAGAGCTTTATAAAAACTAAAAATGATAAAACAAATGAGCGAAAGTAAGCGAGACCCGAGAAATTTTAAGAGAATTTTTAATAGCCTATATGATTAAATTTTGCAATGTTTATTGAAGGAAAATATATCAAAAACCATAAAATTGCTAGGAAACTTTTTCTCGGTGAGCTTCGCTCACACCTTCAGAGAAATCTGACTAATGCAGTTGAAAATTTTGTCTGGCACTGTAAAATTCTTTCCTCCTACCCGCCACACTATTGTAACGTGAAGCTCTAAAATGCACCAAGGTCCTTGCAAACAATGTCCCAAACCCTATACCCATGTAAAGGGAGCCGCAATTCTCGAAAAAAAAACGGCGTGCTTCGCATGAGCCTTATATAATTCGATGTCTCATTAGTACTGTTGTACTGCTGTAAGTAGGAAAACTTTGGAGGAATTGCCACGTTACTTACTTCCTGTAGGAAAATTATCATTTCCAAAACCCTCGCTACACCTCTCGCTGTTCACTTTCCTCACCAACTACCACCATCCTCAGCAAACTGACTGACGATAACTATATATCTCAATTTGCGAACATCATACGAAAACTATTTCATAAGCATTTCAAATTACATCTGGGGGAAGTAGGATTTTCTCAAGAAATAGTCCAGAATGGCCGCAACAGTCTTCAATTTTAAGAAAGATTTCTCTGGGAGGACCCTCACTCCCCAGCCTCCGGCTTCGCGCCATTGGCGATCCCGGTTAAAGGTTTTGCCGGCCACAACTTCCCTAGCTGCAGCCCCTCCAATAAAAATTACTTCCCTGACACTTGAACTGCCGATGCACTTGACAACGTTCATGTAAAAACTACCCACAAAAGATTTCATTGACTTTTTTAAGTATCACATACTCTTCAAAATCGACACTAACCTTATTTTTCACATCAATAAAAAAGTTGAGGGGAACTTGTCCCAGAACTTCGACAAAATGAAACATGAAAGAGAGCCTTATAGAGCAGGATAAAGGTTCCCATATCCTGCTCTATGGAAAGAACAGGCACCTGGGAAAGAAGGGATTTTTCATGCAATAAAAATACTGCATAAAACAATAGGCTACAATTAAATGTCTCAACGCTGTTTTCTTCTGGGCGCTTCGCGCGACCCCGTTTTAAATATTGCTTCCGGGTTTCGGGGTAACTGTAGAACATCCTGCTTTTCATAGCTTCGTACAAGCTCTTCTATTATCATTGAAACCACCAATGCCCCAGGGTCGTTTGCAGCGTAGGGGAAGTTTCCCCTCCCCCAGAAAGTTTCAAAGCAAAATGTTTATCACCATCGATCTGTGTAAATTTACTGACTCTCTAAAGATTGTTTAGATGCAAGTTGCAAGGCACGGAAAGTGTCATTTTCGGGACCGTAATAAGGGACAGGCGCTTAGCGAGGGGGGGGGGGACCCTCTCCTTGAGGATGCTATTCTTTCTTAGCATTTCTTTTATTCATATCACTAAAAAGTGTAAAAAATTCGATTTTTTTTCCGCGCACTTCGCGCACCCTTTCTGAATACCAAATCTCTTATTCATAATATTATTGTTCCAAAGGGAAATTGTTTGAGGGAATCCCTCAGAGTAATCCATTCTCCCCTACTTCATCAAGCCCTCAGCATTATCGATCCCATCTGACAGTCAGTCTCATGGAGTAAGATTATAATTGAAAAAAAGTCAAATTGTGATTTTTGTGGTAGGCTGTGTTAATTGCCCACCTTATGTCATTTGAAGTTGAAGCTAAAATGCATCCTACAATTTTGTAAATACCCCAGAGCTTCTGGGGGCCTCGCCACCTGGAACCCCACCGGGGCTCTGCCCCTGGACCCCGTCAGGGGCCCTAAGACGGCCCCTGGACCCCACGCTGTTGGGGGAGCGCTTTGCGCTCCCGCGGCGCCGTTCGACCGTCCATCTGACTTTGCCCCCACTTTCAGACGTCAAATCCCGCCCTGTCCACACCACACAATTCTATTTTCCAAGTGGGGTATATTATCTAACCAGTTCTTTTGCGCAAGGCTGTTGCAAAGGCAAGGAACTTTGAAATATATTTCTGTGGAAGATATTCGTGATAAAGGGGCTACTTGATATGGTTCACAAAATTTATAATTTTTGTTGAGATTTACTCACACCTTGATGGTAAATGGTCAAACTAAGACATTTTGCACATCTGACACACAGCTGAAATGGCAGTGATAGAGTAATTAATGAATGTCCACAAGAACTACAATTTCTCACGTTTTCGGTAACTATAGAAAGTGATACCTGAGTAATGAGGCTATTTGGAAACATTGTCATGGAATGATTTCCTTCAAACTCGTTACAAAATAATCGATATCAATTTAAAGAGCCGCTTTGAAGATTTGTTTCAGTTCGAGCCCATTAATTCACCTGAGCTGTACACCCATTAGCAAAGTCGAAGGGTACCAGCTAACCATCTCAGCGAGCGTAATACGTAGAACCGTCAATTTCGAAAAACAGGATGAAAACACGAATGTATATAGGCATGATTCAACCAAAATTCTCATTAAATTATGTGAATTTTTTGTAGTATGAGTACAAACTTCAGAGCAGAAAGCCTTGTGTAAGCTTCAAACGTGGTATAAAATGAGCACAGGATTACGCCTTATTATCAGCATGGGGCTATTGTGGATCTACAGGTATCTAATACAATGAAGCAACAACTCAAGAACAATACAGTTACGCACCACGACACTTACAAAAAATTTCCTCGAAGAAGAAGGAGAAGGAGAAGGAGAAAGAGGAGGAGGAGAAGGAGAAGGAGAAGGAGAAGGAGAAGGAGAAGGAGAAGGAGAAGGAGAAGGAGAAGGAGAAGGAGAAGGAGAAGGAGAAGGAGAAGGAGAAGGAGAAGGAGAAGGAGAAGGAGAAGGAGAAGGAGAAGGAGAAGGAGAAGGAGAAGGAGAAGGAGAAGGAGAAGGAGAAGGAGAAGGAGGAGAAGGAGAAGGAGAAGGAGAAGAAGAAGAAGAAGAAGAAGAAGAAGAAGAAGAAGAAGAAGAAGAAGAAGAAGAAGAAGAAGAAGAAGAAGAAGAAGAAGAAGAAGAAGAAGAAGAAGAAGAAGAAGAAGAAGAAGAAGAAGAAGAAGAAGAAGAAGAAGAAGAAGAAGAAGAAGAAGAAGAAGAAGAAGAAGAAGAAGAAGAAGAAGAAGAAGAAGAAGAAGAAGAAGAAGAAGAAGAAGAAGAAGACGTGACGTGAAAGGAAGGCTCTTTTATTGGGCTGTCTTAATTAAATCATAGAATAAAAATGAGTTTCATATCTCAGAGAAAATTGTCTCTTAAAAATGATTACTTAAATTAGAGATGAATAACTTCAAATTGCTAAGTCTTAGACAACTATATATTGAAGAAAACGAGGAAGAGGGAATCTTACCTTTTGAAAAAGTCTTCGTAAGGTTGTAACAACAAAGTAACTATGAGGCTCTTCGATCAAAACGACTTCCTTTAAACATTTTTTGGGGGAAAGCATTCTTCGCTTACCACCTGTAAGCTATTTGTCAAACAAATAAACGTTCGGTAAAGGAATAACATAAGATATCGTATTAACCATCTCATAATCAGTATGACACTATTGATGAATATCAAATGAAATAGTGACAAGAACGAATTATAGGGAGATCGTGTTTTATACTTTGGTCGAAGCAAGCCACGAATGGAAGACGAATGGTAAACAAGCAAGTATATCTATAGCTATTTAAGGTATTGGCCTGCAGTTGAACTTGACGTATGCTGATATCCTGTTTCATCTCTTTGAGCATTTTGTTTCTCTTTTAATATTTCAATCGCTTGTTTTCATTTCATTACCCCTCAAAAAGAAGTGTTATCATTGAAATCATAACCGTTTCTTTGTTACAAATCAAGTGCCGTAACTGATTTTAATAGAACACAATTTATTTTAATGACCAATTTAACAGGAAGATAAAGAAGGAATAATTCTTAAGGCGTTGAGTATGTTGATCATATAGTTGTTACACAAAGCCACTGGCCCATTTATACTTATGTTTCATGAACGTTAACGTGCAAGGTTTTTGAACTCGTCCAGTCATAAAAAATGATGATTATGCATTGTATAACTGTTACACTAGGATTCGTTCAAATTAAAAGATGTAAGATTAATGATGCAATAAAGGATAATTATATGTCCAGCAGGATTGTAACCAGTATAAATGAAGAGGGGATTTCTGGAGGCTTAAGTAGGCTTAACTTTACCACTGGTTCTACAAATCATGGAGTGTTTGTGCCAAAACATTTTAATGTCTGACACATGATCCTGGAACATAAAATTTATATGAATGTAATTTATTTTGAAATGAACATCTTATATAGCATTAAACTGAACATTATAAAATGTTTGCAAGATTCCCCAAGAGGTAAGGGGACACCCTTTTCAGTTAATTTCCTTTTCCCGGATGGAACGCTGTAGCTTCAGATTCATTACCATCTAAAGGTGCGTTCACACCAAAGCCGAAATCTGCTGCGTTTTGCGGGCGGGACGCGAAATTTGTTATCTCAGAACGAATGGGGCTATTTTCAAAATTTTCATTAGTGTAAAATTGCCCCTAATTGTCTTAGGAAAAAAAATTTCTCGTCCCGCCCGCAAAACGCAGCAGATTTCGGTTTTGGTGTGAACGCACCTTAACAAAGGCTTTCAACTATAAGGTATCATGCAAAGTAGACACCTTGTCGTTTTAAGAAATTAGAAAAAAATCGTATCTCTGTCTTCTTATCAAACTGTACTTTGACACAAGTTGGCACTTAGTCACCTATCTGACACACGTGCCTTTTCGACCTTCCAGGATTCCAGCGATTGTTCTGAAAGACTTAGTTTATCAGCGTCCCAAGGAGAAAATTCCAGTCAAGAACAGGTATTTGGTATCGGGTTTTAACAGGTACCTGACCAAACCAGTTGAAACCAGGAGAAAATTCCAGTCAAGAAACAGATATTTGGTGTCGGGTTTTAACAGGTCCTGACAAAATCATTTGAAACCCATGAAAACCCGACACACAAATTACCCGTACACTGGAATTCTCAGCTGGGTCATGTCATTAAAAAACAACTCAACATTGCTGTGGCGGGAGCATAGAGCAGGATATAAGAACTACAGGGCGGATTCCCCGAAACAGCTGGGGTCGCATGGGGACTCAACCGCTATTACAGCAGAGGGCCAAAGTCGTCTGCACGCTGTTGGACTAACATTGAAACAAGTACAATTACACCCCCAATTTTCGTGTTCAGAAACATGCCACAATATTTCCTTGTGAAATATCTGCATCAATCATAGTCGAGGAGGGAGTTGTATTTGATTTGAATAGTAAAATTCTTATGATAATTTTGTATTTTAGACCCGATGAAGTTAAAATAAACACATTTTTCTTCGTTGAGTTTGCACATTGGCTAGTCACACTGACGCAGTGAACTCCCCTTGGGCAAACTTTGTGCAGGGAGCTTTTTCGCGACAGGTCATACCAGTAGAACTAGAGGCCTTTGAACAGGGCTGTCGAAGTACAGGAAGTGGCGGGCTGGATCTACAGCCCCCAGTAATTTTCAGATTAAATTGTTTCTCCCAGAATTAGTTCTAAATAACTTAACTGCAGGAGCTCAAACGTCTTAGCCCCAAATGTTATTTACATCATTTTTGTAGCCTATGTACATAGGCCAGAGCCTACTTTGTATTAGGCTAACTACGGTATTAAACTTGATGCAGTTGAAGTTAGGCTTATAGTACTAATACTAAAACATGCTGACTACAGGGCGTCATTCTTGTTTTGTACTGCGTGCAGTGCGTGCACCATACTAACCTGTGGGACATGTAAGTCTATAGAGTCTAGGCAACAAACTTTATTTGAGAACGACTCATCTATGAGTCTTGTATCACTCTTCAGGGCTAGGAATGAGGCATTTTTGGTAGGTTACCTTTCAATTCACGAAGCTACGAAGATACCCAGTCAATAGTCACTTTGTTTTTGCAAGAGGCATGACTATACACAGTAAAAATCAATTCCCCTCACCGCCATATGTTTTGAAAAGTCTACGGAGATATGCAGTCAAAATTTCCAGTCAACTTTCTATTATCTATCGTCTGAAGGTTATCTAGTCTCTGAGAGGCTACGCTATGAGGATACGCAGTCAGAATTTAGTTTGTTTTCACGCGACTGCGAGGATACGCAGTCATGATTGCAATTGTGTCTTAAAGAGGCTACGGGATGTGTAGTGACTGGGCAGCCCTGTAGCCCATGAAAAAAAAAAAAAAAACAGAGCGGGGTATTCTGCAATTGTGCCACTACGGAGTAGCCTTTACATGTTACACTAGGATGGGTGAAGGCAGCGCAGAGGTATAGGTAAGAGTGAAGTGAAATGTCCATGTGAATAACCACGGCATTATTTATGCACACATCTACCGTAAGAATAAGAACCATGCAGTCTACACCTACTTTGGGATTCATAGATGAGGTGCTAACGTCATCTTCATGTCCTGCCATTTACTGTAGTACCCATTCATATGCAAGGAGCAGACCAGACTACCCTTATTAGTAGGGGTCTTTGCATAATGTGATGTATCCAAGGCTTGTAACGATAGCTTTCCATTACCATTAGACTAGGTCTAGCCTAGATCTTGAAAGTATTCATTAGAATTTTTTAACCGTAGTTCCTAAGCAAACAAAATATAGCAAATCAAACTATGATATGTTGTAACCATAAACCGCACGATCAAGTTTTTTTTTTTTGAAAAGGGAGGATATTCTTGCTTCTCATAGAAATACTCAGTTCTGGTACTTAATCAGATCCCCCCCCCCCCCGTAGGAATCCTTTATGCCTCTTTGACCATCAAGAGCCTGGGTTATGTCTCAGCAGTTGAATAGATTTGCCTGAGCAGAAATTCAGAATGTTTTTATGTATTTTATCTGTTTTAAATCTGTTTTAATAGTGATATACCCAAGAGACGGTAAATGCTGACCGGGAAGCTCTTTTGTGTACAGTATTTACTATACCACCATTTTCTTGAGATCATCCACCAAGTTAGCAGGAAATAACCAAGAGTGAAATGACTACCAACAAAGTCCAGACTCACTTCAGCTACGGACTTTATTAAACCTTAAATCTTCTTCATAAGCTGCGACATTTTTAAAGAACAAGATTATTTTGCGTCACCAACTGTACCTTGGTGGATACTACAAATTTAAAGAGACAAAGCAGTAACTGTAGGAATCAATAACTGTCAGAGTTGTTGTTAAGGACTGCATACTTAATCATACCAATAAGGGGCCTCCCTGTTGAGATGGAAAAACTGCCCTGTGGGTGGAAGGATGGATACAATATATAGCAGAAAACTTTCCAGATGGGGGTAGCTGCCCCATGGTCACCCCTGTACAGTATCTGTTACGTTCAGTGTTGTTTGAAGGTGCAGTATCAGCATTGTGTAAATGAAACAGATGGTATATTGGTTTCATATTAAGTTATACTCTTTGTTGCTTGTTTTTCTAATTTATATACTGTACTAGTAATCTTGTCAAGCATTCAGTGGCGTAGCTAGACATTTTTTGTGGGGGGGGGGGGCAAAGCAAAAGAATTCCGACAGATTATTATCTTGATAGTTGTTCGATATTCTGGGGAACTTTTTTTTATTTTTTTTTTTTTTTTTTTTTTTTTTTTTTTTTTTTTTTTTACTTTTCGGGCAGTTTTGAGACCGACTTCTGATTTTTACGTTGACATATCGGTGTGTAATTTTGCTTAAATGCATCAGAAGTGTTGTAATTGTTTCAAATGACTTGTTTTTATTTATTTCCGACAGAGGCCTTGTGGGGGTGGGCACCGCCCCCCTCTAGCTACGCCACTGCAAGCATTTGTTGCAATATTTGCTCTTTGGCGTAGTTCATGCCAGAAAACATGAAATTCGCATATTGGTGGCACAATGATTATGTACATTTTGAGATAGGAGCTGGGATATTCCCATTTTGTTTTATCCTAGGCTGAGTATCGATACTGTGAATGTTAACTGTGACCAGAATGGGAGATACATAATAGCAGATATAAAGGTTAATTCTTGTACTCTGACCATTGTATGTTCTTACGGCCCCAATGTTGATGATCCTTCCTTCTTCAATGGGATATATAGCCTCCTTTGTAAATTAAATTCTAATCCTTTTATCTGGGGAGGAGATTTCAACTTCGTATTCAGTCTTACTTTAGACAAGCTCAGTGGTGACCGTAGAACCAATTTCAAAGCCCGTGAGGAATGCTTGGAGATAATGACTGTGCACAACTTGGTTGGCATCTGGGGGGGGGGGGGGAGAGATCCACTAGTTAAATCCTACTCTTGGCATTCCAATGTTACGGATATCCATTGTAGGCTTGACTTTTTCTTGGTCTAGGGACTTTATTTCCAGTGTTGTTAATATTGATTTTCAGCCACCTCTGTAATCTGATCACTCTATAGTTGTATTATGGATTCGCCCTCAGGATGAAAAAAGGGGCATGGGATACTGGAAGTTTAACAATTTTCTTTTGGCTGATAACAATTACAATGATATTATAACTTCTTGCATACAAACCGAAATTGAAAATTCCAAAAATTTAGACCCTTCCTCAAGATGGGAAAGAATCAAATTTTTTATCCGTACTGAGACCATTAAATTTTCCGAGGCAAAGGCTAAGAAGGCCCGTGAGCACGAAAAATACATTCTCAAGAGAATTTCTGCCCTTGAGAATGATTTTGTTGTTGATAACTCTTATTACATATCTGACCAACTCAATGAAGCCCGAAATTCTTTACGGGAAATATGCAGGAAAAAAATTTGAGGGCATTATTATTCGCTCAAGAGCCAGATGGGTTGAACGTTGAACGATGGGTAGAACGTCAAAATAAAGTTAATAACACTATTCTGCAACTAAAGACAAAAAATGGGCTGGTCAAAGACAGGGACGAAATTCTCAATGAAATTCGCAGTTATTACAGTTCTTTGTATGCTCACATCCCTTGCAACCCGGATGATTTTTTCAGTTATCTCCCCGACTTCCCTCGGGATAGGAATTTAACTACCTGTGATGGGCCACTTACCCTGATTGAGTGTACCAAGGCCTTGACTTCAATGCAAAATGACAAATCTCCCGGTACCGATGAACTCAGTACTGATTTTTATAAGCATTTTTAGCCGCTTATTGGCCACCTTGTAGTTAATTCACTTAACTATGCATTTGATCGACACACTCTATCCCACGAGCAATGCAGGAGCATTGTTACTCTCATCCGTAAACCTGAAAAAGATTACGAGTACCTCACGAATTATAGGCCTATTTCCCTCCTCAATACAGACTATAAGATTGGTGGTAAGGTTCTTGCTAATAGGTTAAAGGATGTGATACATCTTTTAATTGGTGAAAATCAAACAGGTTTTATTAAGGGTAAATTTATCGGGGAAAATATCAGATTTGTTCTTGATCTCATTGATCACACTAAGAATTGTCACATTCCCGGTTTTCTCGTTTCCATTGTTTTTGAAAAGGCGTTCGACTCTGTGGACTAGACTTTTCTTGAAAATATTTTAAGATACTTTAATTTTGGTAGTAATTTCCGTGAATGGGTCCAAACTCTTTATAATAGCAGTGCCGCTTGTGTTCTTAACAATGGCTATTCAACGGGATTCTTCTCTATTCACAGGGGTGTTCGTCAGGGTTGTCCTTTAAGCCCGTACCTCTTTATTTTGTGTGTCGATATCTTAGCTAGAAGAATTTACATTGATGATCACTTACGAGGCATTAAAATATCAGGTAATGAAATAAAAATTTTACAGTATGCTGACGATACCACTTTCTTTATGGATGGTAGCAAACAATCATTAGATCGCCTATTTCACATTCTTAACAAGTTGAAGGTAGCCTCTGGTCCTATCTATGATAAATTTTATCTATATCCAGTTGGTTTTTTCATTAGTAGTATGCCAGCGTACATTGATGATTTTCATGTTAACGTTTGCTCTGGACCAATTAAGTATTAGGGAGTCTATTTTACTCACAATGGGAATGATCTTTACCGCCTAAACTATATGAAAAAGTTATCAAGGCAAAAAGTCAACTAAGAGTTTGGAACAGCAGGGACCTTACCCCCATTGGTAGAAATGTCCTAGTAAAATCCTTTGGTATTAGTCAATTAGTTTTCTCTTCCAAGTTTTGCCAAATCCCCCTGATGACTTTTATAAGAATTTGGAAAACTGTATCTTTGAGTTTATATGGAGTGGCAACCCAGATAAAGTAAAAAGGAACACCATGATCAATCCAATAGAGGAAGGCGGTTTGAAGGTCACTCATTTGAAAACTTTTTCCCTATTCTCTTAAGGCCTCATGGGAAAAGCGGTATAATGACGTCCCAAACACCGGTTATTGGAAATTATTTTTTTGATTCATCTCTTGCAATATAAGGCAAAACTCTTCTTTTTAGGTGCAACTTTCAGACAGGTGACATTATACATATTCGTAATGATTTCATTAGAGAAATTTGCACTGCGTGGAGTAAGGCTACCTATTCATGCCCAACCCACAGCTTTGGGAATCAAATAATCTGGAATATGTCTTCGATTAAGATTGACAATTCCTTATTTTACGACAGCAGACTCCACAGGGAGGAAATAATGTATGTTAAGGATTTTTTCCAGGAATAACACACCCTTTCTTTTAGAGGATTTCTTGATAAATTTAACTTAATTAATTACCCTTTTACTACTTATTAAGGGATCGTATCTGCAATTCCCAAGGATTGGGCAAATTCCATACTCAGTATTGATTCTGTCAGCGATAACCATGAGCATCTAATTAACTCCCTGAACGCTAAGCCAAACATGTCTCAGCTTATTTATCCCCTGATCCTAAAAGGTGTTTCACTTCCCCCTGTGGCTTGTTCAAAATGGAACGATAAATTCAACCTAAGTAAGGAAGATTGGCACTGTATTTTTAAAACTGCCCATATCACAGTTACGGAGTCCAAAATCAAGTACTTTCAGTTTAGGTTTTTACTTCGTATCCTAGGGACAAATAGACTCTTACACCGAATGGGAAAGTCTGACACCCCTCTTTGTACCTTTTGGCACATTGAAGAAGAAGATATTGAACATTTGTTTGGGAATGTCATATTACTGCTAGTTTCCTTTTGGATACTGAACAATTATTTTTTGGTAAGCAGTTTGTTTTATCTAAAAGGGATTTCTTCTTTGGAGTCAACTCCTTTAACTAGCACCCCATGAACCTTTTCATGCTATATTGTAAACATTACATTTTTTCTTGTAAATATGATAACTCTAAGCCTGATTGAAACCAGTTTTTCCGAAAAATGCAGTTTATATTAAGGGAGGAAGAGTACATCGCCTCAAAACCAAACACTTCAAAACGAAATAGGAAAAAAATTGAAGATATTAAGAAGTATTTCTCACTCATATATTGACACCTGCTTTTGTTTATTTGATATTGTGTTGCCTGTTTATTCAGTCTAAATATGCTAATGTTAGTGCTGATCGTATATTATATTTTATCTATTCACAACTTTTGTAAAACCTTGCAACCATTATGTACACACTACGGTATTGCTCATATGAAATAAACAAGACGAGAAAAAAAAGAGGTTAGAAAAAGGAGCTGGGATATTCTGACATTCTTTCGAAAAAGAAAGACAGAAATGGTGCTTTAAGTGGGTCACCTTTCCTAGTTTTACTGTAATACTGTAAGTAATATCATAACCCAACTGAGCTCAGGTAGGTATTTGCAACTGTTGAGGTTTGGACCCCTTTCTGCTTTTGTACTCTCCCGCAAAGGCATTGTATCCCTTAAGTTTTTAGAGTATCTTTATGATAAAAATCACGAATAAAGCGAAGAAATTAAGACTCAATTTTTCTGTTTTTTTTTCAGCTGAGCCTAGTGTGGCTGATCTACTTGCAGTCTGAGCTTAATTCATAGTATAAGGATATAATACTCACTTTCCACACCTATGTATCAGCTGATCTACAAAAGAATCCCTATGGAGTTTCTTCAATATTTCAGCTTCAGAGCCCTAACTGTTACTACAGAAAATCATTCTTGCCGGAGCCGTGCAGGTCACTGAGACTAAGCATCATGCCCTAAAATTCCTGAAATCCCAATAAAAAATAAAAGAATACCTCTAGAAATCCCCAAATTATCTGTAGAAGGATGCATGAATATGCCTTCTTTACATCCAGTTGCAATCTTTACTGACCTGATGTAAGCAAAAGATGACACCACTTTGGGAAATGGTACAAAAAATCATTTGGGGACGAGTTGTCGTCTGCGCGAAGTTTCATTGGTGTCGAGTTGTCACAGTGGTCCACATCTCTTATTCAGATGCCAAGTTGTCTCTGGCCCAAGTTCATTGCAGGTGCCGAAATGTCCGAGGCGAGAAAGGACCTGGGGGATACCACTATGGCCGTCTTGTCTTACGGGGGGGGGGGGCGAATTGTTCATCACATACATGTGTGTGTTGCTTGGACCTTGCTCTTTCCCTTACAAAAAAATTGTGTGGCAAAAGTTCCAATACCACACTGGACAAACCGTGTCATACTGTGTAAAACTATGGTTGGGTGTGAAAAATAGTGAGTTTTATGTGATTATTTGTAGGGCAATGTGTGATTTTAATAAAAAATTTGACCCACTTTTTAAAGGGGCCATGCTTTTACCTGCATTACCGCAGTTTGCCGCATGTGACAAAGAGTGGCGGACCAAAATACATTTTTACGAAGGCAAACATGTGGCAAAGTGGGGTAAAGTAGAATATTGTGTGTCAAATTGGTTCCAATCCCACATGTGTCACCACTCATTACCTCACTTTTCCAGTTATGTATTTTCCTATGCCCTGCCACATGTGATTATGCATGTTCACATGTGGCATGCCCCACATTTTTTGTAAGGGTTGTTACCGTTGCAAACCGGATTTAACCCTTAACCCTTTATGGACCGTTCGTGTTTACATGTGACGGTAGAAAGAATATTCTTTTATAATTTTGAAAAGCTCGGGACATTTTTTCGCACTTAATCCAGGTTTTTCAAGGAGACAATGCCACAGGATTTAACCGAAGCAACCTCTGCCATACAGTTTTTACACACGTCCTCGGACACTGCGTAATTTTTTGCCCTCTTCTATAATGGCGGACGCGTCCCATGGAATCACAGCGGATTTCGTTCGCGGTATTGGGAGTCCTCCCTCCAGTTCTTATATCCTGTTCTTTGGCCGTGGTGACAATTGGCTTGTGATTTTACAACCAGCGTACTCTCTGAAACTACGCTACGCACTCGAAGCAAAGTACCATACACAAGTTTTGTGAGCAAACCGGCAGTGACGATACAATGAAATCTGTGGTTGTGACTGTACATGAAGATGTGAAGAAGTGGTGGATGTAGGCTAAAAGGCTGTTTACTAATCACTAAGGCCCAGGAGCGGATACAAAGGGCGCGACGAGGGTGACTAGTTAGCCCTGCCCCACCAACCTGCCTTATTGTTTACATTGATGTGAGGTTAAATCAAAATATGAAAGCACAGTTGGGCAATTGGACACATTTGTACAACCCTGCACCTGAGCATCAAAGAAATAATTCCCCCAAATATCAAATTTTTCTTTCAATTGCCAGGGTTTCATAAAGGGGGGGGGGGGTTAACTCCATGAGTGCAAAGTTGCACCTACAAATCCTCGATAGTGGTCCGGCATTGCCTGGCGTATTGCAATCAAAACAAGTATGCACATTGTACAGCAGCTTTGGGACCGTCTCCAAAAAGTAAGTGATACAGAAAAAGGAGGGGGGGGGGGCTCAAGTCGAAAAGCCCCCTTTTGGATCCGCGTCTGATTGTTCCGTGTATGGTTCTATTGTGGAGCCTAGAAACTTGATAATAGCCTGTGTAGGTACAAATCAGTTATGGGGGGGGGGGGGGGCTAAGAGGAGGGATTCCACTACAGTGGACCCAGGCTGGCTTTTTAGTATCCAAGAACAGTGGTAACTGTTAGGCAGGGTTGTGCAAAGATAAGGTGGAGAGGGCTGACCCACTGGAATTCCAGGATCAGAAACTACCCGTGTTATCTCAACACTCATTACGTGCAATAGGGACTACTGTAGCTATCTATAATTTCTGTACTACTTTTGCACTAAAGTGGCTCGTTATGCTGATCTTGGGTTAGTATCAGGAGAGGACATGTGAAAGGTACAACCTTAATTCAAGCCCAATACTTAGGGCCTGAGACTCTTTATGAACTAAATATGACTTTAATCTGGCTCTGGAGACTGTATCTAAGAGGACTGTTGAATGGAAAGTTTGCTGGTAAACATTCGGCCATATGTGTTCGTAAAGTTAGAGAGCTGTTGTCCCCGCACACCATTAACTTTGGGGGATATTTACCGACTACTGAATAATGCACTATGACTTGGAATGGCTACGAGGCAATTCTTGAAATATCATAACACAGGCAGTGCGTGACAGTAACTTCGCCGTCAAAAATTCAATGGACATTCCTGCTTGTTTTTCAAACACCTCATTCTGTATTGCCCATTCCATTTGAGGCAACCATTTTTCAAGTAATATGCATAACGGACATGACTGTTAACCTCACAGCTTGAATTTGCAGTTTTTGTTAGTTTCACATCCCATCTGTGCATAGGAAAACATGGTAATGCCATGCATTTGACTAATCCTTTCTTTAATGCATCCCTCAGTGATGTACAGTCAGATAGGTCCTATTTTCCCATATTCATTCTGTGTACTACATTATATATGGAAATTATTACAAAAGGCTGAACGTCTGCTCCTGCTCTGCCTCACTAACTTGGTCCAAAGAAACATTCACCTTTCAATAAAATATGCCCCCTTAGTATTTGAAGAGAATGCTTCTTCTTTAACTCATGTTGTTAACAGTTACGGTGATAAGAGGACACTAATGTTTCTCATTTGATGACTGGTATATCGAAACATTCCAAATTCATGGCTACTGAAATTTATGAACTAGCCAAGGTTAAATTTAGCTGTCACATTTGACCAGTTAGATCTGAGGGTAGTACGCCTCACGCCTGGCCAGTAAGACTTCTGAATAACAGGCCTCTGTGCCAGTTTTTAGGATAGGCTATGCACATGCTTATTAAATTTCTTGCTTGGCTAGTAGTTTTACAACCTACCTGGCTTTGATGGCCAGCACAAACAGTACAAATCAAATCTTGATAATACTACTATCCCTCTTTTTGATGTATGTTTTGTAGTCTTATCACTAGTAGCATGCTGTCATCTTCTAACATTTACATGGAATACAATACCATCAACAAATTAATGAACTGGAAATGATGAGTATCTCTGGTATAATTCTAGAGTTCGTGAATTTATGACTGAAAATTAGAATGCACTGTTCACCATAGGCATGATGCAGTTACCTCCATGTGCTTCAATAACTGCAGAACTGGCAATGCTTCATCCGAAATTTTCCAATTGAACTTTCAATTTAGTTCAGGCCCGGTCGCAGTGGGGGGAGGGGGGGGGGTTCGAGTGGTTCGTCACTGGGTTCGCTTTTTTAAATCGAACCTCCCTTTGATATCAAACCCCCTTTGTGGACTAGGGGTGGTTCGTCAATCTTGCACCCTCTTGCAATGCAGACATGGAGGTTTCTGCAAATTAAACCAATTCAATATGAATGTTGGGATAACATAATAAGCATGATTACGTCATTATCCCAACACCTTTTTTTTCTCGCGCTTCGCCCTCAGTGTCTTTGATTCCTTTTCCTTTGGTGTTCAAAAGGAGGCTCAGTGTGCTATATGAACCTTTGCATTCTTTTGCACATCCATTCTCTAATAATCACTCAGCTGGTTCCGTCTGATGAAAATTCCGAAAGATGGCCACTATGGTTTTATGTATATAAATGTTAGAGGGAGCTTGCTCCAAAGGTCAAATGCAGGGGCGTAGCCAGGATGAAATTTATAGGGGGGCCTAGGTTACAAATGGGGGGGCGGCACCGCCGAGAGTCAGGCTTGTCAAGACTATCTTAGCGGAGCGCCACCATGATGGGCGCAAAGCGTGCAAGAAAATTTTTGGCTTTACAAACCCTCCAGATGGCCGGAAACGGCACTTCCCACGTGTTTTAAGCTGCATGTACCCAGCCTTGAAATTCGAATCTCATGTCTGCCATTTCTCAAAAACTGGGGAAAAATCAATCCATGAAAAATGGTAATACACAAGGCCGCACATACACTTTTTTGCTAGGGGGCAAAAAGTGGGCATTACTGATCTGTGGCCTGGGGGAGGGGACTAAAGGGAATAAGTGTATCCCTCCCCCTTGGCGAAAAATTGTAATTTCAGGAGTACGTATAAATAGCAAATGGGATTTCAGCTTTAAAAGGAAAACGAAAAGTAGTTGTGACTAAGTTCGACAAAAGTAATTTTTGAGAGTGTGGTGGATATGATGTGAAACATGACCTCAGCCATTAAACTCCGTTGTAGGGGAGGGTTTAAGGAAAGGGAGAGAGTGTTATTGGTTATAAAACGTTTTATGACTAAAGTGGCACGGTTTAAAAACGTTTTTAAACCATTGATGACTGAAGCTACCTATAGCAACAACAGCAACATTGTAGCTGTGCATAATCGCGCGTAGCGCGAGAATTTTAGAAAAGTAGCCTAGCAATACATCCTAACAGAGCTGTAAATGATTGGTGATGTGTACAGATATAGGCATGAAAATATTGATCTGCCTATTTGAAATTTTTTAAGTTGTATCATAACGATCACAGCTATTTCTTATATTTTTACTGCGTTTTCTCTGTATATTCTCAAAGTTGAAAACGGAGCACTTTGAAAATTTCTGGGGACAATTGTCCCCCTCCCCCCTGCGTACGGCCGTGGATATCATATGAGCTGAGATAATACAAGAATCATACTGAATTATGCATCCCTTTTCATTTATTCTGCCTGCAATTCTCCCATATTCACCTTCTAGTGTATCTCTCTTACATTTGTCCATCACCCTATCCATAGGCTACATGTCCACTACTCAGTTACGTATCCCCTAGATCATACCATTTGTCTCCAATCTAGGGTTACCATATTTATTTTCTAGCAAGGAGGACATGGATCACTGTCCTGATGTTGGGGTCTAAGGGTGTCCCTTCCCTTTAGAAATTTTTCCGGTTTTCAATGGTGTCTAGATGCAAAATGGTGCTGTACTTGTTCACGGACTCAAGTCATGGGTATATTACTTGGTCAGACCTATGATACCACCAGTAAATCTTTCAGACTATTTAACCCTCAAGGCAGAAGTAGGGATCATGTGGGAAACACACCTTGTTGGCAATTTTATAAATCCGCCCGGACGCCAGTGCGAACTAGTAAAAAGAGGACTTGTCGAAAATAATTGTTCTACAGTTCACTTGTCATGGGCAAGGAGAGAGACACGACATACTTGTTAAGGCTAGGAGACTTATTCGAACGCAGTACCTTACCGTAAGGCATATTTTATGTATGGTACCGTATAGGAATGGCCGTGCATGTAAGAATGGTCGTCAGTGCATGATTGCCATGTTTTCAGTAAATCAACCAGCCATCCGAAAGGTAGAAAGGGTCTAAACCTGACAATGTAATATCCGAATTTGTCGTCGGGACGTTCGTTTCATCGTCTAAGTGAATTATATGCGAACTGAACGACAGTGCAGATTATATACCTAATTTAGTGAAAGTAGGCATTTTAAAGTTTATAAGTTGATTTCACACGTGCGCAAAATGTATTTTTCATACATTTTCTTTTTCTTAATTCCTAAACATTTTATTGAATTATTTATTTTTTGCAGGAAATACTTCAAAGTTTATTTCCGTTCAAACATTTATTTTTTTAGGACACAAAAAAAAATCTGGGGGGGGCTAGCCCCCCAGGCCCCCGTAGCTACGCCACTGGTCAAATGGTCAAATTCAGTGGACGTGCTAATTGTTGTGGAGGACAAATGTGTCAAGCACCACTACCAAGCTCATTGCTTTAGTACATGATACAGCATGCAAGTGTGTTTGTTTGCCCCCAGCACTTTTATTTTATTCATAAACTTTCTTTAACAAGGGTAACCTGTTCAGTCCCATGGGACTGTTCTTTCATGGGGACCTTGGTACAAAGTAAACAAAAATAAGTATGAAGTGGTAAACATGCAAAATTGATATAAGAAGAAATTACACCGGAAGGACGGAATGGAACATTACCACAAAACATTAGCATAAAACAGGGATACGACTTAGGCCGGTAAAATAGAAAATGCCACTAAAAGTACGAAAAGTAAAAGATTAAAGAGGCAAGACAAGCAAATGTTAGAGAATAAAACGAAATAACAAAATAAAACAAACAAAAATTTGATTGCAATGGTTGACTTTTGCGAGCATAGAACCTCCTATAAAGGGGTTTCAGTCACGTGACTTCAACCAACTAGTCGCAATTTTGAAGGACAAGATCGCGCGTTTTTTTTTTTTTTTTGAAGGGCAAGATCGCGCGTCTCTTTGGTTTTAACGGGCACCCGTCCATTGTGTCACAGTAGTATCTATGGTTATGTCGTGCGCGTGAGCTGTAAACTCGCTTACTGCGTGTGTTTTGCCCTTCAGTGCCTGGGAATCCATTGCGCGTGACGTCACATGAAATCCTTCTATAGATCAGAGGGTGATTAACAAGGTCATTGTGGCAGCCCCCATGGACCCTGATTTCAGTTTAATGTCCCTCTCACATAGAGTTAGGATTTGGGGAGTTGACAAAATGAGGTAGTAGAGACCTGAGGAATACTGGTTTGAATTCTTGTACCAACAGACGTAAAGTCGTTAAAAACATTATCAATAACCAGGGAATCACGGAGAGTAGTACCGTTGTGACTTATTTCCTCAATCGGTCTATCCTTAAGTTACTCTTGCCATGAATAATTGAATTAATGGAAGACCATGTTCTCGTAATATCATTCTTATAGATATCAAACAGTTCATTGTAATAAAGTGTCTTAGCAATTCTAATAACAGAGGTTAAACGATTGCGGAAGGCCTTGCAAGCAATGAATTTCTCATTGGTCCGTTTACGAACATACTTCTTATACAGTTTATGCTTAGTTTTGCATAAGTTTGCAATGCCAGTTGAAATCCAGATCTGGCCACTACTGTTACTGACGTCATTATTACGGTTGACAGATTTGGGAAACAATAATCAAAGTGCTGAAGAAAGATAGAAGCAAACTTATCAAATGCGTCGTCAGTATGGTTTTCTAGGTACACGTGTTGTCAATCTTTATTTGATATTTAATCTTGAAAATATGAGATGTTACGTTGAGTATACTTCCCACAGTATGCTACAGTATTCCTTGTTTTTCGTTGGCAAGAGGTCTCAAAACTGAACCAGGACCGTAGCCTGCGGGGGGGGGGGGGCTACTGCCCCCTGAGATTTCCAAATCGTAAATGAAAGTTGGCCTACTTGAGAAAAAATGCTGAAGAACTAAAAATGTCACTGTCCAAATTATGATTTCAAGGCCAGCAAAACCTGGAAAATCGCATATAAGGATCCCCTTTTGCCAAAATTTTTCTGGTGAGGTCCCCGGACTCCCTCTGTAGGCGCGTTCATATGCGGGCTTCTTTTTCTGACGAATGAACCATCTTCCTCCTACAAGATACACCGCTTGAACACACCAGCATATACGATGAATAAAGATAAATACCCTATGATTACCTTTAATTATTAGCTAAGCTCAATGAGCTGGTAAAGAAACTTTTAATTTAAAGGGCATAAGCAGTTGCCGCAAACTTATTTTGAAACAACAGCTAAATCTCACAAATATCCCTCTTATTTCACTTCAAGTATCTTTCATGATATGTTAGAACATAAATATTGCATATTCAAGGTAAACCAAGGAGTTACTATTTACGTGAATTTCACAACTCAGTGAGAAGCATACTGTAACATGATTCTCAAAAGCCATTCATGAAATAGGATACCTGGGTACACTAATTCAAATTGGGGTGACTGCATTTTCCCTTTGAAATTTTAGCTTTCTTCTTGAAATCTATATTTGTTTCTTACCCATGAAATCTAAAAGAAAAGAAAGCTTAGATGCAACTTTAAGGTCTAAAATTTGTCACCCCCCCCCCCCCATCTTACTCAGTACAATCAAATTGTGGCATCACTTTTTAGCTACAGCATGTTATATACATGCACTGCTTGACCCATAAATTGCACAAAATTAAAGGGTAGAGGTAGCTTGCCACTCAATTTCTCCACTGTTGATTCATAAGTCAACAATATTATGGTATCAATCAACAGCTGATGAATATCTCTGGTATATTTTGCACATATTTTCTTTTTCATATGTACACTGACCTGGTATTGGGTCAAAAGGTCATGAAGTAATGAATAATTATCATATTTTTCATTAAATTTTGATATTCTTTTTTTAATGGATTTTAGCTAACAGTTTTGTTTATGAAAACATTTCTTAGTGTTTTCAATATTTTACCAAGGATTTTATACTACATTTTTGGACAAAGTACCCAGATTTTAGTCACTGAATTGACGAATTAATTACCCTACCATACTACAGGAGTCTAGGTGTATAGGCTAATGGAAATTGGCGTGACTAACATACAGTGTGTTTGTGTTTTGTGCGTATGTATATGCACTGCTTTGTGTGTGCAGTGTACTGTGGGCTGTAGGTAAGTGTATTGAATGGGGTTTCCTGTTGATAGACAGGTTGTATAAGAATATGGAACGCGGAGTCGGTAAAATATGGTTGTTTACTACCAGGTTTAGTGCTAAAGCTAAACTTAAGTCTATGTTTTTGATGTTATACAGAGGCTTAAGGCGTACAGAGTACAAACAATGTGTAAGAAAATGAAGGTGTGAGTGAACAGAGGGACACGGAAGTGGGCAAAAAAGTTAACGAACTGATGAAGCTCCCTTCTGAGGCAGACCATCAGTTTATGGTTAAGTGAGGTCAAATTAGAGAAATATATTTTTAACTATACTGGCAATGATAGTAAATAATAAAGAAAAGGTAGAGTTGCTATTTTACCTTCACAACAGTTTATGTACAATCAGCTCTTTTTATGCCAAAATCTGACCGAACAAACCTAGACTATTGTACCGCATAGCAAAATTGATAAAGTCAGAGATCGGTAAATGTTAAGGGATTCCTATCAGACCTATCAGCTTTGATGATTTGTCCATGGTCAAATCAAAATCTGCTGTTCCAAAGACCCCATACTGGTTTCTGCCGTGGATAATTGCAAATCCTGAGAACGATGATGGTGATGAAATGTCAGCTCCAGAATGTCACAACAAAACAGATGAGCGACGTGTGATAATGCTAGCCCAAGATATTATATACTGTACCTCAAGGAACAGATGATTGACGGAAAAGCAACAACATGTGCAGCAACAGTAGTGCTTGACCAAAGAGGCCATTTCGGTGGAATGCCACAGACCAGAATGTTTGCAGACCCTTCACAGAGATTGGAATCTCTGAAGACACAGGATGTCAGCCAAACCATGCTAGCTAGGGTTTGGCGCTTATGGAAAGACACCTCCTGTTACAACTTTTGTAGGAAAGATACAGCTAGAATGGTTCACTTGCAATGAAGACCTTTCATCACACATATGCCAGACGGATTTGGCTTGGGCCCTGGTGAGATTGTGCCCCACAAGACTCCTCGAGGTGGAACTCATCCCTTCACCCGCAGGAGAATAATTAATGCCAAGTTGGAGTGGTTTAAATGTAGTAATTCATCAACCTATACAAATGCACACCAATGTAGGGTATTTCCCTATTATTCTTGGATCCTCAACCGAATTCAGCACCGTCTACACAGTAATGAAGAAAATACAAGCCATGATGACAAGTCTCGGACAAAGGGACACTGTTATTACATTTGACTTGGCCATCTGTATCAAAGCTAAACAGATTCGATCGCGCCAACCTGAAGAATTTGTAAACACAGTCATACGTATGGAAGGCTTCCATATTATCCTCAATTACCTTTCATTGATTGGAAAAAAATATGAAGGTCAGATTGGGAAGACTTGCTAATAGAGAGTGGTGTATGTATGGCAGTGCGACTGTTGCTGCTGTAATGCTGGGAAAGTCTTACAATCGTTCTTCTTGTGCTCATAAACTAGTAATGGAAGCTTTGTTCCTACTGCTATGGAGATCGTTTGTAAAATGGCTATCTGAAAGGAACACAAGTTTCGATCTACAAGCAGACCTAACGGGAACAATTGAGAACTGCCAGGCTGCTGCTAGGGAAAGAATGGAAAGCTTTGAAATGCTTATAGGAGTAGTTAGTTTTCTAGAAGTGGAGTTCAGTAATTTCAAAGAGGAGTCTAAACCGAGCTCCAGGCTGTTTGTCTTTTGTAATGACTATATTGATATGATACCGTTGTTGTTACAGTTTCTAAGAGCAGAGCCACGCGGATATTGGCTTTTACACCTCCCAGTTACTGCTGCTATGACTCCACATTTCTTTGCCTTTGACAGACCTAACTATTCAAAGTGGTTGCCTGTCTACCTTGGTGATATGAATAACCTTCCACAGAGTCACCCTATAGCACACAATAGAAGTCATTCAGTGAGAGTCGTTTTGGAAATAAATTTTCTAATGTCTCAACAGATATGACTCTGGAACAGTCAATAAACCGAGACTCCAAAACCAATCAAGGGAGGAATTGTTGGAATTATCAAAGAATCAGGTGCGCTTTAACGTTGGTTTCTGACAAGTCATCAGCGGGCGGAAATAACAACGGCACATAAAATTATGTGCGACATGCAGGATAATGACCGTGTTAGCCAACACAAAGAAGCAACAAGTAACAGAATCAAGAAGAATGAAGAAAGAGTTCAGAGTTTGTTGACAGCTTTCACAGAAGAGTTGATGACAGATCCTTTCAACTTAGATGATTTAAGTGATGGAGACACTGCGTCGCTCATCAACCTTGCTACAGGAGAGGTTATACCCTCGGATGATGCGGCTCAACTTTTAAACATCCTATGAATCAGACACCTCACACAGGGTCGTCGCGACCGCGGGCTGTGGGGGTGTCTCACCACCCAAAGTTCATCAGAGCGAAGATAGTCGGAAAATCTGAAATACCAGTTGGAATTTCTGATATCTCAGTCTAGCACATTTTTCCGACTGAGCCTATGTCAACTTTGTATATATTTTCAAACTAAATCAAGTGAGAATAATGCCAAACGTTATTTTCCTCACGCAAAATCAAAAACTATCTGAATTTATGCAAATTCTTCGCAAACTATCAAAATTTTCTTATTAACAATATCTTCCGATAGCAACTTTCGGAGAAACACAGCGGAGGTTGAAAGCTGTTTACGAATTACCAGGTAAAAGACTGACTTTTTGAGTAGAATGTAGGTTTTTTGAGCAATTGAAAGTGTCTGAAAGCAGGTTTTGTCATGGAAAAATTATTTAATGAAAAATTTAGGCGCGCTTTGCACGCATGTCACGATTTGCACTCCATCTCGTGACCATTATTAAGGTAATTAATACCAGGCGCGGTTCTACGGGGGCTATAAGGCTTTAGTCCCCAAATTTTTCCTAACTCTCCAAATATTGCGCAAAATTTTATATAGACTAGTAGTAGTGAAGACATAGATATGCTCAGAAAATATTCCAAATGGCTATTCAGCAGGCCCGTAGCCAGTAAATTCTGCAACGATTCTTTCTATAACTTCAAACATTTTAACGCGTTACGAGCGCTTTCATCTTCAGTTCTATCTTGTGGTAACGCTCGCCATTTCAAACATATTGGATTTATTCAATGTTTTCATAAATATCGTTCTTCCGTGTAGGCGTGATTCTAGAGAAACTCGAAAATGCATCGTTGAGAAGTTCTATCCTCTTTTTCTAACCGACTGCATGGTCAAGTGGTTAGGGCATCCGACTTGCAGCCGGAAGGTCTGGGGTTCGACTCCTGGCCGGGTCATACCGAAGACTTTAAAAAATAATGGAACCTGCCGCCATTCTGCTTGGTGCTCAGCATAAGCAATGGAGTAGCGAAAAACAAACCAGTGAGCGACAACTGGAAAAAAGGCCGTAGCCGGCCCGACTTAAACCAATTGGTTAGAAACTGAGCCGTACAACCACATGTAACTCTAACTCCTTTCCTAACTTTTGGAAGATTTTTTCTTCAGCCTCGCCATCGTGGCAAACATAGGGCCGACGCTAGAGGGGGCGTGACACCCCCCAAGATCTACGCAGTCGGCAAAATCCTGCACTAGTCGGCAAAATGAAGGAAAGAGGGAAGTGCAAACGAAGGAAAGTTAGAGGGAAGAAGAAAGAGGAAAAAAAGAAAAAAAAAGGAGAGAGAGAAGAGGGAAAGAGAAAGACCGAGCGAACAGAGAAAAGAACAGGGGAGGGAGGGACAAAGCAGGGCAAGAGAAAGGTGTTGGTGCAGACCGAAGACAGGAGATTGGAATGCATTTGTAGACAACGTTTATCACAATATTTTCAAAGCCCGTAACCAACACTTTTTGAAACTTAAAACATATTCTGTCAGCAAAAAAGCTACCTAGGGCTTTTCAGTATCATTGTATACTAATGGAGTTCATCGTTTATGTGGTATTCTGGCATTGGGTCGGTAAATTCTGCACCAGTCTGAAAAATGAAGAAAATATGAAGAAAAGAAGTGAAAGCGCAGTAATGTCACTCCAGTTTCTTCAGTAATTCCACTCCACATAGGGAGATAGCGTAAGGGTCTGTGTACACTTTCAACATTTCAGGAAACATGTGTCGACAAAAGTTGCTACAACACCTTGTTACTGTAAATGTTGAAAGTGTGTAAAGAGCAAAAAAAGTTGGCAACATGTGTCCCAACATGTATTGACACATGTTGTCAAATAATTCAAAATCAATTTTCCGGCAACATGTGTCCAAGCTCTGCCCAATCAGAAATCGTATTTGAATCAGCAGCTGAGCCACCTGTAGGTAGCGCTACCATTAATTCAAGGGGGAATATCCGCTCAGGATGTCACCCTACGAATTTAACACGCTATAAATTTTTTTTGGGGGGGGGAGGGGGGCAGTTTAGATCATGTTGCTGAAAAGATGTGTTCCAATTGTGATGTGTATCCGGTAGGAAAGAAATTGAAGTACCCATCCTGCAAAAGTAGAGAAACTTGAAGATATTTCTGGCACTCTCGTGAGCTTTCTGGTAGCCCTATGAAATTAGCCCCGGGCAGGTCACTCAAGTGGGTGATTGTCATGGGGCTATTTAAAGGGAGGGGGAAATTAGACCCGGGTAATTGTCTAAGGGGATTTGCCGAGGGAGGTGGGCAATTGTCCAGGGGATTCTGATACCGGTTTGGAAATATTCCACTTTTGGGCAAGAGTATGTATCAGTGTTCTCCAGTTGGTGCAATAGCGTGGCGCAAATAATTTGAAATTATTTCAAAATTAGTCTTTTGTCCCCTGCTATGAAAAAAGTACCACCCAAATAAAATCTCGTTTTGAATAATGATTTTTCTATACAACCAGGCATCTAAAAATCAGGGGTGGTGCCAGAGAGCCCTGGGGGCTATACTCAGTCCGGGAAGCCTGCCCCCCTGTCTGTGAAGTTTGTCGTTCTCGTCGAGAAATTGAGGAGGGCCCGACTGGATATATGGAATTTTCCCCAATGTTAACTGTCATCTCGTGGCTCCCATGTCGACTACCCCTCCTCCTCCCCCAAGATGCCCTCTCCATCAAATCCATTGAAAGTCCCCCTCCGAACCACCCGTCAGAACCCTCCCCCTCCTTAGTTGAGGTCTCAGGTGGCTAGCCCCCTCCCTTTGTGACGGAACATTCAAAGAGTGAAAATAAGAACAAAGGGAGAGAGGGAAAAACGAAAACGTAAAAACTGTACGTGGTGATGTCAGTGGTGGCGTCAAATGGGGGCGGGGCATGCCCTCCGTTTGGGAAGGCCTCCTGTCGGGGAACTTTTCCGGTTTTGTAGGGGATCTGTTATGAATACGATAAAATATGTAGTTCCCGACAGCAGCTAGTCGTCCGACGATTGACTTAATTTCGGTCCAAGTTATGGTAAATTCTTCAATACAAACCCAAATTTTTCTTATTTTCTTCAGGTTGGTTGAAAACTCGAATGTTTTCAAATTTTATATGGGTAAAAGCTCAACTTTCTTCATTTTTTTTTCAATAAGGGCCCGAAATTTTCGGCGCGCTCCGAGCGTCCAAATTTCGCTTCAAACATCGTTTCGGCACTCTGTCGCCCTCATCGAGGCTTCAAGTTACTGCCCCTGTCGGGGAGCTTTGCCCCCCTGTCGAGCAAATCCTGGTGCCAGCCCCTGGTTGGTGTAGAGGGTAAGTGAGGCGCACGTCCGGGCGGGAAACTGCTGGACCCCCTCGGGGAACGTGAACCCCGTGTACAATTGCCAATATTATTTCAGCTGCTCCCAAAACATCTTTTTCTTTCTGAATCCTCCACCTTCCTTCCAAAATCCTGCTTTCCCGCTCTTTTTGACAACATGTTGCTCTAGTTTGTCGCAACATGTGTCCGCGACATGTGTCTAGTGTATACAAGGACAAAATTTCTGTGTCCAGGTGTGTCAGCAACATGTGTCGACACATGTGTCCTGAAATGTTGATAGTGTACACGGGGCTTAAGTCCTGTCAACCTTACCAAGTAACATGTAGGCAGGGTGCACAGGTTATGTAGAGGTCGCAAATCTCATCCCATATCGCAAAGCCTAGTTTCTGTTCTCTGGTTGTGTCAATCGGTACGGTAAGTTGGTGAGCGACTCACGGAGCAAAGTTTGGCTATTTCATCGGGTAGTCCAGGTGGTTTCGACACAGGGTAGGCCCCTATGTTGTCCCCGATACAGTCTACAACTCCTACAGTTTTTATGTTTTTCTTTTTGTTCTTAATGATAACATGTTTTTTGTGTAAGCCTACCAAAAATTTTGGCGCCCTTTGCAATTTCACGATTCAGACTCAAAAGAACAGTATCAGTGCTCAACTCGGCTCTTGACATATTAAGTGATATAATGCAAAGTATACGGTACTCTGCAATTGCATGGGATAGTTAGGCTCCTTCATATCCCCCTCTCACCCCTCGACATGCTGTCGGAACTTGAGGTCGCTGGCATGGCCCTACCTCATGTCGGGAAAATTCTGTCGCCACCCATGGTCGGTTTACTTAATTTATCTTTCAAAAGGGTCATTTCTGCGATAAAACCCAAAATTTTTGGTGTGCTTTGCCCACTCTTCCTCAATTTCGTTACTAATAGCTAAATATAGAACAAACCCTTTCTATCTTTTCAAGTAACTTAAGTAGAATTTATCTTTTCATGTAAATGCCGGGAATCTCATCTCATTTCACTAAACTAAGTTTACGTTTTCTTGAGTTGTCGTTCGGTACGGCTAGTGACTCGAAGAGGGAAGTACAATGTAAGTTGTGCTCGATAGGGCCCAACTGCCTGGACAGTTGACCTCAGTGGCGTACACAGGGGGAGGACATTGGGCCATGTCCCCTCACGGATGCCCATTTTTTTCAGTTCGTAAAAAAACGTGTATGTTTTAACACAAGTTTTTCTTCCAAAGGTGGCATATGTGGCACCAGATTGCAAGTAAGGACACCGGCGATCACACATTTTGCATGCCCCCCCCCCCTTGAGAGAAATCCTGGGTACGCCATTGGTTGACCTATATAAGCTTTAAATAAGTACAGATTCTTTTAGTGTAAGCTTACCCGAAATTTCGCGCGCTTTGCAATTTCACAGTTTACATTTCGGGAAAACCTTAAATCGGGCGGAACTATTTTTCTCTAGTATATACAAAATTTTATGCAATTTATGCCCCGCAATGGCATGCATGGTCTAGTATACAGGTTTTCTTCAAATCTCCCCTCACCAACCCCTCGACGGCATCGGGGCTGTCGAGGCTTCGGATCGTTGTCCACCCCCCGTTGGGCAAATCCTGGCGCCACCCCTTCTGGACCACTACCGATTGGACTATCGGTTCTCAGCTCTAACTGCATCGCTTATCAACACTTTCAGTCGGCATTTGCTTCTTTGCAGTCGGCAAATACGGCACCACACCCCTCATGATGAATGCTCTGGCGACGCCCCTGGGCAAACATAATTGTAAGAAGAAAGATTTTTCGGTTTCGTAGGCGCACCTTAATGGGTAAGATAAAGAATGTATTCCCCTACGACGACCACGCAGTCGCCCCAACAAATTTATTGGTTTGCTCTTAAGTAGGGCAGATTCTTCAATAAAAACCCAAACTTTTTCAACTTTCCTTAAAGAAATATTGCATTTGTTTTACAGAAAATTTTCGTATTTTTAAACCAATATCGATAACTGAATGATAGAGAAATCAAAATAAGGCAGTAAAGTAGCTTTCTTTTCAAGAAATAAGGCTTTCACAGGAAGTAATTCCGTTATATGTGACACAAAAGTAATTTGTTCACCCAAACTTTCAAAAATTCAAAATATGCAACATCCATTGCTCTTGTAATACAAAATATCTTAAAGAAATAAAGCTATTACTATAGTTTATTGGTGAGACAGAATGGTTTAATAACGATTTCAGTTATTTTCTTTGTATGCCATGTTGGTGCATTTTGAACGCAATATTTTCCTATAATGAACACAAAAATGTGAAACCTTTTACAGTATAACGCCAAATTTTTCGGCGCGCTGAGCGCTACATATTTCGAGTTCAGCTCAACCCATTGTATCTGTTGGGGCTTAGAGTAGCTGACCCCCAGTCAGGACGGTTGGTCCCAATGTTGGCAAATCAAAGCACCTACCCTGGCTGAGCCTGCATGCAGGTTTTTGCTTTTGGCATTGCAGTAGACCTCCAAATTTCGGCGCCCTTTGCGCGCAATCCTCACAATCCACGTTGCATCACTTACAAACATTATAACAACAAAAGTACCAGTGAACTTTTCTAGCATAAACTAGGTGTAATCTTATGCTGACTCATCCATGGCAGCATGGTCCCCTCACCGTCCGAAAAACACTCAACTCTTCATCTACGCTTACGGAGCTGAGGGAGCACCATCATGGACATAGCCTTGTTCCATTCATGCACTTGTGAGAGTTTCCACAAATTGCCGCCAGGGCTTCCCTGGCCCGCTTTCTTTAAACTATGATCCGTGTAGGCCTTGAAATATCATCCCCTGTGGTTCCCGCAAACTGCCCTTATCTGTTGACACCACTAGCTACAGACATAGTCTTCTTCGGTGCCCCATTTTATATAATTGATCCAGAGCTTTCAGGAGACCTTATACAGGTATTTTCCAGCCTTAGATACCCTCTTATAATACATAATGAAGGAAAGGAAAATTTTCGTAACTGTCCAAGAAAGTTTCTGTTGACTACATGCACGTATTTTTGTGTAAATACTTTGCCCGAATAGAAGGCATTAAATTAGCCAAGGGGGGGGGGGGGGGGCTTTAGGAGGTTTGTTGATAACGTATTCTTCTCTTACACAACATATTCTCTGCTTTCACCTAACAAAATTAGAATTCACTAAATTATGGACAATTTTCAGCCATCTATAATTAGCTCCAAAATATCCCAAAGATAACACCATTTTGCATCTAAGCAACCTTAAATAAACAAAAAGTTCTCAAAGGGGACAGGACGGTACCTTTATGTAGTGACAAAGGAAGGATCCCCACTGCTTTATATAAATGCAGAGCGCATTAAAAGTGCAATTTACGCGCCGCCACTTAGTTGGAAAGAACATCTAGCCTGTCGGAAAAATTAGAATTCACTTAATTATGGACATTTCCAGCCATATATGATCAGCTTTAAAACCATCCTACAGATAGCACCATTTTACATATAAGCAACCTTAAATTAATAAAAATTTCACAACGGGGAGGGGATACCCCTCCCCTTAGACCCTTCCCCCAGGACGACACCTTTATGTAGTGACTAAGGAAGGATCCCCACTGTTGTATATAAAAACGAAGAGCGCATAAAAGGTGCAATTTACGCTCCGCCGTTCAGTTAGAAAACACATCTATCCAATCGGAATTTGGGACCTTCACACCCCCCAAACATAACCCTAGCTACGGCCCTGACCTCACAGATGACTGCCCTTGTTGAACAGAGGCTCAACACAAGTGAGACGAAATTTTGGGATCCTTTACCCAACCTCAAAATTAAGACATTTGCGAAGTTAAGGGACAAAAGTTAAAGCAGCTGATGAAAAGATGGTTACAATCAGTGCTGACAGAAACCTATGCGGTGGTCTCGTCATTGCGTCTGAAACTAGAGACGTTAGTTGAAGGAACTACTCTCCTGTACTATTCTCAATAGCACATACAGATGGCTCCTTGAGAAAGACAAACAAGAGTATCCTTCTTACGGAAATTCAGAACAACGTCCCTGAGGACATACCACCGAAACTACCAGTGCCAATCACTGACATGCTACTGCTATCTCATCGATGTCATGGCGATGATTCAGATGGTGACATCTGGTGGTGCATCCACCTTTGGAGAACTTGCTGATAAGCATTACCAATTGTTAACCTCATCACTGTTTTAAAATGGATGCCGAAGAGTAGACATCGTGTTTGACAGGTACATAGATTTGTCCATCAAGGCAGGGGAGAGGTTCAAACGGGGTTCATCCGAGACCTTAGAGGTCCATATTAGCGGTCCCACTACACCAATTCGTAAACAATGGCAAATGCATATAGGAGATCATCAAAATAAGGCCAACTTGAGTGTTTTACGTGCTTGTTCTTGGAGGGAATTGGCCAGATAAGTTGAAATAAGGTGAAGAGTTAGTGTTAGGAGGGGACTGTACAAATCATAATCAGGCAGTAACAGCTACAAATGGTGTTGTAATTCGCATTGAAGCACTACAGTCTGATCATGAAGAGGCAGATACCCGACTCCTGTTTCATGCAAAGAATGCCTCTTAAGACCACAAGAGAATTGTGGTACAATTACCTGATACTGATGTGGCTTTGCTTTGTACATTGTATTTCTGTAATCTAAATTGTCAGGAACTGAGGTTTCGGACTGGATGTCAAGGATAAGTTGAGATATATTCCGATGCATAAGGTGGCAGAAAAACTGGGAAGATGTCTATGTGCTGCCTTGCCTACGTTCCATGCCCTCACAGGACGTGACTCTACAGGTTCACTGTCAGGTATTGGCAAAAAGAAGCATTGAAAGTTCTACTAGGGAGCAAAACGTATCAGGCACAATTATTAATGCTTGGAATGGAACTACCTTTGAGTGATGCAACAATGATAAATTGCTAGCCTTTCATTTGTCAACTTAACAGTACAGATGAAAGAGCTGGGACAAAAACAGACAATATGAGGTACTGGCTTTTCTGTCAGAGGCAAAAGAAATATGAAGGTTTACCCCAACTTCTGACAGCCTGTTACATCATATAAAACGGGCCAACTATCAAACTTACATATGAAGGAAGTCACTTCAATCGGAACAAAATTTATCTTCACCAAATTATCATGGCTGGAAAACTAAAGATGGCTCACTCTAACCTGTGTTGATGACGAAAGATCCAGCACCACATGCCCTACTGGTGCTGTCTTTCTGCCACTGCAAGAAGTCAGAGTCTCGCCGAGCAGACTATTTGTGCAAAGTGAATAATCTGGGATGTACAGAAGCTTGCCAGTGCATCAACCCTGAAGGCCGTCAGAACCCATATTTAAGACTTTATACGTCTAGTGAGTCAGATGAAGATGATTAGGATGGCCTGCTGTACAAGATTACGACTGTGCTTTAAAATGGTATAGTATGGCATGACACCAGGCCTACCTCAGTTATACATTCTCTCATAAAAATTTCTTAGTAGTTAATAGGCAAAAATCTTCTCTTTTCCATGATCAACCTATCAATAATCCCCCCTAGTATTTTCTCCTGGCATTAAGATGGATATAACATTGTTTAATATACATCTGAATTTGAAAGCCTAACTTGTTTACTATTTAATGTCAGATACATGTGACATTGCCATTTCAGAATGGCAGATAAATATCTGGAGTCAAGTGAACAAGTGTCATGCCTAAATAATACCTTCAAAATTAATGAGTAATTACACTATTTGCCATGTAAATTGTGTTAAGAATAATACTTAATTAATATCAAAGTTGAGATTTTTTGTTATATTGGACCGCTGCTTAAATTTGTTGCCGAATTCCTAAAACACGTGACCTTTGACCCAAGGTCCCATCAGGACAGTGTCAAAAGGAGTGATTAAAATGACTTAATCTGTCAGAGATATTTATAAGCGATAGATCGATACCATAATATTGATTGTTGACCACGTAATAGTAGAAAAATTGCTTTGTAAGCTATTCCTACCACTTAATTTTGAGAAATTTATGGGTCAAGCAGTGCATGTATATAACATGCTGTAGCTAAAAAGTGATGCCACAATTTGATTGTACTAGCTACCTGGTGATGTTATGGGAGTCTATACTAATTTGTTATGATAGCAAACCTTGGATGTAGTTCCGGTTGAACGACCACATTTTTTACAGGTGCCTGCTCCCAGTCTATTACCTGGACCCCTCAGCATCCCCTAGAATGACACTAAATCACAAGTGCAAAACGAAGGGTCTGTCCTGGTGTCAACTATATCTGTATAGGCACGCCACTTGGTGCTCCGCTTAGAAAGTGTCATGAACTGCCCCCTAGAGATCTTGCCCAGGCTACGGCCCTGGAAACAGGTAAATGATCAGAGATATCGTCTACCAGAATCCCAGGGGTACACGGCTGAGTAATATTAGTTAACATGTTATCAAGAAGGGTAGCTGAATTAGCAGTGATTCTGGTAGGAAGAGTGTGGAGAATTTCGAATGCGTTAGAATGTACCTAATTCATAAACATGTTAATGTCTCCACCACTGGTACTCATTAAATTGCAATTAAAATCACCCATTAGAACACAACCCTTGCGGGATGCTTCAATGAATTTGAAAACTGGAGTAAGTTTTTCAATAACATCAGAACTAATACCTATGGGCCAATACATCGATCAAATTTTGTTTATTGTTAGCTCCATTTACTTTGGACATGTACATAAAGGTTACTCTAAGTCTAAACAATGGATGTTGTGTCACTGTCAGTGCCTCAATGAACTAGGACCACCTAAAATACACAAAACCTTAATGATACAGCTTCTTACTATGTAACCTGGACAGACCAAAAGAAAAACTTTTGCAAAGGTGTTAATTCCATACAGTAAAGCTACCCCTATCTAGGTGATTCTGGCTAGACTTTGAAAGATACCCGACCGGAATTTTTCAAACTTCTGGCCAGAACCGAATACTTTTTTTCACTTTTCGGCCTGATAGTCTGGCCGGATTGGGTATCAGGTGCATCCTTAGTTGAACGAGTCCAATTTGGAAGTTGATTGGGACAAAACTACAAAAGTAACTATAATTTCTTCAGAGACACTTTCAAATGTAAACATAAGTTTTGGGTAGGAGATGTTTGAAATATGCTACAGGCTCTTAATAGTCGGGGATCCACATGCTCAAAAGCCGCCTAAAAAGGTTGAACCTGACATGTCATGCTATACTTTTTGTTTGTGCATTTTCTGGTAATTCATACCTTAAGGTTAGCTGATTAAGTGGTCTGTTTCACCAGAAATATTGCAAAAAAAATTATGGCCATTTGTATAGATGCTCCTCTTTACATCATGATTGAAAAATGTGAACAAATATGAATCCACAAAATCGTAGAGTGTGTGCTGAATGTGGTAATAAATCACCACAATACATAAAATACATTCCCTAACAAGAAACAGGAGTTGAGGAATGCAATTAAAAACTCTTCTCAAATGGTTAAAATACATTTTGACCTTATTTATGGTGATTTTTGCCGGCAAAATCCTTCGGAACCTTCCACATTTTAAGCCTTCAATTTGTTAAAGGCGGCAATTTGTTCTCAATATTCAGAAGACATGATTCCCTCGTCAAGTAATTGACTGTATGGAGTGAGGAAAGTATCAAAACGAATCCTCAGATACTGGGGGTGGTATGTTTGTCTGTTTTCTTTCCCCACAAGCCCACCCAGGGCACCCCTACCCCATAGGCTACTCCCATGATCGATACCCATGCATTTTGTACACAAATATTATCATCTACACTGACGAACATTTCTCGAGTTCGGTGTTCCATGTGAACACTTTCTTTCATACAAACTGTCTGTACTCACAGAATGTTTCCGATATGCCATGTTCTCACCTCGAAAATGTTTCTATAAACTATTATTTTACTCCATCATCATCCAGATAGCGCCGAATTAGGGAAACTTGAAAAGATATTAGGTAGACCACTTCAATATTCAGAATAATTATGAACTGCACATTCATCCAATAAACTTAAGCCTAGTGATTAGGTGTTTCATATCAACAGAAGACGACTGTTTATCATAAGTATGTTTATCTCTATGGTGCTTTCATTTATTATTGAAACCACTGTCAATTTTAAGATATTTTCCTTCACATAATGTACATTGTCCAGGCCATTTTGTAGCCTTTTTGGGGTTTGCATTTTTTTCTTTTGTTGCTATATTTGGTTAAAGTTTGATATGATGTAGAGTACGCATCAGTACATCACACAGTCAGAAACGAATGTGATCCGCATTTTTTTTTTTTCATGTGTAAAGGGGAATAGCCAGCCACTTCAAAATGGCCGCCATTTTGATCATTTTGGCTGATTTAGCACAAAACAAAAACACTCTTTTACTCCTAAATGTGGGGTCTAAAACATTTTAGGAGTAAAAGTGGTAAAATTGACAGTCTATCCTGCAATATTCTAAAAGTTTTTCCCAAAATATTGATCTGTTCTTTTGAAGTGACCTGTCGAATATGGCCCTTTTAGGCGAAAAACGGCAATTTTGGCAATTTTATCACCTGGGACCATTTTTGAGTACCAGATTCTCTAAAATTATGTATCCCCGCGACCTTACCTTTTGTAAATGGGTAGCCCGATAACCAGGTAAGACGTGAGAAAAATTTCAACCCCCAAATTCAAGCCTACATGAAATGGGTTGTACTGAAAATTCGCAATTTCTCTGTTTTGAGTTGAAAATTTTGGCATCCGGGATCATTTTTAGTGAAAAATAAGGGTAATATATTGTGTGTGTGCCACAAGATGCTCCTGTCTTCATGGACATCTACAGCCTTATGCCTCAGTAGTACACAGAAAGAATTTCGACCCGCAAGTCGGAATGGACATAAAATAACTGAACCCCAAATGTTGCGATTTCCTCATTTTTCCTTGAAAAATATGGGTTAAGGGGCACTTTGAGCCATAATATCTTTATAAGTCTCATACAATATGCTCTCATCTTTATATTGTGGACAGCCTGGTGCCTTATTAGTCCACATAAAGACATTTGCCTTGAAAAATATGGGTTTAGGGGCACTTTTGGGCATTAATATCCATATTAGTATAATACCAGATGATCCATTCTTCCTGGAATCTGTAGCCTAGTACCCCAGAAGTACACAGATAGAAATTAGACTTACAACTGAGAACGGGCATAAAATTACAGAAACCCAAATTCTGCAATTTCCCCATTTTTCCTTGAAAATATTGGTTTAGGGGCACTTTTGAGCCATAATATCTTTAAAAGTATCATACAATATGCTCTCATATTAATGGTGTGGACAGCCTGGTGCTCTCATCTTCATGGCGTGGCGCCACTAATAAGGCACTAGCATATTGTATGCTTATAATGATATTATGGCAGAAAAGTGCCGCTAAACAGCTAAACTGGTAAACCCATATTTTTCAAGGAAAAATGAGGAAATCGCAATATTTGGGGGCCCGTAATTTCACGCCAAATTGCCTGTATGAAAATGGCCACAACTTTGTTTTGCAATTGTTCCGGCAGATCAGACCACCCATTCAAGTAATTTTAATATCTATACTAACAGATAAAACACAAATAAAAAGTATAGCAAACCATGTCAGGTTCATTCCAAATTTGGGTGGCTGGATCCCCGACTATAACGGATTTGTGAGAAGTGTGCAAAGAACAGTCAACGGGAGTTATGTATGGTAGGAATAGATATGATACCATGAATGGAGCCAAGAGTATGCAGCTTTCACAATATTACTGTATTAGCACATTTGACAGACACAGTCTATGCCTGTCTTTGAAAACTCTAGCTTCTCCTCTGGCATCGTTGGTTACTGTCAAGGGCTAGGCCAAGCCTAAAAATTCATTACAAAAATTTTGAAAAAATCGAGTTTTGTCCCTCAAAAGTTTGTGTGCCCAAATATAAAACTAGCAATAATGTAAGAGGAGTTAAGAAACCTAGGCACTGTACGTAATATCAGTTGTTGTTATTAGTGATGTCTGCTGATTTTGCAGATATTGATATCCAACCGATAACGCCATTATCGGCAGATACCAATATCACCTACTTTGAACCCCGTTGACTGGACCTTGTTATGTTCATTATCCGAATTACAGCACCTTCGGTCCAAATGTGTTCGAAGAAAGGGGGTTTACTGTATTACAAAGACATCGTAATTCATTCACCTTACGTTTTGTAAAAGAATTGCTTTTTACATTCTCATAAACACCCATGTAGAATAAAGGCTCGCTAAAGTGATCAAAACATTCAACAGAGGTGGTTCATGATGGACTCGTCAGGACTGAAGTATGAAAAATTTTCATTTCTTAGGTAGCCCTTCAACCTTAGCTCTGGTAAATTTTGATAGTCAGTTGTTCACCAGCCATTAGAGCTCCAAAATAATCCTGACACTATTCTCATTTGAGTGAGTGGTTGGAATCTGATGCTTTGTTGAAAAATAACATTTTGACTTTTTTTTCGAAAGAACGATGAACCATTCTTCTACATCGCAATCATAGTGAAGGATAAGTGGTCAACAGGTACTTGCAAAATTGACATCTAAAGCTCAACCAGTCATTTCTCATAATATAAGGCTTTTGTTTACTCAATGAAATCCAGTGACATTTTACTTGCAACTGGCACAAAATCCTAGAAATTTTCCAGTTTTCAAAAGATTGAAAGGCATTGGTAAAACAAATCTGTGCACCCCACTCTACTCATACTTGAACTCGAACGTTGAAGTGCTCTTACTCGTCAGTCATTTTGCTGACAGAAGTAAAATTTGTCGTCTCACAGTGGCATGATATCGCATTTCCATGAATAACTTTACGCATACTGTCTTAGTAATTTTAAGTGTAGTGCAGTTCTGCCGAAGAGATATGTTTACGTTTCATGTGTTTTGACGGGTTTTTTCGAGTATTACGACATGAGTTGTCTTAAAGCCTGCATACATCCCAATTGCTTCTTCCTGACACCTGCAACACACACCTTTCACATACGTGGGCACGTTTTTTCTTTCGTCTTTTCTTCTTTCTTTTTCTCTCTCCTCTTCGTTCCTTCTTCTGTCTTTCCTTTTCTTTGTTTCTCTTTCCTCTTTTCCTCTCTCCTTCCCTCTTTTTCCTCTCCCCTTCCTTTCATTTCGCTGACTGATGCAGAATTTCTCCGACTGGATCCTTGAATGGTAGTGTCACACCCCACAGCCCTCTAGCTACGGCCATGCCGACAAACATAAATTAACCTTTTTTTCTCCCGTTTGAGCATCATCTTCTTGTTCAAAGTAAACTTGGTGACTGAAACTCTTTATTATTTGGCTAAGAGCCTGTGCCTGGGTATTTGTAAGCCCACTATTCCTCAATCTATTGTAAGAACACTATTTTATTTTACATATGCACTTCTGTATCTGCAATATGAGTCCAAACTAATGCAGGTGCACTGCACAATACAGTTGTATTGTTATTATCTACTGTATTTTATACTGAAGTACTGTTTCCCTCCTTTCTCTGTTATACAGGTGTATTGTACAGTAAAGTGCAGTAGTAATGTGAGTCATAAAGCTAGCTATTTTGCCCTCCAAACCACTCTACTTCAACGGCAGCTCGTAAATGTCACACATCCTTGGGAGAAGGTATTGGATATTAATTTGCCAGGAGTGGTTTGCTAGACATACTGTACCCGTGTAAAATGTTGCCCCATCCAAGTATACTACCTGTATACAGTATTGAGTCTCTGCCCAACAAAACTTGAGAACTCTGAAATGGTCAGTGCACATCTGTAAGTCATTCATGACCATTGCTTTTATATAGGTGCTGGTTTCCCTCTTCTACAGTATACCTCTTATACCCCCATATATGTTGTGTCCCCTCTACTGTATCTCTTATAGCCCCATATGTGTTTGGTCCCCTCTATTATATCTTTTATAGCCCCGTATGTGTTGTGTCCCCTCTACTATATCTCTTACAGCCCCATATGTGTTGCCCCCTCTGCTATACCTTTTTGGAAGACTGTGGATGGAGCCAGTTTGTCAAGTGACAACTATAAACTTTACAACAGTAGGGAATAAGATTGCATGCTATGGATACAGGTCTGAGTGTACATTACTGTACAGTACAGAATGTAGATACAGCATGAAACTTTAACACACTTTCAGGCCCATCAAGTTTTGTTCAAACTTTGACCTTTTAGAAAGCAAACCTGGGGTGAGCAAGTCCATGCATAATTTTGGTTATTTTTAAAGTACTGCACTTTAGTAGAGCATCAATTCATATCATCACTGGGATCGTTTCACATCAGAACCCTTGATATGAGGCGAATGTTTCGTTTTACTATTATTGTTTCGACACAATGTGACTGGAAGAAGAAATCACTGTGTACTGTAAGTTGTAAACTTTGTTTTCAAGTTGTACTTTACCTTTGTCGAGACATATACTGAGGGTGACCAAGTTTTTTAATTACTCAGCTGTAAGTTATAATATTTGATTACCGTGTGTTACAACTGATAATGCAGTAACAGACAAATAATGCATCACTAGACGATAATGTAGTAAAAATTGACCTATAATGTAGTAACTTTTTAACCGATAATGTATTACCCCAAAAACCGATAATGTAGTAAAACATTTTAACCGATAATGTGTAACCATATACTGTATTACCCTCTGACCAATAATGCAGTAACATTTTGTTAACCGATAATGTATCATCACATCAACCGATAATGTAGTAATTTTGCAAAAGAGAGTCTCAAGAAAACGACTGAAGAAAGGCTATCCAATTATAACACATCATTTTGAAGATGCACTGGATTCTTTGGACTTATGACATTGCGATCTCTCTTGCGTATCTGATTATTCAGCTGTTAACAGGCTAATACACGGTAATGCATATAGACCTTATGCATATGACGTCACAGAACAGAAACTGTTCCAATAGATGCAAGCAACTTTCATCAACAAATGCAGGCAGCTGATTTTTGTACTGTGGGATAGGCCCGTATGTCTACTACGAGCCCTCGTGTGAAGTCTACGTCGTGCGTGCAGCACGTGTGGTTCATTGTTTGCCACGTCGTCACGTGAAGTCAATGCATAAGTTTTATACTCATCACCCTGCATGTACTTCCTTTCATGAAATCATTATTTAATAAAAATTGTCACAAACTATATTGCTTTTGTAAGGACATCCATTGTTGTTCAAATCTGCCATGTGAGCTATGAACTTATAGAACAGTTTCCAATATTAAAGGGATAGGCCCACTTCTTAAATAACAGTAAAAAAACTTCTAACAATGGTTAATATAGCTGGCTTGTGGATCAAATGTAAATTGTGATAGGAGACTTACGCAACACCAATTTGCAATGTTGTTTTTATTAGTTTTTTCCAATCGACATTGATAGCTTAGGTGTTTTGGGTTGTTTAATGAGATGGAAATCAGATCATCTGTGTTTCAATGAAGTAATAATAATAACTTCATGGAACACCATAGAATAATTAAGTTAAATACAGTACCTAAACCTACTTCTGACCATATTGTACATGTAATTACTACAGTAAAAGTGCATTCTGCAGTTTATGAGTAGTATCATTGTAATGTACTGTATTTACTTAATACTGAATGACCCAGGGGCGAAATGTTCAAAATGGACCCGTTTTTATTAGCTCCGTAGATTTCTTAATTCCCATCGTCGCCTCTCAGAAGCTTTGAGGTACTGTATACTTGTAGGATGATTTGGTCCAGAAGATGCAAGTTTTCATGGCATAATCTACAACTTTTCCATATGTCTGTCTAACTATCATAGTTATGACAATTTTTCGAGTACTTATACGCCTCCCCCTTTCTTCCTCTTTCTTCCAAAATGTAGAAAGTACTGATGTTATATAGATATCAGGTATTTCGTTGGGTGAGCTTATTTAATACTGAAAATGTCATACTATAAATGACGCTGGTGGGAGGGGGGGGGGGGAGGTGATAAAGGAAAACGGATTGTTGGTAAAAGAAGCATTGAACAGATTAATTTTAGTAGATACGGTGGTAAGCAAATTGTTTTTAGGGCCTGTTACTGTACAAAAGAATGATTTCTAACAATGTCCCAATTGTACCATTGAGTTTCTTTTCTCAGAAAGCTCTGTCGATGGTCAGTTCAAAGTTTTAAGTTTATAACCCAAGTATTTTGAGTACCTTTACCTGACACGTATAGTTACAGACCGTACAATACATACGAAATCCGAAGTTCCAATCTAGATTACAGTAAGTGTAACGAACCGCACACTTGTGCAGTGAACAAACTGTCTTCATTGTCAATGATAGTTTCAAGAAAACGACTGGAAACAAAGACTATCCATTTATACCACAGTTTGAAAGATGCACTGGAGTCTTTGCACTTTTGGCATTGCGACATCTTGTGCTTATCTGTTAATTCAGCTGTTACAATATTTGAATCATTGATAACAGTATAATTAATTACGCATTTAGACTCAAACCCGTCGAAGCTACTGTATTCATCACCTCATGTCGTTATACTTTTCAAGTTAAATGTACTTTAGAACTGTAGACTTCCTAACTGTACAGTCGTGTTAACTTTTTTGAGCGCCTCCTATAATACACTGTTGTAGAGTGTCATACTGTATGCCCTGTTGTAACTTGAGAACGTTGTACAACAGCTCTTAATTTATTAGCTGCCATCAAAACTTCATCAATACTGGCTCTATGAATTGTATCGAAAACTGTTTTAGTTAACGCTAACGTAAAGATTTTGTGTTTTAAAAATTACACATTGTCTAAATTTGAAATGTGTTTGTAATTCATGACATTTAAAATAAGCTGTGGAAATTTGCTAAAGAGTTTAATGTACATTAAGTTCTGTAAAAGAAGGGGGGACCTCTACCCGGGCTGAGAAATTAACAGGCACATACAGTATTATGTAGCTTTAACATTGTGTGGCAATGTAGTATACTGTACTGTTTCAGCTATCTTTGTATGTTGCTGATGTTAATTTCCAGTGCAAATAAAATAAGTAGTCCACTGTTGATACCAAAAAAGAAATGCGAAAATTGGGGTTTAAATTGTCTAATTTCAATACATTTGTAAACTTACAGATGCTGTAACAATACTAGGAGGAATAATTAATTGACTAACACTTTGTCTAATGCATGCTGACATGTGTTGTACCCATCTCCTATGATGAAGTACTGTAATTTTGGACTCCTTTTGCAGTATGTACAGTGATCATGGTTTTCATGGCACAGTGATTTTTATAAAAAGCCCTTTCCTTCTGAAAAATGCTGTATTGTATCAGCTGAAAATTTACAAAAGAAGTGCTACTGTCCTGTACATATCTATGGCAGGTACATCTTTAGGCATTTCTCTACCAGTGTTGTAACGAGTCATGACTTCAGTCACTAATTTTATAAGGGAAGTGACTCGAGCAATTGTTTCATAATTTTCCTCATAGGCATAATAGAATGACTCGAGTCACTGACTCGACTTGAGTCACAGTGAAAGTAGTACATGGCTCGACTCGACTGCAAAATTGAGTGACTCGTTACAACACTGTTCTCTAGTATACTATTTACTGTTAGTATGACATGAAGAAGTTTACAAAGACAACCAAAGATGCAATTACATTAAGTGAGATCCAGGAGCTGTTTGGCTCATTTTTACATGCCAAATGGCTTTAATCAAATTGACAAATGATGCTTTACAGGAACAGTATATCTCGGATCCAGACTTTTATTTTGTTATCGCAAGTCGATGTAATACAGAGGAATTAAATAGTAAAACTCTGGTTAAACTTTGATTCACCAAATGTTATTGGCTCTTGAGAGAGATGTAAACACCTGCAGTTATCTCATTGTAAAGGAAAACTGAACTTTGAGCAAGCATGTGTGATGTAATGGCTCCATATTGATGGCCCCCACTGCAATTTTTCTCTAAAATATATACCCATTTATTGGTCAGTAAATTTGGTGCATTCATACAGTGTACAATGGAACCATCTTGGGTATTGTAAATGTAACTTTTATCTACTGTACTACTTGGTGAAAGTAGCATCCCCAATAAACCCAAGGCTGAAAAAGTATAAAAGCGTTATTTTAAGTTTGAGGCAATGACATCATAGCTTGATCCTTGATTGCATTTCAATTTTATCTGAAAATATGATAACTTCATCTGCTATCCAGACTTCATTCTCTTTGGTATAGTAATCATACAAATTAAAAAACGTTTCATTTAAATGCACTTGAGGACACGAGGAATTGCTTCTGTACCCTTTACCAACCACTACCTAAAAATATGAACCTATATCAAAGTATCATGAAATTGCTCTGGGTCTCTAGTGATGTAGAGTAATATTCAACCTTTCAGTTTGAAGGTTCAGAATTGTGACATGTGTAGTAATTGTCCAAATCCCATCCATTGCTGTTGTGCAAATACAACTGTGGTGACAAGTCTAACTGGCAGATTGTCAAAAGGGTAAACATGTTTGGGAGGTTTTCTTTTCATTTGGCAGTTCTTCTGTTTACTATAGGCTTTAAACAGAAGAAAAGCTTAGATGACTAATGTCTGCTGTGTACAGTATAGTATCTGTATGTTTCCATTGTTTGGTCATGTAAACTCCATTAAAGGGCAAATTTCCTCATCCCGACAGTTCCAATACTCCCGTAGCGGTTATTTGTATTTCCCAAAACAGTCTTGAGCTTCTCCTTGTGCAGACACAAACCTAGTTTATTGCTTTAGGCTATATCATGGTGAGCATACAAGGGCCTAATGTATAATCAGAACACTCTCTTGGCATGCTGTGTAATGTGTTCTACTCTGCATCTTTTGAGTTTGATGTCAATCAAAGGGCAGTCACCGATTGAAAATTTACTTTCCGCCTAGGAAAAATGTACTTTGGGGTGATGCAATGAATTACATGGTAGTGTATACATCAAATATTGTCAATATCATTACTTGGATAAGCCTTTCCATAACTTAGAACAAACAAATGTTTACAAATAATTTTTTTCCTGTAAAATCATGTGCAACATGCCAAAAAGTGTGGCATTTTGTACTGTTCTTGTATGGACATCGGTTGAATTCCAAACCTGCCTTATGAGCTATGAATTTGTTGAATAGTTCCTAACATTGAAGAAATAGTACATTTCTTCCATAACAGCAAAAGATAACAATAAGTCATATATCTGGTTTACGAATCAAATTGAAATTGTTTGTATAAGATCTTCACGCTAGCAGTTTACCTGTTAAATGTCAGTAGGCCTGCATTATGAAGTGCACGCTCAAACAGTGTACATTTTTTTTCAATTGTCAAAGAGAGTTTGGAGAAAACGACTGGAAAGAAAAACTATCCAATTACAGTACGTCATCTTAAAAGATGACAAGCTCTCTTGGAACTCTGCGCTTATGATGTTTTTCTGTTTCTTTCTTCTTGGCATCCTGTTCTCATCTGATTACTCAGCTGTTATAATATTTTAGTCCTTTGATAAGGTTATTAATTATTTTAGCCTCATGGGATATTAAACACAGTGAAGCATATACTAATCACCTGATACCCTCACATGTGGCAGGGCATATGAAAATGCATAAGGAAATAAGTGTGGTCATGAGTGGTGGCACATGTGGTATTGGAACCAATCTGACACACCGGACTACCATTTTCTCTGCATGATTGTCAAACCTTGGAATCTGAGTCAAAGTGTGAAAAGCTTTGTCAAGTTGACACATGTGGCAAAACAATGCAAAGGGTGACAAACAAGATCAGTGAAAGAAATCGATTATTGAATTTACTTTACTCAGCACCATACCTCTCCCCACATTTCCACCCTTTACTTACTTTACCCCAGTTTGGCACATGTTACCTGGGTCAAAACGTGTTTTTTGGTTTTCTACACATTGCCTCATGTCCAACCTGTGGAAATGCAGGTCAATGCATGACACTTTAGAAATGATTGTCAACTGTTTATTAATGACACACATATTGTCATGCAAAAATTTGAAGAACCTTTACGACTCTTCCCACCCCACCGTACTTTTCCACAGTTTGACACAGTATTTTACCTGTGGTATTGGAACTTTTGCCACACAAATGTTTTGTAAGGATATGGTAAATCACCTCAACAAAGCTGCTTGGGCAGTCGCTCCTCCAGTCTTGATACTTAACTGTCTTGAGCTCCTCCCCCTAAAAACTTTCATTGATGTAGAGTTTCATACTGTACGAATGCCCATTTGTAATGCGAGAACTTGTACCTCAGCGCTTTACAGTACTTCATTGGCTGTCAGCTAACATTGGTATATATATATATATATATATATATATATATATATATATATATATATATATATATATATATATATATATATATATATATATATATATATATATATATATATATATGGTTCTGTGAATTTTGAGGAAAATGTTTTCAAAGTGAATAACTTAGTTTGTGGTTTTCAAAAACAAATTGCTTAAAATCTGAAATATTCTTTTTTCAGTACAATACTTGACATCCAATGAGATTTGTTAGAGAATATAGTGTACAGTAGGCTCTTTACTAGGGGAAGTGCTACCCAGAGTAACAAAATAACCTACACATATTCAGTACAGTACTGTGGCTCTACAGTTGTGTGGCACTATAGCCTACCAGGGTAAAACCTTACCTGCCCATATTACAGTACATAAGCTTTAAAATGTACGTGGCACTACACTGTTGCATACTATACTGTATATTATTAACTGTCATTGCATTTATCACTTGAAGGTCATGTCATGATACTAAGGGAAAGAGCAGTTTTACTGTTGTCTACTTTTGATCCAAAATCTGAACGTTCTTGTTACTTTGTTTAAATGGTAAAATAAGAATTAATTCTTTAAAAAACTCATGTTATTATTATGATAAGCATGTTCATATGCAGACAGGCTGATATACTGGCCTAGGCTTTGACAAGGAGTTAAAATACAGGTTACCCAAATTTGTTACAGAGTTTTGTAGTTAATACATTTTCATATGTAAGATATTGTGGCAATTATGTGTTTCTAGTGTTTCAGATACACAAGGTTGCCTACCCCTTAAAAACGTGCAGGTAAGTTCTTTTCCATCTCAGTTTTAGTTTGTGTTTTACATGTGATCTTGTGTGGCTAAAGGAAGGGCTTGATACAGATCTATTTGTAAAGAAAAGCAACCTAAGAACACACAGTACAGGTTTGAAGGAAACACCTTACGACTAAAGGCAGGATGTTAAATATTTGACCTTTATTTCACCCTTTATCACAACTTCATTCTCACTAGTTGTGATCATACAACTTTTAAAGAAAAGGGTGTATAATATACGCAAACATACCAGAAATTGCTACTGTTACCCACCATTATTATCCCAACATGTGAATCCATTATTCTAGTCTTTTTTGATCTACAGTACAGCAGTATGGAAACCACAGTATCAGTGTGGAGGAATAACTGAATTATTGTGCAATATGTATACACTGCAGATTGCAAGTTGAAGTACCTGCCATTGCTGTTGAGCAAATATGACTTTTGTAACATGTCAAATTGTAGCTAGTTGATTGTTTTATGAGTAAACCTGTTTGGAATTTGTTTTTTTCTGATATGGTGTCATACAAGGGTTAAACAGTTTCCAGAGACAGTTCAAGCATAGATTTATACCAGTCTCTCATATGTTGTTTTTTTTTTATCCAGTATATATCATTTTTCGTTGTTGGTCATAGAGGTCTCATGAATTATATGCTTTCGACAATTGTTGAAATCATGTGATGAATACTACTATAAAAAGGAACAGAATATAGCATTTGAAAGTTAAGGTACTTCCTTCCATAAAATATTTATTTCCTAAAAATTGTGACATACGTACTGTATTTTTTTCATATGAACTTCCAGTGTTGTCCAAATCTGCCATTTAAACTATGAATGTGTTGAATAATCTCCGATATTGAAGGGATAGGCACAGTTCTTACATAACAGTTAACATACTACGAACAATGATTAATGTAGCTTGCTAGTGGATCAAGTTTAAATTGTGATGGGAGACTTTCCCTCTAGCAACCTGCCATCTGTTATTTTCATCAGTTTTTCCAATCGACATTAAAAGCTTCAGTCAGTTTGAGTTCTATTATAAGATGGAAATCAGGTAATCCCTGTTTCAATGAAGAAATAATAATAATGGATTCATGAGATACCATAGCATAATTTACATACAGCAGCTAAAGACCTACTCCTTGCAATACTGTACTGCACATGAAATTGCTGCAATAAAAATGCAGTCGTCCAATGAAAGTAGCATAATCATAATGTACAATATTCACTTTCTACTAAATGACACAGGGGCATAAAACTTTCAAAAAGGGGGTGTTTATTAGCTCTGTAGAATCGTCAATTTATCGCTGTAACCTTTCAAAAGCTTTACAGTTGCTGTTTACCTGTAGGAAAAAGTTTTATGGCATGATCTGGAACTTCCAATGGGTCTGTGTAGCCACCATAGTTATGACAATTGTTCCAAGACGTTAACGCCTCCTGTCATGCAATAAATGAAGCCGGGGCAATAATTGAAGTCAGGGGGTGTTAGTAAAGAGGGAACATAAACATTGACAGTAATTTTAGTAGATACTGTGATAGGCAAATTGATGTTAGGGTCTGTTACTGTACAAAAGAATGATTTCTAGCTATGTCACAAATGTACCATTAAGTTTCTTTTCTCAGAAAGCCCTGTCGATTGTCATTTTAAAGTTCTAGATTTTTAATCTAAGTATTTTAAGTACCTTTACCGTACACGTATAGTCACAGACCGTACAACACATACGAGATCCGAAGTTCCAATTTAGATTACAGAAAGTCTGTGTGTAAAGAACTGCACACTTGTGCAGTGAACAAACTGTCTTCATTGCCAATGGTAGATTCAAGAAAACGACTGGAAACAAAGACTATCCACTTATATCACAGTTTGAAAGATGCACTGGAGTGTTTGCACTTTTGACATTGCGACATCTTGTGCTTATCTGGTAATTCAGCTGTTACAATATTTGAATCATTGATAACAGTATAATGAATTACGCATTTAGACTCAAACACGTCGAAGCTACTGTATTCATCACCTCATGTCGTTAAAATAATTTTCAGTTGAGCTGTACTATGGAACTGTAGACTTCCTAACTGTACAGTCTTGTTAATTTTTTTGAGCGCATCCTATAATACACTATTGTAGAGTGTCATACTGTATGCCCTGTTGTAACTTGAAAACCTTGTACAACAGCTCTTAATTTATTAGCTTACATCAAAACTTCATCGATACTAGCTCTATGAATTGTGTCGAAAACGGTTTTAGTTAACGCTAACGTGAAGATATTGTGTTTTAAAAATTACACATTGTCTAAATTTGAAATGTGTTTTGTAATACATGACATTCAAAATAAGCGTGGAAATTTGCTAGAGATTTTAACGTACATTAAGTTCTGTACAAAAAGGGGGACTTCTACCCGGGCTGAGAAATTAACCGGCACATACAGTTTTATGTAGCTTTAAAATTGTGTGGCAATATAGTATAATGTGCTGTCTCAGCTGCCACTGTATGTTGCTGAGTTAATTTCCAGAGCAAACATAATAAGTAGTCTACTTTCAATACCCAAAAAAATTATCAAAATTTTTTCATTGTGTTTTTACAGTTACAAATTGTCTAAAATTTGAAATGTGTTTTGTAGTACATGTTTTCCAGTTAGAAAGTTGCTAAAGAGTTTAATGTACATTAGGTTCTGCACAAGGAGAACTCTACCCAAGGTGAGAAATTAACCTGCACACATTATGTAGCTTTAAAATTGTGTGGCACTACAGCATACTGTACAGTACAAGCTGCCACTGTATGTTGCTAAGTTTAATTTTGAATGCCATCAAATAAGAAGACTAATTTTCATACAAATACTTGATGCACATATTTTACAAAACTGGGGTTGAGATTGCCTAATTTCAATAACTTTGTAAACCTACAGATATTAACAATACTAGAAAGAACGATTAGTTGACTATTACTTTGTTTGATGCAAGCTGAAATGTGCTGTACCACATCTTTTATTTTGCAGTACAGTAATTTTGGACTCCTCTTTCAGTATGTACAGTGGTCATCTCTTTCATGGTATAATGGAAATTTTTTAAAAGCTCCTACCTTCCGAATATGCTGTTCTGTGTCTGATGAAAGTTCACAAAAGAAATGTTACTTTACTGTACATATCTCTGAGAGTACATCTTTAGGCATTTCTCTACAGTATTATTTACTGTTAGTATGACGTGAAGAAGATAACCAAAGGTGCAATTACAGTAAGTGAGATCCAGGAGCTGTCTGGCTCATTTAACATGCCAAATGGCTTTCATAACCCTGGTAAATGATATTTTAAAGGACCAGTATATCTCACATCCAGACTTTTATTTTGGTATCTTATGTCAATGTAATACAGAGGAATTAAATAGTAGAACTCTGGTTAAACTTTCATTCAACAATTTATATTGGATATTGAGATGCAAGCACCCGAAGTAATCTCATTGTGACAGACAAGTGAACTTTGAGCAAGCATGTGTGATGTCATGGCTCTATATCGATGGTCCTCACTGCAAGTTTTCTCTGAAATATAACCAAGCGTTTTATCAATAAATTTGGTGCATTAATATAGGGTACCATGCAACCATCTTGGGCATTGCAATTGTGAATTTTATTTATTGTACTATTTGGGGATAGTAGCACCCCTAATCAATCCAAGGCTGAAAAAAGAACAGTAAACGTTCGTTTAAAGTTTGAGGATGTGACATCATGGCTCCATATGCAAATGCACATGAGTACACTAGGAATTGCTTCTGTACACCTTATTTATACCAACCACTACCCCAAAATATAAAAATATATCAAAGTGCCATAAAATTGCTCTTGAGTCTCTTATAATCTACAGTAATACGCAACCTTTCACATTGGAGGTTCAGAATTGTGTACATGTGTAGCAATTGTCCACATTCCAGCTATTGATGTTGTGCTAATACAACTTGTGGTGACAATTCTAACTACTAGATTGTTAAAAAGGTAAACATGTTTGCAGAGTTTTCTTCTGATTTGGTACAGTGTAAGTTTACTGTTTACTATAGCTTTATACACTGTAGGAAAATTCAGAGTACTAATGTACTGTATATTGTATTTTGTCCAGTACAAGTGTACAGTATACAGTAGTATACGTACCTTTCATTGTTTGGTCATGTACACTGAATTAAAGGGCAGTTTCCTCATCCCCGACAGTTCCAATACTCCCATCTATAGGTTACTCGTCTTTCCCAAAACTGTCTTAATTAAGCTTCTTCTTGTGCACATACAAACCTAGTTTATTGCTTAAGACCATATCATGGTGAACATACAAGGTCATAATGTGTAATAAGAACACTATTTGTGCATGCTGTGTAATGTGTGCTACTCTGCATCTTTTAAATTTGATGTCAATCAAGGAGCAGTCACCTATTGAGGATTTGGCCTCCCCCCCCCCCCCCAGGAAAAGTGTACTTTGGAGTAATGAGTATCTGTCTTTACTCTTTAATACCCCTAAATTACATGGTATACTTCGAATATCATCAATGTGATTGCTTTGACAAACCTTCCTATAAAGTAGAACAAAAACGTGTTTAAAAGTATTCTTGTATGGAAATCAGTTGTTGTCCAAATTTACCATATGTGAGCTATGAATTTGTTGAATAGCTCCCAATAAACAAAAATACTACCATAACAATGAGTAATGTATCTGGCTTGCGAATCAAGTTTAAATTGTTGGTAAAAGACCTTCACACTAACAATAAACCATTCTAAATTACAGTGGGTTATAATGAATTGCACCCTTGAACAATGTACGAAATTTCTCAATTTGTCAAAGAGCGTTTGAAGAAAACGACTGGAAAGAAAAACTATCCAATTATACCATGTCATCTTGAAAGATAGTCAGCTCGCTTGGAACTATGCACTTTTGACGTGTCTGTTTTTGAAATCTTGTACGTGTCCGGTTACTCAGCTGTTATAATATTTAAGTCGTTTGATAGTGCTATTAAAAATTACTTTAGCATACAGGCCAAAGAAGGTGGAAGCATTAACTTATCACATGATATGGTAAAACGCCTTTCCAAAGCTGCTTGGGCAGCCCCTCCTCCAATCTTGTTATTATAACTGTCTAAAGCTCCTCCCCCACACTTCATTGGTGTCAAGTCAAATACAGTAGAAATGTCCATTTGCAATGTGAGAACCTTGAACCTTTAGCAGCTCTTACAGTATACTTTATTAGAGCCAAAATTGGCCAGTGATAGTTCTGTGAATTGTGTCAAAATCATTTACAAAGTTAACAAGAACCGTACAAAAATGATGACTTTAGTTTGTGTTTTTAAAATTACAAATTGTCTAAAATCTGAAATGTTGTTTGCGGTACATAGTATCCAATCACAATGGTTAAAGATGCAATGTACAGTAAATTCTGTACTAGGGGGAAACTGCTGCGCAGGGTGAGAAGATAACCAGCGCATACTACGAACAGTACAGTAGCTTTAAAATTGTGTTCCACTTTACTTTAGCATACGGTACTAGATACTGGCTACCAATGTATTTATCACGTGGAGGTCATACAGTATACAATACCAAGGAAAAGTGCGGTGAAATGGTTGTCTACTTGTGATCCAAAATCTCAATGTTCCTTTTTCTAATAAATGGATTAAAATGGCCAAATTTCAAACAATTCTTCAGCAAATAGATGTAATTGTTACGAGAAGCATGTTCATATGCAGACAGGCTGACATACAGTACTGTAATGTTTTAGCAAGTCTAAGTGGATAGAGGTTGACTATGGTTTACCAAATTTTGCCAAACGTTTTCTTGGGTTATAAATGTATGTGAAATATTGCGGCAAGAAAAACCAGTTTTTTAATGAAGGACTATGAGACAAAATTTGCCTCATGAAAATGAAGGCCAGAAAATTTACACAAGTGTCAAACTTGTGTCCAGACTGTTCCAAATACACAAGTTAGCCTACCCCATTGAATAGCGTTTTTCTTATACTTGTTTGAAGCTCGTGTTTAAACTTTATCTTATGTAGTTATAGGCGTGGATTGACACAGGTCTTTGTGTAAATAAAAAAAAAGAAAAGAAACGGAAAAAGGAACGAAAACCGAAGCCAGGAACCCACTGTATAAGTATAGTAGACACCAATATGACTGTACAGATGGTGTGAAATATTGTTGTTAAACTAAATTTCACCTTCGAACATAACTTTATTCAATAGTTTTGTTCGTATGAATTTAAAAGAAAAAAATGTGCAATGTACCTAGTAACTGTAACAGCTACTGAACAAGTATTACCCCAATATGTGAACCCATATCAAAGTTCAGTAAAACGTCCCTGAATCTATTTAATCTTCAGTAATATCCAGCATATTAATATGGAGGACTTGAATGAAATACACTTCGCACATAGCAATTGTCCACGTTCCATCCATTGCCGGTGTGTATGTATGACCTGTAGTGACAATTCTAACAAGTAGCAAATTAAGGTATAAGTAAACATATTTGGAAAACGTTTTTCTTATTTGTTACACTATAGGAATATACATTTTAAGGAAGTTTTATAGTGTGCAAATTCAATTTACCTTTTGTGTTTTGTGCATTCAGGTGTATGTGTAAGTACCCTTTCATTGTTTGGTTATGCAATAACCATGGATAATATGGTATCAACAATTTTCAACCAATAATTGATGAACATTTCCATACATAAGAACAATATAGTCTTAAAAAAACATTGTTTCTTCCATGAAATCATAAACAGGAAAGAAAATTGTGAAATACTGTATTGTTCTTGTATGGACGTCCATACATTGTCGTCGGAATCTACCTTGTGAGATCTAATGAATTAGTTGAATAGTTTAATATTAAAGGAAAAGGCACAGTTATCAATAAAGTCAAAATACTGACTGTAAAAATGATTCATGTGAGTGGCTTGTGGATCAAATTTAAATTGTCGGTACAAGACCCTCACACTATTAGTCTGCCATTTCATCAGTTTTTCCAATTGACATTGAAAGCCTTGACCATTTTGAACTTTATAATGATGTAAACTCCAGTTAATCCCTTTTTCATTTAAATAATGATGACGTTTTGGAATATCATACAATAATTTTCATATATAGTGTATATGGTAGCTAGACTAGAGTGGACTTGGTAAGGTGGACAGGACTTGTGCTATCTAGCTATGTAGAGTGGTACTATTGAAGAAACTGGAGTGACTGTACAGCGCGCGTAGCGTGCCGAAATTTTGGGAAATATATTATATATTTGAGAAATTGACCTCTTGAGAGCAAACAAAAACAGGTAAACCGTCGGGCGACTTGTAGCCGTTGAAGACGGCATACTTTATCGTATCGAGTAAGACTCCCCGATGAAACAGTAAAAATTCCTCGACTCGGGCAGCCTTCCTCGACGGGAGCCACGCTGCCCCTACCTGGCGCCAGCCAGGAGCAGTGATAAGAAAGTGAAAAGTGAAAGTGATTGCAATGGGTCATTGATAGGGTGTGTATTGGATGAAATAATAAGATTCTCAAGAACCGGCAATATTTAACAATTTAACGTAAACGCCAAGGTCAGGAAAACGAGTATAAATTAAAGTAATGAAAAAGTTTGATGGCGCAACAAACAGCTTTAAAGCAACGCGCTTCATACAATTAACAGAAAAGATTATGGAATAAAGTTTTCCATGGAGGGGGAAAACAACCTTACAAACAAGAAGAAAAATACTAGATATGAACTGTCGCACGAAGGGAGGAACCTGGGGGGGGGGGCTTAATTGCCGGTAGACTTTACCATATTTTTGCTAAGAGTACTTAGGGTGTCACACACGTTTACAAAGAATTTCATATTATTTGGATGATATATGTCATGTTGTTATATGTTTGTTTCCTTTTTCACAAATGTGGATTTTTTTTCTTCTATTATTACGTTCGCGTCGGTTTAGTCTTACAGTTTTTGAGGAAATGTGGTGTCCATATCCGATAATGCAGTTGCAGGCTTTAAGGATACGCATTTTGCTTGAGTCAATTTGACAGATTTCCAAATTGCCGGTTGCTTTACCTTTTGTTTTACCGTTTTTCATTCTTTTTTTTTTTCACGAAAACCTCACAGGTATATGACTTGTAGATGTACGCAATAATCCTTCATGAAGCGCACAAATTATTGTTCGGGCTTTTGATGGTTAATAAAAGGTTGGCATAACTGTGGGCAGTGGGTAAAGGTAAACTTAAAAAGTTGTAAAAGATTTCAAGTAGGCAAAGGTATAGAAGCGCATGCGAAAAGGTTCCTAACAATGTATGATAGGCAGTTACTAAACGAAAGTGATAACAGGTACTGAATTGACTTTAGAATTATACTGTTACATCTTGCTTCTCATACCTGAATGTATTGAAGAATGAAATTGGCAAAACAATGAATGTAGAGGTGCATGAACTGTTAATCTCTCGGAATATGGCTTTGCCAAATGAAATGCGATTATATCACAATCATTATTTCTGTTCTAACGTCATGGAAAATAGAAAGACCTATAAGTCTGTATGATACTCGCTCTTATTCCCTTTCATTAAATAAATTATTTTTAAAAAATGCCATGTGCAATATTTTAAATCAACCACCTCTCAGCCCCCCGTGACATTAACCAACCCGTCCATCCCTATGTTTTATCTTTCCGAAAACGTATGTCCTGTATTAGTACATAGTCAAATTTCCCATGTTGTATAAGCGCCCGATAAGTCCCAACTTTCCCTACCCACAAAAGCCTTTTTCTACTTGCACGCAAATGTTATTTCAGCATACCCATATTCCTTCGCGTCTACCTTGTGCAGTATTTGTACTGGCGTTCAGACAATTCCCTCCAAAAGATATGAAACGAAATCGTCAAAACTGTGACAAGTTACACTCACTCAAGATATTTTCAAAATTCCCCCTCCTCCCTTTCAGTGCTGTGTCTTATCCCATTTCCAACAGTTTTGAGTCAACATTTAGCTGGAGTAGCGGGGTTTGTTTCATTTACTTTCGTCGGGGATTGTAGACCCACGCCATTTCATACTGTGAACTGCAATTTATAAAAGTGCAGTCATGCAGTACAAGAGTAGTATCACAAAAATTAACTATACAGTAAATACTTAGCAACCCAGGTGCAAGAAAATTTCAAGAAGGGTTTGTTTATACTGGGTACAGTAGCTCTGTAAAATTTGCAATTCATGTCAAGTTGATACGGTTCAAAAAGCTTCTTGAGGTGCTGTATACCTTTTTTTTTATTGAGGATGTCATAACGTAGTATGAAAAGGTTTAGTGAACACTAAACCTAGTTAGTGAGTGAACCCTAGTTAGTGAACACAGGTACATTTAACACACAGTGTACTTTAAAGTCTTTTCTATAGTTTATATAGTATGATTTCTAACAACAGTTTTCTACTTTAAGTCACTAAAGATACAGTAGGCCACTCACATGAGAGTCATACCATTAAGTTTCTTTTGTACCTGGCAATGGTCAGTTTTGAAATTTTAGACGTACGATCGAATTAAAGTACCTTTACAGTCCATGTATACAAAAGTTATAGTATATGCAATAAGTTGATAACATTCTTAAGCCTGATGAAAGAACTGTACACTTGTGCAAAGTACAAACTTCTTCATTGTCAATGACAGTTTCAAAAAGCTACTGGAAGGTAAGACTACTCAATTATAACACTAAATTTGGAAAGATCCTCTCGGATCTTTGACGTTGTCACTTTCTTGACATCTTGTGCTTATTTGATATTTTCACCTGTTATAATATTTGACTCCTCGATATTATTATAATAAATTCTGCATTAAGACTCAAACACGTCAAGGATATTGTTGCTATGTTGTTAAACTTTTTAACCTTACTAGGGATGCACCGGATCCAAAATTCTAGATTCAGCCGGGACCGGATTTTTCCGGAGAGTATTTCAAATTCGGCCGAATAAGGTCCGGCCGGAACCTGATTTTTCATTTGTAAAGAGAACCATTAAAAGATAATATTATAGGCAAAGGTGTGGATGAATTAAGGCAGGTGAGCTGGTGGTTAATTGTGATGGAACTGTAGCAGGTCACTAGGCTGGTGCAATATGCAGAGCTTAGACCACTGATTTAACCATTCTGACTTTGTACGACAAATGTCACACAAACCCATTTTAATGTGGCACAATAAAAATCTGAAGAACAATTTCTGCACCGGTGTTTATTTAACAAAAATCAGTTTTTCAATTGTACTTCCCACCTCTTTTCAAGGTAAATTTTGTTTAAATATTGTACCAATTGCCATCTAGGCAGTTCTGACCTTGAAAATTTGTCCAAGGGGGGAGGGAATTCATTGCATCCCCTCCCCGATCTCAATCTCCAATATGTCCTCCATTCAGAATGATGCATTGGAGAATGGACCTGGCTAAATCACTGAACTAGGACCACCTAACCTACACACAACAAGTGTGAGACAATTTCATATTGTGGAACATGGACATACAAAAAACATGTCTTTTAAAGGTGTTAACTTCATCTGTGAAGCTACTTCAATCTTTTAATGATGGATGTATTTCTGGCTAGAGTTTGAGAAAAATCCAGCCAGAACCAGATAATTGTTCACTATCTTGCCGGATAGCTTAGCCGGACCGGATATCTGGTGCATCCCTTAAGTGTACTGTACTTTGATACCACTGTATATAGCCCCTCCTATAATTTTTTCAACTTTCTTGAGCACTCCTACAGTGTACTCTCTTCACAGTATAGTTTTGTACTGTGTGGACTTTTGTAATTTGAGAACCTTGTACATTATTTTTTAATTTGTTGGCTGAAATGAAAAATTGATCAATGTTTGGTACATATATGAATTGTGTGAAAATTATGTTTAGTAAACGGCAGTACGAAAAAGACATTGTGCTTTAAAATTACAAATTTTCTAACATTTGAAAAATTCTTTGCAGTACTTATACGACACCTAATCAGATTTGTTAGAGATTGTAGTGCACGGTACAATGGGTCTTCCTACACTAGGGGAACCTCTACCCAGGGTAAAAAACCTAAACATTTACGTAGCTTTAAAATAAAGCACATAGCACACTATACTGTGCCAGCTGCCACTGTATTGTGTCACTTGGATGTCATGCTGAGTTAAAAGTGCAAACCAAAAGAACAGTTTGTAGTCTAGATACTATTGATACCAAAGACGTTAAGTTCCTTCTTCCAAAAATGAGATTTAAATTTGTAAACATAGAGATACTGTAAAAATACTAAGAAGAACAATTAAATTTTTCATTTTTGGACTGGCTGACATACGCTAAACTCATCTGTAGCACTATGGTGCAGAAGGCCCTGCAATGAATTGGACGCCCGCAATAATATTTTTCCGTGGTACAATGGAGATTTTATAAAATAAGATCAGACTTTCTTCTGAAACATGCTGAACTATCTGTTGCAAATTTAGAAAAGAAATGCTACAGTATGGTACACATCTCTGGGAAGTATGTACATATTCAGGCCAAATATACAGTGCCATCTACTGTTAATAAGACATGAAGAAATGTACAAAGGCATTAAACAAAGGTGTAATTACAGTAATTTAGTTCCATGAGTCGCTTGGCCCATTTTAATAGACAGGTGTTTTGTTTTTCTTTCATTTAAAGTTGAACTTAAAAGTAAACTGATTAACTGACCAGTACTGTTTAACAGGCACAGTATAGCCCAGACCCGGACTTAGTATTGACATGTTAAGTACAGAGGAATTAAATTTTAACACTCTTCTTAAACTTCCATTCAACACCTTTTATTGGTTCTTGAAATACAAGCACCCTAAGTTATCTCATTGTCAAAGAAACATGACATTTGAGCAAAAATGTGTGATGCCATGATCATTATTTTATTTTATCGCTAAAATATACATCCAATATTTTAGTCAATAATTTGATACGTTTATACAGTGTACTGTAAAACTTTGCGTATGGAAGTGCAAATTTTATCTAAAGTACCGTACTATTTGGGAACAATAGCAACGCTATAGTACGTAAACCTACCTTGATCAATCCACTTACAGTGGGTTGAAAAGAAGACAAAAGTTTGAGGTTATGACATCATAGCTCCTTGCTTGAAGATAACTTTTATCAGAAAATATGATAACTTCAGTTGCTGTCCTCTACAACAAAGACACCTACTGTAGGATTGCAGAATAAACCTTTGAACTGGAAACAGGATGTGAATTAGTTGACTTTAATCTCAACCTTTATCACAAATTCATTCCCACTAGTTGTAATCATAAAATTCAAAAAAAAAAATTGTATACAACTTACATGAAAACTCCGGGATTTGCGTACTGTACTCCTAATGCATATGAACCATTACCCAACATATGAATCCTAATATACGTTCGTATTAATATAAAATTACTTTGAGTCTCTTGTCATCTATGTAATATGCAGTCTGTCAGTTTGGAGGTTCAGAGTTGTCTACACTTATTTGCAGATAGCAATTGTCCACGCACCAGCCATTGCTGCTGTGCAAATATAACTTGTGGTGACAAGTCACACTGGTTGATTGCTTTATTGGTAAATTTGTTTGGACAGATCGCATTTTTGTCTGGTTTGCACAGGCCTATACTATAGACCCTTTTCCAAATAGGAACTACAAAGGATTGTGGGATATAGTTTTGGTGTGCGCCGTTTTTGTCCACAGTAAAATGCCATTGACAAAAACGACCCATACCAAAACTCTATCTCATAATCCTTTGTAATTGCTAATTGGAAAAGGGTCTATGGGTGAATACAAAGTAAGAACGTTTAGTGTTCAAACTGAGGTGTCCCACTTTATATTGTATGTAGTCAAGTACAGGTGTACAGTATATTGTTAGTACATGTACTTTTGTCATTGTTTGGTCGTGTGCATTAGTATCCATAAATTATATGGTATCGACAATCGTCAATATAAATACGTTGATGACAATTTCCATAAATTAGAACAAAAAGTGTTGAATAATACTGTTTTTTCATAATATCATGGACAACATGCTAAATATAGATAAATGTAGATTGACATACTGTACTGTTCATGTATGGACGTTCATTGTTGTCTAGATGTGCTTTTTGAGCTTCTGTATATTTTTTTGAATACTTTCCAATTGAAGGGTTAGGCACAGTTCTTACATACCTGTTCAAATATTATTATAACAAAGTTCATGTAGCTAGCAACTTACCAAATTCTAAATTTACAGTGGACCTGTATAAAGAACTACACACTTCTACAGTATACAAACTTTTTTCATTGTTAAAGACAGTTTCAAGAATACGACTGAAAAAAAAACTATCCAATTATAACACGTCATTCTGAAAGATGCACAGGAGTCTTTGGACGTTTGACACTGTCTCTTTTTTTGGCATCTTGTGCTTATCTGGACACTCAGCTGTGACAATATTTTTGTCCTCTGATGACGTTACTTTAATTAATTTAGCATACAGGCTAAAATACGGTGAAGCATTACTCATCACCTTATATGGTTAAACACCACAACAAAGCTGCTTTGGCCGACCTTCCTCCAGTCTTGTTACTGTACATGTCTTAAGCCACCAGAACACTTTCAATAGTGTAAAGTTTCATAATATATATGCCCTTTTGTAGTACGAGAACCTTTCAACTTAGCTCTTACTGTACTTTACTGGCTGTCACCAAAAATGGGTCAAAAATAGGTCTGCGAATTATGTGAAAAATATTTTTAAAGTAAGCCAATAGGAAAACGATAACTTAGTTTGTGTATTGTTTGTTGTCAAACTGTGCATGGCATCCATTTAATGCAATATACAGTAGGTATTTTCCTAGTAGAAACCTCTCCCTAGGGTAAATAGACTTACTCGCACATATTAGTCATTAGCTTTGAAATTGAGTGAAACTATACAATAGCATACTGTACTGCACTAGCTGCCTCCGTGTATGCAATGTCACTAGGAGTTCATGCAGAGTTTTCACAAATTAATCACGTTCTGTGAATTAGTAATGTGAGAAACGTCTTAGTGAACTACTACCAGAGAGACTTATGTTTTAAAAATTACAGATTGTCTAAAATTTAAATGTGTTTTGTAGTATATGGCATCCAATCAGATTTGTTCAGAGGGCAATGTAGAGTAGGTTCAGTACTTGGGGGAACCCCTACCCAGGGTGAGGAATTAAGCTACACATAATATGTACAGTAGCTTTAAAATTGTGTAACACTACAGCATACTGTACTGTACCAGCTGCCACTGAACAGTATGTCACTTGCAAAATATGAGTAGTCATATTTGGTCCACTTTTGATGCCAGAACTTAATGTTCCTTTATTCTGAAGTTTGGGTTTAAAGTGTACCTATAGTCTAGAATTACAAGAATATATATATGATTGGAATATGAATCTAATTCATCCAACTCCCATTGTCATAGCTTGTTCCGTTGCGGAGATGCAAAATGTTGAAATTTGTTCTAATCATTTGAAATAGTCTATTGCGCAACAATTTGCGATGTCCTTCTCGTACACTACACCTTACATTACCTGCTTTTGTTTCCTTTTGAAATTAAAATGTTTATGTGACTTTGAAAAGCTTCGTGTTTTCGTTCACAGCAAGTACTCTCTGTACAACATTCAACATCATCTGTGCTGAATAACGTTCCAGAGTGGCACTTTGTTGGTGTAGGTCGCGGGGTGCTCAAAGTTAGTGTCTGTCTGACTTGCAAGCGGAAGCGGACTCCGGATGCCGCCCTCTGTCGGAGTCCGACCGCCTCCACTGTGTGATCAAGTCTTGCCAGGACCTTTTGAAGGCCAGGTGAGGGTTACAATTGTAGATGGGAGTTAAGTATTGGGGCTCGTAGATTCACAAACCATGGAGTTTGGGGAGCCCGCTGCATCATGAGAAATCGACCATTTGTTACTCTGAATATGGCCATTTACAAAAAAGAGAGACAAAATACTGTTTTACAGAAATCAACAAAAAGTCATGTATTTCTGGTTGTGTTTTGACAAATATAAAATACGTCAATATCACGAAAATCATATTTTTGTCCAAATGTGGTCAAAAATGGGCTAAAATGACTTTTATTGTTTTTTATTGGTTTTCTAAATAATGACTGTAGGCCAATTCAAATCAAAACAAATCCAATTATGCTAGCTGGTATTTAATTAGACTACACAAATACATCACATCTAAAAACATTCTATTTTGTCAAAACCTATCAATTTATTGCTTTTTAAGGAAAACTAATGGGTTTTTATGCTTCTTAAAGTTCGGAATGTTCACTCTATCACAATGGCTAAAGTATAAAAGTGTACTGGTAGGCTTTGAGTCAATATCGAACTGTTCTTGTTCTCATAAGAAAAGATTTCTAACATAATCTGTAACATTCTGTAACATTTGGAGGAAATTTGGTCCAAGAGTTGGCCTGAGCATAACTCACTATTCAGCGGGAGGTGGGATGGGTGGTGTGTTGGGGGTCACCCCGAACCCCTTTGATTATGTGTATGGTACAGTTCTTTATGGTAAGAATGGAATTTCATAGAAACACATATGTGCTCAAGCTCTTAAGGAAAGTGTTTTGTTGCATTTTTACTGTTTTCCATGTTCAACTTTTTCTGTCGCATGTAAGCATTAATGGGTATATTCACCCGACGTGTTGTTGTGCTAAATTGATCAGCTGTTTACACCTAGTGAATATGTATTAGTACTTCGTTCTCATTGGTCCGCTCAACTCATGTTCGTTAGGAGACTGAATAGTGTTTGTTCGCAGCACATTTTTGAATTTCTCGAGTTTAGTCGTTATTTTTACGAAAATTCGGAGTTCACAGAACAGGCCTTATTTTTTCTCCCTTACTGTTCATATGGATCACTCAAAGGAATCACTGAGATTTCAAACTGGATTTTTTATTTTACTTTTTGCAAACTCACGGCATCACTTTAAGTCATCATGTTCCATCAGACTAGCTACTCCGAGGAGCAGAACTCCTTCAGGGCGGGGTAGCATTTTTTTCGCCTTTGGTCATCCAGCCAAACCTTTAGACAAACAAGACACGTGTCTAGACTAGTTGTGATGCCATGACGTTAGTCACGGTGGGGTATAGCAGTGGCGTAGCTAGAGGGGCAGGGGGTCGCCCCCCACAAAGCCTCCGAAGACCTCTGTCGGAAATTTCTAGTCTTTGTCGGAAATAAGTAAACACAATTCATTTGAAACACTTACAACACTTCTTGTGTCTTTAAGCAGAATTACACATCAAAATGGTTACTTAAAAGGCCTGGAAGTGTCATTTAAGGCAATCTCGGAGATATTTTAATCTATTTTTTTCAGGCGCTACACGCCAGATGATGGTGGCGCTACGCTTAGAAAGTATATCATTACTTCAAGATAATAATCTGTGAAAAATTTTTGCTTTTGCCCTCCCACAAAAACTATCTAGCTACGCCACTGGGGTATAGCTTAGACCTTGAACAGGCTAGGGCTGAGAGAGTGGTAGTCAGGGACATGGTGAGATGGACGAGTCTTGCTTAAAAACATGCAGTGCGGTCTTAAAGGACGGGACAGTCTGGCCCTTTCTTAGATAAATTAATGTATCCTCTAGCAGCAATTGACATTTTAACAAGGACGCAGTGAGTAGGACTTGGAAAAAGTGAGGATTTCTATGGGAATACCTTTTGGTGTAATATGTGAGGGTGGAAAAGTTCCAAACAACTTGCACTACAACTCCTGATTGCTGGTACTTTGAAACTAATGACTCACAAAACAAGATTTTTAAGTTCTTAGGCATATTCTCATTTTAAAATAATTGTTTCCTGAAGGACGTGGAAACAAACATGAAGCTAGAATCTTATACTCTGTTTTAGCCAGCAACAACAAAACCATAAATCACTAATATATAGGCCACTCAAAGATTCACCGGCCTCATTGCCAATGGTCCCACAGGGTTAACCACCTTAGCCCAAGCCAGCCGAAAATACCATTCAGGGTCAACAGGTCACACCAAATTTCTGTGCACACTGCAGCACTGCATATACTTGCATATACTGTAAGTTGTATAGGGTAGAGAAGTAAAAGTGTGTTTATGCATTATCACACCATACACAGTAGTGCAGTAATTTAGTGTTATGCGGTAGTGTAATGTCACCTGTAAAACAATATTGGATAAATTTTGTGAGGGGGTTTTTTACAGCCTATGTTATAATAGTTTGTTTTGGACCTAAGAATTGTGATGGAAACATTTCGTCGAAGGATTAGGAATAAGGACTCTTCTGGATTTATGAATGTCAGCCGTACAGTACTACATGTTGGATTAACATAAATTCCACCTTTTTGGGGGCATTCTTACTTTTGGCTGACAAAGTAAGGGATTGGTGATGTGCTCTCTCGGAGGCAGATTCACCCCATTTTTTACACAGGGCATTTTTATAGGCCGTATCCAGGAATACAAATTGCTCACAATACGGCAGAATTTTTGTAAGTGCCAACAGAGGTTGAATAGGCGTGTACATAAAGAGATGGTGAGTTCTTGCGAAAGAGGAAAGTATCGTGAAATTTCACACGTTCGGCTTATTGAATACGATGGCGCTATTTAGAAACGTATCCACATTTGCCACAGCAAGGCCGGAGTCTGTAGTCTCAAAGACGCTTTTAAAATAACAACGCCCACGCATTTTAAATGAAGAAATGTCCCCATAATACTCCTTAAAAAGGTCATGAGGTCACCAAAATTAGCAGGGACCAACACAACAACCACTTCTTTAACATGGGCTACACCGTATTTCGATAAAACCAACCGTCTAAGAAGAGATCCTTAGACAAGCCAAGATTCGTTGTTTTGTGTCGGTGACTTTAGTTGCTGGTGCCTGCGTGACAGGCACCGCAACTAAAAAGAGTCTATGCACGAAGAAAGCTTTTAAGTTAGCTCTTGATGGCTTCTAACTCCAGTGGCGAAATCCTGAAATTAGCCCGGTACCACTTTGTAAAACTTGACGACCAAGCTTAAATTTCTCTAATCTTGTCAGCTTTCATGTCTTTGTATTTGTTACTTTTTAAATATACCCGAACATGTAAGAAGGTAGGTCAAAGGTCACGAGTCAATTTTCACCGCAACTCAACCTTGGCACAGTACATTTTTATTCCGCTTTAAGTTTAAATATTGGGTGCTTTTCCTTGAGTTTAGCATTGGAACCGGCCCCGGGGGGCATGGGGGCGCGTACCCCCTATGGAAAAATTCTGAAAATTTTAAAATGATCCTAAAAGGCGTTTAAAGCTATAGATTCCTGTAGGGGGTAGGGTGAGGTGTGTTTTAACCGAATGATAGATCTATTGTAATCATTTTCTATCACAAGTGTTTTTGAAACTCAGAATTTTCGCAAATCCGCTGCAAACTATCAAAACGGTCGCGCGCTAGGCGCGCTTCAAACTTTACCGTAATATTCTTAGTTATTAATATCTTCTGATAGCAACTCCCGGAGAAGCACAGCAGCAAAATTTGAAAGCTGTTCACGAATTACCAGGGAAAAGGCTGGCTTTTTGAGTGGCATGTAGGTTTGTTGGGCAATTGAAAGTGTCTCGATGCAGATTCTGAATGCAGGTTTTGTCATGGAAATCTTATATAATGAAAATTTCGCACACTTTGCGCGCATGCGTTACGGTTTGCACTCCATCTCGTGACCATTTTGAAGGTAATAATACATGGAACTATAATCACAACATCTCTAGGGGCCAAGCATCAATATGGGATCTATCAATCTAATTTGTCGGAGCATGATTTTGAAGGTTAAATGTGCGTATTTGCCGTTATACATTTTCCAAAAAATTTTACCGAGAGCTTTGCGCACAGCCATTATCGGTATAGATGGTGATAGTTAATACACTTACGACAAAAAAAACATTTGACACGCACTTATTAGTCCTTCACCCCTTTTGCTGTACCTATCAGTGAGGTCTAATATCACCTTCCTGCACCTATACTCTCCCTCCCGCCCATTCCTCATTGCTGAAAGCTGTTCATCTGGATTTTCGTTCAAAATTTAATTTAGTAAAAATACGATAGTTGTAAAATTGCTTTGCGTCATACTCTACATTATCATTTGGATGTCAGGTAATAAGCGTTATGTCATTGCTCTATTTATATGCTTGATCCAGAGCTTCCAGGAGGCCCTATACAAGAGTATCTGCCAGCCTTAGATGCCTTTTTATAATGCACAATGATGGGGACGAAAAATTCCGTAAAAGTCTAACAATATTTCTGGGGACTCCACGCACGTATTTTGGATAAAAAGTTTGCCCGAATAGAAGGCAGTAAGGAAACTAAAAGGGAGTCTTCAGGAGGTTTGTTGACAACGTATTCTTCTCTTAGACAACTCACTCTCCGCTTTCACCTAACCAAAAATTAGAATTCACTAAATTATGGACATTTTCCAGCCATAAATAATCAGCCGCAAAGATATTCCAAAGATAGCATCGTTTTGCATCTAAGAAACCTTAAATTAGCAAAAATTTCTCAACACCCTCTCCCCTTAGACCCCTTCCCCAGGACGGCACCTTTATGTAGTGACAAAGCAAAGATCACTGCTGCTGTATACACCTACCAAAAGATACCAGAGATACGTCGAAATTCGGGTTAAGAATCGTGATGGTTAATAGCTATACCTATATATATATATATATATATATATATAAATATATATATATATATATATATATATATATTTATATATAGAGAGAGAGAGAGAGAGAGAGAGAGAGAGAGAGAGAGAGAGAGAGAGAGAGAGAGAGAGAGAGTGTCGTAAAGACTCTATATGAATGAGTCAATACACGCTATATTAAATAGTCGCATGGAGAAATTAGGCCATTATACACCAACATAGGCACTTGCCTTATACTGGCCTAGTGGTCAGAGCATCCACCTTGTATGCGGGAGGTCGCTGGTTCGAATCCTGCTTGAGGCTAAGTTTTCCATTCACAAATAAATATCCTCTTTCAGTATAAGGCAAGTGTCTATGTTAGAGGAAAAATGACCTAAGGTCTCTATGCGACTATTTAATATAGCGTGGATTGACTCATATATATATATTATATATATATATATATATATATATATATATATATATATATATATATATATATATATATATGTACGCGTAGAAAGTTCAGTGTTAGAAAGATGAGCAATTATTACGGACTGTCCATAATTTAATACCCAAAACAGCATTTTTAGATGTAGAAACTTTGTATTTAATTTAATAAAGGCACTCCGATATTCAAATGACAACAAAACTTGGGACTTACACCAAACGACAAAAACTGCAACCTGACAATATGTCGACAGGGGGTTTCCATGATATGAATCTTATATTCTTTGTAGAGCTCCAGCAATCCAGTGTGACAGTTTAGCGCACAACTCCCTACCTACTTTGAAGTAATGGAGGAAGTAAAATATAAAAGTTATGTCCTCTTTCGAAAAAGTCTAGGTAATTTCAATAGTTTACTTGTATAAATTTTAATTGATGTGAACTTCTCTTTTTAAAATTTTGTGTAGAAACTTCACCAGTCAGCTAGGTCATTTACTTTAAGACGACATTAATTTTTTGCTTCTTTGAAAAGAAGGGGGATGCGATTTGTCTTTCATCCACGGCTGTGCCTCCTATTAAAATAACCCTTTAAAGTGACTCACTATCAGACTAGATTGCTACAACATTGTTTACAGGATGATAACGTCACGGGTCTTTCTATCTGCTACCTTATAAAATGTACCGCAGCACATATAATACACACAACTGGTTGAAAATTTGACTGTCTTGTTGGTCAAGTGCATCTCTTTGTGTGACACCGACAGGTATATTTTTGCAGTTTGACTTCCTTGCATCCACCCCATGTAGTAGGAAATTTGTATGAACCTGGAAAGTCATCCCATAGGTGATAATTTTAAATTTTCTGGGTGTACGTATATACCTCTTAAAAATGGGCAACATTTGCTCAACTTTTTTTTACCAACACTGGGCAAATCTATTCAACAACCTAAACGGTTGGGCAAAATTTTAACCAAACAAATTTGGTAAAGTTTGAACCCAACCGTTGGGAGGAAAATTACCCAACCGTTAAGTAAATAAGCATTCCAAAAGATACCTGGTTATTGGGCACTTCTTCCGTCAAGCTGTTGGGCAAATGCATTAACCAACCGTTGGGGTAATGTTAACTATCTTTGTCTGACTGTTGGTGCTTTCCTTACTTCAGAATAGCATGCATGCATCCTGGGCATTTCTTTTCCAGGAGAGTTGGGTGAACTTTCTGCACAACATAGTCAGGGACGTTTGGGTTTGTTCCTTTCTTCTTTTTTGCTATATTTGGTAAAACTTTGACAAGATGTAGAGTAGACATCAGACAATCAGAAAAGTATGTGCTCCATTTTTTTCATGTGCAAGGGGGTAGCCAGCCAATTCAAAATGGCCGCCATTTTGATCATTTTGGCTGATTTGGCTCAAGAAAGGCTCTGTTGCACCAACATTTGGGGTCTAAAACTTTTTTAGGAGTAAAGGTGGTAAAATAAACAGTTTCCAAAAATATACTAAAAGTTTTCCCCAAAATATTGATCAGTTTTGTTTTAGTGACCTGTCGAAAATGGCCCTTTTCGCCAAGAAACCGGCAATTTGGCAAGTTTGGCGGCGGGGGACAAATTTGAGTACAAGATTCTCTTAAAGTGTGTATTCCAAGGAGCTTAACATTTGTTAATGGGTAGTACTATAACCAGGTAGTACGTGGGGAAAATTTGGACTACTAGATCCAAACCTGCATGAAATGAATGGTACTGAAAATTCGCAAATTTCTTTGTTTTCGTCGGAAAATTTTTCCCCTGGGATCATATTTAGGCGTAATATTTACTTCAATTAAATAGCTAGATCTACTAATTTCTCTGCTATTAAAAGAAAAGTGGGTTGTTAATGTACACACATCAATTGTGAAATTTTAAAAACAGGCAAATCTTGCATTGGTGTATACCCTAAACAGCTATTAAAACATCAATATTTTCATTTTTCATTAAAAAATACAAGTTTGAAAAATGACGATCTCTTTTAAAATTTCAAAAAACATCCAAATTAGACTATTGTTGTAGTTGCTTTCTTAGAATTGGTATTTATGGGATCTCTAAACTTAAGGTTATTCAAAATAATGCTGCAAGATTGGTTACTAGGGGCACCTACCGATTTGATCATATCACCCCTGTGTTAGCAAATCTTGACTGGCTGCCTGTTCATAAACTTAAATTGAATTCACAGTTATGTTACTACTCTTCAAAATTCTGGCTGGGGAGGCATGAAGTTAAGGAAACCCACATATTGCAATGTTTCATTTTTCCTTGAAAAATATGGGATTAGGGGCACTTTTGAGCTGTAATATCTCTGTAAGTATCATACAAATTGCTCTCATCTTCAAGATATGGGTAGCCTTCTGCCTTGGTAGTAAACATCGGAAAGAATTGGACAAAATTTGACCAACTTTTAAGCCAATACTGGGCATTTCTCTCCCAAGAGCGTTGGGTAAACTTCTGCCCAACATTTGTTGAAATTTTTTCAATTTATTGGGAAAGATATAAACCAATAATTGCGCAGTTTACCTTTCGATATTTATTGTGCACTACAATGTATACTGACCCATAATATCTATAGCTTTTTTCTGTTACAATTGTTACAAATCACTGGTAAATAAGGCCGTGGGAAGTCTGTTCAGATTGTGGTTTTTAGAATTCTTTTAACACTATTTAATATTTTCCTCGTAAATTAAAATATGACACTGTCCGTTGGAAAACGCGTTATCCTACAGGGGGCACTCACACTGAGAGACACATTTCAGGTTATGGCAACCCAATTTAAATCCAATAGCCTTAGTCTCATCTGTTTGGCTTGTAATCTTTATCCATAATGTCCAAAACAATCAGGTTTACAAAAAATTCTAAGTCTCCAATATTTAAAGATATGTGGGGGATGAATTATACATTGCAGTAAGGCCAAATCCTCTTCAGTGTTTCAATCTGTATGGCCGTAAGTGCTAATAGGAGGACCGGGGGCTGAGAGGAAAGCGAGTAAGTAGGGATAAGAATACCATCATGAATGAGGGCAAGGATCAAAATACCGATGTGATTAAAGGAGCCAGGAATCAAAGAGAGCCAGGGTGAGAATACTGCAAGTAACGGTGAGTAAGGAATAGATAGGAAAAAAGGACAGAGTCGGATACTAATGCCAAATTACCACTTAAGGAAACGGAACTATGGCCGAGGAGGGAAAGAGCAAATTCTTTTGACCGCCCCGTTTCACTGCAGCCAGCTATGATACTCACAGGGGCTCAAGTCAGAAGTTAATTAGGCCTAACCTTGGGGCCCCTTCCCCCCTCCCTCGGTTAGCAAATCCAACTCCGTCCTTTCATTAACATTAAGGATATCTAAAGGGGATTTAACTCTATAATGGCGTGTGCTAGTAACTAAATTGGTGATAATCGTATTCTGAATTATGGTGTCAATAAGAAGGAGTTTTTTTGATAAGTTTGGTATTTTGGGCTTTAATTCTAGCTAGGAGAGGGTCGGTGTTAGCAGCTTGGAGAACAAGTTTATGTGGAATATAACGGGGAATTCTTAACGCCAGTCTCCTCTAAGTCTCGTATTTAATATTCTTTTCGGACGTGAAAGAGAATACCCAAGATTCTGGACTCTCATTGGATATCTTTTCATCGCTCTTTTTGAGATGTCGAATGTCACACAAACGTGAACTAGTTCGTAGTACTATTTTTACACTTTGGGAAATAGACCACGAATTTGTGGCCAGACAGGACGTGAGAGTATTCCTCTTTTTGCAAACGTCAAAGATTCCCAAAGGGTTTTCAGGCATCGAATATATGTCTCATCAGAAGAACTGCGAAGCCAAATCAAGCCAAGTCTGTTGTTGCTCCCCGCAATACCTGTAGCAAAAGGTGTGGGTAACTTTAAGCAAACTAGCAATTAACCTCCCAACAAGTACTAGGTACAGCGAAAATATGCCCAGCCGTTGAATGTAAGTTTGTCGCCAGTTTGACCAATGATTGGGCAGTACAGTATTCATGGGAAGTTTTTACCATTACATGAGCAAGGTTTGACCAACATATAACTAAATTGTTTTACAAAACCAATAAATTGCCCAGTGTTTTAAGAACCTTGTGTGTTGAAAGCAAAGTTTATGATTTTATGATTTGGGGTTTTACTGAAATATTTGCCCTAATTCAGAGCAAAATCAAGTAAATCATCGGAGCGACTGGCCATCGTTGGGGAATACATATTTTATTGTACATAAATTTTATTACAGCTCTCCATAGAAACCGTAAAAAGTCCCCAGTGCGGACAGACTTCCCCGACGGGATCATGGTCCCCTACCCCCCCCCCCCCCATTGGCGTTACCCTTGACGAATTTTTTTGGATTATCTTCATTCTCTTTTAACTGTAGGCCTATACTTCCACGAAGGGAAACCCAATCTTTTGTTGCAGGACACCAAATTGTCATCAATGAGAAAAGCTAAATAAATTGTTCACGACATAGATGAAGTCATTGCAACCTCCTAATGTCAATGTCATAATGACGTTTTATTACATTTTAAATGAAGCTGATTCCTTTTTATACGTCTTTGTCTACTCACAATTAACATCTGGAGGATAAAAACAGTTTCCTTCAAGTAAGTCGCCATTTTAAACCCAGTAACGTAATGTATCGTGAAATTTGCCTTATGACGTTATAAATAGGTCACGAACCTTTTTAACCAGGTTAGTTGATTCTTTGGAAACATATTCTTATTCACTCATAATACATTTTGGTAGTATAATAGCAACGATGTTTGATACATGGGGCTTTAGAGTTGTCAATGGCTGCCATTTTGAATTTATGCAAATTACCCTATTCCCAGTTTTCAGATTTTGTCTGAGTTGGATATAACGTTCAGTAGTGCCAATCCAATAATTCAAAGCCAAAAAACCTGTTGCAATTTATTTTGGGTTCACCTAATTTTGGCTCTATTTTACTGGACTATATCACCCGTAATCAAACAAAACCATAAGGCCCACTACTTAAGTTCCACCCGAAAACTCGATGGAAGAAGAAACTGTCTAATTATAAATAATTATAATTATCATAAAATTCAACTTTATAACACTAAAATGTAGTACTGCAAGTCTTTCTGAGCAATGAAGCTACCTGCCTTAATAAAAGTTATCATGTTTGAAAACTTTTAAATGAAAATGAATTGTTTTCAGATGATTGTTTTTGCATGGGATATTGTCACAGCCTACCATATTTCAGAATACCCTTCACATAGTATGCTGTAAAATAGTTATTGCAATAACAGAAACACCGTAATAAATTATTCAACATTATTTTAGTAACGTGGTCGCTACACATTTACTCTAATAGCCTAAAGTAAATTGGTTCCATATACTAACAACCAAAACAAAAGTTCAGATTTCGCAGTTACAGCTTTTACGAAAATACATTTTAAAGGGTACATTTCTGCATTATATCCAACTTAATTTCAAGGGTGGCGCCAGGATTTGCCCAACGAGAGAGCCATGTTCGAAGGGGACGAGTGCCACAAGCAAAGCCCAGTTATGGGCGAGGGGCGCTGGAAGGATGCGAAAGCTAAATTTTCAACGATCTTTCCGGGCGAAATTTTTTTAACTTTTGGTGGAGAAACTTTGAAAATGTGGGCTTCTCATTGTAGAAAAGTTGAAACTGGGTTCTTATTGACGGAAATGTAGTAAATCGGGTTTTTATTGAACAAGATGCAAATACCTTGCGTTTTTGGTTTCGATGATAAGAGAAACCTATGCATTCATGATGGTGTGAGCGATCCTGTGGCTATGGGTGCACTCAGCAACATGTCCTGAACAGGACACGGTACAGCCGGCGAGAGCTCCGCTCTCGCACGTCTTTCCTAGCTCACGCGGAGCTCGAAACTGGCGTAGCTGCCCGAAAATTCCGTCGCTGCAATGAGAAGTCTCGCGCGGCTGCACGTGCCTGCCTTGGCAAGCAGCCCGCCCTCCAGCCACGTACGTCTGCTGGGTTAGTTGGAGGTCAGCCAGGCTAATGGGGAAATCCCGCGAATTCCTTACCGGTACATTTCCCGCGTACCGCTAAGGAAGCGAGGGTGAGTATGGGTGTGTGTGTATGTGTGTTTGTGACACTTTGCTCGTTAACACGATATCTCAAGATAGGAAGCTTGGATAAATTTCATACTTAGTATGTGGATGCGTTATGGTAAGAAGAAGAAGCCTATTGTTTCTGGTGGAGGTGAAAGGTCATCTGGGTTCACCGGGGGTCAAACTTTGAAAACCTTGTTAACACGCTATCTCAAGGTACGAAGCTTGGATGAATTTCATCCTTGGTATGTAGATGCGTTATGGTAAGAAGAAGAATCCTATTGTTTTGGTGCAGGTCAAAGGTCATTTGGGGTCACCAGGGGTCAAACTCTGAAAATTTTGTTAACACGATATCTCAAGGTAGAAAGCTTGGATAAATTTCATACTTAGTGTGTAGATGCGTTATGGTAAGAAAAAGAACCCTGTCGTTTTTGGTGGGGGTCAAAGGTCATTTGGGGTCACCATGGGTCAAACTCCGAAAACCTTGTTTACACGATATCTCAAGGTATGAAGCTTGGATGAATATCATACTTGGTATGTAGATGCGTTATGGTAAGAAGAACCCTGTTGGTTTGGTGGGGGTCAAAGGTTATTTGTGGACACCAGGGGTCAAACTCCAAAAACCTTGTTAACACGATATCTCAAGGTAGGAGGCTTGGATAATTTTTTTTACTTAGTATGTAGATGCATTATGGTAAGAAGAAGAACCCTTTTGTTTTTGGTGGAGGTCAAAGGTCATCTGGGGTCACCGGGGTACAAACATTGAAAACCTTGTTAACACGAAATCTCAAGATAGGAAGCTTGCATAATTTCATACTTGGTATGTAGATGCCTTGTTGTAAAAGCGAGAACCCTTTTGTTTCCTGTGGAGGTCAGAGGTCATCTGGGGCCTCTGGGGTCAAACTCTGAAAACCTTTTTAAGATGGTATCTTAAGGTAGGAAGCTTGGGTGAATTTCATACATGGTATGTTGATGCGTTATTGTAGGAGGGAGAACCCCATAGTTTTTGGTGGAGGTCAAAGGTCATCTGGGGTCACAGGGGTCAAACACTGAAAACCTTGTTAACACGATATCTCCAGGTAGAAAGCTTGGATAATATCATACTTGATATGTGGATGCGTTATGGTAAGAAAATGTATCCTATCGTTTTTGGTGGAGGTCAAAGGTCATCTGGGATCACTGGGGTCAAACACTGAAAACCTTGTTAACACGATATCTCCAGGTAGGAAGCTTGGATAGATTTTATACCCAGTATGTGGATGCATTATGGTGAAAAGATGAAGGCTTTCGTTTTGGTAGAGGTCAAAGGTCATCTGGGGTCACAGAGGTCAAAAAGCAAAATTTTCCAAGAATTCCCAAGAACATAATCTTGAGTCATCAGAGGACAAAATGTTAAATTTCCCAGGAGTTCCCATTTTTCCAACATGTTAAGATAGCACTTGACCAGTGACAGATATGGGACATCATAGCATTATTTGGAATAGAAGATGTATGATCGAAACCTCAATGTATTTTTGCATTCTGGTTATTGAATAACATTTGAAAACGTAATGTTTTTATTGACGGAGTTGCCCTATCTCAGGGCACACTCACATAAACCATCGGGGTGACAGATTGTCGTCTAGGATTACATACTTTATGGCACTCATTGAGGCCCCCTAACGAAATTAGAAAATGACCCTGAATAAACCCTGTTTGAAATTACATGATTTTGTGAGGGTTCTTAATATGGAAAAAACGTAAAATGCAGATCAATTATGAAGGAGTGATCTTTTAAATGACCTTTGACCTTAGAACTTTGATTGTTTGGGAACTTTTGAAAACATTAAGTGACATTTTAAGCACCAAGCTCCATATTTTACAGAAAGGTACAGTATTGTACGTGGATCCGTTTTTGGACGCTTTTCTTCTATTCATCACTAGTTTAGAATTGAACTTAAGTTGATGAAAACAGACCGTTCAACGTGTTTAAGTCCGTATTTTAATTTGTGAAAGCCATAGAACACTGTATAAAAGGTTTATTAGCCTATTTATTTATTTTGTTGAAAATCTGAGGGCTTTAAAATTGTATTAATTGTTCATTTTGACTCGTATGGCATTGCGGGGACGGTCATACTAACGTGTGTTAAATATAACAAGCATTTGACCTTCTGACCTTTGACCTTGAAAATTTGCATGTTTGGGAACTTTTTAAAAAGGGGGAACCAACCAAAAATCAAAAGTAATATTATAATTATCACTTTTGGCATAATGGTGCCTGGTGGGTCAATTTTTGTTTCCTTCCTGAGGGCAAAAGGAAGCTATGCAATCGCTGGGGAAATTGTGTGTGTATGTATGTATGTATGTATGTATGTATGCATGCATGCATGCATGCATGTATGAATGTATGTATGTATGTATGTGTGGGTCTGTTTAGGGCGTGAATCGGGGATACACACAGGAAAAATTACTGGTGAAATGGGGATATGCCGCAAAATAGGGATATCCCCGTGCCGCAAAATGGGGATATCCCCGTTTCTAGAATGTCTAAATTAATGCAAAGTGGGGTGTCAGATATGTGCCTACAACTTCACAGATTGATCTGAGGTAATACCCCAATTCCATGTTTTAAGTCTTCATTCATGTGTAAATGTGTGTGTAGTTTTTTCGTTATCCCCAGTTTCCTGGTGTGTAAACCTGTAATTGTCCCCAATTCACTAGGAGGAAGAGGATGTCCCCACTTTGCACATTATTTGTGTATGTCCCCGATCGGCGCCGTAAACGGGTATGTGTGTATGTATGTATGTATGTGGGTATGTATGTGTGTGTGTTCATGACGCTTGGCTTGTAAACACGATATCTCAAGATAGCAGTGATGGATAATTTTCATACTTGAGATATGGAATTACTATATGAAGAGGGAGATACCTATTGTTTTGGTGGGGTCAAAGGTCATGTGAGGTCACCAGAGGTCAAAACCTAAAACCTTGTAAACACGATATCTCTAGGTAGGAAGCATGGATGTTTTTTCATACTTGGCAAAATGCGTTATAGGCAAAAGATGAAGCTAACCCTATTGAGTTCAAGGTCAAAGGTTATCTGAGGTCATCGGAGGTGATAATACGAAAAACTGCTTCTAATCACGATATCTCAAGATAGCAATGCTGGACAATCTTCATACTTGGTATAAAACATAATCATATTGAAAGGAAGAGCCCTATTGTTTCCAGTGGAGTTCAGAGGTCATTTGAGGTCATCAGAGATAAAAACTCGAAAACCTTGACAAACACGATAGTCCAAGACAGGGATGAATCTTGGTATATATATATATATATATATATATATATATATATATATATATATATATGAGTTACTTAAAGAGAGAGGGAATCCTGTGGTTTGTTGGAGGTCAAAGGTCATAGAAATCACCAGAGGTGAAACGGCAAAAACCTCGTAAACTAAATACTAGGCAGTGGGCGGTACCTCCAAATTGCGTCTGGCGTTTCGTGACTAACGAAATATTGGGCCAGAATATTTCTACCATTCCAAACATAAAGTTATAGAGGACAACATTTACGTTTTCACAAGCATAACTGTTACAGTAATAATTCTAATTGAAATAACCTAATTATGAATACTTGAAAAGACGGTTTCTCACGCAAACGGTCAGGGTACGAATCCTCCAAAAGATGCGTTCCTTTTTTGTTTTTGTTACTGGTTTTTTGGTGGGGTTCAAAGGTCATATAAGGTCAGCAGAGGTCAAGTTGTGAAAATTTCTTAAAAAGTGATGTAGTCAAGAACTAGTACAAATTTGCGGAATTAACTCAGTGCGACAAGTCACCCCCTTTCAGCAAGGAATCAATAAGCCTTTGCATGGGGTTTCTGGTTAGAACCCTTTTTGATTCCTTGCCGAAGGCAGAAGGAATGTATGCAATCACGCTGGCGTTTGTGGGTGTGTGTGTTTGTGATGCTTGGCTTGTAGACAGGATATCTCAGAATAGCAATGATGGATAATTTTACACTTGGTTTATAGAATTACCATATTAAGAGGAAAATCCCTATTGTTTTTGGTGAAGGTAAAAGGTCAAAAGAGGACAAAAATTGAAAACCTTGTAAACACGATATCTCTAGGTAGAAAGCATGGGTGCTTTCGTCCTTGGTTTGTGGATGCCTTATCGTCAGAAAATCAATCCTACTGGTTTTGGTAGAGGTCAAAGGTTATCTGAGGTCACCGGAGGTGAAAATACGAAATTCTTAAAATGTGCTTGTAAACACGATATCTCAAGTAGCAATGACGGACAAACTTCATACTTGGTGTATATGTTTGTAATAGTATGAAGATAAACTCTATTCTTTTAAGTAGATTTCAAGGGTCATCTGAAGTAATCAAGGTCATACATGGAAAACCTTGAAAAACACGATATTTCACGACAGGGATGATGGATACTTTTCATACTTGATATAAAGATGTATTACTTTCGTGACTAATTAAAGTTTAGGGCTGAAGTTTTCTACCATTCCGAAGATAAAAAACAATCATTTCTTCACAAGCAAAACTGTTACAGTAATAATATAAATTAACTCGAGTACGGTTTTTCACGCAGACGGTCTGGGTTTGAGTCCCTCCTTAGATATGTTTTTTTTTTCATTTTTGTTATTCACTTTTGTTATTCACGTTTTGGCGGGGTTCAAAGGTCATATAAGGTCAGCAGAGTTCAAGCTGTGAAAACTTTTTAATAGGTGAATATGTAGTCAAGAAGTATACATTTGAGGGATAAACCTCAGTGTTACAAGGCACCCCTTTTCAGCAAGGAATCACTAAGCCTTTGAGCTTTCTGGTTTCAATTCGTCGCTTGCTAAAAGAAGGGTCTCAAAATATCAACTTTTTAAAATTAAATATCATCAGAGTTAAACAACTTCGTTTCTCAAGAAACAGACTAGATTATATACAACTTCCTCGCACAGTGAAAATATTAGGCCTAGAGTACATGGTCTTTTCTACACCAAAAACATAAAAGAACAATACTTTAATTTCGTCCTTTTGCTTTTTACATTCTCTTTTGCAAGGCGCCTTAGAGTAATTATATAAATGCGCCATATAAATTTCATGATATTCAACTTTTTCTAAAATCCCTCCTACTCTCTGGCGAAGTGCTTAATTAAGGATGAAAATCAAACGTTGCCCACGGAGTCTCCTCCCCAAAGGAGCTATGTCCCTAAGGGACACTAATACTTGACGAACCTCTTGACCTTCAGACACGTCTACAACATGGGTCTGTCACGCGTGACCCTCTCCACACTGGCTGAAACTATGGAGCTATCCGTAATAGCTCCATGCTGAAACGAACAGACACTACACATGACCTGAGCCAAAAGGCCGAGAAGGAAAGGAGCTGTAGGGTCGGCATTAACACCGTCTGTCGTATTGTGCGAGACATATCCCAGGCTTTATCTGTTTACATGTTGTATTAGCAAAAGATTACAAGGATGTAAAATGTGACAGAAGGACTTTACTCTTGCCAAAGGTAATTTCCCAATGGATAAGATTTTTAGTATACCTAGGGAGGTTTTAGGAAGGAGATACAACGTTCTGTAGACTCTTTGAAGCAATGTTCGTTTCCGACATTTATCTTGCTTTTCTTTTCAAAACTCTTATCTCAATACCTAGGTCAAATAGGATCAGTGGGACATTGTCAAAATGACCTTGAGAACACACACCCCTTACGTTGAACTCATAAACTTTGCGTTGCCAGCCGTCATGCAAAAATGTAAAATTTTAACCTTTCTTCGTTATTCGTCACAGTAAATATCATTTCATTTTAAGTCAGTTAAGAATTTCTTTACGACTTACTTTTCGAATATGTTTCTTAATGGTGAAAAACATTTGCTAAAACTAAGCGAAATGTATAGGCTTGAATAATGTTTCCAGCAAGTAACGTATTGAAACCGTGGGGCACAATTGAAGTACATTATTTAAACGTTTTTTGCTAGTCCGTCGTTTTACTGAAAATCCTGATTGAGTTTGTTCATTGGCGGAAACAAACCTTTCTTCAAAGTCTGTATAGCTAATGACCTTTGTCTCGAGATTACTTGGAAAAGAAAGGAGAAGATCATCATTAAAAGGTTTTAGTCAACAGAGACTTAACAATAGGAACAAAGAGACCTGTCAATCAACTTTCAGTGCCTGAAAAGAATTAAGTCATTTTCAAGTACATATTGCCTGACAGATTTGGTCGTTGTATCTCCTTCCTAACAACCCCCTGGTATACCTATCGCAAGAATTTGATGAAAAAGAAGTAGGCTAGGCTAGTAATAAAATCTGTGGGCAACATGAGGCAATCAGGGTATAACGTTTCCTGCGCTTTATTTGCAAAGATTGTGACAAGTTATGCGGATTACGACATCTCAAACCATGGTTGAGACTTAAGAATTCATACAATTTTCAGTGGTCAACTAAACGACTTTGCATACGATTTCTCACATCGATACGGAATCCGCAAAGTTATTTAACGTTTGCGACATCGATTTGACTTTCCATGAATTAGCATGACTTCTAAGATTCTAACGACTCCTCACGACCTACCCTTGCACAATGTGTGACTTTTTCATATCATGAACGGAGTCTTCAGGCATCGTGAGGACTCATTACCATACCGTGGGTCAAAAGTCGTGCAGTGAGCACCTTGCTAGTCAATATAGCAGGGCGTCATGGTAAAGTTAAAATAGCCTAAGAATCGTGTCCCTTCTGGGTGATAACTCCTTTTAGGAGTAGTTTCATGTATTCGACTGTAATGAGTGGCAGCCCGCACTCCCCAAGACCTTCCTTAAAGAGCAGCAACTTGGTTTTTAAGATAAGGCTTAACTTTTACATCAAAATATTGCAGTTATCAAGTGAAGTTTCACTTTAGGAGTCACCATTCACATCATGGGACACACCACTTCTGATTTCGTCTTATGCATTCTGAGTGGAGATATTATAGTTATGCTCAGCCTAGGTACGGATCCAGTAGGTGTTAAGGGCGTGCGCCCCAGGGTTGAAAAAGGAGAGAAAAAAGGAAAGAAGAAAAAAGAAAAAAAAAAGAAGAGAAAAAGATAAGGGAAGAGAAAGTAGACAAAGAAAAGAATAAAAAGGAGAAAAGGGAAGTTAAAGGGGTAGTGAAGCAAAAAAGACTGAAAAGTAGTAGAAATGCTATCGAAAGCATTTACAAGACCATCACGGTTATTATTGTTAATGACCATCTAAGGTGGCACTTACCTCAATCTGAAGCTCGACTATCAGCAATTATCAGCCCGCCAGTATGAATGGACAAGATGCACTAACACAACACATGGCCATCTTGGCTAACCTGGATCCCGACAGAAATGTTCGGAAAAAATAAGTTTTGATTACTTGTCATAAAACATGCCCATATTTTACAAGCAGCTGTGTCAAAAAATATTTGTAATGGTTATTTTCCCAATTACTATTATTATTATGTATTATAATTATGACATTGGAGGCACTTTAGTTTTGTGGGCCATCTTGGTTCACCTGGTTCCCAACAGAAATGTTGATCAAAGTAAGTTTTGAATATTTATCACAAAATAATTATAAAGGGCAATTGTGTCAAATATATTTTAAATGATTATTTCCTTTATTACATTATGATATTGGCGGCCATTTTGTGTTTGCAGCGATTTTAGGTAATTAAGTTCCAAACAATTTACTCGTCTGTTACTACCTGACTTAATGAACAGGGGACCATACCTTTTCCATAAGTAAAGGGTCAGGGATTGTGGTTTACCCATAAAGTGCCTCTGGCCCATGCTCTGCAAAACTTTTTTTTAAAGGCTACTTTGGTTCTGTCATTATGAAATTCAAAACGGCGCCATTCGTTAATACTCGGATCAGGGAGGTGATATCAGATGAAAATCCATCGAAAGCTCTTTCTTTGGACTCCTCAAGTTGCCGAGAACAATCTCTTTTGTGTGTTGTTCTTAATGATTAAGAGGCGTTAGAAACTAAGCACAAGTGGGCATGTTGTCTGCTACATCTCGAAGAGCAGATCGGAAGATTTCCCCTTTGCCTTAACATTGTCATTCCTTTAAGCTGTAAATTAATTTGATGGTTTCGACCAGTTTCGACGACATTTACAGCATACTTGTTTAGTTCCCTATAACCTACTCACTATGGGTGTGCCTTTTAAATTATGCGAGGAAATGCGGAAATTGATCAAAATCCGGCAGCAAAGTTTAGTCTTTTAATTATTTTCCTCATTGCACAAATCATTAGTAGAGATTATTGCAAGCATCATTAGGTTCCTTGGCAATAAACAGTCGTTTTGAATGTCAGGACAGTGTTTCGTGCTTGACTGTCGGCGACTAGTTCGACATTAAAGCATTGTTAAAAATAATCGTTTTGTACGGATAGGTATGGATGATGTTGCTAAGGCATTAGACAAATGAATTCAATGTCCTTTAGTTCAACAATCCCTAATTAAAAAATTTAGTCACCATTTTGAAGTCAATTTAATTGGACTAGCACAAATAAATGTTTTCAATTGGATCTCCGTCCTATATCACCTCCCTGTTTTTATTTCACAACATAACATTCCAAGAACATTTCCAACCTTGTTTGTACAGATGTATGGTACTCTTTCATAAACCTAGATTTTAACAAAAATATGTTCAAAGGAGCGGCGATTTTAAATTCCAAGATGGCGGCCACAAAAGGAACAAAAAGTTTTGAAAACAGGTTTTTTTATAGTCTTATTCACATACATATGGTATTCAAGGTACTATCCAAATTCTGCTCAAAGGTTTAGTACCTCGTAATGACGTATTATTTACCCATCTGCTACCCGACTCTACTATGAAGGTGGGATACACTCGTCAAGTTTCTGAATTAAAGTTATAACAAATTACATTTTCACAATGTTTTTAAGATTTATCCTTGACAATATCATTTTTGTAGCTAAATCTCCTTTTGGTGACAGGAAACCATTATTTTGTACTAAATAATAGGTTGTCCCCAAAGTTGCAAAATTTTTTTTTACGGTCAAATCATTCTAGAGGTACGTTTGAACATTTCTTTGTTTCCTATTCACACAGTCTGTCAAGGCTTCCTGGAAACAAAGGGTACAATTACTAAAACTGGTGGGATGTTAGAAATCCCCAGCACTGGTGTAATTCTAGCAGTACCTTCTAATGCTCTTTCACAGCATATGGAAAAGTGTGAAATACATATGAGGATCATTCCTAGGAAAATGTTAAATGAGCAGGTAGCGTCCTTCTCGTTAAATTCAGCAACCGTTGTGGAGCTTTTACCAGCTGGACTAAGTTTTCAGCGTCCTGTAAGACTTAGCTTACCTCATTGTTTGGTGTTACAACAGACCCGAGAGCGGAAAGCAAGGATATAAAAGGTAACTCACTAAAAGCTCATTGTGACAGCTGTAACATGTACTCCCACTATATCACAGGGTACCGACAATCCCCACTTTTTCAGGTTTTTTATTTTCATTGAATATTTAATGACCAAACTTTATGCAAAATTGTATACGCGTACTTAAAGTATCATGAATGCTACCACTTTCGGCCAAGAAAATATTTTCTTTATGTGCGACATGGATGAAATCTTTTTATCTGATCAGTCCGGAAGATAAAGACAATACAACTACCGAATATAAATTTCATTCCATTATATCTGACCGGTAAACTTTGCAAAACATTTGTAAAAATCATTCACCATTGGAAAAGAACACAAAGAACACATAAAATTGGTTATAAAATAGGCTAACTGGTGGCGCCCATGGCAAAAGTTTCCAAAGCTATTATAATAATAAGATTCCGAACTTATAATGGCTCATCGACTCCTCACGGAGCCCAAGATACGGGGGCGGAAGTGCTGATTACTGTTCCATACATGGAAATGGATGTCTCACGGTATTAATACTTATTATTTCGAAACATTATAAATGTAAGAATCTCTCCCCAATACTAAATTCTACTTACAAAAAGTTTATTTCTTCCTGACGGCATTACAAATTAGTACACTTGAACATGAACGTACAATGACTGGTTTAAAGTTCATAGACTTATTCGCTCATATTCAATTGTCAGTTTCTATGGTATCTTTCAGGCACGCACTTTTATATGCGCATTTAATTTCCTACGCGCTCACATAGGGAAATTAACTGGTGCGTTTGTTTCCCAAGCCCACAGAAGTGTACGTCAAGTATTCAGGATAATACACAGAGAAATGCATTCAGCGCGTAAAAAACGAGTTTTAGAAGTGCTAACGCAAACCACTTTTAACAATAGAATTTTCTGTAACGCTTTCTTATTTTTGTACGCAAATCGCCGATTAGAACGGCACGCATGTCAAATTGACATTTCCGCCCCGATATCTGCGTCTCCGTGAAAAGTCAATCCCAATCACAGTGTAAATTAAGGAGTTTGGAATCTATGCTTGCAATATCTTTGAAAGTTTCTTCCGATCGGGGGGAAACAAGAGTCTCCCAAACGAAAGAGTCTCCCGACCTGCTGATTGGAGGAAATAACTCAGATCAGGAAATGTTAGGGAAGGTATGGCATCCAACAAAATTGTAATTATTGAAATACCCGTCAACATTTCATTTCATTAATTGTTTCTTTTTACAACAATAATCACACATGTAAAACGATTTACAAAACATCATGCTAATAATACTTGTTGTGGATAGGGAAATATGCTAAAAAACCCGGGGGGGGAGGCTTGACGTGAAAACACTCCCCGGAAATGTAGACATCTTTGAGCGTTGTACATGTGATGAAAAGTTCCTTGGCCGTATACTTTAATTTTTTAAATCAACTGCGTATCACAAAAAAAAAAAAAAAAATTGATAAGAAAAGATTACGGTTGGAAGTCGGCAATTTTTTATTCCTTGCCAAAGGCAGGCAAGGAATCTATGCATTCATGATGGCGTGTGTGTATGTGTGTATGTGCGTGTGTGTGCAAGTATATCTGTTTGTGAAAATTTGCTCGTTCACACGATATTTCAAGAGGGAAAACTCTGGCAGTCCTCAAACTTGGTACATAGATGCCCCATATTAAGAAAAAGAAACCTATTGTTTTGGTGGAGGTCAAAGATCACCTGGGGTCAGCGGGTTCAAGCTGAAATCCTTGTTAACACAATATCTCAAGGAAGAAAGCTTGGATGAATTTCATACGTAGTATGTAGATGCGTTATGACAAGAGGAAGAACCCTATTGTTTTTGGTGGAGGTCAAAGATCACCTGGGTCACCGGGGGTCAAACACGAAAACCTTGTTAACACCATGTCTCAAGGTAGGCAGCTTGGATAATTTCCATACTTAGTATGTAGATGCCTTATGGTAAGAGAAAGAATACTGTTGTTTTTTGTGGTGGGTCAAAGGTCATCTGGGGTCAGCAGGGGTCAAATTGAAAACCTTGTTAACACCATTTCTCAAGGTAGGAAGCTTGGATAATTTTCATACTTAGTATGTAGATGTGTTATGACAAGACAAAGAACTCTCTTGTTTTTGGTGGAGGTCAAAGGTCATCTGGGGTCACCGATGTCAAACTCTGAAAACCATGTTAACACAATATCTCGAGGTTGAAAGTCTGGATGAATTTCATACTTAGTATGTAGATGTGTTATGGCAAGAGGAGGCCCTGTTGTCTTTGGTGGCGTCAAAGGTCATTCGGGTCCCCGGGGTCAAACGCTCAAAATCTTGTTAACACAATAGTTCAAGGTAGAAAGCTTGGATGAATTTCATGCTTAGTATGTAGATGCATTATGACAAAAAGAATATTGTCTTGGGTGGAAGTCAAATGTCATCGGGGTCACGTGGGTCAAAATCTGAAAACCATGTTAACACGATATCTCAAGGTAGAAAGCTTGGATGAATTTTACACTTAGAATGGAAATGCGTCATGTCAAGACAAAAAACTACTGTTTTTGGTGGAGGTCAAAGGTCATTTGGGGTCACGTGGGTCAAAATCTGAAAACCACGTTAACACGATATCTCAGGGTAGAAAACTTGGATGAATTTCATACTTTGTATGGAGATGCGTTATGGAAAGAGAAAAAACCGTAATGTTTGTTGTGGGGTCAAAGGTAATTTGGGTCACCGGGGTCAAACACTGAAAACCTTTTATGTCGATATCTCAAGGTAGGGAGCTTGGATAATTTCCATACTTAGTATGTAGATGCCTTATGGTGAGAGAAAAGGCCATATTATTTTTGGTTGGGGTCATCAGGGGTCAAACTCTGAAATCTTGTTAATACACTATCTCGATATAGGACCCTGGGATAAATTTCATACTTAGTGTGTAGATGTATCATGGTAAAACAAAGAATCCTGTTGTTTTTGGTGGGGTCAAAGTTCATCTGGGGTCCGGGGGTCAAACCCTGAAAACCTCGTTAACCTGAAATCTCGAGATAGGAAACATGGATAAATTTCATACTTAGTATGAAAATGCCTTATGGTAAAGGGAAGAACCCAATTGTTTTGGTGGAGGTCAAAGGTCATTTCGGGTCACCAAGGGTCAAACCCTGCAAATCTCGTTAACATGATATCTAAAGGTAGAAAGCTTGCAAAAAGTTTATACTGAATGTGTAGATGTCTTATGAGGAGGAGAAGAACCCTATTGTTTTGGTCGTGGTCAAAGGTCATCTGGTTTCTACTGGGATCAAACCCTGACAATCTCGTTAACGCGATATCTCGAGATAGGAAGCTTGGATAAATGACGCTTTTCATATTATGTATATAAATTTGTCATGCTGAGAGGAGAAACCCTCTACAAGGGAGGAAACGGGTTTTCTTCATTTTTTCAAGTTTTGATGGGGTTCAAAGGTCATGTGAGGTCAGCAGGGGTCCAATTATGAACACATCGTAAAAATGATGTAGTACAGAATTATAAATTTGATGGATGAACCTCGGTTTTACTGGCTTATCTCAACCGAGGGCGCACTTCGATATCCATGTTCTAGTGACTTTGGTTTGTTACTTTTACGCGAAGAGCTGAGTTAACTGAAAGACATATTTCGCGCATCGAAAATATTCGTTATATGGTATAATATTGTCCACCAACGAACACTGATTTCTAGACTTAAGTATTTATTCAAACTATTGCACCTGTGAAATTCAATTTGAAAATGACTTCAAAACAACATACATGTCGTTTCGATGAGCAAATTAAGCTAACAAGAAAAGAAGGACGCCTAGCATACAGAACACTTAAACAGAAGCTAGTGACCAAAACTGAATGAACAATAACATTCAAGGAAAAACAAGAAGTACAAAACTTTTTTAGTCGGAATGAACGATGGGTGAAAATAGCCCAAAAAAGTCCTTAGTTTTTAATATGTTTTGAAAAATCTGTAATGAAATGGATGATTTTATGTCAGACGGTAGATCCTGCTACAGTCAACGGCAGCAGTTATTTAACATGAGATGTGATCTGGTGTGATACAGTATAGAGACCCCTGTGACGAGTTTTTAGGGGTTACGGGTGATTTGGGTAACAACCGCGTTTAAATATAGCGGAGAAAATTTAAATTAGGAAGTATATACTTGCAATAGTTTCAAATAATTTTGCATATGCAGTATAAAAGGAATTCAGTTCACATTAAATCATGTACCCGTGTTACAGTTACTTGGTGGGACGTGCATTGGATTACCTGTTGAAAATTTAAGATGCTTATTTTGCAGACTTGACCGAGCTTACGAATTAAGGCTTGTGAGGTTAATAAATTTCAGCAGCTTAGAGGAGCTTCGAATAAGCGAAAGCATAGTGCTTCTGAGGAGCCGTTAATTTTTCAGGAGGGATCGCTTGGTTGATAAAAATACCAGAATAATAATTCACAAGTGAATTTGCAAAGATCTTTTATTTTGTACGTTACTCATAGGGAAGCGTGTCGTCAATAAGTTCTCCTACGTTCTTTGTGCTACTTCTGCTTATAAATGACACTTCCTTCATAAACAAAACTTTCACAACAGTAGTGGGATTTACTATTGTAATGCAATAGAGAAAAGTGGTCCTACCCAAAAGCAATGTGGCTTTTATTAGAGTCAAACCAATCGCTAAGTTTACTAAATGCATGAATACTTTTTGAGTTTTACTGTCAAAATTTTTACCTGATAGGGAGTTGTTTGCATGACTAGCAAACCATGGATGGAAGTGGCAGGAACATTTATCCATATATATGAAGAATGAACATGGAGGAACTTCATTGGAGCCCTCTGAATACCTATATAAACTACTATTGACGTAAACACAATACTCTCGATGTTTAGGTAAGAACTGGCACTACGGGCTCATCTATGAATACTATATTGAAATAGTTTCTCATAAAATAATTACAGTGGTCCACAATATCAAAAGCTTTCTTCAGATCTAAACATATGTAACCTTACCAAGCGTGGAACAAAAAGAGGTAACGATTTCTAAAAAAGCTTAATAGAAGAGAGCGTCGTGAGAGCTTAGTGGTGTATGGCTAAGATGTAAGTTGGACTCGTGATCACGATCCATTCTACTAGGAGTGATGTACAATACTTATCCAGAATGATCATTCCGAAAACCGAGTTGGTAATGATGATTGAAACAATCGTTACTGCAACGAAAATGGATAGTATTCTTTTCAATAACCAGTACCAAGTTCATTTATATATGAAAGTGAGCTTATTGTTTTATAGTTTTCAGGTACTCCGTTTTCACCCTTCTTAAACACAAAGATGAATTTTGCATTTTTAAGTAGTCAGGATAACCACTCCTACAGAAACCTTTACATCATTGGAAAGTTCAGAATTTGAGATTTCGATGTAGCATATTATTTTTGACAACTAGGGTCAATATATATCAAAATATGCAAATTAGCGCAGCATATACCAATTGCTTGTGTTTCTTTGGACACAACATAAAAAACATCCTTACTTTGCGTATTGTGGTACTGGAGCATGTTGGCCACACTGTCCCCTTTCGGTTGACACCAAATTTGTGGAAAAATGACAAAGATATTAGACAAAAATCATCAACAATATATGCCTACAAAGTAGCCGGCATAGTCTTTCTTTAGGCCTAATGGTGAATAGTAGCCTTACGCATACACACGTACGTACTCACGCAACAGTGCACCTGCAGCGAAATGACGTTATCGTCGCATTGTGTAAAGCTAGCCATCCATAGGTACGTAATGCGTATTGCGTAACGCGTAGTGCGTATGCGTGAAAAAGGTCCCATAGACTTATAAAAGACACCCATCCATATGTCCGTGATGCGTGATCCGTTTTTGTGTTCGTCATGCGTATGCGGTTTGGAAAGCCTGCAGAACCTTTTCTTTACGCATACGCACAACATACGGACAGGGAATCTCCAGAAATGTGACGTCAGATAAGGGGATTCCCAGGCCCCTTTTCCCACTTCTACTCATAACGTACTCTTCGTGGAGTGCACATGTGTTTTTCCTATTAATATTTTCCCAACATACGCGATGCCCAGGCGCAAGATAGCCACAGAGACGATGGAAAAGCTTGTGGGGTTGGTCCGACAAAACCCTGCAATCTATGACCCTAGGCTGACGAGCCATACAAAGATGCTGTCAGGCTGAGCAATATCTGGAAAAGCATTGCGACGGCAATGAACGACCCTGGTATGTATATGTTGATTTCTTTTCCACAATGTTAAACAAGGCACTACTCGACTGGTACAGAACCTGCTTGAACTGTTCTCTGGTCAAGCAAAAATACTTCTGGAAAGAGATGTCATCTAGTTCTAACTCTTTAACAATGTGTTTGTAGGCACTGTGACGGTTCCGATCCTGCAGTCTAGGACTGATCAAATATTTATGCTTTCTCTTTTTGCTTTTTCTCTTTGTCCTTAGATACACAAGCCAGGGCTAAAATTGTCAATAGCCCTTCCTTCTCTTCCTCCTGCTCGTCCTCATTCAAACGTTTCAATTTTGACACTGGGAGATATGGCGAAAGTTGTCTGGTCTGTTCTCGCCTGTCCCAACCAGTGAAAGACAAAACGGCCGCAATGGGACTATATACGCAGAGCATCTCATATTTTTGACGGGTTTATGGATGGGACTTTTACGCATACCCATTACGTACCTATGGATGGCTAGCTTAAGTCTAAAAGAGATCACCTATAGATAGCGCTATGCCACTATACATAACTATAATTGCTGCTTTATTTTAACAAGAAATCTTGTGAAAGCCATTTTGGTCTTTGAATGAACAGAATCGGACCTTTGGTTGTAGAGATATGATTTTTGTTTTTACTGCTCTAGTTTTTTTAACAGATTGTTAAAATATACCAATAGGCTTATATGTATTTTGAAAGTTCCCAGCAGAAAGACTGCAAAAATTTGGGGAAAGCTCATTTTTACTTTTGCGTCGTAGAGACCTAGTTTTACCCCCCATCGCTTTACGAAAGTTATTCAGTTGTTGCTTCTATATGCAATCTGTGCACAAATGGCCAACTGTTAACGGAATTTTGTCAACCTGACAAGGGCACCACATTTGTTCGGGCTGCCAAAAAAGAGGAACAGCTATTAATCCTCATATTTGTTCTGGTGAACAAACATATGTGCAAGATTGCAAAAAAAAAAAAAAAAAAATAGGTGATGAAAATATTCCACCTAGTTCAAAAGTTGCATGGATCTAAAAATGTTGTTTCGGACATTACATTTTCCGTTAACAACTTTGCCTGATTTTGACAAGAGGAAAAATACATTCATCCTTATTATCAAGTGAAATTATAATTTGAACCACAGTTTGGAGTTCACACAATACAAACTATCTCGAAACAATTAATCATCACTGACAACATTATCAAGTTCATGTAGCGTCAGAAACAAAACGTTTTGTCCCAAAGAAACAAACAGAGAGGCAATTCTCAGAATTTTCTTTCTCAGTTTGAAGATGATTTAGAACTTGAAATAAAACTGAGGAAAAGAGTTTACTTCTTTCAGGTCTTTGGCTTTCTAGCGTCAAGTCAATATTTCTGTTAACAGTTGTAATGTACGAAACAAATGTAACGTCCGAAACAAATAAAGTCATCTTTTTTCGAATAAAATCAATAATCAGGACCGTCAAACAATTCTGATTAGGTATGGCACTCATGATGAAATGAGTTAATGCTTGGATGAACCTGGACAAACCTCCTTGGCAAATTATGTAACCAAAGACTCAGTTTGACCATTCCCATAGCTTCCGTGGCTAGGTATTAGGGATTGCAGAGGCCGCAAAAGAGGAATTACTGGACTGTTGTGCACTATTCCAGTCATAATAATTTTATTTCAGCATATAAAATATAAAGTTAAGAAAAGAATTGTGAAACTTCAAAGTTAATGTTACTTTCATAAAACTGACGATCAACATCCTCAGAATTTTAACAATGTGACGTCCGAAAAAGCGTATTAATTTACCTTTTTGATAAATAACTCCCACTGAAAGTAATGTGAGTTGGGTCGATTGTTTTTTTTTTTTTTTTTTTTTTTGCTACTGTGGGTAGCTATAAACTACATGAGTTTTCTGGTCGGTGTTTGAGTATAAATGTGCTAAGTTATCATTTCCATACTAAATTTGCACTTTTAGATGCCAAATAATAGTAAGTAAATATGAATATTCTAATCAGGTTGAATTTATTCCAGGGAAAATGAGTATTTTTGGTCAAATTCCATGCCGATTTTTCAAAATAAATAATAAACTGTTGAAAGCCAGCTGTACAGAGAATTCTGTGGAGCCAAGAAAGCAGAAAGTTTACAGAATGCAACGTCCAAAACACATGCACAAGGAGCCAAAACTAGATATCACAAGTACAACTAACTATTCGTTTCCAAAATTAAACCATTTTTGCAACTGGCAACAAGTAATTTTTACAGGCATAAACCAACTGGAACAAGTAGTTGCTTTGTTTCCAAAAATGATTTCAGTATGAAAATTTCTCTATTTTAAGTATTTTTTCGAAAACAAAGGATTTTAAAAATTAACTTTCAGTTGGTAGTATATGATAGTTGTACTGAATTTTCTTCAGAATGTTCACTTCGTATCAGACATTTCTTTAAATTCTTTTTGGATATCACTAAAAACCATCAACACTCATCTTTCATCTATTTGGAACCTAATATTTACAAAAATTAATGCCCTTGTTCTCAGTTTTACATATGTATCATAAAAAAGCTTCACAATTAAGCTTCAACTTTCATGTTTCTATTAAATATAAAAGTTGTACGTGTCAAAACAATAGACTAGATCCTTCCACAATGGTTTTCATTTTTTACAACTCTGGTTGACACGTTTGGTATATGTTAAAAAAACGGAGCTCTATGCCCTTTTTAGTCTTTTTCGACCTTTTTTAGCTATTGTCGGATAGTATTTATAGTTCATACTATCTTTTTCCAAGTAGGATACAGAGTACGTTACGCAGTCTTGTTTGTCTGAGAATTATTCCCAGGCTTCTAATGCACCTGGTAATCTTCCGGTTTCCTGTCACGTGTTTTGGTGTACGTGACTAACTTCACATATCATTCCCACGCTGTTTAGTCCCACGTGGAAGCTTATCCAATATTTTCCTGAGTGTGGTCAATTTCACTTTCCACAGCCTCATTGGTCAGCTAAGATCATCACATTAATTAATATTTTTTTTAGGGATGCGTCACAACTTTTGACCAATCAGGGACTGAATTAGTTCTGTAGGGCCACGAGGCACACAAGCTTGGACGCCTAAGCCATGTAAGTTCGTCACTCGTGCTGCAGACCTTTAAACGTAAACAACATGTAGTCACTGATGTCATTTTTTACCGGCCTTTGATTAAACAAATTTTTTATCTAATTTGAAATCTGGAATCATCGAATAAATCACCAATGAACTGAATTCAGATCTGTTTTATAAATATATATATATATATATATATATATATTTATACATATATATATATATATATATTTTAAAAATAGGGATAGCATACCATGCTATGGCTTGTTACTTAACAAGGTCACAAAAAACATTTGAACTCAAACCTTTGGGTCTCCTATTAACACATCACCGGAAAGTTGCTTAATTATTCTTTGCTGGGTAATATACTCCCGCATCACGCACGAATTTTAAAGCGAATTCAAGAGAGTTAACCTATCATCACGGTTAAATTTATCCCGAGCATATTGGTCTGCGAACACGTCACTGAGTTTTTGGAGAGTCGGCCATTTTCTTTAAAAAATAAAATATATATATATATATTTTTAGCCTTACTGTTTGGGGCTACACCCCAAGGTCCGTACGGAAGCCTTCGCAGGAGTGATTGACCCATTATCGCACACTATTTTTTCAAATATTTTTGCTGGTATACTTCAAACCGTTTATCTCTCACACTTGGGCTTTTCTCAACGCGTTGTGGATGTCCACAGGCACTTCAGACAAATAATTTGAGTAGGTGCACTTTTTTATATTGCCTGAAATCATTTTGTGAATAAATAATCTATATTTTGGAATATTGGACCACTTTTAAACAAAACAAATTCAACAGAGCTTTGCGCAATGATGGACAATGCGACTCTACCCGCAAAATGAAAGAATTGGACAGAACTTTTTGTCAGCTGTACGTTGGTGGTTGAATAATAGCTGCGGAAGCCTCATAGAGGACAATGGAGAACCGATGCTTGAAGGAAAACTTTGGCGCGCGAAGCGCGCCCAAAATTTTGGGACCTTATTGGAGAAAATTTGAAAAAAGTTGGGACTTTCCCATAGAAAATTTGAAAAAATGGGTTTACAAAAAGAAAATTTGAAAATTTGGGGGTTTTATTGAAGAATTTGCCCTAATTTAGACCAGAATTAAGTAAATCGTCGGGGCGACTGGCCTTTGTCGGGGACTTCATGTTTTATCGCATACATGACAGTTCCCGACGAAGGAAAATTTCCCCGACGGGGGGCATGGCCCACTCCTCAACCTGGCGCCACCACTGTAAACGAACCTTGACCTATTCAAACGTTTTTTTTTTTTTTTTTTTATTTCTGAGTACCGCACTTCTTGATGAATGGTGTCCATTGTTGTGTTTTGTGATAGATTGTATAATGAATATTGGAATCCACCCAACTGTGGAAAATCGTCTGGCAGTGTAATACCACAGTACAAGTGGTCATCGATTTTGTATAGCCACACACACATAAAAACCACAGCACACTGTTGCAGCATATGAGCATGAGCCGTTCAGTCTATAGACACCCGGTTTTTGCACGTAAAACTCAGATTTCTTTCAAATTCTATTAAAGCGTTAAATATATGAGCGATGTGCTGACAACTTGTCCATTATATGCAGTTAGACTTACTCTATAGGTTATCGGTTTAACCATAACTTCACGTAGCCCTGCGTTTTTCCTTACCTTCGAATTGAAATTTAGCACCCACAATCAAGCCCTCCATCAGCCTTCCTTATACAGTTATTGAGTAAATGTTAGGCCCTCTTTTTTGTCATGACCTAACGATAGAACAGACAACTTGAATATACATACTAAGCTTTCACAGCGTTACCGGGTTTAGTTGACAACTAGTAAAGTTGAATTATTTTGGTTCTGTGTGATTTTGTTTCTGTGCCCGTTCTCCAATGATTTCAATCTGATTCCCCTTTATAGGCCTACTCTCTCTTTTCTCCAACATAATTCCGCCAGACATTAAAACTTCTGTAAATAGCATCGCAATTAATTCCAACTCATTATACCTGAATAATTTCAAATACTGTATCTATTCACTTACACAAAACATGGTGATGTTATTAAAACTATCACCGTATATTTGCATTAATATTTATCACTCATCTGTTTACTCAAGATCGAATACCGACGAGAACTGACCGTACACACAAATCGATATCACACCATTTGTCCACAGTCAAACCGGGATTCCCCGAACGGTGTTCTTATTTTTATGTCAATAGGTGTGTACTGATCTCTTCAACAACATATTACTGTTCCGTGGCTCTGTGAGAAATCGGTACAAAACTTTGAAATGTGACAACGATTTGATCGATAAGTCTGTACTGTCTACCAGGCTATCGTTGCCATCACTGTCTGTGTTAATCGCACGGTCTTACTATAATTCTGTGATTCAAGATCGTTGCTGTTGAATTCTGCATGAACGAATTTTGATGACTGCGAAAACACAGGAAGAACATACAAAATAAACATTCCGCCGGTTCTGCGTGTGTCAGATGACCGGTATATGGCATAATAGCGAAGGAAAATTTGGAATATTGGTAATTACGCGTCACTGAACTAGATGATCACACACGCTGGATATCTGTTTGTGTACATATCTATGCTTGATAAGTGTTACAGTGACTACGAGGGAGATCAAGTCCATCGCTCGTGTTGCAATGTAAGCCAATACGTTTAAACGGCTTGCGATGCCTTAAAGTAACATGTCACCGAGGACGCCTACTAAATTATTATGTGGAGTTGTTCACGGCTGTGTTTATAGCGTTCCTGTGACTACGGTTGGCTGTTTCTTTAAAGGAAATGTTGTGTAGCCAACAGAAAAGACCTGCATAGACTTTAGTGTAAAACAGTTTATGTACACCTTTGATTTCGTCTAGCTTAATTATGGCGGCCGAAAGCAATGGCCTGCTCAATGGTGATGTCACTGAGGAGACATTGGGTGAAATTCAAGGTAAGAAGTAGTTACCGTATCTCTCATATCATTATGTAAGTGATAGGCTATAGGCCTATTTCCATGATCGTAAATACGTTATTGGCGTACGCCTTATTCTAATTTGCAATAGCCTATATTGTCACTAGGCAGTCTAGTCTAGGCCAGTATGCGTTGAGAGCATATCAAAGGCAAAAGCCTAGATATAGCCTAACTGATCCGGCGCTTAATTCAGGCCCGTAGCCAGACAAGCCTAGGTGCTGAAGGGGGGGCGAAAAATTTTCCAGAGGGGGCGAAACATACCAAAATGCATTACGGCAATGGTAATTTTTGATCTTCTAGGGGGCGAAAAAGTTTCCAAGGGGGGCTTCGCCCTTGGCCCCCCTTGACTAAGGGCCTGGCTATTAATTCCAACCCTTCGGTCCAGGCTTAAAGATTTCTAATTACTTATTTGTTTCTGCTCGTGATGGAAGTGGCACCTATCAGTAAATGGAATCATTTCTTAATGTTAAAATATTAAGTCAGTCCATACAGAAAACTGGACGCAGAGTTCCTTGTCTAATTGTAAAAGTTTTGAGATCGAATTTCATATTAAGCTGTAGCCTCTGGCATTTACAAAGACTGTCATTGCAAGAGCATGACGGCATAGGAGGAAATCCCGGGGGATGGGGGAGAGAAGATGTACCACCACACTGTTTGGAGATGCCCCGATTATCTTTCACATTTTCATACATTAACTTTTGCCCTCACACCCCCCCCCCCCCACTTTTTCAGACAAAACTCTGCTTATGCAAGACGGGGGAGGGGTGAGAGTAACGAAATCTATACAACCACCCATCCATTGTTCAGTTTGGCCATAACACCAGATTTCATCCCCCCCCCCCCATAATCGTCTTCATTTACAAAGGAACGTAAGTACATGCCTCCGTCTTTATTATTAGCTTGGTGTACTAAACATCTTATAGGCCTTCGCTGTAAATTGATTAAAGGCTGCAGTTTAACGTGATTCACAACTGCCAAGGAGGATTGCTTGGAGTGATATACTCGCTATCACAGTTTTAAAAACACTTGGGTTACGAGCGGACTAAAGCAACAATTTGGATAAAAGTTTAACCCAATTCGGTGAAATATAGCCTTAGGCCTATTTGGGGTATTATTACACTAAATAATTTTAGTCAGTTCCCTCCTTACCAACTTTTGGATCAAATTGACCCAGACGTAGTTACAGGAAATAGCGGCGTGGTGCTCTCCTTTGGTTGTTTTTTTTCCCCGTATCACCTTTAGACTAAGTTACCCTTTCATCATGTTGTGCTTAGCTATGCATACATACAAACTGCAAGAATGTGAAGTAGGCTCCCAGCATACGTATATGTTATGTAGAAAGCGGAATCGCAACCAACAGTTTAATAAAGACAACAACAGTAATAAAAAACTTATAAATGCCTAATTTAACTTAAAATCAGCGACTTTTAGTGTCTACTCTAGGCACGTAACTAAACAACCCAAGTGTAATCAAAACAACAATTAAATCTTTGTATGATTCCATCGCAATAAGGAGCACAGTTGACATAACATGAGTGGATTTTGACGCGTGGGCCGGTACAACAATTCACACGCACTGTCTGGAAGGTTTTGCAAAATTAAGCCGAATTCGGGTTTAGTTTGTTACGGCTTGTGGTCGCAAGTCAAACCAATAACAGCGAAAGATCACAGAAGAACGAGATTAAAATTCAACAACTTAATGATTATTTACACCCTCCTTATCTTACTTAAATTTACAATAATTAATTAGATTTACTCACAATCCTTTACTTAATGTTATTCTGGTCTGGTCCAAGGGTTGGTAGTGCATGCACGTCGACGATGGTACAGTAGACCTGCAGCGTGCTGTAGCGTAGGAACTGGTTCCTCGAGCGAATAGTGACAAGGCTAGGCGATGATGGATGATAACGATCTCAATGCATAGTATAGAAACGGCGTAAGGCAATTTATCACAAGTGTACAGTGTCAGTCGCTGGCTTCACGTGATTCGATCAGAATAATTTCTCAACAGCGTCTGGACTCGATGAAGTGTTATGATGTCTCTCTCCTATAACAGTTGTTGAACTGCCTTTTATATGCTAGGCTTTTAATCGAGAACTCTCCAGAATTTAACAGAAACTTCTAGTGCCCACAGTCCAGCAATTACGAGAACGTTCCTCAATAGAAACTTCTAGAGCACACAGTCGAGCAATTACGAGAACGTTCCTTGTATGCACGGTAGCTGTAAACAATTGCAGTTTCTTAGAAGTGTCGCAGTACGTAAACAGTTCCTTCGAGAAAATTCTAGAAAGGCTGCGTTGAAGTTGAATTCTCTGGCGCTTTCCATTCGCTCGTCGATGGATTCAATCCGGTGTTCCTGACGGGTCGTCTTGTAACACTTCCCCCCCCCCCCCCTTGAAAAAGTTTTGGACGTCTCGGACAAAACTTAAGTTACAATATTTACAATGTATAACTTTACAGGAATAACTACAGTTTGTATATTATGTAGTCCAATATTCAATGGAAGGTATAATCATAACATACAACTTGTCTTGCAAGGTGATGATACATGAATACAGTAACATCATCAATACACATTGTGCTGTAGTCAACACAAAATTTCAAAACTTATAATGAGATTTTCAACATACTGTATCAGATCAAATTCTTGACAAAGAGTCTGGTACAACATTGTCTTTCCCTTTAATGTGCTTAATATCTACATTATGCGATTGCAGAAATAAACTCCACCTCATCAATCTTTGATTCTTATTCTTCATCTTAGATAAAAATGTCAAAGGGTTATGATCAGTGTATAAAGTGATAGGGAAACTAGTAGTTCCCAAATAAACATCAAAGTGTTGAAGACCAAGTATCAAAGCTAATGTCTCTTTTTCAATTGGTGAATAATTTTTCTGGTGTTTGTCAAATTTCTTAGAATAATAACAAACAGGGTGATCAACACCATGCTCATCAGCTTGAAGCAAAACTGCTCCTATGCCATTGTCACTGGCATCTACTGCCAACTTAAATTGTTTTTCAAAATCTGGAGCAATCAACACTGGTGAACTCATTAGTGCCCTTTTCAATGATTCAAATGCTGCTTGGCAATTATCCGTCCAATCAAACTTTTCATTTTCTTTGATAATTTTGTCAATGGTGTAGCAATGTCAGAGAACTTCGGACAAAAACGTCTGTAGTAACCAGCCATGCCTAGGAAGCGCATGAGCTGCCTTTTATCAGTTGGGGCAGGGAATTTGTCAACGCCCTCAACTTTGGCCTTAATTTGTCTAACTTTACCTTGACCAACCACATGCCCTAAGTATATCACCTGGGCACAACCAATCTCACTTTTGACCAAATTGACAGTCAAATTAGCTTTGGCAAGCTTGTCAAATAATGCCTTAATATGTTGTACATGTTCATCCCATGAGTTGCTGTACACAATTAGGTCATCAACATATACTTCACAATTTTTTAAGTCTGACGTAAGGTTATTTACTAAGCGTTGAAAGGTCATCGATGAATTTTTCATACCAAACGGCATAACCTTATACTGAAATAACCCATCTGGCGTCACGAATGCTGAGATTTTCCGAGCCCTCGCAGTGAGTGGTATCTCCCAGTACCCCTTTAGTAAGTCAAACTTTGATACATAAGTAGCTTTCCCAATCCTATCAATACAATCATCGAAACGGGGTATCGGATAGGAATCCGTTCTTGTGACCGCATTCACCTTTCGGTAATCAGTACAAAATCTGTACCCACCATCTGGCTTGGGGACCAATATACAAGGGGAAGACCATTCACTATTACTAGGTTCTATAATGTCATGGTCTAACATGTACCGAACCTCATCCCTGAGATGTTGTCGTTTTCTAGGGTTAACTCGGTAAGGATGCTGCTTGATTGGTGTGGCATCGCCCACATCAACATCATGTTCAATCAAATTTGTCCTAGTAGGATCATCTGAGAACAAGCATGCATATTCATAGATTAATGATTTCACTTCTGACTTTTCTTTGTGATCCAGATGACTTAATTTCTGGTTGAGATTTTTCAACACATCAGAATTTTGTAACTTAATACACATGTCAGGAACATTATTAGCCTTGATCTCATCATTACTGAGTTCATGATCAGCATTGATAATACACACTTGATCACCTGTATCATTAGTGTTACTATTTACATCATGTACACTTTCATCCTTAGAAATGTCACAATCTTCTCTTTCATAATATCTCTTCATCATATTAATATGACATACTCTTTTAGATTTACGCTTGTCAGGTGTCAAAATGACGTTGTCTGTGTCACTGACCTTTCTCTCAATGACATAAGGTCCTTCAAAGCGAGCTTGAAGTGGCTGACCAGAAACAGGTAAAAACACTAGCACCTTATCACCAGGCTTAAACTCTCTTTTCACAGTGGTCTTGTCGTACCACGCTTTCATTTTCTTCTGAGAGTGCCTCAGATTTTCCTGAGCAAGTTTACATGCTCCATGAAGACGATCTTTAAAGCGGGATACATAATCAAGTAGATGTATGTCTTCACCTGGATCTGATAACCACTTCTCCTTCAACAATCTCAATGGTCCACGAACTGTGTGTCCAAAGACAAGTTCAAATGGACTGAACCCAAGTGACTCTTGTATAGACTCCCTGGCAGCAAACATTACAAATGGAATGCCTTCATCCCAATCTCTCTCATTATCATGACAATATGTCTTTAACATATTCTTCAATGTTTGGTGAAACCTTTCTAAAGCCCCTTGGCTTTCAGTATGATAAGCCGAAGACTTAATTTGGTCTATGCCTAACTCATACAACATCTGCTGGAATACAGTTGACATGAAATTAGACCCTTGATCTGATTGGATCTCTTTCGGCAACCCAAACAATGTGAAAAATTTAAGTAAAGCTTGTAAGACTGTCCGAGCCTTAATATTTCTCAGAGGTATTGCCTCTGGAAACCTTGTAGAAGCACACATAATGGTTAATATATACTGATGCCCTGCCCTACTCTTAGGTAGGGGACCTACACAATCAATGATGACTCTACTAAACGGCTCTTCAAAAGCAGGAATTGGCTTTAAGCGTGCAGCCGGAATATTCTGATTCGGCTTCCCAACCATTTGACATGAGTGACAGGTCTTACAAAATTTGGCCACATCACTTTTAAGTTTTGGCCAGTAAAAGTGATTTAGAATCCTGTGGTAAGCCTTATTGACTCCTAGGTGCCCTGCAAATGGCATTTCATGAGCAATACTCAGTATTTCTCTTCTATAAGTCCTAGGTACCACAATTTGATGGTAAACTCTCCACTCTTCATCTAATGGTGCATCAGGTGGTCGCCATTTACGCATCAAAATTTTGTTCTTAAAATAAAAGCAGACTGGGACGTCTTTCGATTCATCCTCAGTGAGTGCACCAGCTATTAATGGCTGAAGCTCTTCATCGTGCTGTTGTTGGACTGACAACTGGTCTCTGTGGAGTGTGTCAGACAATTTTGATTTTTCCTGTTCTACCCGCTCACTATGTGTGGGGCCAGGAGACTCACAATCCTGACTATCATTAAGATTAGTCATAAAACATTGGCTGAGATCATACCAAGAATCTTCACTTTCATGAATATTTTTATTAGAATCTTTTCCAGACTCTGACTCCTCCTTTGGGAGTGTTGTTCCATTTTCAGGAACTAATTCCTCAATTTTAGAGGGCGGATGATTAAGTTTATGATCCTTATTTTCAGAAATCATACCCTCATTTTTAGAGAGTGGATGTTTAAGATTATCACCCTTACATGATTTCCTACTTGTTCCACTTTTGGGAACTGTATCCTCACTTTTGGAGGGTGGATGTTTAAGATTATCATCCATGGCGAGCTTTTGTGACATAGCTCTAGTGACAGCACAGGCAGGGAATAAATTTGGAAATTCCTTTTCTAATTGCTCTGTGTTGTTATAATCACATGGTTTATCTGTCAAAATTGCATTGGCTACTACCTTTCCACCAGCTAGGTCATTGCCTAGCAACAGAGATACCCCCTTTACAGGTAGAGTAGGTCTGACCCCTACTATGACCGACCCAGAAACTAAATCTGACTTCAAATTAATTTTGTGGAGAGGGACAGAAATAAATCCACACTCAACCCCCTGAATTAGTACATTTGCCCCTGTGGAAGTAGAGTCCGATAATGGCAAAACTCCATCAAGAAGCAATGACTGAGTTGCGCCTGTGTCACGCAAAATTTTAATTTTGACGGGTGGATGAGCTGAATTCCCATCTAGGGAAATAGACCCCTCAGACACGAATGGAAGGTATTCTTCCTTAATTCTGTCGTTAGAATTAGGCCGTAAAGTCACGACTACCTCAGAAGAATTCTCTGCATTGGCTAAGGCATTGGAGTCTGTTTCAGTCTCCTTTAATTTTGCCAATGTGAAGCAATTTGCCATTGTATGGCCCTTTTTGTGACAGAAACCACAACTTATGTCCTTAAAGGCAGCTTTGTTTGAGCTGGCCTGGTCGTTCTTTTGACGACTTGAATCTGGTTGTTTTTTACCAGAATTTGTTGGAGAGATAGAACCAGACTGAGATCCACTGTTACTTGTTGTGCCACTACTATTGCCATATTTCTTATTTGGCCTACTAAACTGACCCTTGTTTTGAGTCTGACCCACTTTACTGAATTTATGGGTAAGTGCATACTGATCAGCCAAATTTGCCACTTCCTTCAACTTGTCAGCCTTATTTTCCTCAAGGTGAGTCTTAATGTCATCATTCACACACCGTTTGAATTCCTCGACCAGCATCAGTTGTCTTAAAGTGTCAAATGTGGAGACCTTTTTGGAAGCACACCATCTATCGAAATGCCTTCCTTTTTCATAAGCAAACTCTACGTATGTTTGTGTATCCACCTTACGATACTTTCTAAATTTTTGGCGATAAGCTTCGGGCACCAATTCATAGGCTTGTAAAATGGCCTTTTTAACCTTATCATAATCCATGCTGTCCTCTATTGACAGAGCGGAATACACTTCTTGAGCCTTGCCTGTGAAATTACTCTGGATGAGTATGGACCATTTTTCTCTTGGCCACTTTAGTTGCTCACCCAGCTTTTCGAAGTGGTTAAAGAATTTCTCCACATTATCCTCCTGAAATTTGGGGACAAATTTTACGTGCTTAGAAACATCAAATCCCCCAGTATCCAAGCCTATTTTAGGGTCTGAGCCTTTTATGACCCCTAACTCTAGTTGCTTCAACCTAAATTCATGTTCTCTTGCCTCCCTTTGCATTTCTCTTTCTTCTTTTTCCTTTTGCATTTCTCTTTCCATTTCTTTTAATCTAATCTCCTTGTTCATTTCTATTTCAAGCCTTTTCAATTCAAATGTGTTGTCAGTTGGCACAGTGATAGCTGTTTCCAATACTGTACTAGGCAGGATACTTTCATCCACAAGATATTCTAGAACATATCTTTCATCTCGTCCTTCCGCATTAAAGGCTGAAATTCAGTGCCATAATATTTGCGACCTTTACAATCTCAGACTTCTTTAATGAATTTAGTTCCTCGACTGAGGGACTAGCCACGAATTCATCTAAGTTGAATGGCATTTTGAGGGTGTAGCAAGCACTCAACAAACAATTAAGAAGTTTGGACAAACACAGTTGTTTACGATTCACAACAGAATTTCTCGAATTTTCTAGTATTTTTGTTCCCGGATGTTAGGCCACCAATTCTGTTACGGCTTGTGGTCGCAAGTCACACCAATAACAGCGAAAGATCACAGAAGAACGAGATTAAAATTCAACAACTTAATGATTATTTACAACCTCCTTATCTTACTTCAATTTACAATAATTAATTAGATTTACTCACAATCCTTTACTTAATGTTATTCTGGTCTGGTCCAAGGGTTGGTAGTGCATGCACGTCGACGATGGAACAGTAGACCTGCAGCGTGCTGTAGCGTAGGAACTGGTTCCTCGAGCGAATAGTGACAAGGCTAGGCGATGATGGATGATAACGATCTTAATGCACAGTGTAGAAACGGCGTAAGGCAATTTATCACAAGTGTACAGTGTCAGTCGCTGGCTTCACGTGATTCGATCAGAGAATAATTTCTCAACAGCGTCTGAACTCGATGAAGTGTTATGATGTCTCTCTCCTATTGTTGAACTGCCTTTTATATGCTAGGCTTTTAATCGAGAACTCTCCAGAATTTAACAGAAACTTCTAGTGCCCACAGTCCAGCAATTACGAGAACGTTCCTTAATAGAAACTTCTAAAGCACACAGTCGAGCAATTACGAGAACGTTCCTTGTATGCACGGTAGCTGTAAACAATTGCAGTTTCTTAGAAGTGTCGCAGTACGTAAACAGTTCCTTCGAGAAAATTCTAGAAAGGCTGTAACAAGTTGCAATGGAATAATTTCCTTTTGGAATCATAACGCACTTTTGTGTTTGGAATAACACATTAAAATTTTGCTAAATTCCTGAGGATTGAAGGACTTTTAGTATCACCCTAAACACATTAAGGAAAGCAGGGTATCTTTATTCACAAATGATGACTGCGCTTAGGTTTAAGTAAATTAAATATTCATTCTTTCGTTCGTTCGTTCATCCTTTCATTCGCTCATTTGTGCATTAGCCCATTCGTTTATTCAGTCATTTGTTCATTCATTTATTCATTCATTCATTCATTCATCCATTTATTCATTTTTTCATTCATTCATTCATCCAGTCAGTCAGTCAGTCGGTCGATCAGCCTTCCAGCCAGTCAGTCAGTCATTCGGTCACTCGCTCATACGTTCGTTCGGCATACAAATACACTTGCAAAACGTAAGCAGTGAATATGAACACGATACTAGAAAAAAAGATAGCTTCAAATAATTAAGGCAATCATATTTTTCTACAATAACTTGTGCAGATTTGTGCAAACGTAATGTAATTTAGGCGATTTCAAATTACGTACACGTGTCAAATTACATTAACATCCTATAAGCAGTGTACGCAGCTCGATGTGGCTTTGAGCATTTAAAAGTCAGCTCGGTCACTGCATGTAGCTATGTCTGGGAGACGCAGAAACTGACGATTCTTTTGATCTGGAAGAGAGTCTAGAAGTAAACTTAGTTGGGAGAATTTTGAATTTCTGGAGCAACATAAATAACCCTTCAGGGGACGGATTATTTTACACAAATTTGTCCATTCGGCCTCAAATGACTCCTGATGACCAAAGTACGCCTAAAATTTTTGGCTTCAAATGTTAACTTCATGTGCCAAGTTTCATGAAAATACCAGCAATAGTATTAATATTTTGACTTCAAAAGAACTTTTAAAAGATTTTGGCAGTATGTTGGATAAATTCACCAACGTTCCTGCATATCATGCCAACAACGTTAAGGAATTTAACCCCAAGTGACCCCCGATGACCTCCAAACGATCGCAAAAACTTTTGGCTTTTAAAGGGCACAAAATTTTACCCCAAACGGTAAAAATTCTCCCAACTAAGTTAACTTCTAGCCCCTTCTCCAATTTCAAAAAGAACGTCTGTTTGGTGCACCTCCCAGACAAAGCAGAGTTTTAATTTTTCAAGGCCATGTATACCCACAGACTGTGTGTAAGCTCAGTCTGGGTACACTACTTAGCAATGGCACCGACACGGAATGCATGGGTGGCAATCGATTTCAGAATTTTTTCCCGAAAATTTTTAAAACGATCCCAAAAGGCCTTTTAGCTATAGATTTCTGTAGGCAAATTTCATCTGAAATGCTACTTTCATTTCCTGTATTTATTTGTTTTTCATATTTTTTATTCCTCTTTCCAATTTCCTTATTTATACAAAAATTTTTGTTTTGTTATCTACATTTTTCCTAGTTTCCATTGCTGTTTTATATTTTCCTGTGTCACAGCTAGAGTAACAGTTTTCTAGTACCGGTATATGGATTCAATGTCACGCATATTCATTTACACATTCATGGACATATCACAAAGCATACTCTAAAGGCAGTCCGTTTCTAATCTGAGTAGGACCATATACCCAATTACCCATACCAACAGGAGAGAAGACTGGACAGCACGCCATAATTGTATAAATTCTAGTTGGTGTCTGCTATATAGCAAACTTCATGGAAATAAAAAATTGGGATATTAAATTAGGGGATAAATGCAAGGGTGCCCGGTCTCTATCATTACAGGGGATGAGGGAGACAATGCCTGAGATCTGCTGCTTCTGTGATGAAGTCAACATCAATATTCATAAACACCTACAGATATTTGACTAAGAAGACACCAAAATATAACCTTTTTGAAAAAATTTCACAGACCAAGTTTTAATTCTCCCTACTTTTTGACCCTATTTTGATGTAACAACTATTTTGATGTACAGCCATCGACGACACACATACTGCACAAACTTTTTGCAGCACTTGTTACAACCAATACTCGAACTGCAGTGCGGAATTTACTAGTCAGATTTTGTTAAATTTTTGAGAATGTTATCATACCAAAAAGCTTCCGGGGGGGGGGGGGGCTGTCCCGAAAAAATTTAAGGGGGGAGATATACTTAAATGCATTGTGGCAAAGGCAATTTTTGATCTTTTAGGGTAGGTTAAATTTTTCTTGGGGGGTTTTGCCCCCCTTGATTACGGGCTTGCAGAGCTCATGGCAGAGAAGACTGTATGTAGCAAAAACACTCACTACTGTATACCATCATTGCTTCAAAACAAGGCTACTTTGGAAAATTCTTGAGGAATAACATTGACCTACCTGTACATGACTTTAACCATTCCTGTACCAACCACTTCCACAAGTCTCATATTGCCCAGATGTACAGTATTTGCTCATTCAGAAATTAGTCACCAGTGGGTGCTGTTTGTTTAGCTGCCGTTTTTTTTAAAGGGACAATGGGTTACTTCCTCAAGCAACCAACTCATTGTGAATCATTTGTTAATACCCATTGTGCAAAGATATGCCAACCGTCAGCATTGCTTCTCATGTACAACCACACTTTTACCAGTCAGTCTGGTGACTCACATGTCCATCAAAATCGCAAACTGTTCATCAGTTTGGTGACTAAGGCGTGTGCCATTATTTAAAGGTTCAATGTAATTCTCACGTTCGAGGCCATTGTAAGAAGCTAGTTAAGTGTTTTGCAAGGCTCGACATTAGGAAGTTCAGCTTTTCTCATAGAGTTGTTAACGAGTGGAATAGTCTGCCTGAGTGGGTAGTTAACTCCACATCTGTGCACTGCTTTAAGGTTAACATTGACAAGTTCTTCCATAAGTGTGGTAGAATCTACAGTAATTGTGCTGGGCTCGTTTGGTGTTGGCTGGTTCTTTGTTTTCAGTTAAGGTTGTACAGACTTCAGGGCATCTTATGGGGCCTTAGCCCTCCTTTGCCCTTTAACCTGTTATGTTATGTTATGTTATTTTACACAATTAAGTTAAGTCAGTCACTGAAGTGACTGAGGGGTACTTCAATGTATATGTTTTGTCAATGAACTTGTGGACAATGACTGACTGATATGGGGTAGTGGGGTGCATCATTCAATTGATAAGTGCATGAGGGTGAATGCTGATGGCACAGGCTAATCATACCAGACCTGAGTTGACTTACTGTAGGTGAGTTAGGTTAATCCAACAGGCTTTAACTTGTAAGTTACAGTAGATGTGAAGCTGAGTTGTGATGTACACAGCATATTCCTTGTCCAGTCATATCCCTAATGCCTGCCCAAGTGAACACCGGAAAAATTCTTTTGGATATTCATACTGTAGAAGTATGAGACGTCAAGACTGGTTGATCATTTGTGAATATACAAAGGAATGCAACATCTGGTCCTGTTTAAATCATGCAGTAGTCTAATCCACCCACAGAGTTGGTATGTATGCCATTGCCATTGCAATACTACTCCCTGGTAGTCCACTGCACAGGTGGTTACTGTATGCAACACAATAATGATAGTACTTTTCAGGTTTCAGTCTAGGCTTTCAGTTTTACAACTACCAGAGCACAAATTCACTAAAGAACAATAGCATGAATATGAGAGAGAAAATGAATAATTGGTAATGATGCTTGCGTCTTAAATTATCTATACAGTCATCTTCACTTGTGTAGACGGCGGTTTGGGAAGCTGAGGAGCTGAGCAAAACAGAGTCTGCTCCACAGGGTAGGCCTATGCATGAGTGCATACGCACCTGTACAATAACAGTGTGACAAGTACGTATGCTTATTGTACATAACATTTGGGTCATTCTCTGTCAACTCAACAAATTTCCCAAAAATCATGGCTGGGTACCATCTCAGATTTGGCTGAAATTCGATCATTACACGTATAGCTATACTAGTCTATGGAACACACTGAAAAAATTAGGTCAAAATTCCATTCGGTCTTTGAGTAACAGCTCTTTGAACATTGCTCCCGACCCCTAAACAAGCACTCGTGAGATGCGAAAGTGTGATTTTGGCCATTTTGGGGGCCTAATATCTTCAAAATGGAGAAAGATTCAAGGCTTAAAATACGTATGTGGGGTAATTTATAGCCATATTTCATGAATTTGGCATTAAAAACAGTGTATCTGTCTACATTTGGGAGATAATCGTCCCTGAACATTGCTTTTCGTTCTGTGCGTCTGTGAATTTTTCAATTTTCAATCCCCTGTCACTCCATGAGTTTGCACATAAAAGATGCCATATTTCAGTCAAACATTATATGGGTAGATGTGAAAGCTTACATGGAGTAACAGGCCACTGGTACATTCAATGGTGAAATTATGGGGGGTCAAACATGGGCCCACAGAAAAAATGCGAAAAAATTGCCATTTTTCGAGTTGACCTTTGACCCTGTCTCTGACCTTCTATACTGATAAAATTTTTACCAGTTACTCCTCTTTATCTATTCTACTGTTGGTATGAGTTTGGTTGTGGTGTCTTGTTTACTTTAAGAGTTATGGATCAATATAGGAAGCACTTCTTTTCCAGCGTTTGCACTTTTTTCAATCTTTGAACCCTTATAATTTCCAAAGTTCATCTCAGAAAAGTGTCATACCACAGTTACATATTCTATGACTAAGCCTTTAAAACTTGAAAAAGTTACAGGCTTCTAGTGTTTCAAATGGTGAAATTACGAGGGATCAAAAAGTGGTCTGGTCAAAGCAAAAAGTCCAAAATCTATTACCTCGCTTTGACCTCGATATTAACAGCGAATGCAGAAGCTTTACTTTGCAGCTGGAGTGACACAACCCTCCGTAGCTGCTTTCTATTTTTTATGAATAACTTCCTTCCAGAACATCGACCCCCTTTCCCAATGGGGTTGGAGTCCCAGTTGAGCCAGGCTTCACTGGTAGGGTTATTTTGTGTGCATAACCATAGGGTTTTCGGTGATTTTACATTACAGAAGGACAAAATTCCCAAAACTGCTACAGTACACAAAATTTGAATACTAAATTATTCCCTCTTCTCAGAGGCCTCTGATCAGTAATAACTCTCATTTCCTGTCTGCTGATTTGATCTCTTTTAAAAGCAGATTATCTTTTCCCGAACAGTCATACACAGAAAAGTGGTATCGGCAGTTGCCACGGAGATAATCCTCTAAAGTTGTGTGCAATACGCTATAAACGTTTTGCTGAAAACCTGATGAAGTGCCCATTGATCGGGAAATAAGAAGTGTTCGATTCTGTAAGGGGCTATTTCATGGCGTTTGTGCAGTTTTCTGCCAACATTTTAGATCCATCGAGGCTCAGTAATACAAGGCCTACAGTAGCCTCGATCGCAGGGGAATGTGTACTTTCTTACTGAAATAAAGAAAAGCATTGACAAAGGCTACTGATTAGATGAGTTGTCTTTCTGTTTCCAATTTTTAGTTGCAACCAGTATAGGCTAAGCCTAGGCTACCCCACTCAACTAGCAAAGTTTTACCAACTGTAACCCTTGCGGATGACTAGGCTAGCCTAGGCCTACCGTACTGAGGCTACATGATTCAAATTTAAATAGGCCTACCACCTTCCCTAGGCCTAACCTGATTAAAATGGGAACAGCTGTTCAACGTACATTTTCCAAATAACACCGCCTCGAAACAAAAACAGTTCCCGGTGAAATGAGTTCTCGAGCGGTTGCCTCAAGATTCACCAACATTAGTTTCACCACTGTAAGTCTTTCAATTTCACGGTGTTAGTGTAATTCTTGACTGTGATAACGGCCCTTTGCTTCATTGCCGTACTGCCGACCTATACACACTAGGGGGAATTTACTATGATCTATAAATAGATCACTCGTATTTGGCGCGGTGACCAATTAAATAAGGAAGAGTTTACAGGACTGCATGTAACATATTTGTGCAGGCTCCACTTTGAAAGCCATCCTGTATCATCCCCAGGCTTCCGATAATATTCATAACATAACATAACATAACATAACATAACATAACATAACATAACATAACATAACATAACATAACATAACATAACATAACATAACATAACATAACATAACTAACACGTCATAACATAACACAAAATAACACAAAATAACACAACACAACAAAACACAACACAACACAACACAACACAACACAACACAACACAACACAACACAACACAACACAACACAACATAACATAAAATAACATAACATAACATAACATAACAGGTTAAAGGGCAAAGGAGGGCTAAGGCCCCATGAGATGCCCTGAAGTCCATACAACCTTAACTGAAAACAAACAAACCAACCAACACCAAACGAGCCCAGCACAAATTAGATCCTACCACAGTTTATGGAAGAACTTGTCAATTGTTAACCTTAAAGCCAGTGGCGTAACCAGGTTTTTTGCCGGGGGGGGGGGGGGAGGCAAGAGCACGAAGATTTCCGCCAATTAGTTATCTGCTTCCTAACAATCAGTCTTCTCCGCAGGTCCAGATTTTGTCCGGGTGCTTTCCTCTGACCTGGCTGATGTGAATGATCGCTGTCCTGGGGGAGGGGTCTAAGGGGAGGGGGTTCCCCTCCCTTTTGGAAAATTTTTGCTCATGTAAGGTGGGCTAGATGCAAAATGGTGCCACATTTGGTGCTAAATGTAAATTGAATACATCACCAAGAATTCCTATTTTTTTAGGAAGCGTTTTTTTTTATCTTGCTTGTCTTGGTGAATTTTTCTTGAGTCCTACTGGTAGTTCAGAATCACAATGGGTGAAGTACAGTAATTAAGTGAACCCTGGTACACCTTTCTCTTCATCAGTTCACCACATTCACCACAATCAGTCCAAGTTTTACGAGGACCTGTCCTAGTATCAGAGTATAGCACTTGACCACTGACCCATTCTAACAAACTGCATATACCACAATGCTGCTGCTTTGCTAATTATCAAGAAACATTGGAAGTATACAGTAAAAGGACAGAGTCCTTGGCAGAGGTCCAGAGATCCCATGCTGTATAAAACAAATAGTAAAACATAACTAGTACAACTATGTGTCATCATTCCATCTCTGAAAACCTTAATGAGGACTGGCTGTGCCAGTGTGGCATACACTTTTAAATAAGTAAAGTGTACTGGTTGAGAAATTTAAAATTTTACCAGATCATGCGCAAATTTCACCATATATTCACTTTCAAAATTTCCCCCAAGATTTTTCCAGAGGGGGCAACTCGCCCCCTGTCCCCCTGGCTACGCCACTGCTAGCAGTGCACAGATGTAGAGTATACCCACTCAGACAGACTATTCCACTGTTTAACAACTCTATGAGAGAAGCTGAACTTCCTAATGTCGAGCCTTACAATAACTAGCTTCTTACAATGGCTTCGAACCCGAGAATTACTTTGAACCCTGAAGTAATTGCAAGATGACAAAAGATTCCTTTCAGAGAGAAATTTGTACACCTGAAGCATGTCTCCCCTAATCCTTCTCAACTCCAGGGTGGTAAGCCCAAGATGCTTAAGTCTAACATGATAAGGTAGGTGTTTCACCTCGGGTATAAGGCGAGTGGCTCTCCTCTGAACCTGCTCTAAGAGAAACTTGTCCTTTTCATGGAAGGGACTCCAAGCCTGGGCTGCATAGTCGAGGTGCATGGGCGTAAATCCGGGGGGGGGGGGGTATGGGGGATATATCCCCCCCATATTTGACTAGGGGGGCTGGCCCCTTTACGAATTCCCCCCCCCCCCTCCCATGTTTCAGTCTACAGATACGTGTATGATGGAAAGTATATTTTATTCTTCATTTTCGTAAGAAATTTTTTCAATTTCGCTTCACTTTCTACGACAAATGTTTCTCAAACTATCAGAATTTTAGCAAATCGTTGGCAATCTATCAAAATTTTCGCGCGCTCCGCGTGCTTCGAACCTTACGTCAGTCAGTAATACTCATATTATCAATATCTTCCGATGGCAACTTTTGGAGAAGCACAGCAGCAAAATGTTGAAAGTTTACGAATTAATAGGTAAAAGACTGGCTTATGGCAGTGTAGGTTTGTTGAAAGTGTCTCGATGTAGTCTGAATGCAGGTTTTGTAATGGAAATATTATTCGTCACTGTTTACACTCCATGTCATGACCATTATTAAGGTAATAATACACGAAACTGCTCTGATCACGACACTTTCCGAAGAACAGATATACATCTCCAAACATCTGTGGGGGACCTCGCACCAATCGCCAATATGCATGGGATCTTTCAATCTAATATATAGCATGATGTAGAAGGTTGGAAGTACGTATCTGCCGTTATTTACATTTTTCAAAAAATTTTACCAGAGCTTCGTAAGTTCGCGCTGGGCCATTATCGGTATAGATGGTGATTGTTAATACACTTATGACGAAAACAACACTCTGTAACGCTCTTATCAGTCCTTCACCCCTTTACTACACCTGTCAGGGAGGTCTAATATCACCTCCCTGCACCTATACTCTCCCTACCTCTCATTTTTCATTGCTGGCAGCTGTTCGTACGGATTTTAGTTCAAAAGTAGTAAAAATACGATAGTTGTAAAGTGTTCGGCGTTGTACTCTATATTATCATTTGGATGTCAGGTAGTATACGCATTATTTAATTGCCCCCCCCCCCCCCAAATTAATATGATTAATGCAGAGCTTTCTGGAGGTCCTATTCAGGTATCTGCTAGCTTAGATGCCCTTTCACAATGCACAATGAAGGAAAGGACATATTTCGTAATATCTCAAGAATGTTTCTGTGGACGCCACGCACATATTTTTGTGTAAAAACTTTCCCGAAATAGAAGGCAGTAAAATAGACAGAAGGGAGGGGGCTTCAGGAGATTTGTTGACAACGTATCTGTCTCTTAATAGACAACATATTCTCCTCTTTTACCTTACCAAAAATTAACATTCACTAAATTATGGACATTTTCCGGCCATATATGATCAGTTCCAAAAACATCCCAAAGATAGCACCCTTTTGCATCTAAAAGACCTTAAATTAATAAAAAAAATTCTTAAAGGGGAGGTAGTGACAAACGAAAGATCAAAACTGCTGCATGCAAATGCAGGAACGCATGAAAAATAAAGGTGTAATTTTAGCAGACTTGGGGGAACTGAGGTATTATTACGACATCATCTATGGGCCCCAATCACAAAAAATCTGGCGACGCCACTGACCTCAAGCCAACTTGCAGGTCATGCAATGATCTCCGAATTCATAATCCAGTTGTCTGGTATGACCCTATATCTTGATCCCTGCCTTTTAAGCTTAACAGGACATTGTTGCTCTTATACAATTTCAATCCAGTGCAGCTATATCAACGAGTTTTGTGCTCAAAATAGTAGGCTATTTCCTAATTGCATGAATATACCAATAGCCTACCAAAGAACATTACCACTGAAATAACCCCTTAAAACAGTCTTCCTGGCACTTCTGAAACATTAAAACCCAGGAGCTTCCGGGGGCTTCGCCCCCTGGACCCCACCCGTCATGGGCTCGCGCTTCGCGCTCGCCGTGCACGCTTCGCGTGCACATTTTTCCACATTTGCGATAGTTCACCCCATCCCCCCCCCAAAGTTGAAAAGAAATCTACGCCCCTGTCGAGGTGGGGTCTTACCAACTGCTTATACAGAGTTAGTACAATTTCTTTACTAAAACTACTGAAATTCCTCTTGATCAATCTAAGCACCCTATTAGCCCTAGCAGCTGCTACACACTGTCTAGATGGCTTTAAATCGCCTGTAATAACTACACCCAGATCCTTCTCAAAAGTCACATCAATCAGAATACTATCATTCATGTAGACATAATCATAGCTGAAATTTTTAGGACCAAAGTGAAGGACTTTGCACTTATCTACATTAAAAGACATTTGCCAAGTCTGAGACCGTGATGATAACCTATGCAAGTCTTTTTGCAGTAAGGAGGCATCATCTTCATCACTAACCTTCCTATAGAACTTCGTATCGTCAGCGAACTTACTAACGTGAGAGAGCTATCAATATCATTGATGAAAATCAAGAAAAGAAGCGGGCCAAGAACAGAACCCTGTGGAACTCCACTCGTAACTTCTTTCCAAGAAGAGAAATTACCATTAACAACAACTCTCTAAAATGAATTTATCCAGTTAGCACAACTGCCATTGAAAATCAAGGTAAATGACATCAACACTGTGACCAGAATTAAGAAATAAAGAAACATCCTGAAGAAAGCTTAGTAAATTAGTAACACAAGATCTACTAGGTAAGAAACCATGCTGTGACCGATTGAGTAACCCATTATCTAAAAGATATTTAAGCAAGCAATCCTTGATTACAGATTCCATAACTTTGCACACAACACTGGTTAAACTGACCGGCCTATAATTGCAAGGCAAACTCCGATCCCCCTTTTGAAAATTGGAGTAACATTAGCAATCCGCCAGTCAGCAGGTACAAAGTTTGAATCCAGAAACTTCTGAAAAATAATGCAAAGAGGAACTGACAAAATCTCGGAGCATTCATGGAGAATGGCAGGATGGATGATGGATCCCATCAGGCCCGGGGGCCTTACTAGCTTTTAAACTCTTCAACTTATTACAAACCAACTCTTCAGAGAAGACAACATCACTAACTAAAGAAGAATTATCAGAACCCCTACAAGTCCCCAGAAAAGATGATTCCTTGGTAAAAACAGATCCGAAATAATCATTCAACAAATTAGACATATCCTGATGATCACTAACTAGTGTGCCCTGACTACCTTGGAGAGGCCCAACACCCTCCTTAACCTTCTGCTTAGACTTAACACAGGCATGAAAAGATTTTGGATTTACCTTAACCTCCTTGGCCAACTGCTTTTCAAACTTAGCTTTAGTGCCAATAACCAATTTTTTAACTAAGAGTTCCTGATTCTTGTAGACTGCAAAGTCATCAGAATTCTTACTGACCCTATATCGACGCCAACATTTACGTCTTCCTGGCTGCTCTAAGTACCTCTCTAGAAATCCAGATTGGCCTATTTCTAACCACATCTTTCTTGAGTGGGATACACAACTTTGTAGTCTCAGTAACTATATTACGAAAAACACTCCATGCTTCAGCAGGGCCTAAGTGAGAGAAACGTGCAACTCAATCTATGGTAAGAAGCTCTTTAGCATGAGTAAAGTTGGCCTTGCTGAAATCTAAAACAGTTTTGTCACTACCTTGAAGTTTGCTGAAACAAAGTAACTCAAAGCTAATGAGGTAATGGTCACTAGATCCTATCTTACCACCACTAGCTACATTTCTAACCATATTTTCATCAGTACTAAGCACTAAATCCAGACAATTATCCCCACGAGTGGGATGGGAAACAGAACATGCTGGGTAAAGAAACCATCAGACACTGCCTCAAGAAAATCCCTCCCATGTGACCCAGTAGTACATGAATGCCAATCAATATCAGGAAAGTTGAAATCCCCAAACACAACTGCCCTTTTCAAAGAGACTTTCCTAAAACTTTCGAACAAACTCTGATTATTATCAGCACAAGAATTTGGTGAAAGATAAATAATACCAACAACTAAAGGAGAGCCAGACTCATTGACAAAACTAAGTTCACACCACAAGCAGTTAGAAAATACAGAAGAAAACTTGTTGGTGACATCAACACAATTTATGCTATCCTTAATATACAGTAAGACCCATCCGCCTCTACCGCAGACAGTATCAGCCCTATCTTGCCTGAAAATTTTGTACCCAGGAACCTGAATTTCAGAGGATTCCTTGAGGATATTACCCCCTTTAATGCAGGGATCATGCCGACGTCGGAGCCGGGTGGGAGAGGGAGCTGTGATGGAACGGTGACAAATTAATTTAGAACAGTGTCAAAATCTTGGAGTTAAAATGTTTTTAACCTCCATAAGCGTATGTGACGACATTCATACCGATTTGGGAGGCACACTGAGATTTTTTTGCCAGAATCTCTGAAGACTTTTTAGAAAAAAAATGCTCGAATTTCTAGAGATGTTGGGGTTGTCCATTAGGGGGCGGGGGACTAGCACCATGTACGCTTTTCAATTTATTCTAATAAATGACGACAGCACTTTCTAGGGGGCGAAAAGTTTCTAAGGATCGCCCCGTCCCCTGCTCAAGTTCTTGGCCCAAAGTCGACGATTTGTTCTCAAAATGGGGGGGGGGGGGGCATGAACCCATTATCAAATTACGTACTGTGTGAAAAATCAAAGTCAGTGGGCCATTTCTTAAATATTGTGGGGCATGTCCCCTGTCCCCCCGGATCAACGCTCATGCCTTAGTCACAGGCCTGAGAAGGAGGGCCAAAGAATTTAAGAATAGGCCGACGATCAAATTCATTGTACCCTTGTGAATTGATGAAACAACTGGATATGTTCCGTATAAGTTATTTTCATACAAAAGCTTGTTCATTACAATTAATATGCCTAAAATAAATTGAATTTACACACGAAGATTGGGCCAGGGTTTTACTTAAAGGGGGCTCCTCCTGAGAGGGTGAAGTTCTAATCCGCGAACGACGAAAGTCAGGGCCGTCTCTCAGAGGGGATTGTGGGGGAGTGACCCCCATTCACGGATCCAGTCGGCAAAATTCTGCACAAGTCGGGAAAATGAATGGAAGGGGAAAATGAAAACGAGGGAAGAGGAAAGGAAAACCAGGGAAGGAAAGAAGAAAAGATAGAAGAAAAGGAAGGTAAAGGAAGAGAGAAGAAACAAGACAAGATGAGGAGAGAGGGGAAAAGAGGGAGAAGGAAAGAGGAAAGAAAAAGCGCCCGTGTGTTTGTGCAAGTGGGTGAGGAAACTCAGGAAAGAGAAATTGGAATTTATGTTGGCTGTAGCCTACAACTCGTGTCGTAATATTTAAAAAAAAAAAAACCCGTCAGAAACACATGAAACGCAAACGTATTCGTTCAGTGGAACTGTACTACGATAATCTTCTCAGTCATGGCAAAAGTTGTTCATGGTAGTGTGATATCGTGTCACGGTGAGACTACAAAATTTAACACCAGTCGGCAACATGATAGGAAAGAAGGGAGGAAAAGGAGAGAAACGAAGGCCAAATGAATAGAGTGGCAGCCGAACATGGTTTGATGGGAACTTCAGGAACCCTTTTTGCCATCATATTAAGGGGGGGGGGGTCTAGAACTGCACGGACACCCCATTTGACCTTTAGACAAGTCATTGCATCCTTCGATAAAGCGTACATGATGAATTAACTGAAACGTGTGCGAGATAGCAACTCGAATCATTACTTGCTGCAATCACGCTGGCTTCCCGAATGCTGGTAGACGCTGAATCGCAGTGAAAATGTGTGTTTTAAAGTCAGGGGCGTCAATCCGTATTCAAATGTGGGGGGGGGGGGGGGGGGGGGCCAAACATGACTAAGCAAAAACCAGTCCCTTTGGTTTTGAAGAGGGGGTGTCTTCCTATAGGCCCTTTCCTCCTCCCCCCCCCCCTCTTATGATGACTGACGCCCTATTCTAATAAGACTTATTATTTCAAAGTTAACATGACCATCATAGATGATCTACCAGGTGAAATACACGGAGTCCACGGAATTACTTCAAGATATTATTTTCACTATGTCCCAAAATAGCTGAAACCACGCTTCGCAGCGTAGATCATTGTCGGAGATCATAGACCCGACCAGGCCCGTTGCTAGGGTGATATGTTTGGGGGTGTGAAGGTCCCAAATTCCGACTGGCTGGATGTTTTTTCCAACTGAGTGGAGGCGAGTAAATTTGCACTTTGTTTATGCGCTCTGCGTTTTGTATACAGCAGTGGGAATCCTTCCTTTGTCACTACATAAATGTGTCGTCCTGGGGATGGGTCTAAGGGAAGGGGCCCCCCTCCCCTTTGTGAGAAATTTTTGTTAATTTAAGGCTGCTTATAGGTGCAAAACGGTGCTGTCTTTGGGATATTTTTGGAGCTGATTGTATATGGCTGGAAAATGTTCATAATTTACTCAATTCTAATTTTTTCGACTGGCTGGATGTTTTTAATAACTGCAGTGGCGGCGCGTAAATTGCACCCTTTTTATGCACCCCGTGTTTGTATACATCAGTGGGGATCTTTCCTTTGTCACTATATAAAGGTGTCATCCTGGGGGAGGGTCTAAGAGGAGGGGGAGCCCCTCCCCTTTGAGAAACTTTGGTTAATTTAACGTTGCTTAGATGCAAAATGGTGCTATCTTTGGGATATTTTTGGAGCTGATCGTAGTATAGCAAAGGTGTGAAGGACTAGCAAGGGCGTTTTCAGAATGCTTTTTAGTCGTAAGTGTATTAACAATCACCATCTATACCTATAATGGCTTCTGCGAAGCTCTCGAAAAAAATTTTGAAAAATGTTTAACGGCAACAACGTACTTTCAACCTTCCACATCATGCTACAAATAAGACTGAATGCAGTGGCGTACCCAGGATTTCTCTCGGGGGGGGGGGGGGGACATGCAGTATGTTGTGTGACCGCCGGGCTGGGGAGGGGTCTAAGGGAGGGATGTCCTCCTCCCCTTAAAAAATTTTTAAAAAATTAGGTGTCTTTACATGCAATCTGGTGCCAAATATGCCACCTATTGAAGTAAAATTTGTGTTGAAAAATTTACGTATTTTTAGGAACTAAAAAAAGAAGGCATCAGTGAGGGGGGCATGGCCCAATGGGGTGTCCCCTCCCCCTTTGAAAAATTTTGAAACATTTGGTGTCCTTACATGCAATCTGGTGTCAAATATGCTACCTTTTTGAAGTAAACATGTGTTAAAAAATTTACGTATTTTTAGAAACTTAAGAAAGACGGAGCGTGCTTTGGATTATTACAAAACTCCGTGCAAACTCCATGATTGCCCATCCTAGCGCCCAAACCTTAAAGCTGCATCACTAAAGAAATGGAATGACAATTAGTCCTGGCTTTTATGAAACAAAAGGGCTTATTATAATTTTTGGGTCTGCATAGTGCGTATTCAGTGCAATTTGTGGATAGCCAACTGCTTTGTAAAATGAAGGCAACATTACTAGAATGTCCGCAAAAGTGTTATTTTTCGGGGCGCTTTGCGCGCATTCATCTTGTACTTTTGTTCACCTATCAAGACTTCCCATAGAACAAGGTGAGTATAATTATTGCAAAACCCCGGTAGAAACTTGATGAACCATCCCACCGTAAAATTTCTATGACCATCCCAACATCGATCCCGCTACATCTTGCAGAAATCGACTACTGGTTAGTCCGAATTATGCTATTTTGAAATGATAAAGACCAACTGCCATTTTTGGTCCGTTTACAGGGCCGTAGCCTTGGCGAAATCTCTAGCGGGCAGTTCATGACACTAGCTGAGAGGCGCACCATGTGACGTTTCTACAGAAAGTTGACACCCGGGAGGGCCCTTCCTTTTTCACCTGTACGTGAGTGCCATCCTGGGGAGGGTGCTGAGGGAGGGATACATGTAAGGCCTGGCTAGGAGCAAAGTTGTGCTATCGTTTTCAAAGCCTTTAACTGGGTTATACCTTCACAAATTGTAATTATTTTTTGATATTCTTCCTATTTTTTGGCTGGACCTAATTCAAGAGGTGCTGTCTAAGAAAACAGGTTGCTTGGAAGCAAAATGGTGCTATATTTGGTAAAGCTTTGTAAAGTGTTGAATTGATTATATGTTTCTATTTTGCTAGGGTAAGAAGGCGATGCTGACCCAAGGGAGGGATGACACCTCTACTCTTTGAGAAAGTTTTTCTGTCCTAAGTTTTCCTAGATCTAAAATGGTGTTACCTTTGGTAAAACGTTGGACTGATAACGTGACCAGCCCTGAAAATAAATTTTCTGACTTTTTCGGCTGTTTCATGACATCCCTACAAGCCTGGTACTGGGGCATATCCGTCGCCTAGGCTGCAAAAAAATGTTCCAGTATCACTTGTGTTACGGCTTGTGGTCGCAAGTCTAACCAATAACAGCGAAAGATCACAGAAGAACGAGATTAAAATTCAACAACTTAATGATTATTTACAATCTCCTTACCTTACTTAAATTTACAATAATTAATTAGATTTACTCACAATCTTTTACTTAATGTTATTCTGGTCTGGTCCAAGGGTTGGTAGTGTATGCACGTCGACGATGGTACAGTAGTAGACCTGCAGCGTGCTGTAGCGTAGGAACTGGTTCCACGAGCGAATAATAACAAGGCTAGGTAGGCGATGGATGACAACAACCTCAATACACAGCGTAGAAACGGCGTAAGGCAATTTATCACAAGTGTGTAGTGTCAGTGGCTGGCTTTAGGTGACTTCTCAACAAACAGTGTCTGGTCAGTATTATGATGTCTCTCCCCTATAACAGTTGTTGAACTGCCTTTTATACGCCAGGCTTTTAATCGAGAACTCTCCAGAATTTAACAGAAACTTCTAGTGCACACAGTCCAGCAATTACGAGAACATTCCTTAATAGAAACTTCTAGAGCACACAGTCGAGCAATTACGAGAACGTTCCTTGTATGCACAGTAGTTGTAAACAATTGCAGTTTCTTAGAAGTGTCGCAGTACGTAAACAGTTCCTTCGAGAAAATTCTAGAAAGGCTGCGTTGAAGTTGAATTCTCTGGAACTTTCCATTCGCTCGTCGATGGATTCAATCCGGTGTTCCTGACGGGTCGTCTTGTAACACTCCTCCCCCCCCTTGAAAAAGTTTTGGACGTCTCGGACAAAACTTAAGTTACAATATTTACAATGTATAACTCTACAGTAATAACTATAGTATGTACAGTATGTAGTTCAATATTCAATGGAAGGTATAATCATAACATACAATTTGTCTTGCTAGGTGATGATACATGAATACAGTAACATCATCAATACACATTGTGCCATAGTTAACACAAAATTTCAAAACTCACAGTGAGATTTTCAACATACTGCATCAGATCAAATTCTTGACAAAGAGTCTGGTACAACATTATCTTTCCCTTTAATGTGCTTAATATCTACATTATATGATTGCAGAAATAAACTCCACCTCATCAATCTTTGATTCTTATATTCTTCATCTTAGATAAAAATGTCAAAGGGTTATGATCAGTGTATACAGTGATAGGGAAACTAGTAGTTCCCAAATAAACATCAAAGTGTTGAAGACCAAGTATCAAAGCTAATGTCTCCTTTTCAATTGTTGAATAATTTTTCTGGTGTTTGTCAAATTTCTTAGAATAATAACAAACAGGATGATCAACACCATGCTCATCAGCTTGAAGCAAAACTGCTCCTATGCCATTGTCACTGGCATCTACTGCCAACTTAAATTGTTTTTCAAAATCTGGAGCAATCAACACTGGTGAACTCATTAGTGCCTTTTTCAATAATTCAAATGCTGCTTGGCAATTATCTGTCTAATCAAACTTTTCATTCTTTTTTAATAATTTTGTCAATGGTGCAGCAATGTCAGAGAAATTCGGACAAAAACGTCTGTAGTAACCAGCCATGCCTAGGAAGCGCATGAGCCGCCTTTTATCAGTTGGGGCAGGGAATTTGTCAATGCCCTCAACTTTGGCCTTAATTGGTCTAACTTTACCCTGACCAACCACATGCCCTAAGTACACCACATGGGCACAAGCAATCTCAAATTGACAGTCAAATTAGCTTTGGCAAGCTTGTCAAATAATGCTTTAACATGTTGTACGTGTTCATCCCATGAGTTGCTGTACACAATAAGGTCATCAACATATACTTCACAAATTTCTAAGTCTGACGTAAGGTTATTTACTAAGCGTTGAAAGGTCATCGCTGAATTTTTCATACCAAACGGCATAACCTTATACTGAAACAAACATCTGGCGTCACGAATGCCGAGATTTTCCGAGCCCTCTCAGTGAGTGGTATCTCCCAGTACCCCTTTAGTAAGTCAAACTTTGATACATACGTAGCTTTCCCAATCCTATCAATACAATCATCGATACGGGGTATCGGATAGGAATCCGTTCTTGTGACCGCATTCAACTTTCGGTAATCAGTACAAAATCTGTACCCACCGTCTGGCTTGGGGACCAATATACAAGGGGAAGACCATTCACTATTACTAGGTTCTATAATGTCATGGTCTAACATGTACCGAACCTCATCCCTGAGATGTTGTCGTTTTCGACGGTTAACTCGGTAAGGATGCTGCTTGATTGGTGTAGCATCTCCCACATCAACATCATGTTCAATCAAATTTGTCCTAGTAGGATCATCTGAGAACAAGCATGCATATTCATAGATTAATGATTTCATTTCTGACTTTTCTTTGTGATCCAGGTGACTTAATTTCTGGTCGAGATTTTTCAACACATCAGAATTTTGTAACTTAATACACATGTCAGGAACATTATTAGCCTTGATCTCATCATTACTGAGTTCATGATCAGCATTCCCTTACTCCAAATCCAGATATGGATTATATCTGGATATATCTGGCAAAATACAGTCTTTATATGGCCATATCAAGCCAGACATACAGCCAGATTTAGATGCCTTGATACATTATATCAAGTTTTATATGGCCATATCAAGCCAGATATAACTTGATACAATGCAATTCCAGATATGCAAATAAAGTTTTATATGGCCATATCAAGCCAGATATAACTTGATACAATGCAATTCCAGATATGCAAATAAAGTTTTATATGGCCATATCAAGCCAGATATAACTAGATGAAATGTCTGTCCAGATATGTAAATACAGTTTTATATAGCCATATCAAGCCAGATATTACTTGATGAAATGCCAGTCCAGATATGTAAATACAGTTTTATATGGCCATATCAAGCCAGATATAACTTGATAAAATGCAATTCCAGATATGCAAATAAAGTTTTATATGGCCATATCAAGCCAGATATAACTTGATGCAATGCAATTCCAGATATGCAAATAAAGTTTTATATGGCCATATCAAGCCAGATATAACTTGATGAAATGTCTGCCCAGATATGTAAATAAAGTTTTATATGGCCATATCAAGCCAGATATTACTTGATGAAATGCCAGTCCAGATATGCAAATACAGTTTTATATGGCTATATCAAGCCAGATATAACTTGGTACAATGCAATTCCAGATATGCAAATAAAGTTTTATATGGCCATATCAAGCCAGATATAACTTGATGAAATGCCAGTCCAGATATGTAAATACAGTTTTATATGGCCATATCAAGCCAGATATAACTTGATACAATGCAATTCCAGATATGCAAGTAAAGTTTTATATGGCCATATCAAGCCAGATATAACTTGATACAATGCAATTCCAGATATGCAAATAAAGTTTTATATGGCCATATCAAGCCAGATATAACTTGATGAAATGTCTGTCCAGATATGTAAATAAAGTTTTATATGGCCATATCAAGCCAGATATAACTTGATGAAATGCCAGTCCAGATATGCAAATACAGTTTTATATGGCCATATCAAGCCAGACATAACTTGGTACAATGCAATCCCAGATATGCAAATAAAGTTTTATCTGGCCATATCAAGCCAGATATAACTTGATACAATGCAATTCCAGATATTCAAATAAAGTTTTATATGGCCATATCAAGCCAGATATAACTTGATATGCTAGATATGCAAATGAACATTTTGTTAGTTTGTTTTATTATTTATTTGATTTGATTCTTGGATCATGCTTGTTACAAACTAAGACATGTTTTGGATACAGAATCACCTTCCCAGACATTGCAGTTATTTAGTAGCTACACTTCTGTTAATACCGCAGTGTACTCAGTGAACTTAGGCAAATGATTTGCATATTTGGGCGGAGCTTGTATCTAAACCTACATTTTTCATGATTTAGGGAGTTGAAAGTAAAATATGCACTACGCAGTAAACAAAATTTAGAGTCAAATACGTAATAAAGTTTAAAATAAGAAGCCCATATCACTGTGATTACATAAAATAGGAAATTTCAAGGCATTTTTCTGTTCACTGTTATGAAATAAGTTGAATTTATGTACTTAAGTCAATTCAACCTAATACCTACATTAAATTCTAATTCATGGAGCACTTAAACATTGTTTGCTGGTGTTCAAAGTCTCCATGAGGAGTGTGGACTATAAGTCCTTACTACGTATGATTCATAACCAGAGCAGATATGGTCCGGATACAATTTTATCTGTGCCATATAAAGGCTTGATCCAGATAGAACTTTATCTAGCCATATATAGTTTAGATCTGGTTCTGGTTTAGATCTGTGTTATATCTGCTTAACTGTTCATCCGATCTGATATAAATTCCATACCTGGTGCAGATATGGGCCGTATATGGAAATAAATTCTGCTCATATAAGGACCATATCTGGTCCAGATAAAATTTTATCTGTTCCATATAAAGACTTGATCCAGATAAAACTTTATCTGGCCATATATGGCTTAGATCTGGTTCTGGCGTAGATCTGGGTTATATCTGCCCAATTTTTTATCTGGCCCAGATATAAATCCCATATCTGCAGCAGATATGGGAAAGATATGAAATCCATATCTGGCCCATATATGGAATTTCATATCTGGCCCATATCTGGATTTTGAGTAAGGGCTGATAATACACACTTGATCACCTGTATCATTAGTGTTACTATTCACATCATGTACACTTTCATCCTTAGAAAAACCACAATCTTCTCTTTCATAATATCTCTTCATCATATTAATAGATTATTATTAGATATTATTAGATTTACGCTTGTCAGGTGTCAAAATGACGTAGTCTGTGTCACTAACTTTTCTCTCAATGACATAAGGTCCTTGAAAGCGAGCTTGAAGTGGCTGACCAGAAACAGGCAAAAACACTAGCACCTTATCACCAGGCTTAAACTCTCTTTTCACAGTGGTGTTGTCATACCACGCTTTCAATTTCTTCTGAGAATGCCTCAGATTTTCCTGAGCAAGTTCACATGCTCCATGAAGACGAGCTTTAAAGCGGGATACATAATCAAGTAGATGTATGTCTTCACCTGGATCTGATAACCACTTCTCCTTTAACATTTTCAATGGTCCACGAACTGTGTGTCCAAAGACAAGTTCAAATGGACTGAACCCAAGTGACTCTTGTATAGACTCCCTGGCAGCAAACATTACAAATGGAATGCTTTCATCCCAATCTCTCTCATTATCATGACAATATGTCTTTAACATATTCTTCAATGTTTGGTGAAACCTTTCTAAAGCCCCTTGGCTTTCAGGAGATAAGCCGAAGACTTAATTTGGTCTATGCCTAACTCATATAAAATCTGCTGGAATACAGTAGACATGAAATTAGACCCTTGATCTGATTGGATCTCTTTCGGCAACCCAAACAATGTGAAAAATTTAAGTAAAGCTTGTAAGACTGTCCGAGCCTTAATATTTCTCAGAGGTATTGCCTCTGGAAACCTTGTAGAAGCACACATAATAGTTCATATATACTGATGCCCTGCCCTACTCTTAGGTAGGGGACCTACACAATCAATTATGACTCTACTAAACGGCTCTTCAAAAGCAGGAATTGGCTTTAAGGGTGCAGCCGGAATATTCTGATTCGGCTTCCCAACCATTTGACATGAGTGACAGGTCTTACAAAATTTGGCCACATCACTTTTAAGTTTTGGCCAATAAAAGTGATTTAGAATTCTGTGGTAAGTCTTATTGACTCCTAGGTGCCCTGCAAATGGCATTTCATGAGCAATACTCAGTATTTCCCTTCTATAAGTCCTAGGTACCACAATTTGATGGTAAATTCTCCACTCTTCATCTAATGGTGCATCAGGTGGTCGCCATTTACGCATCAAAATATTGTTTTTAAAATAAGAACAGACTGGGACATCTTTCGATTCATCCTCAGTGAGTGCACTAGCTATTAATGGCTGAAGCTCTTCATCATGTTGTTGTTGGACTGACAACTGATCTCTGTGGAGTGTGTCAGAATTTTTGATTTTTCCTGTTCTACCCCCTCACTATGTGTGGGGCCAGGAGACTCACAATCCTGACTATCATTAAGATTAGTCATAAAAGATTGGCTGAGATCATACCAAGAATCTTCACTTTCATGAATATTTTTACTAGAATCTTTTCCAGACTCTGACTCCTCTTTTGGGAGTGTTGTTCCATTTTTAGAAACTAATTCCTCAATTTTAGAGGGCGGATGATTAAGTTTATCATCCTTATTTTCAGAAATCATACCCTCATTTTTAGAGAGTGGATGTTTAAGATTATCATCCTTACATGATTCCCTATTTGTTCCACTTCTGGGAACTGTATCCTCACTTTTGGAGGGTGGATTTTTAAGATTATCATCCCTGGCGAGCTTTTGTGACATAGCTCTAGTTACAGCACAGGCAGGGAATAAATTTGGAAATTCCTTTTCTAATTGCTCTGTGTTGTTATAATCACATGGTTTATCTGTCAAAATTGCATTGGCTACTTCCTTTCCACCAGCTAGGTCATTGCCTAGCAACAGAGATACCCCCTTTACAGGTAGAGTAGGTCTGACCCCTACTATGACCGACCCAGAAACTAAATCTGACTTCAAATAAATTTTGTGGAGAGGGACAGAAATAAATCCACACTCAACCCCCTGAATTAGAACATTTGCCCCTGTGGAAGTAGAGTCCGATAATGGCAAAACTCCATCAAGAAGCAACGACTGAGTTGCGCCTGTGTCACGCAAAATTTTAATTTTGACGGGTGGATGAGCTGAATTCCCATCTAGGGAAATAAACCCCTCAGACACGAATGGAAGGTATTCTTCCTTAATTTGGTCTTTAGAATTAGGCCGTAAAGTCACGACTACCTCAGAAGAATTCTCTACATTGGCTAAGGCATTGGAGGCTGTTTCAGTCTCCTTTAATTTTGCCAGTGTGAAGCAATTTGCCATTGTGTGGCCCTTTTTGTGACAGAAACCACAACTTATGTCTTTAAAGGCAGCGTTGTTTGAGCAGACCTGGTCGTTCTTTTGACGACTTGCATCTGGTTGTTTTTTACCAGAATTTGTTGGAGAGATAGAACCAGACTGAGATCCACTGTTACCTGTTGTACCACTACTATTGCCATATTTCTTATTTGGCCTACTAAACTGACCCTTGTTTTGAGTCTTACCCACTTTACCAAATTTATGGGTAAGTGCATACTGATCAGCCAAATTTGCCACTTCACTCAACTTGTAAGCCTAATTTTCCTCAAGGTGAGTCTTAATGTCATCATTCACACACCGTTTGAATTCCTCGACCAGTATCAGTTGTCTTAAGGCATCAAATGTAGAGACCTTTTTGGAAGCACACCATCTATCAAAATGCCTTTCTTTTTGATAAGCAAACTCTACGTATGTTTGTGTATCCGCCTTACGATACTTTCTAAATTTTTGGCGATAAGCTTCGGGCACCAATTCATAGGCTTGTAATATGGCCTTTTTAACCTTATCATAATCCATGCTGTCCTCTATTGACAGAGCGGAATACACTTCTTGAGCCTTGCCTGTGAAATTACTCTGGATGAGTATGGACCGTTTATCTCTTGGCCACTTTAGTTGCTCACCCAGCTTTTCGAAGTGGTTAAAGAATTTCTCCACATTATCCTCCTGAAATTTGGGGACAAATTTTACGTGCTTAGAAACATCAAATCCCCCAGTATCCAAGCCTATTTTAGGGTCTGAGCCTTTTATGACCCCTAACTCTAGTTGCTTTAACCTAAATTCATGTTCTCTTGCCTTTTCCTCCCTTTGCATTTGCATTTCTCTTTCTTCTTTTTCCTTTTGCATTTGCATTTGCATCTCTTTCTTCTTTTTCCCTTTCTCTTTCCATTTCTTTTAATCTAACCTCCTTATTCATTTCCATTTCTAGCCTTTTCAATTCAAATGTGTTGTCAGTTGGCACAGTGATAGCTGTTTCCAATACTGTACTAGGCAGGATACTTTCATCCACTAGATATTCTAGAACATATCTTTTAATCTCGTCTTTCCGCATTAAAGGCTGAAATTCAATGCCATAATGTTTTGCGACCTTTACAATCTCAGACTTCTTTAATGAATCTAGTTCCTCGACTGAGGGACTAGACACCAGTGGCGTAGCCAGGGGAGGGCGTGGGGGGCGACAGCCCCCCATGAAAGCTTGTCGCTCCCCCAGTCGCCCCCCCCCCCCCACTGGCGATCTGGGCCAAAAAAAAAATTCACTCAACTCACTACTCAACTTGATAATGATATACGATATACCTATTTTTTTTGCTCTGAAGAGGGCAATTTCTCTTATAAATGACCCAAAATTTTCAGCGCGCTTTGCGCGCTGTGAATTACTCTTGTTTCTTCAATATATTGTAAGTTCCATTCCACATAGCTAGATAGCATAAGTCCTGTTCACTTTACAAGTTACGCGGTAGGTAGAGTACACAGTTTATATAGAGATGATAGTAAATATCATCCCAAGATCGCAAAGCCTATAGTTGCTGTTATCTTGTGTGTGTCATATGGTACGGTCGGTTGCTGAGCTACTCACGGAGCAAAGTTTGGCTATTTCATCTGGTAGTCCAGGCATGGCCGTACGGGCCGGGGGGCAGCCACCCCCAAATGTCAGAAACCTGACTAAATCGGGCAGATATTTTGTCTCAGTCGGGCGGAAAATTGGACATTTAAATTCTATACTCCAGACTCTGAGGCAGGGGTGGCGCCAGGGTGGCTCCAAGAGGACAATTTCTTTAATCAGAACCCAAAATTTTTGGCGCGCTACGCGCGCTTTAGATTCACTCCAGTTTCTTCAATAGTTCCATTCCACATAGCTAGATAGCATAAGTCCTGTCAACCTTACCAAGAAAAATGTAGGCACAGTACACAGGTTATAGATGTCGTCAATTGCATCCCATATAGCAAAGCCTAGTTGCTGTTCTTTAGTGTGTGTCATGCGGTAGGGTCAGTTGGTGAGCGACTCACAGAGGAAAGTTTGGCTATTTCATCAGGTAGTCCAGGTGGTGTCCACACAATGTATGTTCTCTCCGATACGGTCTACAACCCCAACCGTTTTTATTTTTTTGTCTTTGTACTCAATGATTTCATATGGGTTTTGTGTAAGCCTACCAAAAATTTTCACGCGATTCGCGCCCTTTGCAGTGTCAAAATTCAGATTAAAAAAAGCACTATCAGTGTACAACTCGGCTGTTAAAGTATTAAGTAATGTTATGCAAAATATGTCCTGCAATGGCGTTGGATAGTTCGGCTCTTTCATATCCCCTTCTCACCACCCCTCCTCAATAAAGGGGCTGTCGGAACTTGGGGTCACTGGCATGACCCGGCCCCTGTGGGGAAATTCTGTCGCTACCCATGGTCCATTTACTATTTTGGCTTTCAAAAGGATCGTTTCTGCAATAAAACCCAAAATTTTCGGTACGCTCTGCACGCTCTTCCTTAGTTCCGTTACTTATAGCTAAATTTAGTACAAACCCTTTCCTCCCTTTCAGGTAACTTAATAAGTAGAATACATGGATTTATGTAAATGTCGGAAATGTCATCTCATTTCGCTAAACCTATAGTTAATGTTCTTTTGTGACTGTCGTGTGGTACGGCTAGTAATTCTAGAAGGGAAGTACAATATACGTTATGCAAGATAAGGCCCAACTGCTCGGACAATTGACCTATATAAGCTTTAAATAAGTAGGCCTACAGACTTTTCTAATGTAAGCTTACCCAAAAAATTTTCGCGCGCTTTGCGCGCTTTGCAATTTCAGAAGTTATCAGAAGTTATTCTGAAGTTATTCTGCTATTGCAAGTCGTTTGGTTTGTATTTCTGGGGAGTTCATATTTTCAAGCCCTGCAGGGTTTTTCGTGTACTTCCCTTCACCTCATGTACATATGTCTCTATTACCATTCATCATGTTCTTTTGTATGTATGCGTGAAGTGATAAAACAAATAAACGAAACGAAAAGGGAAACGAAGTTAGATTCCGGGAGAAACATGAAATCAGTGCCTTTGCTTCTCTAGTATATACAAATTTTATGCAATATATCAGTATGGCATGGTATAGTACACAGATTTTCTTCAAACCCCCACCAACCCCTCAAAAAAATCGGGGATGTCGTCACTTGGGGTCGCTGGCCCCGCGACGGGCAAATCCTGGCACCATCCCTGCTGTGAATTACAAAGAGACCAATGGTATGTGAACTTCACAATTTACGCCGAATGCAATGGTTATCATAGGCTATTAAAGTACCCACCATAGTCTAGGCCTAGGTGCGTGGCTTTTGTCACTGACAGCGAGTAACAGTATGTGCAGTAACCTAGTAGCCCACCGCTACCTCGTGAGAATAAAATAAAATGAAACTTTACGTTTTTTTCACCAAAATTGCATATCTTGATGGCTGCTATCAAGCCTGGCAAGTGCCATTTCCGGCGATCTGGGATGTATTAAAATCTCAAATCTCAAATGGTCAAGCCCCCCCCCCCCCAGCGCCCCCTGCTAAAAAAATCCTGGCTACGCCACTGCTAGCCACAAATTTATCTAAGTTGAATGGCATTTTGAAGTCTGTATCAAGTATTCAACAAACAACTAAGTAGTCTGGGCAAACACAGTTGCTTACGATTCACAACATAATTTCTCGAATTTTCTAGTATTTTTCGTTCCCGGATGTTAGGCCACCAATTCTGTTACAGCTTGTGGTCGCAAGTCAAACCAATAACAGCGAAAGATCACAGAAGAACGAGATTAAAATTCAACAACTTAATGATTATTTACAATCTCCTTATCTTACTTAAATTTACAATAATTAATTAGATTTACTCACAATCTTTTACTTAATGTTATTCTGGTCTGGTCCAAGGGTTGGTAGTGTATGCACGTCGACGATGGTACAGTAGTAGACCTGCAGCGTGCTGTAGCGTAGGAGCTGGTTCCACGAGCGAATAATAACAAGGCTAGGTAGGCGGTGGATGACAACAACCTCAATCAGCCAATTTTCATAGCATGTACAGTAAATACTGTACATGGTGGAATACCGTTTCCAGTTTTAAACTGTGCCATGTTATAATTTTGTAACACGAGAAACGCTTAAATATCACCAATTTTCCCCTAACCCTAACCCTAACACTAAGAATAACCCTAACCCTCAAAAAATAAGAGTAAACTCTGTTAATTTTAAAAGAGGAATCGAACCCAGAACCCTGAAAATCATGGTATCATGCCTTCCTTCTTGACCACTGTACCATGCGGAGAACTCGAAAGCCGTTCTCCTAAATTAATTACTTATCTGTAAATCACTCAACCGTATCGTACCATTAACAGTTCTCGTAACACGTGTTACAGTTTCTGTAACACAGATCAGTTTAAACTGGACATGCTATGTGTATTGGGTACCTCAATACACAGCGTAGAAACGGCGTAAGGCAATTTATCACAAGTGTGTAGTGTCAGTGGCTGGCTTTAGGTGACTTCTCAACAAACAGTGTCTGGTCAGTTTTGTGATGTCTCTCCCCTATAACAGTTGTTGAACTGCCTTTTATACGCCAGGCTTTTAATCGAGAACTCTCCAGAATTTAACAGAAACTTCTAGTGCCCACAGTCCAACAATTATGAGAACGTTCCTTAATAGAAACTTCTAGAGCACACAGTCGAGCAATTACGAGAACGTTCCTTGTATGCACAGTAGTTGTAAACAATTGCAGTTTCTTAGAAGTGTCGCAGTACGTAAACAGTTCCTTCGAGAAAATTCTAGAAAGGCTGCGTTGAAGTTGAATTCTCTGGAGCTTTCCATTCGCTCGTCGATGGATTCAATCCGGTGTTCCTGACGGGTCGTCTTGTAACACTTGGTTGTGCACTGGACGAGCAGGGCCTTAAAAGTACCACGACTGTTCACAGTTTTGTCAGAAACAGTCTTTACTACCTATAGAAACCAGCAAATGTGATAAGGCTTGAGTATATGAACAATTATAATGTTACATGAAGCCTGTCCTACAGCGGTAGCATATCTAGGTGAGTCAAAGGGGGAGGATAAATATGTCGACAAAATATTTGCTAATGTACTGAAAGACCGGCAAATCTGTCTGTAGAAAGGTACCCAGTATTCCAGCAGTTTGTCAATGTAAAGAAGTTTTAAAATAAAGTGGATACTTAATTCTTAATTATTTCGTGGCATTGATGGGTGAATCAAGCCTCTAGGGCTTTTTAAATGATAACTTATTTTGAAATCAAAGTGGTCTTAGATTGTAATTTCTGGAATCTGGCACTCAAAATAAGTACCGGAACACTAATGCATAAGTATATATATATATATATATATATATATATATATATATATATATATATATATATATATATATATATATATATATATATATATATATATATATATATATATATATATATATATATATATATATATATATATATATATATATATATATATATATATATATATATATATATAAATATATACATACATATATATATGTATATATATATATATTTACAAAAATTATACTTGAAATAAAGTCGTGGCGTTTTATATCGGGCAACCAGTTTGCGTTCGATTTCAGTAAAATAGTACGATCAGGTATCCGTGAAAATGACAAAAATAAGCTGAAACTCAATGGGGTCGAAACTCAAAACTTCCCTACAGCCTGGTCGATTGCTTGGACAACGTTAAATTTTATCACATTAAACATAGGTAGAGGAGGGTGGCAAAAGTCCCGACAAGCTGGTGAGACTCCATTGCAAATTATCTTCGTCGCTATAGAGAAATCAGCTGCGAAAAGAAGGCAGGGCGCCTGTAAATATTGAAATAGAAATTTGCAACGAGCTAACTCCATCCTTTGAAAGTGTGTTATATGACATGTTTTTAAAGACTAGGAATATCATTTCAAATTGGTTTGGAATATACACGTTTTGGAAAATACACGTGGCTAACTGTAAACATTTGTTTTGAGTGACTGTTGTAAGGTAGGTAAGTACGTACCTGACCGTTAAATCTAGTACATGGGTAATTGAAGACGTCATCGTTTAAAGGTCACAGGTCAAAGGTAAAATTTGCCAAAAATTTTTGGTTTACGATTATTTACCTAACAGTGTGTTAGAACTGCCACTTGGCTAAGTGGCAGCTCTCTGGTCAGAAAAGAAAATAAAACTACATGAAATGCTAAAATGGATAAGAAGTTTTTTAATGTAGTGCTTTTTTGGTTTGCTAGGATGGGATCAAAAGTCAAAATGTAGGTAAAAGGTCAAATTTACCTGTATTTTACCAAAAGGTGTACGGCAAAACTCTTCCTTAACCGTTGGTCAGATGAAGTTCAAATTGTTGGGTGGGTACCTCAAAAAATGATATCGTTTTTGCATGATGACTTCATAGATCAAGGTCAGAGATAAAGGGTCATGACACACTTTCAAAGGAAGAGTTAGCTGGCATCTTTTCAAAGAAATAGAACATATGAGTGCCAAGGCTTGCTTTTGAAAATAATTTCTTTTTACATTGGATTGGTTGTGTGGGCTGAGATAGTGACCGCTGTAGAACTGGAAGCGGTACCTTACTGGCTAAAGGCAGCCCTTTCAGGAAGTCTCCTTACTTATAAGGATTGCAATTCTTCAATACACAGCATTGTATAACGATATTAAAACAACAGTTGTGCTAATGTGAGAAATATTTTTACCTGACATAACACGAATCGAAAGTGTCTGCAGATTAGAGTACTTTCAATAAAGAGTCATTTACCTTTGGAATTCTGCCAGATGTTATTCATAAACACTAATCATGAGCTCTGCATATTAATTCACATGATAAAAACGAAACAAGGCCCTCTCAGCTCCCTTTATTAGTCAACTAAATGTGTAGCACCTTTCGTTTTCTCGGTCATAGGCTAGAACAACTTTCATACAAACAGCTTTCATTTGTAAACTGTAATCAGCTAAAGAAATACAATAAGGTCATCAAAGAGTAATAAACGTTTTACACAATGATAGTGAAAGCAACATGTTACACGTTAACTTTCATTTTGAGAGTTTAGCTGTCGTCTGTAAAAGGTTAAATGATTTTCTTAAGTCAAAGCAGAATAGCAATTCATATGTCGGACTACTTGCCAAATAATTTGACCCTTTCTTTTCTTCCTTAATAAGGAGTTTTTCGTCTTAATAAAATTCATTGATTGATGCCACGAAGGGAGCAACCGGATTATGCGGAATAAAGGTTCTGCACCATACATTTAACAAGGTCTTAAAAAAGCAACAGGGCAAAAGCCATTCTCCAGCAGTGTAGTAAGATACGGTTCCTAACTACAAAGGGAAGTGGGAGCTTATTCTTACAGTATTCCTATTCCGCGTAGCTGATGTAGTAACAATCAGCTCAAACAGGAGTCACATGACGCTGACCTCAGCAAGGGAAGTTGCTTCCTACCTAGAGATATCGTGTTTACAAGGTTTTCGGTATTTGACCTCTGGTGACCTCACATGACCTTTGACCTCCACCAAAAACAAAAGAGATCTTCCTTTTAATATGATAATGCTATATCTCAAGTATGAAAATTATCCATCTTTGCTATCTTGAGATATCTTGTTTACAAGCCAGGCGTCACAAACACACATATATACCCACACACCTACACGCATACACATACACACAAGTGTGATTGCATTGATTCCTTTTGCTTTTAGCAAGGAACCAAAAATGACAAAATTGTAAAAGGCAAAGCTTAGGAAACAGTTCTGCTTTGAGCTCATTCAGAGTGTTGACAAAGCTGAAAAATAAGCAAAAGTAATCATCGAGTTGATGCAGATTACCGGTAGTTTCATGAATGCTAGACGTAAGATGCTTCTGATACTTTACTTTATAAGGTCTTTGAACCGTTACCGATATGCGATCGTCCACTTCAACGTGAAGGAAAAATCAATCTTCAGACTTGCATGCATTCAATTCACTTACGATACTTACGCAACTAGTAGCCGTCTCTTAATCGACCTCATTCGATTTAAATTTCAGACAAAAGATAATTGAACCAAGGGATGCCAACAATATATGTAACCACATACCAATAAATGAACAAAAAACGTTCAACAGTATTTTGCAGACACGATCGATCGAAGGGGTAACAACACGCAAGGCCCACGTCTACGGCCCCTCCTTCCCTTTGCCACCATTTCCTAGTCTGAGACAATCTTCACACTACACGGCAAAATTTCGTACTTAATTACCAGGTACAAAGAAATTGCACATACAGAATCAATTATCACCATTTTCCTAGGAAGAACTAAGCTGAAATGAAACTGCAGTACACTAGGACAGCCTGTAGGCAAAAGGTACAGTAGGCTATTTGAAAAATCAGTATAACTATGTTTAGGCCGGGCCTACAATATTATGCAGCATTAGCATGCACCCACCCACCCCCCCCCCCAAAAGTTAGAAAAAATGTTTATATTTAATAGCAACCTCACCCCTCCCACCTCATTTTCACACACAGACAGACACACATACACAAAAAGAGTCAGGATTAATCCAATGATAAGCCTAGCATAGCATTACCATAGTGTTGTATTCACATGCATGCAATTGCTTCCTGATGCCCTTCGATACTGTAATATAGACCAAAACCTTTTACCGTATGTGCATGACGGAGTCAGGCAAAAAAGTTATCATATTTAAAAAATCATAACTCTGTCATGCAACATCCACCAGCCTTTATTTAACCATCAAAATGAAGCCAACAAAAAGATCTATCGAATGCCACCATTTTTTTGGGGGGGGGGGGGGGGTGGTTCGTATTTGACATTGTTTAAAAATCGTTAAAAAGTTGTTTAAATTCAAAAATATACCAACAATTCAAAAAAATGCTAAAAATGACGTCATAATTTTAAAAAAATCAGTTGAGGCACTTAGAAAAAAAGTCACCATACTCACTTTTTTTTCTGAATACCCAGGAACCCAAGCAAACACCATAAGAATTGATTAGGTGTCAGGGGTAGGGAATTTAGAGATATTTCAGATACAATTTTCAAAAATGAGTCATTTTCGGTTAAATTGTACATTTCCATCCCAAAGACCCCCTCCCAATAAAAAAATACCTAAGTCAACAAGGGAATGTCCGATCTTTTTCATTCAAACACCAAAATGTCCGTTATGAGCTACCTTAGACAGAAACACCAAGAAATATAAAGAAATGGCAAGGGTAGGGTGAGTTAGAGAGGTTCAAAGATCCAAGCAACTGCATTTTTCAAAATGAGTCAAATTTGGCCCAAAACATGCATTTCTGACCCCAAAATCCCCTCCCAATATCAAAAATTATAACCCACAACACCCCTCCGACTTTTTCACTCACTAAAATGTCCATTTAGAGCTACCTTACAAAGCCATGCAGCTCTATTTATAGATCCAAAGTTGTTTACGTTTCACTGTGCACTGAGCCATAGCGTTCTGTGTAGAGGTCATATAGGTCAGTGTGTGTGAGTTCAGTGTGCGTTGTATAGCAAGAGTAAAATGGGCATATCTTCCTCATTTTCTGTCCAATTCTCTCAAAATTGGTATCAAATAAAAGAGAAAAAGAAGGTAAACAATCTCCTGCACCATAAATTACAAAATAATAGTGATCTGTATGGGTTTTCTACAATTTTCTATGAAAATTCGTATTACGTCATCTAATTTGCATATTTGCATACATAATGAGATTAGTTTACAAAATAAAATATGCATTCAAATTCCCCCTCTTTGCTCTTTACAATGATATATAGATTCTTAAGATAATATTCTTCTAAATCAACCAAAAAATTCCTGAAAATATTCCTCTGTTAAAAAAGTGAAGGACCTTATGGAAAAGGGCCGTTGAGGGGGGCATGGCCGAATGGCCCTCCCCTCTGCGTACGCCACTGATTGAATGATCCCATATTGATGCGAGGCACCTTCATGTGCTTGGAGATGTATGTCTGTTTCGGAGAGTGTTGTGATCAGAATAGTTCCATGTATAATTACCTTTCTAATGGTCATGAGAAGGAGTGCAAACCGTAAAGCATGCGCGCAAAGCGCGCCGAAATTTTGTCATTAAATAAGATTTCCCTGACGAAATCTGCATTCAGAATCTGCATCGAGACACTTAAAAATTGCCCAACGAACCTACATGCCACTCAAAAGCCAGTCAAATAGAGCCACGACACAATTCTTTTACGCAAATGTGTGGGGGGGGGACATTTGATATTGTGTCCCCCACCCATCGAAATGTGGGGGGACTTGTCCCCGTCCCCCTAGGATTGACGCCCATGTTTAAGTGCAGTCATAGGTGGGACGGAGGAAGGGGACACTTGCCCCCTTTTTTCCAGACCTTAAAAAATAAAATAATCAAAAATGGACGGAAGGAAGAGAACAGAGAAATTATGAGTAAATTTTTAATAATATGGTAAATTTTGCAAAAAAAAAAAAAAATGTAAAATGAAGAAAACAGTTGATTTTAAATATCATAACAATGCCAGAAAAATTGTTTACCCGACCATCGACAAAAATAAAATATAAAAGAAAGAATAGGTGGCAGGGGAAAACAGGAGAGTCTTTGTTGTAATGGATAATATCGCATTCAAACAATGTAGAAACCAATAGATAAACAGTAAAACGCTGTTTTCTTCGGCCGCTTCGCGCTCACCTGTTTAGTTTGGTGATTACTTCCTGTAGAACATCCTACGTGTTCCATAGTCAGATAGTTCTTACAGTTTTATCTATCATCATAGTGGCCACCCACAAGCCAACCCCCCCCCCTCCCCCCCATCACAAAAATGACTTGCTATTCTGATTGAGGCAATTAGAAAAATGGTCCAAATATGATTCCTCCAATCTGTTTAGTGCACATCCGATGAGTTTTAAGACAGCCAAATGCTTCATTGTAATGATTTTAATTCTTTAAATACCTTAAGGCTTCCCTGGCGCAATTTTTTCCCACGAGGTTATGAGCAAATGATGTCAGTGGACCAATCATTTTCTTGGAAATTGGCCACGCCTCTTACTGCCGAAATGAAAGTTTCTCTACATTTTTGTTAATTCTGACGTCGGATTATGAAGGAACATGCCAAATATCCCACGAGGGTGTAACCCTAACCACCATTTTGAATTTTCAAAATTCATTAAAATTCGGATTTGCCCATAACCTCGTGGGAAAAAAAATCAGCTTCCGGGGCGTTGCCCCCCTGGACCCCCACCCAGGCGTTGCCCTGGACGCCACGCCGAGCTCCCGCGGCGCATCCGGCGTCGTTTGGTTTTCCGCCTAGGTTTAATTGACCCCATCCCCACTTTCAGAAACCAAATCCAGCCCCTCAGTGCAATTTTATGCAATGGACAAGGTTTGGGATTAGGGATGGTGACATGTGAGGAGCAGGGATAGTGGCGCCGGTACGGGGGGGGGGCAGGGGAGCATTACCTGCAAACGAATTCGAGACTTGGATTTTTTCATGTGAACCCAACATTCGTTTGAGCTATTGATTTCTGTAGGGAAGGAAGGATGAGGTATGTTTTCGAATTCGACTAAGTGATGGATTTATAGTAAGTATTTCCTGTCATAAATCCTTCCCAGACTATCAACCTTTAAATTCTATTTTTGTTTAACATTATCCCAAACGTATTTTGTTTTATAACAATTCCAATGCAAAAGTTCAGAGCCCTTCGCTCGCAATTGCCACGGTTTACACTCCATGCCTGATGGCCGTTACTAGGACGACAAAGCAAGGAATTACTCTGGCGAGAACTTATTTTCCAAAAATTCCAGGCACCAGTCCAACCTCAGGTTTGCATCAAGAGGCCGTTATTTCTCTTATGGGCAACATTTGTAGGGTGATGTTTATGATTAGAAGTATAATTTATGAATTGCACAAGCTCAATTATTCAAAGGTCATTAAGTGCATTTTCAAAGAATATAGTGCCTATGAAGTACGCAAACTATTAATCCTGTATATACCACTTTGTTATACGTTTATTCCACTCTCAGTCATTCCTTATTGGAAGCTGTGCATTTGGATTCTCGTTTACAATGAGTGTGCTCTCTTTAAGTGCCATTGGGATGTCAGTTAAAAGCATCATATACTAACTTCCCCATTTTAAAATTACCCCAGAGCTCTGGGAGGCCCTGTGCCGGTCCATGGTACCACCATTGCCAAACCACAGCCAAAATATCACTAAATAATGGCAATTTCTTAACATGAAATCAGTTCAAAGCTTTGCTAAAGATAGCACCATTCTGCATTTAAGCCAACTTACCTAAACGGAAGTTTAATCTCAAGGGGAAGCTTCCACCCCTCCACTTATAGACACTACACTCTTCCCTTACACCCAACAAAAGTATGAAAAATTCACTAAAGTATGAGGACTTTTCAGAGTTTTTGAATCCTGTCGCTGACTTGCGGTGTAGTCTTACTTTTTCTTGACTTGCGACTTGACTTTAGTTGAAGAAAAATGACTACGGAAGAAAGGACGGTTCCACGGTCCACCCCAGGTGCAAAATATTGTAGATACGAAAATATATACTTTATATCAACTTTCTTGGTTTATCTGGGATGAGATAACGACATCATCTCCTGTGGTGCCCTCAATCATCAAACCCTGGTGGCGAAACTGGACAGTGGACTATGTAAAGGAAGAAGGTTCCAATATTGTCGGGGAGCCTTAGAGTAGGCAATGAAGTTTGTTATCCCCGACGGACGGATTACCTGCGTTTTTGCTCTCAAAAAGCGCAGATTCTTCTATCGAACCCTAAAGTAATTTGGCTGGCTCCGCGCGCTTTTGGGCTTCGGTACGGTGTTTCATATCTTTAATAGTTCCGTTCCATTTATCTAAACAGTGCACAACCCGATATACAGAGTAACCTATAGATAGTTTACATAGTTTTCTGTAAATATCGGGATATTAATGCCCAACCACCGTTATTCTGTTATTTATAAGACAAAGTAAGTATCACCTATTTGGACCAGCCACCCTCACAGCAGATGTATTGTACTATTAATTATATAAACAGAGAGCGTTTGGGATGTCAGTTTCGCCATGCTCTCGAGACACACGGGGAAGATTCAAAACGATAGTGATAAATTATTACTCATTAAACTGAAGATACCTAAATGCTTCATTCTCATGCCCATAATTCTGAAAATGGTCCAAAATTTCAGGGGCTTTGACTCCTGGCCCCCATCTCGGATTTGCTTCTGAGCTCTACCTGGGGCCTCGAAGCGGGCCCTTGGACCCAGCATATATAGGCCTACTTTCTTCGGGCTACGCGTGTCATTTTTTCTGTCACCATTTTCTTCCCTTTAGTCGGCAAAACATGGTAAACACCACCATTCAGAATGCCCTGGCGACTCCCCTGCCTAAAGTAAGGCGAGCTGGGCATAGCCTTGAATTCAGCGTTGTCAGCAAAATTGTCCGTAATCCCATGGCCATGAGCTAAAAACCACCAAGACGTCCCATAGGTAAAAACACCAACCTACAACTTACGCAAAATTTTTAGGAGTAATTATAATCGTGCGAGCCAGGGGAGGGGAGATGGATGCCGCCCCTCCGCTTAGGGAGGAGGTGGATGCCGCCCCTCCGCTTATTTCTCGGACAGATTTTGAAATGAACTGGGCAACCTTCATGGGTAATAATTGGTATATGTCTGGCGAAAACGGCTCAGCTCCTGGAAGAAAACCGCGCAAGCCTAGGGCAGTAAAACAATAATAGAAAGTCAATCTCAGCGTTACCTGGAGGTCTTCTTATACGATAGTTTCAAATGAAAATAAAAACAACATAAAAATAAGCAACGATGTAGGAACGAATTTCCAAGGTCATCTATCCGTTTGACAGTTGTCCAATTCCTAAGATCTTGGAAAAGATCCCAAGGTCGGTAACGCTTTAAGGGAAATCTCCCATTGCCCCCTTCCCCCGGCCAAAAAAAGTTTGCAGTTTAGCACGGCGACTTCCTGGCCGGCATTTGACACTCAAGATAGAATAAAACAAAAGAATGAAACAAAATAGTTTTCAGTTAAATAGAATTATACAGTTAGACCACTCGACACCTGAATGGAAATTCGGTATTAGCCATTCACTGAGGAAAAGCTTCTCGTAATTAAGCACTGGTAGGTGCAAAATCCTGGCGCATAGTATAAATGCAACAAGAATCACTTAAAGGCATTAAAGCAGGGAGTGTTAGGAGCAACAGTTTTGGGTAAGCATGACGTATTATTATGCAGTGTAGCCACTGGTCACTCCGCAAGTTTTGAGGAAACCGATTTCATGCATAAAGTTCCATGGGGATAATAAGGAAAGTGATGAAAAATTGTCGAACAAGCAGTCACCCAGAATAAAAAGACATTTGTAAGTAATTCTTAAAGATATGTGGACATGCAACCAAAGCAACTGTTTGACTCATGTACGATAAAGTAAGATTAAATGATGAAAAATGTTGAAGTTTTTGAGGATATCTTCCACTGCGCTCAAGTTATACGGTCCTGTTATGATGTGGAGTGTTGCACAGTGTCTGCATTTCTTTTGTTAATCCTTTATAAATTATCTGTTTATTCCTTAGCAGCTATAGTCTCCAGCTGGCTTACGATAGTTAGCCTCTGTTGCCGTATTACTAGTTGGAGCTGCAGTACTAACGTCATCAAACAATAAAATGCAAAAGAAATCGGTGATTTTGCTTCATATCCTGACAAAAAATCATTACGTCATACAACACAAAAACATTTTAGTAATTTTCAGTAAGATTTTGAAGCACAAAAGGATCATTCAAAGGTATTTGTAGCCTCGTTGTCACTTCTGTAAATCACGAGCCATAACTGGTGTAGTGGCGGCAGACTCTGCCCGGAAAGCGGAGGATGGCGGGTTCAAACCCTCGGTGCGGCTCAATTTTTCTCTCTGGTATTTTCCTTGAACCTTTCTTTCTGTGATAAGGGCTATGCTCTATCTTAGGATTGGTATAAAATTCAAGATCTAATGTATTACTGCTTACACTTTCGACCTACATGCTAACTTCGATCTACCAATCTCGACATACTGATTATTCATTCCCGCTTCGGGACTACCATGGTAACAAGGAGAGAAAGTTGAATCGCGCGAGGCATTTGTAGCGTTGATGTCACTTCTGTAAATCACGAGCCATAACCCAGATAGCACAATTTGTTGGACCAACATTGGCAAATGGTCGGCAAATGTTGGCAAGCATTGGCAATAAGTTGTGTTGGCACATAAATGTTGGACCAACGCAAGACCAACCTATAGTCAACAACTGTTGTGCACTCTAACATTTTTCCAACGTTGGGCCAACATTTACCAAACAATTGTTGGGTTTCATTCATTGAACCAATGTTAGGCCAACATTATCCATCCAACAGTAGGGCTTTCTTCGGTCAAACAACATTGGGCCAACATATACCAACCAACTGTTGGATCACATATATTGAACCAACGTTGGGCGAACATTAGTCAGCCCAACTGTTAGGCCTTATTCGTTTAACCAACGTTGGACCAACGTGTACCAACCAAATGTTGGGCCTTACTCGTTAAACCAATGTGGGGCCAACATGTACCAACCAACTGTTGGGCCACATTCCTTTAACCAACGATGGGCGAACATTGCCCAGCCAACTGTTAGGCCTTATTCGTTTAACCAACATTGGACCAATATGTACCAACCAAATGTTGGGCCTTACTCGTTAAACCAATGTGGGGCCAGCATGTACCAACCAACTGTTGGGCCACATTCCTTTAACCAACAATGGGCGAACATTGCTCAGCCAACTGTTAGGCCTTATTCGTTTAACCAACATTGGACCAACATGTACCAACTAATGTTGGGCCTTACTTGTTAAACCAACATGGGGCCAACATGTACCAACCAAAGGATGGGCTACATTCATTTAACCAACGTTGGGCACACATTGCCCCGCCGACTGATAGGCCTTATTTTAGACATTATGTAAGAAACCAACGTTGAGCCAGTTTAAAGTTACCAACTGTTGGGAATCATATATTGAACCAACGTTGGACCAACACTTAAATTTTTTTTTGAAGTTTCTAAAGGCCGTTACTATCATACAGTAATAAAACAGTATCAGAGAATTTATTTACAGGCCTGTCAAAGCAGTAAATAGAGGTTCAAAATTCATCAGCGGCACTTTATCTGTGATATTATCATGTTAAATATAAAAGATCAATAGTGTATGTGACAATTTGAAAGAGTTTAGTTATAAGTCATCCCTCGACTGATGTGCTGAATCTAGAGAACACTTAAAAGTCGGTCTACAACCTATGGCTGGCCCAACCCGAACACTGGATTTTGGTGATGGATTGCTAAAGGCCCACATTAGTTTCGGTTGGCCAATGGTAAGCGGCCCAACATTGGCCTAACAATGTACCACTGAAAAAATACTGCTCTCCCAGATAGCACAATACATTGGACCAACGTTGGAAAATAGTTGGTAAATGTTGGCAAGCGTTGGTAATGTGTTGTGTTGGCAAAAGAGTGTTGGTCCAACTTAAGACCAACATTTTTTGCCGCCCGTACGACATTACAATGTGGCACTAACGTTGGACCAACGTTAAGCACCCAACTGCTGGATTTTATTTACTTATCAAACGTTGGGCTAACGTAAGACGGCCAACAGTTGGCTTTCATTCCTTTAACTGACGTTGGACCATCAAAAGTCAGCCAACAGTTGGGCGTAATTCATTTCACGAACGTTGAGCCAACGTTAAGCACCCAACTCTTGGATTTTATTTACTTATCAAACGTTGGGCTAACGTAAGACGGCCAACAGTTGGCTTTTATTCCTTTGACTGACGTTGGTCCAACAAAAGTCAGCCAACAGTTGGACGTAATTCATTTCATCAACGCTGAGCCAACGTTAAGCACCCAACTGTTGGATTTTATTTACTTATCAAACGTTAAGCTAACGTAAGACGGCAAACAGTTGGCGTTTATTCCTTTAACTGACGTTGGTCCAACCAAAGTCAGCCAACAGTTGGGCGTAATTCATTTCATCAACGTTGGGCCAACTTTAAGCACCCAACTGTTGGATTTTACGTACTGTACCAACTTTGGGCTAACAGTAGACGGCCAACAGCTGGCTTTCATTCCTTTGACTGACGTTGGATCAGCAAATGTCAGCCAACAGTTGGGTGTAATTCGTTTCTTCAACGTTGGCCCAAACTTGGATTTTATTTACTGCGCCAACGTTGGGCTAACAGTAGGCCTATAGACAAACTTCAAGTAGCTGCTTTACCTTGAACCGTCTTTGAACAACTTCCATGAAATCAACCGTTGGTTTATATGTCTTCAGCCAATATTGAGCCAGCCATATTTAGCCAACCGTCGGTAATTATGTAATTAACCAATATTTACCCAGTTTTAATTAAGTGACAAACTGTTGGGCATCACTATTGAACCAACATTGGACTAAATCCTTAAACTACTGAAATCTCTATAGGCCGTTTCCAATAATACCGTAATAAAACATTCACTATAAGAGACTTCATAGAACTGTCAAAGCAGTAAGTAGGTGTTCAAAATTTCTTCATTGGCGCTTACCTTAATATAATGTTAAATGTAGAACAGCAACAGCGCGTATGTGAATTGAAAGAGTTAAATTAAAAGTCACACCTCAACAGATGTGCTGAATCTGAAGGCTACTTAAAATTCGACCTACAACCCATGGTTGGCCCAACCCGAACACTGGATTCCAGTGATGGGCTGTTTAACGCTGACATTTTTTTTCGGTTGGGAACCGGTAAGTGGCCCAACATTGGCCCAACCATAGTCCACTTAAATAATATTTACCCGATCATTTTGGTATCAAGCCAACCTCACAATTCCTTTAATAGCAGCTGTTTCTAAATTTTACATTCACAGTGAACATTTTGCAAAATGTTTACTTTTCTAGTAGAAAGTTCTGCCTAGACAATTTAAGGAAAATGTTTAAATGCTAAAGAATTATGTTGGAGCACCAGGTTTATACACCTTTCATCTGAATGGAACATTCTGAATTTTTAATAGCAAATTTTTGTTTATCCCTCAAAACAGGTCTGATTGAAATCAATTGTGACTGGTAATGGTGAATTATTGCAGAAAATCATGCTTCTCAGTTGTACAATGCAACTAAACAAAGGAGAAATTGGAATATCATGAAAAAAGTTGTGTTATTAGGGTTAATAATAACAAAGACGTCTCACTAAATATATATAACAGCCAAACGAACATTCACATGATTTATATTAAAATCCTACTGCTCTTAAAAGTTGCTAGCTCGAGCATGTAAGTAGCAATGCTGGTAGCTTTTAAACTTGCAGAAGGTAACTTCTCTGAGATATTTCATTATGGTATCCCATAATGAGCAGTTATTGGAGGGAAGTTCTAAAAAACAGGCATACGTTGGTCCAACGTAATGCCAACTATGGACAACTTGTTGCTCCTTTGGTGCAACAGGTTGCAGGATTAACTTTGGAACAACGTTGCAACATTGTCAATTCAACATGTTGGGTGGACGGTGGCATAACGTTGGTCCATTGATTAAACAACATATTGGGCCAACGTTTTCGAAATGAACAGCCAACCTTCAAATAAAATTTTCCCAATGTGCTGCCAACAATACCTACAACATTCTTCCAACGTGGTCCATTGTAACAACAACATATTGGATAAAAGTTGTTGTAATGTTGGCCCTGTATTGCAACAACTTGCAGGATTAACATTGGCACACCGTTGAGCCATTGTCAATTCAACATGTTAGGTGGACAGTGGCACAACGTTGGTCCATTGCTAAGCCAATATATTGGGCCAACGTTTTCACAATGAGCAGCCAACCTTCAAATAACATTTTTCCAATGTGCTGCCAACAATACCTACAACATTCTTCCAACGTTGGTTCATTGTAAGAACAACGTATTGGATAAAAGTTGTTGTAATGTTGGCCCTGTATTGCAACAACTTGCAGGATTAACATTGGCACACCGTTGAGCAATTGTCAATTCAACATGTTGGGAGGACAGTGGCACAACGTTGGTCCATTGATAAGCCAATATATTGGGCCAACGTTTTCACAATGAGCAGCCAACCTTCAAATAACATTTTCCCAATGTGCTGCTAACAATACCTACAACATTCTTCCAACGTTGGTTCGTTGTAAGAACAACGTATTGGATAAAAGTTGTTGTAATGTTGGCCCTGTATTGCAACAACTTGCAGGATTAACATTGGCTCAAAGTTGAGCCATTGTCCATTCAACATGTTGGGTGGACAGTGGCACAACGTTGGTCCATTGCTAAGCCAATATATTGGGCCAACGTTTTCACAATGAGCAGCCAACCTTCAAATAACATTTCCCCAATGTGGTTCCAACAGAAACTTCAACCTTCTTCCAGCGTTGGCCCAACGTTTTTGTGCTATCAGGGAACTGGTGTAGTAGTCACAGACTCTGCCCGGAGAGCGGAGGATGGGAGGTTCAAACCCTCAGTGCGGCTCAATTTTTCTCTCTGGTATTTTCCTTGAACCTTTCCTTCTGTGTTAAGGGTTATGCTCTATCTTAGGATTGGTATAAAATTCAAGATCTAATGTATTACTATTTACACTTTCGACCTACATGCTAACTTCGATCTACCAATCTCGACCTACTGATTATTCATTCCCGCTTCGGGACTACCATGGTAACAAGGAGAGAAAGTTGAATCGCGCGAGGCATTTGTAGCGTTGATGTCACTTCTGTAAATCACGAGCCATAACTGGTGTAGTAGTCACAGACTCTGCCCGGATATAGCGGAGGATGGGAGGTTCAAACCCTCAGTGCGGCTCAGTTTTTCTCTCTGGTATTTTCCTTGAACCTTTCCTTCGGTGATAAGGGCTATGCTCTATCTTAGGATTGGTATGAAATTCAAGATCGAATGTATTACTGTTTACACTTTCGACCTACATGCTAACTTCGATCTACGAATCTCGACCTACTGATTATTCATTCCCGCTTCGGGACTACCATGGTAACAAGGAGAGAAAGTTGAACCGCGCGAGGTATTTGTAGCGTTGATGTCACTTCTGTAAATCACGAGCCTTAACTGGTGTAGTAGTCACAGACTCTGCCCGGATATAGCGGAGGATGGGAGGTTCAAACCCTCGGTGCGGCTCAATTTTTCTCTCTGGTATTTTCCTTGAACCTTTCCTTCTGTGTTAAGGGTTATGCTCTATCTTAGGATTGGTATAAAATTCAAGATCGAATGTATTACTATTAACACTTTCGACCTACATGCTAAGTTCGATCTACCAACCTCGACCTACTGATTATTCTTTCCCGCTTCGGGACTACCATGGTAACAAGGAGAGAAAGTTGAATCGCGCGAGGCATTTGTAGCGTTGATGTCACTTCTGTAAATCACGAGCCATAACTGGTGTAGTAGTCACAGACTCTGCCCGGAGAGCGGAGGATGGGAGGTTCAAACCCTCGGTGCGGCTCAATTTTTCTCTCTGGTATTTTCCTTGAACCTTTCCTTCTGTGATAAGGGCTATGCTCTATCTTAGGATTGGTATAAAATTCAAGATCGAATGTATTACTATTTACACTTTCGACCTACATGCTAACTTCGATCTACCAATCTCGACCTACTGATTATTCATTCCCGCTTCGGGACTACCATGGTAACAAGGAGAGAAAGTTGAATCGCGCGAGGCATTTGTAGCGTTGATGTCACTTCTGTAAATCACGAGCCATAACTGGTGTAGTAGTCACCGACTCTGCCCGGAAAGCGGAGGATGGGAGGTTCAAACCCTCGGTGCGGCTCAATTTTTCTCTCTGGTATTTTCCTTGAACCTTTCCTTCTGTGATGAGGGTTATGCTCTATCTTAGGATTGGTATAAAATTCAAGATCGAATGTATTACTATTTACACTTTCGACCTACATGCTAACTTCGATCTACCAATCTCGACCTACTGATTATTCATTCCCGCTTCGGGACTACCATGGTAACAAGGAGAGAAAGTTGAATCGCGCAAGGCATTTGTAGCGTTGATGTCACTTCTGTAAATCACGAGCCATAACTGGTGTAGTAGTCACAGACTCTGCCCGGAGAGCGGAGGATGGGAGGTTCAAACCCTCGGTGCGGCTCAGTTTTTCTCTCTGGTATTTTCCTTGAACCTTTCCTTCTGTGTTAAGGGTTATGCTCTATCTTAGGATTGGTATAAAATTCTAATGTATTACTATTTACACTTTTGACCTACATGCTAACTTCGATCTACCAATCTCGACCTACTGATTATTCTTTCCCGCTTCGGGACTACCATGGTAACAAGAAGAGAAAGCTGAATCGCGCAAGGCATTTGTAGCGTTGATGTCACTTCTGTAAATCACGAGCCATAACTGGTGTAGTAGTCACAGACTCTGCCCGGAGAGCGGAGGATGGGAGGTTCAAACCCTCAGTGCGGCTCAATTTTTCTCTCTGGTATTTTCCTTGAACCTTTCCTTCTGTGTTAAGGGTTATGCTCTATCTTAGGATTGGTATAAAATTCAAGATCTAATGTATTACTATTTACACTTTCGACCTACATGCTAACTTCGATCTACCAATCTCGACCTACTGATTATTCATTCCCGCTTCGGGACTACCATGGTAACAAGGAGAGAAAGTTGAATCGCGCGAGGCATTTGTAGCGTTGATGTCACTTCTGTAAATCACGAGCCTTAACTGGTGTAGTAGTCACAGACTCTGCCCGGATATAGCGGAGGATGGGAGGTTCAAACCCTCGGTGCGGCTCAATTTTTCTCTCTGGTATTTTCCTTGAACCTTTCCTTCTGTGATAAGGGCCATGCTCTATCTTAGGATTCGTATAAAATTCAAGATCGAATGTATTACTATTAACACTTTCGACCTACATGCTAAGTTCGATCTACCAACCTCGACCTACTACACACACACACACACACACACATATATATATATATATATAGGGAACGGTTGAGATATCTGTACCCAGAGTGTTCGATCCTTAAAAAGAAGAGCTAAACTATTATTAAAATCTAGGACACATACTCCTATACACGCATACAGACTGTTTCATACACTAGGTGTGCAATCATCAGTGCTATATATGAGACTAAGCTACTACTGTGCTCAACAAGCCCAGTGAAGAGAAATGTTAGTGTTCTCAAGTTACTGAATTCAGAAGGTATCTGTGCTGGTGTTTGCACTTTGACAATAGCTCGGACCTTTTGTTTATTATTAGACAAGCTAGTCGCTTAATAGGGGTAGTCCAACCATCACTGGCCACTACTATCAACGGCGATTAGGGACGAAATTACTAAAGATTATCCAAGACAATTGCCATCCACTTAGTGTGATTTTACATAATGCGGTTATTCCTAGAAGTGGCAGAATGAGATTACCCTACTCCAGTACTAATCGACACCTCTCCTCTTTCATACCTCAATGTATTAAATTTCATAATCTTACTTTCAAACGCTAGTTATTGCCTGGTTGGTTCCTATTGCTTATAGTTTTACTTTCTCTTAGTTCCTTCTTTTATCTTCTTTTATTTTCGTACTGTCGTTTACATGTATGTATTTTGTAATTTGTCTTAATTTCTTTATCTTACTTTCAACGCTATTACTTGCCAGGTTGGTTCCTATTGCTTTATAATTTTACTTTCTTGTATTTCCTTCTTTTATTTTCTTAACGTTGTCTGCATGTGTACATTTTGTAATTTTAGTGTTTTGGTACTGTTTTATGCGAGCATTCAGTTACCCTTGTGGGGTTTAATAAAGTTGATCTTATCTTATCTTATCTTTAGGGAACAGAGGTCTGGTCTCAAACGGATGAAGTACTTCTCTGCAAGGCATGAGTTGCAACGTTTTGTTGCTGGGTTGTAAGGGGCGGCTTTTGCAATGATGGACCACTTAATTGTGAACTCTTTGTTTCCTTTCCTTAGCTCCCAGATATGCTTGCTTAGTTCAGTGGAGTTTTTCTTGCTTTCGTTGTTAAATGAGGTTTTGTGGTTGTTTTATCTCTGCTTGAATTCATTAGCCGTAAGTCCAATGTATGACTCTGCTTTGTTGTCACTTATGACTTCTGCTTGTTAAATGACCCCTGGTTCCAGGCATGCTCCATTTAGGGGGAAGTCACTTGTTGATCTGCAATAACATTTCTTTTTGTCTGTGCCGCTGGGATCCTTGTCAGCTTTCCATTTGTTTAACTTCTTCTTATTGTCGCCCTGGATTATGGTTTTGATATTAGGCATGCAATTATGTGATATTTTTACTGTGCTTCTGTTGCATATTTTGTAGACAAAAGGCTAACAGTGAGCGCTGACAAAACTCGCAACTATTACAAAATGGAACCAAGATCCTACCAGTAACTTGAGAACACTAACAGTTCTGTTCACTGGGCTTGTTGAGCACAATAGTCTCCTATATAGCACTGATCAGGGCCGTAGCTAGGGTCATACGTTTCGGGGGAGGGGTTGTGAAGGTCCCAAATGGATATTTTTTCAACTGAATGGTAGCGCGTAAATTGCACCATTTTTTATGCGCCCTGCGTTTACATACAGCAGGGGGATCCTTCCTTTGTCACTCCATAAAGGTGCGTCGTGGGGGAGGGGTCACCGGGTGACCCCTCCTCTTTGAGAAATTTTTGTTAATTTAAGGTTGCTTAGATGCAAAATGGAGCTATCTTTGGGATATTTTTGGAGCTGATTATATATGGCTAGAAAATGTCCATAATGAAGTGAATTCTAATTTTTCCGACTGGTTTGATTCTTTTTCGAAATGAGTGGTGGCCCGTAATTGCATCTTCGTTCTTATGTGCGTCACGTTTGTATGATACAGCAGTGGTGATCCTTCCTTTGTCACTTCATAAAGGTTCCGTCCTAGGGGAGAGAAATTTTTGTTAAGGTAAGGTTGCTTAGATGCAACATGGTGGTATCTTGGGATACTTTTGGAACTGATCATATATGGCTGGAAAATGTCCATAATTTAGTGAATACTAAGATTTGGTTAGGTGAAAGTAGAAAGTATGTTGTCTAAGAGAAGAATACGTTGTCAACAAACCTCCTGAAGCCCCCATTTTGACTTCTTTAATGCCTTCTATTCTGGCATCTAAGGCCAGCATATACCTGTACAGGGCCTCCTGGAAGCTCTGGATCAATTATATAAAATGGGGCAATGACATAATGCTGATCACCTGGCATCTAAATAATGATATAGAGTATGACGCCAAGCACTTTACGTCTATCGTATTTTTACTAATTTTGAACGAAAATCCAGACGAACAGCTTCCAGCAATGGGGAATGGGCGGGAGGGAGAGTATAGGTGCAGAAAAATGATATCAGATCTCCCAGACAGGTAAAGCAAAAGGGGTTTAGGACTAACAAGCTCATTTTCAGTATGTACAACTAGTTTATGCTATAAAAGTTCAATGGTACGTTTGTGCTTATAATGTTCATAAGTGATACAACGTGGATTGTGAGGATTGCGCGCGAAGCGCGCCGAAATTTGGGAGTATACTTCACTGCCAAAATGAAAAACCTGCACGCAGGCTCAGTCAGGGGTGGTGCTTTGATTTGCCGACATGGGGGAAGCGCCCTGACTGGGGGCCAGCTACTCTAAGTCCCAACTGATGCAATGGGTGGTCGAACTCAAAATATAAGGCGTGCGAAGCGCGCCGAAAAATTTGGGGTTATATTGAAAAAAGATTTCACATTTTTGTTTTCATTAAGGAAAGTTAAAAATGTTTGGGTTTTTATTGAAGAACCTGGACAAAACCAAGAAATTTGTTCTGGTGACTGCATGGTCGCCGTCGGGATTACATTCTTCATCTTACCCATTAAGGATTCCCTAATTAACTGAAAAATCTTTTTCTTACAAAATATGTCTGCCAAGAAAGAAGAAAGGATCTTTCAAAAGTTAGGAAAAAGAGGAAAGAACTTCGCGACGATGCATTTTCGTGTCTCCTAGAATCACGCTTACACAGAAGAACAACATTTGTAGAAACGTTGAAATCCAATATGTTTGAAACGGGGGGGGGGGGGGTCACCACTAGATAGAACTACAGATGAAAGCGCGCGTAGCGCGCGAAAATTTTTTGAAGTTATAGAAACTAACGTTAAGAACTTACTGGCTACAAGCCTGATAAATAGACGTTTGGAATATTTCCTGAGTATATCTATGTCTTCACCAATATTAGTCTATTTAAAATTTTGCGCAATTTTGTGGGGCCCGGAATTTTTTTTTTTTTGGGGGGGGGGGGCTAAAGCGCCCTAGCTCCCATTGATTGTGTCTGGTATAATTACCTTAATAATGTTCATGAGATTGATTGTAAATCTTGACGCATACGCGCGAAGCGCGCCCAAATATTCATTAAATAAGATTTCCATCCATAATAAAACCTGCATTCAGAATCTGAATCGAGATACTTTCAATTGCTCAACAAACCAACATGCCACTCAAAAAGTCAGTCTTTTACCTGGTAATTTGTAAACAGCTTTCAACTTCTACTGTTGTGCTTCTCCGAAACTTGCTATCGGAAGATATTGATAATAAGAACAACACTGATGTAAGGTTTGAAGCGAGCGCAGCGCGCGAAAATTTTGAGAATATGAGAAGAATTTGCGAAAAAGGACAGTTTTGATTTCATTTTACGTCAGGAAAATAACGTTTGGTATTATTCTCACTTGGTTTAGTTGGAAAATATACACAAAGCTGAAACAGACTCAGTCGGAAAAATGTGCTAGACTGAGATATCAGAAATTCCAACTGACATTTTAGATTTTCCGACTATTGTCGCTCTGACGAACTTTGGGGGGGGGGGGGTGAGACACCCCCACACCCCCGGTCGCGACGGCCCTGGCTCTGATGATTGCACACCTAGTGTATGAAACAGTCTGTATGCGTGTATGTATGTGTCCTAGATTTTAATTATATATATATATATATATATATATATATATATATAGGGTCGAAATGCTGCGAAGCACTATAGTAGTATGTAGGTCGATAAAGGTTGTAAAAAGTGCTAAAAGTTTGCGGAAAATTCCACGACGTTTCGAGTATAGACTCTTCATCAGGTGGCAAAGAAATGCAACTGAACAACAAAGAAGTAGAAATAGAGAAGAAACACATTGAAGAAAGGCACGAAAAAACCGGTCGTACAGAGTCAACACGGTGTAAAAATGCGAAGGCTGCATAAAACTGGTAAAAAATAATGAAAAGGGGAACAAGTTAAAAAAGGTCCATTCTAATGTTAAGACCGTGTGGGGAGAGGGTCCCGAGCTTCATGATAAGCCGGTTTTCGGCGGTCTGACGATCACGGTCAGAACCTCTGCACATTAAGGCTGCGGTGACGGCCAAGTCTTTAGTTGAGCACGGTGATGGTGGGTTGAAATGTGTGGCGACCGGATAACCTTGAAGGACAATCAACTTCCTAAATCAGCAGCGTCACTACTCCACCCTTGCCCACAAATCTCCAATTTCTATCTGCTCCCCAAAATCCACAAGGCAAACAACCCTGGTAGGCCCATCGTTTCTTCCCACAGCTGCCCCACCGTTATTATTTCTGAGTTTTTGGACTCTGTTCTCTCCCGTTGGTATCAGCGTTACCGTCTTTTGTTCAAGACACTCCTCATTTCTTGAGACTTATCCAAGACTTTGAATTTCCCGAAAATTGCAGTGAACGTCTGCTATTCACCATGGATGTATCTAGTCTCTACACATCCATCCCCCACCATGCTGCCTTGTCAGCTATCCGCCATTACCTGGACCAACGACAAGACCCCCAAATTCCTACAACTACTTTCCTTCGCTTGACCGAACTTGTTCTCACCCAAAACTGTTTCAAGTTCAATGGGCGCTTTTTCCGTCAGGTCAAAGGAGTAGCCATGGGAACCAAAATGGGTCCTTCTGTTGCTTGCCTAACCATGGGCCACTTTGAAGAACAACTTTTTTCGCAGTATACCGGTGCTCACCCTTTCCTTTACAAAAGGTATATTGACGATATTGTGGGAGTGGCAACAGGGACCCGTCAAGATTTAGAATCTTTCATCCAATTTGTAGGATCCTTCAGTCCATTTTTGAAATTCACACATTGTATTTCTGACATTTGAGTGGTTTTCCTCAACCTTCAATTATCAATTTGCGACCGTAAAATCAAGTCAAAACTACATTTTAAACCCACCGATTCTCATAACTACCTTTTGTATCCATCCAACCATCCCAAATCCTGTACCAAATCCATCCCATACTCACAACTTTTAAGGGCCAGAAGGATTTGCTCAGAAGATTCTGATTTTTCAGCAGCTTCCAAAAATATACTATCATTCTTTGAGAAGCGTCAGTATCCCAACAAAACCTTACCGGTGCTCTACATAGAATCCAAGGAATCAACAGAGAGGAGGCCTTGAGTAAGAAATCTAACACGTCTACCAATCTACGCATTCCTTTGGTAATTTCCCATCACCCATCGTTACGCCCCATCATTCGTGCCATTTACAGGAATGTAGAGACCCTTCAACCTGTGATCTTTTCCCCGAGCCCCCCATTACGGCCTTCAGAGTTGAAAAGAACATTTCTAAGCACTTAGTTCGGGCTTCCCATCCACAACAACCAACTGACAACACCCCAGGTACATTTCCCTGTGGGCGTAGTAGGTGCAACACATGCCCAGTGGTTGGCAAGAACACACTCATTAATATTTTGGGTTCTAACAGCAACAAATTCAGTGTGAACCAACACTTTACCTGCACTTCCACAAATTTGGTTTACATTTTAGTTTGTGGACGTTGCAATTGCCTGTATGTGGGAGAAACCAAACGTCGGCTGGCTGACCGAATCACTGAACACCTCAGGTCCATCAAACAGAACCTTCAAGGTTATCCGGTCGCCACACATTTCAACCCACCATCACCGTGCTCAATTAAAGACTTGGCCGTCACCGCAGCCTTAATGTGCAGAGGTTCTGACCGTGATCGTCAGACCGCCGAAAACCGGCTTATCATGAAGCTCGGGACCCTCTCCCCACACGGTCTTAACATTAGAATGGACCTTTTTTAACTTGTTCCCCTTTTCATTATTTTTTACCAGTTTTATGCAGCCTTCGCATTTTTACACCGTGTTGACTCTGTACGACCGGTTTTTTCGTGCCTTTCTTTAATGTGTTTCTTCTCTATTTCTACTTCTTTGTTGTTCAGTTGCATTTCTTTGCCACCTGATGAAGAGTCTATACTCGAAACGTCGTGGAATTTTCCGCAAACTTTTAGCACATTTTACAACCTTTATCGACCTATATATATATATATATATATATATATATATATATATATATATATATATATATATATTATATATATATATATATATATATATAACCGATAAAATGACGACAATGAAACACAAAGTCAAAATTGACATACGAAGTACAAAACAAGCATTTAATTGAGCTTGGAAATTTTCGGTTCCCCTGGAACCTTCTTCCGCCAAGATAGACTCAAGACTAATGCACGCAAGAGTATATTCGAGGTAAATGTACAGGTAATGATGAACAGACAACAAAGTAAACAAACATTAATCGCTCAAGAATCATTGTAGAATGTGTAATGGTTGAGAGGGCTCAAATATCTATTGAGCCCGTTGGTGTGTGTATTGAATTTAAGGATAAAGCTTAGTTCTGTATGTTTGTGGTGTCGAACAGAATGAAAGTTTGAGCCAAGCAGGACACATTTCAAATTTCGGAGGGAATGGTTGGCCAATGTTAAGTGTTCGGCCACTGGAAAACCTCGTGTATTGTCGCGGATAGACTTCTTATGATTGTTAAACCTATAGCGAAATGTACAATATAGTAAATAGACCACATTCTGAGAATAACAGTCAAGATTGGGGGGTCTAATGGGGAATTTTAAGTTAGGAAGGCAAATGGGTGAACCCAGGGACATGTGCTCACAAATTTGGCACCGGGGTTTATGACAAGATACGTTTCCTAGTTGTGGTTTGAAAGGTGAAAGTTTCGAAGACGTAATCAATTGACGAAGACTGGGGGGTTGACGGAGGGCTAACAGGGGTGGCTTGGTGAAGGTGTTGGAGAGGGAAGAATCACTTTCAAGAAGAGAAAAATCTTGTTAAATCGTGCTTGCAAGGGAATGGGTGAGTGGGTGGTGTTCCAAAACCAGAGAAATGAGATCGCTGGTCTTTTTAGATTTATAGGTAAGAAGGTCCTCCAATTTAAACTTGTTAGCTTTCTCTATACCCTGTCTAATGACACTCATGGGATAACCGTTTGAAAGAAGAAAGTGAATAATCTTAGAAATTATATATATATATATATATATATATATATATATATATATATATATATATATATATATATATATATACGAACTGGTGTAGTGGTCACAGACTCTGCCCGGAAAGCGGAGGGTGGCGGGTTCAAACCCTCGGTACGGCTCAATTTTTTTTCTCTGGTATTTTCTCTGAACCTTTCCTGCTTTGATAAGGGCTATGCTCTATCTGGGATTGGTATAAAAATATGCAAGATCGAATGTACTATTTACCTTTCGACCTATATATATATATATATATATATACAGTATATGAACGTAATATTTCGAACGCCTGTGGCTCAGTGAGCGTGTCCTAGCGGGAAAAGAGTGTTTGCCTACATGTGTGGTTGGATATAGTCTGAGAGTAGTGGTGAATTAGGGGAATCCCCTCATTATGCTCAAAAGTGAAATGTATTGACCTGTACACTGTCGCTACGCATAGTATTATGTACAGTTAAGGGCTGCTGTTTACAGTTAATGTACAGTTCTACAAGCTACGGTACTGTGCTTTTGGTGATTTTAGAAAAGAGAGAATTAACTGTTCCTGACACCGATTTCCTTATCCAAAAGACAGTCACTCACCCTCTCCTCATTTCAGGTGTCCTGGGGAACCTGTAGGTCAGATGTAACAAAAGATTCATTACGTATCTCAAACATACTGTCAGTCGTTATGGAACGGTATTAATGTCCATGTCGTTTGTGTTGTTTTTTCTCCTATACTCATGTCGCAGTGTGTTGAAAGCTCAAGAAAGTATCCTGACAACAATGACATACCGCGAATTGGTTCATGAACCTTACGGTGCGCATTTATTCAGGTTATCAGTGAGTGAGTGGAAGGGTAAGACGTAACTTGAAATGCTTGCGTCTCACGCCCAGTGTCTACAAAATGATCTGACCAAATGATAAGAACAACGATGTTACCTTCAACTTGCTTTATCTCAAGTTGGTATATTGTCGTAACTCAAGGCGGTAATTAATAATTCATTAATTTCTTAATTCAGTTTATGTATTTAGTCTATACAATTAGAGTGTTGTCCCACTACCCGTAAGCTTTTGATAAGGCAAAGATGGATAGGAGCCTTTTTGAAACGGCGCCACACACCCAGCAGACATATTGTCGTTTTGTATTAGAATGACTTGAAATAGAGATATACTTCATCAGAATCGTTGAACTCAAAGTGACAATAATCAGAACAGGATCTAGAATACCACGTTGGAAGTGTGATCTAAATAAACCGTAAGTAGTGAGTGTCCCTATTAAGTTAACGAGTATAGCTAAACGTCTAATTGTTATATTGCAAAATGGCACTAAGAGTGATTTACATAATGTCCATATTGTATTTTCGAGCGCTGCGTATCAATACTATGTATTGTTGTGAAAGGTGACAAATGCGCTCCACAGGATTCTTCTAGCGATACGAAAAAATAAAGACCTTATCTATTTATTTATATATTGCATAAACTTACTTGCCCAGGAGAAAATTCCAGTCAGCTAACGGGTATATGTGGTGTCGGGTTTTAACTGGTTCTAACTATTTCTGTCAGGTACCAGTTAAAACCAGACACCAAATACCCGTTAGCTAACTTGAATTTCTCCTGGGTGCTTAACATGAGGTCATTTTGTGCTTTTTTTTTTGTTTTGTTTAAGCTGTGTATTCCGTCTCGATTCAGCAATCGACTGGGGTTGATTGATATTTGTTTCCTTTATGACATATTTTACAGTCAACATTCTAGTCTTTACAAAGGGGCTGAAATAAGTATTAAGTGGTGCATAAATTTCTGATTTCTGAACTGAACATCATCAGCAAATAGGTAGCGTGTTTCATTAGTCAAAACTAGAAAAGTTAACTACAACATTAGAATGCTTCATAAGTGTTAAGAAAGTATTTGCCCACAGTGGCTCAAGGCTATTAAGGATGGGTAGATAAAAATATCTTCAGTGTTTAACAATATTAGCCACGACTTTCTAACTAGTTATTCAAGAAATTATTCAATACCACGCAGTGTACTATGTAACCTTTCAGTGCCCACATCAATCGCCACTCTTTAGGATTTTGTAGCTTGTCTCTTAGTCGTTAATCTTCTTCCTTGACATCATATCATCGTCTGAAGTTTTTAATAGTCTAGTTGTTATGTTTTGTTGTTTTTACTGTCTTACCTATTTTATCTGCAATCATGTAGGCTAGTTAACCGTAAGTGTTTTGCAAAGATTTCCCATACCAGCTGACCAGTATGTACACGTACCGTACCATACTGTACTGAACTAAACAGTACAATGCAATAACACACCGTGACATGGTATGCGGCACACTGTTTATACAAGAGGAATTTGCGACAAATGTTTGGTCACCGATGAAACGGGGGTTTAGGGATGGCAGTTTTATTTTCTCTAGTTTATCTTTTGCACAACAGCTAACATTCCCTTTGCAACTACCATGACAGATCAATCTTATGGCGCGCATTTTAAGTGAAGAAATAGAACCAGGCCCGTAGCCAGGAATTCTGATATGGGGGCACCGACACCGCATAGAGGGGCACCGAAGAAGATCATGTTTGTAGTCAGTAGTGCCACCATATGATTACAGTTGTGGGAACTACAGGGGATGATATCTCAAGTTTACCACAGATAGCTTGAAAGTATCGGTTTTACTTGTGCACATACACGCGAAGCGAGCGAACTTTCACTCTTCTGATGGAAATTTTCCCCTCCTTTTGCAATACAGAGACGTGGAAAGTCTCCACAAGTGAAGGGAACAAGACTATGATCACGATGATGCTCCTTCAGCTCCGCAAGCGCAGGTGAAGAGTTGCGGAGTACTTTGCAAACGGCGAGGGGACCAGGGGCTGCCATTAGGCAGGCTTGGTGTGGTCCAGTATGATTTTGTTAGGACCCAAAGGGAAATTTTCCGAATGTATGGGGAATTAACAGAATGGAAACACTTTGCATGGAGCTTTGAGCAAGATTTTGAATGACAGTGAGAGCACACCAATCTCTTCACAGTTCACAATTAGATAGTCATTATCATATTTCTACTTTGAACGAAATTTTGCATGAACAGGAAAAGTAAATTTTGGAGTAAATTTGTGGTACGAGTAAATTTAGCTTTATACCATATCCGTCGCGTTATGAATGTTACTCAAGGTACTAGATTACTACATGAAAGCCCCTTGATGTCCGGCGTCTCACTTGTAAATGTAAATTTGAAAATCACTTTCCATCACAGAACAGAACAATGGCCGCCAAGGAGCTTAATTCTGCTGAAAAGAACATCTTGCTGGAAGAAAGATATGTTGATTATGAGGGTGCTGCTAATCTTAATGTTTATATTTTTGGATACAATCACGAAGGAAGAGATCAAGTGTGTTATATGTTGGAGTCTCTTCCTAGGGTTTTATCGATACCACAGTTTACCGTAACCCTTGTGAACGAGTCTATGACAAGATCAGAAATAAGTGATGGGTTTTGCACTGCTATTCAGAAGATAAAGACAAATATGAAGACCCAGGAGGACACCGCCATCGTTTTCGTGATGGTTATGAACCCAAATATTCATAGCAAAACCAAAGGAGAGAAGGACACAGTTTCCAAACTGCTGGTATGTATATAATAGCATTAGGCGTGCTTTACCAATACTTAAGAGAAACTATAAAAACAAGAGGGCAACCCACGAAGTTATATATCTTATCGCTAGCACACCCACTAGCCTATAAACTGGAAGACGTACGTCAATGTGGAATATACGACTTGGGGGTCACGTGATGTTGATTAGCTTATACTCAAATCGATTCCGCTGCCCAAGACACGTGTATCCAGAAGTAAAAAGAAATAATGTAACGCTGAGGCAATACGCTAGTCAGGGTTGTTCCCATTACACTTTGAAAGTAACTCGTTATAGTTACAGTTACTTCCATAAAACTAACTCGTTACAGTTACTAGTAACAATGTTGAAAAAGTAGCTAGTTACAGTTTCTTTTGATTGAATAGTAACTAGCTACATAGTAAATGTAACTAGCTAGTTACTTGGAATGTACTGTATGGTACCTCGTCCGAGTAGGAGCTAGGGGACATCAGACAGTAAGAAGGGGGCAGATGAGAGGAATGACGCATCCTCATTTGTGCCGGTTTGCCTGAGGTTTACCTGAGTTACTTCCTAAAGAGAGGCAATGATCCCAGCTGATCTTCACTTGGGGTCCAGGCAGAGGCGCCACTTAACTTGCGGCGGCAGTACCGTGTCGCCGTCGGAGCTTATGCGTACTATTTGTTAGACGAACTTGGTTTATAACAAAACGTTTTCTAGTCAGTACGATAATACTACATTAATGATAGAAATCTGTATAATCAGAAATTTTGAGAGGTTAGTGGCTATTAAAGGGGAAGAGCGGTGTTATAGCACTGATAAAAGTCTGTACTCCTCGAGGTAATTTAAGTGTGGTAATACGATGCCCTGTAATTGTAAACAATAAATAAAATTTTAAAACGTCACGGTCTAAAATGGGGCTAGACAATATTTCCCAAAGAGAAAAATTCAAGTTTCACTTCGTGTTGCTGTAAAAAAATGCATAAAACTGTTGAGACTGTGTAATTTACACATATAATAGAGATCATGCACCGCCTTTTCCTTCACAAGTTGGTAAAATTTTAACTCGGACACCTTTCTCCTCTTTCTATCAGTTTTGTTGGGGTAACCTTAACGCCATTTCTTAGACCAAAGTCACTTTTACTTCAGTGTGAGGAGTTACTGATATTGCAGAAAGTGTAGCATAGCCTGAATTCATACGTTTCATGAATCAAATAAGGATATCATCTCTGTTAAATTAAATACATGAATGGAGGCAAGGTAAACACCGAGGCTTGCATTGGGACCGTGTATGAATCAGGGCTCCAACGCTTATGTCCAGAAGTGTATGGTCACACACAATCAACATATACCGGTACTGAGAGGGGCCAGACAATGGAAGTGAGTCCAAGCAGTGACTTCATTAATATTGGACCTGTACAATAGTTTTAAAAAATCCTTTGTATAATTTTCTATACATAAGTAGACGTCTCGCAATCGGGGCCACTGGAATCAGAACTGGCTGTAACTCAAATGGTGTCAGGATCGGGACAGGGCCTGCTGCCCTGGATCGGAGTTGGTTCCGACTTGGCTCTGTCTCGGATAGAACGGACTCGAGTCCTGCCCTAAAGTCTCAAAAGACAACGATTAAAATATTCAAAGTACTGCCTCAGTCTGTGTGTAGGCGAAACTGTTTCTCACCATGGAAGTACTACCTCGGACTTCCATGTTCTCACGTTGCACTAACGCCACTGACTCAGGGAAAAGTTTGCCAGAGGACGGTTTAGTATTCATCAACGAATCCTACAAAGACTCAGTCTAATAGACAGTACGCAATGATTTGTGTAAAAAATGACTTGAAACACAAAGAAAGATGTAAACTTAGTTATAATACTGATTAAGGAGTATGAACTAACACACTTGTCAAATGCCAAACCAGTCGACAACCAAGTGGCCTTGCAGGCTTGAGTATGTTCATCTGATACCAACTATTGATTCTAATCGTGATTAAACTTTGATGTTGGTGCGGACGATGACGGTAAATACAGAGATGAATGATAATTATATCAAAAATTACATTACTATCAGTAGCAACTTTCTGCTGTACTAGTCCAAGGAAAGTTAAATTAGAAGTCATTTTGACCATTTGTAACGGGAAAGTAACGGGGCAATTACAGAATTACAGTAGAAAAGTGATTTTCGTTAAATTTGATTTTTGACCTTTACTTCCAGTATTTATTGTGGCACAAGGATTTTAGCTAAAGCAGACTACCGTCCCACCAAGTTTGAAGAAAATCAGCCATGTCGTTTAGGAGATATTTACAAAACAAAAGTGCGGACAAAAACATCCACAACACACACTCATACGGACACGTTTTGACCCTGCTTCAGTTACGGACTTCTACCCACACTAGGGTAGTAGGGCACACCACCATGCGTTAGCCCCGTCGTTCTAGTAACTTAGGAAATTTAACTGTTACCATGGCAAAGGTTACTACTGCATCTGGCCGTGCCGTTTACAGCCTAACGGCTAAAGTAACTACAATAACTCATCTGATCATCCTCCTCACAGAGCGATGAGATAAAAACACTCACGAGAAAATTGTAGCCTGATTTAAGTGAAGGTTTTAAAAGTAAATTTCAGATAGATACCAAAATTGTTTTTTTTTATTTACAGCCATAAGTATTTGTATATATATATATATATATATATATTTATATATATATATATATATAATAAGACTTGAACTGTTATAACGCAGCAATTCCTGCATTGTTTTGACTTGTGGTAACCACTTAACACTGTCAGTTTTCCTAGCCGAGTTTTGCCGTGCCCAATTTTATTGTGTATTTTTTAAATTGTACGTTTGGCCGTGTCAACGATCAGTTGCATTTTTGCCACCTGATGAAGGGTTTAAACCCGAAACGTTGTGGAATTTTTCACAAACTTTTAGCACTATTTACTACTTCATTTTTACCTATATATATATATGAAAGTGACGAACAAGAGATGAACAATTCTATTTCCTGTCTCTGCCACAGAAAACAAACATTTACTTTAAATTCTGCATTTTTCCATATTTATTGGCATGGTACAATGATGAATGGTAGTCAATACCACTGTCTCAGTGCCACTTCTTAAGGGGATTTTCATGACATACTTTCCTGCTGATGTAGGTAACTATTCAGTTACAAATAAAATATACTCGTCCATCGGACAAGTTCAAAGAGAGAAAGTGGTTGTCCGATGCAAGTTTTACCCGTCACGGACGATCGGACGAGTGCTAAATTTCAGCCCTGAATATATATATATATATATATATATATATATATATGTATGTATGTATATATATATATATATATATATAACCCTAAATGGTAACTTTGGGCGACACGGTAAAAAATGGTCACTTTGGGCGACAACCAGTTAATTAAATATATTTGCATATTCATGCAGGTAAAAATTAGACAAAAAATACCCTAATGATCTTCAGGAACGCTTTCATATTGAATATATATCCAATTACCTGTACGACGTACGCACAACGTTTTATTAAATAAAACAGAAATAAATTGGTATTGCGCAATAAGGGTGTGTACACCTAACATACCAATTTTTCACATGCATGATATGCACCCCCAAATTTCAATAGTTAATTAATACATAATGGGATTCTAGTGCAACTTACCTATAGTAACCCCAAACAGAGGGCGCTAGGATACTTTTATATATTTCAAAACTTTAGGCGACACGTATATGTACACCTAATGTCAATGTCGCCTAAAAGTACCATTTTTTCACCCGATATGTCGCCTAAAGTGACCATTTAGGGAAATATATATATATATATATATAAACTTGTGTATTCTTGAGACTTGTGCAAAATTTGTTCTCCAAAGTTCATTTTTATTTCCGCAGTTTTCTGTATTGGCATATTCAACGGATAATTAAGAATTTGAATTCATATGTTTCTGAAACATGCAATCTAACAACTGAGCTAACAACCAGAATTTCAAGATTTTTAAATCATTTCATTGAATTTTTGTTTGAATTTTCTTGAAGAAAATTATGAAGATAGTTATTCCCGTACGTGTTCTCCTTCATTCTTTGTATGAAGTATTTTAACGTATGTTGCTTTTACTTTTCAGAATGAGATTGGGCCTGAAATATCGGTTCGTTGTGTCCTTGTGCTTAGCAATGGCAAAGAAATGTTTAATGATGGTACAACTTTGAAACATCACTACAACGATGTCGTCAGTAAGAAGCTGTGCATGTGTGATTTGTACGAAAAAATGTACCCAAAGATCATCGCCATCGACATAGAAGATGTTTCTGAGAACAATGATATCCAACGAAAACAGATGTTGTCATTGCTGCTTGCTTCTGGTGCAGGCTTTGATAAGCCGGTTTCTCATAGGGACAAAATTACAACAGCATGGATTATGAAAGTAATAACTTTTGGTAGCGGTTGGGTTTTGGCTGTGTGGTGTATTTGTTATATCACTTTTGCTTGCAAATAAACCATTGCAGAAAGACAGTAAGTCTTCCAGGTCAGCTAACTAGATCATAAACGCTTAGGAAACGTAATTTCTGATCAGGTTATTCAGTTTCAAACATTTAAGGTATTATATCATATGCTAGTCGCGCCTCTTAGAGAGAAAAATTTCGTTTGTTTCTTAGTTTTAAATGTAGTATAACTAAAGCACGCTGTTCACTTCGGAGTTTTGTTTTCACCTTTGTCCTTTGCCGCTTAAATGGTTGATAGGAAAATAACAAGCACAATATTGTGCACAGAGAATTTAGGCTGTCATACAATAAAGAGCATGATACCAAAGCACAGTAGCGTAACTGGGGTGCTTGAAGTGGGGGGGGGGGCAGGGATGAAAATAAGGTAAATGTACCGACAGCATATAGTCAATGTACCGACACTTAGTGTCAAAGGGTTATCACTTAACAAGTCACCCCCGCAGCCGTCACCCCCCATCCACCCAGGGGTGGCGCCAGGCCTGCCCGACGGGAGGGCCAGAGACTCGAAGCCTCGGACAGCTCCGATCCCCCCGAGAGGTTGGTGAGGAAGAATTTGAAGAAAACCTGTGTACTTTACCATGTCATTGCGGTGCATATATTGCTTAAAATTTGTATATATTTACTAGAGGAAAATAGTTCCACGCCTATTTAATGTTTTTGCCGGACTCTAAGCTGTGAAAAAGCGCGTGAAGCACGCGAAATTATTTTGGGAGAGCCTATACACTAAACAGAATCTGTGCCTATTCAAAGCTTACATAGTTCAATTGTCCTAGCAGTTGGGCCCTATAGGACACAACTTATATTTTACTTCCTCCTCGAGTCACTAGACGCACCGCAAGACACATACAAGCAGACAAGAGAACATTAACTAAGTCTGGCGAAATGAGATGAAATTCCCAACATTTACATTATTCCATGTATTCTACTTATGAAGTTACTTGAAAAGATGAAAAGGGGTTGTAGCCTACTATATTTAGCTATATATAAGTAACGGATCTGAGGACCAGTGGATATTTTAGGCACGCTTCATAAAGCGTGTCTAAAATTTTGGTTTTATCTCAGAAATGACCCTTTTTGGAAAGCCAATATAAACAAATTGACCATATGTGGCGACATAATTTTCCCGACAGGGGGCCGGACCATGCCAGCAACCCCAAGTTCCGTCAGCTTCTTTACCGAGGGTGTGGTGAGAAGTAGATATTAAGGTGCCTGAATATCCCATGCCATTGTAGGGCATATTTTGCACAATATCACTTATCACTTCAAGAGCCGACTTGGGCACTGATAGTGTTCTTTTGAGTCTGAATCGTGAAATTGCAAAGCGCGCGAAAATTTTAGTAGGCTTACACCAAAAACATACGTAATTATTAAGAACAATAAAGGAAAAATAACAACTGTAGGGGTTGTAGACCGTATCGGGGATAACATACATTTTGTCGAAAGCATCTGGACTGCCCGATGGAATAGCCAAACTTTGCTCCGTTAGTCGCTCACCAACTAACGCATGACACACTCGAGAGAACGGCAAATAGTTTTGCGATATGGGATGAAATTTACGACCTCTACATAACCTGTGAGCTCTGCCTACATGTTACTTAGTAAGGGTGACAGGACTTATGCAATCTATGTGGAAAGGAACTATTGAAGAAACTGGAGTGACCCTACAGCGCGCGTAGCGCGCCGAAAATTTTGGGTTCTAATTAGAGAAATTGTCCTCTTGAGAGCAAAGACTGGTAAACCGTCGGGGAGACTAGTCGTCGTTCACACCGGGCGGATGTAAACGACAAGATCAGCAAATGTACCGACAGACCATTCCAGGAAGCAAGTGGGGGAGGGGGAGATCGCCCCCTGCCCCCTTCAGTTACGCTAGTGCCAAAGCACCAAATACTCACAAAGGATTTAAGGCTATGTGAAGCCTAAGTCAGAATACGTTGTTGACAACCAAGCTTTGTTAATATTGTAAGAATAAACGATCCTACATTATTATTTCTGCGTAAAAAAGAAACGTTCAAATTTCAAGACGATATTTCAATATTGATGAGTAAGGATAGGCCTATAACTACAGTAATATCGAAAGGCGGGGGATAGGTGTCTGTAAATAGGACTTTAGTAACTCAAGGACATCTTGTGCAATGTCAAGGAAAAGATGCTTTCATTGGCACCTTAGTTATATTGATATGGGCAAACTACTAAATGGCATACAAGAACAATCATAATGTTCGAATACTTTTGCGATACCTTTCTAAAGGAAATTAATGAGGTCTAAGACTCCCCACGAAAAGTCCTACTACACTTCGGCACTGGGGTATAAGAAAAGTAAGCAGTGGCAATATCGTAATGGGGTCGCATACAAATATACTTCACCTGTCTCTAAATCCGACCAGTACAAACAGATCCCAATAAGCTGGCTGTAACAGGCATGGATCCAGGTATTTCGAGGTAGTGGGGGCACGATAGCTAAAGTCAATTGGCTTTTCCGTAATAAGTGTCCTTTCTTTGTCATTATGTCCATCGGGTAAACAGCGACATTAAAGTTCAAAGGGCCTCGAAATTCCTTTTAAGACATCCTTTCCATGGTGAAACTCAGGCTTTGAGCAGCGCTTTGAGACAATACAATTTCCATACAAAATGGGTCTACCATCGAGAAAAGTCTGCTTCAACAATGCTTAGTCATTTGGTAGGGAAGACTAATATCTTTTTAATATGTTTATCTTTTTAAAGCTAGTGACACTGGAGTATTGGATAGATAGCATGCCTCAGTATTATTCTTCTCCGACTAAGATGGCCAACACAAAAGCCATGTTCACGGTGGTCTCATATAGAAAGGCTGCATGAAAGACTTTTTCATCATGGTCACCTTAAGGAGCAAGAAGTACTGGAACTTAATTTCATGTGAACATTTTTAGTTTCAAAGTTTGAGAATTCATTTTATCATGGTAAGCGTTGCGAATATAGTTACTTTCAGGTATCTGGATAACTATCAATTAGTTTTAGACCATATGGTAGTAAGTACTGAAAAAATCAGACTTATACACTGTTAATTTACAACGTTCAATGGTTTTCCACCGACCATTGTATATTAAGTAACGTTACTTGGGATCCAAATTTCAATTATATTAAGAGTTCAATCAAGTACATCCGTACGATAATAACTTAATCCATGCTCATGTAGTTGATACTGCTTGAGCTGAGTGGCTAAAATGTTTCCCTCAATATTCAGTTCACAATGACGAGGTTTATTCCAGTATTGTACATCCTTGATACCTGTAGACGCAGTGGTAGAGCCAGGTGAGAAACTGGGGGTGGTCCCCGTCGGGAACGACTTTCCCTCCCCCTTCGGAAGACTCCACCCCCCCCCCCTCCGTCGGGAAAGTTTTCCAATTTCTTCGGTTAGCCGTAATGGTAATATTAAATATGAAGTCCCCGACGACGGCCAGTCGCCCTGACGATTGCCTTGATTTTGCTCTAAATTAGGGCAAATCCTTCACTAAAACCTCAAAATTTTTCCAGTTTTGCTTAAAAAATTTGCTTTACAGAACTCCAAAATTGTCAATTTTTTTCGAACTGAAACTCCAAATTTCGTTATGCTTAAATTTTTCTTCCGTTGTCTTTCGGGGCTGTGGATTGCTGCCTCCCCTATCAGGGAGCTTGGCCCCCTGTCAGGCAAATCCCGGTCTACCCCTGTGTAGTCGTTTCTGTTAAATGGTAGAAACCCGAATTACTTTATGACAATTTGAAAACTCAGGAAGAAGGAGTTCATCAGTTTGGAACATCTACATGAATTTCAAACCAGGGAGGTGTAAGGGATGGAGAAACAACACTTGTTCATCCTTTGAAACTAGGTGTTTTGCAGACACTTAAGCTTCGCATTGTCTGTTTCCTGAAATTTCTCTAAAACTTTGAGGGATTAGGCAGTGAAAACAATTGTTCTTGTCGTCTGCTACATCTGAGGGAGCTCATAGGAGGACATCCCCCATTAGCATCACATTGCCAGCCGTCAAGGAGAGCAAAAGTTATTTCAACTTGTGCCGCCAGGTGCCACGTTTTAAAAGGGTACAGTGTATCTTTTTATTACTTTTTGAACATAGATACATTGTTCGCTATTTCAGGAACGATCCGGAAACGTTTGAAAAGTCATCATCAAAATTTAGACTCCGATTGGTTTTCAAACCGGTATATTCCTTTCTTTATGCTGAAATTAGAATAATAATGGAATTGTGTAATTTAAGAGCGGGTGAACAGTCGTTTTGATCAAAAACGGTGAAAACGTTTCACATTTATCCGCTGCGCAGTTATCTTCAAAGGAACATCTTCACAATGGTCTTTGTTACAGGATTACTGCGCTTTGAAAGAGGGAGATCATCATTAAGAAGGAAAGTCAACAAAAATCAAACAATACGAACAAAGAGACCTGTCAGTCAAATTTGGCTACCTGAAAAGGATTAATTTATTCCCAAGTACATATTGTCTGACAGATTTGGTCGATGTTTCTCCATCTCTCACAGCTCCCTGTTCAAACCTAGTAGCAAGTATAGGTCTTCTCAAGATATTCCTTTTTGAACATAGTTTATTCGTAAACTTTGATACCTTAAATTGGTTACAAACTGTCATGGAAGTTAGCAAATGTTTACAGTCTTTTTAAAATTCTTTATAATTGATTTGTTCTTGGCATGTGGCGTTCTTGGAATGTACGGATCTATCCAGTAAAAAGCTTTTCCATGTAAAGATATGATAGCTTACACGAAGTAAATGACATTCCACACAACATTACCAACATTACAAAAATGAGGAGAAGAATCTGCTAGAGCATATAGTTCCCTTGAAATTTACTTTATCATAATTGGTGTGATTAGACTTATGCTGATTTAAAGTGAGACACAGAATAAACTATATAATCTTTACGATTTAAAATTGAAAGGTATTATGGTACGGTCTAGGGCAAGATGGGTTGAAGCGGGGAAAAACACCAGGTATTTTTTAAAATCTTGAAAAACGAAATAAGAATCGAAATGTTAATCGTTGCATCAGTCGGGATGATGGTGTTATGATGGTGTTATTGTTACCTCCAGTGAAAGTATTCTTTAGTAACTGAAAATGCTTTACAAAACTTTATATACTTCCGAGAATATAAATCTAGGCGACTTCTTTGATGATCTTGTCTTGGAGAAAAGATTGTCTGATGATGCTTCTCAGCATTGCAATGGGCTTTTAACTGTTGATGAGTGGTACACTTTTTGAATGGTATGTCATTGAATAAGTCACCGTGTAGTGACGGGTCGCGGAAGCTGCCTGGCGCTGGGGGTGTCACTACCACACGACCAGAGTTGTAAGTAGTTGTTTGTAAATTCGGTAATGTTTGTAAATTCGGTAATGTTTGTAAATTCTGTAAATAGTTTTTGTACTTGTGTTTAACGTCAGTTCCGGAATTTGTTTGGGACTTTGTCCCCTTCGTGTCCGTTTCCAAGCACGTAAAAACCTCGGGTAGTGACGGTCTATCAGTTAACTTGTAAAAACACTTTTGGTATTTAATTGGCCAGCTGGTTGTAGATGCCTTAAACGAGCTCTCTTCTGAGCAACGGCGAGGTATTATAACCCTTATCCTGACGCCTGGAAAAGACACAAAATTTCCGAAGAATCTCAGGCCAATCACTCTGTTAAATGCAGACTATGAAATTGGTACAAAATCTATTGCAAATCTATTAAAGGCTACCTTGCCGTCTGTTATTGGGTTCAACCCGACTGGTTTTATGAAGGGGAGATTTATACGGGGAACATTAGATCTTCTTCAGTACTGCCAAGAGAAAACAAAAAAAAAAAAAAAAAAAAAAAAACTGGGCTTCTTTTCTTGTTGATTTAGAGAAGGCATTTGATAAGTTACAATGGGCCTTTATTTTTAAAACCTTACACGAATTCAATTTTGGGGGAGTTTTGTTAACTGTATAAGGACATTTTCTCTTAATGGTAACTCTTGTGTTTGTAACAATGGTTACTCTTCTGGGAATTTTGGGTTGAACAGAAGGTTAGGCAAGACTGTCCACTTAGTCCATATCTTTTTATCCTGTGTATGGAAGTGTTTGCTCAAAAAATCCTAGCAAATAACTTAATTAGAGGCTTTACAGTTTCAAATCGTGAAATCAATCATTGCAGTATGCTGATGATACAGCTATTTTTCTAGATGGTACTGAGGGTTCGTTTAAAGAAGTAATTCATGTTTTAGAAAGCTTCCGCCTTGCTTCGGGCTTGAAGGTTAACTACGACAAGTGCAACAAATTTCCAATAGGACCTTATGTGAATGACAAGCCTTTCTTTATTGATGATCCCCCTATCAATTGGACTTTGGGCAGGTAAATCTACTAGGTGTTTCCTTTTTGAACAATGGAGATAATTTGTTTACCCTAAATTTTCCTCCACAGTTATCGCGTCTTAAAACACGTTTACAAATGTGGTCTTCCAGAGATTTGAAACCTATTTGTAAGAATATTATTGTTAAAAGTTATGATATTTCACAATTAGTATTTCTATTTCTTGTTCTCCCCAATCCACCTCCTCATTTTATAAAGGAGCTTAATGGCACTATTCTCAATTTCATTTGGACAAGTAATCCAGGAAAAAAATCAGAGTGAAAAAATTAGAAAAAATCCAGAATACTGTTATTAGTCCTTATCATTTAGGGGGTTTAAATATCATTCACATCGATAGCTTTATTGCGGGTCTAAAATGTACATGAGTTCGCAGATATAGTGATAAAACACAGGGTTACTGGAGGCTGTTTTTTTACTTTTACCTCCACAGATATGGAGGAGCCTTCTTATTAAAATGTAATTGTAATCCAAATGACGTCACTAATATTAGATTTAGTTTATTGACAATGTCTGTATTGCTTGTTTGACATACATAATTTCACAAAAAAATTGATGTTGTATTTATGGGAATGAAATTATGTGGAATAATTCTTCTGTTTAAGTGGACAGTGAAGTAGTATTGTATCAGTCAATGTTTGATAAAGGGGTTACGCTTGTCAAAGACATTTTGCAAGAAAATGGAAAAGTTTTAAACTGTCATATCATACGTTTTTACAAAAATTTAATATCATTCATTGCCATTTTACTACGTACTGGTGTCTAGTCTCTGCTACGCCTAGGGACTGGAAGATTTATCGCCACCTTGGCCACATTAGTACAAGTAAAGGTGGAAGTCTTTTTAATGTCCTAAATCAAATACCACGAATTTCCATATTTGTTTACTCGAACTTGGTGGAAAATGTTTGTGTCTCTCCAAAGGCTTTATCCAAATCGAATGAAAACTTTAGAACTGTAATGATACTTGGCAAAACATTTTCTTGAGCCCGTGGCACTCTATCAGAGAAATTAAGTTACAGCATTTTCAGTACAGATTTCTTCACCGAACTTTAGGCACAAACCACCACATGTTTTTCATGAATATTCATGACAACCAACTCTGTTCGTTCTGTAATGCTTACGATGAAACTATTGAACACCTATTTTGGGGATGCCAAGCAATCTCGTCTTTCCGGTCGGAAGTAGGAAAATGTTTCCTTTTAAAAAGACACCTTTTCTTCTCAAAAAAGATGTATATTTTGGTTATAAGCTTTTAAGAAGGCATCCATATAATTTTTTTTTTCATCTTAAACGTTGAAATTTTTATTTACCAGCAGAAGCAAAGCAATGCTGTCCCTCAAATTGATGATTTCTTTTTCAAATTTTAATTTTGTATAGAAGTGGAAAAAGTATTTCAAGAAGACATTGTGGTAGATCTATAAACGTTTTCATATGAGGAATTAAAAGAAACCTTCACGGTTTGTGATATGTTGTTTGGAGATGATAATTAGCATTTTATCTATAGGTTTTGTTGTGTCCAATGAAAAATTTACTTGATCTCGATATACTGTTTTCTTTTCCATATAGCCTTTGTAAAAATTGTTTACGAATCTTGGCAAACTTATTGTGAAATAAATAAGATTAAAAATATATATATATATATATATATAAAAGCTTTGATTACTGTGAACACCGATTTTCTAACATGCACTGCATTTGTAAAAATAACATGTTTTGAAAATTTCTTTTTGTCAAGAATCATGCTAGATACGGTTTTTGCTTCTTGCCGAAATACTGGAAATTGTTGTATGTTTTCAACCGTAGAAGAAGGCATCATATGGTCGGGTTATCGGGCTGATACCAGTAGCTTAGAGGGAACGAGCAGCCGTCCCAAACTTTCTTTGACAGACGATGTAAATATTACAAACCTTCTTTAATCTCTATTGAAAGTATCTTTCATAATGTTTCAGAAAGTATATATGGCGTGCTCAAGGTAAACAAAGGTGTCGTTTTGCATAAATTTGAAGTTCAATTGCAAAATATTTACATTATCTAGGATAGCCATTCATGAATCAGGACATTGTGGTATACTAATTCAGTTGGAGTGACTGCAGTTTCGATTTTAATGCATGCTTGATAACTGCATGCATGTTTCAGTTGAACGATAGAAACCCGAATCATTTCAAGACTGAGACTTAATCGTGCTTGTCCTAGTCCGTCCTTTTTAGTTGCAGCCGTTGCACGCGGTAGGAGAGAATTATTTAACACTAGCCTAGCGGTTATGGGGCTTGTACCAGTACAACCTTTATAGTTGCATTTAAAACTAGCCAGGAGCTATAGAGCTTGTACCATTACATCCTTTATAGTTGCACTCTTCTCCCTTTGCGGGATTCGACATAGTCCTCTGTCCTACGGCTCCGCCAGGATTTGATAATTTGGGGGCACCACAGGAGATAATGTTGTAATCCTATCTCGGAAAAAACGCAGAAAGTCGTGGTTAAGTACGCATATTCGTATCTACGATACTTTGCACCCGGATGGATTCTGCCTTTTCACCTACTACGAAGGTACTGTCCTGGGGAGGGGTCCAAGTGGAGAGGATATATCCCTCTCCCCTTTGAGAATATTATGTTTGTTTAAGGTGGCTTAGATACGAAATGATGCTATCTTCGGCAAAGTTTTGAACTAATTATTTGTGAAAAAATTGTTCCTGTTTTTGCTGGGTGTGAGGGAAAGGTTTGGTGTCTAGGTGGAGGGGTTGAAAATCCTCCCCTTGAGAAATTTTTGTTTAGTAGGTAAGGTGGCGTAGATGCCTGTTTTATGCAAAGCCTTGAACTGATTTCATATAAAGAAATGGCCATTATTTAGTAAAAATTTGCTGTGGCACGGCACACCTACAATGCTGGCACCAAAACTATAGGCGTAGGAAGCTTTTCGAGACGGGGGGGGGGGGGGACTGAACCTTTTTTCTAATCGCCGGCCTGGGGAGGGTCTTTTGGAGGGATACCCCCTCCCCTTTGGAAAATTTTTGGGCATTTTAGGGCCCTCAGGTGCAATTTGGTTCAACATTTTGGGCAAATTTAAGGAAAATTACTGCAAATTTTTGACATTTCTTACAGAAGAGACAAATAAGAGGTTTTTGGCCTTGGATCTTGCGGGGGAGGGGGGGGGGGCGGGGCGGAAGCATACATCAGCCCACCATAGTTTTGACCTCTGACTTCCTACGCCTATACATGAAACCGACACAGGTGCTCTTGGAAGTTCTGGGGTACTTACAAATGGGGACATCAGTATGCTGCTTTTAGCTGACATCTGAATGTCATTTAAGGAGAGCACAAATAGTTTGACCCCATTTTGAAAGAGAATCCAAATGTACAGCGTCTAATGAAGAATGGCCGAGAGGGGAGTAAAGGTATAACAAAGTGGTATAGAGTATTAAGAAGTTGCATGTTTGATAATGTTTATCCTCTGAAAACGCACATAATCACCTTTGAATAACCTTGTGAAATGAGTAGTGCACTTCAAATCATGCAATGCAAGCCTGAGGTTGGACTTAAAAGAGGAAGGGGGAGGGAGGGACAGACGATCAGATAGATATATAGATCGATTATTGCCGTACAGAGGAAAGATGAACGATACCTGTTAGTAATTAAACGAATGGGTCTGAGTCTACCACTATAAGCCGGCCATTAAGTTGCTCAAAGAGAGGATGATCCTTGTCATTCCACAATGAATTCAACTTGTGCCGGACCCTGGACTTGTCAGTAGACCTCATCAACTGTGGGTAGGTGTCATGGGCGGCTCTAAGAAATTTTGTTTGGGAGGGGGCAAACCCAAGTCCGTATTCAGGGAGGTTCCGAAGATCCCCGCAGTACTAATGGTCAGCTCCGGGTAGGAAAATAGGAGTATGGTTATTATTATGTATTACAGCGATACCCCATCTAATTCTCAAAAGCTCTTCAAAAACCATTTCAGGCAGTCAGTCATGAGCACTTTAAAAATAAATACAATCATATCAACCGATTGCTACTCCACAGGGGTGGAGTATACTGGCAGGTGAAATGGGCAAAGCGGTTTGATCCATTTGTCACTAGAAAATGAGCCCCACCTTTAAATATTTTGTTTCTTTCATTGTGTCACAATATGTTTCATGCAGCTTTGCCAAGAAGCCATAAAATGTTGGTTTTCTGGATTGTTTTCTTAAACTAACGAAAAGTTCGAGCATGAAGACATTTGAAAACGATGAAATGATAACACTATTTTGGATCTCAGTACAGGTCCCTACGGAAGCCGAGAACATCGTGGTGGCGTGAAATCTGACATGCCAGTTTTCTCACCCCTTTCTTCGGTAAATATGGGAAGGAGAAATCAAGATACGATTTCTCCTTCCACCGATAACGTGGAGTGGAGAAAATCAAAGTTAATGAGGGGGTACTTCAAGAAAGGACCATTACATAGTGTCTATTTTCGAACACCCTGTCCATAAATGGACTATGTCCATCGATCCTCTTTTCAATTTAAGTAACATAGCTAGCTCGCTCGTCGACGATTTCTCGTATCTTGATTTCTCCTTCCCATGTTTACCGAAGAAAGGGGTGGAAAAACTGGTATGTCAAATTTCACACCACTGCGATGTTCTCGGCTTCCGTAGGTCCGAAACGAAATATTTTAAAGGGGGAGGGGAATTCCTCTAACTCAGAACGACGTCTTATCCTATATACAAATAGCTAGGCCACTAGTCAAAAGTCTAATTACACTGAGCTTAGATTGACTGTTTGGTGTGTTTATTTTAAATCAATTGAAACGGTGTACTTTAGCACAGAGATGGAGAACCTTTTGCTTATAACAGGTCACATGACAGTCATAAGACCGCTCGTGGACCAACGGAGCTGTCAATTTGAACAAGGGAAAGGGAAACCTCTAATTCTATGGCAAACACAATACGTTTAGACTACATGTCCGTTACTTTTTGTAAACAGATACCTATGCTAATCTGGCCAGGTGACACCCGGGCAAAACTGCTTTTAGTCGTGGATGATAATTAACACGGCTAATGGGTTGTGTATCTAATGACCCCGAAAGCTCTGAAGTGTCTGCAAAACTATATGCATTTAACTCCTGCAGCATTACCGTTACACTCTGTAAATGACATTATGATGCCAAAGCTATTCAGATTAAAATATATCACAGCGTGATCATTTGTTTTGATTACCTTAGCTCGCACTAATGGTAGGTCCATTTGTGATGTCTGAAGTACATATAGTAGCAAACAAGCAACTAAGAAAACGCGCGCGAAGCGCGCCGAAAATATGTCGTTTTGAAAGCACTTTCTTAATGTTTTACCTTCGCATTGCATTGGAAAGTTATTCACTTCTTTAATTTGAAACCCATGCACTCAAGGAAAAGGGAGGGCCTAACCCATCTCGAATTACATATTTTGTTTATATATATATATATAAACAATATATATATATATATATATATATATATATATATATATATATATTTGTTTATATATATACCCCAGAGCTTCCTGGGCTTCGCCCCTCAACCCCGCCACGGGCCCTGAGGCAGGCCCTGGACCCCACGCCGTTAGGGGGCCTTCGGCGCCGTTTAACAGTCCACTCAGCCTTGCCCCCCACTTTCAGGCATCATATCCCGCCCCTGCTTAAAAATATGCCTCCGTATTGTATAAAATACCTAAATTTTAGACACGATTATGTATGGGGATTTTCACGGTAAAGTTCGGGCTACAACACAATACATTTGAGATGAGTTGGTATTTGTACCTAAATTGCCACGCTCGACACTATGAAGCCGTGATAGCTTAGTGGTTAGAACGGTCGTCTTGTGAACGACAGGTGCTGGGTTCAAGTCCCGCTCATTGCTTAATTTTCTCTCTGATTTATTTCTTCTGTTCTTTCCCTTGTTCATAAAGGCTACGCTAGTACTTGGGATTGATTTAACTTCCATGATCACAACTTACACAACTTTTGACCTACATATTCACAGTTCGATCTACCATATTTCTACCTGTATATATATATATATATATATATATATATATATATATATATATATATGTGTGTGTGTGTGTATATATAAAACACAGTACAGTTACTGGTAGCAACAACATTATTAGCGTACCTTTCAGGATCCTTGGATTCAGAAGAGCCAAACTTTTAAGAATCAAATTAAAGAGTAAAACGATAAAAGAGGAGTCAACTGCAAGTTTAAAACTTTCAAAAGTTTTAAAAGTAAAATGCATCTCACGTCACCCTTTAATCTTAAATATAGACAGCCAGCCAGACAGACAGACAGACAGACAGACAGACAGATAGATAGATAGATAGCAGCCTAAAGCTAGCCGCACACAACACGACTTTGCACACCGCAACTTAACTCGATCTTCGGGTCTCCAGCAGTCGTGTAATGTGCGTGAGTGTACGGCTGCGGCTGACAATTTTAAGACCAAGTTTTAAGTCGCATTGCCTTCAGTCGGGAAGAACCAACTTGTTCGTTCTTCCCGACTGAAGGCAACGCGATATAAACTGGTCTTAAAACTGCCAGTCACCAGTCGTAAACTCACGCACACTATACACGACTTTTGGAGACCCGGAGATCGAGTTGAGTTGCGGTGTTCAAAGTCGTGTAGTGTGCGGCTGGCTTTAAGCTGAAATCAGATTCATAACCATGGTCAGACCAGGAAGCCCAACACATCCCTGGTGCACTGCCTGGTTAGACACGGATTTGTGTGAGAGCTTAAAATTCTCCACCATACAATGTCTCGCATTCAATTTCTTAGCAGAATGCTGAACATTTTTATCGTCCAGATAATCATTCTCGTAGAACACGGGTTTCTTTCCCAAATTTTCCGAGGCGCCGGACCTGCATTCCAAAAATATGCACTCAGTACCTGTATTGTTTCGTCAGCACTTCTTTTTCAGGAACCTTTCTTTTCTCCAAACCATGATTAGAAAATGCTTCCGAAAGAAAGGCTAGGCGGTACAAATTTAGTGACAAAAGCAAAAACTTCTTTCAGGCGAGGGCTCCATTTTACGACACTTCATCTCATTTAGACTATCACCCGGACGATTTAATCACACAAAAGAGGCAAAAGGTTTGATGCTCTGATGTTAGTATATGTCAAAAATGGAAGAATCGGTGTTGTTGTCTGGGCCCATCCTTTTCAACTGGCCTGCCGGGCCCAAAATGTGTAAATTCACATGGAGAGAGATAAGGATGAAAACTACTCAGACTGATTAAAACTGCACAATGCAAAGCTGAAACAGCGATGACAGCAACTATCTCATTTAGCGCGTCCTAGACAGCATCCCTAATGAGCCCACCAAAAATGGTTGAACTCATATAAAGAGAGGCAAGGATTTTTTGATCGAACAGTTGTACTTTGGGGCTGACAATTATGCCTTTGACAGCAACTTCTCCCTGTACGTTATTCCAGACACCAGCTCCAAAGGACCCAGTGACCTCATGTGGTTTATTCAAATGAAGAGAGACAAGGATGAAACCACCCTCCAAAGACTATTCTAACATATAGAAAAACACTCAAAATTTCATGATTCATATTTCAATTTCATATGGTGGCTCCCCCAGTATCTTACTAACAGCGCTAGGGAAAAGCCTGTTCAGTTTATTTACTCTTTATACCTCCTAGGAGGTGTTAGAGTCAATACAAACATATGAAGAAACAGAATATTGTACAAATAACAGGAAAATCAATATGAAAACAAATAATAAAAAAATTATACATTCAAATACACACAAAATTAAACCTAGTCTCCAGACCCCAACTGAAAATAAAGTAACCACATATACGAAAAATTGGATAGTAACAGCCTTGTAAAGATGCCATGCACGCCTAAGCCAAAAAATTCAGTAAATAATTAAATTTACATTATTTCATGAGCCCAAAGCTCAACCAAAGATATTACCATTTTGGAAATAGGAAAACTTAGAACAAGAACCTAGTAACCCTAAAAAATTTTGGCAGTATGCAAACTCGAAGCGTAAAATTAAAACAGGAATACCTAATTTAAAGACAAATCAAGCTGGTGGTGAGATTAAAATGACTAAAGATGATAATAAAAAGGCTGAGGTCCTAGCTAAATTTTTAGCAGTGTCTTTACTGCTGAACTTGCGGGTCCAGTTCCTTTTGTGGAACCGGTTCAGGTTGTTAGTCCTTGTGTGGATAAGATGGTAAAGGAATGCGATGTTTTGAATTTACTTCAAGATTTGGATGTCAACAAATCACCTGGTCCTGATGGACTTCATCCAAAGGCATTAAAAGAATTAGCCCAGACTATCACAAAGCCGTTGACTAAAATATTTAATTTATCTCTTTCCACTGGTAAAGTTCCAGATGTTGAAAAGTCGGCAATATTACTGCATTATTTAAGAAAGGTGACAAGGCTCTTCCAGGAAATTATAGGCCAGTCAGTTTAACAAGTGTAGCATGCAAAATACTTGAGAAAATAATTCGATCTTTAATGGTGGACCACATGAAGATGAATAATTTGTTTAGTGACAGGCAGTTTGGCTTTATTTCTGGGAGATCGACTACACTGCAGTTGTTGAAGGTTATGGATGTGTGGACGAAAGTGATAGACAATGGTGGTTGTGTTGATACTGTATATATGGAATTTATGAAGGCCTTTAACAAAGTGCCACACAGAAGACTTATGGAGAAACTTAGGGCATATGGTTTTAGTATTCAAATTAGGCGATGGATTGAAGATTTTTTAAATGGAAGAAGCCAAAAGGTTATTGTTAATGGAGTTGAATCTAGTGAGCATGCAGTTACTAGTGGTATTCCGCAGGGTAGTGTTTTAGGTCCTATCTTCTTTGTTATATATATTAATGATTTACCTCAGTGTGTGAATGGTACGGCCTATTTATTTGCGGATGATACGAAAATTTTTAAAGAAATTAGAAGTATGGACGATGTTGAGAATTTACAGAATGATCTTGATCAACTCCAGAGCTGTTCAGACAAGTGGCTCTTGAAGTTTCATCCTGATAAGTGCAAAGTTTTAACTGTCTCTCTAAATAGGTACCATGATTGTCTCCCTCGGAGTTACCACTTATATGGTGATAGTGGGGGTGAAGTGTTCCTGGAAAAGTCGGATTGTGAGAAGGATATAGGTGTTCTTGTGGACAGTGGTCTTGGTTTTTCAGATCACATTCAGCACCAAGTAAATAAGGCTAATAGTATTATGGGCCTTATCAGACGTACTTATACATTTTTGGATGAGCAATGCTTCAAGCTCTTATTTCAGGCCTTTGTTAGGCCACATTTGGAATATGCTGCTGCTGTTTGGTCGCCTCATTATCAACGTGATATTGATGCTATTGAAAATGTTCAGAGGAGGGCAACTAAGTTGATTCCATCCTTAAAGGGTTTAACTTATACAGAAAGGTTAAAGAAACTTAAGCTGCCAACTCTAAAGTACCGTAGATTAAGAGGAGATATGATTGAGGTTTTTAAAATTGTTTCAGGTGTGTATGACAGAGGTGTTACTGAAGGTTTTCTCAAGTTTAGTCCAATTACTCATACCCGTGGTCATAGTCGGAAGTTACTCAAAGAGTTTTGTAGGCTCAACATTAGAAAATTTAGTTTTGTCTGTAGAGTTGTCGATATTTGGAATAGCCTTCCTGAGAGTGTAGTTTCTGCAACTGCTGTTTTTCAGTTTGAGGCGGCTTTGGATAGGTCTTGGGCTGGCCATGAGATGTTATACAACTACAAGGCAGACATTTTGTAAGTTTAGTATGGCAGTCACCCACAGCTGTTTGATCGTTACTACAGTTCCAGATCATGAAGATCAAGAAGATGCGGATATAGAGGTCACTAGACCTGCGTCCACTGAGGTTCCTAAGGTATCCTAAGGTAAGAAAATTTTTTTCAAAGAGTAATCCCTCCCGTTAGGCAACATCACCTGCAATAATCAAATTCAACGCTTTACAAAGCTTTAGAAAGGTAGCCCAGTTTACATCTAAGCCACCTCACATAAACAAAAACTTCTCAAAGAGTAGGGGACGTCGTCTCTTCTCTTAGATAGCACCTCTTGCTTTCCGAGTAGCCACAAAATATGAAAAATATCACCATATAATGACAATTTGTAAAACTGCAATCAGTTCAAATCTTTGCCAACGATAGTAGGCCTACAATGTTTAACTTAAGGCAGGCCTTGCATGTACCCCTGTCCCCTGCCCACCTTCGCGATGCTACCCCGAACATGTGAAAAAGGAAGGGCCCGCCTGTGCGTTGATTATCTGTAGGCATACCACTTGGTGCTCCTCTTAGACAGTGTCAAGAACTGCCCCTAGATATTTAGCCCGCGATACGGTAAACTTATATTTGAATTTACCACCTGGAGTAAATTTTGTACGGTCCCCCGAAAACAACAAAACTGGATTCTTCCTAATGTTTCCGTTGCATTATGACTTTTTCTAGTGAACGTTGATTGTAAAAACCCTCTAAAGATATCCATACGCAGAGAAAAATTTTCATTGCTGTGACTAGCTGCTTACCTGATGGCAAACTTAAAGGCAGTAGGCAGTCACCCCAAACAGAGTGAGTGTATCCTGTCACTCTAGTTCATGATTGGCCTATTTTGATCATGTGACAATATTTTTGTTAGTGAATTGTGGAATTCAAGGAGAATTTCGCCTTGCTTTACCTATTGTTTGTAATAGTTATGTTCAAAACGTCTTCAGAAGTGCTTGTAATGCAATAAGAGGAGATTTGCAAGAAATTGCTGATTTTTCAAAGAAAATTTTGGGGCGACTGCCTATTGCCTTTAAGTCTTACATACTCAGAAGGAATACAGGGTTAAGGCAATTATCGTTAGGACGAAGAAATATTGACGCTTACAACACAATAGTTATCCTGACAACCTTTCCGAATACGGAAATGTGAGAGGATAGGATAAAGTGAAACTGTTTATTTTGTAACGCATATACTAATCATCGAAACAAAAAGTAGTGAACTCTGTGTCTAAGTCAAAAGTGTGTGAACTAGAGGAGGAAATAAACTAAACCTTTTCTTCCCAAGGTATACTGCAAACAAGTCTCTTTCAAACCATCGTCCAAAGTAAGTTTTCAGAGTACAGTGTTTTGACATTGAACATCAAAAGAGTTTATTTATGAAGTTCCTGTTTCGCTAATCGGAGGCTTTCCGGGTTTCATTTTCTGTTTTCTACTTGCTTATTTACGAACATGTTGTACATAATTACAAGAGTTCTTAGAAGAAATCATTAGAGATTGTAAAGCACTTTGTTATATTGTATTAAATCATTAGAGCTACAAACGGTACTTGCAGATTGATGATTGTATAAAGTAACGAAGCAATATTATATTCTACTTAATAAGTACGTACTATTTAAACTAGTCAAGGCTCCATTACAAGGAGTGTTCATAAAACACGTTTGGTAATTTGCTGAATTCAGACTTCTGGGAATTTTACCTTTCCAATGCAATGGTGAACAGTTACTTGAATGTAATGGGATCTGGTAGTAAACTTTGTGTATGAATTTTCTTACTCTTCAGAACAAAACTTTTCCAAAAATACATTCTGTGTAATAGTCGAAAAAAGGCTAAGATTGACATGATATGAATAGTATAGGTATACATTTGGTTACCTATTTGATCAAATTTGTAAATAGCTGTCAATAATTGACCAGTGGCTCTCATACCTGTCAAAGACATCTTAGCTGAAATTATGCATTACTTAGGACACCGCCAGAAAAGCGGTATAATACTTATCGGCATAATCAGCACGAGAGCCTCGAAATTAAACTTCATGTCCTACAAGCCTTGACTGGACAAGATAATTGCTCATATTTTCATTATATATAAAGTTACTCGGGTGACGGAAGGATTAACGCTGTTTTGCAGCAATGTGTTTTGCACATGCATGCCTGTGGTTGCAAAGCCCTCACGTGGTAGGTGGGTTTGTTTTCTCAGGGCATTACGGCTTTCGTCCTTTTTTGCATAGACTTGACATTACAACGGCTGCTGGCGAAGTAGTTTGCTCACCTGGCTGGGTTTGACTGGCTTTTGTCATATATGAGCTCCATCGAACTAACACGGCAACATGTAGAGTCGGTTCTACTTTACATCAGCATAGTCCATGATGCCCATGCTTTCAATGAACTTGGTATTCTCCAATAAGAATCCTTCCATGTGACTAAATTTGCCTAATTGATGAGGTTTTAATTATCAAGTTAAATATGTGTCCCATTTTATCGTCTATTTATGTGACTATGGGCCCCGAATGTTTGAATGTTTGAGTAAAATGCGCCCTTTCCAAAAAGAAGATCGTCTGCTTGTAATAAAGCCAAAGTCGAAACAATAGACAACTGAATTACCTCCAAGCTGTCCTAAAGGAAGATTCGCTACGCATCAGGAAAATCATCTTCTATAGGTGTGCATAAGGTACGACAGAAATAGCACTCAGAAGGCCCACTGTAGAAATATTTGACAATATCTTTCATATCTTTTAAAAGAAGGGTCTAAGCTCAAATCAAGCTTGGATATATTAGAGGGGTACTTATTTTACGCAATCTGGTGAAATTTCCATTGAAATCCGATCTGTGGTTCTCAAGACAGCAGATAAAGTTGTCACATTTTCAACACAAAGTCAACTTGAAGCAAGCACATATGATGTCATAGCCTCACATTAATGAGCAGTCTTTGTTTTTCTTTAAACTTTATCGCCAACTTTCTCCTCAACAATCAAATGTCATTGTAATATAATTGCATGAGTGGCATGAGAAATTATAACTCCACATTCCCAACCTGCCAACAGGGAGGTCCTATCCCTATTTATTTCAAGGTCAACACAACAGACTGAAATAACAAAAGAAACAAAGCATTCCTTATCAATGTGAGAAAGTGATATCAGAGCGCTACCTAGTGATTTAACTCCCCCTTGCCTCAAGCTCAATTTGTGTTACAAATTTTGTAACTTCTTTTGCTGATATGTCGAGAAATACATGTCCGATTTGAATGAAAGTTTTGCCAAAATGAATATAGAGTTAGTTCCTCTTTCACATATGAAAAGTAAATTTTTGCTTAAACCCTCCTTTTAGTTCAGCCTCATAGTTAGAAGATGTTGAAGGACTGAACTATAGTTATGGGATAAAACACCACTGGTACGCTCCAGCAGGTGTTTCACAGAGAAAACTAATACTTGGACTAGGAAGTTGCTACTAATACTTGGGCCAGGGAGTTGAGATTAGCACTCATTACATGGACTGCTTGTAAAAGTTCTTTGCTGATATATCGTAATGGAGATTGCCGGTTATGGGAAAGGTAGACAAAAAAGAACATCTTTTCAAGTGATTTGGGCATTATTTCTTTTGCATTTAAGTCGTGGAATGGTTTGATTCCCAACACCTACCACAGACCTGTGTTCGAGAGCGAATTATCTTGCTGTGCAGCTTTTGCCATGCATGCAATACGCAAAATGGCCCGAGCCTTATTCACTTAATAACCATATTAACGAAATCACTGCGAACCGTCGGTTGCAGAAAAGAATGTTTTAGGCTATGGAATTTCACCTGGGGTTGTCTTTGGCCTTTTAGTTCATATGGAAAGGAGTGAATTCGATAGCCATTCGGCAGCTTTTTATCAAACATATAACAAGGTTAAAAGGGGTAAAGGAACCGCAAAAGGGCGAGGCGTTGCACAAAAGGGCAAGGGGTCCACTTGACTGCGCTTTCGAGGGCCTCTTATTAACTATCAAAAGTCGAAAACGTAAAAAGTAAGTTAAGGATTCATTTAACTCCACATGGCTATTATTTGACATTGTGATGCAGGGCCAGATCCAGGAATATGAGAAAGGTGAAGTAACCGCCTACCAAAAGTGCATGGCACGAAGATAGGGGATAGATTTGCCAGATGCAAATTTCGTATAGTTGCCAACATTTGGTCAAACTTGTTTGTATGTATTCTGTCAGGATTTCTTTTGATCATACTTTTTCATGGGCTTAGAGATGTAAAATTCTGGTTACAAAATGTTTGCTTTGCCGAAAATAGGGGGCGTAAGCCCCTTACACCGACTTGGATCCGGCCCAGTGGTGTTATTAAAGTTAGGAAATCCTTAGCCACCCTAAAATTTAGACGTTTGTCTAACTCCAAGTTGGAACAAATAGACTAATCTGTTACAGTCAGGACAAATGACCTCTCCAAGTTAGCATTTTACAAGTTATATCAGAATGAAACAAAAGGTTCGTCGTTATTTACATAGGGTAACATCTCAGTATCAAAATATGATAACTTTATTTAATAGTAAGGAAGCCAAGTTGACTGGAAATATGCATACTAATTGAGATTTATTAATTGCCTGCATGGTAGATTTAGAGAGTAAGCAAATAATTTCTCTTTAGCATGAGGTGCCATGGGAGAAATTAATTTAAAAATTTAGTTATTAATTTATTCAGTACTTTTGATCTTCTTACAACAGTGAGACTCTTCAATACCAACTACATATTATTGATGCATGTGATAGGAATGAATTTGGATAAAATAGTGATGTCTTGAGCTACATGAAATGTCCTCCTTAATGTTTCAACCCCTTGCTGAGTTGAAATTCAAAAGCACACTTGTAGCTGTAGCTTTGGATTCCTTTCTGCAGAAAAATGGATGGTTGTGTGCTTATATGTGTTTGTTATTCTCAGATGCTTAACAACATGTCTCAAGACAACAATCACAAGTGTTGTAGGACTCGCGACCGGTCTCAAGTCACGAATATAAGGACTCAGACTCATGGCTCGGACTCGTACAGTCCAGACTCGTGACTTAGCTAAAAAATACCAGAGACCGGGCCCATTTGTGTCACCTTTAGACACTTAATACGTCGTCACATAGTACCTACCTTGTTCTCTGCATTTCCTGTAGAATTCCCCACGGTGCCTACGTCTTCACAATATGTGCTGTCTAGTGATGATGATATTTGAGAAAAAGTCTCCGGAAGGGATTCTTAATATGTTTTGTTGGCGGGCCAGATTTAAAATCACTTAAGTCTTGTTGGCCATATACATGCGCGCAAAGTAAAGATTTTGTCCCCGAAGTCTCATCTTTAAATGATAAAACGGCGTTTTGAAAGTAGGATGCTCTCTACCCAAAGGCTTGGGGTCCAAAGATCGTACTTTATAGGGCCTCTGGTCAGGAGCGTCGTCAGAGCATTTATCATGGGGTGTGGTGCCGTATTTGCCGACTGAGAAGAAACAAATGCCGACTGAAAGTGTGGTTGATAAGAGATGCATTAAGAGCTGAGAACCGTTAGTCCCACCGGTAGTGGTGGCGCCAGGATTTACCCAAGGGGGGGGGGGACAACGACCCAAAGCCTCGACAGCCCCGATGCCGTTGGTGAGGGGAGATTTGAAGAAAACCTGTGTACTATACTATGCTATTGCGGGGCATATATTGCATGAAATTTTGTATATACTAGAGGAACGTAGTTCCGGTCGATTTAAGGTTTTCCCGAAATATAAACCGTGACACTGCAAAGCGCGCGAAAGGTTTGTCTAAGCTTACACTAAAGAGAATCTGTACTTATTTAAAGCTTATATAGGTCAACCAGTAGCGTACCCAGGATTTCTCTCAAGGGGGCATACAATATGTTGTGTGATCGCCGGCTTGGGGAGGGGTGTAAGGGGAGGGGCTGTCCCCCCTTTAAAAATTTTTGAAAAATTAGGTGTCCTTAAATGCAATCTGATGCCACATATGCCACCTTTGGAAGTAAAATTTGTGTTAAAACATTTACGTTTCTTTAGGACCTGAAAAAATTGACATCCGTGAGGGGGACATGGCCCAATGGCTTCCCCCTGTGTACACCACTGAGGTGAACTGTCCAGGCAGTTGGGCCCTATGGGGCACAACTTACATTGTGCTTCAATCTTCGAGTCACTAGCCGTACCGAAAGACAGACTCAAGAGAACATTAACTTAGTTTAGCGAAATGAAATGAGATTTCCGGCATTTACATAAAACGATAAATTCTACTTAAAGTCCCAATACGACTTTGTATAAAGAAATACTTATACCGCCGAAAATCTTCATAGCACGAGAGCCAGATATATGAAGTTGGTAACAGTTTAAGAGGTTCTAACATACCTAGAAGAACAGTCTAAGCTTCTTTCGGGAGTAATCTTTGTCCGAAATGCAGATGTTGAATTCGGATTGCCAACTGAAATTCGAGTTCTCTCCTCGTAATGAGCCCATCAGTCAGGATTATGAACCAATGAAAGTCTGTTTGTTTATGATTATTCATGAATAAACAACTAGGTGCCTTGAAATGTACGCACGTAAACAGTGCAGAGTATTTGCTTGTATATTCGACGGATGGATGGACTACACAAACAGCCTAGGACTATACTCAGGTTAGTGTAGGCTTAGAATTGAATTGTAGTTAGAAATAATTACCCACGCCAACAAAATTGTTGCACAACTAACATGAAAAAGGAGGAAAACCTCACCTGAAATGCTAAGCAAGATAACGTTGCCTGGCACAGCGAGGCAAAATACAGGCAGGTTATACGGACATGCACGCCCGCAGTCCGGCCGCCAATGTCAAGCAAGTTGACTGCTTGTGTGTTATACGGCCCCATAGCTACATTCTTCGTGCATCAAGCACATCGTAGCCTAGCATTCGTCGTTTATTAGTGCACAATTGAAAATACGGTAAGCGAGTGCGCATGCAGTAGATGTACACTGGCTGTATCGTGCTGTCTAGCGTGCTGGACAGGCGTCGACATGATGTGATCTCGAAGCAGCTGAGTAATGGATATTCATGATGATCTAGAACTTCCCACCGTGATGAACCTTGTGCATATTGAAACAGTCGTTACATTTACAGTCACGATTTGTTTAAAACAACCTTTCACTTCCGTAAATGTCTTTTTTCTCCAACAAATCATTTCTTTGGTTATGTTTGGGTTTAAGTAACCTTAAGCACCACTCATTTCTCTTATTCAAATTCGTATACAAAGTCGTACTGGGACTTTAAGTTACTTGAAAAAATGAAAAGGGTTTGTTCTATATTTAGCTATTAGTACCGAAAGTGAGGAAGAGTGGGCAAAGGATACCGAAAATTTGGGGTTTTATCGCAGAAATGACCCTTTTTTTTGAAAGCTAAAATAAGTAAACCGACCATGGGTAGCGACAGAATTTTGCCGACATTGGGCCGGGCCATGCCACCGAAACCAAGTTCCGACACCATGTCGAGGGGATGAAAAAGGGATATGAAGGAGCCTAACTACCCCATGCCATTGCAGACTACCGTACATTTAGCATTATATCACTTAATATGTCAAGAGCCGAGTTACGCACTGATATTGTTCATTTGAGTCTGAATCGTGAAATTGCAAAGGTCGCGAAAATTTTTTGTAGGCTGAAACAAAAAAAAAAAAACATGTTATCATTAAGAACAAAAAAGAAAAACATAAAAACTGTAAGGATTGTAGCCTGTAACGGGGACAACATACATTGTGTCGGAACCACCTGGACTACCCGATGAAATATCCAAACTTTGCTCCGTGAGTCCCTCACCAACTGACTGTACCGCATGACACACACTAGAGAACGGTAACTAGGCTTTGCGGTACGGGATGAAATTTACGACCTCTACATAACTTGTGTACCCTGCCTACATTAGCGTCGTCCCTGCTTCTGGTCGGATCTAAGGCAACGCGTCGATAGAATACCATTGTTGAAGCCCCGGAAAGATCGTGTGGATATTTACGATATTTTGAACTTGGAATATAAAGCATTTAATTTCTTCGAATTGGAACAGGCATTGTTAAAGCCCTGGGAAGATCGTGTGGATATTTACGATATTTTGAACTTGGAATATAAAGCATTTAATTTCTTCAAATTGGAACAGGCAATAGTCCCAGCCAGGGTAGATTCAGTGGGGAAAGTCCGTTAAGCGGTGTATCTAGATAGGGAAGTAACTTGACATGACCCTAAGCGGGGCGCCCCCACCACCTCGTACGCGACCTATCCAAGATATTTCGGTCAAAACGCTACCACGATTGCCAAAAATGGCAATTTGCAGCATGTACGGGGCCAGGATTTTCCCGCCAGAGAGTCAATCTACCCGACGATGGGAAGGGGGACAACCTTGAGACCCGACGAGGTCGACGGAAGTATAGGGAGAATAGCAATGGTGGGATGAAGAGGTCGACGGGGAGGAGGGAGTTGAAGAAAAATTTAATTCAATCAATTACATAGTATGTTTTGAACAATTCACACATTTGATATACAGAAGCTAGTGCTAATCCAATTTTCTTCCTAAAATATGACCAGAAGAATTCACGAGTTGAAATTTTAGGTAAACATAGCTGGCAAAATAGATCAACTGTCGGAGTCGGTGACCAAAGAATTATCCAAGAAAACATGATCGAATCAACACCTCCCTGCTTAAATGGAAACACTTTGTTGGCCAAACCTTTCAAAACGCTTACAGTGAGGAAGAAACTTAATCCACACTTCACAGAAAACAAAGAAGGCTACCGACAGGTATTTTTAAATATTTTCGTCGGCGGGCCACATTTAGGAAAATATCGCGGGCTACAGGTAAGCTGGTAGTTTTATCCTAGGAGGGTCTCATTTTGAAATAACTAAACGACGTCACTGAAGCCAGAAGTCTTCCACTCGAAAGTGTGGTATCTAGGAGCCCTTCGATGGCGCCTTGGGTGGATCGAAGGCAACACCTGGAAAGAACAACGGGGCGAAGGTGCAGACGCTCTATGGTGTTAACTAGATTATTAGACTGAAATGTATAATGATCTGTACACTCCAAATGAAGCGCACTAAACAGAGAATCACAAACATTACAATTTGACAATTATTTCTGTAATAGTGACAATTCTGGGCCATGGGTATTCTGGATAATGAAGATCTGCTTTAAAAAGAATGTGTAGAGGTGGGGAAGGGCGGGGGTTGTCATGAAACTTTCTGACCGGAGCGTCACCAACGGTTGGCACGTAGAGTGCCAAGAATATATAGGGCCAAACGTATCTCCCAGATTGTTGGAAATGACACTTACCAAGCCCTGTAAGTTGCTGTGCCTACAACATATACTTCCTTCATTATAAGGGAGCTTGATTTACGAATACATATTTTAAGTAAAAATTCAAGTAGGAGAACACTTTTAAAGTCTGTAATTGTTTTACTCAGAATTTGTAAACCCATGCAACCTGTTCCAACTGGCTGTCCTCTACCAGAGACTTTAAAACAATAATTGCACCCAAGCTGTACTAGAATTGTGGTATATCAAGAGTCAGATAAATTTTTTTCATAAGCTCATGGGTCCATTTGGTCAGATCCATTATATATAAAACATCAAAGTTCATCATGTCATTCATAACTGCACACCATCACCAACCCTTCTGCACATCTATATGCATTGATCTACTTCCTGTATCAATGGTAAATAGGGTAACAAGCATGTTGGATGGTAATTGATGCAAAATCAGAGGGCTTTGCAGTTACCGAAGGAACTTTATCCAGTAAGAATGTGATTTTGAATGGTGGAATGGAATGAAGACACGTTATTTGTGGAATGTATGCGCTTTGTGAGTTTATATTGTTTATTGAATTTTGTGTTGAGAAGCACAAGACTGAATTCATGTTGGTGTGGATAAATGCCAAACTTTGGTTGTATGTAACGGGCAAATGCAACCCAGTTTATATTAGCGTAACCTCATATACAAGTCATGTTTACTTCTTTAAGTAAATATTTTATTTTACGAAAATAAACATCTTTGGTTAACCATCATGCAATGTTTATGATAGATATTGAAGAAATTAGAGGACATTTAAAAGAGTAAGCTATGTTTCAAAAAAGGGACCATCACTTAGTAAAGCTTGGAGATAAACACGAACAGTTACATATCATTTTCAACCTACAGCCTTCTAGCAGTCATTAGTATATCTTTTACGCATACTTTGTATTGTACCAAGTACAGTTTGCTTATTGCTCACGGAAGTTAATTTGACATTTGGTTGTTTATTGTTTTTCATAGTTTCAAATAAGCGAATGAAACTTACTCGTTGTACTTCATGCCTCTAAGCTCTAGACCGGAGGAAAAGGTTGCAAGCCTAATGGGGCAGGTAAAATATTGCTTTTATTTGATACTAAACGATCCTACTATTTTACCTACTGATTTTCCGAATTGTTTGGCAAAATTTCACTTTAGCTTTTACATAGATGATTTAGTTACCAGCGGTAACATGAAAAACTTGTGCATTCATACTACAACCGATTTCCTTTCACTCTGAGTTTTCTAGGTCAGAAAAATCTTTACAATACGGTATTTTGGTATTTGGTAATCTTATGACGTCAGAATTTGACTTGTTTTGATGGGTCATCAGTCTTTAGTATGCACCCACTCGACTGGAACGGTTAAAATAGAAAGCACTTTCCACATCCCCTGTAAATTAAGTATACCTTCACCTTTACCTTTCCTAAACAGTTTGTTTGTGCTTCAATTACACACCACTGTAAGTCGCTCACATCAAGAAATCCAGTCCCATTCTTAGCGGATAAAAAAATACTTTATTTTATTTCGTACACATAAAGTTTTCACAAACAAGTATATCGTTTCATTTGTCTGATTAAGGTTGATTGTTCCCTACAATTAATGCAGTGTGTTTCTTGTTAAATGTAGCAGCTTAGAATCTAGACCATCAAGGGATCCTTGAAAATATCAGACGTCATTATGTGTTTTCTGCAAGATCTTTTGTAGTGTTGTAGTGTAATCAGCTGTAAACTTACTTAAATTGGCTCAAATATTACCACACCTCTTGATAAGAGGAGTGACTTTTAAAATATCAGTTGGTGAGAGGAGTTCTAGGGAGTCTATTTTGTAGTAGACGTTCACAAATTAAATTTAACAAATACTTAAGCTTAAATGCCACATCGGTGAAAACAATCCACTCTTAAAAATAACAACTGTGACAAAGAAATCCCAAAGGAAGTATTTGTATAATATCTGTGTATATGGTGAACACATATACCTTATGAATAATATCGTGATATAGAGATGTAGCATTTTGATTTTAGAAACAGACTGTGTCTTGTTTGTTGTCAATTTTGTTGAATATTGTAACTCTGATGTCAACCAAAGACTTTTACTTACCGCCAAGTGAACTCAAAAGTCTTATTTGGGGTGATGAGTATCTGTCTTGAACATCTAGAAAATCAGGTAGCGGACCACTAATTCAAACTTTTGCTACCCCGAAAATATTCTGACTGAAAAATTGAAATTCTTAAAATTGTGGGAAGCTCAAGTATTTGTAAATGTGTTATTTAAAAATATGATATATTTTAAAGGTGGTTGGTATTAGAAATGAGTTAAAGTGCAGACTGTGCAAAGATAAAGGCAGTTTGATCCTTTTTAGCACCAATTTGATGGTAGTGCTGCGCCTAGCAAAGTGTCGTCTGTAAGTAGTAATCAGGGCTGGAAACATGTGCCTATTAGTAAAGCCTAACTAGCTTAAAACTTTTACAAGGATCTAGGACACCGATACCTTATTAAGTGTGTTAGTCAGGTCAGTCAGTGATGCAATAGTGAGTGGAACTGCTTGGTGAACTTGGGGTGAATCCATTACTATCGATTTCTCCTGTCTTGAAAAGCCTTGCTTGAAGGTATGAAGGAGACTTCATTTTGGTCATCTTATTGATGTTCTTCAAGTTGTATGACGCTAACGTGTATATAACGTCCACCATGTGTAATACTACATTGAGAAGCGTCATAGAGGCCATAATGCATGTTGTAATTGGTGGAAATTTTCATATATGAGGTTGACACCTGTACCTTTGTGTAGTTTTTTCTTGATTATGGCTAGTGTCATTGAACGGGTAAAGGCAACATAAGCAAAACTGTTCAAAATTCTTTGGGATTATAAGTATTTGTACATATTCATCAAAATTGGCTGGGACTGACAGCTCTTAGGAAAGCAATTAGAAGCAGCTTTTACTGTTTGATACACGTGCATTATGTAAAAGATTATAGAATTTGCACAAGCCGGAATATTTGTCCCTTTTTGAACAACCCTAAGGGCACTAGTGAAGACAATCAAGACCTATATCCCAGAGTACAAACTCTTGTAGAAATCAGATGAGAGGGAAATGTTACGGTACAACTCCCTGATTAAACGAATTTGATGAAACTCCAACTACTTACACCCATCAGTTTTTAAATTATAAAATTTGTCCTTTGTAGGTAGAATGTGCTTTATTACTTTCCTTAGCGTACAACTATGGAAATACAAATATGGAAAGGTTGAATTTTCCACCAAATGTAATTTATTTTACTCCATTTATCACAACTACTGCATGTGATTATGTGAAATGAATCTGCAGAACACACAATGAAATTGAAAATGTGCTACAAGATCAATGGACTAAGTAAGGAATATTGCAGAAGAGAACCAAGTGCTCAAATGAAGTAAATGATGAAAACGGAAGTGAACACTGAAGTTTTAAGTCAACAAATTGTTAGCATAACCAAAAAGTCCGTCCCATGATTTCTTAATAATAATAATGAAGTATATGTGTAGTTCTATAAATCAGCCTGATGCTGGACAGTGCCGGGCAGTACCGAGCAGTGCCGGCCAGTGCCAGGCGGAGCAGTGGGGCCAGTGCCAGATGGAGCTCGGGGGTGGCAGGATGAAACACCTTGAAATTGTTATTTACAATACATAAGTTAAATAGTTAGATGAGGTTTTACGGCTCAGTTTCTAACCAATTGGTTTGAGTCGGGGCGGCCAGGGCCCTTTTTCTAGTTGTGGTCCACTGGTTTGTTTTCCCTACTCCATTGCTTGTGATGAGCACCAAGAACAATGACAGTAGGTTCCATTTTGAAAGACCTGGCCAGGAGTCGAACACCAGACCTTCCGGCTGCAAGTCGGATGCTCAAACCACTTGACCATGCAGTCGGTCACAATACATAAGATATATTATGCTAAAACAGTTTTCACAGTTTAAGCTTTAATGACCTCCAATTACCTCGTTAAACACTGCAGGGATTTTGCCCTTAACGTGGAACATCTTTTAGCCAAGTATTAGATCTTTAAAACTATCGTTCTTGCAATATTACGTTTACAAGGTTTTCTAGATTTGACCTCCAGTGACCTAAAGTGGCCGATGGATTTCACTAAAAATGGTAGAATTCTTATATTTAGTGCTGAACATTGTCATGTAAATTATCTACTCAAAGTTACACTCTTTCAGATATCGTGATAACGGGGTTTAAAAATTCTTCGTCTGGTCACCTGATATTGTAATTGTAATTTATAGTACATGAGATATATTTTGCTAACACGGTTTACAGAGTCTCAGCATTAATGACCTCCAATCACCTCACCAAACATTGCAGGGTTGCCCTTTATGTGGAGCATCTTTCAATGAAGTATAAGATCTTTAAAACAAACGTTCTTGCGATATTATGTTTACAAGTTTACTTGTGGCTTATAGGCTGCACTAAACACTGTAAAATATTAAACTTAGTGCTGAACATCGTCATGTAAAGTACTGACTGAAATTACACTTTTTTAAGATCTTGTGTTGACGGGGTTTCACAATTCTTCGTTTGGTCACCTTAAATGATCTTTGACCTGCAACAAACAGTCAGAAAGATCCCTCAAAGTTACACTTCTTGAGATAATGTGGTTACACATGAGTCCCCTGAAGATTAAATTTCTTGAGCTTTCTGTCCTTTGAACTCGTTTGGTCACCTTAAATGATCTTTGACCTGCAACAAACAGTCAGAAAGATCCCTCAAAGTTACACGTCCTGAGATAATGTGGTTACACATGAGTCCCCTGAAGATTAAATTTCTTGAGCTTTCTAGCCTTTGAACTCCACTTTAACCATAAGTGTTTTAAAGTTGACAGTGTGAAGCATCCACAACTTAAATATGAGATCCCTCATAGTTACCCTTTTTGAGATTTCATGTTTACAAGATTTTCACCATATGATTACTGGTGAACACATTTGACGTTTTTCCGCCACCAGAAACAGTACGATATCGAGCTTACAAGCAGTTTACAAGGTTTTCATAGTTTAACCTCTGGTGACCTTTGATGACTTGGAAACTCCACCAAAACGATCGTTTTTTATCTTAATTTGAACAATCCATATACCAATCATAAAAGTATCCATCAAAGTATCATCATAAAGGCTCATTCACACGATACGATTTTTTCACGCGATCTGTCGTACGCAACCATCGCGTGCAACAAATCGTTTCGTGTGAATGGATTTTCACGCAACTTTTGGTCGCGCACGACTTGTGCCAAGTTAAGCAAAATTTGTGGCCCGCAAAGTTGTTGCGTGTGAATGACTTGCCTTTGGTTGCGCGCGACTGTGTAAGTATTTCAAGAGATCGTTCCAAGTTCATCATTTCTGCGTTCAAACGATACGACAAAGGTGCGCGATTTTATTCGATGTAATGAAATGGATGACGAAAAAGTCATCGTCTGAGCGAGTGTATTTATAGGTCTAGCCTCACATTAACGACAATCTTTTGTTTTTCTTCAAACTTTTCAACCAATTTTCTCCTCAACAATCCCATGTTATCGAATGTGATTGCATGCAAGGCATGGGAAAATTACAAACTTTACATTCCCCATGGAGAAGTCCGATCCCAATTAACTTAAAGGTCAACACAGCAGACTGACAAATCAAAGGAAACAAAACACTTCTTGTCAATGCGAGGAAGTTATATAACCTTTGCTTGCTTCAAGCTCACTTTAGGTCACAAATATAAAATTTACCAAATTGCGTAGATTTAGTTCCTCTTTCACATGTGAAAAATAAATTTTTTGCTTAGACCCTTCCCATAATATTCCCTGAAAGAGCCCAAGTGCACCTTCTGTCGAGCCTTCTTCGCTGGCAAGAAAGACTCCGCCCTTACACGTGGAGCCCCTTCCCCCTTTTTAAAGTCCTGGACTTGCACCTGATGTAAACTACAGTCAAAATCAATTTTAGCGATCCTTTTTGTTATATTTTGAAAAAGGAAAATAAATGTTAAAGGCTGGCTCATATTGAAAAGGGTGAACTGGTTCAAAAACCATTGCTTTATAGTGAATAACCAATTCAACCAATTCAAATGTGGTACTAATTTAGAATCAATGCCCGGAAGTGACGTAAGTCTTCATAAAATCGTAAGTTTGGCCTAATCTCAGCCTAAACGTAACCCTAACTCTCAATTTTAACCATTATTTCGGGTCACTTATCGTAGGTTTAAGCCAAGGCCTAGATGGCTTTTCAAGTTTTCAAAACCCAAATTTAGCAAATTCTCGATCACCAAAAACGTAATCCTAACTATCATCACTAACCTTGACTTGTGGGCACTGATTCTAAATTAGAGCTTTTAAACTTGTCATAACAGGGTCTTCGTCAAAATTACTGCGCCTCTGTTTCCTACTTTCATCAGATTCAAGAGTCATGCACTCGCCTCTGCAGTGCATACATATATTCTTGCACACTACGCGAGTGGTTTATCCCTTGGGGAATGAGAAACGACTAACTTTTCACCAAATTAGGTCAACATGAACACACCTTTTCATTGTAACATTTGTTTCTACTTAAATCATATTGATCTCATATCTTTTTTCGTCCCACTTCTTCTCTCCACTCTCACTTTGGCTGACGTCTGTCATTTTGTTTAGCTGATTGTTGTCGTGCTGCCCCAAAATCGCATGCAATAAGTTCAACAGTGTTTAACTTTCAACGACAAGGTCGCGCACGACAAAAGTTCAGCAAAAATCCATTCACACGCAACGACCTGATCGCGCACAACTTTTTCAGAAAATCGCACGCATCAAAGTTGCGTGTGATAATTTTCATTCGACTAGAAACATTCATTCACACGCAACGACAAGGTTACATACGACAAGTCGCACGCAACCAAAATCGTACGCGATCTTGTCGTATCGTGTAAATGAGGCTTTAAAGGTGATCAGTTGTCTTGAAATATTCTTTGTGACGTCAGCCTTTTCTTGACATGTTTCTGCAGTCGTCACTGTTCAAGGATACACCGTACAAGCATGGTATAGCTAATCGGTAAGCAAGAAGAGACGGCTTGTAGCTGTATACCTACTAGCTATACCGATGTCATCATAGCTACTTGTACGGTGTATCCTTGAACAGTGACGACTGCAGAAACATGTCAAGAAAAGGCTGACGTCACAAAGAATATTTCAAGACGACTGATCACCTTTAAGGTATCTATTAAAAAGATTTCGGTTTTGGCCTCTTGTGACCAACCTTTAACCAAAAAAACAATGGCAGTCTTTCTCTGAATATGAAAGATCCGTATGCCAAGTATGAAATCTTGAGATATCGCACTTACATGTAAAACATCTCAAACAAATAAAAACGCTCACATAACCATTTAGATACATTTATATATACACACCTGAGTGATTGCAATGGTTCCTTACGCCTTTGGGAAGTAATTCAAAAAGCATGCTAGCACAGCAATTGTTCTTATCGGTAGTGTAAAATCTAAATTGTAGCATACTTGATTGGTAGACAACCGAGGGAAAGCAGACACTTTTCAGTCTGGTCCTTTCTGGATAACACAATAGAGGAAGCTTAATGTCGATGCCAGTCACATGAACTTTTAGCCTTATTATATGGCCAAAATAAACTTTTAAGGGTATATGAGAAAATTTTCGGAGATTCATCAACTTCAAATTCTGCCTAAGTTTTATTCAAACTGGAAAACAGCTACTATTATTGCCAATGTAGGCTAAAGAGATCCTCAATTATTTCTCACTTGGCTCACGTGGGCTTATTGCGTTTACAGTGTAAATATTCTTTTCGTTGTCATAAAGCAAGCGCCCCGCCTCTGCTTCTTCATTGCCAATGTACTTTTAATTGATAAGTAGTGCGTACTACATCGTCTGCACTATGTGCTCTTGCGTTCCAAATGTTTGTGCTACTGGGTCGTCACTGTTCTTTTCTACGCCACTGACTGCCTTCCACGTTTCATTACATGTCGGTGCTTTTACAGGTGCTACACTGACCGTCTCTATACTCTAAAAACAATCAATTAAATCAGCATCAAAGATGTTAAACTTGAACGTGTATGGTGCTAATTTGCATGGAACTTTCTTAGTGCTGATGGCATATGTGAGTGTTTTAGAACTAGAATGGTGCTGATTGCAGCTGTTTTAAATTAGGCCTAAAAAAATGTTTGTTTGTCCTCGACCGCCCGCACGTTATTTTTCGTCCGCTCGTATTACCATTTTAGTTTCATATCTTTTTTTTTTTTTGCCTTTTGTGTTGTACACGAACCTATACATTTTCTGACGAAACTTCTTTTGTTCCTGACTGAAATACCTTGCACTAAATCGCCTATATATGTAGAATATGCAGTCGAAAGTAAAACAAATAAAATGCCTCCTTCAAACACACACACATACACCCTTACACACACAACACTCGAGGGAAACCATAGGCCTGCTTTTTGCTGGAGTTCCGTGTTACTGACTTTCCCATTTTCAACACTGGCTATGGAGAATACCTACGTGCGTGGCTGGTTCGAATACACAATTGTTTGTTGTACAACTATTTCACAGGGGCCGTGAACGCGAAGCCAATTTTGAAATGCGGTGGCTAACCATCAAAGCGGCATAACATTTTCAAGAAAATAAAAGCCTTTTAAAGCGGTCCAAAATGCCCACTGCAGGAAAAGTGCGGGGCTAAATCCCCCATAGCCCCAGTCTCTGCGGTCCCTGTTTCAGTGGCCTGGCAGGTCTGCCTCAAAGCGTACCCGCGGAGATATAGTCCACTCCATCAGCTATTGCACCAGACCCAACGCACATGGCTACTGCTGTTCGTTGGGGGCACAGTGACCAGCGGCGTAGCACGACCCTCGGGGCCCATGGACAAGAGGCAGGGAGGGTCCCAAACCAATGGTATCATAAACCCATTTTCCTATGACCCCTTCAGTCTTCGTGGGGAGGAACGGGGTAACAGCCAGGACTTGCATGCATCAGATCCGGGCTCAATTCCCAATCCCATTCTTGCCTGCCGTTCTTCAAAAGCAGTTGGTTCTGTAGTTGTTCATAGCTTAATTTGGTTCATTTCGGGTCTGTGCTGGATGGTTAGACGGTAGGCAGGGTTATGATTTTTTGAGATTTTTTTTATACGCATTTGCAGGTTGGGCCCCCTGAACCCTTGGAGCCCCCGGATATTGTCCACCCGCTTGCAACGCCAGTGACAGTGATGGCTTCATAATACGAAAAAAAAAAAAAAAAGAGAGTATCCTTCAATCGACATTGCCACTCCCAGACGTGTTTGGTTGGAACTGATCTGTTCACTGCCAACGTGAGGGACTAAATGTGGAAACCTTTCATTCACATAGGTGTGCGAAAGGAGGAGCTTGCAGCATGTGGGGGGAGGGGGATTGTCAGACGAAATTACTATGTTCTTTCTTCATTAAATGTTTGATTATCGTGGGTCATACCCATGGGTTCTAGATGATCGCTTCTCGGTCTTTTGGCTAGCCTAAGATCACGTGTAGAACCTGTTCTTTTCAGCCGGTCTAGAATGGGTCCACGCATGACAGACCCATGATGTAGAGGTCTGAAGGTAGTGGGGTTGGTCAGTTAAGTTTATTGTCCTTTCGGGGACGTAGCTCCCTTGGGGAGCAGAACTCCTCCGGGAGCAACGTTTGGTATTTCCCCTTGGCTTTTCGCCAGAGAGTTGAGGGGAATTCAGATAAAATATCCCATGGTTTGAAGATTTTACTGCATGAGGCGGGTAAAGCAGCAGGTAAGTAATAACAAAAATGATTTAAAGTACGTACCGTACTTCGTTAAAACCTACGGCAATATGATCGCAACCTGTGCTAGGAAATTGCTATAGCACTTTTCAAAGTGCTAGACAACACAGCACCCATACAAGGGCTATTTGTGGTACTTAAGGTGCAGTCTCCATTAGGGCACTAGTAAGAGCTAGAAAACTGCTCTTTAAGTGCTACATTTCGTTTATTACAGTGAGAGTCATTCACACAAAAATTCACTAGTACCAATGTATATGTAAAGCCATGCCCTAGAAAAGTGTTAAACGCGTTCGAAAGGCAAAATCCAGTCCCCCAGGTTGAAAGATTGTTGCTCGCTATTCTCATTTAGAAATGGCTGCTATCAATTATTTGACACTATATGTTTGCTACTTTAAATGTTAAATGTATGCAGAATAACTCCTTGGTTTACTTTCAATATTCAATGTTTTTACACAGAAACAATGAAAGATACTTGTGTGCCAAATCAGGAATATCTGTCAGATTTAGCATATTTTTGACCAAATAGTTTGCGCTTTCTAAATTTCAGTATTTTTTAAGTTACGGCCGTCAATAGTAAGAATGTCGATACCTTATACGGGACGGTTAGCGCTTTGCTTGTAGAGGGAAACTATCGATATCATTTCTTGATTCACTCTGCCTCCTTTTCAAGAGAACGTAACGTTATGGTCTAGAAGGTTGAAAAAGTGATCACGTCAGTAGGTCATCCTTTTCTGTGTGTACTTCAAAACCTTCTTTTGCATTGAAGGTCTCGTTCTCGATCAGTTATGGTATTGTTGGGTAACGGGCCACTTCATCCACTCTGGCTGCAAGCTTTTGTGGGGCGTTTGATGGTGTTTACTCAGTCAGGGGTTTGCACGGTTTATCCCGCAGGTCTATTTTGGCGTTGCCCATATGAGTAGGTGCGGAGCGGGAACGGAAGTAGCTACCGTCGAGCTGATATGATAGGCAACACTTGTAACCCAGAGAAGAAACAGGCACAGTGGGTTGCTTGCATTGTGAGAATTATATGACGACTTGCTTCAACTCAAAACCCGGCAACAGAATGCCATTTCTAATCAATTACAGCTGGAACGGAGATTGGGCCTAATTAACATAAATGTAACTGACATGATGCTCACTGCATATATACAGCAGCCTACACACAGCTGGCTCAATGCAACAATAGGTAAAACAGTTACAAGCAACTCAAATTGAACAATCACCAACATTTACTGACTCTCTTACAAAGGCATCTTTCCTGTACCGTACGCGTGCTCCTTTCTTTCTACGCACTTTTGAGAGTGACAAACACGGACTTCACTCAATTGGGTTTTGCTCCGCACCTGAGATGGGTTTATAGGAATACAGCATATATGGTAAATTTGACGTAAGACTACGTTTCCTTTTTCCCAAGCTACCCAAAACAAATTTCAGGGCGCTGGGCATTTTCCTGAAAGGTACGTCTGCCGTGGTGCCATTTCAACTTATTTATTCGCCAAGGATTAACGGCTCAAAAAGTGCTTTAGTAATCCAAACGTTTGACCTCTGACTATTGCTTTAGGAAGCCTGAGGGCAAAAGGCTCTCTGAGTGCAAAGAACTTTCCATTATAAGTTTAAATAAACACGATTATGTCGTTTACAAAATTGCGCTAGAGAATAACCCTCTGAACTTTAAGCACATGACCTTCAAACTCTATTGCCATAATGAGTCATTACTGTTAACGATTGAAATCCCTGTTTTAACTGTAAATAAAGCTTCCATGCCAATTTATGTTTCCCACTAGAGTTATGAGAAACAGAATCGATAACGATCTTTGCTTTTCGGAGTCTGTGGGACATCTTCCTACCAGATTTGAGGAAAATCGGCACGTTTTCTGTGGAAATTTTAACATATAAGTTTGCTTTTATTGTACATGTGAACTGAAATAGGTCTTTTGTTCTAGTTGTCATGCAACCACATACTTTGGGCCACTTACCATTCATTTCCATTACACCGGTGAATGCCCTACGTATTATTTTTTCAATTTTCACTTCATTGGCTGATGACCTGTTTTCTTCGACTTTTTGAGGGTTTTTAGCAAATTGCAAGGGTTACCCTGGATTATCTTCCCTCAAATGTCAAGGAAATCGGCTCAGTCATTTCAGCCGTTTTGAAACAAACTGAATTAGGCACAAACTCAACACCCCAAGCACACACAAACACAGTTGATCTTCTCCAGTCATTGACATGCGATCACCCTGGCTTACATTACTGTGGGTGACCCATGAGATTACCTTCTCAGAAATGTTTAGCTCTATTTGTTTTCATGCCATGGTCCACCGCTGCAAACCGTCAAACTGACGAAATAACTACAATTTCCCATCCTCCTATGAGTGAAGAGATAAAAATGAACAAGTAATTAACACAGAGAAGAAAACAAGCTAAAAGGAAAAGTCAGACTATGTCGAATAAACTGTATGTATACATGAGCCCTGCTTTTTACATACTTTATCACGCTTCTTTAAAGAGGAAAATAGCAACATGAAAAGGCATAAAATACATTAGCTTAACCAGTGATGTCTGGCTGAGACGTTTCAGTGAAATTCTGCCATATTTATTTGAAAGGAAATTTCAAAGATTTATACATCCATTGCAACTGTACAATTGGTTTGGTTTGTCCTTGTGTTTACTAAGCGGTATGATGGATTTTTGTAAGAAGTACCTTCACTGTTAAATATCACTTTGATTTATCCATTTGGTTTTACAGAAGCACACAAAACCTTCTTTTTAATCTTATGCGAAAACTTGCACATTTTTTAAAGACATCTTCAAATGCAGCCTTCTCCCTTCTCATGACCTGCAGAGCAGCTTGGTCAAATTCTGCTTCGTCAAAAGTAAAAGCTACCCTATTTCGAACCAAATCCATAAACTGTACTGGAACTTGCTCGTCATCTATGCTGTAAATGAAAAGACAATCTCTCCGCAGTTCGCCTAACATTAAGTCGTAAATCTGCTCCCCCAAGGCTGATAGTCTTTGTCCCTGTCTTGCATTTTGCGCTGTCTCAAATAATACATTGGTGTAAACATTTTTACCATCCTGAGAGACACTCAGTGCGATTGAAACAAGCGCTTCTCGAATCTTTTCTTTATAAACTGGATTGTTGCTTCTGTTATCGACAGCAATTATATTGTCTCCAAATTCCTCAATAAATGCTCTGTTCCTTTGGCCTGCTCCTTCCATACGTGTGCATACTTGTGGTACCGTTGTAAAACCACGGAGGATTCTATCTGCGTGTGTTATGACTAAGATAGCATGTTTAGCAAATTCTCCTCCGAAGAGTGACTGAAAAAGGAATGCATCATGCTGTTAGAAAGTACAACTGCAAATGTCTTTTCGTTATTTGAGAGCCTATTAATGAAGGAAACAATCAGTTATAAGTGTGCATAGAAACAAAACAGTGTAAACACATGTCTAAAAAGGACACAACTCCTAACCTAATAACAGGTGAGATAAAATTGCAGAAGTCTTGTACAACACGTACTATCATTCCATAAATCAGTCTGCATAGCCTTTCAAAGAAGCAAGTAAACAGCCGGACCAACTTGTTTTTAATTTGCCGAAATTTGCAGTGGTATTTACTCTTCTAAAGGAAAATCAATGGATACATTGCAGAAAGGCTATCCTGGTAACTATGCACAGTTTCAGAGAAGGAATCTTTCAAAATCTACGAAGAAACTTCAAGTTTCCGACCTCCAGTACCAATGGATAGTTTAAGACCTAACATAGTGAACAATTATATTAAGCTCTGTTACAGATGTTAAGGACTTGGGAGGAGGGATTCACTTAGGCAATAGGGAGCAGTTGTAGAAAATCACATGCAGCGTTTTTTTAGAAATTATTGTTTTGGAATAATGCTTTTGGCTGGATATGATCTCTTATTTATTCCTTTTTATTTCCTATAACGATATGGTTTGGAATTACACAAATGTTTTCTGTAAGGTCCGAGCTTTAAAATTGGGAGTCGTCAGGGAAGGAGATACAACGCTTAAATCCGTTAGAGAATATGTGCTTGAAAATAATTTAATTGCTTTTCAGGTAACAAATTTGATTTACAGGTCCCTTCATTCCCATTGTTAGCCTTTTCTGACTGACACTTCTTGATGATGATCTGCTCCTTTTAAACACGGGTGATCGGGAAAGAAAGGTCATTGTTAACACATAACTTTGAATTGCAGCTTGTTTGCCGACAAGGTCTATAAGCTTTATAAAAGATTTTAAGTTAAACGACTGTCCATAAACGTTTAACTGTAAGTTCTTTGTGTTCCTATGATCTTAATGGGTCGTCTACTTGACACATTGTTCAAGCCTACAAAAATAATCACAATTTTTGCAACTTTCTACATTAGTATCAACAGGAAGTTGTTAGGAAGGAGAAACAACAGCCAGATTTATCAGACAATATATACTTGAAAATGATTTAACTCTTTTCAGGTACTGCTATTTGATTGACAGGTCTCTTTGTTCCTGTTGTTAAGTCTCTGTTGACTAAACCCTTTTAATGATGATCTCCCCCTTTCTTTTCCAAGAAATCCCGAGACAAAGGCCATTGTCTATACATGCTTTGAAGTAAGGTTTGTTTCCGCCAATAAACAAAATTTAATCAGGATTTTTAGTAAACGACTGGCAACAAACCTTTACATAATGTACTTCAATTGTGCCCCTACGATTTTTACACGTCACCTGCTGGAATGTTGTTCAAGCCTTTACATTTCCCTTAGTTTTTAGCCAATTTTCCCATCATTCGGAAATATATTCGAAAAGTGAGTTTTAAAGAAATTCTTAGCTGACTTGAAATGAAATGATATTTGGTGTGACGAATAACGACGAAAGGTTAAAATTTCACATTTTTGCATGACGGCTGGTAACGAAAAGTTAACGAGCTCATCGTAAGAGGTGTGTCTTCCCATTGTCATTTTGACAATGCATCACTGATCCTAGTCGATCTAGGTATTGGGACAAGAATTTTGAAAAGAAAGGCAAGATAAATGTCGGAAACGAACATTGCTTCAAAGAGTTTATAGGACGTTGGATCTCCTTCCTAACACCTCCCTGATTGAAGTTAATTGGAATGACTTTAACTGTGACGACAAACGACGAAAGCTTAAATTTTTTTTGTTTTATCCTTGACGACTGGCAATGTAATACCAATTGGTTAAATCATCATGATGGATTGTTGAGATGCAGCAGACGACACAACCATTGTTTTAAGTACCAAAATCTTTCAGTTCTTAGAGATGTTTCAAGAGCGAGACAATAGGCAGCTTAATCTGGGCAGCTACCTAGTCTCAAAGGACATATAAATGTTGGATCTCCTTCCCTGACAACTCTCTCTTTAAATTACTTCGTTGGCAATTGCATAACGGTATCATTTTCAGGTCTGTAGCGCCTGCAGGGAAGGGGACAGACGGCAGGGCCAGTTGCCCCTAAGATTTCCGAACCTAAAATGAAGAATGGCCTACTTGAGAAAACAAAATACTGAAAATGCGTAAATTTCCATTGTAACGGTTCTGCTTTTATACCCTCAGGACCTGGAAAATCGAAGATGTATAGGCCCAATTTCCAAATACTTCCAGGAGAGGTCTCAGGACCTTCGTCTATGAAGGGCTCTTATATGGGTAACTCCCGCTAACGAACGATCCTCCTTCCTGATGCATAATATGCACAACACAACTGAAGCCTAAACTTAAAGGATCTTTAGGAATATTTCTAAAGCGTTCCTTCAACGTGCCCATAGATAGCCTGTAGTTAGCTGAAATTACATGCTAAAATCAATAACCAAATGTAAAGTACCTTTTAGTTCTGTTTTTATCTTGCAAAGTGATTTTTCTGACCAAGGATTTCAAGTCTAACTCCTTATTATCTTGACGTTTTCGTTTCTAAAGCCTGAAGTCTCAACCAGAAAGTCCAAAGACTTAGAAATTCCTTTCCAAAAGGGGGTGCGTTTTTACACTGAGGTTCATCTCTGAAATTTTTACTTCTTGACAATATTTTTTACAATGTTGTAACAATTTAACCTCTGTTGACCTCACATGACCTTTGAACCCACCAAAAGTGGAATAAAAAAATTAAAGAAATGTCTGTGTTTCCTCCCTTCTAATGTCATGTTTACAAAGATTCAGTTTTTGACCTCCGGCGACCTCAAATGACTTGTGACCTCCACCAAAAACAATAGAGTTCTGTCCCTCGACATGAAAAATCTTTACACAAAGTAGGAATAGCGTTTGTCATGCCTATCTTCACATATCGTGTTGCCAAAATTTTCAGTTTTTGACATTTAGTGATCTCAAATGACCTCTGACCTCCATCTTAAACAATGGGATTCTCTCCTCCACCATGACAATTCTTTATATTAAATATGAAAAGTGCCCGTCATTGCTATTTTGGGATAGCGTGTTTATAAGCCATTTACAAGGTTTCCGCAGTTTAATCTCTGTGGCCTCAAATGACCTTTGATCTCCACCAAAAACAACAGCTTTCTTTCCCCTACCATGACAACTCGTTATACCAAATATAAAAAGTGTCCTTTGTTGCTATCTTGAGATATCGTGTTTACAATCTAAGTGTCATATATGCACATACACCCACACGACATCACCATCGCATAGTTTCCTTGCCTGCCTTCGGCAAGGAATCAGAAATATTTAGATGCCTCTTTGGAGGTGTAAAAAGTATCATGTCCGTCAATCTGGGAAGCATTTGGACACACAGTCTACAGGCTACGCATCAATCGATGGCCTCCAAGTTGCGCTCTCACCGTGCCATGCCAAAGTCGACAAATTTAAATTATGAGAGATACTAAGATGAAAAAAAATCAGTTCAAAGCTTTGTCAATTTACATAGCAGTTTTTAGCCAGGCAACCTAACCATGTAAAAATTCTCAAAGGGGAGGGGCCTTATACAGCACCTCTCCTTTACACCCAGAAAATAGACAAGAGAAAAGTAACAAAAATGAGAAGTTCTAAACATGTTACCATTTCAAAGCTTTCCCAAAGGTATCACCATTTTGCACCTTAGCCTTCTCATGTACATATAAACTTCTCAAAGAGTTAGTGTTTCACCCGGCACCCAGACACTCCCCAGGCGCGGATCCAGGTGGGGGCGCACCCGGCGCACGCTCCCCCTTTTTTCGATGACCAATGGTTTTTTTGACCAACTATTTTTTTACTCCGAAAAAAATGAGTAAATCGATATGGAAATTATGCTTCCCAGATCCTGGGAAATCGCATCTAGAATTCAAATTTTCTTTGGGGAAGACCCCCAACACCCCCGTCGTGGCTTCGCGCCTTTGGCGCTCGCTCGTCGGCCTTCGGCCCACGGTGTGCGCGCCCCCCTTTCTCAAAATCCTGTATCCGCACCTGCTCCCCAAAATGTAAAAAAGACACTAAATGTGATCAGTTGGAAGCTTGGAAAGGACATCATCAATTTGCACCTAAGTGACCGACACAAACCTTACGTCCGCCCTTTTGGCCCCTCCTATTAGACCAATCGTAGCAGTGGGTGACAAAGAAAGGATACACTTGGGTGCCAACTATCCTAGGCACGCCACTGGAAGCTATCATGAACTGCCCCCTTGAGATTTCTACAATGCTACGGCTCCGTACTGGCTTGTCAAAGCTCTGTGGTAATGCCAAGAGTGTTTCCAAACTCCATTAACGTTAGCACAGCCATTACTCGGCATACAAATACATTAGGGAACATAAATACATGAGGGAACATTGATTCCAGAAATGTTTATATGCAGTTCCCTACTGAGTCACTTAGAAGCTCAAAAACAAACAAACAAACAAAAGTAAACGAAAGATTACTGTCTGAAGATGTTGATACCAGTGGATCTCACAGGATTCTGGAAAAGGAGGTCCACCGAGTGCCGAGAGCGGCAAAGGGATGATGGGTAGCGTTCCGGAGGGGGCATGGTGACGTATGAAATTTCACTTGAACTGAACAACGTAAATCACAGACATTAAATGAGTATTATGATTTTTCATTCAGAAACAGAACCAACAAGTCTTTAAGTGAAAGCTCCAAAGGGGCCGTTAAGATTTGATGACTGATTAAAATCCAACCCCGATAAACCCAAAGTCGATTTAGGTGTGCAAATGTGTCTCTACTATACTTTGCACCTACTTTGGACCCTTTCTTTGTCACATTGTGCGGAGGTGCAGTCCTATGGGTGGGGTCAATCTGGAGGGAGCCTTTTAGCAAATTTAGTTCATCAAAGGTAGCTTATATACAAAATAGTACGATCTTTGGCAAAGTTTTAAACTGATCACATGTTGAAAACTCACATATTTTAGTGAATTGTTCCAACAAAATTGCAGCACAACTAACATAAAAAAGGAGGAAACCTCACCTGAAATGCTATGCAAGATCACAGGCGTTCGAAACATAACGTACATATACTACACACACTGTATACACTATAACAAGAGAAGTAGGCTTGGCCAGTCGCAATTCACTGCCAGTGCTTCCACACTCTAAATTCATTTTTCCTGAAATAGCCGATTTCAGGTAATTTTAGATTCTATTCAGGAAAAATGAATTTAGAGTGTGGAAGCACTAGGTGGCAGTGCAGCCACGGCACTTGGCTTACTTCTCAGATCGAAACGTCTTACCTTGTCTTATATATATATGTTTATAGTGTGTAGTATATGTACGTAATGTTTCGAACGCCTGTGCCTAGCATTCGCCGTTGATTAGTGCACAATGAAAATACGGTAAGCGAGTGCGTATGCAGTAGATGTACACTGGCTGCAACGTGCTGCATGTACAGTAGTCGGCTAGTCGTTGACATGATGTGATCTCGAAGCTCGAAGCAGCTGAGTAATGAATATTCATAATGATTTAGAACTTCCCACCGTGATGAACCTTGTGCATATTGAAACAGCCGTTACATTTACAATCACGATTTGTTTAAAACAACCTTTCACTTTCGCAAATGTCTTTTTTCTCCAACAAATCATTTCTCTGGTTATGTTTGGGTTTAAAAAACCTTAACCACCACTCATTTCTCTTATCCAAATTCGTATACAAAGTCGTACTGGGACTTTAAACTGGCCATCGGGCTCGAATCGCGTCGGTGCAGTGTGCTGCAAAATTTGCTTGCGACCCGACTTGCTTGCAACAGTATTTAGGAGTTTTTAAGCAAATCGGGTAACGATCAAACATGTTTGATATTCGTCGCAATGTTTCAAACCGTTGCGTTGAGTTGAGTCGCGTCGGGCCAGTGTGCGGCCGACTGCGAACAAGACTGGCGTTCCAGTGAGGACTCATTTTGGAAATCAGGTGAAAAAATGAATCGTTTTCAAATTGCCAATTAAGAGGTTTTATAGAAACCAACTAGACCGGTTTCTGTTTGCCTACATTCGCGTCCAGCACATTTTTTCCAGACGATTTTTTGCCTATGAGAGAACACCAAATCTAAAAGGTTTACTGGTGTAATCAAGTTTTACTGCAGAGTCGGACGAAACAGGAGGGTACCACGATGCTTTACTGAAACTGAATGTGCTTATATCTGCATCAGTATAAATCTTTTGACGAACCCAGTCAATGTTTTAAAGGCTATTACTTGTGGCGTTCCGCCGTAGGGAGCAAGAGAACAGACACCTGTCTAGTTGGTTTTCATAATACCACACAAATGTCAATTTGAGAACGACTCACACTCTTCCAAAAGGGTAGATCGGGTATTTTTCCCTAAAAATATAACAGTTCACCAACTTGGCAACTTCAGACAGGCCCAGATTTACCTTTCTGGGGCCTTGGGCCAGCCCTGCCTGGGGGCTTCATCTTCTTCCGGCACATTAAGCTTGTAACCTAAAATATCTTTTTCCCGACTCTCCCACTCTGGCACTCTCTCTATCTGAGACTGTCTCTTTACTTTATCCCATCATTTGATATTTTCACTCCTTCAATTTGGGGTCCCTGGGCCCGGGCCCATCTGGCCCAATGGGAAATCCGGGCATGGCGTCAGATAGTGAACCGTCTACCCCCTTTCACTCCGAGATTTGTCCACCATTTTATCCTGATTATATAATCAGTTTTATGTGAGTCTGGTAGGTTCAATGTGCGGATAGCATGCGACCCGACTGAAACACGACTCAGCTGTCTCAAACTTGTTAAATAAGACTCACTTGAGACGAGTAGTCGCAAGGAGTTTTGTTGTGTTGCAGTCGGGTCGATGCAGTGTACGGTATCTTTTAGTAGGATGCTTTTTCACTGACATCCAACTGACACTACAAGAGAGCTAACAAAGCACTTAAAAAAAAACTTAATTTAACCAATTCTGAAACCGAATCCAAATAACTGGCTTTCAATGGGGGGAATGGCCGAGAGAGGAGTAAAGAATAACAAAAAGACAAAAAGAGAAGAGAATTGATATGCATGCTTCACGATGCAAGTTAAAATGCGCTGAATGATCTTTCGGTACCTTTGGTAATGACTGCAACCATGTAGACCTACATCAAAACGTACAAATGTTGCTTATAGGTCTTGTTTTCGACAAAGAGTTCTCTCTATAATAATTCCATGCATTATTGTACTAATAATGGTCATCAGACAAGTAAGGTAAACCGTAGCAATTACGCGGGAAGTGAGCTGAAATTTCGCACAGGAATTTTTTTTTTATAAAACCTGTATCTACACCTTTGATAAAATACTTTGAAGATTTTATTAAAGAAAAAATCGACGAATGTACGACGGTTTTGATAGTTTGCGACCGACCTGCACTCTAAAAACATCCGGTTCAAATTGAACCGGAAGCAAATCAAAAGGGTACTCAACCGAAAAAGGATCAAATATTCGACTAGTTTCTGTTCGGTTCAAAACTAACTATTTTTTGCTCAAAATGAACCAAATCTAGTCAAATATTTGACCATATTCCGTTTTAGTGCCCATTTGAACGGATTCAGTTAAAATGTGAACTGGACGTTTTTATAGTGTGTGATAGAGTACGAACGGAACAGCCTAGAAGAATTTTTCACTGACAAAAAAGCCGGGTCCGGACCCCTTAAACCCCCTGAATCCTACCCCGGATGTAAACAATATGTTAAAAAAGTGCCCTAACGAAAAACGCCTTACTTGAAAATGCCTAATTTTAGTATAAAACCCATAGCTCTCGCATTGTACAGTTATCTAGAGCATAACGACGACATTATTTGAACGTAATTTTCATACATTGTAAAGCTGTTCAGCTAGAATTTTGTATTATGCCCTGCCTTATTCTGTAAGATGCCTAGTTTTTAAATTGAAATTCTTTATGATTTAGAATTGTTACGTATCAAGCAACTACGTTTATATTTCAGAGCTTCGTTCCGTTCTAGCCGCACGCCTTTGGCTGAAAATGTTACGAATTAAATTAAGGGAACTATCGATTAATGTACAAGCTAAGTTAACTTAAGAGTAAATCTTCGCAAGCTGTTCTAGCTTCTTGAAATCACTTCTTTGTAAGAATTGAACCTCCCCAGGCTTCCCTATATTGTGAGAAAGTGCAAGAAAAATTTCCCTGGAATTGCAAATTTCAACTTAGGAACAGTATTACTTAGCTCCCCAAGGACAGGGAGCACAAGCGTAAAAGCATACCTGTCGGCAGTGTACATTGTAGTACATTAAAGTATCGCAAGCCCTGTAGTGTATATGTACGTGTTACAGAATAAAGCAAATAGTGTAGGCGGACATTTATCCATAACTTAACTACTATTATGTTCCTTACACTCTCTTTGAGTCTAATAAGAAAGTCGTCTTTAAAACCTATCTCAAAAGACTTGTTTGCGTTACAAAATTTATAGCAAAATCTTAAGCCACCTTCGTGTAACAATCAATTGCTAAATTGGGTTTGATTAGTGGTCGAAGGATGGATATTGGCGTTTGTAATCTATATGAGGTTAGTGGCATCCCCCATGGGATTTATTTCTCATTGGAAGCTGTTATTCCCTACAGGAAGTAGTACCATTTCATGGGAAATGATAATTCCCTGAGAGGATTTTAGTTAAGCAGGGGAAAAGAAATTCCCCTTGGGATTTGTTAGTTCTCATAGAGGGGGTGACACGTCCTCAAAGGAATTATTAGCATCTCATTCGGAAATGTCTAGATCCCTATGAAATATGTTAATTTTCAATGCAATTCCCAATGATATTTGTGATCTCCCCATTTGTAACAACTAGTTTTGTCACAAATACTACTTTTGTCTCACCAACTCACATTTGTCATAATTTTTGCCCACTTTTGTCACAATCGTCACCCACTTTTGACTTAACGGAGGTCACAACTTTTGTCATGACACTCGCCCATATTTGTCGCAATTTTACAGGACACCACGTTTGTCACACGCATTGCCCATCTTTGTCGCATACGTTGAGTAAATTAAGTAAGCTTTTGAGGTCACACTTATATGTTTTACTTACTTGAACATACATTCAGTTTCGAGTAAATCAGCTTAGTAACCTCTCATGACGCACAGGGAAGAGGGAAAGAAGCTCCTCTCTCCGAATGACTTTACCAATATGGTGTCTTACACCAAGTGGTGCACAAAAATCCTAAGATTTCGATCTCTCGCCCCCACCAACTTTTAAAGTAAAAAAAAAATAAGATCTCTCCTGTTAGGGCTGGACATGAGAACCCTGCTCCCATTTTGAAGAAAATTGTAAGGCATTACCAAGGAACACTTTTAAGTCAAAATTTCAGGTCAACATTTTATGACTATGTGGGAATGCTTAAAGAATTAAACTTGAATTAAACTTATGAACAGAATATCGTACATGGTTGGTGACGAAGAGGACGAAAGTGTCCCTTGAAGATCTCACGGGGGGGGGGGGGACTTCAATTCATATCGAGCTCAAAAGCGGGACAAAAGGAAGGACAAGGAAAAGGGGAAAAGGAATCAGATGAAGTTTAGAGAAAGAAAGTTAAGAAGAAGAAAGCAAAAGACTCATATAGACGGCATACAGAAACGATTCAGACAAGTATGTTTCTCTAACTCTTCACTTTGTACATCATACATGCATATAAGAGATCAAGGGGGGATTGACTATCTGTGTAAAAGTGAACGTTGCAGCTGAGGCCTTTTCGTGCAATATGAATATTCATATATTGAAACCAATCAACAGTCGAGAGAGTAAAACCGTATCGAGCTCATGAATATACCGAAACTGGATGATCTCTGTCATAGACCCTTTTCCGAATAGCAATTACAAAGGATTATGGGATATAGTTTTGGTGTGCGTCGTTTTTGTCAATGGCATTTTACTGTGGCCAAAAACGACGCACACCAAAAGTCTATCCCACAGTCCATTGCAATTCCTATTTGGAAAAAGGTCTATTTTTCACAGGTGTTAGAGTATGTACGCCAAAGAGGAGTACATATTCAACACCTGCTATGAAGGTAACTGATTTGTATATAAATATATCTAGGTAGCGCTCGTGGCAAGATTTTTGAAGTCACCAGTCCGCCATCTTGCCACTCCCAAAATACGATACGATAGTACGATACTGTGTACAGCGTTGACGTTCTCATTAGTTGGAACTGTAGAACACGACCAGGTAGTTGATTTTAAAGTATGAATAAGGTGCATTCGTGTATTGTAATCAATTGGGTGATGACTGTGCTTTATATTCCTGCAGCCAATTGTTGATATAAGGGCCCATTGGTCCATTTACAGTAAAAGTGATATGAAAGCTACAGCCCATCCTGATACCGGGGCCCTACTTCTGGTCGTAGGCAACAGAAATTTGCATTAGTACAGTATGCATACGACATCAGTAACAGTATGGATGGCCAGCTTGCTAGACTTTGCAAAGTCTCTCTCGGCGATATCATTCCCCTTCTTATCTTTGCAACGTTTCAGTGCCAATCACAATTTGCATCCAGTCCAATGCTCAGCCTAGAGTATGTGCAACACAATGTCACAATCAAGCAGTACAGGTAAAAGCAAACAGGTACAGCAAATAGCAGTTTTCCAGTAGAAACTGAGATTTAAGTGGAATATTTCAGTCTTGGCACTAGGGGTCTCAGAATGGCGGGGAGGGGGGAATTCCCCTCCGAAACCAAAATATATTTTTTCTTCATTGGGGGATGGGGACTTCTGTTGGAAGGGGCCTTTAACCTCGATAAGTTGCAACCAGCATAAAAGAGCCGATTTATAGCCAACTGGATTTCCCAACAGGTGCGGTATATGCCCGGAAATGTTTTGAAAACTTGTGGTATTGTTGAAAAGAGTCGCTATCCTGCTGCCTATTGACTGCAAACACTGATTACGTTTGTAAGATAGCGATTATTATAACTTCATCTCTAGATTCCAAATAAATCTTGAATCATCCCCAGTGCAGTGTTTCCTGACACTTATGAACGGAAGAGGTTAGTTAGTGTCCATCCTTCCTTTATATGATTAATGCCTGTATGCTAACCAGCCATCATTGTTGTAAGTGGGTTTAATGAATACAGATTAACGCAAAGTGGATTTGTATGTCCTCATAGTATAAATCAGTGATAGGCCTATTTGAACAATACATTTCTCCCTCTAAACTGGCATGCATTTTTCATGTTTTTTGTTTTACTCGTTTATAACAGGAATTTTTTATCCCTCTATAGACTGTGATTGGTTGATAATTACTGCTGGGACCACTGATTAACTTGTAATGTATAGTGCAAATACCATGATGCAATATGATACATTGAGCAGTCTTCTTACGATTAACCAGGAACTTATTGTACATAACACTTTGTCTTAGAAGGCCTAGAACTACTGTATACTTCTATATTGTATAGTAGGCCTATACTGTTCAACCATGGTATGTCACGGCACTCCATCTGAAGGTCATTGTGATTTGTTGATGAGATACATGCAGATTAGGGAGGGCTTTCAAATGCACAAAACACCATTGTTTGGGATGCAAACACACCTGCAAAGGTACACGGAGTAAACAGTTACAACCTGCTTTGCACTAGTGAACAGTGTGCAAGTAAAAGTGGAGCAAGAGGGCAATTCACGGAGTTGCTTATCTCATCGCTAGCATAAGCACTGTACTGAGCCGCATAACTGGAGGACGCACATCAATGTGGAATCACAGAGAGCAATAGACCTTATGCATTGACATCACACTGACGTCATTTTGGGTGAAAACACTGAAGCCCACGTGCACGAAAGGCGTGGATTTCACCGCACGTGTAGTAGATTTACGCGCGTGTACGATTGGTTAATGAATCAGCTGTCTGCATTTATTGGTGTAACTTGCAATGATAAGCGCTTTTCCTCCATTTTCCTCCAAACGAGGGAGCACTTTCTCCCAGTGTTAGCGCTAAGCTTTAGAATTAAGGAGAGAAATGCCCTCCTTCAAAAAAAAAAAAAAAAAAAAAGGAGGGATTTTCATTTTTAAAGGAGGGATTTTCAAAAAGGTAAAAAGTCAACTTAATTTCAAAGCAGTCTTTAGACCCTTCAACAAAGGTAGATGACTCAGTAAGCCTAGCTTCTCTGCATGCTTCACAGAACATTTTTCCGTTTTTAGAGCGCAACCATGGCCAAAGTTTGAACCAGTTTGTTTGGAATTTGTTCACTTTCTTCATACAACCGCATGTGAAATTCTCAGCAGTACTAACGTTAGGCCTACTCACTGCCGAGATCGCTTATGTTGACGTTACATGGAGCACTTTCTCTAATTATACTAGGCATAGGCCTGATGTCTCTCGAAGTGGATGGCTCTGATGACCCATTTCTATCTGTCTCTTCATTGTTTTGGCCTGTTTTTTCCTTTAAAAACTTGAGTACAGATCCTTGGTTGTGGTAGCCATAGCAAGGTACAATCTCGACGTACAGTAGCGAGAATGTTACCCTGGCCGACCTATTCTAGCTTACAGTATCGGGTACACCTTTTCAGTCCGACACGTTTTCAGAACGACACGTTTTCATTCCGAAAATGAAATACACGTTTTCATTCCGAAAAAACGAGTTTTCATTCCGAAAATGAAATACACGTTTTCATTCTGAAAAAACGAGTTTTCAGTCCGATACGTTTTCATTCCGAAAATGGAAAACACGTTTTCATTCCGAAAAAACGAGTCTTCATTCCAAAAATGAAATGCACGTCTTCATTCCGAAAAAACGCGTTTTCAGTCACTGTCACTGCCATTATCATTATCACTATCACTATCTTTATCATTATCGTTATCATTATCGTTATCATTATCATTATCATTAATAATATCCCAGTTTACTGTACAATCTAAAAACGGTATTTAGGAATTGATCATTTTGAACATTTTTTCTAAGCACTTTCATGCCCCTACTTTGTAATCATGTTTAGATGCTAAACACGTGTGTTTAATTCTCCCCCCCCCCCCTCCCAAAAAATCTGTTTTAAAACACCTGCTAAACATCACAGTAAGTGTACAATCGCTAGACAAGCATTTTATGATTTTAACCTGTTTATAAAGTGAGGCAAAATAAGTGTTTCATTGGTGAACACGTTCTTCAGAGTGCATAATAACTTACAATGTTAAAAATAGAATTGCAACCACACATACTAAGATAAAAAGGCACCCTGAGCCTAGAAGCTTCCGGCTATTTATTCAGCCTTCCTTAGCTCGAAAGAAAAACGATAAAGTGCGTTCAAATGTCCACCTATAAAGTTTCTAAAACACATGCAAAGAGCAATAAAGAATTAAAGCAACTACTGTTTAAAGTTTGTGCTGATTAATCAGCACAATCAGCACAAACTTTGGACAGTAGTAGTACTTTGAACATAAAGCTTAAAATAAGCAGCAGTAAAGCAACAAAATAGGATATTTAAAACCAGCTGCAAGTGCGTCTCATTGAAGTTAATATAATACTAAAACAGTTAAAAACAATGGTAGCTAATAGGGACCAGGAAGTGGTATCAGTCAAGAGCATTTCACATTAGAAAACACAGAAAAGGGTAGAAAAAGTACCCCTGAACTGTGCCGTAGATAACTTGCTCTAAAAATCTCTAAGAGGGTGCAACAAAACAAGAAGATAAAATTGGATGCTTAAAACCAGCTGTAAATTTGTTGCATTGTAGTTAAGAAAACTAGCTTAGACCAACGTAGTTTAAAAGGAATAGGAGAAGTAATCGAGCAAGAACATTTCATAAAACAAACCGCCCAAAAGGAGTAGAAAAAACTCCTTCGTTTCATTTAGGCTTAGAGAAAACAAAGTGTTCTGTTCTGTTTGTCCTCCAAAGAGGTATCAGAACTTAATATGAAAAATACATACGTGTCAAAAATTATAGCACTAAGACAAAAGAAAATTTATGTATATATATTTATATAAGAAAGAAAAGAAAAAAGAAAGAAAAGAAAAACACATTATAATACAATGACATAGTTAACTGTCATGTGACCAAAATACTGGCACCGGTTTTGAAAAGAAAGAATAGGTTATGCACTGTTTGCAACTAGCGAAACTTTTCCATGATTTTTCAACCAAAAAAAAATTCAAATTTCTAAGGGCAGCTTTATTACTTGACTGAAAAAGTAATTCCATTTTAGTGGCACTTGTTCTGGATCTAAATATTTTGAAATACATACTACGCTCATCGGAAAAGGTCATTCAAAAATATAGTGCAATTCGTCACAGATTTGGTTCTCAGAACAGAAAAACAAACTCATGTAAATCAAACCTTGGTATTTACCACAAATGGACAGAATGTTGGTATTACTACATCTGTGTTAACAAAGATTTACAGGTCAAGGAGGACTTAGGTTTACTAAATAATTCTCGAAATTAAGTCTCTGTTTGAACATCGTATATATTTTACAATTAGAGATTATTTTCCTCTGTAAACCATTCTTGTTTATAAATATCACTTAGCCTCCTACTTATTGAGTTATTTAACCAGGATTTTCGAGAAGAGACTTGCATACTGTCTGTTTGGCTCACGCCTAAATGTTCTGGTTACAAAAGACATTCCAGACTTATTTAGTTTAACCTTAACTATCCAAGGGGAACTGTAAAAACCATTATTATCAAGTGCTCTTAAGAATTGATACATCACGTATGACAGCTTACGTTCACTACTAGTAATAATTCGATACCAAAATATTAAACACCCTAATTTCAATTGTTTTAAGTAATTTGTGACGCCCAAGAACACCATACACCGTACAATTCGGAGTATTCTTACCAAGCTTTAGGATAGACTCACGAAATTTACTATGAAAATTCTCTATTTGTTTTAGGTCTTCAAACCTCCAGATTTCACATCCATACAGTAAAACGGGTAAAAGTAATTGATCAAATCCAATGGAGGACAAAGACTAGAACTTTTGTTAAACATACCGTGAGAACTGTGTTAATACTAGACTAGCTGTAAGTCTGCTCTATAATAGAGAATTATGTTGATCTGAATAAAAAAAAAAAGATGCTCGACATTCGAAACTGAGCTCCCGAAGTAAAGATTCGCACATTCATATGTCGGTTCTATGACTGGAGGTAGGACTTTTACCACACTGATTGCAAATCTTTGGTCACCTTCGTCATTTGCCACGCACTATACCGAATTCCATATTATTATTTAATTAATCGTTTGCATGAGAAAGTATCAGTTTGAGCCTACTTCAGGAGATTTTTAACGCCGTTCAATATATATAAATTACATATAAATACTATAAATAACAAATTTGTATTGTCAAAAAAATGGAATCACCGCAACTGCCACTTTCTCCTAAGTTTAATTTCATTTTTCCCCTAACAGACAAGCTTGGGACCCACACAAACTGTCACTGGGAGAGCTACAGTATATTGATAGTCTTATGGCTGCTCGTATATGTGTAATCCAACAGTTATCAACTGAGTAATAAATGTATTCCGGTGATCACTTTATGGCTGACATTGGACTTTTGCAAAAAGAAACACTTCTGAAAGCTAAAAGTGTGCACTTTTAATGACCAGTTCTTTCTAAATTGAGTTGCACCTTCAACATCAAATTCCATTTGAGTTTTGAGATTTTTATGCTTTCCGGTGAAAACTTCATTGCCTCTTAACTCAGTGCAAATGGCAATTTGGCCACTCTCCAGGCCTTTATGGTCCCTTTGAGATACCTAAGAATTAGTTTCAGTTTTGCTCTCATAAGTGCAACTTGGACCTTATTTAAAGTGTTCCTTAAGTGTAAAGTTTCAAAAGTACATGTTACTGAACTTCAAGAAAAATGCATCCAAATGTCCAACTCCGGCCCATCTTCACAGGACATTCCTGAGCTTAGATATTGTAAAGCTCATTCACTCAATATTAAGTGGTAGATTGGGCAATACTTTGTGATGTCATTCTTCTGCAGAAACGAAAAAAAGTCGCAAAACGAAAGAAAAAATTTTCGAGGTCGGCCCTAATGGTCTTCCGTAAGTTCGACACAGGAAGAATTGGGGAAGTCAGAACTGAATGATGAGATATAAAAGTATGGCATTCCGGCAATCGGATAAAGAAAAACAGCATATTGGGTTTTCGAATTTTCCAAAAATTTTATTGGGAGAGTTCTGGACGGCCATTATAGGCTAAGGCAATTTAACAACGCTGCATAAATTTGAAGGCGATACCATTTCCTTTGGGTATCAAAGTTCATCGTTATTTGAGACCCAAGTAATTTGATACTCAAGGAATTAGACCACATCGTAATTGTAGGAGAAAAGTTGGTGTTGGGGTACTTTAGTACTTTTGTGAGGGCACCTTCCCTCCCAAGATGTGCGCATGCGAAAACTTTGTAACGATGTCTAAAAGTTCGTGTCGTTTGATCATTGTTAGTAGAATATGTTCTCATGAAAAACGACCAAAAATCGACTTTTATTAACCTCTCGAAAATACTCAAAAATACCGCTATTGAATTAATTATTCCTCTTGAAAAATGCCTCCTTCATGATTTTTTAATTCCTAAAATAGAGCAGAAGTATATCTGCACAGATATCGTTTGTAATTTTTTTCCTTTTAGAAAAGTTGATTCTTAATATAATTTTGATTCCTCTTTTCTTAAAGTAGGTTTTTCCCGTGTACAGTAACACAAAAGTGTTAAATTATAGTGTGAGGATATTTGTGATCCTCCACAATGGGTCATTTGTGTGTTATAACACTGAATTTTTCTCGTTATTTTATTTTTTGGATTGAATATGAGAGAGGGCAAATTGCTCATCAGTAGCATACTATTTTAAGCAAAAATTTCTGTTATTGCGTGTAGTCACTACCATTATTTTCTGATGTTGATTTAATGGAATATAAATTACTTGATCGGGACATTCTGGCTGTGATAACTGTACTTTCTCGGTAATTGAGAGTGGTGCAGTACATTGTCATAGGGCCTTTACTGTGTGAAGATATGCACAATGAATGACAGGCAGTTTGGTGCACACCGGTGTTAAGTGAAAGATCGCGTTTTTGCACCAAATAAGATAGCAAAAGCTGCATCCTTCACACGTTTTTAATGTAGATCTCAAATTTTCACCCTGATGATGAGGTATTGGTCCTTAGAACAATAAAAGCACCCGATTTTCCCATTAGTGTGCTCATTTCTCAAAATCAAAAGCTTAACTTGTTTGAATCCGATATATAGGATAATTAAAACCCCGCGACCCATGGACCTTGAATAAGACATGGAATGAGTTTATCCCTCAATTGCTGTGGCATGTGTCAGTTTTAGTAATAACCATAGGATCACTAAAGCCGACACAAGCCACAATCGAAAGTTATACGATGTTAACACAGGTTGTGGGTTGTGGGGGTTGTGGTTGTTGTGGGGGGTCTCAGAACTAATCCGTGAAAGCTGCGATGTCAAGGACACGTACACCGAACACATGACAGGTAACAGGAAGGAAGCCGGAATGGCTACTAGGTGAAAAGAGCAAGGAAGGCAAACAAGTCTGCGTGAAACGCTGGCGGTTAAATTGACTTACTTAATTAAAATGTGTTGTATGTTTTCAATACTATCCAACAATACATTAAAGATCACTTGCTTAGCCCAATCTAATAGTTGGCCATACTAATATATAATATATACTAATATAATACTAATAATACTATTTCGTTTCGATATCTTTACTAATTAACCTGCAAAATGAAATGCGGGTGGGGTCACCCCTTCCGTTAATTTACAGATAGACGCTGAGTTCAATGGTGCAGGTTTCAGCTAGATCGGACATTGTGATGGTAAAAATAAGGTCGCAATTGAGTTACCTGAAGTACGTCTTCATATCTTCTAGGTTAGTCATCGGACATTACCCCTTTCTTTGCATATGTTACAGATATGGAAAGTGCAATCCTGTAGCTTAGCCAAACATCTCGAGATTTAAGAGTTCAAAGGCGATCGAACATTTCCAAAAAGTTATATAAATTTTCAAATAGCAATTTAATTGAAAATATCATACAGGGGTCACTTTAAAAATGTTTTTCTTAAAGAGGATGCATGATACAAATATGTGGCTTCTTGTATAGTAAAGATTACTATGAATGAATAAAAAATCGCCTAAAGTTATCGTTTGAAGTTAAAAACATGTAAACATTTTATGAGAATAATTTAAAAAGTTGGCAAAAGGGACGTTGGTTTTATCTTATGTCTCAACAACAGAAAGTCCGATGGAGATTAGGATTACGGCCTTGTGATCCGCGGGGTCGAATCACTACAATATGGTGTTACTGCATTCTAATTCTGAACGGTTTGTATTCCTTGGGTACCCCTGTAAAATTAAATTTATTAATTTAACCAGAATGCAAAAAAATGTATTGAGGTTTCGATGAAATGTTTCATTGGAAATTATAACATGATGTCCCATTTATTATAGTCACCATAGGTAAAATGCTATCTTAAAGTGTTGGAAAAAAAGTTTTTCATCATATTAGATCTTAGGAATCATTGGGAAGTTTTTTCTCTTGAGCTAATAATCTCAGATATGACGTTCTTGGGAATTCTGGCGATATTTTGCTATTTGACCTCTGGAGACTGATTACCACAAGGACACTTTGGGGAATTCTTGGGAAATTTTGCTTTCTAACCTCTGCTTACACCAAAATAATTTTTGGAGTTCTTGGGAAATTTTGCTCTTCGACATCTAGTGACCCCATATGACCTTTGACTTCCAATAAAGCAGTAGGGTCCTTCTTCCCATCAGAGTACATCCACATACCATGATCAAATATATCGAAGCTTCCTACCTTGAAATATTTTAATGGGGTCTTTTATTCCTTGCCGAAGGTAAGCAAGGAATCTATTCGATGGTGATGTCGTGTGTGTGTGTCCGTGTATGTGTTTGTGAAGCTTCTTGTATTCGCGATATCTCATGATAAGAATGACCGACATTTTCTATATTTGGTATATAGATTTTCTATGATAAGAGGAAGAACCATATTGTTTTTGGAGGGGGTCAGTGGTCATTTGAGGTCACCAGAATTGAAATACTGAAAACTTTGTGAACACGATATCTCAAAGTAAAAATGGGAGATTTTCATATTTAGTGGCTAGATTTGTCATGTTGAGAGGAATAAACCTATAATTTTAGGTGGAGGACTAAGGTCATGTAAAGGTCAGCAGAGGTTCAACTGCAGAAAATTGTAAAAAACTAATACAGTCAGGGAGTACAAATTTTAAGGCTGAACCTTACTGACAAAGCACACCTTCTCGGCAAGGAATCACTAAGCCTTTGGGCTTTCTGGTTAGACTTTGGCACCCAGTGAACCCAGATGACCTTTGACCTCCGTCAAATTCACACTCTTACCATAGTACATCAATATACCAAGTTTGAAATAAATCCAAGCTTCCTATCTCCAAAATCGTGTTAACAAGGTTTTCAGAGTTTGACTCCTGGTGACCCTAGATGACCTTTTACCCTCATCAAAAACAATAGGTTCCTCCTCTCCATATGGGGCACCTGTGTACCAAGTTTGAGAACTGTCAAAGCTTCCCTTCTCGAGATATCGTGTTAACGAGCAAAATGTCACCAACTCACACATACATCCACACACCAATACGCACATTCATTGCCTTACGGGGTAGTAGGCAAGGACCCGGTAAGGAATTGACGGGATTTCCCCATTAGCCTGGCTGACCTCCAACTAACCCAGCAGACGTACGTGGTGGAGGGCGGGCTGCTTGCCAAGGCAGGCACGTGCAGCCGCGCGAGACTTCTCATTGCAGTGGCCGAATTTTCGGGCAGCTACGCCAGTTACGAGCCGCGCGTGAGCTAGGAAAGACGTGCGAGAGCGGAGGCCTCGCCGGCTGACCATGTACCCGCTAAGGAGGTGTTTGTGAGTACACCCATGCCCATATCATGGCTTACACAGCTTTGGCTCACCAATACACACATAGGCTACACACATACACACACACACGCCATTATGAATTCATAGGATTCTCTTTCATCGAAACCAAAAAGACTTTCAGAAACTAATACATTTTCAATGGTACATTGTTATGCTTATAGGCGTAGGAAGCTTTTCGAGATTGAGGGTAAGCTGAACTTTGTTTCGGAGAGACGTCCTTTTAGGAGGGGCCCCCTACCATTAGGAAATTTTTGAGTATTTGGGGGTCTTTATATGCAATTTGATGCAACAAATTGGGTGAATGTTAAAAAAAATTACTGCAAAGTTTGACATTTTTACACAGGCAACAAATAGGGGTTTTCATCCTTGGATTGAGGGAAGCGAAACTTCACTTCACTTACCTCCAAATTTTTGACTGGGGGGCTAAAGCCACAAGCCTCCCGCTTCCTACCCCTGTGGTTATGCTGTATTGCATTTTCGGAATGAAAACGTGTATTTTATCATGCAGTTAGCGATCGCGTCGCGTTGTGTTAATTGAATGTACCATGTATTTAGTATGTACTATGCATGTGCGCGGCTAGCTAGCGAGCTTATGCGTCTTCGTAACAGACAAGAACACATATGAAAACGAACTTGCCATTGGTTTACGTGTCATTCTTTTAAAAATAGCGGCATTACTAGCCAATCACAACATACATTTCAACAGAGCTTTTTTTCTACTCATTTAGCAAGAATTTTTATTTGCACTATGAACAGGGGAGAAAGGTCCACTTTGACAACAACCTGAACACATTAGGAAGGAAAAGCGATACCGGAATTTCCCTCATAGAAATTTTAACTTTGCGGGATTTTAGAAGCCAGGTGCGGGAATCGCGCAATCGCGCATCTTAGCGCGAACACTGCTTTCTCCTTTGTGACATCACATGCATAAGGCCTATATATATCCTGCTCTATGTGTGGAATATACTGTACGAAATTGAACCCGACTTGGAGGTCACGTTATGTAGGTCACCTTCGTAAATAACATAACACTGAGCAATGTGGGCATGGTAACGCGCCCTACACCTGTAGCGTGCCTTTAACGCCTCTTCGGCCCATGAGAAGGTGAACCCACAGAAGACACAGTCTTACAGAGCAGTAAATCAACCGTCAGCCCAAAATCTATCCAGTCATAAATCAGAGCTCATAAACGAGCTGTTCCATAACTGCACCCACTCCTTCACTTGAGTTTTATTGACATACCAGATCATGTTACAAATATTCATTCTGCAGCAAAACACGGTGGCAGGTGTGCTGACTCGAGGAGTAAGTTCAGTGGTTGTCAAACAGGTGTCAAGTTATTGTATAGATCACGTGATCTCTTGTTTTTATCTTTCAATTATAATGTTCTACTGGCTTGAACTTGACAAAATTTATATCAAGAAAGGTGTAAATTTTCCATAGAATCTGATTTTTTTAATAAAAGTATTGCCAAATGCGTTGTTTTGAAGAAATTTCTTTGTCATCATACACCCAGTACCAGTCAACCTTGAGAAGTCAATAAAATAAAGAAGCAGTGAAGGACAAATCTTCCAGTTCATTGCCAGACTTTCCCAATTCATTGCGAACTCTGAAGACCGTCAGTTCTGTGGAATCATCTTTGTATGCCTCTAATACTTTAATTCGCACAATCACGCATTAGCTCGCATTCACATCATTGCACTGCGTCTAGTACATGGATTGCCTTAGCAACTTAATTAAATGGCTACACAGTCACAGTATCTGACGCAAATGTAGTACTTAACACTAATGTGTGACAAAAACGGTAAGTACCCTTACTTGTTATATTTTGAGTTTACAAGTAAATCCAACCCTAAGAATACGAATCTAAAACTCCATTGGCCTACAGACTTCATGATAGCGCTAATTGTAAATAGGGTGTGCGCTGGATGGAAAGATACAAAGATGTTATAAACATAGATTCCAAACTTAAAATGTCGCGTTGACTCCCCATGGAGCCACAATATCGGACCGGAAGTGCTGATCATGCTCTGTTCAGTCGTTTTTAAAACAAACAGACAGATGTCTTACAAAAGTATGAACACTTTTTATTTCGAAACATTGTAAATTTAAGGAGTATCACTCCTCAATAGCTCTCACTTAAAAGAAGAACTTTATTTCTTCCTTGTGGCATTTTTCATTGCATTAAGTGCCCTTGAAAATGTACGCACAATGGCACGTTTGAAGCTCAGTTCATGGGCTTATGTATTGCTCAGTTTTTATTGAATCTTGAGGTAACGCACTTTTAAATGAGCCTTTAATATCTTACGCACTCACAACGGGAAATCAACTAGCGCGTTTGTTTCCGGAGCGCGCAAAAGTGTCAACTATTCCAGATAAAACACAGAGAACGGTATCCTGCGCGTACACAACGCTCACGCAAGCCACGTTATTTTAGGAATGAAATTTCCTGTACGTACCTATTACTGTACGCACATCACCGAATAAAAAAACGGGTCAAATCCACACTTCCACTTCGATATTTGCGTCTCCATGAGGATTCAGTCTCCGTAACAGTGTAAGTATATGACTTTGGCATCTATGATTATAATAGACCTTATGCATTGACATCACACTGACGCCACTTTGGGTGAAAACAATGAAGCACGCATCTGACACGTGCACTCACGGCGTAGATTTCGCCTCCCGCGTAGTAGACTTACGCGCGTGTACGATTGGTTACAAATCAGCTGTCTGCATTTATTGGTGTAACTTGCAATGACAGGGAATAATTTAGTATTCAATTTTTGCGTAGCAGTTTTGAGAATTTTCTCCTTCTGTAGTGTAAAATCACTGAAAACCCTATGGTTATGCGCACAAAAAAGTGCTACACATTTTTGCATTTGTGTAGCAATTTGGCCAGCTTGTGTAGCAAATTGCGATGCGATACCGGATAAATTAATCACTGAATGATACGCGCTTTTCCTCCATTTTCCTCCAAACCAGGGAGCACTTTCTCCTTTGTGACATCATATGCATAAGGTCTATATCTTTGAAAAGATAACACACAAGGCGTAGATCGCGGATGGCGCACTGATTTATGTGTAAGATCAACATACATATACAGATCAGTGTGATCGTGTTTGGGGCGTCTGCACGCGTACTAGTTTCCCTTCATGCGCCCTTTTGTTGTTGTGCAAAAAGGACACCTTCAGGGATTTTACGGACGCCTCAAGGACGCCTTGAGGGATTTCATGTGACGTCACGCGCAATGGATTCCCAGGCACTGAAGGGCAAAACACACACGCAGTAAGCAAACTTACAGCTCACGCGCACGGCATAACCATAGATACTGCTGTGACACAATGGACGCGTGCCCGTCAAAACCAGAGAGACGCGCGATGTTGCCCTTCAAAACACAAAAAAGACGCGCGATCTTGCCCTTCAAAATTACGTCTAGTTGGTCAAAGTCACGTGACTGAAATCCCTCTCTACAGAAAATATGTGCACATAATACGATGTGCATGCTTGCACGTGTTAGCATGTGCATCATTGGAATGGACAGTCAGTACCAAAAATATTACAAGCATAGATTCCAAAGTTAAAATGGCGTGTTGACTCCCCATGGAGCCCAAAATATTGGTGCGGAAGTGCTGATAACTGTTCACCCGTTTTGAAAAAGCATACAGGGAAATGAATGTCTTACAAAAGTATTAATACCTGTTATTTCGGAACATTGTAATGTAAGAAGTATCATTCCTCAACATTAAATTCTACTTTACAAGAAGTTTCATTCTTCCTGACAGCATTTCAAATAAGTACACACTTGAACATTAACGCACAATGACTGGTTTAAAGTTCATACACTTATTCGCCTACATTCATTAGTCAGTTCCTATATCTTTAAGTAACACACTTTTATATGCGCGTTTAATTTCTTACCCCCTTCACAACGGGAAATCAACTAGGGCGTTTGCTTCCCAAGAGCGCAGAAGTGTGCGTCAAGTATTTAGGATAATACACAGAGAAAAAATGTATTCCGCGCGTATAGAACGCGTTGTAAAAAGACACGCACGCTAACCTCTTTTAACAATGAAATTTTCTGTAACGTGCGCGTTCTTATTTCCCTACGCAGATCGCCAAAAAAGAACGGCGCGCTTGTCGAATTCACACTTCGATATTTGCGTCTCCACGAGGGGTCACTGAGCTTAACAGTGTAGGTATAGTAGTCTGGAATCTATGCTTATAATATCTCTGGTCAGTACTAGTAACAAGCGCGTCTACACTGTGTAATGTTCATTTACGTTACTATCATCAATGTTAAATCATTGCTTACCGAGACGGTATTCACACGTCCTACCCTATAAAGAGTACGCTGGACCACTACAAAAGGTCGCGTTGTTTCTTACGCGCTTGCTACCGGGAAGAAATATGTGCATTCGTTTTTTATACATTTCAAGTTTTCTGTCAGTGCAGTGTTTTCTACACAATTTGACCGTTGGCCTCTGGCCCTTAAATTTGATCTCTACTTTTGACCTTTTCTTTCGGGGTTTGCGAGACACAAGTTCCCACTCCGGGTACCGTCCCACGAAGTTTGAAAAAAAAATCAGTTAAGCCGACTACAGCGATATTTGAAACAAAATTTGTACATCTGACCCTCTGTCACGTGACCTTTGTCCTCAGTTGATATGGCAACCACATATTTTGGTAGACTTGTCATCCCTATCATACGTGTAAAGTTCCCTGTCCGAGCACGGGTTACTCTTGTAATTTAGCCAAAACAATTTTGCACACTTTGACCGTTGACCTCTGACCTCTGACCTTTGACCTTTACTTCTGGGTGGGAGACCGTATTTCCCACCCTTGGGTACCTTCCTACCAACTTTGAAGAGAATCGGTCCAGCCGTTTAGTAGTAGTTTTCAAAATAAGAAGATGTAAATTTGACCTTCTGTCACGTGATCTTTGACCTTAGTTGCCATGGCAACTATGTATTTTGCAAATAGTAGATACGTTTATTGTGGGTGTGAAGTTTCATGTAGGTGGGATGTTTCCTTTTGAAATTATACTAAAAATACTAAAATTTGTGATTTTTCACCAAATTTGACCTTTGACCTTCACTTCCGAGGGTCTGGACGACAAAAGTTCTTTCACTGGGGTACCTTCCCACCAAGTTTGAAGAAAGACGGTCCAGCCCTTGAGTAGCAGTTACAAAATAAGGAAATGTACAGTTGACATTCTGTCACGTGACCTTTGACCTTGGTTGCCATGGAAACCATATATTTGTGTGGTACTAGACACATTTAATATACGTGAGTAGTTTCAATTGAGTGGGATGTTTCTTTTTGAAATAATAATAAAAAAGTGATTTTTGAATTTTTCACCAAATTTGACCTTTGACCTCTGACCTTTGACCTTTACTTCCGAGGGTCTGCGAGACAGAAGTTTCTACCCTGGGGTACCTTCCCACCAAGTTTGAAAAGAGTCTGTCTGGCCCAAAAGGAGGAGTTCATGTCACACTTTTTTGGCTTAAAAATAGGTATTTTCCCTTCCATCACCTAACCTTTGACCCTGGTTGCCATGACAACCACATATTTTAGTAGTACTAGATATGTTTATTAAGTGTGTGAAATTTCATGGCAATGGAATGTTCCCTCTTGGAGTTATTGTAAAAAAATGATTTTCACATAATTTGACCTTTGACCTCTGACCTCTGACCTTTACTTCCGGAAGTAATTGTAGCACTGGGGTACTACCTAGGGCACCTTCCCACCAAGTTTGACGAAAATCGTGTTCACCGTTTAGGAGATATTAGCAACACAAAATTGGACACACACACACACTCTCCCACCCACCCATACGCACCCTCGCTTCCTTACCGGGACACGAAAAATGTCCCGGTAGGAAAGAGACTGGAATTGCCAAGCAGCGGAGCTGCCAGAGATCTCGGCGATCAGACGTGGCCGCTTGAGGGCGGGCTGCGGTGCCGTGCAAGCACGTGCAGCAGCGCTTGACTTCTCGTTGCAGTGGCCGAATTTCCGGGTAGCTACTCGCAGTTTCGAGCCACGCGTGAACTAGGAAAGACGTGCGAGCCATGCGAGCGGCGAGATGCCCCGTGTCCCGCTAAGGACATGTTGGTGAGTGCACTCATGCCCCTGGCACACGTTACACACCGCGGGTGCACCCACTCACACACACCCTCACACACACACACACGGACACGTTTTGACCCCTCCTTCAGTTATGGACTTTTGGTCACCCTGGAGTACCCCACCATTGGTTAGCCCCTTAGACTAGTAATTTGGGAACATTAATTGTTACCATGGCAACGGTTTCTGTTTTAGCTGATATTGCCGTATATAGCACACCAGGCAAAGTAACCACAATATGTCATCCTCTTCACGGAACAATGACATAAAAAGCTATATAAAGGAATAGCTTTTGTTAGAATACATCCAGGAAAGAAGCGTTGCAATTCTGTATATGTAACTTTGGATGTCTTACACTTGAAGATAGTGGTAAGAATCTGCTAAAACAATTTCATTCATCAAGGAACTGAATGAGACATGTAATGGTCTTTTTTCTTTTCAATTCAATGAACTGGTGCCGTGAAAGCTATTTTACTGTGGTACTACTAACTGTCACGATTAAGTTTGTGCATGGACCCCTGCCGAAGTATATGCGGAGAGAAATTTGAACGTAGTATATTCACACGGAAATAAAAATATTAATCCTTGAAAACTGGAGGTAGGGATAGGAGGTAGGGAGGTAGGGACTACACAAACAATCTAGGACTATACTCAGTGTAGGCTTAGATCTGAATTGTAGTTAGAAATAATTACCCACGCTAACAAAATTGCAGCACAACTAACATGAAAAAGGAGGAAAACCTCACCTGAAATCCTAAGCAAGATAACGTTGCCTGGCACAGCCACAGGCTTTCGAAACATTACGTACATATACTACACACACACACACTATATATATATATATATATATATATATATATATATATATATATATATATATATATGTATATGTATATATATAAAAAGACAAGGTACGGTAAGACGTTCCGATCTAAGAAGTAAGCCCAGTACCTTGGCTGCACTGCCACCCAGTGCTTCCACACTCAAAATTCATTTTTCCTGAAATGGAATCTAAAATTACCTGAAATCGGCCATTTCAGGAAAAATGAATTTAGAGTATGGAAGCACTGGCATTGAAGTGCGACTGGGCCTACTTCTTCTCAGTAAATATTGCATATTTTGATAAATGACTTACCTTGTCTTATTATAGTGTATATAGTGTGTGTAGTATATGTACGTTATGTTTCGAACGCCTGTGGGCACAGCGAGGCAAAATACTGGCAGGCTGTACGAACATGCACAGCCGCAGTCCGGCCATTAATGTCACGCAAGTTGACTGTTTAGTTGTGTGTTACGGCCCTATAGCTACATTCTTCGTGCATCAAGCACATCGTAGCCTAGCATTCGCCGTTGGCTGCATCGTGCTGCACAGTCGTCGACATGATGTGATCTCGAAGCAGCTGAGTGATGAATATTCATAATGATCTAGAACTTCCCACCGTGATGACCCTTGTGCATATTGAAACAGCCGTTACATTTACAACCACGATTTGTTTAAAACAACCTTTCACTTTCGCAAATGTCTTTTTTCTCCAATAAATCATTTCTCTGGTTATGTTTGGGTTTAAGTAACCTTAAGCACCACTCATTTCTCTTATCCAACTTCGTATACAAAGTGGTACTGGGACTTTAAGCTGCTAGCTGTATGCCGTATTAGAATCCATGACTGGCTTTCACATTGATAACTCAGGCAGGATATCTACAGCTTTACCATGACAGTGTCCATCATGGATTAAAAGGCATTTTTCCAATGACTTTTCTATTCATACTTAAGGGATATTGCAAGATATGATATGTTATGAGAAAATTTCTTCACATGAAAAATCACAATGGAAAATATCCCCCTAACATTCGGTAATATAAGAATTATTTCCCTCAGGAAGTGTTCCCAAGGAAAGTGTTCTCCGTGGGAAGCGTACCCCACGGGGAGCATCCCCAGCGTGAAATTTTCCTTGGAATTTTGTCCCTCGAGGAATACTTTCCTCGGAAAGAATTTCCCACGGAAAGTGTTACCCACTCAAAGTGTTTTCCGTGGGAAGGATTCCCCGCTGGCCAGATCCCGAGGGGAATTTCCGGGGGTAATTTTTGGGGAGTTCCATGGTTTCTTTTGTAAGGGCAGCTTTACGAGCTTTTCGTCTGCGGTCACTAACAGAAGGGGATCCAGAGAGGAAATTTCTAGGCTTCAGCTTCCCTTTTTCGGCAACACTTTCTTTTTTTGAGACGGTTTCAAAACTGTTATGGCAGGAAATACCACTGAGATGTTCTTAGCTACAACGGTATGCTTCGTTTCTGGTTTAAGTTTTTGTACCTCTTGGTTTCCGGATTCTTCCATCATTCAGTGTGTAGACCTAGGAGTTGCTAAAACGTGCATAGAGCTACTAAACTTTAGACATTTTACCACCGTATATCAACTTGCATTGTGTCCTTCCCTTTCAGATTCCATGTGGTGCCTGGATGACACTTACTTAGTAATTGGAGGATTACAAAGACATGACGCAGTGTGCGTTGGTAGGGACATGTGCACTCATTCTCAACACCAGCTGAACTATGATTTTCTGACACTAAGTAACACTAATACATCCGTTTAACAGAGCACAGCTACAAAAGCTTTCTTAAATCCCCTTTTCCTCAGTTCTTCAGTTTGTTTTGGATCATTGCCCACTTCAACCACGTTGATAAATACACTTTGAGAATTAAGTAAAATACTTTAATTCACAAGGAACGATTGAACGATTAGAGGTTTGTAAAGCAGCCCGAATTTGGATGTACCTTAAGAAAGACAACATGAAAAGTTGTCCGTCTACACTATCTCTTCCTTTTTCGTGCAAAGGAAAAAAAAATTAAACATGTATGATTACAAGTACCATGCTCTGTTTTTTTTTTTTTTTTTGCAGTAGAAGTATAAATGTGGTAAGCCTTAGCAATAGAAAAGATAAGCAGTATGACATTTGTCATACTGTGAAAGTATTTTGTGTGTTATCGTAAAATGCTATCGCTGGAAACTTTTCCACTCAAAAAACGTGCGTGGCTAAATTCCCATAACAGAATAGCGGCGAAATGACAAAACCTCCGTTAGTGCAAGGGACGGAATTTGGAGCATGTTTTTCACTGTTTTAGCTACATTGTAGTTGAGAAATAAATTTCAATGGTTTATTTAATAAAGAGACTAACAAACAACAAAATCATGCAATCAAAACATATCTAAGATTTAGCATGTTGCCATAGCAACCAATGTTATTCGGAGCAAGGGACTGAATGATAAAACTGTAGTTTCCATGCTTATCAAACAGCTCACTTATTATTGTCAAATTTGTAGGAAGTGAAATGAATTTACAACATGTACTCCAAGTGCAATTACCTTTGTGAAACCGACTGAAGGGGATTTAAAGAATCTCATTGCTAACTTAGGGTATGATGTAATTTTGGACAGTCTCATCCAGAGTATAACTGTAATAAGATATACCCGCAAGTGGGGTCCTTCCTACCTCACAGAATACTTGCTCCTAGTCACCAAGGTTATTTCACTGCCAACCGCATGTCAAGTCTACCATTTATTTCTGGTCTCATTTCTCTTCCTCTAATATGGGGGTCTTAGTGCTGCATGGCGAGTGACATTTTATGGTAGATGGGACTGTCTTATATTATTCAATAGGTGATCTGGAACAATATGACTGAAATTAAATCTTTGCATAGTTGTGTCAATGGTACAGAATTTTTACAAAAAAAAATTAAAGCTTTGTAACATCAACCGATTCTTAAATTTAAGAAATTGTTATTAACTATTTATGGTCAACTCAAATTCAGTGGTTGTCATATTGTTTCAAATGTAAGGTGTATTGTAGTATCGAATGTGCAACGGACTATACAATGATGATCATCCGACAATTAATTAGTAATTAAATTTCAATGCAGATAACAAAGTAAGCTTGATTCCAAATGAAATACTGAATCTGTGGCAGAGTGGATTTAGGTGGGGAATATGAGGTTATAAAGCTTAGTAACAGGAGCTTAGGCCGTCGAGGTAGGATCCCCAGTTGGGTCGAAGTAAGGTCAGTTTTTTTCATCCTAAAGCAATCTATAGTTTTCCCAACTGAAAAGAACTGTTCTTTCAAAAGAAAACCAAATTTGATCTCAGTTTTTGAGTTGGTTAGCCACCCAACGTAAAGTTGTGAGCTTTTCCCACATTCACGCTCCCTTAACATTATGAAGCGACTTCCCTTCAAGGCATAAAGTAAATACTATGTTTTGAATTTGATGTATAGTAAAGCTGGCAAAGTTTTAAATTTCAGAGTCAAATATTTTCTAATTCCGTTGAAAAATTTTATACACTACTACAGTGCAGTATTTACAAGTTTATCTTTTTACCCATTTCCTTTCCACACTGCAACCATCTTCCTATAATAATTTAAGTAACAATATATTGGAATACTGTACAAGGGAGTAATAACATTGTAAGGGGCACGAGCTGATGTTGCATCTGCCAAGCATTTATGGAGAAACTGAAAAATAATATAACAATTTGAGTCCATTTCTCACCCCTCAGCAACAACCCTCAACATGTGGGCCTTAACTGGTATACGTGAGAGTTCTGCCCTATCCCCTATTCTGTATCCAGAGTGTGTGTTACTGACTTGGCTTGTGAAATTTCTTATATTCTGTATTTTTTTGAAGGACACTTACCAATAACAATATAAGTTTTCAATGATTTCAGTGCATATTCTGTGCCTTGCATGTACAGTAAATGTTTCCTTTTTTTGGTAAAAATTCATATCCCAACTTAAAAACGATAATTTATTAACCTTTTCACAAACATTCTACTTTGATTATTCAGTAAATGGTGCACAAATTAATTTGAATTCCTTTCATATATGATGAAAATGAGTCAAAAGTATTCCCAGAATGTTTTCATTCCAACCCTCTTACCAATAAATATTTGTTGCTATAGCAGCATGTTACAATCTTAGATATGTTTAAATTGTATTATTCAGATGTGTTGCAGTCTGTATATTGAATCAGATACTGAAATGTTCTAATTTAACAATAGTTACACTAGGAAAAATGAAATGTACATCTAATTCCACCCACGCTCAAATGATAGTACATGTAAGATAGCCCAACCGAATTCCGTCTCTCGCTAAAAGGTCCGTCAGCGATAACACTCCTTTAAATTTTGTTTTTGTTTGCATATTCACAACAGGTGTTAAGGTTACAAATACTTGATACTTTGGAGATTTTCACACATGTTTTGTAAATGTTTCATTTTAGAAACAAAACTTTTGTGTCAAAAATGCAAAGGAGAGAACTAAGAGCCGATTTTCCCGTTTGTCCCTATTTTTTCCGAAGAATTTTTGGCACACTTTCATGCAATTAAATGTCCTTGGTTGTGGGCATCGTAGTACAGAAAAATAAATTTACCGCAGTCACTGTAATCTATAGCTAGGTAAGTTTAATTAAATTTAGTCCCTCGGGCAAGGTAAACTACATTTCTCATTTTGAACTTGTCTGTACCGATAACAACGCGAACATTCCACATTTTTTTTATTGATTAAGTACAGTCATTTAGTACTCTAATAAACCAAACGTGAAGCATTTCGTGAAGCATTTCGTGAAGCATTTCCATAAAATTAACTTTGTTTTTGGATTTGGGGGTGACCAATTTTGGCTTTTACCCTTCTACATCATAAGATACAAAAATTGAAGGACTTTTCGATGCATTTACAAGGTCTGAAAAGTGCTACTTTCTACAATTTGAGAGCCATTTCGGGCAGAAATTTTCTGGGTACGCTGAGAACCAACTTACCGTGGTGTTCTACTTAAATGGTATTACAAACATGACAATGTAACCCCCAACAGGCCACTGACCATATAGTTTGTTGCACGCCCGCACTTCACACACCTACGTATGCCTATGAATTCTTATTCTTTGTGTATACTTCTTCATTGAGGGGACTCAGACTCGGGCTCGATCCCTGTGACTCGGACACGAATGCCTGTGACCTGGTCTTGGACTCGGTAGGTGGGAACTGGACTACAGCACTGCGTCTCATACTTCTGACAGTCCCAGTTTAAGTTTACTAAATTGTCTTCAATTCTCAGTCTTTACATTTATTTTAAAAGAGTAGCAATTTTATACAGGCACAATATGACTGAATCATTTCGTTAAACATAAATGGATAACTAACCTTCACTTCTTCCAGCGTTTTGAGTTCCTCTTCAGAGAAACTACAATGCATGTTTAGAACAAATAAAAACGCGTGCACTCCTTCTCTGGACAACATCACGGCCCTCGAAATTTCTCTCGTTGATTCTTCATCACTACTGTTGGGGTCAAAAAGACCCGGTGTATCAATTACATGTAGTTGTATTTTACCTATTATCGAGGATCTCATGTCAGTTTTTTCAGTCTCTGGGATCATGCCCTCACCCTCTTCGAACATATAATCCTCTTTAATAACATTCCTCCCGAGGAGGGTATTTCCGGTGGAACTTTTTCCGTTTCCAGTTTTTCCAACCAATATAAGGTTTAGTGTAACATTGAGATCTGTTGGTAGTTTTTCATGCAAAACATGGTTCCGTAAGCATCTCTGTAGCAGAACATTTACAGGTGCCATCACTTCCATATCTTCATTGCTTATTTCCTGCTGCCGATACCGTCTCCTTACATGATCCATACGTAGTACTTCGTCATGGGAAAATCCGTCTCTTCGTAGATCGATGTACTCACGTTCAGCGATTACCTGAAAACTGTCTCGCCGAAAATCGTTTTCCTGAAAGTGAAGAGTGCAAACATTTTCAATTCATGGAGTAACCCAAGCGTTTGCATGACTACTTGGACTCCCTAAAGAAGGTCAGCTGTTATACCTTACCTACCCATTACAGATATTACCAGCGGGTGTCCATTTGTAACAGAATGTGAGAATGTGACACTCAAATCTACCATCTTAAAACGAAAGTATTTCATAGCTCCTATTTTAACTATTGTACTTTATCTTGAAACAGGAAGTTGGCAAGGTGTATTGTTAGGTTCCCATGAAAGTATTAAGCAGATGCAGGATATTAACACAGTTACAGTACCGTGCAATTCACTGTTTCAGTGTGGGACAAAAAATCGAATCTTTTAATATAAACTGTCTTATGTGATTTGACTGGTAACATATACTCAGCCAACGAACCACTCAGCTAGTACTGTGGTATGAAAACAAAAGCTGGTTCGAGGAAGCCCATAGAGGCATTTTATCTTCTTTGATTTTTCTCCCAACTTGACAAATGTATGTATACATATTTTAATAAAAACATTCAATCTTGTAGTTTAAGTCATCGAAATAATAAAACTTACTTAAAAATGATATTATTTTCCTCAGGTAATGAAGACTTTTGTCCTATCAAGTGATAATACTAAAGCACAGTAGGCTGAAAACACAATGGATAATTGTGAGGTGGAATCGGGAGTGATATTAACTTGGCTATTACTCCCCTGATGGGAACAGTTACCCATACAACCCAAAGTTACTGTACAACAAGTACACTATTTACAGCTCGTAGGCAGGCAGGTAGGTCAAAGGTCATGGTCCATTATATTTTCTGACCCCTCACTATCAAACATTTTCAAGAGCCACCGGTGGTTGCTTACCGTCAAACACGTAACATCAGGTCCTTCTTGGTTCGTACTTCCCTCCCCTCAAACGATTTACAGTTAATTAGTGGCAATACTCCATGCAAAAAACCAAGATATCTTGTTTGTGGACACCTTGACCCTTCACCTTTTTACCTCCACCAGGCCTCCAACATCATTTTGAGGCCTGGATGTTTTAATTGCGACGCTGACAATGTGGTCTATCTCTTGTATTGTACTAAATGTCCAAGGGCTGCTTATATTGGTGAAACGGGTACTAGATTTAGACTACGGTTTAATAAACATAAACAGAGCATAAACAGAGCATGGTCCAGGCTTCCCAGTTAATGAGCATTTTAATCTCCCCAGACACCAGATATCTGACCTGAAATGTATTATTCTCTATGACAAGTTTAAAAACACCGAGGAAAGGATCAAGCAAGAGTTGAAATCTATAAGACTCAGTACACCCACATTACCGGGCTTAGCAGGGGCCTCTCTTTTATGAGCAATCAAGCGAGAGTCACACCTGGTACTACATAAGGTCTTGTAGCCACTTTGTGTTAGCAACTGAAGAAGAGCAGTAGTTACGCTCGATATATTTTGTACAAGTAATTAAATTCTAACTAGAAATGAAAGTATCGTTTTTGCTTCTCTTTTTGTTTTCATATATTTGTTTTTCCAACACACGCAACCTAATATCTCTCTCTCTCTCTCTCTCTCTCTCTCTCTCTCTCTCTCTCTCTCTCTCTCTCTCTCTCTCTCTCTCTCTCAGTATATATACCAACCTCGACCTATATGTATATATATATTTGTATATATATGTATGTATATCTATATATATATGTATATATATATATATATATATATATGTATATATATATAAAACCCTTAATGGTCATTTTGGGCGACACGGTAAAAAATGGTCTCTTTGGGCGACAACCAGTTAATTAGATATATTTGCATATTCATGCAGGTAAAAATTAAACAAAAAATACCTTAATGATCTTCTGGAATGCCCTTAGGTTAAATATATGTCCAATTACCTGTATGACGTATGCACAACGTTTTATTAAATAAAACAGAAATAATTTGGTATTGCGCAATAAGGGTGTGTACACCTAACGTACCAATTTATTACATGCATGATATACACCCCCAAATTTCAATAGTAAATTAATATATAATGGGATTCTAGTGTAACTTACCTATGGTAACCCCAAACAGAGGGCGCTAGGATACTTTTATATATATCAAAACTTTTGAAATAACATGCAGGGAATGGTTGTTATAACGTTGTAAACATTTAGGCGACACGTATATGTACACCTAATGTCAATGTCGCCTAAAAGTACCATTTTTTCACCCGATATTTCGCCTGAAGTGACCATTTAGGGATATATATATATATATATATATATATATATATATATATATACATAAGGTCGATTACTGCGAAGCACTTGTGAAATATAAAGGTCAATGAAAGTAGTAAAAGTGCTTAAAGTTTAGGAGAAAACTCCGCAACGTTTCGGGTACATACCCTCCATCAGGCGGCAAAATATCAACTGATCAGTTAAAACGCGATTCAAATGAAACAAACAAACGCATGCCTACACAACTCGACCGACGCACGTGCGTTGGCCGCGCTCACAGTGTGTATGTATACAGTGAAACAACGCAGTTAAACGATATCTGAAGACTATTTTAAACATCATTTATGTTAACATGTGTTTTCATTTCTTGTCACTCATATTTTAAAGACATAGAACGTTCTCTTATGGTCATTCATATTATGTTGACAGGTTGTTTGGTCAACCCCATTCTGTGCAAGGGGCCATGAGCCAGCCGAAAAAGGTTGGAAAGACCTGATCTTCACTTGCTAAACGTGATGTACGCTTGTAATTAGGGGTGAGCCTTGCCCTAGCTTGCTAGTATTCGTTGGAATGGTAGCTTTAATCTACACTATACTACAGCTATACTTTATCTCAACCCTGAGTGTATCCTAGCCTTCTACTCACGGCACAATGCTATCTTGAATGCACGAAAGAAAAGCTTGCGTTCTGTTCTTAAATAATTTTATAGTAAAAAAAAACCATGGGACACTCAGCGACAAACATTGTCATTCACTGTCACTAAGTCATTTTTCTTCAAGTCAAGTCGCAAGTCATTTTTCTTCAACTCAAGTCGCAAGTCAAGAAAATGAACCACTTGAGTAGGACTCGGTCCAAGTCAGCGATTGGAGTCAACAACTCTGCCTTTTACAAACCCTGTTTTGTTATCCCCAGTTATATTTCTAGTAAACGCCTTAAGAATATTAGCAAGGACTTTGGAACAAATTTTATATTTCGCATTAAGTAGACTGATTGGTCTATTATTGGTCCGTAAAGGAATGGCCCTTATCAGGTTTATGATTAAGTGAAATGATATTTTCCATCTTTGCTCATGAGGGAGGGATTGACAAGTAAAGTTGGAGTCTAGAAAAGGCAAACTAGTACCTACACCAGGCCTAAAATGTTTGTACAAATCAACAGAAAAACTATCTGTTTCTAGGAATCTATAATAAGAGATGAAAAGAAAAAACCAAACTACACTTATTTATGGTTGGCAGGCCATTACAACACCAAAAATATATGTAATTTGGTAAGAAATTGAGAAGTCTTTAATATAATTAAAGGGGTCACAAACTGTGCAGGTATAGATTAACTATAATAATCACAAATTTATCAAAGAATATCATGTCTACTTGCAACAGCGTCATTTTCTTCTGGACACGACAATAAATAGTATTATTCATTCTATCCATTCCCTTTCTCAATATTCAGAAAAAGACCAGTATATTACCTTGATTCATCTCATCTTGTCTAACATACGACTATGATTCATTGAAACTTTCATCATACATTTTAGTTGTCTAATTTCGTGCTACGTCAAGCCTGTGCATAATATCACCAGGGTGCTTTCATGCAACAGCTTTTCAAGAGTAGAAACGCTTCGAATCATCTCATTTTCAATTGAACTTATATCCCTGACTATAGCTTTTGAATGTAAGATACGTTCATCACGAACAATATACTCAATTATCTCCCACCTAGATACAGGTTCGAAGAAGGAAAATTTTTAATGAATATTGTGGATTAAATCAGTATAGGAATTATCGTTTAAATTTCCAGTACCTAGATTTCTACAGTAATCATGAGTTCGTAAGTCTCGAGTAGTTGATTCATTATTCTTTCGGTCAGAATGTTGTTTGTATGTTAATTTTTTCCAAAACCTCATGAAAACACTAATCATTTTCATTCTCATTCTCTAGCGAACAAGCACCCTGCATTATCTTAACCAGTTCTCGTAAATATCTCTAAAATTATACATTATATCCAAGCCCGCCTGTAACTATGTTTTATAGTTAATCATGATTCAACTTGTAAAATTTAAAGGGCATACAGGTATCAAGCTCTTCAACTAATCCCTAACTCTACTATCGAAAACAGGAGGCTGCACAAAGGGGTGATCAGGGTAAGGTCGGAGCCCTATTCTCCAATCTTCAAGAGTTCCACTCAATACAACTTATTTTGAGCAAAATTTAACTCCCCCAAACTGCAAAATAACTGCATCAGTTAGGATTCACAATCCTCTGATCACAGTTTATGTTCTGATGGATCAGATGAATACCTAAAAATTTATATGTGGTGTGCTTTCTTGTTGCATTGACGAATCTCTTGATAAAACTACCTTACTAAAACTACCTTAGTTATCTCTTCGATGATATCATCGGTATTTAAAAATGCAACATGCCATTTCTGAAAGTTTCTTTTCTAATTTCAGGGCTTGCCAGCCCTTTATAAAGTTTAAGAGGGTCTTTAACTTTAAATAAAGTTTCCTAATACTTGGCTACAACCTTAAGGGCAAGATGAAGCATACGCATACCATATCTATAATGACTGAATCGTTAACAAACGTGACCTTTAAAGTAAAGCTTTTCCCTTTAAAACCATAGCTTTAGTTATGGTTTTATTTTATATAACTCATAACTTCAGTATATACAGCAAACAGGGAAATTTACACCTAGACGGGCTGACTAGAGGGCTATTTTTCTGTAGTAAGCACAACTAAATAGCAATCAATTGGCGAACACTTTAGTACAACGGGGGCGATTTGTTCTCAAAATTGGGGGTAGGGGAGACATGGCCCCATTTTCAAATAATTTACTTTGTGAAAAATCAAATGGGCGATTCTACAGATATTAGACTGGTCCCTCTGTCCCCTCAGGGATCGCCGCCTCTGCTTACGTATTCAACAACAAACCTAAATCAACAACCGAATGAACGGTTACTTATTGCACTTTATGCTGCTGCTGTTCATATTCTGGACAACATACACGAAAAATCTCAACGTCATTAGGTGAACATTTGTTTTTGAAGACTACTTTAATCAGCCCAAAGGGCTATTGTTTTGGCTTGTGGTCAAAGCATATTTTAAGTAAGTAGTGTTCAAACAGTACAATCTGCGTTTACACGATATCGAAAGATAGGTAATATTAAGGTAAGTCATGAATAGCATTTTGATATTTCACACTTAGTGCAGAAGCCTCCTCTTTTTCGGTAGTGGTCAAAGGTCATTGGAGGTTACCAAACGTTGAACAAGAAAACTCGGTTACAAGACTTATCAAAAAGTCTAGCCGAGTTAATCTTGCTTTTTGTCATCCTCATCTTCCTGCGAAACATTCCGTTTTCAATATTACATCATGTCTTAGAGAAAATTGCGTACCCCTAAATATTGCTGACGTTTCTCCTTAAGACTTTTCTCCATAGATCTTTAAGTAAAACTTACCCATTTACAGAGACTTTGCCTTTCTTGCTCTCGTACCTATAAATACAAAATTTCTTTACTTGTTAGAATAAAATTGCAAACTTAACAGTGCATGTTATTTGCGTATTGCCTTTTTACCGAACGCTTTGAAGCGGCAAGTTTCAAACCACAATGATAAAAAGCTTATTTCAATCGATGAAGTAACAAAAATGGTATTAATATATTTGAATGTTTTTAGTTAATACGTTAACTCATATTAATCTAAATATTTTTTCTCGATGAGACATACGGTAAGTCACGAATGGCCAAGAACGGTTTTTAAATTGATACGCTTACACACTTACAGAAACATCCTTCAAATTTAAAATAAAATAAGAAATTCAAAAATGTTTAGTCACAATTGATACATGACTGTAAAATATTACACATTTATGGTTCAATAAAGTTAAAATTACATAGTAATGGTGAAGGTACAGGCAACTTTACATTAGTAATAAGTGTAAAAAGTTTTCCTAAAGTCTTATGGAGTCCTTATTTTACTTAACTGTTCCAAGAGAGCACGTACCTTCCAAAATGACATCACGAGAATATCAATCTTGGCAACAAGTTTTTATTCCACAATGAAATGGATTTAAATAGGTTCCTTGAAATGTTATAAAACAAACCTTTCGACATTGTCGTTTGTACTTACGTCAATGTTTCCGTCACTTGAACCCTGAAATGTAGAAACAGGGGATGTTAATGATCTTTATGTCGGTTTTCATGATTGCTATTACATGGGAAAGGATAATTGCCAGTGCAGGGCTGGCGTATTTTAGACGAACGTTTAAATCTAAGAAATTTGAGAGCCTGATAGACATCAGACACTAAACACTACCCAGCATCTACTGGATCCAGTAAACTATGAAAACCCTTTTTCATTTGATGAAATAAGAGTTTATTACACGTATGTACTTCGAAATAACGCACTATGTTAAAGTTAAGTATTTTCTTGTTCACGACCTTCTAAAATAATTTCAAATTTCCCTAAAAGGTTTCAAATTCTTTATCAACAAATTACTAACTATTCTATTGTAATAACATATTTACTTTCAGCTTAACTGTAGCATATGCTGATATGGTAAATTATGTTTTTTTTTGTTGCCAGACTTGTCGTAAAATTGTATGATTAATATGAAATCAAACACAGCTTACGTGTGCCATTTTGTTGAATCTGAAAGAGAATGAGAACAAAATATACTTCACGTCAAAGGCATATAATGCAAACAGATATCCGATGTTTAAAGTACGTCAAAGTTGTTTGTGACACTAGGGTACAGTTTATATTACCAATCCCTGGGACGGAACTCGATGTCGAAGGTGCTGCGACTGAATTGGTAATGGAACATTTTCAGGAAGATTAACATGTAGGTATCTTATACGGGCGTTGTAATGTTATCCTGTATACCAACGTTTAGGTTGGCATTCCCTTGTTGGTAGTTAGTTCAGTCCAGAAATATCCATTTGTAAGCCCGTTTGATGTACTTCCTAATATAAAGGATGTCAATACGTTTACAAGTGAAACTTAAGGGGGACAGAGAGTTTTCCTTGAACCTGGTTCTTCGAGAGGACTCATAGAAAAGGGACTGTGAACACAGTATTTGAGAATTACAAGTTTTTTTGTGAGAAATTTCTTTCCTGAAAATGCTTTTACACTCCTATACGATATCCTGAATCAGGGAGTTGTTACTTGGACAAGTCCCCGCTTAAATTGCCCATCATTTTATAAAGGCTAATTATGATTTGAAAGGTTTGCTAAGTTTCTGTGCCACAAACGGACTACATGTCCCTGAATAAAGGTCTATAAAAATAATGATATATGCTTATGTTGTATTCACGTTGTGTTTTATACTCACCAAGATCTAATTGGAGATATCAAAATGAAACAGCCTCCGTAAAGTGTTAAGTGAGATATGGTTAACGATCACTGTTGGTGGATACAATAAGCAGACAATCTGTAGGTTTGAAGCAACTCCAGAATTGTGTGTTGTAAAGATACTGAACAAAATTTTGTACCTGCTGTGCGCACATATGCACCCGAGAATTCAAGTAGGGGTCGCTATTTTAAAATGGAACACTTTGGGGACAATCTCTTTTGGAAAAAGGGGGTGTACAACGTGTGCAGAGATCTAAGTGGGGGGAGGCTTAAAATGAGGACATGTTATCTAACAGATAGTTTAATTTCTGTGTCTTTCTCTTTTTATCTGTCTGTCTGTCTGTCCGTCCTTCCGTCTGTCCGCCTGTTCGGGCTTTGATGACGGCAAAAAGAAATAATCTCCGTTCATGTGTTAAAGTGCAATTGAAGTCATAAATCTGTGCAATAGTTGTAAGATGAGTCTCTTTGGCAACTCCCATCATCACAGGACATTGCTATTCTGAGGTATCACATATTAAGATTTTCTCGTCATACAATGCATATGAAAGGTGACCAGGCCATAATCTGTGATGTCACTGTCACTCTTGTAATATTCTTATTACATTCTTTGTTTTCCTAAAACCACTTTACCTTGGTCCAGAATGTGATCATTGTTTTATTGTTACAGAAGAACTTTACAAATCTTCTCTTAACTGCATCCTTTGTCAGAAAACAATATTTTCCAAGGTCATACAAACAGTTTTGTTTCAAAAGGAACCAATAACAGGAATGTTCAAAACTTTGCTCAATCAACAATTTTAAATTAAAAGGATTAATATCACCGTTGTGTATTTGAACAAGCTACTGAGATCGTTTGTCTTGCCTCTGTTATGTGTTGGTTGTAATTTTAGAATGAAGGCACTTTTTAGCTCATTGATCTAAAGAATGATTTCGAAATCTTCATGCACAAGTAAAGACCTGAGATTTGTGCCTGCAGGAAGCTTTTATTTGGATGGAGATACATCGTTTTGAAGTTGGGTTTGTGCCGCCAAGGTGACTCGGTAATCCATCTCTTGCATCGTTCTTGACATTTCTATAAGACTTTACAACGGATAAGGAAGTTAACACCAAAGGGATTTGTCGCCTGCTACATCTACAGTAGGACTGGGAGTTTTCGTCCATTGCCACAACATTCCCAGTGGTCAGGAAAATAAAAAATATTGCACCTTTCGACGCTCGGCGACGCGCATGACAGTATGCCTGTTTGTTTTACGTCCAAATATGAACAAGAATCTATCTCTGGTTATTTCAGGAAACTTCCGGAGATTTTTCTATTGTTGTAACAAAAGTTAGACTTCTGCCTCGTGAACTCATTTGCATGCGTTATCTTGTAAAGGAACGTGCTAGCTGTTTTCTTCTATTTCAAATAAGCAGTCGTTTTGAGTTTAATATCACCTGTTCTAAACCTGTTGGCTGCGCAAACCTCCACATCAAGGAATTGTTCTGCGCAGGCCACTTGTTAAAGGATTACGTGACTTGAATGATGTTGCTAGGTGAATGACATCAAATTGGAGCCAGCAAACAAAGGAAAGAAATTTTCCTGCGCCAAACAAACGGCTTATCGTTGATAATCTAACCTCGATTTAGCGGGTCTTAAAGTATTTACATTTACTAAAGTGTTCGATAGATCTCCATCCAAATAACAGCTTCCCGGTGCCTGTGCGCGTTGAACTACTTAAGCATCTCTCATTCTATTAAGTTTACGTTTTTCCTAGGGGGACTTCTTCAACACTAAAAGCACTGGACATTATTCTGAGGCCACCAGACCAACATCAAAGCAGAAAGTCAGACAAAAAAAAGAACTGTCTAAAACCACCAATTCGTGAAAGCATTGAAGTAATGATCCTGCCAAATTCCTTAGGCAAGTTCTTCAGTACTGTCAGAGTTTGTCCGATATTTTTGTTTGAGTGTTATACTGCCCTCGTTTATCTGAGCTGTACAAGACTTTACTAAATAGGTATTGCAGGAGCAGGTAACGCTCTAGACTCTTTGTTTAGAGATTAGTAGTGGGATGTTTAGGGGCATTAGTACTATTGTTATTTGTTTAACCATCTCAGAGGAGAATGGGAGGCAAAGGCATGGTTGTTAGTTGCACGTTATTCTTCAGGCTGTCAAGAAGACTGTAAGGCTGTTGGAGCGAGGCAATGCGTGCCTCGTGGCAACTCAAGCTTGGGCGTAGTCCCTTGTTGTTGGCTTCTGTGTGTTCCAACGAAAGTACTAAGTATCTTAACGAGCTGTGTGCTCCAACGAAAGTGTTAATAAAATTGGTTTCGATACAAGCTGTGTGCTCCAACGAAAGGTGACCAGGCCATAATCTGTGATGTCACTTTCACTCTTGTAATATTCTTATTACATTCTTTGTTTTCCTAAAACCACTTTACCTTGGTCCAGAATGTGATCATTGTTTTATTGTTACAGAAGAACTTTACAAATCTTCTCTTAACTGCATCCTTTGTCAGAAAACAATATTTTCCAAGGTCATACAAACAGTTTTGTTTCAAAAGGAACCAATAACAGGAATGTTCAAAACTTTGCTCAATCAACAATTTTAAATTAAAAGGATTAATATCACCGTTGTGTATTTGAACAAGCTACTGAGATCGTTTGTCTTGCCTCTGTTATGTGTTGGTTGTAATTTTAGAATGAAGGCACTTTTTAGCTCATTGATCTAAAGAATGATTTCGAAATCTTCATGCACAAGTAAAGACCTGAGATTTGTGCCTGCAGGAAGCTTTTATTTGGATGGAGATACATCGTTTTGAAGTTGGGTTTGTGCCGCCAAGGTGACTCGGTAATCCATCTCTTGCATCGTTCTTGACATTTCTATAAGACTTTACAACGGATAAGGAAGTTAACACAAAAGGGATTTGTCGCCTGCTACATCTACAGTAGGACTGGGAGTTTTCGTCCATTGCCACAACATTCCCAGTGGTCAGGAAAATAAAAAATATTGCACCTGTCGACGCTCGGCGACGCGCATGACAGTATGCCTGTTTGTTTTACGTCCAAATATGAACAAGAATCTATCTCTGGTTATTTCAGGAAACTTCCGGAGATTTTTCTATTGTTGTAACAAAAGTTAGACTTCTGCCTCGTGAACTCATTTGCATGCGTTATCTTGTAAAGGAACGTGCTAGCTGTTTTCTTCTATTTCAAATAAGCAGTCGTTTTGAGTTTAATATCACCTGTTCTAAACCTGTTGGCTGCGCAAACCTCCACATCAAGGAATTGTTCTGCGCAGGCCACTTGTTAAAGGATTACGTGACTTGAATGATGTTGCTAGGTGAATGACATCAAATTGGAGCCAGCAAACAAAGGAAAGAAATTTTCCTGCGCCAAACAAACGGCTTATCGTTGATAATCTAACCTCGATTTAGCGGGTCTTAAAGTATTTACATTTACTAAAGTGTTCGATAGATCTCCATCCAAATAACAGCTTCCCGGTGCCTGTGCGCGTTGAACTACTTAAGCATCTCTCATTCTATTAAGTTTACGTTTTTCCTAGGGGGACTTCTTCAACACTAAAAGCACTGGACATTATTCTGAGGCCACCAGACCAACATCAAAGCAGAAAGTCAGACAAAAAAAAAGAACTGTCTAAAACCACCAATTCGTGAAAGCATTGAAGTAATGATCCTGCCAAATTCCTTAGGCAAGTTCTTCAGTACTGTCAGAGTTTGTCCGATATTTTTGTTTGAGTGTTATACTGCCCTCGTTTATCTGAGCTGTACAAGACTTTACTAAATAGGTATTGCAGGAGCAGGTAACGCTCTAGACTCTTTGTTTAGAGATTAGTAGTGGGATGTTTAGGGGCATTAGTACTATTGTTATTTGTTTAACCATCTCAGAGGAGAATGGGAGGCAAAGGCATGGTTGTTAGTTGCACGTTATTCTTCAGGCTGTCAAGAAGACTGTAAGGCTGTTGGGGCGAGGCAATGCGTGCCTCGTGGCAACTCAAGCTTGGGCGTAGTCCCTTGTTGTTGGCTTCTGTGTGTTCCAACGAAAGTACTAAGTATCTTAACGAGCTGTGTGCTCCAACGAAAGTGTTAATAAAATTGGTTTCGATACAAGCTGTGTGCTCCAACGAAAGTGTTAAATAGGTTTCCAAACGAGCTGTTTGCTCCAACGAAAAGTTGTAAAAGTTTTCGATACGAGCTGTGTGCTCAAAAGAACGGTTGTGAAGAGCTGTGTGTTGAAAGCACATGGAAGTTGCTGTGTGCTCCGTTAACGATTTTTTGAGTGTAAACCGAGAAGGATCAGATGTCACAAAATTAAGAGCAAGACTGACGTCTCCTGCAAGTTGAGTTTTTTATGTAATTCTTTATGCCAATGTCCTCTCTACTAAGGAAAAAGACTAAGTAACAAAAGGAATAATTTTGGAAAATATAATTTAGACCGTTGAAGGTATAATGATCAAGGAGATATGTAAAAAGATGCTTAAAAAGCGTGCTTACTTCAACAATTTAAATATTACATGTAAAGAAGCAGGGTGCCAGCATGAAGTTTCAAGAATGATCATGATATTGAATTGTCGAGGTTATTTAGTTTTCATTTTTTTAAATGCTAAGGGGTGTGCCGCAAAAGGGTGTGGCTGAAGCAAGATAAATAGGTCAGGTCATAAACTTAAAGCAGGAATGTTTTACTTGATTTAATACAGAGGTTTCTTTTTGTATCCTAAACGTCCACCCTGACGTCCATTCTCGATGTCCCTATATTCTTCTGCTCTACTCCTAGTTTGGCGTACTGAAAGTTAGCTCTGATTTTCGTGTTAACAGAAGATCACTGGACGATACTAATCTCACGCGGTGGTGTAACCGGTATCTTATATCGCGATTTGCGTAATCTTGCCACTTCTATTAGCTGTACTAAGTCAACTCAAGGACCTTACGCACAGCCTACCTCTGAAGTCACCATACCAGTTACTTTTGCATTTTCATTTTTTCATTCTTGTACACATTTTGCATAAAGTATATGTGTGTAAGCGTAATACACTCAGAAGTTTGTAAGTTGTTACAACCTCTTCTTGTATTTTCGAGTCGGGTATCAAACAGACCACAGCAAATTATTGCCGACAATGGGGAATAACCTTACCCTGGGCGACTCGCCTTGTGACAAGTACATGCTGAGCAAAATATCCAATAAAACACTCAAAATATTTTACGGATGGATGAACGACGTAAACAAAATTATCAAGTTCGACTGAGGCAATGAGTTGCACAAACCTGCCGAGATCCCTTACTAGAACTTGAATCTGTAGATTTAAATCATGCCAAAGAGGTATACGATGAAGTCAATAGACTTGTTTGGGATCCTGGGGGGTGTTTTACCTTTTTAGGGATCCGCTTTTCCCTAGATGTTAATGAGATAAGTCAACTCAATTATTCAAATGTTATTAATGATATCCGTGAAATTATTGGACGTTGGTCTAAAAGAAGGCTCAGTGTCATTGGTAAAATAACAGTAATCAAGTCCCTTATTGTACCTAAAATTATTTGCTGCTTTCCATACCAGACCCACCGATTGATGTATTAAATACTATTGAGAAAATGTTCTAATCATTCATTTGGAATGGCACAGATCGAATAAGTCGAAAACAACTTTGTCTTCCCTATAAAAAAGGTGGTTTACGGATGTTAGATGGAAATTTTTTTATGAGTTCGATGAAACTCACTTGGCTGAGAAGGTACTATAAGGCGTCTCCTACCTCGTCTATCTATACCCTTGTCTATTACTTTCTCGAGAGTAAGGTCAATTTCCTTTGGGAATGGGGCTCAATCTACTTAAAAACACGACTGTCTCTGATCAGTAACCACTTCTATAAAGACCTTTTGAAGGCTCTCATCAAACGAAAAACTTCCATTGATTTAAGGCTTTGCAAGAATCCAAATACTTATCAGTGTTTGTGGCATAACGATTTAATTCAAGTAGATTGTAAACCATTGTATTTTAAAGCCTGGTTACAAAGGGGTGTTTACATAATTGATGACCTAATCGACGAGGATGGTAAGTTTCTTTCCCTTAACAGATTTATTGCTCTTTTTCATATTAATACAAATTTTTTGCAATATGAAGGCCTTCTACGAGCGGTTAAACGCTCCTTAAACGGACATGTGTTGTGACTTACAAAGACCATTTATCCCCGATTTGTGTGCTAGTCTACTTAAATCAGTTAAGGGTGGTTCTGACTTTTATAGAATTTGGTGAGACTGCAGAAGTCAGTTGTGCTTGCGTGGGTTCCGAGTCACGTGGGCATACACGGAAATGAAGAGGTAGACACGCTAGCTAAGGAAGCCCTACAGATGGACATTACCAACCTCCACGTACCCCACACTGATTACTGTCCTAACATCTACGGCTATATAAAATCAAAATGGCAGGAACTGTGGGATTCTTTCCCAGAGAACAAATTGTACCAAGTGAAACTAACGGTCGGGACTGTGGGTAATGCAGCCCCCAGAAAACGGAGAGATGATTTGGTACTGATTAGGGCTCACATAGGTCACACTTACCAAACCCACGCTTATTTGCTCCACGGGGATGAGAGACCATATTGTATCCCCTGTGACTGTGCTGTCACCGTCAGTCACATTCTCTTTGACTGCTATGAATACTCCCATATCCGTCAGAAGTACTACACTGTGCCAAACCTGAAGACGTTGTTTGAGCACACAGATCCTTCTCTCATTCTGGACTTTCTCAAAGAAAGTAACCATTACATGAAATTTTGACATGACTCCCACATTAGCTTTTGTTTAGATATCTTAGTATTTTGCCCAATCCTTTTTCCTTTTAGGTGATTTCACCTCATCATTACTTTTTTTATCTAGCTGACACTATATAACACATTCGTGTTGGTGTGTCGTTAAACCCCATCTAACTAACTAACTTTATAGAACGATCGCCTATGCCTCCGATATTTATATTTAGTCTCAAGATAAATTGTAAGACGATCTTGGTTGTAATAATTTGAAGTGGAATTGAATTTATAAATTACCTTTCAGTCTCAATTTAGAAAGTAAGTTTTCTTGGTTTCAGTACAGGATAAATACTAGGATTTTGGCCACAAATTGCTACTTAAAAAAATTAACATTTTGGATCAGAATTTGTGTACTTTCTGCTTAAAGGAAAAAGAGACGATAAGTCACATAATGTTTGCTTGTGAAAAAGTACAGCCAACGTGGGAACAATTGGGGAATTTTGTTTATAAAAGCACTAATGATACCTTGTTTATTAATCCTATAACTTTAATTTTTGGTATAACCCATCACCAACGTGACAATGAAACTATAAATATTCTATTGATCTGGTTTAAATTTTACATTTTCAAGATGTAAACTACAAAACGATGCCTTGAATTTCCTTAATTTCAAGAGTTATGCTAAGAGCCTGCTTTCAGTTTTGTACTTCAATGATTGCGTCAAGCTTAAACGTGATAATTTTTTTAAATCGATGGCGGCTATGGCTCCTTGGTTTACAAGTTGACTTCAGTATTGTCTAGTATCCTTTTCGTTCTTATTTCAATGTAAGACTTTAATTATCAATCATATTTTGATTCCTTGCCGTAGGCAGGCAAGGAATCCATGCGATGGTGATGTGTGTGTATGTGTGTGTATGTGTGTTTGTGACGCTGCTTGTAATCGCGATATCTCAAGATAGGATTGACCGACACTTTTCATATTTGATATATAAATTTGTCATGTTGAGAGAAAAAACTCTATTGTTTTTGGTAGAGGTCAAAGGTCATCTGAGGTCACCAGAGGTCAAAAACCGAAAACCTTGTAATCGCGTTATCTCGAGATAGGGATGACCGACACTTTTCATATTTGGTGTATAGATTTGTCATGTTAAGAGAAAGGCCCCTATTGTCTTTGGTAGAGGTCAAAGGTCATCTGAGGTCACCAGAGGTTAAACTGCGAAAAGCTCGTAAATGGCTTTTAATCGCGCTATCTCCTGATAGCGATGACCGACACTTTTCATATTTGGTATATAGATTTCTCATGTTAAGAAAAGGAACCCTATTGTTTTTGGTGAAGGTCAAAGGTCATTTGAGGTCATCGGAGGTAAAATGCCGAAAAGCTCGTAATCGTGATATCTTAAGATAGGAATGACCAACACTTTTCATATCTGATATGTAGGTTTGTCATCTTGAGAGAAAAAATCTTTTCGTTTTTGGTGGAGGTCAAAGGTCATTTGAGGTCACCAGAGGTCAAAGACCGAAAACCTTGAAATCACGATATGTCCAGATAGGAGTGGCCTGTATAGATTTGTCATGGTGAGAGGAAGAACCCTATTGTTTTTGGTAGAGGTCAATGGTCATCTCAGGTCACCAGAGGTCGAAAACCGAAAACCTTGCAATCGCGATATCTCGAGATAGGGATGACCGAAACTTTTCATATTTGGTGTATAGATTTGTCATGTTGAGAAGAAGCCTGTTGTTTTTAGTGAAGGTCAAAGGTCACTTGAGGTCACCGGAGGTAAAAAGCTGAAAAGCTCGTTAATCACGATATCTCAAGATAGGAATGACTGACACTTTTCATATTTGGTATATAGACTAGTGATGTAAAGAGAAAGAATCCTATTGTTTTTGGTGGAGGTTTAAGGTCATTTAGGTCACCAGAGGTCAAACACCGAAAACATTGAAATCGTGATATGTCAAGATAGGAATGTCCTATATAGATTTGTCATGTTGAGAGGAAGAACCCTATTGGACTTTGGTAGAGGTCAAAGGTCATCTGAGGTCACCAGAAGTTAAACTGGGAAAACCTCGTAAACGGCTTGTAAACACGATATCTCCAGATAGCAATGACCGGCACTTTCCTTATTTGGTATATAGATTTGTCATGTTGAGAGGAAGAAGCCTGTTGTTTTGGTGAAGGTCAAAGATCATTTGAGGTCACTGGAGGTAAAGTGCCGAAAAGCTCGTTAATCACGATATCTCAAGATAAGAATGACAGACACTTTTCATATTTGGTATATAGATTTGTTATGTTAAGAGAAACAATTCTTTAGTTTTCGGTGGAGGTCAAAGGTCATTTGAGGTCACCAGAGGTCAAACACCGAAAACCTTGAAATCGTGATATGTCAAGATAGGAATGGCCTATATAGAATTGTCATGTTGAGAGGAAGAACCCTATTGTTTTTGGTAGAGGTAAAAGGTCATCTGAGGTCACCAGAGGTTAAACTGTGAAAACCTCGTAAACAGCTTGTAAACACGATATTTCAAAGTAGCAATGACCGACACTTTTCTTATTTGGGTACATAGATTTGTCATGTTGAGAGGAAGAAGCCTATTGTTTTGGTGATGGTCAAAGGTCATTTGAGGTCACTGGAGGTAAAGTGCCGAAAAGCTCGTAATCACGATATCTCAAGATAGTAATGACCGACACTTTTCATATTTGGTATATAGATTTGTCATGATGTAAGAAAGAACCCTATTGCTTTTGGTGGAGGTCAAAGGTCATCTTGAGTTACCAAAGGTCAAAAGCAAAATTTCCCAAGAATTCCCAAGATTGTCGTCTGGGGTCACTGGGGTCAAAAAGCAACATTTCATAAGAATTCCTAAGATCGAAATCTGGGGTTATGAGATGTCAAAAAGCAAAATTTCCCAAGAATTCCCAAGATCATGATATGGGGTCACCAGAGGTCAAAAAGCAAAATTTCCCAAGAATTCCCAAGATCATGATATGGGGTCACCAGAGGTCAAAAAGTGAAATTTCCCTAGAATTCCCAAGATAGTCTTCAGGAGTCACCAGAAGTCAAACAGCAAAATATCCCAAGTATTCCCAAGATCGTCATCTGGGGTCACCAGAGGTCAAAAGCAAAATTTCCCAAGAATTCCCAAGATCATGATATGGGGTCACCATAGGTGAAAAAGTGAAATTTCCCAAGAATTCCCAAGATAGTCATCAGGAGTCACCAGAGGTCAAACAGCAAAATATCCCAAGTATTCCCAAGATCGTCATCTGGGGTCACCAGAGGTCAAAAAGCAAAATTATCCAAGAATTTTCAAGATCCAAGATCCGTTGGAGTTGAATCCCTTTCAAGACGCTTCAGATTTCCTTTTTTGTTATATTTGGTGGGGTTCAAAGGTCATGTGAGGTCAGCAGAGGTCAAATTGTTATAACATAAAATGATGTAGTCAAGAAAGATAAATTTGAGGGATAAACCTCAGCGCAACAAAGCACCCCTATTCGGCAAGGAATCACTAAGCCTTTGAGCTTTCTGGTTTTAAATTATTTAAATGATTGTTTTCGATTGAATTTCGTTGTACAACTTGTCTAATTTGCTTTTGTTGTTGATTGAGAAGAATAAAAAAAGATTTGAATTAGGATATGCATAGATCGAATTCAAAGACCCTGTCGCTGCTCCTATAATTTCATCAATGTACCTCCGAAGTCGGGTGTGTCGGTTACCAGTTTACTGTATTTTTCTCTCAAAATGAATCATTGTAAGGTAAGCCACAAAAAGCCCCTTTTGGTTCCCATGGCAAGTCCTGAATCTGGTGGAAACCTCAGTAACAGTTCTGGGCTGGTTCCGCAAATTTTTAATCACTGTTTCTTTTAATACTGACCTACACATTACCATCTTGCTATTGCTCATATCGGCCTAAGATATATACATACCGTCCTGATGTTCGTGTGCGTCCTTAATAATATGAAGAGTTACTGGCGGATACAGCTGCATACATTATAAGATTGCAGGATTTACCTCTCCTCTCTCATCGGCCAACGTTTTTGTATTTATGGAAGATGAACTCACACATAATCGAAACTGGGCATAGAGCGGGACTCGAACCTGAAACCTACTGCTAAGGGTAGGGTCTGCCATACAAACTACCAACTGAGCTAGCGGGAGAGCTGGTCACCTGAGTTTCAAAACGTAATATTGTTCATGGACACGCTAAGTATGAGATCCATCGAGAATGAATTTTATCTCTTGAGGTATCATGTTAAAGAGACTTTATTCATTTGACATTTGACGACCTCAAAAGACCACTTGCCACCACCAACAATATCTGGTTGATGCACATAATGTTAGGCTTGTACCTGTCGAAAAATATCATATTGATATACCATTAGCCAGGATTTCACAAATTGAACTCTCCTGACCTCAGGTCACCTTTGATATTTATTGGAAGCAAGCGGTATCCTTTATTGAAATACTGTGTTTACAAATTATCACAAAAACACACATGTGCACAAACACGTTAACACACATACATATATTCCTCGTTAATAAAAAAACAGTAAGGAGAATAAGCAGAAGATAGCAGAAACATTTAGCAAATATGACCACGCATATAATACCCACGGCTGAATTGCTTGAAACCGAACTTGAACAATCAGCAGCTCGTTTATGTTAATTTCTAGAAAAAAATGCTTTTCAAAAGAAACACCTGTGCCTGTTAAAATGATTTTCCATAGAAAATGTAGTTTTCAGATAAAAAACACCTTAAGTTAAGTTGAAAGAACGGTATATTTTAAAGATTGCTGTTAAACATTAAAGACGATGAAAAGATTTTTTAAGGTAAGAAAGGCTTGGTGGTTTAAAAAACCGAACCAACATATTTTTCGTGTTTTTATTTGAAAGAACCAAAACGTGATTGGATTACAGGATATCAATGAACAAAATAAAAAAAAAACATGCACACATAAACGCCAAAATACTGTACCAAAAATCTGTGTGTCTACAGGTACTGTTCAGCAGTGAAGCCGAAGCGAAATCAGGAACAGGGGGCCTTGCCAACCTGTTACACTTTACATAAGATAATAATGTAGTTTATAGTTAAAATTACAATTTCCAGCAGCTTATTTCATTTTACTAGCTTATTTCATTTCATTTTAACAACATAACGTTTTATATGACGTTTATTTTTAGAGTTATACCGGTTTATGTATATTCTTCTGAATTTCCAGATGGCGGTCACAATGGCCCCAAGGAACCCCATTAGACACGAATTCGTCATTGGAACATCAAAGTATGGACACTTTTAAGATTACAAAAAGTAGCTTTAACAAAAATAAGTTATTGCAGTGGGTGGGAACCCCTCTTTCCTACTGGACATGAAGGTTATGTAAGAATTTCTGTTTCATGGGAATTTCTGACAAGAGAATTCAGTCGGTGGGCCGTGTTGAACCTCACTAGATGGATTTTTGCTCTGGTTCAGTAGGTCAGATAATTATGACTGGGGCCTTAAATCATTGCACGTGTACAACAAACTGCAATAGGGAAGCACTTCTTTCAATCTTCTTTGAACAATATCAATTCTGAATTACGATCCTTCAGTAGAACGTACGTTTAGCCTACAGTATATGAATCATAAGGCAAAGCGTATCGTAAAAGAGGTCTTAGAAAATAGGTAAAATTTAATCACATAAGAATAGTTTTTATGTAAAAAAATGTACATCGTTTCCAGAGGTAGATCTAAGATTGTGACCTTTAAGTGTAGGGGTGAGCTCATGGCAGAGCGAACCTTTTTTACGACACTGCGTAACAGAATGCATTTCAGTAATAGCAATTTTATAAAGTGGCGATTAGATTACAGTGGCATGGTCCATAACGCCATAGCAGCATTGAAATACCTATCAAAAAATCATAATGTAGTTTAAAATATGTGTTCTTTTATCATGAGCAAATATAGTTACTTTACTTGACATGTATTAATACTAATGGGGCCCATAAAATTTGGAACCGTGACAGATTCTATTATTGTAAAGTACAAGCAATTGGGTCAAGACTAGGATGATATGCATGCAGCTTGGCCCTAAAGTTAAAAAGTATTCACCCACTCTTGCTTGGAAACGGAATAAATGTATCAAATGTCATCCTATGTCCCTTACAGGCATCTTTAAAGGTTTTTAATGCATAAATATTGCGTACTGAAGACATGGCAGGCATGGAACTATAATTTTTTAACAAATTTATTGCCACTTTATTAATAAGAATCATAAATGAGTTCGCATCGGGTGCTCCAATTCAAAGAGAGAGGATTACCTTTGCCCCTAAGTTAATTAGGTAAATCAATAATCTTTAACTGAATGTACGATAAAAGAACACACTACGGTGAATTCGCCTATCAGTACCATGTGTAGTTCATCCTTTGTCATTGACTTCTTTCACAGACGAATTAACTGAAGGTAGTAAAATTATGTTGAGATCACAACATTAAATTTGAATAAGGTTATTACATAGGATTTAATTTATAACAATTGCGATAAACACCATTCCATAGATTGAATAAAAATATTAAAATTATCCTGGCTGATTATGAAATCTAACTAGAGTTTTAATTTTATGAAATTATTTCCTGATTTAAGTTTGTTGTCTAGTATATCTCGAGTGGGAGTCTCTCAAAAATATGGTGAAGACGGCTAAATTATAGTTACCTTTATTTGATAAGTTGTGGCTACGCTCGAAAAGGACGTGCTCCTATTATAGAGACTTATACGGTTTCATTTGTAAGTTGTCAATCTGAGTAAAAATTTTTGTATGAAAATGTTAGAAGTCTAGTGTAGGCCTTTTAAATAAAATTGTGTTATTTCCTTTCTCAAGTCACTGAATGTAACACAGTTCAATTGCTCCATATTTGAATCTTCGGGAGTTGATTTGTATTTCAGTGTATCTTTGTAGCACGAAAGTGTGCCGCTCGTGCGGTCTTTGGGTTCCCCCCCCCCTCCCTTATTATGGTAAAATAGTTAATTGGTTCATTCGAGTCCCATCTCCATCCTCTAGCTCCGCTAATGTAGATACATGTATAGGAGATATCCTAGTTTATCGTCATGGTTCTGTAGAATTTGTAATCTTGGGTGAAATAACGTTGAAGGCTTATGAGTAGCAAACTGTAAAATTATTCCAGTGTTTTTGTGACATGTTTTGACCAGGAGAGTAGCTAAAACACTTCTTAGTTGCAGTTTATTTATTAAAAAGGAAATTAAAACACAGAGCTTATTTATTTATGATAATAAAGGTTACTTTAACTGAAGTTACTATGGTATTCATTAATGTAGTGTACTATCATAAGAGCAAAAACAATGTGAGTATACAGTGTGTTCGTTAAGGAAGTAAATCCTTGACTTGACTTGACACAAAATTTGGAACTGTGATCGACAGATTCTATTATTGTAATATACAAGCAAATGGGTCATGATTAGTGAATCGCGGTACGATATATTTGATTTTCTCACTCATTTTGCATTCCAACGAAACGGAAGAATGTGTTCCTGTATATCAGTCTTCAGCCACAGGGAGTCTCTTCGTTTGGACTACACAGCAGTACTTTCCAAAATGAGATTATACTTACCAATTATCTCTTTAGGAGATTTACTTCGCTCAGTTTTTTGAAGAAATGTAACCTTCTTACCATGAACGCAAGAAGTCAGTCTACCTTTGTGATCATACCAACAATTTCAATTAGTCATGTTCAAAATGTGTTATTGTGCCATAGATTTAGTGTCGAGAATTGCTATAACTTTCATGTTGGTTTGCTCTTCTCTCGGTAAAGAATTAGCCGTTTCATTTGAATTGGAGGATAGTGATATTAACGAAGTCATATTTGTAAACGAAACTGACATAGTTTTACGATGTTGTGTTGAAGGTGAAGCAAACGACTATACGTTAAGTATTGAGCATGAAAATAGAGATGACTCAGTCTTACTAAGTCGGAATGACAACTGTTTAAAACACGTAATCAAAAAGGTAACAATGAACGACGGGGGTGAGTACACCTGTAATATATCTTTTATTTGTGTGAATGGTTTAACGCAAACTACAGCAAAGACTTTGTACCTGAATAATCAAGATGGAATAATTCCACAATGTTTCCGTAACGGTACCGAAGGGCAGCCTTATAATGACGGCGACCTTCTCTTAATGACATGTTTCTGTCAACATATAGATAGACCATGCTCATGGATATCGAGTGTTTCAGGCTCAGGTAGGGCAAATAATGCTATTCTGTATGAAAAAGAGAATCGCTTCGATAAAATGATATTGCGGTTGTTGGTGAAGGTGGGATCGTCGACCTCAACCATTTCTAGAACGAGATACTATTGTTCTAATGGACCATCTTTCACGCAGCGATGTTATACAGGACCTCAAATGGATTCATCTACAGATTTGATAATCAACAGTTACACTGAGGACACATCTTATAATCTAGATTGTGTGAAGCTGAATGAATCAACTGTCACGCCGCAAAAAGTAGTGACAAAAATTATCTTAAATACAACAAGAGCTAGTGCTGCAAACACAAAATTTGATGTTATCGTAATTGCAGCACCAGTGGGTACGATCATTGTTTTCGTTCTCATAATCATCTTGTTAATTGTATTCATTTTAATGAAACGCAAAAAAGACCGAACGGATAAGACAGACTCTGGAAGGAACCACTTGTATAGCAACAATGTGTACAGAAGTGATGAACAAGGGAATGACAATAGGAATGGACCAACGGACTCTTATTACTATGACATAAACCCTTACGAAGGAAATAGTCAAATTGATCACATTTGTAAACCATGTGCAAGTAAAGAAACCAGTATGTATATGAGGACAATAATGCACATGTAAATAAAACAATGGTAAAAGGAAAGAAAGAGAAGAAATTGGTAAAAATGTCTGAATATGACAAGTCGGAAGTAGGTTTTTGATATAAAATAAACAAATTATTTTCATTTGGGGCATAAAGGATTGTTAACTTAATTAAAATTCTTTCCGGGCGGTATTGTATATTAAGCGCATTGCTTAATTCATTTCATTCCATTTATTTGGTTCCTCACAATGTTTGATAATAATTGAAACATTGTTCAGGAATAAAGACAATACATCACATCTACATATTGTGAAAGGAAGCACTCTAAAAACCCCAGAGGACTTGTCGAGTAGGGTCCCCCAAAACATAGTATATTAACGGAGGAAAGAAAACATAAATGCACTTTACAACAAATGACGACATACATATGTCCAACGTCCCTTCCAAATACCCGCCCAGGTTTACACCTGTCAACCCTCCCTCATATCCTCACCTATCCCCTACCCCACATCCACCCCTTCAAAAAGGAAGATCCAATACAAATGTCTAGCGGTTGCTTCAATTAGATAAATAAACGGGGAAGTATCGCATTCACTTAATATTGGTTAATAAGGAATCTGCTTATATTATATCTAAAAGAGTAACGGAGTGCTTGGTTATTACTGTCTGATAAGGAATTTCAAGTGTTGATGGTACGAAAACATAAGCCGGTCTTGGAAAATTTGCTCTGGTTTCCTGGAAGGCAAAGACGATTGCTCTGATGTGTTTTGTAATCGGGAAATGAACAGGTTTGACTGAGAAATGAGAAAAACCTGGAGGGAGGAAGTTGTTTTCGAAACGATAAGTGTATATGTTTTTATGATTACTTTAATAATGTCAATCAATTTAGCAAGTTCAGTGATCTGAATAGTATTCTATTGTGATCACGTGGAGCAGCACTATTCTTAGCAAATATGCTTTCATTACTCAATGTTTTTTATGAAAAGGTATGAAATGAAACGTTTCAAAGTTCTTTTTAAATATACACTGAGTCTGACAATAATATATCGAAAGCCCGTTTGGTTTTGCTGAGCACAGTTAAAAAATATACCAGCCCAAATCCGGGGTTGCACCATTAAAACACTCGACGCAAAGTTGCTATTCAAACTTAGGATTATTAGCATTAACCGCAAAACAAGTTGGTTATTTTGCTTCCTTTATACCTGCATCGCGAGTTCCCATGTATCTCCTCAAGGGACTAGGTTTGACTAGTAGTTTAAATTACGTTAAATTCACAGGTGTCGGATGGACGTAATGCACATTTTAAACAGGTAAAAACTAGGCCTATTTCCAATATGTGTTATGTAGGAGGGCTGCATCGAGCAAATATTTGCCTGGGCGGTAATAGTAACTGTTGAATAAGAACCAGATTTTTACACATTACACAAATCACAAAATGTTCTTTACATATGAAGCATTAGTACCTCCTTTACAACTTGCTTCGCATGTTAAAGTTCTTAAGTAATGGGCAACCTCGGAGGAAGCTGCTTCACTGGTATACAGGAAAGAGGAAACATTCGAAAATTTTAAAGTGTGAAGAAAGGCTTAATGTTCTCTTACAATACTTCCAACAATGGGCCGGACCTAATTACATAAACTAACAGTAAGAAATATTCGCGATGTTGTCTTGATTGTTCGGTGGTTTTATTAATTTTCTGTTTTTGAACTGAGTAAAGTGCCGAGATCTCAAATTCAGAAACCTAGTTTACAGAAATTCTGACGAAGTGAGAAGCCTCTTTAGTGTGAAATATACGGAATAAGTATTTGCGCATAGGAACTTCAGCATGCGTACACGATTAAGGAAATAAGCTGTGGTTGAATATCTTTGTTTAAGGACTTTGTGTAAAAATAGTACACTGTAAGGAAGAACACTTCAAGCTTCAAAAATTACTGTAGCTTCCTGCTGTATACATAAACAGCTGAAGGTAAAGTGCCGAAAGGTGCTAGAAATTCCACGTAGCTGCGCTAAGTTTGTGAAAACTGATGCAATTAGTTGTATCAAACAGTTTCCTGTGCAAAGCCGACGTATTGATTGTCCATGAAGATTAAGCACGCATGTATCGTTGCGTCGATTTAGCCTAGACTTAGATTCATGTGCATTGTATTGGGAAAATGTAATAATTGATTTCAATCACGTTTGAGCTTTGGAATCAAGTGAAAGATAAAATATGCGAGTTAATGTATTTTCCAAAATGCTTCAATGCACAAACAGAACTATTTAGACCGATTTTGGCAGGGTGTTCTGCAAATGTCGGAGAAGTAGTTAGTGAAAGGAATTGATATGACAATGACGAACACACACTGATTACAAGCTGAAATGGAGCAGACAGTTAGTGACAATCAACCATTCTTGTTTGGAAGAGATTTTTTAAGATAAAGGGAGGACAGGATAATCAACCATTCTTACTTCGCAGAGGTTTTTTTTTTCCAAAAATCATTACAAGACAATTCTTTTGATTTAATTATGGTTATCCATGGATGAGTGAGTAGGCTGCAATGATATGCATCCAGCTTGGCCCTGAAGTGAATAAGAATCCACTCAATTATATTTGAAAACGGAATAAATCTATCAAATTTCAACCTATGTCAACAACAGGCATCTTTAGAGGTTTTTAATGCATAAATATTGCGTAACTATTGAAGACATGCCATGCATAGAACTAATAATTCTGTAACAAAATTATCACAACTTGATTTATAAGGATCATAAATGATTTAGCATCGGGTACGCCAATTTAAAGAAGGAGGATATACCTTTGCCCTTTAATGAGGTGAATCAATGATAAATGACGATAAAAGTAAAATTCGCTTATCAATGCAATGTGCAGTTCATCTTTTGTCATTAAATTCTTTCACAGACACTTTAACTAAAGGGAAAAAAATTATGTTGCGATTGCAGCATTCAGATTTACAAAGGTTACTAAAAGATTTAATTTCACTGAAACAATTGCAATAAACACCATTCCGTAGATTTAGTGAAGCTGTAAAAATTATCCAGGCTGATTATGACATCTAATGAAATTAAGTTCTAATTTGATGAAATTATTCCCTGATATAAGTATGTTGTCAAGTATATCTCGCGTGGGAGTCTCACAAAAATATGGTAAACAAGTCCAAATTTTTGTTCCCTCTATTTGATAAATTTTGGCTATTCTCGAAAAGGACTTACTTCCATTAGTGAATTATATAGTGTTATTTGTAAGTTGTCAATATGAGTAAACAAATTTTGCACAGCAATGTTAGAAGCTGAATGTAGTCCTCCTCACAAATCACATTGTGTCATATACTTTCCTTTGTAACTGAATGTAAGTCAGTTCAGGTGCTTCATATCTGAATCGTCGGGATGCTGATTTGTATTTCAGTGTATCTTTGTAGCACGAATTTGTGTCGCTCGTGCGGTCTTTGAGTCTGTCCCCCTTGTTAGTGTAAAATTGTTAGTTTTTTTTTTTCATTCGTGCATACCAAAAGTCCCGCCTCCATTAATTAAGATACACGTATAGGATACATCCTGGTTTGTCATTATGGCTCTGTAGAATTTGTAATTTGGATGAGATAACGTTGACGGCTTAAGAGTAGTAAGGCTGATAAATTATTTCAGCGTTTCTTTTGCTGTGACATGTTTTGACCAAAGGAGAAGCTACAACATTTTTCTTTAGTTATAGTTAATTTATTAAAAAGGAAATTAAACTACAAAGTCCAGTTATTGGTGATAATAAAACTTACTTTATAGGGTTACTATGACATCTAAAGATGCATAATTTTTTTTTATAAGAGCGAAAAGAATGTGGGTATACAGTGGATCCGTTAAGGAAGTAAATCCTTGCCTTGTATTAATACTAAAAGGACCATAAAATTTGAAACCGTGACAGATTCTATTATTCAAGCAATTTAGTCAGGACTGGTGAACCGCGAAACGATTTATTTGATTTTCGCACAGTTTGCACTTCAGCAAAACTGGAAGAGCGTGTTTCTGTATATCAGCCTGCAGCCAAAGGGAATCCGTTGTTACGAACTATACAGTGGCACTTACCAAAAGTGGGGATATACTTAAGAATTATCTTCTTGTGATATTTGCTTCGCTCGTTTCTCTGAAGAAATATTACCTTCTTAATTTGAATGTAAGGAGTCAGTCTACCCTCGTGATCGTACCTTCCATGAGCTAAGTAACGTCCAAGGTGTCTTCTTGCGCCATGGCTTTAGTTTCGCGAATTGTTTTTACTTCCTTGTTAGTTTACTCTTCGTTCGGTACACCATTAGATGTTTCATTTGAATTGGAGGACAGTGATATTAATGAAATCATATTTGTAAACGAAACGGACATAGTTTTACGATGTTGCGTTGCCGTTGCCGGTGAAGCAAACGACTATACGTTAAGTATTGAGCATGAAAATAGAGATGATCCAGTCTTACAAAGTCGGAATGAGAACTCTTTAAAATACGTAATCAAAAAGGTAACAATTAATGATGGCGGTGAGTACATCTGTAATGTATCTTTTATTGGTGTGGATGGTTCAACGCAAACTACAGCAAAGACTTTGTACCTTAATGTTCAAGACGGAATAAGTCCACAATGTTTTCGTAACGGCACCGCGGGACAGCCTTATAATGACGGTGACCTTTTGTTAATGACATGTTACTGTCGAGATATAGATAGACCATGTTCATGGATATCGAGTGTTCTAGGCTCACAAAGGGCAATTACTGTAATTCCGTATGAAACAAAGAATCGTTTGTTTAAAATGATATTGCGGTTGTTGGTGAAGGTGGGATCGTCGAACTCAACCATTTCGACAACGAGATACGTTTGTTCTAATGGACCAGCATTCACACAACGATGTCAAATAGGGCCTCAAACGGCTTCATCTACCGATGTGATAATCAACAGTAACACTGAGGACACTTCTGATAACCTAGATTGTGTGAAGCTGACTGCATCAACTTTCACGTCTCAAAAAGAGGTAACAGCAATAATCGTAAATACAACACCAACAATTTCAAAGAGAGAGTCAAGATCAACTGTAATAACAGGGGCGGGTGAGGCAAACACAAAACCTAATGTTATCGTTATTGCCGCATTAGTCGGTACGATTGTTTTCGTTGTCATAATTATCTTGTTAATTATATTCATTTTAATGAAACGCGGAAGAGATCGAACGAATAAGACAGACTCGGGAAGGAACCAGTTGTATAGCAACAATGTGTACAGGAGTGATGAACATGGGAAAGACAATAGGAATGGACCAACGGACTCTTATTACTATGACATCAACCCTTACGAAGGAAATAGTCAAATGGATCACAATTTAAAACCAAGTGAAAGTAAGGAAGCAAATACGTATATGAGGACAATAATGCACATGTAAAAAAATAGTAACGACGGTAAAAGGAAAGAAAGAAAAAAGTTGGTAAAATGGGAACAATTTTCAAAAACGTCTGAATATGACTAATCGGAAGTTGTTTTCGTTATAAAATAAACACATTATTTTCATTTAGGGCTTACAGGATTGTTAACTTAATAAAAATTCTTTCTTATCGTGTGTTAAGTGCATTGTTTAATTCATTTCATTTCATTTATTTGGTTCTTCACAATATTTGATAATGAAACATTGTACAGAAATATAGACAATACACAACATCAAGATATTCTAAAAGGGAGCACTCGAAAAGTCCAGAGGGCTTGTCGAGTAGGGTGCTCCCCCCAACATAGTATATTAACGGAGAAAAGAAACCATAAACGTACCTTAGAACAAATGACAAAATACATCTGTCTAACTTGCCTTCTAAATACCCGTCCAGTCATAAACCCGTCAACACTCCCTCATATCCCCACCCAACCCTACCCCATCCCCACCCTTCAAAAAGAAACTTCTAATACAAATGGCTAGGGTTGCTTCAATTAGAGAAATGTACGAGCAAGTATCACATTTTAATATTGATAAATAGCGAATTTGCTTACATTATATATAAAAGAGTAAACGGAATGCTTGGTTATTAATCTCTAAGTAAGGAATTCCAAGAGTTGATGGTACGAAAACATAATCCTGTCTTAGATAATTTTCTCTTGTTTCCTGGAAGGCGGAGAGTATTGCTCTGACGTGTATTGTATTTGGGAACTTAACAGTTTTGACTGAAAAAAATGAGAAAAATCCTGGAGGGAGAAAGTCTTTAACGAAACGATAAGTGTATGTTGAAATGTTTGCTTTAATTATGTTAATTAATGTTAGTAACTTCAACAACTTGAATAATATACTTGTGTGATCACGTAGCAGCACTGTTCTACAGCAAATGCTTTCATTACGTAATTGTTTTTCATTAAAAGATATGAATATGAACGTTTCAAAACCCGCTTTTGTCGTTTTATCATAATTGCAAATGCTTTCACATAAAACTGATTGAACCAATTAAAAAATTCTTTGTAAATTCAAATGAATCCTTATATTTTAAAATCATAAATCACAAGCGATGATGATAATATTTCAAAGCTAGTCAATAAGACACGAAAGATACCAGAAAATGACAATATCTATCGTGTAAAGTAACTTCTAATGAAAACACAAATCAGTTAAAAGATATGCATCAATAATAAGTAAAAGCAATAAAGGGAGATTTTAAACATTTATGAAGAGAAGTGAAGGCCCTTTAATGAATAACATTTTCAAGTAAAACAAAGTAATAAAGTTATACAAAAACTTCTAGCAAACAATGATACTGTTAGTATAAGAGGATCAGTCCTGAAATCAGTATTTTATCTTTTGACAGATTGAATAAAAGGAAACAGGCTTACCATTATAATATTTAGCATCACTTTTTGAACACCTTTTGTCATCCTGATTAACACTGTGACCTCACGTTGAAACCATTCCTATACCACAGTACCAGGATAATACAAAACACTGGAATGGGTCGCAGCATTAATCGTTACCGTATAAAACAGGGCCTTTCGTTTGCGAGTTAACAGGAAGCTAAGATAAACTGTGAAGTGTTGGTTTTACTGAGTACAGTTAAAAAATATACCAGCCCAAGCCGGGGTTGTACCATAAGTTGTTATTCAATCTTAGGATCATTAGCAGTTACCGCATAACAAGTGGGTTATTTTTCTTCGTTTACATCTGCATCGCTAGTTCCAACAGGCCTATATCTCCACAAAAGACTAGTAGTTTAGATTACATTAAATTTTACAGATGTTGGATAAACGTATGCACATTTTTACAACTTGAAACTATTTCCAATATGTAGGAGGGCTGCATCGAGCAAATATTTGCCTGATAGGTAACGGTAACTGTAAAATAAGAACCAGATTTTACACATTACACAAATCACGAAATGTTTTTAACATATGTGAAATTACCACCTTTACGACCTGCTTTGCATGGTAAAGTTCTTAATGGACAAATCTCGGAGGGAGCTGCTTCACTGGTACACAAGAAAGAGGAAATTATCCGGAAATTTTCAAACGTTTGTGGAAAGGCTTCATGTTTTAGTAATGCTCCCAACAATGAGCTGGACCCAATTACGTAAGCTATCACTGAGAAATATTTGAGATGTTTGTGTTGATAGTTTGTTGATTTTATTAATTTTATGTTTTTAAAGTAAGTGAAGTGCTGACTTTTTAAATTCGGAAACCAGTTTATAGAAATTCTGACGAAGTGTGAAGTCTATGGAATAAGTATTGGCGCACAGGAACTATAGTATGCGTGTAAGTCTGACAGACGAAGCTATGTTCGAACATCTTTGTTTAAATACTTTGTATAGAAAGAGGGTCATTTATATGGTCGGGAAGAACACTTTAAATCTAGCCTAATGATTTATAGATATCAGAAAATTTTTAAAACCCATTTGATTGGTTAGATCGAAGTATTAGCACTGCCTTTGACGTTTTCCTTCATATCGCGTACGTCACCCAGTTTCATGATGATAGTTAGGATCATCTTTACTTTGCAGGCCCATATAGCCTAGGTGTGAAAGAAGGGCATCCTGCCTGAAAATCTTCGCCCTAGCCTTTCAAAGTTTTGAGAGAGGAAGGAACTTTGCATAAGGCTATCTCTACTCCTTAAAAACGTTACCAATCCACCCCTGAAAAACACCTCGCTCCTACAGCATGTCAGTCAACGGGCTGAAACGAGATTCTAGCTGGGGAAGAGTAAATTCATGAGCCAGCCAGTCTGGGTTTGTCTTTTGAAATGAGGTCTATACTTGTTTTATATGCAACTTACTTTTAAATATGATTCCATGCACAAACCTGTAGCCAAAAATTTAACTTTAATCTCAGCCCAGACAGTATGTCATTTATTTAGTCTCTAGTCATATTACCGGGAAGGCTGTAGGTAAATATAACGATATCTATTTTCTGCACATGCAGTAGAAGAAAAGGCGCCGCAGTCGTCGTATACATACATGCAGTTATTCACATTACCGGTAATATATCGAACAACGACTATATTAGAAGTCCATTCGTAATTTGTGCGACTACGTTTATATCCACATCAACTGTCGAGCAAACTGTCGAGCAAACTGTCGGTATCTACGCTTCTCAAATACCGTACCGACTCTACAACCATTCCCCCACATTAACGGTATTCTCGTGACTATGGCTATACGTGTATATCGGTATTCCAAGTTTTTTTATCACCTACAAATACTGTATAGTATGCGCTCACGTATACGAAGAAAAGTTGACCTACTTAACCCGCATCTTTGCTTGTCATATGCAACAGTACAGTGCATGTGCAGTATAGTTGACACTATGGGGAATATTAAAAAAAAGTTCGACGAATGAACGTACTAACGTTTATATATCGGTATTCCTGCAAATAACTTCTCATACCGGTATAGTTTTTAAATTACCGGAATTCCGGTAATTTTTGTGGTATACAGAAAATTTTTTATATACCGGTATAACACCACGATTTTCAAAACTGTCGGTATGAATAAGTTCGTATACCGGTATTTTCGCATATATCAGCTTTCCGCCGGACCCTAACTTAGAGTTTGAGCACGCATGCATCGTTGCGTCAATTTACCGAGATTCAGGTGCATTGCATTGGGAAGAAATTAATAATTCATTTCAATCTCGTTTGAGCAAGTTAAACTCCTTATATAGTTCGTCTTTGGGAATTAAGTGAAAGACAAAATATGCGAGATAAATTATTTTCCAAAATATTTCAATGCACCGACAGAACTATTAAGATAGATTTTGGCTGGGTGCATGTTCTTCCAATGGTGGAGAAGTAGTTAGTGAAAGGAATTGATATGACAATGACGAACACTGATTACAAGCTGAAATGAAGCAGGTAGTTAGTGATAATCAACCATTCTTGTTTTAAGTAAATTTTTAGGATAAAGAGAGGATCGGAAAATCAACTGTTCTTGTTTGAAGAGGGTTTTTCACAAATAATTACACAAAATTTTTTGTAGATTTTGTTGAATGCGTGGGTAGGCTCCAATGATATGTATGCACCTTGGCCCTAAAAGTGAATAAGTATTCACTCGTTGTTGTTTGGGAACGGAATAAAATTATCAAACTTCATCCTATGTTCCTTTCAGGCATCTTTAAAGGTTTTAAGTGCATAAATATTGCGTATAGAAAACATGCCAGACATGGAACTAATAATGATGTGACAAAATTATTGTCAGTTGATTAAAAAGAATCGTAAATGAGTTAGCATCGGGTACACCAATTCAAAGAGGTAGGATATACCTTTATCCTTTATAAGGTAAATCAATAATCTTTACATGAATGTATGATAAAAAAAAAACAACACTGAAAGGAAAATTTGCTTATCAATGCCATGTGCAGTTCATCGTTTGTCATTAACTCCTTTCACAGACGCATTAACTAAAGGGAGAAAAAAAATATTTTGTGATCGCAACATTCACATTTACAAAGTTTTCTACAATATTTAATATAAAACAATTGCGATAAACACCATTCTGTAGATTACATGAAGTTGTAAAAATTCTCAAGGTTGATTATGGCATGTAATGAAAGTTCAAATTTGATGAAATTATTCCCTAGTATAAGTATGTTGTCAAGTATATCTCGCGTGGGAGTCTCACAAAAATATGGTGAACAAGTCCATATTATAGTTCCCTCTCTTTGATAAATTTTGGCTATGCTCGAAAAGGACTTACTCCCATTAATGAATTATATAGTCTTATTTGTAAGTTGTCAATATGAGTAATAAATTTTTGCACAGCAATGTTAGGAGCTTAGTGTAGTCCTTACAAACAGACAAATCAGACCGTGTCATATTATTCCCGTGCCACTGAAAGTAACTCAGGCGGGGATCCAGGGGGCCCGCCCCCCCCCCCCCCGACACGAAAAAAAAGGAAAAAAGAAACGAAAGGAGAAAGAAGGAAGAAAAAGAAAAAAGAAAAGGAGAAAGAAAAATTGAGAGCAAAAAAATGAAGAAAAGTGTCTAAGAACGTATTCAAAGTATATATTTCTGTAGGGGTTGGGTGGCGCTATAGCTGGATTATTTCTTTAGATATCTTGCAAAGTGGTTGGCGACGAAAGGAGAGATACAATGTTCAAAAACAGGTGCCAGCTGAGTAATGATCCATGACTTAAGATCTAAATAAGTAAACATCATGACATATGCAGTATGGGCCCAGCTAGCTGCACTGAAATTTCGTAACAATTTTGTGTTAAAGAGTGATTGAAATTTTTTGCAATCTAGAGGGATTGAGAGGCAAAGTTTTCGCCATACAGACCTTGCAGAATGAATACAGGAGACAAGCTGTCAGGTGACGTGCTATTGTGCACAGTGGCACCAGCTGTTGTAGGCAAAGTAGCGGCGTACATACCCTATTCGATTTCAAAACTGTCTGAAAAGTTTTAAAATGAACTCAAAAGGCTTTTAAGCTACAGACAGCGGCGTCGGCACAGTGGGCAATGGGTGATGTGTGTCCCCCTCCCCCATAGATTCTTGAAATTTTTTAAAATGGACCCAAAAGTCGTTTAAGCTACAGATTTCTGTGGAGGGTGTAGGGTGAGATGTATTGTTGATGATTGGTTTATTTGATCTTACCATTTTCTTTCACAAACCGTTCTCAAACTATCATAAGTTTTGGAAAATCTTGACAAATTCCAAATTTTCGCACGCTCCGCTAGCGTCAAGCCTTGTGTCAGAGTTGTCCTTGTGATCAATAGCTTTCGGTAACTACTCACGGGGGAACAAAGGAGCAAAAGTGCTTTTTAAAAATTCTCAGTCAGAAGATTCGTTTCTGAATAGCATAGGTTGGTGGGAAAGTGACAGTGTCCGATGCAGGTTCTGAATGCAGGTTTTGTCATGGACTAATATTTTATTCAAAATTTCGGTGCGCTTTGCGCCCTTACGACAGGGTTTACACCCGATTTCATATACCGTTGACAAAGCTATGACACAAGAAATTATTCCAATGCAAACATTTTTCTAAAAAGTACATCTCCTTCTCTGTAGGGCTCTCATCATTATGGGATGTTTGACTAAACTACTCTAGCTGTCTAGCACATGATTTGAAAGATTGAAAGTACGTAATTGCCGTTGTATATTTTCCAAACGTTTTACCGCGACGTTCAATAACGACGAAAAACTTTTCTGAAACGAATTTTGCCTGTCCACCATCCCTCTTGCTATTCCTAAAAAGAAGGTGATATATCATATCTCCTCCGATATGGATGTCGGGTAGTGAGAATCCCGTTGGTCCCTCTTTTGTATACGGTAACTAATTCCGAGCTCCAGGGAGGCTCTGTTCAGTCTGTTTTCTGTCAACCTTGGATATCCTTTTAAAATGTAAAGGACAAATTTTATTATAGTCCAAGAATGTTTCTGTGGACTCCACGCAGGTATAATAATTGCGTGTACAATTTTCCCAAGGGCGTCGATCATGGGGGACGGTGGGACGCGTCCCCCTCACTTTTTGGAAGGGGGGACATCGTCAAAATGTCCCCTTCACTTTTTCAATGATGGAACAGACTGCAATTATGCCTAGGAAAGCGAAATTTTTAGAACAAAATTAACCTAAAAATCCTACACTTTTGTTGCACCAAATCGCATCTGAGGGCAGATCAGTTCTAGAAAAATTAAAATTTATTGCCACCCCTTGACGCAAATTCTGGCTACCACCACTGCTTCTTCCACCAGGACGGCGATTCACAAATGTGAAAAAGTCCCCCCCCCCCCACTTATGGAGATGGATCCACGCCCATGATTTTTCCTGGGACTTAAGGAGGTTTGAAGACAATATATTAACCGTCTCTTACTCCCCTTTTTCACCTTAACAAAAGTTAGAACTCACTAAATTGTGGACATTTTTTAAACACACAATCACTTTAGAATGACCCAAAGATACCACCATTTTGCATATAGGCCCCCTAAAATTAACAAAACTTTCTGAAAGGAGAGGTTGAACCCCTTCCTGTGATTGCACTCTCATGTACTAACAAGAAAAGGCTCCCCCGCTCCTGTATATAGCATATACAAGATCCCACTGCCTAAAAAGGCACGGTTTAGCAGTTATCTGCGGTTCCCCCAATAACCAACTCCCGCCGGCACCATCGGTCATAGATTTCTGAATGGTATACCCTTCAGAAATCCATAAAGAAGGTGATATATCATCTCTCCTGCCATATAAATGTCAGGTTGTGAGAGTCCTGTTGGTCCCCCTTTTTAGTGTACAATTAATGCAGAGCTCCCGGGAGGCTCTATACCGAAAATTTTCGGCGCGCTTCGCGCGCAATTGTTTACGCTTACGGTGAGAGGTACGTTTTTATTGAGTGATGGATTTATTTTTATCACTTTTTACAAAAAATCATTTGAAATTTTTGCTTGATCTGCGCACTTTTAGCCTTGAATTTCTCCTTTTACTATCAATAAGGTCCCAAACGTATTCGCATTACTCATCGGTGGGGTTCTACCAGAAGCCAATTATGCGTGTGCATGAACGTGATTTCAGAGGAGCCAGCATTGTAAGGATGTAAAACAACTGAATATTCATTTTTTCACCCTCCTCTTCTTATGAGAACTGAAAACTTAGTATCTAACCCACCTTCTAATTGATAGACACACAAAAAGGGAATTGACACCGTTAGTCATAGCAATGGTTTTAAATGTAAATTGAAATTTTCGGCGCGCTTCGCGCGCAATTGCTTTATCTGACATCCTACACCCCAATACTGTATAAAGAAAATAAAACACTCATTATGACAAAAATTATTTCAAGTTACCTACACGGGCTCATAATGTTGGCGTGTAAGTTTTAAGATAACTTAGATTCTCCGAAACTTCTGCAGGTACATATAGTAACTTATAATGAGCCATACACATCAAATTCCATGCAACATGAAAAGGTATAAAATCTCACTGACATAAAAACTGGAGCCGATTTCTGTGCTCTTAAAATGCAATATTGCGAGAGCTTCCGGGGCCGTCGCCCCCTGGACCCCCACCGGGGCTCCGCCCCTGGACCCCGCCAATGGCCCTAACGCGCATGAGATTTTCCATCTCCCCCCCCCCCCCTCAAAATTTCTGGATCTGCGCCTGTTGTAACTCACTTTAAGTGCTTCATATCTCAATCGTCGGGATGCTGATTTGTATTTCAGTGTATCTTTGAAGCAAGAATTTGTGGCGCTCGTGCCGTCTTTGAGTTTGCCCCCCCCCCCCCTCTTATAGTGTAAAATTGCTATTTTTTTTTCATTCGTGCATACCAAAAGTCCCGCCTCCATCCCAAAGCTCCGCTGATGAAGATACATGCAAAGGATACATCCTGGTTTATCGTCATGGCTATGTATAGTTTGTAATTTAGATGAGATAACCTTGAAGGCTTAAGAGTAGTAAAGCTGTTAAATTATTCCAGCGTTTCTTTTGCTGTGACATGTTTTGACCAGAGGAGTAGCTCCAACATTTTTCTTTAGTTATAGTTAATTTATTAAAAGGGGAATTAAACTGCAAAGTTCAGTTATTGGTGATAATAAAACTTACTTTATAGGTTACTATCTGGTATCTATAGATACATCATTTTTTATAAGAGCGAAAAGAATGTGGGTATACAGTGAACTCGTTAATTAGGTATATCCTTAATTGGTATTAATACTAAAAGGGCCATAAAATTTGCAACTGTACCGCGGTAACAGATTCTATTATTGTAATATAAAAGCAATTGTGTCATGCATGACTAGTGAACCGCGTAACAATTTATTTGATTTTCGCGCAGTTTGCACTTCAGCGAAACTGGAAGAATGTGGACCTGTTTATCAGTCTGCATCCAAAGGGAATCCGTTCTTATGAACTATACAGTAGCACTTACCAAAAGTGGGATTATACTTAAGAATTTATCTTCTTGTGAGATTTTCTTTGCTCAGTTCTCTGAAGAAATATTACCTATTTAAGTTGAATGTAAGGAGTCAGTCTACCTTCGTGATCTTACCTCCAAATGAGCTTAAATAACGTCCGAGGTGTCTTCTTGAGCCATGGCTTTAGTTTCGAGAATTGTTTTGACTTCCTTGTTAGTTTACTCTTCGTTCGGTACAGCATTAGATGTTTCATTTGAATTGGAGGACAGTGATATTAATGAAATCATATTTGTAAACGAAACGGACATAGTTTTACTATGTTGCGTTGCCGACGAAGCAAAAAACTATACGTTAAGTATTGAGCATGAAAATAGAGATGATCCAGTCTTACTAAGTCAGAATGACAACTTTTTAAAACTCGTAATCAAAAAGGTAACAGTGAATGACGGCGGTGAGTACACCTGTAATGTATCCTTTATTGGTGTGGATGGTTCAACGCAAACTACAGCAAAGACTTTGTACCTGAATGTTCAAGACGGAATAAGTCCACAATGTTTTCGTAACGGTACCGCGGGGCAGCCTTATAATGACCGTGATCTTTTGTTAATGTCATGTTACTGTCGACATGTAGATAGACCATGTTCATGGCTATCGGGTGTTCCAGGCTCAGGTAGGGCAAATAATGTAATTCCGTATGAAACAAGGAATCGTTTCGATAAAATGATATTGCGGTTGTTGGTGAAGGTGGGATCGTCGATCTCAACCATTTCGACAACGAGATACGATTGTTCTAATGGACCAGCATCCACACAAAAATGTGAAATAGGACCTCAAATGGCTTCATCTACCGATGTGATAATCAACAGTAATACTGGGGACACTCTCACAGATACTCTCGATTGTGCGTTACTGAGTTCATCAACGTTCACTTCGCAGAAAGAAGAATTAACACCAACTACTTTACAGACGAGAGAGTCAAGATCAAGAGTAACGACATGGACTGGTGCTGTAAACACAAAATCTGATGTTATCGTAATTGCAGCATCAGTGGGTACGATTATTGTTTTCGTTCTCATAACAATTATCTTGTTAATTGTATTCATTTTAATGAAACGCAAAAAGGACCGAATGGATGAGACAGACTCTGGAAGGAACCACTTGTATAGCAACAATGTGTACAGGAGTGATGGGCATTGGAATGATAATAGGAATGTGCAACCGGAGTCTTATTACTATGACATAAACCCTTACGAAGGAAAGTTTCAAATTGATCACAATTTAAAACCACGTGAAAGTAAGGAAACAAATACGTATATGAGGACAATAATGCACACGTAAATAAAATAATAACTACGGCAAGAACGAGGACGTGGCATGAGTAAAAGGAGAACAATTTTAAAAAAAATGTCTGATATGACAAGTCGTATTAAGTGTTTGATATATAAAAAGCAAAAAAAAAATCATTTTCATTTTATCATTTAGGGCATAAATTTTGTTAAACTTTTAAAAATTCTTTTCAAGTGGTGTGATACAATGTGTGCACTGTATAATTCAATAAATAACAAATGCTTTTATTACACAATGGTATTCTATTGAAAGAAATTCAATGAAAAGTTTCAATGTGATTTAAATATACTATGAGTCTGACAATAAAACATCAAAAGCCCGGGATTGTGTTGTTTGATCATGCATGATTGCAAATGCTTTCATAAGACTGATTGAACCAGTTGAAAAAACCCTTCCTAAGTTCAAATTATTTCTGGTATTTTTAAAACAAAAATCATGAAGGATGATGATAATCTTTTGAAGATAGTCAATAATATACGACGGATACCAGAAAATGACATTAACTATTGTGTGAAGTAACTGCTCATGAAAACAAATTAGTTAAAAGATATTCAGCAAAGAGTAAGTAAAAGCAATGAAGTGACAATGAAAACTTATATGAAGAGAAGTGAAGGCCCTTTAAAGGTTAACATTTTCAAGTAAAACAGAGTTACAGAAAAATTCCGGCAAGCATATTGATACTATTGGTATAATAAAATCAGTATTGTATCAGATACAAGTGTTTTATCAATTGTGAGAATGGACGGAAGAATTAGGTTTACCATAATTTTTAGCACCAGTTTTTGAACGCCATTTGCCATGCTGATTAACACGGTGACATCACGGTGAAACTATTCTCACCACAGTACCAGGACAAGACATAACACTGGAATGGGTCGCAGCCTCGTGACCGTAAAAAACAGAGGGCTTTTCGTTTGCGATTTAACAGGGAGCTGTGGTAACTGTGAAAACATCTTGGTTTTCTGATGGAGCTACTACGCGGCATGGAGCTACCACACACAGAGGTAGCTTCATGCTCAATGGTTTTACTGAGCATAGTTAAAATGAGGGAACCATTTGTATAGCAACGATGTGTACAGGAGTAATGAAAACGAGAATGACAATAGAAAGGACCAACGGACTCTCATTACAATGACATCAACCCTTACGATGGAAATTGCCAAATGGATCACAACTTAAAACCAAGTGAAAGAAAGGAAACAAATACATATATGAGGACAATAATGCACATCTAAATAAAAAAGTAACTAGAGTAAAAGGAAAGAAAGAAAGAAAAGAAATTGGTAAAAGGGGAACAATTTTCAAAAATATTTGAATGACTAATCGGAAGTTGGGTTTGACATAAAATAAACAAATTATTTCATTTAGGGAATAAAGGATTCTTAGCTTAATAAAAAATTCCTTCCGCGCGATATTGTGTATTAAGCGTATTGTTTTTTCATTTCATTTCATTTATTTGGTTCTCCACAATATTTGATAATAACTGAAACATTGTATTTTAATATAGAAAGTACATAACATCAAGATATTTTGATAGGAAGCACTTAAATTAAAAAAGATCCAGAGGGCTTGTCGAGTAGGGTGCTCCCAAAAATAGTTTATTAAGGGAGAAAAGAAAACAATGTAACTTAGAAAAAATGACAACATCTGTCCAACTTCCCTTTTAAATGCCCTCCCAGTTTTACACCCCTGAACCCTCCCTCATATACCCACCTACCCCATCCCACTTCCACCCCTTCAAAAAGAAATATCTAATACAAATGACTAGGGTTGTTTCAATTACAGAAATAAACGGGCAAGCATCGTATTTACTTTATATTGATTAGTAGGGAATCTGCTTAAATTATATTAAAAAGAACAAACTGAATGCTTGGTTATTTAACTGTCAAGTAAAGAATTCTAAGTGTTAACGGTACGGAAACATAATCCGGTCTTAGAAAAAATTCTTCGGTTTCCTGGAAGGCGAAGACGATTGCTCTGGCCTGTTTTTTAACCGGGAACTAAACACATTTGACTGAAAAAATAAAAAAAATCCTGGAGGGAGGAAGTTGTAAATGAAAAGATAGGTAAATGTTGCAATGTTTACTTTAAAATGTCAATTACTTTTGCAGGCCCGTAGCCAGGAATTCTGATATGGGGGGGGGGGCACCGACACCTCATAGAGGGGCACTACATGATTACAGTTTGCCGGAATAAACTACAGGGGATTATATCTCAAGCTTACCACACATAGCTAAAAGATATCGGTTTTACGCGTGAACATACGCGCGAAGCGCACGAAAATTTCACTCTTCTGATGGAAATTTTTCCCTCCGCTTGCAATACAGAGAAGCAGAAATTCTCCACAAGTGAAGGGAACAAGACTATAATCACGATATATCTTCAGCTCAGCAAGCGTAGGTGAAGCCGGTTGAGTACTGTGCAAACGGCGAGGCGGGACGAGGGGCTGCCATTAGGCAGGCTTGGTGTGATCCAGTATGATTTTGTTAGGACCCAGAGGGAAATTATCCGAATATAGGGCGAATAACCAATATGAGAACACCAGCATGGCGCTTTGAGCAGGACTTTGAATGACTATGAGAGCACACCAATGTCTTCGCAGTTTACAATTCAGATGGTCATTAACGTATTTCTACTTTGAACGAAAGTTTGCATTAAAAAAAAAAACAGAAAAAGTAAATTTTGGAATAAATTTTCTGTACGAGTAAATTTAGCTTCACACCGTATAGTCGTCGCGGAGCGAATGTTACTCAAGGTACTAGATTACTACATGAAAGCCCCTTGATGTCCGGGATCTAACTTTGAGCCTTCACCTAGATTTGGCTGGAAGAGTTGTACTAATAATGTTCATGGTTGATATTACTTGGCTTGTGAGAATTGCGAGCGAAGCGTGCCGAAATTTTGCAGGAAAATTATTTACCACGGTAAAACCTGCATACAGACTCAGCAAGGGGTGGTGGAAGATAAGCCCGACGAAGGGACCAAGCTCCCCTAAGAGGCCCAGCAACCCGAAGCCCCGTCAGAAGCAATGGGTTGCAGATTGGATACCAAGCAAACGCGAAATTTTGGGCGACAAGCGGAAAATTTTGGGTTCTGTTGAAGAAAAATTGAAAATAATTGGTTCTTATTAAGGAAAGTTAGAAAATGTGGGTTTCTATGGAAGACTCTGCCCCTCTTCGTCCTAGACAGTTCCAGTTCTCCCGACTAAGTTACTCCTTCCAAAACTGTGTTGAGCCCCTCCTTGTGCAGACACAAACTTAGTTTATTGCTTAAGGGCATATCCTGTTGGGCATACAAGGCCATAACATGTAACCAGAACATTCTCTGCGCATGATGTGTATTGTAAGCTTTGATGTCAATCAAAGAGCATTCACCTATGACCAATTGAGAATTTTGCTTTCTCCCAACCAAAATGTATTTGGGGTGATGAGTGTCTGTCTTTAAAAGCAAAACCAAGACGCCGGGCGACTGGTCGCGAGGGGATTCCCCTTTCCACCACCCCTGGACATTGAGACACTATACGTTTCATTCAAAAATGATTATCGTGATGTTGAGTCTGAATTAAGAATCTTCACGATCGTAAGAGAAAGAGGATTCAATTTTGTGTTTTTCCTGGAATCACGCCTATACGAAAGAACAATAGCCTAATTGTGGAACCTGTACATTTTTAAACTAAGCCAACATATCTGAAACGGGTGTCAAAGCTATATGTAACTTAAGATGAAAGCGCGCGTAGCGCGCGAAAATTTTTGTAATTTTAGAACAAAAAATGTTACAGAGAACAAAATACGTTCATTATTAAACTCCTTTTGGGATCATTTTTGGTTACAAATCGCTTGGTGTCATATCAGGGTTACAGTTTACATGTACAAATATTTTATTTTTGATCGATTTTACGTATGGGGGGGGGGTACAGTGGTCCGCACGGGTTGGGGGCACGGCCCCCTCGTGCCCCGGCCTGGCTACGGGCCTGTACTTTTGTCAAATTCAGTGACTTGGATAATATATTAGTGTGGTCACGTGGAGCAGAACTATTCTATAAATAACAAATGCTTTCATTACGCAATGGTTTTCTATTAAAAGATACGAACGCCATTTGCCATCATGCTCATTAACAAGGTGACATCACGGGGAAACTATCCTTACCACAGTACCAGGATGAATTAAAGATTAGAATGTGTCGCAGTATTAAACGTCACCATGATTAAACGTTACCGTAAAAACAGGGCCTTTCAGTTGCGTTTTAACAGGGAGTTGCGATAACTCTGAAAGCATCCTAGTTTTATTGAGCACAGTTAAAAAATATACCAGCCCAAATCCGGGTTTGCTTCATTAAAACATTGTCTGCAAAATGTTATTCAAACTTAGATTTATTAGCCTTAACCGCATAACAAGTGGGTTGTTTTACTTTGTATGTATCTGCATTGCTAGTTCCCACATATCTCCACAAGGGACTAGGTTTGACTAGTAGTTTAAATTACATTAAATTTTATAGACGTCAGATGAACTTATAATTGCACATTTTAAAAAAGTAAAAAATATTTCCAATATGCAGGAGGGCTGCATGCAGAGAGTATTTGCCTGGGCGGTAATGATAACTTTAAGATAAGAACCAGATCGTTACACATTAAACAAACTACGAGATGTTTTTAACATATATATGTGACATTACCACCTTTACGACCTGCTTCGCATGTTAAAGTTCTTAAGTAATGGACAAACCTCCAGGGAGCTGCTTCACTGGTACACAGAAAAGACGAAAACATTCGAAAAAGTTCAAACGTTTGTGGAAAGGCTTAATGTTTTAATAATGCTCCCAACGATGGGCCGCCCCCTGTAGGTTGGGGGTTGTAGAATATGCCTACGGTATTCCTCGCCTGTCGTAAGAGGCGACTAAAGGGGAGGACTTGCAAAGTATTTGAACAATATTTGAAACCGAACTTGAACCGTATTTATCTAGTTGACACTATATATAACACATTCGTGTTGGTGTGTCGTTAAATCTCATCTAACTAACCCAATAACCTACGCAACAATGGGCCGGACCCAATTACGTAAGCTATCACTGAGAAATATTTGCGATGTTGTTTTGATAGTTTGTTGATTTTATTATTTTTATGTTTTAAAGCAAGTGAAGTGCTGCCTTCTTAAATTCGGAAACCAGTTTATAGAAATTCTGACGAAGTGTGAAGTCTATGAAACAAGTATTTTGCGCATAGAAAGCATAGTATGCGTATAAGCCTGACAGACGAAGCTATGGTTGACCATCTTTGTTTAAATACTTTGTACAGAAAGAGGGTCATAATATTGTCGGGAACAACACTTTAAATCTAACCGTATGATTTATCGATATCAGAAAATATATAAAACCAGTTTTTACTGGTTAAAAGTATTAGCCCTGCCTTTGACGTTTTTCTACATATCGCGTACGTCACCCAATTTCATGATGATAGCTAGGATCATCTTTACTTAGAAGGCTCATGTAGCCTTGATGTGAAAGAAGAGCATCCTGCCTGAAAATCTTCGCCCTAGCCTTTCAAAGTTTTGAGAGAGAAAGGAACTTTGCATACGCCTATCTCTCCTCCTTAAAAATGTTCTCAATCCACCCCTTAAAAACACCTCGCTCCTACAGCACGTCAGTCCACGGCCTGAAACGAGATTCTAGCTGGGGATGAGTAAATTCATGCTCAGTTAAGGTTTGCCTTTTGAAATGAGGTTTTCTTGTTTTATATGCAACTTACTTTTGAATATGATTCCGCGCACAAACCTGTAGCCACAAAATTAACTTCAATCTCAATTCGCGGCAGTATGTTATATATTTAGTCTCCGGCACATTACCGGGAAGGCTGTAGGTCAATAACGATATCTACGTTCTGCACATGCAGGCACCGATGTCGTCCTACATGGATACAGTTATTCACATTACCGATAATACCTTGACCCAGAGTTGTGGACTCGAGTAGCTGACTTGGACTCAAGTCCGACTCGAGCAGTACATTTCTTGACTTGCGACTTGACTTAACTTGGCTTGAAGAAAAATGACTCGCGACTTGACTTGAACATATTTGACTTGGCGACATTGAATGAAAATGTTTGTCGCTGAGTGTCCCATTGATTTTTTACCATAAAATTATTTAAGAACCTAACGCAAGTTTTTCCTTCATGCATTCAAGATTGCATTGTGTCACGAGTAGAAGGCTATTACTCAGGGGTCGAGAAAAAGTATAGCTGTAGTACAGCATAGATTAAAGCAACCATTCCAACGCATACTCTCTAAATTCCAAAGAGTGAAATTAGGGATGACTCCAAAATTAAGATTGAATATTCACTCTAAAAGAGTGAGAATGACTCTTTTTCGATTGCAATTTTTCACTCCAAATTAAGAGTGATCCCTAATTTCACTCTAAAAGAGTGGTTTTCACTCTAAAGATTTTAGAGAGTACTTGGGGCAAGGCTCACCCCTAATTACAAGCACACTTCACTTTCGAAATAGTAAAGATCAGGCCTTTCCAACCCTTTTTCGGCTTGATGATGGCCCCACGCAAAGAATGGTGTATAGCAAACATCCTGTCTACAAAATATGAATGACCATAAAAGAACGCCCTATGTCCATAAAATGTGAGTGACAACAAATGAAACCGCATGTTGACATAAATGGTGTTTAATATAGTCTTTGTATGTGTGGATCCAGGTAATTGCAAACCCATGGGGGTTTATTCCGTGATGGCGAAGCCCAAACTTGAGATAGTCGAAAGAGTGAAGACTTGATGGGGTGGGAGGGTTTTCAAGAAAGTATCCCACTGAAACGCTGATAAACGCAACTTTCTAGTACCCGACAATCAAGATTTACTTAGTAAGCTAACGGTAAACATTTTATAAAATCTTGTAATATGATGCACTGGGACCTATGCACTTTCGGAATAGGGCAGCCAGTACAGATTGTTTATGAGTCAAATGGCCATGGCATGGGGTCTGGGGACTTTCCAAGATGCCATTTGCTGGTATTTGGCAATCAAAATAATTTACGAACTTTGCAGTATGCTTGTTGGCCTCATTTTATCTTCATTTTATAAACACTAATTTTCGAACTCAATGGAACATTTGTACATCTTTTTAATCTCCAGCTTTTTATTAAGTACTTTATTTTTTCAAACACCCCCTACTGCTCTTAGCATTTCCCCTCCTCCTGAAGAACAGAATCGCTCCTTCATCAAGGAATTCCATATTTGTGTGCTTGCGCATTGTTGTAGCCTAGGCGAAATCTCGGGATGGGGGGGGGGGGGGTAGTTCGTGATACTTTCTAAGTGTAGCACCAATTAACGTGCCTACAGATAGTTGACATCAGAACGGACCCCTCTTTTTTACATGTGCATGATTTCCGTGACATGGCACCTCTGCAAGACTGGTAAACCGGTGCGGGATTCTCCCTAACGTTCTTAATACCACATGGAGGAGCCACCATCGTAAAGTAGGCTTTGCAAGAAAATGTTCGATGAAATGTCTCCCAGGTGGGGGTGGGAGAAAATGACACCTTTTAGATCCTCAAGTTGGATATAAACAAGATTTCATGGTTTAGAAACAAATTCAGATTTCAAGAAGAAAAATTAGATTTGATTTAAAGGGAAAATACATTCACTCCAATTTATATAGTGCACCTGGGTATCCTATTCATGAATGGCTTTCAGAATCATGTTACAATATATCTATCATTGAGTTGTGAAGTTCACACATATAGTAACTCCTTGGATTATCTTGAATAAGCAATACTTCCGTTTTTACATATTATGAAAAATACTTGCAGTAAAATTAATTAAAAGTTTCTTTACCAGCTCATTGAGATTAGCTAATATAATTAAAAGTAATAATAGGCTATTTTATCTTTAGCGTATATGCTCGGCTGGTGTATTCCAGCAGTTTATCATGCAGTAGGAAGATGAGTAATTCTTTAGGAAGAGAAACCCCGCATAATAACGCGTCCACCACGGTGGTCCGTGAAAAATTTGGGGGGGGGGGGGGAACGGAACCCTTAGATGTGTTTTCCGTAGTTTGAAATCATAATATGGACAGTAAAATTGTCAGCATTTCATTATTTTTTCTCAAGTAGGCCAACTTTCATTTACGATTTTGACATCTCGGAGGGCAGTTGACCCCTGCCCCTCCCCCGCAGGCTACGGCCCTGCTTAAGCTCTACCATAAACGTATAGGCCTACTCACACGGATGCCTTGCACGATAAAATCATGACATTCTCAATGCTGCTTTTTCAAAAATTTTCTGAAATCTTTTCCATAATATTATTGAAGAAATAGTTTTACTTCTTATAAATATTTTCGGGAAAATAACAGGCGTGGTGTTTTTTCTCCTTTACCAGTTTAAGCATACATTCATTTGTTAGGTGACTTTGTATCCAGGTTTAGAGAATACTAATCATACATGAAAGAAAGTTTGACACATTATGCAAGGCATATAAAACTGCAAAATGATAAGCAGTATGATTTTGTTCGTGTTTATCCTCCTTATTTTAAAACGATCCTATTTCCATAAGAACTTAGCTTTTCTTACCTACATAGTGGTAGCTATACTTTATTTTTGTAAGCTTTTGTGGTCCATTGATTGTCTTGAGAAGTTGTTGGTTGTATTTTTTTCAACTTGATATCGACATCATATATTTCGTAAATTCAAGAAAAGTTAAGGTGTACAGCCTGATCTCCACATTCAGAGTGTATCTAGGAACGACAGTCTGGTTCATAGGCATTTCATATTTTATTTTGAAAAAATGACTTGTGACTTGACTTGACTTGAAGGTAAATGACTTGTGACTTGACTTGACTTGACTTGAAGGTAAATGGCTTGTGACTTGACTTGACTTGAAGGTAGATGACATGAGACTTGGGACATCCACAGCTACCGTCGAGCAAACTGTCGGTATCTACGCTTTGCAAATGCTGTACCGCCTCTACAACCATTCCCCCACACAATCGGTATACTCGTGCCTATAGCTATACGTGTATATCGGTATTCCGAGGTTTTTTCACATGCGAATACTGTATAGTATGCGCTCACGTATACGTAGAAAACTTGCCTACTACCTACTTAACACTTAACCCGCATCTGTGCTTAGCATATGCAATAGTACAGTGCATGTGCAGTATAGTTGACACTATGGGAAATATTAAAAAAAAGAATTCGACGAATGGAGGTACTAACGTTTATATATCGGTATTCCTGCAATTCCGGAATAACTTCTGATACCGGTATTTTCAAATTACCGGAATTCCCGTAATATCTTGTGGTAAACAGAAAATTTTCATATACCGGTATTTCACCATGATTTTCAGAACCGTCGGTATGAATATGTTCCTATACCGGTATTTTCGCATATATCAGTATTCCGCCGGACACTATCTTAGCGTTTGAGCACGCATGCATCGTTGCGTCGATTTACAGTGAGATTCAGGTGTATTGCATTGGGAAAAATGCAACCATCATTTCAATCTCGTTTGAGCAAATTAAACTCCTTATATAAATTGTCTTTGGGAAACAAGTGAAAGACAAAATATGCTAGATAAATTGCTTTCCAAAATATTTCAATGCACCAACAGAACTATTAAGACTGGGTGTTTTTCCAATGTCGGAGAAGTAGTTAGTGAAAGGAGTTGATATGACAGTGACGAACACTGATTGCAACCTGGAATGAGTCAGGTACATGGGCGTCGATCCTGGAGGGGGGGGGGACAGGGGGACACGTCCCCCACATTTTGGAAAAACACCCTTTGACTTAAGATTTTTACACAGTAAATTTTTGACAGAAGTGGCCATCACCCCCCCCCCCCCCCCGCACACTCGAGTAAAGATTGAAGGCCATAAGCAGGTAGTTAGTGATAATCAACCATTCTTGTTTTAAATATATTTTTAGGATAAAGGGAGGATGGAAAAGTCAACTGTTCGTGTTTGAAGAGGTTTTTTTCACAAATAATTACAAGGAATTCTTTTTAGATTTTGTTGTGATTATCCATGAATGCGTGGGTAGGCTGCAATGATATGTATACAGTTTGGCCCTAAAAGTGAATAAGTATTCACCCGATATTGTTTGGAAACGGAATAAAACTATCAGACTTGATCCTTTGTTCCTTTCAGGCATCTTTAAATGTTTTACGTGAATAAATATTGCATAAATAGAAGACATACCAGGCATGGAACTAATAATGATGTAATAAAATTATTGCCGGTTGATTAAAAAGAATCATAAATGAGTACGTCAATTTAAAGAAGGAGGTCCCTTTGCTTTTTAATTAGGTAAATCAATAATCTTTACATGAATGGAGGCCTATGATAAAAGAACACTGAAAGGCAAAGTAACTTATCAATGTCATGTACAGTTTATCGTTTGTCATAAATTTCTTTCACAGACGCATTGAGTAAATAGAGAAAATATATTTTGTGATCGCAACATTCACATTTACAAAGGTTACTACAAGATTTAATATAAAACAATTGCGATAAACACCATTCTGTCGATTAAAAGAAGTTGAAAAAATTATCCAGGCTGATAATGACATCTAATGAAAGTTCTAATTTTATGAAATTGTTCCCTGATATAAGTATGTTGTCAAGTATATCTCGCCTGTGAGTCTCACAAAAATATGGTGACCAAGTCCAAATTTTAGTTCCCTCTGTTTGATAAATTTTGTCTATGCTCGAAAAGGACATACTACCATTAGTGAATTATGTAGTCTTATTTGTAAGTTGTCAATATGAGTAAAAAAATTTTGAACAACAATGTTACAAACTTAATGGAGTCCTCACAAACAGACAAATCAGATCGTGTCATATCATTTCCCATGTCACTGAATGTAACTCAGCACAAGTGCTTCATATCTGAATCGTCGGGATGCTGATTTGTATTTCAGTTTACCTCTTTAGCACGGATTAGGGTTTCTCGTGTGGTCTTTGAGTTTGTCCCCCTTATTAGTTTAAAATTGTTAGTTTTTTTTTTCATCTGTGCATACCAAAAGTCCCACCTCCATCCCCAAGCTTCGCTAATGAAGATACATGTATAGGTTAGTTAGATGAGGTTTAACGTCCCAGTTTCTAACCAATTGGTTTAAGTCGAGACGACCACGGCCTTTTTTCCAGTTGCGGTTCACTAGCTTGTTTTCCCTACTCCATTGCTTATGCTGAGCACCAAGCATAAAGGCAGTAGGTTCCATTTTTTAAGTCTTTGGTATGACCCGGCCAGGATTTGAACCCTAGACCTTCCGGCTGCAAGTCGGATGCTGTATAGGATACATCCTGGTTTATCGTCATGGCTCTGTAGAATTTTTAATTTGGGTGAGATAGCATTGAAAGTTTGAGTAGTAAAGTTTTTAATTTATTCCAGCGATTCTTTTGCTGTGACATGTTTTGACCAGGGCAGTAGCTCCAACACTTTTCTTTAGTTATAGTTAATTTATTAAAAAGGAAATTGACCTACAAAGTTCAGTTATTGGTGATAATAAAACTTACTTTATAGGTTACTATGGTATCCATGGATGCAGCATTTTTTATAAGAGCGAAAAGAATGTGGGTATACAGTAAATTCGTTAGGGAAGTAAATCCTTGCCGTGTATTAATACTAAAGGGGCCATAAAATTCGGAACCGTGACAGATTCTATAATGGTAATATACAAGCAATTGTGTCATGACTACTGAACCATGTAACGATTTATTTGATTTTCGCACAGTTTGCACTTCAGCGAAACGGGAAGAATGTGTGCTTGTATATCAGTCTGCAGCTAAAGGGAATCCGTTCTTGTGAACTATACAGTAGTACTTACCAAAAGTGAGGTTCTACTCTAAGAATTATCTTCTTGTGATATTTGCTTCGCTCATTTCTCTGAAGAAATATTACCTTCTTAATTTGAATGTAAGGAGTCCGTCTACCTTCGTGATCGTACCTTCAATGAGTTAAGTAACGTCCAAGGTGTCTTCTTGCGCCATGGCTTTAGTGTTAAGATTTGTTTTTACTTCCTTCTTAGTTTACTTTCCGTTCGGCACACCATTAGATGTTTCATTTGAATTGGAGGATAGTGATATTAACGAAGTCATATTTGTAAACGAAACTGACATAGTTTTACGATGTTGCATTGCCGGTGAAGCAAACGACTATACATTAAGTATTGAGCATGAAAATAGAGATGATCCAGTCTTACAAAGTCGAAATGACAACTGTTTAAATCACGTAATAAAAAAGGTAACAATGAATGACGGTGGTGGGTACACCTGTAATATATCTTTTATTTGTGTGGATGGTTCAACGCAAACTACAGCAAAGACTTTGTACCTGAATGTTCAAGACGGGATAAGTCCACAATGTTTTCGTAACGGTACCGCGGGGCAGCCTTATAATGACGGTGACCTTCTGTTAATGATATGTTACTGTCGACGTATAGATAGACCATGCTCATGGATATCGAGTGTTCCAGGCTCAGGTTGGGCAAGTACTGTAGTTCCGTATGAAACCAAAAATCGTTTCGATAAAATGATATTGCGGTTGTTGGTGAAAGTGGGATCGTCGAGGTCAACCATTTTGACAACGAGATACCATTGTTCTAATGGACCAGCATTTACACAACGATGTCAAATAGGACCTCAAATGGCTTCATCTACCGATGTGATAATCAACAGTTACACTGAGGACACTTCTGACAATCTAGATTGTGTGAAGCTGAATGCATCAACTATCACGCCTCAAAAAGAAGTGACAAAAATTACCTTAAATACAACAAGAGCTGGTGCTGCAAACACAAAATTTGATGTTATCGTAATTGCGGCACCAGTGGGTACGATCATTGTTTTCGTTCTCATAATCATCTTGTTAATTGTATTCATTTTAATGAAACGAAAAAAAGACCGAACGGATAAGACAGACTCTGGAAGGAACCACTTGTATAGCAACAATGTGTACAGGAGTGATGAACATGGGAAAGACAATAGGAATGGACCAACGGACTCTTATTACTATGACGTAAACCCTTTCGAAGGAAATAGTCAAATGGATCACAATTGTAAACCAAGTGAAAGTAAGGAAACAAATATGTATATGAGGACAATAATGCACATGCAAATGAAATGAAAACTACTGTAAAAACGAGGACGTGAAATAAGGAAAGGAATAACAATTTTCAAAAATGTCTGATATGAGAAATCGGATTTGGTGTAACTGATATAAAAAATAACAAATCTTTTTCATTTAGGGCATAAATTTTGTTAAAGGCATTTTCCAGTGGCTTTGCACAAGGGTCCCATGTGAAAGAGAAAAAAATTCAGTTCATACCCTTAATAACCCGTAGCAATACTCTTTTCCTATCTCGAGATATCTAATATTAAAAACTACTTATTTTTGTCAAAAAGCACCTCCAGTTCTCATCAAGGTGACAGAATGTTATGTAAAGTGGGCACATTAGCTCAGATTTCTTTTGTTTTCCTTTATAATTGAATGTCCTGTTGTCCTTGAAATTTGATACTGTTGGAATGTTTGAATATCTTTTCATGTAGGTTAAGCATAAATGTACACCATATGTACGGCATATCAAACAAAGTTGCTAAATATTCCCTACAACAGTGCCAATATCATAACGAAATTCAATACGTTGTCAAATTAATGTGCCGCGATGACATCACAGGTTTCCCATAATGCACTTTATCTTGAGAAAAAATGGCATTTCTTTGAAAATTAGTATCTTCCAAACGCTACAACCTATTGAGATGCGGTTTTTGAAGTCATTGATTTTTGTCACTGGCATATCCCTTTAACCATTTAAAACTTCTCTTCAAGTTGTATGGTACAATGAGTGACTGAATAATTCAATAAATAGCAAATGCGTTCATTACCCAATGGTATTCTATAAAAAGAAATTCAGTGAAAGGTGTCACAGTGATTTAATATACTATGAGTATGACAATAAAATATCGAAAGCCGGCTTTTGTGTTTTTTGATCATGCATGATTGAAAATGCTTCATATAAGACTGATTGAACCAGTTGAAAAAACATTCATAAGTTCAAATTATTTCTTATATTTTTTAAACAAAAACCACAAATGATGATCTTTTGAAGATAGTCAATAATATACGAATGATTCCAGAAAATGAAGATAACTGTTGAGTGAAGTAACTGCTCATGAAAACACAAATTAGTTAAAAGATATTCCACAAAGAGTAAGTAAAAAGCAATAAAGGCCGACAGAATTAAAACTTATATGAAGATAAGTAAAGGCCCTTTAAAGAATAACATTTTCAAGTAAAACAAAGTTACATAAAAATTCCATCAAACAATGATACTATTGGTATAATAAAATCAGTATTGTATCAGATACAAGTGTTTTACCAATTGTCAGATTGGATGGAATAATTAGACAGGTTTGCCATAATTTTTAGCAACAGTTTTTGAACGCCATTTGCCATGTTGATTGTAACACTGTGAAACTATTCTCACCACAGTACCAGGACAAGACAACACTGGAATGGGTCGCAACATTAATCGTGACCGTACAAAACAGAGGGCTTTTCGTTTGCGATTTAACAGGGAGCTGTGGAAACTGTGAAAGCATCTTGGTTTTCTGATGGAGCTACTACGCGGCATGTGAGCTACCACACGTGTGGTAGCTCCATCCATGGTTTTACTGAGCACAGTTAAAATGAGGTAACCACTTGTATAGCAACAATGTATACAGGAGTAATGAAAAAGAGAATGACAATAGGAATGGACAAACGGACTCTTATTACTATGACATTAACCCTTACGATGGAAATTGCCAATTGGATCACAACTAAAAACCAAGTGTAAGTAAGGAAACGATTACATATATGAGGACAATAATGCACATCTAAATAAAAAGGTAACTAGAGTAAAAGGAAAGAAAGAAAGGAAATTGGTAAAAGGGGAACAATTTTCAAAAATATTTGAATGACTAATCGGAAGATGGGTTTGATATAAAATAAACAAATAATTTTATTTAGTGCATAAAGGACTGTTAGCTTAATAAAACTTCTTTCCTCGCGATATTGTATATTAAGAGCATTGTTTAATTCATTTCATTTATTTGGTTCTCCACAATATTTGATAATAACTGCAACATTTGTACTTGAATATAGACAGTACATAACATCAAGATATTTTGATAAGAAGCACTTTAAAAAAATCCAGAGGGCTTGTCGAGTAGGGTGCTCCCAAAAATAGTATATTAAGGGAGAAAAGAAAACATTAATGTACCTTAGAAAAAATGACAACATCTGTCCAACTTCTCTTTTAAATGCCCGCCCAGTTTTACATCCCTGAACCCTCCCTCATATCCCCACCAACCCTTACCCCACCCTTTCAAAAAGAAATATCTAATACAAATGACTAGGGTTGCTTCAATAAGGGAAACAAACGGGCAAGCATCACATTTACTTTATATTGATTAATAGAGACTCTGCTTAAATTATATTAAAAAGAGCAAACTGAATGATGCTTGGTTATTTAACCTTCAAGTAAAGAATTCTAAGTGTTAATGGTACGGAAACATAATCCGGTCTTAGAAAAAATTCTTCGGTTTCCTGGAAGGCGAAGACGATTGCTCTGGTGTGTTTTGTAAACGGGTACTAAACAGATTTGACTGAAAAAAATGAGAAAATCCTGGAGGGAGGAAGTTGTAAATGAAACGATAGGTAAATGTTGCAATGTTTAATTTAAAATGTCAATTACTTTTGTCAAATTCAGTGGCTTGAATAATATATTAGTGTGGTCACGTGGAGCAGTACTATTCTATAAATAGCAAATGTTTTCATGACGCAATGGTTTTCTATTAAAGGATACGAACGCCATTTGCCATCATGCTCATTAACACGGTGACATCACCGGGAAACTATCCTCACCACAGTACCAGGATGAATTAAACATTAGAATGGGTCGCAGAATTAAACGTCACCGTAATTAAACGTTACCGTAAAGACAGGGCCTTTCGTTTGCGTTTTAACAGGGAGTTGCGATAACTCTGAAAGCATCCTAGTTTTACTGAGCACAGTTAAAAAATATACCAGCCCAAATCCGGCTTTGCTTTATTAAAACATTGTTTGCAAAAATGTTATTCAAACTTAGATTTATTTGCATTAACCGCATAACAAAGGGGTTGTTTTACTTTGTTTGTATCTGCATCGCTAGTTCCCACATATCTCCACAAGGGACTAGGTTTGACTTAGTAGCTTAAATTACATTAAATTTTACAGACGTCAGATGAACTTATAATTGCACATTTTAACAAAGTAAAAATATTTCCAATATGCAGGAGGGCTGCATCCAGAGAATATTTGCCTGGGCGGTAAAGATAACTTTAAGATAACTTTAAGATAAGAACCAGATCGTTACACATTAAACAAACTACGAGATGTTCTTAACATACATATGTGACATTATTACCTTTACGACCTGCTTCGCATGTTAAAGTTCTTAAGTAATGAACAAACCTCGGGGGAGCTGCTCTACTGGTAGACAGAAAGACGGAAACATTGGAAAAAGTCAAACGTTTGTGGAAAGGCTAAATGTTTTAATTATGCTCCCAACGATGGGCCGGACCCAATTACGTAAGCTATCACGGAGAAATATTTGTGATGTTGTTTTGATAGTTTGTTGATTTTATATTTATGTTTTTGAAGCAAGTACAGTGCTGACTTCTTAAAGTCGGAAACAAGTTTATAGAAATTCTGACGATGTTTGAAGTCTCTTTGGTGTGAAGTCTATAGAATAAGTATCTGCGCATAGGAACTATAGTATGCGTATAAGCCTGAGAGACGAAGCTATGGTTGAACATATTTGTTTAATTACTTTGTATAGAAAGAGGGTTAAAATACTGTCAGGAACTTGAACGCTTTAATTCCAGCCTTATGATTTATCGATATCAGAAAATATATAAAACCAGTTTTAACTTGTTAAAAGTATTAGTCCTGCCTTTGACGTTTTTCTACATATCGCGTACGTCACCCAATTTCATGATGATAGCTAGGATCACCTTTACTTAGAAGGCCCATATAGCCTCGATGTGAAAGAAGGGCATCCTGCCTGAAAATCTTCGCCCTAGCCTTTCAAAGTTTTGAGAGAGGAAGGAACTTTGCATACGCCTATCTCTCCTCCTTAAAAACGTTCTCAATCCACCCCTTAAAAACACCTCGCTCCTACAGCACGTCAGTCCACGGCCTGAAACGAGATCCTAGCTGGGGAAAAGTAAATTCATGAGCCAGAGAGTCTGGGTTTGCCTTTTGAAATGAGGCTTACTTGTTTTATATACATACTTTTAAATATGATTCCTTGCACAAACCTGTAACCACAAAATTAACTTTAATCTCAATCCACGGCAGTATGTCATTTATTTAGTCTCTATTCACAGTACCGGGGAGGCTGTAGGAGTGTAGGTCAATAATGATATCTACGTTCTGCACATGCAGTAGAACAGAAGGTTCGCAGTCGTCCTACATACATATAGTTATTGACATTACCGGTAATACCTCGCACTATGAATACATTAGTAGTCCGTTCAGTAATTTGTGCGACTACGTTTACCTCCACAGCTACTGTCGAGCATACTGTCGGTATCTACCCTTCACAAATGCCGTACCACCTTTAAAACCATTCCCCCACATTATCGATTTACTCGTACTTATGGCTATACTTGTATATCGGTATTCCGAGGTTTTTTCACATGCGAATACTGTATAGTATGCGCTCACGTATACGTAGAAAACTTGCCTACTACCGACTTAACCCTTAACCCGCATCTACGCTTAGCATGCGCAATAGTACAGTGCATGTGCAGTACAGCTGACACTATGGAAAATATTAAAAAAGTGCGACGAATGAACGTACCAACGTTTATATATCGGTATTCTTGCAATTCCGGAATAACTGCTGACACCGGTATTTTCAAATAAACGGAATTCCGGTAATTTTTGTAGTATACAGAAAAGTTTCATATACCGGTGTTACACCATGATTTTCAAAACCGTCGGTATGATTATGTTCGTATACCGGTATTTTCGCAGATATTAGTATTCGGCCGGACCCTACCTTAGAGTTTGAGCACGCATGTATCGTTGTGTCGATTAACTGAGATTCAGGTGCATTGCTTTGGGAAAAATGTAATAATTCATTTCAATCTCCTTTGAGAAAATTAAACTCCTTATATAGTTTGTCTTTGGGAATCAAGTGAAAGACAAAATATGCGAGAAAAATTATTTTCCAAAATATTTCAATGCACCAACAGAACCATTAAGACAGGTTTTGGCTGGGTGTTCTTCCAATGTCGGAGAATTAGTTAGTGAAAGGAATTGATATGACAATAACGAACACACACTGATTACAAGCTGAAATGAAGCAGGCAGTTACTGATAACCAACCATTCTCGTTTTAAATACATATTTTTAGGATAAAGGAGGATACGAAAATCAACTGTTCTTGTTTGAAGAGGTTTTTTTACAAAGTAATTCGACATTTTTTTTTTTTGTAGATTGTGTTGTGATTATCCATGAATGCGTGGGTAGGCTGCAATGATATGTATACAGCTTGGCCCTAAAAGTGAATAAGTATTCACCCGATATTGTTTGTACAGGGAGTAAAATTATCAAACTTCATCCTATGTTCCTTTCAGGCATCTTCAAAGGTTTTAAATGAATAAATATTGCGTACAGAAGACACGCCAGACATGGAACTAATAATGATGTAACAAAATTATTGCCAATTGATTAAGCAGAATCATAAATGAGTTAGCATCCCGTACGCCAATTCAAAGAGGGAGGATATACGTTTGTCCTTTAATTAGGTAAATCAAAAATCTTTACATGAATGCATGATAAAAGAACACTGAAAGAAAAATTCGCTTATCAATGCCATGTGCAGTTCATCGTTGGTCATTATCTTCTTTTACAGACGCATTAAGTAAGAGAGGAAACTATATTCTGTGATCGCAACATTCAAAGGTCACTACAAGATTTGATGTAAAACAATTGCGATAAACACCATTCTGTCAATTAAATGCAGTTGTAAAAATTATCCAGGCTGATTATGACATCTAATGACAGTTCTAATTTTATGAAATTATTCCCTGATATAAGAATGTTGACAAGTATATCTCTCGTTGGAGTCTCACAAAAATATTGGTAATAGTCCAAATTATAGTTCCCTTTCTTTGATAACTTTTGTCTATGCTCGAAAAGGACTAAATCCCATTAGTGAATTATACAATGTTACTTGGAAGTTGTCAATTTGAGTAAAGAAGTTTTGCACAGCAATTTTAGATTTGTTAGTTAGATGAGGTTTAACGTCCCAGTTTCCAACCAATTGGTTCAAGTCGAGACGACCACGGGCTTTTGTCCAGTTATGGCTCACTGGCTTGTTTTCCCTACTACATTTGCTTATGCTGAGCCCCAAACACAAAGGCAGTAGGTTCCATTTTTAAAGTCTTTGGTATGACCCGGCCACAGCAATTTCAGAAGCTTAATATATTTTCCTTTGTCACTGAATGTAACTAAGTTCAAGTGCTTCAATAAAGTAGGGAAAAACAAGCCAGTGTGCCACAACTGGAAAAAAGGCCGTGGTCGTCTTGACTTGAACCAGTTGGTTGGAAACTGGGACGTTAAACCTCATCTAACTAACTTCATATCTGAATCTTTGGGATGCTGATTTGTATTTCAGAGTATCTCTGTAGCTCGAATTTGTGTCGCTCGTGCGGTCTCTGAGTTTGTCCTTCTTTAAAGTGTAAAATTGTTAGTTTTTTCATTCGTGCATACCATAAGTCCCGCTCCTCAAGATATGCTAATGAAGATACATGTATAGGATAATACATCCTGGTTTATCGTCATGGCTCTGTAGAATTTGTAATTTGGGTGAGATAACGTTGAAGGCTTAAGAGTAGTAAAACTGTTAAATTATTCCAGCGTTTCTTTGGCTGTGACATGTGTTGACCAGGGGAGTAGCTCCAACATTTTTCTTTAGTTATAGTTAATTTATTAAAAGGAAATTTAACTACAAAGTTCAGTTATTGGTGATAAAACTTACTTTATAGGTTACTATGGTACATGGGCGTAAATCCCGGGGGATGGGGGATATATCCCCCCCAACATTTGACTAGGGGGGATGGCCCATGTAATCATCCCCCCAATGTTTCAGTCTACAGATACGTTTATGATGGAAAGTATATTTTATTCTTCATTTTCGTAAGAATTTTTTTTCAATCTCGCTTCACTTTCTATCACAAATGTTTTCTCAACCTATCAGAATTTTAGCAAATCGTTGGCAATCTATCAAAATTTCCGCGCGATCCGCGCGTTTCCAACCTTACGTCAGTGTCACTCATGTTATCAATATCTTCCGATAGCACCTTTCGGAGAAGCACAGCAGCAAAAAGTTGAAAGTTTACGAATTAATAGGTAAAAGACTGGCTTATGGCAGTGGCATGTAGGTATGTCGGGCAATTGAAAGTGTCTCGATGTAGAGTCTAAATGCAGGTTTTGTAATGGAAATATTATTCGTCACTGATAACACTCCATGCCATGACCATTATTAAGGTAATAATACACGAAACTGTTCTGACAACAACACTTTCTGAAGAACAAAGATACATCTCCAAACATCTGTGGGGACCTCGCATCAATATGGGATCTTTCAATCTAATATGTAGAATGATGTAGAAGGTTGAAAGTACGTATCTGCCGTTATACATTTTTCAAAATTTTTTACCAGAGCTTCGCCAGTTCGGGCTGAGCCATTATCCGTATAGATGGTGATTGTTAATACACTTATGACGAAAACAGCACTCTTTAACGCTGTGATTAGTCCTTCACCCCTTTTGCTACATCTATCAGGGACGGTCTAATATCACCTCCCTGCATGCACCTATACTTTCCCTCCCTCTCATTTTCCTTTGCTGGCAGCTGTTCGTCCGGATTTTAGTTCAAAAGTAGTAAAAATACGATAGTTGTAAAGTGTTCGGCGTCGTACTCTATATTATCATTTGGATGTCCGGAAGTATACGCATTATGCCATTGCCCCCCCCCCTCCCCATTTAATATGATTAATGCAGAGCTTCCAGGAGGTCCTATTCAAGTATCTGCTAGCCTTATAGATGCCCTTTCATAATGCACAATGAAGGAAAGGACATATTTCGTAATAACTCAAGAATGTTTCTGTGGACTCCACGCACATATTTTTGTGTAAAAACTTTCCCGAAATAGAAGGCAGTAAAATAGACAGAAGGGAGGGGGCTTCAGGAGATTTGTTGACAACGTATCTGTCTCTTAATAGACAACATACTCTCCTCTTTTACCTTACCAAAAATTAGCATTCACTAAATTATGGACATTTTCCGGCCATAAATGATCAGTTCCAAAAACATCCCAAAGATAGCACCATTTTGCATCTAAAAGACCTTTAATTAATAAAAAATATTCTTAAAGGGGAGGGGGTGCACCCTTCCCCAGTACGACACCTTTATGTAGTGACAAACGAAAGATCAAAACTGCTGCATGCAAATGCAGGGACGCATGAAAAATAAAGGTGCAATTTACGCAGACTTGGGAGGAACTGAGGTATTATTACGACATCATCTATGGTGCCCCAATCACAAAAACCTGGCGACGTCACTGATCTCAAGCCAACTTGCAGGTCTTGTAATGATCTCCATATTCAAAATCCAGTTGTGTGGGATGACCCTTTATGTTGATCCCTGCTTTTTAAGCTTAACAGGACATTGTTGCTCTTGTACAATTTCAATCCAGTGCAGCTTATCAACGAGTTTTGTGCTCAAAATAACATTTCCTAAATGTATGAATATACCAATAGCCTACCAAAGAACATTACTACTGAAATTAACCCCTTAAAACAGTCTTCCTGGCACTTCTGAGACATAAAAACCCAGGAGCTTCCGGGGGCTTCGCCCCCTGGACCCCACCCGTCATGGGCTCGCGGTTCGCGCTCGCCGTGCACGCTTCGCGTGCACATTTTCCACATTTGCGATAGCTCACCCCATCCCCCCAAAGTTGAAAAGAAATCTACGCCCCTGCTACTGCTATGGTATCCAGGTATGCAGCATTTTTCGTAATAGCGAAAAAATGTGGGTATACGGTGAATTCGTTAAGGAAGTAAATCCTTGCCTTGTATTAATACTAAAAGGGCCATAAAATTTGGAACCGTGGCAGAATATATTATTGTAATATACAAGCAATTGTGTCATGACTACTGAACCGCGTTACGATTTATTTGATTTTCGCACAGTTTGCATTTCAGCGAAACTGTAAGAATGTGTTCCTGTGTGTCAGTCTACAGCCAAAGGGAATCCGTTCTTATGAACTATACAACAACACTTTCCAAAGGTGGGGTTATACTTAGGAATTATCTTCTTGTGAGATTTGCTTCCCTCATTTCTCTGAAGAAATATTACCTTCTTAATTTGAATGTAAGGAGTCAGTCTACCTTCGTGATCGTACCTCCAAATGATTTAAGTAACGTCCAAAGTGTCTTCTAGCGCCATGGATTTAGTTTCGAGAATTGTTTTTACTTCCTTGTTAGTTTACTATTCGGTCGGTACACCATTAGATATTTCATTTGAATTGGAGGACAGTGATATTAATGAAATCGTATTTGTAGACGAAACGGACATAGTTTTACGATGTTACGTTGCCGGTGAAGCAAACGACTACACGTTAAGTATTGAACATGAAAATAGGCATGATCCAGTCTTACAAAGTCGGAATGACAACTGTTTAAAACACCTAATCCAAAAAGCAACAATGAATGACGGCGGTGAGTACACCTGTAATGTATCTTTTATTGGTGTGGATGGTTCAACGCAAACTACAGCAAAGACTTTGTACCTGAATGTTCAAGACGGAATAAGTCCAAAATGTTTTCGTAACGGTACCGCGGGGCAGCCTTACAATAACGGTGACCTTTTGTTAATGACATGTTACTGTCGACATAAAGATAGACCATGTTCATGGATATCAACTGTTTCAGGCTCACAAAGGGCAATTATTGAAATTCCGTATGAAACAAAGAATCGTTTCGATAAAATGATATTGCGGTTGTTGGTGAAAGTGGGATCGTCGAACTCAACCATTTCGACAACGAGATACGATTGTGCTAATGGACCAGCATCCACACAACGATGTCAAATAGGACCTCAAATGGATTCATCTACCGATGTGATAATCAACAGTAATACTGAGGACACTTTCACAGGTACTGTCGATTGTGCGTTACTGAGTACATCAACCTTCCTTCCTGAAGAAGGTTTAAACGCAACGCCAACTATTTCAGGAGCAGCAGAAACATCGCCAACTTTACTATCATCGCCAGGTAATGCAAACACAACTTATCATGTTATCGTGACTGGGGCATCAGTTATTGTAGGTATTGTCCTTGTTGTAATAACTGTCTTAATAATTTTGTTTACTTTGCTTAAAAGAAGAAGGAGAAGGGACAATAATAAGAAAGTTAGAGAAACAGCTACAAGCCTCGTGTATACAAATGGTAGTTTTACTACAGACAACAATGATGAAATCGACCTTAATAAAGACGGATACTCTACTGTCAATGCCATCTCTCAACGACATGTGTCCCAAAGTGATCGCCTGAAAAGAGGCGCTGATAGTGCTGATATTGGTGATGTTTATGCTAAAATTGATAAAAGTATGAAAAAGTCTGGGAACGACGTACTTGAGATGGAGACTGCCTCTGCACACCATATCTCATCAGCTTGCGAACCAGATTCTGGCACACTCTATGCAAAGGTTGATAAAGACAGAAGAAAACATGGAGACGTAATGTTAAGTATGGAGCCCACCTCAGAACATCATAATGCGTCGGAGGGTGTGGAAGATTTTGCTTGTCTTTATGCGAAAGTTGATAAGGATAGACGTAATTTTGGGGGCGAAGCTGATGAAGGTAGATGTCAGGAAAATGGTGATGGCAGTGACATGTACGCTGAAATTGATAAAAAGTAGGCCTAACTCTCATTTCATTCATGGCAAGGCAATATACTCTGAAGGCACATGCATAACAATTTGTAATGACTGCCCTAAAAAGATGTTTTTTACACCTCCATCATACAGTTACTTAAATGGGGTGTATCATGGTATCAAACCTATTGCCTAAATCTGTTTCAAATGCAAGGAACTCTGAAATGCATTGCTGGAAGGATTTTTGTGTAGATTGATGGTATGTTCGAGTTTACTGCTTACCCTATCTGTACACTCATACTAAGAATAACAGCTGACCATTTTAAGAGAGGCCAATGTGTAAAGAATTACGCATTAAACCAATTACAGGTGTGTAATCCCTATCGTCAATTATGATATAAATCCGGGAGATTTGCAAACTTTTAGAGTACTTTAAGAGAATACAAAAATGATTACTTATAGGCCTAAGCATCAACTGGTAGTTGCATTGTGGTGTTATGGTAGTAAATAAATATAAGTTGCCATTCAGTCTGAATAACTATTTAGTAATTTAAAATATTACATTAAAGCTTTCAGATCACCTCAATAAAAATATTCCACTGCAATTGAATCATTTTTTCATGTTTGTGAAGGACCAGCTTCAGTGGATCACGTTGGTCAGTATTTATATTACCTGCAAGTTCGGTTGCGATAGTATTATTATATCCCCTCACATATAGAGTTATGTATATTCAAGGTTTGTGAATCATTTCTAATTTTATCTCATACTGGGTGCAAAGCGACCAGACTTACTCTGCATAGATAGTGTATAGATTTTTTCTAAGAATACAGTAATGAAAGCTTAAGTTGTCATTATATAATACACTTCACATAATATATAAATATGACAGGACAGGTTTAAGTACAGTAAATGGCTATCACCAAAGTATTTTGTTTAAACATTCTTGTGTACACAAATCCCTTTGTAATAGAATGGGATTATTTCGATGGCATGAGACTTTTAACTATAATTTTCTTTTGGGGTAGATTCTTTGGTTCAAAGGCTTTAAACAGAAAAATATCTATGACGCTTGTATGACATAAGTATAAAAACCTTTGGTATATTGCCAAAGTCAGATAGCTGTCACTTCTGCCTACGTAACCATACGTCCACCCTTGCATACGTCACGTTTCTTATATCAACACAAAATAGCTGCAATGTTTGGGCAATAAACGGAGCTCACATGTACACGAGTGTACAAAGTGGCCAACCAATTATAAGTCAGGCTGGGCTGCCACTGGTGCTTCTACAACCTCCTCTGTACGTTAGCTAATACACGTGCATGGATGCTGAGCGCAGAACAAATACGCATATTCACAAGGACGTTTACTGTAACATTAGGTCACCAAACCATTGGGCGCTTTACCCGTTAGAGTGAAAATAATCGCAGTACTGAGCTGCTTGCGAAATACGAATTAATAATAGACCCATTTTTGGTGATGTCGCATAATACGGCACTTTCGCATTGGACTTAATGCGTCTATACATGGCCATGGTGGAGGTTCAAGATCTTCACTTGTGGCTCCAACATGGTCAAGTAGACTTAATTATATCAGAGGGTCACATACAAAAACGTGTGTTTCTGAAACGTCTGTGAAAGCAACGGTAACATCAAGGTATTCAACAAAAAGACCTATGCATTGAAGTTGTCTCCTACTAAAACCCACTTTCCACAGAAGACATTCCGCACTACTGGGTGTTCAGAAGTGTATAAATTTGTGTTTGCTGATCATGCACAATCCGGTTTTTCGATATAATTCCGTCGTGAGCATAAGGTCTTTTCTGGAAGATAAGTACCATCGTGGGAATTTTTTGAGGAATAGGAAAAATAATTTGAAGTCGAATACTTTCCAAAACCTTGAGCAATATTAGGAGAGAGATTTTGGCCAACAGCAGGTCTGTATCCTAATGAATCTTTCCAAAGTATACTTAAATACACCTGGTTTAAATGTTTAGTTTAAGTATGATGCCAGTGGTTTTGATTATATTTTGGTAGGAAGTTCTTTGTCTGTGAAACATGGACATGCGCCTCTAATATTACATTGTGACAATAAAGTATAATTATTATTCCATAAATCTTTCACAATCATGTAATGGAAATGAGTACCAGAACAGGTTGCTATCATTCTTAGACATTCAACCTTAAGATGCAGTCGTAGAGAGTATCCCACAATGGTCTAAAAACATAGCAGTACCACATGCATAGTTGTGAAGAAAGAAAAAAGAAATCAAACTAAGCTTTCATGTAATTTGTGTTTTTTTTAGTTAATTTTAAAACTTGTACACTGCCGTTTGGTAGCCAAAAATCGGTGTTTGCGAACAGGTAATTAATGGAAGTTTTACTTAGTTGTATGAGTCAGCTAGCTCTTCCATTTTTTCTCTGAAAGATCATCATTTGCATTCCAAAGTATTTTTCCTTTTTCTCCTTGAAAAAATATTAATGAGATTCTGTATAAGCTTCATCAGGGCTTCCGTCTTGAAGTTCATTTTGTTACAAAAGAGGAGACTTCCTGCACATGCCTGTACCTGTTCTGAACAAACTCTTAGAAGCCTACGTGAAACGCAAAGTGTCAACAGGTTTCAATCGTGAACTCTAGGAAACAGGGGTCTCCGGAAGGGGTCTTGATCGATATGGACAACCTCCAAGGGGGAGGGGCAACACACACATCTTGATAAAATTTGGGTGTTCAACAACGACCCAAAAGAACAGCATAAACCTTGTGATAAGGAGTATACGACACTTTAAGGCCAACATCGACATACATGTCCCAGTTATGGAAAGAGGCGGACAACTTAGGTTAAATGATACACCAGGATATTAAATGGGTCATGAGAAGATTATCGGAAGATACACATATGACAGAGAAAGTCGGGAAAGACCAGTATATGACATAGGCAGGGGCCTAGGAGGTATTAAAAGCCCCGCTAGACCTTAAATAGACACAGGAAAGCCTGGCGTCAGAGAGCTCTGTGATTTCTTTATAAATCTTCTAGCATATCATGCAAGCCCGTGGTGCCCTAACCATGCATGTCTTTTGTGAGGCATTTCCCTGTGCCTTTACCTAGTAAGTAGGCCCATGGAGCTGGTGTGGAAGTTGCCCTTTAATTTTTGTCCCTCCGGGCCCTAGTGGAGCATTCCCAACTCTTGTGAGACTCTTGTGAGTTTGGTTTTAACCTCAGCAAAATATCACATTGGGCCCCATGTTTATGCAATATTTATGTTTGAAAAATTTAATACACCTTATATGCATAAACTCTAACATAGGCTACATCTGCACCTTCCAAGGCTGTAGCTGTCCTATCCCATGCTCTTTCGGGTCACAGTAGCTCTTTGTTTAACCACCACAAATCTGCTAAGGGGTGTGTAAGGGAAGCACAGGAATGGCCAACGTTGTTTCAAATTGTTGAGGGGCTCTCCTCGACTTTACCTAATCTTTCTTTGTTTTTTGGCTCCTACAGTACCAATCTTGCGACATTAATAAGCCACAGTATAGGGCATTACTCTCTGCTGGGATACACTGTTCTAGGGTTTTTACAGAAGTAAAAGGGATTGAATAGAGCAACAAAACTCCTCACACTGCTGAGAATAGGTGAATGGGGTACATTTTGGACTCCGAAAGGTGTGTCATCAGTCCGTGGTATTTAATGCAAAAAAAAAAAAACCAAATCGTGATATCATGTGCAGAGCTGCATGCTTCCCTACAAATTACGTTGACGGAATGCACTAGAACAATTTGTCTCAAGGAAAAGTATTTTTGGGAGTCTGGACCTCTTTTTGCAACCTCCTCTTGATGTATCTTTTATCTGTTCATGATTTTGCACACGTGCTTGCTACTAGACTGTTTCTATAACATATTTGTCACTCATCGTCGTAAGAATTATTAATGTCATCAAAATGTGTATCCTTAAAACTTAATGGCAATTACATCGGTTGAAAGTGTAAACGTATTTGGTAAACATCAACGATGTGCTGCTCAAGATGTGGCATACGATCCATTCGTGTTTAGTTTGAAACACATTGTTAGCTTAATTAAACTTTAGAAAAATGGAAAGAAAAGAGATTATTGCTTTTCACCAGCTTCACAATTTGATTTTGCAGTTATATCGTCGGCAAAAAGGGGGTATGAAGTTTCTTGTCCAATCCAAGTAGCAGCCCCCGTTTCACAGTTACTGATCCAACCAATCTGTTTGAGAGAATTGAGCCGATCTTAGTTATGATAATATGCTGAACCGAGCATGTTTTAAAGGTTTGTGGACATGTTAATATCCTACCTGTTTATTTTATGAAACAGGTAATAGAAACATTAAACCAGTTGCAATTTCCATCAAAATACGTCAATATTGGCAATTTTACAAGACACTTACTGTTTTTACACTTACATTTTGAATAAAAAGGAGCTACTTGTGCAAATTGTGTGACGTAGAAAATAGAAAAGCAACGCTAATGTTGCTATGCTTGTTTTTGAAGGAGCTGTTGACTTTTCGGGAAAAGTCCACATTTAACACCAAACAAGAAACTTGATGGTAAATAATTAACAGATAATTTATAAAGGATTTAAAAAAACAAATACAAAACAAAAAGAAAACAAAAAGAAAGCAAAAACAATAAAGACATTGTGCAAAATGGCACGTCATAATGTTTGCATAGCTAACTTAAAAGAAAACTCAGAAATGTTCACACTTTGAAGGGGCATATACTGAGTATGGTAAAACAAATTCAAAACATTTGAACACAGGTCTAGCGCCGTCAACTTAGTAAATCTCATAGATCGCTGTACAAAACACTGTAGCATGTCTGGTCCTGCACTGTATACTTTGGCGTCGCAATCCTACAACAGACAAGCTGGGAAAATGCTTTCACGCAATGTATCATGGGGTGGGTCAAAGGTCAAGTGAACCACTTACCTTCTCGGCAGTTGTCGATTTTTTGTGCGTACACACGGTCATTCGTATTACAAGCACAGGCATGGGCCTCGGGGGGGGGGGGTATAACGTGTAACGGTTTTTCCAACGGATAGTGTCATATTGTAATTTTAATTTACATGGAAAATGTTAAACAGTGTAAAAAATTATAAAAAAACCACGTTATGCACATGGCAGGCTTCTCACGTCATCAGTTATCAATGTTACGTTATAACTATAACAGTAAGCTAGATAGGAAAGATATCATGGGTCAGTAGTGTGCACAAAAAAAAAAAAAAACATCGAAAGGTAAACTGCTGAATTATTGGTTAATATCAGTTCAGTTAAGTTCAGTTCAGTTTCACAGTTTATTTCCACCAACTTTAAATTGAAATTATTTACATATGATATAATGATAATTTACCATTGGTTGTATACGAAAAATGAGAAAAGCAGAAGTGCAATACTTATGAACCGTTTTCTCCTAAAGTAATGTGAAGTTTATAAACTGGATGAGCTGTTGATGGAAATACATACTAAAGACCTGCACAATTTAACAGGAAACTTTCTCAATAAATTGATACAATTTCAACAATTGTTGGGTAAAAATATCCATCGTTACTATCTTGAGATATCGTGTTTAAAAGCCAAGCGTCACAAACACACACACACACACACAAACACAATCGACCGCGTAATGGCGTAGATTCCTTGCCGAAGAATAAAAAAGTGTAGCAGTTTTGTGCGAACGTTACCTACACCTACAACCTGCAGAGGGGAGCATTGTGTCAATGAATTGGATAATTTCCACTACATTTATCATTTGGCAGTTTTTCCACAAAACCTCTAATAAATTTAGGTTTTTCAAACATTACTTGGGGGAGGGATGAGCAGGTAATTGTTGAAAGATAAAGGTCCTTCAAACATTTCTTGGGGGAGGGATAAGAGGCAATTGCTGAAAGATGAAGGTCTTTAAACAATCGCGGTTTCGGGGTTGGCTCTTACAGCGTGAGTCCCCTTTCCATAATTCTGAATTCGAGTCTGCGCACAGTGAACCTCTATTACTGACAGCTAATCATTACCCCAAACGCTTTGTGACACGTTATGTTAGAGAATATCATAGTGCATAAATTTCATCTTTGTTCTCGAAAGTCAGGTCATGAAACGAAGATTTCTTGTAATTCCCATTTCGATGTATATCAAGGGGCCAATTTGGGACTCCAGCCAATCAAAAAGTCTTCACAAAATCTCCCTTCAAATAGTGCCAGAGTGGTTGTCAAAATCTTGCTATCAGAAGTGGAAAATTATACTTTTTGGAAGACCATACTTTAAAGAATACGGTAGGCATTACAGTTTTGACAAAGGATTTGCTTTATTTGGCCGTGAATTACCCAGTATATTCATTTGTAAGTATAGGAATCATATTGCTATGGAAAATAATTAGCCCGCAGGAATATTAGAAAGGGCTACTTAACCTTTTTGAGCACTCTTCGGCTGAAATGCCACAGGGGCGTAGTTAGGATGAAATTTTAGGGGGGCCTAGGTATCAAAATTGGGGGGTCACGGCATCGATCGCCGTCCTTAATTCATTGTTTCTTGGGTCATGTAAGTGGGACTCAGTTGAGGTAAGGGGATATTGCGGTAAAAATTGTAGCTTTGCTTTCAAAATTGTAATGAGGGGAGGACCCACTTTTGGAGCCCAAATTAGGCCTGTCGTAAGTAATAAATTCAAACATGGTATTAGTACATTAATCATATACAAATATTAGCTTTGTTCTCAAAAGTGTATAGGTCAATGTTCCTATTTGGTGCCATTTATACTCTAAAAACAAAAGAGTGAAATTCACTCCAAAAAGAGTGTGCTGAGGGACCACTCCTAGTAAGAGTGAATTTCACACTGACTGGAGTGAAACTTCACTCCAAATTTAGAGCGATATTTCATTCCATGTGTGTGAAGTATCGCTCTATTTGGAGTGAATTTTCACTAGAAGTAGTCCCTCAGTGAACTCTTTTTGGAATGAATTTCACTCTTGTTTTTAGAGTGTAGGGCCCGCCTCACCTTATAGTTCCAATTGCTACACTTAAGAATTGGGTTTTGTTCATCGCCACTGAATCCTTGATAGAATGAAACTACCAAACATTTCGTGCTCAATAATGTGAAGATTACAGGGATAGCTTCCTAACTGTATTATCTAAAAGGGGACTATGTATGAACAGAGTCAATCGATCCGCTTAGCGGTTTATTGTTAATTAAGAAGACTTTCTCTCGTTCCCCCGAGGGTGGGGGTAAATTGATACCGAAACCATACCAGGTAGGCGAATTAGGGGAAATGAGGAAACTTTACTTAAAGAAATAGTAAAAATCAATGCATAGCAGAAGAAGTATGCGAGTATCCCGGTCTTATTTTGTTTTTAACCTATACTTATCAAACTTAAGAAATAAATTCATACGCCAATCGCAAAAGAAGGGAAACAACTTGCAGTAGACAAAATATGCAGTTCCAGCGGCCAAACTTATTGTTTCCAAGTGGTGCATTTACATTACATCAAAACCGAAATCTGCTGCGTTTGCGGCTGGGCGGGAGCCACAAAGCAAATGGCTTGTACTTATTCATATGGAAACGTTCACACCGAAATCTCGTTGTGCAAAGCGTTTTACGGGGAACGCAGCTGCTCCCTCATCTATCAGTCTCTTTTTTCAATGACTGATTCAATACAGGAGCCATGCGACTTTTGCTTAGTTGTTTGAAGAACAATGTTAGCTCGCCATACAATATATTGTTTGCACACAGGTGTTTGGATTTTTCATTGTTGTGCACTGAGGGCATGGCTGAGAAGAAACAGAGAAAAATCCGAATGGCAAAACAAGTTCCAAATAAGGACGCAATGATGTTTAGGAATCACATAAAAAGGTGGAAAATCAAGATAAATATTGATTTCTGATGTTTACAAGGTTACTATCAGACTATCTCTACCCCTACACTGTATGATTTGTTATTTTGTTTTCAGGGTGACCTATTTTGGAGCAAAAATCAAATCATTCTCAGTTATGATAACTTCTTGGGATATGACTTTGCCAAATCACTTATTACTGATGCTGCTTGGAAGACTTTCTGTAACATTAACAAAAAATATTGCGAATATAGTTCTATCACAGGGACCTTCAGAGTTAATTAATTCCTCAGTATTTTTTTTTTTGTCTGTAGTGGGGGTCGTAGGTAACCACTCATGCATCAGGATTTGTTATGAGAGGAAAAGGTTCGGGATGAAATGAGTCACAGGCTAGCACCTTAAGGGAGCTAAACTCCTTCGGGAGTATCGTTTGGTTTCGCCCCTTGGCTCTTTGCGAGAAAGTCGAGGGGACTTTGGAAAAAGTGAGTCACACGCTACAGCTTCGGTTCTAGGCCCCGCAATTAGATGACGTTGATGCGTACGAGTCCAGAGACCAATGGACCAGGGTAGAAGCTTGAAGAAGTTCTGGGGTATTCCAAATTTTGGGAGCATTAAAATGAAGTATTTTGAACAGTTAAAAACGCCTTTGCAATAAAGAACCCGCCCCCATGACATTTCGCTTTTTACAAATGCTTACTTCGGATCTTTGAAGAAGGAAGCTGAGCTTCTTGGTCAAATGAAAGTGAGGTAATTGCAAAAAAAAAATTAAAAAGCGATTGTACTTTAGCTCTCCAATGAGAAAAAAGGCTGTTTCAATTATCTTTAAACTGTCGAAGAGTGCGCAACGCCGACGTGAGCCGACAAAATCACGTCTTAAAGACTGCTTAGGCTAATTTGTTGTTTCATTTCTTATTACAAATGGTATCCATATCGTCTCTCTTCCTTCCCATTTCACCAAGCAGTTGCTGATTTGTAAATTCCGTGTACCAGAACAGTAATCTACATTCTTATAATTTTTTCTTACTTTTGGCCCGTGAATGTACAAAAAGAGCCAACAAATCTCATACATCCTCTTCAGTTTGATTTATTTTACCAGTGACCATCACAAACCAGCAGTCCCCGCAACTGTGTGAACCCCCGCTGTGCGGAAAACGCCACGTTTCCCGGGCGGGAATCGTGCGGTTTTGGTGTGAATGCACCTTTATAAAGCGATCGACTACTTGGTTAATACTTGGTTAACTCTGGTTAATACTGTAGTGGAGTGTGCTGATCTTAGGCAATATGCGCTACACAAATACTAATAATTGAGTCATGTCTAGTGAACCGTGCACTGCAATGGCTGTCTTTCTGCACTTTGACGTGGCCATAAGACTTGTGTATGAAACCAATCACGGGATATTTTGCATTGACTTTCAGCCTGTTACATTGGACTATATTGGAAAAAACATATTACAGCAACACTGAAGCAGTACTACCTTGTTAGAATATCTGACGAAATAGTTCTTAATCTTAAAAAGGAATAAAAGGCCGAGATATATTAGTATTAGCTTACCTTAGATCCACTGACTGTGCAGCCTAGCCACTTGAGTAATTGTCAACGTCTGTACTCTTAAGTTGTCATGGCGATCGTTTTCTTTTTTGTGTTGATCATCGTGGCATTGTTAGGTACAGAAATCGACGAGCCGCAACGAACAGTGAAGCGACATGAAGAAGTAATTACTAATTTAGATCTTCAAGGGAGAGATGTTAAAACAAGTACAGAAATCAAGGAGCCACAACGAACATTGAAGCGTCATGCAGAAGTAGGCCAAATTTCTTTCGATCTGCAAGGGAGAGATGTTAACGAAATCATATATTTTCAGTACGTAAGAGAAGTTGTTTTAAGATGTTGTGTAACCGGTGTGTCAAGTGAGTATGTAGTACATATAAAACATGAACACCAAGGTGACGTCTTTACCCCAGAATCTAAGAATGACGTCATTAACCCAGTACCTGAGAATGAAAACTGTTTTGTACACGTAATCCAACCCGTCTTAATGCGACACCGTGGCAAATACACATGTTGTGTTACTATACTTGTAGGAAATAATAAAGCCTCACATAAGCATTTTCAGCTTGAAGAAAAAACTTTGTACCTGAATGTCCGAGACGGCCTAAGACCACCTGGTTGGTAGCCTACTATGATGTGATGCTGATATGTTGTGCAGTAAACAGATGATGCCCATGGACAGAGAATGATCATCGTTCATTTAAGTAGCTCACACATCAAGATACTTAGTGAAACAGAGGGTCGTTTTAATAAGACGATCCAACCAGTATTGTGAGCGACGGGATCTTTGAACTCACCTACGAAAAAGAGATGTTTGTTTCAACGGAGAATCAGTACAACAGCATTCTCCCTCAAGTTAACGTATTTATGCAAACTAATTCAAGATGTAGAGAGTCCTCCCCAACGTCAATACCAACGCCAGGTAGTACAGACACAGGATGATCTTATATAGTTACTTCAGTACAGGGCTTTACAATGCGACCAAAATGGTCGGCGACCATTTTGTCACGCCGTGCGACCACTGACAGACGGAATTTGATTAACCGGCCGATGGCGAGTTATGTTTTGTACTTTTGGTCGCCTGAAAAAGTGAAAATAATTATTAGGGACTCAGTTCTCAGCAGTAAAACCATCTCAGTAGTGAGTACTGATATGATTTCAGACTTTCAGTTGAACCACTTCATCTCCCATGAGCCATCATGTCAACAGTGAATTTTATTTCAGCACCCTGTGATGAACTGATGGCTATAATTTCGGCTTCGGTGGGTTTTTAGTAGTCAGTAAGCTGGGCGAGTGTTTCTTGGGATTTACTGGCCAGTGCCCAGTCCCCACTTATCGGTACAGCCCTGCTTCAGTACATGTTGTTATTCTTGCTCTTACTTCTACCATAAGATAATAATGTGTTACTTTTATGGGAATGTTTAGGGATATAAAAGAACGTAGCAGATCCAGGAAATAAGCACTTGAATTTTATATCTTATATCAACTGCAGTGATATGGTTTGAAGACTAATTAACATACACAGCCGTGTGTAGGGATTCTTCAGCGAGTGTGTGTGTGTGTGGGGGGGGGGGAACATCGAAGGGGAGCGGCATCATCCCGGTGACGCGTAGTCACGGCACTACAAATCTTTTATTTTTTTCAAAAATGCTTTTCGTTGCAAGAAATGGCATTTCCCAAACCTTTCAAATAACCATCTAAACAATATTTATGTAACAGTATTGGAAATCTACAGGCACCAATATTAAGGGCTAACCCATTTCCCGTCAAAACATATTGGAACATGGAGGTCATTTAGCTGCTGACAAACCTGCCGACCACTTCCGTGAATGAGTTAACTGTGTGTGAATTTGCTTTGAATCCAAATAACACACCAATTTCTCAGGGCATATACTTAATGTAGACCTACGGGGTATGGACAGTATGAAAATAAATTGACAGGCTTTCATTTGTCTCAAATTTGTATCAGAAAGGTTGGGCGAATTTAAATCCAAAAACGAGCAGTGCCGCCGGCACGGGGGAATGGGGCGTGCCCCCTTTCGATTTCAGAATTATTTTCGAAAATTATAAAATGATCTCAAAAAGCGTTTAAGCTATATATTTCTGTAGAGGGTTGGGTAGGGTGTTTTGGACCGAGTGCTGAATCTATTGTAATCCTTTTCTTTCACAAATGGTTCTCAAACTATCAGAATTATCGCAAATCCTTCGAAAACTATCAAAATTTTCGCCCATTTCTCGCGCTTCAAAACTTACCTCAAAATTGTCCTTATTATCAATAATTTTCCGGTAGAAGCACAGCAATAAAAGTTGAAAGCTCTTTACGAATTCTCATTGAAAGGACTGGCTTTGTGATTCGCAAATAGGTTTGTTGGGGAAATTGAAAGTGTCTCGATGCAGAGAATGAATGCAGGTTTTGTCATGGTAATCTTATTTAATGAAAAATTTCTGCGCGCTTCGAGCGCATTCGTCACGGTTTGCACTTCATCTCATGACTATTGTTAAGGTTATAATACTTGCAACTATTTTGATCACAACACTTCTTCTTCGAAGAACAGAATTACATCTCCAACCTCTGTAGGGGCCTATGGGATCATTCAATCTAAATTGTAGCATGATGTGGAAGGTTGAAAGTAAGGATTTGCCGTTATACACTTTTCAAAAATTTTTACTAAGCGCTTCGCGCACAGCCATACCTGTTAGGGAGGTCTAATATCCTTCTTCTGCCGTGCGCATTTTGGGCCTCCTTAAACTGCCCTTTTCTCCCTTGAACATATTGGGTCGCTTCGATGATTAGCTCCCCCACTTCAAAATTGGGACCACGGTCCCTGCCTCCCTGCACCTATACTCTTCCTCCCACTTCCCATTACTGGAATCTGTTCGTCTGGAATTTTGTTCAAACTTAGTAAAAATACAATAGTTGTAAAGTGCTCGGCATCATACTCTATAGTAAACCTACAAGCACGTTCTTGAATCAGCCATATTTGCACCCGTATTCCAAGGGAAGCTGTTGATGAGCTTGTAAAAATTATACCAGCATCAAATAAGGGAAAGTCGGGGCAAGGGGGAAGTTCCCACATGTCACGGCAAATGCCCCGCCACTGAAGATATGCTCACCACACTCGGAGAGCAGCCACTACGCCGAAAGTGGTGTTACAGTTGAGCCTTTCAGCACGCGTCTTTCCCTAACAATCCAGTTTACAAATTATCCACTTGACGATGCAAATGTCTTTTTCTACTTGACGATGCTCCGGCTTCCATATCAACGGCGTAGCTACGGGGGCAGGAGGGGGCATGTGCCCCCACGACAAAGCCGTGCCACCCCAGGTGCCCCGCGTGGAAAATTTTGGAATGCACAGTTCTGTATATAATCCCTATAGAGAGGGAGGGAAGTTAGAAATTGTGCCCCCAGGAAAGGTTCGTGACCCCCAGTGCCTCCTGCTCAAAAAATCCTGGCTACGTCACTGTTCCATATCAAAACATTAATGTGAAATGATAAGGAGCCCAGGGGGTACATGACCTTCCTTGGTAATGAAACGGTGCAAGGGTAATTGCCCTTATTGAAGGATGGACTGTGCTGTGCAATTTTTATTCCCTTATTCGATGAAAATGAAGAAAATTACTGTGAAATGGTTACAGCCACTGCAGGACTAGCTCTGCTCCTAGGGCCTTATTATTTAAAAACGAAGGCAGGTGTCCCCACGTGGCATTAGATGAATGTTCTGCATCTATTCAAACAGAAGAATGTTAACTTACAGTGCAGTTTGACATAAGAAAGTCCACCAAAAAGAATGAGTTGTACTTCCGTCTCCTCTTAGAGCATTGTGACATAGTACTTGACTCGTCAACAAACGAGCAGCGGAGGGCACATAAACCCACACTTGAGTGAAAACTGAAATGTACCTCCTTAAAATAAATATATCACATGGAACTGTTTCACGCGAGCATCCATTACTGCTATTTGATATGTAATATGAGGCTGTGCCTTCGGTAAGTGTCTCCTTTCCCTCTAAAATGAGGCATTTTTTGAAAAACTTACCTCCTTGCCCAATTTTAGGTTTGGGGGATAATCCAACACTTTTTTTAAAAAAAAATAAATCTTCCTCGTTAAAGGTAAACCCATGCAGCCATCTTGAATGAAGTCAGCAACATTCAGTAGTCACATGATTTGAAAGCGCCACACATGAATGCGAATATGCATGCTTACTTAAACTGGATTAAAGTGTACCTAAAGTCTAGAATTTTGAAAATATATATTTTAGAGGTTGCAAAATGAATCTTATTGATCTAACTCCCATTGTCAAAGCTTGCTCCGTTGCTGAGATATCAAATGTTAAAATTTATTCACTTAAATCCAAATAGTCCGTTGCGCAATAATTTGTGTCCTTCTTGTGGTACAACTCACATTAAATGCTTTTTTTTCTTTTAAAAATTAAAAGTGTTTATATGACCTTGAACACTTCCTGTTTTGTTGCATGACATGCTGTACAGAGAGGACTTGAATAATCAAGTCACCTGAAAGTCGTAAGGATTCGATCACATTTTGGAACGAGTTGTAGTAACTTTCAGAAAAACAAAGAAATACAAAGGTTGTAATTTGAGTAGTACAACAATGACATCACAAATTATTGTGCAATCTACCTTTTTAAATTGAGTGAATAAACTTCAACATTTTATATCTCAGCTTAGGAATGTCATGTGAAGATGGGATTTGGACCACTGGAATTCAGATTTCATGCTCTGTAATATATATTTTTGAATTTTCAGACTTTAGGTACACTTTAACTGCATTGGCCCCTTTTATAAAATAGTGTCGTCTTGACGAGTTACAGGTGAAGTTTTATGAATGCTAAGGGTTCAGATGATATAGACCCTGTGAGCTGCTGACCAGAGGAAAGTAAATGTAGTTATGCTGAGATTACACAATGTTAAATTTTATGATTTAAGCCATGATCACAGAGATGTTTAAATCAGTATTGTTGTAATGAGGCGGCACTAAAGCCCATGATTCAACGGACTGATGAAATGTTGAAATTTTAATGATTATAAAATGTAACGAAAGTCTAGTAGAAATAGGAATTAAGGCACTTACCTCTATGGATTACATAGTGTAGGTCGATCAGTTTGTTGTCAAATATCGCTGGTGCGCGGTTACAAATCCTGACCAGCATAAACTCTAGTTGCTCATCTATGCTGGTAATAAAAATGTTTTAAGGAATAGAGCTGCTGCATATCATAAACAATTGATAGACTTCTACAAAATATCCTTCCTCATGTCACTGGATGTTCTCTCTACTTGGATCTTATCGATTTCTTATTTGAACTTCTCTTTTAACGCGTCCTTTTACTTATAAATACTTTCTTATGGTCTATTTTGTAGACGTGTTTCTCCATCATCAGTTTTATTTCCATTCCTATATGCTCCTTGAATGTTTTGCTTATCGTAAAAAAGAGAATACGTATTGTTTAATTTGCGGTGTACCATATGGATTTGTGACAATTGGTTTGCAAGTTCATCATAGTGGCTGAGATACTTCTTAGCGCGCAGTGAGAAAGGTTTAACACCCTGTTAGTGGTATTTTAAAACTTCTTTCGACTATGGTATATTAACTACCTTTGTAGTGTACTTCATTTGGAAAAAAGTTAAACACAAACATGTATTCAAAGGTAATGAGTACTTTTATTTAGTCATGAAAATCATAGATTTAGGCTGCAGTAATTTCCTGTAAGAGAGAGAAGAGTGTGAAAAAGAGTTACGTGGAATATTTCATTTCAATACACAAAGGGCCAAGATGGTATTGTGATGTAAAATAAACAGAAGTAGGTCATGCTTAGTGAGCCGTGTGCTTATACATATTTATTTCTCTTTGTGAAATAATCTGCTTCTGAAAGTGAGTAAAGAATGTGTACTTGCAAAGCTGCCTTTCAGTGGATAATTGGCAGTTGGTTTGAAGCATAAGGAAGTACTAACCATATGGCAGAGAGGTGTGATAATATTGAACTACCATCTTGTCATTCTAAGTTCATATCGTTGTCTAAAGAAATGCCGATATTAGGTCCATAACTGAAGATAAGGAATTAAAGGCCGTACAATTTTATGGTCTTATGAACAGATTTGACAGTAACCAAAGTCACTTGACATCACCTTCAAAGTCAGTACTTTTGCCATGGCTATGGACCACATTGTTTTCGCAACTGTACGTCAGGAAACCCTTACTGTGTTGGTGACGTTGTGTTAATGTCGTACTCTTCACTTGGCAAAGACTATTTCGAAATATCATTAGTTAAGCCAGTAAAACTTGTATAAACTGAGACACGATCAAACAGTATGATAGGTTCCACAAGACACTTTTTCATAGGACATCTGGCAGTTGAGTCTGGCAGTTGAGACTTACGGCAGTTTTAGTCATCTTACAGGTCTTACTAAATCGAATCCCACAGCTTCGATTGATGGAATTTCGGATTTTGTCACGTGGCATCGCACATTCCTTGGGGCTTGGCGTAAGAAATATTTCAGAGTGATACGCATCAAAACACGATACGTCTTAAGACACTTGTAAACTTCGTTAGCTACCGTATGTAGTTATTTTTAATATTTCTTTAAGAGCAAATAACACATAACAGATCGAGGAGTAACATAGTAAAAATATGTGCATTAGGCGTAACTTCCTGCAATGTCGGCATTCAGGTGGGTGTAATGTCAAATTTTCTTACCTCAGTTCCAGTTACAAGTAGCCCTTAGGTCGGTTTCTTTTTTAAGCACCACCCCGGTGTGGAAAAAGTTCTCTCCAACGCAAAAATCGTGCGTTCAAAAATGTCTCTCTGAGGGTCTTTTGTAGGTTAAGAAATTGGACGACAGTGCCAATGCATGCAAGTAAATTCCACATGCCAAACGTCGGAACTGGAGCGCTTGAAGTGGGTGGGGGGCATCTTCAGCGAATGTGTACCATTCGCATTTCGAATAACACCTGGAGGACGTAGATTGGAGGACGTAGTAGATTTTTCTTAGAAATGTTTAAGTATGGCCACAAAAGCCATCTGAAAAAAATCCTCGTGGAAGATCCTCAAACCTTCCTTAGCCGCAATTTATAAGGATGATGCCTCCACTGAAAATTGCTTCAATACCTGTAGGCCGTGAAAGACCGTTTTCTTGTCTAGCTTTACAAACGACCCATAACAACAATTCCCATTCACCTATATCCTGAAACCTCGTAAGGGGTCCCTGCTTGTTTACCTATTTTCGTTCTACCAGTTACAATATGATAGTGACTGTCTATACACTCACCTTTTTGTTAACGTATAGGCTGTGTAAATATGAAGAATGAACAGAGAACCTGCATAGGATTCGGAAGCAATATTGTCAGTATTATTACACAGATAACAACTCCCTGGTTACACCGCGTATGCCGTACGGCGTACTGTTCACTCAGCCGAATCGAACACACGTAAGCTACGTACAATATCGCTCATATGTAAGACCTGTGCTCTCCCATCCTCCTGCTTACTTACGCTACTAATATGCACATGTGAGAAAGAAACTCTTAACGAAGAAAACATAGTTTTAACTTTATCTGAATATTTTTGCTTCAATTTTACTTTTGCTTCAGTTTCCTTGCTATCGGTTTACTTGTCTTACTTGGTGATTCCTTGCCGTAAGGAAATGCTTTGTCGCACTGAGCTTTATCCCTCAAAGTTTTCCTCCTTGAGATATCATGCGTAACGATGTTTTCAAAATTTAACTAGACTGGGGGAGGGGAAGGGGAAGGGGAGAGGAAAGGGGGAGGGGAAAGGGGGAGGGGAAAGGGGGAGGGGAGAGGAAAGTGGGAGGGGAGAGGAAAGGAGGAGGGGAGAGGAAAGGGGGGAGGTGAGGGGGAGAAGAAGAAGAAGAAGAAGAAGAAGAAGAAGAAGGAGGAGGAGGAGGAGGAGGAGGAGGAGGAGGAGGAGGGGGAGGGGGAGGAGGAGGAGGAGGAGGGGAAGGAGGGGAAGGAGAAGGAGAAGGGGAAGAAGTTGAAGAAGGGGGAGAAGGGGGAAAAGCGGGAGAAGGGGGAGAAGGAGAATTGGGGAGGAGCTATAGGAGGGGATAGGAGGCGATTGCTCCTACAAAGCTTGCAAGGCCTCTGTAGGAAGTTTTTGTCACCTAACATTGCTTACATCGCAAGGTCGTCGATTTAAGGAATAAAAGGCATTTAGCACACTATTATTGGTGAATCAACCATCTCGACTCCAAATTAACGGCATGTGCAATATAAATGTCATGAAAATTTCGACACCCTTCGCCCGAGCCTTATACAAACAAATGTTTCATTAAAATCTTTCGTAATTTGTGGACCCCACCTTTGAGGTGCACCCAGTATTTGCTGCCAAGAGGAGCAAGCGTTCCAGCGTTTTCGCGGTTGCAATAAAGTTATTCGTTCAGTATCTAAGTTGCAGTTACCTTCATCCAAGATATTTCATTAACATTTCAAATTACAAACGGAGGACGAGAGATTTCTCAAAAATGGTCCACAATAGCTGATGAAGTACACCCCGCTTTTGGCTTGGTGCTTTCGCCCCCCCCCCCTTTCGGAAGGCTTCGTGGTGCCACACATTACGAAAATGCAGCCTCCGTTGAAAATCGTTTTTCGGAGTAAGTACGCTTCTACGAAGGCCCAGTGCATGGTCAGATTCATTTATGAACACCCCCGTATGGTAAATCCTCGCTCGGCACTATGTCGGCTATATAGGCTAAAACAACCAAAAAGGTTACCATAAACATTTTGTTGTAATATAAAGTAGACTGGTCTCGGCCTTGGAGGGTATGGCCTCGGTCTCGGAACCTTTGGCTTTAACTACAACACTGGAGTATTAACAGAATTGTGGCATCAGAAACAAGCATTTCATTAAATACAAAAGGCATCATTTGATAGCTAAGAGTCCCATCATACACAAAAATTTCAGCCTAACAATTTTTGTATATAAATACTAGATTCATGACTTATCGATTCGATAATGTAAGGGGCTTGGAGGTGGAAGGCTCAGTAGCTTAACGGTTGAGCGGATAGATGGCTGGATGACCCCTTACTCGAAATCCAGATATGGGCCAGATATGAAATTCCATATATGGGCCAGATATGGATTTCATATCTGGCCCATATCTGCTGCAGATATGAGATTTATATCTGGGCCAGATAAAAAATTGGGCAGATATAACCCAGATCTACGCCAGAACCAGATCTAAGCCATATATGGCCAGATAAAGTTTTATCTGGGTCAAGTCTTTATATGGAACAGATAAAATTTTATCTGGACCAGATATGGTCCTTATATGAGCAGAATATATTTCCATATATGGCCCATATCTGCACCAGATATGGAATTTATATCAGATCAGATAAAAAGTTAGGCAGATATAACACAGATCTAAACCAGAACCAGATCTAAACCATATATGGCCAGATAAGTTGTATCTGGACCAAGTCCTTATATGGCACAGATAAAATTGTATCTGGACCATATCTGCTCTAATTGTGAATCATAGTTAGGACTTATAGTGCGAACTCCTCATGGAGACTCTTTTTTTCCAAAAGTCCCCTGACTCTCTGGCGAAGAGCCAGGGGCGAAAACCAAACAATACTCCCGAAGGAGTTCTGCTCCCCGAAGGAGTAACAACGTCCCCAAGGGACAAACTTTGACTTAACTGACACCACCTGACAGTGGTCCCGTTCTAGACTGGCTGAATAGAACAGGCCTCACCCTGGGAGCTCCGCCGTCGTGATCAGGGATACTCCTGTGCATGGAGACTCTGAACATCAGCAAACAATGTTTAAGTGCTCCATGAATTAGAATGTAATGTATGTATTGGGTTGAATTGACTTATGTACAAAAATTCAACTTATTTCATAACAGTGAACAGAAAAATGCCTTGAAATTTCCTCTTTTATGTAATCACAGTGATATGGGCTTCTTATTTTAAACTTTATTACACATTTGACTCTAAATTTTGTTTACTGCGTAGTGCATATTTTACTTTCAACTTCCTAAATCATGAAAACTGTAGGTTTAGATGCAAGCTCCGCCCAAATATGCAAATCATTTGCCTACGTTCACTTAGTACACTGCGGTATAAACAAAAGTGTAGCCACTAAATAACTGCAATGTCTGGGAAGGTGATGCTTTATTCAAAACATGTCTTAGTTTGTAACAAGCATAATCCAAGAATCAAATCAAATAAATAATAAAACAAACTAACAAAATGCTCATTTGCATATCTAGCATATCAAGTTATATCTGGCTTGATATGGCCATATAAAACTTTATTTGCATATCTGGAATTGCATTGTATCAAGTTATATCTGGCTTGATATGGCCATATAAAACTGTATTTACATATCTGGACAGGCATTTCATCAAGTTATATCTGGCTTGATATGGCCATATAAAACTGTATTTACATATCTGGACTGGCATTTCATCAAGTTATATCTGACTTGATATGGCCATATAAAACTTTATTTACATATCTGGAATTGCATTGTATCAAGTTATATCTGGCTTGATATGGCCATATAAAACTGTATTTACATATCTGGACAGGCATTTCATCAAGTTATATCTGGCTTGATATGGCCATATAAAACTGTATTTACATATCTGGACAAGCATTTCATCAAGTTATATCTGGCTTGATATGGCCATATAAAACTTTATTTGCATATCTGGAATTGCATTGTATCAAGTTATATCTGGCTTGATATGGCCATATAAAAATGTATTTACATATCTGGACTAGCATTTCATCAAGTTATATCTGGCTTGATATGGCCATATAAAACTTTATTTACATATCTGGACTGGCATTTCATCAAGTTATATCTGGCTTGATATGGCCATATAAAACTTTATTTGCATATCTGGAATTGCATTGTATCAAGTTATATCTGGCTTGATATGGCCATATAAAACTTTATTTGCATATCTGGAATTGCATTGTATCAAGTTATATCTGGCTTGATATGGCCATATAAAACTGTATTTACATATCTGGACTATCATTTCATCAAGTTATATCTGGCTTGATATGGCCATATAAAACTTTATTTGCATATCTGGAATTGCATTGTATCAAGTTATATCTGGCTTGATATGGCCATATAACACTGTATTTACATATCTGGACTGGCATTTCATCAAGTTATATCTGGCTTGATATGGTCATATAAAACTTTATTTGCATATCTGGAATTGCATTGTATCAAGTTATATCTGGCTTGATATGGCCATATAAAACTTTATTTGCCTATCTGGAATTGCATTGTATCAAGTTATATCTGGCTTGATATGGCCATATAAAACTTTATTTGCATATCTGGAATTGCATTGTAACAAGTTATATCCGGCTTGATATGGCCATATAAAACTGTATTTACATATCTGGACTGGCATTTCATCAAGTTATGTCTGGCTTGATATGGCCATATAAAACTTTATTTGCATATCTGGAATTGCATTGCATCAAGTTATATCTGGCTTGATATGGCCATATAAAACTTGATATAATGTATCAAGGCATCTAAATCTGGCTGTATATCTGGCTTGATATGGCCATATAAAGACTGTATTTAGCCAGATATATCCAGTGTTACGGCTTGTGGTCGCAAGTCAAACCAAGAACAGCGAAAGATCACAGAAGGACGAGATTAAAATTCGACAACTTAATGATTATTTACAATCTCCTTATCTTACTTAAATTTACAATAATTAGATTTACTCAAAATCCTTTACTTAATGTTATTCTGGTCTGGTCCAAGGGCTGATAGTGCATACACGTCGACGATGGTACAGTAGTAGACCTGCAGCGTGCTGTAGCGTAGGAACTGGTTCCACGAGCGAATAATGACAAGGCTAGGCGATGAATGATGGATGATAACAATCTCTATACACAGCGTAGAAACGGCGTAAGGCAATTTATCACAAGTACGCAGTGTCAGTGGCTGGGAATAACTTCTCAACAGCGTCTGGACTCGATGAAGTGTTGTGATCTCCCTCATAACAGTTGTTGAACTGCCTTTTATATGCTAGGCTTTTATTCGAGAACTCTCCAGAATTTAACAGAAACTTCTAGTGTACACAGTCCAGCAATTACGAGAACGTTCCTTAATAGAAACTTCTAGAGCACACAGTAGTTGTAAACAATTGCAGTTTCTTAGAAGTGTTGCCAGGTCGCTGCTATAATTGGGACATTACGTAAACAGTTCTCACTTCGCGATCTATACAGTTCTAGAAAGGCTGCGTTGAAGTTGAATTCTCTGAAACTTTCCATTCGCTCGTCGATGGATTCAATCCGGTGTTCCTGACGGGTCGTCTTGTAACACCAGATATCAATCCATATCTGGATTTGGAGTAAGGGACGTGATGGATAGACGGACGGATGGGAGGGCGGGCGGATGGATGGATAGAAAATGACCACGCGTCACCCTGAGCAGTCAATACAGATGTCCTCGCGAACAGCCGGAAAGAGGTCAAGGTGAAATTGTAGTTGAGTCGAGCACCCCAGTATGCGCACGTGCCTCTTCGTGCTGAAAATAAAGGAAATTACAGTAAAATGGCTATAGCCAGCGCCAGATCTAGCCCCTACATCTCATGATTTTACAAAGAAATGAAAAAAGTGTGCCCAACTACCCTGGTATGAAACAAATTTCAAAGGAAGGTGATAAGAATATTACCCCTTGTACCGTATTCAACACATGTACTGCATGTCGCAGAACTTCTATTCCTTCCAAGTTCTTACAAGTATGTTTCTTTACATGACGTTTTAGTTATCCTATAAATTATAAATATTCCAAGTTAAAGGTATACCGGATTTTTATCTTGAATGGATTAAAAAATCAGAAACAAACCATCGGCCGCGACATGGTTTAGTAGAGACAGGCAGAAAATGATTTTTAGTACACGTATACTTAAGTTTGGGTAAATGTGTTGGCCCCTTCATTAATGCAGTTGCTGTCTTAAAGAGTTACAGATATTGTGATACACTCTAAAAACATCCTGGTTAAATTTAACCAGAATCGGGTTCAATAGTTGTCCATACATTTCCTGGTTAAAATTACCGGGAAATCCGTGTCAAAGTTGACATTTTCCTTGCTAAATTAACGACTGGTTAGAAATCCTGATAAGGATTTAACACTTTCCTGGTTAAATTTAACCAAGATTTCTTTTTTTACTTTTAAAATGTATGATGGAAAACTATTGACCCCATCCTGGTTAAATTAACCAGGATTTAACCAGGATGTTTTAGAGTGTAGTGGATGGCCCGAGTTAGGTTGTTCAGTCCGTGCAGACTGTCATAGACGTTTTGACCGAAGGAAAGTTAATGCAACTATACTGAAATCGCAAAATATCAAGTTTTAAAATTTAATCCATTGTAAATAAGTTAAATTGCATGAGTATTTCATGAAAAGATCACAGGCCTGCATCAAAGATTCCACTTAATGTATGAGATATTCGTGAAATTATCATGATTAATTGTAATAAGATATTAAAACTAGCACAGTTGCACTGAACACAATGTCTAACGTAGTGCAAACCAGTTGTGTAGTAAGTATTGCCAGGCACGTAGCCAGGAATTTGCCAGGGGGGGGGGGGCTGTAGGCAAACTATTTAAGGGCAGAGGCAACTTAAATTTTGGCCGAAAATACCTACCAGATCGCTGGAAATGGCTCTTCCCAGGCTTTGTGGGTTGCAACTAAACAGTTTTTTTTATTTTGAATTACTAGCAATATCATAAAAAAATCATAAACAAAATACAAAAATATGCTCAAGGGGGCGGCTGCCCCCTTCCCATCCCCTTTGCTACGCGCCTGAGTATTGCTTATGCGACTCCCCGAAAGAAACGTTAGCTGTTAGTATGGACATAGTATTAGCAATTCGATATGGTCAGTAAAGTGTTTCCTCAAATTGCCCCACGGTATAAAATCTTTCCTCGCGTCTTTGGCTACTAATTGGATCGCTTCGATTCCTATTTCAGCTTGTCCTACTTCCGTTGCAATACCTTGTTGAGCTTAAAAGTAAAACTTTATGTCAACGCAGCTTATATTTAGGGAATATAAGTAACACTTGCTTTCATTTTTCCTTCACGACATCCTTAGACAATAGACTTTAGCAATTTGTGTAAAAATGACATATGTCAAAAGTATTTACCTAAAACGTTTTGTTTCAATCCAAAAGGGGCCAAGCAAATATTGTACTAGTTAAATATAATGAATTAGATCAGTGAGCCATATACTCTATATATTTGCTTCTTTTTTTATCAAAACTCAACACTGCGGTGTGAGGAAAGTAGATAACAGCCTGTTTTTATGAATCATAAGGAAGTACTTAACATGCTACATGGAGGTGTGACACTTGAAAATTATCATCTTGTAATTAAACTACGTTATTTCAGTGATGAAATACCGGTTCCAGGTTGAACTTCATACTCAGGGGCGTAGATTTCTTTTCAACCTTGGGGGGATGGGGCATAGGCGTACGGGAAGACATTTCACAGGGGGCGGAGGGTGTTTGCCCTGAAAATTTTGCCGTATGAGTTGTGCAACTAATAAGCATTTTGCCCTGTTGGCAAACGCCGGTGACCGCCGCCCTGCCCACTGCACTGCTCCCTTACCCTGAAAATACAAGTGTCAGTGCCCTAAAATAAGCATTTTCCCTGCTCTGGAAGGGCTGAAGCCCCCCAGACCTCGCCTCGTACGCCTATGGGGTGGGGGAATTATAGCAAATCTGCAACATGTGCACGCGAAACGTGCACGGCGAGCGCGAAGCCGGTCCAGGGGCAAAGCCACCGTGGGGGTCCAGTGAGCGAAGCCCCCGGAAGCTCCTGGGTTTTAAACAGAAAACATTCTTGGACTAATAAGAAATATTTCCTTTCCTTCAGTGTACATTATGAAAGGGCATCTTAGGCTAGCAGATACATGTATAGGACCTCCTGGAAGCTCTGCATTAATCATATTTAATGTGGGCAATGACATAATGCGTACTACCTGACATCCAAATGAGCCGTAAAACTTCATGTAACCTAACTCTAACTCTAACCCAAATGATAATGTAGAGTTTGGCGCCGAACACTTTACAACTATCGTATTTTTACTAATTTTGAACGAAAATCCAGACGAACAGCTTCCAGCAATGGGGAATGAGGGAGAGTATAGGCGCAGGGAGGTAATATTAGACCTTCCTGATAGGGGTAGCAAAAGGGGTAAAAGACTAATAAGAGCGTTTCAGAATGCTTTTTTCGTCGTAAGTGTATTAACAATCACCATGTATATAGATAATGGCTGCGCGCGAAGCGCTCGGTAAAAATATTTGAAAAATGTGTAATGGCAGATACGTACTACACTTTCAACCTTCCACATCATGCTACATATTAGACTGAAAGATCCCATATTGATGCGAGGTCCCACAGATGTTTGGAGATGTATCTCTTTTCTTCGGACAGTGTTGTGGTCAGAATAGTTCCATGTATTTTACCTTAACAATGGTCATGACATGGAGTGCAAACCGTGACAAATGCGCGAGAAGCGCGCCGAAATTTTTCATTGAATAAGATTTCCATGACAAAACCTGTATTCAGGCTCTGCATCGAGACACTTTCAATTGCCCTACAAACCTACATGCCACTGCCATAAGCCAGTCTTTTACCTGCTAATTCGTAAACTTTCAACTTTTTGCTGCTGTGCTTCTCCGAAAATGGCTATCGGAAGATATCGCAGAGCACGCAAAAAGTTTTAGAGTTTGCGAAGGATTTGCTGAAATTCTGATAGTTTGAGAAACATTTGTAATAGAAAATGAAGCAGAGATTGAAGAAAATGAAGAATAAAATGTACTTTCCAGTACACACGTATCTGTAGACTGTAACATGGGGGGGAGGGATGATTAAATGGGCCACCCCCTAGTCAAATGTTGGGGAATATATCCCCCTATCCCCCCGGATCTACGTTCATATTCATACTTAAAGATAAGAAATCAAAGGCAGTATATTTTAATGGTTGTATAAAGAGTTCTAGTGACCATAGTCACATGAGTTACTGGCAGTTCACGTTCAAAGACAGTACTTTTTCCATGGCTTACTGTATACGTCGATGATCGTTTTACTTCCGTCTTTATTCGTGCGTCGTTTAATACCGAAATTTGATGTAAACGAAATCACATTTATGAACGAACAAAACATCGTTTTACTTTGTTGTGTAACTGGTGCGTCGAGTGAGTATCTGATACGTATCGAACGTGAAAATTGAAGATAACATTCTCACCTCATCTCCCAAATGAAATCTCTGTAGTACACGAAATCAAACAAGTCCCCACATATGACGATGATGAGACCAGCGTAAAGTTTCTTACCTTGCTATGAACGGTGTAGCTGAGAACAAGACGAAATCTTAGCACCTGAATATCCAGGGGACGGCTTGGTAACACAGTTTTCGTAACGGTACTTCAGGAAACCATACTGTGTTGGTGGCGTACCGTACTGGTGATGCCATGCTACTGTTGGGGAAAGATCCGCCGTGCAAGTGGCTAAAGACTGTTGCTGGTTCTAGTAGATACGTATGAAACAGGGAGTCGGGACTTATAAAATGATTCGCCCCATATTAGTACACATAGGATCGTTGGACTCACAAACATGTTTATATGTTTGCCTCAACGGCAGGGGCGTAGCCAGAAATTTTTCAAGGAGGGGGGGGGGGTGAAATCCATAGACAGACTCTCAGCGGTCCGCGCCACTATGGGTTGGCGCAAAGGGAAAGAAAATTTTGACCCAAAGTGCCTCCCAGATAGCTGGAAATGGCATTTCCCAGGCCTTTTACCGCATATAAATAGGGGAAACACTAGCAATATTGTAAAAATAAACATTAAAAAATACCAAAAATATGCTCAAGGGAGGCGGTTGCCCCCTTGCCCCTTGGCTACGAGCCTGCTCAACGGACAATCATCCCAACAAAGGTGCTTAGTATGACCTCAACATGTATCATCTATCGACTTGTTAATAAATAGTCATTCTGAGGATACTTATACAGATGCTCCCAATTGTGGGTTGGTGAGCTCATCTACCTCCCCGACACTAAAAGATTTAACTCCGATTTTATATACAATAAAATCTACTTAAAGAACAGGAGAGTTGCCTCTAAGTTTAATACCAACGCCAATTATTATCAAGGGTGATGTTATCGTAACTCGGGTATAAGTGAGGGCCGGCTTTTGTTGTTGTTGCGTTGGTTACTACCTGGATAATTGTGTTATTTTTAAAGAAAAGGCAGAGAGAATAAAATGAACGGTGCAGAACCAGGTATTAACTACTTGCACTATAGCAACAAAGCGTTCAAGAATGATCAACAGAAGTATGAAGTCATTAAAAGGAATACATCTGATGACTCTCATTACTATAGCTTCGAGCCTAAGGAAGAAGTTTGCCAAATGATAAATACCACTTAACAGTGTTCGAGAAATACATATATGCCGACTGCAATACAGATGTGATTCAAATAATAAACTAAAAATACTTTTGCAAAGAAATTAGGTTTTACGATCAAACAACTTTCCACCATACAGTAATTTGAGAAGCCGCAAATTCTGTCGTATGCTGACAATTTAAAAGTAGTCAAAATCAACTCCGCCAAAACAAATCAAGTCCGATAAAACATATTGATGTTACTTTAAGTTTTTGGCGTACCTGAGAACTTAGATAAAAACTGAATTTTATGTGTAGGTTATGTATGTGAATACACTCGTCATCCAAATGTGTTCTTCGAATAAAAACAAAACAAAAAACTCGGACTATTTTTGGCAAAGAATCATAAAACGGGCGTTGTGGTTTCTACTATTCTTACCGCTACAAAAGTCCTTAAAAAACACAATTTTCGGCACGCTTCGGGCTCACACATTACGGGAGCTGGTGTTTCCATTACTACGTCCTGTAGGACTACTTAGGTAAAATTATTGTCCAAAAGCCCCAGAACAGCATAACATCATCTATCCTCCCATCCAGCCTCAAGCCCTCTGCATCATCAGTCCCGACTGGCTAAAAGTGACAGACAGAGTTAGGCTATAATAAAAAAAAATGTCAACTACAATAAAGGAAAATGTAATATTGTGATTTTTGGTAGTCTTGTTAGTGACCATCCAATTTCATCTGAAGAGGCTTAAATGTATATTCTAATGTCCACGAATTCGAAAATAACCCAGTTTCCGAAGGCTTTTGCTTCCTTCCCCGCTTACGGCTATGCTACCCGCCTTTATCAAGAAGTTCTGGATCCCGACCACGTGCTTCTGAGCTTGAAGTGTTTTTCTGCGGAACACGAACAGATCCTTACTTGTACATGAACCAACCGAAATACTTCCATTTGGTTACAACTATGCCGACATAACTGCTGAGTACAACTTCTTCAAATTGTATTACCAATTTGTTTATTACTCCTTAAGAGTACATTAATTTTAGAGAGTTTACACAAAATGTTTAATTTAGGATATTTGGCTAAGAGATCCTTTATGTTCATTGAATTATTTTGCTGCATATATAGGCAAATGGTCAAAGAAATCATGGCGAGTGAGGGGCATGGGGAGTTGTTTGAGATTGTCACATAATAGCCCCAGCTATCAGGGAGGATACTACACTAAAATTAGTTTCTCTAGTGCAGCGCATTCGCTACCTAGCAGAGACATCATCGTTGCAATATTATCATAAATTAAACCAATAATTCATGCATATGCAACAAATGAACCACAGCCAACCAGCATGACAGGTCTGCCAGACAACTGTTTCACGCGAAATCTCTGGCAGTTGAGATATCCGGTCGGGTCGTTTTGGTTAGCTTCGAGGTCTCAATATTACCAGGGAGTTGCTGCATGGTAAAGTGCCTCTAAAAATGTTATTGCAGCCTCCGCAGTTTGTCTATAGTCAAGTTTGTCTATCGTCCTTAGTTTTTGCAAATTAATTACAATTCCAAACTGCACTTTTCAATTAAAGGCTAACGTTAAATTTTATACTTCTTATCTACTTTCACTGCTGTTTCGAGGGTAAAATTGATGTCGGTAAGTGTTTACCCACCATCCAATCGAACACAAATTGCAATAGCATCGGGACTTACGTAGACCTCTTTTTGACATTCCCGACCCTCTCGTCAAACTCATACAGGCAGCTAAAAAATAAAAAAATTTCCTGCCTGATTAAAAAGTACTTGCTTGTCTCTAAACATTGGTGCCTTTCTTTTTTATTTCCCTTCAAGAGAAAAAAAAGAAATGGGGGTGAGTGAGGGGGATAGAAGATGAAATAATTTCAATAAAGTATTTATGACGAGATAGCACAATCATTATTTCATCACATTCGCTACATTAAGTATCTGGAAACTTATCCCCAACCAAAATAAGAAAGTTAAACAACAAAGTAAACAGCTCTGTCCTCCCCCTGGCCGTTTCTCCGTGTATCAGATCTGACAGAACAGGTGGGTCGCTCAATAAAAATGAGGGCGCTCATAAGCAAAGAAAGTTCCCCTTTGCTTTTTCGTAAGTATTTAGTAAAAGTACTGTGTGCAATACTTCCATCTGAGGGACATAGTATGCTAAAAGCTTCTGAAAAAACCTGCCATTGGTGGCTGTGTGTACTGTTATGAAAAAAGTCAGTTTCAAAACATTTTTAAAGCTCACACCTACTATAGTAACGAAACCAAATAAGGCCACGTTCAAATTTCGTGCAACGATCCAACCAATAGCGGGCGTCAATAACTGCTGACACAATCAGCACGTCAACTTTGGTTGCAGCATGCTCACCTCAGGTTCCCAAGCAAATGAGTGTGAATCCGCCATATATTTCAAGCAGGGACAAGCAAAGACATGCAGCCACAATTTCAAGGGCAATGCCTACACAGAGCCGTGTACCTACAGCTCTGTTCACAAATCAAAGATATTATAAACATATAGATTCCAAACTCCTATACCTACACTGTTACGCTTAGTGACGCCTCATGGAGACGCAAACATCGGGGCGGAAGTGTAAATTTGACATGCGCGGTGTTCTATTCGGCGATCTGCGTACAAAACTAAGAGCGCGTTACAGAAAATTTCATTGTAAGCGAGGTTAGCGTGCGTGCACTTTTACAACGCGTTCTACACTCGCAGAGTACATTAGTCTCAAAGATATTACAAGCATAGATTCCAAACTCAAAATGGCGCGTTGACTCCCCATGGAGCCCAATATATCGGGGCGGAAGTGCCGATCACTGCTCAGTTGTTTTGAAAACAAACAGGCAAATGAATGTCTTACAAAAGTTTTAATACTTGTTATTTCGGAATGTTGTTGACTGAAGAAGTACTACGCCTGAGTAAATTCCACTTGAACAAGAATAACTTATTTCTTCAACGCGGCATTCCACGTATTTACACTTAAACATGAACGCACAATGACTGGTTTTGCAAGTTCATGGACATTCATTGGTCAGTTTCTATGGTATCTTCAAGTGACGCACTTTTATATTCGCGTTCAATTACTTACGTGCTCACAACGGGAAAGCAACTAGCGCGTTTGTTTCCAGAGCGCGCAGAACTGTGCGTCAAGTATTCCGGATAATACACAGAGAAATATATTCTGCGCGTATAGAACGCGTTGTAAAAGTGCACGCACGCTAACCTCTTTTAACAATGAAAATTTCTGTAACACGTTCTTATTTTTGTACGCAGATCGCGGAATAGAACGACGCGCATGTCAAATTAACACTTCCGACCGATATATACGTCTCCATGAGGAGTCACTGAGCGTAACAGTTTAGGTCTATAGGAGTTTGGAATCTATGCTTATAATATCTTTGAAGCATATGTACCAGTACGCCCTCTAAATCTACTCTCAGACTCTCAGAACTAGATCTGAGAGTCTAATAGTAGATTTGTAGGGCGTACTGGTACATATGCTTCAAAGATATTACAAGCATAGATTCCAAACTCAAAATGGCGCGTTGACTCCCCATGGAGCCCAATATATCGGGGCGGAAGTGCCGATCACTGCTCAGACGTTTTGAAAACAAACAGGCAAATGAATGTCTTACAAAAGTTTTAATACTTGTTATTTCGGAATGTTGTTGACTGAAGAAGTACTACGCCTCAATAAATTCCACTTGAACAAGAATAACTTATTTCTTCAACGCGGCATTCTACGTATTTACTCTTGAACATGAACGCACAATGACTGGTTTTGCAAGTTCATGGACATTCATTGGTCAGTTTCTATGGCATCTCCAAGTGACGCAATTTTATAAGCGCGTTCAACTACTTACGCGCTCACAACGGGAAAGCAACTAGCGCGTTTGTTTCCAGAGCGCGCAGAACTGTGCGTCAAGTATTCCGGATAATACACAGAGAAATGTATTCTGCGCGTATAGAACGCGTTGTAAAAGTGCACGCACGCTAACCTCTTTTAACAATGAAATTTTCTGTGACGCGTTCTTATTTTTGTACGCAGATCGCGGAATAGAACGACGCGCATGTCAAATAAACACTTCCGCCCCGATATCAGCGTCCCCATGGGGAGTCACTGAGCGTAACAGTGTAGGTATAGGAGTTTGGAATCTATGCTTATAATATCTTTGATTCGTCTGTGTATTATCCGGAATACTAGTTAAAGCACATTTCTGTGCGCTCAGAAAACAAACGCGCTAGTTGCTTTCCCGTTGTGAGAGGGTAAGAAATTGAACGCGCATATAAAAGTGCGTCACTTGAAGATACCATAGAAACAGGACAATGAATAAGTCCATGAACTTGCCGCGACGAAGAAATAACTTATTCAGGTGGAATTTATTAAGTAGTGGTTCTTCTTAAATTTACAATGTTCCGAAATAAGAAGTATAAATACTTCTGTAAGACATCCATTTGCCTGTATGTTTTCGAAACGACTGCACAGTGATCAGCACTTCCGCCTTCGATATTTTGGCCTCCATGATGAGTCAACGCGCCATTTTATATTTGGAATCTATGCTTATAATATCTTTGCACAAATTGCAAACAGCGCCCGCTGAACTTATTAGGTTACTTCGGATCTTCGGCTTATTCTGAAAAATCTGAACTTGCTGTACGGCTATCTCTCAGTAGGAAAATTCTGCGGTAAAGATTTATAGCGCTCAAATAAGATCAAGTCACCCGAAAGATTTTGCAGATAAAAATAGACTCCTATTCCTTTCTCTTGTTTTAGAAAAATGAAAACTTTGTTGGGGTGGCCTTATTAGGTTTCGACATCATAACAGCAGATTTTCAAAAACATGTAAAATATTTTATCAAATTGAATTAGGAATCGTGGGGCAAGGGAAAAATGCCCACCAGCCCTATGCGACGCCACTGGGTGTGGTGAGCAATCACTGTAAAATGACAGAGAGCACGTGTTTCTACCTAAACCTCAGCTCCGGTGAAAAACAGCAACAACAACTATTTTTCCTCGTGACAATGCTAATGCCCCCTTCGAACGTTCTGTCCTCGGCCTCTATAGCGATTAAGAAAAAAAAAACATAGCCATGGATGTCCTTGCCCTCCTTCTCTCATGATGAGCTAACGTTACCTTGTTGCCCGTTCTGACGATGAAAAGGCACCTTGGATCCTGGTGTACCACTGCCATTCTCCAATCTGATGAAAATAAAGCAAATTACTACGAAATGTCATAGCCAGGACCAGATCTAGCCATGGGTTTCAATTAGATCTAGCCATAAAACAGAGACAGGTATCCTGAACTTGGCGGTAGCTGGATGTCCTGTTTTTTTTTTTTTTTCAAACCGACGAGTATTAATGTAAAGCCCATTTTGTCTATACAAAGTCCGCCTAGGGAAATGTGTCTTACAACCCGTCTCCATCATCTGAAAGAGAGTAGTGTGACGGTTTGTCTCCATGTATTTTGTTTTCTCTTAACAAAAAGAGTAAAAACAAAAAGACAAAAACGGGCAAGGTAACATCGTGGTGGTGTCTGTGGTGTACTATGGATTGGGCACATTGAGTTGATATCGATAACTTAACGAGGGTGTTGGAGGGTACTACCACATGACAATGACTATTACTAGCATAATTAGTCATGTTTCACATCCAATATTTAGGCATAAAGCTAAAATTTTGAATTTTTTGGTATCCTGGCTTGTAACGGTTGTGTGTATAATATGAAAAAGTGTCTGGTCACGAATTTTTGAAAACCGAATTGAATTGTTTATTACTCACTTATAAAACATTTATTTGTACGCAAGATGTGGGGGTTGTCTAAGTTTGACCATTTGTCATTAGTATGTGAAGAAAACTTAACAGGTTTGGCAAAATTTGGTGAATTTCATGAACCAACTCTATGTTCCGCTTTAAGTTGCTTTGCAATTTTTGTCATGGAAATCGAAAGTAGTACGTAACAGGGAAAGTTTGAGACCTTGTCGGTCTTTTCTCTTAAAGACTGTTTTGACCGCGGAAACGATCGTGACTGAAACTCAGCATGCATTTAAAGACAACGTGAGTAACCTTCATTCAGCTTTCGTCAAACATTCATAGATGTTGATTCTAGGTAGTTTGTGTGAAAGCTACAACAGGGCAAATATATTTAGGCCTACGTTAAATATTTCGTTTCAATACTAAAATGGCCAAGTTGGTTCGTTAGCAGCTTTTGTAGTAGAATATATAGGAATATGTCATAATCAGTGAGCCGTGAATTTATAGGTTTCTGTTTGTTCTTCGTCACAAAATCTACACTGCAACACGAAAAGAATTTGTGCTTGTCACAAAACAATGTCACTTTGCAGTGGTTACTAGCAGGTGCTAATCATAAGGAAGTATTTACCATAGGCCTACTACAGGGAGGTGTCATAATGAAAAATTATCACTTTGCGATTTAGCATCAATTACTTAGCTGAGAAGATATCGGTACCAGGTAAATTACCGAAGATTAAAAATGAAAGACCATGTACTTTAATGGTCGTGTGAACAGTTCTGGTGATGAAGTCACTTGAGTTCGAGTTATGTTCAAAGTTTTTGCTTTTGCCATGGATTCATTTTCGACAATCCTTTTTACTTCACTATTCATTTATAACTCATTCGGTACAGAAGTAAATGTTTCATTTAAATTGGCCCAGAGTGAAGTTAACGAAGTCATATTTGTGAACGAAAGGGACATCGTTTTACTATGTTGTGTAATGGGTGCGTCAAGTGAGTATATGATAAGTATTGGACATGAAAACAGAAATGACATTCTGAGTGCAACTGCCAACGAAATCTGTTCAGTATACGTAATCAACGAAGTCTCTGTCAATGACGCTGGTGAATACACGTGTAAAGTTTCGTATGTTACTGCGAATGGAGTAACGGAGATTAAAACAAAAACTTTGCAGCTGAATGTTCAAGACGGTGAGCGACCACATTGTTTTCGTAACGGTACTTCAGGAAACCCTTACTGTGTTAGTGATGTACTGCTAATGTCATGTTATTGTTGGGTAGATACACCGTGCATGTGGATACAGACTGTTCCTGGTTCCGGTATTTCGTCACCCGTTGATACGTATGACACAGAGAAACGCTCTGATAAAATGGTCAGCCGCATATTAGTAAAGGTAGGATCGTTAAACTCGCCGACAAATACGAGATACGTTTGTTTCAGCGGAGGATTATTCCACCAACAGTGTACAATTGGATCTCAAAGTGAATCATCTACCGACTTGGTAATAAGCAATAATGCTGAGAATACTTTCGCAGGTTGTCAAGATGGTGAGTTGATGGAAACATCAACCTTAATGACTCAAGAAGAAGAGTTACTTACGGATTTAAATACAATACCAAGTATCTCCCAAACAAGAGAAGACTCAAATCCAATTTTATTAACAACAGTACCTACCGTAAACACAGGGGCTAGTGTTATGGTAATTGCTGTGTCAGTGGGTTTTTGTATTGTTCCGGTTCTTATAGGTACCATGCTAATAGTGGTAAGTTTATTGAAATGCAGAAAGCATAAAAGCAGTAGGAAGATTGACATCGGCACAAACCACAGGTACATCAATGACGCATATACTACTGACAACACTGGTCAACCCAGAAAAGACAGTTTTAATAAAAATGGATCCACTGAACTTGGCATCAACTCCTGGAAAGATTCTTCGCACATGGGCCACATGGAAAGAGACACTACTGGTAATTCTGATGATCTTTATGCTAAAGTTGACAAAAGTGGACGAAAATCTGGGGAAGACATGTCAGGGAAAAGGAGGAAAAGGAAGGCCACTCAACATAATAATTCGTCACAGGGTGTACAAGATCCTGATACACTCTATGCCAAAGTTGATAAGGATACAAAACACTGTGCGGACAAAGAGGTAAGGATGGGGCCAGTCTCAAAACACCGTGAGACGTCAGAGAGTGAAAAGGACTTTGCTTCTCTTTATGCCAAAGTTAATAAATATAGGAGTAATATTGGGTGTGAAGCTAATAAGGGTAAAGCTAAAGAACATGATGATGATAGTGACATGTATGCTGAAATAGATAAAAAGTGATCGTTGTCCTTGCTTTGGTCATGGAACGGTGCTGTTTTGTGACAGTTCCTAAGTGTACGCGTTACATCAAGCACATTTCATTGCTTTATTTCGTTTCATGAATATTTCGAATTCAAGCCCCAAACTTACAATTTTCAGAGAACTTGAGGAGAATAGTACAAGGATAAATCAGTAGTAGTGACACTTAGTCTAGTATAAATTGCTTTATGATGTCAAGATATTTAAACCTAGACTATTACACTTAAGACGTAATGATTAAGTAATTACTCAGACCACAACAAAGCCTCCTGATTACTTGATTAAATGAGTTTTTGACTCCAACAGATAAACTGTATTTGCAAGGTGCATTTCACAGTGGATAATGGTGATCTGTGGTAGAGTGATTGGTGTTTTTGTAGTTTTGATGAAATTAGTTGCGGCAGGTTCCTTTAACTTCTCCAGAACTGTATTGTACCATATGCTGTATGCAGAGATGCATGTATTAAAGAATTTTCATGTTTACTTTCTGATTAAGCTAAGTGTAAAAGGACCACACTGGCTCCACATAGATTTTGTAGCCCTATAGCAAGTTTGTTAAGAACTTTATTATACACTTTATAATATAAATTTCTTATATAAAGCAGAATTGTGACAAACTATAAAGATAGAGCACCCAACAATCCGACATCTATCATTACAGAATCTTTGATATATTTTAGCCAGCAAACTATTCAGTGAAGAGGTCGTAGCCACATGATCTCCCTTTGTCATGATATATCATTATTATTTTGGTGGTATGAGACCTTGATAATTTTATGGTTTTGTTTTGGGAATACATTTTCCTTTGATGTGAGATTTAAATGAGTAGAAGGGTTGTTGGAAAATGTGATTCAAGAACATTCATAAAGGTTTCCATGATTTCCAAAATGCCATTTCGAAGGTTTTCCTGTAAATTTTATAAGACAGAGAAGTAACATTAAAGGTATCATCAGTTGTGAGAGATATACAATACAAGGAGGCAGTGGTGCAGAATTTAAAGTAATAAGCATGTTCCAGTAAACTTTGTAACTGAAAAGTTTACAGTATGTCGATACGTGTAAATAGATTGGTAAAATTATTTTCGTTAATTATTATTTGCTATTGAAATTGTACCAGTTACCACTTTACAGCACATGGAAAGAATATTAAATATTAGTATGATGGAAGTAGTTTTGTGCATATCTTGGTCGAGAGGAACTTGCTCTGTCCTATATGGACATATATCTATAAAATAACTGTGACATTCAGATGCGTAGATTATAGAATTGATAACTGAAGGTCGAGGAAAACCACTGAAGAGTCCGAAATACAATGTGTGAATTTCAAAGAAGGACAGAAAGACTATACGAATTGGATGAAAGACTCTAAATCCTCGACCTTCAATTATCAATTTGCAACCGTAAAATTAAGTCAAACTTGCATTTTAAACCCACCTATTCTCACAACTACCTTTTGTATCCCTCCAACCATCCCAAATCCTGTACCAAATCCATCCCTTACACACAACTTTTGAGGGCCTGAAGGATTTGCTCAGAAGATTCTGATTTTTCGGCAGCTCCCAAAATCATGAGGTATTGGTCTCCTTAAAACTACTAAAAACCTCTTTCCCCTTTTCTATTACACCGATTGCCTCAAGGCTGAACGTTGCTATTGTCCGGGTCATGACATGTGATACAGTTTGTTGGAAAGAGATAATTAATTGGTTCGGCGATGGAGATAGCCTCAGGCGTTAGAAAGTGACATATAATCCTACCCCACGAAAGTCCAATTTTCTGGGGTCGAAAACCTAACATTTTTAACGGGTTCAATACGGCATGATATATTATACTTCTTTGAGAAACGTCAGTATCCCACAAAATCCTCTCTAACGCTCTACATAATCCAATTACGAACAGAGCGGAAGCGTCTCGTAAAAAGACCAACATGTCTAGCAATCTACGCATTCCTTTGGTAGGCTAATTTCATATCACCCATCGGTACACCCAATCATACGTACCATTTACAAAAATGTAGAGGCCCTTCGGCAAGACCCTTCAACCCGTGGCCTTTTCCCTGAACTCCCCCATTACGGCCTTCAGAGTTGAAAAGAATATTTCTAATCATTTAGTTCGGGCTTCCCATCCACTGCAGCCCACGAAAAATACCCAGGAACATTCCCCTGTAACTGTGGTAGATGCAACACATGCCCAGTGGTTGGCAAGAAACCGTTATCAACATTTTGGGTCCTAGCGGCAACATATTAACTGTTCACCAAAACTTTACCTGTACCTCCACGAATGTGGTTTACATTTTAGTTTGTGGACGTTGCAACTGTGTGTATGTAGGAGAGACCAAACGCCGCCTGGCTGATCGAGTATGAACACCTCAGGTCCATCTAACAAAACCTTCAAGGTTATCCGGTAGCCGCACATTTCAACTCCCATCACCATGCTCGATAAGGGACTTGGCCTTTACCGCAGCTATAATGTGCAGAGGTTCTGACCGTGATCATCTAACTGCCGAAAACCGGCTTATCACGAAGGGCGGAACCCTTTCTTCACACAGTCTTAACAATGGGATGGACCTCTTTTTAACTTCCCCCTTTTCTTTACTTCTCTTTCATTGTTGTTCGGTTGCATTTTTGCCACCTAATGAAGGGCTTACAACCGAAACGTCGTGAAATTATCCGGAAACTTTTAAGCACTTATTACCACCTTTATCGACCTATGTATGTATGTATATATATATATATATATATATATATATATATATATATATATCGCTAGAAATCGGTATACCGCCAATACAACCGGCGAAGAAAAAAACAATAAAATACATAAGATTATATTTCCCCTTTTGGTTCTGAGATATATATGCACGTTATTTCAATGGCCCGTAAGTCCTTAGTGTTAACGGATACATGCACGTAAGTTGGTGTGGAACTAAGTAATTGCATTAACATTATGTGGTAAATCGGACTTGCGTATAGAGTTACGCATTCCTATATAAAACAGTGTGTAAAACGTTAAGGCGAAACGATTTTTTCGCCTAAGGGTCAAGTTCTCCCAACAGTCGCGTTTTTTCATACGGTTTTGCTCCTAAATCACACATCAGCCATATATATATATATATATATATATATATATATATATATATATATATATATATATATATATATACATATATATATATATATATATATATAGTAGTGTGAGACTGGTTTGCAACGGGAAGGCTTGGTAGGATACAGGGCCTTTTTAACGAATTTGTACGGGGGGGGGGGGGGCTATTTCACAAATGGGACCTTCTAACACGAAGTTACTAACTAAGTGGAGCGCCACCATCAGTTGGCGCGTAGCGTATTGAATTTTTTGGGATCGACAGACACCCCAAATCGCAGGAAATGGCACTTCCCGAGAATTTCGAGGCTCTATCGAAACCATCCTAAAATTGAGATATTATGCTCTGCATGTTTTCATTCTAAGAGACATCCTCAGTGATTCCCAACACATTTTTTGACTGGGCGAAGTACCCAAATCCTTTTCAGTTTCCTAAGCCCATGCATTATAGACCTACTTATAATTGTTTGATTAAACTCGTGTACTGAACTTTCAGCAACTCGCATCGCGCAGCCGTGACACTGTGTCCAGGTCTGCAGTGTGCGCCTCAATATTGCTCATTGTTGATAATAAATAATCAGCACACTGGAAATGGAATATTTTCAAACTGCTGTCATTGCAGCATTGTATTGTATAGTCACAGTTCGTATAACTTGCAGCCGCCGTAGCGACCTAAGGAAAGAAGGGAAGAGGGTGGAAATAAGAGGGGGGGAATAAAAGGTGGAAAAGTGGACAACGACAGATTCATGCCTTCATGGGGCTACCATTCTTTAATGTCAGATATTGATCATTTATAATCATCATTATGTGTTTTATATGTATGACAAAAAAGGACCTACTGGGGGGGGGGGGGGGGGGGCAAATGGACTGAGTGGATGGGCTGAGTAGGGGACTGGGTGGGCCACGGCCCACCCAGTATGTATGTTAAAAAAGGCCCTGGTAGGATACGTAGGATCTCTAAAGATTCACAGAGTAGGTAACACACAGATAAATGGAGTAGAAAATACCAAACTCAACTACGTTGAGAAGAAGTCAATAAGTTAACAGTTTACAGAAAATTGTTGACTTGCTCACTTGAGAAGAAGTGAATAAGTTAACATTTTGCAGAAAATTGTTGAAATCACGAGATGGTGGAAACAGTCAATTCATCATTTTGACGAAAACTGTTAAATTCATAAGATCTTTTGAAGTAGGCAATTCATCATTTTTCTGTTGTTTGTGAAAATATTGTCTAACTTGTGATCTGAACATTTTTTTTTTGAAAAATGTCAACTTACATGGGAAAAGATCGTGTTATCTTGATGGCACTTTTAAGCGTCCGTACGTAGCGGTTGCTATCAGCTTTCACAATCTTATCATATACATTAATCAAATAATGAATGTTTATGAGTGCGATAGTATACAAATAATGAATGTTTATGAGTGCGATAGTATGAATTATATATCATGAGTTGAAAGATTGAACGTTCTATTCAACGAGGCGAAGCCGAGTTGAATAGAATGTTAAATCTTTCAACGAATGAAATATAATTCATACTATCGCACGAATGAAAAACATTCATTATTTGTTTTATATAACACCTTATAACTATCTACCTTGATCTAGTCGTTGGTTAAAGTTGTGTTTTGGAGGTCACGATGGTTCGTGTTTGTCCGTGTAGCGCAGCTCCATGGTTTGTCGTTTGCTCGCTACGCGTTTACGTGCCTATTACGTACGATATGCATTGTACGGTCCCCAATGCTGCGGTGATTTTATTGAGTCGCGGGATAGCTTGTACGTACCGCAATGATCGGTGACGTCATTGCCGTTGGTTAGTATTTACTAACCAACGACCGTGGGTTAGTATATACTAACCAACGGTCGAGCACCACAATCTTGATGATAGTGCCGAATCACCAATGGCATGTGACCACCAGTCCTCCAATCAAATGTAGAGAAATTAATAAGGTGTTATATAATATGAATTATTTCATGAGTTGAAAGATTGAAATTTCTGTTCAACGAGGCGAAGCCGAGTTGAATAGAACGTTAAATCTTTCAGCGAATGAAATTATTCATACTATCGCACGAATGAAAACATTCATTATTTGTTTTATATAACACCTTATAACCAGGCAGCTCCCTGTTATAACTATGTAACGTTACCTTTATCTAGTCGTTGGTTAAAAGTTTTGTGTTTTGGCGGTCACTGTGGGTCTTGTTTGTCAGTGTGGTATCTCCATCGTTTGTCGTTTGCTAGCTACGCGTCTATGTGCCTGTTACGTACGACATGCAATGTGCGATCCCCGAAGCTGCGTTGATTATATTGAGTTGCGGCATAGTTTGTACGTACCGCAGTGATTGTGACGCCACAGCCGTGTGTTAAAACTAGACTATTTCACGACCGTGTGTTATACTGGACTATTGTACGATGGATAACACACGACGGTGATGATAGTGCCGAATCACCCATGGCATGTGACCACCGAATCCTCCAATCAAATGTAGAGAAATTAATAAGGTGTTATATAAAAGGTACTGTACCTTGACACAACTATGAACTGATATCACATGCTTGCCTACATGCAACAGTATACACTATGGATGATAGCAGTGTACTTGGTAGTATACCCATTGTAGACTTCGGGGCCTACAGCTTGGAGAAAGAATCACCGGATCCCGAAAGGCTTCAGAAACTTGTCGATGAAGTCCACCGTGCTTTGACTACCATTGGTTTCCTGTACCTAAAAAACACTGGATGCCCTGCTAATGTGGTAAGATTAATGCATGGATAGTTTCGTTTGTATGCCTATAGTGTGCAACCTATGTGCAATTATTAAGTCAGCAGCTGGGCTAGCTGGCTGTAAGGATTTTAAAACGGGGTACGTTGTATAGAGCGGGTGTAAACCTTTAACACCAGGATTTTTTTCATTTTCTCGGGCTGGGTTCTCAAGTGGTGGCCTGCGGGCCATTCGGGGCAAGCAACTTTCATTAATGCGGCCAGCTCTCATAAAATTGGAAGAGCAAGAACTTCTTCATATGCACAATTTCCAGAGTGCGATTAAGGCATTTGGATGTCACATTTTCTCTCATAGGCCAACTAGTGATTCACACATGGTGGACGGAAAAGTCTAGTTCAAGTTCATGCTTAAAGTGGGATTTCCTACAATGTAGAGAGTGTAGGATGCCGTTTTCCCCAGGACAGGGGATGGTGGCACACGCATGGTAAACGCAGAGTTCTATAATGACAAATTTGTGTTTTTAAGAGTGGAATTTCCTACATTATGTTGTTGGAATGCTAAATCATTGCTCGGTCATACTGGGCTGGTGACACAAACCTGAGAGATGGGAAACCGCAGTTGCAAATTAACTTTGTAGAGTGCGTTTTTCTTGCTATCTAGCGTGTTAAGAATGTAAAATTTTCTTACCTTGGCCCCAATTAACCTGGGAGAACGGGGCTGAGGTCGATTGTGATCCCCTACGTACAGCAGGGTTGTTCCAGTTACACTTTGAAAGTAACTCGTTATAGTTACAGTTAATTCCTTAAAATTGTAACTTGTTACAGTTACTAGTTACAATTTTGAAAAAGTAACTAGTTACAGTTACTTTTGACTGAAAAGTAGATAGCTACATTTCAAAAGTAACTAGTTACTTTAAGGTGAATATGCGGTCCTGAATTGGAGGAGGCATAATTAGATAGTAAGAAGGGTGGCACATTAGAGGAATGACACCTCATTTGTTCCGGTTATCCTTAGATGTTCCCCAAAGAAAGACAATGATGCCAGCTGATCTTCACTGGCATTCACGCATAGGCTCTAACGCTCATCATGAAGCAGCGAATCATGATACTGTGTCAAAGCGTAAGCAAACTATTTAGTAGACGAACTTTGGTTATAACCAAAACTTTTCCAGTTACGACAGTACTTCTTTGAGGATGGGAATCTTTATACTTCCATCACACAGTCGGCTAATTTAGAAAGGTTGGCGGCTAGTAAAGGGAGGAGAGCGTTGTTTTAGCAGTAATTAAAGTCTTCACTAAAACGATGCTCTATATTTGTTAACGGTAAAATTTTAATACCTCACCGCTAAGGTTGGACTTAGTGATATTTCTGCATAAATTTCAAGTTTCACATTGTGTCAATATAAAACAATGAATAGAAATGGTGAGACTATGTAGTTTAGTGTACATGCAGACCATGATTCACTTTCCCTTTACAAGACAGGTGAATATTTAAGTCGGACACTTCTCTCCTCTTTCAATTAGCTTTGTTAGGATACTTTTGATTCCATTTGACCATTTCAATATTCTGCTGTTTTTCTTAATTAACCTTACTGTTATTCCAGTGTAAGTAGTTACGGACATTTGAAAGAATACGATGTAGCCTTCTCTCTAAATGTAAAAGAGTGAATTTCACTCTTTGACGTATTGCCTACAGTGACCACTCTCTGTTTCGAGTGGAATTCCACTCTGCCCGGAGTGGTAATTCCCTCATTTGGAGTGAATTACCACTCCTAGCAGAGTGAAATTTTCACTCGAAGAAAGAGTGGTCACTGTAGGCAATCGTCGAAGAGTGAAATTCACTCTTTTACATTTAGACAGTAAATCCATACGTTTGATTCATCCAATAAGGATATATGATATCATACATGTTTAATTAGATACATTAATGGATGCACAGTGTTTACCGACGCTTGGCACCGTATAATTTACTGGGCTCTAACGCACGAGTCCTGATTCCGATAGCTCAATGCCGGTCTCAACAGCGTTTTTCTAGATTAGCAAGGTTCCGGAATCGAAATTTTTCCGGAATGTGATGTAACTGGACTTGGACTCGGAGTTCATTCCAGCCGAGTTCTCAGATATGAAAGTTACATTAAAAGTGCTTAAAGTTCCATTGTTACCGTATATACTTGTGCACAATGTACAGATGTAAAGTATTGTCACACACAATGAACTAAATTTCTGAGGAGGCCAGGCTATGGAAGTGAATACAAACGATTACCTTATTAATGGTGGACATGTACAATAGAATTAAATCTTCCGTATGCTTGATATGCTATACATTGGCAAAAGACTGGAATTGGTGCCATTGGAATCAGAACTGGCCGGAACTTGAGGGGTACGTACCATACTCGGAAAGAACCTAAGATTCGGGAATCTATATAATAGAATCAGAGTTAGCTCCGACTCGGATAGTGGACTCGGGTCTAGCCCTAACTCCTCAAAAGGGTATGATTAGAACTTTCTAAGTAAACCTGTATTTGAATGCCTATAGACCCTTTTCCAAATAGCAATTACAAAGGATTGTGGGATAGTGTTTTGGTCTGCATCATTCCTGTGCACTGGAAATGCCACTGACAACTATAATGCACACAAAAACTCTATCCCACAATCCTTTGTAACTGCTATTTGGAAAAAGGTCTAAAGGCCAACCCGTTTCCCACGGTGCACTATCTCAACCGTGTCCTCTAAAGGACAATATGAGTAAACCAAGGTCCAGCTGACTTTATTTAGTATATATACTAAATAAAGTCAGCTGGGCCTGAGTTTGCCGGAGGACCGTTCAGAAGTTTTCAACGAATCGCACAAAGATTCGGTCTCATGGATAAAAAGCATTGATCTGTTTACTAAATAATTTGACACACAAATCAAATTTTAAACTTAGTTTAATCGACAACCAAGTGGCCCTGCAAGCCTGCAGCATGTGCATCTAATGTAAACTTCTGATTCTAGTCGTGAATAAAATTTATGTTGGTGAGGACGCCGCCAATAGTAGATAATGATAAATATATCGAAAATAATACTACGACCAAAGTGTCATCAATTTGACAAATTTCTGTTACTACTTTGAGTAAAATGCAATTTGTGGTCATTTTGACTATTTGTAACGGGAAAGTAACGGGACTCAATGTAAAGCCGTTAGAGTTACTTTCACACAGAATTGTAACTAGTTACTTGCTCCGTTACTGAAATTCAAATGTAACTCGTTACAGGGTTCCGTTGCACAAAATGTAACTCGTTACAGTAACGGCGTTACTTGTAACTCGTTACTTCCCAACCCTGACGTACAGCGACCCTATTGAGAAACCATGAGAGCACAACACAAATTAAGAATCCCTAGAATCGTCACTGGCTGCTGCGAAGGCACTTTCGTCATGTGTGGATTTCGCCCTGTAAGTCTATATATGCCCCATTCTCCAAACCCTAGATTCGCCCCTGCTGGCTGCTGCAACAGTGGTAAAGCATAAACTCGAGGAAATATTCCCCTCGACCGAAAAACTTGAACACCCCTGTTCTAAATGTAATATCTGACACCTTTTAAGGGCTAGGTAATAGCACTGAGTATATATAGACGGAAATATCATATAGCAGATGGAAGTTGATGGAAATTTGTGAGTCCAATTAGAGTACAAGAGTACAAAGTAATTAACTGAAGGCGAGTAGAGGCAATTGCACCAAATCGGGAGTATAAGTGCGTACCGACCCCTGCATACACATCTGTTACACTATGTCACTGGTTTACAGGAAACAACCGTGCCCTTTTCTATGGGGCATAAAATTGGTCAAAATCCACGAAGACAGTAAGGGCAATAAAGGGAACAAGTTACGCAGAAGATTTCAGGTACGGTGTCAGGACTATGTCAACAGGGATTCTTGTGGGACAAGCCCCCCTCCTCAGCTCTGCATAGCGAGTTTCACTCAGACCAACTCTCGGCTAGAACATAAATGCAGGCCCGTAGCCAGAATAACCAATTGGGGGCACATCGGTGTTAGAATTTTACCGGCCTGGGGGAGGGGGTGTCCCCTCCCCTTTGAAAATTTTTGCCTACCTCAAGGACTCTAGATGCAAAATGGTGCGAGATTTTCCATTTTTTCTTCTTATATTTGTATTCCAAAAATGCTGGTCTCGTCATAAAATTTTCCTCCTTCAGTGCAAGACCTTTTATTGAAAAATTTGGGGGACGTGCCCCCCATGTCCCCCCGTGGCTACGTGCCTGCACAAATGTACTTCAAAATTTGCGAAATGCTTCACCTGTTATAGCATTTGTGAGCAACTTCAGTCTGCAAAACATCTCAGTGAAACCACACCTTAGTCAACACTTTTACCCCCCCCCCCCCGATGACTTTCACTGTTTCACATTTATAAAGGCTGATGTTTCTTCAAATGTGACATTCTACATCGAGTTACTGTTTGAACGGAAAAACAACCCTCTTACATTAAGCAACCTGTCCAGCGGCCTGAATAGTGGGAAAAGTATCAAACGGACATAACCTCAACCTGAATATGGCAATAAAGGCAATGAAGTGTGAAGTGTAAAGTGTATTTGTCTAATGTCGAGCTGAAAGTTGGCCACATGTTAAAGAGGCACATTGAGTTGATATTGATAATTTTGTGAGGATTTTGAAGGGCACTACCACATGACAATGCTTATAATTAGCATAATTAGTCAAGTTTTACATCCAACACTTACGCAAAAACCAAAACATCGGAATTTTTGGACCCATGCTTGTAATGGTCATCATATGTGCAATTAATACTAATGTGAAAAGTGACTGGTCACAAAGTTTTGAAAACCGAATTGAATCGTTAATTAATCACTCATGAAAAGTTTATTTGTACGTAGGGTATGGGGATGGTCTTAGTTTGACCAGTTGTCATTAGCACGTGAAGAAAACAATGTCAGGTTTGGAAAAATTTAGTGAATATTACGAACCAAATCAAAGTGCCTCTTTAAAGTATACTGTACGTGAAGGTCTTGGGATATGCACCGAACTAGACAACACCCTATAGATAGTTCTCACGTGACGTCATGGGAGCTTTTCACGTGTATTATTTCAGCCATGTCTGAGAGCAACCCATGCAGGCATGTGTGTACAGGCTTGCCCCCAGACATGGCGGTTGCTAACCTAGCTGTGACGTCACTGATAACTATCTATACGGGAATGTGTTCACATTTATAAATTCATTCAAGTGTTACGAATTCCTCTGGTTCTGTTCGACTGGATAAGCAATCCTCCCTGCTAGGCAACCTGGTTGCGGGCATAAATGCATAGACGACATATATTCACAACTGGATATCGATTGATCTCTCTAGATCTGCGAATGAACTGATTTTCTTCCTACACAGATTAAAAATGTCTTCGAGAAATCTAAGGTGTTCTTTGACTTGGATAAAAAGGAGAAATCGAAATACCGAAGAGGTGACATAATAGCCGATAGTAATTTTGGTTACATCGAATTGGAACAGGAGGGGTGAGGATTCTGTTTTCTTTATTCGTTTCGCGCTCCTCTCAGAGTCTTGTGACAGACTTGTAATAAATCGCATTCGTTTACGCGAAGAGCACAACTTTTTTAAATGAAATATTTCTCTTGAAAGTTCGATGTTTTTGTACGGTTCCTAAACGGTACAACCAGGAGGCGGTAAGAGCCCTGCGGGATGCTATAGAAACGATCTTTTTTAGATATATTTAGATTTTTTTCAATATCGTTGTGAGTATGATATTCGACCCCTTCAGCATTCGTTCTGGTCGGTGGTCACTACATGGGTGTATCAAGATGTTGCTATGTAGGTATGATGTAACAAATTTGCAATACCTTAAGAAGTTATGTTGAAACAAATTTGCAATACACCTTATGAAGGTATGTTGTAACAAATTTGCAATATATCTTATGAAGGTATGTTGTAACAAATTTGCAATATATCTTATGAAGGTATGTTGTAACAAATTTACAGTATACCTTATGAAGGTATGTTGTAACAAATTTCAATACACCTTATGAAGGTATGTTGTCACAAATTTACAATACACCTTATGAAGGTGTGTTGTCACAAATTTGCAATATACCTTATGAAGGTATATGTTGTAACAAATTTGCAATACTTTATGAACCAGCCTAGGATAACAAGAAGGCGAAGTAAGAGGGTTTCATATTACATTTTACTCTTAAAGTGTGGCTACCTAAAGTCAAGAATTGCAAGAATTCATATTTTAGAGGCTGGAAATATATCTCATTCACCCATCCCACTTTTGGATAGCTTAGTCCGTCGATGAGGTACAAAATGGTGAAATTGCGTAATAATTTGTGATGTCCTTGTTGTACAACTCACATTATCTGCTTTTGTTTCCTTTTGAAATTAAAATGTTTATATGACTGACAAAATTATGTTTTCTCGCCTAGCATGTTGTACGGAGAGGACTTCAATTGTGACGTCACCATATAACAGCAAGACACCAACTTCTTCACAAGGTGCAGAAGCGAGATTTAATGGTTCCCAATCGCTTCAAAGCAGCCTTTGACTAATAATTAGTCAAACAGCAAGTTATTCATATAAGACATTGTTTTGTATTACTGAACCTTATATATATATATATATATATATATATATATATATATATATATATATATATATATATATATATATATATATATATACATATCGCCACAGCTGGCCATAACAAACCAAGTGCGCCTACTCAGAGGTCGTGCATTTACCAACCTTTGAACACACAGTTGTGTAGTATGTTCCGGAAGATGGCGGTTATCAAGAAGGTGATGCGTTCAGTGCATTAAGTCTGATAATGCCCATATCTCGCTACATAGCTAGCTTAACGCTCTTTTGACTAGCCTATAGTATAGAGTATATGCATTGACGTCACCAACCTCTTCGCAATAGACTCCGACGTCACGTTCGAGTACAACAATACATATAATGCGTACTATAATAACCTTACCTCAGCGAAGGACGTACTTTGGTTAACTGATGGTCCTGAGACGTCATACGCATATAGTCTAATTGTAAGATCACAACATGCCCCTTTAACTCACTTTAGACAACAAACGTTTCAGAAAGTGCGTTAAAAGAGCAAAGTGCACCATTATCATTTGGAAGTTTATTTATACAGTATGGAACTTGGATTATCTTTAACAGATTGAATCCTGAACGCCGAAAGGATCTAAAGGAAGCGTTTAATTACGAGCCAGCCGAAACGGAGAAGGTAACGTACCACATTAGCTTAATGCCTTCATGCACCCTAGAATAGAACCTAAAATAGCTTTCGATGATTTATAAAGTTGCCCTATATGAGTAAAATATGGGTGTTGGTGTGAGCTGTATATGAAGAACATATAAAAAATAATGGACCTAAATAAACCTTGGGAGGATTTAAGCTGACATTAAACACCGTTTGGGAATTTCATGAATAAAGTGTGGATTTTACTTATACTCTGATCAGGGAGTTCAAAGACTCAGATCTCTGCTCTGATCAAGCCTTATAGCGGGTGCGTTGCCATTTTAAACTTTGTTCCCGGAGTTTGCCATCTTCCATGGTTCTGAATCTGAAAGGTTGTGATAAAGTTACTGCTATACGTAACGCCATAATAGAACAACCCTGTAAGTGTCATTTTGTAGGTAGGATACCAAATCCAGTGACTGAAAACTTTTACAAGGCCGTTGAGACATCGAAACAAGGCAAATGTAGTGTGGAGGTCGATCGGATTTCGTCCTGGTATCGAACTAAAATTTGAAGACAAATAGAGGGCGTCTTCCCAATAGTTCCCAGTGAACGTTTTTCTGTACTGAGTGCAACTAAAGCTAGCCGCACACTAGTGGTGTGCGTGAGTTCTTAAATCTGCCAGTCGCTGTCGAAAACTCAACGCACACTACACGACCCGACGATCGAGTTGAGTTGCGGTGTGTGCAAAGTCGTGTAGTGTGCGGCTAGCTTAATACTAGATCTTGACAATGCTTCTCGAACGATCACGCTTTCTTCTGCGTCTTCAATGGATAAAGATAGCCCAAGCCGGCTTACCCCACCGAGCTGACTATGCTTGCTCAGCCCAAAACATGACTGCGTTACTGGAGTTTGCCCGGCGTAAAGCCTGCTAAGCAACAACCAACGCTGCATTTCTTACCATGTTTGTGGTTAAAAATCAAATGAAGTTCACTGAGTTTACTAGAACCGCTTCCGAAATCTGCTGCTAGTTGCATGGTATGAACACTTCGGATCTAAATTAATTAATCGCCAGTCGCTCACTCACTGTGTCTTACATGAGTGGAGGTATACTTAGGCCTATATACATCCATGGGAAGCCTCTGTAATTGAAACTGAAGTGAAAAATGTTAGGGGGTTTGTCCCTGAGCCCCAAACCTCCACCCCTAGCGACTACAGGAATGGCGAACAGGAGAAAAAATCTCAAGAACGGGGAGTTTTCATCATTAGAGGGCCCTTAGCAAATCGAAGTGACCAATCCACCTCGCAAAGAAACACGAGAACCTCGACGTATGCGGGGCTTGTGAACATCTCCCGATATCCCTACTGGCCAATTCTCCTCTAAATCATTAGGAAAGGGTCCGTGGGCGCAATCAAATGGGATCTTTTCATCATTTAGACACTTTTAAAGAAATGTAGCTTTAATGTAGTCTTGACATGGTAGAGGGTCCGTAATAGCTCTATGATCTAAGCATGCTGGTGGAGTTCAGTTCTTATATGCAGTTCTCAGTCGAGAAGGTAATAATTGTAGCTATCATATTCTCAACCCAAAGTGAACTTGAGGCAAGTACGTGTGGCATTAAAACTTCACATAAATCATTACTGCTTCTTTTCTTTAAACTTTACAACCAATCTGCCCCTCCACAATATCATTACTCCGTCAATAATTTCTTTACAGGAGGGGAAGTTTGCAAACTTAACACCCCACACTGAAGACACATATCCCTATCCATTTCAAGCTCAAAACAACAGATTGAAAAGAAAAGAGAAAACAAAGTATGTCCATTGCCAATCAAAAGGCGATTTTCCATACAGCAGTTACAAAGGATTTCGGGAAAGAGTTTTGGTATGCGTCAATTTTGCCCATGACAAAATGTCATTGACAGTAGCTACGACTATACCAAACCTCTATCCCACAATCCTTTGTAAGTGGTATTTGGAAAATGGTCTATGTAATAAGGAAATGACATCACTTCAGCTCAGTTGCTTCAAGCTCCCTGTGAGTATGCGCACTAAGTAGCTTCATCCGTTAATATTTCGAGAACCACACATCGAAATCGAATGAAAACTTCATCAAAATGCGCTGCCTTACTTCCTCTGCAACAAATCAGATATGAAGTTTTCTTTGAACCCTCATATTATGTTGCTCATGTGTACTTATCCCTTCATTGTTCAAAATATCATCCTCTTACATCTCTCTCCTACCTCTCAGATTCCCAACGAACTCGCAGGAAAACCTAAGTTGAATGATATGATGGAAGCGTTGAGAACATTTTTCGAATACGGCAAGTCGATTCACGATCGCTTGTTGGAGATCATTGCTAAAGGACTTAACTTTGAAGTAAGTCGTTTATGGTTACTACTTGAAGCCAATGAAAACAAGCTAAGAGTGTTGACATTAACGACAGGGGTGGCGCCAACGGGGGGGGGGGAGGCTATGGCCCCTCGTCGGGGAAGGCTGCCCCCCTCGTCGGGGCAATTTTCCAATTTCATCGGGAAGCCTTACAAAGCGTACGATAAATATGTAATCCAAACGACAGTCAGTCGCCTCAACGATCCGCTTGATTTTGCCCTTAAGAAATGCAGATTTTTCAACAAAACCAAACATTTCCAATTTTCCTTAACAAAACCCAAACTTTTTAAATTCCTCCACTAAAACCCTCAGATTTTCAATTTTATTTTAATAGAAGTGAAAATTTTACGTTCAACATCCTTTCGGCAACCTGTCACCTTTTTCGGGGCTTCGGGTTGCAGGCCCCCTGTCGGGCAAGTCCTGGCGCCACCCCTTTTTTGCTACGGACGGTTATGCGTGCAATGCTAAACATTTAAACTGTAGGCTATGTTTTTGTTAGGTCAATCGAAGTCTAGTGAAAGAACTGTGTCAAAATTAAGCTTAATTACGTTGCTCACACCGCATGAACGCAGTTACTGTATGCCTAATAACGTTTATAACATAATGCCAGTACTTACAGGTCTCTGCATAATTAATTAAGTTTTCTGTTGTTTAATCTCACCTCACACAGTACAAAATTTTCCCAGCTAAATTAACTTCTACTACCTACTCCAGAAATTTGTCTTTAGCACCCCACAGACAAAGCTAGAGTAACCTGCACTGAGTTTATATTTCTGAAGGACGTGTCCACTAAAGATGTTCACATACCCCCAACCCGAGACTAAACCGACACCACCCCACATCGGAGTCTGTTTAGGGTGGTCTTGGTGATTTCGGACCGACGGTTGGTTGGTCAGACCTGCCATGAAGCCGATATCATTTCGGTTTCGGTTAGTCTGTCTTTGGCCCAACCCGAGAAAAACCGGCAAACCTTTACGTTTCAATTGGTGTAATTTTAATGCCTTTTTTCCAAGGCAAATTTACCATTCCTCACTGAACAAAAGTGCTTAAACCGTGTAGGTTATTGTATCTGTGTATCGGAGTGAACGCTATTTGATGTCCATGTAAATACCCCGATTATTTCTAGAGTATTTGTTCTTTTTAATTTGCGTACCATAAAGAAGCTCATATCAGCTATAGACCCTCTTCTTCCTCCATGAAAGCTTGTCTTGGGTGTTTTTCGGGTTGGTCCCGGGTGGTCTGAGAGCTTCGTCGGTTTGGGCAGTTTGACTAACCCTCAAAACGATGGCGGTTTGGTCTCGGGTGGGCTGAGCACGATGCTTCGTCTGTTTTGGTTAGCCCTGGATGTGTCCAAACCGCTGATTGGGCGGTTAAGGTATCAAAATCCAGACCAACCAACACCTTTAGTGTCCACTCTCGACTGTGTGTAAGAGCTGTTTACTATACATTGAATACACCACTGATCTGCGCAAGTTATCATTAACCAACCAGAGTGACGTGATTGTTTGAGTTCATGTCAACCAAAGTACACTAACCAATTGTAAATAGAGATTTATATTCCAAAATATATATTGGGTTGATGCAAAAGCCACTTTAATCAAAATTAAATTTTCATATGCTGATTCACACAGGATACACAGTATTTCGTCAAGAGACACAAATCTATCGGAGAAGAGAATAATGTTACGATGGTACGTTCCTTATACTATCCACCAATCAGAAACAAGGATGTAAAAAAGAATCAGATTCGATGTGGAGAACACGTCGACTATGGCTGTGTTGCGCTACTCATTCAAAACAATGAGGGTCTGGAGGTAAGATGATAATGCTATCGTCCTGTTTTGAGACCAGAAATGTTGACAGAGATGAAAATCTCCGAATAAAAATGTGTTTGCTGGCGGATAGTGTTACTCCTTGCTGTTACAGAAACACTTTACAAAGCAAGAAAGTGATGAAGAAACTAACATTAACATTTATATTTACATACTGTTACGGCTTGTGGTCGCAAGTCAAACCAATAACAGCGAAAGATCACAGAAGAACGAGATTAAAATTCAACAACTTAATGATTATTTACAATCTCCTTATCTCACTTAAATTTACAGTAATTAATTAGACTTACTCACAATCCTTTAATTAATATTTGCCTGGTCTGGTCCAAGGGCTGGTAGTGCATGCACGTTGACGATGGTACAGTAGTAGACCTGCAGCGTGCTGTAGCGTAGGAACTGGTTCCACGAGCGAATAACGACAAGGCTAGCGATGATGGACGATAACAATCTCAATACACAGCGTAGAAACGGCGTAAGGCAATTTGTCACAGGTGTGAATTGTCAGTGGCTGGCCTCATATGATTCGGTCAATAAACGGACAGCAGAGTAACGTCTGGACTCGATGGTGTCTCTCTCCGCCACAACAACTGTTGAACTGCCTTTTATATGCTAGGCTTTTATTCGAGAACTCTCCAGAATTTAACAGAAACTTCTAGTGTACACAGTCCAGCAATTACGAGAACGTTCCTTAATGCACGGTAGTAAACAGTGTAGAAGTGTCGTCAGGCCGCGTAAACAGTTCTCTCTTCTAGACAATTCTAGAAAGGCTGCGTTGAAGTTGGACGTCTCTGGAACTTTCCATTCGCTCGTCGATGGATTCAATCCGGTGTTCCTGACGGGTCGTCTTGTAACACTCCCCCCCTTGAAAAAGTTTTGGACGTCTCGGACAAAACTTAAGTTACAATATTTACAATGTATAATGTTACAGTAATAACTACAGTATGTATATTATGTAGTCCAATATTCAATGGAAGGTATAATCATAACATACAACTTGTCTTGCAAGGTGATGATAATACATGAATACAGCAACATCATCAATACACATTGTGCCATAGTTAACACAAAATTTCAAAACTTACAGTGATATCTTCAACATACTGCATCAAATCAAATTCTTGACAAAGAGTCTGGTACAACATTGTCTTTCCCTTTAATATGCTTAATATCTACATTATATGATTGCAGAAATAAACTCCACCTCATCAATCTTTGATTCTTATTCTTCATCTTAGATAAAAATGTCAAAGGGTTATGATCAGTGTATACAGTGATAGGGAAACTAGTAGTTCCCAAATAAACATCAAAGTGTTTGAAGACCAAGTATCAAAAGCTAATGTCTCTTTTTCAATTGTTGGAATAATTCTTCTGGTGTTTGTCAAATTTCTTAGAATAATAACAAACAGGGTGATCAACACCATGCTCATCAGCTTAAAGCAAAACTGCTCCTATGCCATTGTCACTGGCATCTACTGCCAACTTAAATTGCTTCTCAAAATCTGGAGCAATCAACACTGGTGAACTCATTAGTGCCTTTTTCAATGATTCAAATGCTGCTTGGCAATTATCCGTCCAATTAAACTTTTCATTCTTCTTTAACAATTTTGTCAGTGGTGCAGCAATGTCAGAGAAATTCGGACAAAAACGTCTGTAGTAACCAGCCATGCCTAGGAAGCGCATGAGCTGCCTTTTATCAGTTGGGGCAGGGAATTTGTCAATGCCCTCAACTTTGGCCTTAATTGGTCTAACTTTGCTCTGACCAACCACATGCCCTAAGTACACCACATGGGCACAAGCAATCTCACTTTTGACCAAATTGACAGTCAAATTAGCTTTGGCAAGTTTGTCAAATAATGCCTTAACATGTTGTACATGTTCATCCCACGAGTTGCTGTACACAATAAGGTCATCAACATATACTTCACAATTCTTTAAATCTGACGTAAGGTTATTTACTAAGCGTTTAAAGGTCATTTGTGAATTTTTCATACCAAACGGCATAACCTTATACTGAAATAACCCATCCGGCGTCACGAATGCCGAGATTTTCCGAGCCCTCTCAGTGAGTGGTATCTCCCAGTACCCCTTTAGTAAGTCAAACTTTGACACATACGTAGCTTTCCCAATCCTATCAATACAATCATCGATACGGGGTATCGGATAGGAATCCGTTTTTGTGACCACATTCACCTTTCGGTAATCAGTACAAAATCTGTACCCACCGTCTGGCTTGGGGACCAATATACAAGGGGAAGACCATTCACTATTACTAGGTTCTATAATGTCATGGTCCAACATGTAACGAACCTCATCCCTGAGATGATGTCGTTTTCTAGGGTTAACTCGGTAAGGATACTGCTTGATTGGTGTGGCATCTCCCACATCAATGTCATGTTCAATCAAATTTGTCCTAGTAGGATCATCTGAGAACAAGCATGCATATTCATAGATTAATGATTTCATTTCTGACTTTTCTTTGTGATCCAGATGACTTAATTTCTGGTCAAGATTTTTCAACACATCAGAATTTTGTAACTTAATACACATGTCAGGAACATTATTAGCCTTGATCTCATCATTACTGAGTTCATGATCAGCATTGATAATACACACTTGATCACCTGTATCATTAGTGTTACTATTTACATCATGTACACTTTCATCCTTAGAAATGTCACAATCTTCTCTTTCATAATATCTCTTCATCATATTAACATGACATACTCTTTTAGATTTACGCTTGTCAGGTGTCAAAATGACGTAATCTGTGTCACTAACTTTTCTCTCAATGACATAAGGTCCTTGAAAGCGAGCTTGAAGTGGCTGACCAGAAACAGGCAAAAACACTAGCACCTCATCACCAGGCTTAAACTCTCTTTTCACAGTGGTCTTGTCCATACCCACGCTTTCATTTTCTTCTGAGAGTGTCTCAGATTTTCCTGAGCAAGTTCACATGCTCCATGAAGGACGATCTTTAAAGCGGGATACATAATCAAGTAGATGTATGTCTTCACCTGGATCTGATAAACCACTTCTCCTTTAAACAATTTCAATGGTCCACGAACTGTGTGTCCAAAGACAAGTTCAAATGGACTGAACCCAAGTGACTCTTGTATAGATTCCCTGGCAGCAAACATTACAAATGGAATGCCTTCATCCCAATCTCTCTCATTATCATGACAATATGTCTTTAACATATTCTTCATGTTTGGTGAAACCTTTCTAAAGCCCCTTGGCTTTCCGGATGATAAGCCGAAGACTAATTTGGTCTATGCCTAACTCATACAACATCTGCTGGAATACAGTTGACATGAAATTAGACCCTTGATCTGATGGATCTCTTTTGGCAACCAAACAATGTGAAAAATTTAAGTAAAGCTTGTAAGACTGTCCGAGCCTTAATATTCCTCAGAGGTATTGCCTCTGGAAACCTTGTAGAAGCACACATAATGGTTAATATATACTGATGCCCTGCCCTACTCTTAGGTAGGGGACCTACACAATCAATGATGACTCTACTAAACGACTGGCTCTTCAAAAGCAGAATTGGCTTTAAGGGTGCAGCCGGAATATTCTGATTCGGCCTTCCCAACCATTTGACATGAGTGACAGGTCTTACCAAAATTTGGGCCACATCAACTTTTAAGTTTTGGCCAATAAAAGTTGATTTAGAATTCTGTGGTAAGTCTTATTGACTCCTAGTGCCCTGCAAAATGGCATTTCATGAGCAATAGTCAGTATTTCCCTTTCTATAAGTCCTAGGTACCACAATTTTGATGGTAAATTCTCCACTCTTCATCTTAATCAGTGCATCAGGTGGTCGCCATTTTTACGCATCAAAATATTGTTTTTCAAATAAAAGCAGATCTGGGACGTCCTTTCGGTTCATCCTCGAGTGAGTGCACCGTAGCCTATTAATGGCTGAAGCTCTTTCATCATAGTTTGTTGTTGACTTTGGACTGACAACTGTTCTCTGTGGAGTGGTGTCCAGACATTTTTGATTTTTCCTGTTTCTATAACCCCCTCACTATGGTGTGGGGCCCAGGAGAACTCACAATCCATGACTATTCATTATAGATTAGTCATAAAAGATTGGCTGAGATCTAATACCAAGAATCTTCACTTTCATGAACATTTTTACTAGAATCTTTTCCAGACTCTGACTCCCTCTTTTGGGAGTGTTGTTTCCTTTTTAGAACTAATTCCTCAATTTTAGAGGTGGATGATTAAGTTTTATCATCCCTTATTTTTCAGAAAATCATACCCTCATTTTTTAGAGAGTGATGTTCAAGATTATACATCCTTTTTACATGATTCCCTACCTTGTTCCACTTTTTGGGAACTGTATCCTCACTTTTGGAGGGTGGATGTTTAAGATTATCATCCACAGCGAGCTTTTTGTGACATAGCTCTTAGTGACAGCACAGGCAGGGAATAAATTTTGTTTGGAAATTCTCCTTTCTAATTGCTCTGTGTTGGTTATAGTCACATGGTTTATCTTGTCCAAAATTGCAATGTGGCTGCTACTACCTTTCCACCAGCTATGTCCATTGACCTAAGCAACAGAGATAACCCCCTTTACAGGTAGAGTAGGTCTGACCCCTACTATGAACCGACCCAGAAAACTAAATCTGACTTCAAATTAATTTTGTGGAGAGAGGACAGAAATAAAATCCACACTCAACCCCTGGAATTATGTACATTTTGCCCCTGTGGAAGTAGAGTCCCGATAATGGCAAATACTCCATCAAGAAGTCAAAGACTGAGTTGCGCCTGTTATCACAGCAAAATTCCTAATTTTGACGGGTGGATGAGCTGAATTCCCATCTAGGGAAATAAAACCCTCAGACACAAATGGAAGGTATTCTTCCTTAATTTTGTCTTTAGAATTAGGCCGTAAAGTCACGACTACCTCAGAAAGAATTCCTCTGCATTGGCTAAGGCATTGGAGGCTGTTTCAGTCTCCTTTAATTTTTGCCAATGTGAAGCAATTTTGCCATTTGTGTGGCCCTTTTTGTGGACAGAAACCACAACTTTATGTCTTTAAAGCAGCATCTTTTGTTTGAGCTGACGCTGGTCGTTTCTTTTGACGACTTGACTCTGGTTGTTTTTTTAACCAGAATTTGTTGGAGAGATAGAACCAGACTGAGATCACACTGTTACTTGTTGTGCGCACTACTATTACTACTGTTGCCATATATTTCTTATTTGGCCTATTAAACTGACCTCTTGTTTTTGGAGTCTGACCTACTTTACGCCAAACTTTATGGGGTAAGTGCATACTGATCAGCCAAATTTGCAAACTTCCTTCAAGTTGTCAGCCTTTATTTTCCTCAAGGTGAGTCTTAATGTCATCATTCCACACCGTTTGAATTCCTCGACGCGAGCATCAGTTGTCCCTTAAAGTGGTCAAATGTGGAGACCTTTTTGGAAGCACACCCATCTGTCGAAATGCCTTTCTGTTTTGATAAGCAAACTCTACGTATGTTTTGTGGTATCCGCCTTAACGTACTTTCTAATTTTTGGCGATAGCTTCAGGCACCAATTTCATAGGCTTGTAATATGGCCTTTTTAAACCTTATCATAATCCATGCATGACCTCTATTGACAGAGCGGAATACACTTCTGAGCCTTGCCCTGTGAAATTACTCCTGGATGAGTATGGACCATTTATCTCTGGCCACTTTAGTTGACTCACCCAGCTTTTTCGAAATGAGTTTAAAGAATTTCTCCACAGTATCCTCCTGAAATTTGGGACAAATTTTACGTGCTTAGAAACATCGAATATCCCCCAGTAATCCAAGCCTTTTTAGGGTCTGAGCTTTTATGACCCCTAACTCTAGTTGCGTCAACCTAAATTCATGTTTCTCATTGCCTCTTTTTCCACTTTGCATTTGCATTTTGCATTTCTCTTTCCTCTTTTTTCCTTTTGCATTTGCATTTGCATTTCTCTTCTATCTTTCCCTTTCTCTTTCCATTCTTTTAATCTAATCTCCTTATTCATTTCTATTCACGCCTTGTCATTCAAATGTTTTGTCAGTAGTTGGCACCAGTGATAGCTGTTTCCAATACTGTAAATAGGCTAGGATACTTTTCATCACTAGATATTCTGAACATATCTTTAATCTCGTCTTACAAGGGGGGGGGGGATTAAAAGGCTGAATTCAACGCCATATGTTTTGCGACCTTTACATCTCAGACTTCTTTAATGAATTCTAGTTCCTCGACTGGGACTAGCCACGAATTTTATCTAAGTTTGAATGGCATGTTGAATGTATCACCTTCACAAACAAATAATTAGTCTGAGCCAACACATTTCTTAACGATTCCCAAAGAATTTCTTTTCTCGAATTTTCTAGTATTTTTCGTTCCCGATGTTAGGCCACAAATTCTGGTATCGGCTTGTGGTCGCAAGTCAACCAATAACAGCGAAAGATCACAGCGACGATATAAAATTCAACAACTTAATGATTATTTTACTCTCTTATCTCACTTAATTTACAGTAATTATTAGCTTACTCACAATCCTTTAATTAATATTTGCCTGTTCCTGGTCCAAGGGCTGTAGTGCCATGCACGTTGACGATGGTACATGTAGTAGACCCGGCAGGCGTGGCATGTAGTCGTGTAGGGAATGGTTCCACGAGCGAATAACGACAAGGCTATCGATGATGGACGATAACATCTCAATACACAGCGTAGAAACGGCGTAAGGCAATTTGTCACAGTGTGAATTGTCAGTGGCTGGCCCTCATATGATTCGGTTCATAAACGGAACAGCAGAGTAACGTCTGGAACTCGATGGTGTCTCTCTCCGCCACAACAACTGTTTGAACTGCCTTTTATCTGCTAGGCTTTTTATTCGAGACTCTCCGACGTTCACAGAAACTTCTAGTGTACAGTCCCATTACGAGAACGTTCCTTAATTCAACTGTAGTTAAACAGTGTAAGCAGTGGTCGTCAGGCTCCCCACCCCCCCCCCCCCCCACCCCCCCCCCCCCCCACCCCCCCCCCCCCCCACCCCCCCCCCCCCCCACCCCCCCCCCCCCCCACCCCCCCCCCCCCCCACCCCCCCCCCCCCCCACCCCCCCCCCCCCCCACCCCCCCCCCCCCCCACCCCCCCCCCCCCCCACCCCCCCCCCCCCCCACCCCCCCCCCCCCCCACCCCCCCCCCCCCCCACCCCCCCCCCCCCCCACCCCCCCCCCCCCCCACCCCCCCCCCCCCCCACCCCCCCCCCCCCCCACCCCCCCCCCCCCCCACCCCCCCCCCCCCCCACCCCCCCCCCCCCCCACCCCCCCCCCCCCCCACCCCCCCCCCCCCCCACCCCCCCCCCCCCCCACCCCCCCCCCCCCCCACCCCCCCCCCCCCCCACCCCCCCCCCCCCCCACCCCCCCCCCCCCCCACCCCCCCCCCCCCCCACCCCCCCCCCCCACCACCCCCCCCCCCCATCGGATCAGGCCGCACCGTACACTATACACGAACCCGACTGCCACCTGCAAACTCATGATTGTTCGATCTCGGTCTCGCAAAAAAATGGCAGGTATCACGAACAAAATCGTTGCGTATACGTCGGCGTTTATTGTTGCTTTAGTGCTTTACCCGTGCTTTAATGAAGACTTTGACAGTGAAATTAAGCCGAAAAGAGTGGTAGGGCAGTATAAAGAGGCGTCATGAAGATATGGTACTGACTGTCAAAGCTCCAGTAATTTCATCTCTTGTTCTTCTGTCCACATGAGAGCTGCCATTTTGTTTTCTGCTGTTTTTCTGCCGTACTGAGTATAGCCTGGGCAAGGGTGCGCACAGTAAGTGCAAGCACTTCGACAGCATGTACTAGTACCACCAATCTACATGGGCAGTATTTGACACCCTAGTATTTCCTGCGGTTTACCACCTTGTTGTATGTAGGCCCTTAGAACACAATGGAAGTGTCCAAGTTAATCCCTTAAAAGCCTTCATAATAAGTGGGCTGATTACCACAGTGCTGTATCTGCGTTCGTACGTAGTAAGTACCACGACCTACGAACGTGATAATTATTAAGTACGTACGTGATAATTATCACGTACGTACGTAATAATATCACGTACGTACGTAATAATTATTACGTACGTACGTAATAAAAAAAATTTTTACCATGTCCTATCTAGAGCTTCGTACGATTATGACCCAGTTTCCGAAGACTTTCACTTCCTTCCCTGCTTACGACTATGCTACCCGCCTTTATCAAGAAGTTCTGGATCCCGACCACGTGCTTCTGAGCTTGAAGTGTTTTTCTGCGGAACACGAACAGATCCTTACTTGTACATGAACCAACCTAAATCCTTCTATTTGGTTACAACTATTCCGACATAATTGCTGAGTACAACTTCTTGTGTTACCAATTCGTTTATTACTCCTTGAGAATACATTAATTTTAGAGAGTTTCCACAAAATGTTTAATTTAGGATATTTTGCTAAGAGATCCTTTATGTGCATTGAATTATTTTGCTGCATATATAGGCAAATGGTCAAAGAAATCATGGCGAGTGAGGGGCATGGGGAGTTGTTTGAGATTGTCACATAATAGCCCTAGCTATCAGGGAGGATACTACACTAAAATTAGTTTCTCTGGTGCAGCGTACTCGCTACCTAGCAAAGACATCATCGCTGCAATATTATCATAAATTAAACCAATAACTCATGCATATGCAACTAATGAACCACAGCCAACCAGCATGACAGGTCTGCCAGACAACTGTTTCACACGAAATCTCTGACAGTTGAGATATCCGGCCGGGCCGTTTTGGTTAGCTTTGAGGTCTCAATATTACCAGGGACTTGCTACATGATAAAATACCTCTAAAAATGTTATTGCAGCCTCCGCAGTTTTTCTGTAGTCAAGTCTGTCTATCGTCCTTAGTTTTTGCAAATAAACTACAATTATTCCTACCTGCACTTTTCAATTAAAGGCTAATGTTAAATTTTATACCTCTTGTTTACTTTCCTTGCTGTTTCGAGGTGTGAAATTGATGTCGGTAAGTATTTACCCACCACCCAATCCAACGCAAATTGCAATAGCATCGGGACTGCCTACGGAGACCTCTTTTAGACATTCCCGACCCTCTCATCAAACTCATGCAGGCAGGTAAAAATAAAGAATGGTCCTGCCTGATTAAAACGTACTTGCTGGTATCTGTACCTTGGTCGTTGGTCCCTCTGTTATGTAATTTTTCATTTCCCTTCAAGAGAAAAAAGAGATGGAGGACGAGGGGGGTAGAAGATGAAATGGTTTTAAGAGAGCATTTATGGCGAGAAAGCACAATCATGATCTCATCGCATTCGTTACATTAAGTATCGGGGAACTTATCTCTAAAAAAAATAAGAAAGTTAAACAACAAAGTAAACAGCTCTGGTTTGCTCCTGGCCGTTTCACCGTGTACCAGATCTGACAAAACAGGTGGGTCGCTCAATAAAAGTGAGGGCGCTCATAAGCAAAGAAAGTTCCCCTTTGCTTTTTCGTAAGTATTTACTGTGTGCAATAATTTCATCTGAGGGACATAGTATGCTAAAAGTTTCTAAAAGAGAAGCTGCCGTGGGTGGCTGTGTGCACTGCGATGTAAAAAGTCAGTTTCAAATATTTGTTAAGTCCACACCTACTACAGTTCAATAGAAGCTGTTCAGAAACATGTAAAATATTTTATCAAATTGAATTAAAAAAATTAGGGCACGGGGAAAATACCCACAAGCCACTCTACCCGTATACGACGCCACTGAAATTTTCACCACATCAGGAGAGTAATCATTGTAAAATGGCAGATAGCACGTGTTTCTACCTGAAACTCAACTCCGGAACAAACAACAACAACAACAACGACAACAATTTTTCCTCTTCACAATGCTAACGCCTCCCTCGAACATTCTGTGCTCGGCCTCTATGGCGATATTTTGCAAAAAATCATTGTGAAACGGCGAAGAGCCATGGATGTCCTTGCCCTCCTCTCATGATGATCTAACGTTACCTTGTCGCCCGTTCTGACGATTAAAAGGCACCTTGGATCCTGGTGTGCCACTGTTATTCTCATGCGCGTAGATCCCGGGGGATAGGGGGATATATCCCCCAACATTTGACAAGGGGGATGGCCCATCATCCCCCCCCCCCAATGTAACAGTCTACAAATACGTGTATGATGGAAAGTAAATTTTGTTCTTCATTTTCGTAAGAAATTTTTGAATCTCTGCTTCATTTTCTATCACAAATGTTTCTCAAACTAACAGAATTTTAGCAATTCCTTCGCAAACTATCAAATTTTCGCGCGCTTCGCGCGCTTCATACCTTACGTCAGTGTTATTCTTATCATCAATATCTTCCGATTGCAACTTTCGGAGAAGCACAACAGCAAATAGTTGAAAGTTTTCGAATTAACAGGTAAAAGACTGGCTTATGGCAGTGGCATGTAGGTTTGTTAGGCTATTGAAAGTGTCTCGATGCGGAGCCAGATATGCAGGTGTTGTCATGGAAATCTTATTCAATGAAAAATCTCGGTGCGCTTCTCGTGCATTCGTCACCCTTTGCACTCTATGTCATGACCATTATTAAGGTAATACATGAAACTATTCTGATCACAACACTTTCCGAAGAACAGAAATACATCTCCAAGCATCTGTGGGGACCTCGCATCAATATGGGATCTTTCAATCTAATATGTAGCATGATGTGGAAGGTTGAAAGTACATATCTGCCGTTATACATTTTTCAAATATTTTTACCGAGCGCATCGCTCGCAGCCATTATCGATATACATGGTGATGGTTAATACACTTACGACGAAAACAGCATTCTGATATGCGCTTATTAGTCCTTCACCCCTTTTGCTACACCTATCAGGGAGGTCTAATATCACCTCCCTGCACCTATACTCTCCCTCGCTCCCATTCCCCATTGCTGGAAGCTGTTCGTCTGGATTTTCGTTCAAAATTAGTAAAAAAACGAAAGTTGTAAAGTGTTCGGCGCTATTATCTATCATTTGGTTAGAGTTAGATCTAGGTTACATGAAGTTTTACGGCTCATTTGGATGTCAGGTAGTACGCATTATGTCATTACCCACATTAAATATGATTAATGCAGAGCTTCCCTGAGGTCCTATACAGGTATCTGCTAGCCTTAGATGCCCTTTCATAGTGCACAATGAAGGACAGGAAATATTTCTTAAAAGTCCAAGAATGTTTCTGTGGACTCCACGCACCTGTTTTTGTGTAAGAACTTTCCCCAAATGAAAAGCAGTAAAATAGACAAAGGGAAGGAGGCTTCAGGAGGTTTGTTAACAACGTATCTTTCTCTAAATTGACAACATGTTTTCCTCTTTTACCTTACCAAAAATTAGCATTCACTAAATTATGGACATTTTCTCGCCATATATGATCAGGTCCAAAACATCCCTAAGATAGCACCATTTTGCGTCTAAAAGACCTTAAATTAACGAAAATTTCTAACATCTTTATGTAGTGACAAACGAAAGATCAAAACTTCACCCCTTTTGCTGCACCTATCAGGGAGGTCTAATATCACCTCCCTGCACCTATACTCTCCCTCGCTCCCATTCCCCATTGCTGGAAGCTGTTCGTCTGGATTTTCGTTCAAAATTAGTAAAGATACGACAGTTGTTAAGTGTTCGGCACTATTATCTATCATTTGGTTAGAGTTAGATCTAGGTTACATGAAGTTTTACGGCTCATTTGGATGTCAGGTAGTACGCATTATGTCATTGCCCACATTAAATATGATTAATGCAGAGCTTCCCTGAGGTCCTATACAGGTATCTGCTAGCCTTAGATGCCCTTTCATAGTGCACAATGAAGGACAGGAAATATTTCTTAAAAGTCCAAGAATGTTTCTGTGGACTCCACGCACCTGTTTTTGTGTAAGAACTTTCCCCAAATGAAAAGCAGTAAAATAGACAAAGGGAAGGAGGCTTCAGGAGGTTTGTTAACAACGTATCTTTCTCTAAATTGACAACATGTTTTCCTCTTTTACCTTACCAAAAATTAGCATTCACTAAATTATGGACATTTTCTCGCCATATATGATCAGGTCCAAAACATCCCTAAGATAGCACCATTTTGCGTCTAAAAGACCTTAAATTAACGAAAATTTCTAACATCTTTATGTAGTGACAAACGAAAGATCAAAACTTCACCCCTTTTGCTGCACCTATCAGGGAGGTCTAATATCACCTCCCTGCACCTATACTCTCCCTCGCTCCCATTCCCCATTGCTGGAAGCTGTTCGTCTGGATTTTCGTTCAAAATTAGTAAAGATACGACAGTTGTTAAGTGTTCGGCACTATTATCTATCATTTGGTTAGAGTTAGATCTAGGTTACATGAAGTTTTACGGCTCATTTGGATGTCAGGTAGTACGCATTATGTCATTGCCCACATTAAATATGATGAATGCAGAGCTTCCATGAGGTCCTATACAGGTATCTGCTAGCCTTAGATGCCCTTTCATAGTGCACAATGAAGGACAGGAAATATTTCTTAAAAGTCCAAGAATGTTTCTGTGGACTCCACGCAACTGTTTTTGTGTAAGAACTTTCCCCAAATGAAAAGCAGTAAAATAGACAAAGGAAAGGAGGCTTCAGGAGGTTTGTTAACAACGTATCTTTCTCTAAATTGACAACTGTTACGGCTTGTGGTCGTGAGTCAAACCAATAACAGCGAAAGATCACAGAAGAACGAGATTAAAATTCAACAACTTAATGATTATTTACAATCTCCTTATCTTACTTAAATTTACAATAATTAATTAGATTTACTCACAATCCTTTACTTAATATTTGCCTGGTCTGGTCCAAGGGCTGGTAGTGCATGCACGTTGACGATGGCACAGTGGTAGACCTGAAGCGTGCTGTAGCGTAGGAAATGGTTCCACGAGCGAATAACGACAAGGCTAGCGATGATGGATGATAACAATCTCAAATTCTCAATACACAGTGTAGAAACGGCGTAAGGCAATTTGTCACAAGTGTGAATTGTCAGTGGCTGGCCTCATATGATTCGGTCAATAAACGGACAGCAGAATAACGTCTGGACTCGATGGTGTCTCTCCACGTTAACAGTTGTTGAACTGCCTTTTATATGCTAGGCTTTTATTCGAGAACTCTCCAGAATTTAACAGAAACTTCTAGTGTACACAGTCCAGTAATTACGAGAACGTTCCTTAATAGAAACTTCTAGAACACACAGTAGTTGAATAACGATAATTGCAGCTTCTTCAAAGTGTTGCCAGGTCGCTGCTATAATTGGGACATAACGTAAACAGTTCTCACTTCTAGACAGTTCTAGAAAGGCTGCGTTGAAGTTGAATTCTCTGGAACTTTCCATTCGCTCGTCGATGGATTCAATCCGGTGTTCCTGACGGGTCGTCTTGCAACACTCCCCCCCCCCCTTGAAAAAGTTTTGGACGTCTCGGACAAAACTTAAGTTACAATATTTACAATGTATAACTTTACAGTAATAACTACAGTATGTATATTATGTAGTCCAATATTCAATGGAAGGTACAATTATAACATATAATTTGTCTTGCAAGGTGATGATTCATGAATACAGTAACATCATCAATACACAGTGTGCCATAGTTAACACAAAATTTCAAAACTTACAGTGATATCTTCAACATACTGCATCAAATCACATTCTTGACAAAGAGTCTGGTACAACATTGTCTTTCCCTTTAATGTGCTTAATATCTACATTATATGATTGCAGAAATAAACTCCACCTCATCAATCTTTGATTTTTGTTCTTCATCTTAGATAAAAATGTCAAAGGGTTATGATCAGTGTATACAGTGATAGGGAAACTAGTAGTTCCCAAATAAACATCAAAGTGTTGAAGACCAAGTATCAAAGCTAATGTCTCTTTTTCAATTGTTGAATAATTCTTCTGGTGTTTGTCAAATTTCTTAGAATAATAACAAACAGGGTGATCAACACCATGCTCATCAGCTTGAAGCAAAACTGCTCCTATGCCATTGTTACTGGCATCTACTGCCAACTTAAATTGTTTTTCAAAATCTGGAGCAATCAACACTGGTGAACTCATTAGTGCCTTTTTCAATAATTCAAATGCTGCTTGGCAATTATCCGTCCAATCAAACTTTTCATTTTTCTTTAACAATTTTGTCAATGGTGCAGCAATGTCAGAGAAATTCGGACAAAAACGTCTGTAGTAACCAACCATGCCTAGGAAGCGCATGAGCTGCCTTTTATCAGTTGGGGCAGGGAATTTGTCAATGCCCTCAACTTTAGCCTTAATTGGTCTAACTTTACCCTGACCAACCACATGCCCTAAGTACACCACATGGGCACAAGCAATCTCACTTTTGACCAAATTGACAGTCAAATTAGCTTTGGCAAGCTTGTCAAATAATGCCTTAACATGTTGTACATGTTCATCCCACGAGTTGCTGTACACAATAAGGTCATCAACATATACTTCACAATTTTCTAAATTTGACGTAAGATTATTTACTAAGGGCTGAAACGTCATCGGTGAGTTTTTCATACCAAACGGCATAACCTTATACTGAAATAACCCATCTGGCGTCACGAATGCCGAGATTTTCCGAGCCCTCTCAGTGAGTGGTATCTCCCAGTACCCCTTTAGTAAGTCAAACTTTGACACATACGTACTTTCCCAATCCTATCAATGCAATCATCGATACGGGGTATCGGATAGGAATCCGTTCTTGTGACTGCATTCACCTTTCGGTAATCAGTACAAAATCTGTACCCACCGTCTGGCTTGGGACCCAATATACAAGGGGGAAGACCATTCACTATTACTAGGTTCTATAATGTCATGGTCTAACATATACCGAACCTCATCCTGAGATGTTGTCGTTTTCGAGGGTTCACTCGTAAGGATGCTGCTTGATTGGTGTAGCATCTCCCACATCAACATCATGTTCAATCAAATTTGTCCTAGTAGGATCATCTGAGAACAAGCATGCATATTCATAGATTAATGATTCATTTCTGACTTTTCTTTGTGATCCAGATGACTTAATTTCTGGTCAAGATTTTTCAACACATCAGAATTTTGTAATTTAATACACATGTCAGGAACATTATTAGCTTGATCTCATCATTACTGAGTTCATGATCAGCATTGATAATACACACATGATCACATGAATCAATAGTGTTACTAATTACATCATGTACACTTTTCATCCTTAGAAATGTCACAATCTTCTCTTTCATAATATTTCTTCATCATATTAATATGACATACTCTTTTAGATTTACGCTTGTCAGGTGTCAAAATGACGTAATCTGTGTCACTGACCTTTCTCTCAATGACATAAGGTCCTTGAAAGCGAGCTTGAAGTGGCTGACCAGAAACAGGTAAAACACTAGCACCTTATCACCAGGTTTAAACGGTCTTTTCACAGTGGTCTTGTCATACCACGCTTTCATTTTCTTCTGAGAGTGTCTCAGATTTTCCTGAGCAAGTTCACATGCTCCATGAAGACGATCTTTAAAGCGGGATACATAATCAAGTAGATGTATGTCTTCACCTGGATCTGATAACCACTTCTCCTTTAACAATTTCAATGGTCCACGAACTGTGTGTCCAAAGACAAGTTCAAATGGACTGAACCCAAGTGACTCTTGTATAGATTCCCTGGCAGCAAACATTACAAATGGAAATGCCTTCATCCCAATCTCTCTCATTATCATGACAATATGTCTTTAACATATTCTTCAATGTTTGGTGAAACCTTTCTAAAGCCCCTTGGCTTTCAGGATGATAAGCCGAAGACTTAATTTGGTCTATGCCTAACTCATATAACATCTGTTGGAATACAGTTGACATGAAATTAGACCCTTGATCTGATTGGATCTCTTTCGGCAACCCAAACAATGTGAAAAATTTAAGTAAAGCTTGTAAGACTGTCCGAGCCTTAATATTCCTCAGAGGTATTGCCTCTGGAAACCTCGTAGAAGCACACATAATGGTTAATATATACTGATGCCCTGCCCTACTCTTAGGTAGGGGACCTACACAATCAATAATGACTCTACTAAACGGCTCTTCAAAAGCAGGAATTGGCTTTAAAGGTGCAGCCGGAATATTCTGATTCGGCTTCCCAACCATTTGACATGAGTGACAGGTCTTACAAAATTTGGCCACATCACTTTTAAGTTTTGGCCAATAAAAGTGATTTAGAATTCTGTGGTAAGTCTTATTGACTCCTAGGTGCCCTGCAAATGGCATTTCATGAGCAATACTCAGTATTTCCCTTCTATAAGTCCTAGGTACCACAATTTGATGGTAAATTCTCCACTCTTCATCTAATGGTGCATCAGGTGGTCGCCATTTACGCATCAAAACATTGTTTTTAACATAAAAGCATACTGGGACGTCTTTCGATTCATCCTCAGTGAGTGCACCAGCTATTAATGGCTGAAGCTCTTCATCATGTTGTTGTTGGACTGACAACTGGTCTCTGTGGAGTGTGTCAGACATTTTTGATTTTTCCTGTTCTACCCCCTCACTATGTGTGGGGCCAGGAGACTCACAATCCTGACTATCATTAAGATTAGTCATAAAAGATTGGCTGAGATCATACCAAGAATCTTCACTTTCATGAATATTTTTACTAGAATCTTTTCCAGACTCTGACTCCTCCTTTGGGAGTGTTGTTCCATTTTTAGGAACTAATTCCTCAATTTTAGAGGGCGGATGATTAAGTTTATCATCCCTATTTTCAGAAATCATACCCTCATTTTTAGAGAGTGGATGTTTAAGATTATCATCCTTACATGATTCCCTACTTGTTCCACTTTTGGGAACTGTATCCTCACTTTTGGAGGGTGGATGTTTAAGATTATCATCCATGGCGAGCTTTTGTGACATAGCTCTAGTGACAGCACAGGCAGGGAATAAATTTGGAAATTCCTTTTCTAATTGCTCTGTGTTGTTATAATCACATGGTTTTATCTGTCAAAATTGCATTGGCTACTACCTTTCCACCAGCTAGGTCATTGCCTAGCAACAGAGATACCCCTTTACAGGTAGAGTAGGTCTGACCCCTACTATGACCGACCCAGAAACTAAATCTGACTTCAAATTAATTTTGTGCAGAGGGACAGAAATAAATCCACACTCAACCCCCAAATTAGTACATTTGCCCCTGTGGAAGTAGAGTCCGATAATGGCAAAACTCCATCAAGAAGCAACGACTGAGTTGCGCCTGTATCACGCAAAATTTTTAATTTTGACGGGTGGATGAGCTGAATTCCCATCTAGGGAATAAACCCCTCAGACACGAATGGAAGGTATTCTTCCTTAATTTGGTCGTTAGAATTAGGCCGTAAAGTCACGACTACCTCAGAAGAGTTCTCTACATTGGCTAAGGCATTGGAGGCTGTTTCAGTCTCCTTTAATTTTGCCAATGTGAAGCAATTTGCCATTGTGTGGCCTTTTTTGTGACAGAAACCACAAGTTATGTCTTTAAAGGCAGCTTTGTTTGAGCTGACTTGGTCGTTCTTTTGACGACTTGAATCTGGTTGTTTTTTACCAGAATTTGTTGGAGAGATAGAACCAGACTGAGATCCACTGTTACCTGTTGTGCCACTACTATTGCCATATTTCTTATTTGGCCTATTAAACTGACCCTTGTTTTGAGTCTGACCCACTTTACCAAATTTATGGGTAAGTGCATACTGATCAGCCAAATTTGCAACTTCCTTCAAGTTGTCAGCCTTATTTTCCTCAAGGTGAGTCTTAATGTCATCATTCACACACCGTTTGAATTCCTCGACCAGCATCAGTTGTCTTAAAGTGTCAAATGTGGAGACCTTTTTGGAAGCACACCATCTATCGAAATGCCTTTCCTTTTTGATAAGCAAACTCTACGTATGTTTGTGTATCCGCCTTACGATACTTTCTAAATTTTTGGCGATAAGCTTCAGGCACCAATTCATAGGCTTGTAATATGGCCTTTTTAACCTTATCATAATCCATGCTGTCCTCTATTGACAGAGCGGAATACACTTCTTGAGCCTTGCCTGTGAAATTACTCTGGATGAGTATGGACCATTTATCTCTTGGCCACTTTAGTTGCTCACCCAGCTTTTCGAAATGGTTAAAGAATTTCTCCACATTATCCTCCTGAAATTTGGGGACGAATTTTACGTGCTTAGAAACATCAAATACCCCAGTATCCAAGCCTGTCTTAGGGTCTGAGCCTTTTATGACCCCTAACTCTAGTTGCTTCAACCTAAATTCATGTTCTCTTGCTTTTTCCTCCCTTTGCATTTGCATTTCTCTTTCCTCTTTTTCCTTTTGCATTTGCATTTCTCTTTCCTTTCTTTCCCTTTCTCTATCTTCTCTTTCCCTTTCTCTTTCCTCTCTTTCCCTTTCTCTTTCCTCTCTTTCCCTTTCTCTTTCCATTTCTTCTAATCTAATCTCCTTATTCATTTCCATTTCAAGCCTTTTCAGTTCAAATGTGTTGTCAGTTGGCACAGTGATAGCTGTTTCCAATACTGTACTAGGCAGGATACTTTCATCCACTAGATATTCTAGAACATATCTTTTAATCTTGTCTTTCCGCATTAAAGGCTGAAATTCAATGCCATAATGTTTTGCGACCTTTACAATCTCAGACTTCTTTAATGAATCTAGTTCCTCGACTGAGGGACTAGCCACGAATTTATCTAAGTTGAATGGCATTTTGAAATTGTATCAAACCTTCAACAAACAAATAAGTAGTCTGAGCAAACACAGTTGCTTATGATTCACAACAGAATTTCTCGAATTTTCTAGTATTTTCGTTCCCGGATGTTAGGCCACCAATTCTGTTACGGCTTGTGGTCGTGAGTCAAACCAATAACAGCGAAAGATCACAGAAGAACGAGATTAAAATTCAACAACTTAATGATTATTTACAATCTCCTTATCTTACTTAAATTTACAATAATTAATTAGATTTACTCACAATCCTTTACTTAATATTTGCCTGGTCTGGTCCAAGGGCTGGTAGTGCATGCACGTTGACGATGGCACAGTGGTAGACCTGCAGCGTGCTGTAGCGTAGGAACTGGTTCCACGAGCGAATAACGACAAGGCTAGCGATGATGGATGATAACAATCTCAAATTCTCAATACACAGTGTAGAAACGGCGTAAGGCAATTTGTCACAAGTGTGAATTGTCAGTGGCTGGCCTCATATGATTCGGTCAATAAACGGACAGCAGAATAACGTCTGGACTCGATGGTGTCTCTCCACGTTAACAGTTGTTGAACTGCCTTTTATATGCTAGGCTTTTATTCGAGAACTCTCCAGAATTTAACAGAAACTTCTAGTGTACACAGTCCAGTAATTACGAGAACGTTCCTTAATAGAAACTTCTAGAACACACAGTAGTTGAATAACGATAATTGCAGCTTCTTCAAAGTGTTGCCAGGTCGCTGCTATAATTGGGACATAACGTAAACAGTTCTCACTTCTAGACAGTTCTAGAAAGGCTGCGTTGAAGTTGAATTCTCTGGAACTTTCCATTCGCTCGTCGATGGATTCAATCCGGTGTTCCTGACGGGTCGTCTTGCAACACAACATATTTTCCTCTTTTACCTTACCAAAAATTAGCATTCACTAAATTATGGACATTTTCTAGCCATATATGATCAGGTCCAAAACATCCCTAAGATAGCACCATTTTGCGTCTAAAAGACCTTAAATTAACGAAAATTTCTAACATCTTTATGTAGTGACAAAAGAAAGATCAAAACTTCACCCCTTTTGCTGCACCTATCAGGGAGGTCTAATATCACCTCCCTGCACCTATACTCTCCCTCGCTCCCATTCCCCATTGCTGGAAGCTGTTCGTCTGGATTTTCGTTCAAAATTAGTAAAAATACGACAGTTGTAAAGTGTTCGGCGCTATTATCTATCATTTGGTTAGAGTTAGATTTAGGTTACATGAAGTTTTACGGCTCATTTGGATGTCAGGTAGTACGCATTATGTCATTGCCCACATTAAATATGATTAATGCAGAGCTTCCATGAGGTCCTATACAGGTATCTGCTAGCCTTAGATGCCCTTTCATAGTGCACAATGAAGGACAGGAAATATTTCTTAAAAGTCCAAGAATGTTTCTGTGGACTCCACGCACCTGTTTTTGTGTAAGAACTTTCCCCAAATGAAAAGCAGTAAAATAGACAAAGGGAAGGCGGCTTCAGGAGGTTTGTTAACAACGTATCTTTCTCTAAATTGACAACATATTTTCCTCTTTTACCTTACCAAAAATTAGCATTCACTAAATTATGGACATTTTCTAGCCATATATGATCAGGTCCAAAACATCCTTAAGATAGCACCATTTTGCGTCTAAAAGACCTTAAATTAACGAAAATTTCTAACATCTTTATGTAGTGACAAACGAAAGATCAAAACTGCTGTATACAAATGCCGGGACGCATCAAAAATAAAGGTGCAATTTACGCAGACTTGGGGGAACTAAGGTATTATTACGTCATCATCTATGGTGCCCCCCATCACAAAAACCTGGCGGCGCCAATGATCTCAAGCCAACTTGCAGGTGTTGTAATGATCTCCGAATTCAAAATCCAGTTGTCTTAGATGACCCTATATAAGTTGATGCCTGCCTTTTTAAGCTTAACAGAACATTGTTGCTCTTGTACAATTTCAATCCAGTGCAGCTTATCAATGAGTTTTTTGCTCAGAATAGCATTTTCTAAATGTATAAATGTACCAATACCCAAGAACACAACCTCTGAAATTTACCTCTTAAAACAGTCTTCCTGGCACTTCTGAGACATTAAAACCCAGGAGCTTCCGGGGGCTTCCCTCACTGGACCCCTACGGTGGCTTTGCCCCTGGACCGGCTTCGCGCTTCGCCGTGCACGCGAAGCGTGCACATGTTGCAGATTTGCTATAATTCACCCCATCCCCCCAAAGTTGAAAAGAAATCTACGCCCCTGAGTACGGAGTTCAACCTGGAACCGGGATTCATCAAGTTCACTGAGATAACGTAGTTAAATTAAAAAATGATAATTTTCAAGTGTCACATCTCTATGTAGCATGTTAAGTACTTCCTTGTGATTCATACCAACAGGCTGTTATCTACTGAAACGCGGCATTGCTTGGTTACAAGCATACATTCTTTCCTCACACCGCAGTGTTGAGTTTTGATAAAAAAAAAGCAAATATAAAGAGTATATGGCTCACTGATCTAATTCATTATATTTAACAGGTACAGTATTTGCTTGGCCACTTTTGGATTGAGACAAAACGTTTTAGGTAAATACTTTTGACTTATGTCATTTTTACACAAATTGCTAAAGTCTATTGTCTAAGGATGTCGTGAAGGAAAAATGAAAGCAAGTGTTACTTATTTTACCCTAAATATAAGCTGCGTTGACATAAAGTTTTACTTTTAAGCTCAACAAGGTATTGCAACGGAAGTAGGACAAGCTGAAACAGGAATCGAAACGATCCAATTAGTAGCCAAAGACGCGAGGAAAGATTTTATACCGTGGGACAATTTTATTTGAGGAAACACTTTACAGACCATATCGAATTGCTTATACTATGTCCATACTAACCGCTAACGTTTCTTTCGGGGAGTCGCATAAGCAATACTCAGGCGCGTAGCCAAGGGGGGGGTGCGAAGGGGGCAGCCGCCCCCTTGAGTATATTTTTGTATTTTGTTCATGATTTTTTTTATGATATTGCTAGTAATTCAAAATAAAAAAACTGTTAAGTTGCAACTAGCAAAGCCTGGGAAGAGCGATTTCCAGCGATCTGGAAGGTATTTTCGGCCAAAATTTAAGTTCCCTCTACGCTTAGATAGTTACAGCCCCCCCCCCCCTTGGAAAATTCCTGGCTACGTGCCTGGCAATACTTACTACACAACTGGCTTGCACTAAGTTAGACATTGTGTTCAGTGCAACTGTGCTAGTTTCAATATCTTATTACAATTAATCATGATAATTTCACGAATATCTCATACATTAAGTGGAATCTTTGATGCAGGCCTGTGATCTTTTCATGAAATACTCATGTAATTTAACTTATTTACAATGGATTAAATTTTAAAACTTGATGTTTTGCAATTTCAGTGTAGTTGCATTAACTTCCTTCGGTCAAAACGTCTATGACAGTCTGCGCGGACTGAACATCCTAACTCGAGCCATCCACTACACTCTAAAACATCCTGGTTAAATCCTGGTTAATTTAACCAGGATGTGGTCAATAGTTTTCCATCATACATTTCCTGGTTAAAAGTAAAAAAAGAATATCTTGGTTAAATTTAAGCAGGAAAATTTTAAATCCTTATCAGGATTTCTAACCAGTCGTTGATTTAGCAAGGAAAATGTCAATTTTGACAAGGATTTCCCGGGAATTTTAACCAGAAAATGTATGGAAAACTATTGAACCCGATCCTGGTTAACTTTAACCAGGATGTTTTTAGAGTGTATCACAATATCTGTAACTCTTCAAGACAGCAACTGCATTAATGAAGGGGCCAACACATTTACCCAAACTTAAGTACGTATACTAAAAATCATTTTCTGCCTGTCTCTACTAAACCATGTCGCTGCTGGTTTGTTTCTGATTTTTTAATCCAGTCAAGATAACAATCCGGTATACCTTTAACTTGGAATATTTATAATTTATAGGATAACTAAAACGTCATGTAAAGAAACATACTTGTAAGAACTTGGAAGGAATAGAAGTTCTGCGACATGCAGTACATGTGTTGAGTACGGTACAAGGGGTAATTTTCTTATCACCTTCCTTTGAAATTTGTTTCATACCAGGGTAGTTGGGCACATTTTTTCATTTCTTTGTAAAATCATGAGATTTAGGGGCTAGATCTGGCGCTAACTATAGCCGTTTTACTGTAATTTCCTTTATTTTCAGTACGAAGAGGCACGTGCGCATGCTGGGGTGCTCGACTCAACTACAATTTCACCTTGACCTCTTTCCGGCTGTGCGCGAGGTCATCTGTAATGACTGCTCAGGGTGGCGAGTGGTCATTTCCTATCCATCCATCTGCCCGGCGCCCTCCCATCCGTCCGCCCAACTATCACGTCATCCAGCCATCTATCCGCTCAACCGTTTAGCTACTGAGCCTTCCACCTCCAAGCCCCTTACATTATCGAATCGATAAGTCATTAATCTAGTATTTATATACAAAAATTGTTAGGCTGAATTTTTTGTGTATGATGGGACTCTTAGCTATCAAATGATGCCTTTCGTATTTAATGAAATGCTTGTTTCTGATGCCACAATTTTGTTAACACTCCAGAGTTGTAGTTGAAGCCAAAGGTTCCGAGACCGAGGCCATATCCTTCAAGGCCGAGACCAGGCTACTTTATATTACAACAAAAATGCTGGAACGCTTACTCCTCTTGGCAGCAAATACTGGGTGCACCTCAAAGGTGGGGTCCACGAATTACGGAAGATTTTAATGAAACATTTGTTTGTATAAGGCTCGGGCGAAGGGTGCCGAAAATTCTCCTCCTCCTCCTCCTCCTCCTCCTCCTCCTCCTCCTCCTCCTTCTCTTCTTCTTCTTCTTCTTCTTCTTCTTCTTCTTCTTCTTCTTCTTCTTCTTCTTCTTCTTCTTCTTCTTCTTCTTCTTCTTCTTCTTCTTCTTCTTCTTCTTCTTCTTCTTCTTCTTCTTCTTCTTCTTCTTCTTCTTCTTCTTCTTCTTCTTCTTCTTCTTCTTCTTCTTCTTCATCTTCCTCCTCCTCTTCTTCTTCTTCTTCCTCTTCTTCTTCTTCTTCTTCTTCTTCTTCTTCTTCTTCTTCTTCTTCTTCTTCTTCTTCTTCTTCTTCTTCTTCTTCTTCTTCTTCTTCTTCTTCTTCTTCTTCTTCTTCTTCTTCTTCTTCTTCTTCTTCTTCTTCTTCTTCTTCTTCTTCTTCTTCTTCTTCTTCTTCTTCTTCTTCTCCTTCTTCTTCTTCTTCTTCTGTTGTAGTGTTACTGTTACTGTAGTGGATGCCACCTATTGCGCTCAATAATGCAATTGTTGTTGGTAGAGGTCAAAGGTCGTTTTAGGTTAAAAAAAAAGACGCAACTGTGAAAAACAGGTACCGGTATGTTACTATTAGGATCTATTACGCAGCAGATGGACGACCCATGCTGTTTGCAAGAACCTCATTGTGTTTGGTAGTGGAGGTCAAACAAACAACGTGAGTTTACCAGTCTAGTTAAATTGTGAAAACATCGTTACACATGATATCTCAAGGAGGAAAACTTTGTGGGATAAAGCTCAGTGCGACAAAGCATTTCCTTACGGCAAGGAATCACCAAGTAAGGACAAGTAGACCGATAGCAAGGAAACTGAAGCAAAAGTAAAATTGAAGCGAAAATATTCAGATAATGTTACAACTATGTTTTCTCCGTTAAGAGTTTCTTTCTCACATGGGCATATTAGTAGCGTAAGTAAGCAGGAGGATGGGAGAGCACAGGTCTACATGTGAGCGATATTGTATGTAGCTTACGTGTGTTCGATTCGGCTGAGTGAACAGTACGCCGTACCGCATACGTGGTGTAATCAGGGAGTTGTTATTTGGACTCCCTGGTGTAATAATACTGACAATACTGCTTCCGAATCCTATGCAGGTTCTCTGTTCATTCTTCATATTTACACAGCCGATATGTTAACAAAAAGTGAGTGTATAGACAGTCACTATCATATTGTAACTGGTAGAACGAAAATAGGTAAACAAGCAGGGACCCCTTACGAGGTTTCAGGATTAGGTGAATGGGAAATGTTGTTATGGGTCGTTTGTAAAGCTAGACAAGGAAACGGTCTTTCGCGGCCTACAGGTATTGAAGCAATTTTCAGTGGAGGCAGCATCCTTATAAACTGCGGCTAAGGAAGGTTTGAGGATCTTCCACGAGAATTTTTTCAGATGGCTTTTGTGGCCATACTTAACCATTACTAAGAAAAATCTACTACGTCCTCCAATCTACGTCCACCGGGTGTTATTCGAAATGCTAATGGTACACATTCGCTGAAGATGCCTCCCACCCACTTCAAGCGCTCCAGTTCCGACGTTTGGCATGTGGAATTTACTTGCATGCATTGGCACTGTCGTCCAATTTCTTACCTTCAAAAGACCCTAAGAGAGACTTTTTTGAACGCACGATTTTTGCGTTGGAGAGAACTTTTTCCACATCGGGGTGGTGCTTAAAAAGAAAAGCTTTTACTGGAATAAAACCGACTTCAGGACCACTTGTTGAGTTGTAACTGGAGCTGAGGTGAGAAAATTTGACATTACACCCACCTGAATGCCGACATTGCAGGAAGTTACGCCTAATGCACATATTTTTACTATGTTACTCCTCGATCTGTATCCTATGTGTTATTTGCTCTTAAAGAAATATTAAAAATAACAACATACGGTAGCTAACGAAGTTTACAAGTGTCTTAAGACGTATCGTGTTTTGATGCGTATCATTCTGAAATAGTTCTTACGCCATGCCCCAAGGAATGTGTGATGCCACGTGACAAAATCCGAAATTCCAGCAATCGAACCTGTTGGATTCGATTTAGTAAGACCTGTAAGATGACTAAAACTGCCGTAAGTCTCAATTGCCAGATGTCCTATGAAAAAGTGTCTTGTGGAACCTATCATACTGTTTGATCGTGTCTCACTGGCAGCTTATACAAGTTTTACTGGCTTAACTAAATGATATTTCGAAATAGCCTTTGCCAAGCGGAAGAGCAGACATTAACACAACGTCACCAACACAGTAAGGGTTTCCTGAAGTACACTTACGAAAACAATGTGATCCATAGCCATGGCAAAAGTACTGACTTTGAAGGTGATGTCAAGTGACTTTGGTTACCGTCAAATCTGTTCATAAGACCATAAAATTGTACGGCCTTTAATTCGTTATCTTCAGTTATGGACCTAATATCGGCATTTCTTTAGACAACGACATGAACTTAGAATGACAAGATGGTAATTCAATATTATCACACCTCTCTGCCATATGGTTAGTACTTCATTATGCTTCAAACCAACTGTCAATTATCCCCTGAAAGGCAGCTTTGCAAGCACACATTCTTTACTCACTTTCAGAAGCAGATTACTTGACAAAGAGAAACAAATACGTCAGTACACGGATCACTAATCATGACCTACTTCTGTTTATTTTACATCACGATACCATCTTGGCTCTTTGTGTATTGAAATGAAATATCCCACGTAACCACTTTTCATACTCTCCTCACTCTTACAGGAAATTACTGCAGCCTAAATCTATGATTTTCGTGACGTAAGAAAAAGCATGTTCTACTCTTTACCTTTGAATACATGTTTGTGCTTAACTTTTTCTCCAGATGAAGCACACTACAAAGATAGTTACTATACCTTAGTCGAAAGAAGTCTAAAAATACCACTAACAGGGTGTTAAACCTTTCTGACTGCGTGCTAACAGGTATATCAGCCACTATGATGAACTTGCAAACCAATTGTCACAAATCCATATGGTACACCGTAGATTAAACAAGACGTATTCACTTTCTTACGATAAGCAAAATATTCAAGGAGCATATTGGAATGGAAATAAAACTGATGATGGAAAAACACGTCTAAAAAATAGACCATGCATAAGAAAGCATTTTCAAGTACAACGAGGTGTTATAAGAGAAGCTCTAATAACAAATCGATAAGATCCAAGTAGAGAGAACATTCAAAGACATGAGGAAGGATATTTTGTAGAAATCTATCAGTTGTTTATGTTATGCTGCAGTTTTATTCCTGAAAACATTTTTATAACCAGCATAGATGAGCAACTAGAGTTTATGCTGGTTAGGATTTCCGTAACGCAGCAAAAGCGATATTTGACAACAAACTGTCAAGTAGAAAAAGACATTTGAATCGTAAAGTGGATAATTTGTACTGGATTGGTAGGGAAAGACGCGTGCTGAAAGGCTCAATTGTGACACCACTTTCCGCGCAGTGGCTGTTCTCCGAGTGTGGTGAGCATGTCTTCAGTGGCGGGGCATTTGCCGTGACATGTGGGAACTTCCCCCTTGCGCCGACTTCCCCCTATCTCAACCTGGTATTATTCTTTACAAGCTCATCAACAGCTTCCATTGAAATACGGGTGCAAAAATGGCTAATTCAAGGACGTGCTTGTAGGTTTTCATTTCAAAACTTAACAACAGCTATCTGAAGTAATGCGGAAATAAAGAGAATAATAGGACGTTCTAGCACTTCAGTGGATGTAATTTATTTTCAACTAAATCGTCCGAAAGTTCCTCTCAACCACTCAGAATGAACCTTATACTGGGGCAAAGACGAAAAGTTACTCTGAAAGCTCTCCTTTGCTTCAAACAGATAGACATTCACAAGCAAAGATATCACTGCGTGTTTGAATGTGAAGGCCGCAGTTTATCAGGCTCGGTGAAAATTGCCATTGAACAGTACTCGTTTTCAGTGGCGCTGCCAGGAGTTGGTGACTGAGGGGCACTACAGATACACTCTATGAAAAAAAAGGTTCTATGGTTCTTCCTGGAGAACAAAGGTGATAAAGAGTTCCAGGCAGAACTTCTTTTCTTAAGTAATTCCTGTAAATAATTCTCGAAGAACCTATAGGATTCTTCATGTAGGACAAACAAAGAACCCTTTTTGCTAAGAGTGTAACGTCATAATGCCACCTCAGTTAAACCCTCAAAGAAGGCGTAAATTGTACCTTTTTCATGGGTCTCTGCGTTTGTTTACATCAGTGTGGAATCCTTTCTTTGTCACTAGCTTAGAGGCAAAATGGTGCTTTCTTTCGGATATTTTAGGAACTGATATATATGGCTGGAATATATCCATAATTTAGTGAATTTTAATTTTGGTTAGGTGAAAGAGGAGAGTATGCGTCCCTCCGATTGTATACAGCAGTGTGGGATCCTTCCTTTGACACTACATAAAGGTGCCGTCCTTGGAGAGGTTCTAAGGGGAGGGTGTGTCCCCCTCCCCTTTGTGAAATCTTTGTTAATTTTATGTTGCTTAGATGCCAAATGGTTCTATCTTTGGGATAGTTTTGGAACTGGTCGTATATGGCTGGAAAATATCCATAATTTAGTGAATTATAATTTTGGTTCGGTGAAAGAGGAGAGTATGTTGTCTAAGAGAAGGGTATGTTGTCAATAAACCTCCTGAAGCCCCCCCCCCCCCCCTGGCTACTTTAATGCTTTCTATTCGGGGAAAGCTTTTACGTAAAAATACGTGCGTGGTGTCCACAGAAATATTCTTGGACTATTACGAAACATTTTCTTTGCTTCATTGTGCATTATAAAAGGGTATCTAGGGCTGACAGACACCGATATAAGGCCTCCTGGAAGTTCTGGATATATTACATAAAATGGGGCACTGGCATGTTTTTTACCTGACATCCAAATGATACTATAGAGTATGATGCCGAGCACTTCACAACTATTGTATTTTTTCTAAGTTTGAAGGAAATTCCAGACGAACAGATTCCAGTAATGGGGAATGGGAGGAAGAGTACGGTGCAGGGAGGCAGGGACCGCGGCCCCAATTTTGAAGTGGGGCGCTAATCATCGAAGCGACCCAATATGTTCAAGGGAGAAAAAGGCAGTTTAAGACGGTCCAAAATGCGCACGGCAGAAGAAGTGTATTAGACCTTCCTAATAGGTATGGCTGCGCGCGAAGCGCTCAATAAAAATTTTTGAAAAGTGTATAACGGCAAATACGTACTTTCAACCTTCCACATCATGCTACAAATTAGATTGAATGATCCCATAGGCCCCTACAGAGGTTGGAGATGTCATTCTGTTCGTCGGAGAAGTGTTGTGATCAAAATAGTTGCAAGTATTATGACGAATGCGCTCGAAGCGCGCAGAAAGTTTTCATTAAATAAGATTACCATGACAAAACCTGCATTCATTCTCTGCATCGAGACACTTTCAATTCCCCCAACACACCCATTAGCCAGTCACAAAGCCTGTCCTTTCGATGAAAATTCGTAAACAGCTTTCAACTTCTATTGCTGTGCTTCTACCGGAAAATTATTGATAATAAAGACAATATCGAGGTAGTTTTGAAGAGCCAGGAGTGCGCGAAACTTTTGATAGTTTGGAAAGGATTTGCGATAATTCTGATAGTTTGAGAACCATTTGTGAAAGAAAATGATTACAATAGATTCAGCACTCGGTCGAAAACACCCTACAGAAATATAGAGTTTAAACGCCTTTTGAGATTATTTTACAATTTTCGAAAAAAATTCTGAAATCGATTGGGGGCACGCCCCCATTCCCTCCGTGCCGGCGTCACTGCTCGTTGTTTTATTTAAATTCGCCCAACCATTCTGATACAAATTTGAGACAAAACTTAGCAACTTAGCAAGATTTTGACAGCCACTCTGGCGCTATTTGAAGGGAGATGTGAAGACTGGTCTTGATTGGCTGGAGTCAAAAATTGGTCCTTTGACATACATCGAAATGGGAGTTGCATGAAATCCTCGTTCCATGACCTCACTTACACTTTCGAGAACAAAGATGAAGTTCATGCAGTTTGATATTCTCTAACAATACCTGCCACAAAGCGTTTGGGGTAATGATTAATTGTGAATAATAGAGGGTCACTGTAGACTCGAATTCAGAATTATGGAAAGAGGACTCAACGCTGTAAGAGCCAAACCGGAACCAGCAGTTGCTTAAATACATTCATCTTACAATAATCGCTTGCTCATCCCTCCCCCAAGAAATTTTTGAAGGACCCTCATCTTTCAACAATTGTCTGCTCATCTCTCCCCCAAGAAATGTTTGAAATACCTAAATTTATTAGTGGTTATGTGGTTAAACTGCCAAATGATAAATGTAGTGGAAATTATTATCAAATACATTGTCACAATGCTAGTAGTCCCCTCTGCAGTTCGGTAAGCTATGTAGGTAACGTAAGCACACAACTGCTATACTTTTTGATTTCTTGCCGAAGGCAAAAGGAATTTATGAAATCACGCGGGCGATTGTGTGTGTGTATGTATGTGTCTTTGTGACGCTTGGCTTGTAAAACACGATATCTCAAGATAGCAATTATGGATCATTTTCATACTTAAAACATAAAATAATTATATTAAGAGAAAAATCACTATTGTTTTTGGTGGAGGTCAGAGGTCATGTGAGGTTACCAGAGGTAAAAAACCGACAACTTTGTTAACACGATATCTCAAAGTAGGAAGCACGTATGCTTATCATACTTGGCATGTGGATGCGTTAGAGTCAAAAGATAAACCCTGTTTTAATTTGGTAAAGGTCAAAGGTTATCTGATGTTTCCGGAGGTGAAAATACGAAATTCTTAAAAACTGCTTGTAAACACGATATCTCAAGATAGCAATCTTTATACTTCGTTCATAACTTCATCATATTAAAAAAAAGAACTCTATTATTTTCAGTTAAGGTCAAAGGTCATATGAGATCATGAGAGGTCAAAAACCGAAAACATTGACAAAGCACGATATTTCAAGACAGGGATGGTGGATCCTTTTCATGTTTGATATATAGATGTGTTACTTAAAGATAAAGAGAACCCTTTGGCTTTGTTGGAAGTCGAAGGTCATCTGAGGTCATCAGAGGTGAAACTACGAAAACCTTGTAAACTAAATAGACAGTGGATGGTACCTTCAAATGTTGTCCGGCGTTTGGTTACAAACGAAAAGTTAAGGTTGAATTTTGTACCATTCCAAAGATTAAATTTTAGAGAAAACTATTTAATATTTTTACAAGCAAACACTGTTAAAAAAAATTGGACATAATTTGACTAACTTCTCACCCAATATTGGGTGTGTATACACTGAACAACCTCAAAAAGTAGTAAAAAGTGACCAACTAAGTTGGGTACACAATTGTCTCTATTATTGTTCTAAACTTTGACCATTTCTTGGTCAATCATCAGTGAATAACTGCTGGGCATTTCTTTCCAAAAGCAATGTGTAAACTTACTATCCAACATTTGTGAAAATTTTCTCAGTTTATTGGGAAAGTTTCCTGTTAAATTGTTGCAGGTATTTAGTATGTATTTCCATCAACAGCTCATCCAGTTTATGAACTTAACATTACTTTAGAAGAAAACGGTTCATAAGTATTGCACTTCTGCTTTTCTCATTTTTCATACAACCTATGGTAAATTATCATTATATCATATGTAAATAGTTTCGATTTTAAAAGTGGTGGAAATAAACTGTGAAACTGAATTGAACTTAACTGAACTGATATTAACCAATAATTCAGCAGTTTATCTTTCGATGATTTTTGTGCACACTACTGACCCATGATATCTTTCCTATCTAGCTTACTGTTATAGTTATAACGTAACACTGATAACTGAGGACGTAAGAAGCCTGTCATGGGCATAATGTGGTTTTTTATAATTTTTGTACGCTGGTTAATATTTTCCATGCAAATTAAAATTAAAATATGACACTACCCGTTGGAAAAAAACATTACACGTTATACCCCCGTTATACCCCACTTCCCCAGGCCCATGTCTGTGCTTGTAATACGAATGACGTGTACGAACAAAAAATCGACAACTTTCGAGAAGGTAAGTGGCTCACTTGACCTTTGACCCATCCCATGATACATTGCGTGAAAGCATTTTCCCGGCTCGTCTGTTGTAGGCTTGCGACGCCAAAGTATACATTGCAGGACCAGACAGTGGCGTAGCTAGAGGGGGGCAGGGGGCGGTCGCCCCCCCCCCCCACAAAGCCTCCGAAGGCCTCTGTCGGAAATTTCTAGTCTCTGTCGGAAATAAATAAAAACAATTCATTTGAAACACTCACAACTCTTCTTACGTTTTTAAGCAGAATTACACATCGATATGTCAACGTGCAAGCCAAACATCTGTCTCAAAATTGCCGGAAAGCAAAAAAAGGGCCCCGGAATTTTGAATCGTACAACTATCACGATAATCTGTCGTTATTCTTTTGCTTCCGCCCCCCCCCCCCCCCCCCACGAACAATGTCTAGCTACGCCCAGGCCCGTAGCCAGAAATTCTTGCATAGGGGGGCACCGGCACCTCAAAGGAGGGCACCGAAGAAGATAATTATGTTTGTAGACAGTTGAGCCACCATATGATTACAGTTTGCAGGAACTACAGGGGATGATATCTCAAGCTTACCACAGACAGCTTAAAGGTATCGGTTTTACGTGTGCACATACGCGCGAAAATTTCACTCATGTGATGGACATTTTCGCCTCCTTTTGCAATACAAAGACGTGGAAAGTCTCCACAAGTGAAGGGAACAAGACTATGATCACGATGATGCTTCTTCAGCTTCGCAAGCGCAGGTGAAGAGTTGAGTACTTTGCGAAGGGCGAGGGGACCAGGAGCTGCCGTTAGGCAGTCTTGGTGTGGTCCAGTATGATTTTGTTAGGACCCAGAGGGAAATTCCCCAAATGTCTGAGGAAATTGCAAAATGGGAACACTAACATGGAGCATAGAGTAGGACCTTGAATGACAGTGAGAGCACACCAATCTCTTCACAATTCACAATTCAGATGGTCTTTATCGTATTTCTACTTTGAACGAAATTTAACATGAACAGTAAAAATAAATTTTGGAATGAATTTGGGTACGATTAAATTTAGCTTCAAACCATATGGTCATCGCGTTACGAATGTTACTCAAGTTACTAGATTACTACATGAAAACCCCTTGATACCCAGCATCTAAGTTTGAGCCTTCACCTAGCTTTGGCTAGAATAGTTCACTAGAATTTTTATGCTTATAATGTTCATAGGCGCTTGTGAGAATTGCGCGCCAAGCGCGCCGAAATTTTGCAGGAAAATTGTTACCACGGTAAAACCTGCATACAGACTCAGCAAAAGCTGGTGAAAAGATAAGTCCGACGACGGGACGAAGCTCCCCCCTAAGGGGTCCATCGACCGGAAGCCCCGCTAGGAGCAATGGGCTACAGAAAGGATGTCGAACGCGAAATTTTTGGCGCGCGACGAAAAATTTAGGATTCTGTTGACGAAAAATTAAAAATATTTGGTTCTTATTAAGGAAAATTAGAAACTTTGGGTTTCTATGGAAGCCTCTGCCCTGCTCGTCCTAGACAGTTCTAGTTCTCCCGACTAAATTACTCCTTCCAAAACTGTATTGAACCACTTCTTGTGCAGACACAAAGCTAGTTTATTGCTTAAGGTCATATCCTGATGGGCATACAAGGCCATAATATGTAATCACAACATTCTTTGCGCATGCTGTGTAATGTGAGCTACTCTGCATCTTTTGACTTTGATGTCAGTCAAAGAGCATTCACCACTGACCAACTGAGAATTTTGCTTTCTTTCAACCAAAATGTTTGTGGGGTGATGTGTGTCTGTCTTCAAGAGCAAAACCAAGACGCCGGGCGACTGGTCGCGGGGCAACCTGCCGCCACCCCTAGACATTGAGACACTTTACGTTTCTTACAAAATATGTTTATCATGATGTTGAGTCTGAATTAAGAATCTTCCTGATCATAAGAGAAAGAGGATAAAACTTCTCATGGATTCAGTATTGTGTTTTTTTCCGGGAATCACATCTACACGAAAGAACAATAGCCTAATTGTGGAACCTTTACCTTTATATAAAGCAAACATATCTGAAACCGGTGTTAAAGCCATATGTAACTGAGGATGAAAGCGCGCGTAGCGCGGGAAAATTTTTGTAATTGCTTAACAAAAATGTTACAGAAAGCAAAATACTTTCATTATTTAACGACTTTTGGGATCATTTTTAGTCAAAAATCGCCTGGTGTAATACCAGAGCCATCGTTTACACGGTATTTAAATTATTTTCCATCGATTTTCCATATGGTGGAGCACAGTGGTCCGCACGGGGGGGGGGGAGGGGGGCACGGCCCCCCGTGCCCCGGCCTGGCTACGGGCCTGGCTACGGGCCTGGCTACGCCACTAGGGCCAGACATGCTACATGCTACAGTGTTTTGTACAGCGATCTATGAGATGTACCAAGTAAAATGCACTAGACCTATGATGTGTTCGAATGTTTTGAATTTATTTTGCCATTCTCAGTATATGCCCCTTCAAAGTGTGAACATTTCTGAGTTTTCCTTTCAGTTAGCTATGCAAACATTATGACGTGCCGTGTTGCACAGTGTCTGTATTATTTTTGCTTTCTTTTTGGTTTTTTGTTTTTGTTTTGTTTTTATTTTTTTGTTTTTGCTTCGTTTTTGTTTTTTAAATCCTTTATAAATTATCCGTTAATTATTTACCATCACGATTCTTATTTGGTGTTAAATGTGGACTTTTTTCCGAAAAGTCAACAGCTCCTTCAAAAACAAGCATAGCAACATTAGCGTTGCTTTTGAAATGATGTTTACCAGGCAAAGGTTAATATTACACATTTCTTTTTAGTCTATTTTCTACGTCACACAATTTGCACAAGTAGCTCCTGTTTACTCAAAACGTAAGTGTAAAAACAGTAAGTGCCTTGTAAAATTGTCAATATTGACGTATTTTGATGGAAATTGCAACTGATTTAATGTTTCTATTACCTGTTCATAAAATAAACAGGTAGGATATTAACATGTCCACAAACCTTCAGTTTAAAACATGCTCGGTTCAGCATATTATCATAACTAAGATCATCTCAATTCACTCAAACAGATTGGTTGGATCAGTAACTGTGAAACGGCGGCTGCTACTTGGATTGGACAAGAAACTTCATACCCCTTTTTGCCGACGATATAACTGCAAAATCAAATTGTGAAGCTGGTGAAAATCAATAATATCCTTTCTTTCCATTTTTTCTAAAGTTTAATTAAGCTAACAATGTGTTTCAAACTAAACACGAATGGGTCATATGCCACATCTTGAGCAGCACATCGTTGATTTTTACCAAATACGTTTACACTTTCAACCGATGTAATTGCCAAAAAGTTTTAAGGATACACATTTTGATGACAGTAATAATTCTTACCACGATGAGTGACACATATGTTGAGAATTTCACTGAAAACCTAAATTAGTCCTAAACTAGTCAGGATGGTGTCTCTCCCGACTAATTTGACTTACTAGCATAAAATTAGTCGGTGGATTAGTCAGTGATCACAAACTAGTCAGTGGATTAGTCCTTGTGACACCGACTAATCAACTGACTAGTTTGTGATCACTGACTAATCCACCGATTAATTTTACGCTACTAAGTCAAATTAGTCGGGAGAGACACCATCCTGACTAGTTTAGGTTTTCAGTGAACAGCCTGGTAGTGAGCACGTGTGCAAAATCATGAACAGATGATATGATACATCAGGAGTAGGTTGCAAAACGTGGTCCAGACTCCCAAGAATACTTTTCCTTGAGTCAAATTGTTCTAGTGCATTCCGTCAACGTAAGTTGTAGGGAAGCAGCCCTGCACTTGATACCACAATTGGTTTTGTTTTTCTTGCATTAATTACCACAGACTAATGACACAACCTTCGGAGTCCAAAATGTACCTACATTCACGTATTCTCAACAGTGTACCATTGAAATGAAAGAGTTTTGTTGCTCTGTTCAATCCCTTTCACTTCTGTAAAAAACCCAGAACTGCAGAGTATCACAGTAGAGAGTAATGCCCTATACCGTGGCTTGGTAATGGCGCAAAATTGGTACTATAAGAGCCACAAAACAAAGAAAGACTAGGTAGAGTCTAGGAGAGCCTCTCAACAATTTGAAACAACTTTGGGCATTCCTCGGCTTCCCTTGGACATCCCTTAGCAGACTCGTGGTGGTTAGACGAAGAAGTACTGTGACCTGAAAGAGCATTAGGGACAGGACAGCTACAGCCTCGGAAGGTGCAGATGTAGCCTATGTTAGAGTTTATGCATAAAATATGTATTAAATTTTTCAAATATAAATTGCATAAACATGGGGCCAAATATGATATTTCGCTGAGGTCAATACCAAACTCACAAGAGCCTCACAAGAGTTGGGAATGGCCGGAGGGGCACAGTTAAAAGGCAAGTTCCCACACCAGCTCTGTAGGCCTACTCACTGGGTAAAGGCGCAGACAAATGCTTCACAAAAGACATGGCTGGGCACCACGGGCTTTCATGATACACTAGAAGATCTATAGGGAAATCACAGAGCTCTTTCAGGCCAGGCTTGCTTGTGCCTATTTTATGTCCTGCGGGGCTTGTGATACCTCCTAGGCCCCTACCGATGTCATTTTACAGGTCTTTCCCGACCTTCTCTCTCATATGCGTATCTTCCGGTTATCTTCTCATGACCCGTGAAATGTCTTGGTATATTATTTAACCTTGTCCGCACCTTCCCATAAATGGAACATGTATGTCGATGTTGGCCTTAAAGTGTCATATCCTCCTTATCACAAAGGTAATGCTGTTCTTTTGGGTCTATGTTAATCCCCCTAATTCCATCAAGAAGGGTGTGTTCCCCCTCCCCCTTGGAGGCTACCGATGTCAATCAAGACCCCTTCAGGAGGCCCCTATTCCCTTGAAACCACGACTGAAACCTGCTGACACTTTCGCTTGCGATTCAAGGAAGATTCTAAGAGTTTGTGTAGCCTTTCAGTACAGGTGCAGGCATGTGCAGGAAGTTTCCTCTTTTGTAACAATGAACTTGAAGACGGAAGCCCAGACAAAGCCCATACAGAATCTCATTTATAATCTTTCAAGGAGAAAAATTAAAAATACTGTGGAATATAAACTATGATCTTTCAGAAAAAATGGAAGAACTATCTGACTCATACAACTAAGCAAAACTTTGATTAATTTGTTGTTCGCAAACACTGAATCTTGGCTACCAAACGGCAGCATACAAATTTTTAAATTAATTAAACAACGAAAACACAAACACAAAGAAAACGCTTTATTCTGGTTTTTTTATTACAACTATGCATGTGGTACTCCTACCTTTTTAGATCTTTGTGGGATACTCTCTGCGACTGCATCTTAAGGTTGAATGTCTAAGAATGGTAGTAACCTGTTCTGGTACCCATTTTCATTACATGATTTCGAAAGATTTATGGAATTAACATGATTATACTATTGTCACAATGGAATATTAGAGACGCATATCCACGTCTCACAGACGAAGGACTTCACTGTAAAAAATGATTAACACTTTTTTGTAACAGATAATAAACGCGTCTTGGCGTTTATGTAACCGAAAAAACAAAATACATAAGCAAATTAAACGTCTAAAACGCTAACTTTAACACATTGACGCCACTTTAACGCCATCTCGTAACCATGTTTATGCGTTTATTTTATGATTACTGTAGACATCAAGTTGTTTTTAATAAAGAAAAATTAGCATATATATCAAACATATAAACGAGTGCACTTTAATTGACGTCATTATCTTTATCATGTGTTAGTTTTAGTTCAGTCGTTTACTGTGCTTATCCATTTTGTTGTTCGCTTTCTAATTCTTAAACGCCATAATGTGTTAAACAAGCGCAACAATGTTGCCGAAGCTCAGCTTTTCCTGTTGACCTAAAAGTCTGCAGTCAATATTTTGGTTGGGTCTGTAACTCATGTTGTTCATACGTACGTTAGAAAACAAAGAGATAAATATAAACTGTATGCAATGAAATATGTATTGAAATCCCGAAGTCTCTGAAAGACTAAATCTGGTACACAAAGTTAACTTTATATACTGCACCAATGTTAGTATACAAATAATGAATGTTTATGAGTGTGCTGCTGTGTAGACCTCATTTGTTTTCCATAATTAGACCCAGATAGTAACTTCCGATGAAGAAATTTTACAAATGGTTAAAGGTCTTAAAAGCGATGTTTTGCCCCAAAGATATTCCTTGAATTTGTCCAGGGAAAAAAGTTCAAATACGTGTTGCCACTATGATTTGGAAAAACCAAAACTGCTCAATTACTCAATATAAAGGGATAATTTCTAAATTAAATTCTTTACGCGCCTAATTCTGAGTACTCTTTAGTCCCGTTTTCCCCTACAAAATTATTTTACTGCATAACATTTTTATGATTGGGATCTACCAGGTATAAATCGTCGATCGCTTTTAGGACCGGTGAACGTGTCGCAACAGGCCAGAGGGTAACTACAGTTCGTAGAGAGCGTTGGGAAAATATGCACACGTATACTAAGTCTAAGGCTATTGAAATATCATCCCCCATGGCTTCCCCTTAACAACTTGGTGGGGCTTTCGGCAACTAAGAACAAGACTCGGGCGGTTCCTGCAGTGTCGACGCCCATGTGACTGCACCAGGCTCGTAGCCTGACAAGGTACTGAATGGGGGCGAAATGGCTTCCAGGGGCTAACAAATTTTTAAGGGGGCCAAATGTATACGAATGCCATTAAGCCAATGGCAACTTGAAACCTTGCTAGGGGCGAACAAATTTCAAGAGGGATTCGCCCCCTTGACTGGAAGCCTGAGCTGCACAATTCCTGCAGGCACCGAGACTGACATATGGCACACGCCCTCAAAAAGCACGTTTTCCTTTTCAAACCGAAAATTGTTTTTGGAATGTTAGCACAACCGTCAAGCTTAAACCATATGAAGCATTGTATTTTCAATCAACGTGCTATGTTCTTTGTTTAAAAGAAAGGGGTGGGTTCCTCTTCCCTCTTACGACATTTCCTAGACAACATTCTCCTTAACTTGAAGTAGTGTACCCCGCGCCGGGATCCCAATTCACGCGGAGAGTCGCTTCTTTCCTTCATGTGACAATATAAACTAATTTGCTATTAAGGAAGGATAAGTCATTTGTTTACCTTTCATACTAAATAGTTTTTGTCCAGAAATGTTAAGAAAAATGTTTGTAAAGGAGATACAAAAAGATTTGAAAGATTAAGGTAATGTTTACAAATAACTTAAAACTTGAGGCGACTGGATATATTATCTTTAAACTTGAAGCCAAACTCCTGAAACCATTCAGACATCAGGCTAAGTTGAATACTTGTTTCTGCCTCAACACAAAAATGTGTAGGCCTATCTTATACCACTGTTTCGCACAAGGCCACATATTTGCAAGAACTTGCACAACTTTCAAACGTCCGGTATTTCTTTTCGAGTAGGCCTAGCCATCCAACCAATTTAGCTAGTTTATTACTCAAACGCCTGAATGAGATCAGCGCCACATGTTCACGTAACGCCTCCATAGTAGGCTGTACGGTATATTCCTTATTCAGGTCATATCCCTGGTTTGGAAAGCAAAGAGCTGAGCAAACATAGTCTGACATAGTGAGGTAGCCCACGTACGGTATTCAAAAATCGATACACTGCACTTTGCGTAAACACTTCCACACGATTAAGCACGAGACGTCCTGTACATTTATATATGTTCATCATACTTTTGTACCTCGTTTCTTTGTAGAATCTCTCAACTGATAACAACTGGGATTCTCGATGTATTCCCGAACATGAGGACTTCGCCAGAATTTGTTTCAAAAAGTGCTGTTTTCATGCCTTTAATGATTGCAGAAACGGAAAAAAAATGTAACTTTTGTTCAGCACAAATTGAACTATCTATATGAAACATATTATCAAGATTGGTGTAAAACTGAAAGACAAGTAGGGAATTTAACGTTTTCAAACAAAGCCCCCTCCCGAGGTCAAATAGCGGTCAAATTAATCGAAAAGAGTCGCAGCATACAGATGTCACTTCCGCTAACATTTCTACTAAATTTCAGCCAGATCTAACGAAAAACAGCGAAATGTCAGGCACTTAAACGCAAATGTTATGGTGACAGACGTTTGCCGTGCACGACAGCAATAGCTCAGCTGAAAGCTTTCAGCTGAGCTAAAAATGAAGACGTCTATTTTTACAGTGTTCCCACCAAAATATAAACAAAACCACTGGTATCATACTTAAACTAATCATTTAAACCAGGTGTATTTAAGTATACCTTGGAAAGATTTACTACAATAGAGACTTGCTGTTGGCAAAAATCTCTCTTCTAATATTGCTCAAGGTTTTGTAAAGTATTCGACTTCAAATTATCACTTCCTATTCCTCAAAAAATTCCCACGATGGTACTTATCTTCTAGAAAAGACCAGGTTATGCCCATTACGTAATAATATCGGAAAAGCGAAGTGTGCACTCATAATCAGAAAACATAAATTTACACACTTTTGAACACCCAGTAGTGCGGAATGTCTTCTGTGGAAGGCGGGTTTTAAGTAGGAGCTAACGTCAATGAATAAGTCTTTTTGTGGAATACCTTGATGTTACCGTTGTCTTCAATCGTTTTCAATCGTTTCTGAATGTGACCCTCTGAAATAAGCCTTTTCTACGTGGCCGCATGCTGGAGCCACACGTGAAGATCTTGAACCTCCACCATGGCCATGTAGACGCATTAAGTTCTCTGCGTTAAGTATTACAAAACATCATCAAAAATGGGTCCATTATTAATGCGTATTTCGCAGGCAGCACAGTACTGCGATTATTTTCACTTCTTCGGGTTAAACGCGCAATGGATTTTTTGTGACATAATGTCACAGTTAACGTCCTTGTGAATAGGCGTATTTGTTCTGCACTCAACATCCATGCACGTGCATTAGCTCAGTACAGAGGAGGTTGTAGAAGCACCAGCAGCCCAGCCTGACTTATAATTGGTTGGTCACTTTGTACACTCGTGTACACGTGAGCCCCGTTTATTGCCCAAACATTGCAGCTATTTTGTGTTGTTATAAGAAACGTTGCGTATGCAAGGGTGGACGTATTGTTACGTAGGCAGAAGTGACAGCTATCTGACTTTGGCAATATACCAGTTTAGGTTTTTATATTTATGTCATACAAGCGTCATAGATATTTTTCTGTTTAAAGCCTTTGAACCAAAGAATCTCCACCAAAAGAAAATTATAGTTAAAACGGTCATAAGGTGAACAACCGGGTTAGAGTCTGAAGACCAACCTCTCCATGTCAATCACTGGACATAATCTCTGTGATCAACAATCTTGGGCATGGCTAATTAGCCGATTATTTGCATAACAGATTCAGTCGAGAAGGACACGGCGACCACTATCACCAGCTATGACCGCAGTCATTGTTTAAAATGGCATTTCATGTTATTCATAGCAGTACCCAAAGGAACTTGAGCAGCTAAATAGCCGGCCAAGCATGCAAATCAATTAGCACGCTTGAAAGGAAGCAAGTTGCACTACCCGGGCTTTGGTATCAAAGCCCGGGGAAGCATGTAACATTTCCCTTACGGACTTGTACGCGATGTGCATGCCATCGAATTAATCACATACTATTACAAAGGGATTTGTGGACACCAGAATGTTTAAACAAAATACTTTGGTGATAGCCATTTACTGTACTTAAACCTGTCCTGCCATATTTACATATTATGTGAAGTGTATTATATAATGAAAACTTAAGCTTTCATTACTGTATTCTTAGAAAAAATCTATACACTATCTACGCTGAGTAAGTCTGGTCGCTTTGCGTCCAGTATGAGATAAAATTAGAAATGATTCACAAACCTTGAATATACATAACTCTATATGTGAGGGGATATAATAATACTACCGCAACCGAACTTGCAGGTAATATAAATACTGACCAACGTGATCCACTGAGGCTGTTCCTTCACAAACATGAAAAAGTGATTCAATTGCAGTGAAATATTTTTATTGACGTGTTCTGAAAGCTCTGATGTAATATTCTCAGTTACTAAGTAGTCATTTAGTCATAACACCACAATGCAACAAACAGTTGATACTTAGGCCTATAAGTAATCATTTTTGTATTCTCCTAAAGTCACTCTAAAAGTTTGTAAATCTCCTGGGTTTACATCGTAACTGTCGATAGAGATTACACAACTGTAATTGGTTTAATCCGTAATTCTTTACACATTGGTCGTTCTTAAAATGGTCAGCTGTTATTCTTAGTATGAGTGTACAGATAAGGTAAGCAGTGAACTCGAATATACCGTCAATTTACACACAAATCCTCCCAGAAATGCATTTCAGAGCGCCTCGCATTTGCAACAGATTTAGGCAGTAGGGTTGATACCATGATACACCCTATTTAAATAACCGTATGATGGAGGTGCAGAAAAACATCCTTTTAGCGCAGCATGTTATGCATCTGCCTTCAGAGTATATTGCCTTGTCATGAACGAAATCGGGGTTAGGCCTAATTTTTTATTAACTTCAGAGTACATGTCACTGTCATCACTATTTTTCTGACATCTACCTTCATCAGCTTCACCCCCAAAATTTCGTCTATCCTTATCAACTTTCGCATAAAGACAAGCAAAATCTTCCACACCTTCCGACGCATTATGATGTTCGGAAGTGGGCTCCATACTTAACATTTCGTCTCCATGTTTTCTTCTGTCTTTATCAATCTTTGCATAGAGTGTGGCCGAATCTGGTTTGTACGCTGACGAGATATGGTTTGCAGAGGCTGTCTCCATCTCTGGTATGTTGTTCCCAGACTTTTTCATACTTTTATCAATTTTAGCATAAAGATCACCAAAATCAGCACTACCAGCGCCTCTTTTCATGCAATCACTTTGGGACACATGTCGTTGAGAGTTGTCATTGACAGTCGAGGATCTGTCTTTATTAAGGTCGATTTGATCAATGTTGTCTGTAGTAAAACTACAATTTGCATACACGAGATTTGTATCTGGGTCTCTGACTTCCTTATCACTGTGAACTTTCCTTCTGCTTTTAAGCAAAGTAAACACAATTATTAAGATAATTATAACAACAAGGACAATACCTATAAAAACTGATGCCCCAACCACGATAATTTCATGATTAGTTGCGTCTAAACCTTCCTCTTGCGAAGTTAAGGTTGTTGTACTCGGTAAAACACAATCGAGAGTATCTGTAAAAGTGTCCTCAGTGTAACTGTTGATGATCACATCGGTAGATGAAGCCATCTGAGGTCCTATTTCACATCGTTGTGTGAATGCTGGTCCATTAGAACAATGGTACATCGTTGTCGAAATGGTTGAGTTCGACGATCCCACCTTCACCAACAACCGCAATATCATTTTATCGAAACGATTCTTTGTTTCATAAGGCGTTACAGGACTTGCCCTTCGTGTGCCTGGAACACTCGATATCCATGAACATGATCTATCTATAAATCGACAGTAACATGTCATTAAGAGAAGGTCACCGTCATTATAAGGCTGCCCCGCGGTACCGTTACGAAAACATTGTGGCCTTATCCCGTCTTGAATATTCAGGTACAAAGTCTTTGCTGTAGTTTGCGTTGAACCATCCTCACAAATAAAAGATACATTACAAGTGTACTCACCGCCGTCTTTCATTGTTACCTTTTTGATTACGTATTTTAAACAGTTGTCATTCCGACTAAGTAAGACTGGATCATCTCTATTTTCATGCTCAATACTTAAAGAATAGTTGTTTGCTTCACCTGCAATGCAACATTGTAAAACTATGTCCGTTTCGTTTACAAATATGATTTCATTAATATCACTGTCCACCAATTCAAATGAAACATCTAACGGTGTACCGAACGAAGAGTAACCCGTGACCAAGAAGGAAGTAAAAACAATTCTCGAAACTAAATCCATGGCGCTAGAAGACACTTTGGAAGTTACTTAGCTCATTTGGATGTACGATCACGAAGGTAGACTGACTCCTTACATTCAAATTAAGAAGGTAATATTTCTTCAGAGAAATGAGCGAAGTAAATATTACAAGAAGATAATTCTTAAGTATATCCCCACTTTTGGTAAGTGCTGCTGTATAGTTCGTAAGAACGGATTCCCTTTGGCTGCAGACTGATATACAAGAACACATTCTTCCAGTTTCGCTGAAGTGCACACTCTGTACGAAAATCAAATAAATCGTTACGCGGTTCACTAGTCATGACACAATTACTTGTATATTATAATAGAATCTGTCTCGGTTCCAAATTTTATCGCCCTTTTAGTATTGATACAAGTTAAGGATTTACTTCCTTAACTAATTCACTGTATACCCCACATTCTTTTCGCTCTTATGAAGAATGCTGCATCCATGGATACAACAGGGACCTATAAAGTAAGTTTTATTACCACCAATAACTGAACTTTGTCGTTTAATTTCCTTTCTAATAAATGAACTATATCTAAAGTAAAATGTTGTAGCTACTCCCCTGGTTAAAACATGTCACGGCAAAAGAAACGCCGGAATAATTTAACAGCTTTACTACTCTTAAGCCTTCAAAGTTATCTCACCCAAATTGCAAATTCTACATAGCCATGACGATAAACCAGGATGTATCCTATACATATATCTTAATTAGCGGAGCTTGGGGATGGAGGCGGGACTTTTGGTATGCACGAATGAAAAAAAAACTAACAACTTTACACTAATAAGGGGGACAAACTCAAATACCGCACGAGCGACACAAATTCTTGCTAGAACGATACACCGAAATACAAATCAGCATCCCGACGATTCAGTTATGAAGCACTTAAACTGAGTTACATTAAGTGACAAGTGAAGGTATATGACACAATGTCATTTTTGAGGACTACATCAACCTTCTAAAATTGCTGTGCAAAACTTTTTTACTCATATTGACAACTCACAAATAACCAGTGTTGTAGTACCCGTACCCGTACCCGTACTCGTACTCGAGTACAAGTTTCCGTACCCGTACTCTTGACCTGGTACCCGTACCCGTACTCATGGCCTGGTACCCGTACCCGTACTCATGACCTGGTGCCCGTACCCGTACCCGTACTCATGACCTGGTGCCCGTACCCGTACTCACACTACAACACTGTTATGTGTAAGGTAGATTTAATCAGTTGTAAAATTTTGATCATATTTTTTTATCTGGATGATAATTGGATAGTATATATACCCCATAGGGGAGATGAGTTGTTCATGCTGCAGTAGTATACATGATGATGGGTATATACTTCATGTAAGACTACCTCAAACTGAGGTGAATAGACAACTGAAGGGAGATGAATATATAGTCTGAATAGCCTGAATGATGAACTCATTAGAACTGAACCATAAAACTGTACCAGTCAATTCTAGCAGAACTGGTACCACGTGTAAAAATCTATAGTCTTGACTTACTACAGGTCAGGGGCGTAGCTAGAATGAAATTTTTAGGGGGGCCTAGGTATCAAATGGGGGGGGGGTGTCACAGCATCGATCGCCGCCCTTAATTCTTACACATTTTATTAGGATGCAGAATTCTGGGGACCCCGGGATCCGTAGCTACGCGCCTGCTACAGATGCATTCTACTAATACTGTGTGATACAGCCTACACTGTGGTTAAACTACTTCAGATCATGTAGGTCTATAGTGCAACTGGGGTCAGATTTGAGGAACCAAGATTTGTTGATGTTGGCAATATCACATAGGCCTAGGCCTATAGCCTACAGGCCTACAGCCTACTCTCCCAGTTGATCCCCATCCACTACCTGCCCTCATATACCCTCATCAAATTATACTACAAAAGTCCTTGAACTAAATTAAGTTTACTAAAGTTAAGCTCCATTCATGTACATGACTGATCTGTACAGTTAGTACTGCAAACTTCACCTAAACATCAGCAGAAACTATTGACCTAGGCCATGCTGTTGTTTGTTTACATCTGATCTGGATAAAACTTACAAATGCAAGAATTACCCCCTTTGTTGCAGTTTAACACTAAGCCTTCCTAGTCTACACATCTAGTACAGCCTTTTTGTAAAATTTGTTAAAGAGACAGGATGCCAAAAAGTATCACCTCCTTCAGAGCCCATAATAACTTTATGGTTTGAATAGGAGGATTTTAGGAGATTCACTGACAATGTACTGCAGTTAGGCAAGGCACAGACCTATGTTCATTGTTTGCATTGTGCAAGGCGTGTAACAATCAATAGGCACATATTGTACCTGTGAATGGATTAGGATAAACTTTTTATCATATACAAAGTGTAGTATGTATTTTCCTTGAATCTTTGGAGATTTGTATAGTCTCCTCTTAAACTCTCAGACCCAGCAAATCTGACTGCTTTTGTTGAAAAAACTGTTAATTAGGCTTTGATTGCACTGTAAATAGATAGGTGGTTGCTCCAACACATCCTTGGTTCATACAACAAGTCCTTGGTTCAAGTTGATTAAGCTGTTCAAGTGTTGTATGACCATCAGCCTTTAGGATGACAAGTTGTGAAGTCCAATCACACAAAATGGCAGTGAATTAGCTATATGTTTATAGGCATCAGAAAATAATACTAATTTTCCAAAGTTATAAGTAAGTTTTGTGTACTTGAAATGAAGTAGTGTAACAGGTATGCAAAAATTGCACTAAATTTATTTCAAACTGTACTAGAGATGATGACGTGTCTAGTACAGGCATCAGCAGGTGCAATTGTAAGGATGTATGGACATATTTTTTATTGGGGGGGGGGGGGTGGGGTTGGGGCTACAATATGTAGATATAATTTGCAGCCGGCTTGGCTTTAATACGTTTTAAGCTAACATTTCTGGGGATATCTATGTCTTCACTACTAGCTTTTATGAAATTTGTGCAATTTTTGAGGGGCTATGAAAAATTTGGGGGTACCCCAGAGAAGGGCACCTGACTACCAGACATATTGCAGTGGAGTTGTGTTTTAGAACTTTGTACATATTCCAGATACTGTACATGATACTCATATAGAGTGGCTGCCAAACTCATTACTAAGAATACCTAATTATTCTTGTACTCATGACAGTAGCTGGTGGTGCCTATAAATTATAATTATACTCATGACCATGTACCTGCACCTATACCACCTGGTCAAATCCTATACCCATGCTCATTAAATTTCTTGAAGTTTGAGCTTTCATACCCACACTTAGGTATGAAAGTTCCTCGTGACCTGGTATCCATACTCATGTTGTGATACCCCTAGTCTGTTCTCAAGTTCATGACCTGAAAGTCGCATCCATACCAGCTTATCACGACCTGGTACACATACTATACCCAAACTCAAAACCACGTACTCAAGACCAGTACCCGTGTCCGGGCTCATGACCAGTACCCGTGCCCGTACCTGTACCAGCCCCTACCTGTACTCATACGGCCCGGTTCCCATACCCGTACCCAGACCCATGACTTGGTACCCGTACTCGATCATGACCAGCTGGTACCTGTACCTGCACTCATGCTCCTGTATTCACACTACAGCGCTGCCAATTTCCAAGGATTTTACTGCCTATTTATACTTATAGGATGGACTCGGACTTGGCTCGGACTCGGATTAGGTGGACTCGGTTACAGCCCTGAGCATTTCACTATAGAACTAGCTGGCCCCGACAGTCAAATGGTATTAATAATCGTTGTGGCTATTTGCCCAACAGTCGGACAAATTGGAAGTTTCGTTTTCTTATTTTCCCGACAGCAATCGACCAATCATATCACCCCAACGCGTACGAGCTTGTGACGTAAGAAATGTTAGTTGGCGCGGTGCGGTGTGCGTGTGCAGGCCTACCACAGAACAATATATAATTCTATGGTGTGTACGTACGTACCGTACGTGTGGTTACTACTTACAGATCAGCACACTGGACTTCCATAGCTTCGATGACTTAATTATCAGAGTACAGTATACTCAGGACAAAATTCCAGACGATTCCCATTGAGTCGCATCGGATTATTTTAAAACTATCAGAAGAAACGTTTTCTGTGTTTAGCATAGTTGTTTGTAGAGCAGCAGAAACAGCAAACAAGAATATAAAGGAAGGAAACAAGAAATGCAATCTGAAGGAGTTTTGCACTCAATAGTTGTCTGCATGTTGCAAATTTAACAAAATTCTAAAGTCGATCCGGAAAAGGCTTCAAACTGTTATTTGGTGGCACCATTTTTCTTCTAGCGAACTTCTCATTTTCAAAAAAAAAAAAGAAAAAAAAAAAGAAAAAAAAAAACTTGCGCACGCCACTGCTCCCTAGGCTCGCCGGTAGGACAAATAAGGACCATTAGTTTCCCGACATACAATTCAAATATTTCCTGAGGCTACAGACTTAGAATAGCCCCGTTACTTTCGTCCACAGTCGGGAAAATAAGGAAGTATGTCCAATAATTTTCCCGACTGTCGGGAAAATAAAGTTAACCTTATTTTCTCGACGTACTATTCAAGTATTTTAGAGACTAAATTTAGGATAGCGCCATCACTTTGTCCAATCGTCGGGAAAATAACTAAGAGAAGTCGTGTTATTTTCCCGACTGTCGGGTAAATAGCTTCCACCATTAATAATACTTAGCCCTGCAATCACTACACGGCGCAAAGTCCTATTAAGCTTAGTGTGTAGGGCCTGATTGAGGACTAGGTAATACTTAGTCCGCAGTCTGCTGACCTAGTATGGGGATTCCCATACTAGCTAGGTCAGCAATATACCCATTGTCAAAACTGGGCTACCGCACCTTCAAAAATTTTGAATGGTCTCAGTCTTTCTCAAATTCACATATACTCCTAGGTAATTGACCTCTATGGGTCATTTATATGTTTAAGACCCATCATTTTAAGGATACTAGCATTCAGTCTCCAAAAAGAGACCAAAAATTTTGATTTATACAAACGATCCTGTTTTCAAGTGTTTTTTAAAACATTCTAAATCTTGTTACTAGGACGTTCATACTATTGTATGCTATATAGCACGCACTGCTGTTCAATTGTGACATAGTTCATAGCTATGGTTACGATCATGTACGCACATACGCGTGTGTAGCAACAATCAATGCAGAAACGCACGCAGACGATATTACTCTCACAGTAATAACGCGGGAAAAACTTTGTGTTGCAATAGCCTAGGCCTAGTTCAGGGATCAAAGTGTACGTGAGAACTAGGCCTAGGTACCCTTGGCTAGGTAATACTGTACTGTACCACCTATACTATACTGCATAACAGCATAACATGCAGACTCAAATTTATGACTGCAGTTCATTCCCTTCAGCTCAAACTATAGGCTAGATCATTCCAGTCCCCTTCGCGGAAATACTGTTTACAAAATTACAGCACTTGACTATAATGTTAGGCTAATGTTAACCAAAATGAGTCGTCCGCGTACTGGTGTATGGCTACTTTATGCACCTAGCTTGTTGACAAATTAATTGACTCTCTGAATGAGCTTGCACAGTTTCTTTTATTTCAAGAAATAATGATCCATTCCCTAAAGATGGATCTTGAATAATCAAAACAGCTTACCGCAAACCAAGCCGATAGCATGTCAGCTGAAAAAGTAAGCTGTAGGACCCACAGTACGTAGATATACCACAAAGTCATGTGCTCTGTGCATGTGGTACATACACTTACAGTGTGTAGCGCAATGAATATGTGTGCAGACGACTGTGGTCTTGCCAACCACAAGCAGCAGTCGCAATTGAGTGACGTCATTTGTTTGTTTACATGTGCATATTTGTGTTGCAATTTCTCAAGCCACTACACTTAAATGTATTGCCTACGTAGCAGGCTGAGCGGCATATTCCCTGGCAGTCATACGCTATCCCTGGTTTGTGAAACCTAAAAGAGAGATTGAGCCAACAGAGTCCGCTCTGCAGGAACAATTGAGTGGTGCGTTAGCTGACTGGTGTTTTAGCATAGTCAGCAGTTTCTAATGGTAACTAGACGGTTCCCCAGATACACGAGTTTAGCATGGGCCACTCCCCACCACACAATATCCATCCAGCCGACTTACAGAACCTGACAAACATCTCGACTGAGAATTGAATCCTACCATGAATCCTTATATCCTCTAGATTTGCCTCCCACTTAAATCAACTATAATAGGCTTTATAGGTCATTCTGTGTGTTAATTTTGGATTGTCCATGGAGGAAGTTGCTCTGGGGTTACATACACTGGGTGGTGGCCAGGTTCGTTCACAGGGCATTGGCTTGATGGGAAACTTTTCAAGGTTGGAATTTTCTTGGAAGGAGAGCAATATGATGGGGGTTTGAGTCTGTCAAATATTCAGTAATAAGTAGTAAATGCAGTAAAGGCTTGGTACCATGCATATTCAAAACTGCACTCATGAGTTGGTACCCGTACCCATACTCATGAATTATACCCGTACCCGTACCCGTACTCGTACCCGTACCCATGACCCTGTACCCGTACCCGTACCCGTACTCATGATTACTTTTTCCTCGGACCCGGACCCGTACCCGTACTCATGACTTGGTACCCGTACCCATACTCGTACTCATGACCTGGTACCCGTACCCATACCCGTACTCATGACCTGGTACCCGTACTCGTACCCATACTCATGGTCCCGTACTCACACTACAACACTGCAAATAACACTATATAATTCACTAATGGGAGTAAGTCCTTTTCGAGCACAGCCAAAATTTATCAAACAGAGGGAACTGTAATTTGGCCTTGTTCACCATATTTTTGTAAGACTCCCACGCGAGATATACTTGACAACATACTTATATCAGGGAATAATTTCATAAAATTAGAACTTTCATTAGATGTCATAATTAGCCTTGATAATTTTTACAGCCTTTTTTAGCCTTTGAAAATTTTACATTTAATCGACAGAATGGTGTTTATCGAAATTGTTTTACATTAAATCTTGTAGTAACCTTAGTTTGTGAATGTGAATGTTGCTATCACAAAATATTTTTCTCCCTTTACTTAATGCGTCTGTGAAAGAAGTTAATGACAAACGATAAACTGCACATGACATTGATGGGCGAATATTACTTTCAGTGTTCTTTTATCATTCATGAAAAGATTATTGATTTACCTAATTAAAGGACAAAGGTATATCCTCTCTCTTTGAATTGACGTACCCGATTTACTCATTTATGGTTCTTTTTAAATCAACCGCCACTAATTTTGTTACATCATTATTAGTTCCATGCCTGGCATGTCTTCAACACGCAATATTTATGCAGTTGAACTCTTTAAATATGCCTGAAAGGAACATAGGATGAAGTTTGATAATTTTACTCCGTTTCCAAACAAGATCGGGTGAATACTTATTCACTTTTAGGGCCAGGCTGTATACATAATCATTGCAGCCTACCCATGCATTCATGGATAATCACAACAAAATCTACAAAAAAAGTTCGTGTAATTATTTGTGAAAAAACCTCTTCAAACAAGAACAGTTGATTTTCGTATCCTACCTTTATCCTAAAAATATATTTAAAACAAGAATGGTTGATTATCACTAACTGCCTTCTTCATTTCAAGTTGTAATCAGAGTGTGTTCGTCATTGCCATATCCATTCCCTTCACTTACTACTTCTCCGACATTGGAAGAACACGTACCCAGGAGAAATCTGTCTTAATGGTTGTCTTGGTGCACTGAAATATTTTGGAAAATAATTTATCTCGCATATTTTGTCTTTCACTTGATTCCCAAAGACAAACTATACAGGGAGTTTAATTTGCCTAAACGAGATTGAAATGAATTATTACATATTTCCCAATGCATTGCACCTGAATTTCAGTAAATCGACGCAACGATGCATGCGTGATCAAACTATAAGGTAGGTCCGGCGGAATACTGATATAAGCGAAAATACCGGTATACGAAGATATTCATACCAACGGTTTTGAAAATCATGGTTTAGCAACGGTATGTGAAAATTTTCCGTATACCACAAAAAAACAGAAGTTATTCCGGAATTACAGGGATACCGATATATAACGGTTAGTACGTTCATTCGTAGACCTTTTTTTTTTAATATTTCCCAAAGTGTCAACTATACTAAACATGCACTGTGCTATTGCCTATGCTAAGCACAGATGCGGGTTAATTAGGTAGTAGGGGTCAAGTTCTCTACGTCTACGTGAGCGCATACTATACAGTATTCGCATGTGAAAAAAACCTCGGAATACCAATATACACGTATAGCCAGCCATAGGCACGCGTATACCGATAAAGTGGGGGAATAGTTGTAGAGGTGGTACGGCATTTGCGAGCATAGATACCGACGGTTTGCTCGACAGTAGCTGTGGATGTAAACGTAGTCGCACAAATTACTGAATGGACTACTAATATATTCATAGTTCGAGGTATTACCGGTTTTGTGAATTATTGTATGTGTGTTGGACGACTGCGAACCTTCTGTTCTACTGCATATGCAGAACGTAGATATCGTTATTGACCTACAGCCTCCTCGGTAATGTGACTAGAGACTAAATGAATAAAAAACATATAACCGCGGATTGAGACTTCAGTTAATTTTGTGGCTACAGGTTTGTGCGAGGAATCATATTTAAAAGTAAGTTGCATATAAAACAAGTAAGCCTCATTTCAAAAGACAACCCCAGGCTGGCTGGCTCATGAATTTACTCTTCCCCCGCTAGAATCTCGTTCAGGCCGTGGACTGACAAACTGTAGGAGCGAGGTTTTTTTCAGGGATGGATTGGGAACGTTTTTAAGGGAGGGAGATAGGAGTATGCAAAGTGCCTTCCTCTCTGAAACTTTGAAAGACAAGGGCGAAGATTTTCAGGCAGGATGCCCTTCTTTCACATCTAGGCTATATGGGCCTGTAAAGTAAAGATGATCCTAACTACCATCATGAAACTGGGTGACCTACGCGATATGAAGGAAAACGTCAAAGGCAGGGCTAATACTTAAAACCAGTAAAACAAAAGGTTTTATATATTTACTAATACTGATAAATCATAAGGTTTGATTCAAAGTGTTCAAGTTCCCGACAGTATTATGACCCTCTTTCTGTACGAAGTATTTAAACAAAGATGCGGTTCAACCATAGCTTCGTCTCTCAGGCTTATACGCATACTATAGTTTCTATGCGCAAATACTTATTCCATAGATTTTACACTAAAGAGACGTCACACTTCGTCAAAATTTCTATAAACTCGTTTTCGAATTAAAGAAGTGATCACATCACTTACTTCAAAAACATAAAAATAATAAAATCAACAAACTATCAACACAACATCGCAAATATTTCTCAGTGACAGCTTACGTAGTTGGGTCCGACCCATCGTTGGGAGCTTTATTAATACATTAAGCCTTTTTCCACAAACGTTTGAACTTTTTCCAATGTTTTCGTCTTTTCTGTGTACCAGTAGAGCAGCTCCCTCCGAGGTTTGTCCATTACTTAAGAACTTTAACATGCGAAGCAGGTCGTAAAGGTGGTAATGCCACGTATATATGTTAAGAACATCTCGTAGTTTGTTTAATGTGTAACAATCTGGTTCTTATCTTAAGGTTGTCATTTCCGTCCAGGCAAATATTGTCTGGATGAAGCCCTCCTGCATACTGGAAATATGTTTACTTTTTAAAATATGCAATAGGTTCATCCGACATCTGTAAAATTTAATGTTATTTAAACTACTGGTCCAAAGTCCCCTGTGGAAATATATGGGAACTAGCTACGGAGATGCAAAGGAAGCAAAATAACCCACTTTTTATGTGGTTAATGCGCTATTAACCCCTAAGTTTGAATAGCATTTTGGCGGCAAATGTTTTTTTAAAGTGGATTTGGGCTGGTATATTTTTTAACTTTGCTCAGTGAAACCAACATACATTCACAGTTATCGTAGCTACCTGCTAAAATGCAAATAACAGACCCTGTTTTTAAAGTAACTACCCGTTCCAATGTTTTGTCTTATCTTGGTACTGTGGTATAAGAATGGTTTCACCTTGATTTCACCGTGCTAATCAGCATGGCAAATGACGTTCAAAAACTGTTGCTAAAAATTATGATAAGCGTAGGTGTCTTCTTCCATTCAATCTGTCAATTGATAAAATACTGATTTTAATACTGATCTCATTATGCAAACTGTATCGTTGTCTGCTAGAAGTTTTGTATATAAGTTTAAAACTTTGTTTTGCTTGAAGGTTTCATTCATTAAAGGGCCTTCACTTCTCTTCCCATACAGTATGTTTAAATTCTCCCTTTATTGCTTTTACTTAATCTTTGCTGCATATCTTTTTACTAATTTGTGTTTTCATGAGCAGTTACTATACACGATATATGGCAATTTTTTGGTATATTTCGTGTCTTATGACTATCTTTAAAAGTTTATCATCATCGTTTGTGATTAAGGAATTTTTAACTGGTTTAATCAGTCTTATATGAAAGCATTTTGCAATCATGATAAAAACACAAAAGCGGGCTTTCGATATTTTATTGTCAGACTCAGTGTATATATATAAGTTTTGAAAGGTTTAATTTCATATCTTTTAATAGAAAACCATTGCGTAATGAAAGCATTCGCTATTTATAGAATATTTCAGCTCCCTGTGATCACACCAGTACATTCATTATTCAAGTCACTGAACTTAATACTAAAATTAATTCACATTATTAAAGTAAACATTGCAACATAAACTTATTGCTTCGTTCAAAACTTCATTCTTCCAGGATTTTCTTCGTTTTTTCAGTCAAAATTGTTTAGTTCCAGAATACAATACACGTGACGGCAGAGCAATCGTCGTCGCCTTCCAGGAAACCGGAGAAAACATTCTAAGACCGGATTATATGTTTTCGTACCATTAACACTTGGAATTCCTTACCAGACAGTTTAATAACCAAGCACTCCGTTTACTCTTTTAGATATAATTAGAGCAGATTCCTTATAAATCAGTATTAAGTTAATATGATACTTTCCCGTTTATTGCTATAATTGAAGCAACCTTAGCCATTTGTATTGGATCTTTCGTTTTGCAGGGGTGGAAGTGGGGTAGGCGTGGGTACGGATATGAGGGAGGGTTGACGGGTGTAAAACTGTGCCGATATTTGGAAGGGAAGTTGGACAAATTTATGGTGTCATTTGTTATAAGGTATATTTATGTTTTCTTTCCTCCGTTAACATAGGCCTACTATGCTTTGGGCGGACCCTATACTCGACAAGCAGTCTGGGTTTTTTAGAGTGCTTCCTTTCCCAATATCTAGAAGAAATGTATTGTCTATATTCCTGTACATTGTTTCAATTTTTATCAACTATTGTGAAGAACCAAGTAAATGAAATAGAATAAATTGAACAATGCGCTTAATATACAATGCCGCGCGAAAAAAATTTTAATTAAGTTAACAATCCTTTATGCCCTAAATGACAATAATTTGTTTCTTTCATATCAAAAGCCACTAATTTCGACTTGTCATATTTAGATATTTTGGGGTATTGTTCCCTTTTAAACCAATACCTTTTCTTCCTTTCCTTTTGCCGTTGTTATATTTTATTTACATATGCATTATTGTCCTCATATACATATTTGTTTCCTCACTTGCACGTGGTTTGCAATTGTGATCCACTTGACTACTTCCTTCGTAAGGGTCGATGTCACAGTAATGAGAGTCCGTTGGTCCATTCCTATTGTCATTCCCATGTCCATCACTCCTGTACACATTGTTGCTATACAAGTGGTTCCTTCCAGAGTCTGTCTTATCCGTTCGGTCTTTTTTGCGTTTCATTAAAAATGAATACAATTAACAAGACAGTTATGAGAACGAAAACAATGATCGTACCCATTGGTGCTGCAATTACGGTAACATCAAATTCTGTGTTTGGAGCACCAGCTCTTGTTGTATTTAAAATAATTTTTGTCACTTCTTTTTGAGTCGTGACAGTTGATGCATTCAGCTTCACACAATCTAGATTATAAGAAGTGTCCTCAGTGTAACTGTTGATTATCACATCGGTAGATGAAGCCATTTGAGGTCCTATTGCACATCGTTGTGTGAATGCTGGTCCATTAGCACAATCGTATCTCGTTGTCGAAATGGTTGAGTTCGACGATCCTACCTTCACCAACAATCGCAATATCATTTTATCGAAACGATTCTTTGTTTCATACAAAAGTACACTATTTACCCTACCTGAGCCTGGAACATGCGACAGCCATGAACATGGTCTATCTATATGTCGACAGTAACATGTCATTAACAGAAGGTCGCCGTCATTATAAGGCTGCCCTGCGGTACCGTTACGAAACCGTTACGAGGTCAGCCAAGCTGATATGGAAATCCCGTGAATTCCTAATCGGGTCCTTTCCTAGTGCCCAAGTGGGGCAATGAATGTGTGTGTGGGTGTATCTAAGCTGTGTAAGCCACGATATGGGCATGGGTGTATCTAAGCTGTGTAAGCCAGGATATGGGCATGGGTAGAGACCTCCGCTCTCGCACGTCTTTCCTAGCTCATGCGCGGCTCGTTACTAGCGTAGCTGCCGGAAAATTCGACCACTGCAATGAGAGGTCTCGCAAGGCTGCACGTGCTTTACCGGGACCTTTCCTAGTACCCCGTAAGGCAATGAATGTGCAATGAATGTGCATATGGGTGTATCTAAGCTGTGTAAGCCACGATATGGACATGGGTGGAGACACCTGCCTTGGCAAGCAGCCCGCCCTCCAGACACGTACGTCTGCTGGGTTAGTTGGGGTCAACCAAGCTGATGGGGAAATCCCGTGAATTCCTTACTGGGTCCTTTCCTAGTACCCCGTAAGGCAATGAATATGCGTATGGATGAGTGTGTGAGTGAACAACAAAGTATGTCACAAGCTCATCTCAAAGTGTAAGTCTAATGAATTTCAAACTTGGTTGGTAGGTACCTTACCATAAAAACTCGTACATGCATAATTGATGGCGTCATAGGTATGAGGTTAGTGATAGAAGGTCAAATTTGCTAATTGTTGTTTTTATTAGTTACTACTTTCTTTTTAATAAGTTAGAAAAAGTAATAAAACCACAAGATATGCTAGGACTAAGATAATTTTTGAAATATTGCTGTTTGGTTGCTAAGGGTGGAAAACAAAGGTCAAAATGCTGATCGAAGGTCAAATATGTCTAAACTTTGGAAATAAATGTGTCGCAAACGCCTCCTAAACCATAAGTCCGATGAAGTTCAAACTTGGTGGGTAGGATACGTGACAATAAAAACTAGTACAGGTGTAACTGATGACGTCATAGGTCAAAGGTCAAATTTGCTAACAATTGGGGGTTTGCCATTATTTGCCTATCAGTATATGTTAGAAATAGTTATAAAACCACATAACATGCATGCTAGAACATGAGATAATTTTAAAAATATTGCTTTTTGGTTACTTACTTCGTACTGCTTTTAATTCGTATTAAACGATATGAAATTAAATAATTGTACCATTCATTTTACATTGGCAACTATGATTGATTCTTTTGGTATTTTTTATTAAGAAGTAATCTAAAAGTGTACATTTCTTCAGGCTTCAATACGTGGAGGAGGACAGGATATGAACAATTGAACTTGGTGCAATGCTTACTTTACTTGCTATTACAAAATGTTGACATACTATGAACAAGATAAAAGTTATGCCTATACTCTTTACCTGTTTCAGTATACATGGTAATGTCTTCACCATAGTCATAATCTTTATCCTCATCACCTTCACTACTATGATCACGTCTACCATATTTATAACATTTTGATTGATGCCGTCTTTAGCAAAGCTTTCATTTGCATATACGTAGGTTTTGTGTCTGTCCCCCTGACTTACTAAAACAGGCACTTTTTCTTTCTGTTTTCAAGCAAAGTAAACATAATAATTGAGACAATTGTTAATATACAACTAATGAATTTTTATGAGTGCGATAGTGTGAATAATTTCATGAGTTGAAAGATTGAACGTTCTATTCAACGAGGGGAAGCCGAGTTGAATAGAACTTTAAAACTTTCAACGAATTATTCATACTATCGTAAGAATGAAAAAACATTCATTATTTGTTTTATACAACACCTTATAACTTTGATCTAGTCGTTGGTTAAATTAAATTTGTGTTTTGGTGGTCACTATGGATTAGTGATTGTCCCCGGTTTGTCCGTGTGGTAGCTCCATGGTTTGTCGTTTGCTAAATGTACCTTTATGTACCAATTACCTATTACTTACGATAGCCGGGCTATGCAATGTGCGATCCCCAAAGCTGCATTGAATAATTGAGTTGCGGCATAGTTTGTACGTACCGCAGATAGCTGACTCACTGCCGAGTGTTATACTTAGTATGTAACACACGACCGTGTGTTCAGACTAACATAAGACTCTGTAGAGTCTGCTCGGATATTTTATCCTTATCAAAATTTCACTCCCTCTGTAATAAGATCTGCAACCATTGCTCTTCCAGGAACATGCTTCTCCCTACATGAGTACCCATCCCGGCGGACGACGCGCAGAAACAGGACGGACGGGATTAGGGTAAGAGCCCATACTCTAGACTGAGCATATACTGGACTGGATGCACATTGTGATTGACATGGAAATGTTACAAACATAAGAGGGGGAATGACATCGCCGAGAAAGACTATGCAAAGTCTAGACTAACACCCGATGGATAACACACGACCGCGTTCATAGTGACGATCCACCCCTGGCATTTTTTCCACCAATCCTCCAATCAGATTTAAGGAAATTAATAAGGTGTTGATAATACCTATAATGAGTGATCCACAACCCCGATAACATGAATAGTTGTTTTTTGCAGTACCTGCCGTTGGTATTAAAGGCGAGACGAGTCTCCTGCTCCTGAAATAATCTGTACTGCATTTTAATTTGTCGTTCTTGCGGAGTGAGGGTTGTTGTACTCAGTGACCCACAACCTAGAGAATCTTTGAAAGTGTCCTCAGTGTGAGTGTTGATTATCATATTGGTAGATAAAACCATTTATATCAGATTGTTGGCACTTTATGACTTTAACCAAGTATGAAGCAGGGAGCAGTGGGGTTAGGAGTTAGATGATGTTTTACGGCTCAGTTACTGACCAATTGGTTTAAGTCGGGCCGGCCATGGCCTTTTTTCCAGTTGTGGCTCACTGACTTGTTTTCCCTACTCCATTGCTTATGCTGAGCACCAAGCACAATGGCAGTAGTTTCTGTTTTTTCAAAGTCTTTGGTATGACTTGGTCAGGAGTCGAACCCCAGACCTTCCGGCTGCAAGTTGGATGCCCTAACCACTTGACCATGCAATCGGTGGGAGCAGTGGGGCTAAAGTTCCCCAGTCAGAAATCTGAGGGGGACGAAGTATGCTTCGCCCCTACCTGTCAAGGACGAAAATCTCTTATTTATCCACTTTGTACTGTTTATCAAATTTTGTCCATAAAATATCAAACTTTGCGATAAATTTACTTCAAAAAATGCACACAATTTAGCATAAAACTGCATCTTAGGGTCATTATATATTCATGTTTTTCTGAAAGAGAAGAGGTACTCATCCAGGACGCCAGTCTGAAACATTTAGCCCCTCCACCAGCTGAAAGCAGCTTCCTGCGCCTATGGTTACAATGTAACTCATTCTGCAAAGTGTTTGAGAAAATAAGAAAAATTTGTTCTATAAATATAGTCTACTCAGATCAATTAGCTGTTTAACAGGAACAACGCATTTCCTTGTAAACGAAATGTGGCCTGTTAACCTGTTCAATACAGTTGTTGCTTGTCTGCACATAGCCCAAGATCTAGTATATGATCATGGAGCTAATACTTGGACCAGGTAGTAGCTCCATGATCTCATGTCCATTCGACGGCATAGTTAGCAGGTTAGTTTTGCCGATTCGATGATGATAAAAAAATTGGTTTGGTCACTTGAAAACTTGGCGGAAAATGTATTTGAAAACATCCCTTACGTTGTTTGTCTAGGTTGGCATGGATAACTAAACTGATAATGCTTTTTGTAAATGAGTAGTGTTTAATTTTTAATCAACTGTGAAAGATTTTTTAAATGATATTTCTGAGTATTTGCACTTTCTCTTGTGAAAAAGAAAAAAATGCCAGTTCTTGCCCTTCAAACCCTGTGGCAATACTCTTTTCCTAACTCAAGATATCTCACTTTAAAGAGTAGTTATATTTGTCAAAAAATACCTCCAGTTCTCATCAAGGTCATAGAATGTTATGTAAAGTGGGGACACTGCCTCAGATTCCTTTTTTGTTTTTCTTTACAATCGCATGTCCTGTTTGTCCTTGAAATTTAATGCTGTTGGAGGGTTGGAATATCTTTCCATGTAGGTTTAGCATAATGCTACACCATTTGTAGGGTATAACAAAGTTGTTAAATATCCCCTACAGCGGCATCAATATTATAAAGAAATTCAATGCTATGTCAAATTTTTTTCTCACGATGACATCACAGATTTCATAATGCACTTTACATGAGAAAAAATGTATTTCTTTGAAAATTAGTATCTTCCAAACGCTTCATGCTATTGAGATGCAGTTTCACGTCTTAAAGGAGAAAATTTTTCTGCATGTTTTGAAGTCATTGAATATTTTCTCTGGCAAATCCCTTTAATCCAAACAGTTTCTATTAGTTCAAACAGTTGGTTCGGTTAGATGTCCACATACCTTGCTAACTGAAAATGTCTTTTTATTCTGGGTGACTATTTGTTGGACAATTTTTCATCACTTCCCTATTATCCCTATGGAATTTTATGAATGCAATCGGTTTCCTTAAAACTTGCGGAATGACCAATGGCTACACGGCATAATAATTCGTCATGCTTCCCAAAAATTGTTGCCTTGGTACCTATAAATTATTGTTATTCCTTGTTGTATTTATACTGGACGCCGGATATCACAACTACCAGTGCTTAATTGCAAAAACTTTTCCTCGGTGAGTGGCCAATACCGAATTTCCATTTTGGTGTTGAGTGGTACCGATACTGCACAATTCCTTTTAACTGAAAACTGTTTTGTTTCATTTTTTCGTTTTATTCTATCTTGAGTACCACATGCCAGGACCTCGCCGTGCTAAATTGCAAACTTTTGGGGGAGGGGGCGGACCCAATGGGAGATTCCGGTAAAGCGTTACCGACCTTGGGATCTTTTCCAAGATCTTAGGAATTGGACAATTGTCAAATGGAAAGATGACCTTGGAAATTTTGTTCCTACATCGTTGATAATTTTCATGTTTTATTTTTATTTGAAAATAACGTATAAGAAGACCTTCAGGTAAATCTGAGATTGACTTTCTATTATTATTTTACTGCCCCAGGCTTGCGGGATTTTCTTCCATTTCTTCCAGGAGCTGAGCCATTTTCGCCGGAGATATACCAATTATTACCCATGAAGGTTGCCCAGTTCATTTCAAAATCTGTCCGAGAAATAAGCGGAGGGGCGGCATCCACCTCCTCCCTAAGCGGAGGGGCGGCATCCATCTCCCCTCCCCTGGCTCGCACTCTTATAATTATTCCTAAATATTTTTGCGTAAGTTGTAGGTTGGTGTTTTTACCTATGGGACGTCTTGGTGATTTTTAGCTTATGGCCATGGGATTACGGACAATCTTGATGACAACGCTGAATTCAAGGCTATGCCCAGCTCGCCTTACTTTCGGCAGGGGGGTGGTGTTTACCATGTTTTGCCAACTAAAGGGAAGAAAATGGTGACAGAAAAAATGACACGCGTAGCCCGAAGAAAGTAGGCCCATATGCGGGGTCCAAGGGCCCGCTTCGAGGCTCCAGGTCGAGCTCAGAAGCATGCAAAGCCGAGATAGGGGCCAGGAGTCAAAGCCCTGAAAGTTTGGACCATTTTCAGAATTATGGGCATGAGAATGAAGCATTTAGGTATCTTCAGTTTAATGGGTAATAATTTATCACTATCGTTTTGAACCTTCCCCGTGTGCCTCGAGAGCATGGCGAAACTTTGACATCCCAAACGCTCTCTGTTTATATTAATAGTACAATACATCTGCTGTGAGGGTGGCTGGTCCAAATAGGTGATACTTACTTTGTCTTATAAATAACAGAATAACGGTGGTTGGGGATTAATATCCCGATATTCACAGAAAACTATGTAAACTATCTATAGGTTACTCTGTATATCGGGTTGTGCACTGTTTAGATAAACAAAACAGACCTATTAAAGATATGAAACACCGTACCGAAGCCCAAAAGCGCGCGGAGCCCGCCAAATTACTTTAGGGTTCGATAAAAGAATCTGCCCTTTTTGAGAGCAAAAACAGGTAATCCGTCCGTCGGGGATAACAAACTTCATTGCCTACTCTAAGGCTCCCCAACAATATTGGAACCTTCTTCCTTTACATAGTCCACTGTCCAGTTTCGCCACCAGGGTTTGATGATTGAGGGCACCACAGGAGATGATGTCGTTATCTCATCCCAGATAAACCAAGAAAGTTGATATAAAATATATATTTTCGTATCTACAATATTTTGCACCTGGGGTGGACCGTGGACCCGTCCTTTCTTCCGTAGTCATTTTTCTTCAACTAAAGTCAAGTCGCAAGTCAAGAAAAAGTAAGACTACACCGCAAGTCAGCGACAGGATTCAAAAACTCTGAAAAATCCTCATACTTTAGTGAATTTTTCTTACTTTTGTTGGGTGTAAGGGAAGAGTGTAGTGTCTATAAGTGGAGGGGGTTGAAGCTTCCCCTTGAGATTAAACTTCCGTTTAGGTAAGTTGGCTTAAATGCAGAATGGTGCTATCTTTAGCAAAACTTTGAACTGATTTCATGTTAAGAAATTGCCATTATTTAGTGATATTTTGGCTGTGGTTTGGCAATGGTGGTACCATGAGACCGGCACAGGGCCTCCCAGAACTCTGGGGTAATTTCAAAATGGGGAAGTTAGTATATGATGCTTTTAACTGACATCCCAATGGCACTTCAAGAGAGCACACTCATTTTAAACGAGAATCCAAATGTACAGCTTCCAATAAGGAATGACTGAGAGGGGAATAAAGGTATAACAAAGTGGTATATAGGATTAATTTAATAGGTTGCGTACTTCATAGGCGCTATATTGCTATGAGCTTGTGCCATTAATAATAATTATACTTCTAATCATGAACATCACCCTACTAATGTTGCCCATACCGCCATAAGAGAAAATTGCCACATAACCGCATCTTGATGCAAACCTGAAGGTAAACCTGAGGGTAAACAAATTGAATTTCTTGTGATTTATTACTAACTTTTCTTTTATCATTTTTAATGTTCTGGGGGCTTGAATTTGACAAAAAAATATATCGAGGAAGGTGTAAATTTTACATAGAATCTGATTTTGGAATAATTTTATTGAAAAATGTCTACATTTGAAGAAAACCCTGTGTAATAATATACCCACTACCAGTCAAAATTGAAAGGTCCATAAAATTAAGTGGCAGTGAAGGACATATTCTCCCAATTCTTTGCCAGACTTTCCCTATTCATTGCCAACTCTCAGGACCGTCGGTTCTGTGGGATCATCTTGGCATGAACGCCCCGGTGAGGGTCCAAGGGGGCAACGCCCCGAAAGCTTATTTTTTCCCACGAGGTTATGGGCAAATCCGAATTTTCATGAATTTTGAAAATTGTTTCAAAATAGTGGCCGGTTAGGGTTACAATATAGGTTAGACCCTTGTGGTATATTTGGCATGTTCTTTCATAATCCGACGTCAGAATTACCAAAAATGTAGACTAACTTTTATTTCGGGAGTAAGAGGCGTGGCCAATATCCAAGAAGTTGATTGGTCCATTGACATCATTTGCCCATAACCTCGTGGGAAAAATTGCGCGTCCGGGAAGCCTTAAGGTATTTAAAAAATTAAAACCATTAAAATGAAGCATTTGACTGTCTTCAGACTCATCGGATGTGCACTGAACAGATAGGAGGAATCATATTTGGACCATTTTTATAATAGCCTCAATCAGAGTAGCAAGTCATTTTTGTGATGAAGGGGGTTTGGCTTGTGGGTGGTCACTATGATGATCGATAAAACTGTAAGAACTGTGGAACACGTAGGATGTTCTACAGGAAGTAATCACCAAACTATATCAAAAACAGGTGATCGCGAAGCGGCCGAAGAAAACAGTGTTTTACTGCTTGTCTATTGGTTTTTACATTGTTTAAATGCAATATTATCCATTACAACAAAGGCTCTCCTGTTTTCCCCTGCCACCTATTCTTTCTTTTATGTTTCATTTTTGTCGATGGTCGGGGAAACAGTTTTTCTGGCATTGTTATGATATTTAAAATCAACTTTTTCCTTCATTTTACTTTTTTTTTGCAAATTTTACCATAATATTAAAACTTCACTCATAATTTCTCTGTTCTCTTCCTTCCGCCCATTTCTTATTATTTTATTTTTTCAAGGTCTGGAAAAAGAGGGCTAGCGTCCCCCTTTCTTCGTCCCACCTATGACTGCACTTTAAAACACACATTTTCACTGCGATTCAGCGTCTACCAGCACGCGGGAAGCCAGCGTGATTGTAGCAAGTAATGATTCGAGTCGCTATCTCGCACACGTTTCAGTTGACTCATGTTCGCTTTATCGAAGGATTCAATGACTTGACTAAAGCATAAATGGCGTGTCCGTGCAGTTCTAGACGCCCCCTTAATATGATGGCGAAAAGGGGTTCCTGAAGTTCCCATCAAACCCTGTTCGGCTGTTACACTATTCGTTTTACTTTCCTTTGTTTCTCTCCTTTTCCCCGCTGCTTCCCTTTCGTTCCTTCATTTTGCCGACTGGTGTAAAATTTTGTAGCGGCCTCACCGTAAAACGATATCACACTGCCATAAACGACTTTTGGCATGTCTGAAAAGATTACTGTAGTACAGTTCCACTGAGCGTTTGCGTTTCATGTGTTTCTGACGGGTTTTTTAAAAATATTACGACATGTGTTGTAGGCTACAGCCAACATAAATTCCAATTTCTCTTTCCTGAGTTTCCTCACCCTCTTGCACAAACACACGGGCGCTTTTTCTTTCCTCTTTCCTTCTCTCTCTTTTCCCCTCTCTCCTCATCTTGTCTTGTTTCCTCTCTCTTCCTTTACCTTCCTTTTCTTCTATCTTTTCTTCTTTCCTTCCCTAGTTTTCCTTTCCCCTTCCCTCGTTTTCATTTCCCCTTCCATTCATTTTTCCGACTTGTGCAGAATTTTGCCGACTGGATCCGTGAATGCATGTGGGTCACTCCCCCACAATCCCCTCTGAGAGACGGCCCTGACTTTCGTCGTTCGCGGATTAGAACTTCACCCTCTCAGGAGGAGCCCCCTTTAAGTAAGACCCTGGCCCAATCTTCGTGTGTAAATTCAATTTATTTTAGGCATATTAATTGTAATGAACAAGCTTTTGTATGAAAATAACTTATACGGAACATATCCAGTTGTTTCATCAATTCACAAGGGTACAACGAATTTGATCGTCGGCCTATTCTTAAATTCTTTGGCCCTCCTTCTCAGGCCTGTGACTAAGGCATGGGCGTTGATCCGGGGGGACAGGGAGACATGCCCCACAATATTTGAGAAATGGCCCATTGACTTTGATTTTTTACACAGTAAGTAATTTGATAATGGGTTCATGCCCCCCCCCCCCATTTTGAGAACAAATCGTCGACTTTGGGCCAAGAACTTGAGCAGGGGACGGGGCGACCCTTAGAAATTTTTCGCCCCCTAGAAATTTAGAAATTACTATTGCCTTGATGCATTTTAAAAAATCTTGCACCCCAAACAGTGCACCCCGCCGTAACCAGGCAAATAGCCACGGGGGGCATGGGGGGCACGTGTCCTCCCCCCAAAATTTTTCAATGAAAGGTCTTGCACTGAAGGAGGAAAAATTTATGACGAGACCAGCCCTTTTGGAATACAAATATAGGAAGAAAAATATCGCACCATTTTGCATCTAGAGTCCTTAAAATAGGCAAAAATTTTCTAACGGGAGGGGTGACACCCCTCCCCTTTGACCCCTCCCCAGGCCGGCGAAACTCCAACATCGATGTGCCCCCTCCCCAAATTGGTTATTCTGGCTACGGGCCTGCCCGTAACATATCTCGCCTTTTCCAGTACCTTTGTTAGTCCTAGAGGAACGTTCTGTAAAAGGTGTGAAAAATAATTTTTTCTGCGAAAAGCTCTGTCGTCATTTATTAGAATAAATTGAAAAGCGTACATGGTGCTAGTCCCCCCGCCCCCTAATGGACAACCCCAACATCTCTAGAAATTCGAGCAATTTTTCCTAAAAAGTCTCAGACAATCGGGCAAAAAAATCTCAGTGTGCCTCCTAAATCGGTATGAATGTCAGCCCATACGCTTATGGAGGTTAAAAACATTTTAACTCCAAGATTTTGACACTGTTCTAAATTAATTTGTCGCCGTTCCTTCACAGCTCCCTCTCCCACCCGGCTTCGACGTCGGCATGATCCCTGCATTAGAGGGGGTAATATCCTCAAGGAATCCTCTGAAATTCAGGTTCCTGGGTACAAAATTTTCAGGCAAGATAGGGCTGATACTGTCTGCCGTAGAGGCGGAGGGGTCTTACTGTATGCTGAGGATAGCATAAATTGCGTTCAAGTTGATGTCACCAACAAGTTTTCTTCTGCATTTGCTAACTGCTTGTGGTGTGAACTTAGTTTTGTCAATGAGTCTGGCACTCCTTTAGTTGTTGGTATTATTTATCGTTCACCAAATTCTTGTGCTGATAATAATCAGAGTTTGTTCGAAAGTTTCAGGAAAGTCTCTTCGAAAAGGGCAGTTGTGTTTGGGGAATTCAACTTTCCTGATATTGATTGGCATTCATGTACTAGTGGGTCACATGGGAGGGATTTTCTTGAGGCAGTGTCTGATGGTTTCTTTACCCAGCATTTTCTGTTTCCCACTCGTGGGGATAATTGTCTGGATTTAGTGTTTAGTACTGATGAAAATATTGTTAGAAATGTAGCTAGTGGTGGTAAGATAGGATCTAGTGACCATGACCTCATTAGCTTTGAGTTACTTTGTTTCAGCAAATTACTTCAAGGCAGTGACAAAACTGTTTTAGATTTCAGCAAGGCTAACTTTACTCATGCTAAAGAGCTTCTTACCATAGATTGGGTAGCACGTTTGTCTCACTTAGGCCTGCTGAAGCATGGAGTGTTTTTCGTAATATAGTTACTGACATTACAAAGTTGTGTATCCCACTCAAGAAAGCTGTGGTTAGAAATAGGCCAATTTGGATTTCTAGAGAGGTACTTAGAGCAGCCAGGAAGACGAAAATATTGGCGTCGATATAGGGTCAGTCAGAATTCTGATGACTTTGCAGTCTACAAGAATCAGGAACTCTTAGTTAAAAAATTGGATATTGACACTAAAGCTAAGTTTGAAAAGCAGTTGGCCAAGGAGGTAAATCCAAAATCTTTTCATGCCTATGTTAGGTCTAAGGGGAATTTTCATCATCCCAGACAGTTCTAGTTCTCCCAACTATGCAACTTCTAGCTCCTCCCATAACTGTATGAAGCTACTCCTTGTGCAAGAATAAACCTGTATTATTGCTTAGGGCCATGTCCTGGTGAGCATGCAAGGTTATAAAATGTAATAAAAGCACTCTTTCTGCCTTGTGTGGAATGTGAGCTTCTCTGCATCTTTCAAATTTTTCAAACTTTGATGTCAATCAAAGAGCAGTCACCAACTGAGAATTTTCATACCCCTACACTAAAAATATACTTTGGGGTGATGACTGTCTGTCTTTGAGGAGGGTACGTACGTGTTGGACCTCTCCAAGGTAGTCAGGGCACACTAGTTAGTGATCATCAGGATATGGCTAATTTGTTAAATGATTATTTCGTATCTGTTTTTACCAAGGAATCATCTATTTTGGGAACTTGTACAGGTTCTGATAATTCTACTTTAGTTAGTGATGTTGTCTTCTCTGAAGAGTTGGTTTGTAATAAGTTGAAGAGTTTAAAAGCTAGTAAGGCCCCCGGGCCTGATGGGATCCATCCTGCCATTCTCCATGAATGCTCCGAGATGTTGTCAGTTCCTCTTTGCATTATTTTTCAGAAGTTTCTAGATTCAAACTTTGTACCTGCTGACTGGCGAATTGCTAATGTTACTCCAATTTTCAAAAGGGGGATCGGAGCTTGCCTTACAATTATAGGCCGGTCAGTTTAACCAGTGTTGTGTGCAAAGCAGCGGCGTAGCCAGGTTTTTTGTCAGAGGGGGCAAGAGCACCAAGATTTCCCCCAAATAGTGATCTGCTTCCTAATAATCAGTGTTCTCCGTAGGTCAAAATTTTGTCCGGGTGCCTTCCTCTGACCTGGCTGATGTGACTGATCGCCGTCCCGGGGGAGGGGTCTAAGGGGAGGGGGTTTGCTCATATAAGGTGGGCTAGATGCAAAATGGTGCCACATTTGGTGCTAAATGTATACTGAATACATCACCAAGAATTTCTATTTTTTAGGAAGCTTTTTGATCTTGCTTGTCTTCAGGTCTTGGTGAATTTTTCTTGAGTCCTACTGGTAGATCAGAATCACAATAGGTGAAGTACAGTAATTAAGTTAACCCTGGTACACCTTTCCCTTCATCAGTTCACCACATTCACCACAATCAGTCCAAATTTTACGAGGACCTGCCCTTGTAGCAGAGTATAGCACTTGACCACTGACCCATTCTAACAAACTGCATATACCACAATGCTGCTGCTTTATCAAGAAATATTGGAAGTATACAGTAAAAGGACAGAGTCCCTTGTCAGAGGTCCAGAGATCTCATGTTGTATAAAACAGAAAGTAAAACAATACTAGTACAACTATAAGCATGGTGTCATCATTCCATCTCTGAAAACCTTAATGAGGACTGGTTGTGCCAGTGTAGCATATAGTTTTAAATAAATAAAGTGTACTGGTTGAGAAATTTAAAATTTTACCAGATCATGCGCAAATTTCACCATATATTCACTTTCAAAATTTCCCCCAAGATTTTTCCAGAGGGGGCAACTCGCCCCCCCCCCGTCCCCCCTGGCTACGCCACTGGTGCAAAGTTATGATATCTGTGATCAAGGATTGCTTGCTTAAATATCTTTTAGATAATGGGTTACTCAATCGGTCTGAGCATGGTTTCTTACCTAGTAGATCTTGTGTTACTAATTTACTAAGCTTTCTTGAGGATATATACTTCTTTATCTCTTGATTCTGGTCACAGTGTTGATGTCATTTACCTTGATTTTCAAAAAGCTTTTGATAAAGTTCCATTAGGTAGACTTATGGTTAAACTGCATAGGTTAGGTATCAAGGGCAGTTGTGCTGACTGGATAAATTCATTTCAGAGAGTTGTTGTTAATGGTAATTTCTCTTTGGAAAGAAGTTAGGAGTGGAGTTCCACGGGGTTCTGTTCTTGGCCCGCTTCTTTTCTTGATTTTCATCAATGATATTGATAGCTCTCTCACATCTAGTATTAGTAAATTCGCTGATGATATGAAGTTCTATAGGAAGGTTAGTGATGAGGATGATGCCTCCTTACTGCAAAAAGACTTGGATAGGTTATCTTCATGGTCTCAGACTTGGCAGGTGTCTTTTAATGCAGATAAGTGCAAAGTCCTTCACTTTGGTCCTAAAAATTCCAGCTATGATTATAACTACATGAATGGTAGTATTCTGAGTGAAGTGACTTTTGAGAAGGATCTGGGTGTATTTATTACAGCCGATTTAAAGCCATCTAGACAGTGTGCAGCTGCTGCTAGGGCTAATAGGGTGCTTGGATTGATCAAGAGGAATTTCAGTAGTTTTAGTACAGAAATTGTACTAAATCTGTATAAGTAGTTGCCCCGCTAACACAAAACGTTTTTAAAACGTGTCAAGTGGTGTTATAAAGCCTTCTATAACACCACATTACACGTTTTAAAAACGTTTTGTGTTAGCAGGGTGGTAAGACCCCACCTCGACTATGCAGCCCAGGCTTGCCATGGACGTCCCTTCTATGAAGAGGACAAGTTTCTTTTAGAGCAGGTTCAGAGGAGAGCCACTCGCCTTATACCCGAGGTGAAGCACCTACCTCATCATGTTAGACTTAAGCATCTTGGGCTTACTACCTGGAGGTGAGAAGGATTAGGGGGGACATGCTTCAGGTGTACAAATTTCTCTCTAAAAGGAATCCTTTGTCATCTAGTTGCAATTACTTAAGGGTTCAAAGTAATTCTCCGGGTTCGAAGCCATTGTAAGAAGCTAGTTAAGTGTTTTGTACTGTAAGGCTCGACATTAGGAAGTTCAGCTTCTCTCATAGAGTTGTTAACGAGTGGAATAGTCTGCCTGAGTGGGTATACTCTACATCTGTACACTGCTTTAAGGTTAACATTGACAAGTTCTTCCATAACTGTGGTAGGATCTAATTTGTGCTGGGCTCGTTTGGTGCTGGTTGGTTGTTTGTTTTCAGTTAAGGTTGTATGGACTTCAGGGCATCTCATGGGGCCTTAGCCCTCCTTTGCCCTTTAACCTGTTATGTTATGTTACGTTATGGTATGTTATGTTCTGTTAAGTTACTTTACGTTACGTTACGTTACGTTACGTTATGTTATGTTATATTATGTTATGTTATGAATATTATCGGAAGCCTGGGGATGATACAGGCTGGCTTTCAAAGTGCAGTGCACAAATATGTTAAAGGGGCTTATTGAGTTGGTTCACAAAATTCATAATTTTTTCACACCAGTTGAAATTTACTCGCAACTTGATGCTAAATGGTCAAACTACTAAGAGATTCTGAACATCCGATTCACAACTGAAATGGCAATGATAGAGTAGTATTAATGAATGAAATCATTGATTACAAATTTGTGACCAGACACTTTTTACCATTATGTAGTAATCATTATGCAATACCCGTCTACAAAAACTAAAATTTCTCACATTTTCGGTAACTGTAGGAAGTAAAACAGGAGTAATGAGGCTTATTAGAAGCATTGTCATGCAATGATTTCCTTCAAACTTGTCACAAAAATAATAGATGTCAACTCAATGAGCCCCTTTAAATGCAGTCCTGTAAACTCTTCCTTACTTTTTGGTCACCGCGCCAAATACAAGTAATCTATTTATAGATCATAGTAAATTCCCCATAATTTGGATCCCAGCTGCTGCACCTTTCTAGTTATACCAGGGAGTTGTCCAAATAACAACTCCCTGGTTATACTGTGTGTACATTGTGATTGTGTACAGAGCTAGAGTGTATAGGTCGGCGGTACGGCAATGAAGCAGAGGGCAATTATCACATTCAAGAATTGCACTAACACCGTGAAAGTGAAAGACTTACAGTGGTGAAACTAATGTTGGTGAATCTTGAGGCAACCGCTCGAGAACTCATTTCACCGGGGACTGTTTTTGTTTCGAGGCGGTGTTATTTGGAAATGTACGTTGAACAGCTGTATTCTACAGGCCTAACGTTAAAGTTACAGTTAACGTTAGGCTCTTTATCATTTTAATCAGGTTAGGCCTAACTTTCAGTAACTGAATACTGTAATTGCCTAGGAAAGGTGGCAGGTCTATTTAAATTTGAATCATGTAGCCTCAGTACAGTAGGCCTAGGCTAGCCTAGTCATCCGCAAGGGTTTACAGTTTGTAAAACTTAACAAGTTGAGTGGGGTAGCCTGCCTAGGCTTAGCCTATACTGTGGTTGTAACTAAAAATTGGAAACAGACAACTCTTCTTCTTCTTCTTCTTTCGGAATACGGTGACACATCCAAAGGGACGTTACTTCACCACGCATGCGTCGAGGGGTACCTAAGCCCTAATGCTATTTGTAATAAACTGAACGGGGTCTTTATGATGCACAGAATTTTCGACTAGAGGGGCAGGGAGACTATTCCAATCCTTGACTGTGTTAGGCAGAAAACTATACTTGTAGCAGTTAGTCCTAGTATAAAGATGGCAAAAGTGTAGGTTATGCATACCACGAATTTTGCGAGTGGGATGCCGAAGTCTATCAACAGGGATCTGAGCCTTACCAAAAACACCCTTAGTAAAAAGAATTAGTCTATTTTGCCTACGACGTTCCGATAACGAAGGGAGATCGAGGTCTTTCAGTACAGAAGTCATAGACCCAGGCTCACGTGAAAAGGTCGAACTGATAAAACGAGCCGATCTCCTTTGAATACTCTCCAGCTTATCCTGTAAGTAAATCTGGTGTGGATCCCACACGCTGCTGGCATATTCCAAAACAGGCCGGAGAAGGCCCTTATAAGCAGTTAGCTTCACATCGCTAGGGCAAAAAGACAGATTTCTTTGAAGTACCCCTAAGATTCTATTACCTTTATTACAAATAAATTGGACATGTTTATCCCAACTAAGGTCACTAGTAATAAAAACCCCTAAGTACTTAATTGAATCAACCTTAAGTAACTTTTCACCGTTTAAGACATAACCGAAACAGACAGGCTTCTTTTTTCTGGCAAAGGTGATGATATTGCACTTTGAAGGCTGGAATCTCATACCCCATGTCTTAGCCCAGAGACCTAGATTATCAATGTCAACCTGAAGCTTACGACAGTCACTAGCATCATCAATAACTCGGTAGCAAACACAATCATCAGCAAAAAGCCTGACATTAGAACTGGCACTACTAACGATATCGTTGATGTGTGCTAAAAAGAGAATTGGTCCTAAAACGGACCCCTGAGGGACTCCAGACACAACATCGTCAAAAGAAGACCTAGTACCATTTACTACGACAGCCTGTTTACGATCAGAGAGGAAATCATCAACCCGAAAGTCGAAAGCCTTTTCAAAGTCCAGAATGAAAACATCAATTTGCTTGTTTGAATCCAGGGATGAAGCCCAGTCTTCAATGACTGACACCAACTGAGTATCGCAGCTGTGCGATTTTCTAAAGGCATGCTGCTTTGATGAAAGGACATTCTTGGATTCAAAGAAGTCCATTAAGTTTGAGCTAATAATGTGTTCTAACAATTTACAACAAATACAGGTGAGCGAGACAGGCCGATAATTACTAGGGAGGGAACTGTCATTCTTTTTGTAAATAGGGCAAACATTTGCCCTCTTCCAATCAATGGGTATTCGCCCACTCGAGAGGGATTGTTGATAAAGGTGACTCAACATAGGGGCAATATCCGATGTGATTTCCCTGAGGACCCAAGGGTGGATGTTGTCCGGTCCAACAGCTTTATGTTTGTTAAGACCTTTTAACAGTTTTTCAACCCCATGTGTGGAGATAGTAATATCAGCCATTCTGCTATGAGTCGGTCTACGGAATGGAATTACACTATACAAAGTAAATAGTGAAGACACTAGTAAACTGAGAATTGAAGGCTAGGGCCTTGTCCAGATCAGTAATGGCTAATTTGCCATTTGTCTGGAGAGGGGGGATACTGTGCTTATCCTTTTTTTGTCCATTTATGTACTTCCAAAAAGGCTTTGTGTCATTTTTTATGTCCCCAATCATACCATTAATGTAGTTGGTATGGGAGATATAAACTTCCCTTTTAATTTTCTTACGTAAGTCAGCCCATTTGTCGTAAATATTAGTCATGAGTTTTTTTAAAAATAGCATACAACTTGTCCCGTCTCCTGATCAGCTTACGTATGCCGTCAGTGACCCAAGGGAGGGATGTCCTAGTCCTAGTAGTTTTGGTGGGAACATTCTTCTTTACAGTCCTTTCGAGGAAGGACTTTATTAATTGCCAATTTTCGTCAATAGAACGATTTTTTTGCCCCCCCTTAAAGTAACCAAGAGCAAAACTCCGGGTATCACTCCTCATGGTACTATAATCACCTTTAGAAAACTGCCAGATGAGCCTACGAGGTTGCCTAATCTTTGGAAGGATACACTTCAGTCTACAGAATATAGCTTCGTGATCACTAAAAGGGTCTAAGGGGGAGACTTCAATGTACTGACTCGGTGAATTGGTTAGAAGTAGATCAAGAGTGTTATCACCCCTAGTAGTGAAATTTACAAGTTGATCAGCAGCAAAATCGTTTAAGATATCAAGGAGCAGTTTGCCGGTACTGTTGGTCAGACACAACCCACTATCCTTATTTAATCTGGTAAGCCAATCAATTTTGCTGAAGTTGAAGTCCCCCAAAACATGAAAGCAGGGTTGCCTGCTGGATTTATGATTAGCCATAATTTTACTTAATTGCTCCCGAAGTAAAGATATGTGCTCAGACGGAGCGTCAGGGTCCCTGTACCAAGAGGCGACATAGTGCATAGTACCATTAATAGAGAACTTAGCCCAAATTGACTCAGAACCGTTAGTGAGGTATCTAATACTTGATGGGGTCAGATTTTTTTTTACCAGCAGCATAGTGCCACCGCCCCCCAGGGTACGGTCATTTCTGAAAATGGTATAGTCAAGAGAAGCAGGAAACAATTCACTCGTTGTTATAGAGTCATCAACCTTAGTTTCCTGGAGAGCCACAACATCAGGTTCGGTCACACTAAGGAACGCTTGAAGACCAATTTTTTTACCACGAATGCCATTAATATTAATTAAAACTAAGGAAATCTCCTTTTTGTGAGCAGTCTTATGACTGAGAATGTGCTTCGATCTCGGAGGAGGTGACTCTGCGTGAGTAATTGAGACATTTTGATACTCATTTTGATCCGGATCAAGGACTTCAAAACAATTACTTAGGCCTAGGCCTATGTTACTATTGGGGGTGGTAGCTAAATTACTTTGGTTACAGGCTGGACATATCCAAACACAACTTGTGGCTTGAACATGTTGATAATGAAGGTCATCGACCTGAGAGCACCTATTATGTATCCATTTTTTGCAGGAGTCACATTCAATGGCTGGGTCACTACCCAGAACCATATGTGCACAAATGCCACAAGGGGATGAGCAATTGGAGCAATACCATTTGTCATCGGGGTTGGAAAGTTGTAACAATTTATACCCTTCATTGTCGATGCCGGCACACCGCGTATGGACCCATTTAACACACCCATCACACTCAACAGCTTTGTCCCGTTTTTTGACCAGTTTGCTACAAAGCCCACAATAAGATCCCGGGCCAGGATTGACCTCAATGTCCCCACCTAGAATAAGAAGCATGCACACAAGGGACCGTGTGTAATTTTGAGAATTTGATAAGTGAGAAATACAAGTACGACTAACGTTAAGGGACTTAGGCCTAGGCCAGCGTCTGTTAGAAAAGGTTAGGCCTACCATAGAAAAATGTTGAAAGATACTGACCGACCTTGGAACGATTATATAAGGTCTATGGAGAGACATCCAAGAGTGTGATACACTTCCATGCCACCTGGTAGAAATTACGTGTAGATTGCTAAAAACAACAATAAGAAGAAGGCACCACCTCATGGTACAGGCTAGGCCTCTGCTAAAAGCACCTAACAGCGTGTTAGGGGGTCTCCAAGGCACCAAAGTGAGACAACGGAAATCCGTAAAAATCACAATCAAAAACAGGGTTTAAAAACGATAAAAGGCAAGATCCAACACAGAAACAAGAGAATAAGACACTAAAATCGGTATAACACCTAAAACGACTGGTAAAAGGCAAACTAAGAGGGATAAAAACGACTAAACACAGAGCAATAAAAATCACGTCCTACCAACTTGACGCATGCGCAACACATGTAATGTAGGCTTTGTCAATGCTTTTCTTTATTTCAGTAAGAAAGTACACATTCCCCTACGATCGAGGCTACTGTAGGCCTTGTATTACTGAGCCTCGGTGGATCTGCCTCGATGGATCTGTAAAGTTGGCAGCAAGTTGGCCAACAATTTGGACAAATGCCATGAAATAGCCCCTTAAAGAATCGAACACTTCTTATTTGCAGATCAATGGGCACTTCATCAGGTTTTCAGCAAAACGTTTATAGCGTATTGCACACAACTTTAGAGGATTATCTCCATGGCAACTGCTGATACCACTTTTCTGTGTATGACTGTTCGGGAAAAGATAATCTGCTTTTAAAAGAGATCAAATCAGCAGACAGGAAATGAGAGTAATTACTGATCAGAGGCCTCTGAGAACAGGGAATAATTTAGTATTCAAATTTTGTGTAGCAGTTTTGGGAATTTTGTCCTTCTGTAATGTAAAATCACTGAAAACCCTATGGTTATGCACACAAAATGACCCTACCAGTGAAGCCTGGCTCAACTGCGACTCCAACCCCATTGGGAAAGGGGATGTTCTGGAAGGAAGTTATTCTTAAAAAACAGAAAGCAGCTACGGAGGGTTGTGTCACTCCAGCTGCAAATTACAGTAAAGGAGATCTTTTGGCTCCTGACTACGACTGAAAAGGAAATCTTTTGGCTTTTGACTGCGACTCCAGTTGGAATACACCTTCTGGAAGGCGGGTGTTCTATAATTGTACCCAATTCCTCTTCAAACCAGGCTACAGGATTGAGATTTAAATGTTATGTACAATAAGCATACGTACTTGTCACACTGTTATTGTACAGACCTGTGCATATGCACTCATGCATAGGCCTACCCTGTGGAGCAGACTCTGTTTTGCTCAGCTCCTGAGCTTCCCAAACCACCGTCTACACAAGTGAAGATGACTGCGTCCATAATTTAAGACGCAAACATCATTACCAATATGACTTATTCATTTTCTCTCTCATACTCATGCTATTGTTCTTTAGTGAATTTGTGCTCTGGTAGTTGTAAAACTGAAGGCCTAGACTGAAACCTGAAAAGTACTATCATTACTGTGTTGCATACAGTAACCACCTGTGCAGTGGACTACCAGGGAGTAGTAAGAGGCGACTAAAGGGGAGGACTTGAAACGAATTTATCTAGTTGACACTATATTTTAACACATTCATGTTGGTGTGTCATTAAATATTATCTATCTAACTAACTAACCAGGGAGTAGTATTGCAATGGCAATGGCAATGGCATACATACCAACTCTGTGGGTGGATTAGACTACTGCATGATTTAAACAGGACCAGATGTTACATTCCTTTGTATATTCACTAATGATCAACCAGTCTTGACGTCTCATACTTCTACAGTATGAATATCCAGAAGAATTTTTCTGGTGTTCACTTGGGCAGGCATTAGGGATATGACAGGACAAGGAATATGCTGTGTAACCTGCTAGATAATTACATTCTTACTGCACAGGAGATGCCAGATTTCTTAATCCTGATGACATCACAACTCAGCTTGACCTCTACTGTAACTTACAAGTTAAAGCCTGTTGCATTAGCCTAACTCACCTGGTTGCGAGAGATTTTAAGATAATTCAAAAGCGCCCTCAATTTTTGTTGAATTTTGACATCTTTTGTTTGAGTCTCCATCTTGCTTTCGTGAACGCAAGTGACAATACAAGAAGGCTGATTCAGGGCAAAAAATAGACAAATTTTCGTTGTCATTCGTTGTTATTCGTCGCAACAGAAAGCTGGTAGCAGAGCCTAGGTTTAATATGGCGGAACCAGAGGTAGAGGAAACAAATTCGGCCACCGAAAAGTCCTTCAAACGGTGGAAAGTCGAGAAAGCCAAGGCAAAGTCGGCGTTCACAAGGGCCCGGCATCAACTGCTAGAATTGGTAAACAGTAAAGACGTTGTAGAAAAAGCCATACTGCAGAGTGCGTGGAGTAAGCTAGATGAAGTACAGTGTACTGTACAAGATATTTTAACGAAGCTATTAGAACATTCAGTGAATGTTGATGCTGATGATAAGGAAATTAATAAAATCGAAATAGAAATAGATAAACTAGATGCAGAATTTTCTGATGCATATAACGAGTTGCATCGTCGAATGAAATGTCTGAACTTTGGAACAGACAAAGAACAAGATACACTACAATTAAGAGCTGGGCCTATGAACGTTCGTACCGAGCCTACACAAAGACAGTAGGCCTAATACAGACACTGAATTCGTAGGTGTAGACGTAACACCACATAGTGCACAAGAGGCCCAAGTTAACACAGAAGCAGATAGTCAGGAACATTCAACGTTACCCAGTGGGGCAAATGCAGGCGAAGGGCAGTCAGAGCCAGTAGCACAGGCTATAAGTACGACAAGAAACCCAACTGAAACAGGCATCGGCCAGGATATGTGGAAGCAGCTTAAGCGGGTCTCGATTCCAGTGTTTTCAGGAGACGTCAAAGTTTATGAGAACTGGAAGGCAGCATTCCTGGCGTGTATAGACGTGGCACCGGCGACCCCAGAGTACAAACTTCTACAGTTGAGGCAATATTTGTCTGGTGAAGCACTTAAGGTAATTGAAAACTTAGGACATTCAGCTACGGCCTATCAGGCAGCCAAGGATAGGCTTGATAGGAAATATGGGGGTAAAAGAAGGCAAATTGCCTTGCGATTTGAAGAACTACATGAGTTCAAACCCATAAGGGCAGGTAATGCTAAAGATGTAGAACATTTTGCAGACTTACTTGACATAACTATCATTAACCTAAAAGATTATGGCTTATACAATGAGCTTGATAGTAAGTTGTTATATTTAGTTCTATGTAAGAAAATGACAGAAAGTATGGTCACTCAATATCAGCGATGGGTGAGGGAGAATGGCAAGGAAGAATCAATTGAGGTGCTTAGAGAGTGGGTTATCAAAGAGGCTGAGTATAGAACGGTAGCACATGAAGCCATTCGTGGTGTGACTGATCTGGTTCTTAGTAGTGGGTCTGATAATAAGCCAGGGCAGAGAGCAAGGGCATTTGTGACTACAGATTCGAAGTACCAAAAGAGTGCATGTAAGCAGTGTGGTGGAGACCACGGGGTTTGGGCTTGTTCAGAGTTTAAGGGACTCACAGTAACTCAACGGTGGGCAAAGGCAAAACAATGCGGGCTTTGTTTTAGGTGTCTGGGCGACAATCACCGAGGTGTAAATTGTAAACGTACCCGAGAGTGTGGTATCGATGGTTGCAAAAATAGCCATCATAGGTTACTTCATGAAGTTAAAGCTCCTGATAGGAATGAAAGTAGAGTGTCTTATCATTCCGAAGATACTCCAGGTGGGGCTGGACCCCCTACGGAGGGGGAGCTTAAAGGGGATCAGGATCAGTCACAGAATGCAACCTTGGTTACAGGGTCGGGTCAGAAAAACAAGCATGTGGCTTTGCGTACCGTTCCCGTTATTGTTAAAAATGGTAAGCGCAGGTTGAAGGTCAATGCACTTCTTGATGATGCCAGTACGTCAACATTCCTTAACGCAGATGTTGCAGCTGAATTGGGGCTGCAAGGAAAGTGTGAAAAAACAGAAGTTAATGTCATTAATGGTCAAGTTGAAGTTTTTGAAACTATGCCCGTGGAATTCGGGCTTGAAAGCCTAGATAGGCAAGTAGATATCATGATGGCAGCTACGACAATTAAACAGGTAACTGGTGACCTCCAGGTAGTAGATTGGAATGTGTTTGCTAAGAAATGGCCCCATCTTGAAGATATCCAGTTCCCTAAGTTTGGGAAAAGAACAAAGATAGATTTACTTATTGGGATTGATCAGGTAGATTTACACTTTTCCTTACGGGATATTTGTGGCAAACCAGGGGAACCAATTGCCAGGAGAACCCCCTTGGGGTGGACCTACATTGGAGGTCCTCTAGAGTTAGAAGGTACGAGCAGTCATGCAAACTTTGCAAGGGTATATTTTTCTCACCAGAAAGATGTAATGGAGGAATTGAATCAGTCACTTCGTCAGTTTTGGGAAGTGGAGAATTTAGGGGCAGTTCCACCGAAACAGCTGGAACTAAAGCCAGATGAGGTTAGTGCTATGAGTAAGGTCAAAGGTTCCTTGGATTATCGTATGGGACGATATCAGGTCAGAGTTCCATGGAAAGGGGACTCAGGGCCTTTGTTACCAGATAATAGAGACATGGCAATTAGTCGTCTGCAAAGTACTGAAAAACGTCTCAAGGCTAATCCCAGTCTTGGAAAAGATTATTCAGATACAATTGAGCGGTATCTAAGTAAAGGGTACATTCGTAAAGTAGAAAAAAGTGACATAGGAGAGGGGCCAAAGTGGTTTTTGCCACATTTCCCAGTAGTCCGGCCAGATAAGGCGACAACCAAAACTCGTATAGTATTCGACGCCTCTGCCAAATACCAGGGTATTTCTCTCAATGATGAGATAAACCAAGGTCCAAAAATGCAGAGGGACCTATTCGATATTCTGCTTCGCTTCCGTAAGAATCCAGTGGCGGTTGTATGCGACATCGAAGAAATGTATTTGCAAATTCAGCTTGCGCCACCAGACAGGGCATATCATCGTCTTTTGTGGAGAAATTTAGATCAAACTCAGCCACCCCAAGAGTACGAATTTAACAGAGTCGTTTTCGGGGTTAACGCATCCCCATTTCTAGCGCAGTTCGTTGCACAGCAGAATGCAGAGTCGCATAAGTCCGATTTCCCGTTGGCCGCGGAAACCGTTTATAAGTCCACGTATGTGAACGATAGTATGACATCAGTGCCTAACAAAGAAATTGGTGGCGAGTTATATCGACAGTTGTCGGCACTGTGGGGATTAGCCGGTATGCACGCTAGAAAGTGGTTATCGAATTCGCCAGAAGTGATGAGACAATTACCGGTAGGGGATTGTATTTCAGAACTGAGACTAGAGGAAGGCGAATTGCCATCTATCAAAACCTTAGGAGTTTTGTGGAAAGCGACAGAAGATATCTTTACCTTCCAACCGAACCCCCCACCCGCGGACTACTTGCTCACAAAAAGGAACATTCTCCGTAAACTCGCTACTGTTTTTGACCCCCTGGGTTTTCTTTCCCCCTTCATTATACGGGGAAAAGTGTTGCTTCAAGAGTTGTGGGCAGCAGGGGTGGACTGGGATGACCCAGTGGAGGGTAGCATTGCAAAGAAAGTCTCACAGTGGTTCAAAGAATTACCCCATTTAGCCGATTTAAGACTACCAAGATGTTTGAGATTAGATGAGAACCATGCGATAAGTTCAATGTCAACACATACCTTTGTAGATGCATCGCAAGATGCATATGGGGCGGTAGTATATATTCTTACGTCGTACAGTAGTGGGCAGGTAGTCGTCCGCTTAGCAGCCTCTAAGGGCAAGGTCGCTCCCTTATCAGCGATAAGTATCCCTCGCCTAGAATTAATGGCGGCAGTATTGGGTGTGAGACTAGCCAAATCTGTGTGCCAAGCATTGGAGCTAGATATGAGGCACATGACATTCTGGTCAGATAGTGTAAATGTGCTTTGGTGGGTACGAGGTCATAGTCGTAAGTTTAAGCCTTTTGTAGCCCATCGCGTATGTGAAATCCAAGAGTCTTCAAGTCCACAGCAGTGGAGATACGTAACTACGGCATCAAATCCAGCAGACCTCGTGACAAGAGGGGTGTCTGCCAGAGAGTTAACAAGCAAGGAATTTTGGCGGTCAGGACCATCATATCTGAAACAAGAAGAAACAAACTGGCCAAAAAACAAAGTCGAAAAAGGCTCTCAAGAAGAGAACAAGAAGAATAGCAGTATATCTGTTACCATGGTAACAGTGAGCTTGGCAGCGCCTGAGAAATCTGACGAATTACCATTTGGCGATTGGATCCACTTCGATATTCCAGTTGGTCAAATTTAACCAGAATTCAGGCTTGGGTCCTAAGGTTCCTGAACAATTGCAGGCTCGCAATAGCAGAAAGAAAGAAGGGCGAGCTAACACCAGAGGAGCTACAAGAGTCAGAGAATTGTATCATTAGGCATACACAACGAAGAGTGTTTTCAGAGGAGTATCAGGCTTTAGAGCAAAGAAAACCATTGCCGCGTGCCAGTAAACTTCTTAGTTTAAATCCCAAGATGGATGATGAAGGCTTAATAGGCTGCGACGGGCGCCTAAAGAATGCCATGTACTTATCCTTCAATAGTAGATATCCGGTCATCCTACCAAGAAAGAGTTGGGTGACTAAGTTGATAATAAAGCATTTTCATGACAAAAGAGATCACATTGGCGGGACAAATCAAACATTAGCGGATCTGTCTAGTCGTTACTGGGTCATAGCAGGCAGGGAGGCAATTAGAGATTGGGAAAGAGCGTGTTTTGGGTGTCGTAGGCGGAAGACAAAGGCAGCTTCGCAGATTATGGCGCCCCTCCCAAGTATCAGAGTTAAAATGCCCTTAAGAGCGTTTGCACGAACAGCCGTCGATTTCGCAGGTCCATTTCTCTCAAAGCAGGGTCGGGGAAGGATCCAGCAAAAACGGTATCTATGTCTTTTCACATGTTTAGCCTCGCGTGCGGTGCATTTGGAATTAGCCTGGGGACTCGACACTGACTCGTTCTTGAATGCCTTTAATAGGATGGTAAATCGCAGAGGTCTGCCAGTCGAGATGATTTCGGATAACGGGACTAACTTTGTGAGGGCAAATAAGGAACTAAAAGGGCTCATTAATCAAATGGACAAAGATAAGATTGTGAGATCTCCTTCCACCAGAGGTGTGACGTGGCATTTTAATCCCCCGCTAGGGCCCCACTTCGGAGGGGTCCATGAAACACTGATCAAGGCTGCCAAAAAGGCAATCTCAGCTGTCGTTCACAAAGCAGACATTACAGACGAAGAGTTATTGACAGTGTTCACAGGTGTAGAGGCTTTATTGAACTCCAGACCCCTCACTTACCAAACAGCAGATGTGCATGACAAAATCCCACTTACCCCAAATCATTTCCTGCACGGACAAGCTGGTGGTCAGTTTGCTGTAGAGGCCATCGACGGTATTAGTTTCAACCCAAAGCGACGATGGAGGCGCGTACAGGAGTTGATACGCCACGTGTGGCACAGATGGTTAAAAGAATGGCTTCCATTGCTTAATCAAAGACGGAAGTGGCAATTGCCCCAGAAGAACCTTCAAGTAGGCGATGTTGTGGTTGTTGTCGATGCTGGCAGTGCTAGAGGGAATTGGCCCTTGGGACGGGTGGTCAAAGTGTTCCCGGGAGGAGATGGGAATGTCAGGGTTCTTAAGCTTCAAGTTGGGAAGAGCATTCTTACAAGGCCTATTACAAAATTGTGCCCCCTTGTAGAGTGTGAAAATTAAGGGAGAGCATATCAATGACAAAGAGTTACTAAGTTTCGTTGTGTGAGTGATTCAGAAAACAAAAAAGAAAAAGAAAAAGTCTCAGACTAAGTATTAGATTTTCAGGGTAAATGAAAATTCAAGGTTTTCTGTTAAGTTTACTTTAAGAACTTACTGCTTTAACTGTAAGACGTTATTATTTTTACTTTTCCATAGCCAAAGTAGGCGGTCTTTCATATATTTGATCTTTTTTGGAGGGGTGTTTCAAAGGACTAGTGTTCGATAACATTAAGTTATCGAGAAGGGGGAGGATGGTTGCGAGAGATTTTAAGATAATTCAAAAGCGCCCTCAATTTTTGTTGAATTTTGACATCTTTTGTTTGAGTCGCCATCTTGCTTTCGTGAACGCAAGTGACAATACAAGAAGGCCGATTCAGGGCAAAAAATAGACAAATTTTCGTTGTCATTCGTTGTTATTCGTCGCAACATCACCTAAGTCAACTCAGGTCTGGCATGATTAGCCTGTGCCATCAGCATTCACCCTCATGCACTTATCAATTGAATGATGCACCCCACTACCCCATATCAGTCAGTCATTGTCCACAAGTTCATTGACAAAACATATACATGTACATTGAAGTACCCCTCAGTCACTTCAGTGACTGACTTAAATTGTGTAAAATGGCACACGCCTTATTCACCAAACTGATGAACAGTTTGCAATCAGTTTGATGGACATGTGAGTCACCAGACTGACTGGTAAAAGTATGATTGTACATGAGGAGCTATGCTGAAGGTTGGCATATCTTTGCACAATGGGTATTAACAAATCATTCACAATGAGTTGGTTGCTTGTGGAAGTAACCCATTGTCCTTTTAAAAAAAGGCAACTGAACAAACAGCACCCACTAAGTGACCAATTTCTGAATGTGCAAATACTGTACATAGATCTGGGCAATATGAGACTTGTGAAAGTGGTTGGTACAGGAATGGTTAAAGTCCCATACAGGTAGGTCGGTGTTATTACTCAAGAATTTTCCAAAGTAGCCTTGTTTTGAAGCAATGATGGTAAACAGTAGTGAGTGTTTGTGCTACATACAGTCTTCTCTGCCATGAGCTCTGCAAGCCCGTAATCAAGGGGGGCAAAACCCCCCAAGAAAAATTTAACCTACCCTAAAAGATCAAAAATTGCCTTTGCCTTAATGCATTTAAGTATACAGTATCTCCCCCCTGAAAATTTTTCGGGACCCACCCCCCCCCCCCGGAAGCTTTTTGGTATGATAACATTCTCAAAAATTTTACAAAATCTGACTAGTAAATTCCGCACTGCAGTTCGAGTATTGGTTGTAACAAGTGCTGCAAAATGTTTGTGCAGTATGCAGGGATGTAGCTACGGTGGGCGGCACTGGGCGGTGACACCCAGCACTCAATATTTGGCTAGCTACATCCCTGGCAGTATGTGTGTCGTCAATGGCTATACTTCATGCTAGTTGTTACATCAAAATAGGGCCAATAAGTAGGGAGAATTAAAACTTGGTCCGTGAAATTTTTTCAAAAAGGTTATATTTTGGTGTCTTCTTAGTCAGATATCTGTAGGTGTTTATGAATATTGATGTTGACTTCATCACAGAAGCAGCAGATCCCAGGCATTGTCTCCCTCATCCCCTGTAATGATGTCATCGCCAGTCTCAAATCACATTTGAGACCGGGCACCCTTGCATTCATCCCCTAATTTAATATCCCAATTTTTATTTCCATGAAGTTTGCTATATAGCAGACACCAACTAGAATTTATACAATTATGGCGTACTGTCCAGTCTTCTGTCCTGTTGGTATGGGTAATTGGGTATATGGTCCTACTCAGATTAGAAACAGACTGCCTATAGAGTATGCTTTGTGATATGTCCATGAATGTGTAAATGAACTATGCTTGACATTGAATCCATGTACTGGTACTAGAATACTGTTACTCTAGCTGTGACACAGGAAAATATAAAACTGCAATGGAAACTAGGAAAAATGTAGATAACAAAACAAAAATTTTTGTATAAATAAGGAAAATGGAAAGAGGAATAAAAAAAATATGAAAAACAAGTAAATACAGAAATGAAAGTAGCATTTCAGATGAAATATGTCCACGGACTATGTTGTTTTCATCAGAAGGAAAAATCTCATACACAAAAAGAAGAGCCCAAAAGTTGGAAAAAAATTGGCACTGGAACTTTTTAGGCCATGGAGAACATGCAATTACAAAGCAGGAAAGAATATGGGAACATGATGTTTGAGAAAACGGAAAACTTGTCATTCTACCATAGTGGTGCACAGTAAGCTAATGTACTCTGTCTTCTAGGTTAAAATTAACAAGACAGCATAAATTGTGTATTTTTGCTTCTCGTTTCTATGTATAGATTGTAACCTCAGCTGAAGAATGTCCAGTATTGTTGAACTGACCATCAAGGGGGTCAGGAGTTTCAGCCATGAAGAGGAACAAACCTTGAAGTTTCTTCGGCCACTTACAGTGATCACTGGACATAATGGTGCAGGCAAAACAGTGTGTAATAATCAAAGTTTATGACCTTCACATTCCTATTTTATTAACTTCATTTTATTAATCTAGATTTTAGATTCGTTATTCTTGGGGTTGGATTTACTTGTAAACCCAAAGGGAATAATAAGTAAGGGTACTTATCGTTTTTTGTCACACATTAGTACATTTGCATCAGATACTCTGATGTGTAGCCATTTCATTAAGTTGCTAAGGCAATCCATGTACTAGACGCAGTGCAGTGATGTGGATGAGAACTAATGTGTGATTGTGCGAATTAAAGCATTAGAGGCCGAAGAGGCGTTAAGGACACGCTACAGGTGTAGGGCGCGTTACCATGCCCACATTGGTCAGTGTTACATTATTTCCGAAGGTGACCTACATAACGTGATCTCCAATTCGGGTTCAATTTCGCACGGTATAGATAGTTCTCACATGACGTCATAGGAGCTTTTCACTGTATTATTTCAGCCATGTCTGAGGGCAACCCCGGCATGTGTGTACAGGCTTGCCCTCAGACATGGCAGTTGCTAACCTCTAGCTGTGACGTCACTGAGGACTATCTATATTCCACACATAGAGCAGGATATATATTGCTCTGTGATTCCTCCAAAGATATTACAAGCATAGATTCCAAACTTAAAATGGCACGTTGACTCCCCACGGAACCCAATATATCGGGGAGGAAGTGCTGATCACTGCTCAGTCGTTTTGAAAACAAACAGGCAAATGAACGTCTTACAAAAGTATTAATACTTGTTATTTCGGAATGTTGTTGACTGAAGAAGTACTACGCCTCAATAGATAGTTCTTACGTGACGTCATAGGAGCTTTTCACGTGTATTATTTCAGCCATGTCTGCACAGGCTTGCCCTCAGACATGGCGGTTACTAACCCCTAGCTGTGACGTCACTGAGAACTATCTGTAAATTCCACTTGAACAAGAATAACTTATTTCTTCAACGCGGCATTTCACGTATTTACACTTGAACATGAACGCACAATGACTGGTTTTGCAAGTTCATGGACATTCATTGGTCAGTTTCTATGGTATCTCCAAGTGACGCAATTTTATATGCGCGTTCAACTACTTACGCGCTCACAACAGGAAAGCAACTAGCGCGTTTGTTTCAAGAGTGCGCAGAACTGTGCGTCAAGTATTCCGGATAATACACAGAGAAATGTATTCTGGGCGTATAGAACGCGTTGTAAAAGTGCACGCACGCTAACCTCTTTTAACGATGAAAGTTTCTGTGACGCGTTCTTATTTTTGTACGCGAATCGTGGAATAGAACGGCACGCATGTCAAATAAACACTTCCGCCCCGATATTAGCGTCTCCATGAGGAGTCACTGAGCCTAACAGTGCAGGTATAGAGCTTATGCACCTACGTCACGTTTCTCTGTTTTTCCATCCAGGCGTATATTGTGCAACAATTGTTACTAAGGATCTGTCGTGAGCGCGTATCTTTAACACACCTACTACGTATGGCAGTTCCATCCAGTAAGCCAAATTGAAACGCGCTGACGTCACGTGCATAAGCTCTATAGGAGTTTGGAATCTATGCTGATATCTTTGGATTCCACATTGATGTGCGTCCTCTAGTTATACGGCCTAGCACTGCCTGTGCTGCGATGAGATAAGCAACTCCGTGGATTGCCCTCTTGTAATTTGATTTTCGTCACTTTTAGTGTGTGTGTGTCCAATTTTGTTTTCTTAATTTCTCCAAAACGGTAAAGCCGATTTTCTTCAAATTTGGTGGGAAGGTGCCCTAGGTGGAACCTTAGTTCTGCATTGACTCCCGGAAGTAAAGGTCAAAGGTCAGAGGTCAAAGGTCAAATTATGTGAAAATCACTCTTTTTATAATAACTCCAAGAAAATACATCCCATTAAAATGAAACTTCGCACATATAATAAAAGTGTCTGGCACTACGAAAATATATGGTTGCCATGGCAACCACGGTCAAAAGTCATGTGATATTAACATTTTAAGCAAAAAATGTGAAAAAAGTGTTCCATGAACTCCTCCTTGTGGGCTAGACCGATTCTGTTGAAATTTGGTGGGTAGGTACCTCAGAGTGTAAACTTGTGTCTCCGTGACTCTCGGCAGAAAAGGTCAAAGGTCAGAGGTCAAATTCACTTTTTGGGAAAATTCACGGTTTTTTAGTATTTTTAGTATAATTCCAGAAGGAAACATTCCACGTCCAGGAAACATTGCACATATGATGAACGTACCTAATACCACCAGAATATATGGTTGCCATGGCAACCAAGGTCAAAGATCAATTTTTGTGAGAAATCACATTTTTTTAGTTTTTTAGTATAATTCCAGAAGGAAACATTCCACGTACATGAAACTTCACACATATGATGATTATGCCTTATACCACCAGAATATATGGTTGCCATGGCAACCAAGGTCAAAGATCAATTTTTGTGAGAAATCACATTTTTTTTAGTTTTTTTAATATAATTCCGGAAGGGAACATTCCACATACATAAAATTTCGCACATATGATGAACCTGCCTAATTCTACCATAATATATGGTTGCCATGGCGACCGGGATCAAAGGTCACGTGAAATAAGGTCAAAGGTCAATTTTTGTGAAAAATCACATTTTTTTAGTATTTTTAGTGTAATTCCAGAAGGAATCATTCCACATACACAAAACTTGACCCATACGATGAACATGTCTAATGCTACCAAAATATACGGTTGCCATGGCAACCAAGGTCAAAGATCAATTTTTGTGAGAAATCACATTTTCTTAGTTTTTTTAGTATAATTCCAGAAGGTTAATTACATTCCACATACATGAAACTTCACACATATGATGAACCTGCCAAATACTACCATAATATTTGGTTGCCATGGCAACCGGGATCAAAGGTCACGTGAAATAAGGTCAACGATTAATTTTTGTGAAAAATCACATTTTTTTAGTATTTTAAGTATAACTCCAGAAGGAAACATTCCACATACATGAAATTTCGCACATATGATGAATGTGCCTTCCGCATATCATATTGTGTGCACAGATTTTCTGTAAAGCGCACTGAATTCGTCCTTTTTGCACAACAAAAGGGCGCATGGAGATGCAAATATCAGGGCGGCAGTGCGGATTTGACATACGCGCCTTTCTATTCGGTGATGTGCGTATAATAGGCACGCATTTCGAAAAACGTCATTGTTAGAACAATGCAGCTTGCGTAAGCATTGTATACGCACAGAAATTATTTGGCCTGTCTTTTATCTAGAATAATTCACATGTACTTCTGCGTTATCATCGACGAACGCGCTGGTAGTTGCTTTCACTTTGTGAGCGCGTGAAAAATTAAAGGCCGATATTAAAGTGAGTAATTTGAAGATACCATAGAAACTGACATACATATGGATAAATTATGAGCTTCAATTCAAACCACTCATTGTGCGTTCATATTCAAGTGCACTTATTCAGAGACGGGGAGCCAATTTTGAAGTGCGGGGGTTAATAATCGAAGTCGCCCAATATGATCAATAAAATAAATGCAGTTTACTGCGGCCCAAAATACCCACGGCAGAAAAAGTGTGGGGGCTAAAGCCCCTTAGCCTCCCGTCTCAGCGGTCCCTGCAGTTATGTGTAGGCCTTATGCCACAAGGAAGAGAGAAAGTTCTTCCTGCGAGTTATATGGCTTAATGCGTGTGCTAGCGATGAGATAAGCAACTCCGTGGATTGCCCTCTTGTTTCTGTTGTGAAAATTACTCCAAATCTTTCGAAAAACGCATAAAATAAACTATAACTTCTGCAGCAGAATGCACACTGTACGTACGGAGAGACATCAATCAACAGGTCTCTTGCCGTACAACGAAAGCGCCCTCACACTTTTCGTAGCTTCACCGGTTAAACATGCATGGATGCATTGTGTTAGCGTTCTCCCTTACTTTTATTTCTATGATTGCTTCTCATTGATTGAGAAGCAATACAAATAGGCAGCCGATAGAGGGCGTATTAAACCCAAGGTAAATATGGTGAGCTGTAGGTACCAGCAGTACGAGAACACTCACGAGAGACTTGGCCAAGTCTACGGTCGAGGGGACTTTGGACAAAGTAAATCATTTTCAAACGGTGGGACCTGTTCTATTCAGCCAGTCTAGAACGGGACCACTGTCGGGTGGTGTCAGAGTAAGTCAATGTTTGTCCCTTGGGGACGTTGTTACTCCTTCCGGGAGCAGAACTCCTTCGGGAGTATTGTTTGGTTTTCGCCCCTGGCTCTTCGCCAGAGAGTCAGGGGACTTTTGGAAAAAAAGCATTTCCAAACGGTCATGGCGTCATTCCATGTTATGGATTATGCATGTAATGTAAGATATTAACAAACATAAACAATGTTTTAAAGCCAAATTCATCAAAATATGATCAAATCTGTGTTAGTACTTTTGAGGTGCTGAAGAAATAGCACCGAAGTAGGTGCTAATTTAGCACTTCGGGTGCTGTCCGTTATAGGGCTCTTTCAAAGTGCTATAAATTAGATCTTTAAGTGCTGAAATCAGCACTTTAGTTTTTAGAGTGAGTATAGGTTGGCCAAGACTATGCATAGATATAACACGGATATATGCATTGTCTTGGCAACTACTATGCTAGTGAGTTTAGCTCCCACCCACCCCTGCTTTCAAGCCCGGTTTCAAATTCAGGCTACCCAGGCCTTTAAAGCCTCAGCGCTTTTTGCACACTGGCATGTTTAGAGGTAAGGGCAGATCCAATTCAACCTATGAAGGGGGGGGGGAGAGTGATTAAACTTGAAGTATGCTAAACTTCAAACGGAAGCACTGCTTAGGGGGAGGCTTCGGTTTGGGGTTGTATGAGCCTGTCGTAAACTCGAAATACCTGGCCGCCCACCAAGGGTGGATTTAGGGGCGTTTCCTGGTTTCTGGGAACCCCCTTCTTCCCAGAAAAAATTAAAGTAAAGATGAACGTAAAATTCCACAAAATAAATTAATTCTAACTTGTTTCTTTTTGCAGTGTAGTGTAAACATGGACACTGCGGTATTTAACATTTGTGTTGTATTTGCACACTGCATGTATGCAGGAATATTCAATTCCGTTGCTAGCAAATTTTCGTTTTTACAGGAGACAGCCGAACACCAGCTTGGGCTGGAGCGCCGACCAAATAAGCAAGAGAACTTATAGAAGTAAATATTTATCATTTTATCATACACACCGGAACTTTGAATATTATAAATAGTACTAGGAAAGAATGTTCTCTAATCTCTTTGCATTTTCCTGGGTTATTGGCTGGAGCGTAGCCTGAGCGTAGCTTTTAGGAGGGGGCAGTACCCTGTTCCAAAAGTAACGAATGTGGGCTGGCGGCGCAGTAGATTCGATTCAATTCTCCATCTAAAAAGGTATTCTCCAGTTAAAAAGGTATTCTGCGGTTGTTGATGGTTTTGTGGTTCTCAGAATTTGATCACAACTTTCTTCCATTACGAGGCCTCTCGAAAGAGCCTAAAATGCCACAGCTCCCGGGGCTTCGTCCCCGGAACCCACCAGGGGCCCTTGAGCGGGACCCTGGACCCCACACACATTGGCTCGCGTTATCGCGCTCGCATTGCCGCTTACGCGTCACGGTCTAACCCAACAATCGCAATGCGCCCGGAGCACCTGGAACCCTCCCCTTGGAATCCTAGATCGGCCCCTGGTTCACTACCGCAATTCCGAGACATTCTGAAGTAATTCATACACGCAAATATAGCAAAGAAAGAAGGACCTTTCGATTTTTTGAAATTTTCAAGGGGGCATTTTTCAAAAGGAACCATAATTACAATGCCTACCCCAGTCTGCAACATGTCAGAAAACGCCGGACGGAAAACGCTAGCTTTCCGAACGCAGATCGCTAGAGTTATTAAGGGGGCCCAAGTGGAAAACCGAAAGCGATTCGATGCAGGACCGATGACAAAATTCTCTGAGAAAGGTAATGTTTTCATGATGGTCAAAATAATTCATATATCCATGAATGACAAATTACTTATATATGTTGTCTGTATTTCTGTGGCGTTTTCCGCTGAAGGCTCGCGGGAGTAAAACTGGCCATTTTGCTGTCAGCAGGCAGACCAGTGGCGGGCTGCAGAGGGTGCTAACTGGGAACACTAGACCGCTTAACTTTTATCATAAGCCATCCCTTTTCCTCCCTCCCTCATTCTGTCCTATCTTTCCCTTGCAAAGCGAGCTTGAATCGATCTATGGGGCCAACTTCGTCCCAGTCTTGCTTTCTCTACCCTTCAATCTAACAGGCTCCTTCCCCTTACCGTTCCGTCCGTTCCATCGCCCCTCGTCCTAATTACTCATCCCATCACTCTTCCCCTCATTATTAGGCTCGTAGTCCTGTTCCCCTTCTTATCCTCCTTTCTTCAATAATTCCTGTAGGCCTACTATTTCCTTCCTTTCGTTTACTTTTCTTTTGTTTTCTAATCTTTTTCCTTTATTCTTTCTTCCTTTTTTCTTTTGTTCTCCTTCTATTTTGTTTCCTTTTTGATTTCATTTCTGTTTTCTTCCCCTTGTATTCGTTTTTTTGACATCGATTTATCTCCGATATTTTCTGCGGGAAGGAGGAGAAGTTACCCCTTCCCCACTCCTTTTACGCTACTTATGTACCTGTCAAAATCTCACCAAGATTATGTACTTTACCTGTTTACCTATCTGAGAAACACCCTCTCCACTTATGTGAATCCTTTCCATTACCACCCCCAAACCACCGCGCTGTATATATTACGAAACGACTAGGGGCCTTTGTTCTGAGTAAAAAAGTGATATACTTAAATTGTTGTGGTTTGTTTAGTGCACATTTGATGCCGTTTATAAATTGAAGGTGCTTTTTTTAAAGCCCACAACTCCCTAGGGCTTCCGGGGTGGCCTCTCCCCTAGCTCCGTGTACCAGGGGCTCTTATTAAAGGGGATATGACATCACTCCAAACATATTAAGGAATAAGATCACATCCCTAAATACAATTGGTGAGTGCACTTATTTGATATTAATGCAAACAGTAGCTTCCCTCTGGTTGGTCAATGATGACTTGAGGAGTAAGTTGTCGCACACAGTAGTATATTATTGGTATAGCCTTGAGCAATCATACCTCAGTGCACAGGTGCAAGTGCAAACTACTGTAACTTCTTTAGGAGATGAAATAGATCAAGGCCGTCAATAAGGGGCCCAGGGCCTGAAACCCTCCCCAAAACAATTGTCCCCTATGAAATAAAAATAAAAATGACCATTGCATTAATGCATTTAAGGTTATGTCACCCCCTAAACATATATTTCGCTCCTGGAAGCCCTCTCGCCCCTTCAGCACATTTCCTGGCTACAGCAAGCTTGCACTAGGCATGGCAGATGGTTTTGTCTAAATTGGAGAAGGGGTAATACAAGTAACTTAGTAGAGAAAAATTTTTACTGTCTAGGGCAGTGGTTCATAACGGAGGCCTCTTATCTCCCCTGGGCGTTTGCGCAACTCGGGGGGGGGCGATGAGCGCTAGGGGCAGGGGGAGCTGTGCAAATAATGAGAAACTAAATATAAACTGGGCCTTACAAAATTCCAAAAGGGTTTCTCTAGCTGAGCTCGCAAACTGGTTTTGCAAAAAAAGGAAATAAATGACGTCAACAAGTCGAAGATGCATGGGTCTTACATTCCCTCCTCGGGTGCTCTGCAAAGTATGTGAAGTATCTTTTGGAAGATGCTACGAAATCGCTTTAACAGTGTTTAATTTCAAAATTTTCCCTGCAGGACCCTCATATTCCCATCAGTTGTAGTGAAAGTGGTTACCGAAGGAGTGATGGCTAAAAATTGTCCCTTCACTTTCTTGTAAGTCTTTCACTCCTTTTGCTGTAACTATCAGGGCGGTCTAACATCTCCCTGCGCATATACTCTCTCTCTCCCTCCCATTCCGAATTCCTGGAAGCTGTTCGTTAGGATTTTTGTTCAGAATTGGTCAAAATACGATAGTTGTAAAGTGCTCGGCGACATAATTTATAGTATCATTTGGATATCAGATAAGCATCAAGTCAATCAGGCACGTAGCTATGGGGGGGGGTGGGCACCAAATATTTGTTAGGCCCCCCACATGTTTGCGTCCTAATAAAATGTGTAAGGATAAAGGACGGCGATCAATGCCGTAACCCCCTCCCATTTGATACATAGGCTCCCTAAAAAAAATCATCCCAGCTACACCCCTGACGTCAGTGCGGCAGTGCCCCATTTTATATAATTAACCGAGGGCTTCCAGGGGCCCTGTATTGTGTCTGTCAGCCTTAGATACCCTTTTACAACTGTGAGAAATTTCGTAATAGTCCAAGCATGTTTCTGTGGATCCCAAGCACTTTCCCCTGAATAGAAGGCAGTAAAGTAGCCAAAGGGAGGGGCTTCAGGGGGTTTGTTGACAACATACTCCCCTCTTTCACCTAACCAAACATTAGAATTTACTAAATTATGGACATTTCCCAACCATCTGTGATCATGCGATTCCAAAACTATCCCAAAGATAGCAGCATTTTGCAGCTGAGCAACCTTAAAGTTAACGAAAATTTCTCAAATATTTAAGGGGAGGGGGCCTCCTCTTAGACCCCTCCCCCAGGACGGCACCTTATAGGTAAGGTGACAAAGGAAGGATATCGCATTGCTGTATACAATCGAAGGGACGCTTAAAAAGGTACAATTTACGCAGACGTAGGGGGTTTAACTAAAGCAGTATTACGACGTCATCTGTGGTTCCCCCATCACCTGATTCTGGCGGCACCATTGATTGAAAAACAAAATGATCTAAGAGTGATTTCTACAATCTCTGCCTGTTTCTGCATGGGAAATGCGTCCAGATGGAGCTCCAATTAAATGCAGAGTCGACCATGCTTTCTCCAGTTATCATTTGGACTGAGGGATAGGTTTATTGAAGCAGAGCATTGTACATTTGATGAGTTGGCAATTGACAAGTTCCTCCCCGAGTTCATGAAATGGCCGCCCAGTTAAAAGCATTGGCAAACTGATGATAAGCCTACACCATTACGTCCGGGCCCCGCACATACTTTTTCAAAAGGGGAGGTGTTATCCCCAGTACTTCAGACTGGACACTCAGGTTGGCAGCTAATTTCCGCCGTCTCCCCTTCAACCCACTAGTACGCCATTCACAGCAGGTGATGAAGGTACGTGTCGAAAGTGAACCTCTTTTCGGCATACTTAGGCCTGATGCTGGTACAGTTTAAATATTGAGGAAGAAATGTTTCGTAAGAAAAGGTTACCAAACATAACTGATTCAAAAGTTATAACACCATGTGCTTTGCATGTAATAATAAAACTACCTTCCGTGAAGACAACAAAGCTCCCAGAAAAGTTTTTCAGTTACATTATTTCCAGGTTTCCGTTAGCAACCTGTAAATTCCTTATACATTTCACGCAGGGATTCAACTGCATTACACTGTACGCTAAGTAAGTTGGCTTACTGGGCTGTGTGATCTGCAAAGACACGCAGTGACAGTGCTGGATCGTTCTCTCCAATTTCACCACGGGGGTGACGTATGTAGGATGGATCCAAGTAGGTACGTAATATTAATGTCCAATTTATGTTTTCCCTAGCACCGAGCGACTGTGGCTAGCATTCCACGTCAGCAAACTGGTTGTGTGGAAGATTGTACACACTAACACAGGTGTTAAGGCTTGCTGTCGATTCAACCTTGGAGCTGAAATACATCTGATATCAGGTAAGGTAGTCCGATTCTTTTCTCTTCCTGTAATGGGAATATTGGGTAACGTGAACCATAACGTTATAAAATATCTCCACCGGTGTTTTGAGAATTTTTATATAGCCTAGCTACATTAAACATCCCCAGTCCAGTAGCCAGATAAGGTCACACTGAAGGGGGAGTGAAATGGCTTCCATGGGGTGAAATAATTTTTATCGAGATATACAAAAATGAATCCAGGCAATGGTCATTTTTTACCTTGGGGGTGAATTTTTTTAGAGGCCCCCTTGGCTATACGCAGGGATGCCAAGTTAAGTGAGCACATGGCGTGAGATGTATCCCGGAGACCAGTGGCACCGTCAGGGTTTGGCTGATTGGGGGGGGGCAGAACCGATGACGTCGTATGGCACCTCAGCCCCTCCCAATTCTGCTTAATTTGTACCTTTTTTGTGCGTCCCTGTGATTGTATAAGGCAGTGTAGAATCCTTTTTATCACTAAATAAAGGTGTCGTCCTGGGGGAGAGGTCTAAGGGGAGGCCTTTCCCTTTGAGAAAATTTAGTTGACTTAAGGTTGCCTAGATGCAAAATGGTGATATCTTTGGATTATTTTTTGAACTGATCATATTTGGCTAGAAAATATCCATATTTAGTGAATTCTAATTTTGGTTAGGTGAAAGAGGAGAGTATGCGTCCCTGCGATTTGTATAGAGCAGTGTAGGATCCTTCCTTTGTCACTACATAAAGGTGCCGTCCTGGGAAGGAGTCTTAGGGGAGGGGTGCAGGGGCGGATGCAGGTTTTGACTAAAGGCGGGGGGGGGGGTTGCGATATAGTTGCTACCTAAGCGGAGCGCCACAATGAACTGGCGCGAAGCATACAGAGAAAATTTTTGGTCCAGAAGACCCCCAGATTGTAGGAAATGGCATTTCCCACGCGTTTCCTAGGCTCTTTGATCCGTATAAAAACAAGCTGTCATTAAAATTCCCGGTGTCAGAAATTTTATGATAAATTTCCTGTCAGAAAGTTGTCTTCCTTCTTGTGAGAGACGCATGCTCTACAGCCCAATAACGATCTTGGGCATCAGGAGTTCGGAGCAAGTTGTTTTGCTCTCTCCAGGCACTCACTGTGACTCACTGAAAGTTGCTCGCTTGTGCTCAATAAAGAAAATTTTGTTTCTCTTTTTGAAATCTTCTGCAAGTATTTTGGTATACTCAAAATTCAACTGGTAGGCTTGATCGCATGCATGGGATTTTAGGTTATCTCGTTATCTACGCCTGAGCGGAGCGACCATCGGTTGACGCGGCGTGAACCAAGAAAAAATCGACCCTTCTCAGACCTTACAATCTACACTTAGGCCATCTTCATGTTTCATGTTTTGTATGTTTGTCATTTACATGGAAACATTACGTTTCTTTGATACCCTCCCTTGCTGTACATACAACCATGTCGTCTACAGGCACGAAGGAAAATTATGCTAAAATACCGCCTACAGGTCACTGGCGCTTCCCATGTGCAAGAAACCCCAGGCAGACACCCACTGCTCTGCATGGAATAATGTTTAAACGTGATCTTGGTCATAACGTATGCTTGGGTAAACAAGACACACGTCTAGACTAGTTGCGGTGCCATGACGGTAGCAAAGGGGAGATACAACTATACTAATTTATAACGGCTTTATTAATATGGTTAGGTTGTTTTATGTTAATTATTTTCAGATACGATAGTACAATCAGACTAGTGATGGATGGCACGTCTTTGATTACATGTATGGTGCTTGGTCACAAATGAATTATGACATAAATAATAGGGGGTGGATTCCCCCCCCCCCCCAATTGGGTTAAGAGATTCAAAAAATTGTAACTCCACAACCCTGCATCCTAGAGACTTTGTTTTAGTATCAAAAAGAAGCCTTTGAAAAGATAGTTCAAACAACATTTTTTAGGGGGTGTCTCCGCATTTTTTTCAAATTTGAGTTGGAAGTTTGTTATGATTCGAAAATTTGAAAATTCTCCCAAAATCCAGGGGAAGGGGGCTTGTTGCTTCAAAAATCCTGAGGCACTAGAAAAGGGCAATCAAGCTCCCAAATTCTAGAATAAGCCGGATACTTCACTTAACATGTCCTGAGAGTTATAGGTGGTGGGGTGAATCAACATGTGAATAAGGAGTAAAATCGTCAAAAGAGGAGATAAATTATGCAAATTTTGCCCCCCAAAAGGGTCAAATTCCATCTAAATCTAGCTCCCTCACCCTAACGCCAAGTTCTGAAAAAGGAATGTTCTTTACAGTGCAAAGTCGGCTAATTAACTGCTCCACCCGAAGGCGCTTCAGATCGGCGCGCAACCGACTTAGCCGGCTGAACAACCGATTTAAGAAGCAAGCCAAGCCCAAGTGGGAGGAAAGCTAGCCTGCTGTAGGCAGGCTATTGTTGAGTTTTATCAGCTACAAGTACAATTCTTAAAGGAGCTGGGCAGCCGCCAAAACAGAATGAATTCTCGACTTCGTTACATCACATCCGGTTATGATTCTTGGCTTATCGATTTGATCAGAAACCGATGAAGCCATCCATATATTATGTTTAGCATAGCATACAACTCACAACGTACTTATGTGTGTAGTATATTCGCGTTGCGTGTTTCAGTGCGATAAATTTAAGTAAGAGGAATTTAAGACACACGACTATTTCGCTCATCATCTGCTGGAGGTTCATGGACAACATTATCAATTTTGCAGTTAATTGAAACTGCTTTTTCTGATCAGTGAGTTTGTTTTTAGTGGTAGACCTAGGCGCTAACGCTAGCCTAACTTAGGTTAACGTTAGCCCCGTTACAAATCGAAACGATTCAAAAATGTCTGTGCCAGAAGCAAAGTAACAAACTAGAAATTAAAAAAAAAAAAAATTGTCTAATATCTTGCAAGTGGAAAATCAAAAATCTAAGAAAACATATAGGAAAGATATCACTAAATTATAATGCAAAAATTATTTTGAATGAGAATTAAAAACATATTAAGAGGAATATTTTCAATGTTAGCCTCACACTGAGGGTAAACATCTCGTTTGGTATGAAGTTTTCATTTCGGAAGTACGCCACTACCCAGCTCCTTTAATATTTGCTTACCCTTCATGTATACAGTTAGCAAGGAACGTTGTCGTCTTGTCCATGCGAGTGTATGTATGTATATATATATATATATATATATATATATATATATATATATATATTTATATATATGTATATATATATATAAATATATATACATACATATTTAAATAGTATATATATATAGTATATATATTTATATATATATATAGATATATAAAGTGAAATGAGTAAATGAAATCAACCTCGGAGAAAAATTGACCACCTCCACTTTACACGATGCTCTGGGAATGCAAGCGATTCCTATTTATTTCAGATTATTTACAGATTTACTACATATATATATATATATATATATATATATATATATATATATATATATATATATATATATATATATATATATATATGCCAGTTTGTACAAACCGGCAAGATCTGGGACAAGATCCTACGCCTAACGTTAGGCTTGACTTCTTACTGCAAGGATTAGCTCGATTTTAGCCCATACATGATAATTACGTACCTTTACAAAATGCCACCGTATTTTCAGAAGTATTCATATAGCCTATGTGCATCGTCGCAGGCCGTTGATAACATGAATAGTCAGTAGCAGTGAACATCATGTGACCTTCTTATGTATAATAATCTATCCTGCATTTTGGGCATTCGTGTAAATGAAAACTGGACGAAGGTTTGCAGACGTAACTCTGTATATATATAATATGTACAGGGATGATTTCTGAGAGAGCGCCATCTTTTGGAAGGTTGCTACAGAGTCTGCTCCGCAGGCTAGAGGAAAGGCCCACTTGTAACCTTTACAAATTTTTGCGCCTATAAATACTAATACTGCCATCTATTATCAACCAAAAGAACAGTCGAATGCACTCTTACGAGGGAGCTGCCACTCCGCACTGTACAAACGTGTATATTACAACTTATAGTGGACCTCTGCATAGTTGCTTCTAGCCTGTGTTTCCTTGGCAACACTCCCATTCACACAGCTCCGACCTTAGTCCCCAGTTTGCTGACCTAGTATTTGGGTCGCTTTGGGGTTTCCCATATTTGTTCAGCAATATCGCTCGCTGTTCACAAAATTGGGCAACCGCATTCGTCAAAATTTCTCCTGGTCTTGATCTTTCTAAAAAATTAAAACCGGCATACTAGTAAATTGGCAGTGGCGTACCCAGGATTTCTCTCAAGGGGGGGGGGGTGAAAAATTAGGTGTCCTTATATGCAATCTGGTGCCACATGTGCCACCTTTTGAAATAAAATTGCGGGTGGCTGGAAACATAGGCCCTGGAAATCTAAGTCTATAAGACCTGGAAACATAAGACTTGGTAAAAAACATTAAATTATAGCATCTTCAAAGATTTTATCATATAAAAATATTTTTCACATCAAACCTCACTTAGAAACATTGGAAACATAGGTGTCGGAGGAGGGCTTTAGCCTCTCAGTCAAAAATGTGGAGGGCTGAAATATGCTTCCCCCCCCCCCCAAGATCAAGGGTAAAACCCCCTTATTTGTCTCTGTAAGAAATGTCAAAAATTTGTAGGTATTACTACCTTATATTGGAGGAGCTTCCGGGGCTTCGCCCGGCTTGAATCCCTACCAGGGCTCTGTTCCTGGACCCCGCAAGGGGCCCTAGCGCGGGCCCCTGGACCCTACACGTGCAAACTCTTGCTTCGCGCTCGCGGTGCACCTTCGGTGCACTTGTAACACTCCTCCATGTCAGTCGGGGGAATCACAGCATGGAAGTACTACCTCGGAGGTAGTACTTCCATGATCACAGGTTGTGCCCCGTACTCCGAAATCCTGCACATGCCACTGTCTATTGCCGCAGGGGACGTAGCTTCCTAAGGGAGCAGAACTCCTACGGGAGTATTCTTTTTGGTTTCGCCCCTTGGCTCTTCGCCAGAGTGTCGAGGGGACTTTGGAGAACGTAGACATTGTATATTGCCGTTTCACATATTTCATGGGAATCTTGTTACTACATATAGACACACCGTCTCAACTTAAGAACCATGGCAATAACAGGGCGTTACACTTTCTTACCGCTGATTGTTTTTCCTTTTAGAAGAAAAAAATCTTATTTCCGTTTTCTCATATGCTTCCTATGATAGTTATTAGCTATATGTATACCTCAGACTGTCTGAACGCATGCACAAGCACTGCACAAGGTAGACGCGAATGTATAGGCATGTTGAAGTGACACATTTTGAGTGCAAGTAGAAACGGCTTTGGTGGGTAGGGGAATGTTTGGACGACAAGGGCGCTAAGGCCAATGGGAAATTTGATTACGTAGCTAATACATGGAGTTACATGTGTTAAAGATAAATTTTATATTTCTGTGAAAAAGAATATGAAGGAGCGTCTTACGGACTACGAAACTATTTTTCATGACGTTGAAACAGAGGTAATGGTTGTGAAATGATCAAAATTAATTTTGCAGAGCCATATATTCCGGTGTCAGATTAATACTGCACGCACATTTTCAGTCATTAGTTTGCAGTGTCATTTTTCAAAACATTCAGGTATGAAAAGCAAAATGTAACGGTATTCCAAAGTCAATTCATTGCCTTGAATTACGTCCATTCAATAACCACAGACGAATGCATTGCTTAGGGAATTCTTCGCATGCGTTTCTTTACCTTTGCCTTTTACTTTACCGTGCAGATAGCACGGGATTTATATGAATGGTTTTGCTTTACCGTCAGGTATAGAAAGAAGTATTTGTTACTTAAAATCTTTTACAACAGTTTAAAGTTTACCTTTACCCACTGCCCACACTTAAATCACCCTTTCATTGACCATCAAATGCTTACACAAAATAATTTGTACGTTTTATAAAGAATTATTGTGTACATCCACAAGTCCGATAACTGTTAATTTTCCTAGAAAAAGGGAGTGAAAAATGGTAAAGCAAAAGGTAAAGCAACTGCAAATTGGAGGGCTGTCAAAATTCACTGAACCAAAATGTGTATTTCTTAACCACCTACCCTCGTCTTTGACTTTATCCCCCCCCCCCCCACATTTATTATCGGATACAGACAGTCACTTAACTTTCTCCTGAACGTGTGAAACTAATCTGACGGGAAACGAGTTAACATTTAACTAATTCTTAGATTATTTATATTACCCGTTCATGGGAATCTTGTTACTACATATAGACACACCGTCTCAAAGAACCATTGCAATAACAGGGCGTTACACTTTCTTATCGCTGATTGCTGTTCCTTTTAGAAGAAAAAAATCTTATATCCGTTTTCTCATATATATACTTCCTATGATAGGTATATATGCCTCAGACAATCCCCGACAAAAGTAAATGAAATAAATCCCCCTTCAATGTTGGTTCAAAATGGTTGAAAGCTGGAATTTGAGCACAACATTGAAGGCGGGAGTGGGGGCTCTGGGAGAGTATTTAGCGAGTGAAACTTGGCGATTTTGTTTCATTTGTTTTGTCGGGGATTGTAGATACCCTAGTGTACTCCAACCTGTGCACCAACGGCGTGTTTGTAGGTCACGACAGAATAGCACACCAGGAAGAAGCATTGGTTGCCACTCCCTGAGTAAACAATGTCTGCCTAATGCCACTCCCTGAGCTGCATGTCTTGGCACTAGGAAGTACGATTTTCACACTTTTTGACACCTCATCTGTAAAAGTACACTTTTTAGTGAACTTTTGCACCCTTTTTTACACTTACCAGAAAATCGGCATTAACACAAGCTCCCCCATGGAATCCAGAATTTTTCACAAATTGTGCAGTTTTTGTTCACTTTTCATGTAATATTCAATACTCCCTAGTATGGTAGATGAAGCCACGCACGGGCCAGGCAAAAATACAGTTATTTTGACCCCACTGACCTACTTTTACACTTCTGCCTGTTACCAGTGAGCTATTGGCACAAACCGCAGCAAAATTTGAGCTGTCTGCAGATTTATGATGATAGGGTCAAAAAGGCTTGATGAACTATCCCAGAGGATCCGTTGCTGAGCAACAACCATCCAGTAATGAAATAATTTTTACTGGAAGAGCTATTTAGTGTGTTTGTTGTGAATTGCTTTGGTTTTGCATTAAAACATGGAACTCAAGACGTTACCTAGTGAGTTCAACTTACACAGTGTGTTTGGTCATTCACTTCAAACTTCAGCCTCAGGACTCTTAAATCTTCTGTAGGCTAAGGCTGTAAGGGATTTTTCGTTGTTAAGTTGATTGGCTGCGTATATTGGAGTAAAGTGATGATAAGAAAGCAGTTCTGAAGGCTACACCACTGGCTTTGTTGAACAAGACTTAAATATATATTTAACTTCAGTCATGTTAATCATGGAAATTGTGGAATGCACATACTGACGATATATTTATATGCGTTAGTAGTTTTACAACCAGCTGACAATTGTAAGAGTTGCAGAGCGTGAGGTCACACACCCCTCGAGACTGTTGTTGGGACGATTTTTTCAACTTGCATTTATTGGTGATATTAAATTGATGCAACACTTCGCTGTCACATGTCTTTTGAACTAATGCATGGGCATACATAATAGTGGACAGGACAACATGCAATAGCAAAAGGAGAAACCCATTTTTATCGTATAAATAGCTTACGCTTACCCAAAGATCACCTTCACGGGTGGTGCCAGTGGGGGAAACGAGATGACCTCTCTGGGAAAGGATGCCCCCATCCTGTCGGGGAATTTTCAATTTCGTCGGGATGCCTGTAATAAGTATGATAAAATCTGCAATCCCAATGACCTTCAGTTGACCCGACAATCTGCTTGAATCTGCTATCATGGCTAGCTAGGAAGTGTAGATTTTTCAATAAAGACTTCAAATTTCCAAATTATCTTTCAATAACCCTAAATTTTTCAATTCTTCTTGCCTAAAAATCGAAACTTTTTTAATCTTCTTCGATAAAACTCACACATTTTTAAATTTTTGTAAAACATCAAACGAGGATCGTGCTGAAAATTTACGATCCCCATCTTTTCGGCAACTCATCACTTTTGTTGGGGCTGCGGGTTACACCCCCGGTCGAGGATCCTGGCCCCCTGTGGGACAAATCCTGGCACCACCTGCTCGCACTTTCACTCATTGACTAAAAGATAACATTCGACAAAACTACTGTTCCACTACTATATTAATACTCGCGGCAGGATTTGATGTCTGAAAGGAGGGTGGCAACTAGGGTGGACCGAGGGACAGTGACAGAGATGCCGTGGGAGCCTTCAACACTTCTCCTTATGGCGTAGGGTCAAGTGACCCGCCTTAGGGCCACTCGTGGGGTCTGGGGAAGAAATCATGTTTTAAAGCTCTGGGTTGCAGTTTCCGAAATTTTAGGCATTAAAATAATGCATTGTAAGCTTCATTTTTAATGACATGAGATGGGCACTTAACTCGCCACAAAAATCACAATTTGGCCTTTTATCAATCACATTCTAGTTTATGTGTGACTTACAGTGGACCGGGATTGAAAAAGGTAGAGGGCTTGAGGAAGTAAGGAAGAAGGGGTTATTATGAGGGTTTGCTTGGGCCGTGGAAGAATAATTTAAAGAATTGGCAGGGTTGTTGACTTGCACTTGATGACTAGGACTCGAGTCACTATTTTCGTGATTTGTGACTTGACTTGCGATTTTCGTATTGACTTGTGACTTGACTTGGACTTGCAACAAATGACTTGTCGTCAACGTAAGTCAGAAGCATTATTTAGATGGCCAATTTTGATGTAAATAACTCGCTCCCGATCCCCTTATCTTTGATTGCATCTGTATTTTTTTACTTATGTTTGTGACTTTGTGTGTCGTGACTTGTGATCTGAACATGTTTCCAAGAGTGTTATTGTTGTGTGGATTCTTCTATGTATTCAGGAAGCCATATAAGGACATGATGCTGACTGCTAAGTAAACATTATTTTGTTATCGTAGATGGACATCGGCAAGAGGATTAGGAGGCAGGTGTACACTGTACCCTATCCTGTCACAGCTACTACCCGGTGATGATGATCTGTGCTGTGCTCAAACATAACCAGAGAATTCTGTTCTGGAACTCTCGCATGTATGATACTATATGCCTAATGGTGACTCGTGAGTAAGGTCTTACTGTCACGGTGTCGCGTTACTACTACACCAAAGTGACCATGGTAACCAAGTGACCACACGGACGGTTCGATCGGATATAGTCATGGAAGTAACAAGTCCACGGCCAAACGGCCAAACCGGAAATGAAAGTTGGCCTAAAAATACTGAAATGCTGAAAATTTCACTGTCCAAGCTATGATTTCAAGGCCCAAATAACCTGGAAAATCGCATTTAAAGGTTCTTTTCCCCCAAATTTCCCCGGGGTCCCCAAACCCCCGCCATGAAAGCGTTCTTACGTGGGTTTCTCTGCCTGACGAATTACCATCTCCCCCCCCCCCACAAGATACACCGCTTCTAATACACCAACATATATATATATATATATATATATATATATATATATAGAAATATATATATAAACAAATATATATATATATATATATATATATATATATATATATACATATATATATATACACATATATAGGCTATATATATATAGGCTATATATACATATATATATATACACTGGCTAAAGATAAAATAGCCAATGAAATTCATTTAACTATTAGCTAAACTCGATGAGTTTAAAAGGTAACTTTTAATTTAAAGGGCATAAGCAGTCTCCGCAAGGTTATTGTGAAAACAACAACTAATTCTCACAAATATCCCCTTATTTCACTTCAAGTATCTTTCATGATATGTTAGGACAGAAATATTGCATATTCAAGGTAAACCGAGGAGGAAGTCGTTACGTGAATTGCTCAACTCAGTGAGAAACATATTGATTCTCAAGAGCCATTCATGAAATTAGATGCCCGGGTACACTCATTCAAATTGGGGTGACTGCATTCCCCCTTTAAATCAAATCGAAGTTTTCTTCTCGAAATATAAATTTGTTTCTAAAGCATGGAATTTAAAAGTAAAGACTGCACCCTAAATTGTCTTACACTTCTACCGAGGCCTATACGTTACGGCTCCCCTAGTGTAGTACTAAGAGCTGTAGGGGAAGGCGTGTACCGAGTACCAGCCATGTAGCATGCCACAGCCGAAGAATTCAGTAAATAATTAAAAGTTCAGATCATTTTATCAGTCCAAAGCTTTACCAAAGATAACAACATTTTGGATCTAGGAAAACTTAGAACAAGAAAATTTTCTCAAAGAGTAGAGGTGCCGTCCCTCCCCTGAGGCAATGTTCCCTTTAATTACACTCTACCAGGATAGAAAAATGTCACTAAATAATGAGAAATTCCTAAACACATAATCAATTCTACGCTTTACGAAGCTTTGGAAACATAGCACCATTTTGCATCCAAGCCACCTTACATAAACAAAAATTTCTCAAAGAGTATAGAGTGTTTCCTTCTTGAGACAGCACCGCCTGCCTTCTGTGCAGCCACAAAATAGGAAGAAAATCACTAAATAATGACAATTTGTAAAGACATAGTCAGTGCGAAGCTTTGTCAACAATAGTAAATTTTGAACCTAGCCAAACCTTACATCCAAAAGGTACCAAATAAAGAGAAATAAGAGACATATCACATCACATCTACATCTTGCAAAGCCTTTAAAGTGGACCTAAAGTCTAGAATTACAAGAATATATATTTTTGAGTTTGGAAAATGAATTCCATTCATCGAACTCCCATTTTCATAGCTTACTCCATTGCTGAAATATAAAATGTTGAAATTTATTTACTTCATTAGAAATAGTCGATTGGGCAATAATTTGTGAAGTCCTTCTTGTACAACTCACAATACCTGTTTTTGTTTCTTTTTAAAATTAAGATGTTAAAATTATAATAACAAGGGCCCCAAAACCTGAAAAAACTCATATAAGGGTCTCGTTTCCCCAAAATTTTCCCGGGAAGGTTGCCGGACCCCCGCCGTAGAGGCGTTCTTATGCAAGTTTCTGTCTTTGAAGAACGAACCATTTTCCTTCTACAAGATACACCGCTTGAATACGACAGCATATACTCTAGCTAAAGATAAATAGCCTATGGTTACCTTTAAATATTAGCTTAAATAAGTGAGTTGGTAAATCCAGATGACCTTTGAATCCCACCAAATATGATAGGGTTCTTCCTCTTTCCATAATGCATCTACCTGATAAGTATGAAATTTATCCAAGCTTACTACCTCAAGATATCGTGTTACCAAGGTTTTCAGATTTTGACCCCCAGTGACCTCAAATGACCATTGACCCAACGATAGGGCTCTTCCTCTTGCTATGAGGCATCTACATACAAAGTATGAAATTAATCCAAGCTTCTTATCTTGAGGTATCGTGCTAACAAGGTTTTCAGGCTTTGACCCCGGTAACCCCAGATGAACTTTGACCTCCACCAAAAACGACAGGACTCTTTCTCTTACCATAACTCATCTACATACTAAGTATGAAATACATCCAAGCTTCCTACCTTGAAATATCGTGTTAAACAAGGTTTTCAGAGTTTGACTCCAGGTGACATTTGACCCCCACCAAAAACTATAAGATTCTTCCTTTCAATATGGGGCATCTATGTACCAAGTTTGAGAACTGTCAGTTTCCCTTCTTGAGATATCGTGTTAACGAGCAAAGTGTCACGCACACACACGCACACACATACATACATACACACGCCATTATGAATGCATAGGTTTCTCTTATCATCGAAACCAAAAAATTAATTTAAAAGGCATAAGCAGTTGCCACAAACTTATTTTGAAACAATCAATCTCACAAACATCCTCTTATTTGACTTAAACTATCTTTTTATGATATGTTAAAACATAGATTGCATATTCAAGGTAAACCAAGGAGTTACTCTTTACGTGAATTTCATGACTCAGTAAAGAGCATAGTGTAACATGATTCTCGAAAACGATTCATGAAATACAATACCCAGGTACACTAATTCAAATTGCGGTGACTGCACTTTTCCTTTAAATGAAAATTCTAAGTCTTGTTCTGGAAATGTAAATTTGTTTCTTACTTATGAAATTCAAACGTAAAGAATCGTCAGGATTCAGGAAAATATATCGGATTTCGGGGTAAACTCGTAAGACACAGAGAGATGACAAAGGCGTAGTTTATCCTTCCATATCTATATTCTAACTCCTGTAGCCCGGTAACGTCTCTTTGGTCACAAATGAAGTTGTTCATATGGGAAGTCTATATATACATATATATATATATATATATATATATATATATATATATATATATATATATATATATATATATATATATACAGCAGGTGTAGCTTAACGAGTGTCAGGTCAAAGATCAAGTCAATAATTCATCATTGAACCTACGTGGTATTTTGTTTTATCATACTTCAAGGGTTCACCTTAAGGGTGAACGTAATAAAATAACCAAGGGATTTCAATCAAAATTTTTGGAAAGGAATTTTGTACAGATACGAGTCTACCACGAAGGCAAAATGATTGAAGATAATATAACAGAATATACTTCGTACCGGCATGAAGCAAATAATGAGTGATGGTAACATGCATATATGTACAGTGGGTGATGATATTGTAAAAGTTCGTGAAGTATGGATTGAAGGCGTAGTTCCCATCTCTCAATTCTAGCAGGGGATTTAGACATAGGGTTGTTAACATTAATGGCTTACTGTCCGTGATCAAATTGAACTTAGAACCAATCGGCAATATTCACATCCCCACACAATTGCAAGCCCTTCTCGCTCGGTCTGCGAATACCGCTTCTCCACCGGAGTTAGGTTTGCGGCTTGCATATGCGATTACACGCCTTGAGTCTGTTTTATCTTCGAGCTGCAACAGAATCGTGCTGATTCCGACTGGACTGAAATCCACAACTAACTCACTTTGCTTTCCAGGATCAAAATATGCCATCACACGATTGCTTATTAGTTTTTTTTTGGTGTTGGTCAGTCCATACCCATTTTGACGAGTCAGTTCGCGAATAGACTGGGCGATTGTTGTTAGGCCTAAGTCAGGGGTAAAACGAGAACAGTAGTTAACCATGCCGAGAAAGCTTCGTGTATCAGTCGCGTTCTCGGGAGGAGATGTGTTTTGGATGTACGATATTTTGTGAGGTTCCGTTTGCAGTATTTCAGATTACGTTTTTAAAAGTAGAATGCAAAAAAAAAAAAAAAAAAAAAAAAAAAAAAAAAAACATGAGGTTTCGATGATTTAGCATGTTTCGTTCCAAAATAATGCCATGTCTCATTTCTTTCAATGTTCAAATGCTATCTTAACGCATTGGAAAAACAGGTTTGTGTTCATATGTGATTTTGGGAATTCTTGAGAAATTTTGCATTTCGACCTCAGGTGACCCCAATTGACGATTTTGGGGATCCTTGGGAAATTCTTCTTTTTGACCTTTACTGAACCCAGATAAAGATGTTGGAATTCTTGGGAAATTTTGCTTTTTGACCTCAGATGACCCGAGATAACGATCTTGTGAAGGCTTGGGCAATTTTGCTTTTTCACCAAGCTGTTAAACCCGATGAAGATCTTTGGAATTCTTGGGTGTTTCTTTTTGACCTCAGGTGACCCCAGATGACCTTCGACCTCCACTATAAAACAATGCGGTTGTTCCCCTCACCATAACGCAACTACATATAAAGTGTAAAATTTATCCAAGCTTCCAAGTCCTACCCTGAGATAGCTTGTTAACAAGGTTTTCAAGATCTCAACCCCGATGACCCCAGATAACCTCTGACCCCACCAAAACAGTAGGGTTCTTCCTCTTACCATAATGCATCAGCATATTAGTTATGAAATTTATCCAAGCTTCTTACCCTGAGATATCGTGTTAACAAGGTTTTCACAGTTTCACCCCTGGTGACTCCAGACGACCTTTGACCCCACCAAAAACAATAGCGTTCTTCCTCTTACCATAAGACATCTACATAGGCCTACAAAAGTATGAAATTTATCCAAGCTTCCTACCTCGAGATATCGTGTTTTAACAAGATTTTCAGAGTTTGACCCCGGTGACCACAAATGACCTTTGACCTCTACCAAAAACAATTCTTCTTCTTACCATAACCCATCTACTTACCATGGAAATTATCCAAACTTCCTACTCTGAGATATCGTCTTAACAAGGTTTTCAGTTTGACACCTGGTGACCCAAGATGACCTTTGACCCTCACCAAAACGATAGGGTTCTTGTCCTTACCACAAGATATCTACATACTGCGTTTGAAATTTATCCAAGCTTCCTACCTCGAGATATCGTGTTAACAAAGTTTTCAGACTTTGACCCCTGGTGACCCCAAATGACCTTTGACCTCTACCAAAAGCAATGGCATTCTTCCTCTTACCATAACGCATCTACATACTAAGTATGAAATTATTCAAACTTCCTACCCTGAGATATCGTGTTTTATCAAGGTTTTCAGAGTTTGACTCCCGATGACACCAGCTGACCTTTGACCCCTACCAAAAACAATAGGGTTCTTCCTCTTAACATAACGCATCTACATAATACGTATGAAATTTATCCAAGCTCCTAGACTGAGAAATCGTCTTAATAAGGTTATCAGAGTTTGACCCTGGTGACTCCAGATGACTTTTGACCCACCCAAAACAATAGGGTTCTTTCTCTTACCATAATACATTTACATACTAAGTATAAAATTTATCCAACCTTCCTACTTTGAAATATCGTGTTAACAAGGTTTTCAGAGTTTGATCCTGGTGACCCAAGATGACCTCCCATCTTCATCAAAAACAAAAGGATATTTCCTCTCGATATGGGGCATCTATGTACCAAGTCTGTAAAACCGTCAGCTTCCCTTCTTGAGATATCGTGTTAACGAGCAAAGTGTCACAAACACACACATAAGCACATACTCACGCCATCATGAATGCATAGGTTTCTCTTTCATCGAAACCAATAACATTTATTCTTGTCGATAATCAGGTTGTTTTCGCTTAGACATTTGAACACTGCCTCCAGAGATTTATCATGGTCGCTGTGTGTTGCTCTAAAACGAATATATCGTGACTGAAATTGATAACTCCAGGAACATCGTGTAACACTTGTATTGTTGGATGGTATTTTGGAAAATTTCGGCTGTCATCCATTCCCTAACGCAACATCTCCTCCAATAACATCCTACGAAAAGAGGAAAAAATCACTAATGATAATGAATATTCCTATACATGTAATCAAATCCACGCTTTACGAAGCTTCACCAAAGATAGCAGCATTTTGCATCTAAGTCACCTCACAAAGACAAAATTTCTCAAAGAGTATAACGTGTCATCCCTGTCTCTTAAACAAAACCCCCTGACTTACGCCCAGCCAAAGAATACGAAAAATATTACTTAATAATCAGATAATGACAGCCAAGCCTTATATGTACCCCTCCCCCTCAACACCTTCCTCCAGAATGACACTCAATCACAGATGAAAAATGAATGGTCTCCCCAGATGTCAACTATTCAGCTATTTGTACTGGCATGTCACTTGATGTTCCGCTTAGATAGTGCCATGAACTCTCCCCCTAGAAATTTCGCCGAGTCTTCGGCCCTGAATTACTAAGTTTTAAGTAGAGTTTGTTTTATTATTTTTGCATTGGCAATTAATTGGGGTAGTGTACTTAGAAGGAATATAATGTGTATGACATGCACGGTCTGCCAGATAAATCAAGTAATGGCTGTTGTCAGGTTGTTCACACCTTGTCTTTAAGAAGTAGATCCAGAAATTGTCAGACACACACACATACACGCAGGCCATCATGGATGTATAGGTTTCTCCTTCATCGAAACCAAAAAACAGAGGTACATCTCCAACGTCTGTAACGGCCTCGCATTAATATGGGATTTGTCAATCTAATTTGTAGCTTGATGTGCAAGGTTAAAGTAGGTATTTGCCGTTACACATTTTTCAAAACTTTTACCAATGAAGCGTGTAGCAAGCGGTCATTATTGGCATAGGCTAGATGGTGAATGTTATTGTACTTACTCGACGAAAAAACTTAAGAAAGTCGCTTGTTACTCTTTCACCACTTTTGCTATACCATTTAAAGAGGTCTAAACTAAACACAAATAGACTTTTGGTTAGAATATTTAGCTCTAGGAACTTCTCTTCCATTGTACAATCTGTAGAGTGCACTGACTTCTCTCACATTTATTCTTTACATGATGTTAATGAGGCTTACGGTGTATTCATCTCCAGGCTGAGTAGTACCTTACATGAACTTTATTTTCCTTAAGTCAGTCAAGTTTTCAAGGTCGAAAGAAAAGAATAAACCTTGGTTTACTGCCAGCATCTGAAACTCCATCAGTCATAAAAACGTTCTTTAGCGTAGGCACATGCATCGCCCTTCTCCTGAAAGGCATGAAATTGTCAAAGTATAGAAGTGTTCTCAATAAGATCATTAGATATGTAAAGTCTTTGTTTTACAGAACTAGACTTAATGCTAGTCAATCTTCACCCCAGACAACTTGGTCCATGTTGAATGAACTTTTGAACAGAAAATGAAAGACCTTCCCTGTAATCGACGATCTTGTTTATGAAATAAGCAATTCAGCGATAATGCAGGGCTTCAATGATTATTTTTCTACCGTCGGGAGCAAACTTAGTGAACGTATTGCAAGCAATACCGACTCTCATCAATTTATGCACCCTAGAGTTCCTAATCTCTGTTTCCCACTCCTGTCAATGTTGATGAAATCTTGAAAGAAATTGATTCCCTCATTGACTCCAAAGCCCCGGTATCCACGGAATCCCTCCCAAAGTCTTGAAGTGTGTTTCCTACGTTGTTCCCCTGTTTTACACCACATCTTCAATCTTGTGTTTTCCACAGGTACCTACCCCGAGTCACTTAAAGTTGCTACTTAGAGTACTTTCATACCCATCTACAAAAACTGCGACAAAAATCTCCTGAAAATTATCGTCCTATCAGTTTGCTTCCTTGTAAAATGCTTGAACGAGTAATTGAAAAACGTCTTCGTAAGTTCTGGGATGATAATAAATCTTGTTTGACCATAGGTTTGGCTTTAGGAAGGGACATGACACAAGTCATGCCCTTCTTGAAACCGTTAATTCTATTCGTTCCTTTCTAGACAGAAATGAAAACGTTCTTAGCCTCTATCTGATCCTCAAACAAGAAAGCCTAACAGACTTAGTGATTCCTTGCCGAAAGGGGGTGCTTTGTTACATCGAGGTTCATCCGTCAAATTTATACTTCTGTACTACATCATTTTTTATGATGTGCTCACAAGTGGACCCCTGCTGACCTCACATGACCTTTAATCCCCACCAAAACTTGACAAACCGAAAATGAAAAAAAAAATCTTAGAAGGCATCTCTCTATGCTTTCTAGTTTCCTAATACTTTCCCTCCAACAATTATCAATAAAAAAAATGAACGTACCTGTTGAAATTTCAGAACAAAATTTGCATTATCGATCGTCATGCCCACCACTTCTACTCCGATTGTTTTCATCATTCTGTCGTCTTCATCAGCAAAACTTTCTCCAGACTTTTCTCCAGACTCTTTGCCGCCTTCTCTATTCATAACTCTCGATACGTCTACTCTTTAGGCATTATAAAATTTTCACCAATCAAAGTAAAACAACTTCCAAATAATTTCAAAACTAACAGTAACAGAAACCTCTAAGAATGCCAAACGAATTAAAATAACCCCAACCAACTTCTGTCGTGTATTATTATAACTACGATAACTCCCTCTGTACAACAGTCACAAGTGCAGAAACAATCATAGCACTTTATTATTGTAGTGCCATGCGCGCTACAATATTGGCATTTATGGCAAACCTGATCATCTACTTGGGTGATTAAGGAATGTTTCATAATTAAACTTTGCACTCAACAGACTCAATGGATTTCAAGTTTATGGGTTTGCTACGCTGGAAAAATCCAGATTCTCGATATCACAAATATTTCAACCTTTCCACATTTCAAAACTTAATTTTCTAAACTCTGGTACAAATATTGTGTCGATTTCGTACTCGTCTGTCGTTCAAGAGTTTTGGAAACATCATTTTGTATCAATATTACAGACATTATCAAATCTCTAAAACAGTTTTTTAGGCTCTCAAATTCCGAAAAGTTTCCTAGTTACCCTCAAAAATTCCCTCTGTCCTTTTCAATACCCCGAAATTTCTTCAATATCAGGAAAAAATAATTTCCCGTAAGCGGAAAAAGTTCCCTTGAAAGTGGAAGTCCTCACAACCGAATATGTTTGCGCTGGAAAAAGTAGATTTGTTATAGAAAACGTAATTACGCCAAAACAGTACACGTACTGTATATCACTACTGGTAGAAATTCTCACATTTAAGAATACAGGTAAAATTTCAACAAATATGGGGCCACACAGTGACACACACCATGATCAAAAGAAAAGTCAAATTCAACTATTACAAATTAATATTAATCCGCATTTGGTCCTGAAAATAACGTTGTTCCAAGCCACCGTGGTGCTTTGGGATTTTTCCCAAGCTCTTTGGAACTGCAAGAGCATTCTCGCTTTTCAAAAACTTCTTCGCATTTCTCATTTCATAGGGTCAGTTTTGAATTCTGCATCCCCAAAAGTCTTGAACTTCAGCCTCAGGTACGTGTGCCGAACGTACACAACGCATGCTAAGATCGAGCCAAATTGATGGTTCTAAGTTGAATAAGTTGAATTTTGATCTGCCATAATCCTTCATTTTCGAACTTCAAGGTTTTTCGTATTCTCATTGTCACCAGGCGCGGATCTAGGGGGGCGACACGGCCCCGCCCCCCCCTTTTTGAAAAGGCAAAAAAAAAAAAAAAAATAATAATGAAAGGAAAAAAGGGAGAAAAAACGGAAAGGAGAAGAGAAAGAGAGAAGGACAGAGTGGAGTGATAGAGAATGAAGCTGCAATTAGCAGCTTCGAAGCATGGGAGTCATAGCGCACAACAGATCAGTTTGAACGTCGATTGGGACGTTCACAGGCATGCTATTTTACTAAATATGATTGGATACAATCAATACCATACAATACCATCAGCCAATCGAAAATACCTTACGAGACAGTGCGCATCAGTTGGGATGGGCTGCTATCAAGCCTGGCAAGTGCCATTTCCGGCCATCTGGGATGTATTAAAACCTCAAATTTTCTTGGAACGCTCCGCGCCAACCTACGCTGGCGCTCCGCTTAGATAGTAAACGCAGTGACGTACACTGGGCGGGGAGGCATTAGGCCATGCCCCCCCCCCTCACTGATGCCGATTTCTTTTTTAGTTCCTAAAATCACGTAAATTTTTTAACACAAATTTTACTTCAAAAGGTAGCATATGTGGCACCAGATTGCATTTAAGGACACCTAACTTTTCAAAAATTTTCAAAGGGGAGGGGGACACCCTTAGACCTCGCCCCAGGCCTGCGATCACACAACATACTGCATACCCCCGTGAGAGAAATCCACTGAGTAAAACGGGATTCAAACTTGCAACCCTCATTGGACCAAAAGTCCCACCAGCTGAGCTAATCCGTCCTCACAGAGATGTGCAACAATATAAAATCAAACTTTACATTTCGTTCACCACTTCTTGATGGCTGTTATCAAGCCTGGCAAGTGCCATTTCCGGCGATCTGGGATGTATTAAAATCCTGAAATTTTCTTGGTACGCTCCGCGCCAACTCGTTGTGGCGCTCCGCTTAGATAGTAAGCGGGAGCCCCGCCCCCAAACAAAAAATCCTAGCTACGCCACTGCAAGAGAATTAAAATGGAAAATCATGCGAATTACAACGCCTTTAAAGTGTCTTTTCCGGCTATCTGGGATGTGCTTTTACCCAAATTTTCTGGTATGCTACGCATAGGCGGCGGAAGTGTGGGAACGGGGGGGGGGGGAGGACACGTCCCTCCCTAAAATTTTCAGTGAGGGGGACGTCTTTCCATAAGTAAATTCCTAAGGAGAGAAATGAGGAATTAATTAATCCCTTGATTTTTCTCTGAAAGACGTTAAGACTGGCCTACAGTGCACGTTACCAAAAAAAAATAAAATATTTAGAAATATTGTGGTCGGAATAATTACAATTCGGTCATTCAGTTTTGATACTATGTAAGGCCTACAATAATACCATGATTACACTGCCTGAAGGTACCCCCAAACAAATGACAGGGCTACCAAGTCTCGTGCATTTTGGGTATTTTCACTTTCCACTGAGTCCGCGCAAAACAAAAAATTAGGCAGAGAGGAACATGCACGTGATAAAACGTACATTTACGCCCACACGTCAATGCAAGGTACCTGGGTCCTGGCATCAAGTCGAACTAAGATATGGGTCACAAATTTCTCAAAGAAGTCCCTCAATAATATTCACCAAGTTAGAACATGACTACTAAAGATCTGATTAAACGCCTTGAACAGGATGCATTGTAGTAAGGTACAGTGCCTATGATAACTGTCTTCTGTAAATAACTTATGGAAAAATTAATGTTTTGAGAGTTGAGACATGAAATTATATGAAGCAGAAAATGCAAAAATAAGACACGGGAAGTGCTATTTCCGGCGATCTAGGAGGTCTATTTTGTCAAAAATTTTCTTGTACGCTCCGGGCCAACCGATGGTGGCGTTCCGCTTAGATGGTATAGTGGCGTCAATCACAGGTCGAACAACTTCGCCCCCCCCCCCTTTTCAGAAATCCTGGATCCGTCCCTGGTCACCCCGCAACATACACTGAAGGATTTGGATGTTTAAATGACTTCTTGAAACGTACGTGTGGGAATAGGAATAAGTGACGATAGTGAATAAGTGACTGTGTAATACAATATGAAAAAAAATATTCGGTTTGCAGCTCAGCTCATGAGAGGCATTTTTAAATTGATCTAATCGAGAATGAGAGTTTCAAATTGACCAATCATGAAGAAGTGATTCTCTTTCACATCCGAAATGCATGCGAATTTTTTTCTGCACTTTGAAAAAGGTATGGCCAGCTGATCAGTATCAGTTGCAAAGGCGAGTCGAGTCGAGTAGCGCCGCAGGCGGGAGGAGCCGGCCGGGGAGGTCGCAGTAAGCTTGTTTGATTTAGCAGTGAGGTATTTTTACGCGGGTGATTTTCGTTTGGAATTTGAAGCGTACCAGGCTATAGCGCTTGATTTTGAGAGAAATAAATCGGCATGCTGAGTGTATTAAATCGCCAAAAATACGACTTTGAGTTTTGGACGGAAAATTGGGGACCTTCCTCCAACCGTCAATGTAGAATGAATGAATTCACGTCTATTGTTAAACACGGCAAGTTGTGTAAGTAGGCCTAGGCCTACTTTGCAGTTGCGCCAGGTTAGATTAGGGTATAGGTGGCTCTACACTGAGGCAGAAAATGAAGGATCAAGGTGTTCTTCGTTGCTACAATATCGTTCATAGGGCGGCCGAGACTTTGTACTAGGCTACTGTATTTGGCTCTAGTGGTGGGTAGACGCGTAGTAAAGGGGGGCAGGGGGGCTAAGCCCCCTGAAATTTTTTTGGTCCCCCAGAGAGTTTAAATCTTACCATTGACTTAATACATTTGTACACATTTGGCCCCCTGAAAAAGTTTTTGCCCCCCTACAGTACCTTGTCTGGCTACGGGCCTGGTGGTGGCAGAGAGTTACCACGGGACTCTTAGGCATAGGCGTAGGAGGCGGGGGACTAGGGGGGCTGCAGCCTCCCAACCAAAATTTTTTGTGAAAATTCGGGCAAAATGCTGAGAATTTTACGGGCACCTACTGAAAGAAAAGTAAATGCAATGATGTAGCTAAAGGGTATTGAAAGTTTAAAAACTTCCTTGTTAAGTAATATAAAGTTCTGATTTGAACTGCACCAGCACCAATATATTCCGTTTTAATTCATCAGTGTGTTTTAATGGTTGAATTTAATTATGGTTATCAGTGGTGTATTTGAGGGGCCATTGGGCCATGCCCCACCCTCACTGATGCTGATTTTTTTCTACCTAAAACACGTAAATTTTTACCCAAATTTTACTTCAAAGGTAGCATATATGGCACCAAATTGCATGCAAGGACACCTAATTTTTCAAAAATTTTCAAAGAGGAGGGGGAAACGCCGTTCTTTTAGTACCTAAAATACGGTAAATGTTTTAACACAAATTTCACTTCAAAGGTAGCATATATGGCACCAGATTGCATGTAAGGAGGCTAATTTTTCAAAAATTTTCAAAGGGGAGGGGATTACCCCTCCCCTTCGAAAATTTTTGAAAAAAATTTCAAAGGAGAGAGGGTAATCCCCTCCCCTTAGGCCCTCCCCCAGGCCGACGATCACCAACTTCGGCCAAGATTAAAACCAATAAGGAAGGTATAGCAACACGGCAAATTATTGTATTGGCATGCGGTGTGATAACCGATGCATGCCTATATGATATGCACATTAACATGTCGAACATGCATGGAGCGCGCGGAAAATTTGGGTTACCGTATATTTTTTGGGCAAGTAGGTGCAGCCCCCCTAAATCAACTTGGGCTCCTACGCCTATGCTGTTGGGAGTCATCGCGATTTACGTATACTAATCGAATGTTTTTGCTTAGCCTATTCAAATAAGCGAAATGCACTGTTTCACTGTGAACCACCATAGAGAAAAATCGGGTTCAACTCCAAAAAAAAAAAAAAAAAACTCGGAAAAACCTACCAGTTCGCCCTTTACAAGTCGACTAGTCAGCTCGGCTTCCACTTTGCAACTTTTTCACTAATTGCAATATCTGCAGAACTTAAAATTTCCTTTTAAACCATGTCTAGAATAACAACAAACCAACACTTCACGGTACCGCGCACTTACAGTGAAATGTAGTTGCAAGCAAATACAGTTATTCTAGTCTACACCGTGTCAACTCAATGCGATGGCGCTGTTCACAAAAGTAACCTGACCGACCATGCTCAAATAAGCTGACTAGTGTGTGTAGAAAATTGGCTAAAAATAGACACCGCCCACGCATTTAAAAAAAGAAAAATCCCAATTACACCCCCCTAAAAAGGTCACAAGGTCCCCGAAAGTACCTTACCTAAAAGACACCAACCACCCCTACAACTTGGACTACGTCGTATTTCGATACAACCAGCCGACTAGGAGGAGTTACGGTCCAAAGTCCAAAGTCGCAATTTTGTGTCGACGACAAAAGTTGCTTGTGCCTGCGTGGCAGGCACCGCAACTAAAAAGGGATGTATCTTGTATAAAAATAGTGGTGACGAAGTAACTACAGTACTTACGTGCTAGAGCCAGGGGCGTAGCGAAGGTGTTATCTTTGAGGGGGTGTAGAGATTATGTTTTTGCCGATAGATCTGATAATGCGTAGCGCGAAAACGAGATTTTGCCGGTGGGGTCCAGGGGCAAAGCCCCGCTGGGGACCCAGGAGGCGAAGTCCCTGGAAGCTCTGAGGTTTAAGCATATCTCTGGGTGAAAAATAAAGGCTCAGGATGGATATATATTGGTTCATAATGCGACATCAAATGCAAAGATTGCCAATAATTTTAATGAATTAGGCTATTACTCTCGTCAGGCCGCTATAGATCTAAGCGTTTGAAATGCAGAGGCCCGCCAGTGTTTTAGCTAGGACGTTTTCTCAAAGCGATATTTACTGATCTATGGCCTGGGGGCGGGGGTCCAATGGGAGGGGGTGTCCCCCTCTCATTTGAAAATTTTTTGGAATTTGAAAGATGCCTAGATCGCAAATGGTGCAAAATTTGAGTGCGGATTTCTGCCCTAATGAGGAACCAAATTTACACCCGGGTAGAATTTGCTCGTCAGATTTTTTTGTGCGACATTCGCCGCCGTTTATGCGATATTGTCGCACAAATAGGGGCTGGCTAAAACACTGGGTCCGCCTTAGGGCCCCTGGTGGGTCCGGAAGCTCTGAGGTTTTAGCATATCTCTGGGTAAAAAATTAAGTCTCATGCAGGTTAGGTGTATTTTGGTTCATAATACATTATCCAATGCAAAGATTTCGGATAAATTTAATGTGTTAGGCTATGCCACAATACTTCAGGAGCTGAACCTGTCGTTCAGAATTGGAGCACTATGCGTTCAGCATTTGAACACGTCAGGCGTTAAAATACGGTAAGTGTTCAGATAGGGAGAAGTGTTCAGAATCTTAACACAAACGTTCAAAATATGCTTTGAACGCCAGGATGGGTTCTTTATCTGTTTCATTTTGGTGTTCAAAAGTTAAAAGCCTGAGACTGCAGTGAAGGGAAGACACGCGCGGCACGCATTTTTTTCCCAGGATGAATTATTTTTTTCCCAGGATGTTTGTGGGTAAACCGGATCCTCAGGAGTTTGCAAAATGTGTTTGAAGTCAAGGTCAGGGTTTAGAAAACGGACTAAGGATGCCCTCTCCATGGGTAATCGAGTGCTGCTCCCCATGGTAATGATAACAGTGAGGAATAATGTGCAGAAAGTGTTTTTTCAAGAATGTCACATGACCCGAAATAGTGCGCCTTTACGGAATTCCCTTTCTTTCCCCGAGTTGCTGACGGACTCAGTCACTCGTCCAGTTACACCAACGGACGTTGATACGGCCGTATACGGCCGTCACATGCAAAATCAAGTTGCCGACGGGCCTTCGACTTGAATGGGCCAATTAGATGAAGAGCCGAAAATCGAAATAGCCGATAACAGACTGGCCACACGCTCCCGTTCTCTCTTTCTCTTTTTTCTTTTCATTCTCGGTTTTCCATTTCACTCCCTTCCTTTCCCTTTCCTTTACCTTCTTCTTTCTTCTTTTCCTCCTTTCCTCCTTTCCTCTTGTTTTCCTTTCCACCTCCCTTTTGCCAACATACCGAAAATTTGCCGATGGCGACCAAATATTGGGGGGGGGGGGGTGACACCCCACACCCCCGTTCGCTACGGCCCTGGCTAAAGCTAAGTCCCGGGTTCGAGTCCTGACTCAATCACGGTACCCAAGGCTCTCTCACTGTTCCCCAGTAATGAAAGGGGACCCAGTATATAAGCGAATTTTGGATTATAATATACCTTCCAGAACAATGGTAACTTCTTTAGAAGTATGAGCCCACTGAAAAGTATTTTTCCCTGAACGTCTTTTTAGCTAACGGATGTCCAAAATATAATTGGCCGTCTCGATTTATGATTATATTAAGTGATTCCAATTCAACGACAACCACTACCAGTCAACACAATATTTGAAGTTTTCAGCGGGAGTACAAGCGAAAAGCTGGAGTCGCGTTCCCATTTTTTAAAACAGAGTAAGGCAATAAGGTAGGCCTATCTGTAGACTGTGACATGGGGGGGGGGGGATTGCATGGGCCATCCTTCCTAGTGAAATGTTGGGGGATATATCCAACCCCCCCCCCCCCCATCGACGCCCATGCTAGTAAAGTGATTTGCAAGGCTGGACATTAGGAAGTTCAGCTTCTCTCACAGAGTTGTCAACGAGTGGAATAGTCTGCCTGAGTGGGTAGTTGACTCCACATCTGTGCACTGCTTTAAGGTTACCATTGACAAGTTCTTCCATAACTGTGGTAGAATCTAATTGTGCTGGGCTCGTTTGGTGTTGGTTGTTTGTTTTGTATGGACTTCAGGGCATCTTATGGGGCCTTAGCTCTCCTTTGCCTTTTAACCTGTTATGCAGTAGCGAAGTTAGAGGGGGGGGGCGTCGCCCCCCACAAAGCCTCCGAAGGCCTCTGTCGGAAATTTCTAGTCTGTCGGAAATTTTTACCACCTTAATTAAAAATTCTTACAACGGAAATTAGTAGCATTTCTTCTCACAAATACAAGCCTCCCTACCTACATTTGTAGCTCAGGTTTTCCATAGGGAACATTACAGGGCATGATTTATATGAGAAAATTAACTCCTCCATGAGCAATGTAAAGTAATATTGTACAGTGTTTGGAACATTTTATGTTCTGTTGTAAACTGCTACATACCAGATGCACATATGTGAGGCACCGTGACGGATCAGGTGTTATGTAGGCCATCTAGACCATTAAAGGGAATGTCCATTAGCCAGGATTGAGAAAAACTCTAACCACAACTAACCCTCTTAGCAAATAAACTGTGCAGCTCAACTTCCTGGCAGGCATGAACCTCATCTTGACTCCTGAAAGCTTGTATTGTTGAAAGTAACTCATGCATGACACACTGAATAGCTGTGCTGGGCCAAAATGGGAGAGCCTCCCCAACAGTTGTGAGGAGGAAACCACAAAGCAAACAAATCAATTAGGAGGTCTAATATTACTTCCCCGACTTGCCACTGGCAGATAGGGTTAGAGTAGGTAATGGAAGATACCTGTCACAGTGTTGAGTTTCAGTTCCAATGAAAAAAGGCAGAATGAATTTATCCCTTTGATTCAAACTTGCAGGTATGATTGGCCTATTTACTTGAAAGGTTGGGTTAAATGATCCAATTTAAATGCTCATAGTCAAATGAGGGTGAGCGTACAAGATCATTTTATTTTAAGAGACAGACTGCGCTGCTCGAAAGTTTAAGCATGTATGCTGGGAAAAATTGCACATATTTACCTGATAATAGCAAGTTGTCTGCCTAAATAGTGGACTAGCTACAATCTCTAGTCTTACACCCCCTTCACCTCTTACGCCTATGCAAACCAGGCAGACTTAGAAGTTACCCACTGGTTTCTATTTTTTTTTTTTTTTTTTTTTTTTTTTGTTGTTGTTGTTGTTGTGATGCTCAGAATCTGTTAGGCAACTCAATTAGCAAATGTTAACACTGAGCCAGTATTTGGGAGGTGGGAGGGGCAGATGTGGGCAGTGGGATTAGGTGGAATTCTGTGGGTGTAGGGTCTCATCCTGTGGGAACCAGGAGTCAGTCTGGGAGAAAATGCCACCTAAATTTGTCCCTCTTTGTACCCTCAAAAACCTTTTGATGAATCCATGCAAGTACACTGCCAAACAAAAAAAAAAAATGAAAGCTTATTTATGCTAATTTATCCATACTATACTCATCTCATACAGGCATTTTGGTATTTTAAACCAGTTGTGATTCCAAGTATTAAGAGACACCTCCTAATGGTGCTTTATTTGTGTTTACAATGTCAAGTTATAACTGTCTTAATATCTGTAGTTCAAACTTTATGTCGTAAGGTAAACCCCCATATACCCAAGGCTAAAACTTGTTTCTCAATCTACACTTGCTGATGTATATATGTACAGTATCTGGTACATTAGGGACATGAATCGTCAACTCTTGGTAATATTGTTGCTGAACTGGCTTTAAATTTGCACATTTTTAGTTGCGGTGCCTGCCACGCAGGCACGCGTTACTTATGTCGCCGACACATGGACTTTGGTTCGTAACTCCTCCTAGACGGTTGGTTGTATCGAAATACGACGTAGTCCAAGTTGTAGGGATGGTTGGTTCCTTATTTGTAAGGTTATTTTGGTGACCTTGTGACCTTTTCAAAGGGGTATAATTGGGTTTTTTCTTCTTGTAAATGCGTGGGCGGTGTCTATTTTTAGGCAATTTTCTGTACACACGAGTCAGCCTATTTGAGCATGGTCGGTCAGGTTACTTTTTTGAACAGCGCCATTGAATTTAGTTGACACGGTGTAGGTAAAGTTTTATGATTGTTTCTGCACTCGTGAGTGTTGTACAAAGGGAGTTATTGTAGTTATAATGATACACGACAGAAGTTGGTTGTGGTTTTTTTAATTCGTTTAGCATTCTTAGAGGTTTTTGTGACTGTTAGTTTTGAAATTATTTGGAGGTTGTTTAACTTTGATTGGTGAAAAATTTATAATGCCTAAAAGTAGACGTATCAAGAGATATGAATGAAGGCGGTCACACGGTTTCCTCTTAGACGGAAGGCGATATCAAAATACATCATCGTCCAAGTTGTAGGAATGGTTGTTCCGTTCCAGTGAGGGTAATGTCGTTGAGCATATGACTTTCGTAAGGGCATATAATCTGGATTTTTCTTCATTTAAATGCGTGAACGGAATCTAATTTTAGCAACAATCTTGGGTATATACTGCACTCGCTATATGTAGTATGGTGAAGAGTCGGTTACTAATTTTAAACAGCGTCACCGAACTTATGATTGTGTTAACCTGAGCTTATCTAGATTAGTGTAGAACTTTCATATTTCTCGTGAGGACGCGTACGTGAGGATTAGGAATGTACGGTGTTGTTTCAAAATGCACAGGGAGTTGCTATTTGACTAAAGCCAGAGTTTGGCGATATGTTCTATGCATCGGTAAGTATTGATTTTTTTATTCACGTAGAAATCTGTTAATTTTACTTGGTTAGTGAAAAGAATAATTGACATTGACGGAGACGAAATTTTCCAAAATATCATCCAACAAGTGTTGCATGATATTCCTGCAGTTATCAATTTCAGCGACAACATACTCATTTTTGGAGCAACACAAAGCGACCATGATAAATCTCTGGAGGCAGTATTCAAACGTTTGAGCAAAAACATCCTGACTATCAACAAGGATAAGTGTTATTTTAACTAATCTGAAATACTACGACTACGTAATTTCACATTAAGGAATTTCTGCAGACCCTCAGAAAATATCGTCTTGTGCGATCTTGTTGCAGCGTAAAGATAATACAGACTCGAGACGTGTAATTACATATGCAAGCTGCACCCTAACTCCAGTAGAGCAACGGTACTCGCAGACCGAGCGTGAAGGTCTTGCAATCGTGTGGGAATATATGTGAACATTTCCGATAATACCTACAAGGTTCTAAGTTCTCTTTAATTACAGCCAATAAGCAATTAGTGTTAATATTCAATAACCCTATGTCTAAACCCCAGCGAGATTGAACGATGGGCACTACGTCTACAATATCACATGACTTCACGACTCAACACAAACCAGGAACAAACAACCCTGCTCGGACTATCTAGCACGTCACCTACTCCGATGAATCTTCAAAACGAATTAAAGAGCACAAATTGACTCGAGAATTAGAACAGTAAGTGGGTATGTTACCTGGGCGATCCGGCAGTGATCAAATCCGACAACGGTCCCCCATTTAATGGTCAAAAGTTCAGTAATTATTCAAAACACAATGGTTTACACCATCATAAAATTACACCTCTATGGCCAAAAGCCAATAGTGAAACTGAAAGATTCATGAAAACCCTGGAAAAAGCCACTCGCACTGCGATTATTGAAGGAAAACCCTGGAAACAAGAGCTATATTCCTTCCTAAGGAATTACAGGGCAACTCCCAATAGTACCACAAACAAATCGCCCGCAGAGCTTCTGTTAGGCCATGCCATTAGGACCAAAGTACCTCGCTTTGATCGACAGTCCAGGCTGACAAGTCCCTGCAAGCTACAGATACTAACGCAAAACAAAAAATGGAAGTCAAATTCTGACAGTAAGATGCACGCAAAACCAGCTCAAATAAAAGTTGGTGGCAGGAAATTACTTCGTAAAAAGAAACGCAACAAGTTTTCCTCCCTCTTCAATTGCAATCCTAACAATGTAGTTGAAGTAAAAGTCTGCAAAAAGAGGAGAACAAATTGTGAGAAGAAACTCGTCATTTTTCAAACCAGTAAATATTGGTACAGACGCCCCAATTGACGACGATGACGATTTCCCTACGACTCCCGACCCACAACAACCACCAGTCACCGACCAAGACCCACCGGACCTACCAACTCAGACACCTCAGGCTCATCCGCAACGTCGAGTATACCCGAGACGAAACAGAAGACCTCCACAGTATTATAATCGTTAATTTGAACTCATACAATATCATCACCTACTGTATATACATGCATGTTACCATTTATACTCTCGAGTTATATTACCTTCAATCATTTTGCTTTCGCGGTAGACCCTCGTTCACATAACTTAGAATCATCTTATCTAATATATGTACAAAATTCCTCTCCACAAATTTTGATGGAAATCGCTTGGTTATTTTGTTAACGGCCTACAGTCAACCTTAAGGTCAACCCTTGAAGTATGATAAAACAAAATACCACATAGGTTCATTGATGAATTATTGACTTTGTCTTTGATCTGAAATGCTTTAAGCTACACCTGTTGTATATATCTCTAGTTTCAATTCCATTGCCACAAAAATGTGATGAAAATATACGAAAACTGAATGTGACTCTTCCTGATAGTTAATGAACAACTTTGAAAATATACTAATAGTAGAACGCTCCCTTTATTGACTAAAAAACCAAAATTGACAAAGAACAGTCGAAAGAGAAGACAGGCATATTCAAAACTCAAGCTATAGGCCTACCCCACTGCAGTTAACGACACAGCACCGCAACTAGTCTAGACATGTGTCTTGTTGGGGTTTGCACGTTGTATGATTAAATTCTGTCACATGAAAAAATCTTCAAATTGAACATGCTGTTGACAGTGATATTTGGGATATTGTGTCCAAAATTGAATGATTATGACAAAAATGCTCACATTATAACATTTCCATGTCTACTAATATTGATTAGAAACATTATCTTTTACTGTAGGCAAATTATAAATTTCAAAGCTGTAAAGTACAGGAATGCTGGTGCAATTATTGAGTTCGAAATTTATGGATATACAGTATAGATTGTTTGTGATGGCTCCAAGTTCTTATAGAACCTTACTCTACAACATGTGCTGATAATTTTAATTTTTCATTACTGTACTTTGCAGGTGTGCAATGTCAAAGGTCAATGGATCAAGGCACCACCCATCGAAGGCACGGTTCTTGTAAACATTGGGGACCTGATGCAAAGATGGACTTCAGACAAACTTATAGCTTCTGTAAGTACGTGGAACTGTTATGCTGTATTGACTGTAGTAGGTAGAAAGTTTTGAAACCCCGCTTTTTCATTGTTATAGTTGGGTATGTCATTTTACTCTTCCCATAACCTGAGGCCATTGTAACTCCAAGGAGCTCTGAAATGCATTTCTATGAGAGAAGCTTGTGTCAGTCAGTTGTGTCTTTGAGCCCACTGCTTCTCTTGTGCTGTACACCCCTAGTCAAATAAAAAAAAAGAAAAGGAAAAAAAGGGCTGTGGTATACATGGTATACATTGATGAACACGTTCAGCATTTAAGCCATTGGGTGGCAATATTAGTTTGCACTTGTATCATTAAAGGCTGCCCAGCTAACAAATTTGGCACCCCCTCTAGTTCATACAAAAGAGAACTGTGAGGAAAACGTACCTAACAGAGCATAGGTAAGTATGCAAACTGTTTTGCTATGCTATGCTATGCTGTGCTATGCTATGCACATTGGTGTAATATGTTGTATGTGAACAAATGTTGGGAAGTACTGTTCCACATAAAAGTTAATTTTCCTTCCAAGTTCTTTGAAGATCAGATAAAACTTCTTGTTTATTTCAGTCAGTATGAAAGTTAGCACTAGATGTGTAAGAGGGTTTTAATAAGCCGTTCAGATGAGTATAATTGCAATGAAGATCCGGCCACGTTTGAGGGGTAGGGCACTCAAGTCTATATCTGCCCACAAGAACTAAGCTTTGGACTAGCTGCTGAGTGCTGTTGAAGAGTGCAAAAAGTATACCACCTTCAAATTCATCACATCTTTCCCTCTAGTGGAATTGGCCTTAGCAGGTATCCCATGATACTCTTGTACATCCATACATGCTTGCATGATCATAATTGCTCTACCTTGCAGTCATCTTTGACACGTTTGGTTGTAATAGAGTATGACACGTAATGTGGTAGAATGTCTTTAGGCCGTTTTGACTTGTGAAGGTCATCTGTATCATTGTAAAGTGGGTGTCAGAAAAATCTTCAGGCACTAGGGGAATCCTAAATAGTGAGAATGAATAGTAACAAATGGACCGTGATAAGGGTAAGAAAAGGCAAAGGGAAGTGGGAATTTTGAATTATATATCACTTTTAAAGTTAAAACAGCAATTGGCAAAAGTGTATGTTGCATCAGAATTACTTCGTCAGGTTCCGTGTGAAAAAGTAGATGTATTTGATATGTATTTAATCCGTTCACTAGGTGCTAAATATAGTTTGATTTGTTGTGTTGGTGTTTGAGAAGCATATCTTCAAGGGTGCTAAGGGGAAAAAAAAAAAGTAGGTTGGAAAGATGATAGGGCTAGGTGCTATTTGCAATTAAACATAAAGGCAAGATTAACCCCACTTTGTTCATTGCAATGGTAATTGCTAATCTTATGGAATGGATGTAGATATTATGGTTTGCTTCTTTCGTAGAGCTTTTTCTCATTGAGGAAAGTGTTGTATTATGTTAAAAAGGGCCAAATCCTGTATTCTGCTTGATGTATGCAAGTCAAGCCTGTAAGCATGGGGGTGTGGTCAAGGGGGATGGAAGACCTAACCCATTCCCAAATAGTACCCCACAGGCAAACTCTTAAACATTAATAGTTTCTTTTAAAACTTGCAGAATGCTGCAAAAATTTAGGTACAGTCACCATTGATCATTTGTTATTATTAGTGTAATCTTCCCCTTAGACAACACACTCCTCCCTGGAGAAGGCATTCACATTCATAGGTTAATGAAAGTTTGACATGACATACCTGGATATCTGTTGGCCCAGAAAATAGACCTCCTGATACCTGGTTATGGCTGTAAGACTTAACTAGGTATTAACCAAGCAGCTGTGCATTTGTCAGTCAGCTACAGTATATGCAACCCAGGCAGTGATTTGCATTGGACTGTGGGAGGTTGCGGGGGGGGGGGCAGGGATGGGGAATAAACTGTTCACAGACATGCATCTTACATCAGTGTATAGGTACACACATGTACAGTATATATGTATGAATCTGCTAATATGTTAAGGGAAGTGTACAGTAGATGAATGCAGCATATGAATGTTATTTGTGTGTAACAGTTGCCATGCATTATGTAGAAGATGCTGTTGGAGTGCACTGGAGAAAAAGCCTTACTGTGATCAAGTCATGAAAAGTTGTCTCATATGCATAAATATCAGCAAGTTTATGACCATTTACTAAAAGTTGGGGTGGTGGTAGCTATGTGTCCCAACCTGTAAAAAATTACAGGGGTTACCAGGGTTGCTGGCAGTGGTGATGTGGAATTCTCAGCTACATCTGAAAAGTAAAGACAGTTTTGTCAAGTCAGATGTTCTTTGCCTTCAATAATTACTGCAGTACAGAGTAGAAGAATCAGACAAGTAATTCTGCGTGGGCTTGTGTCAGACTCCAGTTCCTGTTTTTGTGAGATGTGACTTGACTTGCAACCAGAGGAGTTGACTGCATGTTGCCAATCCACTACCAAAAGTGTATAATAGATAATGGCTCGTGACTTCATGTGGACTCTCATAACATGATGTGCTACAGTCTTTGTTGACAGATGCATTCATTTCAAGTTGCGTGATTTCATTTTAATTTGTGTGAATTATTTAAAGAATGATATCTATACCTATTTGTTGCTCTTCAGAAACATCGAGTAATGCTGCCGACTACAGAAGAGGAGTTAACGGCAGGTCGCCAATCCATTGCCATTTTTGGACACCCAGACCACGATGAAATCATAGAATGTATCGATGGATCTGGGAAGTATCCTCCAATTGGGAGCCAAGAATATTTAGACATGAGGTTCAGTATGACGTACTAACTGAATCGATGGAAAAACTTGAGTCCTGAACTGTGGAAAAGATTCTGACTTTATAGGATATGGTATAGAAATGAGATTCATTGTGATGTAAGAGGTGAGGGTTCGTAACAGCTGGTATACTGATCAAGGAAACACTTTTTAAGGATTTTATTTGTATTACATTTGGCCTGACATTTTAGCTATATTAAATAAGATAAAATTTAGGTATTATCTGACCAAAGAGAGACTGAAAATTTTTATGGATGTGGCATCTAGTTTGCTTGACGTATTAGAGTCAACTGAATGTGATCTCATCCTAGTACCGTAGGAGTTCTGTAGATGCATAAGCAGTATGACATATTTAAAGGGAAAATGCAGTCACCCTGATTCTAATAAGGATACCCCATTATTCTTATTCATGAATGGTTCTTTTTAATCATGTGACAATATATTTGTTACTGAATTGTTAAATTCATTGTAATATTTACATTCAATAAAATCTTCAGAGGTACTTGTATTAAAGGCAAATAAAAAGGGATTGGCAAAAGTTTGCTGATTTTTCAAAACATTTGGGGTGACTGCTTATTCTTTTTAAGGCTATTGTATAGCTATTAGTTAGAGAGGGCTAAGAGAGTCTCAAGAAGAAATTCCATATGATGAAAATGTGAGATAGGTAGCTTTAAGGTTGTTTGAGTAGGGAGTTAACATTTGAAATACCGACATAGTTTAATAAAAGAAAATAATGTATGTTCTTGAAATTGCCTGAAAGTATTTTAAAATTACGGTGTCCAGGAAGCTAGTTTTTTTCGTAGGAGGGCGTTGGAAAAATCGGTTTTTCAAAAATTTTTAAATTTGTTTCGAAATCATGGTTAGGGTTAGTATTAAGGTTAGGGTTATATGGACAAGGGATATTTTACCTGTTTTTTCATAATCCGGCGTCAGAATTACAAAAAATTATCTGAAAAGCCGTTATTTTGGAATTAGGGGTGTGGCCAATTTCCAAGAAGCTGATTCGTCCATTGGCATGATTATTCCATTTCCATCCTACGAAAAAAAAAAAAACTCGCTTCCAGGGATGGCAATATTGAATGCTTGTATGTACATAAATTTTATTATTTTGAAATTGGACTATAGAAAGTCTATTTAAGAGTAGTGAAATATTTTAGTGGTTTTAGTGGTTTTTGCTTTCATTTTTGAATTCAATAGAGTTCCTGTATAATGTTCCAATAGTTGACCATAATATCTGTTTCAAGGATGAACTGTAAATTTCATTGTCATAGTTGTACAGTATGCCACCAAATTTTGATTCAGATAGTTTTGGCAATTTGGGTACGCTGTATCATTGGAAGCCTCACCCTATTATGGCCCCTGCATCAGCAGTTTACATATGAAATCAGTGATTTAGCATGTGTTTGCTTCAAAAAGGGGGTTGGAAGGGGGATGTTGGCTGGTCTGAGGAAGGGAGGTTTGGACAAAAAATAGAACTTACAAGACAATATTGACAGGACCATTTTCATTAGTATAGGCAGGTTTGGACAGTATAAGAGGGTTGAGGTCACGGGAGGGGATGGTTATGTTCCTTTGTTCTCTTCATATCATATGACATTGCAAATATCGCCAGATATCGTACCTTTGAAGAATGCTTTAGTCAAGATACCTGGGCTGTGGATACCAGTGAGCATAATGGTGCCTGTGGTTGGGGGGGAGGGGGTATTGTACATGCTCTAATAGAGTATATAGAATAGAAAACATCCTTCATTAAAGTATCAATTTAACAGTATTGTATGGTAAACGTTCAAGATTCTTGGAAGATAGAAATGTTGCACAAAATAGGAGGAAAAGGTGAAAAACTTTCATTTGGGACATTCCATTGGACTCCTCATTTAAAGTATCTTAAGTGATATTAAGACTTGTGCCTTTTCTATCCTTTCTCGCACTTCCATGTCCTGATTTTACTACGTTTGATGGTCTTCTTCTCTTGTCAGGTGGAATGAGCGGCTGAAGCTCATTTGTTTTGCCATTGAAACTTGATTCTTAGCCATTTAATATTCTGGTGACTAAATTTAATGTTTTACAAAAATGCAGTAAACTTTTCTGTATTAGTCAGTGAAACCCCATGGTAATAGCACATTGCATTTAGAAGACACAAATATGTGAACAAATGCTATTTTATCACCTCCCACAATGCATGATGGGATATCTGTGATGGCATATCTGTGATGTCATCTGGGCAAATTGATCAGACACAGCTTATGTATATCTTTATAAAGTTGATACCACTGTATGGAATATTTCAAAACTTCGTTTGCTAAAGCATAGGTCTGGAACAGTTTTACACTAGATCTACATTGAATTATATCCAAACATTCCAACAGTATCAAATTCCAAGGATGAAAAAATTAATCCATTAAAAGGAATAGCAAAAGGAATCTGAGGAAATTTGCCCACTTGGCATTACATTCTGTGACATTAAGGAAATCAAATCTGAAGGGATTTTTTGACAGAAGTAAGCAATCTTCAAAAAGAGGTATGTTGAGTTAGGAATGGAGTCTGGTAGGGGTTTGGACGACATGTACTGCAAAATGTTTGTTTTTCATAAAGTACCCCTCCAGAATATCACCAGACTATGCCTTTAATTGTTAATTTAAATTTATTAATGGTTTACTCCATCCACCTAAATCCACTATACTCGACTCCTCCTGTTCCAAAATGCACGGGGACTCTTTATTAAGATGCAGATTCAGAATATTAAACAATCTTGGAGCTTTGTATTCCAGTTGCTTAAAATCATTCTGTCATTCTTTCATTCCCATTTAAATTGTCTGTTTAAATTTTGATTTCATTTTCTGCAATACTGCCACCACAAAATTGCTGTTTGTCGCCAAGCTTTCACTAGACAGTGATTGGTAATTCTGTCACATTTTATTGTGTAAATGCAAGTACATGCATTTCAGCAAATTTTGGCTTAAAGTGGACTGATTTTTCAGTATCTTTTTATTTTCCTGGTTCTTAATGTTCATGTTTAGCTTACTCATTGTAAATTCTTTAATGTTTGAGGCTTAATATTTGATAAGAATTATGTATCTTTGTTTAATTTTAAACATATGACCAAACTCATTTTCCCACCAACTTTTCAGAAGTTTCCAAACTTCAAACTTTCAATTATGTATAAGCTGTTATATACTTTTAACCTGCAATTTAATTTTTACATTTTTACAACAGTTTTGGCAACTGCAAATAATTGCTTAAAACTATTTTTGAGGTTATCACATTGTGATGTATGTATGAGCTATTGTGTGTTTGTAATTAAAGTTAATTATTTGAAAAGTTACAGAGAAGGAAATTTTAAAAAAGCGTCATTGCCATCAGTCGTAGCTAAGCAGGTAGCATGTACAACACAGTTATAATACTCAACCATCTTGCACAAGAGAGAGCCTTAGGCAGCCCACAACCTTTGCCTTCTCGTCCTCCCAAGAGATGTAAAGACCCATTGTTGTTCATAGGTTAGATTCGAAATGAATTTCTCTTGGTAATTCTTGGTGGTGGAGGAAATGTAAGAGACAGTTTTTGGAGATGCATAGCACAAGGGTACATGCAGTAGCCCCAAAGTTCTTATTGGTACAAATTAATCTTGTAAAGTTGCATAATCCTGCATTCTCTGTAAGGATCTCCCTTGGTGTCCTAAATTAGTTCACCACATATATCAGAAATTGCAAGTGACTATGAGTTGCTTGATGGTTATGTAGTTGCCATTTTTGTAAGCTGGCTAACAAGTTTCTTCCATGGAGAAATTGAATGGGGGCCATTACCCCTAACTGTAGGTCCGGCTTTCATGTGTGAATGATTCCAAATGTACCCTTGACATCACATGAGGAAAACTAACCCGATGCTCTCCATATAGCACCTTCATGGTTAGTTAAGTCAAGTGTAAATCATGCTCACATATCCAACTGACTACACTGCTCATTGATTGACCATAATGAGATAACAGCAGACAGGCAGCAGAAAAGTTTTCTTTAATATATATATATATATATATACTTATTTATTTTAACAATGAGGAAATGCAGTTTTTTTAACGTTGTATTGTGCTCATGCACCTTTTCAAAACTAGCTGAAAGAAAGAACAAATGCCCAGATAGATTAGATTCAAAATCTATCTACCAGTTTGATAAATGAAGTTGATTTTTGTGATGTATCAAATGAAGTAAAACTATATGACTGTCATTCTTGCCAAAAAAATCTGTGTTGCTCATTGCCTGTCACAAGTGTAGGCAGGATCATCTGAAAAATACGAAGAAACTACAGTCAGGACAGGTTTTACGCAGCTTGGATAGCACCCATTTTTTTGTCTAATTTTATGCCTGAGGTTTTGTCGCAGATTCGTATGTTAAATATTGATTTTTATTTTCCACACTTTGTGTACAAATACAGAAACGCAAAATACCATTCATTACCCATGGCAGCAGAGACATGATTACCTGTGGACTTGAAACAAAAAGGCTCAGGTTTCTTGCAAGGGTTTTAAGGACAAAGGAAGGAAAATAATATTAACTTATGTAGCTTGGAGATTAATGAAATGTTTTATGTCAATTAGTATTTAGGTCACGTAGTAAAGTGTTTAGACAAATAACTGCACAAACGTATAGTTTTGTAACTTTTAAAGCTTGTCTTTATTCGGATCAATAATACTTTTAACTAAAAGCAATATTTTGTGTTCCAAAAAGCCTTTTTAATGTTTTTGGTGTCTTTGTTTTTGATTCCTTGCCGAAGGCAGGCAAGGAATCTATGCGATGGTGATGTCGTGTGTGTATGTATGTATGTGTGAACTTGTCTTCCTTTCAGACTGAGGACCTGAACAATGGATTTCAGGTCCTCTGAAGGAAATTCAATAGATTTGTCAAGTCCTCAAAACTTTGAACAATAGAGAGTCTATTGTCAAGGTTAGGGTTAAGGAAGTAAACACAAAGGAAATTACAATGAGGCTCTCGGATTGTATGTAAAATCGACTTGTATGTATGCGTGTGTATGTGTGTGTATGTGACGCCTAGCCTGTAAACACGATATCTCAAGATAGCAGTGACCGACAATTTTCATATTTGGTACATAGATTTGTCATGTTGAGAGAAAGAACCCTGTAGTTTTTGGTGAAGGTCAAAGGTCATGTGAGGTCACCAGAGGTCAAAAACTAAAAAATTTGTAAACACGATATCTCAAGATGGCAATGACCAACACTTTTCATATTTAGTATACAGATTTTTCATGTCAAGAGGAAGAACCCTATTGTTTTAGTAGAGGTCAAAGGTCAACTGAGGTCCCAGAGGTTAAACTGCGAAAACCTCATAAACGGCTTGTAAACACGATATCTCGAGATAGCAATGACTGACACTTTTCATATTTGGTACATAGATTTCTCATGTTAAGAGGAAGAACCCTCTTGTTTTTGGTGAAGGTGAAAGGTCATTTGGGGTCACCAGAGGTAAAAAGCCGAAAAGCTCGTAATCACGATGTCTCAAGATAGGAATGACCGACACTTATCATATTTGGTATATAGGTTTGTCATGTTAAGAGAAAGAACCCTATTGCTTTTGGTGGAGGTCAAAGGTCATTTGAGGTCATCAGAGGTCAAAGACCGAAAACCTTGAAATCACGATATGTCAAGAAAGGAATGGCCGATATAGATTTGTCATGCTGAGAGAAAGAATGCTATTGTTTTTGGTAGAGGTCAAAGGTCATCTCAGGTCACCAGAGATTAAACTGCGAAAACCTTGTAAATGGCTTGTAATCATGATAAATCAAGATAGCATTGACTGACACTTTCATATTTGATATACAGATTTGTCATGTTGTGAGAAAGAACCCTATTGTTTTTGGTGAAGGTCAAAGGTCATTTGGGGTCACCGGAGGTAAAAAGCCGAAAAGCTCATAATCACGATATCTCAAGATAGGAATGAGCGACAGTTTTCATATTTGGTATATAGATTCGTCATGTTAAAGAAGGAACCCTATTGTTCTTGGTGAAGGTCAAAGGTCATTTGAGGTCACTGGAGGTAAAAAGCCGAAAAGCTCGTAATCACGAATTTTCAAGATAGGAATGACCGAAAGTTTTCATATTTGGTATATAGATTTATAATGTTGAGAGGAATAACCCTGTCGTTTTTGGTAGAGGTCAAAGTCATTTGAGGTCACCAGAGGTCAAAGACTGAAAATCTTGAGATCACAATATGTCAAGATAGGAAGAATGCTATTGTTTTTGGTAGAGGTCAAAGGTCATCTGAGGTCACCGGAAGTTAAACTGGGAAAACCTTGTAAATGGCGTGTAATCACGATATCTCAAGATAGCAATGACAGACACTTTTCCAGTTTGTCATGTTGAGAGGAAGAACCCTATTGATTTTGGTGGAGGTCAAGGTCATCTGGGGTTACCAGAGGTCAAAAAACAAATTTTCCCAAGAATTCCCAAGATTGGCATCTGGGGTCACTGGGGTCAAAAGCAACATTCCCCAAGAATTTGAAAGATTGTTACATGGGTTTTCCAGAGGTCCAAAAGCAAAATTTCCAAAAAATTCTCAAGATTGTCATCTGAGGTCACCAAGGGTCAAAAAGCAAAAATTCCCAAGGTTGTAATGTGGGGTCATCAGAGGTCAAAAAGCAAAATTTCCCAAAAATTGCCAAGATAGTTATCAGGGGTCACCAGTGGTCAGAAAGCAAAATTTCCTATGAATTTTCAAGATCCAAGATCCATTGGAGTTGAATCCCTTTTAAGACACTTCCGTTTTTCTTTTTTGTTATATTTGGTGGGGTTCAAAGTTCATGTGAGGTCAGCAGAGGTCAAATTGTTAAAACATCGTAAAATAATGTCGTCAAGAAAGATCAAGTTGAGGGATAAATCTCAGTGCAACAAAGCATCCCCATTCGGCAAGGAATCACTAAGCCTTTAGGCTTTCTGGTTTAAATTTCTTTGTTGTTTTATCTGCCAAACTGACGTAATCTGCATGTGCCAATCTACCAAGTTCATTTTGTCAATTCTGGTGTCTGATATTAACTAATACACCCACCTGAATATTTTTTTATCTTCTTTAAGTTGTATTACCTTTTATGCATACTTTAGAGGCCAAAATATTACTATTTACAAAATAAAGATGAATATTTGTGATGAAAATGTATTTTTTCTTTTGTTGTTTCTGTTAGAATGTCAGACCTGTGGGAATTTAGTGGCATGGTAGATGGACTAAGGGGGTGGGGATGCAGGGCATTGTGCAAAAAAAATTGGGGGTGGGTGAGAGGGTGGGGTGGGTAGGTGCATGGGGCAGTCTGTAAATTAAAGACATACTGTTCGGTGACTCTCCTTTCTATTTTGATGTCAGTGAAATGTTAACCTTGACAAAAATTGGGAGTGGGGTATGGTGGGAATGGGTCCCACAACTCCCAATGATGTGACACCTTTGGGGGATGTCAGTCACCAGGAACGATTAGAGAGCCAGTCATCAAGTCAGTGATGTATCACCATGATTACATAAGTCCCTGGTTCCACAATGTCCAAAATTTTCTGTGGTCACCGACTTTCAACGAAGGCAAATCTTTCGAATAACTATGTACAATTCACCACTTTAACAGAGTTTTTCAGAGAGGATATTTTCACGTTTAATTAATTATACATAACATTGCAATGACTAATCCAGCTACCACAGAGTCCAACGTCCCAAAATCAGACATGAAGAAATCCTTTACCATACAGCTTTGTCAGAAGGCTTCGGAGCGGGCGCTTAGATCCTTTAGCTCCTGGAGTTAAGCATTTAATTTGGCATTGTTTGGTTGTGTAGGTGTATAAAACTACTGTATTGATAACTTTATGAAGAAAAACTTCGAACTGAAAGTCGCAAGGGGGTTCTATGCCCCTACCCCTCCGCGGCTCCGACGGCCCTACGTTGTTAATGTTGATATTCGTTTCAAGTGAATCATATTGCTAAAGGAGAACTTGCAAGATCTACAAATGGAAGATACCAAGGGTATCGGTATTCGAAATGGGATATCAGCAGAGGAACATGCTGCAAATCGACCAAAACGTAGGAAAAACATGCTAGATCCGACTCGACAATAAATCAACAACGTATGTAGCCTTAAACAGTTGAAGGCATATAACTTGTATTCGAAGTAAAAAAAAAAAATTGCAACCATCCAAAGTAGGATTTCACCAGCCGCTTAGTCCGGGAAAAAGTCGTGGAAGGAAGATATACCCAGTATACCCCCCCCCCCATCCGCCCTTCCACACTGATACCCACCTTCCCGCCCGTTTCAAGACACATTACTTAATTTTAAGTTCTCTCATAAGTTGAAATTTAAAAACAACATACAAATGTAAAGGAAACTTAGCACAGACGACTGTCTTGTACGGAAAACTACTAGGAAATTAGAAATATCAAGTTGGAAACTTGCTGAACTGTTCAAAGTGTGACGAAAATGTGTAGTACTGATCTAGTTTTGTTTCCTAGACAGCGCCATCGTTTTTGTAAAGTTGAGAAGCGTTGTGTTGCTTAGATATTCTTTACGCGTATTACCCACAGGGGAGCTCAGACGATCTTCTGTAGGAGCTTCCTTTCACTTGTTTTGATGCTAATTTTTAGCTCGGGTTGTGATAGGCACATGATCAGTGATTAGGGGTCTTGAGTCCGGATTCCAGAACCCAGGGAATGACGAAAATATTCATGAGGTTTTCACCAAACGACCTCTAGTCACTAAAAATGAACTTTCACCTCAAAAACAAAAGGGGCTACTGTAATACGTATGTGGCATCTAATTATGAAATACCACAGTCTACAGAGTTTTTTAGTTTCACCACCCGTGACCTCAGATGGCCTTTGAACTCTACGCAAAGACAGGCAGTACTAAAGTTCTAAGTATAACGCAGCCACTTCCCAAGTATGAAAAACATCCATCATTCCTAACTTGAGATATGGTTTTCAGTTTTTGACCTTTGGTGACCTAATATGACCTCTTGGCTCTAACAAAGCAATAGGGTTCTTCCTCTCAATATCAAATATCTATATCCCAGGTATGACAATTAACAGACGACGAAAAAAAGGATAGAACGATTAAAACAAAAAAAGGGCTTGCAAGGGAAAAATGCTAGATTAATGGTTCATCGAATCGATAATATAAGGGGATTGGCGGTGGAGGCTCAAAAGTTTAACGGTTGAGCGACTGGATGGCGTGATGGGGGGATGGGTGGAAGGGCGGGCGGATGGATGGATAGAAAATGACCACGCGCCACCCTGAGCAGCCATTACAGCTGTCCTCGCCACAGCCGGAAAGAGTTCAAGGTGAAATTGCAGTTGAGTCGAACACTCCAGCATGGGCACGTGCCTTTTCCTGCTGAAAATAAAGAAAATTACAGTAAAATGGCTATAGGCAGCGCCAGCTCTAGCCCCTAAATCTCATGATTTTACAAAGAAATGAAGAAATGTGTCCAACTACCCTGGTATAAAACAAATTTCAAAGGAAGGTGGTAAGAATATTATCCCTTGTACGTACCATATTCAAAACATTGACTGCATGTCGCAGAACTTCTATTTTCCTTACCAGTACTTACAAGTATATTTCTTTACATAACGTTTCAGTTATCCTTTAAATTATAAACTATAAATATTCCAAGTTAAAGGTATACCGGATAGTTACCTTGAATGGATTCAGTCAATCAGAAACAAACCAGCCTGGACGTGGTTTAGTAGAAACAGGCAGAAAATGATTTTTAGTATGCTTACGTAAGTTTGGGTAAATGTGTTGGCCTTTCGTAATGCAGTTGCTGTCTTGAAGAGTTACAGATATTGTGATAGGGAATGGCCCGAGTTAGGATGTTCAGTCCGTGCAGACTGTCATAGACGCCTTGACTGAAGGGAAGTTAATGTAACTATGCTGTAATGGCAAAATATCAAGTTTTGAAACTTAATCCATTGTGAATAGGTTAAATTACATGAGTATTTCATGAAAAGATCACAGGCCTGCATCAAAGATTCCACTTAATGTATGAGATATTCGTGAAATTATCATGATTAATTGTAATGACAAATTAAAACTAGCAAAGTTGCACTGAACACAATGTCTAACTTAGTGCAAGCCAGTTGTGTAGTTAGTATTGCCAGGCACGTAGCCAGGAATTTGCCAAGGGGGGGGGGGGGCTGTAGGCAAACTATCTAAGCGTAGAGGCAACTTAAATTTTGGCCAAAAGTACCTCCCAGATCGCTGGAAATGGCTCTTCCCAGGCCTTGTGAGTTGCAACTAAACAGATTTTTATTTTGAAGTACTAGCAATATCATATAAAATCATAAACAAAATACCAAAAATGTGCTCAAGGGGGCGGCTTGGCTATGCGCCTAAGTTATGCGACTCCTCGAAAGAAACGTTAGTATGGACATAGTATTAGTAATTCGATAAGGTAAGTAAAGTGTTTCCTCAAATAAAATTGTCCCACGGTATAAAATCTTTCCTCGCGTCTTTGGCTACTAATTGGATTGTTTCGATTCCTATTTCAGCTTGTCCTACTTTCGTTGCAACACCTTGTTGAGCTTAAAAGTAAAAATTTAAGTCAACACAGCTTATATTTAGGGACATTAAGTAACACTTGCTTTCATTTTTCCTTCACGACATCCTTAGACAATAGACTTTAGCAATTGTGTAAAAATGACATATGTCAAAAGTATTTACCTAAAACGTTTTGTTTCAATCCAAAAGGGGCCAAACAAATATTGTACTAGTTAAATATAATGAATTAGATCAGTGAGCCATATACTCTACATATTTGTTTTTTTTTTTTTAATCAAAACTCAACACTGCGGTGTGAGGAAAGAATGTATGCTTGTAACCAAGCAATGCCGCTTTTCAGTAGATAACAGTCTGTTGGTATGAATCATAAGGAAGTACTTAATATGCTACATAGAGGTGTTACACTTGAAAAATATCATCTTGTAATTAAAATACGTTATCTCAATGACGAAATACCGGTTTCATTTTCGTAGATTTCTTTTCAACTTTGGGGGATGGGGTGAATTATAGCAAACCTGCAACACGTGCACGCGAAGACCATGGTGGGTGGGGTCCAGGGGCAGAGCCACCGCGAAGCCCCCGGAAGCTCCTGGGTTTTAATGTCTCAGAAGTGCCAGGAAGACTGTTTTAAGAGGTAAATTTCAGAGGTAATGTTCTTGGGTATTGGTATATTTATACATTTAGGAAATGCTATTTTGCGCACAAAACTCATTGATAAGCTGCACTGGATTGAAATTGTACAAGAGCAACAATGTCCTGTTAAGCTTAAAAAGGCAGGGATCAACTTGTAGGGTCATCAAGGACAACTGGATTTTGAATTCGGAGATCATAACAAGACCTGCAAGTTGGCTTAAGATCATTGGCGTCGCCAGGTTTTTGTGATGGGGGCACCATAGATGATGACATAATAATAACTCAGTTCCCCCAAGTCTGCGTAAATTGCACCTTTATTTTTGATGTGTCCCGGCATTTGTATACAGCAGTTTTGATCTTTCGTTTGTCACTACATAAAGGTGCCGTCCTGGTACCCTCCCCTTTAAGAAATTTTCGTTAATTTAAGGTCTTTTAGCAGAATATGTTGTCAATTTAGAGAAAGATACGTTGTTAACAAACCTCCTGAAGCCTCCTTTCCTTTGTCTATTTTACTGCTTTCCATTTGGGGAAAGTTCTTACACAAAAATAGGTGCGTGGAGTCCACAGAAACATTCTTGGACTTTTAAGAAATATTTCCCTTCCTTCATTGTACATTATGAAAGGGCATCTAAGGCTAGCAGATACATATATAGGACCTCCTGGAAGCTCTGCATTAATCATATTTAATGTGGGCAATGACATAATGCGTACTACCTGACATCCAAATGAGCTGTAAAACTCCATGTAACCTAACTCTATTTCTACCCCAAATGATAATGTAGAGTATGGCGCCGAACACTTTACAACTGTCGTATTTTTACTAATTTTGAACGATAATCCAGACGAACAGCTTCCAGCAATGGAGAATGAGAGGGAGGGAGAGTATAGGTGCAGGGAGGTGATATTAGACCTCCCTGATAGTTCCCCCCACCCCCCCCCCCCCCCACCCCCCCCCCCCCCCACCCCCCCCCCCCCCCACCCCCCCCCCCCCCCACCCCCCCCCCCCCCCACCCCCCCCCCCCCCCACCCCCCCCCCCCCCCACCCCCCCCCCCCCCCACCCCCCCCCCCCCCCACCCCCCCCCCCCCAAATTCTGAAGGCAAAATAATTCTGGTTTCTATTGCCATCTTTTATACTATTTTTGGAACAGGAAAAAGTTGATTCGGTACAAAAGCATTGAAAAATGGCATTGACATACATCAAACATTCCAACATTATGCAAAAAATTTTAATGAACCTGACTAAAGCCAACATGACTAAACTGGAATACCCTTTTCCCCCCATTTTATGGAACTGTCATACTTTGCTAACAGTGTATCCGTTTTCCTTTCCGTCACGAAAAATTTGAGATATTTTTCCTCTAAACTGATGGGAGAAGGGGTGCTACGTAGCTTACATGAACACAAAAGTCAAGTTAATATGTGGTTATCTGTTAACAGACCTCTAAACCACCTTTCTTGTCTTGAAAGAGGAGAGTTATTCCCCCATAATCAGAGTGCTCCCCACATCGGACCTGGTCATTCTTCACCTCTCCAATCTTAAAAGCTGGATAAAACAAACTGCGTACTGTTGCCGCTCCCTTCGGATAGCCAAAGTATTGGTGTCTCTTCACAAAGAAGTATGGATCCTGCAAGCAACAGTATTAAAAACAACCTGTTAATAACTGAGCCCTAAAATGTCACTGTTCCTTCTAAAAACAAAACACAAGTTACTGTATATAACTCATTATTTATTGCAATGCATGAATCATGGCACCTCCAAAACTACAGCGGCATTAGACAATTTTCGTGCAATACAGAGCCAGTATAGTCTGCAGTTTGATGAAAGATAGTTTTCACCAGATGGTAATCTATGCCAGCCTAGAGGTAGAATATTCCTTACCACAGTTCCCATCCCCACTGACATTCAAAATACAGCGCTATAAATTATGGGCCCTATCATTGATGGCACAATTGGGAGGGCAATCCCCCCCTCTCCCTCCAAAAAATAGGTATACATACATTAGGGGCAGTTTTGGCACAAAGGGCAGGATCTGGATAAGATGCACCATAAAACTAAAAAAAAATTCGAATAGGTTTTCCCAACAGGTGCAGGAAAGTCCCACATGGAATTTAAAAACTTGGGGGATTGTGAAGAGTACTGGAATCACACCATCCTGCTGCCCAATGGGAACACTGGGCCCTCTACATCAATGTACATGTAAATGCACTTAAATGTCTTCTATGCACCCTCTGCCCCCTTCGATTTACCACATATGTCCCTCCCCAATTTCTGGAGCTGCATGCATTGTGCCTTACATAATTAGTCAGATACCATACTTTGGGAAGGTTTCCTATCTGTGACCCCAATAAAAGTCACATGCTAGCTCAAGATCATTCATATTCATGACAGTGCCATACAGCTGGCTCCTCCTACTATGTAGCCTCCACAAATTGTTATAAGGACTATAAGATTACACACAACTTAAGACCCTGTTTCATAAAGAGTTACAATTGATATTAAGTATGATCTACAATGCAATGGTCCCATTGAAATCAAACTAAAGATTGAGCATAACCAAGTGAAACAGGACCCTGGATCAAAATTGAACGATGAAGCCTTCTTGACAATCATTCTAAATACTGCTATTATGTCCTGACCAAACTTGGCATCAATTCTTTGATAAGATTACATTCACTCAGATTTGATATTTGGTGTCCACAAAAAACTGCCCTCCTGAACTGGGTTAACTTTGAAGAGGAAACTTACATCAAGTTTCAGCCCTCGTGCCATTATTTCTAGTACACGTTGATGGAGAGCTCTACCATGATCAAAAAATGGATGTAATGCCTCCATCATGTCTGCAACTTCTGGGACTTTCTTCAGTTCTTCATTTATCTGAAAATGGACAAAAACATCAGATAATATTTATCAAGATCTTGTAAGAATAAGGTTATCCTCAAGCTCACAGCTACCAGGGTTCAGTAGCCAGGATTATAGAAACTGGAAAACTAACATGCAGTCAAAGCCCTCAACTATATGTAGACCAAACTACTGTAAAGGACTGTACTGTCATGTTGATAGTGAAATCCAACCCAGGTGCATTTGAAATGACCTGGTTAGACAGTTTGGGAAATTTGCAATAACAGTGGCAATTGAGTGAACTTGCTGTATCTTTTTATCTCTCTTCTGAATGTGAAAGCTGAAGCAGCAATTGATCACTCATGAAGATCACGCAGCAGATCATGCAGTACAAGGAAAGTTAAAAACAGATTGCATTTCAATTCAACATTTTAAGGCAAATTAATAATCATCAGTTCTATTTATGTAAATCGTCCCCCTTATCGATAAAAGTTGGCTAAAATTTCATTTACAAGTACTGAACGCTCTCTAATCTCACCCCAGACAGTAAAATTCTCCGTACTAAATTTACTTTTATCCCCTCCTCCAATTTAAACAAAAGGCACCTGTCTCATACACCTCCAAGACAGAAGCAGAGTACCTAGCCTGCACTGAGTTTAATTTGCTCGAAGCCATAAATATTGACACACAGGGACTGTATGTGAGCTTAATTGAGAAAGCAACTGCCTGTACAAGTCATTGTTGACCAACCATAATGAAGCTATATTGTTTGAATGAATGTCAATCAAAGTGCAGTTAACAACTGTACTTAGAACTATAGGGCTATTCCTAAATACATGTTTAGGCAGGGAGTTATGCTAGCCATGCAATCCCTGATTTGTGGAGATGCCATATCCCCTTCAATTAAAAAGAAGATAGAATGGATTTGATCAATGTGTTTGTTGTTAAGAGCATCAGCTGGACCTTTGCTCACTGGGAAGAAGGTACAGTACTACATTAGGCCTTCATGTAAATACAGCCCTATACATTAGTTGTTGATAGCCATCCCGACTAAAAGCAGCTTTACTCGGGTGTCACATGGTCAAACTAGCATGGGCGTCTCTCTACAAATTAGAGCTGTAACGGGGAAGTACAACTAATGATTAAGTGAAGGCCCATAACCACACACTGTAGGGCATTTACTACGTATGCATCCAAATGGCCCAGTCATTTTGATTATGATCCAAAGTTTTCCAGTCACAGTACACTAATTTTGGTAACAGATCATCATGATGTATGTGGAATCACCGATATCCCATTTGATTAGCATGTTGCAAGCCATATAGGCCTACCCCACAACCCAATTGCCCAACACCCCTCCCCCCAACAGAGGACTATAGATTTACTGTCCATGGGGAGGGCTGAGCACTTCTGTCCTGAAAAATGTCACAATCTGCCCCCAAGACAACATTTTTTGCCCCCAAATAGCAAATATTCTGTCCAAACTGGAAAAGGCAGGGGGTGCAGCACTCTCCAGCTCCCAACACCTTGTAGGGTTGTGCTTCCATCTAAAATTTGGACACAGGTCTGACCTTTTATCCTGGTAAGTTTGATAACTCAAGGGGCAAAGTCACTAGAGGTGGGCATGTCTTTAATAGCATGTACGTTGTCCCAACATTGTTTTCATACAGCTCTGCATTTTGCTAATCCCCTCTTACTTCCCCTAAAAAGCAACTTTTATTACGTTCTAGAGCATAAATATGCATTATCAAAGTAAATCACAGTCAATTATTCTGCAAAAACTCAACACTTCAGTATACCAAAACAGTTGAAAATAGTAGGCCTATAGCTGTCACTAAAATGAAAACAGTACATGAATAATATTTTGGATACTGGGGCATGTAAACTTTTAGAATGGGGTTACTGCAAACATGCCTCAAACAAGATACAATGCCTTTATAAAGTATCTACTTCAGGTGTCTTTTACAATCTCTGAAGCAAGAAGCACAGGATATCCCACTTACTGTAATAGAGTGTTTGAATACACATGTAGGTAATTGAGCCCTTGACTTACATTGCACCACTGTCAGTTTTATGAGAATTATTCAAACAAACTGTGAAGAGATTTGTTTATTTGTAGTAACTGTAAAGGCAGCATACTGCATACATACTTTAACAGTATAGTACTTGCCTTCAGTTCATTTTCAGTTTTTACCTTAAAGGGGGGAATAAGCAGTCACCCCAAACTTACTTTGACAGATGAACTCAATGTTACAAATCAGCTCTCACCTCAAGAATCTATCATAATACTTCAGAATATAATCGGTGGCATTTGTGAAGTTAATAAAATGGTTGTCTTGAGTAAATTTAAAATTTCAGTACAAACTTGACTTGTCACATGATTTTAGCAAGCCATTCATGAATTAGGAATCGGATACCTACGCACATGCTTATTCAGTCTGGGGTGACTGCATTTCCCTTTAAGGACATACTTCAACCATGATCAGCATACTTTGGGTTCATTTTATACTCTGAAACTACTAAAGGATGTAATATTGTATTGATACTGAATGAGAGTGATAAATCTTCCTTCCTACCAAAGGGAAGTTGTTTTAATAAAACTCTGTCAAAAGGTAATCATTCTTTTCAGTGGTTACATGACGGAAAGTCACTAGTGCACAGTATGTTACTGCATTCTAGTTATTTTTCTTTCAAGGGACTCCATTTTTGATAAGGACCTGCTTTCAATATCAATTTTATAAAAAATGGTTTCACATTGTACAACCTGCAGAACTTTGCAAGATCATCTCAGATCTTTGTAAATTGAAAATAATTAAAAAGAAATTTAATTTCAGCAATACTGTGAAATATTGATTAATATAAAGAGATCCTTGAGAAAGTTTCCATGATATAAAAATTGTCTAGTTTAGGGAATAAAATTGGAAGGTATTTTAAAGAGGGAGGCCATTTTGCCAAGGATTTTGGGGGAGGGGGAGCCTTCTGAAGGTATCATTTAATAGTGACATCTGTTTACAAAAGCACATAAACCTCATAATTTACAGTAACTGGTTTTGACAAAGGTTACTTAAGGCCTCAAAGAAACTGGTGATGTTGTTTAAGCTTGCTCTTTAGAGCTCAAAAAAATTAAAAGAGTATGTGGGGTGGCCACGGTTGATAAGTCTCTGCTGCAACGGCATGCAGTCTGGTCAGGCCCATAGCCAGGGTAACCTATTTGGGGGCACATCGATGTTGGGGTTTCACTATCCTGGGGAAGGGTCTAAGGGGAGGGGGGACACCCCTTTGAAAATTTTGCGTATTTTAAGGGCCCTAGATGCAAAATGGTGCAAGATTTTACATTTTTTCTTCATATATTTGTATTCAAAGAATGCTGGTCTCATAATAAATTTTTCCTCCTTCAGTGCAAGACCTTTTCTTGAGAAATTTTGAGGACACATTCCCTGCCCCCACCCCCAGGTGCCTGAGTCTGGCCCTCATACTGCATACAAATGTTCAGGTAGGATCACCTGCAGAATTATATCAGGAAACTTGAAAGACCATGTAAAGACCAGATGTACTTCTTCACAGTGAAAGTTTCCCTGGACATGTACAGTAATTTGAAATACGCCATCAATTCAGTGTCAAACTGTACCTTGACACACGTGTTTTTCCTTATAGCATACCACATATTTATAAAATGTAATTATTGGAATTAAAGGTGTAAATCATAAACCACACCTATAACCTAATGTTAGAGAGACATATTGATGGGCTAATCTGACAAGATGTATCAGTGGGTCCAGCAAATACATCTAAATCAGAAATTGCAGTCAGAAAGAAAGGTAAGGTCTTCCCTGTTCCCACACAGTTTTAGGAGAGGAGAATAATGACTGATTGAATTGTTTTTTTCTCTGAAAAGTAAATTTATTATGAAGCATTCATGTGCTTTCTGGAGGTTCCCTACACCATGAAACCAAGCAAAACACTATAAAAAGTCTGTATGTGAGCAGATTTTAGTGAGATTCTTCAAGGCCATTCTTTTAGTATGATGCAGTAATGTTGCAGCTGAATGGAGAAATTGTTCACTTACATGCATGCATTATGGTTGATACATGTTAGGCAGAATCAGCTGTCGCCTGACCTAATTTTAAAACACTAAAATCTTACAATTTTTCTGATTTTCTTCCAAGTATCTCAAGTAACGAGTGAACATCTAAATATTGCACTTTGGGCCTAAATCAAGGAGATATTCTGCATGAATTAAGCAATTCAGTAATTAAACTTACTTTAATATGATGAAAAAATTAAAAAACTAACTCAAACTGACCAGATTCTTACATTATAGTGATTCCCTGCAGTTGTATGAGCAGCCAGATCCCCGCAGGTTCTGAAGACAGCTGCATGTACATCAATGAAGAAGGACTGCCTTTCTTGAGCAGGGCTAGAAGGGGAATGGAACACCCCCTACCCTTTCAAAACTTTTTGCTAACAGTATTTCAGCATCTAAGGCACTAAATGTTACAATGGTTTCCATCATTTCCTATACTGGTACCAATTTTCTTGTTTTTATTTTTTATAATGAAAGGTAGTGTTAGAAATTAAAATCTGGGTGCATCATGGAGGCCCAAAACTATACTGTTTACAGAGGTCAAAGGCATGTGAATCCATAGGACATCCTTTCAGTAAACCGGGAAAGTGTAGTGGATAATTAAAGGCAGTAAAAGTATTCATTAGAATTGATGCTAATCAAAAAGTGGGGATGGGGGGGGGGGAGACATTTATGTTGGAACATGAAAATAGTGTAGGAGTACAGTATGATGCCAAATTTGTACTCAACAATCAAAATGCTTTGTTTTTTTTAGGGGGGGGGGGAGATGTCCCCTTCCCCCAACCTTTCCTACCTGTTGAAGCCTATGAAAGCAGGACATCAATTTGAACTTACATCTTCTTACAGTGCCTTAGAGGAAATTTATGTTATATGGGCCTGATCTTTTAAATCATGTGGCAAATATTTCAAAACGAGTCAAAAAGTGTAATGTGATATAAAACTATAAAAGCCGCATTTGCAAACATCGTGAACTTAAGCTGTAGCACAGTAGCACCATAATTCCCATAATTACATACCTGCTCTACCTCATGTGGCACATAGTTGAATGCCTCCTTCAAGTCTTTATTAGCCCTGTGTGGATTCAGTCTGTCAGAGAAAGGAAGTTCAATATACTTCATTTAAGGTCATAAAGACAGGCACATTTTACCATCATGGCCTGGTTAATTAACATTATTGAATTCTTTTTTCTGCTAGTATTTATTATATTTTGTAACCAGGTCTACGTCAAGTTCACTTTAAATTATTACAATCATTTACTATTTCATTGTCCAGTGTTATGCATTGCCTATGCACAGTTGGCTTATAATTTCATTGGATGAGAAGCCTCAACCTTTTCAATATCAAAGTTGCTAGACCATTCCATCTTTTTCTGGTTATGCCAAGTTTGCATGATTTTTCTTGTAAATCAATTTCTATCCTCATCCCCTCTCACCTGCTAATAACCCTAATCATCCCTACCTGCCTAAATTACTGCACCTCTTCTCAACCTCCTATACTAAAATATGGACTTCTTTCTTGTTTTAAGTACAGTATATGAAGACCTTATTTTGTTGTGCACCATTTCAGGTAAAGTACTGTTAATTATAGTTCCTGAAACCAAGCCTAGGAAGCAAGGGCAGATTCAGCCTCTGGCCCATGGGGGGGGGGTTGAAAAGGGGGCACCTGCAAATGCTAGTTTTATTTAAGTTCTTAGGATGCAGGGGGGCACATTTTTCTTGTATTTGGGGGTGCCAGATTGGTCATGGGGGCAACTGCCCCAGTTGCCCCCTGGATCTGCCCTTGCTAGGAAGCAGTGTATAGGGGAGCTTTAGATACCCAAGTCAATAATATGGGGCTTGAGTATGCCTTCAGTTTCAGACCCTATTTTTCAAGGACAAAATCCTGATATTTGTCCCATATGTGAAATATACCCAAATTTTTCAATAAAATATCAAACTTTTTCGGTAAACATACTTTAAAAACCATAAATGTAGCAGCCCTCCCCTTAGTCTGTTCTCCCAGAATGGAGTTCTATACCAGTGTTCACATTGGGCTCTGGGATCGTGTGATTACTCTTCTCAGCCATCCACCTGCATGTTTTAAAACCAGGTGCGGGAATTTCCTGCACCTGCTGAGAAAACCTGTTTTAAAGAAAAAAGTTGACCTTTTATGTTGCAACTTATGGAGATCCCCCTTCAAACTAAAATCCTCCTAAAAATATTTTTTGAGGGAATTGACCCCCCCCCCCTTCAATTCTGAGACCTACTGCCAATTGATATACATGTTCAGGCCCCACCCCCTCTCCCCCTATAAAAAGCTTCCTATGCCTATGCCTGTGAGAATTTGCACTGACTATTAACATCCTCCCAACCTCCTTTATCCCCATTCCTTCAAAACCTGTCCATAAAATCGGTCTTCTCAAAGTAATAATCTTTACAACTCAGTTTGCAGGTAACCTTTGTGTCTACACTTACAACCACCCACATGGACACATAGTCATAAAATCCAGGAAAGTATTTTCATAAGGCAACATAAATCTCTTCAATGCTTTTGAATCAAAGTAGTGGAAAATCCAGTTAAAACTGCAAACAGGAAATCAACCTATCACAACTCAAGCAATGATTAATCAAAATGACAGTCATAATTAGATATGAATCATACAGTAAATCACTTCACAGAGCAATATTGCCAATTAAATTGGGAACTTAGAGATCCCTTTCAGTGAGCAACTTACAGTATCTATGCATACACTGTAGGTGCAGGGCCGCCGACAAGGAGGGACAGGGGAACAAATGTCCCGGGGCCCAGGGCAATTTGGGGGGCCCGGGAAATTGGTCATAAAATATATTATATCATGATATCGAATTATTTCCTCAAAAACACCACACTTACTTTGGTGAGAGGGCGCCCGCATTGAAATTTTGTACCGGGGCCCGGTTCGGCTGTCAGCAGCTCTGTGTAGGTGTGAAGCTGTGATCATATCCTTATTCCTATGTACTAGGTGGTTGTCTCAAAAGGGAATCATTGTAATTTTCTGCCCAAGTACTAGGTCTTTCCAAGCCCCAGCCCCCAGAGCTACCCCGGATGTACTATTTTGCAGACTGCAGACTGCCGACTGCAGACTCGGATTTTGCAGAATGGATGTCACAAGATGCAGCATGTAGTACCTGATCAGAAGGGTTACTGGAGGGTGACTTAGAGAGCGCCACCAGTTTACCAAAAAGTGAAACGGAACAAAGTTGATATGTTGAGTCATAGTGATGACCTTCAAGAGTTCATTGATTCCAAGCTAACTAATAGGGATCTTATCCAAAAAGATGTAAAAAGAAACATTACTTGGTCACAAGGTATCTCAAACAAAGGGTACTTTACCAGGAATAGTTGGTAGGAGAGATAATTACCAAGACCAACAGAGCATTAGTGGTGAGGGATAATTATCAGGGGACGTTCCGAATACTTGGAAGTTTGGACCAAGAGTGATGAACCTTACACTTCGGAACAAAACAAAGCATATAAATAAATTTAGAGTCAATGAACTGCCGGTGAGGAGTAACCTTGGGAAGTCAGTGACCAAGGGGGTAAAAATAAGTAGGCGGTGCCCAAGTTATCAAGTTGTTTGGCAAGTGGCCCAACAATGAAAGAAAAAGAATTTGCTTGAGAAGCACGTGGGTTTAAAAATAGGAGATAGAGAAAAAAGAAAAAAAGAGTAATTTAGCCAGTGTGGCGAAAAGCAGTGTGGCGAAAAGAAGTAACCTAGCCAGCGTGGCAAAAAGGTTGAGACCAACAAATCTAAAGTTTTAATCTAACAGAGTGTTAGAACCAAAAGGCAAAAATTTATAATAAGAGTGTTTTATTCCTAAGGAGGAATTTAATTTGCGTTACCTATATTCAAGGATTTTATAATTTTTATGGAGTTTATATCTTGTGCGAAAGATATTGCTGTGTTGTGAAGACTTGATGCGTACTGTGAATAATGTGTATTAAATAAAAGAAGCAAACAGAAAGAACAAAAATTTATCTCGTGTTATCTATACCTCTGGGACAAAAACTTTGGTAGAGAACGGGCCTGCGATTGGGCCTACCGACCAGTACCAGATAAAATAATTAATTCCATCAAGTAACCCTTCTGAGTAAAATACTTAAATAAAACTTCATCAAAATTTTAAAATGAACAAAGTTAATCGGCGAGTGTCTTTTCTTGTCCAGATGTAAGCTATTTTCTAATTAAACCGGATTTTGCTCTAAGGTGCATTCCTCGTGAAATGCATTTTGCATTTATGAACGAGCAAAGCCTTCGATCAGTTTACGTAAAACCCTCACTGGTCCAGGCACTAATTAACCATATACAGCAAGCCTAAGCGTGTCTTAGACACCACATGCACTTCAAACGAAGTGTTTAAATCCAAATTCAGCAACTTACACGTTGTGCACGTTACTCTTCTATTTATTCATCACTGCTTTGACACACTCCCATATTGCACTTCATTGACAGTGCAGTGCTGCATACCCTGACTTGATGGGCTAGCCGAACACGTGTTTCGCAGAATGAAGCATACAGTTACCCAGATGCCAGACACCAGGGATAATATCTCAGAAAGTTCAACAAAATAAATTTACAAATATCAAAATATCGGAAACATGTACTTGTATTGGAATGTTTAAGCAAGGATCTTCTATGATTGATAATTAAAATCCGTACCAGAATGTACTAGACAAAACATTGCAATCGAATTCTCGAAGCTTCGATAAGTCAAATTTTGAGACAGGAAAGTCTGGGTTGTTGAAAGTCTTGAACTTTAGGTACGTGTACCCAACGTACACAACGCATGCATCTACGATCGAGCCAAATTGTTGGTTCTAAGATGCCGAATTTTGATTGGCCATAATCCTTCATTTTCGAATCTCAAGGTTTTCGTATTCTCATTGTTACCCTGCAACATACATTGAAGAATTTTTATGTTCAAATGACTTCTTGAAACGTTCCGACGTGTGAGAATAAGAATAAATTTACGATATCAAAACAATGCATTGAGACCGTCTAATATATGAAAAAAAAAATATTCGATTTGCAACTCAGTGCATGCGGGACATTTTTAAATTGACCCAATCGAGAGTGGGATTTTCAAATTATGACCAATCATCAAGAAGAGATTCTCTTTCACGTCCGAATGTGTGCGAAATTTTTTTTCTGCACTTTGAAAAAGGTATGACCAGCGATCAGTTTCACTAGAGTTGCAAAGGCGAGTCGAGTAGCGCCAATTCCAGCAGGCCGCACGCGGGAGGAGCCGGCCGGGGAAGTGGCAGAAAACTTGGTTGATTTAGCAGCAAGGTATTTTTACGCGGGTGATTTTCGTCTGGATATTTGAAGCGTACTAGGCTATATCACATGATTTTGAGAGAATAAATTGGCATGCTGAGTGTATTAAATCGCCAAAATACGGCTTTGAGTTTTGGATGGAAAATTGGGGACCTTCCTCCCAACGTCAATGTAGAATGAATGAATTCACGTCTATTGTTAAACACGGCAGTTTGTGTAAGTAAGCCCACTATGCAGTTGCGCCTGGTCAGATTAGAGTATTTACGGTACGTGGCTCTACAGGCAGAAATGAAGGATCAACGTCTTCTTCGTTGCTACAATATCGTTCGTATGGTTGCCGAGACTTCAATTGTAGTAGCATGTATTTGGTTCTTGTGGGCAGAGTTACCACGGGACTCTTGGGAGTACGTACCCCGTCGCGATTTACGTATACTAATCGAATGTTTTTGCTTATTCAAAGATGCGAGATGCATTTCACTGTGAACCCACCATGAAAAAATATCGGGTTTAACTCGAAAATTGCTTAACTCTGGACAATAAAAGACACTCGCCGATTAAGTTTAAGTTTCGTTTTAGGATTTTGATCACTTGTTATTTCTGTATCTTATTCAGAAGGGTCCCTTGACGGAATCTTAGCTATTTTATCTTTTACTACGTTCTGCAGTTTGTAACATCTATTCTGCAAAATCCGAGTCTGCTGTCTGCGGTCTGCAGTCTGCAGTCTGCAAAATAGTACATCCGAGGCTACCCACTACCTTAGCTCCCCTGCCTTGTACACTAATGTAAAGTCACATACCTCAAAACAGGACAAAATACGGTAACTTTCATGCCAACCCTAAAGCTCCAGTCTTTGAAACAATTATTTCCTCTTAGTTTTCTTTCACCCATCTTTCACTTATGTTTCACAACACAATTATTGCATGCACACAGGTATTGTAAACAGTAATGAGGAGTTGCCTTGCATAAAATTTAACTAATCTATGAACAAACTACAATTAATTGTTACAGGTTTGAAAAATACTCAGACTTAAAATGCATGTATACCACTGTACAAGTGCATGCAAATTCAATTTTGGATGAATGCATTCGTAATTGAAAGTGACATACATGTATTTGTCCTTTAAAGGGCAAATTCAATACATACAGTCGTCATGCAAATTTGAACAGCCATTATAACCCAATGAACCACAGACGAAATTAATTTCAACTTTGGCATCCTGTTTGCCAGTCAGATCCCTGTCAAAAATACTACTGTAGATGGAAACTGTAATGATGCAGGCTCTAAGTGAGTTACTGTAACAAACATTTTTTTACAAATCAATACTTGTAGATTTGACTTTTATTCCCATTCTACTTGAAGTTTAATTACAATTCCACTGCTGAATCTTGAACATGAAATACTGTACAGGACCTTAACCTCACCTGGTGTACAGGAAAACACCAGTTATACTTTAAAGGGACACCCTCATCAATTCACACAATTATATTTTGTAATCCACACAAGAAAATAAATACCATTAAATTTGTTGCACAGAAACAGGCACCCCCACAGAACCAAACAGTACAGTAGTAATAGTGCAGTACTGTACATACTACAAGACATGATTGGCTAAAATCTTGTGGCATATATGGAAACTAATTTGCCCATTACTATGTATATGTATGGAAGGACGTGGGTAAATTCGGTTGATGACTTACTTCAGTTATCGTGGTAGCTGGGAGTAACTATGCCTAATGAAATGTCATGCATTACCTACTGTAGGAGATAAACTACTCTACACATGATAATTTATGCATTTATGCAAAGTACACACCCTCACATCACATCATCATACTGTATATCAGATCTAACAATGTTGACCAATGAACAACCATGGAAAGAAACAATTGGAAATCCAGGAAGCTCCTTATTACAAAATTTTGGTATCTGGAAGAAAATTTGGCCTTTTTCTGCACTGCCATATTTTCTGGTGAGATTTACCTCCCTGAGCTGTTCCCAGTGGGAAAAGAGGCAGGGGTGTACTATAATCTTTTCCAATCTTGCCCCTGGGGCTTAAACACAGCCACCATCTGACAGGTGAGAGCACATTCCCAATATCTATAGCAGCATTCCAAATGCTGGGGGGGGGGGGGCGGGAAGGATCTTTGTTCTGCACCTCTGCTGGAGAGTTGATCAGTGTTCTCCACTAGCAATTTTGTTAGGGTGCTACACCCAAACAAAATTTGCAGAGGGTGCTCAGCACCAGCTGGATCAAAAAATGTACCACCCGGAGAAAAAGTTGAGCCACCCGGACATAAATTATCAAAAAACCTTAAAACAGAGCAAACAGCCATAATTTCAGTGTAAACATTGAGCAATGATAATCAGAAATGTACTTAATAGTCATTAAAGAAAGCCATAATTAAATTTATCATTTATTTTAGCAAACATTTTTCAAAGAGAGCACCGGCCCCCTCTCTTTATAGACAGCGATCACTATTAACCTTTAACCTTTGATCATAGCACCCAGCCAAATATTAAATCAGTGGAAAACACTGGCTGACTGAGCTAATTAAGCAAAGACCTGAAGAGGATGATATATGAATGGTATAACAAGAATCTCATTTTGAAATCAACCATTTCAAAAACCATACCCTCCACACCACTGTGGACGGATGTGAGGAACTCATGAAAAAGCAATTTCTGAGTTGCCAGAAATTTCCTTATGGTTCCAGGTCAGGGACTGGATCCATGGAGTCCTTTACATGCAAGACAGCATACACACTCAACTACCAAGCTAACTTCACCCACTGGTCAAGTGGAAGTTAGTTGACATCATCTTGAATTTTGAGCTATGCCATGGTATGCACAGTAGGCCAACAGATACTAAAGGGCTTTCTTTGCCACTTGACCAGCCTAATCATATTGATAACCAGAGTGACCCTTTAAAATCAGTCCTTAAGGAAGGAAAAAGGATTTATCAATTATTAACAGGGTTGTAACAAGTCAAGTCACTGACTCGAACTCGAGTCGACTCGAGTTGCATATTTGACTTGACTTGACTTGACTTGGTCATTAGTCAAAATGACTTGACTCGAGTCACCACCTAAAATGACTTGACTTGACTCGGACTCGAGCATAGCATGACTCGAGTCCAATTGAAGGCTCGAGTCAGGGAAAATGACTCGACTCTCCTGCTGAGACTCGAGTCCTTTGACGCGACTCTGATGTTTGTAAATGTACCCAATTTTGGACTGTGCACGTGCACATCGCGAGGTACGTAGAAGCGGCCGCTACACACAGTGCCCGAGTGTAATCAATATACCAGCACTGCATACCTGTTATGTAGTATAGTTGTCACTTGACAAACAGGCCGCGCCTATGTACACATCATGCCAGGCATTGACCAATACGATCACCGGTCTCAGTGGTTTCGATCGAAAAACAACATGTTGCACAGACAGGCTGCCATCTGCACTTTGAGACTTCTTGTGTAAGGCGCTTTATAAGAACTGTTATATTATTATTATATTATTATCTGGATGATTCTTGGTGTGGTTTAGGGACTTTCGTTGTCCGAGATTTTTAACATGAGTCTGTGCATCTTTTCCTCTCTATAACAATTTTGTTGCCTCAGTCTGTGTAAAACACTTATACTCAATAATACTGCTTGTGCACAGTGGCGTAGCTACGGGAGGGGGGTTGGGGGCGCAAGTCCTCCCACAAAATCGTCGCGCTCTCCCAAGCCTTCCCCCTCCCCGGCGATCTGGGCCCAAAAAATTACTCACTCTGAATAATTTTGAATAAATCCGGATAGATTGTGACAAACTTAATGTGTTTGAGAATAAAATAAAATCAAACTTTACATTTTTTCACAAAAATTGAACATCTTTATCTGGGATGTATTAAAATCTTAGGTTTTCTTGCTAGGCTCCGCGCCAACCTATGGTGGCGCTCCGCTTAGATAGTATACGGGATTCAAACTTGGAATCCTTGGACCAAAGTCCGGCCAGCTGAGCTAATCCGTCCTCACAGAAATAAGTTTGAGAATAAAATAAGATCAAACTTTACATTTTTTTCACCAAAACTGCACCTCTTGATGGCTACTATCAAGCCTGGCAAGTGCCATTTCCGGCGATCTGGGATGTATATTAAAATCTCAAATTTTCTTGGTACGCTCCGCGCCAACCTATGGTGGCACTCTGCTTAGATAGTAAAAAGGAGCCCCCCACAAAAATCTCCAGCACCCCCAGAGCCCCCAAACAAAAACTCCTCGCTACGCACTGCTTGTGCAACTCTAATGGGACTGGTTTAGTCCTCAACGAAGGCACGTGTATAGCCAGCGAAGGTCACCTATAGCTCCCCATGCGCGGCCCTTATCAGGACCCATTGAAAACCAGCATAGCACAGCGGGCGTCGAGGTTGGTTTTTTTTTCTTATAGTAAAGCTAGGACCTAAAGTTCTTGTTTACTGCCTTAACTTTTCCCCAAATATTTAATAGTGCAGTTGTTTTTGAAAACTATAAAAAATAATAAAATAATTAACAAACAACTAAGCGATGCGAGACAAGAGAAACTATAAGAGAATTTTCAATAGCCTATTATGATTAAATTTTGCAATGTTAAATGAAGGAAAACATTAATATCAAATACCATAATGCTAGGAGGATTTTTCTCTGCGCGCTTCTCGCGCACCCCCAGAGACTTTGTCTAGCACCGTAAGATTTCTTTCAAAGCATGGGCCTCTCCTACGCGCACACTATTGTAACTTGAAGCTCTGACATAAGAGTCACTGAAAGTACTGAACGTCATTTAATGCACCCTGGGTCCTTGCAACAACAACAACAACAACAACAACAACAACAACAACAACAACAACAACAACAACAACAACAACAAAAAATCCCAAACTCTAACCATGTATAGGGAATCACAATTCTCGATATACTTTTCGGCGTGCTTCCCATGCATCAGCCTGATATAAATTGATGTCTCATTAATACTGCTTTACGGCTGTGCGTAGGAAAACTTTGGTGGAATTGCCACGTTATTATTTCCTGAAGGACAGCTTGAGTAAATTACTATTTCCAAAACCCTCGCTACACCTCTCGCTGTCCACTTTCTCGACCAACTACTACCATCCTCAGCAAACTGACTGACAGTTACCATCGTAAATTTACGATTTTTATAAGAAACCTATATCATTAGCATTTCAAATTACACGTAAGGAAACGGAATTTGTTCTAGGAATTGTCCAGAATTACCGCAAAAGTTGTCAAATTTAAAACCAAAAATGCTCGGGGAGGACCCCCAGTTTCCACACTCTAAAAACATTGGGCAAGTTTTTAGTTGGGTAAAACATTTTGGTTATATGATGGTCAAACTTTGCCCAAATAGTGGTTAAAACTCCCCTTCAATGCACGTTTATTGCATTATCCAACTATTGGTTAAAATGGTGACAAGCTTATATTCAACGGTTAGGTATATTTTCTATTTACCCACTTTTTGAGCAACTAATTGCTAATAAATAGCGTGTTCGATTTGCTGTCCCTGGCTTACTCGAGCCTTCCGCTTGAGTCACGATGGTCATGCGCAATGGCAATGGCAGAGCTCATAGCTGCATAGCAGAGCGAACACCGGTACGTATGTAATACAAACGTTCACTTGTACGGTGAACGTTTCTACTCGAAACATTGCTCCTACAGAAAATTCTCGAGGTATAACACTTGAGTGACTTTATTCATTCCTACATCAACCACTTTTCACAATTCAGAAGTTTCATGTTTGTCCAACTGTATTAACATGCTAAGAAATTGTTCACGAATGCCTGTTGTTTGTCTAGCTGCCATGTTTTCCCAAAGCACGATGGGATAGTTCCCCAACTAACCGACTCGAGGGGTCGCTCACTTGGGCCTGGCGCGAGTAAGCGCGGATGCTGACGTCACCGGCTAATCGAACGTCGTCCCGCCAGACACGAGTTAACTCGGGCGAGTAATCGAACACGCTATAGCATAGTGTTTGCTTAAAAGTTGGGCAAATCGTTCACTACAGGTTTTGCGGCGAACAACCGAACACTTAACTCGATTTGGCTCTGCATTTCTCCTAATTATGGGGCTTCGTGTTGATACTCCGAAAAATCCTTTTAACATATTAGACGTTTGCATAGAAGGAATACTCGGACATTCTGTTTGGCGGCAGAATTGGGCTCTATTTCACCAAAAGTGTGAAAACAGTGCTTCGAACTAGCACACTTTTGTATGAGTGTTGACATCAGTTATCGATCACTGAACGGGGTATTCGCTATCACGAATTCAAAACGTTACTTTGTTGTGCGTAGTAATAATCCTATGGTTGAACGTTATGGAACTGCCACAGTTGTATGTAGATCAGTGGTGTGGACTTGTGTTTTAATTCCAAACGTGCTTTTTAAACCTGATTGTTTCGGACATTATAGGCCTACACGAAAGTCTGTGACAAACCAAACATATTAAGCCAAGGCGTTTGAAATGAACGTGTCAATATAGATGCTGTTTTGTATTCGGGTTTCGGACAGCAGGTATAATATTTTAACTCAAATGCACAACGCACAATAAATATACAACTGCTTATTATAAGAAGTTCTTGTGATGTCTTTCCCAATCAATTAAAGCAATTTTAACAACTCTTCTATACAAAGTTCACCTAAATCTCCTGGGAAAGAAATGCACAGCATGCATGCATGCTATTCTGAAGTAAGGAAAGCACCAACGGTTAGGCAAAAATGGTTAACATAAAACCAACGGTTGGTTAATACATTTGCCCAACAGCTTGATGAAAGAAATGCCCAACAAGTAGGCATGTTTTGAAATGCTCATTTACTTAACAGTTGGGTAATTTTCCTCCCAACAATTGGGTTCAAACTTTACCAAATTTGGTTGTTCAAAATTTTGACCAACTGTTTAGGTTGTTGAATAGATGCCCAGTGTTGGTCAAAAACTTGGGCAAAATTTGCCCATCCTTTTTTAAGAGTGCAGCCTTCGGCGCTTGCGATTGAAGGTTTCGCTGGCAACAACTTTCCAAGATGTTGCCTCCAATAAAAATTACTTTCCTGCATGGCATATAACTGACTGCCGATGGTCTTGGCCATGTCCATGTAAAAACTACCGTAGAACATTTCATTTATTTTTTAAGTTATCATAATTATACTCTATAACCTGATAACCTTCGAAATTGACAATAACTTCTTTTTCAAACTAATAAAAAAGTTGAGCAGGATTGTCCCATACCATCCACAAAAATGAAACATGAAAGAAAGAACCATAAAGCAGGATATACAGTGGTGGATCCAGGATTTGGCAAAAGGGGGGGGGGGCCCAGGTCATATTGATTTGTATAAAAGTCCGACTGGGAGAGGGGTCTAAAGAGAGGGTATGTTCCCCCGTGGGGCAGTGCCAGGGTATTTTGATAGGGGGCAAAGCATGTGATGAGTAATCGCTGTCCTGGGGGAGGAGGCCCCTCCCCTTTGAGAAATTTTTGTTAACTTAAGGCTGCTCAGATGCAAAGTGGTGATGTCTGTGGTATATTTTTTGAACTGATCTTAAATGGCTGGAAAGAGTTCATAATTCAGTGAATTTTAATTTTTGGTTGGGTGAAAGATGCTTTTCTGGGGAGGGGTCTAAGGGGAGGGTGTCCCCTCCCCTTTGTGAAATTTTTGTTAATTTAAAGTTGCTCAGATGCAAAATGGTGATGTCTGTGGTGTATTTTTTGAACTGATCATATATGGCTGGAAAGCGTTCATAATTCAGTGATTTTATTTTTTGGTTGGGTAAAAGATGCTTTTCTGGGGAGGGGTCTAAGGGGAGACGTGTGTCCCCTCTCCTTTGATAAATTTTTGTTAGTTTAAGATTGCTTAGATGCAAAATGGTGATGCCTTTAGTATATTTTTGAACTGATCATATATCGCTGGAAAACGTCCATAATTTAGTGAATTTTAAATTTTACCCTAAATTCACAGTGCATTTTATTAAAATAAATTACAAGGCTTAAATAAGACACTACAGGGTAATACTGCAGCAAGTTATAATTAAAAGCCTGATGTTGTCGAAAATATTCCTCTAAATATTAAAGAATTCTGAAATTTCCTTGAAAGTAGAAGCAGCGCTCCCAATGCTGTGGGCCTAGCCGGTAATAGACTGAAGTAGGCAATCCATTAATACAGCGCTCATGAGTAACTCCTTGCAATGCCCAGAGTAAATTACTGAGGCCAATATAAGCCAAAATATTATCAGCTGAAAGTTAGTAGCAGAGTTATTAACATAACACTTATTTTCTGAGGTAGAAAATAATGAACAAGTTTGAGTTTCACTCTGACACATCTCATAGGCCTATTTCATTGGAATAGGGCCTTGACCTTTGTTTTATGAAGTTGAAAAAAACTTTCAAATTTTTTTGGAAGGGGGCACGGGCTCCCGGGCCCCCCCTTAATCCGCCCCTGATATAGGTAGGAATTTTTTGTGTAATGAACAATACTGCATTTAGAACTAAAGAAAAACAATACGCTAAAATTAAACGTCTCAATGTGTTTTCTTAATTCGGTGCGCTTCACCCGTTTTAAATATTGTTCCAGGATTCCAGGTTACTTCCTGTAGAACATCTCGCTTTTCATAGCTTCGTTCAAACTCTTCCATTATCATTGAAATTCTTGAATTCCCCATGGCCTTACGCAGCAGAGGGGAAGTTCCCCCAGAAAGTTTTAAAGCAAAATGTTTATCACCATCGATCTGTGTAAATTTACCGACTTTTTGAAGATTGTGTAGATGCAAGTTTAAGGCTCGAGAGAGTGTCATTTCCGGTACCGTAATATGGGACAGGCGCTGAGCGAAAGGGGTGCAAGAGCCCTCTTCTTGAGGGTACTTTTTTTAGTTTTTTTTATTATTTATATTTATAATATCCCTAAAAAGTCTAAAAAATGCGATTTTTTTCAGCGCGCAAAGCACCTACTTTGAGTCCTGCATCTCACATTTATAAAATTATTGATCCAAAGTCCCAGCCTTTGGCGCCGCTTGGCAGTCCACACAGGTTTGCCCGACTCCCTTTCTCCATTTTCAGAAATCAAATCCCGCCCCTGGTCACTGTGGCCATTTTCATTCGTTACTGACGGAGAGTTTATGTCTGAGAAGTGCACAGTGCTACTGCTAGGTCCCGGACTACTTCGTTCGATTAAAGTGTATGTTACTCCATGGCTTCGACATCTGTGGATCATGGTCGACGACATCTGACTTTGGGCGTACGTCGCAAAGTGAAAGTGAGATTGTTCCAGCAGATATACATTAACATTGCTTGCTTGAGTCGTGTGTTGGGCGCAAGCTACGTGTGGTACCTTGGTATGTGCAGCGTACTCCTGGTAAATTGCATGTAAATTTATGTAAAAACAATATACCTGTGGCATGCCATGGAAAAAGATTGCAGTCAGTGACAGGTATACTTCAGAAGAGGCAGAAAGGAACCAGTTTTCTCCAGATCACACCAAAGAAGAAATACCAGTTTAAAATTTGCTATATGATTATGTAATAGTGTGACTTGCGTTGACTTGTAGACACCAGCAACTGACTCGAGTTGACTCGACCAAAATGTCTGACTTGACTTGACTTGACTTGGAAATGTGCTTGACTTGACTTGACTTGACTTGAAAATGTGCTTGACTTGACTTGACTTGACTTGAAAATGTGCTTGACTTGACTTGACTTACTTGAAAATGTGACGAATGACTTGAATTGACTTGCGACTCGACCAGTGTTGACTTGACTTGACTTGTGACTCGACCTAAGTGTGACTCGTTACAACACTGATTATTAATGTACAAATAATGCAAGTTACAATACTACAGACTACATACTGTAACTACAGTGGAGTGAAAAATAGTACGTTAACCCAACTTTTCACTAGATAAAACAGTTAGTGGGTTATTTGTATTAGCTGTGTACAGGTCTATGCTGGCCTAGGTGTATTACAAAGTGCTCAAAAGTACGGACAGTATTGCATGGGCAGCATCAATGATAATTTATACAGGTATACAAATTAGTGTGTACTGTGTGTCATAACACTGCTGAATGGGAACAATTTCACACTGAAAAGAGTATCAGCACCAGGGGTGGTGCCAGGATTTGCCCGACAGGAGGGCCAAGTTCCCCGACCGTGGAAGCCTCGACAAGGGCAATAGTGCCCAAACAATGTTTGAAGCAAAATTTGGGGTGCAAAGCCGGCCGAATATTTCGGGCTCTTATTGAAGAAAATTCGAAAAAAGTTGGGCTTTTTCCATGGGAAATTTGAAAAATTGGGGGTTTTAACCAAAAAATTGAAAAATGTGGGGTTTTCACTGAAGAATTTGCCCTAATTTAGACCAACATTAAGTAAATCATCGGAGCAATGGCTGTTGTTGGGGACGACATTTTATCATTTACATAACAGCACCTCGACGAAACCGGAAAATTTCCCTGTGCCGGAAAATTTCCCATCACTGATCAGCACTTTAATACATACAGTACTGTATAGTATGCATTCATATTTAGGGGCAATCAGGTTATTCTTCTGCTTTTTTTATGGATCAATGAATTTACAATAAACTACTGGAAAGTTAAGTAGCAAATGAAGCCATGCCAATAGTTAATTTAATTAAGTATACTACACTGTACATTTAATACCCTGGCATCATGCTCAAGCAGGCTTTTGTATTCATGTGTAACAAATAGTCCCTAGCAGCAGAACAGCCAGTGGAAGGGGAGGGTGTTGAAGAACATGCAAGCTAAGTTTCATGCCCCCTCCTGGAACCCCCACTACAAAATTCCAACAAAAAAGTCTCATATCCTCAAGGAACCCCCATGCAAAATTCAATGAAGAGGAAAAACTAACCAATTCTGTACTGGAGGGTGGCCCAATGAAGAGTTGTCTGGCTATACAACATGCATATGGTTCCCTTGAAAAAATTAATTTGATCGTTCAACAATTTGTAAAATCGTTATACATACTTCATCACCTTGAGCATGTAGAAAAGCTTACATTTTCTTAGGTATGGTAGGGAAGAGCATTAATTTGTTTGGAGGGGGGAATATCTTTCATGTATGGAAGTCTGACTTGTTGTATGCCTGTATTACTGGAGTTCATATACTCTTGCTTGCTTAGAGACCTGACAATGGCCTTTTGCTTGATTGTGAGAAATACTAATAGGCATATATGAGGTGGGGAGTTCTGGAGTGGCGTGCAACTCTTGAGGCTTTCTGCCTCCCAGCAAAAAATGTGGTTTTTCAGGGCAAATCCATCTAATGATTACCTGCTAATTGGGGAACATTTTACCCAGGCACGTAGCCACAGGGGGAATGTTCCCACAAATTTTTCAATAAAAGGTCTTGCACTGAAGGAGGAAAAACACCAGCATTTTTGGAAGACAAATATAAGAAGAAAAATGAAAAACCTCGCATCATTTTGCATCTAGCGTCCTTGAAATAGGCAAAAACTTTCAAAGAGGTGGGGAACCCCCTCCCCTTAGACCTCCCCCAGGCCATCAAAACTCCAACATCCAAATTCCATTATTACTGGTTCCATGTATAATTGGACAGAAAGTAAGAAACCAATTAAGAACATGCAATAGCATATGTACAACAAATTGTGTAAACATTTGGAAGAAACTTGTAAACAAGTCATAACAGCAACATTGAATACTAATCCAATAATAATATATATAATGAATGTCATTAACTATGCTAAAAACTTATGAACTGAGCACGGCTTCAGTAAACGACTGTCCAGCCAAAATGGGCTTTTTATAAAATTTTTCCCCTGCCCATCCAGCAGTTGCAAGTATATCAGAAACTGGCACTTGTCGTAAAACAGCAGCTGAAGTAGCCGCTGCCCTTGTTGAGTGAGCCTTAAATTTTAATGTATCAATGCCTGCATTTGTCAGAATAATTTTCATCCAACGGCTCACAATGTATCCTTGGATACTCTGTGATATGATTTTTTGTAACTTATGAATAGCGCTAGCTCCTCATTTCGTAATGACTGATAGTCTTAGCAATGTACGCTCTTAGTGTCTTCAAAACACATAGTCTTTCATCCTTTGGATAAGCTTCCAATAAAACCTCAAAACCAACGTTTCCCGGTCTATTTTGTTTCAAAAACTTTGTAACCCTAAAAACTGCCGAATCATCGTTTAAAGTCAACTGATCCAGCTGTAGTAAATGTAGAGTTTGCAATCTCTGTGCTGATGTAATTGCAACAAGAAAACACAATTTTAATGATAACATTTTAAGATCAAGTTCCTCGACAGGGGGAAGGCCCCTGATGTAATCTAGCACCAAACTGACATTCCAAATTTCCGTGTATCTGGGCATGGGTGGGTAAGTGCTGAAAATACCCTTTAAGAATCTCGCTACCATGGGATCCGTGCTAATAGAGTTCCCTGAAGATAGAGTTGTAAATGTTGCTAGGGCACTACGTGCAGTGTTTATCGCACTGTAATGGAGACCCTGATCCCTCAATTCAGATAGGAAAACTAAAACGGTGTTGACATTTGTGTACAGTGGACTACACGATCTTTTATAACAAAAGTTGATCCATCTCTTAAGATAGGCGCCATACTGAGATCTAGTTGACTCCCGCCATGATCCAAGGATAGTTTCTCTAGCTTCTTCTGGTATTCCTCGTGCTTGCAAGGATCCCAGGATAACCTGCAAGCAATAAGATACAACTTTTTATGAAGTGGGTGAAGTGCATTTTTACATCCTGGCAGTGTTAGCACATTGTCAGCCTTGGGTAACAAAATTGGGTCTCTAATGAGCATGGAGAGTAGTCTAGGAAACCATGACTGAGTTGACCATTTTGGGACAATCAATATACCCTCAGCCTTGTCCAAAATGATCTTTTGCATGCATCTTTCACTCAAACAAAATGGCGGAAAGGCATAGAAAATTTCTTCTCCCCAATAAAATCTAAAGGCATCAGCTGCCACTGCTCCAGGGTCAGGTTGCCATGCAATGTAATGAGGTAACTGATTATTAAGCCTAGTTACGAACAAATCTATAGTGGGCTGTCCCAGTTGCCTGCAAACATCCTCAAATAAAAGAGGACTAAGCATCCATTCTGTCTCATCTTGGAAGACTCTTGACTTCCTGTCAGCAATGACATTTTGGTCGCCTGGCAAGTGGGCAGCAGTGACCCAAATTTTTCTTTCAATACACCAGTTCCAAAGTTTTCTTGCCATTTTATCACATTCAACTGACCTTATGCCACCCATGTTGTTTATATATGTTACTGCTGTAACATTATCAATCATAATCTGAACATGAATATCTGTGTCATCTTTTCGGAAAGACTGTAGAGCAAGGAATGAGGCCAGAAGTTCCAAATAATTTATATTGAATGTAGGGTTTTAACAGCAATCTCCTTTGCTTTCCATCTTCCCCCAATGTGGGTAGTGCCATCTGTGGCTCCCCATCCTAAGCTACTGTACTTGCATCGCTGCATAACTCTTTGCATACAATGGGTCTTAGCATGTGTCTACATGAATTCGACACATTTTCCTTCCACCACTGAACCTCTAGCTTTGCTTTGTTATTCAGAGTGGCAAGGCCATCAAAGTTCCCTCTGGACATGGCCAAAAATTTTTGTTTTTTCCCTCTAACTCTCTGTAGAAAAGTTTACCATAGTCAACCCCAGGGAAGGTTGCTACAATTTTACCAATATACGCAGCTAATCTCCTAATAGAGATGGTTTTGGACTTTAGCAACAGACTAGAAAATTTACAGATTTCATCGGCCTTGTCTGCTGTTAACCTACTATAACTGTCATGTCTTTTGAATTAATAATGAAACCTAGAAAGTTGATTTCCTGACATGGGTGAAAAACTGACTTCTTAGGGTGTACTACAAATCCAAAACTGGAAAAAAAAAAAAACAGCAGTGGCATCACTAACTGCTCGCACCGCATCTTGTTCTGACTGTGTCATCAGTAATGTATCATCAATATAAGGAATAATGATATAGCCCATTTTTCTCAAATATGACAGTGGTACTTTGAGAATCTTGGTGAACACTCTTGGGCCAGGCGACAGTCCATTAGGCAGTGCTCGGAATTGCCACTGTTGTCCTTTCCAACTAAATTTTAAAAATGTTCTACATAATGGATGAATTTCAATTGAGTAGTATGCATCCTTGAGGTCAAGTGACGCCATGAAACACCCTTTTGTGATGAACCGTACTACTGTTTCAAAGGACTCCATTTTAAAGTGTAAAAATTCTAAGCTCTTATTTAGCAACGATAAGTCCAGTATAATTCTCAATCCACCATTTTTCTTGGCTCGGGTGAAAATATTAGAATAAAATTCACCAGCTTGCGTATGGGATACTTCAATTACTCTCTTTTGCCAGAGTGATTGAATTTGATTATCAATTGCAACTCCCTCACCAGGGGACAGCCGAAAGGGAAACGGAATGTTTCCCCAAACTAAGGGGTTAACCTTGGGAACCACAAGGGTATCCACATTAACAGGAGGCTCTATTTTGTCCATGATACTGTTCATGGCTGTTTCATCGAGTCTCTCACCTAATAAGCCTCGTAGGCTAGCGGCGAGCTCATTCCCCAAAGGGGGCCCCGTGGGCGTAGCTGCTTGGAACCGGGAGGCAAAACCTACAATTACTAGCGCTAGTACTTGTGCTAGTACTGGGGTTGTCAGTATCCTTAATAGGCCTAGTAACACTTCCCCCATCTGATTTAACTGAGACAGACTGATTGTCCATTGACAAGGTCTCATCATAATCAGGTTGAAAATTTTCCTCCCTCCAGTCCTCTGTTCCTTCCTTAGAATTGACGTCGTCATTAGCCCTAAATAATGCATTCGTCATAAAGGCCCCAAACTCAGCTTGCCCCTCAGGTTGTTTCTCAAGAGCCATTTCAATCTTTAACAATCTCTCATCAAATCCACGGCTGCTGTCGGCCGTGCCAACATTGCCAGCCGTTTTATGTTTTTTCACTGACTTTTTCTCAACCGTGTTGGTTTTACTTTTATGGGAGCTTGCCCCCTTGCCAACATTCTTAGTAGGCTCGCTTGTACTAGGCCTATTGGTATCAGTGACAGGAACACTAACGTTAGGCCCACCAGTAGTACTCTCAGTGTTGTTATTACCTGTATTAGCGGGAGCCTGCATGACGATCCCCGAAAATCCCCATCATCTGCCCCCGTGGGGCGGAGGATACGTTCTCCATTTTGCAAAATCCTGATTTTCGATCAAAAGGAACCAGCTTTTAAAAATATTTCACTCAAATAACGTCTTCAGTGCTTACTTTCTGGAAATTATCTTCTGGATGTAATGAAAACGAACGCCGATCGCAACATGCCTTGGCTCTCTGACTTGCGCATGCGCTCGGGCTCGAATCTCACCTTATCTCGTAACGAGACATTACGAGATAAAATGATACATTGCACAAATGCAGGTCTACTGTAGGCCTATTGTTTAAGCTGCCAAAATTCCTTTTGATTCTCAATTGTTTACCAGCTTTTCAGACCAGGCATAATCTTTACAAGGTCTTTCCCACCCTAAGTCAACAAACTCTGCTGGTAATTATGCACCAACTGAAACTTCAAATATTTAAGTTTTAAAAATTGTCTTATTGTAACCCGTGAATAATTAAACCGGGCCTGCTGAGTACTACTGTACATGCCATCTGACAGGTCACGTACGTATACCTGCCCTCGCTGTAAACCCCTTTTAAGGAACAGAAATCTAGGGCAATCAGCTGATTTACTTTGTGACCCTGTATGACAGTGAGATACTGCTCAGGGGACTACAAATAACCCAGGGTACCAGGTTACTAGCTACCAGGGGACTATAATAACCCAGGGTAGCATCCAGGGGTTGAGAGGTTACAACAATCTCAAGTGATGAAACTTTTATGGATTGTATAAAGGTAGTAAAGGGGTATAAATGCACAAAAACATTTCTACTGTTTTTAGTTGACCCCAAGCTTTTACTGGTGGCACCACCATGAGGAAAGAGTACTATGGAAAAAAAAACTGTCAGTCATCTGGCCATCCTTCATGGGAAGAAGTATCGACAAATATGTCCCAAACTACCAGTGCAATCGAAAGCCCCTGGGCAGCACAACATACTGTACAAGCCAAATTATGTACTCCTATGTACAGTACTGTACAGTATGAGGCCATATAATCCATTGGACAAGCTATTTGAACTTTGAAGCTTGACTGAAACTACTAAATTTGAAGATTTTATTTCTGCTTCCGCTTTAAGACCTCCCAATCCAATTTATTCTTGGACTTGCTTGTGAAATTAATGTGAATTTTCTGTGATGGTGAAACATTTCAGATCACAACCGAAAGATACCAGTTTCAAAATTCTACTTTTTCAACAGGCAACAGTGTTATATCACCCCTTTAAAACAAACTGCGAGCATTTTTCTTACCAGAGGCATTGTTAACATCATCCAATTTCAAATATTTAACATGGCATGATGGCAACAAATATTAAACTAAAATGACTGATCAGACCTCTTTTTAACCTTTTTGTGACCCTTTACCCGGAGGGGGTGAGGTGATGATTGCTAGGAATGTGTCATTTTTATCATATCTGAAGTTAAAGTTACTTGGCTGTATCTGGATTTTACATCTCCATAATCCCAAATAAATTGAAGAGTTGAGGATCATAACATATTTGGATCTACACCCTACAGGTACTGTACAGTATACCATCATTTCAAAAAGTTAAAACAACTTTTGAGAAAGATTTTCAAGAGCTTAGTCTTTCAACAATACACATAATGTCACCAGGTTGCTGAGCTCTGAATATACCACTAAATTTTTTTTCAGGGTGTTCAAAATTCATGCAGAATGTGTTTTTAAAGTTACAGTTGCTAAATTAATCATAATTACAATAAAGTGGCAATTCTGGTGGCAAACCAGACATGAAGGAGAAAAGATGATGTGCCTGAAAGAAAACCCAATTGCCTAAGTAAACTACAGTTATGACTTTATTTGTTTTTTTTTTGATCTAGTAGTATCATGCAAAGGAGTCATACCCCCCAGTCAAGGCCTTCTCCCCCACTTTCCTCAGTCTATCCCTGTATAAAGGTACATAGTTTACAGAAGCAATGCAGGGACACACAACTTTTACCCCCCAAATTTCTTTTTGCCCCCACTTTTGAAGTTGGAGTACCATGTCATGAGTGCGAGTACAATTGCATTGCACAGTATCTCTACTTGGGAGTATAAGTACACAGATGTAGCTTGAGTTCAATGTCATGAGTGAGAGTACAACTCCATGAGTGGGAGTACAATGTCATGAGTGCGAATACAATTGTATTGCACAGTATCTCTACTTGGGAGTATGAGTACAAAGATTTAGTGTGAGTACAATTTCCCGAATGTGAATACCATGTCATGGATGCGAGTACAATTGTATTGTACAGTATCTCTGCTTGGGAGTATGAGTACACAGATGTAGTGTGAGTACAATGTTATGAGTGAAAGTACAACTGTGTTGCAGTATCTCTACTTGTGAGTATGAGTACAAAGATGTAGTGTGGGTACAAGTCATGAGTGCGAGTACAATTGTATTGTACAGTATCTCTGCTTGGGAGTATGAGTACACAGATGTAGTATGAGTACAATGTTATTAGTGAGAGTACAATTGTGATGCAGTAGACTACTTGTGAGTATGAGTACAAAGATGTAGTGTGAGTACAATTTCCCGAATGTGAATACCATGTCATGAGTGCGAGTACAATTGTATTGTACAGTATCTCTACTTGGGAGAATGAGTACACAGATGCAGTGTGAGTACAATGTCAAGAGTGTGAGTACAATGGCATGAGTGCGAGTACAACTGTGATATGATACCGGCCTCTTATTGTGACTATATGGGTACACATTTTTAATGAGTACAAGTGCACGTGCATTTTATAAGCACTGATACACAGATGTAGTGTCAGTACAATAACATGTGGGTACCACTGAGTACAAAGTTACAAACATGATTCAGTACAGTATCTCTGATTCTGAGTACAAGTTCAGAGTATACATTATATTTTTACAACTAGTACCAGTCAACTGTACATATAAGTTTGCATTACTTACTTGCATTAATGCTTAACTGTGAACAAAGAAGCCAAGGTATTGTCCTGAAGGAAATTTAAGACCACACTTCACTCACCCAATGATGCCAAGGGCACCACCAGACCACAAAGCCTGCTCTTCACACATGGAACCTTGGCCCTAGGCAATGCACAGATAGAGGACTAGGGGAAAAGCCCACAAAAGGTAATTTTTGGACATTTTTTATGCTCTTGAATCATGGGGGAGGGGGTTGAAACCAGTGGCATAGCCAGGATTTTTTTGAGCAGGGTGCAATGGGGTTCACAAACCTTTCCTGGGAGGGCAAATTTCTGAATTCTCTCCCTCTCTGTACGACTAATATATATAAAACCGTACATTCCAAAATTTTCCATAGGGAGGCACCTGGGATGGCACGGCTTTGTCGTGGGGGGCATGTGCCCCCATGCCCCCCATAGCTACACCACTGGTTGAAACCCCAACAGCCTACCCTTAGCTGCATGCCTCAACATCTGTGCATATAAGCATATTCACTGTAAAGTATGGATAAAAGACTAAATCCAAGCTGCTAAACTTTACAAGTTGACACTCCAGTACATGCAAATGAGGTATTACCATGAGAATTATCTGAAAACCTTCGTGTCGTGTCTCAAAATATAAGTGCTGTGGTACATTCATTAGTAACAGTCTCAGATCTATGAGAGCTATTATAACCCTGTATGCAAGGACGTCACTTTGATTCTAAACTTAAGTGTACGGTGTGTAGCAATGACCTTAGGCTGACATGACTAAAGATGATCATGGTGTCCTTTTTAGAAATTTGGAGATGGCCACTATATATTATTTGTGTATGCACCTTTCTGTACTAAATGTATTTGGTACTGTTCAATACATGGCCTTTCTGTTGATGCTTTACTCTGGAATAACCATTCAGAAAACCTAGTATTCAATGGGTTTCATATGTGTGTCAAAACATTACAGAAATGAGCCAGCACATCTGCACTTCAAAGAAAACTATTAAGCAGTGGCCCAAAATTTATTTTGGCACATAAAAGAAAATCCAATTCATTATATTTCCCTTGCAAATACTGTTCAGTATCTAAATGTTTCAGAACAAAAAAATACACAAGGTAAAGGTGACAGTGCTTTCCCTTTAAGGCCTTTAACCTTTGCCCTATAAGAGTGAAATTTTTTTATCAGCCCAACCGCTGAAGTACACATGATCTGACCTATGTGTACCATAATGAGGCAGAGAAAAACATTCTTTTTTCAAAGTTAACATGGTATTGCCACAACATAGCTGTTTATAAAAAAGTTCATCAGGTCAAAACTTCATTGTTCTACCATTTAGCTTTACATTATAATACCCATAGGATGTAGCACTGTCGCCCTCTTTGTTTAGTTCATCATGTGCTGATATATCTACTGTACTCCTTTTGGAACCAACTGAGGCATACTGTATACAGGGGCATAGCTAGGATGAAATTTTTAGGGGGCAGGCCTAGGTACCAAATGGGCATCACAGCATTGATCGCCGTCCCTAATTCTTGCACATTTTATTAGGACACACACAATTTCTGGGGGGCCTAGCAAACATTCTGGGGGCCGAGCCCCCCCCCCCCCCTAGCTACACCCCTGACTGTATATGGCAAAGTTGCTGTGCACATCCCATGATCATGAGGAGATCCTGCTTTAATACAGTATAGTAGTGGCATGCATACTTGTTCTGTACCTCTGGTTGAAAAACCCTTGAGCAGTGTTTGAAATCAACCTTTCTTCAGTTGAACATACTTTAATCCCTATATCTAGATCCCTAAAAGAAGATCGTTTTATAATATGCAAAGGAGATGAGGCATAATATGCAAAAGAGAGGCATTTAAATTTAGGCTAATACTCAATTTGAACATTGTTTAAATATAAAAGTGGAACTTGAAGACTTTTAAAATTTCATCCAGTTCCCATACAGTGGTCAGTTCCCATACAGGATTTAATTCTCATAAATGGTTCAATTCCCATGTATGGTTCAATTCTCCTACTGGGTTCAATTCCAGGCCATAACATGGCCGATTCCCATGCACAGTTCCTTTCCAATATGGTTTGTTCCCATACATGGTTTAATTCCAATACATTGTTCCCAAGAATTATAAGATTCAATGTTATGTGCACTTGAAACTAGCAGAAGTGTCATCACAACCTCACACAGGTCAACAGTCCTCTCACTTTTCTTGACTTGACATCCAGTTCTCTACTCCATTTTCTCATGATTTTTGCAATGTGAATAAACAAGCCGTCAAAACACATGAGAATTTTCCAAACTTACCTTGTATGCATTATATCCTCATACACTGTCTTTCAAGATAAAACAAAAATAAAAATAAAAATTAAAAAAAAAACGATACCATTCCTCACCGATGTGAGGAGTTGAACTTGAAGGCAATGACCCTTGCAAATGCATGGCACTGTTTACATAATGCACACACTGTACATACAATATTGTCATCACCAACCTTAAAATAATGTATAGGCCGATGAAGAAAATTTATCATTGCCCGAGAAGGACCAACACTGAGGCAAAGGAAGGACAGATCATACTACAGAGCATTAAACTGATTTAAACATACATAAACTAGTGATTACAGTACCTAAACTTTGTTAATACTGTAATATGGGAAACAAGCTGTAGGCCCTACATTATATTCAATTTTATGGGCTGTGGATGACTGTTTGTGACAAGTTTAACTCAGAGATTGGGCCATATAGTAAGTACTATAACATAATTAGAAGAACCATGATGACAGGACTTGCTACTATTAAACCAGAATGCAAAAATGCATTGTGGTTTCGATAAATATAGCACTTAATGTGTAATCCCAAATAACGCCAAGATGTCCTGTTTTGTTCAGTCATTGGTTGAATGTGACCTTAAAGTACTGGAAAATTACAGTTTCATGTGCATATTTGATCTTGGGAATTCTCGGGAATTTTTGCTTAATGGCCTCTTGAAACTGTAATGGAAAATTACAGTTTCATGTGCATATTTGATCTTGGGAATTCTCGGGAATTTTTGCTTAATGGCCTCTTGTGATTTCAGCTGGCCTCTGATTTCTGACAAAACTCATATGGGTTTTCTGATAGATTAAATGCAACACCATGGGAAGTATTTAACCTTCCTAACTTGCGCTATCTTTTAAACAAGGTTTTCAGAGTTTGACCCCAGATGACCTTTGACCTCCACCTTAAAATTAGGGTACTTCCTCTCACCATAAGTCATCCACATACTATGTATAAAACCTATCCAAGCGTCCTACCTTGCGATATCATGCTAAAAAGATTTTCAGAGGTTGACCCCAGTGGACCTATTTGACCTTTAACCTCCACCAAAAATGATATGGTTCTATCTCTGACCATAAGGCAGCCACATACTACCTATGAAATCTATCCAAACTTCCTACCTCGAGATACCCTCTTAACAAGGTTTTCAGACTTTGACCCCTTGGTAACCCCAAATGACCGTTGACCTCCACCAAAAAACAATATGCTTGTACCTCTGAAGATTATGCATCCACATGCTAAGTATGATATCTATCCAAGCTTCCTAACCTGAGAAATCGTGTAAACAAGGTTTTCAGAGTTTGACCCCTGGTGACCCCAAATGACCTTTGACCTTCACAAAAAACAATAGGGTTCTTCCTCTCACTATAATGCATCCACACACCATGTATGAAATCAATCCAAGCATCCTTCCTTGAGATATCGTGTAAACAAGGTTTTCAGTGTTTGACCCCTGGTGAACCCAAATGACGTTTGACCTCCACCAAAAACAATAGGGTTCTTCTTCTCACCATAATGCATCCACACACAAAGTATGAAGTCTATCCAAGATTCCTACCTTGAGATATCATGTAAACAAGAATTTCAGAGTTTGACCCCTGGTGACCCCAAATGACCTTTGACCTCCACCAAAAAACAATAGGGTTCTTTCTCTCACTATAATCCATCCACACTCCAAGTATGAAGTCTATCCAAGATTCCTACCTTGAGATATCGTGTAAACAAGAATTTCAGAGTTTGACCCCTGGTGACCCTAAATTACCTTTGACCTCCACCAAAAACAATTGGCTTCTTTTTCTTACCATAATGCATCCACACACCAAGTATGAAATCTATCCAAGATTCCTAACTTGAGATATCGTGTAAATAAGGTTTTCAGGATTTGACCCCTGGTGACCCCAAATGACCTTTGATCTCCACCAAAAACAATAGGGTTCTTTCTCTAACCATAATGCATGCACACACTAAGTATGAAGTCTATCCAAACTTCTTACCTTGAGATACCGTGTAAACAAGGTTTTCAGAGTTTGACCCCTGGTGACCCTAAATGACCTTTGACCTCCACCAAAAACAATAAAATTCTTCCTCTTAATATGGGGCATCTACCTACCAACTTTGAGAACTGTCAGAGTTTCCCTTCTTGAGATATCGTGTAAACAAGAAAAGTGTCACAAACACACACACATACACACACACATACATACACACACACGCCATCATGACTGCATAGGTTTCTTTTTTCATCGAAACCAAAAATGAAATAACCATGAAGTTCTCCCCTCACCCACCCTCCATTTCCCTTCTTCCAAAACCATTTTTGGGTATTTTTCAATTTTGGAATTTTAACCCTGCACTTACTGTCAAAGGGCAGAGGACTATTGCCCACTCCACACAATTATTTCTTTTTTTAAATTTTAGCTACAGACATGTAATTGTCACTTTAAAATTGATGTACTGTTCATTATGTAGCCTTACCCCTCTTGTTCAATCTGTATGTAACCAAAATTGCTATTTGGTATTATGTCACCTCTCCGATACTTGACTTTCACGTCGTTCCCTAAAAGAAAGAAAGCTCTAGACTTGTCAAAGGCATCTCTGATCTGCAACAACAAAGAAACAAGCTTATAGGTGATTGACTAAAACAAAAACTCTACAGTAGTGAGTTTAAACAGGGAGTTGCTATTCAACTCCCTGGTTTAAACAGGGAGTTGCTATTTGACAGGGAGTTGCTATTTGACAAATAGCAACTCCCTAGTTTAAAGCACACTGTGGAAAATACTGCCTTAAATCAAAGATTGTTATTACTCAAACACCTTTTTAGTAAGTCCTGGACCTGTTCCCATTGAGGATTTATATAACCACTGCATGGGCAACCTCTTCTCCTGAGCCGGCTCCTGCTGCAATTACAACCATACTTGCACCCCACACTGCTGTCCCCCACCAGTACCACATGCTAGGGCGGCAAGACAGCTTGGGGGTATTTTCAGCATGGGAAGGGTATACACTAAAATGCATGAGGGGTAATTTTTCCTTTAGGGGAGCAAACTTCACAAACTCCAATTACTCAAGGTACTAACTTAGGTATCCAATCTGTCGGGAAACTGCAGTGTACACTAGTGCTATAATAAGTTGCATCCTGGATGATTTCCTAGGTGTGGCATACAGTACTGTACCAGGGAGCTGTTATGGATGGAGTTCAAGCACCTACAGTAATTCATCAGACAATACACACTTTAGAAGAATTTAATCCTTTGTGTTAGGGGAGATCGGTCCTTTAGTTCCTCTTGTAAATTTGCTAAACCTACAGTACTTTAACCTTCCTTATCAGAGTTTGAATCTTTGACACTAAGGTAATCCTCAGACAAAGATTTGATGAAAACAATGTTTTGAAGTTGTCTTCTCCACCGACAGATGTTTGACCTTGTCATCTTTCTAATGGAAACAACAGTTACGGCACTTCTGAGCGATCCAATACCTTTAATCAGTCCATTTTTTTTTTTTTTTTTTTTTGCAAGTAAAGTAGCATCCCTTTTTGGTGAAGCCAGCAAGTCTACCTTTTGTCAACAAAAGTTTAAAAACGTCCTAAAATTAAAAATCATGGATCCATGTTCAGTAAGTTATTTAAAGTTAAACTGTACCCTTTTGAAAACTGTAAACTTTAGTAAACGGATGAAATAATTTTTCTTTTCATAACCGACTGGCAATTATCATGACAAATGGATAAAATCATCCCAACATTGTTTGAGGTGTACAGTAGCAGACAACAACAACCATTGTCGTCAAATCCTGTAATCCCTTTCAAGTGGTAAAGAATTTAAAAGAGCTTGAGATACAAACAGGAGATAACTGTTGGCAAACCACGTAGTGTCAAAGGATGGAGTTCTAAGTGTTTGGACTCCATCCATAACAGCTCCCTGGGTGCACAGTACTGGATACATGTGTGCTCCTTCGCATTTATATTTAATTTGCACACTCAGCTACATTATTCCATTATTTTGTACAGATCTGTAGTGTTCATTTAGGCCTACTAAAAAAGGTTTTCTTATAATGGGGCCAAAGAATGGGTTGATCTTCTCAATTGCATTACAGTACAAGTGCAGCAACTTTAAATCGTTTTAAGTTAACGCTTTTTTCAAGGATATTTTATGATAATTTAATTGACCGCTTTATTGTCTTAGTCATAATTGAGTCATATTTATCCAGCATGATGTTTTTCCATGATTTAATTGTGATCTTACTAGTTACTTTAGTCAACTTTTTGTAGTAAGCTTTGTTCGACTTGTTTTTCCCTGTTCAATGTTGCCAAACTACTGTACTTGTCTAGCTTTTTCTGTCACTGTGATTATGAAATCTTAATTTTGACATCTTTTACAACTTCCTAGTCTATGTTCCTTCTTGTTTTACTTTTAAATTTCATGAACCTTGTATGTTTTACATGTTCATTGTAAGTGTGTGGGACTCCATCAGAGAACTTGATGATTAGTCCATCTCCATGTAGCTAACCACCTGCTAAGACTACGCAAAGTTTAAATAAAGTAAATGAATAACATGAACAGCTACGAAGTTAAGAAGTTGGGAAGCAATGCGCGCAGATGCACAGAAACGACCTAAAAACTCAAAAGCACTTAAAATTCTAAATAGGCCTTAAAGTCAACCTTTCTGACTACAATTTACAAAGATTCACTTACAGTATCACACATTCCACCAATTAAGCGAGAGAATTCACCCCTCGAATCACAGCGGGGAACACTTTTGCAAACTAAAAACACCAGCAATAAACTACTGCGTGATTCAATTCCTACAGCTACCCCACGGAGTTAATGCATTTGACGAAAACAAGGCCTATATGACAACTTAGCCGAGGCCATCGTTACTCGGTAACGCTTACCGCTTTTGTCGGGTAACCAGTGTTTTTCAAATACACGAAACCAATGGTGGTAAACGCCTGATGAACTTTGTCGACGAGTTTTTGAAACTTTTCGGAATCTGGTTTCTCCTTTTCCAAGCTATAGGCCTCAAAGTCAACAATGGGTACACGATCAACAGCAGAATTTTCCATGTTGTCAGTTTTCACGTCCACATCGCAAGCATCGATGCAACGAAATGGTGTCTTCGTCACCTGTCCAAAATATACCCTTTCGCTTCGCGAATTCCGATCCGGTTCATGTAAACGAGGGTGCAGTGACCTCGGATTTATCACATACCGTTTATATCCCAATGCGAGGGCGCACTGCTAAATTAGATACTAAGAGTATTTATAAATACTCCGAGCTGATTAGATACCAAACTTCTCTTCACTACTGTTGTAGCAGGGAGTTCACATTATCAATTTATAGTTGACAACTCTAGAGTTGTCAACAAGTGGAATAGTCTGCCTGCAGTGGGTAGTTAACTCCACATCTGTGCACTGCTTTAAGTTTAATTGACAAATTCTTCCATAACTGTGGTAGAATCTGATTGTACTGGACTCGCTTAGTATTGGTGTATGGACTTCGGGGAATCTTATGGGGCCTCAGCCTTCCTTTGCCCTTTAACCTGTTATGTTATGTTATGTCATGTCATGTCATGTCATGTCATGTCATGTCATGTCATGTCATGTCATGTCATGTCATGTTAATCAGGATCAATGTTTTTGGCTAAACGCCATTTCATCGTTCAGGAAAAAGGTGGAGTTGCCACTAGATTCTGTCACTGATCGAGACGTCGCTAAGTTACTCAGATCTTTCTTTTGACGTAAAGTTGCTAAGACTGAATTGACTAACAATATTACTGAAGAGCAAGGGTGCCGCAAGGTGAGTGTGCTTGTGGGGGAGGGGGCTCCAGGCAGGATAAGGGGGCAAGGGGCCCCACTTTTTTCAGGACCTTTAAAAGTAATGAAAATAATAAAAAAAAAACGAAACGAAGCGAGATCCCATAGAAATTATGGGGGAATTTTAATATTATGGTAAATTTTTCAATGAAGGAAAATATTTACCACACAAATGCCAGGAAGAGTTTTCTCGGCTCGCTTCGCAAGCACCCGCAAGTGTTGGGCAACTCAAAGATAGGGAGGTAAGGAACAAATTTCGTTTGGTACCTTCATTAAAATTTCTTTCAAAGCACGGGAGTTGCCCCCCCCCCCCCGACGCATTCTTGTGACATGAAACCCTGGAATATGGTTCACTGACAGAACTAAAAGTACGTCATTACACATACCATGGTCCTTCCACACCCAATTCAGAAACCTACCCTTGTATAGGAAAAGGCAGTTCTCAATTAATTTGTCGGCGTGTTTCATGTAAGCTCTTAGTGCGTCCGTAGGAAAACTTTTGTGAAATTGCCTCGTTTTTACGGTGGTTCTTGTAAGATAGTTTAAGTAAATTACTTTTTCCAAAACTACTGCAATCCCCTACTGCTGTTCACTTCCTCGCCAACTATACCACTACCCTCATCAAATTTGCAATCACCTTTAGAAAAATATTTCATTAGCATTTCAAATTAAACCTGGGGCGTAGGATTTTCTCTAGAAATTTCCGGGCTGCAAAAGCCATCAAATTAAGAAAAATTCTCCGCGAGGACCGGCTGCTCCCAGCCTTTGGCTGCGCACCTTCGCGCGCACTCGGCCAAAGGTTTCGCCGGCCACACCTTACAAAAATGCAGCACCAAATGGAACTTTTTCCCCATAACATCGAGGGCGCCCATGGGCCATGTCTCTGTTAGAACTACCCACAACACCAATAAATTGATTTTGGAAAGTATTTAATTTCCTATTGCCCTCAAACTTTGATCGTCCTAATAAAAATACACTAAATCTGTATTTCGAAACTTATAGGAATAAAAAACTTGAGGTTCCTCGTCCTAGACCATCGACAAAAGTGAAACACAGAAGACAGGATAGGTGGCTGGAAAAAGGAGATTGATCTTTTTCATAAGGATAAGTACATTTTTGCATTTAAAAAATAAAAGAAAAAAAAAATAGGCTACAATGAAGCGTGTTTAATTTTGGAGTTATTACGGAGCTCCATGGTTTAATATAACACTTTTTCGGGCGCTTTGTGTAATTTATTGTTTCGTGATAACTTCGTGTAGAGCATTTTCCGTGTTCCAAAGCTTCGTACAAACTATTCCGTTATCATTGTAACCACCGAAAGTCGAACCACCTTCATAAAAATGATCTGTTATTCTGAATAAGGCTGTTATTAAAATGCTTAAAATGTGGTTTTTGCGATTTAGTGCACATCCGATTAGTTTTATGATAGCCAAATGCTTCATGCCAATGGTTTTGATCTGAAATATCTCAAGGTTTCCGGGGCGTTGTCCCTGGACCCCCATCAGGCCGTCGCCCTTGGAACTCACCAGGGGGCCCTACGACAGACCACCAGACGGTACGTCTCGTGCTCCCGCGGCACCTTTGGTACCGTTTGGTATTCTGCCCAGGTTTGCCTCTGCCCCATTTTCAGACATCAAATCCCTCCCCTGCATATTATGATAAAGTTTCCCTCGACTTCGTATATTTTAGAAATAGACATCACCGATCACTGTAAAGTAGTAAAATGTTGCAAGAGTAAATTATAATTGTACATAAACATAATATTCCTCACTGATATTTATGAAGGTCAAAAATACTGAGAATTAAAAGCTCTACGGATTAAAAGTATTTCGGCTGTACCCTTTCTTTAAATACGGACATTAACAATAGAAGGATAAGTGTTAGCCCAGAAAATAGTACAGCAGTGAGACCACTGTATTTTATAGGGAACTGAGGATATGACTAGGAAGAACATTTTTCAGTCTTTAGTCATTACGTACATACCGTGATATTGTACTTGCTACCTTATTGATGTGACATTTCCAGCTAAGGCTATTGTCAATAACAACTTCCAAAAATTTTGTTTCATTGACACAGCAGATTTGGAAGGGAGCTGGTCATTTTGGACGACAGTCCTGCAGTAGGGGAGTATTTTAAAGTGTAGTATTCCTAATTACGTATATATATATATATATATATATATATATATATATATATATATCGAAAATGTTTGATATGTAGCTGTATATTTCAAAAGGAATCAGAGAAGGGGTTTCGTCTTAAAAACTGGAATCATACGTTAGTCCTTACTCCTTTCCCGTTTCCTACGCCTGTGTTGCGAAGAACTCTAGTTTTATTCCTTAACTCGACTATAAGTGTCAAAAATGTAATTTATTCATCTGCAAATTAATTTGGTACTTTAAGGTCTGTGACATGTAAATGTTATACCCGCTTTTTTGATGTAAAAAGCATTGAAAACGTTAAACTGGTCGCAATTTCCATCATAATCCATCAAATTCTGACCATTTTACAAGACAGTTACTGTTTTGCACGTAGGTCATGAATAAACATGAGCCATATATGCTAATTTGTGACGTAAAAAAGGAACTCATCAGTTATGAGTATGTTACCCTTTGTTGTTTAACCTTCATTCCAAGGACAGTTGTAATATTGGTATGACATGGGTGGTTTATTTAATTTGGAAGTAGCTATTGACTACCGTGAAAATGTTCACATTAATCACCAAACTAAAAACCAGCTGTTAAGTAATTAACAGATCATTTACAAAGGACTAAAAATAGAAGTAAAGACCCTGTGCAACTGTCCACATCACAATTTCTGCCTATCAAATGAGAAATCTCAGAAATGGTGAAACTTTTAAAGAAGTATATCTTGGAAACGGTAAAAGACTTTCAAATTATTTCAGAGGATTTTTCATCAGAGGATTTAAATGTATCATTGTTAAGTAAAACAGCTGTTTTGGTTACATGTACACATCCTCAAACTAGGGAGTTACTAGCTGCTCCCTGCCCAGACATATTAAGGAATAGCCCTTGATTTCTAAATACAGTTGATAACTGCACTCAGTTTGAGTGACAGTCATGCAAACAATACAGTTTCGCTCTGATTGGTCAACAATGGCGTGTACAGTCAGTTGTGTTCCTAATTAAGCTCACACGCACTATGTGTTTGACAATATTGCTCTCAGTGCAGGCTACTGTACACTGTAAAAAATGTTCGTATCTGCACAGAAGAAAATATAAAGAACAACAAAAGAAAACGGAAAAAGTCAGCTGTCAATTAGCTTCAAAAAATTGACAGCACTTTTTCTGTTTTCCTTTTGTACTTCTTTAGTTTTTCAAATGTACAGACATTTAAGACGATTTTTTAGAGCGAAGCTCTGTCTTAGAGGTGTACAGGACAAGGGTTGGTTTTGGGGGTGGGTTTTGGGGGGTTGAGCTAGTATTTAACTTAGTAGGGGGAATTGTTACAGTGTCTGGTTAGAGATTAGAGAGCCTTTAACAAATCCATAAGTAGTGACATGCAAGTCGCAATATTGTTCTCTCTGTACAGGACTTCGTTATAGCATCTTGCAGTACAGTTATTCAGGATCTTTAAAGGTCGTGTGACATGAAAATTACAAAGTTGGATATTTGATGTAAAAATCATTAAGTATCCAGAAAATAGCAGCAATTCCCATTAAAATCCATCAAACATTGACCATTTTACAGTGTAATTTCTATTTCACAGTTGTATGATGAATACACATGAGATATATATGCAAATATGTGACATCGAAAGATGGACATAACATATATGGCTCATGTCATATATGGCTCATTGCTTTTTCAACCTTAATTGCAAGGACACTGGTAGCATTGTTATCCCCTGAGCGGTTTATGATGAAAGTTAAAATTCTTTCCTTCAGAAATATTGATATCTTTCACCGAAATGTAATCTATCTGATCAGTAATTAAGAGATAATTTATATAGGGTTAACAAAAGAAATCTTAACACTGTGCAACACTCTCCATTATTATTTTTGCATAGGCTATGCATGAGTTTCTTCAGAAACCATAAAACTTTGAAGACGTATATTTCGAGAACGGTAAAAGATACTGAAATAATTCCAACGGATATTTCATTGGAGGATTTAATTCTTTAACTAACATGTGAAACAGCTCTTTTTGGTGGCATGTCACACGACCTTTAATAAGCAGCTCATTAATACAACCGCCGTATTAGCAACATACCAACCACATATCAGTTAAGCTTGGCAAAGGAAATATTTTTTTTTAAACATGGTTTGTTTTTCCTATTAACCTTGTTATTTTAAAGAGCAAATTGAACTAAGGAAGGCACCACCATTTAAAACTAAGTCAAACATTATTTTAAGCATTGTATGTGTATCGCACTCAGTGTGTATGCGAAAGTTGGGTTGAAATCACTTTAAATTAACCAGGGGCGGATCCAGGATTTCTAAAAAGGGGGGGGGGGGTGGGAGAAGTTGTTCGACCTGTGATTGATGGCACTATACCATCTAAGCGGAGCGTCACCATCTGTTGGCGGGGGACGTACAAGAAAACTTTTCACAAAATAGACTTCCCATGTCTTATTTTTGCATTTTCTGCTTCATATAATTTTATGTCTCAACTCTCAACACATTAATTCTTCCACAAGTTATTAACAGAAGACAGTTATCATAGGTACAGTGCCTTACTACAACGCATCCTGTTCAAGGCGTCTTATCAGATCTTTAGTAGTCATGTTCTAACTTGGTGAATATTGACGGACTTCCTTGAGAAATTTGTGACCCATATCTTAGTTCGACTTGATGCCAGGACCGAGGTACCTTGCATTAACATGTGGGCGTAAATGTACGTTTTATCACGTGCATGTTCCCCTCTGCCTCATTTCTTGTTCTGCGTGGACTCAGTGAGAAAGTGAAAATGACCCAAAATGCACGAGACTTGGCAGCCCTGTCATTGTCTTGGGGGTACGTCCAGGCAATGTAATCATTATTGTAGGCTATAGTATCAAAACTGCACTGTAGGCCAATCTTAACATCTTTCAAAGAAAAATCGAGAGATTAATTAACTGACAGAACAGCATTTGGCCATTTAGTTTGTCATTGATTATGGTTATACTTGTTGCTTGCTGATTTTTACTTAGTTTATTATTCCTCATTTTTCTCCTTAGGAATTTGTTGATGGAGGGACGTCCCCCTCACTGAAAAATTTAGGGAGGGACGTGTCCTCCCCCCCCCCGTTCTCCCGCTTTCCGCCGCCTATGCGTAGCATACCAGAAAATGTGAGTAAAACATATCCCAGATAGCCGGGAAAGACAATTCTAAGGCCTTGTAATTCGCATGATTTTCCATCTTAATTCTCTTTGCAGTAGCTTAGTTTGGGGGGGGGGGGGCTCTGGGGGCTGGAGATTTTTTGGGGGGCTCCCGTTTACTACGGTATCTAAGCGGAGCGCCACCACGAGTTGGCGCGGAGCGTACCAAGAAAATTTGAGATTTTAATACATCCCAGATCGTCGGAAACGGCACTTGCCAGGCTTGATAGCAGCCATCAAGAAGTGCAATTTTTGTGAACAAAATGTAAAATTTGATTTTATTTTTTTACACATTTTTGTGAGGACGGATTAGCTCAGCTGGTGGGACTTTTCTGTCCAAGTTTGAATCCGTTTAACTCAGTGGCGTACCCAGGATTTCTCTCACTGGGGGCATGCAGTATGTTGTGTGATCACCAGCCTGAGGGAGGGGTCTAAGGGGAGGGGTGTCCCCCTCCCCTTTGAAAATTTTTGAAAAATTTAGTGTCCTTACATGCAATCTGGTGCCACATATGCTACTTTTTGAACAAAAAATTTGTGTTAAAAAATTTTTACGTTTTTTTAGGAACTTAAAAGAAAAAAAATCGGCATCAGTGAGGGGGGGGGGGGCATGGTCCAATGGCCTCCCCCCTGTGTACGCCACTGCATTGACTATCTAAGCGGAGCGCCACCATAGGTTGGCGCGGAGAGTTCCAAGAAAACTTGAGGTTTTAGTACATCCCAGATGGCTGGAAATGGCAATTGCCAGGCTTGATAGCAGCCCATTTCAACTGATGCGCACTGTCTCGTTAGGTATTTTTCGATTGGCTGGTTGTATTGTATCGGTATTGTATCGTATTGATTGTATCCAATCACGTATAGTAAGAAAGCATGCGTGTGAACTGTCCCAATCGACGTTCAAACTGATCTGCTGTGCGCTATGACTCCCATGCTTCGAGGTTGCTAATTGCAGCTTCATTCTCTATCACTCCACTCTCTGTCCTTCTCTCTACCTCTTCTCCTTTCCGTTTTTTTTTTCTCTCTTTTTCCCTTTCATTTTTTTTTTTTTTTGCATTTTCAAAAAGGGGGGGGGGACGGGGCCGGGTCGCCCCCTAGATCCGCTCCTGTTAACTATAGATGCCTTACCGTAGTAATACATAACTGCCCCTAAGAATGGTTTGTTTTTCTTTAATGATTTTTAAGTTGTAAGGGAAAATCGCACTAACAAAGGCGCAGCCAATCAGAGCTTAATCAAACATTGTTTTAGTTGAGATTGTTTGCACAATGCATGAAGTATGTGTGTTGGGCTAATATAACTTACATCCATATAACTTAGCTATAGACAAAGAAGCATAACTGCCTGTAAGAACGGTTTGGCTAAGTCCTTCTTGATTTGAAATTTGTAAGGGCAAACTAAACTAACCAAAGCGCAGTCATTATAAGACCTTGAGTAAACATTCTTTTGTTTGAACATTTTTTTTAATTGTATGTGGTATACGTGTTACACTTCTATGCTCCGACGTTTCAATGTTGCGCAACTACCCCTAGTCTTACCCCAGCCTAACCTTTATCCTAACACTCATCCTAATGTAGACTTTCGGAATATGGGGACATCTCAACAAAAAGACGTCCGAACAGAGAACAGTCCCCGGTGTACGTGGATGTCGGTTTGAAATCACTACCTTCAATTGATATAGATGTCATAGAAATATAATTAACTTTACTGCAACTCATCTACCGTCCTTTCAGTGCGTAAAGTTATGTACTGCATGACGCTGTTTAAATATTTTGACAAGCATATCACAACAAAGATAAGAACTCCTTATCACGATATTCATTACATAAAATAGGCTTATGGAAATTCTCCCTTAAAGGTCGTGTGACATGCCACCAAACAGAGTTGTTTCAGTTGTCAGTTAAAGATTTAAGTCCTCCAATGAAAGATCCGTTGAAATTATTTCAATATCTTTTAACGTTCTCAAAATATACATCTTCAAATTTCGATGGTTTCTTAACTAAGAAACTCATTGCCATGCAAAAATAATGATGTGGAGTGTTGCCCAGTGTTAAAATTTGTTTTTTTAACCCTATATAAATTATCTCTTAATTACTGATCAGATAGATTACACTTTGCTAAGTGGTATCAATGTTTCCAAAGGAAAGAGTTTTAACTTTCATTATAAACCCCTAAGGGGATAACAATGCTACCAGTGTCCTTGAAATTAAGGTTAAAAAAAAAAACAAAGGTTAACATGAGCCATATATTGTATGTCCATCTTTCGATGTCATATATTTGCATATTTAGCTCATGTTTATTCATCATACAAGTGTGAAATAGAAATGACCGTGTACAATGGTCAATATTTGATGGCTTTTAATGGGAATTGCGGCTATTTTCTGGATATTTGATGCTTTTTACATCAAGAGTTAGAGTTAGATGAGGTTTTACGGCTCAGTTTCTAACCAATTGGTTTGGGTCTGGCCGGCCACTGCCTTTTTTCCAGTTGTGGCTCACTGGCTTGTTTTCCCTACTCCATTGCTTATGCTGAACACCAATCACAATGGCAGTAGGTTCCATTTTTAAAGTCTTTGGTATGACCCGGCCGGAGGAGTCGAACCCCACACCTTCCGGCTGCAAGTCGGGTGCTCTAACCAGTTGACCATACTTTTTACATCAAATATCCAACTATGTTATTTTCATGTCACACGACCTTTAAGCGTCCTTCGTGAAACTGATTCATGGATCGGTTTTCCCATACCTGGATTATTTCAACAGCCTCTGACGGCCTGCCAAAAAGTAGGGGCTAGCAAGTGGGTGGACTTGGTGGACAATGTCCAGGGCCCCAAGGGTCAAGGGGCCCAACTAAGATCAACAAAAAATGGGGGTTGGGCCCGGCTATGATGCTCGGCCTGGCTTTGATGCATTATCATATTATGCAGGGTTTTCCTTTAAATTTTAACACACGTTTTATATGACTTTATTGTATCGAGTTACAACAGCGTCAATAGACCACAGGAAAAAGTATCGCATATACAGTAGTACCATACGTTGTGTATTTGTTCATTTGTAAATATATGCGTTTTGCTGGCCCTCAATGCTCCTTGTCCATGGGCCCCAGAGGGTCTTGCTACACCCCTGCCCAAACGACAAATTCAAAGGGTTCAAAATTTTGCTGCAGGAATAATAAGAGATAGCGGCTATCTTTAACGTATTTACCCTATAGGCTACTTTCAAATCATGTTTGTATGGGTTACTTGTCGAATTTAGAATTAGATTTGTAATTCTCCGTTTCGTGTACATTTTGTTGAGGGCAAGCTGCCTTTTATCTTGGTTATACATGTTGTTAAGCCATCATCGTAAGTTCATGAGGTCCACTTGTATATTGATACTAGCTTCGCCGTACAGATGTTGTTTTTTCCTCAACAATTTAGGAAAGGACGTTTGGTTGAAGTTGGCCCATTTGTAGAATTCCATTCCTTTCAAAGGGTCTACTCCTCTTGCTCATTTAAAGGTTAAGTTTTGGAAACCTTATTTTTCAAGTAAATTTGGCATTTCTATAAGTGTTTGGTATGGTAGTGTGCCATATTAGTTAATGTAATAGATTAATAAAAATTAGGCACACGCCGTACATCTATAATCTTAAGAGGTGCAGGTTTACGTTTAAGCAGTTTGCTGACAGATACCGTATACAATCCTCACTTTTTGTGAAGGACAACTTGATTCTGGTCGAACGTGAAGAATTCGTATCAAGTGAAATTCCTTATAATCTGTTTATTTTGTTCATTAACTTCGTCTCACTGACAGACCATAAGATTTAAGCATCAACTTTTTCCCCTAGAAGTGTAAAATCTTAGTGGAACATTCCCTGCAACCACCGCTTTTACTAAAGGTGGAAGGTCCTTCTGAGTGACGTCACAGCAAAACAAAGAATTAAGTATTGCGGAACTGGGGTTTTGTATCGAAAAACTGCCTGTTCTGTTCCACATAATTTATCACGATGTGGCCTTTGCCATATGATGTGACTGTTGCCTCTTTTAACCCGCATCCAATGACACATGAGGGAAACTAAATAACTTCATCTCATAGGCTCATGTCCGTTTATTTAAGAACTGGTGCCTTAAAATTTGAAAGAGGAATTTTGCTCTCCTGAATCCTCGCCGAGGCGGAGCAAAGCACCACACTAGGGGTCATGAAGAGGTGATATCTCCATAAGGAGTACACTACTCTATACCAGAATTTTCTGCACGCTTTGCTTATACCAGGGGTGGTCTCAACGGGCATTAGCTACCCTTTTTTCATCTGTTATTGAAGAAAATGCAAGGACTATTTTGTCATAATTATAAATTTAAGGCACCCACAACCCGATAAATCACATACAAGGGCCTCTTTTTTCACATTTTACCGGCGAGGCCCCGGATCCACCGCCGTAGGTGCACCTTTAATGCTGTAATGTGATGAGGGCTACCCCTCAGAGAGCCAAATGCCTGGAGAAACCTTAGCTAAATGCTTTATTCTAATGGCCACATTTTTCTAAATACCCGGGGCTTACGTGGGCTTTGCCCAATGGACCCCACGGCCTTGTCACTGGACCCCACAAGTGGCCCTAAGGTGGACTCCTCGATCCCAACACTTACAGGGGAGCGCTTTGCGTCACCGTGATGCCTCCAGCACCACTCAATTCTTAATCTTGGTTTACCCCTCCGACGGAACGTTGTGCCCCCTCCCCCACTTCGAAAATTCTGGCGGACGCCACTGCGTGGAATAACGCGATCATTTTGACGAGTACCAGATCGCGTACTAAACCATGTTCTGAAACATTAAATACTTGTGCTTGTGGAAAAATCCATCACTTATTAAAACGATTGAATAACCGCGAGCAGCATTCTCTCCAAGGTGGCCTAATAGTCAGCCATTTTGAGCGTTGAATCTACGATAATAATCAGGCGCTATGAGTTAACACCACTACATCTTTGCTCCTGAGGGGTACTTCCCATCCTGCCATCACTGTGCAGATGACTTAGTTATCATGTCCACTCAGCTTCTCGGGTGTGGACGGACATGGTTTTTGTTCGAGAGGTCCCACTGACGAAGACCCATAATTACTGTACGGCCAGTATGGGACTGAAGCTGTGGCTGTAAAAAGGGCATTGGCCTGATAAAATTTTTGGCAAATCGAAAATGTTTCATTAGCTGGCAGTCAAACTTTAATCAGCATCATTTCCATTGACCAGTGTAGGGTTTTCTCGTAGATCCTGAGCGTGGTAGGTGAGTTGGAAATAAATGAGTAAAGAAATGAACAACTTTTAAAAAGAAAACGCGGAAGACTTTTAAGTCAAATAAATTAAAATTAAACGATAATCATATTTTCATTGTTTGAACCAACAATTTTTCAACTAAAGAACGAGGCAGGCATACAGATAGTGGAGATAAATTAATATAAAGGTAAAGAACTGTTTCCATCTATTAAAATAAAACCAAGATAAAAGTACAAACAACTCAATTTCGGTCTTCTGACCTTTCACTCAGTTCCAGGAAATACTTTTCGAGAATGCTTTCTAAATTAAGTTGAGCGATAAAAACTTGCAGTGAGTTACAAAATTTGATTAATTTCATAGAGGGGACAAATGAAGACTTTTTTGTTCTTGAAAAGTGGGAGCGAAAGCACAATTTATCTCCTTACATTATTCACTGGGACTAAAGTAAAAGGTAAACTTGCATTGAATGACAATGGTGACGACTCACTTAAAAATCGCAAAACGCTACATCATTAAACCCAGGAGGTGTTCCTTACACCTCTCTGATTGAACAAAGAAGAATATCGACAATTTACGACACTCAAAAAATACTGATGACTATAATCAATCTCTCGGCCAGATCATGCTTTAACATTTTCAGACAAAAATAAACCGTAAAGCAGGTCATAAATGATATAAAATTTTTCCAGAAGAGTTCAAACTTTTAAGGGGTGGTTACGTAAATTTACATAGTGAAATGGTTCCCTTCAAATGAGTTAGAGGTGAGGGGTAAGAGTACAGCCCCCATTAATGTGTCTAATCTCTCTAGTACATCAAGTTGTGACAAGGAAATCACTAAAATTTTGGACACAGCCAGGGATAACCGGAACAGACGAAGCATCGTATTCAGCCCACCCGAGACCAAACCGTCATCGTTTTGAGGGTTAGTAAAACTGCCCAAACCGACGAAGCTCTCAGACCACCTGGGATCAACACGAAAAACACCCAAGACAAGCTTTCATGGAGGAAGAAGAGGGTCTATGAGCTTCTTCATGGTATGCAAATTAAAAAAGAATAAATACACTAAGAAATAATCGGGGTATTTACATGGACATCAAATAGCGTTCACTCCGATACACAGATACAATAACCTACACGGTTTAAGCACTTTTGTTCAGTGAGGAATGGTAAATTTGCCTTGGAAGAAGGCATTAAATTTACACCAATTGAAACGTAAGGTTTGCCGGTTTTTCTCGGGATGGGCAAAAGACAGACTACCCGAAACCGAAATGATATCGGCTTCATGGCAGGTCTGATCACACAACCGCCGGCTCGAAATCACCAAGACCACCCTAAACCGACTCCGATGTGGGGTGGTTTTGGTTTGGTCTCTGGCTGGGCGGTCTAGCTGTGCACACCTTTAGTGGACACGTCCTTCAGCAATATAAACTCAGTACAGGTTACTCGAGCTTTGTCTGTGAGGTGAAAAAGACACATTTCTGGAGTAGGCTTTGGAAGTAAAGGCTTAGCGGGGAAAATTTGGTACTCTGTGGGGTGATATTAAACAACAGAAAACTTAACTATGCAGAGACCTGTAAATACTGGCATTATTTTATAAACGATATTAGGCATACAGTAACTGCATTCATGCAGTGTAAGCAACTTAATTGAGCTTAATTGAGCTTAATTTTGACACAATTGTTTCACTAGACTTCGATTAACCTAACGAAAACATACAGTTTAAATGTTTAGCATTGCACGAATAACCGTCCGTAGTAAATCAGGGGTGGCCCCAGGATTTGCCCGACAGGGGGCAAGCTCCCTGACTGGGGGCCTGCAACCCGAAGCCCCGACAAAGGTGACAAGTTGCCGAAAGGCTGTTGAACATAAAATTTTCTCTTCTATTTAAACAAAATTGAAAATCTGAAGGTTTTAGTGGAGGAAATTAAAAAAAAATGGGTTTTTGTTAAGGAAAATTGGAAAATTTGGGGGTTTTATTGAAAAATCTGCATTTCCTGAGGGCAAAATCAAGCTGATCGTCGGGGCGACTGACTGTCGTCGGGATTACATATTTTATCGTACGCTTTATAAGGCTCCCCGATGAAATTGGGAAATTGCCCCGACGAGGGGGGCATCCTTCCCCGACGAGGGGCCATGGGCTTCCCCGCTGGAACCACCCCTGCCGTGAATGTCAAAACTCATTAGCTTGTTTTTATTGGCTTCAAGTAGTAACCCTAAATGACTTACTTCAAGGTTAAGTCCTCTAGCAATTATCTCCAACAAGCGATCGTAAATGGACTTACCGTACTTGAAAAATGTTCCCAACGCTTCGATCATATCATCCAACTCATGTTTTCCTGCGAGTTCGTTGGGAATCTGAGAGGTAGGAGAGAAATGTAAGAGGATGATATTTTGAACAATGAAGGGATAAGTACACATGAGCAACATAAGATGAGGGGTTCAAAGAAAACTGCATATTTGATTTGTTGCAGAGGAAGTAAGGCTGCGCATTTTGATGACGTTTTCATTCGATTTCGATGTGAGGTTCTCGAAATATTAACGGATGAAGCTACTTAGTGCGCAAACTCACAGGGACTTGAAGCAACCGAGCTGAAGTGATGTCATCTCCTTATTACATAGACCATTTTCCAAATACCAACTACAAAGGATTGTGGGATAGAGGTTTGGTATAGTCGTCGCTACTGTCAATAGCATTTTTTCATGGGCAAAAATGACGCATACCAAAACTCTGTCGCGTAACCCTTTGTAACTGCTATATGGAAAATCGTCTTTTGATTGGCAATGGACATATTTTGTTTTCTCTATTCTTTTTAATCTGTTGTTTTGAGCTTGAAATGCATTAGCGGCTCGCCATAGGGGCACGTGGGACACTTGCCCCCCCCCCCCAAAAAAAAAAGTTTGCAAAGCATAATCTTCAATTTTCAAAAATAAAAATAATAAATAAAAAACATGTTATTCGAAATGGGTTAGGCTCTCCCTTTTCCTTGAGTGGGCTTAAAATTCAAGGAGTGAATAACTTTCCAATGCAATGTGAAGGTTAAACAAAAGTGCTTTCAAAACCCCATTTTTTCGGCGCGCTTCGCGCGCGTTTTCTCAGTTGCTTGTTTGCTACTACCGTATATATACTTCAGACATCACAAATGGACCTGCCGTTAGTGCGAGCTAAGGTAATCAAAACAAATGATCACCTTATGATATTTGTAATCTGATTAGCTTAGGCATCATAATGTCATTTACAGAGTGTAACGGTAATGCTGGAGTTAAATGCCCATAGTTTTGCAGACACTCCAGAGCTTTCGGGGTCATTAGATACACAACCCTTTAGCCGTGTTGATTATCATCCACGACTAAAAGCAGTTTTGCCAGGGTGTCACCTGGCCAGATGAGCATAGGTCTCTGTCTACAAAAAGTTGTAACGGGCATGTAGTCTAAAAGTATTGTGTTTCCCATAGAAGGAGAAGTTTCCCTTCCCTTGCCCAAATTGACAGCGCCGTTGGCCCACGAGCGGCCTTATGACTGTCAAATGGCCTGTTATAAGCGAAAGGTTCTTCACCTCTGTGTTAAAGTATATACCGTTTCAATTGATTTAAAATAAACACACCAAACAGTCAATCTAAGCTCAGTGTGATGAGACTTTTGACTAGTGGCCTAGCTATTTGTATATAGGATGAGACGTCGTTCTGAGTTAGGGGAATTCCCCTCCCCCTGTAAAAAAAATCGTTTCGGAACGGTACTGAGATCCAAAATACTAGTGCTATCATTTCATCGTTTTCAAGTGTCTTTATGCTCGAAATTTTCGTTAGTTTATGAAAACAATCCAGAAAACCAACATTTGATGGCTTCTTGGCAAAGCTGAAACATATTGTGGCACAATGAAAAAAACAATAAAATATTTAAAGGCGGGGCTCATTTTATACAAATGGATCAAGCCGCTTAGCCCATTTCACCTGGCTCTTATTCCTACCCCATGGTAGTACGGTAGCGATCGGTTGATATGGTTGTATTTATTTTTAAAGTAGTCCTCTCATGACTAACTGCCTGAAATGGTTTGTGAAAAGCTTTTGAAAACTACATGGGGCATCGCTGTAATACATAATAATAAGCATACTCCCATAGGCGTAGGAGCCAGGGGGCTGGGGGCTGCAGCTCCCCCAAGAAAAATATTTTTGTGAAAATTCGGGCAATATTCTGAGAATTTTTCGGGCACCTACTGAAAGAAAAATAATGCAATAATGTAGCTTAACGGAAGTCGATACTTTAAAAAACTTCCTTGGTAATTAAAACATAGTTCTGATTTGGATTGCACCAGTACCTATATATTTGGTATTAATTCACCAGTGTGATTTTAATGGTTAAACTTATATTTTATGATTATCAGTGGTGTATTTGAGGAGACATTAGGCCATGCCCCCGTCACTGTCGCCGATTTTTTTTTTTTGCAACTAAACTAAAACACAAACTTTTACTTGAAAAGTAGCATATGTGGCACCAGGTTGCATGTATGGACACCTAATTTTTCAAAAAATTTTCAAAACTCCCCCTCCCCTTAGACTCCTCCCCCAGGCCGGCGATCACACAACATAGTGCCTGCCCACCCCCATGAGAGAAATCTTGGCTACACCACTGATTACTTAGCAGCATTTTTGTAACGACTTCCCCCAGAATTATAACCAATATGGAATAGCTAGTAACGTGGCAAATTATTGTATGTAATTGGCATGCGGTGTGATAACGGATGCATGCCTATAGATAGTTCTTAGTGACGTCACAGCTAGGGGTTAGCAACCGCCATGTCTGAGGGCAAGCCTGTACATACATGCCGGGGTTGCCCTCAGACATGGCTGAAATAATACACGTGAAAAGCTCCTATGACGTCACGTGAGAATTATCTATATGATATGTACATTAACATTTTGGACGCGCGCGCGGAGGGCGCGGAAATTTTTGTTTCTATTTTTCGGGCAGATCGTTACAGCTCCCCCCCCCCCCCTCTTCAAATCAACTTGGGCCCCTACGCCTATGCATACTCCTGTTGAGGCTATATTACTATCCGGAGCTGACCATTAATATTGCTGGGGGGGGGGTCTTCCGAACCTCCCTGAATACGAACTTGAGTTTGCCCCCCCCCCAAAAAAAACAAAATTTCTTAGAGCCGCCCATGTTGAGATGGATAGGGATATGCGTCTTCAATGCAGTGTTGTAACGAGTCACTCAATTTTGCAGTCGAGTCAAGTCATTTACTACTTTCAATATGACTCGAGTCGAGTCAGAGACCCGAGTCACTGTTTTATTTCTATGAGAAAAATTCTGCTACAATTGCTCGAGTCATTTCCCTTCTGAAAATTAGCGACTCGAGTCATGACTCGTTACAACACTGCTTCAATGTGGAGTGTTAAGTTTGCAAACTTCTCTTGCTGAAAGAAATTACAGAGTAATGAGATTATGGAGGAGGAGACTGGTTGTAAAGGCCAAAGAAAAGAAGCAGTATTGACTTATGTGAGGTTTTAATGCCACACGTGCTTGCCTCAAGGTCACTTTGGGTTGAGAATATGATAGCTACAATTATTACCTTCTCGACTGAGAACTGCATATAAGAACTGAACTTCACCAGCATGCTTAGATCATGGAGTTATTACGGACCCTCTACCATGTCAAGACTACATTTAAGCTACATTTCTTTAAAAGTGTCTAAATGATGAAAAGATCCTGTCTGATTGCGCCCACGGACCTTCTTTACTGGTGATTTAGAGAATTGGCCAGTAGGGATATCGGGAGATGTTTCCAAGCCCCGCATATGTCGAGGGTCTCGTGTTTCTTTGCGGGGTGGATTGGTCACTTCGATTTGATAAGGGGCCGTTACGATGAAAATTGCCCGTTCCTGAGATTTGTTCTCCTGTTTGCCATTCATGTGGTCGCTAGGGGTGGAGGCCGGTTTGGGGCTCAGGGACAAAACCCCCTAACATTTTGATTAAAACTCCATTTTTTCAGAGCTTCAGTTTCAATTACAGACCCTTACTATGGATGTATGTAAGTATACCTCTAATCATGTAAGACACAGTGAGAGACTGGCGATTAATTAATTTAGATCCAAAGTGTTCTTACAATGCAACTAGAAGCAGATTTCGGAAGCAGTTCTAGTAAACTCAGTGAACTTCATTAATTTGATTTTTAACCACAAACATGGTACGAAATGCAGCGTTGGTAGTTGCCTAGCAGGCTTTACGCCGGGTAAACTCCAGTAACGCAGTCATGATTTGGGCTGAGCAAGCATAGTCAGCTCGGTGGGGTAAGCCGGCTTGGGCTATCTTTATCCATCGCAGACGCAGAAGGAAGCGTGATCGTTCGAGGAGGATTGTCAAGACCCTAGTATTAAGCTGGCCGCACACTACACGACTTTGGACACCACAACTCAACTCGATCGTCGGGTCTCCAACAGTCGTGTAGTGTGCGTTGAGATTTCGACCGCGACTGGCAGATTTAAGAACTCACGCACAGTACACGACTGTTGGAGACCCTACGATCGAGTTGAGTTGCGGTGTGCAAAGTGGTGTAGTGTGCGGATAGCTTTAGTTGCACTCAGTACAGTACAACGTTCACTGGGAAATATTGGGAAGACGCCCTCTATTTGTCTTCAAATTTTAGTTCGATACCAGTACGAAATACTCAAGTAAGTACAGTTTAGTTAACAAGCGCTCCGATCAACCTCCACACTACATTTGCCTTGTTTGGACGTCTCAACGGCCTTGTAGAAGTTTCCAGTCACTGGATTTGGTATCCTACCTACAAAATGACACTTACAGGGCTGTTCTATTATGGCATTACGTATAGTAATAACTTTATCACAACCCTTCAGATTCAGAACCATGGAAGATGGCAAACTCCGGGAACAAAAATTTAAAATGGCAACGCACCCACTATAAGGCGTGATCAGAGCAGAGAGTTGAATCTTTGAACTCCCTGATCAGAGTATAAGTAAAATCTACACTTTATTCATGAAATTCCCAAAACGGTGTTTAATGTCAGCTTAAATCCTCCCAAGGTTGATAAAGGTCCATTATTTTTTATATGTTCTTCATATACAGCTCACACCAACTTTAATCCTATAAGACAACTTTATAAATCATCGAAAGCTATTTTAGACTCCATTCTAGGGAGCATGAAGGCATTAAGCTAATGTGGTGTGTTACCTTCTCCGTTTCGGCTGGCTCGTAATTAAACGCTTCCTATAGATCCTTTCGGCGTCCAGGATTCAATCTGTTAAAGATAATCCAAGTTCAGTACTATATAAATAAACTTTATAATGGCACACTTTGCTCTTTAAACGGTTTAACACACTCTTTCTAAAAAAAAAATGTTTGTTGTCTAAAGTGAGGTCGGGGCATGTTGTGATCTAGTCCGCAGTCTGCTGACCTAGTATTTGGGAAGCTTTGGGGCTTCCCATACTAGGTCAGCAATATACCCATTGTCAAAATTGGGCTACCGCGTCTTCAAAAATTTTGAATGGTCTCGATCTTTCTCAAATTCACGTATACTCCTACAAAATTGACCTCTGCGGGGCCTTATATGTTTAAGACCCTTCATTCTAAGTTTATTAGCACTTAGTGTCCAAAAAAAGACTAAAAATTTTGATTTACACAAACGATCATGTTTTATTTTTTTAACATTCTACGAAACTGCCAAATCGTGTAACTAGGACGTTCACACTATTGTATGCTAAATAGCACGCACTGCTGTTTAATTGTGACATAGTCCATAGCTATAGTTACGTTCATACACGCGCATACGCGTATATAGCAACAATCACTGCAGCAACGCATGCAGACGATATTACTCTCACAGTAATATGCGGTCAAAAGTTTGTGTTGCAATAGCCTAGGCCTAGTTCAGGGAACAAAGTGTACGTCAGAACTAGGCCTAGGTACCCTAGGCTAGTTGTGATCTTACAAATAGACTATATGCGTATGACGTCTCAGGACCATCGTATACAGCAATCAATATACATTCATAAACACTTATATTGATTTCCTGCATTCTGATTGGCTGAAAACCATTCGAGACTGGTCTTAAATGACATTTAAGACCGGTTTGTCGACAGTTAGGAGAATTAGAATGCCGTGGTTTACTTGAGCATCGTTTGAGCGTCTAATACATTTCCCTATATTTTCGGAGTACGCGTACTACTGAAAACGAACGCGCTACATCGTGAAAGCGAACGCGTCTCTCACAACTCCCGGTACATGCAGTACTTAACCCCGTACTATACTGTGTGCCACTGTGTGTGTAGCCAACTACTGTGTTACTAGGTATTGTATATATTGTGCAGTTGTGTCCTGTGTATGTTTACGCCGCTTACTGCCTAGCTGGTACTAACCTAGCCTAGGGTACCTAGGCCTAGTTCTCACGTACACTTTGTTCCCTGAACTAGGCCTAGGCTATTGCAACACAAACTTTTGACCGCGTATTACTGTGAGAGTAATATCGTCTGCGTGCGTTGCTGCAGTGATTGTTGCTATATACGCGAATGCGCGTGTATGAACGTAACTATAGCTATGGACTATGTCACAATTAAACAGAAGTGCGTGCTATTTAGCATACAATAGTGTGAACGTCCTAGTTACACGATTTGGCAGTTTCATAGAATGTTAAAAAAAAACAAAACAGGATCGTTTGTGTAAATCAAAATTTTTGGTCTTTTTTTGGACACTAAGTGCTAATAATCTTAGAATGAAGAGTCTTAAACATATAAGGCCCCGTAGAGGTCAATTATGTAGGAGTATACGTGAATTTGAGAAAGATCGAGACCATTCAAAATTTTTGAAGTCGCGGTAGCCCAATTTTGACAATGGGTATATTGCTGACCTAGTATGGGAAGCCAAAGCTTCCCAAATACTAGGTCAGCAGACTGCGGACTAGTACTAACCCGCATCAATTTGACCCTTAAGGTAAGTGATATAAGACAAAAGAAAGCATATTCAACAAAGATATCGTATTTGTTATGTCAATCGAATTAGATTTTGTTCAAACGATTGAATTTTAAATGAATTTGTTTTAGAGAAGTGAAAATATTTGCGTGGTTGTCCACTTTCTTTCGGCTTGAAGTTGTTCGATGCTATCGCAAGAAACTAAACATGACGTCATAATAGAGCTGATAGTTAGCTGGGAGAATTAAAATGTGATCTGTAAAATTTTGTCGAAAAGTTAATGTTTCTGTCGATTTACAGCATTTTAATGTTGAGTGCGTCGCCTCGTGATTACCCATTCGTAGGCATGGCAGTTGCAATAACCGGAAAGATACCTCTATACAGCTTCCCACAGCATTGGTTCCTAGCGGGGCGTTATCGCCCTGAGGGGCATTTTCACAACTCAGGGGCAATAAGCGCTAAGGGGGTGGCTGGGGACGTTTTGAAAAGATGAGATACTCAATTTAAACTGAGACTGTAATGGAAGTGAACTGTTATCTCATGCTTGTAAACATGACATATGTGTATTAATCGACGACTGTAAAGATAGACACTGAGTGCTCATAAATATTCATGTTTTGCAGGCAAAATTTCAAAATTTTCGGGCCCGATCAGGTAAATTCTCATTTTCATCCGAAAGCCGCTATCTCGCGGACTGCTGAGAATCATTGTACTTTTGCTGTAGCAACGAAAGAGACAGTCTTAGGTTAGGTTAGGTTAGATGAGGTTTAACGTCCCAGTTTCCAACCAATTGGTTCAAGTCGAGACGACCACGGCCTTTTTTCCAGTTGTGGCTCACTGGCTTGTTTTCCCTACTCCATTGTTTATGCTGAGCACCAAGCACAAAGTCAGTAGGTTCCATTTTTAAAGTCTTTGGTATGACCCGGCCAGGATTTGAACCCTAGACCTTCCGGCTGCAAGTCGGATGCTCTAACCACTTGACCACTGCAGTCTTAGGAAAAGTTGTAGTAGGCTTGTACATACAATCTTCACATTGCAATCGTGATTTTTAACATCAATTGCCGCGTACTGATTCGCTTGGAAGAATCGATATCCTAAAAGCTCTATAACAGTGGTTCCTAACGGGGACGTTATCGCTCCTGGGGCGTTTTCGCAACTCAAGGGGACGATGAGCGCTAAGGGAGCGGAAGGGGGCGTTTTGAAAACAGAGATACTCAATTTTAATAGGGGGTTTTATAAGATTCCAGAAGCATTCTCTAGCTAAGCTCTCAAATTGGTTGGCATTAAAAGCAGATATATGGGTCAACAAGTCGAGTAGGTCTAATATTCCCTTCCCAGATGCCGCGAAATCGCATCTGACAGTGCTTAATTTCATTTTTTTTTTTTGGCAAGGACCCTCACATTGCCACCAGTGAGAGTGAGAGCTGTGACCGAAGGAGCCATGGCTAAAACTGTCCCGCCACTTTAACCTCGAATGTAGTTTTTTTCCCTGCAGTCCATAAACATGATCTGTTCTGATAGAAGAATGAAGTAACTATAACATAACCGTACGGTAAATACTTCATGAGTGTACTCAGTGTGGACAAATTCCGGCTTTTCTCCACATTAGTTTCTACCAACCTAATACGACCAGCTTGAATGGCATAAGTCTTTCAAAGCCCCATGCCACCCCTACAATCCTTTTTCCTCCTACCCCCAGGGAAAGTCCGTTGCAGCATCAAAGGAAACTTCAGTTATTTATTATTGAAATACAAACTGGTCTGAGGGTGATTTCTATAATCTCTTTGAGTGCTTTTAAGGTTATTTACGTAATCGGAAGATAGTCAAAATTTGACTAACAGTGCCTCATTCTTGTGTCGATAACATCGTCATCACCCAGGAGCTTCCGGGAGCTTCTCCCCGGGTCCCCCATTGGGAAAATGCCCCTGGGCCTAATTAACCTAAAGGCCCTTGAGGGAACGGTCCACAACCCGGTGGGCATGTTAAATTCAGAAAACGGTTCACCGCTCCTGACCGCGTTTAAGTCTTCAAGCTTTCGTCCATCGTGGGTTAGAGATTCTCCATCTCAAAAGAGTGTCGGTTTTTAAGTCCCGCTCAGCTGTTTTTCCACCGGAAGCCCTCCCCGCCTCATATGCTATCTAACGCAATACCCTTTGACCAGGATGGATGCATTTAAGTCATAGTTCCCTTGTCAGTTTATCAACTCGTTGGGAGGGAAAATTCTTACCCGACAATGGAGCTAATGCCCTTCCAAGGGTATCAAGGGTATTAGCTCTATGATTAGAGTATTCTACTGACAAAATATGAATGTGTGTGTGTGAGGGGTGGGGTGGGTGAGGTGGGGGGAGACACGACCTTGACCGGGATTATTGCAAACGCAAATAGCAAAACCCTTGAAAGGAGGGATCATTTGGAGGCAAGATGCTATGTGATGTAATTTTAGACATTTGCCCACAATTTTCATCCATTAGATGCATCTGCTCCACCATATTCGAGATTGAATTCATTAAATCAGCTAAATTGCAAGTTTGGAATCAAATATGTGCGTAATATTTTCGTTAGGGTTCTGGAAAAGTGAAAGATGGGGTAATCCCGTCCACTTTCAAAAGTGCACCGAGAAGTTTGATATTTTACAGTAGGGACAAATAAGGGGTTTCGTCTTTGAAAAGTATGGGCAAAAACATGCTTAGTCCCCAAACGTTTTGAATGGGGTTAAAAGCCCCAGCCCCCTTACCCCGCTTTTCAAGTATATTACGAGTTTCCGTTCACTTGGTAGTAACAGAGATTCAATGCGCGCTTTTTCGCACCTTCTTACCAAATCCACGGCAACTATATACATAAATTTAACAGATAAATTATATAAATTTACCAGATTACAGCATATGGGCGTGTAAGTACAGTACACGTGTACCGGTTTTTTGTCGTAGAACGTCAAAATTTATCTTAGAAAATGCCCAATTCTGGAGTTGAATGGCTCACTCCCCCCCTACAAAATTTCCAACTGTACTATGCGAGGGACATTAAGACTACACATCGGTACGGGCAAGGAGCTTTTTTGATGGGCACTGTATGGAGACGGACACGGACCGTATGTAATGTGTAGGTAAACGTATTTGTGTATCTGTACAGCTATTCATATACCCCTTTAAACTGATAATTAAAAATTATCGAGGGATTCTGCCCTCATGTCCCCCCCCCATTCCGACGGTAAGCATGGTCCAGGCGAAAATCAAGGTCAACCGTTTCGGTTTACTTAAGTAATTTTTGCATAAAAGGCTTTGCAGCTCTTCTGTCATATTAAGATATAGCTTAAGGGCTAAGCATTTCGGCAAATCGTTAAGTTCTTTCTCAGAGCTATTACTCAAACACAAGAACACCGGTTATCAAACTTCTTTTCTCAGTCTGTTTTTTTACGACAGATTCTTGATAGCATGGTTATTGAAGTACGAGCAGGATCCGTAGGCTATTACAGGGTAGCTGGTTTTAACTATTACATTATGCAAACGTGTCAAGATGTTATGTACCTTTCAGGAAATGGTCAATACCCTGATTTATTTATTTTAGCCTGAAGCTTATGTCACGACGCTTTATTTACAACTTACTCAACATCCTAATTATTATAAAAAATAAATAAATCATTTTCTATCTAGTCTTGATGTAAAAAGTCCTACTTGTCATGTTTTAAGTTGATGTAAATGGCAAAGTATCATAATTTCATGAAATTTTAATATCATTCACACTAAAGCCGTTGATAAGAATTGTGTTTTCGTAAAACCAACTCGAGCTCTAGATCGATACAACGCATTGTAAGACGTAATTATGGGAATAAAAGAATTTCCCACAGCATATATACTTGATCGCACAAATTCACCTGCTTACACTGTTATAACTATTTCTGTTAATCTTCATAATATTTATGGCACCATTTTTTTCCAGTCGAATTATGTTTTTTACAGTTGACTGTCATCATGAAATAACATAAAAAATAGGCTTGTTTTTTTAGTTTTTATGTAATTTTCTTGAAAAAATCTACTGTAAATTGAATATCATAATTTTCCTGCTTTAATACCTTTAATTTTTTGTACATTTACAGCCGACTTCTTTTATATCCATAATTTCAGTTTATATTGATATTTATTGCTCAGATTATTACCTTATTTAATGCTGCAATCATCCAAATCAGATACTCGCACTAGCTGCAACTGATAATGTTTTTACGAGGTCGTATACTTTATCCAAAGTCAAGGTGCTTTTTACGTGCTGAAAAACGGACACGGCCAGACCGGCGAAAGGACTACATATGGCCAACAACCAAAAAACCAAAGACTAACAACACCCCCACAAACAAAACAAAACCACCAACACCGCCCCAGAAAAGCCTCAGACACCCAAAACGAAAGGACAACACCAGACCAAACTACCAGAAACTGCCTTCGGGACACAACCCCGAAGGGGAAACCAATGGACCACCTTATTTGCAAACTATTTACAGTATATGTACACCCAACCAAACAAAAATCAAACCAAAGTCCGGAAGAGATTTAAGCCCGGTGAGGCACCAGCACCAAGCATGTCCGCTCTCTTCGGCGACCTGAACTGAACTGAAGTCATGGTCGTTCTCTTTCAAAACACTCTAAGGATGCAATTTTGTAATTTTGTTTTAGACACTTAATTTTTAAGAATTTTGTAATTGGAAAGTAAACATTTCTTAAGCAATGTAATAATCCTTTACAAAATAAATACTACAAAGAATACAAATATATTGGTTGTGAACATTTTCAAGCAAGGTAAATAATAAGTTTATTAATTCCTGATTAAAAACCAAAAAGACCTTATGCAAAGCAGCAGCAATCATTTTGTGAGGAAAATGCTTACAAAAACAAGCTCCGCCTATTTAAATATAATGTTGCATTACATCATAAAGGTGTAAATTTACAGACTTTTTATAGTAAATTTGTGAAAAGTTTAATTAGCTCCAATCAAGTGCAAAAGCACCGGTGGTGATGATTTGGCATTAGTGCCTTGCCAGTGCTTTGAAATTATAGCACCTTATCAGCTTACACTTTGTTTTATATTTTTTTAAATGTGTAAGAAAAAACAGTTTTGTGATTTTTATAACTAAGAAACCCCCTGTGGGCTGGGGGTTGTAGAATATGCCCACGGTATTCCCCGCCTGTCGTAAGAGGCGACTAAAGGGGAGGACTTGCACTGCACTCGAACTGTATTTGAAACCAAACTTGAATCGTATTTATCTAGTTGACACTATATAACACATTCGTGTTGGTGTGTCGTTAAATCTCATCTAACTAACTAACCAAATTTATTACTAAGAACAGTTGTATCTCATAATAAATGTAAAGTTGCATAATTCTCAAGTAGGGATTGACATAAATTTGTCTACAATTCTGTTAAAAACTGAAACTTTAAAAAACGATATGTTTCCAGGATTGAAAATTTTCGGGTTTTCTTTTTGTTTTTTGAAAAATCGAACCTTTATGTCATAGGCGTTAGAAGTAAGGGGAGGTGGGGTGCCAACCCCCCCCCCCCGTCAAAAATATGGTGGAGAACAACTATGCTTCCCCTCCCCCTCAATCCAAGGACGGAAATCCCTTATTTGTTTTCTCTGTAAGAAATGTCAAACTTTGCAGTAATTTACCTTAATATCATTGTCCAGTATGTTGCACCAAATTGCATCAAAAGACCCTAAAATGTTCAAAATCCTCCTCTTAAACCCCTACCCTAGGACAGGGATTCGACAAAACTTTCAGCTCCCAGTCTTAAACAGCTTTCTACACGTATGCTTTATTTAGTTAAAAAACAAATAAATGCTTTTTAAATGACAGTATATTTATGTAAAAACCAAAAAAACACAAAGTACTGTAAAGATGTCTCTAAATTTACAGATATTTTCAACAGAGCAGTAAAATTCGGTTAAAAACAGAAAAAAGTGTTTTTTTTTTTTTTCAAATAAAGAGAAAATACACGTTAAACAACATTTTGTTATTGTAGCAAATTACAAATTGTCTGTAAAAATACTGCAAATTTCTGCTAACAGGAAAATACAGAAAACTTATGTTAAAAAAGTCTGTACACTGATATTTTTCAGTGTAGTGACATACCTCATTCAAAACCACCCTGGCTTAATTCAACCAGGGACGTGGTGACGCATTATCCAACCATTTTCTGTTTCAAAGAAAGAAGGAAATCCTGTTCAAGAAAAGTCCCCCTTTCGCGAGGGCAGTGCTTTCTTTCGGTCTTGAACGCTTGTACGAGGGTAAGTGAAAGACCAAAGCACGTCCCTCCAGGCAAGGTTACCCTGTGAGCATTTTCTTGATTAGGCCTAATTAAATTTACTCTTGTTGCATGGAAAATCCTGTTCAAAAATTGACATTTTGCTGGTCAAACTTAACTAGGATTTCTGGGATATTTTAACCAGAATGTGGGCGTGACCACGATCCAAGTTAATTTAACTAGGGGGTTTGTAAAGTGTAGCAGTGAAGGAGGGATCACACGGGAAGCTGCGCCGCGCCACTTGGCAAAAGTTAAACATAAGGAATTACTTAAAGGTGGCCACACCGGCTCTGCGCTATGCCTCGAAGTTGTGATCGCACCTCTTGTGTCCATTGTGTTCAACTTTATTTTAAGGACGGCACATCGGACCATACGTAGTTTCATCTCTCTTAAAAACCACGTACTGACGTAGTAAGCATAAGCATAAGCATATGTGAGGGGGTCTGTGGGTTTTAACCAACGCTTAGGAGCAAAATAGGGGAAAAAGTATAGTGGGTTTCAGGGCTTTGTGCAGTGATACCCAGCCCTATCGGCCACGTGGTGATACTCCAGAGTCTCTTGAAATACTCTGGTGACATCAACATCGACATTTTCTCAGGAAATATTGGATCCAATAAGAGCTAGAAAGCCCAAAGGCTTATTGGTTCCTCATAAAAAGGTGCTTTGTTTCACTGAGGTTCATCCCTCAAATTTATAGTCCTTGCCTATATCGTCTTTTACTATGTTTTCACAGTTTCATCTCTGGTGACCTCACATGACCTTTGAACCCCAACAAACATTGAGTGACAAAAATGAAAGGGAGGGATTTGAGCCCGGACCGTCTGCGTGAGAAACCGAGCGCTAATCCACTAAGAATCCATCAAAGAACTCGTTAAGCGTGTGAAATTTCTAACCATGCTGTAGTCACAGCATCATTTACACGTGTTCATAATTAGGTAATTTAAATAGGAATTATTATTGTAATAGTTATGCTTGTGAAAAATAAAGGTTCTCTATAACTGTTTCTTTGGAATGACAGAAAAATTCATCTCTATTTTTTCGTCGATCACGAAACGCCGAACACAATTCGGAGGTACCGCCCAATGTCTATGTAGTTTTACGAGGTTTACATAGTTTTACCTCTGATGACCTCATATGACCTTCGACTTCTAACAAACCCATAGGGTTCCCCCCTCTTAAAGTAACACATCTCTATACCAAGTATGAAACGTATCTATCATCCCTGTCTTGAAATATCGTGTGTTTCAAGGTTTTCGGTTTTGACCTCTGATGATCTCAGACGGCCTCTGACCTCCTCTGAAAACAATAGGGTTCGTCCTCTCAATATGATAAAGTTATGTACCAAGTTAGAAAATTGTCCACCATTGCTATCTTGAGATATCGTGTTTACAAAAATTTCGTATCTTCACCTCTGGTGACCTCAGATAACCTTTAACCTCTACTCAGCCATCTTCTGACTGTAATGCATCAAGTCGCTTAGTATGAAAAGCACCCATGTTTCCTTCCTAGAGATATCGTGTTTACAAGGTTTTCGGTTTTTGACCTCTGTTGACCTCACGTGACCTTTGATCTCTACCAAAAACAATGTAGGATCTTTCTCTTAATGTGATAATTCTATATTCGAAGTATGAGAAGTATCCATAATTGCTATTTTGAGATATCGTGTTTACAAGCCAAACGTCACAAACACACGTACATTCGCCAACGTGATTGCACAGATTCCTTTTGCCTTCTGCAAGGAATCAAAAAGTGATGAAAGACCCTTGGTTTCTGCGGACTTGTATAACACCATTACTTAATCTGCGTTGTCTGGTTTCATTGTCGTAAGATAATATTCCACACAATAATCACCGGAATCTAGTTACGGCCCCATCAGATTTCTTGGTATTGTTGTTGCGTAAACAGGCACACTGGAGATTTACTTAATGAAAACATCGCTTATTATCATTTCAAAGAGCTAGATCGTTCCACTCTTGTTGTGATGTCTTCGTCAGTGACTCTTGTTTATATCTAAATGAATTCACTTGTTTCAGATCCCTAAGGAAAGAGGTACAAACTTGAATCATCAATCGTATCGGAGAACATTCCACTGTGCATTGCCGTACAATTGCTTTACTTAAAGCTTTTTAAAAGGTGTATTGTTTTTAATTTCATAAGTAATACGTTCCCACCATTAACCTTTTGGGATTATCGGTGCCTTAAGCTCCAAGAAAACAATTGTCGGTGCTTCACTTTCGTTAACGTCATCACCGAAGTTTTCAGACTACAGGTCAGTACTTGTTTGTGTTATCGTCGTCTGTATGACTGCATCGCGAGTCTCGTGTTCATCCCTGGAAGTAAGTCTTTTGAAAGTAGTTTCCGTTTTCCACAACAGTGGGGGCTAGCCCGCAAAATTTTCTTACAAAGCTTAAAAACGATGTCAGTCATGCACATGCTATCATGTGTGGTATTTATTTAAGTTTGGAGTAGACCATGTAAAGCCATTGTACTTGGTGACTTATCCCCAAAGGTTTGGTCCGCTCTCTAGTCTCCCGTCTCATTGGTCCCCCGTCTCATTGGTCCCCCATTTAGCTCGATTCATCCTCATTAATCCCCAAATCTCATTAGTTCCCCTCCTTTCATTATTCCGTCTCATTAGTCCCCCGTCTCATTAGGGTTAGTGGTTAGGGTTAGGTCAGCGTTAGGGTTAGAGGGTTAGGGTTATGAGACGGTGGACTATATTATCCCGGTCCAAACATGTTCCCTAATCCTGATTTCTCACCCCGGCTATCTCGAAGAGGTTCAGTCTCCGTGACTGCCATGTGAGAAGGATCTCTGGTGAAGAACAGACGGGGAGGGATAAACAGATGGTAGGGAAGCGCAATTGAAATTTTATTAAAACGGTAGTAATAGTTTTTGACTAGTTTTCGAGCAGACTGTGCAGTATAACCAACTGACCAACAGCAGAGCCACACATGGCACAACTTGACTTAAAGGGTGCCCAGAGATTGAGCGATTCGTCAATATTACTGGAACTTTCGTGTGTTTTTCCGTGATCATCACTCCTTTGGGTTATTGGAAGACTTTCTCTTGGTGAAAATTAACTTTCGTGATCTATTTGTAAAATGTACAAAATACAGCAAACGTTGCCGCAGATCCAGATAAAAATGAAAAGTGATAATGATGTCATTTTTGTCAGCCCACCTTAAAAATTAGCTTTATGGTGACTTTTGTTTTACTCAATTTGCGTCATACAACTTATCGCTTTCCATCCGTTGCTAGACAAATCTGCGTTCAGATAGTCTAGATTGGTTGAAACAAAGCCACATACTTGACGACTAATTAAGTTTCTCAACTTGTGTCCCAGTAAGAAATCTCTGCAATTTTTCGTAAGGGCATTCTTGATTTTGACTCGTCTTATTTCAAAAAATCTTATGTAAATATATATAAGCTGTGCGGCAAATTACTAGGAAACTCATCAATTACCGGTACCCGAGAAGCGTTCACACTCTGCGTGCTCGTTTAACACTTCCCACGACTGCCCGTCATGCATAGCTCCAACAAAGCTAGTGTGGCCAACAAAGTAGGCTAGGTGACATCTTCCAAGCTGGCAGTTGCGCTATAGTTACGCTCAAGATATGCTATTCTTTACTTTAGCTTAATGACATCACCTAAATTTCTATATGTTTTGAATTCTAAACAGGGATGGGACCAGATTTTGCCCGATGAGAGGGCAAAACTTCCCAAGGAAGGGAGCGACAGAAATCGGAAGTCCCGACAGAAGATACAGGTTGCCGAAAATCTTTCGGGATGCTTTGGGCGTCGAACTTAATTTTGGGTTTTTAGTGAAGACAATTTGAAAATTTTGGATTTCTTTTCAACATAATCTGGAAAATTTGTGGTTTTTAATTGGAGAATACTTGGAGATTTGGGGTCTATATACTGAAGAAAATGCTTAGTTTTAATAGAAGAAAAATTTGGATTTTTTAGCGAGAATTTAAAAATTTGGGGTTTTTAGTGGAGACTTTGCCTGCTTCCGAACGTTTTCGGTCTGGATTACATACTTATTCGTACTCATTGAGGCTCCACGACAAAACTGCAAAAATTGCCGCCGGGACAGCTCTTCTTGACAGGGGGACATGCCTGGGCTCCCGTCCCACGTCCGAATTACATTACAATTTTTAACCCTGTTTCTCACAATCGGTTTATTAGCTCGTGTATACATACATCAATATAAATTGCCTTTGATATCACTGAGAATAATCAAACAGTCCTGCTTCTCTAAAAAATCAAAACTGATTATCTTCAAATAAATGTCTGTCAAAATAAAGTAAATCAGCCTGTCAGCAATTTTCTCGTTTTAACAGGCCAATTAAAATCGTTATCATTATGCTCTGTCTAAACTATAATTGTATGATGGCTACATTTTCAGCACCTCTATGGAACGCCGTGAATCGTTTGACACTACGTGTTTTCTAAGTGACACCATTTCATATAGTGACACCTTTCCCCGGTTATATCGTTATCGGCTGATGTTCGATACACCTTTGACTTGGAGAAACGTTTAAAGGGGCTGTGGCCACATCCCACGTATCTAGGAAGAGCCCTATAGTTCAATATACAATTGGTGACTGCATTTTGATTGACATTCATTCAGACAATACCTCCACTCTTGATTTTCAATGATGACTTACACAGGCAGTTGTTGTGTTCCTAATTACACTCACACACAGATGTGTGTCGATTTGACCTTGGACAAGTTGAAATCAGTGCAGCCTACTGTCTTGGAGATGCGTAATAGACAAGTGACTTTGTTTAAATCGGAGGAGAAGCTATAGAAGTAAATACAATGTGGAGATTTTAGTATAACTGTCGGGGGTGACATTATAGAGTCTCTAAAGTGTCAGTTATTCCTTGACTTCTCGTCATCTGATTACTCATGATAAGATCAGCTGACAGCTTGAAAGATGAAAATGTCCCATGTGTCTGTTTTACATTGTATGGGTTGTTACTTCGTGTGGGCAGAGGAACTTAACGGACATGAGGTGAGTCAAATGGATTTTGCTCTGGGATGATGATAATGCATAAAACGACTCAGGCTCGCGCTTTCACTATATCCTCATTTTGTTTTGTAATGTATCATATTCATGTCTCAAGACATGCATGATATCGTGTCTCGAGGTTAGGTCAGGGTAAGAGACATGATAAGGTTTGGGTTAAAACTCTCGAGACTCATTATCATGCATGATATCATGTTGAGGATTGGTGGCGCTTTTCGAAACAAATATTCCATCTACATCTGACCACGGATATAGGAAAGCTGAATCAGAAAACATTTCCTTTACTCAACCATAAGTAATAACAAAACACCAGAATTAAATTTGCAAGTCTTCCATAGATTTTGCTCCCAACCTTTATCAAGCTGAATCGGCCGCCTTGTTAAAAATATGTAAAACATAAACAAATGAAACGAAGTAAACTTAACTATGAAGTGGGAAAAGTTGGAATGATCTGTAAAGTCATGTCTTTGTAATTATAGGCGTAGGAAGCTATTCGAAACTGGAGGGGGAGGGGGTTGGTGGGGTGAACGTTGTTTCGGACCACCCTTCTAGGGGAGGGATGTCCCTCCCCTTTGGGAATTTTTTGAATATTTAAAGGCCCTTAGATGCAATTTGGTGCAATATATCGGGTAAATTTAGAAAAGGAAAATAACTACAATTATTCTCCATTTTTACAGAGGAAACAAATAAGGGGTTTAACATTTGGATTTTTTGTATTTGGATTTTGACAGGAGACTAAACCCCGGCAGCCCCCGATTCCTACGCCTTTGTTTGTAATCAAAACAAATTAACATTAAATAACATAAAGACAATTTGATAATTGCAAATATTAATTTATTCTCAATATTTTGTTGCAGAGATTCTGTCACTGTGACGGTTAGGTAATTTCACACCCATACATTACCCTAATTGTTATCTAATCAGTCACTATGCCTGATCCCACCACTAAGTGAGGTTCAAAACGTAATTAAGGATTGTATCAAACACCACCAGAAAAAAAAAAAACTTATACTGCAAAAATAAGTTTTGTTTTACGACAGCTCAAGGAATATCCCACAATTTGGAAGAAGAATACTTGGCTCGTTTCCAGACAAACCGGGAATGTAACATAAGTTTAAATAAGTTCATTTGTTTAATAGCCTATACTTACAACTTTTTTTTTTAATTTCTCAATTTGTCTTAAGTTAAGCATTATGACGTTTACAAGAGCGGGGTCTTTTACCATCATAACCAAGCGGATTGGTTGCCTTATCCCACTTTTCCACCTACATGAAATGAAAGAATATATTATTCTTATTTTTTTAACTAGGTCTCATTGTTCATCTCACCCTGTGAAATGTAACCTTGCCCCCCCCCCTTTTTGACCTGCCCCCTAAGATCCAGTGCCTGGTCACACCACTGTAACTTTTCCATGTTTAGTTAGAAACTAGCCCCGTACACGAGCTGGTGTAGTATGACACCCTGAATGTGCTGCAAGTCTAGCACTGGTCATATCAAACCGGCGTCTTACACGTACCGTACTTCTCGTTTCGCAATTCCGCTACCAATGACCTATCATGTACAAGAGTTTAAAAATCATCCCAAACAGTCGTAACGATCAAAGACGTATGAGGAGATTGCGGCGGTAGCCTACAGAAAACAAAATTAGCTTTCATAGTACTGACACTTTTGTCTCAGCCATACTGATGTCATGATTGTTTGACATCACCTTCCGCCTCTCTTAAATTGTTAAATGTGTTCCCATAGACATATGGTAACGGCTAACACGTGACAACCGCCCACAACTAAACAAACTGGAACGACAGGTGCCTAAGTCGTTTGAGTTAAACAGCCTGCTGTCGAAAAAGTTCAAATTCAGGTTAATTTGCAACTTTACTTAATCCCCAAAGAGTAGTTTTACAAGTATGCTTAAACGCTGACAATTTCATGCCTCCTTTGCGAACTATACACTCTAAAAACATCTAGTCAATTGGGGCACGAACCGGAATCTTGTCAAATATTTGACAAGATTTGTTTCAAAATTGACTAGAAAGGGTTCAAAAATGCACTCTAAAAATACTTTGATCAAATTGACCAATGACTGGGTCAACTATGCACCGAACCAAATATGGTCAAATATTTTGACTAAACTATGGTCAAAATTGACCACTTATTAGGTAGTTTTGACCACTTATTGGTCAAAGTTGACTATAGTTTAGTCAAACTATTTGACCATATTTGGTTCGGTGCATAGTTGACCCAGTCATTGGTCAATTTGACCAAAGTGTTTTAGAGTGTGAGACTATTCGTTTCATTTATGAGCCGAATCTAGTCAAAGATTTGACAAGGTTCCGGTTCTTGCATGCCCCCATTGATTAGGTTCTATTCAAATTTGACATTTGTAGAGTGTATTTTATCACCAAGTAGAGTTGTGTTCCTTTCATCATCTAATTCTAAAACATTTCAAAGCTTCTGTATAGTTACAATGAGGTTCGCCAAATGACTCTATGTATGATGAGAAACATACACAGAATTTACGTAACACAGATTTTGATACACGTAACTTCCCATATGGGATAACAGTAACTTAAATTATTCTGAAATGAAGATAATGAGATATTCACAAGTGGGAATGTTTTATCACCAAGGTAACGGTTTCTCTGTGATAACTTTTTAGCACTCAGGTGAGAAGCTTTTGTAATGTAAGACCCATTCAAGGGACGACAGAATGTGTGGCGAAACCGAAGAGAACCGGTAGGTAGCAGGCACGTAGCCACGGGGCACGTGCACCCCAAAATTTTTCAATAAAAGGTCTTGCACTGAAGGAGGAAAAATTAATTACGAGATCCAGCATTTTTGGAATACAAATATAAGAAGAAAAAATGGAAAATCTCGTACCATTTTGCATGTAGAGTCCTTAAAATAGGCAAAATTGTCAAAGGGGAAGAGGGCACCCCCTCACCCAGGCCAGCGAAACTCCAACATCGATGTGCCCCCACCCGCCCCCCCCCCCCGAAATCGTTATTCAGCTGGCTACGGGCCTGGTAGACAGGCAATGATTGGGACTTTACTTGAACGCTGAGAATAGGCAAGTAGTTCATATATGGCTGAAACACCAGTACAAACTCACAAACTGATAAAGAAGGATTGACTGAGGTGCGTCGGCAGTGTAAATTAAAGCCGAGGTAGTAAAATGGGAGCGGGACGTTTAGGTAAATATGCATTCCTTTTTACTTTGTTTTAGAACGAACTTTTCCGGATTTTACTTGTGCAATTACGGTACTAAAATATAAACTGACAGTTTATTAACAATCACTCCTATACATCAGCACCTGAAAGAATTTTTCTGGAGAAACATCGCTGAAGTTTAAACAGTTTGGGGGATGCCCTTAACCCTCCTCCTTGAGGCCACGCCAATTGACAGGCTACAATGAGGCAATCCAAAATATCACGTTAGCATCGCATAGACTGAGTAACATGGTGGGCGGCTACAAGTCCCAAAATGTCAACTCTGTCCTGCTATGCACGAAGTCCTACTTTGTAAAACAGTGTGTGAATACGCCTACATGATAGTGATATGAACATGTGTGGGTTGGTGTGCATTTATAGGGAATTATTTAAAAGCAGCCCCACATTTTAGAGAAAATATTAAAATGATAAAATATGCACTTCTCTCTCTTCAGTCAACTATGTTCTGTAACTAAGGTAACCAATTCCTCGTGGTGAATAAATGGATTACAATCATGTGGGAGTTCGATCCGAAGGAAAATCGCGATTACCACACATGCGTTTTAAAAATTCAGTTACAAATTTAAATGTTGTTCTCCTACTGAAAGAAGCAGCCTCAACACCCCTGACAGCCCAAAGGACCTTTAAGTAGCCTTTTGATAAATGTTTCGCACATCAGAGTGATACCACCTCACTGGTAGGATGACGACATGTTTCGCATCGAATCTGGAAATAAATTGGGTTAAAATCATGGGCGTGAATCCGTATTAAATAGTGTGTGGGTTGACACTTACTTTCCATTCAGATTGAGGACCTAAACAATGAATGTCAGGTCCTTAGAAGGAAATACAATAGATTTCTCATGTCCTCAGAAGTTAAACAATAGAGAGTCTATTGTTAAAGTTAGGGTTAAGGAAGCAAACACAATAGAGAAAACAATGAGGTCCACTGTGCGTATGTGTCAGTGTAAAGGACACAGATTACATACTAAGACGAAGCTGAAATGCTAATTGCCCCACCCCAGATATTATGGGTACAGGGTCCTGTGATACCAAAGGCCCTTAGTGGGGTGAAGGAGCATTTCCCTGGGGAGATTCCGCGACTACCTGTAACTTTTAGGTATTCATACATTGTGTAGGCCTACACTTGAATGAAGTATTTTACCATCTTAAAATGACATCGAATACGAACACACTAAAAAGGGCCACAAAACCGCCACAATTTGACCATTTCTTTGTTATTATTTATAACATTCCTTAAATTAATGTCAGTATATTTGATGATTCCGAGGCTTAGGCCTGGAGAAGATGAATAATGGTAAGGGTTGTTTATACCTTGGAACAAAAGTTCCACTCAAAATGTCCGTCCAAGAAGTAATTAGGCAACTTAACGAGTAAGCACGCGAAACGGCTTAAAATCTATTTTCCAACTTTTACTTAATTTACAAGTTAGCCATGGCTTTAACATTTTCTTTTTTTTCTGCTTGTCACCCTCTTGACCCCAACTTTCACATTCTGGTGGCGCCACTGCTTCTATCTTGTTTTCTTCGGTGGAAATTGGAAGTATCGCAAAATTGCTTCTATTAAGTGCTTGTACAATAAATACGTAGATGAAATTAAATACAAAGAGAAATATATAAAACAGGAATGTTACATTTTTGAAGTAACTATTTCTTGTTCATTAAACTATAAATATCTTACTTTATGCTAAGGCCGACCAGTCTTCACAACGTATTATCTGCTAGTACTATGCATCACTTCAAACATGCATTTACTGGGCTATATGTACAGTATAGTTCCTACAACAGATGCGAAATGGCTTAAATATATAGCTACTCTGTGTTTTACCCTCCAAGGAACGCAAGAAGGGTCTAAATATCAATGTAGCTCGAGTACTTTGGAATATTGTTGTGGGCAAATACCTTTTTAATAATGGTTCATTCAGACATAAACCAAAGAATGAACTGGACTCTGCATTAGGCCTAATTTACTTATTAATTAGACTTTGTACAAGCAAGGTTTGCTATGTGAAGGCATGGTTTAATAATTGTAAAAAAGATATTTTTCCAGACAAAGGGCAATATTTCCATGTTTTAGCATAATTTGGCAATGTCTGAAGAGCTACATCCACTAGCACAACATCTTCGCGCGATACCTCCACTTCGTCTGAATCTCTGAGGTATAGTAAAGTATCTGTCGGATTCGATGTCTGCCGCAAACGTCCGTGATTCTGAAAGTCCCGTTAAAGCCTGAGCCAAAAATTCATCCCACTCTGAAAGAGAATTAAATCGATATTTGAAATATATTCCATGTATTTATCGGAGGGGTGGGTGTCAACAGAACATGGCTGAGGGGTCTGCCAAGATAGTCATAAAAGTAATCAAGTGGGGGAGAGGGAACTCCCATTGTCTTCTAAAATGTATCTAGAGGATTTCTGCTTTCCCGGGGTCGGCCCCAGCCCCATGTGTGGGAACTGCTATCTTACCTGTGTCTAGTTCCTGACTGAAATCTTCTTCCTCTAGGTCGACCATAGGATAACCTCTTTTGCCATGTGAACAAATACGATAAATTGCCCTTGATAGTTCACGTCCACACAGTCTTGTCGACGCTGCTTCCTCCAACACCAACAAGACACAAACGGCTGCAAAGAAGACTACCCTGATTGTTTTGGACGCCATTTTGCTCCTTTCCTTTCGCCTTAGTATGTATTCTGTGTTTTAAATAAATTGCAGATCAAAGATAAAAGAAGCTTAGAAGCTGTCACAATGTGAAACTATTCCATTACAGCCTGGCTTATCATATAGTAACTCCTTCATATCTACTTAGAGGACACTAAATTCGTCAATTTCCAACCTGCACGTTAGGCGACACCTGTCTGCTTTACTAACAGTGAGCATTTCTTGAAAATGTACTAAATGGTGGTTGTTTGTGTTTTCACTTTTATGCATGTCGGTGTGTACCGTATATGGTCTTGTGACGTACTTAATACCTTTGCTATGCGCCAGTACACAAATTTGGTGTAGACCCGACTGCATCCGCGTTAACCTTCACCCTCTTATAAAAAATCGAGAAAGACGTTATCCTTGGTACAAATTATCTCACACCTATGCAGAAATTCATCCAGTGGGCCGCATTTGTCGCTTACTACCATTACGTACATTACGTAAAAATAGATTTTTCTCTCACAATTTTCCGTTTCTCTCTAACTGCCCAATAGTTGTCCGAGAAAATTAGAGAAACAGATCTCTATAGACAATTGGTCTGAGTTATTAATTGCTTCGTAGGTGTTTCTCTACGACCTTCTTCTCTGTCTGCAATTAATTTATTTTCCGTCACTGAGACAAGACTCCTTCGAACGAAGACTTGCACGACATAAAAAGTATGATACTTTTTAAATATCATCTCCAAAAATAATCAAAATTTTATTAAAAAGCCAGGGAGGTCAGACCGACTATTTGACAATTATTTCTAGCGAGGCAAATTGACTGCATAATTGATTGTCTCTTGAGAAAGTTACTACCTGGAACGACCTTTTTAAGTTTAAGGAAGAGAAACCGAAGGCGATTCTGTGCTCGTTTACAATAAGAAATTACTTTCGAACAGGTCTGGTGGTCCTTTTCGCGACAAGAGCTTATTGCCGTGTTCTTTGTTTCAAAGCCGATTATATGGAATCACATCAATTTTGTCACATCGAGACTTACTTTGCAAGAAAAGGGCCTATGCAAGAAAAGGGCCTATTGCAGACCTGCTTCTGAAATTATTACCACTAGCCCTTGTGACGTCATAAACGAAACTGTATAGGGCAGCGCCTGTACAGTGCCGTTTTTGCAAATTGTGTCGGCTGCTATTTGTAAATATTCTTGCTTCTTCATCTGTCTTCCAGTCTACCTGACGGTGAGGCACAGGAATTAAAATCAACAGACTTTCTTGCTCTAGTACCGACTGTAGAAAAAATGAGCTGGTACAGTATGCCTCAGTCAAGCCCGTAGACGGGAAGAGGAGGGCAGGGTGGCGGTGCCCCTTGAAATTTTCTCACCCCGAGAAAATCTAATCTTACCACAATACCTTATTGCATTTTAATATCTAGTCTCAGAAAAATTATTTCGCCCCTGGGGGCTATTTCGCACCTTTCGGTACCTTGTATGGCTACGAGGTCTGGCCTCAGTTGTTTGTTAACCTTTCATGCCCCGTCCCGGTTGTCGTAACGCAAAACAGAAGTGCTATAACCGGCAATGCTTATCTAGGGAGATGTTAAACCCCTATCACAACTGCGGAGTTCCATGATGCAATTTAGGCGTAAGTCTATAGTCTTTTTTGTGAGAATACCTTCTTATTTTCCGTCGCAAAGTTAAAACAATTGAATTAAACGAGCACAGCTTCTTTCCCAGTTGCTCAAGCTACCAAGAAATTCTACGAAGTTATGAAAAGGGGCATATTCATTTATCTGTTCATTGCATAATCTTCAATTTTAAATTAAGTGAGTCACTTTCACCATTTTGTAGACCCTACAGTATTTCTGTCATCTGTACAAGCTATGAAGACTGCATTAATCAGATCAATGAGTTTCAAAATTCAGTTTCGATGAAATGTGTTATTGATACTTTAGACTTTTGGTGGACGTGCGTTTCATACTGACCACAACTATACGAAAAATAAGGCTTCTTGACAAAACCCCAGAACTGAATAACAGGACGTTAAACTGTATTTCCAAATGGGTTTCGATATTTGTGAACGAATTTCCCCCTGAATCTCCGCAAGGGTTCCCCAGTCTAGAAGGTCCGGAGAACGACTCCCTGAAATTTGTAAAAATAGAATGAACATTACAATTCTTAATCTGGAGGGGCATTTTATGTCTCAAAATGACAAAGTTAACCCAATTTTAAAATGACAAATTTCCATTGCTTTGCATTCCAATACACTTACTAGGCCAATAAAGCTTTACGGGTTAGGAAAGTGGTTTTCCGAACCCATGGATTCCTATACTCCCCTTGCGACACCCCATACTTATCAGCCTTCCACACTAACAAAATGTTATACTGTCAATACAAAATAGTTTGTACTGTAAGAAAAAGGAATGACATCTTTTCTGTTTCGTTTAGATAAAAAAGATTGGCAAATTTTCCATTCTTTATGGTGGTCTGGATATGTTAGTTGCGTACGTGACGCAAAACAAGCTATTAATACATAAACCTAAAATACAACCAATGCGTCTTGCTGAGAAGATGTAACAATGAGAAACGCTTCAAATAAGTGAGCCCCATAATTACCGCCAAAGCTATAGATTTTGATTTGATTTGTTTTGGTGTGATATGATTTGATGTAATATGATTTGATTTGATGTGATGTATGATATCATATGATTTGATATGATATGATCTGATTTGATATGATTATTTGATTTTATACTCCTTTTAGTGGCATTCTTGCTCGAAACTTGATTTAGTGTGGTAAGAAAAGACCGGGAAAAATGTGACAAAATCTGTAAAAGGTGCTTACCCACTTGACAGTCCGTGTGGTTGACTAATTGATAGACCAATTGCACCGCTAGTTTAGAGAGTGGGAGCGACCAGCGCCCACTCAGTGGGTGAGATTGCGTTCGAATATATTTGATGAAGATCACTTACAAAACCTAGATTTCCGAATGCTCGTCACCAAGATAATGACAGAATACAAAGTTTTTACTTGATGGTGGATTCCTTTCTTACATGGTCAACTGTTAATTTCCTAGGTTTACCTATGGATAAACAATTCAGGCCACGACGTGGGTACGACGACACAGTTGATTGACCGACATACATATTCCACAGAAATACATCCCAGAGCTCATTGCATCTGCAACCGAGCCTATAATGATGGAACTTACAGACGTATGTGTTATAGACCGAGTTTCATGCACGACGTCGTGTACATAGTGTCGCTGTTGTACGCATAGGCCTATTCAACGAACATACCAAAACGGCCCGCGTGGACTACTGTACCGTTTGCCGGAACATAGCGTACGGAGTGGGGGCTGGGGCTGAAGTCTCCCGGTCCAAAATAAGTTAGGCGAAAGAATGCTTCCCCCTGGGTGAAACCCCTTATTTGCTCTCTCTGTAAAAATGTCAAAAGTTTGCAGTAGCTTTCCTTAGAATATGCCCGGTATGTTGCACCAAATTGCATCTAAGGACAATCAACTATTCAAAACATTTTCCGAAAGGGAGCAAACCTCTTTCTTAAGAACCCCCACCCAGGCCGGAGGTCCGAACCAACGTTCAGTCCCTCAGTCAAGAACAGCTTCCTATGCCTATGTCTTGGAAAGCTTAGACTTACTCTAGTGGTTCAGTATACAAGATACACAATAAACAAGGACAATCGACTTTTATGGATACAAAACTTAGAGATAAGCCCGCGGTATCAACCAACAATTAGTATGAAGAACTGTTCTAATTTTGATCATGGTGAATATTGCAGGAAAAAAATCGATCTTAAAGATATTACGACTGTATGGCTATTTGGAGTGGACTAGGGTAGCTTAAGCTCAGCCATTGGCCTTTTTGGCATGTCTTTAACTTGTTCCAGTGCACGGTGGTAACGGTTTATGTAACGTGATCTTTGGTCTAATGTTATTAGACGACAGTAGACCTCATTACCTCACCTGTAGACATAGTCACTTGCCCTTTAAAGGCGTCACACATTTCCGCATTCTAATATTCACGACAAGTTTCAAAAGAGTTCTACATTTTTTCTCATTTTAATTTGTCTCATTATACTCCCACGTTCTTAGCGGAGAGGGTGTTAGTGAATTATGTTAAATGTTGGCTGGTTTAGAAGAAAATCCCTGTTGTGAAAATCTCGCTTTAATAAGTGGGATATCACATTTAAGTTACAGACACATTTCTAGGAGGTGAAGAATATCCCGAGGCATTTTGCATTATCATACCTGACGTGAAATTTTAAGAATACTATAATGTAACTAAACTATGCCGCTAGCGAAAGTTCAAAGAACTTTAAATGTTAAAAAGCTAGGTAAGCGATTAAAGATACACCGCCATCTTCCCACTGAATTGTAGCAAAAACATTTTGTGGTGGTTAAGCTGTACGGACTTCCCTAAAAAGTTGCTTATCGGAGTCCGTGCCGTTCGCTAGTCTTGGTGGGGTATACAAATTATCACAAAATCGCCCACAAATGCATCGAAGTCTTAACTGCTATTATACCTTATGCATTGACGTCAAGCTACGTCATTTTGGCAATGAATCACACTGCACGCACGGCGTAGATTTCGCACGCGCGCATAGTAGACTCACGCGCTTATCCGACCGGTACACAAATCAGCTGTCTCCATTTTTTTCAGTTTCAGTTTATTTCAGTTTATTTGTTGTCTATTGTTTATCTGTTTGCTTTTTTATCTGTTGGTGTCAGTTGCAATGATACGGGCTTGTCTCCTATGGAGGGCGCACTTTCTCCTCTGTGACGTCATATGTATAAGGTCTATTGTGGAAAATGTTTGTGTCTATGATATCTTTCTTCAAAATCACTGCTTAACTTGAACTGTACACCCAAAGCAAACCTAGGAAAGTAAACCGCTGACAATTTTTAGAGCAGACAAAACGTCATGTAGTTTAAGGACCACGTATGGAAAAAAGTTTTCACAGGACCACCCCCCCCCCCCGTAGTAATCTCTTTTTCAACTCCAGGTATTTCTATTAAGGTCGTTAATTTGTGTCTCCAAATACCATCAGGTTCCTCAAGTTCCTTAAGCATAGGTGGACTGGCGAGGGGGAAGATTCAAGAGCTGCAGAAAAGTGCCCCACTTCTGCAAAATACTCTCTTTTCGGGAAAAAGTATATGATAACGAAATTATTAACATTTCGGGCAAAACTGATTTGTCTCTTCTTCAGTTGAAAGAAGTTCCCATTCGCTTATGTCACAAAATGTAATGAAAATAGAATGTAATGGAAATTAGGCGCATTTCATCCGAGTCAATTTGTTATGCTTTAAAATTGCGTAACTAGTTTGTCCTTATAAACTTTAATACTATTGAAAAGTTTGAATGTCTTTCTCCGTTGACCATGGCCTTACGGGACTGTTTTTCTCAGGGAGGGCCGTAATTTTTACCCGACTCCAAACCTCACCCTCGGGGCAATTTTCCGCCCAACTGAGACAAAATATTTGCCCGATTTAGTCAGGTTTCTGACATTTGGAGGATCGGTTGCCCCCAACCCCCCGGCCCGTACGGTCATGCCGTTGATCCAGTGCAGCGTGACCTGACAACTCCCGTGTTCATTCCACACTCTCGGTGAGTTTCCTCCTGGACTTTCCACCCACAGTAAGTACTCCTAAGATAACTTCCACCTCCAGAAAATTTGAAGTTGTCCTGGGTGGGGGTTGTCCGGGTGGAAATTGTCGGTTGAGGTGGGGGGAGGGGGATTTTTTGGGAACCCTAGTAAAGAACTTTGCCATATACAAGGTATAACTTAAAAAGGTCAAACATTCCATACAACAGTGGAAGCATTGTATAGAAATATGGTGCTGTATATAAGCCTTGTAGTGGTCAATGCGCTTCGATGATACAACATATTTCCCATAACGCAAAGCAATTCTGACAAAATAACATTCGTTTTAAGACATCTTCCAAATGTAGAATGCTATTGAAACGAGGTTTTTATTTCATGATACAGAAAATTGCTCTGCATGTTTACAAACATAAATTATATCACCATAAAATGCCTTTATTCTTTCCAAAGTCCTTCATTTTTTCAATAACTTGGGCAATAATAACCAAAACTGACAACATGGAACTTGCATGGGAAGGGACTGAATAGGTGGGGTGTCAATGGACCACGCATGCTCCCGACCTCTCCTACCACATTGCCTTTCTCACAAACTGTCTTCACAGTATCTCTGAAAACGAGATAGGCCTAATTTAAAAAAGGAAATAAAAAGTTGTCCCAATCTTATTTTGAACATCAGATAAATGTCACAAACCTCGTCGTATTTATTAGGCGTACAGAAATCCTTTATGACGTCTGGACGTGTCGGATTATAAATAGTGAATTTTGAGTTTAAAGCAGAGTGTTAAATTGGACGAACTTAGAAAGTTAGCTAATACAGTTGTGACATGATTGAGAAGGGTCATACATGAATTATGATACCGGGGGATACTTCATATAAGGTAAGACAGTCGCTCTTTTAAAAGAGATGGAGTCATTTAGGAGAAAAGGGAATTATTTGGCATTTCGATGTACGTTGTACCCCAAACTGCTACGCATTTGACAGTTTGAGAAATTTGTAATTAAATTACTTGCACCCTCTTAATCATTTCCTTGCCTTATTGTTCCCTTTAGAGACAACACAGTGTTACTGTAGTAACTAGACATCTTTTTCAGCTTGTCAAGATACAAATTTAAAATAGCTGCGGAAAATTGGATAAGTTGTTCTTGACACCCTTGACCCTTCACTTAAAACACGTATCATTTTGCCGTTTGCCTACAGGGAGTTTCTCACTCAAGACCAGACCAAACTGGTTCCGCATGAGATGCAGGGGCGTTTATATACATGAACTCGCAGGGGGTGTGTGAACTATTTTGGGACCAACTACAACTTTCCCTATTTTTCCACGGGAAAATACGACAATCAGTTCAGGTAAAAGATCAATTAACTTTTTAACTTACTGGATTTGAGACCGACTTTTTGGCGCTCAGAGACCGAGTTTTTATTCCACGGGATGGTGTCACACCCCCACACCTCTGTATTTACGCCCCTGATGAGAGGGTTTGGAAAAGAATTTCTTAAAATTTTGAAATTACAAGGACTATCAATCAAAGATACACATTCCAAAACTGTTTTCCATTGAAAATATAAAACAGTTCATGTTGTGTATATGGTCTTGTCCATCTTTTCTGCCATTATAAGCATCTGAGTTAGGCCGGGGGTATAGGGCAGGATTCATGTGCGGAAACTTGCAGCTAACAAATGTTCAAACTTTCAGAAAATTGCCGAAGTACTAGTTGTGTGAGAGATACCGTATAAAAGTACCCCCTCTTGTATATGGATAGTGTGTCAAATGCTATGACACGACTGGCTTTTAAAGACAATAGCCTACTCACATAGGCTTTGCTCAGATTACAGTCGAGCTAACACTAAAGGCAATACAACAACCAAACTCAAACTGGTTGAATATAGCTAGGATGGTGGTCACGGATAATCCGGCCATATTCTGGTTAAAGTATCTAAGAAATCCCTGTGAAATGTAGCTGTAAAAGGGTTGATATTTGACTAGAATTTTTACGAGTCGTTAATTTAGCCAGGAAGTCTTGGTCCTTTTTAACCAGGATATGGTTAAACAACCCATGATCACAATAAAATTTTGCTAGGGGTGTTTTAGGGTGTGGACTTAAGATTTTGGGAAGTTCAGGAGTAAAGTAAACTAACGAATATTTTAGACCAAGGACGGGCCTCACGCTGTAATGTAGCGCTCAATCGGCCGATGATCGGGAGATGCGTAGTGAATTTTAGCAAAACATTTTTTTTTGCTTGTCCTTTTTTATTGAAGTGCATCTTTTTTCTAAAGCATAACATTTTGAAGTAAATACGGTAATGTTTAGAAGCAGCTGCAAAGTACTATTCGTACCTACGATATGGGAGGCACTTTTGGCAAAATTTTAGTAGTGGTTAGGCGTATGCACAACAGGCAACTGCTAGAAATCGGCTTTCATAGAGGTATTTGTTGAAAAAGATCTTCATGCAAAAAGGTTGGGCATTCCTGGTGTAGACAGGGCGGATTTTCGGTGCTTGAAACCCTAGGCTGGTATGAATTCGGGCGCCTGACTATAAAGCGTATTAAGTCGTTCAGTTATAATGGTCACCACATTTGAGTTCCGTTATACTGTAACTTATTTATGGGACATATTTCATGAATGGTACGATAACAGTGTTCGAAAACTGAATAATGTATGTCCTCGGATTACGAATATATTCGAAAACATGCGATGTAGGTCAAAGATTGCCATGATGATCGTGACACGCGTGAGTACTGTTTTGTTAAAGTGCGGGGGCCCCTGCCAGCTCCGGGCAATAGGCCATGGCTCGGTCCCCTTCTTACATCTGCCACTGATGGGGGTTGACTGCCCAAAGTTTCAGAATACTTTATGACATGATAAGCTAATAGTCAGCGAATCAAGTATAGAGCTTCGTAATTCGGCTGTGAAATCTATTAAAGTTTCTATGAAAAATGTAAATTTGGACAAGCTTACGTTCAACTTAAAGGCATAGTCTGGTGGCATTTTGTAGGGGTCTTATAGGAAAGACAAAAATTTTACACCACATGTCATCCAAACGCCATACCAAAACTCCATTCCTAACTCAAGATATCCCTTCCAAAAGACTGGCTACTTTTGACAAGAAATACCTCCAGATTTCCTCAAGGTCACAGAACATGAAGCTTAGTGGGCAAATTGTCTCAGATTCCTTTTGTTATTCTGTATAATTGGATACCTTGTTTGTCCTTGAAATTTGATACCGTTGGAATGTTTAGATGCTTTTCCGTGTAGATATAGTGTAAAACTGTGTCATACTTACCGTACAGCGAATAAAGTTATGAAATAATCAGTTTAGTGATATCAACATAATAAAGCAATACAAAAGCTTTATCTAATCAATTTGCCCATATGACATCACAGATTTCCCATCATGCACTGTGGAACATAAAAATAAAGCATTTCTTCAAAAATTCATATCTTCCAGATGCAAGATGCTATAGAGATGGGATTTTCACTGCCTAACACAGAAAATTTTTCTGCTTTTTTGAAAACATTAAATTTGGTCACCAGAACATGCTTTCAACAAATTATGTGTTGTATTAATGCATGCAACAGTTAACAGTAACATGGGTCAGTATATGTGGGCAAGAAATCTCCAGTAGTGATAAAATTGTTCATGGTCACGTTGAATATGTAACGAGCATGACAGGTATTATCGGTGTAGGCCCATAGGTATTATTTGTATGAATCTAATTTCGGTGTAGAACCGTCGGTATTCGAGTAAAATATCTGCAGTTATCTATTTTCGTTTTTATTAATTTTCAACCAACTCATGGGAGGGCGAAGGGTTATGACCCTTGGATTTCACCGGAACTGTCCACAAAATGCCACTCGTCAAGCTACCATACCAGGAAATCGGGGGTGTGGAGGGGTGGGTGGGGATATATACTAAAGCCACCATTCCGCGTTACGGAAAACGGACAGAATTCACGGAATCGGTAATAAAACACGGAATTCGCGATTTTGACTGGCAATTAAAAAAATCATTAGAAATGTGAGCATAAGTTGCGAACTTTCAGTTTTAGAACACTCAATTAAGCGGAGAATAAGGGATACTGATACTGTTTATCAAGGTCTACAAGACTTTACTAATGTACACACACACGCATGACTACCGAGACCCTGTCCACAGTAAACCGTACAATTCATAGCAAAAATTTTTTTCATTGAAAAACGGACAAAACACGTAAAAAAGCGGGAAAACGGGAACAACACGGAAAATGAAAAATTAACAAAACGGAATCCCGAATTTAGAAAACGGTGAAAAATTTTGGCTGTAAATATGTATCTACTTTTTGGAAATGTTCCCATATATGAATAAGTAGGTCGAAAGAGTCTATCTACCATATTCGACCTACTGAATATTCACTCCCGGACAGGGGAGGTACCATGGCAACAGGAGAGAAAATTGAGTGCGGATCAACTTGTACCTTGTTGTCACGTGTGAAGCCACATAAGCAATGATAGCTATGGGGTTAAGGCCGTCCTACGGAACGCGAAAGATCCAGGTTTGAGTCCTGGTCGTGGCTTAATTTTCTCTCTGAATTTATTTCTTCTGTTCTTTCCCTTGTTCATGAAGACTATCGCCAGTACTTGGGAATGATTCCAAAATATGATCGAAACTAATTACTTGTCTGTCGACCTATAGTTATTGATTGTCGATCTACACTATATATATATATATATATATATATATATATATATATATATATATATATATATATATATATATATATATATATATATATCTTCAACGTCTGCCAGATAACAAGAAAAACGCATATCTTACCTTTTGGTGTAAAATCACTCTTTGTGTTGTTGATAATATGGCAATGAAACCCGTCACAATCCTTCCGTTTTTGAGGCTAACTGCTGCACAGATAAGCCTAGAAAAAGTAAACAGGAAAAGGAATGCCCACTGATTAGCTGATTATTTAAAACCAATTAAGAAATTCATTCCTTCTACCTATGCCCCTTTTAAAGAAGAAAACATAACACATTTTAAAAATTCCAATAACTTCACATCCCCTGACAGGAAAACGGTAGTTTAAAACGCCTAACATACAACTGTACAACAAAACGTATCTAATTTCTCTAAACAAGGAGAGAACAGTCTGGATTGTTAGAAATAGCTAATACTAATAGACTTTCACAAATGATCACAGCGGGTGGCGGGTAGACGTAATTCTTGTCGCCACAACAATGGAAACATTGGGTGTGTTACGTCACAAACCAATCTCCGCTAGGTGGCTCTGCTGCCGAGTGAATGAATTAATAAAGAAAACGACAGTACTAAGAATAAAAGTCGGAATTACACATAAGTTGGAACAATTGCATTATTCTATCATCAAAATGGAAACGTCATTCATCTTTTACCTTGTAACAGTCTAATCAGTCTAATCAGTTTCAAAAATCTGCACATCTTCTTTTTACTTTCATGGAATGTATTGACAACTGCAATAAGATGTCCTTTTTGTCAATGTTGTATAAACCTTACAGAAAGACTGTCAGAAATAATAGCATTGCAGTACACAGTAAAGCAGGGCCCTATCCGGACAAGGCACTGGTGGTGCAAATATATTGCATATATATATATATATATATATATATATAATATATATATATATATATATATATATATATATATATATATATATATATATATATATATATATATATATATATATATATATATATATATATTGCAAACAGTGGCGCCGGCACGGGGGGGGCATGGGGGGCCGTGCCTCCCCAATGAAAATTTTTTGAAAATTTTAAAATGATCCCAAAAGTCGATTAAGCTATAGATTTATGTAGAGGGTAGGGTGAGGTGTGCGTTAACTGAGTGATAGATCTATTTAATCATTTTCTATCACAAAAGTTTCTCAAAATATCAGAGTTTTCGCAAATTCTTCGCAAACTATCAAAAATTTCGCGCGCTCCGCGCGCTTCAACCCTTACCGCAATGTTCTTATTATCAACATCTTCTGATAGCAACTCCCGAAGAAGCACAGCAGCAAAAGTTGAAAGCTGCTGTTTACGAATTACCAGGTAAAAGACTGGCTTTTTGAGTGGCATGTAGCTTTGTTGGGCAATTGAAAGTGTCTCGATGCAGATTCTGAATGCAGGTTTTGTCATGGAAATCTTACGTAATGAAAAATTTCGGGCTCTTTGCGCGCATGCTTTACGGTGTGCACTCCAGCTCATGACCATTGGTAATAATACATGGAACTCAAATAACAACATCTGTAGGGACCTAGCATCAATATGGGATTTTTCAATCTAAGTTGTTGCAGCATGATTTGGAAAGTTGAAATTACGTATTTGCCGTCATACATTTTAGCGCTTTGCGCGTAGCCATTTTCAGTATAGATGGCAGGGTGCAGCCCCCTTGAAAACATTTTTAGTATTTTTAATGTTTACTTTAACAATATTGCTAGTGTTTCCCCTATTTATATGCAGTGCTCTAGTCGAGACCGGAGGGTCCGAGACCGGCCTCTCAACGGACTTTTCACACTGTTTGCATAGGGACTCGAGACCGGTTTCGGAGACCGGACCGACAATTTCCGGTCTCGAGACCGGTCTCGCCACAGCACTGTTTATATGCGGTAAATTGGCCTGAGAAGTGCCATTTCCAGCGATCTGGGAGGCATTTTGGGCCAAAAATGCGAAGCGCTGAGAGTCTGTCTATGGGCTTCGCCTCCCCCCCTCCCACCCTTGACAAATTCCTGGCTACGCCCCTGATAGATGGTGATTTTTAATACACTTACGACAAAAAGCATTCTAGAAAAGCGCTTGTTAGTCCTTCTCCCCTTTTGCTATACCTATCAGGGAGGTCTAATATCACCTTCCTGCACCTATACTCTACCTCCCGTCCGTTCCCCATTTCTGAAAGCTGTTCATCTGGATTTCGTTTAAAATTAGTAAAAAATACGATAGTGTTAAAGTGCTCTGCGTCATACTCTATAATTATCATTTGGATGCCAGGTAACAAGCATTATGTCATTGCTTCATTTTATGTACTTGATACAGAACTTCCAGGAGGCCCTAGGCAGTTATCTGCCAGCCTTCGATGCCTTTTATAATGCACAATGAAGGGGAGGAACAAATTCGTTATAGTCCAGCAATATTTCTGTGGACTCTACGCATGTATTTTTGGGTAAAAACTTTGCCTGAATAGAAAGCGGTTAAGTAGCCAAAAGGGAGTCTTAAGGTTTTTTGACAACGTATTCTTCTCTGAGACAACATACTCTCCTCTTTCACCTAATCAAAAATTAGAATTCACTTAATTATGGACATTTTCCAGCTATATATGATCAGCTCCAAATTATTTCAAAGATAGCACCATTTTGCATCTAGGAAACATTAAATTAGCAAAAATTTCTCACAGGGGGAGGGGGACACCCCTCCCCCAGGACGGCACCTTTATGTAGTGACAAGGGAAAGATCTCCACTGCTATATACAAACTCAGGGAGCATAAAAAGTGAATATTTAAGCTTCGCCACTAACTGGGGGAAAACATCCAGCCAGTCAGGAAAATTAGAATTCACTAAATTAGGGACATTTTCCAGCCATACAGGTGTGTGATCAGCTCCAAAAATATCACAAAGATAGCATCATTTTGCATCTAAGCAACCTTAAATAAACGAAAATTTCTCAACCGGGAAGGGGAAACCCCCTCCCCTTAGACCCCTCCCCCAGGACGGCACCTTAGTGTAGTGACACCTGACAAAAGAAGGATCCCCACTGTGTGTACGAACGCAGGGAACACACACGCACACAAAAACGCATTTCGCGCAGACTTGGGAGGTTAACTGAAGTGCCTTTACGACATCATCTGTTGTGCCCCCCCCCCCATCACCAATGCCTAGCGGCGCCGCTCATTGCAAATCTCCTATTTTTTCTTTACAAGTATCTTCAATGATATTTCACATCATAAGGGTAACAAATGAGCGTAAAGGAAACAGATAACTTGACACTTAAAAGAAGGGTCTAAGCTCAAATCAAGTTTTTGAATATGTTAGAGGAACACTTATTCTAAGCATTGAGTGAAATTAGCATCGAAATCGGATGTGTGGTTCTCAAGATTTTAACAGTCGAAGTTGTCACATTTTCCACACAAAGTGGACTTGAAACAAGCACATATAATATCATATCTTCACATTTATGAGTACTCTTTTGTTTTTTCTTTAAACTTTACCGCCAATTTTCTCTTTCATAATTCCAGATTATCTGCATGTGACTGCATGAGAGGCATGGGGATTTTACAATCTTCAAAATTCCTATGGGGAGGTCCTATTCCTATTAACTTCAAGGTCAAGACAACAGACTGAAAAAAAGGAAACAAAGCATTTCTTATCTATGTGAGGAAGTGATATAACCCCTGCTTGCCTAAAGTTCACTTTGGATCACGAATGCAGTAACTCCATTTGCTGATATCTCGAGTACTGCATGTCTGATTTGAATGAAAGTTTCACCAAATTGCGTAGATTTGGTTCCTCTTTTACATATGAAAATTAAATTTCTGCTTAAACCCTTTCTTTAAGTAACAAAAACGTGTTTATGACATTCAGAAACAAATAAGCATGCACAAGGATACTCTGGGTATTGTAACTTAAAATTGGGGTGACTGAACTATTCCTTAAACAGTGGACGCAAACGTCACTCAAACGGAGGGAAAACTGAAGGAAGTTATCACCCTTTTGATTATAGTTCGAATTTATAAATATTGTAATCAGTATTCAAAGAGTATCCCCAATTGAAGGTAAAGGAAAGGAACGGAAAAGCCCATAATAACACATGTTAACGCGTTTGGTATTAACTGATTTTTCGTAAATACAGTACTAAAGCTAAACCGCTGTTTACAGAATCAAGTAAGGAGAATTTTAAAGTGCTCACTCATCTACGAGCCCTCGAGTGTATGAATTATATAATATTTTTTGAAATTTATTCCACTAATTGTTTTGGAAAGGATTACACATGGATAAATTCTCCATCAATCCATGCATACCAATCCCACTATAATACCCTTTGTCTTACGCCATGTCCCTTCTTATTTGGGCTGATTTAACTACGAGCTTAGCTTTAACACAATGGTGGTAGCGGTAGGGTTGAAGGCTCAGCCCCAACGAATAAAATGTCTAAGCTTCCTCCAATACCGATAGGTGCCTATGGCTAAGATAGCAATCATTAACTTCCAGAAGAAGATTACTTCAGCCCTACCTGTTCTTACCGTGTACCTCAAACTGTCATTGATCTATCTTTATGCACAACTGCAATGTCCTAGAAGTTTCATTCCTGTCGATCTCGGGGTATTTTAAGCTCCTAAAGCTAAAAAAGGTGGCGCTTCCTACGAAAATGTTGATTAGCCCTCCAAAAGAACATCATTTCAACCCCAAATTTCTTTCCTTTCTCCGCGAATGCTTCATTGTATCCTTATGTGCCGGTTTCACCGTCTTCTTGAGGTTTTATAAAGACAACTAATGTTGAAGGTACATTTAACTTATATATTTCCAATGCCGTGGCCTTGAATATATATTTAGAGTTTGGAAAATGAATTTCATTCATCCAACTCCCATTTTCATAGCTTACTCTGTTGCTGAGATATAAAATGTTGAAATTTATTCACTTAATTTGAAATTGTCAATTGCGCAATAATTTGTGAAGTCCTTCTTGTACAACTCACATTACCTGTTTTTGTTTCCTTTTAAAGTTAAGATGATTATATAACCTTGAAACAATTACAGTTCCCTTGCATGGTATGTTGTACGGAGAGGACTTATGTAGCCAAGTAACCCTGTAACAGTAAGACCAGTGATTACATTTTGGCACAAGGTGCACTGGCTTTCGAAAAAAACAAAGAACAACAAAGACGGTAATGAGAGTAGTACAAGAATGACATCACAAATTATTGCGCAATCCACCATTTTAAATTGGGTGAATAAGCGTCAAAATTTTATATCTCAGCTCGGGAATGTCCTGTGAAGATGAGAGTTGGACCATTTGGTTGCATGTTTCAAGCTTTGGAACATACATTTTTGAAATTTTAGACTTTAGGTACACCTTAATTGTTGTACTACGAAAGAGTCAAGATAGAAGGGAAAGAAGCGAAAGATAGAATCGAAGTAGATTTTTCACTCTTCGCAAATTTATTATTACTTATTATTATTTACTTACATTTTGATCTTGTAGGCGTTAGAGGAAAATGAAAAGTGGATTTAGGCAAATAGTAAATGTAATGAAATAGCATAGTTATCATAAATGCTAAATTAATAATCAGTAAAGAATTAAACTCTTTATTGGGTCGTAATTTATTTTCTACTTTTCAAGTAGAAGACGTTAGGGCATTACTATATTATTAAATACATATTTAAATTTCTCCTTTAAAATCCCCTACAAAAATATCAACGTATAACTTTCTTTGTTCGTAAATTATTTTGCAAGAAGTGTCTGTGACATTACAATACATTTTTGGGAGAAAGAGTTGTCCTGTGCCGTCACTTTATTCGCATGGAATAACTACTAAAACAGTCCATTCTCTGCCTTTTTTGTCAAAAGTAGTAAATCTAAGAAAATAACTAAGTTGACAAAATGTAAGAACAACCTTAAGATCATATCAGGTCTCCTTGATCAAAATTACTAAGTGGATTTTAATTGAATCTAAAAATATTGTGTAATGTTTCAGCCCGGTTGATTTACCTTACTCTTTTTATGTTTTAAGACTACAAAAATACCTAACCAGTTAAAATTGTTTCCATAGTCCATGTCCTTGGAAAATCATGTTTTTATCATGTTTTTAACACATTTCAGTTTAATGGAACTCGTTAGTAGGCCGCCTTTATCTTTGCGCTCTTGACCAAACATTTCGAAAGCTTACTGGCATTCCTTGCTCTAAAGAGCTGGTTACGTGCGTTTCCTGCAGGCAATTAGTGATTAACAAGGTTTGATAAACTTCATCCACTCTGAACAATCTTTAGACTACTTGGGTTATAGTTGTCATGCCGTGACCGTCCCTCTAAAAAAATGAATAAAACTTACACCCCATCACGTCAAAGGAGGTGTGGGACATAATTAGTTTTCATACCTCATTGTCAGGTTCGTGTTTTCAGACGCTTTGCCATTCATTATGATCACAGCGACGGAAGACAGAATTTGCACATCCAGAGTCACCATATATACTTTAAAATATTTGGATAAAAATTCCACCGACATTGGATATGTTTGTAAAAACATTTAAATGAGGTAAAGTTTGCTCAGCAACGTATATAAGAAAAGTTTTGTAAATCCATTATTCCAAAGTTGTTGGGCAAGCTTCATCCAATTTAAATATTTTCACTTACGTACCCAGAATTGGTGAAATATTTAACCAACTGTATTTAGAACATACGGAACTCGGTTGTTCATATGTGCAGATATATCATGAGTCTGGGTATAGTTAATGATTTTCTATCTGAAGTGATGAGAAGTAATGAAGCAGAGATGATTGTGTAACAAATTTTAGAAGAAAAACGCCCTCATTTTACCAAATAGATTCCTAAAGACACACATATCTTGGCTGACAAGCTAACATGTTTTAGATAGTTGTAATGTAAAGTGCAATAAAAGAAAATAACGGAACTCAAATTAACAATGTTTTGCTCATCCCCTAATATTTTTTAAATGAAACAGAAAGAAAATCAAAGCAAACAAAACAACCGCAGGCGGTTTTGCTTAGGCCGACACTTGACTGAACAAATCAAGAAACATTGGACCACCTGCTCATAGTTAAAATGCACACTATTTAATTTCTTTATTAAAGATAGGTTTTAAATATGTCATAGGAGTAAGTACAAATCATTTCTTTATGCTCTAAGTCAATTTACATTTTCCAACAAATTGGCATCGAGTCTAACGTTTGGACTCAAAATTAAATAGATTTAATTCCATGCAAACTGGGTACACTGTAAAAAGAGACGTCTTCAATTTTAAACACATTATGGTGTTTAAGAATTAGAAAACGAACAACAAAATGGATAACCACAGTAAATGACTCAACGAATATTAACACGTGATAAAGATAATGACGTCAATTAAAGTGCACTCCGCAAACACGTTTATATGTTTGATATATATGTTAATTTTTCTTTATTGAAAACAACTTGATGTTTACAGTAATCATGAAATAAACGCACAAACGTGTTCACGAGATGGCGTTTAAGTGGCGTCAATGTGTTAAAGTTGGAGTTTTAGACATTTAATTTGCTTATGTATTTTGTTGTTTTTCGGTTACATAAACGCCAAGATGCGTTTATTATCTGTTACAAAAAAGCGTTAATCATTTTTTACAGTGTATCACACCTGGGGATCAACGTAAATATTATTATTAATTGTACCATTACAGTTCCCTTACCTATATCACACATAGCAATAATATTTTAAATTAGATAAACATTCCCGTCCTTCAGTCCTTAGTATTCCTTTGATGGAAACTTTCTCGTTTGAGATCAAAATCAACAACTTAAAAAATGACTACATTACCGCTATATCTGCGAGCAGCATTTTTTACATGCACGGGTCAATTTGTCACCAAAACAAAACAAGAAGAACAAGGTCGTAATCTTCAGTAATCCAAAAGAAAAAAACTTTAGTGCAATTCTAATTATTGTATGACTTATCATAAAGTGTATTTACATGACAAGAACTGACAGTGGCTTTTATTTTAACGAATACACTCACCTGTAAAGATGCACGTATATCCCTTACAAGTTGTAAACAGAGGGGAAAGTGACCAAGCTGCTCCTTCTCCAATTTTCCAAGGGAATGTGGACAAACAGCTATTCCAGTTTACTTTTAACCATCCAAATTCCGTCCGGTAAAAAATCAACCAATTTAAAATTATGATTATTTTTTATTTCTATTTATTTTCTTCTCTAGGATGACATCGATCTCGATAAGGTGCTCAATTATGATAACGATTGAGAAATCCAACACCAATCCCTTTAAGCTAAGTGACACGGCAAGAAGTTTAGTCTTGCAAGAAATCAGGTGCTTCCGATTTGAATTTCTCCCATTAGCTAAGACTTGTGAATAATTTGCCAAAGATACAATTAGGACAGATGTCACACGAGAAACAAAAGTCGAGCTTTAGGAGGAAACTGGTACTATAATCTCTCATTTAAAAATAACGTCTAAAACCTTATGATGACTTTGCTTGCGCCAAGTTTTGTTGTCTGTGTGTGACTGTATTGGCTCTTCCTTAAGTACTTGGTTCAAGTGGCAATTGGATTTTAATGTATTCCGACGTATACACCTTGAGTTCTTGTGACTAGCTTCACTCTAAGTTTTACGTTCGTTAGTTCGTTTTTACCAGTTGTTGGAAAGTTCAAAAATCTTATGACTAAATTAGTATTATTTCAATAAGAGACAGTCACAACGTCGTCTGCCAGAATCAGTTTGCGGCGAACGGATGTTTCTTCAAAGATATTGTCTGAAGCAAAAGTTGTCACTCTTATCGTCCCCTTACTGATCTGTCTTTAATCCAAGCCTACAGCTTCGATTACTGGAATCGCTCATTTTCTTCGCATGGATTTGCGCCTTCTTTTGCGGCTTAGTGTATGAATATTTCAGTGTGATATGAGTGGATTTGAACACGATTATTTTGGAAATATCAGCATATTTTCTTTGCTACGAAGTTATTTTGACTATTTCATGAAGAGTAATTTTTGACCTTTTCACCAACTTAACCGTGATCCAGTGTGAATTAATGGCCCATGGGAGGGAATGAGACAGTCTTTATGTCGAAGGATGATAGACCGTTTCGCAGTTTTATTGACTCTCTTTTTTTGTCAAATACCAAGTGTGATCCGGCTAAAAAACTTCCAGATCTGGAGAGCCACTATCCACGCTACTCTAACATTGGACACGCGATCAAATCTTTGAAAATCTCCTCATGTTTAATAACAAGTAGATCTTTCTCACATATTCCTTTGAACGTCTTAGTTTTAACTGCACATTCGTTAACGGCCAAAACTACTGTAGAAACGTAATACGGCGTCTAGTGCCTGCTTGGAAGATTCGTTTCTTACATCTGTACATAGTGTGTAAAACGTTGGTTTGCAAATTTGGCAGCAGAACATTTTTGTTCTCAGAAGTAAGCATGGCTGGCAGTTGCCACTTTTTGTATACCTCAAGCAGTATTTGCTTGATCAACATGATCAGGTGGCACCAATTAATATTTGGGCTATAAGTCTTTGTTTCATACCATCTTCAGGGGCTTCGATTTGTACTTGCAAGTACTAACTTACATGGTAGAGTTGAATCGTGATTTTGCAATTCTGTGCGAAGCCAAGAAATAAAATGACGAGACATCTGAGGTTTATGAAGATAAAATATCGTAAATAAATATATATCCCAAATCTCTAGAAAGATTGTAAAATGTAGTGGAAAGGATAACTGAACAGTTTATAAAAACTGATACAAATGAAAGAAAAGGCGTGCACCCAATGGCTTGCCCTCTACCTATTTCACAAGCGAGGGAAGGATATGTGATATCGAAGATACCAAAAGAAAACGGTAAAACTATAAAAAGAAACATGGAAAAAGAGGAAAGAGAAAAGAAGACCAAAAAGAAAAGGAAAGAAGGAAAGAAGTGAGAAGAAAATGATATAAAGGAAAAGAAAAGGGAAAGAAAGAAAGGAAAGAAAAGGAAAAGAAAAAGGAAAAATGATAAAATAAACAAAAAGAAAGAAAACCGAGAAAAGGAAAAGAAGACTAAAGAAAAAGAGAGGAAAAGAAAGAAAAGATAGGAAAGAGGTAGAAAGAGAATAAATAAGGACAAGAAAAGGAAATAAAAAGAAATAAAAAGAAATAAAACTAAAGGAAAATGGAAGGAAAGAAAAGGAGAGAGAAAATGGAACAAAGATAAAAACACAAAATAAAAAGAAAAAGGAAAAAAGAAAACAAAAAAAGAGGAAAAGTAAAAATAGAAGAAAGTAAAAGAAAAGAAAATCAAAAGAAAAAACAGAAAAGTGAAAAAACTAAGGAAAAAGAGAAAACTAAAGGAAAGAAAGGGGAAAGAAAGTAGTGAAAAGAAAATGAAGGAAAAGAAAAGAGAAGGAAAGAAAAGGAAGGAAAGAAAGCAAGAAAAAAGGAAAAAAGTGAAGAGAAGAGGAAGGAAAGAAGTGAAGAGAAAATAAGATGAAGGAAAAGAAAAGGAAAGGGAAGAGAAAAGAAAAGAAAAAAGAAAAGAAAATCGAAAAAGTAAAGTAAAGTTAAGAAAAGAAAAGAAACGTAGAGTAAAATAAAGAAGAAAAGAAAAGTTTGCATCAACTTAAAACAATAATTGCACGAGGTGATGTTCCCTGCACTTAGAACATTCTTGTATAAATACTATTCAAATGATTAATATTCTGTATAATTAGGTATTATAATCTCCTTTTCGACCATTTCTTCGAAGAAAAATTTCTTGACTAGATTTTTGCCTTTGTATGCTTTGTTCATCTTCATTTACCACTGAAGTCAAATTTTCTCTTTTAACAAAATCTTTGCAGACGTCAGAACCTACGTGTTAATTGAAATAGAATCTGAAATGCTTGCACTTATAGACTGATATACGGACGTAAAAAGTTTCGGCTGGATATCCAAGCCCGATTTTATTTCTTCAGAGACAAAATGTTGTTACATAAAAATGAAAAGTTTCATTTGTAAATCCGTTGGTGTTAGGTTGGGCAATACAATTAAAACAGTCACTCTCAATTCAGACAAGGAAGAGGTGTTTCCGAACGAAAATTTGTCTACTCAGCCAAAAACTTTTCGAAAAATGCTTCTTTCATTTTTTATTTCAGTTTTTCGTTTTATTTATTTCTTATATACTAGACATAATCACTATGAAGAGAACCGAAAAAAAAATTATTCACACACTGTAAATACATTTTGGTAAAAATTTTAACAACTTTGGGTACATATGTGTAAAAATACTGAAATTGGTCGAGGTTTGCATAAATTTAAGGATTGTTGATTACAGATTACAGATGTAGTTAAGTGGTAACTAACCTCTCGATACGCCCGGTAGTAATCAACAGTTGATGGGTAAACTTCAACCAAATTGAGTATTTTCCCATACAAAATCAATGTTTGTGTAATGTATTACAACAATCAAAATAAATATCTTTAAAATCTCTTCTAACTAAATGCAAGGCCCTCACTACAGCGCACTGTTCTTTTCAGCCATTGTCCCTCTAGAGTCGTAACTCCATGTGGGAGTAGTTTCAGGTGAGAGATAGTCCGCAGGACTTTTCTTAAAAGGGATACATTGCGTTTAAAATACAACATGGCATGGAAAGAAAATAGCTTTAAATCGTTATTAAACCATTCAATCTTACCAATGAACCCAAGCAATGCTTTATCTCCTCAAAATATTATGAATTACAAGAGTTACAGAGGTTGTATCATTTAAAATTTTGAAAGTTTGGGCCAAGAAATTGTTCTTGAGCAAAAAATAACTGAATTTCTCTCTGTGAGAACCTTATTTCATTGAGAAAGCTACCATGCTGCCTCATTTTCAATTATCTATCATTCTATATCTATAAATATTGGTTTTAAAAAAGAAAAGTTTCCGTACAGCAAACGCATATTTCCCCTTAAAAAATACGGTGCAACGCCCTACAGATGTATGAGCGTGGCGGCTGGGGAGAGGTCAAGTTAAGACATTGTGTCTCATTAGGTAAAGAAGCTTTTGGGGGAGCAGAAAGCGGGGGGACGTCTAAAATTTGGTTTGCGCCCTCCAGAATCTGCCAAAGAATCCTCTAGAGAAAGAGCAACTTAACCACATGTGGAAGGTGTAGTATCATTCAGTCCAGACGATTCGGGGCCGGGAAAGACTCAGTGTAGTCAGACAAGATGTTGAAAGGGGCAAGACATCGCTCGGAGGAAGGGGGGTGTGTGATAAGGCAGTAGTAATTTTTCTTCTAAAAAAGATGAAATTCCACTACCACTGCAGACTGCAAAGACAATCGAGTCGTGATTCCAACAGCGTCTGACAGTTAATGCATGATTTTAAGGTGCTTACATCAGGATATATAATCTTCGAATGACTGTTTTTTTTTTTTCTGTCTGTGATAAAACATAACTCCATCAGACTCTCCAGTCCAAGTTTAAGATAACTACTTCAGAAATAGCATTTGCTTCAAAACAATCTATTTCCCAGTGGTTATTGGTAATATTCTGTATGCCAAAACGATTTATACTACAGAAAGTCGCCGATGTTGGTATAGCATAAGTTCAACCCTTCCCATCATGCATTGTAATTCTGCAGTATCGATCTAGCTTATTAGCAAATCAATCGACATCCTAAATAATTGATAGATACAACACAGGCATTGGCATGGTTACATGAAGTCAAAATATGAAACGAACATCAATCATGACCATCCGTTTTGAATCATTAGTTAAAGCCATTTTATTTTTCCAAACCCCGCGATTTAAAATTAATATCTTAGCTTTCCGTTGCGACCATCTCTAGCATTATCCTTGTAGTCTCTCGCGTCCACTTGTTAGTGACGTTAAACGGTAAGCGCATTCTAAGGTTGAGTCGTGGGAGGCAAAACAGACGCAGATGGTCGCTAATTTTCCCTGATTACTTCATTTATGAGTAACGAAGCCTTCATCCTGAGACGCTTTCTTCATATTAGAAGGATCTTTGCTTCCATTAGTCTGACAGCTAATCATTGCGGTTCCTTATACCTGGCCGGAGGGCCAGTTTTCAATAAATTCATTTTGATAAGCTGAAAGAGATATGAATTTACGTCATCAAGGATAGTGTCAGAGATTAAGTAAAATTCGAACAGCTTAACTACTGTGGCTTCTCCTAAATCACATTTACATAAATATGCGGACAACGGATGCTAGCAGCTGTTCGAAATAAATCAAATAAGTCATATTTAACGATTGAATTTCTGTTTTGTTTTATTTTTGTCGTATTCTGACTATGGTTGTCATGCACAGTAAACAAACACAACAAATAACTTTCACCTGCCCGTTATGCGTACAAGATTTTTCCTTGATAACAATAATCTATTTCTATAATCAAGAGCGTAAAGTAATGTACATGAATGATGTCAATCGGGAATGTGCAAATTTTCAGTTTTATTTATAAGTTCCGTCGAAAATGCTTATCATGATTGCTTCCTTTTGGAAAATGTTGTCTAATTCTGGGCTTTAAGGCAATTTTCGTGAGGTCATTCTTACGCCATTCTCTTATGAAACGTTTTGAAAATACAGCTCTCCCATTTTAAAGGATCTAAAATAAAGGAGAGCTTCAGACTGCTCTCAGAGAGGAGATGGAAGATTCCCCCCTCCAAAATGTATTCCTCTTTCCTCCATGAATTCCCTCCAACTAAATTTCGTGTTTATCCAAAATTTGATGTAGAGCTATAGTCCCGGTAAATTCAGACAGAATCCAGTTGAACTGTGTTCAACTATAAGGTTGAACTGTGTTTTTCAGCTAGGTTCAATACGTGTTTTGACCCATCGTCTACTGCGTTTTGGTCAACTGGATTTTGGTAACTGGTTTTTCCAACTGGGTTTTTTGAACTAGGTTTCATTCCCAGCTGGGCTCAACTGGGTTTTCAAATGGGTTTCTTTCAACTAGGCCCACCTGTGTTTCTGTTAAATACTATAACTAGGCTGAACTAGATTTTTTCATGTGGATTTTCTGTCAACTAGCCCCAACTGGGCTGCACCCTGGTCAACTGGGCTATATTAATCAGCGGAAGTTCTGACTCACTGCACACGTACACATTACATATTACTTCCATAGTATTTATTTATTCTTCTACTGTATCACTCCACATACACTTGCACAGTATCGTAACTATGTTTTACATAGCTTAAGCGGTCAGTCTTCACCGTATGATCAAAAGAAGCACACGATGTTTTTGCTGTACTGTATATCTTTAACCATTTACATCAGAAACGGCCTTCAATGAATTGTATCACTAAAATGTCTTAAAAATGTACTTTTGGGCGTTTCTCTCACACCCATCACAAGTACTTGGCATAACAAGATTTACTTTCTGTGGGGCATCTTGAGTGATATTATTGTTTCAAAGTCCCATGCATCCCCTTTCATAATCCATTCTCCACATTCACAACTCCCCTATGTCATCAAGTCGACCGACTTTTAGTCTCACTTAGATTTTATGAGAAACTCCTTTCGAATCATGATTTTTCTGTTCCGTTTACAGGTTTAGTGCACATAAATCACTTTTGAAGATACTTAAATTATATTTTCTAATGTCCATAATTTTGAAATTAGCCCACAGTTTACGGGGGTCCTCCATGACTCGGGCCCCACCAGGACGTGCCCCTAAACCCAACCAGGGGCCCCACGACGGGTACATGGACGTCACTTCCATGGGGACTCTCCCACTTCATTTTACTTCCACCGATAATTTCTTCATCCCCACACTTTTCCTTACTTTAAGAACTGTGACGTCGCTACTGGAAAGCTCATGTAGGTGTTTCAAATGATATATTGACTTATGTAGCTTGGCCTGGCCCAGCGGGGGGGGGGGGGTGACTTTCATTTTAGTCCCCGGAAGGTCTGTTGACATGACCTCGTTAGGACAACTATGTCGGTACATTCGCTATCATTTTCTCTTTGCCCTCTCACATACTCACATCATCCAACCCAATCTGGTAAATAAGACCATCATTGCTTTGACTTCCAGGCGCGGATCCAAGGGGGGGGGGGGGGCTTTTCCCGCATCAGCCCCCTTTTTCGCCACATCAGCAATAACAAATACGAGAAAATTAGCATAATGTTGTTCTAGGAGAATATTCAAGTTTTCGAAATGTCTGGATCCGCGCCTGACTTCAGTATAACTTCAGTATAGTTTATAGAAGTAATACGTGTATGTTAACTGGCGTACAGTGTGGGGCTCGGGGTCATGCTCTCTTCAACCTCCCCCGCAAATTTTTGGGTCAGGGGATGACCCACTCGGTTTCATCTTAAGGATCCCCCACCCAAACTTAACCGTGTTCCTAATATAATATTGCTGTGTATAATACAGGCAGCCTTTGTCAAGTTTGTTGTCCATATATACTTTTAGAGGAGTTACCTGTGGTTTCTAATGAATATTTCAAATTTTAGGTTTCCAGACACGGTTTCGTTTCCGGACCCCGGTCTTTCTTTTTACTGGACTCAGAATTGGCCTAGAATAGGAGGCCCGGAATCGGAAGTTTGCCCCGAATGGACTGCTAGTGGACTCCCATTTTTAACCGATTTTCCAGCCGAGTCCACAAAAATAAAATTTACTAAAAATTTACTTTAAGCTACATTGCTAATCATGCGAACTTGTGCAACACATGAACTCACAAATTCAGCTAAATTGCAGGGAGAATCAGACTCTGAAATTTATCAGAACTTTCAAATCAAATGTTCGTGAAAAAATAGTATAACGAGCACTGTATTAGATGCTGCATTGCCAAATGGCCGGATTGGAAACTGGCCCGGGATTGAGTAAATTGGAATTGGATTTGGTTAGGAATCGGGGGGGGGGGGGGGGGGGAGTGGACTAGAAATTGTCCCGGAGTGGTGACCAGTCCACTGCAATTAATATTGGCTCACAATCGGGTTGGGTGGACTCGGATACAACCACATTTTACATAAAGGGTAAACCAAGGAGCTACTCTGACTGAATTTAACCACTCGGTATTTAAACACTTTGCAAATGATTGAAAGAGCCATTCATGCGTTAGGATACCAGAGTACGCTCATTCAAGTTAAGGTGACTGTAAGAACGTAAGTCACATTAAGTTAGTAGATCATTTCCGATAGAAAGTGAGTCTATGCAAGCATCACCAACTCGATCCCTGGTGACACTTGGCTAATGAGCGTACTCCCTCGCTAAATCTTAAGGTGGACCGTTGAACGTAACCAAGTTCTCGGAAAAGTCCCGCCTAGTTAATGAAATTATAATTTCCGAGGTAAGAATTCCTGGATTCTCAAACACATTTTGGTATCTTAGCAACAATATACGTCAAATTAACGAATTTTTTAATGCTATGTACGTCATTAATATAAAAAAATCACAAATGAAAATAGTCTGGCGAATGAACTAAGTCCGCATATTGATTGAGTCCACCCCCTGGAAAGTTCATGGCTTTATTATGGGATAGCGCTTATTTGTGTGGGGTCCTTTGTGAATATATATCATAGGCGCACGGTACGAGTCAAGGGGGCTAGGGGAAGCAGCCCCGGTCTCCTACTTCGGGAAAAATCTATTTCTTGGGGATATTGTTTGAAAAAGCGGTAAATTTTCTCAGCCAACAGAGGTTTTTTTTTCTCAGACAAAAATGGCTCACGTTTCAAGAAAAAATATCACTTACACCTATGCACAGAAGTACCTTTCATTAGCTTAATATTGTCAAAGGCACCTAACATAACAAGTATGTATAAGAGTGCCATACGCCACTTGCTTTGACATGCCAGAAAACTAATTTTATTTCGTTATATTACTTGTAGCTGTTGGAGAACATTTCTTAAGGGCAGAGGCGTTGCCAGACTTTTCGAAGTGGGGGGCACGGGGGGGGGGGGAGTTCAACAAATAGATGCAAAGCGCGCCTCAAAATTGCAGTTTTGAGAACATTTTGTGCAATTTCAGTCATATGGTTGAGTGATTAAGTGACGTGGGCCCTTCTGTTCATATCGACATATGCGGGAATTGTGTGTTTGTGCACAGCCAATCTTTGGGGCATGTGCCCCTGGCGGGGCCCTTGGCGACGTCACTCCTTAAGTGTGCAGTAGAGGGTGGGGATGGTAAAAGACGTTATACTGGCATTTGAAAGGTACTTATGAAGAAGAAAAAACTTGTGGCACTACAAGTGAGACGATTTATGCAAACCCATAGAAAGTAAAGATTCTGATTCCCTGCCTCCGTCGTTACCCTTCGAGAACTGGACGAATAGAGAAAGTGAATGTCACCGGTGTTTATTCATGATGAACTTAGCAATGGATCTTCCAACAGCCGAGTTGGCTCCTGACTCTGATTCACTAAAACGATGACGTGCACTGGCCACAGATGACGGCAGCCTCGGTAAACTCTTAAAAACAGAGAAGCGCCAAATTACCCGCAACAAATTGATTTGGTATGTGCTCATGGAAGCTTGTACAGGTTTCATGTCAGCTATGGGGAAATTTTCAGTCTGGGTACGTTATCCGTAGGAAGAAGAGGCAGATTCAATAGTTTAAAGCATCATACTCACCAACTTTTTAAAATATGCCGTTCTTCCTACACAGCGGATGATCCATAGGTGGGAAAGGGGCAGGGCGAAGAGCGACCCCTCTTACTTCAAACGAGAAAATATAAAAAGATAAATAAAAATAAAATTAAAAAATAATAAAACGTTCAGGAATACGGAAGGAATCCAGAAAGGACTTTTTTCAGATCCACCCCCTCCCCTTTCTATACCACTTACTTTTTTGAGACGATCCCAGAGCTGCACCACATAGTTTATGTATACATGTTTTTATTGCCAGATGCCAGAAAATACCATAAAAGAGTGTTTTATTTCAAATTTTTCCCCAGAGCTCCCCATCGAGGCTTCGTACATTTGATGACGTTCGTTGGTTCGAACTTTGCCCTAACAGAGATAGCTACGCCCCCCTCCCCTTTGTTAAATACTGGATCCTCCCCTGCATTAGCAGAGATTTGTGTAAAAGCTGGGGAGGATAATGAACCCTTGAGCCAAAAGTTACTGTGTGAAAAAGTGAAAGTAAATACTGAAGCACTCACAAAAAGTCGGGAAATACACACCCCATCCTTCGCGGAATTTCCGCCTATGCTCCCCTGGGAATATACCAATTGTCTGACGTTTTCTGTATGTAGGGTAAAGTGAGTCATGTCATGACATCCATACAACAGGAACTGAATGTTCTCTGCTGCACTGATTGCATGATTAGGGCACAAAGTACACCACTCGAAGGACGATTCGTCCTCGCAACAACGCAAAATTTGTCCTCGCAACAGCGCAAATCATGCAGTCTGAAAAGGTGTTTATAGGAGGTCTCAAATTCCTAAATATTACAAAAAAACGTTCTTCTTCAGTATTCATATTGCTTTATGGCCAATTTAGGGTCAGAGCACTTCCACCATCTTAAATTCTTCTTATGTGTTAGCCTTCGTCATAATCAGTCTATGCCTGATTTCTCGGCCCAGTTGTCTCCATTGAGTGTGATGAATATCTTTTGTATCGATAACACTTACTGAGGGGTAGGGTGCGATTGTGAAGGTGAAGCGCCACGGGAAGTGTCAACAGGGTCAACCTACAACCAAATGTCCGTTAGTTCGCCGGCGGTCCTCCGATGGCAGTAACGCTGATTAGTTAATAAGTTTTACCCATCATGCAATTTTGTTTCTGACCCGGATGTAGCCAGCGGACCTCCCGGATGGCACTCCGACGGCCCTCCAGCGGCCAACCGCGTATTCATGGCCGATCATGAGCCGACAATGGCCGCCGGCGGACCGCCGGATATTGCTTACTGGGGTAGAAATGGAGTGGCACCCCCTGAGAGGCTAGGGTATTTTTATTGAAATTTTTGGTATAAAGTATGTAATTACTCAAATGGTAAATGGTGAATAGCCCGATTTGTGGGTGGTGTAAGCATTGCCGGAAAAAGTCATGGGAGCAATACTTCACTCAGGATGTCCTGCATCATGAAGTTAGAATGGAAATGGGCTATCTATACTATGGGTGCGCCATACCGTGACCGCAGGTCATCGAAAATAACATTTTAAGACATTTTAGTGATGCTTGAAGTTCTGTTAATTATATCATTACAATTTTTCTTAACTTTTTTGTTAACCCCTCCTGTTTTTAACTATAACAATGCCTTTGGATAGTCACTGAGAGGTTTTTCTGGTTGGTGAGGGGTGTCTGCATAGTCGATCCTATCCAGCATCCATGCATGGTGGGGGAACACCCTCTATCCCTCCCCTTCCCTATTTGCCATAAAACCAGGCGCGGATCCAGAAATTTTGAGGGGACGGGTCAAGATGGAAAATCTCATGTGCACCGAAGGTGCACCACGAGCGCGAAGCGCGAGTTCCTACTCGTGGGGTCCAGGGGCCCGCGTTAGGGCCACTGGCGGGGTCCAGGGCGGAGCCCCGGTGGGGGTCCAGGGGGCGAGCCCCCGGAAGCTCTCGCAATATTGTATTTTAAGAGCACAGAAATCGGCTCTAGTTCTTATGTCAGTGAGATTTTATACCTTTTCATGTTGTATGGAATTTGATGTGTATGGCTTAGTATAAGTTACTATATGTACCTGCAGAAGTTCCGGAGAATCTAAGTTATCTGAAAACTTACACACCAACATCATGAGCCCATGTAGGTAACTTGAAATGATTTTTGCCATAATGAGTATTTTATTTACGTTATACGGTATTCGGGTTTAGGACGTCAGGTGAAACAATTGCGCGCGAAGCGCGCCGAAAATTTGAATTTACATTTAAAACCATTGCTATGACTAATGGTGTCAATTATTTGTGTCTATCAATTAGAAGGTGGGTTCGATACTAAGTTTTCAGTTCTCACAAGAAGAGGAGGGTGAAAAAAATGAATACCAGTTGCTTTACTTCCTTACAATGTTGGCTCCTCTGAAATCAAGTTTATGCACACGAATGATTGGCTAATGGTAGAACCCCACCGATGAGTAATGCAAATACGTTTGGGACCTTATTGATAGTAAAAGGGGCAATTCAAGGCTGAAAGTGCACCGATCAAGCAAAAATCAAGAAATATTGAGAAGACTTTGCAAAAATCGTGAAAGCTTTCAAGTTTTTGGCAAAAAGTGATAAAAATGAATCCTACACTCAATAAAAATGTACCTCTCTCCGTAAGCGTAAACAATTGCGCGCGAAGCGCGCCGAAAATTTTCGGTATAGAGCCTCACGGGAGCTCTGCATTAATTGTACACTGAGAAGGGGGACCAACATGACTCTCACAACCTGACATCCATATGGGAGGAGAGATGATATATCACCTTCTTTATGGATTTCTGAAGGGTACCGGTATACCCTTCGGAAATCTATGGCCGATGGTGCCGGCGGGAGTTGGTGATTGGGGGAACCGCAGATAACTGCTAAACCGTGCCTTTGTAGGCAATGGAATTTTGTATACGCTATATACAAGAGTGGGAGAGCCTTTTCTTAGTACATGAGAGTGCAATTCCAGGAAGGGGTTTACCCTACCCTTTGAGAAATTTTTGTTAATTTTAGGGGGCCTATATGCAAAATAGTGGTATCTTTGGGTCATTCTAAAGTGATTGTATGTTTAAAAAATGTCCACAATTTAGTGAATTCCAACTTTTGTTCGGGTGAAAAGGGGGAGTAAGATAAGGTTAATATATTGCCTTCAAAACTCCTTAAGTCCCAGGAAAATCATGGGCGTGGATCAATCTCCAAAAGTGTGGGGGAGGGGGACTTTTTCACATTTGTGAATCGCCGTCCTGGTGGAAGAAGCAGTGGTGGTAGCAAGAATTTGCGTCACGGGGAGGCAATAAGTTTTGTGATCGTCGGCATGGGGAGGGGTCTAAGGGAAATTTTTCTAGAACTGAATGCCCTCAGATGCGATTTGGTGCAACAAAAGTGTAGGATTTTTAGGTCATTTTTCTTCTAAAAAGTTCGTTTTCCTAGGCATAATTGCAGTCTGTTCCATCATTTTTGCAAAAGTGAAGGGGACTTTTTGACGATGTTCCCCTTCCAAATAAAAAAAAGGGGACGCGTCCCTCCGTCCCCCCATGATCCACGCCCATGGGAAAATTGTACACGCAATTATACCTGCGTGGAGTCCACAGAAACATTTTTGGACTACAATAAAATTTTTCCTTTACATTTTAAAAGGCTATCCAAGGTTGACACAGAACAGTATAGAGCCTCCCGAGAGCTCTGAATTAATTACAGTATACAAAAGAGGGACCAACGGGATTCTCACTACCCGACATCCACATGGGAGGAGATATGATATATCACCTTCTTTTTAGGTATAGCAAGAGGGATGGTGGACAGGCAAAATTCGTTTCAGAAAAGATTTTCGTCGTTATTGAACGTCGCCGTAAAATGTTTGGAAAATAAGCAACGGCAATTGCGTACTTTCAATCTTTCAAATCATGTGCTAGACTAGATTAATCAAAGATCCCATAATGATGAGAGCCCTACAGAGAAGGAGATGTGCTTTTTAGAAAAATGTTTGCATTGGAATAATTTCTTGCGTCATAGCTTTGTCAATGGTATATGAAATCGGGTGTAAACCCTGTCGTATGCGCGCGAAGCGCGCCGAAATTTTGAATAAAATATTAGTCCATGACAAAACCTGCATCGGACACTGTCACTTTCCCACCAACCTATGCTATTCAGAAACGAATCTTCTGACTGAGAATTCTTTAAAAGCACTTTTGCTCCTTTGTTCCCCGTGAGTAGTTACCGAAAGCTATTGATAATCAGGACAACTCTGACACAAGGCTTGACGCTAGCGGAGCGTGCAAAAATTTGGAATTTGTCAAGAATTTCCAAAACTTATGATAGTTTGAGAACAGTTTGTGGAAGAAAATGGTTAGAACAAATAAAGCAATCATCAAAAATACATCTCATTCTACACCCTCTACAGAATCTGTGGCTTAAACAACTTTTGGGACCATTTTAAAAATTTTCAAGAATCGATAGGGGAGGGCACTAGCGTAGCCAGAGGGGGGGCAGGGGGGCAGAGTGCCCCCCCCACAGAAATTTTGGGGACGCGATGGGCGATGTTGAAAAAATGAAGGAGAGCAAAAAAAAAAAAAATTAAAAAAAAAAACGGTAAGAGGAGAGAAAAATCAGGAGAATTTTTACAGTTTTTTTTCGGGGGGGGGGGTCTTAGTCGTTGGGGGGTCTTAGTCGTTACGATAAAGTATGCAGTCCCCGACGGCGACTAGTCTCCCCGATGGTTTACCTGTTTTTTGCTCTCAAGAGGACAATTTCCCTAATAAGAACCCAAAATGTTCGGCGCGCTACGCTCGCTGTAGATTCACTCCAGTCTCTCCAATACTGTACTTCCATTCTACATATAGCTAGAGAGCATAAGTCCTATCAACCTATCGCGTATTCCAGGTAGTTTCGACACAATGCATGTTATCCCCGATACGGTCTACAACCCCTACAGTTTCTATTTTTTTTTCTTTTTGTTCTTAATGATTACATTGGCTATGTTATTTTTGTAAGCCTACCAAAAATTTTCGCGCGCTTCGCGCGCTTTGCAATTTCACGATTCAGACACAAAAGAACACTATCAGTGCGCAACTCGGCTTTGAAGTATTAAGTGATATTGGCAAAATATGCCCCAGGCGGCAATGGCATGGGATAGTTAGGCTCCTTCATATCCCCTTCTCACTACCCCCTCGACATAGGGGCTGTCGGAACTTGGGGTCGCTGGCATGGCCCTCCCCCCTGATGGGAAAATTCTGTCGCCAGCCATGGTTGGTTTACTTATTGTGGCTTTCAAAAGGGTCATTTCTGCGATAAAACCCAAAATTTTTGGTACGTTTTGCCCACTCTTCCTCAGTACCGTTACTTATAGCTAATAAAGTACAAACCCATTCCATCAGAATACATGAATTTATGTAAATGTCGGCGGGGAATTTCGTCTTACTTCGCTAAGCATCTAGTTAATGTTCTCTTGTGTCTGTCGTGCGGTACGGCTAGTGACTCGAGGAGGGAATTACAATGTAAATTGTGCCCGATAGGGACCATTGGAAACTGTCCGGACAATTGACCTATATAAGCTTTAAATAAGTACAGATTCTTTTTAGTGTATGCTTACCCCCAAAATTTTCGCGCGCTTCGCGCGCTTTTCCACAGCTTAGATTCCAGGAATAACATTAAATCAGCGCGGAACTATTTCCTCTGGCATATACAAATTTTATGGACTATATGCCTCGCAATTGTATGGTATAGTACACAGTTTTTCTTCAAATTCCCCCTCACCAACCCCTCGACGGCATCCTGGCTGTCGGGGCTTCGGGTCGCTGCCCCCGTCGGGGAGTCTGGCCCTCCCGTCGAGCAAATCCTGGAGCCACCTCTGGAGGGATGAGAAAGTTTTCCTTCATACTATATGACTTGTACATGTGTTATGAAGCAATGGACTTGAAAATGGAAGCTGGATTTTTTGGAGGAAGGCAACTATTTTTGAGGGGCGGCCATTTTCACCCGGGGGGCGGTCGCCCCTCTAAAACACCCTGTGGAGAACACTGGGATCTAGTATAAAAAGAAGCAAAATATAGCACCATTTTGCATCTAAGCCCTTCGAGACAGCAAAAAAATTTCAAAAGGGGAGGAAGACAGCCCCTCCCCTTATACCCCTCCCCCAGGACGGCGGTCAAGAATGGGGACGATGAGTCGACTTTGCCCCCCCACACCAAAATCCTGGCTACGCCCCTGGGGGAGGGAGACACACGCCACCCATTGCCCACTGTGCCGACGCCACTGTCTGTAGCTTAAAAGCCTTTTGAGTTCATTTTAAAACTTTTCAGACAATTTCAAAATCGAATAGGGTATGCACGCCGCTACTTTGCCTGCAACAGCTGGTGCCACTGTGCACAATAGCACGTCACCTGACAGCTTGTCTTCTGTATTCATTCTGCAAGGTCTGTATGGCGAAAACTTTGCCTCTCAATCCCTCTAGATTACAAAAAATTTTACTCTTTAACACAAAATTGTGACTAAATTTCAGCGCAGCTAGCCGGGTCCATACTGCAGATCACGATGTTTACTTATTTAGATCTTAAGTCAAGGATCATTACTCAGCTATTCACCTGTTTTCGAACATTGTAGCTCTCCTTTCGTCGCCAAACACTTTGAAAGATATCTATAAAGAGATAATCCAGCTATAGCTCCACCCAACCCCTACAGAAGTATATACTTTGAATACGTTCTTAGACACTTTTATTCATTTTTTGCTCTTACTTTTTCTTTCTCCTTTTCTTTTTTTTCTTTTTCTTCCTTTTTTCTCCTTTTGTTTTTTTTCGTGGCGGGGGGGGGGGGGGAGCGGGCCCCCCAGGCCCACCCTAGATCCGCGCCTGCATAAAACTATAGCTTAAACTATATAAAACTAAAACCTAAAACAGCTGAAACCTAAAACATGATCTGAAACAGTCTGTATCTGATTCTATTATTACTTTAATTACTATTAGTAATGAATGAACTAATTTTAGGCCTACGGTTCAAGGGAAGTTGTCGGTTGCTAAGCGAACACAAATGTGGAGGAAGCCTACTATGGTTTATAAAAAAATTGTTACCTCTATCAAAACCCTTGACGCTATGAGATTGTGGGTTCATTTTGCAGTTTCAAAGATTTTCGTGATCTTACGAAAGTATCCACATCCTTAAAAATAAGAATGCAGGCACTTTAAATCAGTTTTTCGGCATCGTGGAAAATTAACTGTCATTCGTATTTTCAAGACATCTGAAATGAATAACATCTGTGTACTACCTACATTGCGCGTCCTGTGTTGTTTTCTTTCGACCACAGCATCGCATCTGGACGCTTCAGCCTTCAGGAAGTTTGACTTTCAAGTGTCTTACTTCATGTTATGATTAAATTATCGAGAGCATACGGTTGTAAGACTCCCGACTGGTGCTAAAAAGCGGCTATCTTGGTCTGGGTAAATGAATTAAGGAGATATGAATAAGTTGAAATTGCATGATTCCCGCCAAGCGATTCAGATTGAAGTGTTCATCCTTGCAATAGGCCTAGATTGTACTGAGACCCGTTGAGCGAAACACGCCAAGATACTGTACTGTGAAGTGCATGTTTTGTAGTAACTTGTATCACATCACATCATCAGGTTTGATGTTGTTGGCCATACGACATTTCATCTCTCTGGAAAATGGTGGTGACCAATATTGCATAAAATTGGATATGATTATGAGTAGATGACCCTGTTGTTAATATACAGCCTGTACCTATATTAACAACAGGGTCATCTGCATTTCGTGCACTCAGAACTGAAGATCTTCGGCGTGGAGTTGGAATTTTCCTTATGTTTTCTATTGTGCTTTGGGAAAAAACTTCGGCGTGGGCCTGACATGGAATGCGTTTTGGTGACATCTACGAGTCTGGACAAATTGGCCAAGAATACTCAATACTGTAGGCCCTAGGCTAGGCCTAAGTAGAAACTGTCAAGCCTTGCTTGAAGTTGAAACAAGCTAAACTTGGTGCACAGGCCCACATCATACTGGGTAGAGAATTCCAATGATCTATTGTTGGATGAGTAAAAAGGTATGACATAATCTTGTATTGGCAGGTAATTCCATACTGGAAAGTTCGTTTTTTGGCCGCCGAAGATTTACGCCAAAGGAAAGGCAAGATAAAAATTACGCCAGCCTCTGCTGTAGGCTAGGTGCGCCAAATAGAAATCAGGATGACAAAATACGCCAGAAATTTGGCGTGACCACTTGAGTGCCGAAGATCTTCGGCGTAACCTACATGTTTTCCAGACGGGAGGTAATTTGGCTAATTTTAAAAAGTGGCCAAGAGTCATAGGCTAGAATCGGAGAAGATAAACAAGTTCTGAGTAGTTTGCATACCCTTTAGGCCTAAATACTTGTAAACATCCAGGGGGCATTTTGTGCACCATATGCTGAAATCTTCAGCGTAGATGAAGGAAAACGCTTGGCGTAGCCAGGGCCGTCGCGACCGGGGGGTGTGGGGGGGTGTCTCACCCCCCCAAAGTTCGTCAGAGCGACGATAGTCGGAAAATCTGAAATGCCAGTTGGAATTTCTGATATCTCAGTCTAGCACATTTTTCCGACTGAGCCTATGTCAACTTTGTACATATTTTCCAACTAGACCAAGTGAGAATAATACCAAACGTTATTTTCCTCACGTAAAATCAAATCAAAGCTGTCCTTTTTTCGCAAATTCTTCTCAAACTCTCAAAATTTTCCCGCGCTCCGCGCGCTTGAAACCTTACCTCAGTGTTGTTCTTATTATCAATATCTTCCGATAGCAACTTTCGGAGAAGCACAACAGCAGAAGTTGAAAGCTGTTTACAAATTACCAGGTAAAAGACGGGCTTTTTGAGTGGCATGTTGGTTTGTTGGACAACTGAAAGTATCTTGATGCAGATTCTGAATGCAGGTTTTATTATGGAAATCTTACTTAATGAAAATTTTGGCGCGCATGCGTCACGATTTACAATTAATCTCATGAACATTATTAAGGTAATTATACCAGACATAGTTCTGTGGGAGCTAGGGCTCTTTAGGCCCCTTCCCCAAATTTTTCCGAGCCCCACAAAATTGGGCAAAATTTCACATAGACTAATATTGGTGAAGACATAGATATACTCAGAAAATATTCCAAACGTCTATTTATTAGGCCCGTAGCCAGTAAGTTCTGTAACGATTCTTTCTATAACTTCAAAAAAATTTCGCACGCTACGCGCACTTTCAACTATAGTTCTATCTAGTGGTAACGCCCAGTTTCAAGCGTATTGGATTTCAACGTTTCCACAAATGTTGTTCTTCCGTGTAGGCGTAACTCTAGAGAAACACATCGTTGCCAAGTTCTTTCCTCTTTTTTCCTAACTTTTGGAAGATTCTTTCTTCAGCCTCGCCATCGTGGCAAACATATTTTGTAAGAAAAAGATCTTTCAGTTTCGTAGCAGATTCTTAATGGGTAAGATGAAGAATGTAATCCATGATGACGACCATGCAGTCACCCGAACAAATTTCTTGGTTTTTGTCCAGATTCTTCAATAAAAGCCCAAACTTTTTCAACTTTCCTTAATGAAAATTCAATATAACCCCAACTTTTTCGGCGCGCTTCGCGCGCCTAATATTTTGAGTTCGGCAACCCATTGCATCTATCGGGACTTAGAGTAGCTGGCCCCCAGTCAGGGCGCTCCCCCCCCATGTCGGCAAATCAAAGCACCACCCCTGGCTGAGCCTGCGTGCAGGTTTTTCATTTTGGCACTGAAGTATACCCCAAATTTCGGCGCGCTTCGCGCGCAATCCTTTCAATCCACGTTGTATCACTTATGAGCATTATAAGCACAACGTACCAGCGAACTTTTATAGCATAAACAAGGTGTACATTCTGAAAACGCGCTTGTTAGTCCTAAACCCCTTTTGCTATACCTGTCTGGGAGGTCTAGTATCATATTTCTGCACCTATACTCTCCCTCCCGCCCATTTCCCTCCCGCCCATTCCCCATTGCTGGAAGCTGTTCGTCTGGATTTTCGTTCAAAATTAGTAAAAATACGATAGATGTAAAGTGCTTGGCGTCATACTCTATATTATTATTTAGATGCCAGGTAATAAGCATTATGTTATTGCCCCATTTTTTATAATTGATCCAGAGCTTCCAGGAGGCCTATACAGGTATAAATTGATCCAGAGCTTCCAGGAGGCCTATACAGGTATATGCTAACATTAGATGCCAGAATAGAAGGCACTAAAGTTGTCAAGGGGGGGGGGGGGGCTGCAGGAGGTTTGTTGACAACGTATTCTTCTCTTAGACAACATACTTTCTACTTTCACCTAACCAAATCTTAGTATTCACTAAATTATGGACATTTTCCAGCCATATATGATCAGTTCCAAAAGTATCCCAAGATAGCACCATTTTGCATCTAAGCAACCTTACCTTAGCAAAAATTTCTTAAAGGGGAGGGGGATACCCCTACCCTTAGGCCCCTCCCCCGGGACGGCACCTTTATGAAGTGACAAAGGAAGGATCCCCACTGTTGTATCATACAAAAGTAACGCCCATAAAAACGAAAATGCAATTTACTGGCCGCTACTCATTTGGAAAAAGAATCAAACCAGTCGGAACAAATTATAATTCATTTAATTATGGACATTTTCTAGCCATATATGATCAGCTTCAAAAATATCGCTAAGATAGCTACATTTTGCATCTAAGCAACCTTAAATTAACAAAAAATTTTCAAAGGGGAGGGGTCAACCCCTCCCCTTAGACCCTTTCCCCACGACGGCACCTTTATGTAGCGACAAAGGAAGGATCCCCACTGCTGTATGTAAAAGCAGGGCGCATAAAAATGGTGCAATTTACGCGCCACCATTCAGTTGGAAAAAATATCCATCCAGTCGGAATTTGGGACCTTCACACCCCCCCAAACATATGACCCTAGCTACGGCCCTGGGCGTAGCAGCATGAAAATTCACTCCAGTTGGCGTACAACTTGCCATAGCGGCAAGAGGATTCACTAGAATTGGCGTACAACTTACAGTCCCTATCGACTATGTATTTTGTACTGCAACTAGTCTAAGTCAAAAAAGCAACGATAAAATTTTCTGCTGCATTGTGTTTCCACTTAATTTACAATGAGTCCCACACAAAACCCCAGAAAGGGCTATAGCACCACAAAACATGATTATTTCCTGCTAAACAGGAAAGAATGTGTGAAACTTTTTGCTGAAATTATGATGAATGCCCATTGCACAGCAGGCCATGTATATTGTGTAGGTTTTCTGGTGTACAAATGTTGAAATCTCGGCATACAGGTAACTTCAGCACACCGTTGGTTTTGTTGGCGTACGAACACTGACACCTCGGTGTAACTTCAGCATGGGCTTTACATGGAATGCACCCTGGGTAAACATATTATGTAGACTAAATCATGTCACCACATACCTGTAGGCCTATCATACTGTAGGTGCTGTGAGAGGACCAAAATTTGGTGGTAGCCTACCCCAGAATTTTTATTTGATGTTTTTGTATAGAATCGCAAATTTGGTTCACTAAAACTGGAGTGCAAAATTGAAACGTGCAGCTAAAATGTTCAAAACATGCAACAGTAAAATTTTGAGACTGGGATGAAGGCCTACTGTACTGTATGTAGGCCTATTGTAATATTGTCCAATTGTCCAATTGTCCAATTGTCCAAAAAAAATTTATTTTTGGATTGCCAGTGGAGGCTGTTGTTGAGGAGGTGGGAGTTGAAAAAGTAGAACAGAATTATGGTGTATTTCTGGTGATCTGTGGGAGGGTGAAAAGGCTAAGGGTAAGGTTTTGTTAATGGAGCACTCAGTTACTGTACTTGGTTTACAGAGGTGGGAAGGTTTGTAAGAGGAATGGAAAAAATAGGGTAAGGATTTGTCTCACCGATGCAAGGACTGAGGACGTCTCGGCCAGAGTGGACAAAATTGCCAGGGCATGACTGAGGAAGTTGTAGCTGTGCAGATGGGGACTTATAATCTTTGTTGTGATAATCAAGGTTTGCTTAAAGTGTACGTACAGTAGGTCAAAGTACAAAGCTACATTAAGTAATTGATCTGTAAGTTCAAGTCCACATGTACCAAAAGGATTGTTGGTGATATTCTTCCCTGCCTCAACAGGAAGGTCTCTAGGGGCAAAATTGTAAGTTTTAAAAGAAAGGTCTACGCTCAACTCAAGTTTTGATGGTTAGAGGGGTACCTACTCTAAGCAATGTGGTGAAATTTGCATTGAAATCTCATGTTCTGTTCTCAAGATACTGTATGAGCAGTTAAATTTGTCACATGTTCGACACAAAGTGAACTTGAAGCAAGCACATATGACGTCATAACTTCACAGTAGTGAGCATCCTTTTTTTCCCTTTAAGCTTTACAATCAGTTTTTTGCTCTGTAATCCCATGTTATCAGAAAGTGAATTCACAAAAAGCATGGGAATTTTATGAGCTTCAAGTTCCCCTTGGGGTTTTTCAACATTGCCTTGAACAATTGAAACTCAGATAGTTGAAAACTTGATGAAACTTAGATAGTTGTTTGTATTTAAATTGGAGGTGGTGCTAGAAGTTAGGTTAGTTGGGAGAATTGTTACTTTCTGGGGTGAGCTTAGAGGGCCTTTAAATCACCTACTGTACGGTATAACTGTCCAATTTTGAAGTTTGTATGCATCCACATGGCAAGTTGCCTTCTACAAGCATCCCTTAATGACGTAACACTGTGGCTCATTAGAATACAATGTAAACAAAGTCACTTAACAATGCAGGGTGAACTCTACAGTGTGAAATAGTCGAAGCTTTCACATCATACTTTCAAACCTTTGGAGAATATTTCAGGGATTAGAAATAACTGCAGCACTTACAGTACATACTGTAAGATTTGGAGCAGAAAAACAGTAGCAAATTAAGATTTTAGGTCCAAAACTACAACTTCTATGTGTTTTGCTTCAGTCAAGATAAGGGCCTTGGAACTCAGGCTTACATTATATGTATTCTGGGTTCAACTTGCAAATTGTGTTATTGTGGGCATAAAAAATCATCTTTCACTTTGACATCCAGGGATTGTGTAGGCTTACCCTTGAGTTATTTTGTTTTTTCCTTTCAGTAATTTTGTGTGTCTGTCACTGGAACACTCAACCAGCCTTACAGTACATTGAAATGAACAATGATGTAAGTTAAATTCTTGCTTTTAGTGTACATTTACAGTGTTCTTGACTTTCACCTTATAAGTTCTCATCCACACAAAATTTGGGTTTTTTCTGACCATACTCTGGTGTCCACAATGGAACAGAAGTTACAGTACTGTAGTTGTTGAAAGGGTTTTCTCACATGTTTTTGACTTCACAAAGAACTCACTGGTGTAGGTAAAGACATGAACCAGCTTTGAAGGCCAGTACCATGAAGTACTTTGGCTAAATTTTCAGAAACTTTCTAAACCAGAAATCCTCAAAATTCAAACTGCTATTTCTAGATGTACTGTAAAATTTGCAATCTGAATTGTTTCTTGTCAGACACTACAGTTGTGCAGTTGGCAGGCTTATGAACTACACTAACTTTTAAAGTCTCCTGTAAATTTGTGTTGAGTCCAGTTGGGCAAAAAAGAAAATGAAAAGAAAAGACAGATTGGATAAACAGTGACCCTGTGTGACATCCCGTTTATCACATTTCTCATTTGGACTTCAAACACCAATGTTGAACAAGTCAGTCAGTCTCATTAAAATCCAAAGCACTTGTTTGTCAAGAGTTTTAACAGGAGACTTAGATCATCTACAAGGTACAGTATTCACCCTACCACCAGGATACCACCCCTTTTGTCCTTCCACAATTTCTTCACCACCCTTTGTGAAAGTAAAATAAAGTTAACAATTTTTGTTTCTAATACAGGGTGAATCACAAGACTGGATGGCATGCACTTTGTGCAGATCAAGCCGCCAAGGGGTAGATGTTCTCTTGAGAGCTCAGCAACGAAAAGTGGACTGGCCACAGACATCAAACCAAGCAGAGTCTCCATTACAGGTTTATGACATTCTCTGACTTAATCACATTTTTATTTCAGTGTTTGCTTATGTTGTGTAAAAGTTATGTCAGTGACTCTACGTGATTAAGTGATGTAAATTTTAAGAGCAGACTTTTTTCAGGAGAGGAGGAAAATCATTTGCAAGATTTTTTTCCATGGTTGTCATATAAACTTTTACAGGCTCTCTCCCACTTCAGGTAAAAGCCTGATATGACTCCTAAATGGAGTAATGACCTTGATGGGACACATGGCTTAAAAACAGACACTCATAACCCCAAGTACATCTTTGATTGTGGGAGATAAAAATTCTCAGTTAGTGAGGCTCTTTGATTGACATCAGAGTCAGAAAACTCAAAAGATGCAGAGTAGCTCATATTACACAGCATGAGAGTGTTCTGATTACACATTAGGGCCTTGTATGCTCAGTAACCAGGATACTGTATGCCTGAAGCAATACTACAGTACAGTACAGTAGATTTGTGTCTGCATAAGGAGGTGTTGAGGCAGTTTTGGAAGGTGCTAGAAATAATGTACAGTAGTTGGGAGAATTAGAAGTTTGGAACTGAGATTTTGCCCTTTAACAAGGGAAAGATGGTGAGCTCTCAGACATCCCAGCATTTTCTTGGTACTACAGGCAACAGAAGAGAAACTTTTTGCGGAGGAGTTACCTTCCAGTTCACACAATGTTAGACCATAATCAGGTGCAGGTGGGAAAGTGGGGTGAAACCCTTTGTGTCCAAGGTACTGTACATTAGGCAATATCATGGTATTATGCTGAAAATGAATGATAACCTTCCATTTACATGCTTTATTACACTTAAAAAGTCACTTGTTCACTTGGGTAGACAGCTTTGTGTAATAAATCATCTATTTGCCCATTCAGTTGACAAACCAAAACTAGACCTGTGCTGTCTATCCAATCAGGGAGCTGTTATGTACAGCCCTCATTTTCGATGCACCCCAAATCTAATGGAGTATATTGTCTTACTCATCATTCATCACTGAACTGGAAGTAACACCTCCACACTACAGGTGAACCTAGGACCCAGTCAGCTGCAGTGTTTGCACTAAGGAATTGAACCTGGGAGGGAATTCCCTCTCTAGAAATTTTTTTGGGAGGGATTTTCAAAATCAAGGAGAGGGTTACCACTTGGTAAAGATACTATTGTAATTTAATGTGTGTATTATAATTGTAGTTACGATCTCAGATTTATTTTTGTGCGGAATTCGAAAGATAAAAGCGGGATTCACGCAATCCCGCGCCTTAGCGCGAACACTGGTCAGCTGTACATTTAAGAAACTTTATCAGGAGAGGCATGTCATGAATATTCATTTCTTGTGGAATTCAGTAGATATTTTGCACAAATCTTTTTGACAATCATTCACCACCTCTCACAGTACATGCTACACTACTGTTTGGCAAACTTGCATGGGTATTAAACTAGCAATGGATAATCTAATGGTTGCTTTTGTTATTACCTGGAACTTTTTCAGGATGTCTTCCCAGCACAGGAGTTGTGAAATTTGTTTTAGTTACAGATTAAAATTCACATTTTATGATCTTCTTGAATGTAAAGACTCAATTTTATGAAGACTGAAATTTCAAATTATCAGTGTTTGTTGAATGAACTCAACCCACTAGCTGTTTGTGGAATGAACATCAAATTGGCCAAACATAAACAGTTGGTGATGTGTACATATTTTGTCTTAATAATAAAAAACAGGTACTTTAGAGTAGACAGTAGGATACTGTATATCACAAAGATGAATCCACCTATGACACAGTAAATTCCATCACTTTATAACTAAAACCAGCAAGTACAACCATAGAAGGGTTTGACCAGATACAGAATGTATCATGTATGCAGAGGCTGTCCTCTGGCCGAGTGAGCTTTTTGATTTTTAAAGCCCTGTGACAGCATGTCCAGAAGATCTACAGTGTATACTGTATGTAGACTGCCATCTACTAGGATGAAAAAAAAAGAAGAAAAAAAAAACATTTCCACACAATAAGTTTGGCTTTTTATGGTAAATTTTGCATAGGAGGGGAGGCTTTTCACTTTAGCTTTTCAAGTTTGGCTTGCCAAGGGCCCAGGAACTTTCCACTAAACCCTGTCCCCACAAATATATATACATGCTGTACATTTTATCTCTGACACTTTGCTCATGAAGTCTAAAACATTAAAAAAGTTTTTGATGTTGTTTTGTTTCACAGGAATCCTTACCCTTTACTACAATAGATGAAGCCTTTGAGAGCATGCTACAGTATATGAGTACTAGTAGCAGGCAGTGTAAGGTAAGTGATCCAGGGGTGTGAGATTGGTAGTCAGTGGTCCCTGGACTGAATTTACAAAGAAAAATTACAGTACTCTCAGAAAAGGGTCCTGGAGCAAGATTCTCAAAGAACACTTACATACAGAAAGTTGCATTAAGTCTCATATTTGCAGCACATCTTTTTAGTCAATATTCACTAAAGGAAAAGTGTGTAAATAATGTAACTTCATGCAAACCACAGAGTTGTCTAAGTACAAAAAACCTTAGTCTTACATACATAGGCATGCTAGTTATGCACTGTGTAGGACTGCACAAGCTTGGAAGACCACAAACTTTGTTTCAGGAATAAGAATCAATGTGATTGGCATAAGATATGTCAAAGCAAAATGCAACTGCAAATACAATTGGCTCATGTGTATATATTGCACTTTACACTATTATCTTTACAAGTGGCATATTTAAGTTGGTTTGTGAATACCACTTAAGAAAGATTTGAAACAGTGGGTAAGTATTTTGATTTTATGTAAGGACTAGTTCTAACTTCATCTAGTCCCTAATAAGCCCAGGTAATGGCTGTTGGCAGGAATGTTTTAAACCTGGTCAGTCTGGATGAAGTGATGTACTGTAGGATTGTTGGGTAGCAATGTATCTTACCTGGTCAGCTAGGATGACCAAAAATTTGGCAAAATGGGTAAGTGGATATAGCAGTCTTGTCAGCCTAGGAGAATGATAGAGCTAGGAGTATCAAAGGTCCATACACATAATTATCTCATATACATAAATATCTCAGTAGCTTGGATGATGTGATATGGGATAGGGTTGTAAGCAAGCCTGTTCAACTTTGGTTAGGTTTTCATGTCCATTGGGAAGAGAAGTGACAATTGTTAACCTGTCCCAGAGATAATTCCTCTACAGTAGGCTATTTCAGTTGTATATGTCACCTAAATGACAAGTTACCTCGTATGTGTCATTTCATCCCCTCAGTTTAGAGAGGCACTTGAGATGAATCATTTTGTAGGCAGAAATTAGACCAGTGGTCTCTGGATCCATAATTCTGACACCTAATAGCCACTTGTCCACCACTCTCTCCTCTCTTAATATTTACAGCGTTTCTTTGCCAGTTCCCCACCACACACCCACAACTGCGATGACAAGTACCATTGTTCCAGGTTTCACACATCACAGTACCCTTACAGACCAAGAAGACATCCTGTAAGTACTATACCATTTCCTGTTACTATTTCAGTAAGATCTGGCTCTATACCCAAACAAGAAATATTGGTCTACTACCCTGTAAATACTGGTAATACCAAAACTATGTTATTTTCCAGGCAGAAGTTTTACTTATGTGTAACTTGTACACATGCAGTTGACATTAAAACATGTTCAAGTTCTAGTCATGCAAATCTGTAACAGAGTGATTGAGAGATATATGTCCAGATGCGCCAAGACCAGTAAGGGATCATCTTCTACTTTATATCATTTTTTACAAGAGCACAAAACAAATTTTGGACCCCCTGGCCCCTTCCTTCCTAGTGAATACTTTGAAAAATGTGAAAAACATAATATTATCGTATAAAAGCAACATTGCCAATTACAATATTTTGTAAAAGTATGTATGGGCTTCAGTCCTTCCTTCAACACGTTTTGTACTCTTGTGAAATAGTGAAAAAAAAATGGATGATGCTGTGTACTTTAGTCTGTATTACTGTAGTATGTACACTGGGGTGGGAGAGGGATTTGGGGGGGGGGGGGGAGGGCAGTGTTTCCTTCATTGAGTCAAAATGACCAGTATCTTAAAATTTGACTCTTTGCTAAGTGATTAGCATGTGGCTGAAGCACTTGTATATGAAACAGATAGGTTGAAACCTTTAAGTCATAGCTAGCATCTAGGGGCCCACTTAGTTCCCCCATGAAAGCTGTGGGGTTTTAGGCACTTTGTGGTGACACATTAGATGATGTCTCTGCAGTGAGACAGTGGTGGCCTCAACTGGCTGTATGGGCTTAATAGACTAGGTGCTAGTATCCAGTAATGTATTAAGATCAGTGGTATCAACGTAAGGAGTAAATTGAAACCTTTTGTTTTTCACCCTCAATATTGTGTGGAATTTGCAAGCTATTCCATCAAAATCGTGTCATAGTTGCTTAGAGGAAATTAGTGGTATGCAGTTTTTAAAAGCTTATTTTGAAATTATGCTTTTGGGTAGGGTAGCATTATTATCATAATGCTAAGTACCTCCTTTGGTGCTGTAAATGATTAAGTCCATACATTAGAGCAGGCATCTAGCCATCATTTGGTTTGGAGAAAGGTTTCAGACTCAAATATTCTTACAATGCCAGAGGCTTGGCAAGACGGCAAAACCCTGCCTATGGGTGTGGGGTCTAGCTGCCTGCCTTAGGTCAAGTCTTCGTAGTGAGGATCACAGGTCAGGTGGACATGGAGTCATTTTGGAATATTTTCCCAATAAGGAGGGATTTTGGGGCATTCATTTTTTACATGGAGGCTTTCAAACCTCAACCCCCTTCCCCTGAGCCCCTCATGGTGGTTATGCAGATTGTAAATTCACTTTAAAGGGTTGAAGGACATCCTTACAACAGCATTCAGTCATACCTATCTCATTAAAATGATGTCAGGATGACAGTATTTACCCTTGAAATTGTTCTAAAAACACGTTCTGATCAGCTTAAGGGCATCTTTATCAACTGTCTTCATGAAGGCTCATCTTTTGCTGATAATATTTCTCACTTGGCGATATCAATGTTTGTTGAGCCTTATGCGTAATAGCATTTGATTTGCCAACTTTAAGAGCATTTTACAATCAGGAAATGCTGCTGAAAATGTTTAAAAGTACACTGCTCTGCCTTGAGGATACCTGCATAGCAATCATATTTGTGAAATGTATTGAGGTCAAGATGTGTCTATGGTAGAAGTTTACACTGTTTAGTATTTTATGTGTGACTCCCAGGCTTGTTTGCCAAAACTCTAATGAAACATGAAAAATTTTAAGTAACAAAATTGTTCCCTTTCACACATTTTAGATCACATTTCAGTAGAATGTATTTGTATGCAAATTGTAAACACAGGACATTCAAGGTCAGCTACATATTTGTGTACAGCCTATGTAGTTAGTTAGATGAGGTTTAATGTCCCAGTTTCCAACCAATTGGTTCAAGTCGAGACGACCACGGCCTTTTTTCCAGTTGTGGCTTCCAATCCATGATGTATATTTAATCCTCACTTACTCCATTGCCTGCCCATGTAGTGAATGTAAGAAGGTGTTTGTCAGTATATTTGACTCCAACCTCACTTCTTTTCACTCCATCCTGAGTCATTCTGTGACTTCCAATTAATTGATCCATGATGTATATTTAACTCCAACCTCACTTCTTTTCACTCCATCCTGAGTCATTCTGTGACTTCCAACTAATTGATCCATGATGTATATTTAACTCCAACCTCACTTCTTTTCAGTCCATCCTGAGTCATTCTGTGACTTCCTGTAGCTACCTCACTTCTTTTCCCTTCATTCTGAGTCAATCTGTGACTTCCAACTAATTGATCCATGTGATAATTGTTGAGATTTTTGCCCAAGAATTCCCAAGATTGTCATCTGGGGTCACCAGAGGTCAAAAAGCAAATTTCCCAAGAATTCCCAAGATCGTCATCTTGGGGCCACCAGAGGTCAAAAGGCAATATTTCCCAAGAATTCCCAAGATTAAATAGGAACACAAAATGTTACAAAACAACACATTAATATAGCATTTGACCAGTGACTGAAAGATATGGGACATCATGGCATTATTTGGAATAGAATATACATCATCAAAACCTCAATGCATTTTTGCATTCTGGTTAGTTGTATGATGTAAAGAACAGTGCTATCCTTTGTAGTTTGTAGATATAGGTATCATGCATTTAGTGAAAATACTGAATTGACTACAAAGTTTTACTGTTTTTTTTTTTTGTTGGAGAGGGGTGAGAGGTACAGTAATTTCTGTTGTTTTCAGGAAGGGGAAATGTGTTGTGAATGGGGTGAGGCATTAGATAATCATTATTATCGGAGAAGTGACAAGTTACTGTTTTATATGAAGGATAAGAAGAACTAGTTTTTCATAAGGAAAAGGAGATCCTCTTTAGTAAGGGGCCAAGTAAGAGAAATGCATTTCTTTTGTGTAGGGAAGGGGGTCAAAGGTCTTCTCCTGTGTAGTGGGAATAACAACATCTTTTGTGGGAAGGGGAACTTGAGAGGGTAGGGGCAAGGGGAAGTGATGCATAATTTTATGGCAGTTAATGTATGATGCTAAGCCACCATGAAAGTGCAAGAAGCCTGCAAGGGTGTATTGATTACAATTTGTGAGGTGGCTTCCATTTCAACTTATCTCATTTTTGTGACTCTGTGAATTTGGAAGGCAACTTAAGATGAGAAATTCATAGATTGCTTTACAATGAAAAACCCACCTTACTATGTTACTGTGGGGATCAACCCTGACCCTCCTTAAAGGGGAATTTTCGTCATCCTAGACAGTTCCAATTCTCCCAACTATGCAACTTCTAGCTCCCCATAACTGTATGAAGCTACTCCTTGTGCAAGAATAAACCTGTTTTATTGCTTAAGGCCATGTCCTGGTGAGCATACAAGGCTATAAAATGTAATAAAAGCACTCTCTCTGCCGTGTGTGGAATGTGAGCTACTCTGCATCTTTCAAATTTTCAAACTTTGATGTCAATCAAAGAGCAGTCACCAACTGAGAATTTTCATACCCCTACACTAAAAATATACTTTGGGGTGATGACTGTCTATCTTTAAGTACTTATAAACCTCATTGTTTCAAATGTCACCATCAATATCCACTTAGCTATACTGAACATGGCTAATAGGGGAACATTAAAAATAAGCTGCTGGGGAGAAATTGAACGGAAGTGGAGAAAATTCTGTGGATAAATAAGAGAAAGAAGAGGTAGGATGGACCTGCACCAAAACTGAGGGAAAATCAGGCCTTGAATTTTGAGGCATGCAAGTGCAATTGCACACCACCACTCACCTCAAATCACTGTGAGGAGTGGGATTTTTTGCACACCTAGATAAAGAATGGAAACTCAGATAAATCTACTTAAGTTTAATAAAACAGCACACCTACCACAATGGTCAACTTCCTGAGGAGTGTGATTTACACCTGGAAAATGTAAAGCTCAAGGCCTGGAAAATGACCATGTTTTTTCCTTTTTGCAAAAGAACCTTCTGTAGAGATCTCCTCTTAAACCTTTTGTTTTTGTTGTTTTAAGACTGGTTCTTTCTAATTCTCATCTCTTTTTGTCTCCAGCTTCAACAAACAGAGAATATGAACATATTAGTGGCACCTGGTACCTATGCTGTCACTGCAGGTGCCTGGGGAAAAGATTCTCAACAGACCCACGTGGTTCGACTAGACCCAGGTCAAAGTGTTAACTTAGATTTTAATCTGTAACCCAGAGGTAAACTGAAGGATGACAAAATCATAAATACAGAGAGAAACAAGCAATTTTGGAAATTTAAAGTCGGTGGAAGTTTGCATGAATAATTTTTGCACATGTAGAAAGTCTCAGTGAACTTATAGTGTTGAAAATGAAGTGAAGTTATGTATCAGAAATAAATGCAACTAGGTCACGTGATTGGATTATTTACATTTGGCTGAAAAATTTTGTCAGCAGTTGGACCAGCTGAGACCTTAGCTCAAGTGAAAGACATTTTATATGCATTTGCTTTTATCACTGTGGTCAGGTGCCGAGGTGTTGGATACTAGGACGCATATATTTTGACCAGTAGTATAAATTCACACTTTGTTTGGTCAGGATGAATTCATGGAAAAAAATTGTAATGTAAGAAAGTAGTTAGGTGGGTTGGCAATTTTAGTGTAGGATGGATTAAAATCTAATTACTCATATTTTACCCATTTAAAATAACTTGATCTATATTTTAGAATGGAAATAGGGTCCAAAGGCCTAAGTTTGTGGATACAGGTGAATGAATGTTTTAATTGGAGTAAAAAAAAAAACACCTGTGTTCAGTTTTGTGGATACAGGTGTACGACAAGGTGGCAAGTTTCTTTGTATGTCATCTATAATGTTGCTGTCAGGTGCAAAATTACTTCCCATAACCTGTAAATATATGATTTACTTAGCTGGCCAGCATTGAGGCTGTTTTTTTAACCTCCAATATTATGTCTGCCAGTTTCCAAGGAGATATGTAAGTACTTTTTATAAATGCATCTTTTAAATCATGGAGAGAGTGAATTTCAGCAGGGAACATTTTTAGACATTTTAAAATTGGGAATTCTAATTTTATTGAATGCTAAATATCCTAGTCAATTTTTTAATATATTTACCACAATCAGCCACAGGTGTGTACTTGTAGATGCTTCATGGAGACCATACAAGCTGTAAGCACAAAACTTGAATGCAAATTGCAACCTTTGGCTACGAAAAGTAGATATAACTAGCAGGTACACCTTCAAAAATGGGCACATCATCCTTTTGGTTGTTCAGATAACACTGATTGCATACATAAACTGAAGAGTTTTCACCCTCTCTTTGTGGTAGACCCCTCCCCTTTTTCCAGTTTTTGGGGATCTGCCTCTGCTTTTATGATAAGCCCCAGTGTTAATGTGACTTACTTTTGCTAAGCTTGTTTTGAAACACCATTTTGGCCTAATAATATGATTCAGAATTCTGTGGCAATACACACCAGTCAATTCAAATTTTACTGTGTATCAAATAAAAACACATGCACTAGTTAAGTCAAATTAGTGTATTACAAACAAGCATGTCAAATGTCCAATTAAAGGGGATGACAACAATAACCATTTCAGTAACATAATTGAAAAGTAAACAAAATTCTCAACACAGTGCAAAAAACCCCATCTTCATAGCTTATTCAGTTCTTGAGATATCGCCATTCTTATCATTTACATTGGAGTTGCCATTTTCCAAACAAACTGACTTGTAGCAACTTGATTTTGACCGTTCAGGCTCACTTTGTAATTGAGATGTTATTGTTTTCCTTTGTATTTTGTTTCATTGTTTCTCTCCACACAGTTTTAGCATGTTCTCGTTGGTATCAGATTTCAAAATTACAGGACTCGCTCTCTGCATTTCTGAAATGATCTTTTAAATGGTAGCTGGACCTTTGAAAAAAATTGAATTGAATTATAAAGAAATACATAACTTTTGAAAATCAAGTGAGCCTGTGACATCATAATAGACGTGCTACAAGTTTGGTATGGCATTGCCCCTGTAAGGGATGAGAATTGTGATATCTTGGGAACCAAATAAGTTATGAAGATGGGGATTTTTGCATTGGGTTCAGAATGGTATATACTTTCTGATTATGTTCCTGAAATGGTCATTATTGTCATCTCCTTTAATAACTTCCCAAATTCATTGTCATTGTTGAAACAGGTAGAAATGGGGGGGGGGGGGGGGGTGAGGTTAAGCAATCCTTCTATGTGATTACAAAGATGAGACTCATCTCATGAAGCCACATTTGCCTTTTAAATCCAAATACAGAACAAAAAGCAATGTGACTGAATTATGTTATAATTGTTTAAGGCCTTTTTGCACTATTCAGTTTTTCCTTGCGTCTGTTGTATGAGCCACATGCAAGAGTCCAGAACGATTGGTATAAACTGTACTTGCCACAACATTTCATGATACTTGTGGTGTTGCATGCACCAAGAGGCTAGTCCTAACTAAATACAGCATCATCACTTCAAGCAGGACTCAACAGCCCCACCAATGAGGTTGGTGATCATAGGTCACATGACTAGGGTAAACTTCGTGCAGCACAGCCTTGTGATGAAGTTTTGAACTGAAAACAAATGGCATCATGTAAACCGGTTGACCCATTCTCCTAGAATCTCATGCAACAGATGGATGAGTGCCAGCTGTCTAAAATGCCTCATGTAACTAGGGCTGTATGAGTTAACCTTTTATGTGCAATGTTTTGTCACTATGAAAGCACTTAGTTGTTTTCTTGTGCACTTTTTGATTCGTGTCCTAGTTCTTGGGACACTTTCTCCAAGAAATTCTGGATGGGACTTCCTAATTTTTATGCTTTTGAAAACAGTCTTTCACCATCGAGGAGTCTGTAAGTGTTCTGATGGTTGCCTTAATGAGCTGCTTACGTCAACTACAATGATGTTTTACTTTTGTTATGTAAACTTGATATAAATAATTATGTGTAAATAAAGGATGAGATTTTAAACCCAAATTGTCACCTTCATCTGTAAACATGTTTTTGTGTTAATCAGCTGCCTTTATTGTTACAGATTACATGTCTCTTTTAATTTATGTTCTGAGGATATTAATATTATACTTCTTTGAATTGTATTCTACACACATACACTCACATTTCTGTTATTATCCAATTTGAATTTTGAAGAAATTTGTTTATTGTTGGAGCAGCGAACTTAACTCCCTTGTGGGTGGACTAAGGTTCTATGAGTCTTAAGTAGGACTACATATTAGCCAAATGGGGGAAACTTCCAGAAAACTTTAGTATACATTAAGATAGTTATCCACTCTGGTAGGTGTCTGTATGGTCATAATTAGATTCCGTTTTGTATTTCCTTGGGACCATTGTCTACCCAGTAAGGCAGAACCGTGTGAAGTTGAGGGGTAAGACCAGCCTGCTGTCATACCAAACTGCTACCATCTTTTGTACTCCCATCTTACGTACTAGCCGATTATCACGGTGTAATTGTTCGTTAAAACCGTGTGGTCACCGTGACACCAGGAGTTTACTGACACTGTCAATTGTGTGTAGTTGTATTGAGGTGCAAATTGACTTTTTGAAGCAGTGCAGCAATCGATCGCGTATATCGCAGCAGATTTGAAACATGCAATTAATGGCAAGTGTTCTTTCACTAAACGGTTAATTGACCGGCGATTTATCGGCGATTAATCGCTAGTCGCTCACAGCCCTTTGAAGCTTTCAACCGTTTCAGAGTACGGTGCAACAATATTGCGGGAAGAGCTGGCACTGAACATAACTTCTGTCTTTGCAGGGACCGGGAAGGGGCGGGTGCTCTTATTTTCCTCCCTCGTCTGTTTCCATTCTGAGTTGCTATTGTATGTGTGTGCTAGTATGATGTCAACTCCGGGCATGGTGGCTGCAACCCCTGGGGTTGAGATAATGCTAAGTCCTTTGGCAAATCCCTTCATTAAAAAGCTCGGACAGTTCGGTTCCAACAAAGGAACCAATTCAGATTTCACTCGGGCAAAAACGTTTCTGGCCATCCCTGCCTGAGAGTATCTCGAACAAGTATGAAGCAGACTCAGTCTCTCATTGGAACTTACTGTACCTGCAGAAACTTCACGGCCTTGTTGCAAACTTACCGTGTTGTTTGAACTACTATGATGCTAACACGCATCAGAATCCGAATTTGCTTAAAGTGCAAATTTCTTCATCCCAGATGATTCCAATTTTCTCCACCAAAAAACTTCTAGCCCTTCCCAAAACACTTAAAAGGATCTGTGGACATGTAATCAAAACTATTGTTTTACTCAATAATGATAGATTTAGATCACCTCATCAAAAATCCGTTGCAATTATTTGAATATCATTTTATCGTTCTCAAGATATATCGCTTCAAAGTTTGACAATTGCCGAGATTTCTCATTTGCTATGCAAAACTTTTTGACGTGGAGTGCTGTACAGGGTCTGTATTTCTTTTGTTAGTCTTCTATAAATCACCTCGTAATTACCAAGTTTGGTGTTTAATGTGGACATTTTCAACTAAAAGTAAGCAATAGCTGCTTCCAAATAAGCCCTCAGGACATGCCAACAGTAATATTACAGCAGTCCTTGAAATGAAGATTTGTGTAAACAAAGAATAATAAGACGTAGTCTGCAAGTCCCTCTTTTCACGTCAAAATTAGCATAAAACTATTTATTCATTATTTTAGTGCAAAACAGTAAATGGTTAATATTTGATAGATTTTGATGGAAATTGCTACTATTACATGTTTTATTGCTGTTTACATCAAATAGGCAGGTGTGACGGTATGACAGTTACATGTCCACAGACCTTTAAGCTCCTCTGCAGAGATGCCAATGTCAGATGATTTTTAGCGGGTGAAAATTTTTGACACGGCCTGCTTACTACCGGCATCTAAGCGTAGTGCCACTGATTGAACTTCCGAGGACCTTTTTTGCTTTTTTTTTTTGCGTTTTGCACTTCAATTGGTGTTCCGAATTTTCGAGGACTTTTTCTTTCTCTCTTTTTTTTTCTTTTTTGCTTTTTTGCACTTCAAACGTTGCTCATGTCTGGCCTACTGTTACAAAGGCACACTGAACTGGATTTGTGACCGACTTTTTGGCGATCAGAGAGCAAGAATTCATTTTTCTCAGAGAAAACTAGGTACAGTGCGGGAGATTTACAAAGATGCGGGAGATTCGGACAGGTAAGCGGGTGAGCGGGAGACGACCCGGAAATGCGGGTGATTTGGCAGGGCTGCCTCCGTGTTCAGATACAATTCTAGTTTATTGCTTTAAGGTCATAATCCTGGTGAGCATACAAGGCCCTAATGAGTAATCAGAGTACTCTCTCTGCGTGCTATGAAATGTGAGCTAGTCTGCATCTTTTGAATTTTCCAACTTTGATGTCAATAAAAGAGGTGTAACCAATTGAGAATTTTGGTTACCCCTTACCAGAAATGCAATTGGAGTGATGAGTATCTGCCTTTAAGCTAGATAAAACCTCTGTAAACCCGAGTTGACGAAAAAAGGACTTCACACAGCACCTTTTAGTTGGGTTGACTGAATCTATAGTCTACAATTGATTGTTGCCTTTAAAGCATTTGGTTGGGGTGGGTAATCGGTCATCTGTTTTCATCATTTCACAAGGCTGAACTGTTAACAAATCCTGTAAACTAACATAATTTTAATGGAATTTTTTTTACAATTGAATTAACGGACTTTTATTTAAAGTCCAATTACGGAATAACTATTAGGTTTTCCAGTTTGTTTTATACTGTTAGTTATTGTCGGAAATACTTCGTAAACCAGACTGACAAACTGTTTTGAGTTCTCTGCAACGTTTAGTGATGTTAATTACACTCGATCATATTTTTTTACCCGTCAGCCGGTTCATTGTTTACCATTTCAAAAATCAAATCTGGTTAAAATTGTGATTTATTTAGTTTTTGAGTTGTTGAGCTGATGCATTCCAGTCCAGATCCTGGCTCTAGAACAGTGGCTGATTTTACCAAGTCCTATGTCAGTTTCGTGAAGAAAACCTCAAATGCAGAGTAAGCTGTTTATCTCGCAGGATTTCAAAAAAAAAAGAACTCCGTTTGCCAAAGATCATTACTTGCTAAAGTATGCTTTGGGAGGAATTGGGGGGGGGGGGGGTCCGAAAAGAGTACTACATCCAATGCTCATGTGAAATATGTGGGAAAGATGGACGTCCTGCTTCCGGCCATCCAAAGAAATCAAATGCCTCAAAAATCAAAATGTCAGATGAAAACTAGGAGCCCAACATATATATTATTTATGTAGGCGTAAGGGGGTCAATATTTCTGTGGGTCAGGGATAATTTTTTGCCCGAATTTAGAATTTTGGACAAAGTTGCCCGAATTTTGATACCACTGTTTCGGTTGCAAAAGGGCATAATTTATTGCCCAAATATATCCACTACTTTTGCCCGAATTGGGAGGGCATATGCCCCCGCCTCGTACGCCCAGGCTTATGGCTCAAATTGAAGGCAAAGTAGCCTAGGCTATACAGTCCGGGTGTGGCTATTTCTTTGATCCATAATGAGATTCTGTAACTAAGATGATATAGGCTAAAACATGAAGGAATCAATACTTCTTGAGGTGCCCCGTATATAAAATCATAACTCTTAAAAATTAAAGGGGGTACAGGGGCAACTCCAGTCGCCGATTTTAAAAGTAAGGGTCGACCAAGCCATGGCCTAGTACCCCGCACCTCGCAGGGGGGGGGGGGGCAGTTCCCTAAACAGGTATTAAGTTGATACATTTAACCGAACATCAGTATAATCCTTGGAAAACTACAAAATTGAAATATCTGAATATATTCATATATGTGACAACAGACCTAAAGCTTAATTATTACATGTTCGCCCACTGTTCTATTACATGCAATATATTATGTGTACTAGTTGCAATGTAATGTAATACAAAAGTGGAGAAACTTCAATTGAACACAAATTATTTAGGGTCATGTGCACCCTTAGTCCGACCTGCATGGAGCTCCACAATTCCCAAAGTGTTCAGTCCACAACCCAAGTTTGGAGACCCCCGCCTCCATTTTGTCATATCCATATACAGGCCCTCGTCTCAAACTGGTAAGAGTAATTAGATGTTATTCCAAGAATTCCCAATTGGTAGTGTCGAAATATATAGCAGTGTGGGCAAAGGTTAAGCTTCATTCTTATGGACATAAACTTCTCTAAGCTCACCACTGTCTTTGAATTTGACAGAAGGATTTGAAAGGAACAATGCAAATATTTGTGAACAATAGCACTCTACTTGAGGAATGACGTCACCGGAGCTGGAAGAATACAAACCTCACATCAAAAACACGTGTAGGTCAGTATCGATTGCTCGTTACGTCCTTGAGAGACAAAAGAACAGTAGAGTAAATAATCTCAACAGTCAGACTAATCGAAAGGATGTAAAATCTGGCAATTTATCGATAATTCTTTTGTCTGATCGATGCTGCTTAACATGGTTTTCTTGTTTGCCAGTGCATTAGCTCAATAAGTCAATGTAGTATCACCGTGGAAAACATTTGAATGAAGTTGGGTCGAGCATTCGTATCTCAGAAACTGTAATCATCGGAAAGAGGGTAAATATATGTGAGGACGGATGATTATACAAGCGTGATTTACGATTTATCTCTGGAATTGTGTTCTTTACTGATGGATCGTTGGTCATTTCATGTGCGTAACAGTTCTTGAACGATTCAATCATTTTCGTTAATTTGTGGATACATTCAGGCCTGCCTTTTGTAGAAACTGAAATGAATTCCGTGTTAAAAATCGGTCAGCTATTAGCTTGCAGTGTATATACTACGTTGGATATATAAGTCACATTGCCTCTATTAAGTTGAGGTCCTATAGACTCAAGTTGAAATAATGGCAAAGGAGAGGATAAGAAAATGTTGTTTGTCCTTTTTACGTCGAGGGTTTTGAAGAAATTACCATGGCAACGGTTTATTATGCACTGGAAAATGTATTCCCAAAACGGACAGACTCGATTAATAAACAAATTTCTCCTCGTCTTTCATATCGAAAACATGTCAACAAAGAAAATCCTCCCAACGCGTGCCAATCATCACAGTGCAAGGTCGGCGGGACTGGGGACGGAGGGTTGCTTGGAAGAAGACCCGACTCCCCCGTATCACTCATTTTCAGCGAACCTCCAGGTGTACGGGCTAATGCTAATAGCGAGGAACTGAATGATCGGAGTAGCCTAAGACTTTGTCACAATTGCAGCGGGAATCGCGAGGAAAGAATCGAGGGGTCGGGGACTCCGTTAGGGAAGAATTTTGACAACAGAAGTGACCAGGGTGGGGGAGGGGATGGCGAGGATAAAGAGGGAAGAATGGTACCTCATGTGGAGGGAGAAATTCACAATGAAACAGAGAAATCGGGGCAGTGTAAGGAAAGTCTATGTTTAAGATATGAAAAAGAAGAAATTGAGAAGACTACCAATAAGAATGGTAAGGAAAATAGTAATGAAAATATCGGTGACGAAGATGGGGACAAGGATGTAAAGGAGGATGGAAATTATAGAGAGAAAGTTCCAAATGCTAAAAAGGTCAGTGATGACGTAACTTATGACGAAGAGGATCAAAATTTGTACGGAGATTTATTACTCAATGAATATAGAAAATATTTTAATGATTTTAACTCAATTTTAAGAGGAAATTTTTACGGCGGACAAAGGGAGGAGGAACCAACAAAGTCTGTTAGTCGGACAGATTCTCAAAATAGACAAACAAGTGCCCCTAATCATGTTCAGCATAATGTCGACGAGAAAAGTGAAAGACACGACAATTTAAATCCGGGCCTGAAAATTCTTAGCGAAGGAATCGGTCGGAGAATTCTGAGTGAAGGAATGGGTTCGTATGAGCTTGAAAGTAAATCGTACATAGCAACTTATGGTGCTTTTAAGCCAAACATGTCAAAAATGTTTACAAAGACAGAACAAAACGATAATAAATTTACAAAAGGTGGTTGCAAAAAGCAGGAAGCGATGTCGCAAGCTGTCAGTTCGAGAAAGATAAATGTATCCAAAGTACACGAAAAAGAGAGAACGCGAGGCTCTTCACATTCCAGTCATGATCTGAGCATAGGAGCTGCTGCATTGCCTACACATCAGATGCCTGACTATACTTTACGGTCCAAGTTTAAAGGCTTTCTGAATAGACGAGAATCTTCAAAGTTTTCCCTAGCTGTCCAATTGGAAGTCCAGGATGACGAACAATCAGCGAATCACCTGGAAGGTAGAATTAAACCTTCAGTGAGATTCATTCTGGACTAAAATTATAAGAAATTGCTTAAATTTTATCATGTGTAGTAATTGCTTTAATTTGCATATGAGAAGTTTCTTCGTAAATGCGATGCATCCTCCTTCCCTCAAATAGACTAAGTTTGCCAAGCTGTTTTAAACGATTTGGTTCGTTCCAGTTTGTTCATATTTTTTCTTAACAACGTAGGCACTCAAGCCAGAGGGCTGGGGCTGCAGCCCCCGGAGTTCTGGCAAAATGGATTTCTCGGGCATTTCCTGGAAATCGAGCATTTTCTCTGGCAATTCAGGCTTTTTTTAAGGGTAAAAACGGCTCAGCCCCAGAACAAATATTCCAGGCGTATACCTTTTCTCAACAACTGATCAAATAACTCGCACACTGAGTGAGATATCCTGACAGGATCTACTTTCGCGTTGTAGTTTGTCCAGAGGACTGAACTGATGGAGTATATAGGAGACTGCGGGGTGGGGTGAGCTTTTCGTTGAAGAGAGGAAGTTTTCCGCGAAGCAAGTGTAGCGTCTTTATATTTTGTCATAGACCTTTTTCCAAATAGCAGTTACAAAGGCTTGTGGGATAGAGTTTTTGTGTGTATTATTTTTGTCAGTGGCATTTTACAGTGGACAGGAATGATGCAGGACCAAAACACTATCCCACAATCTTTTGAAATTGCTATTTGGAAAAGGGTCTATGCAGCATTTAGGGTTCAGTGAACTTACTCAAGCCTCACGCCCTTCGATGTTGTTAATTGCCCCCATAATTATGAGCAATACTAAACCTCTTTACGGAACATTATCACTGTCATACAGAGTTTAACGCAACACTCTTTGAGGAGAAAAAGTTCTCTTAGAGAGGGAAGATGCCACTAATGTTCTGGATTGTTTTGAAGATAAAGAATGTTTTCAAAGACGACGGGAGCGCCTATTTAATTAAGCATGAATTGTTTATGCCAATTTAGAATTTAGAGTGGTTTTACTTGACATAGTGAAGGTAGAAAGTGGATACTCATTAGCCTTTACAAGTAGCCATGGATACTTCTTTTGGGACTTAGGACGTGATAACAAATGACTTTATTTAATTAAGGTGTGATGTAATTCAACGCTGTATGGTAATTCAATTTGTTTTACTAATTTAGGGGTCATTCACCCCATAAATCCATTGCATTTTTGTTCAACTTTTTCACATTTGTGGTGTCTGAAATGGAGGCTTAATCAGCTGCAAGACTAAAAAATCTCCAAAAAGTATTATTTTTGCAGTTATGGTGGTAAATCCCAAGTTCGAACACAGTATGAATTGAAGTGTCCCAATTTTATAGCGTTCCTTTACTAGTAATTGTTGTAGTATTTGCTCAAATATGAGATAGTTTTATCAAAAAAATAAAAAAAAAACTTCGTAATTCTCTGTCAAATCGGCTATTACTTTGCCTTAACTGTTGAATAAACGGGCATTTGAACTTAAAACCTCTTTGAACTTTGAACCATTCACTATACTTTTTGGTTTTACGTTACTCTTCATAAACTTGCACCTTGCCTAGTTGATACAATAAAAACTTGATACCAAGTAACTTAATTCGAATATTACCTTTACATACAAAATTAGAAAAATTAATTTAAATTTGTTTTTCTCGGGATGAGCTAAGTTTAATCCACTCCGCGGGATAATGTATAGGTATGATGAAGTAGAACGTAACTGATTCTTTGATTAAGAGGTTAAGAGTGTAAATTAAGTTCAAAGGTCGTGAGCGAGCCTGTAGGTCTTGTCTCGGCTTAATATGTAGAAAGAGATTCACGTTGCCAAATGATAGAGTTGACCATTGTAATGAAACTGTTTTGACTTGCCAGTAACTTTTAAGGCCGGTGGCGATTACACGTTGGTTTTAATCACGGGAGAAGATGGTAGAAAAAGCCTGATCATAGCTTCTAAATGTCTGAATGTAATTTCATTTTATAGAGAATGTATCAAGAATGTAAATGGCAATCATATGAACAACTCACCGTCTGACCGTTATGTTGTTATCGTGTAGCTGCATCCGTCAGAAGTAATCTATAAGTCTAACGGAAGGAGAGGAGGCCCTCTGCTTTAGAGACATATCTCCAAAGCCTTCTTGCCTGTAGCGGAGTGGAAACAAGCTTGGTGGTGGGTTCTGTTTCAGAAGTAATCACCCAAATACCTTTCATTCCCCATATTTTAATCTATTTAGCATCATTAATAACCCTGTGCTGAAACCATTGTCGTATGGGAAACTATCTCACAAAGGGGCTGTAGATGCCCTGAAATGTTTCCCCACTTGGCGAAAAATCATGAGAGAATTTCATCCAGAAAATAATATATATGACCTGGAATCGACATTTTTTCAATGGGGTGAGGAAGGGCAGGGGAGGGGCTGCCGCCTTAGAACCTCACCTCATACTTCGTAAACCCGTACATTGATTCCCCAAGAAAACATTCTGTCCTCATGCAGCAAAGACACTCTGTTGTATTAGACCTGACAAGCTGGATTAAAAGCCTACTTTAAGATCGATAGAAAAAAGACACAATAGTTTGCAAGAACAGCTATCACTGGCATGACCAACGGCGGGGATGGGGGAATTCCCCCCCCCCCCTCCTTGCTTTTGTCAAATGTCGAGGAATTTCCCTTGACATGTTTTTCATAAGGTGTTGATTTAACATTTTAGCAATTGCAAACATGATATGAGGAAATGCATTTTAGACCAAAGTTAAGGACGTGCACTTTCTCTTCCGAGGCTTCGCGTGAAGATTCCACCCACATTTTTATGTCCCAACTTACTCAATGTACGCATTTGTCTGCTCCCATCCCCCACCCCTCTTCCAATCATAGCTTTTTTACAACTTTTTCTTTACCATAAACGTTGCGGGCTAATTTCGATAAAAGAAGGGTTAACACCTTAGTAGCTTTGTACGAAATTTTAGTGTTTTTGTTATGGAAATTTTTCCCGAGAAGGAGGGCATTGACTGGAAATGGGCTTATTTTCTGACGGGATGTGAAGGGCGGGACTACAGCTCACCGCCTGGAATGCCTACGGTTGCTACCTTTAAACTTTTATAGAACTACCGTGAGAAGTAAATTCTTGATGATGTTAAAGGCCCTCTAAGCTCACCCCAGACAGTAACAATTCTCCCAACTAACCTAACTTCTAGCCCCGCCTCCAATTTAAACACAAACAACTGTCTAGTAGTAGAACACTTCCAAGACAGAGCCACAGTAGCCTGCACTGAGTTTCAATTGCTCGAGGCAATATTGAAAAATAAACTGTGACTGTGAACCTAATTGAGAACACAACTGACTGTCCAAGTCATCATTACCAACCAGAGTGGTGCTATTATTGTTTGAATGAATGCCAATCAAAGTACAGTCACCAACTGGATTTAGAACTATGGGGATATGTCTAACTATATTTGGGAGATGCCATAGCTCCATTAAGGATGCGGTTTAAACCGATTATTTTAATTTCAGTGTATTTCTTTGTTTGATCTCGCCCTAAAGAAAATGAAAAGAAGAGTAGGAACAAAGTAGGGTAATGGCAAAATGCATACCACCCCAACCCGACAAACCAACGATGGGCGCTCTGCTTGGGTAAATCCAAGTTTTAAAAAATTTAGGACTCAGAGGATGATGGCTGTTCCTAATTTATTGATTTTACAACCTAAGTAGGTAAGTACATTGTCCATTCTTTTCCCTGTAGTGATTTTGACAGGCTAGCAATTACCATCACTGAGTTTACTTGGTTTAACATTTAGAGAAATGATTGTAAATAATTCTCATTTTTTTTCCTTCTCTAAAGTTCCGATCCGGATCAAGAGTTAGACTCTAAATAGAACTGAAGTAGAACAACGCCCTCTATTTAGTAAAGTGGTTTATGACAAAAACTTAGCATGAAGCCCATACTTTATAGTCCATGCAGCAATACATCTGTGTTCGGTATGACAGGCAAATATACCTCAACTTGCAAATACTTTACATTTGTTTTAATATACTCTCAATATTAATACTTAAAGTGTACCTAAAGTCTAAAATTTCAAAAATATATGTTACGAAGCTTGAAAAATGAATGCAAGTGGTCCAAGGCACAGGACATCATCCTGAGCTTCGATAAAAATGTTGAAGCTTATTCACTCAATTTAAAATGGTGGATTGAGCAATAATTGGTGATGTTATTCTTGCACTACTCAAAGAACCGTCTTTGTTTTTCTTTGTTTTTCAAACCCACTGCACCTTGTGCCAAAATGTGATCACTATTTTACTGTCATAGAGTGGCTAATTGACTATATACCCAAGCTCTCCATACAACATGCTGTTCAAGAAAAAAGAAACATTTTTCAAGGTCATATAAACATTTTAATTTCAAAAGGAAACATAAGCAGCTAATGTGAGTTATACAAGAAGGACATCAAAAATTATTGCGCATTCGACTATTTCAATATGAGTGAATAAATTTCAAGAATGTTACGTCTCGGCAACCGATTAAGCTATGAAAATGGGAGTTGGATGTATGAGATTCATTATTCAATCTCAACAACATTTATTCTTGTAATTCTAGACTTAAGGTACACTTTAAACCCATTGTGATCTATAATTTGTTAGAACAGATCAATCGCTTTTTGGCTAAGATCATGTTCGGCAGATGCATGATGCAGAGGTTCTTAGGGCCATGGGGTAGATCATGTTGAGTCTTAGTGTTCCGCCATCCATATGGGACGTAGCTTCTTTGGGGGGGGGGGGGCACAACACCTTCGGGAGTCACGCATGATTTCCGCCCTTCGGCTCTTCGCCAAAGAGTCCAGAGGACTTTGAAAGAAATACTGTTAGAATAACGGGAGGTAAACAAACAGACAAGCATCATTCTCACAGATTCTACTAAGGTAAGGACTAAATTTGCCAGTTTGCATAGCAGAGTATCCATGAACGAGAAATATAAGGAAAAGTTGGGAAGCCATTTCTCAAAAATTTTGAGTAGTACCATATACATTTTTTTGGGGGGGGGGGGGTTGTGTCACCCAAATAATTGCTTTCATGTTTCTTCGTCATTGAATTTAGGTTTTACTTTCAGTGACACCCCACCCCCATTACTGACACTAAATTTATAAGTTGATTTTAATCTGGTTCAAATTCCTCTTATCGATTCCCCCCAAAACAAAGTTAAATCGCAAGACTTGGGAATCTAGTAGGTGTAAATATGGAATTACTTTTGTGAAACACTGGAGATTCTCAGAACTGTAAGTTTGTCTACGTCATTATTGATGCAACAGATGACACATAAAATCTGAAGGGCGAACTTGCTGTCTTTTTTTAGCTTGTATGTATAAGATCCAGGAGGCCTAGTTACCACCGATATTTTTGTGAAAGAATAAGGGGACCTTCGGTGTCTCTTTCTTAAGGACAAACAGGCAGTTAAGACCATTCAAATTCTTGAATGTTAATCATGCGACACACTTTTAAAATCCACGTTCTGAATCATAGGGTGTACGTTTAGGGGAAAACTTAAGTGAAGTGGTTTCAACAAAGGGTTCTATCATTGACTCCAATAAAAACTTTGAATGGTTGGGGGAATAAACAATTAATCGAGTATTTTGGGAGACATTGCCAATGTCCCTCTCCCATCTGCCCATGGCGACGGGTCCTAAGCAGGAAGGTGGATTAACTAAGCCCCAGCAGGTAATTATTTAATGTACGTTTCGAGTTGTACTGCCGGAAAAGTAAACTTATTTAGATAATGGAATATTTCGGAGACAGTAGCTGACATGAAGTCCTTAGTTCCATATGAAGACCCATGAATTAGTTGCCATGTTGTAATTAGTTGCTGGCCCGACAGTAAGGTCTAAATGTCACTGGCGTTCCTAGAATGGTTGGCACCGGGATCTTTCCTTGCGGTTATGGAAAGCCATCCTGGGGGAGGACGTCTTAGGGGAGGCGGGTATCCCCCTTCGTCTTGGGAAATTTCTGAATGTTTGAGGGTCCTCAGTTATAGAAGGAATTTGGTGAGACATATTATGCAAATTTCATGGAAAAGTTCTGAACGTTTTATACATTTTTACAGAGGGAGTAAAACATGGTGTTTTGTCGGGGGGGGGGGGCTTCTCATATTTAACATATTTGACTGGTACTCAGTCAATTGCGTAGCCAGGATTTTTTGAGCAGGGGGCACTGGGGGTCACAATTCCAGAATTCTCTCCTTCTCCATAGGACTAATATATATAAAACTGTACATTCAAAACTTTTCCGTAGGGGGCACCTGGGATATGGGAGCGGAGCTAGTGCTACGCCACTGGGATCAGCACTCCGCTCCCATTTCCCGTAAAATGTTGTGTTATTATAAGATGCAAAATTGCAATAAAGTTGTCTAGAACTTGTTTTCATTATTTAGAAAATATTTCTAATTGTTTCCAATTCATATATTCCGGCATGACACTCTTCTGGATTTGGGATCCGATGCGGAACACCCCCTTGCGCCTGTTAGTTCGCCACTAGGTACTGCTATCCCTTCACCTTAGACCACGGCATCTCATGTTACCTCAGGCAAAGATAAAAGGGGTTACTATTGGACCTTGAGTACCATATAATTTACATACAAATGTTCGTCGCTGTGAAAAGGGATGTGTGAGTTTAAGTATTGCAAGTTGTTAGTCATGATTAATTGTATTCTTAATTTCAGAAAAAAAAACATTCTGTGTTGACGACACGTGATTCGGCTAATTAGTCCTTGATAATTGGAAACCGACACTTGCCAATTGTAACATTGTCTGTCTGCTAATTAGTTCCAAGGTTTGACATGTGTTTGGGTTCGTCGTGTCTATGACATTTTACAGTTTCTGTGACCATTTACATGTGAAGAGTCACCCACTTAGCATGACCATTAAAGTCATTGCGTAAATAGTCATTATCTTCAACGTTAACGGGATAGTGAAAATTACTAAATGCTGACAGTGGTTCCCTAAAATTTTCTTTACCTCGTGATGATATTTATCTTTTATTTAACTTATAAATTTACACAATGGATAAAAAGCTAGCCTATCGTTACTGCATTATTTAAACTGAGTCACGAGATCCAGCAGAAAGACATCTGTAGAGAACAGAGAATGATTTACAAGGCTTACCCGGTATACTTACAAATAAATATGCGACGGCTGCGTAGGGTCTTCAATGTCTGGAACAGCTTAGCTTATTACGTTGCCTACATGGCAGGCTGTGTGGCATATTCCTTCTTCAGTCGTATAGATTCACTATTTGGGAAGCCGCCCCAAAGAGGAGCTGAATTGAGTAAACAGAGTCTACTCCGTGCGCCCTGAGTAATTTACACGATGCCAATATCCTTGTATCTGTCACATGAGTCGGACGCACGTTTCTACATTCTTAACCTCTCCCTCTAACCTGGGCCCCTGCTCCATTCTTACATTTTCATCACTCACCAAAATCTCGTATGGTATCCCCCAGTACTGTCGACTTCCAAGACCATATATACGCTTATCCAACGCTGCTCAATTAACCCCAGTTTCATATACCTGAATCACTCTCTCTAATCCACTTTAAAATCTGAGATAAATCTCCACGAAATTTGGTGACATATAGAAAAGTTTGCCTCAGAGTCTCTGGTTCAGTTGTGGCACTTATCCAGAGTAACATCATTGATCAGATTAATATACCAACTCCCCATAGGAGGGTTAGCCGACGTTAAGTTTTGTGGGGAAGGGCTAATATATTGAATGATAACAAAGGTCCTCATGTGGGCAGACGATGGTCCAAATGTTGTCAACAGGAGCATCAAGTTGCGAGTCTGGGGGCTAAGCTCACCTCTGCGGGCCCTTAAGAGGTAAAGCCTTGACAGGATGGGGTCTCCCCCCTGTTCATTACATCAAGGCAGGTCGGTAGCCTCACAAGGCAATGAAGGGGGGTGGGGCGAGCTGATAGCTTCCATGGGGGATAAATATTTTTCAGTGGGTGAGATGTGTTAAAATGCATGAAAGCAATGGTACTTGAAATTTTCTAGGCGGGAGGAAATTTCTAGGGAGCACTTCTTCTTCCGGCCCACTTGGCTAAGGGTTTGCACAAAGAATGATCCAGATGAAGTGTCTGTTCCAGTTTCGAAGAACAAGAGGTACACATATCCAAATGTAAAGGAAATTACTTAGACAAATTTGATGGCAGACAACTGTTTGTTATACCTAGAGTACATGGCACATTCCATGTTATATTGGGCTTAAACCCATCATTGTGCTGTCATTTTTCCTAAAACGGAGGCACCATTTTGGCAAGAAAGTACTTTGCACAAGCACCACGTTGTGTGATGGCGCTAAACCTATATAGTGCCGAAAGTCCCTTTATACGAATAAAGGAACCCTAATAGTTCCATGTAATAAATTATCGTAAAGTTTCCAAGTTTATTTTTCCATCTAAATGTGCTAAAAGAATCATTAAAATTACAGTACAGCATTTTCAAATAAAAAACCAGTGTGGAGTCCACCTCCCCTTTGAGAAATTTTTGTTTATTTAAAGTTGCTTAGATGCAAAATGGTGCTATCTTTATGATATTTTTGGAGCTGATCACATACCTGTATCGCTGGAAAATGTCCATAGTTTAGTGAATTCTAATTTTTCCGAATGGGTGGATGTGTTTTCCAACTGAATGGAGACGCTTAAATATTCCCTTTTTTATGCGCCCTGCGTTTTGAATACAGCAGTGAGGATCTTTCCTTTGTCACTACATAAAGGTACAGTCCTGGGGGGAGGGGTGTCCCCCTCCCCTTTGAGAAATTTTTGCCTATTTAAGGTTTCTTAGATGCAAAATGGTGCTATCTTTTGGAATATTTTGGAGCTGATCATATATAGCTGGAAATGTCCATAATCTAGTGAATTCTAATTTTGGTTAGGTGAAAAAGGAGAGCATGATGTCTAAGAGAAGAATACGTTGTCAACAAACCTCCTGAAGACTCCCTTTTGGCTACATTACCCCCTTCTATTGGCAAAGTTTTTACCCAAAAATACGTGCGTGGAGTCCACAGAAACATTGTTGGACTATAACGAAATTTTTCCTCCCTTTCATTGTGCATTATAAAAAGGCATCTAAGGCTGGCAGATACCTGTATAGGGCCTTCGGAAGCTCTGGATAAAGTACATAAAATGGAGCAATGACATAACGCTTATTACTTGACATCCAAATGATAATATAGAGTAGAGCACTTTACAACTATCATATTTTTACTAATTTTGAACGAAAATCCAAATGAACAGCTTCCAGCAATGGGGAACGGGCGGGAGGGAGACCATTGGTGCAGGAAGGTGATATTAGACCTCTCTGATAGGTATAGCAAAAGGGGTGAAGGACTAACAAAGGCGTTTCCAGAATGTTTTTTTGTCGTAAGTGTATTAAAAATCACCATCTATCAAGGGCGTAGCCAGGAATTTGTCAAGGGGGGGGGCGAAGCCCATAGACAGACTCTCAGCGCTTTGCGCCACAATGGGTTGGCGCAAAGCGCAAGAAATTTTTGGCCCAAAGTGCCTTCCAGAAAGCTGGAAATGGCACTTCCCAAGCCTATTTTACCGCATATAAATAGGGGAAACACTAGCAATATTGTAAAAAGAAAAAACATTAAAAAATACCAAAAATATGCTCAAGGGGGCGGCCACCCCCTTCACCCCCTTGGCTACGTGTCTGCCATCTATACCGATAATGGCTGCGCGAAAAGCGCTCGGTAAATTTTTGGGAAAATATATAACGGCAAATACGTAATTTCAACTTTCCAAATCATGCTACAACAACTTAGATTGAAAGATCGCATATTGATGCTAGGCCCCTTCAGATGTTGTGATTATAGTTCCATGTATTATTATGTAATGGTCATGAGATGGAGTGCAAACCGTAAAGCATGCGCGCAAAGCGCGCGAAATTTTTCATTAAATGAGATTTCCATGACAAAACCTGCATTCAGAATCTGCATCGAGACACTTTCAATTGCCCAACAAACCTACATGCCACTCAAAAAGCCAGTCTTTACCTGTTAATTCTTGAACAGCTTTCAACTTTTGCTGCTGCGCTTCACCGGGAGTTGCTATCAGAACATATTGATAATAAGAACACAGTGGTAAGGTTTGAAGCGCGCGGAGCGCGCGGCATTTTTGACGGTTTGCGAAGGATTTGCGAAAATTCTGATAGTTTGAGAAACATTTGTGATAGAAAATGATTAAATAGATCTATCACTCGGTTGAAGCACACCTCACCCTACCCCCTACGGAAATCTATAGCTTAATCGCCTTTTAGGATCATTTAAAAATTTTCAAAAAATTTTCATTGGGGGGCATGCGCCTCCCATGCCCCCCGTGCCGGTGCCACTGTTTTCAACAAAACTCCTGAAGGCCCCCTTTTGGCTACTTTACTGCCCCCTATTCGGGCAAAGCTTTTACGCAAAAATACGTGCATGCAGTTAATAGAAACTTTCTTGGACTATTACGAAAGTTTTCCTTTCCTTTATTGCGAAGTATAAAAGGGCATCTACGGCTGGCAGATACCTGTATATAGGGCCTCCCGGAAGCTCTGGATCAATTATATAATATAGGAGCAATGACATGCTTACTACCTGACATTAAAATGATAATACAGAGACTGAGTATGACGCCAAGCACTTTACATCTATCCTATTTTTTTTACTAATTTTGAACAAAATCGAGACGAACAGCTTCAAGCAATGGGAAACGGGAGGGAGGGAGAGTATAGGTGCATGGAGGTGATATCAGACCTCCCTGATAGGTGTAGCAAAGGGAGTGAAGGACAAACAAGCCCGTTTTAGAATATACACTTAGAAATTTGGGGGTATAATTCACTGACTGGGGCCAGTTACTCTAAGCCCCGACAGATGCAATGGGTTGCTGAACTTGAAATATAAGGCACGCGAACAGTAGCGTGTTCAAAGGGGGGGGGGGGCGGGGGGCACAGGCCCCCCACCTCCGAAGTCAGTCGGGGGAAAATCCCTTATTCGGGGGATTTAAGGGTTAGGGGAAGAGGAAAAGATTGAAGGGATACACTGAGCACTGGGGAAGACGCCAGGGGACCCTCATTGGGGAGTCTTAATCGATACGATAGAGTACGCAGTCCCCGACGGCGCCTGAGAGAGGACAATTTGTCTAATAAGAACCCAAAATTTTCGGCGCGCTACGCGCGCGGTTCAGTCGCTCCAAGATCTTCAGCAGTTCCATTCCACATTGTTAGATAGCACAGGTCCTGCCAACCTTACTTCGAAAATATATAGGCAGAGTACACTGTTTATGTGGAGGTCGAAAATTCCATCCCATGTCGCTAAACCTAGTTGCTGTTCTCTTGTGTGTTTCATGCGGTACGGTCAGTTTGTAAGCGACTCACGGACCAAAGTTTGGCTATTTCATAGGGTAGTCCAGGTGTTTCGATAAAATGTATGTTATCTCCGATATGGTCTAGAACCCCTACAGTTTTTCTTCTTTTTTTTCTTTTTGTTCTTAATGATCACATATCTTTTTTGTGTAAGCCTACCAACAATTTTCGCACGCTTAAAAAGTGCGCAACTCGGCTAATGAAGTATTAAGTGATATTATGCAAAATATGCCCTGAAATGGCATGGGGTAGTAAGCCATATCCCCTTGTCACCGCCTCTTCGACAGAGGAGCTGTCGGAGCTTGGGGTCGCTGGCATGGCTCAGCCCTCTGTCGGGAATTTCTGTCTCCACCCATGATCGGTTTACTTATTTTGGCTTTCAAAGGGTCATTTCTGCAATGAAACCCAAGATTTTCGGTACGCTTTGCCCACAATTCCTCAGTTCTGTTACTTATAGCTAAACATATAGTGCAAACCATTTCCACCTTTCAAGTAACTGAAGAAGTAGAATATATACATAAATTTATGTAAATGTTGGGAATTTCACCTCATTTAGTCAATGTTCTCTTGGGTCTGTCGTGCGGTACGGCTATAGTGACACAAAGAGAGAAGTACGATGTAAGTTATGCCCGATTGGGACCAACTGCCCGGACAATTGACTTTTATTAGGTTTAATAAGTACCGATTCTTTTAGTGTAGGATAACACAAAAAAATTTCGCGCGCTTTGCAATGTCACACTATAGATTCTGGGGAAAACATTAAATCAGACCCGAAACTACATTCCTCTAGTATATATACATTTTATGAAATATATGCCCCGCAATGGCATGGTTTAGTACACAGGTTTTCTTCAGATCCCTCCTTACCATCCCCTTGACGGCATTGGGGCTGTTGGGGCTTTGGGTCGTTGCCTCCGCCCGTCTGGCCACCCGTCGGGCAAATCCTGGCGCCATGCCTGGCACTCAAAACTTAGAAGTAGCCTACAGAATGTGATTAGGAGAAAATTTTTCATTATTTGGTCGTTTACCAAAGGATAGAGCTCTTTCAATCGCCCTTCAGTGAATAATCAGACAGGATGTTATCAATATCAATATCTGGCCCATGGTGCAGGTAGGCCTACTATCATTAAGTTTCCTTCGCCCTTCGCGCTAGTCACTTTAACCATCTGTAATGGAAAACTATATAGGTTTAAGGATGAAACAGTGCTGTGAACTTTTGCGATCATTTCAAGCAGCCTTCTTGACTGGCCTCGTGATCTTAAACGTGGTCATGTCAATGTATGTGACACATACTGTAGCACACTGCAGCTTACAACGCATAGATGATAACCTGAAATCTCCGTCATTTACATCGAATTTCACAAAATCTGAAACAAAAGAATCAACAAGGCCTTTACAACCAATTTACGGCGGTCTTATTACCTTATATTGCAGGAGCTTCCGGGGGCTTCGCCCCCTGGACACCCACCGGGGCTCTGCCCCTGGACCCCGCCAGGGGCCCTAGTGCGGGCCCCTGGGCCCCACGCGTGCAAACTCGCGCTTTGCGTTCGTGGTGCATCTTCGGTGCACTCGTGACACTCCTCCATGTCAGTCGGGGGAATCACAGGTTGTGCCCCCCCCCCCACCTCCGAAATCCTGCACACGCCACTGCGCGCACGCGAAGCGCGCCGAAAAAATTGGGGTTATATATTGAAAAAGATTTCATATTTTTATTTTCATTAAGGAAAGTTGAAAAGGTTTGGGCTTTTATTGAAAAATCTGCCTTAGGAGTAAAACCAGTGAAACTTCTATATCTGGGCGTGTTAGGAAGAGGGACCATATCTTACCAATGTTGTACCAGTGCAGCCTCTATAGCTTGCCATTCATTAGAAAAAGTGTTGCAATGTAAAACTTTTCTTCTTACTTTTACATGTAATGATCAAATGCTATTTTTTTTACGTGTGCCACGAAATGACAGAAATAAATTCCGATTTTGCTGACAATTGTAGTAAAACGTGATAGGTGGTACTCCTTCGAGACTAAATCGTGTTGTGTGATGGCAAAAGTACTAATTACTGAAAAGGTATGACAATGTTACTTTTTGATTCACAATTCTACGTTTTCTTTGTAATTTGTCAGCATGTCGTGTTCATTTTACCTTAAAGGACTACTTTGGTAAGAATGAAAAGAATCATCAAAATTTGTGTGACAATAAAAGTGTTTGTAAAGATGATGAAAAATATTTCAGTGAAATAAAATGTTAACCGAATTATGAATTTTGTAGTTATTGCCGCTTTTTACTACTTTTCTTGTTCAATTTTACCATCATTTCTAATCAGATTTCACTAACACAATATTTTCCCAAAACATTTTATAGGCGGAACTATATCTCAAATTTTGCAACATGAGAATTAAAACCTCTGACAAAATAAAACAGTAAAGCTGGGTATTTACTACAAAACTGAGAAAACGTCAATTTCTTATTATTTGAAAGTATTTCTGACCGCCTTTCAGTTTACATTTAGCACCAAATGTGGCACCATTTTGCATCTAGCCCACCTTATATGAGCAGAAACCCCCTCCCCTTAGACCCCTCCCCCAGGACGGCGATCAGTCACATCAGCCAGGTCAGAGGAAAGCACCCGGAGAAAATTTGGACCTGCGGAGAACACTAATTATTAGGGAGCTGATCACTAATTGGGGAAAATCTTGGTGCTCTTGCCCTCCCCCCCCTGACAAAAAACCTGGCTACGCCACTGCAACAGAGCACCGGCGCGTAATACAAATACCACGTCAGTGCTTTTGCCCCAAGTACTGACAAAGAAACCACAAGTTTTCAAGTTAGGAGTATAAAACAAAATACTTAAGGCACCATGAATTATTCCTGTTGTGAAAATTACTACTAATCTTTCGAAAAACGGATAAAATAAGCTAAACTTCTGCAGCAGAATGCACACTGTACGTACGGAGACACACCAATCAACCGGTCTTTTACCGTACAACGAAAGCGCCCCCACAATTTTCGTAGTTTCACCGGTTAAACATGCAGGGATGCATCGTGTCAGCGTTCTCCCTTCTATTTCTATGGTTATGATTCAGTCTGCCTTTCTACAGATGACGCTCTTAGCCTTCTCGTATTCCTCAATAACACTCCTCATTTACACTCCTCAGAAGAGATGTCTCCGGTGCATGCTATGTAGTACCGTATGTCGTTTCCTATGTCTTTTTTATAACTTTAAGAATGTTTCGCAGACATGCTCCTAGTTATGAATTATCAAAGGCCAAAACGGCATCGCACTGAGAACAGGCAAGATAACTGCAAGGGATATTCTAGCCACCAAATGTATAGGTTTCGAAATAAGGGTTTTTCTGTCTGTTCAGTTTTTAACGCCATCTCAGTAAAGCCTTGGATTTGTAAGTTATGGAAATTCAAGCAGTAATTCATTTTACAGTACATTGCACTGGGGGAACTTAATCATATCATACACGCTGAGCAGTTGAATATCTTTTCATTTCTTTATAAGTTTGACACTTGTGAATGAAAGATGGTGACATTTATAGAGTTGTAACCATTACTGTAACAAACTTTTATTAGTTCAAGCTCAATCTGGAATGAATGTTATTTAACATATCACTGATTCTAGTTTCAAGGTCACATTAATACTTCAGTTTTAGGAGAATGACAAAAGATTGTGGAAACAATTTGCAGGTATTACATATTAACAATAAGGATGCAAACTATCATACTTATGAACTCTTTAGAGAAATGAAGACTTTATCAATATTTGATGTAAATCGTTTTAATATCAGTATATTTATGTATAACTGGATCTGTGGTAATCTACCCTCTATCTTTAACAACCTATTTACTCTGTCTTGCAATATCCACGACCATTCCACCCGTGCGTCTCGTATTAATTTTTCCCTTCCATTTTGTCGTTTAACTGCCTCTCAGCACAGCATCTGTTTTTTAGGGCCCAAAACTTGGAATAACTTACCTGAAAGACTTCGTAGTAGCTCCAGTAGTATAAGTACTTTCAAAAAATCTCTTAAAGATCACTTAATGCAAATTTAAATGCGAACTAAGGCTTAATTATATTTTATTTCCATCTAAGTGTCTTTGCTTTGTTTAGTGTTATTTTATATCTTTCTGAATCTCGTAAGCTTTTTCACTCCACTATATAAGTAATCGTGTACCTGTTTTGTTTTGTTTTTGTCAAGGGGTAACTCATTCCCACAAGCAGCCGTTGCTTTTTCTGAGTTGTCCCCAGTCTATTTACTTTTACTTTTAACGAAATTGTACACTGTATCCACTGATAAAAAAGACTGAAATAAATGTCAAATGAAATGAAAAATGAACATTTTAGTGCAAACTTGAAGTAACTAACAGTTTTATCTTGATAATATCGTCATTCAAGCAGGAATATCTGAGATTATGAACAAGGTATGGAACAACAATTACAGGCGCAGGTAGCCTAACCGCTAGCCTAACTAGAAAATACTGATGGAAGCTGGCGTCGAGGTTGAGGGGAATATTGCGTGAAGACGAGAACCTTAATGTAAAATGATCTCGATAAACAGAGATCTGTTGTAAAATTTAAACCGGCCGACGTTATTAAGACTAAATCTGGACGGATCAATGTCCAGTTAAAACCATTCCGACTTCAGCAAAAGACTACAACGTTTTCAGACCTCAATGTGACTTCGTATGTAAGTTACAAAATGGGTTGTTCTTTGCAAAGACGTCAGTCCGACCTCGGACCTACCTTTAAATATTTCCCGATCTAAGTCCGCCCAATTTAACCAAAACGTTATAAAGGCGAAATTTTTGCGATTAGTAATTGTATGTACATATTCTACAGAGGCGTCAGAGCCGCTTGAAATTATAGTTTTAGCAATCTTTATTTAACTCCAAAAAGAAACTGGTGGGTTTAGCCGCCTTCCGACAACAGTCTAGTGCAGTGGTTCTCAAAGTGGTCCCTACCCCCGGGGGGCGTTGGGAAGTCTCAGGTGGGCGCTAGAGAGTACACGGAGAATAGGGGGGCATTGGCACTGATTTGGTGGTCCCTGGCGATTATGACACATCTCTGCAGCGATTTAGGTCACACTAAGGCATCCGGGGGTCTGTTCCCCTCCACTAGTTCTTCCCCTTCAATTCTCACTAAAATGGAGCCAGACATTCATGATCTCGCAGCGTTACACCAAGATCACCATCCACACTGACTGAACTACATCTGGGCTCTCTATACCAGTTTCCAGTATGCCTGCTTTCTGCGGGTTTTTGTTGTTCTTGCAAATAGAAAAAGTTAACTGGGAAAAAATATTGTCGAGCGTCCGACGTTGGGGGAGGGGGGCATTGGGACAGTTCAAGATGGTGGAAGGGGCGGTAGTCTAAAAAAGTTTGAGAACCACTGGTCTAGTGACTCATATGCACATATAATGATATACGCAACACATCATATTGTAACGGCGACCGTTACGGCTATGTCCAAGCTTTTCCGACTTAACAATTATGTGACAAGATACATGGCAAAGACAACGCAAAACATCGATTTAAAAGTTGAAAATAATCTATTTCTTCTTACTCTCTCTTGTGACTCTCTTCTTCACATAACATTATTAAACACAACATGGGAGGTTAACTTTGTCTTGGGAGTGCTTTCCTCGAGCAGTGACATGCTCCCCAGGCTAAGTTTCTCAGTAGACTAAAATAATGGCATTAAAAAGTGAAATAACTTACAGAATTATTTTGCCTATCCATTTTGAATACCGGAGCGACTTCTTACTCCACAAGACATACAACACACATGAACACGAAATGCAATTTATGGTTTCTCGGAGGAGCAACTTCTGACTCAGAAGCTCTAGTAATTACAACCGGAAAATTAACAACTTCGGAATATTAACAACTTCGAACTAGGGTATATTACGAGCTACGGCAACAGCCAAACAGCAGCAGCCCCGATTTTTTGGAAACACGGGCTTTTCTTTCAAATTTCCCTCAGTAACGGAAACCCGTCCATCCCTGGTTGGTTGAAGGGGTTACAAGGTTGATCAAAGGTCTACTTTTATGCATGGAAGTACTACAGTACTTCCATGTTTTATGACATGAATGCTTTCGTCATTCCCAGGGTTCTGGACACATGGCCCCTGGTCGCTGACCATGTGCCCATCACGACCCGAGCTTAGGTAATAAACATTTAAAACAAGTGAAATGAAGCTCCTGCAGAAGACCGCATGTACTGAATAATACGCGTCCAGGGGGTCTAGACACAACATTCCTGAACTTTAGAAAATAGATGGCGCTGTCTAGAAATCAAAACTAGGCGAGTATAATACATTTTTCCTACAATATCATAGTTTCACTGTACATTAACCCTATATCTCTCAGCCTCTTGGCTAGTATACTGTGGATATAAGTTACCACTGCCGTTTGCACACTGTGGCCATGCGCACTTCGGCCTTGGGACTTGGGTAGGAAACGTATCTTGTATTTCACATTCAATCGGTCGAGCCACAGAGCGTGCGACAATCTTAAACATACAGTTTGAGTCCGAATCCTGCGAGGCTGGTCTGTTTAAGGTCTCTTGTTCTTACGGGGTCGTAGTTTGCTGACGGAAGTTTCAGGTTTTCACTCGCAGTTATTGTTTTGTACTCCTTTTATCCTAACAGAAGCATCGAGTGATCATAAAATCTTCAGAAGACGGTATAGCCTCCGAACGCCAGTCGTTTGCTTTCTTTGGCTCTCCAGACAAGGATGTCACAGTAGAATGCGTAGACGGATCAGGCAAATACCCCCCTGTCGGAAGCATGGACTTCCTAGCCTCGAAATTGAAGTACAGTGCAGCTTATTGATAAGAATTATGAAGTTATTGTACCAACACCGTTGAGAGCCAAAGGTCAAGAAAGAAATGTCTTAAAAATTACTTGTCGCTTTCTTCCCAAACTTCGACTCTTTAAAACGGAGAATTATAGAAGGAAACCACATGCGTACCAGACGAGAAACTTTTATTAGGAGTGGGGGCAGAGTGAAATCGTTCATCCCCAAATTTTAGTGATTTCCTTGTCACAACTTGATGTAATAGAGAAAATTTACGCATTGATGGGGGCTGCACTCTTACCCCCACCAGTGTTTCCTCTAAGCCACTATGACGCGTTTTTGACCCAATTGATTCCTGTTTTGACGCACTGATGTTGGAGAAAAAATAGGAAAAAAAGAGGGTTTATGGGCATTTAGGCATATTGTGCATGTTGCATTTAGCAATGAGTCAAATTTGCATACTATATTGGGCAGTTTGACTCACTGGATAATTTCTTAGAGGAAACACTGCCCCCCCCCCCACCTCTAACTAATTTGAGGGAACAATTCCACTACGCAAAATAACCACCTCTTAAAAGTTTGAGCTCTTCTGGAAAAGTAATATCATTTATAACCTGCTTTACGGTTTATTTTTCTCTGAAAATGTTAAAGCATGATCTGGCCAAGAGATTGACTAAATTTATCAGTATTTTTCGAGTGAAGTAACAATATTCTTTTTGTTCAATGGGGGTTGGGGGGTTGGGAATACCTCCCTGGTTCAATGGTGTAACATTATTCGATTTTGTTAGTGAGTGGACACCATTATAGTCAATGCAAGTTCATTTTTAAATTCATTAAGTTGGTGTGACTAGTAGATCATTCTAAGAAGGAATATCTCAGTTTTTGATTCGTGTCTGTTGTCATGGCCCCGTGTTTAAGTCAGTAATCATAGGTGTTGGAAGGGGTAGAGCAAATTAGCACCTTTAACCACTGCTGTAATGATGGACCGAGTCATTGACTCTAACTCGAGTTGCCTCTTGTCATTTTTTCAGTGACTCTGACTCCACTCTACTTTCACTCGAGTCATTAACACATTTGACTTGATTCGAATTCTTCACATTCGACCAGAATCAAGTTTTCCTTCACAAAAAGTGAGGATTGTATATCTGTCAGCAAACTGCTTAAACGTAAACCTGCACTTCTTAAGATTATATAGATGTACGGCGTTTGCCTTATTTTCATTATTACATTAACTAGTATGACACACTACCATACGAAACACTCAAGGAAATGCCCAATTTAATTACTTGAAAAATAAGGTTTCCAAACTTTAGATAACCTTTAAATGAGCAAGGGGAGGGGAATTCCTAATTTGAAAGGAATGGAATTCTATGAATGGGCCAACTTCAATCAAACGTCCTTCCCTAAATTGTTGAAAAAAGAACTGTACGGCCAAGCTAGTATCAATACAAATGGACCTCATGAACTTACGATGTTGGCTTAAGAACATGTATAACCAACTTGATAAAAGGAAGCTTGCCCTCAACAAAAATGTACACGAGAAGGAGAATTACAAATCTAATTCTAAATTCGACAAGTAACCCATTCAAACTTTTGAGAGTAGCCTGTAAGGTAAATAGCCGGTATCACTTATCATTCCTGCAGCAAAATTTTCAACCCTTTGAATTTGTCTTTTGGGCAGTGGCGTAGCAAGACCCTCTGGGGCCCATGGACAAGGAGCAGTGAGGGCCCGCTAAACGCACATTTACAAATTAACAAATGCACAAAGTATGGTATTACTGTATATGCAATACTTTTTCCTGTGGTCTATTGACGCTGTTATAACTCGATACGATAAAGTCGCATAAAACGTGCGTGTAAACTTAAAAGTAAACCCTGCATAGTATAATAATACATCAAAGCCGGGCCGAGCATCAAAGCCGGGCCCACCCCCCCCCCCCCAATTTTTGTTGATCTTGGTTGGGCCCCTGGACCCTTGGGGCCCTGGACATTGTCCACCCAGTCCACCAGCTTGCTACGCCCCTGATTTGGGGCAGGCCATCAGAAGCTGTTGAAATAATCCAGGTGTGGGTTAGTTAGTTAGTTAGATAAGGTTTAACGTCGCAGTTTCCAACCAATTGGTTCAAGTCGAGACGACCACGGCCTTTTTTCCAGTTGTGGCTCACTGGCTTGTTTGGGAAAATCTATCCATGAATCAGTTTCACAAAGGAAGCTTACAGGGAGATTTTTTGATACGCCTGTTTGATGTAAAGAATATCGTGATAAGGAGTTCTCATCATTGTTCTGATATGCTTGTCAAAATATTTAGAACAGTGTCATGCGGTACATAACTTTACACACTGAAAAGACTGTATATGAGTTGCAGTACAGTTAATTATATTTCTATGACATCTATATCAATTGAAAGTTAGTGATTTCAAACCGACATCCACGCACAATGGGGACTGTTGTCTGTTCCGAAGTCTTTTTTTCCGATGTCCCTATATTCCGAAAGTCTACATAAGGGTGAGTGTTAAAGATAAAGGTTAGGTTGCGGTGAGAGTGTTAGGGGTACGGGTTGCGCAACACTGAGGGGTTTGGAGCATACAGGTGTAACACGTATACCACATACAATTCAAGAACAATGTTCAAACAAAACAATGTTTACTCAAGGTCTTATAATGGCTGCTCTTTGGTTAGTTTAGTTTGCCCTTACAAATTTCAAATCAAAAAGGACTTAACCAAACCATTCTGCCATTCTTACAGGCAGTTATGCTTCTTTGGCATCTATAGCTAAGTAATATTAATGTAAGTTATATTAGTGATTTCAGTCCAACACACACACATACACTTCATGCATTGTGCAAAGAAGCTCAACTAAAACAAATGTTTGATTAAGCTCTGATTGGCTACGCATTCGTTAGTTCGATTTTCCCTTACATCTTAAAAATCATTAAAGAAAAACAAACCTTTCTTACGGGCAAATATATATTACAATGGCATCTATAGTTAATTTATAGTGATTTCAACCCAACAACTCGCATACACTGAGTGCGATACACATACAGTGCTCAAACAAAATAATGTTTGATTTAGTTTTGAATGGTGGTGCCTTCCTTAGTTCAATTTGCTCATTAGAATAACAAAATCAACAAGAGAAACAAACCATTTTTAGAAAAATACTTGCTTTGTCAAGCCTAACTGATATTTGGTTGGTATGTTGCTAATACGGCGGTTGTATTAATGAGCTGCATACGCCATTGTTGACCAACCAGAGCGAAACTGTATTGCTTGCATGAATGCCACTCAAATTAAGTGCAGTTATCAACTGTATTTAGAACTCTAGGGCTATTCCTAAATATGTTTGGGCAGAGAGCAGCTAGCAACTCCCTAGTTTGGGGATTTGGACATGTAACCAAAACAGCTGTTTTACGCAGCAATTAGGCGCGGATCCAGACATTTCGAAAGGGGGGGGGGGGCTGAAGCCCCCTTGAATATTCTCCTAGATTAACATTATGCTAATTTTCGCCTGCCTATTTGTTATTGTTGATGTGGCGAAAAAGGGGGGGGGGGCTGAGGCCGGAAAAGCCTCCCCCCTTGGATCCGCGCCTGGCAATGATACATTTAAATCCTCTGCTGAAAAATCTTTTGAAATAATTTGAAAACCTTTTACCATTTTCAAGATATACTTCTTTAAAGGTTTCACCATTTCTGAGATTCCTCATTTGATAGGCAGAAATTGTGATGTGGATGGTTGCACAGGGTGTCTTCTTCTATTGTTAATCCTACGTAAATGATCTGTTAATTACTTAACAGCTGGTTTCTAGTTTGGTGATTAATGTGGACATCTTTACGGTAGTCAATTGTTACTTCCAAATTAAATAAACCACACATGTCATGCCAATATTACAACTGTCCTTGGAATGAAGGTTAAACAACAAAGGATAACATACAAAAATCTTATGAGTTCCTCTTTTACGTCACAAATTCGCATATAGAGCTCATGTTTATTCATAACGTAAGTGCAAAACAATAATTATCGTGTCAAATGGTCAGTATTTGTTGGATCATGATGGGAATTGCGACTAATTTATCGTTTTAATGTTTTTTTACAGCAAAAAGACGGTTATAACATTACATGTCCTAGACCTTCAAGTACGAAATTAATTTGGAGAGGAATAAAATACATTTATCCTGTTTATGACACTTACAGTTTAACTAGAATCCTTCACAACACAGGCGTAAGAAACGAGGAAGGGGCAGGGACTAACGTATGACTCCACTTTTTAAGGACGAAACCCCTCCCCTGATTCCTCTTTGAAATATACAAAAATTTATAACTACAAATCAAACATTTTCGATAAATATACTTAAGTAGGCATACTACACTTTAAAATCCTCCCTACTACAGGACTGTCGTCCAAAATGACCAGCTCCCTTCCAGATCTGCTATGTAAATGAAACGAAATTTTTGGAAATTGTTATTGACAATAACCTTAGCTGGAAATGTCATATCTATAAGGTAGCAAGTACAATTTCACGGTATGTAGGTAATATCTTAAGAATGAGAAATGTTCTCCCTCGTCATATCCTTCATTCCCCATAAAACCAAATGGTCTTACTACTGTACTATTTTCTGGGCTAACACTTATCCTTCATTTGTTAACGTCCGTATTTAAATAAAAACTACAGCCGAAATACTTTTAATCCGCAGAGCTTTTAATTCTCAGTATTTTTGATCTTCATAAATGTCACTGAGGAATATTATGTTTATGTACAATTATAATTTACCCTTGCAACATTTTATTACTTTACAGTGATCGGTGCACCGATCGATGTCTGTTTCTATAATATACGAAGTAAAAGGAAGCTTTATCATAATATTCAGGGGCGGGATTTGATGTCTGAAATTGGGGGAGAGGCAAACCCTGGGCTGAATACCAAACGGTACCAGAGGTACCAAGGGAGCGCGAGACGTGGGGTCTAGAGGTCAGTCGTAGGGCCCCCTGGTGGGTTCCAAGGGCGACGGCCTGATGGGGGTCCAGGGGCAACGCCCCGGAAACCTTGATATATTTAAGATGAAAAAACTATTGGCATGAAGCATTTGGCTGTCATTAAACTAATCGGATGTGCACTAAACAGATCACAAAAACCACATTTTGAACATTTTAATAACAGTCTTATTCAGAGTAACAGGTCATTCATTTTATGAAGGTGGTTTGACTTCTCGGTGGTTACAATGATAATGGAATAGTTTGTACGAACTTTGGAACACGCAAAATACTCTACATGAAGTAATCACGAAACAATATTTATAAATAACGCAAAGCGCTCCGAAAAACAGCGTTATTAAACCATGGAGCTCCGTAATAACACCATGATTAAACACACTTTATTGTAGCCTATTGCTTTCTGTTGTTTTATATGCAAATATGCATTTATCCTTATTAAAGAGATCAATCTCCCTTTCCAGCCACGTATCCTGTCTTTTATGTTTCACTTTTGTTGATGGTCTGGGACGAGGAACCCCTCAAGTTGTTTCTTTCTTTTTTTTTCAAATTCCTGCAATTTTCAAAATACAGGTTAAAGTATAATTTTGTTTGGATGATCAAAGTTTGAGGGTAATAGGAAATAAAACACTTTCCAAAATCAATGAAGTGTTGTTGTGGAAAGTTATAACAGAGACATGGCCCATGGGCGTCGGTAATGAAAATTCTATGGGAAGAAATTTCCATTGGATGCCGCATTTTTGTAAGGTGTGGCCGGCGAAACCTTTGGCCGAGAGCGCCTGAGGTGCGAAGCCAAAGGCTGGGAGCAGTGGGTCCTCACTGAGAATTTTCTTAAATATAATGGGTTTTGCCGCCCGGATTTGGACCATTTCTAGAGAAAATCCTGCGTTTCCAGGTTTAATTTGAAATGCTAATAAAATATTTTTCTAACGATGATTGTGAAATTTGATGAGGATAGTGGTATGGTTGGTGAGGAAAGTGAACAGCAGTAGGGCATGGAGAACCAAACCAAATTTCTTCCTTGCCTACCGATCTGTGAGCTCCCCCACACTTGCGGGTGCTTGCGAAGCGAGCCGAGAAAACTCTTTCTGGCATTTGTGTGGTAAATCAGGAGCGGATCCAGACATTTCGAAAAGGGGAGGCTGAACTTAGAGAGAGAGTGGGGTGCGAGGGTTAGACTTCGGCCTGCAGTGAGGGACGAGGGAGTTCTCGCGCCTATTTTTACATATAATATATATATATATATATATATATATATATATATATATATATATATATATATATATATATATATATATATGACAGTCCAAAAGGATATTTATATATATATATATATATATATATATATATATATATATATATATATATATATATATATAAATATATATATATAATGATTGGAAAATAAAGTGTCATTTTTTTTTTTTTTTTTTTGCTCTCGACGTTTTGATGTTTTGCTCATGGTGGGGTAGGGAAGTACTCACTGTTGTCACTGGAGAAATTCTAGCTTAAAATCCATCTTGCGAGGGTGTAAAAAAGTAACCAAAAGATGCTTTCTTAAAAACAGAGTTTAACTCCACCAAAGGCTGATAAAAGAATACTGCAGGCAGAAAGTTCGAAATGTAACTTCACTGATATATCTCGGTCACTCTACCAGGGGGTTGCTGAGGAGCGCTTGACGAGGACGCCAGTTTGCAAACAAGTCATTAATTTTAGCATAGTCAAGTTGGATATCGTTGTGTGCAAAAAGCTGTATAAGAGCATTGAACCTTTCCTCCGTCATCGTTGACCGATATGTGTTTTTTCACAAATCTTAGTTCAGAACTCGAACGCTCGACGCTCGCACTAGTAGCAGAAAACGTAAAGAGGATGCCCACGGTATGGTCGTGATGTTCGGGGACATTTCCTCCGATCCAGTACCTCTCAGATGCAGCAGAGTGTCTTGCAGTGTAGATGGCGTAGACTGTGATTCTGTCCTGTATCGGCGCTAAAGCCGAAGTTCTTGGTCAAACTCCGAAGGAAATGGAAGGTCCACTCTGTAGGCTGCCAAGATCGATTGTATACTTCTGTATCACCTGTATCACTGACACAACAGACAGTATACAACGTACTATACCGACTGTCCACAGCCAATACATTGCACACGTGGGCTAACTTGCGACTGTGGGAACATAGTTCGGTAACGCTCATGACATATTAGCAGTTATTCACATTATTAAATTCTTGTTGTTGTGGCGAAGGCAAGGGGCAGGGGGAAAGTCCCGTAAATATTCACCCGGACATGATCATACGAAGTTCGTGTATTTGGTATTTATGTTGTGAGGTAAGGAAGGGTGAGCCTGCAAAAGCTCCCTTGAATATTCTCCTAGATAAAAATTGTGCTAATTTTCGCGTATTTATTATTGTTGATGTGACGAAAAAGGGGACTGAGGCCGGGAAAGCACCCCGGCCCTTAGACCCGAGCCTGTAAATGTTTTCCTTCATTGAAAAATTTACCATAATATAAAAAAGATTCTCCCATAATTTCTATGGGGTCTCGCTTCCTTCCGTTCTTTTTTATTATTTTCATTATATTTTAAAAGGTCTGGAAAAAAGTGGGGAGCACCCCTTTCCCCCTTATCCTGTCTGGTCTCCCCTCCCCACAAGCACACACACCTGGTGTCGGCCTTGGTCTTCAGTAATATTGTCAGTCAATTCAGTCTTAGTAACTTTACGTCAAAAGAAAGATCTGAGTATCTCAGCGACGTCTCAGTGACAGAATGTGGTGTCCACCTTTTCCTGAGCGATGAAATAGCGTTTAGCCAACAGCATTGATCCTGATTGATATGTGAACTCCCTGCTAAAACAGTATTGAAGAGAAGTTTGGTATCTAAGCGTACTTATCAATACTCTAGTATTAATACTATAGTATCTAGTGAGTACCTAATTTATCAGTGCGCCCTCTCAATCGGGATGTAAACGGTATGTGATAAATCCGAGGTCACTGCACCCTCGTGTACATGATTCGGACTTCGCGGAAGCATACCATTTCGTTGCACTGATGCTTGCGATGTGGACGTGAAAACTGACAAAATGGAAACTTCTGCTGTCGATTGTGTACCCATTGTTGACTTTGAGGCCTATAGCTTAGAAAAGGAGAAGCCAGATTCCGAAAAGTTTCAAAAACTCGTCGACGAAGTTCACCAAGCGTTTACCACCATTGGGTTCGTGTACTTGAAAAACACCGGCTACCCGACAAAAGCGGTAAGCGTTACCGAGTGACGATGGCCTTGGCAAAGCTGTCATACTGCCGCCTTGTTTTCGTCAAATGCTTTAACTCCGTGGGGTAGTTGTAAGAAATTGAATCACGCAGTTGTTCCCCGCTGTGATTCGAGGTGCGAATTCTCTCGCAATTGGTGGAACGTGTGATACTGCAAGTTAATCTATAGTCAGAAAGGCTGACTTTTAGGCCTATTTCTCTTATTGCTATTGAGTTTTCAGGTCATCTGCATTCCTTCCCGACTTCTTAACTTTGTAGCTGTTCATGTTGTTCATTTAGCCTTTAGGCCCTACTTTCTTTAACCTTTGCCAAGCGGTTAGCCATATGGACTAATCTTCTGTGATGGAGGCCCTCACAGTTACAATACACTGCATGTACAGTAAAACAAAAAGGTAAGGAATGAAATTTAAAACAAGAAGGACCATAGAGACTAGGAAAGTGTAAAAGTTGTCAAAATTGAAAGGTACAGTTTAGACCAAGCAAGAAATAAATTGAAAAATTATAAGATTTCATAATGACAGTGACAGAAAAAGCTAGACAGGTAGTTCAAAGACAACATTGAACATGGGAAAGCAAGTTGCACAACTGTAAGCTTATTACAAAAAGTTGACTAAAATAACTAGCAGTTAGATCCCAATTAAATAGAAAAATGTCATGAAGAAAAGATAAATATGACAAAGACAATAAAGTGGTCAATAAAATTATCATAAAATAGCCTTGATTATAGCTTTAAAATGATTTAAAGTTGCTGCAATTGCATTGTGGTTGCAGACTTTTCAACCTTTGGGGAAATTTATGTGTGTGACTATCTAAGCGGAGCGTAACCATCGGTTGGAGCGGAGCGTACAAGAAAATTTTTGGTTTTACAAACCCCCAATGGCCAGAAATGGCATCCAAAGCTACATGTACCCAGCCATGAAATATGGGTCTAATGCCTGCAATTTCTCAATTATGGATAAAAACTCAATGTATGAAAAATGGTAATGCATATCAGATGGGTTTTGAGACCATGCGCAAATCCCACTGGGGGATAGCGTGGAGGGGGAGGGGCTTCACCCCTTCGCACCCCCCCCAATTTTTTTTCGAATTATTCTCTTTCTGCGGTGCATTCTAGATAGTGCAATGTTGGAGTAAACATGTTGCTCAACACAATGATGACACTGTACAAACTACCAGTAGTTCAAATCCATGTGACGTGTTATTATACCCCTTGTTTCTAATCAAAAAGTACAGCAATGAGATCAAGAATGGATTTACCGTTTGCTACACATGCAAAAGCTGACTTAGCCTTTTTACCATCAACCTCATTCTCGTAAAAATTAAATGAAGGTCAACAATACACACAAGTGCAAGGGTATACTCTAGTTACTGGATTTAGTCATCTTCTCTCACAGAGGCCACATGCCATGTTCAATACAAGCAGGTATGCATGCCTGGGGTACTCTGTTTTTTAGGCTAGCCACTTTTGTCAGCATTGTATACTTGTAGCATGTTTAGCATCCTTGCCTCTACTAGTTAGGAAATTGGATGAGCAAAACATCGCGAATCTCGTGTTCTTCTTGGGCAAGCACAGGAATGTGTGTGATCGGTGATCGGCGTGTGAGCGTGTAAAGGAGCTGAAATGCGTGTGTCACACTCTAGATGCGTGTGACTTGGAAAGTCTGTGGCTGGGAAGACCAATTCATTCTTTGGCCCCAACCCAATGTAAGAAAAGCTCTTTAGTAGGCCTACACTACTACAGAACCGTACAAAACATGAAATGATTTAGCTTGAGTGTGCAATTTATATTTATGCAAAGGAGCACACATCCAGTACTGCATGTGTATCCACATCTGAAATATGTTTCAGTCAGCCAGGATGCAACTGAGCACTATTGTATACAGTGCAATTTCCTATAGATTGGATACCTTACAGCACCTTGAATAGAGTTGGATTTTGTGAGGATTGCTCCCTTAGAAGAAAGATTAACATTGCCGTAATGCATTTTAGTGTATCATTCTCCTGCTTAAAAAAAATTATCCCCCCACTGAAAAAATAATCCCCCGAAGCTATCTTGCCCCCCCCCCTTCAGTAACTTGTTACAGTAGCTGCCAGACAGCAGTGTGGGGTGCTAGTATGGTGTAATTACAGCAGGAGCTGACTCAGGGCTCAGGAGGAGAGGGTGCTCATACATTACTTGAATCCTGTACAGTAACAGATCCAGGACTTTTTGTTTGAGTAATTACAAATGTTGATGACAAAGCAGTATCATTACTAAAATATTGTGCTTTAAACTTGGTACAAACTAGAGAGTTTCTGTTTAAGTCAATCTAAGCCTGTTTCTTTGTTGTTACAGATCAGAGATGCCTTTGACAAGTCTAGAGCTTTCTTTCTTTTAGGGAATGATGTGAAACTCAAGTATCGGAGAGGTGACATAATACCAAACAGCAATTTTGGTTACATACAGACTGAGCAAGAGGGGTAAGGCTACTGTACTTACAGTACAGTGTATCAATTTTTTTAAGGAACAATTTCATGTCTGCAGCTAAAATTTCAAAAAGAAATTCTTGTGTGGGAATTATTTAAGGCCTCAGCCCTTTGACAGTACAGTACAGTAAGTGGTTTAAAATTGCAAAATTGAAAAACACCCAAGAATGCTTTTTGAAGAAGGGGAAGGGAGGGTTGGGGGGGGGGGACTCCATGGTAATTTCATTCTTTATAGCAAGCCCTGTCATCATGGCTCTTACTTACTTTATATAGTAGGCTATGTCCCAGTCTCCGAGTCAAACTTGTCACGAACAACCATCCACAGCCCATACAAGTGAAAATAGTACTGTAGACCTATGGCTTGTCATGACATGAAAGTCCTTTTAGTCCATATTCTTGTAGTTAGCTGACCACAGTTAATCAGGCTTGCATCATAACAAAGTAACAGAACTCCAGCTCTATCAGCACAATGTGCGCTCAAGCGAATAATGACTTGTGGTGGGTAATAAGTAGTTCCAGTGGCTACTAGGGCTTGACCGGATCATATATGTCCGGATTGAGTACTGTTGTGAAGATACAACTCCTGGACTAAAACCACAGAATGTGAAAGTTATTGACCATCATGAATAAGACTTTCCTGGGGTGTGGGGGACTACTCGGGATTGTAGGCTTATGGACATTTTCATGGCATGGTTGCCTATTTATTGTAACAAATTTTAGGTACTGTAAGCACTGTGTAAACACTACATTTATAAAATCAGTTTCATACCCTATACTATGACCATTTCTTCCTTAGCCTCAGTGCTGGTCCTTCTCAGTACATGATAATTTTCCTGATATTATTTATGTTATATGGTTGGTGATGACAATTAATATTGTATGTACAGTATGTGCATTATGTGAACAATGCCATGCATTTGCAAGGGTCATTGCCCTCAACCTTATATCACCTTCCTGCCTCAGTGTGGGCTGAAACACGTAAATCAATAGGCCCAGGAAGTTGTTCTCGACCCCCCCCCCCCCCCTTGCTTCCTATGCTATGTATAAATGACATCACTCATTACAGTATTTTAGTCACTGACTCACAAATTTCCAGTGTTTTATGGTATTTTAAAAACAGAATATCTGCAAAGCAGGATCATGCAATTGCTGCACTTTTCTTTCCTCACCAATCCTGCATGTTTTAAAATTGCCTAGACCGGAAAATCCCTCACAGGTCTGAGAAGACTGTTTGGGAAAAGTTGACTTTTTGTGCTGCAACCTACTGAAATATTGCATTCCACCCAGAACATTTGTAGGAGGGGAATTTCCCCCTTGAGTTCTATTGTAAGACCTATAGTACTTAGCGCCAACACTACAATGTTTTAGCTTAATTTTGTAATGTAACATGCATTTCATGCCACAGGCATTATGGGAGGGGGCCCTCGCACAATTCATAGACGAAAACCCCTTTTAGTTCCTTTGTAAAAAATTTCAAAAACTTGCTGTAATTTACTTTAAAGTTTGCATGATATGTCACACCGAATTGCATCTAAGGAATCCCAAATAAGAAGTGCACATGAGGGAAACAAGTGTCATGTGACCTCCTCACATTGGTGAGGAATGGTACGTTTTGTAATTTGTATTTTTTTTTCTATCTTGAAATACAGTAAGATGAGGGTACACTGCATACAAGGTAGGTTTGGAAAATTCTCATGTGCCTTCAAGTCTCATTTATTCACATTGCAAAATCATGAGTAAATGGAGTAAAATTGGATGTAAAGTTTCAAGAAAAGTGAGAGGACTGTCAAACTTTGTGAGGTTGAAATGACATGTCTGCTAGTTTCAGTTGCACATTTCACTGAATCGTGTAATTCTGGGAACCATATAATTATTGGAAATAAACCATGTATGGGAACAGACCATATTGGAAAGGAACTTTGTATGGGAATCAGCTATGTATGGGGATTGAACCCTGTATGGGAATTGAATGAAATTTTACAAATCTTCAAGTTCCACTTTTACATTTGAACAATGAACTGAATATTAGCCTAAATTTAAATGTCTCATCACCTTTGCATTATAAAACAATCAAGCTTCTTTGAGGAATAAATAGGGATTAAAGAATGTTCAGCCAAAGAAAGATTGGTTTTAAACACTGAGGGCTTTTCAACCTGAGGTACAGTACAAGTATGCATATACCCCTAGGAGTACAGTATGTCCCGTGATCTCCTCATGATCATGGAATGTGCACAACAACTTTGCCAAATACAGTATGCCTCATTTTTAATATGCCAAAAAGAGTGGATATATCAGCACATGATCAGCAAAACAAAAAGGGGGACAGGACTACATTCTATGGGTATTATAGTCTAACTCTAATGGTAGATCCATGAAGTTCTGACCTGATGAACTTTTTTAAACAGCTATAGTAAAATTATGGCAATAGGATCTTAACTTTGCAGAAAGAATGTTTTTCTCTGGCTCATTAGGGTACACATAGGTTAGATCATGTGTACTCTGGCAGTGAGCTGATAAAAGGTTTTCACTCTTAAAGGGCAAAGGTTGTACGTAGGGCTTAAAGGGAAAGTACTGTCACCTTTACCTTGAGTATTTTCTTGTTCTGAAACTTTTAGATACAATACTTTCATGGGAATTATTAGGAAGGTAGATTTTCTTTTATGTGCCAAAATAAATTTTGGGCTTCTACTTGATAATTTTCTTTAAAGTGTATGTGTGCTGGCTCATTACTGTAATGTCTTGACACAATACAAATTAAACCCATTGAATGGCCATATCTATCATTAGGTTTTCTGAATGCCATGGTTATTCCAGAATAAAGCATCAACAGAAAGGCCATGTATTGAACAGTACCAAATACATAAAAGTGCATGCACAAATATATAGTGGCCACTTCTAAGTTTGTGAAAAGCAGACCATGACCATACAATGTCAGCCTGAGGTCATTGCTACACATTGTACACTTAAGCTAATCAAAGTGTCCTTGCATATACAGGGTTAGCTCTCATACATCTGAGACTGTGACTAATGAATGTACCACAGCACTTATATTTTAAGGCACACAGGATAATTCTTATGGTACTATCTGATTTGCATGTACTGGGATCTCAGCTTGTACTTACCAGCTTGTGTATTTGGTCTTGTATATACTGTACAGTTTATATACTTTTACGCACAGATTTTCAGGTATGTAGCCAAGGGTAGGCTGTTGCCCCCCCCCCCCCATTTAAGGCATTAAAACAACTGCTCGAAAATTCCCTTGGTCCTCTGTCTGGGCGTTGGTTCTGAAAGCTACTAGGGGTCAAGATTCCATGCCTGTAGAGTAGGCTTTGTGGTCTGGTGGTTCCCTTGGCATCATTGGGTTAGTGAAGTGCGGTCTTAAGCTTCCTTCTGGACAAAATCTTGGCTACCTAATTTATATAAATTAGGTAGCCAAGATTTTGTCCTGAAGGAAGTTTAAGACCACTATCAGCAATTATAATGCAAATAAGTAAATGCAAACTTATGTACTGTCGACTGGTACAAGTATGTAAAAGTATTTATTCTCTGAAGTTGTACTTAGAATCAGAGATATTGAATCATGTACTCTGTGGTACCCATGTCATTGTGCTGATACTAAATCTGTGTATCAGTGCTCATAAAATGTATGTGCACTTGTATACTCATGAAAAAATGTGTAACATATATCACAGTTGTATTCACACTCATGACATTGTACTTCACTCATAACATTGTACTCGCACTACGCCTGTGATATGTACTCGTACTCACAAGTAGAGGTACTGTACAACATAATTGTACTCTCACTCATGACATTGTACTCACACTCATGAAATTGTACTCACACTACATTTTTGTAATCATACTCGTAAGTAGAGATACATGTACTGTAACACAATTGTACTCTCACTCATGATGTTGTACTCACACTCATGAAATTGTACTCACACTTATGGCATTGTACTCACACTCATGACATTGTACTCACACTACATCTGTGTACTCGTACTCATAAGTAGAGATACTGTAAAACAATTTTACTCTCACTCATGACATTGTACTCCCACTCATGACATTGTACTCTCACTCATGACATTGTACTCCCACTCATGACATTGTACTCACACTCATGACATTGTACTCACACTCATGACATTGTACTCACACTCATGACATTGTACTCACACTCATGACATTGTACTCACACTCATGACATTGTACTCACACTCATGACATTGTACTCACACTCATGACATTGTACTCACACTCATGACATTGTACTCACACTCATGACATTGTACTCACACTCATGACATTGTACTCACAGTCATGACATTGTACTCACACTCATGACATTGTACTCACACTCATGACATTGTACTCACACTCATGACATTGTACTCACACTCATGACATTGTACTCAGACTCATGATGTACTCACACTACATCTTTGTACTCATACTCACAAGTACTGTAATACAATTGAACTCTCACTCATGACATTGTAGTCACACTCATGACATTGCACTCACCTTCATGACATTTTAATTACACCCGTGAAGTTGTACTCACACTACATCTTTGTACTTATACTCACAAGTAGAGATACTGTAATTCATTTGTACTCACACTCATGACATTGTGCTCTCCCTCATGACATTGTAGTCTCACTCATGATATTGTACTGATGCTATATTCGTGTACTCATACTCATAAAAAAGATGTGTACTCACGCTCACACCCAGAGACACTGGTACTCACAAAATTAAATACGTACTCACCAGTGGTGCCACCAAGATTCAGAAGTGGGGGCCGAAGTTTGGGGGGGGGGGGGGTAGATGTGTGTATGTGTTTTGCTTCTGTTAACTGTATACCTTTATGCAGAAGAAGACAGGGAGAAAAGTGGGGGAGATACATTGATGGGGGTAAGTTTTCTTTGCGACCCCACCCCCCACATCTGTGGTACTCACACTACAGATTTGGGTATATGCTGGTAGATTTTGAAAAATGAAGCAGTCACAACTGTTTACTGCAGCAGTTGGGTTTTCCTTCAGGCACTTCAACTTTTCTCCTTCATGTCTGGTTTGCTGTCAAAATTGCCAATTTACTGTAATTATGGTGAATTCAGCAACTGTAACCTTAAAATCACATTCAGTGTAATTTTGAACACCTTGTAAATAAATTTAATGGTATATCCAGAGCTCAACGGCTTAATGACTTTTGCATGGATTGTTAAAAGACTCCCTCATGAAAATCTCCCTCAAAAGTTGTTTTAAACTTCTGACATGGTGGCATACCTGTAGGGTGTAGACCCTGCTAATATCTTATGGTACTCAACTTTTCAATTTATTTGAGATTATGGAGATGTAAAATCCAGACAAAGCCAAGTAACTTTAGCTTCAGATATGATAAGTATGACACATTCCTAGCAATCATCACCCCACCCCCTCAGGTAAAGGGCACAAAAAGGTTAAAAGAGGTCTGATCAGTAGTTTAATATTTGTTGCGATCATGCCATGTTAAATATTTGAAATAGGATGATGATAACAATCCCTCTGGTAAAAAAAATATTAGCAGTTTGTTTTAAAGGGGTGTTGTTACTGCACTGCTGTATGTTGGGAAAGTGAAATTTTGAAACTGGTATATCTTTTTGGTTATGATCTGAAATGTGTAACTGTCATAGAAAATTTACCTTAAGTTGATTTTGCAAGCAGTTCAAGATTTATTGGATTGGAAGGTCTTGGAATGGAAGCAGAAATAAAACCTTCAAATTTAGTAGTTCCAATCAAGCTTCAAAGTTCAAATATTTTGTTCAATTGGATCATCTGGACTAGTGCTGTACATAGGAGTAAATTAAGGATTTGATCAGCTTGTATGTTGAGCTGGGGCTTATTTCATTTGTCCTGATAGTTGGAACATTTGAAATACTTAATTGTTCTTTTGACCCATGCAGGGTGGCCAGAAGACTGACAGTTGTTGTTTTCTCCTTCTTAGCACTCTTTCCTCATGGTGATGCTACCATATACCAGACAGTAGATTTGTAAATTTGCCAACTGTTTTGGAGACTGGAGTCAGCTTAAAAATCATGTGTTCATTACACCACTAAAAACTTGAAAACAATATTTCCGGGACTAAAATTATTGAGTGAGGCCTACTTTTAGCAACATATTAATTTGCAGTGTTGTGTGAAAAGTTTAAGGAACTTTCAAGTTTAGGATACTGTATATACATGTCATAATTACTGACTCTTTTTGAATATCTGACACTTAAAATAGTTGAAAACTTCAACATTTGATGGCAACACTCTCTACATCTTTGAAATGCAAATTACTTAGTGTGATGATCACATATGGTCGTGTGTTCCTTTTGGGAAAGTTTTACGTGGCCATCATTGGATGTTAGAAGTAAATCGTTAATGTGCTTTAAGAGCAAAATTTTATGGTTTTGTAAAATTTAAGTTTCTGTTCAAACTGTAGACTCAGTTGCAATGAACAAACATATCCTACACTAGTAGTTATATGCTGGTTCAAACTAAATGTTTTCTAAAAATTAGACATGTAACATTCTGAGCTACCAGAAGTTAAATCCACAGGTACATACCCTAACAACAGTAAGTAACCATTTTATTTTTGGGGTTAAATCTTGAGAAATTGGAAATTTGAAAACCAATTTCAAGAGAAAAGTGTTTCAAAGATTTCATGTGGTGCAAATGTTTTTGTTTAGGTATGTACACCCCTTTACCTTTACACAATCCATAAAAGTTTCATCACCTGAGATTGTTGTAAACTCTCAACCCCTGGATGCTACCCTGGGTTATTATAGTCCCCTGGCAGCTACTAACCTGGTACCCTGGGTTATTTTTAGTCCCCTGAGCAGTATCTCACTGTCATACAGGGTTGCAAAGTAAATCAGTTGATTGCCCTAGATTTCTGTTCCTTAAAAGGGGTTTACAGCGAGGGCAGGTATATCTACGTGACCTGTCAGATGGCATGTACAGTAGTACTCAGCAGGCCCAGTTTAATTATTCAAGGGTTACGACAGGACAATTTTTAAAACTTAAATATTTGAAGTTTCAGTTGGTGCATAACCACTGACTTTGTTGACTTAAGGTGGGAAAGACCTTGTAAAGATTATGCCTTGGTCTGAAAAGCTGGTAAACAATTGAGAATCAAAAGGAATTTTGGCAGCTTAAACAATAGACCTATGGTAGACCTGCATTTGTGCAATGTATCATTATTTAGAAGGGCATAAATTGTGGACTTACCCCCAATTTATTATTTAAAAGTTCACTTACAGTAGCACAGAGAATTGGCCAAGAAAATTTCGCACTCTCAAAACAGTTAACAAAAAGTGGATTTGAGAATTAAGTATTATTGTAGTGGTGAAATTATAGTGCAGTGCCATAGGTTCATATATTCCACTAAGTGCATATCATCATATGTAGGCTATAAGAATTATGAAAACATGGAAAGTTTCCATTAAATTACCATGAATGAGTAACTTTGAAAATCTGTGACAATTAACACAAAATTTATCAATATCATTAGGAATACTGAGGAGAGAGCAGAGGTGTTTGTTGTAAAATGTTCCCCAATTAGCAAGTAATATCATGACCTTGCTTTGCCTTGAAAACCACATTTTTCGCTAGGAGGCAGGAAGCCTCAAGAACTCCCCACTGCATATGCCTGTATAGTATTTCTCACCATCAAGCAAAAGGCAATTGTCAGGTCCCAAAGGAAGATTATGGTACAGTATATGAACTCATATAATACAGACATACAAGTCAGATACACGAAAGATATACCTTCTCCATAAATAAACCTCTGCCCCTCTAAACAAATGCTATTTCCTACCAAACTTAAGAAAACATAAGCTTTACTATGTACACACTCAAGTAGTTGCAGTATGTATAAGTATAACAGTTTCACAAATTGTTGAACGATCGAATTAATTTTTCCAAGGGAATCATATGCATGGTGTATAGCCAGAAAACTTCATTGGGCAACTGTCCAATACAGAATTGGTTAATTTTTTCTCTTCATTGAATTTTGCATGGAGATTCCTTGAGACTTGTTTGTTGGAATTTTTGCAGTGCAGGGTTCCAGGAGGGGAGGGGGGGGGGGTATGAAACTTGTATTGCATGTTCTTTGACACCTTCCCCCATTCCGCTGGCTGTGCCACTGCTAGGGATTATTTGTCACACATGAATACAAAAGAGCCATGCATGCATGCTCGAGCATGATGCCAGGGTAATAATGTATAGTATACTTACTTAAATTAACTATGGCATGGCTTGATTTGCTCTTTCCTTTCCAGTATTTTACTGTAAAATCATGATCCATAAAAAAAAGCAGAAGAATGACCTGATGGCCCCTAAATCTGAATGCATACTGTACCATAGTGTATGTATAAAAGTGCTGATCAGTGATGGCCCCCCTTCTGGGAAGACTGGCCCCCATCAGGGAAATTTTCCCGGTTTTGTCGAGGAGCGTTATGTATATGATCAAATGTCGTCTCCAACAACGGCCATTGCTTCGACGATTTAGTTAATGTTGTTCTAAATTAGGGCAAATTCTTCAATATAAACCCCACATTTTCCAAATTTTTTGGTTAAAAACCCAAATTTTTCAAATTTCCCATGGTAATTAAACCCCAACTTTTTTCAAATTTTCTTCAGTAAGAGCCTGCAATTTTCGGCCCGCCTTGCGCCCCAAAATTTTGCTTCAAACATTGTTTCAGCACTCTATTGCCCTTGTAGAGGCTTCCCCGGTTGGGGAACTTGGCCCTCCTGTCTGGCAACTTGGCCCTCCTGTCTGGCAAATCCTGGCACCACCCCTGGTGCTGATAATCTTTTCAGTGTGAAATTGTTCCCATTCAGCAGTGTTATATGACACACAGTACACACGAATTTGTATACCAGTATAAATTATCATTGATGCTGCCCATGCAATACTGTCTGTACTTTTTGAGCACTTTAATGTAATACACCTAGGCTAACATAGACCTGTACACAGCTAGTACAAATAACCCACAAACTGTATGATATCTAGTAAAAAGTTGGGTTAACGTACTATTTTTCACTTCACCTTAGTTACAGTATGTATACTCTGTAGGATTGTACATTGTATTATTTGTGCAGTTATTATTGATAAATCCTTTTTCCTTCCTTAAGGACTGAGCTTAAAGGGTCACTCTCATTATCAATGATAATTAGATCGGTCAAGTGGCAATGAAAGCCATGTACAGTAGTATCTGTTGGCCTACTGTGCAAGCCATCTCCATGGCTCAAAATTCAAGATGATGCCAGCTAACTTTCACTTGACCAGTGGGTGAAGTCAGCTTAGTGGTTGAGTGTGTGCTGTCTTGCATGTGACAGATCCCATGGATCCAATGCCTGACCTGGAACAAAGGGGAAATTTTCTGGCAACTCAGAAATGCTGTTTCAGTTCCTAGCTCGCAGCTGTCCACATTGGTGTGGAGGGTATTTCAAATGGTTGATTTCAAAATGAGATTCTTGTCATCCTATTTAAGGAGTCATTCTCTTTAGGTCTTTGCTTAGTTCAGCTCTCCAGCAGAGGTGCAGAGCAAAGATCCTCCCCCTCCCATCATTTAGAACTTGGCTATAGAGATTGGGGATATGCTCTCACCCGTGAGATGATGGCTATGTTCAGGGAGTTCCAAGAGCAAGACTGGGAAAGATTAGTACACCCCTGCCTCTTTTCCTAAGTGGAACAGCTCATGGAGGCAAATCTTATTTTCATCTGCAATCAGCTGGACTGTATAGGGTCCTCAAGCCCAATGCATTTTGATCTTGATTATGTTAAAACTAGATGAAGAGCTCCCTAGATTTGACCAACTTCTCCAGATATACTGTTCAGTAAGAACAAACAAGTCCACCCATTCTTCCTGGGAGTATGTTTTGTCATCCAGGAAACAATCATTTAATGGGATAGATGATGAGTTGGTATCGTTTTAGCTTTTGTTGCAAAATTGCATGGTCAAATTCTATATTCACCCCAAACAGAAATGTTAAATTATGTAGTATGTATGCAGTACATTTTTGAGTATAAGGGAAAATAATTTTTTTTTCTTTTTGGATGATGCAAGGTGACAAACTGTAACAGCCAGCTGTGAGGGATTAACCTTAATAAGTTAGAGGAGAATGGGTGGATATTTAAGTCAGTAAATTAAATAAAAAGTCAAAATTTTTCAAATAGTAAATTAAGAGAAATGTAATTCATGAGGGTGTAGAGCAGTGACATGGCTTCAGTGGGACCGTTGGAAAAAGTACTAAATTCCCGGGAAGCAAGTTAATTTCCCACAATTATTTCTGGTAAGCTCCTTGTCAGGGAATTTGGTATATACTGTACTCAGAGAGAAATTTGGAAATGCAGCAAAAGGTCAAATTGTCCTCCAGGTACCAAAATTTCATGATAAAGAGTTTCCTGGATAGCCAGTTTTTTCCACCCATGGTTGTTCAACATTGTTAAAGGTGATACGACATGATAATGTGATGTGAGGGCATGTACTTTACATTATCAGCTGTTGCTAATATGTAAAACAGTTTATCTGTTACATTCAGTGTGTAATGCGTGGTATCTAATTAAGGTATATATATATATATACAGTATAATTAGCTCCCAGCTACCACGATAACTTCAGTAATCAACAAGTTACCCAAGTCTTTGTTAAATTAGCTAATTATGTCGTGTGGTATGTACATTGCTATTACTATACTGTATTGGTTATTAAATAAAGTTCTGTGCAACAAACTTAATTAATACATTTTCTTGTGTGGATTACAAAATATAATTGTGTCAATTGATGAGGGTGTTCCTTTAAAGTATAATTGCTGTTTTCCTGTACACCAGGTGAGGTTAAGATCCTGTACTTGATGTTCAAGGTTCAGCAATGGAATTGTAATTAAACTTCAAGGTAGCTGTAGACTGTGAATCAAATTCAGATCAACAAGTATTGATTTGTCATATTACTGTCAAAATGTTTGTTGACTCACTTAGAGCCTGCATGCATACAGTTCTCATTTGGTATGTTTGACAGGGATTTAACAAACAGGATGCCAAAGTTGGAATCAATTTGATCTGTTATGTGTCCGGTTATGCTCACTGTTCATATTTGAAGACTGCAGATATAGTGTCATGACGCTAGAAACGAATAGCAAGTTTTAGCCATCTCTAGTTGACCACTCTTAATCCAGAATCTACCAGAGAACTTCTTTTTCAGGTATCTTGAGATCAATAAAGTTTAAGGGATTTGAACCCCTCTAAAGGACTGTTTGGTCAATAGAGCAAGTCTTGTTTGTAAAAGGGATTAACGGTTGCAATTATAATTTTGGGATTTCATAAGTGGTTGAAAAACGAGTGTGCTCTTGAGGGTTTTCTCTTTGTTGATACCTGGGCTGGTTTTGCTAACTAGGAGGGATCTTTTTGCTAAAGCTGGGTTGCACTTGTCAAGCATAGGGGCTAATGAGTTGGGTAGGCTGGTTTCTAGTGCTGTTGATTCTCAGGAGTCGAACTAGAGTCCGGGGTGAGGTCAGCCAAGAATGGGGGGGTTTCTGAGTTTTATTTTGCTCATAGTGATTGTTTTAGTAACAAGGGGAAACATGTAAATAGGGCAGTTTGTGTAATGAAGGTCATGTTTGACAATGTACGCAGCCTTTTCTATAAGTTCAGTGAGTTCCTTGCTCATATTCCATAGACAAATCCAGACATAGTTGGGGTTACTGAAACTTGGCTCCATAGTGATATCAGGAACTCTGAAATTAAGGTTCCTTCCCAGTCCACCCATCATTTCTTTGCCACCCCTATCGAAAAACCCTGGCGCCGCCCCTGCTTAAAAGTAAACCCTGCATAATGTAATAACACATCAAAGCCGGGCCGAGCATCATAGCCGGACCCACCAACCCCCAATTTTTTGTTGATCTTGGTTGGGCCCCTGGACATTGTCCACCCAGTCCACCAGCTTGCTACGCCCCTGATTTTGGGCAAGCAATCAGAGGCTGTTGAAATAATCCAGGTGTGGGTTAGTTAGTTAGTTAGTTAGTTAGTTAGTTAGTTAGTTAGTTAGTTAGTTAGTTAGTTAGTTAGTTAGTTAGTTAGTTAGTTAGTTAGTTAGTTAGTTAGTTAGTTAGTTAGTTAGTTAGATAAGGTTTAACGTCCCAGTTTCCAACCAATCGGTTCAAGTCGAGACGACCACGGCCCCTTTTTCCAGTTGTGGCTCACTGGCTTGTTTGGGAAAATCTATCCATGAATCAGTTTCACAAAGGAAGCTTAAGGGAGATTTTTTGATACGCCTGTTTGATGTAATGAATATCGTGATATGGAGTTCTCATCTTTGTTGTGATACGCTTGTCAAAATATTTAAACAGTGTCATGCGGTACATAACTTTACGCACTGAAAGGACGGTATATGAGTTGCAGTACAGTTAATTACATTTCTATGACATCTATATCAATTGAAAGTTAGTGATTTCAAACCGACATCCACGCACAATGGGGACTGTTGTCTGTTCCGAAGTCTTTTTTTTCCGATGTCCCTATATTCCGAAAGTCTACATAAGGGTGAGTGTTAAAGATAAAGGTTAGTTGCGGTGAGAGTGTTAGGGGTACGGGTTGCGCAACACTGAGGGGTCGGAGCATACAGGTGTAACACGTATACCACATACAATTCAAAAACAGTGTTCAAACAAAGCAATGTTTATTCAATGTCTTGTAATGGCTGCTCTTTTGTTAGTTTAGTTTGCCCTTACAAATTTCAAATCAAAAAGGACTTAACCAAACCATTCTGCCATTCTTACAGGCAGTTATGCTTCTTTGGCATCTATAGCTAAGTTATATTAGTGTAATTAGTTATATTAGTGATTTCAATCCAACACACACATACACTTCATGCATTGTGCAAACAAGCTCAACTAAAACAAATGTTTGATTAAGCTCTGATTGGCTGCGCCTTCGTTAGTTCGATTTTCCCTTACATCTTAAAAATCATTAAAGAAAAACAAACCATTCTTAGGGGCAGTTATATATTACTATGGCATCTATAGTTAATTTTTAGTGATTTCAACCCAACAATTCGCATACACTGAGTGCGATACACATACAATGCTCAAACAAAATAATGTTTGATTTAGTTTTGAATGGTGGTGCCTTCCTTAGTTCAATTTGCTCATTAGAATAACAAAATCAACAAGAGAAACAAACCATTTTTAGAAAAATATTTGCTTTGCCAAGCCTAACTGATATTTGGTTGGTATGTTGCTAATACGGCGGTTGTATTAATGAGCTGCATACGCCATTGTTGACCAACCAGAGAAAAACTTTATTGCTTGCATGAATGCCACTCAAATTAAGTGCAGTTATCAACTGTATTTAGAACTCTAGGGCTATTCCTAAATATGTTTGGACAGAGAGCAGCTAGCAACTCCCTAGGTTGGGGATTTGGACATGTAACCAAAAGAGCTGTTTTACTCAGCAATTAGGCGCGGATCCAGACATTTCGAAAAGGGGGGGGGGGCCTGAAAGCCCCCTTGAATATTCTCCTAGATTAACATTATGCTAATTTTCGCCTGCCTATTTGTTATTGTTGATGTGGCGAAAAAGGGGGGGGGCTGAGGCCGGAAAAGCCTCCCCCCTTGGACCCGCGCCTGGCAATGATACATTGAAATCCTCTGATGAAAAATCTTTTGAAATAATTTGAAAATCTTTTACCACTTTCAAGATATACTTCTTTAAAAGTTTCACCATTTCTGAGATTCCTCATTTGATAGGCAGAAATTGTGATGTGGATGGTTGCACAGGGTGTCTTCTTCTATTGTTAATCCTACGTAAATGATCTGTTAATTACTTAACAGCTGGTTTCTAGTTTGGTGATTAATTTTGACATTTTTACGGTAGTCAATTGTTACTTGCAAATTAAATAAACCACCCATGTCATGCCAATATCACAACTGTCCTTGGAATGAAGGTTAAACAACAAAGGATAACATACACAAATCTTATGAGTTCCTCTTTTACGTCACAAATTCGCATATAGAGCTCATGTTTATTCATAACGTAAGTGCAAAACAATAATTGTCGTGTCAAATGGTCAGTATTTGTTGGATCATGATGGGAATTGCGACTAATTTATCGTTTTAATGTTTTTACATCAAAAAGACGGTTATAACATTACATGTCCTAGACCTTCAAGTACGAAATTAATTTGGAGAGGAATAAAATACATTTATCCTGTTTATGACACTTACAGTTTAACTGGAGTCCTTCACAACACAGGCGTAAGAAACGAGGAAGGGGCAGGGACTAACGTATGATTCCACTTTTTAAGGACGAAACCCCTCCCCTGATTCCTCTTTGAAATATACAAAAATTTATAACTACAAATCAAACATTTTCGATAAATATACTTAAGTAGGCATACTACACTTTAAAATCCTCCCTTCTACAGGACTGTCGTCTAAAATGACCAGCTCCCTTCCAAATCTGCTGTGTCAATGAAGCGAAATTTTTGGAAATTGTTATTGACAATAACCTTAGCTGGAAATGTCATATCTATAAGGTAGCAAGTACAATTTCACGGTATGTAGGTAATATCTTAAGAATGAGAAATGTTCTCCCTCGTCATATCCTTCATTCCCCATAAAACACAATGGTCTTACTACTGTACTAATTTCTGGGCTAACACTTATCCTTTATTTGTTAACGTCCGTATTTAAATAAAAACTACAGCCGAAATACTTTTAATCCGCAGAGCTTTTAATTCTCAGTATTTTTGATCTTCATAAATGTTAGTGAGGAATATTATGTTTATGTACAATTATAATTTACCCTTGCAACATTTTATTACTTTACAGTGATCGGTGCACCGATCGATGTCTGTTTCTATAATATACGAAGTAAAAGGAAACTTTATCATAATATTCAGGGGCGGGATTTAATGTCTGAAAGCCAGTGGGGGAGAGGCAAACCTGGGCTGAATACCAAACGGTACCAAAGGTACCAAGGGAGCGCGAGACGTGGGGTCTAGAGGTCAGTCGTAGGGCCCCCTGGTGGGTTCCAAGGGCGACGGCCTGATGGGGGTCCAGGGGCAACGCCCCGGAAACATTGATATATTTAAGATCAAAACCATTGGCATGAAGCATTTGGCTGTCATTAAATTAAACTAATCGGATGTGCACTAAACAGATCACAAAAAACACATTTTGAACATTTTAATAACAGTCTTATTCAGAATAACAGGTCATTTTTATTAAGGTGGTTCGACTTCTCGGTGGTTGCAATGATAATGGAACAGTTTGTACGAACTTTGGAACACGCAAAATGCTTTACATGAAGTAATCACGAAACAATATTTATAAATAACGCAAAGCGCTCCGAAAAACAGCGTTATTAAACCATGGAGCTCCGTAATAACACCATGATTAAACACACTTTATTGTAGCCTATTGTTTTCTATTGTTTTGTATGCAAAAATGCATTTATCCTTATTAAAGAGATCAATCTCCCTTTCCAGCCACGTATCCTGTCTTTTATGTTTCACTTTTGTTGATGGTCTGGGACGAGGAACCCCTCAAGTTTTTTCTTTCTTTTTTTTTCAAATTCCTGAAATTTTCAAAATACAGGTTAAAGTATAATTTTATTTGGATGATCAAAGTTTGAGGGTAATAGGAAATAAAACACTTTCCAAAATCAATGAAGTGATGTTGTGGAAAGTTATAACAGAGACATGGCCCATGGGCGTCGGTAATGAAAATTCTATGGGAAGAAATTTCCATTGGATGCCGCATTTTTGTAAGGTGTGGCCGGCGAAACCTTTGGCTGAGAGCGCCTGAGGTGCGAAGCCAAAGGCTGGGAGCAGCGGGTCCTCACTGAGAATTTTCTTAAATGTAATGGCTTTTGCCGCCCGGATTTGGACCATTTCTAGAGAAAATCCTGCGTTTCCAGGTTTAATTTGAAATGCTAATGAAATATTTTTCTAACGATGATTGTGAAATTTGATGAGGATAGTGGTATGGTTGGTGAGGAAAGTGAACAGCAGTAGGGCATGGAGAACCAAACCAAATTTCTTCCTTGCCTACCGATCTGTGAGCTCCCCCACACTTGCGGGTGTTTGCGAAGCGAGCCGAGAAAACTCTTTCTGGCATTTGTGTGGTAAATCAGGAGCGGATCCAGACATTTCGAAAAGGGGAGGCTGAACTTAGAGAGAGTGGGGTGCGAGGGTTAGACTTCGGCCTGCAGTGAGGGACGAGGGAGTTCTCGCGCCTATTTTTACATATAATATATATATATATATATATATATATATATATACATAATATATATATATATATATATATATATATATATATATATATATATATGACAGTCCAAAAGGATATATATATATATTACAGTCCAAAAGGATATATATATAAATATATATAAATATATATATATGACAGTCCAAAAGGATATATATATATATATATATATATATATATATATATATATATATATGTATATATATATAATGATTGGAAAATAAAGTGTCATTTTTTTTTTTTTTTGCTCTCGACGTTTTGATGTTTTGCTCCTGGTGGGGTAGGGAAGTACTCACTGTTGTCACTGGAGGAATTCTAGCTTAAAATCCATCTTGCGAGGGTGTAAAAAGTAACCAAAAGATGCTTTCTTAAAAACAGAATTTAACTCCACCAAAGGCTGATAAAAGAATACTGCAGGCAGAAAGTTCGAAATGTAACTTGACTGATATATCTCGGTTACTCTACCAGGGGGTTGCTGATGAGCTCTCGACGAGGACGCCAGTTTGCATACAAGTCAACAATTTCAGCATAGTCAAGTTGGATGTCCTTGTGTGCAAAAAGCTGTATAAGAGCGTTGAACCTTTCCTCCGTCATCGTTGACCGATATGTGTTTTTTTCACAAATCTTAGTTCAGAACTCGAACGCTCGACGCTCGCACTAGTAGCAGAAAACGTAAAGAGGATGCCCACGGTATGGTCGTGATGTTCGGGGACATTTCCTCCGATCCATTACCTCTCAGATGCAGCAGCGTGTCTTGCAGTGTAGATGGCGTAGACTGTGATTCTGTCCTGTATCGGCGCTAAAGCCGAAGTTCTTGGTCAAACTCCGAAGGAAATGGAAGGTCCACTCTGTAGGCTGCCAAGATCGATTGTATACTTCTGTATCACCTGTATCTCTGACACAACAGACAGTATACAACGTACTATACCGACTGTCCACAACCAATACATTGCACACGTGGGCTAACTTGCGACTGATAGTTCGGGAACGCTCATGACATATTAGCAGTCATTCACATTATTAAATTCCTGTTGTTGTGGCCAAGGCAAGGGGCGAAGGAAAGCCCCTAAATATTCACCCGGACTAAATAATATCATACGAGGTTCGTGTATTTGGTATTTGTGTTGTGAGGTAAGGAAGGGTGAGCCTGCAAAAGCTCCCTTGAATATTCTCCTAGATAAAAATTGTGCTAATTTTCGCGTATTTATTATTGCTGATGTGACGAAAAAGGGGACTGAGGCCGGGAAAGCACCCCCTTAGACCCGAGCCTGTAAATGTTTTCCTTCATTGAAAAATTTTAAATTACCATAATATAAAACAAATTCTCCCATAATTTCTATGGGGTCTCGCTTCCTTCCGTTCTTTTTTATTATTTTCATTATATTTTAAAAGGTCTGGAAAAAAATTGGGGAGCGCCCCTTGCCCCCTTATCCTGCCTGGTCTCCCCTCCCCACAAGCACACACACCTGGTGTCGGCCTTGGTCTTCAGTAATATTGTCAGTTAATTCAGTCTTAGTCACTTTACGTCAAAAGAAAGATCTGAGTATCTCAGAGACGTCTCAGTGACAGAATGTGGTGTCCACCTTTTCCTGAGCGATGAAATAGCGTTTAGCCAACAGCATTGATCCTGATTGATATGTGGACTCCCTGCTACAACAGTATTGAAGAGAAGTTTGGTATCTAAGCGTACTTGTAAATACTCTAGTAGTAATACTATAGTATCTAGTGAGTACCTAATTTATCAGTGCGCCCTCGCAATCGGATGTAAACGGTATGTGATAAATCCGAGGTCACTGCACCCTCGTTTACATGATTCGGACTTCGCGGAAGCACACCATTTCGTTGCACTGATGCTTGCGATGTGGACGTGAAAACTGACAAAATGGAAACTTCTGCTGTCGATTGTGTACCCATTGTTGACTTTGAGGCCTATAGCTTAGAAAAGGAGAAGCCAGATTCCGAAAAGTTTCAAAAACTCGTCGACGAAGTTCACCAAGCGTTTACCACCATTGGGTTCGTGTATTTGAAAAACACCGGTTACCCGACAAAAGCGGTAAGCGTTACCGAGTAACGATGGCCTTGGCTAAGCTGTCATACTGCCGCCTCGTTTTCGTCAATTGCTTTAACTCCGTGGGGTAGTTGTAGAAATTGAATCACGCAGTTGTTCCCCGCTGTGATTCAAGGTGCGAATTCTCTCGCAATTGGTGGAACGTGTGATACTGCAAGTTAATCTTTGTAGTCAGAAAGGTTGACTTTTAGGCCTAGGCCTATTTCTCTTATTGCTATTGAGTTTTTAGGTCATCTGCATTGCTTCCCGACAGGGCTTTAGCCAGCATGTTGAGATCAGGGAGTCCAAACAGTAAATTCTAGTGAAGTTTGTGTATTAAAATGTATTATACATATGGGGCAATCCAAAATTTTGGGAGTCCAAATGACTCCTGGACTGCTCTCTGGCTTAAGCCTTGCTTCCCGACTTCTTAACTTCGTAGCTGTTCATGTTGTTCATTTAATAGCCTTCAGGCCTTGTAAACTTTCTTTAACCTTTGCCTAGCGGTTAGCCATATGGACTAATTTTCAATGATGGAGGCCCTCACAGTTACAATACACTGCATGTACAGTGAAACAAAAAGGTAAGGAATGAAATTTAAAACAAGAAGGAACATAGAGACTAGGAAAGTGTAAAAATTGTCAAAATTGAAAGGTACAGTTTAGACCAAGCAAGGAAATAAATTAAAAAATTAAAGATTTCATAATGACAGTGACAGAAAAAGCTAGACAGGTAGTTCAAAGACAACATTGAACACGGGAAAGCAAGTTGCACTACTGTAAGCTTACTACAAAAAGTTGACTAAAATAACTAGCAGTTAGATCATATAGAAAAATGTCATGATGAAAAGATAAATATGACAAAGACAATAAAGTGGTCAATAAAATTATCATAAAATAGCCTTGATTATAGCTTTAAAATGATTTAAAGTTGCTGCAATTGCTGGTTGGGAAGATCAATTCATTCTTTGACCCCAGTGTAAGAAAAGCTTTTTTAATAGGCCTACACTACTACAGACCTGTACGAAACATGAAATAATTTAGCTTGAGTGTGCAATTTATAAATGCAAAGGAGCACACATCCAGTACTGCATGTGTATGCCACATCTGAAATATGTTTCAGTCAGCCAGGATGCAACTGAGCACTATTGTATACAGTGCAATTTCCTATAGATTGGATACCTTACAGCTCAAATAGAGTTGGATTTTGTGAGGATTGCTCCCATAATAGAAGAAAGATTAACATTGCAGTAATGCATTTTAGTGTATCATTCCCCTGCTTAAAAAAAATTATCCCCCCACTGAAAAAATAATCCCCCGAAGCTATCTTGCCCCCCCCCCTTCAGTAACTTGTTACAGTAGCTGCCAGACAGCAGTGTGGGGTGCTAGTATGGTGTAATTACAGCAGGAGCTGACTCAGGGCTCAGGAGGAGAGGGTGCTCATACATTACTTGAATCCTGTACAGTAACAGATCCAGGACTTTTTGTTTGAGTAATTACAAATTTTGGTAACAAAGCAGTATCATTACTAAAATGTTGTGCTTTAAACTTGGTCCAGACTGTAGAGTTTCTGTTTAAGTTAATCTAAGCCTGTTTCTTTGTTGTTACAGATCAGAGATGCCTTTGACAAGTCTAGAGCTTTCTTTCTTTTAGGGAATGATGTGAAACTCAAGTATCGGAGAGGTGACATAATACCAAACAGCAATTTTGGTTACATACAGACTGAGCAAGAGGGGTAAGGCTACTGTACTTACAGTACAGTATATCAATTTTTTAAAGGCAGTAGGCAGTCGCCCCAAAATTTTCTTTGAAAAATGAGCAAACTCTTGCAAATCTCCTCGTATTGCATTACAAGCACCTCTGAAGATGTTTTAGACATAACTATTACAAACAATATGGAAAGGAAAGAGAAATTCTCCTTGAATTTCACAATTCACTAACAAAAATATTGTCACATGATCAAAATAGGCCAATCATGAACAAGAGTAACAGGGCACACTTACTCTGTTTGGGGTGACTGCCTACTGCCTTTAAGGAACAATTTCATGTCTGCAGCTGAAATTTCAAAAAGAAATTCTTGTGTGGGCAATATTTAAGGCCTCAGCCCTTCGGCAGTACTACAGTAAGTGGTTTAAAATTGCAAAATTGAAAAACACCCAAAAATGCTTTTTGAAGAAGGGGGAGGGAGGGTGGGGGGGGGAGACTCCATGGTAATTTCATTCTTTATAACAAGCCCTGTCATCATGGCTCTTACTTACTTTATTATAGTAGGCTATGTCCCAGTCTCCGAGTCAAACTTGTCACGAGCAACCATCCACAGCCCATACAAGTGAAAATAATGTACTGTAGACCTACGGCTTGTCATGACATGAACCTTTTAGTCCATAAACACAGCCCATACAAGTGAAAATAATGTACTGTAGACCTACGGCTTGTCATGACATGAACCTTTTAGTCCGTAAATATTCTTGTAGTTAGCTGACCACAGTTAATCAGGCTTGCATCATAACAAGGTAAAACAGAACTCCAGCTCTATCAGCACAATGTGCGCTCAAGCAAATACTGACAGTGGCTACTAGGGCTTGACCTGATCATATGTCCAGATTGAGCACTGTTGTGAAGATACAACTCGCTGGACTAAAACCACAGAATGTGAAAGTTGCTGACCATCATGAATAAGACTTTCCCGGGATGTGGGGGACTACTCGGGATTGTAGGCTTATGGGCATTTTCATGGCATGGTTGCCCATTTATTGTAACTAATTTTAGGTACTGTAAGCACTATGTAAATACTACGTTTATAAAATCAGTTTCATACCCTATACTATGACCATTTCTTCCTTTGCCTCAGTGCTGGTCCTTCTCAGTACATGATAATTTTCCTGATATTATTTATGTTATATGGTTGGTGATGACAATTAATATTGTATGTACAGTATGTGCATTGTGCATTATGTGAACAATGCCATGCATTTGCAAGGGTCATTGCCCTCAACCTTATATCACCTTCCTGCCTCAGTGTGGGCTGAAACACATAAATCAATAGGCCCAGGAAGTTGTTCTCGACCCCCCCCCCCCCTTGCTTCCTATGCTATGTATAAATGACATCACTCATTACAGTATTTTAGTCACTGACTCACAAATTTCCAGTGTTTTATGGTATTTTAAAAACAGAATATCTGCAAAGCAGGATCATGCAATTGCTACACTTTTCTTTCCTCAACAATCCTACATGTTTTATGATTGCCTAGACCGGAAAATCCCTCACAGGTCTGAGAAGACTGTCTGGGAAAAGTTCACTTTTTGTGCTGCAACCTACTGAAATATCGCATTCCACCCAGAACATTTGTAGGAGGGGAATTTCCCCCTTGAGTTCTATTGTAAGACCTATAGTACTTAGCGCCAACACTAAAATGTTTTAGCTTAATTTTGTAATGTAACATGCATTTCATGTCACAGGCATTATGGGAGGGGGCCCTCGCACAATTCATAGACGAAAACCCCTTTTAGTTCCTTTGTAAAAAATTTCAAAAACTTGCTGTAATTTACTTTAAAGTTTGCATGATATGTCACACCGAATTGCATCTAAGGAATCCCAAATAAGAAGTGCACATGAGGGAAACAAGTGTCATGTGACCTCCTCACATTGGTGAGGAATGGTACGTTTTGTAATTTGTATTTTTTTTTTCTATCATGAAATACAGTAAGATGAGGGTACACTGCATACAAGGTAGGTTTGGAAAATTCTCATGTGCCTTCAAGTCTCATTTATTCACATTGCAAAATCATGAGTAAATGGAGTAAAATTGGATGTAAAGTTTCAAGAAAAGTGAGAAGACTGTCGAACTTTGTGAGGTTGAAATGACATGTCTGCTAGTTTCAGTTGCACATTTCATTGAATCGTGTAATTCTGGGAACCATATATTGGAAATAAACCATGTATGGGAACAGACCATATTGGAAAGGAACTTTGTATGGGAATCAGCTATGTATGGGGATTGAGCCCTGTATGGGAATTGAATGAAATTTTACAAATCTTCAAGTTCCACTTTTACATTTGAACAATGAACTGAATATTAGCCTAAATTTAAATGTCTCATCACCTTTGCATTATAAAACAATCAAGCTTCTTTGAGGAATAAATAGGGATTAAAGAATGTTCAGCCAAAGAAAGATTGGTTTTAAACACTGAGGGCTTTTCAACCTGAGGTACAGTACAAGTATGCATATACCCCTAGGAGTACAGTATGTCCCGTGATCTCCTCATGATCATGGAATGTGCACAACAACTTTGCCAAATACAGTATGCCTCATTTTTAATATGCCAAAAAGAGTGGATATATCAGCACATGATCAGCAAAACAAAAAGGGGGACAGGACTAGATTCTATGGGTATTATAGTCTAACTCTAATGGTAGATCCATGAAGTTCTGACCTGATGAACTTTTTTAAACAGCTATAGTAAAATTATGGCAATAGGATCTTAACTTTGCAGAAAGAATGTTTTTCTCTGGCTCATTAGGGTACACATAGGTTAGATCATGTGTACTCTGGCAGTGAGCTGATAAAAGGTTTTCACTCTTAAAGGGCAAAGGTTGTACGTAGGGCTTAAAGGGAAAGTACTGTCACCTTTACCTTGAGTATTTTCTTGTTCTGAAACTTTTAGATACAATACTTTCATGGGAAATATTAGGAAGGTAGATTTTCTTTTATGTGCCAAAATAAATTTTGGGCTTCTATACTTGATAATTTTCTTTAAAGTGTATGTGTGCTGGCGCATTACTGTAATGTCTTGACACAATACAAATTAAACCCATCGAATGGCCGTATCTATCATTAGGTTTTCTGAATGCCATGGTTATTCCAGAATAAAGCATCAACAGAAAGGCCATGTATTGAACAGTACCAAATACATTTAGTGCAGAAAAGTGCATGCACAAATATATAGTGGCCACTTCTAAGTTTGTGAAAAGCAGACCATGACCATACAGTATTGAGTTATGTCAGCCTGAGGTCATTGCTACACATTGTACACTTAAGCTAATCAAAGTGTCCTTGCATATACAGGGTTAGCTCTCATAGATCTGAGACTGTGACTAATGAATGTACCACAGCACTTATATTTTAAGGCACACAGGATAATTCTTATGGTAATATCTCATTTGCATGTACTGGGATCTCAGCTTGTACAAGTTAACCAGCGTGTATTTGGTCTTGTATATACTGTACAGTTTATATACTTTTACGCACAGATTTTCAGGCATGTAGCCAAGGGTAGGCTGTTGCCCCCCATTTAAGGCATTAAAACAACTGCCCGAAAATTCCCTTGGTCCTCTGTCTGGGCGTTGGTTCTGAAACCTACTAGGGGTCAAGATTCCATGCCTGTAGAGTAGGCTTTGTGGTCTGGTGGTTCCCTTGGCATCATTGGGTTAGTGAAGTGCGGTCTTAAACTTCCTTCAGGACAAAATCTTGGCTACCTAATTTATATATATATATAAATTAGGTAGCCAAGATTTTGTCCTGAAGGAAGTTTAAGACCACTATCAGCAATTATAATGCAAATAAGTAAATGCAAACTTATGTACTGTTGACTGGTACAAGGATGTTAAAGTATTTATTCTCTGAAGTTGTACTTAGAATCAGAGATATTGAATCATGTACTCTGTGGTACCCATGTCATTGTGCTGATACTAAATCTGTGTATCAGTGCTCATAAAATGTATGTGCACTTGTATACTCATGAAAAAATGTGTAACATATATCACAGTTGTATTCACACTCATGACATTGTACTTCACTCATAACATTGTACTCGCACTACACCTGTGATATGTACTCGTACTCACAAGTAGAGGTACTGTACAACATAATTGTACTCTCACTCATGACATTGTACTCACACTCATGAAATTGTACTCACACTACATCTGTGTACTCGTACTCACAAGTAGAGATACTGTAAAACAATTTTACTCTCACTCATGACATTGTACTCCCACTCATGACATTGTACTCACACTCATGACATTGTACTCACACTCATGACATTGTACTCACACTCATGACATTGTACTCACAGTCATGACATTGTACTCACACTCATGACATTGTACTCACACTCATGACATTGTACTCACACTCATGACATTGCACTCACACTCATGACATTGTCCTCACACGCATGACATTGTACTCACACTCATGACATTGCACTCACACTCATGACATTGCACTCACACTCATGACATTGCACTCACACTCATGACATTGCACTCACACTTATGACATTGCACTCACACTCATGATGTACTCACACTACATCTTTTTACTCATACTCACAAGTACTGTAATACAATTGAACTCTCACTCATGACATTGTACTCACACTCATGACATTGCACTCACCTTCATGACGTTGTAATTACACCCGTGAAGTTGTACTCACACTACATCTTTGTACTTATACTCACAAGTAGAGATACTGTAATACATTTGTACTCACACTCATGACATTGTGCTCTCCCTCATGACATTGTAGTCTCACTCATGATATTGTACTAATGCTATATTTGTGTACTCGTACTCATAAAAAAGATGTGTACTCACGCTCACACCCAGAGACACTGGTACTCACGAAATTGAATACGTACTCACCAGTGGTGCCACCAGGATTTAGAAGTGGGGGCCGAAGTTTGGGGGGGGGGTAAATGTGTTTATGTGTATTGCTTTTGTTAACGGTATACCTGTATGCAGAAGAAGACTGGGGGAAAAGTGGGGGGAGAGACCTTGATGAGGGTAAGTTTTCTTTGTGAACCCCCACCCCACCCACCCCACCCCCCACATCTGTGGTACTCACACTGCAGATTTGGGTTTATGCTGGTAGATTTTAAAAAATGAAACAGTCATAACTGTTTACTGCAGCAGTTGGGTTTTCCTTAATTCAGGCACTTCAACTTTTCTCCTTTATGTCTGGTTTGCTGTCAAAATTGCCACTTTACTGTAATTATGGTTAATTCAGCAACTGTAACCTTAAAATCACATTCAGTGTAATTTTGAACACCCTGTAAATAAATTTAATGGTATATCCAGAGCTCAACAGCTTGATGACTTTTGCATGGATTGTTGAAAGACTTGCTCATGAAAATCTCCCTCAAAAGTTGTTTTATCCTTTTGAAATGATGGCATATACCTGTAGGGTGTAGACCCTGCTAATATCTTATGGTACTCAACTTTTCAATTTATTTGAGATTATGGAGATGTAAAATCCAGACACAGCCAAGTAACTTTAGCTTCAGATATGATAAGTATGACACATTCCTAGCAATCATCACCTCACCCCCTCAGGTAAAGGGTCACAAAAAGGTTAAAAGGGTTCTGATCAGTAGTTTAATATTTGTTGCGATCATGCCATGTTAAATATTTGAAATTGGATGATGATAACAATCCCTCTGGTAAAAAAAATAGCAGTTTTTTTAAAGGGGTGTTGTTAATAGCACTGTTGTATGTTGGAAAAGAGAAATTTTGAAACTGGTATCTTTTTGGTTATGATCTGAAATGTGTAACTGTCATAGAAAATTTACCTTAAGTTAATTTTGCAAGCAATTCAAGAATAAATTGGATTGGAAGGTCTTGGAATGGAAGCAGAAAGAAAACCTTCAAATTTAGTAGTTCCAATCAAGCTTCAAAGTTCAAATATTTTGTTCAATTGGATCATCTGGACTAGTACTGTACATGGGAGTAAAGGATTTGATCAGCTTGTATGTTGAGCTGGGGCTTATTTCATTTGTACTGATAGTTGGAACATTTGAAATACTTAATTGTTCTTTTGACCCATGCAGGGTGGCCAGAAGACTGACAGTTGTTGTTTTTTCCTTCTTAGCACTCTTTCCTCATGGTGATGCTACCATATACCAGACAGTAGATTTGTAAATTTGCCAACTGTTTCGGAGACTGGAGTCAGCTTAAAAATCATGTGATCATTACACCACTTAAAACTTGAAAACGATATTTCCGGGACTAAAATTTTTGAGTGAGGCCTACTTTTAGCAACATATTAATTTGCAGTGTTGTGTGAAAAGTTTAAGGAACTTTCAAGTTTAGCATACTGTATATACATGTCATAATTACTGACTCTTTTTGAATATCTGACACTTAAAATAGTTGAAAACTTCAACATTTGATGGCAACACTCTCTACATCTTTGAAATGCAAATTACTTACTGTGATGATCACATATGATCGTGTGTTCCTTTTGGGAAATTTTTACGTGGCCATCATTGGATGTTAGAAGTAAATCGTTAATGTGCTTTAAGAGCAAAATTTTATGGTTTTATAAAATTTAAGTTTCTGTTCAAACTGTAGACTCAGTTGCAATGAACAAACATATCCTACACTAGTAGTTATATGCTGGTTCAAACTAAATGTTTTCTAAAAATTAGACATGTAACATTCTGAGCTACCAGAAGTTAAATCCACAGGTACATACCCTAACAACAGTAAGTAACCATTTCATTTTTTGGGTAAAATCTTGAGAAATTGGAAATTTGAAAACCAATTTCAAGAGAAAAGTGTTTCAAAGATTTCATGTGGTGCAAATGTTTTTGTGTAGGTATGTACACCCCTTTACCTTTATACAATCCATAAAAGTTTCATCACCTGAGATTTTTGTAACCTCTCAACCCCTGGATGCTACCCTGGGTTATTTTAGTCCCCTGGCAGCTACTAACCTGGTACCCTGGGTTATTTTTAGTCCCCTAAGCAGTATCTCACTGTCACACAGGGTCACAAAGTAAATCAGTTGATTGCCCTAGATTTCTGTTCCTTTCCTTAAAAGGGGTTTACAGGGAGGGCAGGTATACGTACTACGTGACCTGTCAGATGGCATGTACAGTAGTACTCAGCAGGCCCAGTTTAATTATTCAAGGGTTACAACAGGACAATTTTTAAAACTTAAATATTTGAAGTTTTCAGTTGGTGCATAACCAGTGAGTTTGTTGACTTAAGGTGGGAAAGACCTTGTAAAGATTATGCCTTGGTCTGAAAAGCTGGTAAACAAATGAGAATCAAAAGGAATTTTGGCAGCTTAAACAATAGACCTACAGTAGACCTGCATTTGTGCAATGTATCATTATTTAGAAGGGCATAAATTGTGGAGTTACCCCCAATTTATTATTTAAAAGTTCACTTACAGTACCACAGAGAATTGGCCAAGAAAATTTCACACTCTCAAAAGAGTTAACAAAAAGTGGATTTGAGAATTTAGTATTATTGTAGTAGTGAAATTCTTGTGCAGTACAATAGGTTCATATATTCCACTAAGTGCATATCATCATATGTAGGCTATAAGAATTATGAAAACATGGACATTTTCCATTGAATTACCATGAATGAGCAACTTTGAAAATCTGTGACAATAAACACAAAATTTATCAATATCATTGGGAATACTGAGGAGAGAGCAGAGGTGTTTGTTGTAAAATTTTCCCCAATTAGCAAGTAATCATGACCTTGATTTGCCTTGAAAACCACATTTTTTGCTGGGAGGCAGGAAGCCTCAAGAACTCCCCACCACATATGCCTGTATAGTATTTCTCACCAGCAAGCAAAAGGCAATTGTCAGGTCCCAAAGGAAGATTACAGTGCAGTATATGAACTCAAATAAAACAGACATACAATTCAGATACACGAAAGATACACCTTCTCCATAAATAAACCTCTGCCCCTCCAAACAAATGCTATTTCCTACCAAACTTAAGAAAACATAAGCTTTACTACAGTATGTACACACTCAAGTCGTTGCAGTATGTATAAGTATAACAGTTTCACAAATTGTTGAACGATCGAATTAATTTTTCCAAGGGAATCATATGCATGGTGTATAGCCAGAAAACTTCATTGGGCAACTGTCCAGTACAGAATTGGTTAATTTTTTCTCTTCATTGAATTTTGCATGGAGATTCCTTGAGACTTGTTTGTTGGAATTTTTGCAGTGCAGGGTTCCAGGAGGGGGGGGGGGGGGTATGAAACTTGTATTGCATGTTCTTTGACACCTTCCCCCATTCCGCTGGCTGTGCCACTGCTAGGGATTATTTGTCACACATGAATACAAAAGAGCCATGCATGCATGCTCGAGCATGATGCCAGGGTAATGTATAGTATACTTACTTAAATTAACTATGGCATGACTTGATTTGCTCTTTCCTTTCCAGTATTTTACTGTAAAATCATGATCCATAAAAAAAAGCAGAAGAATGACCTGATGGCCCCTAAATCTGAATGCATACTGTACCATAGTGTATGTATAAAAGTGCTGATCAGTGATGGCCCCCCTTCTGGGAAGACTGGCCCCCATCAGGGAAATTTTCCGGTTTTGTCGAGGAGCGTTATGTATATGATCAAATGTCGTCTCCAACAACGGCCATTGCTTCGACGATTTAGTTAATGTTGTTCTAAATTAGGGCAAATTCTTCAATATAAACCCCACATTTTCCAAATTTTTGGTTAAAAACCCAAATTTTTCAAATTTTCCATGGTAATTAAACCCCAACTTTTTTCAAATTTTCTTCAATAAGAGCCTGCAATTTTCGGCCCGCCTTGCGCCCCAAAATTTTGCTTCAAACATTGTTTCAGCACTCTATTGCCCTTGTAGAGGCTTCCCCGGTTGGGGAACTTGGCCCTCCTGTCTGGCAACTTGGCCCTCCTGTCTGGCAAATCCTGGCACGACCCCTGGTGCTGATAATCTTTTCAGTGTGAAATTGTTCCTATTCAGCAGTGTTATATCACACACAGTACACACTAATTTGTATACCAGTATAAATTATCATTGATGCTGCCCATGCAATACTGTCTGTACTTTTTGAGCACTTTAATGTAATACACCTAGGCTAACATAGACCTGTACACAGCTAGTACAAATAACCCACAAACTGTATGATATCTAGTAAAAAGTTGGGTTAACGTACTATTTTTCACTTCACCTTATAGTTACAGTATGTATACTCTGTAGGATTGTACATTGTATTATTTGTGCAGTTATTATTGATAAATCCTTTTTCCTTCCTTAAGGACTGAGCTTAAAGGGTCACTCTCATTATCAATGATAATTAGATCGGTCAAGTGGCAATGAAAGCCATGTAAAGTAGTATCTGTTGGCCTACTGTGCATACCATCTCCATGGCGCAAAATTCAAGATGATGCCAGCTAACTTTCACTTGACCAGTGGGTGAAACCAGCTTGGTGGTTGAGTGTGTGCTGTCTTGCTTGTGACAGATCCCGTGGATCCAATGCCTAACCTGGAACAAAGAGGAAATTTTCTGGCAACTCAGAAATGCTGTTTCAGTTCCTAGCTCGCAGCTGTCCACATTGGTGTGGAGGGTATTTCAAATGGTTGATTTCAAAATGAGATCATTCTTGTCATCCTATTTACGGAGTCATTCTCTTTAGGTCTTTGCTTAGTTCAGCTCTCCAGCAGAGGTGCAGAGCAAAGATCCTCCCCCTCCCATCATTTAGAACTTGGCTATAGAGATTGGGGATATGCTCTCAGCTGTGAGATGATGGCTGTGTTCAGGGAGTCCCAAGAGCAAGACTGGGAAAGATTAGTGCACCCCTGCCTCTTTTCCTACTGGGAAAAGTTCATGGAGGCAAATCTTAAGTTCATCTGCAATCAGCTGGACTGTAGGGTCCTCAAGCCCAATGCTTTTTGATCTTGATTATGTTAAAACTAGATGAAGAGCTCCGTTAATTTGACCAACTTCTCCAGATATACTGTTCAGTAAGAACAAACAAGTTCACCCATTCTTCCTGGGAGTATGTTTTGTCATCCAGGAAACAATAATTTAATGGGATAGATGATGAGTTGGTATCGTTTTAGCTTTTGTTGCAAAATTGCATGGTCAAATTCTATATTCACCCCAAACAGAAATGTTAAATTATGTAGTATGTATGCAGTACATTTTTGAGTATAAGGGAAAATAATTTTTTTTTCTTCTTGGATGATGCAAGGTGACAAACTGTAACAGCCAGCTGTGAGGGATTAACCTAAATAAGTTAGAGGAGAATGGGTGGATATTTAAGTCAGTAAATTAAATAAAAAGTCAAAATTTTTCAAATAGTAAATTAAGAGAAATGTAATTCATGAGGGTGTAGAGCAGTGACATGGCTTCAGTGGGACCGTTGGAAAAAGTACTAAATTCCCGGGAAGCAAGTTAATTTCCCACAATTATTTCTGGTAAGCTCCTTGTCAGGGAATTTGGTATATACTGTACTCAGAGAGAAATTTGGAAATGCAGCAAAAGGTCAAATTGTCCTCCAGGTACCAAAATTTCATGATAAAGAGTTTCCTGGATCCCCAGTTTTTTCCACCCATGGTTGTTCAACATTGTTAAAGGTGATACGACATGATAATGTGATGTGAGGGCATGTACTTTACATTATCAGCTGTTGCTAATATGTAAAACAGTTTATCTGTTACATTCAGTATGTAATGCATGGTATCTAATTAAGGTATATATATATATACAGTATAATTAGCTCCCAGCTACCACGATAACTTCAGTAATCAACAAGTTACCCAAGTCTTTGTTAAATTAGCTAATTATGTCGTGTGGTATGTACATTGCTATTACTATACTGTATTGGTTATTAAATAAAGTTCTGTGCAACAAACTTAATTAATACATTTTCTTGTGTGGATTACAAAATATAATTGTATCAATTGATGAGGGTGTTCCTTTAAAGTATAATTGCTGTTTTCCTGTACACCAGGTGAGGTTAAGATCCTGTACTTGATGTTCAAGGTTCAGCAATGGAATTGTAATTAAACTTCAAGGTAGCTATAGACTGTGAATCAAATTCAGATCAACAAGTATTGATTTGTCATATTACTGTCAAAATGTTTGTTGACTCACTTAGAGCCTGCATGCATACAGTTCTCATTTGGTATGTTTGACAGGGATTTAACAAACAGGATGCCAAAGTTGGAATCAATTTGATCTGTTATGTGTCCGGTTATGCTCACTGTTCATATTTGAAGACTGCAGATACAGTGTCATGACGCTAGAAACGAATAGCAAGTTTTAGCCATCTCTAGTTGACCACTCTTAATCCAGAATCTACCAGAGAACTTCTTGTTCAGGTATCTTGAGATCAATAAAGTTAAAGGGATTTGAACCCCTTTAAAGACTGTTTGGTCAATAGAGCAAGTTTGTTTGTAAAAGGGATTAACTGTTGCAATTATAATTTTGGGATTTAATAAGTGGTTGAAAAACGAGTGTGCTCTTGAGGGTTTTCTCTTTGTTGATACCTGGGCTGGTTTTGTAAATAGGAGGGATCTTTTTGCTAAAGCTGGGTTGCACTTGTCAAGCATAGGGGCTAATGAGTTGGGTAGGCTGGTTTCTAGGGCTGTTGATTCTCAGGTGTCGAACTAGAGTCAGGGGTGAGGTCAGCCAAGAATGGGGGGGTTTCTGAGTTTTATTGTGCTCAGAGTGATTGTGTTAGTAACAAGGGGAAACATGTAAATAGGGCAGTTTGTGGAATGAAGGTCATGTTTGCCAATGTACGCAGCCTTTTCTATAAGTTCAGTGAGTTCCTTGCTCATATTTCCATAGACAATCCAGACATAGTTGGGGTTACTGAAACTTGGCTCCATAGTGATATCAGGAACTCTGAAATTCAGGTTCCTGGGTACAAAATTTTCAGGCAGGATAGGGCTGATACTGTCTGTGGTAGGGGTGGAGGGGTTTTACTGTATGTTAAGGATAGCATAAATTGTGTTGATGTCACCAACAAGTTTTCTTCTGGATTTTCTAACTGCTTGTGGTGTGAAATTAGTTTTGGCAATGAGTCTTGCACTCCTTTAGTTGTTGGTATTATTTATCGTTCACCAAATTCTTGTGCTGATAATAATCAGAGTTTGTTTGAAAGTTTTAGGATAGTTTCTTCGAAAAGGGCAGTTGTGTTTGGGGATTTCAACTTTCCTGATATTGATTGGCATTCATGTACTAGTGGGTCACATGGGAGGGATTTTCTGGAGGCAGTGTCTGATGGTTTCTTTACCCAGCATGTTCTGTTTCCCACTCGTGAGGACAATTGTCTGGATTTGGTACTAAGTACTGATGAAAACATGGTTAGAAATGTAGCTAATGGTGGTAAGATAGGATCTAGTGACCATGACCTCATAAGTTTTGAGTTACTTTGTTTCAGCAAACTTCAAGGTAGTGACAAAACTCTTTTAGATTTCAGCAAGGCTAACTTTACTCATGCTAAAGAGCTTCTTACCATAGATTGGGTTGCACATTTGTCTCACTTAGGTCCTGCTGAAGCATGGAGTGTCTTTTGTAATATAGTTACTGACACTACAAAGTTGTGTATCCCACTCAAGAAAGCTGTGGTTAAAAATAGGCCAATCTGGATGTCTAGAGAGGTACTTAGAGCAGCCCGGAAGAAACGTAAGTGCTGGCGTCGATATAGGGTCAGTAAGAATTCTGATGACTTTGCAGTCTACAAGAACTTAGAAGCAGGAACTCTTAGTTAAAAATTTGGTTATTGACACTAAAGCTAAGTTTGAAAAGCAATTGGCCAAGGAGGTTAAGGTAAATCCAAAATCTTTTCATGCCTATGTCAGGTCTAAGCAGAAGGTTAAGGAGGGTGTTGGGCCTCTCCAAGGTAATGAAGGCACATTAGTTACTGATCATCAGGATATGGCTAATTTGTTAAATGATTATTTTGTATCTGTTTTTACCAAGGAATCATCTGTTTTGGGGACTTGTAGGGATTCTGATAATTCTTCTTTAGTTAGTGATGTTGTCTTCTCTGAAGAGTTGGTTTGTAATAAGTTGAAGAGTTTAAAAGCTAGTAAGGCCCCTGGGCCTGATGGGATCCATCCTGCCATTCTCCATGAATGCTCCGAGTTTTTGTCAGTTCCTCTTTGCATTATTTTTCAGAAGTTTCTGGATTCAAACTTTGTACCTGCTGACTGGCGGATTGCTAATGTTACTCCAATTTTCAAAAAGGGGGATCGGAGCTTGCCTTGCAATTATAGGCCGGTCAGTTTAACCAGTGTTGTGTGCAAAGTTATGGAATCTGTAATCAAGGATTGTTTGCTTAATTATCTTTTAGATAATGGGTTACTCAATCTGTCACAGCATGGTTTTTTACCGAGTAGATCTTGTGTTACTAATTTACTAAGCTTTCTTGAGGATGTTTCCTTATCTCTAGACTGTCGTCACAGTGTTGATGTCATTTACCTTGATTTTTCAAAAGCCTTTGATAAAGTTCCATTAGGTAGACTTATGGTTAAACTGCATAGGTTAGGCATCAAGGGCAGTTGTGCTGACTGGATAAATTCATGGCTCAATGGTAGATCTCAGAGAGTTGTTGTTAATGGTAATTTCTCTTCTTGGAAAGAAGTTACAAGTGGAGTTCCACAGGGTTCTGTTCTTGGCCCGCTTCTTTTCTTAATTTTCATCAATGATATTGATAGCTCTCTCACATCTAGTATTAGTAAGTTCGCTGATGATACTAAGCTCTATAGGAAGGTTAGTGATAAGGATGATGCCTCATTACTGCAAAAAGACTTGGATAGGTTATTTTCATGGTCTCAGACTTGGCAGATGTCTTTTAATGCAGATAAGTGCAAAGTCCTTCACTTTGGTCCTAAAAATTTCAGCTATGATTATAACATGAATGGTAGTATATTCTGAGTGATGTGACTTTTGAGATGGATCTGGGTGTAGTTATTACAGGTGATTTAAAGCCATCTAGACAGTGTGCAGCTGCTGCTGCTAGGGCTAATAGGGTGCTTGGTTTGATCAAGAGGAATTTCAGTAGTTTTAGTAAAGAAATTGTACTAAATCTGTATAAGCAGTTGGTAAGACCCCACCTCGACTATGCAGCCCAGGCTTGGAGTCCCTTCTATGAAAAGGACAAGCTTCTTTTAGAGCAAGTTCAGAGGAGAGCCACTCGCCTTATACCCGAGGTGAGACACCTACCTTATCATGTTAGACTTAAGCATCTTGGGCTTACCACCCTGGAGTTGAGAAGGATTAGGGGGGACATGCTTCAGGTGTACAAATTTCTCTCTGAAAGGAATCCTTTGTCCTCTTGCAATTATTTAAAGGTTCAATGTAATTCTCGGGTTCGAGGCCATTGTAAGAAGCTAGTTAAGAATTTTGCAAGGCTCGACATTAGGAAGTTCAGCTTTTCTCATAGAGTTGTTAACGAGTGGAATAGTCTGCCTGAGTGGGTAGTTAACTCCACATCTGTGCACTGCTTTAAGGTTAACATTGACAAGTTCTTCCATAAGTGCGGTAGAATCTAATTGTGCTGGGCTCGTTTGGTGTTGGTTGGTTCTTTGTTTTCAGTTAAGGTTGTATGGACTTCAGGGCATCTTATGGGGCCTTAGCCCTCCTTTGCCCTTTAACCTGTTATGTTATGTTATAGAGATAAGCTTCACCCGGGAAAACCCTTTTTCTCGGGTAATATTGGCTAAAATGTCCTGTTCAATTCTAGCAGCATGTTTAATTTGCCCTTTAAAGGACAAAGGCATATGTCATCACTGCCAATTACAAATGCATTCACCCAAAATTGAACTTGCATATGGTAACTGGTAGGTTTACAGTGTACCTGTGTGCAATTATTGTGTCCTGAAACATTATGGAAGATGGGTGATTTGTATAAAGAAAACTAAGAGGAAATAACTGTTTCAAAGAGCTTAAGGGTTGTCAGGAATGCCACTGTACAGTATTTTGTCCTGACAGAATGTTTTACCATGGGACTTTACATAAGTGTATTAGCCAGGGGAGCTAGGTTTGGGGGGCTTTAGCCCCTGGGGCTTGGAGAGACCTATTACTTTGGTAGATAAAAAAAAATTAGGAAATTCTTGCAGCCAGATTTTTCTCAGGCCAAAAAGCTATTCCCCCCCCCCCCAAGAAAAATATTTCCTGTTAAAAACCTTTATGTCAGTGATCCTCTGTGCTTTCAAAATATTACAATAATTCCCTTTTGAGACAACCATGTAGTACATAGGAATAAGAACATGATCACAGCTTCACACCTTAACATTACAGTAGGTACTGTAAGATGCACACAGATAGGGATCTCTGAGTTCCCAATTTAATTGGCACTATTGCTCTGTAAAGATTTATGATTCATATCAAATTATGGCTGTCATTTTGAATCATTGCTTGACTTGTGACAAGGTGATGTCCTGTTTGTAGTTTTTATTGGATTTTCAACAATTTTGATTCAAAGGCATTAAAGAAATTATTTTGCCTTATGAAAATATTTTGGTGGATTTTATGACTGTGTGTCAGTGCGGGTGGTTGTAAGTGTAGACACAGAGGTTACCCACAAGCTGAGATGTAAAGATCCTTACTTTGAGAATGACTGATTCTACTGTATGGACAGGCTTTTGAATAAATAGGTATAAGGGAGGTTAGGATCGATGTTAATAGTCTGTGCAAATACTCATAGGCATAGGCATAGGAAGCTTTTTTAGGGGTGAGGGGTGTAATATGCTTGATAGACAAGACTCAAAGAGAGGATACACAGCTGAGATGTTTATTGTTTGACTTCTGTATTCAGAGTGCCTGGTCACTCAGGGTCACTCACTGCTGTGGACATATAGTACAATGGATGGCTATGTTTGACCTATAAATAGAGATGTGTAAACATGAGAGGAAGTGGTGTTAATTAGTAGTACTAGGAAGTAGATTCCAATAACAGGATGTGGTCACTTAAGATTAGGATGGCATAAGTCTAGATGAAGACTGGCATCAAATGCGTACAATATGTTACATCTCCCCTTTTTGCTAAATTAAGACATACATCCTTCTTTGTGGTGATGCTGTGTAATTTAAATTTCTCGGACTATTTTATTTAACTTAGCTAAACAATCTGTTATCAATACATGTTAAATATAAAATCAGTGACTCAACTTCTACATCTACACACTAAGTTCTACTGGTCACACACACACACACTGACTTCAACTATTTACAATTCTTAAGTTGAAACTGTTTGCATGCTTACATTACGTAGTCCTTATGCCAATGTGGTTTAGTTTTTGGTCTTACACTCCTTCTTAGGTTGTCATTGTCTGTGTCAGGTTGGGGATTATCTGCGTCAGTGTTTGTGTTTTGACTTACATCACCGGCTTCGTCTGTGTCTGTAAATGTTTCTTTTGTTTTGTGCAGATGTCGTCTATTACGTCGATACCGTACTCCGTTTGTTGTCTCTATCTCATATGATCTAGGTTGGTCAGCTTTGGAGACCACTACTGCTGGTTTCCAACCTTTGTCAGTTTGTACACGGACATTGTCTCCAGCTTCTAGTTCAGATAGTTCCTTTGTTTGTCTGTCGTAATAGGATTTCTGTGTTTGTCGTTTATCAGTCAACTGTTTGGTCACTGCGTCTGGTTTCACAATTTTGGGTCTAAGTAATTGTTCAGTGGTTGGAAGTAATGTCTTTGTCCTTCTTCCAAATAAACGTTGAACCGGTGAACCTAGGATGTCATCTCTAGGCGTATTTCTATAATCAAGTAGAGCTAAATATGGATCTTGGCCACTTTCTTTAGCCTTAGTCAACAAACTCTTTGCAATTTGAACTCCTTTCTCAGCCATGCCATTAGACTGTGGATGGTATGGACTGGAAGTAATATGTTGAAATTGATACAATTTAGAAAACTCTTCAAACTGTACACTTTTGAACTGAGGTCCGTTGTCAGTAATTAAAACATCTGGAATACCATGACGTGCAAATTGTGATTTACAATGTGTAATTATTGTTTCACTCTTGGTATTAGGTACATGAGAAATTTCAAAATAACCTGAATAATAATCAATTAAAATAAGATAGTCATTTCTATTCCACTCAAAGAGGTCTGCACCCAATTTTTCCCAGGGTCTTTGAGGGATATCATGGGACTGCAGAGGCTCTCTCTGATTTTGCCTCCTATGCGTATTACAAATAGAACACTTGGAAATTAAATCTTCGATCTCAGCATTCATTTGAGGCCAAAACATTACGTCCCTAGCCCTTCGCTTACATTTTTCTACCCCAAGGTGAGCATTGTGAACCTGACGTAAAATGCTTGATCTCATCTTTGCTGGGATCAGTAACTTGTCACCTCTAAAGAGTAAACCGTCACTTAAATTGATCTCATGTCTATAATTCCAGTAGGGTTTTGCACTAACAGGTACGTCTGCCCTTGAATTAGGCCACCCTTCCCTGGTAAGCTCTTTAAGCTCCTTCATGGCTTCATCATTACTAGAAGCATGAATAATTTCAGTCAATTTTGTTTTTGATATCGGCAACATTTCAAGATGAGCTACCTCAAACTCTTTTTCACCTAAGTTATCAGCTTCTTGTTGTAAACTTGCTCTCGATAAAGTATCTGCAATGTATAACTCTGCTCCAGGGCGATACTTAACACTTAACGCATACTTTTGTACTTTCAGTAACATCTGTTGCAGTCTATGAGGTGCTTGATATAAAGGTTTCTGAAAAATAGCTTCTAACGGTTTGTGATCCGTCTCTACATTAATTAATCTTTGACCATATAAATATTCATGAAAACGTTCACAACCAAAAACTATGGCAAGCATTTCTTTCTCGATCTGCGCATAATTTCGTTGACTTTTTGTCAATGACTTAGAAGCATATGCAACTGGTGCACCATCTTGGAGAATCACAGCTCCAATTCCATGGCTGCTTGAATCAACAGATAAGGTAACTTCCTTATTAACATCAAATAATTTGAGAACAGGGGCTTGTGTTATCTTTGCTTTCAACTTTTCAAAGCTTTCTTGTTGGGATTCTCCCCATTCCCAATGTACCCCTTTCTCGAGTAGCGCCCTTAAGGGTGCGCTCTCTGTTGATAAATTTGGAATAAATTTGGCGAGGTAGGTAATAACACCCATGAATCTCTGTAGACCTGTCTTGTCTTCTGGGGGACTCATTTCTTTAACTGCTCTGACTTTCTCAGGGTCAGCTTTAAGCCCATTTTCACCTAAAACATGGCCTAGATATGAAATTTCAGATTTTCTTAATTCACACTTACTCTTATTTAGTTTAACTCTCCTAAGTCTGCTTCTTTCCAGTACCTTGCGTAGTCTTTGGTCGTGTTCAGCGACTGTTTCTCCCCAAACTAGAATGTCGTCTGCTACGATTTCAACTCCATCGAGACCTTCGTAAACTTGGCTCATAGCATCTTGGAAAACTTCTGATGCTGAACAAATGCCAAATGGTAGTCTATTGAACTTGTACCGTCCAAATGGGGTATTAAATGTGCATAACTTAGCGCTTTCCTCATCTAGTTTAATTTGCCAGAATCCTGAACTTGCATCTAGCTTGGAAAATACCTTAGCGTTAGGCAAATCCGCTATGACTTCTTCAATAGTACGCATGGGGAAATGTTCCCTTTTGATTGCTCTGTTCAAATCCTTTGGATCAAGACAAATACGCGTTTTGTTTGGTTTAATAACAGTTACCATACTATTTACCCATTCTGTTGGCTCATGAACTCTCTCAATCACTTTCAAGGATTCCATTCGCTCAAGCTCTTTACGAACACGATCGCGAAGTTTAACTGGCAATTTTCTTGGTGGGTGAATGACTGGTGCGAAATTAGGATCGACAGTTATATGATGCTCGACTCCGGTAATTTTTCCAAGTCCTGTGAAAACATCTTTGAATTCCTCCATGAGGTCGGCATTATCTGATTCCTTGCTCGTTGTGAAAACTCGCTGAATTAGATTCAGGTCCGTAGAACTATCAAGTCCAAGTAAACATTGTGATGTGCCTTCCACCACTTGAAAATTGAGCACATGAAAGCGGTTCTTATGTTCACATAGTAAATTAATATTTCCGAGGGGGTTTAACTTTTGCCCTCCATAGCCAACTAGCTTCGTTGCGCTTTTACTGAGTGGTTCCTTTGTCACCCTTCGATATGTCTCTGCATTCATAACGTTGCATTCAGCTCCAGTGTCTATTGTAAAAGTTACTGGCTTATCCTCAACTTGCAATTTAATTTCCCACTTTGTTTCAGATTTGCGGGGTGAATCTTTCTTTGTCACTCCAATGAATAATTCATTGTCCTTATCAGAGTCTTCTGACTGTTGCGCTTGAACGGTTCTTACGTCTCTTGGCTTGTTTCTTTTTGCCGTGTTTTGTGTGTCACTTCTGCAGACACTAGCAAAGTGGTTACTTTTTCCACATTTGCGACATTTTTGTCCTTTAGCTGGACAGTCATGATTTGGCGTCCATTCTTTACCACATTTGAAACATTTCATTTGTTTTTGTGATTTCTGCTTAGAAGATGAATTTCTTACCGCATGCAAGTCCTTTTCAGTTTCTACCGTACTGAAAGATTTCATCTGGTGAGCTGTTGCTTCACTGGCCCGACAAATGTCAATTGCTTTCTTGAGAGAAAGATCTTCTTCTCTTAATAGGCGTCGCCGAATCTGGTCGTTGTTGACCCCACACACAATTCTATCACGTATGAGACCATCTTGCAAAGTCCCAAATTCACAAGTCTTGGCTTTATTCCGCAGGTCAGTCACATACTGATCAATAGGCTCATTTACTTTCTGGTTCCGAGTGTTAAATATATGTCTTTCCCAAGTGATATTTTTTCTTGGAGCACAATATTCCTCAAATTTTTCCATGACTTTGTCTAGTTTCTTTTCATCTCCAGCATTTTCCCATTGGAAAGAATTGTATATTTCTACTGCGTCCTCTCCTGCAATATGAAGTAGAGCGGCACTCTTCACTTCCTCAGGTTTGCTATCGATGCCACTGGCGGCTAGGTAGAGTTGGAACATTTGTTTCCATTTTCGCCAGTTTTCGGCCAAATTACCTTGAAGGCTTAACTGTCCTGGTTGTCGTAGTTGATCCATTTGTGCAAAATTTAACAATTATTTTGCCAAAAAACTTTAACTTCTGACACCATGTAATATGCTTGATAGACAAGACTCAAAGAGAGGATACACAGCTGAGATGTTTATTGTTTGACTTCTGTATTCAGAGTGCCTGGTCACTCAGGGTCACTCACTGCTGTGGACATATAGTACAATGGATGGCTATGTTTGACCTATAAATAGAGATGTGTAAACATGAGAGGAAGTGGTGTTAATTAGTAGTACTAGGAAGTAGATTCCAATAACAGGATGTGGTCACTTAAGATTAGGATGGCATAAGTCTAGATGAAGACTGGCATCAAATGCGTACAATATGTTACAAGGGGTGGGGCCTGAAAATGTATATCAATATTGGCACTAGGTCTCAGAATTGGGGGTAAATTCCCTCTCCAAAATGTTTTGTGGGGGATTTTGATTTGAAGGGGGATCTCTATAAGGGTGCAACATAAAACTGAAAGTCATTTTTATTAACAGTTTTTCTCAACAGGTGCAGGAATTTCGCACACCCAGTTTTAAAACTTGTAGGATAAGTGAGTAGAATGCCGGAATCACACGATTCCGGTGCCTAAATGTGAACACTACTGTAGGTGTAGACCTTCATTTCTGAGGGAAGGAAGGGGAGGGTTACTACATTCATGGCTTTTAAAGTATGTTTACTGAAAAAGTTTGATATTTTATTGAAAAAAGAATGGGTATATTTCACAAATGGGACAAATATTAGGATTTTGTCCTTGAAAAGTGGGGTCTGACATTGAAGGCATACTTTAGCCTGTATGACTGAGGTAGCTAGATGTATAAGCTCCCCTACACCCTGCTTCCGATATGCATGGTCTCAGGAACTATAATCAACAGTACCTTACCTGAAATCTTGCAACAAAGTACTGTAAGGTTATGGTTTTCATATACTTAAAACAAGAAAGAAGCCCTTACAGTACTTTAGGATGCTGGTTGGAGTGGTGGACCAGCATCCTAAAGTACTGTAAGGGCTTCTTTCTTGTTTTAAGTATATGGAAAACATAACCTTACAGGACTTTTGATTGGGGCAAGATTTCAGGTTAAGGTACTGTTGATTTATAGTTCCTGAGACCATTGCATATCGGAAGCAGGGTGGTAGGGTAGCTATGTACAATCTAGCTACCTCAGTCATACCAGGCTAAAAGTATTGCCTTCAATGTCAGACCACACTTTTCAAGGACAAAATCCTAATATTTGTCCCCATTTGTGAAAGATACCCATTCTTTTTGCAATAAAATATTCAAACTGTTTTCAGTAAACATACTTTAAAAAGCCATGAATGTAGTAATCACTTACTTTGTCCTGCGTTCCCTCAGGAAATGAAGGTCTACAACCTACAGTATGTGTGCACATTTAGGCACCGGAATCGTGTGATTCCGGCAATTTTCTACTCACGTTATCCTACAAGTTTTAAAACTGGGGATGTGCTGAATATTCCATGCAACTTTTGGAGAAATAAAGTAATAAAAATTGACTTTCAGTTTTATGTTGCACCCTTATAGGAGATCCCCCTTCAAATCAAAATCCCCTCACAAAAACATTTTTGGAGACGGGAAATTTACCCCCAATTCTGAGACCTAGTGCCAATATTGATTATACATTTTCAGGCCCACCCCTTGTAAACATATTGTACGCATTTGATGCCAGTCTTCATCTAGACTTAAATGCACAAATCCTAATCTCTAAGTGACCACATCATGTTATTGGAATCTACTTCCTAGTACTACTAAGTAACACCACTTCTCCTCTCATGTTTACACATCTCTATTTATAGGTCCAAACATTAGCCCATCCATGTACTATATGTACACAGCAGTGAGGGACCCTGAGTGACCAGGCAACTATGAATACAGAAGTCAAACAATAAACATCTCAGCTGTGTATCCTCTCTTTGAGTCTTGTCTATCAAGCATATTACATGGTGTTCAGAAGGTTAAAGTTTTTGGCAAAATAATTGTTAAATTTTTTGCACAAATGGATCAACTACGACAACCAGGACAAGTTAAGTCCTTCAAGGAAAGTTTGGCCGAAAACTGGACGAAAATGCGAAAAAATGTTCCAACTCTACCTAGCCGCCAGTGGGCATCGATAGCAAACCTGAGGAAGTGAAGGAGTGCCGCTATACCTCATATTGCAGGAGAGAACGAGCGTTAGAAAGTATACAATTTCTTTACAATGGGAACAAATGCTGGAGATGAAAAGAAACTAGGACAAAAGTTCATGGAAAAATTTGAGGAATATTGTGACTCCAAGAAAAAATATCCACTTGGGAAAGACATATATTTAACACTCGAAACCAGAAAGTAAATGCGCCTATTGATCAGAATGGGGACTGACCTGACGGAATAAAGCCAAGAACTTGTTGAAATTTTGGGACTTTGCAAAGGATGGTCCTCATACGTGGATAGAAATGAGTGTGTGGGTTTCAACAACGGACCAGATTCGGCGACGCCTATTAAGAGAAGAAGATCTTTCTCTCAACGAAAGCAGATGAACATTTGTCTGGCCAGTGAAGCAACAAGCTCAACAGATGAAATATTTCAGGTGTACAGGAAGAAACTTGAAAAGGACTTGCCATGCGGTAAAGAAATTCAATATTCTAAGCAGAAATTCACAAACAAACCAAATGAAATGTTTCAAATTTGGTAAAGAACGTAGGAAACGCCAAATCATGACTGTCCAGCTAAAGGACAAGAGATGTCGCAAATGTGGAAAAAAGTAACCACTTTGCTCGTCGTCTGGCAGAAGTGACACACCAAAAAAACCGGCAAAAAGAAACACAAGCAGAGACGTAAGAACCGTTCAAGCGCAACAGTCAGAAGACTCTGCTTAAAAGGGGGTAGCGATGAAATTATTCATTTGGGAGTGACAAAGAAAAGATTCACCCGCCAAATCTGAAAACAAAGTGGGAAATTAAAATTGCAAGTTATGAGGATAAGCCAGTAACTTTTACAATAGGACACTGGAGCTGAATGCAACGGTATGAATGCAGAGACATATCGAAGGGTGACAAGGAAGGAAACCACTCAGTAAAAAGCGCAACGAAAGCTAGTTTGGCTATGGAGGGCAAAAGTAAAACCCCATCGGAAATATTAATTTACTATGTGAACATAAGAAACCGCTTTCATGTGCTCAATTTTCAAGTGGTGGAAGGCACATCAGCAATGTTCGTACTTATGGACTTGATAGTTTAACGGACCTTGAATCTAATTTCAGCGAGTTTTCACAAACGAGCAAGGAATCAGATAATGCCGACCTCATGGAGGAATTCAAAGATGTTTTCACAGACTTGGAACAAATTACCGGGAGTCGGCGCATCCATATAACTGTTCGATCCTAATTTCGCACAACATTCACCCCCCACCAGGAAAATTTACCAGTTTTAAACTTCGCGATCGTGTTTCGTAAATGAGCATTGAAACGCGAAGGAATCCTTGAAAGTGATTGAGAGAGTTCATGAGCCAACAGAATGGGTAAATAGTATGGTAACTGTATTAAACCAAACAAAAACGCGTATTTGTCTTGATCCAAAGGATTTTTGAACAGGAGCAATCAAAAGGGAACAGTTCCCCCATGCGTACCTATTGAAGAAGTCATATCTGGATTTGCTAACGCTAAGGTATTTTCCAAGCTAGATGCAAGTTTCAAAGGATTCTGGCAAATTAAACCTAGATGAGGCAAGCGCGAAGTTATGCACATTTAATACCCCATTTGGACGGGACAAGTTCCAATAGACTACCATTTGGCATTTGTTCAGCATCAGAAAGTTTTCCAGATGCTATGAGCCAAGTTTACGAAGGTCTCGATGGAGTTGAAATCGTAGGCAGACGACCATTCTAGTTTGGGGAGAAACAGTCGATGAACAGAGACCAAAGATCTAAGCAAGGTACTTGGGAAGAAGCAAGACTTAGGAGAGCTTAAATAAATAAGAGTAAGTGTGAATTAAGAAAAAATCTGAAATTTTCATATCTAGGCCATGTTTTAGGTGAAAAGGGGCTTAAAGCTGAACCTGAGAAAGTCAAGCAGTTAAAGAAATGAGTCCCCCAGAAGGACAAGACAGGTCTCTACAGAGATTTCCAGGGGTGTTTATTACCTACCTCGCCAAATTTATTCCAAATGTATCACCAGAGAGGCACCCTTAAGGGCGCTACTCGAAGAAAAGGCCGGTAGCATTTGGGAATGGGGAGAATCCCAACAAGAAAAGCTTTGAAAAGTTGAAAAGCAAAGAGTAACACAAGCCCCTGTCTTCAAATTATTTGATGTTAATAAGGGAAGTTTACCTTGTCCGTTGATTCTGGCAGCCATGGACTGGAGCTATGATTCTCCAAGATGGCTACCAGTTGCATATGCTTCTAAGTCATTGACTAAGAGTCAACGAAAATTAATGCGCAGATTCGAGAAAGAAATGCTTGCAATAGTTTTTGGTTGTGGAACGTTTTCATGAATAACTTATAAGGGTCAAAGATGTAATTAATGTAGAGACGGATCACAAAAACCGTTTAGAAGCTAGTTTTTTGCAGAAACCATTATAAGCACCTCATAGGTTGCAACAGATGTTACTGAAAGTGCAAAAGTATTCGTTAAGTGTTATTAAGTATCGCCCTGGGAGAAGAGTTTATACATTGCAGATACTTTATCGGAGAGCTAAGTTTACAACAAGAAGCCTGATAACTTAGGTAAAAGGAGTTTGACGTAGCTCATCTTGAAATGTTGGCGACATCAAAAACAAAAACTGACGAAAGTATTCAGGCTTCTAGAAAATGATTGAAGTCCATGAAGGAGCTTAAAGAGCTTACCAGGGAAGGGGTGGGCCTAATTCATAGGGCAGGACGTTACTGTTTAGTGCAAAACCCTAATGGAACCTTTATAGACATGAGATCAATTAAGTGACGGTGGTTACTCTTTAGAGGTGAACAAGGTTACTGATTCCCAGCAAAGGGGATGAGATCAACGCATTTTACGTCAGGTTCACAATGATCACCCTTGGGTAGAAAAATGTAAGCGAAGGGCTAGGACCGAAGTAAGGTTTGTGGCCTCAAATGAATGCTGAGACGAAAGATTTAATTTCGAAGTGTTCTATTTTGGTAATACGGCAATAGGAGGCAAAATCAGAGAAGCCTCTGCAGGTCCCATGATAATCCTCAAAGACCCTGGGAAAAATTGGGTGCAGGACCTCTTTGAGTGGAATAGAACAATGGACTAATCTTATTTTTACATTGATTATTATTCAGGTTAGTTTGAAACTTCTCATGTACCGAATACCAGAGAGTGAAACAATAATTTACGCCTTTGTAAATCACAATTTGCACCGTCATGGTAATTCCAGATGTTTTAATTACTGACAGACGGACACTCAGTCTTTTCAAAAGAGTATCATGTTTTTTGAAGATTTTTCTACAAAAATTGTATCAATTTCAACATAATTACTTACCAGTCTCATTACCATCCCCACCCAGGTCTAATGGCATGGCTGAGAAAGGAGTTCAAATTGCAAAGAGTTTTGTTTGACTAAGGCTAAAGAAAGTGGCCAAGATCCATAATTTAGCTCTACTTGATTATAGAAATAACGCCTAGAGATGACATCCCTAGGTTCACCGGTTCAACGTTTATTTGGAAGAAGGACAAAGACATTACTTCCAACCAATGGAAAATCCCCCAATTACCTTAGACCAAAAATTGTGAAACCAGGACGCAGTGACCAAACAGGTGAATGATAAACGACATAACACAGAAAATCTATTACGGACAGACAAACAAAGGAACTATCTGAACTAGAAGCTGGAGACAATGTCCCGTGTACAAACTGACAAAGGTTGGAAAACCAGCAAGTAGTGGCTCTTCAAAAGCTGACCAACCTAGATCATATGAGATAGAAGACAACAAAACGGGAGTACGGTTTATCGGACGGTAAAAATAAAGACGACATCTGCACCAACACAAAAAAAAAAACAAAAGAAACATTTACACGACACAGGACGCAAGCCGGTGATGTTAAGTCAAAACACACAACACTGGACGCAGATAATCCCCAACCTGAACACAGACAATGACAACTAAGAAGGAGTGTAAGACCCAAAAAACACTAAAACCACATTGGCATATAAGGACTACGTAATGGTAAGTCATGCAAAAAACAGTTTCAACTTAAGAATTGTAAATAGTTGAAGTCAGTTGTGTGTGTGTTTGGACCAGTAGACACTTAGTGTGGTAAGATGTAGAAGTTGAGTCACTTGAATTTTATATTTAACATGTATTGAATATACAGAATGTGTAGCTAAGTTAAAATACAATAGTCCGAGAAATTTAAATTACACAGGCATCACCGACAAAGAAGGAGTGTATGTCGTAATTTAGCAAAAAAGGGGAGATGTAAACATATTGTACGCAATTTGATGCCAGTCTTCATCTTAGACTTATGCCATCATAATCTTAAGTGACCACAGCCTGTTATTGGAATCCTTACGTCCTAGTACTACTAATTAACACCACTTCCTCTCATGTTTACACATCTCTACTTTAAATAAAAAATAGGTCACAAATGCACAGAGCCATCCATTGCTACCTATATGTCCACAGCATGTTGGAGGTGACCCTGAGTGACCAGGGCACTCCTGGAATACAGAAGTCAAACAATAAACATCTCAGGGGTGTATCCTCTCTCTTGAGTCTGTGTCTATCAAGATATGTACAAACCCTCTCACCCCTAAAAAAGTTTCCTATTGCCTATGCCTATAGAGTATTTGCACAGACTATTAACTATTCGATCCTAACCTCTCCTTATTTATACCTATTTTATTCAAAAGCATGTCCATACAGTAGAAAATTCAAGTCATTCTCAAAGTAAGGATCTTTTCACATCTCGCTTGGTGCTTGGTGGTAACCTCTGTGTCTACACTTACAACCACCGCCACTGACACACAGTCATAAAATCCCACCAAAAAATATTTTCAATAAAGGCAAAATAATCTTCTTTAATGCCTTTGGAATCACAAAATTGTTGAAACATCCAATAAAAACTACAAAACCCAGGACATAAGCCTCCCCCCTGTCCACAAGTCAGAAAGCAATGATTCCAAAATGACAGCCATAATTTGATATGAAATCATAAATCTTTACAGAGGCAATAGTGCCAATTAAATTGGGAAGTCCAGAGATTCCCTATATGTGTGCATCTTACAGTACCTATGTAATGTTTAAGGTTGTGAAGCTGTGATCATGTTCTTATTCCTATGTACTACAGGTTGTCTCAAAAGGGGAAATTCTTGTAATATTTTGAAAAACACCAGAGGATCACTGAAACATAACGGTTTAGTTTTTAACAGAAATATTTTTCTTTGGGGGTGGGGTGCGGAGATGAATAGGGAAGGAAACGGAGGGAACGAAACAAAAAAAAAAATAGATTTTTGGCCTGAAGAAAAATCTGGATGCAAGAAATTTCCTAATTTTTTTTTTTATCTACCCAAAAGTTAATAGGTCCTCTCCAAGCCCCAGGGGGCTAAAGCCCCCCAAAACCTAGCTCCCCTGGCTATATACACTTATGTAAAGTCCACTGGTAAAACATTCTGTCAGGACAAAATACTGTACATTGGCAATTCCCCCTGACAAAACCCTTAAGGCTCTTTGAAACAGGGTATTTCATATTGAGTTTTCTTCTATACAAAATCACCCATCTTCCATAATGTTTTCAGGACACAATAATTGAACACAGGTACACTGTGTAAACCTACCCAGTACCATTACCATATGCAAGTTCATTTTGGGTTGAATGCATTTGTAATTGGCAGTGAGGGGACATACGCCTTTGTCCTTTAAAAGGGCAAATTAAAACATGCTGCTGAGAATTGAACAGGACATTTTTAGCCAATATTACCCGAGAAAAAAGGGTTTTTTTCCCGGGTGTACGATTTGTGATGGAAGCTTATCTCTATAACATAACAAATAACCAGGTTGTTAAAGGGCCAAAAGGAGGGCTAGAGGCCCATAAGAGACCTTGAATGTCCATACACACCTTAACTGAAAACAAAGAACAAACCAACACCAAACGAGCCAAGCACAATTAGATGTCTACCGCACTTATGGAAATACTTGTCAATGTTAACCTTTAATAAAGGCAGTGCACAGAGAGTGGAGTTAAACTACCAACGTCATGGGCAGACTCATCTCACCTCGTTTAACAACTCTATGTAGAAAAGGGAAGGAAAAGCCTTGAACTTCCCTAAGTCGAGCCTTGCAAAAATTTTTAACCTAGCTTCTTACAATGGCCTCGAACCGAGAAATACATTGAACCGTTCTAAAATATTAATTGCAAAGGAGGACAAAGGATTCCTTTCAGAGAGAAATTTTGTACACCTGAAGCATGTCCCCCCTAATCTCTCTCAACTCCCGGGTTTGTAAGGCCCAAGAAAGATGCTTAAGTCTATAACATGGATAAGGTGGTGTCTCACCTCGGGTATAAGGCGAGTGGCTCTCCGCTGGAAACTTGCTCTAAAAAGAAGCTTGTCCTTTTCCATAGAGAAACGGACTCAAAGCCTGGGCTCTGCATAGTCGAGGTGGGGTCTTACCAACTTGCTTTATAACAGATTTAGTACAAGTTCTTTACTAAAAACTACTGAAAAAGTCCTACTTGATCAAACCAAGCACCCGATGTAGCCCCCCTAGCAAGCAGCAGCTTGCACACGGTTTCTAAGAGGGCTGTTAAAATTCACCTGTAATATAAAAACTACAACCCAGATCCATCTCAAAAAGTCACATCACTCAGAATATACTAACCAGTCAGGTTATAATCACAGCTGAAATTTTTAGGAACCAAAGTGATAGGGACTTTTGCAGTTATTTCTGCATTATTAAAAGACATCTCTGACAATTCTGAGGACCATGGAAAATAAACCTATCCAAGTCTTTTTGGCAAGTAATGAGCTATCGGATCCTTATCACTATACTGTCTTCCCTAATAGAGCTTAGTAATCATCAGCGCGAACTTACTAATACTAGATGTGAGGACGAGAGGAGAAGAGAAGCTATCAGATCATCATTTGATGGAAAATAAGGAAAAAGAAGCTGGCCAAAAGAAACAAGAACCCTGTGGGAACTCCACTTGTAACTCTTTTCCAAGAAGAGAAAGTACCCATTAACAACAACTCTCTTGAGATTCTACCATTGAGCCATGAATTTGTATTCCAGTCAGCACAACTGCACTTGATGCCTAACCTATGCAGTTCTACCCATAAGTCGTACCTAATGGAACTTTAATCAAGGCTTTGCAAAATCAATGGGAGGTAAAATGACATTACCAAACACTGTAGACGACAGTCTAGAGATAAGGAAACATCCTCACCACGAAAAGCTTAGTAAATTAGTAACACAAGATCTACTCGGTAAACAAACAATGACTGTGACAGATTGAGTAAACCCATTATCTAAAAGATAATTAAGCACACAATCCTTGGATTACAGATTCCATAACTGTGCACCAAACACTGGTTGTTTAACCCTGACCGGGCCCAATACGTTGGGGCCCTATACTTGCAAGGCAAAGCCTCCGGGATCCCCCTGTTTGAAACAAATTGGCAGTAACATTAGCAATCCGCCAGTCAGCAGAGGTACCAAGTTTGATATCACCCAGAAACTTCTGAATAAATAATGCAAAGAGGAACTGACACCACAAAAGACTCGGGAGCATTCATGGAGAATGGGCAGGAGGAATCCCATACAGGCACATGGGCCTTACTAGCTTTTAAACTCTTAAACTTAATTACAAACCAACTCTTCAGAGAAGACAACATCACCAAATAAAGAAGAATTATCAGGCATCCCTACAATGTCCTCCTCAAAACAGATTGATTCCTTGTTAAATAAAAACAGATACAAAATAATCATTTAAACAAATTAGCCATTTATACTGATGATCAGTAACTTATGTGCCTCTCATTACACCCTTGGAGAGGCCCAACACCTCATTAACCCTGCTGCTCTCCTAGGGACCGACATGAGGCATGAAAAGATTTTGGAATGTTACCTTAAAACCTCCTTGGGCCAATTGCCTTTTCAAACTATAGCTTTAGGGTTGCAAATAACCAAATTTTTACCTAAGATTTCCTTGCTTCTAAGTTCTTGTAGACTGCAGAAAGTCATCAGAAATTCTTACTGACCCTATATCGACGCCAGAGCAGCACTTACGTTTCACTTCCGGGCTGCTCTCTTAAAGTACCTCTCTAGACATCCAGATTGGCCTAATTTTTAACCACAGCTTTTCTTGAGTGGGAGACTACACAACTTTCGTAAGTTTCAGAAACTATATTACAAAAAAGACACTCCATGCTTCAGCAGGACTTAATGTGAGACAAATGTGCTAACCCAATCTATGGGTAAGAAGCTCTTTAGCATGAAGGGCTAAAGTTAGCCTTGCTGAAAATCTAAAGAGTTTTTGTCACTACCTTGAAAGTTTGCTGATTGAAACAAAGTGAACTCAAAAAACCTATGAGGTTCATGGTCACTAGATTCCTAATCATACCACCATTAGCCTACCATTTTATACCATGGTTTCATCACAGTACTTTAGTAACCAAATCGCAGGACAATTGTCCCCTCACGAAGTTGGTGAGTAAAGAAACAGCGGTAAACATGCTGGGTAAAGGAAACCATCAGACACTGCCTCCACGAAAATCCCTCCCATGTGATCCCACTAGTACAGGAATGCCAAATCAATATCAGGAAAGTTGACACAAAATCCCCACAAACACAACGGGCCCTTTTCGAAGCTAGAAACAATCACCTAAAACTTTCGAACAAAACTCTGAATTATTAATCAGCACAAGAATGTGTGTGAACGATAAACAATACCAACAACTCTAAAGGCAGTGTCCAAAGGACTCCATTGCCAAAACTAATTTCACACCACAAGCCAGTTAGAAAATCCAGAGAAGAAACAAATTGTTGGTGACATCAACACAATTTTATGCTATCCTTAACATACAGTAAAACCCCTCCACCCCTCTACCACAGACAGTATCAGCCCATCCTGCCCTGAAAATATTTTGTACCCCAGGGAACCTGCATTTTCAGAGTTCCTGATATCACTAATCGGGAGCCAAAGTTTCAGTAACCCACGCAAAAACCTAAAAATTTTTTGTCCTGGATTGTCTATGGAAATATGAGCAAGGAACTCACTGAACTTATAGAAAAGGCTCGTACATTGGCAAACATGGACCTTCATTCCACAAACTGCCCTATAACATGTTTCCCCTTGTTTACTACACAGATCACTCTGAGCACAATAAAACTCAGAAGAAACCCCCCCATCTTGGCTGAACTCAGCAGCCCCCCCCCCGGACTCTAGTTCGACACATGAGAATCAACAGCCCTAGAAACCCAAGCCTTTACCCAAACTCATTAGCCCCTATGGCTTGACAAGTGCAACCCAGCTTTACGCAAAAAAGATCCCTCCTATTTCACAAAACCAGCCCAGGTATCAACACAGAGAAAACCCTTTTTTTTTTTTCCAAAGAGCACACTCGTTTTTCAACCACTTATTAAATCCCAAAAATTATAATTGCAGACAGTTAATCCCTTTTACAAACAAAACTTGCTCTATTGACGCAAAACAGCTTTTTTTAAAGGGGTTCAAAATCCCTTTAACTTTATTTGATTTACCAGGATACCTGAACAAGCAAGTTCTCTGGTTAGATTCTGGATTAAGATGTGGTCTTTTACTCTAAGAGATGCGCCTAACACTTGCTATTCGTTTCTTAGTCGTCATGACCACTGTTATCTGCAGTCTTCAAATAATGACAATCGTGAGCCTAACCGGACACATAACAGATCAAATTGATTCCAACTTTGGCATCCTGTTTTGTTAAATCCCTGATCAAACATACCAAATGAGACATGTATTGCATGCAGGCTCTAAGTGAGTCAACAAACATTTGTGACCAGTAAGTCATGTCTCAACTCAATACTTGGTGATCTGAATTCGATTCACTAGTCTATAGCTACCTTGAAGGTTTAATTACAATTCCATTGCGGAAAACTTGAACATCCAAGTAACAGGATCCTTAACTCACCTGGTTGTACAGGAAAAACATCAATTATACTTTAAAAGGAAACACCTCTCCAATGATACAATTATCGATTTTGTAAATGCCACACAAGAAACGTAATTACATTACGTTTTGTTGCACAAGAAACTTTATTTACTAAACCACTACAGTATAGTTAATAGGCCATGTACATACCGACACGACATAATTAAGCGTAATTTAACCAAAGACTGTGGGTAACTTGTTGATTACATTAAGTTATCGTAGGTAGCTGGGAGCTTAATTAATACTGGATTATAATATATATAACCTTTAATTGTAGATAGCCATGCATTAAATACTGAATGTAACAGATAAAAACTGTTTACATATTAGGCAACAGCTGATAATTTAAAGTACATGCCCTCCACATCAACATTATCATCGTCTTTATCAATTTAACAATGTTGAACAAACCCTGGAGTGGAAAAAAACTGGGGATCCAGGAAAATCGTTCATCAGGAAATTTTGGTACCTGGGAGGACAATTTGACCTTTGCTGCATTTCCAAATTTTCTCTCTGAGAACATGATTATACCAAATTCCCCTGGACCAAGGAGCTTACCAGAAATAATTGTGGGAAATAACTTGCCTTCCCGGGAATTTAGTACTTTTTTCCAACGGTCACACTGGAAGCCAAATGTCACTGCATCTACACCCTCATGAATTACATTTCTCTTAATTTACTATTTTCAAAAATTTGTGACTACTTAATTTAGTTATTTCACTGACTTAAATATCCACCCCATTCTCCTCTTAAACTTATTTTAGGTTAATCCCTCACAGCTGGCTGTTACAGTTTGTCCACCTTGCATCCATCCAAGAAGAAAAAAAAATTTATTTTCCCTTATACTCAAAAATGTACTGCATACATACTACATAATTTAACATTCTGTTTGGGTGTGAAGATAGAGATTTATGACCATTGCAATTTTGCAACAAAAGCTAAACCGATACCAACTCATCATCTATCCCATTAAATTATTGTTCAGGGGATGACCAAAACATAACTCCCAGGAAGAATGGGGTGAAACTTGTTCTGTTCCCTTACTGAACAGTATATCTGGAGAAGTTGGTCAAATTAACGGAGCTCTGTCCATCTAGTTTTTAAACATAACAAGATCAAAAACGCATTGGGCTTGAGGACCCTACAGTCCAGCTGATTGCAGATTAACTTAAGATTTGCCTCCATGAACTTGTTCCCAGTAGGAAAAGAGGCCAGGGGTGCAACTAATCTTTCCAAGTCCGTTGCTCTGGGACTTTACTCCCTGAACACAGCCATCAATCTCACAGCTCGAGAGCATATCCACCAATCTCTATAGCACAAGTTCTAAATGATGGGAGGGGGAGTATCTTTTGCTCCTGCACCTCTTGCCTGGAGAGCTGAACTAAGCCAAAGACCTAAAGAGAATGGACTCCGGTAAATAGGAGACAAAAGAATGATCTCATTTTGAAATCAACCATTTGAAATACCCTCCCACACCAATGGGGGACAGCTGCTGAGCTAGGAAACTAGAAACAGCATTTCTTGAGTTGCCAGAAAATTTTCCTCTTTGGTCCAGGGTAGTCATTGGATCCACGGGATCTGTCAACAAGCAGACCCGCACCCACTCCAACCACCAAGCTGGTTTCACCCACTGGTCAAGATGAAAGTTAGCTTGGCATCATCTTGAATTCTGCGGCCATGGAGATGGTATGCACAGTAGGCCAACCAAGATACTACCTTTACATGGCTTTTAATTGGCCACTTGACAGATCTAATTATCATTGATAATGAGAGTGACCCATTAAGCTCAGTCCCTTAAGGAAGGAAAAGGATTATCAATAATAACTGCACAGAATATTACAATGTACAATTCCTACAGAGTATACATGACTGTAAACTATAAGGTGTTGAAGTGAAAAATAGTCCGTTTAACCCAACTTTTTACTAGAATATCATAAAGTTTGTGGGTTATTTGTATTAGCTGTGTACAGGTCTTATGTTAGCCTAGGTGTATAAATTTAAAAGTGCTCAAAAAGTACAGGACAGGTATTGCTTTTTATGGGCAGCTAGCATGATAATTTTATACTGGTATACAAAATTAGTGTGTACTGTGTGTTGATATAAACATGCTGATAGGAACAATTTCACACTGAAAAGATTATCAGCACCAGGGGTCGTTCCAGGCGGAGTTGCCAGACAGGAGGGCCAATGCCAGACAACAGACAGCACGACAGGGCCAAGTTCCCAAACCGGGGAAGCCTCTCAAGGGCCAATAGAAGTGCTTCAACAATGTTCGTTTGAAGCAAAAATTTTGCGGGCGCAAGGCGGGCCGAAAAAAATATGAGGCTCTTATTGAAGGAAAATTTTGAAAAAGTTGGGTTTAAATTCCATGGACATTTGAAAAAAAAACAAATTTGGGGTTTTTTTTAACAAAAAAGTTGGAAAATGTGGGGTTTATTTGCAGGAATTTGACCCTAATTAGAACAACATTAAAAAAAAAAAAAAAAACATAACTAAATCGTCGAAGCAATGCCGTTGTTGGAGACGACATTTGATCATATACATAACGCTCCTCGACAAAACCGGAAAATTCCCTGATGGGGGCAGTCTTCCCAGAAGGGGGGCCATCACTGATCAGCACTTTTATAACATTACACTATGTGTCGTATGCATTCAGATTTACGGGGCCATCAGGTCATTCTTCTGCTTTTTTTTAGGATCATGGATTTTACAGTAAAATATGGAAAGGAAAGAGCAAATCAAGTCATTTGCCATAGTTCATTTTAGTAAAGATACTATACATTACCCTGGCATCATGCTCGAGCAGTCATGCATGGCCTCTTTTGTTTCATGTGTGACAAATAATCCTAGCAGTGGCACAGCCAGCGGAATGGGGGAAGGGTCAAAAGAGAACATGCAATACAAGTTTCATACCCCCCCCCCCCCCTCCTGGAACCCTGCATGCAAAAATTCCAAACAAACAAGTCTCAAGGAATCTCCAGCCAAAATTCCAATGAAGAGACAAAATTAAACAATTCTGTACTGGTACAGTGCCCAATGAACGTTTTTTGGCTATACACCATGAATATGATCCCTTGGAAAAAATTAAATTCGAGTTCAACAATTTGTGAAAACGGTATACTTATACCATACTGCAACGGACTTGAGTGTAACATACTTGTAGTAAAGCTTATGTTTTTAAGTTTGGTAGGAAATAGGCATTGTTTGGAGGGGCAGAGGTTTATTTATGGAGAAAGAAGGTGTATCTTTCGGTGTATCTGAATTGATTTTTTTTTTTCAATTGAGAAATTCCTTTGGGGGCGAAAAAACCCTTTTTTTTGGGGAAAATTTTTTTTTGGGGGTTTTTTGGGTGGGGGGGGTTTGGTTCCCCCCTTTGGGAAAAAAAATTTTTTTTAAAAATTTTTTGCAATTGAGGGCAATTTTCAACAAAACCACCGGGTTTTTCCCTTTCCAAATAATTTAAATTTGGGGATTTAAAATTTTTAAGTTTCCATGGAATTTAAGGAAAAAAATTTTTTTTTATTTTTGTAATTGAGAATTTAAATTTTTAAAAATTTAAAAAAGGGTTTTAAAATTTCAATTTTTTAAATTTTAAACCCCTTTTTTACTTTTTAAGGGGAAAAATTTTTTTTTTAAATTTCCCCCCGTAAGTACTTTTTAAAAAAAAATTGGGGGGCCCCTTTATTCTTCTAAAATTTTATTACCCTGCGGCTAAATTAGGGCATTGTTTAAGTCCCCTTTTTTTTTGTTTGGGTTTTTCAAATTTTAACCCGGCTTTTTTAAGTCTTTTCCCATTAAATCAACAAATATTTAGGACCAAGGGAAAAAAAAAAATTAAATTTTAAAAAAAATTTTTTTGTAACCCTTTTAAAAAAAAAGGGTTAATTGGGGTCTAAGGTTTAAAGTTATGCCCCCTTTTTTAAAAAAAAAAAAAACAAAACAAAAAAAAAAAAAAAGGGGCCCAAAAAAAAAAACTTGGGGACTAAAAAAACCCAGGGACCGGTTGTGTTGGGGGCAAATAAAGGGGCATAGGGGGTTTTTAAAAAAAGTGGGAAAATTTTTAATTGGAAAAAGGAAAGGGGGGGGAAACCCAAAAAAAAAAAATTTTAAATAAAATTTTAAAATTTTTTAAATTTGGGTTTTTAATTTTAATTTTTAAGATTTCCCAAAAAAAAAAATTTCTTTTGTTGTTAGGGTATGACCCTTGGAAAATTTTTTTCTGGAAAATAAGAATGTTAATTTTTTAAAAAAATTTATTTAAAGAAAAAATAAGGGGGTTTTTTTTAAAATTTTTACAGTGAACGCTTTTTTTAAAACCAAAAATTTTCCTTAAAGCAATTCGAACTTCAAAAACCCGGGCCAAAAAATTTTTCCCCAAAAGGAAAAACATTTTCCAAAGAAATTTTTTTTCAAAAAGAAAATTTGGCCCTAAATTTTTTAACATTTTTTTTCCCCTAAAAAAAGCTTTAAATTTATTACTTCCAAACTTAAATTCTTTAAAATTTTTTCACACCCCTGCAAATTTAGTTCTAAAAACCCCCCCACCCCCCCCGCCCCCCACCCCCCCCCCCCCCCACCCCCCCCCCCCCCCACCCCCCACCGCCCACCCCCCCCCCCCCCCCACCCCCCCCCCGCCCCACCCCCCCCCCCCCCCCCCCCCCCCCCCACCCCCCCCCCCCCCCACCCCCCCCCCCCCCCACCCCCCCCCCCCCCCACCCCCCCCCCCCCCCACCCCCCCCCCACCCCACCCCCCCCCCCGCCCCACCCACCCCGCCCCACCCCCCCCCCCCCCCACCCCCCCCCCCCCCCCCCCCCCCCCCCCCCACCCCCCCCCCCCCCCACCACCACCACCCCCCCCCACCGTCCCCCCCCCCAACCCACACACCCAACCCCCCCCCCCACCCCCAACCCACCCACACCCCCCCCCCCCCCCCCGCCCCCCCCCCCCCCCCCCCCCCCCCCCCCCACCCCCCCCCCCCCCCACCCCCCCCCCCCCCCACCCCCCCCCCCCCCCCCCCCGCCCCCCCCCCACCCCCCCCCCCCCCCAAAGGCCTGTACGATCAATGAAACAAACAATTGACTATGTTGCGAACAAAACGTTTCTGTAGCAATAGTATTAAAAATAAATACTAAATGAATGGTAAGTGTACTGTCGTCTAATATTAGCCCTTTAATGAGGTCCTCCCAAATCAATGCCGTGGTATTTCGGGTCAGTGTCGGACAGTGATTCTTAGCCTAACCAGTGGGCAGTAATTGCTTTACTCACAGGTTAATCAGTCGTCTTGACAATATTCTTTTGTGACCGTCAGCTCGTTGTTCTATGACCAGTGTTCTTGCACAGACATGTCTCAGTCACACGACTGTTCAAGGGAATGGTGACCACCGCATACACGTAGCTTCTATGTATTGTGACATCGGTTGATAGCTTAGTATAGGGGGCGTCATAACAGCTACAAGGACCGATGTCTCTTATTTGGCTCTTGTTTTACCTTGTATTCTTGAGAGATACGATAGCTATACCATGAGCCCTATATGTATCAGTGGTGTGCTACGGTGTAATCCGTGAAAACAAGTGACGACTGCCGCACCAGAAAACATGTCAAGACAAAGGCTCTCTAAACATCACAAAGAATGTATTCAAAGACGAACCTGAGTCACCTATTGAACATAGCAATCTCACCCTCATCTAACGTGTGGGCGCTCAGGCGAAGATGCAGAGACATGAATTGTGAGGTCTCGAAACTGACTAACCCATAAGTCTGACTTGGTACACGAGAATGGGGGCAGGTACCGCTATGCACTGTGTAAGCGCGGCTTATATTAGGGACAATTGTATCAAATTGTGGGAAGCCTGGATCAAGTCGTAGTGTATAATGGATAAAATTTAGTCACTATTTTTGGAGAGTAGAAACAACATCATCACATAAAACTATCATAGGACGCTATGTAAGTTGAAATCAGTGAAATAACAGTAATAACCAGCTGAGTCATAGCAATAAAACGTACAGTGGAATTGAGTAGGTACCACGTGTCACGACATTAAATCGACGGGGACTTTGAACACAAGGCCTTTGACACCGGTTGCATCATGAACTGCTAAAAACCGAAAACTGTTTAGCTTTGGTGTGTTCTCAAAAAGGTTCTTCGGTGGGTCGACGACTTTCTCTCCGTATCGTAACGCAAGGGGGCTGTTGTGATGTTAAATGGGACTCGGTCCCCTGCTTGGATGATGTTGTACGATGAGTGTTCCTCAAGGAATCTGTCCTAGGAACCATTCTTTTACTTGTCAGAGGACGACATTGTAAATGGCTGCCCTCCTCTAAATTAATAGACTTATTTTGCTGATGGACTGTGTCTGTTAGTCGGCGTCCTAGAGAATGTAAGTGATTGTTGTTTTGCCTTCCAGAAAGACATACATAATCTAGGTCTTTGGGCCAAGACGTGGAGGCCGATGAAGATTACAGCCCTCTAAGTGCCAACATCATGTTAATTTCCCGCTAGAAAAAAAAAAATTTTGCCCGTGTCAACTTCGATTATGTCTTGAAACGGATCCTGAAGTTAGCTAATGTCTTGATGCTCGATAAAGTACTAGGGTTCGTCCAACGATTTATAACGGACTTATAACTGGGATACGCACATTCAATCTTTATCTGCAAATAAGGGGTAATAAGATTTTTGGGCACACTACTTATAGAAATTTATCACTTTGATCGCGAGATGTGAAGTTAGCTGTCCCTTACAAGGGTCTCCTCACCCTAGGCTTTTACTCGTTTTTGGAGTAGTGATGCTTTGTTGGCGTATGGGACCACACATCCGTCTTACTTATTTTTACAAGATAAGGGGCTATAGAGAGCATCCAGAGGTGGAGGATCCGGCCTCGTTTTTGTAAGCTCCGAATTTCTCTCGCGAGGACCATGTGGCGATGACATCTATTTGGAAGGACCTTGATCTCCCCACGCTAGCAGCTAGTTTTTTTTTTTTCCGCCCCGGGCAATGCAAAGAACAGAACCTTATTCTCTTCTAAGACGGTTTTTTTGGTTCAAAGGCTAATATTCCCATGGACAGAGACTCAGTCATTACCAACTCGGAGAAGACTCGGGGGATGCTACAAACATCCACATTTTGTCAACTTCTACTCTCGGGTATTACTAAGTGTTATCAAATTTAGTTTTCTTCCTAGAGTACTCTGAAAAGGATGGGAAAAACCCTCCTGCGGCTTTGAGTGAATCGCGTTTAGGATAGTCATAGAGATCCTGTTTCGAATTATATACCAATTTTATTAGCGGCCAAAAGTAGGGCACCCCTGACGCTATGTCGGGGCAGCTGTAGTAATGTCCTTTGGATGTGTCACCGTGATCCGAAAGAAGAAGAAGAAGATTAAAAGCCTACTGTTAGGCGTGGCCCTGAGCCGGTGATGAGTACTATTTGCTCGAACGAGGAATAGCCACCGCAAAGTTTCACCAGTTGGCGGACAGCATTATTTTTTTTCCCAGGACGAACATGGACAAATCGAGTTTTCAAAAAATTTTAAATTTGTTTCTAAATGAAGGTTAGGGTTAGATTTAAGTTTAGGGTTATGTGGATTGGGGTTATTTTGCCCGTTCTTTCATAATCCAGCATCAGAATTACAAAGAAAGGGTCTCAAAGCTGTCATTTTGGAATTAGAGGTGTGGCCTATTTCCAAGAAGCTGATTGGTCCATTGGCCAGATTTTCCCAGACTTGTCCTGGGAAAAAAAACTACGCGTGCGGACAAGATGCGTTGATTGCTTAATGCACGTCGACTAGCTGCCATACTTTACTACATACGACTACATGATATTTTGTGTTGTAGGTAGGTAGCACGCATGGTGATACGTACGTACGTAGTTTAGCCTATAGCCTATAGGCCTATGTGTCATATGTTTTGTAGGCATTGACCGACACAAAGCACCAACCTATGCAAGTCAAGGTACACTATTCTGTATTTTCTAGAAGTTTGAAAGACACATGCTTAGCCTATTTGCTGTTCCCTCTGTTTGAAATCCCTCCAAACAAAACAGCTTTATTTTCATTCACCTCCATATTATTGCACTGCTTGCGATATGCATTTCAGCAGCGCAGAAATCAATCGCCTCTCAATGCATACATTGTGCGTGTAAAACTAGTTGCAAACCGCCTACCAGATTTGTTACGATGCCTAGTGTACCTCATATCTCACGCGGTACGTAGCGACCCTAATTCTTTGGTCTTGCGGTAAGTGGGCCAGCGGCGAGTAAAGCAGTCAACTGCATATTTGTCAGGACGGAGGCGGGCTAGTCGAACGTGTGAATAGGCCTAAGTTCACGAAGTACTGTTTAGGCCGTCAGATCATAGGGCACGGTGTACAGTACATACGAAAAGCCTAGGTCGAAGATAAGTCCATTAAAACGGTCAGTACACCAACTTATTGAAAACCCAGCACAGTGCTGGGCGAAACATAAATTTATCTTATAGCATACCTAGGACCTAAATTCTTAAATTTACTACCGTTCCCTTTCCTTTCCAAATAGTACACAAGGCCCTAACTGCACTTAGCCTTGGCTTCTGTCTCATAGCCTATGCAAACTGAATGTTTTAAGCACTCTCACTAGGTCCCCCCCCCCCACCCTTGGCATTGTCATTCAAATGGGGGGCATTGACCAGTGACCGCAGTGTTGACGCACCATGTCCGTCATTGGATGTATCACCCATTGTCAGCCACCAGCATGACTGTGGCGGGGTGAGTACCTCACCATATTAGGCCTACCTCAATTATCAGTCGCTGTTGGTGGACCAAGGGTGGGGATTCAGTTGTGAGGTCAATCTCCAGTTACTGCATGTAGGACTACAATGCTGATAACCAGGGATACGACAGTTGCCATTCTCAATTTTCAGTCAAATATGTGACCCATGATGTCAGTCAAAATTGCAGAATTGACACAACAACTCCCTGCCGTGCGTGTGCCATACAATTCTTGTGACTGAGGTTGTGGATGTTTTCATCATGTTAAATTAAGTTGTGGGTCAGTCACACCTGAGAGTCCGTGACTCGAGGGGTCCGTACATTGTACAAAGTTTTATGTGCAACATCTGTTGGGGACAATTGAGCCTGACCCATGTGCCTAGGGGAGGAATTGACCCGTTGCAAGGGTTGCGTCATTGCAATTGGATAAGTGACCAGTAAGGCTAGGATATGAAGTTTTTTATATGCAACTTTAAACCTTCTAGAAAAGTCGAGTCCGAAAAATTGGATCAAATAAAGATCTGATCAACTTTGCCACTGCGGTATGTAAAATTTTACTGTAACATTAGGCGTTGGAGCAATATTTGTTTGAACATTCGAGGAATGCCGATGTGGCGTAGACTATGTGAAGTCAATATACCGTTCAGTTCCTATAGCTAAAACATTGACAGTGTACCTTCTAGCTGGCATGTTTTCACAGTAAAGGGGTATACAAACATGGATTTTAAAAAAATAAGTTCCTATGAAATGTGTTTGCGTTGAAAGGAAAGAGCTAAATTAGCAAATGTATTATGCTTGCATCAAATCAACACCATGCTTTCTGATAAGAAAAACAACTACTTTGTATTTCCATTCAAGATTATGAAATTGTGGGGGTTAATGCAACCAAAATATGACAAATGGGGGATGGACAGTACTCCCAATAACGTATATGAATGTTATAATACAGGAATAACAAAGGAATGGAAATAATTTGTTGAGCAAATACATCATATTTATTAATTTTGACATGTAATGAATACAATTAATACCATTCATCAGTCTATTAATTTTGTAGTCTGTACTGTCTATCCAAATTTAAGTGCTCAATTTTTGGCATTAGTGTCTGTCCATCGACTAAATAGAAAAATTTTAAGTTGGGATAATTCCTAAATGTGATGATCTACAGTATAATGATTACTCATGTTTGATTTTGAACTAGGAGTGAAATATTCAATACCAACCAACAGATCTCAAATGCTGTACTAAACTTGTTCATTAAAATATAAGCTGTGATCGTTGTGATTTCATTATTTCCTGGACGCAAATCCATGGCTGTCATTCCATTGGCCTGTTGCAGTTCTTTTGTGTTGTGCTGGTCAAAGACACCATTTCATATAAAAGACAGTGTATAGGGAACTCTTGACTGACTTGTTGACTGGCTATACTCAGGCATGAGGACAAGGCTAAGTTACTGTAACCCTCAAGATTGGGAAGCTCGCAAAACGTGCAGGAGTTTAATACAGTTCACATAAGCATTGCTCGGCTGACAGTACTGTACAGTATATAGGCTTGTATACTGTGGTAGGTGCCCATCTTCTTCCATATATCTTATCAGTTTGCATACTGTAGAAAACCACAGCAGGCCAGTTTATCACAAAGTCAGGTATAATGTATATATGTTTTTTACTTTTCTGTTGACAAAATGTTGATTGGCACATGGTCACAAGTTTCTTTGGGACATTTGATGGTTTAGAAAGATGCTGGAATAAATTAAATGAAGATCTGTCTGATTTTGGGAAACAGTTTGAAGTTTGTATGCACAACTTAAGGTGAATTAAATTTTTACATTCTGAACTGCACACATGTTTAGAATGTTTACAAAGTCATAAAAAGGGTAAATAATAATGATGGTGTGGAGTACTGCTTTGACTAGCACTAATACTTTATGGTATTTTAAGAGAACTTTATGTACAGTACATACAAAGTTATACAGAAGTTCATATATATTGATTGTATGGTGTACACTGTAGATGCAGTTTGGTAGTACTGTAACTATGAAGTATTCACATTGAGGTTTACTTAAATCTTTTAACAGTCAGTGTATCGTCCTTCTCTTCCCTCACCAGGTACAGCATATACCTTTAATCTGAATATTTTATAAAAGTGCAAAACTTATCATTCTCAAGTCGCTTGGAACTGTGACAAGACTGTGGAAAATGATTTTCATGTTGACATTTGTCCGACAGTAAGTATACAGTACAATAGTACTGCTGTCTTTTCAAAGTTATTTGGCATCCTTGTCTAATTATTTCTCATGCAGATTACTCCAATATTCTGGCATTAAATAGTAATAAGTACTTAGTGTTTGCACCGGGTCCAAAATTTGAAACCAGGTACCCAAAGTCGATGGTTGGTCGGGTTCCCCGGCTCAGGAAAATCTAACTTCTGTCATACTACAAGTTTGTTGTTAAGTCATAATAAGAAATTTTGCTTTGCACGTTGATATAATATAGCACCAACGTATCTTACGTATGGGCATGACAAGTGTTCTTAGGCGTGTGCGTGATAAATTTTGCCAGGAAAAAGTAACATGTTAGGTGTTCTGTCACACGTGCAATCTATGTTAGTGAAACTTTGGATCCGGGTAGCAATTTCAGAACCGGGTCCTGACATCGTCGGTCGGGTACCCGGGTACCCGGTGCAAACACTAATAAGTAGGCCTACTGTACCATGCAGACAGTTTGGCTTCTGACTACTCCCCATGGAACAATTCTTATCAGAGTTCTACCTACCATATACTGTACATCCTAGACAATTCCCACCTGGGAGAGTTGCAAATTCTATGGTTGGGAAAGTACTGTAGTCCAAGGGACATTTTTCGTGGTTTGCAATTTTCCCAGTAGGCATTGTCTGGATTGGGGTATTAAAGTATGCAGACCTGTGGTAACTGGGATGGGGAAATTGGGAAAATCATGAAAATTGTGAGGGTGGGAATTCATTATTGCCAGGGGAGTTATCAGATCTGAGATCACAGACAGACTACAGGTGAGGTAAGGGTGACATCAAGCCATGGAAAAATTCCTGTTGGAATTTGTTGAGCACGTTGGAGAGGTTTTAACAGGTTTGAACATGTAACTGGAAACAAGTATCTAAAGGTTTCATGGAGAAACAGTACCAACATCCAACAGGACAGTACCAAAACAGGAACCTAGCAATTTTGTAGGAGTTACCTGTTGATGTCATTGACCTAAATAGGTAAATGAAAGATTGCCAGATTCATACTTGTTAATACCAGTTCAAACCTATTAGCATTTCAACAGGAAGTTTCTCTTTAAGAGGTCATTGTGCAATGAAAGTGAATTTTAGGATTCACTGTGCCAACCTGCCACATTATCTCCTGAAGATCATTCAAAAAGATGAAGTAATCTTATAGCTGTTCATTCACAATATAAAGCTGTACTTAACTGTCTTGAGCATGTTGCCCCACATGGAAAGTTGTGGAATTGCTAATTTCATGGATTTAACTACTGTACTAGTGGTGTGGATTTGACATTCATTTCAAACTTTTTTCTTTATGTACTGTGCTGTGTACAGCATTGCAGGCTTAATTATTATATAAAGTTTGGTGAAAAGTGATTGGTATGGTAGTTTGGCACTTTTGGTCTTACTATTTAGCCTGCTGTTCTATTTTCTTACAGTCTTATGACATCTGTTATGTCTCAAAAGATGGTAACTATATGTGAAACGATGACCAATATTTGAGCTAATTTCAAAATTTACTCTACGCATTCCTTCAGCTGAAGACACAGTGGTCAATATTTCAAGGGGTACTGTTATTGAATTGCATTTGAGGGCACCTGTTCTGCTGAAGTATACCATGCTTGAGTAGCTCGCTTTTCACCAAGAATGATATCATCATTGTCAAGGAATTTATTGATAAAGTGAAGCAGTCTTTCTTTTAATGCTTTACAATTTTTTTCTTTGTTCCAGTGGAATAACAGAGTATAATGCTCAGGGTCTCTACCAGGGTGAGTTTTGCAGGAATCATTAAAATTTCAATATTTTCAGAAAAATATCTATGTACATACATTTACTGCAGAGGAAACACAGGGGAAAATTTGGTAAAGTAGAGGGCAATTGGTGTCGGGTTTAACTGACCACTTTAACTGGTTTTGCCAGGTACTGTACCTGTTAAAACCCAGTACCAAATACCTTTTATAGTCTACATGACTGGAATATCCTGCTTGGAAAGAGTTTCCCTCATCTGTAGCAAAAATGTTTGAAGTGACCCAAATGTCATTAAAGTACATAGCAATATTTTTCTGTCATTCTCTCATTAAATGAGCACCAAGCAAGATGGCAACAAAACGTTATTGTAAGTGTTAAGTGCAGTTTGACCAGACCTAGGATTGATCCACTCAGACCTCCTGTCAAAATACAGATGACTGTCAAATACTTTTTTAAGCTATCTGAAGTGAACAAATGGAAAGCTTGTATGCTTGCAAGTTCTGGGACAGGGTCTGCAATTCACCCCATTTCATGTTGGCATACCCCTGCTCACACCTGACTGTGCTTATCCATGGAAAATGTTCTTTTAGACATTTGGATAGATTTTTTGTTACCTTAAACCAGCTACATACAGTAAACTGTTTGAGCTATTGCAATCAGCCACCACCTCGCTATCCATGTACACTCATAGGCCTATCTGTCAACAATTGTTCAACAAGCTCTCAAATATTCATTTTTTTGATAGATTTTGATGAAACTTGGACATAATAATCAATGGGTGTGGGGTGACTTTTGACCAACAGGAAATGGAGATCAAAGTTCATGTACGTAGGGGCCACTGCCTGCTGTTATGTGAAAGTCTCAAAACTGTATCTTCTTTGTCACTGAGCATGTTATGTTCTTGAAAGTTGGTCATAATGTTCTTAAACTAGTGCTTCTTTCAGGGTGTAAACAGATTTTGGATGCAAGGTCATTTAAGGTCAAGAGAGGTAAAAAGGGGCCAAGGTCTTTAGTTTGGAATTTCTTTGTAACTGATAGTCTGATTGAATTTAATCTTGATGTGTGCAATCACTGTTTGGTGCCAAATAATGTGAAGGTTATCAGAAGTCACTTGAGGTCAAAATAATTGATTTCTAATTACTTTACAATCTAAAAAACATGCTTATTTTCCAAGTATGAATTGTTTTGATATTGCTTTTTTTGCTGTTTTATGTCTTAACTTATGGCACATGTGTGTGTATGTGTTCTTTTTTTTTCTCTTTTTTTCCTTAGTGTTTCAGGTTTGTTCCTTACACCTATACCTATTTTCTGGTTCTTTCATGTGTTTATGCAGCGCATAAGATAACTTTTGGTTGATAGTGTGCTTTATTAAATCTGCAATAATAATAAGAATAAATACGTATTGCACCCAGACTTGGTAGATTTAATAACCACTCAGCTGCAAAAAATCCCAAGGCCATTTTGAGGTCATCAGGGAGCATTGGAAGTCAAATTAGCAATTATTGTTTAATTTAGGTGAAACTTAGAAGATGTAGTCTACATTAAGTTCCAAGAATATTAGAGGTACGTTTGAGGTCACCAGGGGCTATTTGAGGTAAAATCTGCAAAGATTGTTGGATATACATGAAAATAGTAACTTTATTCAATGTTTTGTGCCAAAACCTTTGGAAGTACTGGGCCCTTCAATTACTGGTTTCCATGTTTGCTTGGGGTTCATGGAATAATATACCAAAATGCCACTAAATGATACCAAAATGTCTTGAAAAATATTTGGAAGGAGAAAAGGTAGGGGATTTGAGATTGAGTAAATGTTTTGAAGGAATGGTTGGGGGGGGGGGGGAGAGTGCTTTACGGCCTTTAAGTTGTACAATGCTTTTGAAGAGTTGTACAGTAGGTTCAATGTATTCCAACTTAAAAAAATAGTTTTTCCTTGTTTTTTTTTTTCATTCTTAAAGGCCAAGTAGATATCCCTCTCAATGATCTTGGCTTCAGGCAAGCAGACCTTCTTGGATCTTACCTAGAAAATATCAAGTTTGACAAGATTTATAGCAGTGATTTATCAAGATGTAAACAGGTAACGTGCCTAAAATGCCTTCATGTTCCTTCATTTTTGCATGATGGGTACTCCAATTTGTTTGCTTCCAGTGCTGTAGTACTTGAGACCGGTCTCAAGACACGACTTTAAGGACTCGGACTCGTGACTCGGACTCCGAACGCAAGGACTCAGAGTTGGACTCGGACTCAGTCACATACAGTCCGGACTCGTGACTCGGCTCTAAATTTCCTGAGACTGGGCTCGAGACCGGCAGAATTTGAGATTCAGTTTTATGCAATTCATCGTCACATGGTATTTACCTTGTCCTCTGCAGTTTCTGTAAAACTCAACATGTTATGTGGTACATGTTATAGCAATATGTGTTGTCTTGTGGAGAAGATATTTGTAAAAGTTCAACTGTAAAATCGTATATGGGGGGTCCTTAATTACTTTCGCTTGTGGCCCACATTTTTAATTGGGAAGACCTCACGGGCCACAACCAGAAGAATACCCATGATTTTGCCTTTGGGCCTCATTTTGAAATGGTTAGCTTTCCACCTGAATGTGTGATGTCTAGGGTCCGAAGGCTTCGGGTTCAGAGCAGAACAGAATGGAATAAAAAGAGCGTAGCCTCGGAAGCTTGGGGATATTTAAAATAGTGAACATAATCCTGAACACTTTTCTCTTGTAAAATGACCTCAACAGATGATCAGAAGTATCGCAATTTGACCATTATTTTGAAATAGCCCCAATCCAGACTGACAGAGCGGGTAACAAATAAGATCATGTCAGATTATTTGGAGCAAATCTATGTTGAAATGTGTTTAGCTGGGGAAAAGGTGGTTTGTCATGACTTTATTTGAGTGGAGCGTCACTATCCGTTGGCTCATATAGTGTAAGAAGAATATTGTTTCGGCCGAAAGGCCTCCTTTATGGCCTTGAGTGACAAGTTACCAGGCTGTGTAAGTTTTAGCTTGATACCGTATTCTTTACCAGGGCTGTAACCGAGTCCACCAAACCCAATTCTGAGCCAATTCTGATTCCAGTGGCCACCATTCAATGGGCCAATTCCGAGTCCAGTACCCTCCGATTCCAGTCAATTCCGATTCCAGGTTTTCTAGTTCCGGGCCAATTCAGCTGGCCTGCCTAGCTACCCCCTGCACCATCACTGGATTACTTATGTCAGACTAATGGCCTATCAATTTGACTACACAGTGAGCATGTGAGTGGGTGTGTGGGTGGGTATTATTGACAGATTGATGATGGTATGGTTTGCACAGAGGGGTGTAGCAGAGGGCTTGGTGAATGTAGGAGCTAAATTTTGTGATATCACTCTTGCTTTTACTCAAATTACAATGCATTCTTTGTTTTTCTTCATGGTTTTGAAAAGTCACTGCACATTGTTCTACAGTGTGTGTACCCCCTTATTGTTAAAGGCACTGTCAGGTGGCATTTTGTCAAGGCCTTATGAAAGAGAAAAGTTGTTCAGTATGTGTCATCCAAATATTGTACCAAACCAAACCTCAATTCATAACTCAAGATATTCCGTTTTGAACATCAGCCGTTTTTGTCAAGAAATCCCTCTATGCTTCCTCAAGGTCACAGAATAAGATGACAAGTGGGCAAATTGCCTTAGTTTTCTTTTGTTAATCTTTAAAACTGAAACCTTGTTTGTCCTTGAAATTGGATACTGTTGGAATGTTTAGATATATATTTCTGTGTAGGTCTACTGTAAAACTGTTCCATACTGATGGTGTAGCAAATGAAATATGCAGTATGGTGGTATCAACATTATAAAGAAATACAAAAAGTATGTGTAATCAATTAGCCCAGATGACATGACATTTTTCCCATCATGGATTGTAGAAGCTGGAAAAATAGCATTTCTCCAAATTTTAGTATCTTCCAAATGCAAGTTGCTGTTGAGATGGTGTTTTCACTGCCTAATACAGAAAATTTTCCTGCATTTTTTTTAAAACATCAAATATGGTGACCAGAACATGCTTTAAGGAATGATTTCTATCCATGCAGATGCCTTTTTCTCACAACATGCTATGCAGAAAAGAAACTTTTCTCAAGGTCATGAAAATATTTATTGTTTAAAAAGGAAACAAAAGTAGGTAATGTGAGTTGTACAAGAACATGAAGGACATTACAATATATCTATATTGTGCAATCGACTGTTTCAAATTAAATGAATAAATTTTGACATTTCATATCTTAGCAACTGAATAATCTATGAAGATAGGAGTTGGGCCACTGAGATTGATTTTCTAAGAAGTTGTTACATGTTTTTTTGGAAGTTAAGACTTTCGGGACACTTTAAACTTCAATATTAGGTGCTGGATTTGGGTAGGGGTAATATTTTGAGCAGCAAACACATTTGCTGTCCCTTTTGATATTGCTTTTAATTTGATGTCACAGTTCTACGGTGTGACTTTGCTTGAAGAAATTCTCACTGTTGCAGTCTCGTAGGACTGTGGATTTTTGCTCAGAGGTTTTACTTTTTTCTTGACAGACTGTAGATGTTGTTGTGAAGAAAAACAAATGCTCTCCTCCTGAGGTTGTGCTTGATAAAAGATTGAGAGAACAGGTGAGACCAGGCTACAAGTTTTATTGTCTTTTCTAAGACTGACTTTTTCAGATGTATTGGAAAAAATGGTTCCTTTATACAAAGTTTAAGGGGGCTTTTGGGCATACACAGGGGCTGTTTTCATTGTATTTAGGGGTTAGTATTTAGAATAGGAGGAAAGTGATTTTTGTAACATTTGGTGTCATTTTGCGAGATTCCCATTTGTTTATTGGGATGATTATGGATGCTGGGGGGGGGGGGAGTGTCCCCTTGTCAACTGTGTGTTTTATGCGTAAGGCAAGACCTGCTTTCAAAGCTCATCATCATCATCACTAACCATAGGCCCTTTTTCATATAGTAATAAAAAGATTCTGGGAGGGTTTCTTTGGGTATTCATCACTTTTTTCCACAGTAAATTGATATTGCAAAAACAACCCACACTAAAACTTAAACCAATAATCCTTTGTAATTGCTGTTTGGAAAAGGGGTGTATGACAAAGATTAGGTGTATATAGTGAGAGGTTCTGTAAAGTTCAAATGGTTAGGTAAGTTTGAACACCTCTTATAAATTCAGATTTATTTACTAAGTCGAAGTGAAGTAAGAGCTACTTAAACCTCAAACCATTATGGAAGTAAAGTTTTGCAGATGTCGTTGACTGGTGTTTGAGCAGATACTTCAATATATTGTAATGCTGGCACATTGGACTTTTAAGTTGCTGAGTTTTGCTGAGCTTGTGGTGCACCTAAAGGGTTATGAGGAGCACCCAGGGATTATTTTGAGCTTGCGAGTCCTCTCTGTGAAAGAATTGCTACCTACTTGTATTGTCTGGCTGTATTAGAGCTGTGCCTCTGTGGATCATTTTTCCTCGTAAGATTATCCACGGGATAATCCTCTTATTGTAAATTTAAATTAGTTGTGTCTGCTGATCTTCATTTGTTATGTTACTCTACCCAACAAGTTATGTGCCGTACAAAAGGTTGCATGTACTTTGACATTCTAGGGGTGTCAGTGATAGTTCATCTGTAGTTATCAACCCTTGATTATTTTAGAACATTTTAATTGTAATTGTTAGACTTAAGCTTTCCAGGCTGAAAAGGGATATTACTTTAAAGGCTTAATTAAGGGGATCACTTAGAAAGGGATGTACATGTTCAGACCAGACATTCAGATTTAAATTCAGACTCATACTCTAAGATGGCACACACCTGCACAAGTAGCAGAAGAAGGACGACTTTAAGGTAGCTTACAGGCAAGGTAGCTAGCAGGTCAACTCCCTGAAGCTATGTAACCCGTGTTAGAAGGCATCTCTGATGTTAAGTTTGTCAGCTTCCACTGTCATTCTTTACTAACTTCCGCTTACTTAGTAACCTCAGCCTGTCTTACTCAGTGTCTTGGTTTTAACCATCACGCATCATTTTAATCAGTGCAGAAACATTGTTTGAAGCCTTTTCAGTTGTTTTGCTCATCTTTTGTGTTGTTACCTCAGAAGTTGTAAGTGGCCAATCAAAATACCCCATCGCTGGCCAAGAATCCTACTGCACTGGCCTCACAGTACCCAATCTTGGAAAACCCAACCATTACAATATTTAGTAAGAAAGAAAAGTTTGGTACTTGGGACATTTCAGTTCTTTAGTGTTGACACCTAGACATCACGTGCATCTCTATAGAGTGATTTCAGTCACATCACTTTAACCAACTAGACGCAATTTTGAAGGGCAAGATCGTGCGTCTTTTTTGTTTTGAAGGGCAAGATTGCGCGTCTCTTTGGTTTTGACGGTCACATGTCCATTGTGTCACAGTAGTATCTATGGTTATGACATGGGCGTGAGCTGTAAGTTTGCTTACTGCGTGTGTGTTTTGCCCTTCAGTGCCTGGGAATCCATTGCGTGTGACGTCACATGAAATCCCTCTGTTCTCTTCCAGTTGACTTGAAGTGCACCATTCACATTTTGTAGCATGTATTGGTAAAAAGAGAAACATATTTTATAGTCAACTATGGTAAAGAAATGTAATCTTAGTAGCTCACATGTTGTTGGCTGTGAGGTACCCCGTAAACATCAGAGTGTTGGTTTAAAAGTGATGCACTCATTATTCCCGGTACTGGTACATTGACCCTGAAGGATCTCTTTGAAGGGAAAGAATGGAAAGGAAGGTAGGGGCAGTGGGTAGGGGAAGGATCTAAAGTTGTTATTGACAGCTGTGAAAAATAGCACTTGAATTCAAAGATGAGATATTTACTTTGTATTTACAATTGCAGTATTGAATATCCCCACAGCCCTCCATTGAGAAAAGATTTTGGTAAAATGTTTAAGTGTTATCTTCAATTTTGTTTTTCAAATAGTCGTATGGGATCTTTGAGGGTAAGAGCTTTGAGGACTGCTGGAGGAGTGGTGATGGACGTATTCCAGGAGGAGAAACTGACGAACAGGTTGGTAAAGTAACATTTACTGCAAGAATCTTAACAGATTATCCATTTGGCTCATCATTTTCACAAATGAACAAAACATCTTTGCTCATTTTTTAATGTTCAATACTGTATGGAGGGGTGAGGGGTTTAAAAATAATTTAAAAAGAGCATGCTTTTTCACTGTTGACACTGATGAAAAAAAAATGATGAGCACTTAAGAAACATTCTTGGAACACTCTTTCCTCGAAACGTTAGGAAGATTTTCATATGCATCTTAACTACTGCTACCGAAATTAAATTTTGAGAGGTTCCATGGATACCAGACTTTAGATGGAAGCTATAAAAAGCGCAATGCCATGTATATTTCTGCACTTTAAAAGTAAATTTGAGGTACAGGGAACTTGCAACTATGGTGAAAGTTCTATTTCAGTCAGTGGTGTAGGTAGAAAAAATTGTGAGTGTGTGTGTGTTTGTGGGGGTTGTAGCTAGAAATATTTGTGTGTGGGGATGTAGCTGGAAAAATTTGTGTGAGGGTGTGTGTGTGTGTGTGTGCGTGTGTGGGTGTGTGTGTGTGTGGGGAGGGGGGTCAGAATCCACCATTTCATTTATATTTTTACTGTTGAATTTTCCAGTGGGGGGCTCAGGTGGGGGACTTTGGCAGGGTGGAGCTTCTGCCCCTCAACCCCATCCCTCCACCTTAGCTATGCCACAGAATTTAGTGACCCTTTGCTTGTTGTGGAGGGGAAAAGAAACAGTTACGTAATACAGGTGTGTAAGTATACATGGTACATTGCAAGCATCACATTTGATACTGTACCGTGCTGTTAACTGAAATTTAATGAATATTGCTGTAAGGTAGTTCACATAGGGTGGTATATTTTACTGAAGCTCATGAATGGGTCTGTTTGCCCTCCACCACTTGGTTGCAACAACTAGCTACACCTTAGCTATATAACAGGAGTGTATAAGAAGCTTGCACCAAAGGTCAAAAGGTTAAATTCAGTGGACGCACTAGTTGTTGTGGAGGACACTCCACTATAGGCACCACATTGCTTTATTACATGACCTAGCATTCATGTGTTTGTTTGTCCTCCAGAACACGGTTGTGGTAGTTCATTTTGCACACGTGAAACCTCCCTGTACAGAGCAATGATTGTGCACACTTCAGGGACATCTTGCTGACAAGCAACAATACCAGGTCTTCCAGATTCAGTTTACACTTCCCAGCCAAACTCCCCCCAAAGTACCCCCTATTTAAGATCTGATATGCTGTGTGCCTAATACACAGGGTTTGTACTGGAATAGCCCAAGCTTCCTGTTAAATAGCTGTTCAGTCCTTGAAATGAAGTGGGCATTAATTGTTTCTTTTTTATAAAGGAATGATCATGCTGGTAATTTATTACACAGAGCTGTGTTTTGAAGGAAGAACTGGGGTGTGTCCTATTAAACATGGTGTGCATGGAATAGCAGCAGCTACCTAGTTGTATAACACCTCTCTGATTGGTTGCAGGTCTTATAGTCAATGGTCATACTGGTGTTTTATACCACAGAACCATCTTTTTAAGGTACACATAGACTTACCAGTGGGCTAAGGCATGAAGTGGAAGGTTTTTTCTTTTAAGCTTAAAATTCTCATTATGAGGCAACAAAATAGGTAGATGAAATATTAACCAAAAGTAATGGAGTAGTGTTTGTATGGCTTTCAAGAATATATGTACCTGCATTGCATTCAGGTATGAGCCTTATTGATTTTGAGTGACAGCAGAATTCAAACCATCCTTGGGGAAGGGTCTTAAGGGATGGGAGATGGTCTTCCCCTCCCCTTTGGAAAAATGCTTTCTTCAAGCTCCTCAAATTCAAAGTGGTGCTGCAATTGCATGACTGGGAAGCACATTTAGGCCTAAAGGAGTTGGGTAATATTATCAACACAGTCAACTTGTATTGAATGGATGAAAATATGTACACTGTGTCCTGTTTTAAAAAAAGTGGAATTTCTCTTTTCTAAACAGGTGATAGCACGAACAGACTCATTTTTGAAGCAGCTTTGTAAAGATATGACTGCAATAGAGTCATGTCAGAAAGAAGGTGCTAAAGAAGGGACATCCCCAGAAGCATTGCCTCATGAAGAAGATACTCATAAATTAGGAAAGGATAAATCAGAAACAGGACCAGAGGCCAAGGACGGCCATATACGCAGCTTTAAGGAGTTAGGATATCCAGAAGAGTTTTGTTATCCTCATGTTCTTCTCTCATCTCATGGCATGCTCCTTCGCCTTTTAATCAGGCTGTTAAAAATGAAGTATAAGTTAAAAATTCGAAAAGGATTATCAATGCGTTACAAGAGTCCCAACACAGGATTGACTGGCTTCATGGTGGAGATAGCTGATGGCAAACTAGTCAATGTTGAGTGCGAGTTCTTGTTTTGTGATGACCATCTAGACGGACTTGAAGAAGATGATGATTAGGCTGACAAATAAGTTTTGATTAAAGAGAATATAGTCTTTGAAGTTTTCAATTCCTGGTACTTCATACTTCAATCAGATCTGCACAAGTGGTATATACAGTATCGTCTTCAGTTTATAATGGCTAGCTGATGGAAATTAATTCGTATTGATACCCCAAAAAGTAAATTTCATTTGGTTGAGTTTGGAGTAAAAGGAATCAACTGAAGGAGCCAACCTCACAGTAGAAAGTAAAACAGGTCCACTTGGGGATAGCCTTGGAATAAGGAAATACCTAGAGTAGAGTCCTCCCTCATAGTAGGATGAGCCAAATAATTTGAAGATAACTTCTGTGTAGAGACAAGCTCTGTAAACATTTGTACCTGTATGTTTGAAGTTGCAACGGCTGTTTTAAGTGATTTTTACATAAACGTTTACTTTTTATTGACAGGGATGAATTTCAGTTATTGAATGGTTGGCAAGTGATTTGGATGTGCACCTGTTAACCCAAAATCACTGATTTGAATTTTACATAGTAGTTGCCATAACCACAGTTTATGCCTGTTGAGATTTGTTGCCTCTTTACTAGGGAAAACATATCTTTATTAATTGTGATGAACAGAAAGTGCTGTTGCGATAGACGGCTGGGGGGGGGGGGGGGGGGGGGTGACAGACCATGCTTAGCTAGTGTACACATTTAATTACCTTGTGCTATGGCAGGAGTACTACAGAAGTGTAGAGGTACCTTTCTAAGCACTCCTTTGTTTCCTTTGGTAAAAGTGAGTCAACTAATATATGCCAGTTGCTGTTTTTGTTACTGATGAGAACCTTGACCTTTAAAACAAGTACCATGTATGGAACATTTAACGATATGACCAGTAAATTACATGTGGGGCTCGCATATAATTATCTTTTAGCCTGAGAAGTGACCTAATGGTCAGTAATTTTCCAGTATTTTTTGCATTAATAAGTTTATATTCATATAAAGGGGCGTGGTGGCTGGAAGGGTCAGAAGACTCCCTTCTCCTAATAGAGAGAACCACTCAGGCCAACTCTTGGAGATACATTATCATCAGATTGCATCTGAGCATCCTTCATCCTTGATTATTCCAGAATTCTTTCCTTACTCAAGACCCCACCTCCCTGAATGCATCCACACTCATAATTTATTCAAATGTTATCAATTCTATGTCGAGTTCTGTTCTTGCAGAAAAAGTGACCCTCACAGCAAGACTACCTGGTTACAGTAAAGAGGTTTATGGAAATAGTATGTGCAATATTTGGATGCCTATGCAACGGTACGTAATCCATATCCTTGATGCATATTTTCAAGGAAATTTAACTGTTTAAATGTCTAGTATTTACTGCCAAGTTTTTAATAATTTAACCAACACCGTAAACTCAATGCTCAAGTTAAATAACATAAAAATTCGAGTATCAAGTTATAGATTAATAATTGATGTTTTTAACACTTGGATTAAAAAACCGTGGACACAGACCACACTCTGGGAAATTCCCCCAGGGGTTTAATGTGCTAAATTTGTTTAGAATTTTATGTCAAGTGGTTTTCAATACATAATTTTAACTCGCATTTGGATTCTTATCGTGTAGACCATGCAGTTCAGCTAAGTATTATCACACATAGACACACATGAACATTTATGTTATTTATTAACATAGTATGTGGACATGAGGCAGTAATAAAAGTTGTCAAGAGGATCTTTACTGCCATCTCGATGGAGGTGCATCTAGATTGATTACAGAGCCATGCAAGAGGGTCGGACAGCTATAGTTATACAACCCTAGGCTGAGTCCCCCCACAGATTGAGTTGGCATATAGCATTAGTTTCTACCATCGGCCGTTCCATTTTTAAGAGAGGTCTTGGGCTGCTAGTTTTCTCAGGGACTGCTGACATTGTAAACACCCCTGGTTTTACTTCACTTACCTTCTATCAATAAGCGTAAAGCACCACTTTCGATTTGGGGGAAGGGATGGATGAGTGCCCGCGAATTATAAGCAAATCATTCCAAAATGTAACATATTTCAACTGAGACAAAGTTTCTTCCTAAATGAGGGGGGGGGGGGGCAGACCATGCCTCATACTTCTGTGCACTTGACTTTTTTTAGGTGTGTAATAACGTGACATTTTAATCAAGACACAGCTGGGAAGACTATGATGTTAAAAGTATTCTTTCATGGTTTCCTTATGGTTTGTGATTTAACAAGCCCATTACATATGTTTTAAATCCATGTGTGGATGGAAACAAACTTTATAACATCTGCTTGGGACAAACTGAACTATTGTACACTTGATTTTTACTCCAGTCATTTGAATTTTTGCCGCAATTCCTGAAGATTTATTCTCATGGTAGTAGTATTCGAATCGAGAACATATTTCGGCGAGTAGGTAGGATCCTCGTAAGTTCATCTGCCATAGCTCTTACCACAACCTTTCATAATAGTATGTTCAAACACAGATTAGAACATGAAACATGCAAAGAGTACTCTATAAATTATTTACTTCCTTCTCATGAAGAAACTAGCCACGTTTTCTTTACACTCCTCCAGCGAAAATCTTTGTTGTCTTTATCATTCCTCATGGCATGAGGAAGATTGAAGAGAGTTATGAGTCTAAGTCTGCGAGGTGGTTGTAATTTTGGTCGGTGGGGAGGAATTTGTAGGTATATAAACAACTTTGGTAAGGTGATATGTATGGGGTTTGGCTGACGTTATTGTGCATTTAAATAATTGGTGAAGGAAACTGTTCTCATTTGGGGAATGAACGTTGAAGACTGCCGTCCTAGAGAAGGGCCAAGGGTTTGGGGAAACCTTAAAAAAAAATAAAAATTTGAGATGCAGTTTTATGCTTAATTTCGTTTTCTTTTCTGAAGAAGTTTTAAATGAAAAAAAAAAAAAAAAACAAAAACCTGATTTTCAAATAGTTTGACATTATTCACGGTGGTTCTTGTCGAAGGAAAGTGTGGGATGTGGCGAGATGGAGGGTTGGGGGGGGGGGGGGGGGGTGGAGCTTGGAGGTATGCTTCAGACCGTTTATTTTGGACTGTGGCCCTCATCCCCCGATTATGCGCCTTTGATTTAAATGGTAAGGTGAGCTATTTAAAGCCCCAGCGTCCCCTCAAAAAGGACTCGAAAGTCTTAAGTCTCTTTAATTTGTCAAAATCCTTTCTAGATCCCCCTCATTTCGACCACAAGCATCATCATGAAAGTTTCAACTCTTTTCTTTTACTGGCGTGACTCTGACTATCTCGGACTAATTGTGCACAGGGGTTGTGAATCGGGAGCGTGGTGCTGGTAGGTGTTGCATTGGGCTAAGAACAATGTGACGTTCCAACTGAGTTAATGAATCCACTACGGGTTAGTGCGGAGTGCACCGAAAATGTAGCATACTGCAGTGAAATGACGAGTCGGCCATAAAATGGCTTGATTCTATTTGAATCGGTCGTTAATCTCCCGTGAAGTACTTTTTAGTCCTAACGAAAATTGGTCAAAAGACTAGAAAAAGAGTCTTTGTAAAGACGTGAATAGTATCAAGTACCCAACGGTGAAGACAAGGTATTTAAAGACGGGGAAATTCTGTCGGACCGTTTTTAGGTGACTCTCCGATCTGGAGCGCTATCACCTGTTTTCGCTTTTCTTTAAAATAAACCCTTCTGAAGGAAGGATAAGTTAGATGTTCTAAAATTGGTAACATATAGTAGGGGAATATAACACGTTGACTTATACGCGCGATCCGGGATGTAAAACTTTTTCAGTATGAATAGATATCATAATTCACCAATTTACGTCCCCAGGGAAGGGTCCAAGGAAGGCGGGTGTCCGTACCATTTGAGAAACATTTGTCCACGGGAGTTTTATCTTCTCATGTGCGGTCATGCCCAAGAGTTTATCATGTTTTGTAAAGAAGAATCTAGAAAGCTAGCGTGTTTGTGAAACAAAGCAAAATGTATTTTGGAACTACGACAGCATGAACAATATTTACTTCATCACAAGCCGGATAGCACTGTTCGTTCTCAGCAGGAAATAAACAACGACAGTGAGGAGGGGGCCGGGGGGGGGGGGGTCCAATAGTCGTCCTTCCCCAATAAGTGGCCCAAATTATTTGTAAATAATTATATACTTCTAAAATTTCCCTGTTGGAGGCCTCGCTAATATCACCGTCATCACTGTCTCGCTTTCAAGGCAATTCTTATTTCACATAACGCAGTTTTGATTTTAGTGCCCCCCAAGAAAATGGTTGTTATCCCCCGCAAAATGTAGTCTGGCTACATGCTCGATTAAATAGTGTTATGTGCCGCAAACACTCATCCGAAAACTGGATGACAGGTTTAATGCTGATAACGTAATAATTCAGTTTAACTAATCGATGAAATTGCAAGTATAAACTGCTTCGCGGACTACGTCAAACGGTGTCACTGGCCGTAGGTTATGAAGCCTATGGCCAGTGGCGTAACCAGTGGGGTGGCCGGGGGGCAACTTGCCCCCCGGACACAAAAAAGCGGAAAGGGGAGCAAAAAAACGGTAAGGGAAAAAAGGGAAGAAAAGAAAGGAAAAAGAGGGAAAGAGGGAAGAAGAGAAAGAGAAGGAAGAAGAGAAAAGGAAGGAAAAGGAGGAAAAGGAAAGAAAGGAAAAGAAAAACAGGAGAAAGGGAAAAAGAAGAGGAGAAAGGGGAAAGAAAAGAAGGAAAAGAAAAGAAAGGAGGAAAAAAGAGAAAGGAAAAATGAAGTTAAGAAAGGGAAAATGCAATAAAGGAGCTAAAAATGAAAGACAAAAAACTGCAGACACAAAGCCCTCGTTGGTACTGTCGGTACGAAGCGCTTAAAGCTGTGAAGGAACTGTACCCTGCACTCTTATTAGCTCTGGAAAACATTGTAAATGACGAAAGATCTGCTTATAGTAATGCAGATGCAAAAGGGTTGCTTGAATATTTTAATAAATTGGAGTGCCTAGTTATGATTGAATTGTGGACAAATTTTGAGCGAAGTACAAAGTTTCGTTTTACCCATTTTTGCTCTTAAGAGGACAACTTCTCTAATAAAAACCTAAAATTTTCGGCGCGCTACGCGCGCAGGAGAGACATTCTGGTTTCTTCAGTAGTTTCATTCTACATCACTAGATAGCGCAAGTCCTTTCCCCCTTACCATAACACGTAGGAAAAGTACACAGTTTATGTAGAGGTCGTAAATTTCATCCCATATTGCAAAGCCTAGCTACTGTTCTCTTGTGTGCCATGCGGTACGGCCAGTTGGTGAAGGACTCACCGAGCAATATTTGGCTATTTCATCGGATAGTCAAGGTAGTTTCGATACAATGCATATTATCTCCTATACGGTCTAGAACCCCTACACTACAGCTTTTCTTTCTTATTGTTTTTAATAATTACATAGGCCTATGTTTTTTGTGAAAAATGACCCGAAAAATTTTCGCGCGCTTCGCGCGCTTTGCAGTTTTACAGTTTAGATTCCGGAAAAAACATTTAATCAACTCGGAACTTAGCTTCTCTAGTATATACAAATTTTATGCAATATATGACCCGAATGAAATGGAGGCTAGTACACAGGCTTTCTTCAAATCCCACCTCACCAATACTCCACGGCATTGGGGCTGTCGGAGTTTCGGGTCGTTGGCCGTTCGCCGGGCAAATCGTGGGGCTACCTCTACTCAACTTAATAATAAGTTAACAGATTCTGGCTGTAGAAACTCTCAGTTCCAACTAATCCACTGAAATCCATGGGGGATAACTCAACGCTGAATAATTTTGAATGAAGTCGGGTAGATTGTAACAGACTTGTAAGTGTTAAATTCAAATCAAACTTTACAAAATTTGCACAACAAGGACACATCTTGATCAAAAATCCTGGCAAGCGCCACTTCCGGTGATTTGGGATGTATTAAAATCTCAGATTTTCTCAGTACGCTAGGTCCACGCAAACCTATGGTGGCGCTTTGCTTAGATAGTAAATGGGGTTCAAACTTCCAGTCTTCGGACCCCAAGTCCAGGCCAGCTCAACTAATCTGTCCTCACAGAAATGTGTTTTGTAAAAAAAAAATCAAATGAAGCTTTACATTTTTTCACGATGGCTGCTATCAAGCCTGACAAGTGCCATTTCCGGCGATCTGGGACGTATTCAAATCTCAAATTTTCTTGGTACGCTCCACGCCAACCTATGGTGGCGCTCCGCTTAGATAGTAAACGGGAGTCACCCCCACAAAATCCCCAGTCCTCCAAAAACACTCCTGCATGGTGTTGTTTTTGTTTCCTTTTGCTTTGAATATTTTTATTTTGCTCAAACTAAAATCGGAAGAATCACATTGAGCAAATGTGTTTTAGTGTGGGAAGGAGGTTCAAGGTCGAGAAGTCACATCAGGTCTGCCCCCAATGTCAAACGTCTTCCTACGCTGCTACATAATTGTCTTTATACTGCTTCTCCTTGTGCAGACACAAACATAGTTCACTGCTCAAGGCCACATCCTGGTGAGCATGTGTAATCAAAACATTCTATGTGCATGCTGTGTAAAATGAGCTACTCTGCATCTTTTCAATTTTGTAACTCTGATGTCAACCAAAGAGTAGTCACCAACTGAGACTTTTGCTTACCCCCCAACTAAAAGTCATACTTGGGGTGATGCAAATCCGTCTTTAAGTCCACATATAGTCCACATTTAAGAATTTCCAATGTCCTGCGAGGGGACCTATCACGTGTAAGAACATTAAGTGTGTAACTTCAACGTTTAGAAAAATATTTATTTTGATATGTTTGTCATGTTTACATTTGCATTGTTAAATTTGAGTTTGTGCAAATTTTTCATTTTGCCTGAACTAAGACACCATGACGTAAGTGTTCACCATATTGCATATATTTTTGCATGCATTTAGGATGTAAAAATTCACAATTCTTTTCAGGTGGTGGTGGTGGGGGGTCCAGAACACTTCCCTTAAGGCCCTAAGACACCCACAGACTGGCAGTCTGAGACTGCCACAGTTTACTTCAGCTCAACAAGTACTGGCAGAATCGGAAATTTTCCGGGAAACCTCTTGAGTCTTGCCCCCCCCCCCGGACAGCCAGGTCTGGTTACGCCCCTGCCTATGGCCTGCGTACCGGGAATTCGCTTGTCCCATCCATGGTAACATGACCAAGGATAGTTGATCAATGATTGTTCATTTAAGTAACATTCAGTCAAATGTTGAAATGCAAGGACCATGGAGCTTCTAGCTCTATGCAAGGATTCTTCCCATAAAAAATGAGGGCTTGTGTATATGTCAGAAGGGGGATTTTCCCCGAATTACAGTCTCCTTTTCTCTTTTCAGTCTTTTAGTATAGTTTTAATTGGAAAGAGCCAAATGCGTATATGGTGTGGTGTATAAAACATGCAAATGCATGTACAATTTCCTTCTCTTTACCGGAGAAAATTGGAGCCGGCGAAAATATAACGCACGAAGCCTGTGGGTAATGTTTGGAGTTTTAAAATTCAGTTTGACGTAAATATGCAAACTACGAATTAATTACATCCAGGGCATGGTACTTTGACTGAAAAAACAGGAAATCCCCCAAATGAGAAGTTGCGCTAAGCACGAACTAACGTATGCGAGGCGGGGTCTAGCGACTACCGTGGGCATGAAATTTAATTTTAGGGACAACTGAACGTGACAATTTGCATGCAATGGACCAGCGTACGCGTGTTGCAAATTTTTTATACCTGCTGACGTCATAGAAAGATGTATTACGTAAATGTTGTTCTCCTGGTATTTTGAAAGTTTCTTTTACAGTTGATTTCAGTACGGATATAACCTTCTCGGCTGGCATTAATATGAGTTTGAATCACACTTTAGGCTAGTCACTTTTTTCATGAAAATGGAATTCAGGCTAATCTTAAATGTGCTTAATACAAACTTTTTTAGTCATGCATTCATTCATAGAGAATAGACGTATGCATGAGTGCACGGGAATACGTTTTCATTCATGGGATGGGGGGGAGGGGGAAGCATTTTTGCAAGACATTTTTAGGCATGTTTATACGAACGTAGCAATTCACCCCAGTTTAACAATACTCCTCGAATGGGGTAGGTCTGCAGCAATCGCACGTGACATTTTGCTACTGTGACTTTGCCACTGGAGTATGCCTTTAATTGGCCGTGTGAACATTACATATTTAATGTTTAAGTTTACACTTTGACAAGTTTTTATGGCCTTATCCTCTCTTAATTCCATCACTTATAGACAGGAAAAACAATGGAGTAAAGTCTTTAATGTTAAAGTGTACACTTTGACAAGGTTTTATGGCAATTTCCTCTCTTAGTTCCATAAAATTTATAAACAGAAAAACAATGAAATAAAATCTTTTAATGTTAAAGTTCAAGTTTTTTATGGCAGTTACCTCTCTTAATTCCATTCAAAATTTAAAAGTAGAAAAACAAATGTAGTAAAATCTTTAATCTTAAAGTTCAAGTTTTTATGGAGGTTTCCTCTTTTAATTCCATTAACTTTATCAATAGAAAAACAATGGAACAAAATCTTTAATCCTTGATAAATAGTGATTACCCGAGTAGAAGCTCTTATGGGTAGTTATTCCAACAATGCTGTTAATGTTTTAAGTCTTCTTTTGAGTAGATTTCATTTTCACTTCATTTATTAAAAATCCTTATAAATTGTATATAGTATAACCAGAAAGCCAAAGGCTTAGAGATTCCTTGCCACTGAATCGAAAGTCTAATACATAATGTGTGTTTAAGTGGACAGTACTGTTTCATCGCTTGCTTTCTGCGTCCTGTATAACGATCCACAGGAGTACATCTAACCGACTAATGCCATGTTAATAACATTGTCAAAAATCAACTTCTTTTAAAGTTTGGGCATTACTGCATGTAACATACGGTACACTTGGTTTCGCGCATACAGGTATACATGGAAATTTATCACTAAAATTACTGGGAGGGGGTTAGCCCTCTAGAGGCTCTAGTTGGCCTTCGAATTTTACCGGAGGGTTCTCAGATAAGGAGGGGGGGGGGGGCTGCCGTTAGATCGACACGGAATGAAATACACTTGTTTGGGTGTTCTTGTGCTTACATGTAACAACTTATATATTGGGATATAACGTTACGACGGTCGGCGATGGCGGGTCCACGTCAGGGTCCAGCAAGCCTTACCGGTCCAGGCGTCCTTTCTCCGGTCTGTCCTCTATCATGGCAAGGATCCGTCACGAAGAGTTTCCGTCGACAATTATTAGGGTAAATCAATGGAATCACAAATCGGTCTCCACAACGCACTATTTATGCACTGGGCTCATCTAGGGCCGCGATGTGACACTTTTGAAAAGGGGATCCGCACTTCAACGTGAAAGGGTATCGTTGTGAGAATGACTCACGATACAAAAGAATAAATTAAAGATACACAAGAAACAATCCGGTTGGTATTTCAAAGTCAAGAAATGTGCATTTCAAGCAATACGTTTTTCACGCAGAAGTCCTTTTTTAAATTTGAATACAAATTCAATGTTAATTCACTCGAATACAGTGTATTATTCAACTTTCAAAGACGAATATTGCAATACGGTCGAAGAGAAATTAACCAGAAAAATATAATTAACAATACAAGTGTCGAAGAGTAACCATCTCTCTTTGGATCGAAGTCCGGGTTCTGACGTTTAAAGTATAAAATTGTGCTATCTTTGGCAAAGCTTTGAAATGAGTATATCTTTACAAATTGTCATTACTTAGTGATATTCTTCTTATTTTTGGTTGGGCTTAAGTCGAAACTAAGGTGATAAGAGAAGGAGATGAAACTCCATACTCTTAGAGGAATTTTTGTCATTGTGGCTTAGATGCAAAATTGTACTATCTTTGGTAAAGTTTCTCAAAGCGTTCATTATATTCTTTAGGAATCCTCATTATTAAGTAACTTTTTTCTATTGTGTTACAGTGTAATTGAGGGGGGGGGGGGGAGGGGGGGGGTACTGTCACATGGCGTTCTTCATTCCAGTGTTCCTCGTTACGATTTCGCTTAAGAAAGTGATGGCGAATAGTTACAGGGAGGTAACAATGGGGATTAAATTGGGTGAACGTTGGCAGGGGTAGTTAGGTGTTGGCTAGAAATTAGGAGAACACTTTGCGTCGAGTCACCTTGAAGGAATATTCGGCGGAAAGGAAGTCTCGAAATTAAATTGTTGCGGGAGGATAAGTCATGGGGGACGAGATAATCCGGGTGACTTACAAATATCCTCGGGAGGCAGCACTTAGTTTATTAAAATTTTACGTGAGGCTGTGGTGAGCCGTCGTTTTTCTAAAGAGCTTCCGTCCACGAGTGGCCGACGAGAGAGGGAGACGGGCGTGTCTTGGCCCATAGACCCTTTTCCATATAGCAGTCACAAAGGATTGTGGGATACACTTTTGAAGTGGGGCGTTTTTCTCAATGACATTTTACTGTGGCCAAAAACGACGCACACCAAAATCCAATCCCACAATCCTTTGTAATTGCTATTTGGAAAAGGGTCTATGCACGAGTGTACATATGACTGCGGACTGAGAAGAGTCAACCTCATACTCTGCCAAAACGTGAGTTGTTGAGTTACTCCCCGCTAACACAAAATGTTTTCAAAATGTGTAAATTGGTGTTATAAAACGTTTTATAACACCAATACACGTTTTAAAAACGCTTTGTGTCAGCGGGGCTGGTAAACAAATACGTAGAGAGGCATATTGAAGTGTAAAGTAAGAGGGTATATTTTTTTCTTGTAAGTTATCGTTACATTTGAAAGTACAGGGATAGGACGAATCTTAAAGAGTTAGCGATACCGCTTCCAAACTGAATGCAGAAATGTAGAATAAATATGTGAGGTAAGAAAATATAGTTGCAAGCGGGGGCACTTGCCCCCTCACTTTTTTCCAGAGCTTAAAAATAAAAATAATAAAAAATGAGCGAAATGTAGCGAGACCAGAGAAATAAGAGAATTTCCAATAACCTATTATGATTAAATTTTGCAATGATTAATGAAGGAAAACATTAATATCAAAATTAATAAAATTGCTAGGAAAATTTTTTCTCGGCCCGCTTCGCGCGCACCTTCAGCGAAAACCGACTAATACAATTGAAAATTTTGTCTGGCAACGTAAAATTTCTTTCGTCCTACGCGCCACACTATTGTGACTTGAAGCTCTGAAATAAGGGTCACTGAAAGTACTAATGTACGTAATAAAATGCACCATGGTCCTTGCAAACAAAGTAGCAAATCCTACCCATGTATAGGGAATCGCAATGCTCGAAGAAAAAAAGAAAGAAAAACCCCGGCGTCAGGGGTGGCGCCAGGATTTGCCCGACGGGGGGGGGGGACAGCCCCGATGCCGTCGAAGGGATGGTGAGGGGGGATTTAAAGAAAACCTGTATGTACCATACCATGCCACTGTGGGGCATACATTGCATAAAATTTGTATATACTAGAGGAATATAGTTCCGCGCTGATTTAATGTTTTTCCCGGAATCTAAACTTTGAAACTGAAAAGCGCGCGAAGTGCGCGAAAATTTTGGGGGTAAGCCTACACTAAAAAGAATCTGTACTTATTTAAAGCTTATATAGGTTAATTTCCGGGCAGTTGGGCCCTATCGAGCATTACTTACATTGTACTTCCCTCCTCGAATCACTAGCCGTACTGAACCACAGACGCAAGAGAACATTTAACTATAGGTTCAGTGAAATGAGATGAAATTCCCAACACTACATAAATCCACGTATTCTACTTATTTAGTTACTTGAAAAGGTGGAAGGGCTTGTACTATATTTAGCTATAAATAACGGAACTGAAGAAGAGTGGGCGAAGTGTATCGAAAATTTTGCGTTTTATCGCAGCCGCATAAATGAGTCCTTTCGAAAGCCCAAGTAAGTAAACCGACCATGGGTGGCGGCAGAATTTTCCCTTTGGGAAGCCGGGCCATGCCAGCGACCCCAAGTTCCGACAACCTCTATGTCGAGAGGGTGGTGAGAAGGGGATATGAAGGAGCCTAAATATCCCATGCCGTTGCAGGGCATATTTGCATAATATCGCTTAATACGTCAAGAGCCGAGTTGAGCACTGATAGTGTTCTTTTGAATCTGAATCTTGAAATTTTAAAACGCGCGAAAACTTTTGGTAGGCTTACATAAAAAACATGTAATTCATGGAAAACAACAACAAAAGAAAAAAAATCTGTAGGGGATGTATTTAGTATCGGGGATAACATACATTGTATCGAAACCACCTGGACTACCCAATGAAATAGCCAAACTTTGTTCTGTGAGTCTCTCACCAACTGACCGTACCGCATGACACACACAAGAGAGCAGCAACTAGGCTTTGCGATATGAGACGACCTCTACATAAACTGTGTACCCTGCCTACATGTTACTTTATAATAGTAAGGTGGACAGGACTTGTGCTATCTATGTGGAATGGAACTATTGAAGAAACTCGAGTGACCCTAAAATGTGCGTAGCTCGCCGAAAATTTTTGGTCTTTACTAGAGAAATTGTCTTCTTGAGAGCAAAAAACAGGTAGACTGTCGGGGCGACTAGTCGCCGTCGGGGACTGCATACATTATCGTATCGACTAAGACTCCCCGACGAAACTGTAAAGATTCCCGACGGGGGGGGGCAGCCTTCCCCGACGGGGGGCATGGCCCCCTGCCCCACCTGGCGCCACCACTGCTCGGAGTGCTTCGCATGAGCCTTATATCAATCGATGTCCCATTAGTACTGCTGCACTGCTGTGCATAGGAAAACTTTGGTGGAATTGCCTCGTTTTTACTTCCTGCAGGAAGCAGTACGTTAGACCCTAAAATTATATACCACACTTCCAGGAAACCATGTAAATGCTACACTTGTGTCTCTCGGACTGTATCACATCCAGTTCTCGTATCTCAAAAGCACTACCCACCCATATCTTCGGCAAATGTTGACTGACGAGTTACTCTCTTAAATGTTGAAAAGGTCCAGTCCATAAAGAAATCTATTTCATTAAGCATCTTCAAATTACTCCTGGTTGAAAGCAAAAAGACCTAGGAACATTTCTGAAAGAAAAAACATGATTCCAAAATAGTCACGCCAATACAAAAAAGCCGTCAAATTTAAGAAAGTTCTCTTGGATGGGAAAAACCTCCAACTACGCAACAACTTCAGTCAAAGGACCCCCAGCCATACCGGCTCTCGCGCCTACTTCGCACACCCCTATCCGGATCCGCGGGTTGTTTTTTAAAGGCTTCGCCCGAGGCCCACCCTGGCCACAAAAAACTTCCACCAAAATGCAAACAAGCATGCCTACCAATACTTAAAAATACTTTCCTCCCTCCGTGGCACTTTTTCAATTGCACGATGGTCCTTGGACAATGTCCATGTAATTGACAATAATACACAAACTACCTACCAAAAGAATTTCATTGACACTTCTTCAAGTTTCCATCACCCATAGTCTGTTAACCCTTCAAAATTGACACTCTTTTATTATTTTTCACACTATAAAATAGTTGTCAAGGGCCAACTTTGTCCCAGAACCATCGACAAAAATAACATGAAAGAAAAGCCTCGAGGGAGAACAAAGATATAAGGTTCTCCCCTTATCCCTCAGCTCCATGCGAAACGAGACAAACGGCATCGCTATTCCTAATAGGGAATGTAGGAAAATTTCAATACAAATACTGCATTTAAAACTCACCAAAAGGTCATAAATAAAACCAAATATATCGGTTACAATTAAATGTCCTCCAACAGCTAGTCTCAATGAACTGTTATTCTTGACTCGCGTCAAAAACAGCTTCGTTCGCACCCGTTTCCAAATATATTGTTAACTCACATCCTCGGGGGATTTGGGGTCGACTACTTCCTGCTAGGACCATACCTGCTTGCGTCATAACTTCTTTCACAAACTCTATTCTACTTATCATTTGAAACAATCAATGCTCACCACTGCCGTTACGCAGCTTCCAGATCCTTATAGGGAAAAGTCTCCCGTCCCCCTCCCCAGAAATTTTCAAAGGAAAATTTTTTTCACCGTCGATCTGTGTAAATTTAACGAATCTTTAAAGATTGTTTAGATTCAGGTCTTCAGGCAAGGAAAGCGTCATCTCCGGTACCGTAATAAGGGACAGACGCTTAGCGGAGGGGGGGGGGGCAAGAGCCTTCTCCTTGAGGATAATTTTCTTTCTTAGCATTTCTACTACTCATATCACTAAAATATGAAAAATGCGATTTTTAGCGCTCTTCGAGCGCACCCATTCTGAATACTAGATCTCCCATTTTTAAAATTATTGTTCCAAAGCCCAGAGAAACTCAAAATAATCCATTCTCTCCTACTTCTTAAAGCCCTCATCATTATCGATCCCATCTGACTGTTGGTCACATGGACTAAGAATATGATCGAAAAAAGTCAAATTTCGAATTTTGTGGTATGTTAATTGTCCACATTATGTCATTTGAAGTTTAAGCTAAAATGCATCATTTTACAGCCTACAGTTTCTTAAATGCCCCAGAGATTCCGGGGGCTTCGCACCCCTGATCCCTACAGGGGCTCTGCCCCTGGTCCCCGACAGGGGTCATGAGGCGCTGCCGCTGGACCCCACGCGGTATCTATATATAGTAGAAAAGAAAAGAGTGGGGGCTAAAGAAAGTAGAAAGACAGTATTGAGTTCGAAAGGGAAGAAAACTTTGTATTTTTTTCTTTAATCTTTGTACGTGCTCTACACAGTAGTTAGAAAAGATCCCAGTGGGAACCTCACCCGGGTTTCCCACATGACAGGTACGTTTTGCCTTGGGTACACTCATTTAGCGGTCTTAGCGGCCTTAGCACGCCACTGAGAGAACCACCATCAGATGACGTGTAGTCGTAGCGTAGACCTTGCAAGGAAAGTTTCGGTCAGATGGGGGATAAATGACACATTCCAGACCTTAAAGTTGCATCTTAACATTTTTCTTATTAGATTTTATGCTTTAGAACCACATTTAGATTTCAAGAAGAAAAGTTAGGTTTTATTTAAAAGGAAAATTGAGTCACCCCAGTTTAAATTAATGTACCCGGAAAACCTATGTCATGAATGGCTTTTGAGAATGTTCAGACCTAAAATGTTTCTGAGTTGTAGAATTCACGCCAACATTAACTCCTTGTTTAACCTTGAATGTGCAATATTTATGTTCTAAGATATAGTGAAAGATTAATGATCTTAAACTGGTGGCTTATAGTAGGGGAATATAAGACTTTACGTTTAACTGATACGCGTGATCCGGGATGCAAAACTTTTTCAGTATGAATAGATACCATAATTCACCAATTTACGTCCCCAGTGAGGAGTCTAAGGGGAGGCGTATGTCCGTACCGTTTGAGAGACTTTTGTCAACGGAAGTTTAAATTGTAAAAATGGGAAATGGCACAATCATTTTTATCGTCTATCTTCTAAAGTGCGGTCATGCCTAGAGTTGATCATATTTTGTAAAGAACAATCTAGAAAGCATGCATGTTTGTAACACAAGGCAAAATGTATTTTGGAATCACCACAGCATGACCAATATTCATTTCATTACAAGCCGGATAGCACTGTTCAATCTTAGGAGGCACTAAACAACGAACGGTGAGCAGTCCGGGAGATTCTTATGCAAGACATTGTATAGGTTTGCCAGCCTAACAAGAACAAGGTTTAGCAAGGGTGAAAACCACTCAAAAACTAAAAAAGGCGTGGTAAACCACCGGTTCGGACATGGCTTTTTTGTAGCTATGACAATAAACCTTCCGAATATACATTTAATTCGATTACATTAGACCGACAATGTTTGCAAGGTGGTTCCAAAACCCATTTGCCACTGGCAATGTACACAAAGAACGAGTGGGATTGTGGGTAAAATAGACAAAATGGCGGCGCCCATGACCAACTTGTTTTCTCGCGATCGGGAGAAAAGTAGATTCTCCCGAATGGGGAATCTCGCGAACTGGTGAGGGACGGGGGACAGCCCTTCCCCAATAGTCGGCCTTGAACCTTCCCAATAAATGGCCTCAAATTATGTGTGCATAATTGTATACTGTAGTTCTATGTTTGCCACAACTTGTCTAGAGGATACTTGGTTGCTGAGTTAAGAACCTGACTCGTAATGAATACGAACACGTTTTGTGACTTTTGCTTCCCCTTATCTACTTTATTACTGACTTAAAAATAATATAAATATATAAACAAAGTAACGCAGATGAACACAACTTACACTTAAATTAACACATTGTTGACCGTAAGCGAGTGATTTTCTCGGCTAATTCTAATACAGCATCTCTTCGATTGTGCGGCTACATAAGACCCCAAGTGGTCCTCACAAGGCCCCTTCTCGCTGTTAAAGGCCCACACCACATACGACCGGAAAATTAAATTAAATTAACAGAACAAAACCCTGTGGAAAGACACAGGTCCAAATAAGTGTTCAGATTTCTTTTCCTCCTATGTTACACTCCATAGACATACTTTGCTAACTTCTTTCCCGTTAGCCCTATGAAGTTAGTTCCCGTTTAATATTATTTTCATTCATCACAAAGCTTCTAATTTTCCTAACTTTCCCATGCTGCCAGTTGCACTTTGCATCCCCTAAATTCACGTATTTAAGTATTTCTCCTTGCGATATCCCCGTTTTCAGTCCCAGCTTTCCTAAGTTGTAGTCAAAGAAAATTACTCTGTACTCACAGGCTAGTCTGCTACTCTAAACCTGGTTCGATGACAAGGAATGGGTAACCCTCAACGGTCCCGTCATTACGCTCGGCAGTTACTTTGCCCTCAGCGGCCAGCACTACTGTCCCTCTTCACGTTGAGGCTACGAACCCTCAGCGGTACGGCACTCCCCACTTGACAACAGGCTAATTCCAAGTGAGAAATAACCTCCATTGCTACCCCCCCCCCCCCACCCCCCCCCCCCCGCCACCCCCCCCCCCCCCCACCCCCATCCTCCATGTCAGTCGGGGGAATCACAGGTTGTGCCCCCCCCCCCCACCTCCGAAATCCTGCACACGCCACTGCGCGCACGCGAAGCGCGCCGAAAAAATTGGGGTTATATATTGAAAAAGATTTCATATTTTTATTTTCATTAAGGAAAGTTGAAAAGGTTTGGGCTTTTATTGAAAAATCTGCCTTAGGAGTAAAACCATGAAATTTGTTGGGGACGACTGCATGGTAGTCTTCGGGAATTACATTCTTTATCTTACCAATGAAGGCAGAAACTGAAAAATGTTTTTTCTTACAAAATATGTTTGCCACGATGGCGAGGCTGAAGAAAGAATCTTCCAAAAGGTAGGAAAAGAGGATAGAATTTCGCAACGATGCATTTTCGTGCTTTTCTAGAATCACGCCTACACGGAAGAACAATTAATATTTGTGGAAACGTTGAATATATTAAATCCAATAGGCCTATGTCTGAAACGACGGAAGGAAGTTGCCACTAGATTGAACTATTGATGGAAGTTACAGAAAGAATCGTTTCAGAACTTACTGGCTACTGGCCTGATAAATAGTAATTCGGAATATTTTCTGAGCATATTTATGTCTTCACCAAAATTAGTCTATATAAAATTATAAAAAGTAGGAAATTTTTGTCTAATTGTCTCTCTGGTTAAGTCGTGGCACTTATCCAGAGTAGCATCATTGATCGAATTAATGCCAACTCTCCATTGGAGGGTTATCCGACGTTAAGGTTTGTGGGGAAGGGACATATTGGGTGATAAGCCCAAGTGGTTCCTCACGGACCCTGAAACTTTGAAGTTTCTTGAAAAATTCATTATTGAAACATGCTGCAATATTCCAACATTTGGTATCTGATCCCAGTTATATCTTGAAGTTTAAGTTCCAGAGGGGGGGGGGGGTGGGGGGATCGAGGAAAATACAAAGACAAATCTTCCCTCCCATAAAAACACACTAAGTGTCAATACAAAACCGACGCCCCTATTTCAACGGAACTAGTGCCAGTTCGCACTCGGTAATTTTGAGATCATTGGTAATCTGTCGGAAAATTTTGGTCATTGCCCCTCCACACAGAAATATCCAGCTACGTCACTGGACTAACTATGCTTTTTGCTCGTGTTACAATCAGAATAATGAGTGTTTAGAATGTAAAAATTACTAATTGCGCATACTGGTAGCTTCTGGTGAACATAATAGTATCCATGAAATTATCAAGCTGATATTTATTAAGGCCGAAAACAGAAAGGATGCAAAGTGATTTGAAGAAAGGCCTGTACGATCAATGAAACAAACATTGCATATGTTTCGTACAAAACGTTTCTGTCGCAATAATACTAAATGAATGGTAAGTGTACTTTCTTCTACTATTAGCCTATGAGTCCTCCAAATAATGCTGGTATTTGGGTTCAGTGTTGACAGGATTTAGCTAACCAGGGAGTAATTGCTATTTGAAAGAGCAACTCCCTGAGCTAACGTGGGGCTCGGCGAATGCGAGACTGAATGTGAGTCTCGAACTGACTAACATCAGTCTGGTACGAGAAATGACCGCATGCACGGTGTAATCGCGGTTTATTAGGGACAATTGTTCAAATTGGAAGCTGGATCAAGTCGTAGGTATATGGATAAAATTTTTGTCCTTTTTGGAAGTATAAAAGCATCATCATAGCTACCATGCGTATGTAGTTAAACAGTGAATTACAGTAATAACAGCTGAGTCATAGCATATAACGTCAGTGGAATTGAATAGGTACCACTTGCACGACATTAAAAGCCTACTGTTAGGGTGGGGCCTATTCGTACGTCGACTAGCCGCCGTGCGGGCAACATGTGTTGATTGCTTATTCGCACGTCGACTAGCTGCCATACTTTACTACATACGACTACATGATATTTTGTGTTGTAGGTAGGTAGCACGCATGGCGATACTACGTACAGTATGTAGTAAGCCTATACATGTGTCATATGTTTTGTAGGCATTGTCGACCAACACAAAGCACCGACCGATGCAAGTCAAGGTACACTATTCTGTATTTTCTAGAAGTCTGAAAGACACATGCTTAGCCTATTTGCTATTCCCTCTGTTGTCAAATCCCTCCAAACAAAACAGCTTTATTTTCTTCATTCACCTCCATATTATTGTAGCCTATACTGCTTGCGATATGCATTTCAGCAGTGCAGAAATCATGCCTCTCAGTATGCATACATGTGCGTAAACTATTGCAACTGCTACCGATTTGTACATGCTGTGTCCCTCAATCTTATGCATACGTATGTGCGGTCAGTGGGCCGTGCGAGTAAGCACTGCAGTCACTGCATCTTGTCTGCACGGCGGCTAGTCGACGTGCAAGTAGTCACGACGTACTGGTGGTGGTACAGTACAGTAGTCCTCAGTAAAGGCACAGTGTGTATAATACATACGAAAAGCCGGTCGCGGATAGCTCCCTAAACACAGTCCGTACACCGACTTATTGAAAACCCAGCACAGTGCTGGTCGAAACTAATTTTCTTCTTATAGCATACCTGGGACCTAAATTCTAAATTTACTACCGTTCCCTTTCCTTTCCAAATCTTACACAAGGCCCTAAATGCACTTAGCCTTGGCTGTCTTAGCCTATCAACTGAATGATGCACCCCACTAGTCCCCCCCCCCCCTTGGTATTGTCAGTCAAATGTGGGTCATTGACCAGTGACAGTGTGACGCACATGTCCATCATTGAATCACTATTGTCAGCCACCAGCATGACTGTGGGGTGAGTCATATTAGGCCTACCTCAATTATCAGTCACTGTTGTGACCAAGGGGTGGATCATTGTGAGTCAATTGTTACTGCATGTACAGTAGGCTACAATTTGTACAGGGATTCCAGGCTTTCTCAATTTTTCAGTCAATATGTGACCCATATGTCAGTCAAAATTGCAAATTGTGCATCAATTTTGTGACTGAGGTGTGAGTCATTTTACATTAAAGACAGACTGTCATCACCCCAAAGTATATTTTTAGTGTATGTATATCAAAATTCTCAGTTGGTGACTGCTGTTTGATTGACATCAAAGTTTGAAAATTTGAAAGATGCAGAGTAGCTCACATTCCACACAAGGCAGAGAGAGTCCTTTTATTACATTTTATAGCCTTGTGTGCTCACCAGGACATGGCCTTAAGCAATAAAACAGGTTTATTCTTGCACAAGGAAGAGCCTCATACAATTATGGGTGGAGCTAGAAGATGCATAGTTGGGAGAATTGGAACTGTCTGGAATCATGAAAATTCCCCTTTAAGTTGTCAGTCTCACTGGAGTGACTGCAGGGGTGGCGCCAGGATTTCCCCGACAGGGGGGCCAAGCTCCCCGATGGGGGGGCCAGCAACCCAAAGTCTCAATGAAGGAAATAAAGTGCCGAAACGATGTTTGAAGGAAAATTTTGGCGCGCAAAGCGCGCCGAAAATTTTGGGCTCTTTTGGAGAAAATTTGAAAAAATTGCTGGCATTTTCCATGGAAACTTTGAAGAAAATGGGGCTTTGAAGAAAAAAATTGGAAAATTGGGCATTTTATTGAAGAATTTGCCCTAATTTAGACCAAAATTAAGTAAATCGTCGGGGCGACTGGGCGTTGTCGGGGACTACATATTTTATCGTATACATAACAGCTCCCCGACGAAACTGAAAAATTTCCCCGACGGGGGGGGCAGCCTTCCCCGACGGGGGGGCCATGGCCCCCCTGGCCCCCCGCTGGCGCCACCCTTGAGTGACTGAGGGGTACGTCATTGCACAAGTTTTGTCAACACTGTTGTGGACAATGACTGACCATGTCCAGGGGTAGTGGGGTGCGTCATTCAATTGATAAGTGCATAAGGCTATATTGCAGTTTTTTATCACTTTAAACCTCAGAAAAGTTCCGAAAATTTGGAATAAAGTCATCAACTTTGCCACTTCGTAAAATTTACTGTAGTGTTGGAAATATTTGTTGACATCAGAATGCCGTGTGCGTAATATTGTGAAGTCAATACCGTAGTTCCTATACATACACATACAGTATGGCATGTTTCACGGTAAAGGGGTACAAACATGGATTAAAAAATAAATGCCTATGAAATGTGTTTGAAAGAAAGAGCTAAATTAGCAAACATATTATGCTGATCAACACCATGCTTTCTGATATTAAAAACAACTATTTCTTATTTCCATTCAAGATTATGAAATTGTGGGGGTTAATGCAACCAAAATATGACAAATGGGGGATGGACAGTACTCCCAATAACTTATATGAATGTCATAATACAGGAATAACAAAGGAATGGAAATAATTTGTTGAGCAAATACATCATATTTATTAATTTGGACATGTACAGCAATGAATACAATTAATACCATTCATCAGTCTATTAATTTTGTAGTCTGTACTGTCTATCAAAATATAAGTGCTCAATTTTTGGCATTAGTGTCTGTCGACTAAATAGAAAAAATTTTAGTTGGGATAATTCCTAAATGTGATGATCTATAATGATTACTCATGTTTGATTTTGAACTAGGAGTGAAATATTCAATACCAACCAACAGATCTCAAATGCTGTATTATACTTGTTCATTAAAATATAAGCTAGACCAAATGTTGCTACTGTACTGTAACATCCCAGTATGGAAAGTATGGCAATTGCACGCCTGAGAATTTTTTTCTAGATTTTTATTGCATACTTGAAAATTCACATTGCACACCTGATTTTTTAAGCTGACGGCAATTGCCTCTTACAACCCTAGGTACCCAGTATATGTTATCTTAACTTGGCCTATTGGATGATCACAAGTCGTGATCATGATGTGCTGATGACTTGATTGAATGATGCAGTGTTGGCCATCACTTGGCCAAGACCCCTGGAGTGAGGTATATTTGCAACTTTCCTGTTTGATCTGGTATCGATCCCATACTTTCTACTCTGGATGTTAAGGAGACCTTCAAGGGGTTTTGTTGAAATTTCTCCCAAGTAGGCCTATATATTGCACACTTGACTTTTCGTGTGCATACTTGAAGTGTGCATTTCACACCTTGTTGCACACTGCACACTTCAATTTTTTTTGTGCATACCCCGAGATTTTAGCGAAAAATGCCATACTTTCCATACTGGGTAACATTCATAGGTGTAGGAAGCTTTTGAGACTGGGGGGGGGGGGGCTGAACCTTGTTTTGGATCACCATCCTGGGGGAAAATTTTTGGGTATTTGAGGGTTCTCAGATGCTATTTTGTGCAACATTTTGGACAAACTTTAAGGAAAATTACTGCAAATTTTGACATTTCTTACAGAAGAGACAAATAAGGGGTTTTTGCCCTTGGATCTTGGTGGCAGAAGCATACTTCAGCCCCCACATTTTCGACTGGGGGGCTTAGCCCCCCCCCCCCCGCTTCCTAGACCTATGGTAACATCTGTCCACCTTGAGCGTTACAATAGCAACAATTTATGTTATCCATTATTCTTCAGATATACTGTAGTACCTCGGTTGAATATATCTTTATTTCATTGCACATCTTACCTACAGTTTAGTACTGTAACTTGGCAGGGAAAAACAGCTTCAGGCTATACCTTATAGCCATAAAATTGAACTTTTAGTGATGTCCGCTCCTAGGAGTTACGATAGCAACAAGCTTTACAAAAGGAACAAACAATTTTGCACTAGTTGCACATAAAATATTTTAAACCTTTTTTTTTGGCTTTGGGTATGTTTAGGTCGTACAGTATACATTGCCAAATCAACAAAAAAATAATTGCCATTCATGGTGAAATAAAGACTATCAGTATCAGCTTGGGATGGACAAGTTATGTAGCAAGAGCAGTGCTGTGTTGTCTGTGTACAGTACAGTACATTGAATTATCATCAATATTGTGGCGTACAGTACATCATACATTTTTATGACTTGAATCTTGGTACAGTAATATGTTTTACCAATGATACTAATCAGATATAGAAATGAAAGTTTGGAAATGTTTTTCCTTTTTGTGAATACAGTAGAGTAATAAAGGTAGACATTATGTTGCTACGTGTATTGTAACTCTACAGTACTGTACAGCATGAGTATACAGTAGTCCTGCTGAAATGATGCCCTTTTGAAGTTGTATTAGTGCATGCAACAGCAAAATAACATTGTTCATGAAAACTACGTATTCTGTGATTTTTTGTCCGTCCAAGAGTTACTGTACAATAGCAACCAGTGGCATAGCAAGAGGGGGCAGGGGGGAAGAGTGCCCCCACAGAAATTTTGTGGACGCAATGGGTGATGTTGCAAAAATGAAGGAAAGCACAAAAAAAATGGTGAGAGGAGGGAGGGATGGGAATTTGGTGGGGCCAAGTGGGAGAGGGTAGGGATCAAGGTCTTGGGGATGAGTAATGACGGTGGAAGTTACAATAGTAACACTGAGCATAAAAAAATAACAGAAGTCAAAGTTATCTTGCAGGATGTAGATTTCTCTACTGGACATCTTAAAGATTATCACCAGCAAAATAGTTCTGACAAAGTGCATTTTCTAAATTTTGGTGAGTTGTGGGAGTATTTGGACCCCATTACTGTGAAACATGCTATATGGCAATTGCCATCTGCAAAACGTTCTATACTGACGTAATGATGTACAGTACAGTAGCTTATTGGCATACGTACTGCACTGATGTACACAGAGTTCATAGTTGCCCAGCATGGAAGTAAATTAACATTTTTCATTCAAAATTGGCTGTGAGAAGAAAGACGGCCGATGCCCCCGCTATTTCCATAGCCTGATGAGATGTACGTAGATGAACGATCACAGTCCTTTACCGAGGACTAACTGTATAGCCTTGACTCTCAAACTTGGCCCATGGGGTTGCATGCGCCCCGGGCTCTGTCAGTAAGGTCCCTGAATTAATGTAATGTTTTTATAAAATCACATTCAACAGGAAGAAACGTAGCAAAGCTAGAAAAAGAGCAACTATTCCTTCCTGATATTTATTTTAATTAACGTTAGGGAACTTAGGCTATATACAGTATTTTGAAGTCCCTACTGTACTTAATGGGTACAGTACAGCATATACGTACTTGGCTCACTTCCTTCTTTTTCAAAAACCACCTACTGTAAATGTCAATTTGAAAATGACTCATATTCCTCCAAAAGAGTGGAATTTTAAGCTTTGCTTATATCATATTATAACATGATCGGGTACTATTCCCTAAAAAATTCAACAGTTCACCGACTTGGTAGCATCAGGTAGTGAACTGCCTACGGTACCCCCCACTCCACTTGATCTCCGGACTGCATGCCTGAAGTGGTGCTAGCCTGCTGTAGGTTTCCTAGTATTAGGTACAGTAAGAGGCAGTATAGCATGTTCCTTCTTCAGTATCGTAAAGCCAAGATTAGGAATTTTGTTTCCTGTACTATATTTTTGGTAGTAGTAATTAGGCCAAACATTAGTACTGTAACCTATGTAATGTAGAGGTGCATTGCAAAGAGTGTGTATTTGTAGTGGCAAAGGGTGTAGGCTTAGCAAACTTCTGTCTTGAAAATTGAATCACTGGGCAGTATGACTGCACCCTTCAAAAACTTATCTTGTTGAACATCCTCACATTGATTACTGAAGTTAAACTCTCTGCAAATCATTTTTCAGTACTGATACTTGGAGAATTTGTAGAGACAAAACCACATGTAATTAGGGTGGCATCACCTAAACAAAACATTGAGGCTTACTCCTTTTCGTAGTGTGGTTTTCTGCACCTTTTCCTAATCCTTTACATGGTGTGCTGCTTATGCACAGTCCTTAACTATGAGCTGTTGCAACAGTGATTGGCCATTTTTAGGATGGTTGAAAATGATTTCCTTCTTTACAGTACATCAAATTTAGTACCAAGTATTTTTAAGGCCCAATGATTATCCCCTACCATAACTTTTTCTTTTCAAATCTTACAACACTATATGACCAAGGTAATGAAAGTTATGGATTTCCATCCATCATCCACATGCTCCAAAAGCTAATTCCCACACTTATTATTTGGAACCAAAGAAAAAAAAAAGAAACAAAAACAAAAACAAAAAAAGATGTTTTAGTCTGAAAATGTATTCACCAAAGTTATAAAATTTCCAAATCACGTAGTTAGCTAACTGTTTTAATTTAAAATTTCCAGCAGTACCTTTGGTGGTCTGTCATCTCATTAATGCATGTTTTTCACTCCTTGTTCAATTCACAAATTCACATGTTCCATTAAAGTGATAATGGCTTTACACTTTGCATACTTACATAAGATTCAAAACACAATTTGGAGGGAAAACTAAACATCTGTTCATGTGCTCTTTTAAATAATGACCGTTGAAAAATAATGAAAAATGAAAAAAAATCTGGTTGTGATCGTTGTGATCTCATTATTTCCTGGACGCAAATCCATGGCTGTCATTCCATTGGCCTGTTGCAGTTCTTTTGTGTTGTGCTGGTCAAAGACACCATTTCATATGAAAGACAGTGTACAGTATGGGGAATTACTCTTGACTAGCTTGTTGTCTGGCTATACTCAGGCATGAGGACAAGGCTAAGTCACTGTAACCCTCAAGATTGGGAAGCTCGTAAAATGTGTAGGAGTTTAATACAATTCTCATAAGCATTGCTCGGCTGACAGTACTGTACAGTATATACTGTAGGCTTATACAATAGTAGGTGCCCATCTTTATCCATATATCTTATCAGTTTGCATACTGCACTGTCGGAAGCTACAGCAGGCCAGTTTATCACAAAGTCAGGTATAATGTGTATGTTTTTTACTTTTCTGTTGACAAAATGTTGAATGGTACATGGTCACAAGTTCTTTGGGAAATTTGACGGTTTAGAAAGATGCTGCAATAAATTAAATGAAGATCTGTCTGATTTTGAGAAACAGTTTGAAGTTTGTATGTACAACTTCAGGTGAATTAAATTTTTACATTCTGAACTGTACACATGTTTAGAAAGTTTACAAAGTCATAAAAAGGGTAATTAATAATGATGGTGTGGAGTACTGCTTTGACTAGTGCTTTACAGTAATACTTTATTTTTTTTTTGAAATGATGTATACGTAAGTTTAAGAGAACTTTACAGTACATACAAAGTTATATAGAAGTTTATATACTGTATTGTTTGTATTGAGTACACTGTAGATGCAGTTTGGTAGTACTGTAACTAGGAAGTATTCACAATGAGATTTACTTTTCTTTTAACAGTCAGTATATCATCCTTCTCTTTCCTCACCAGGTACAGCATATAGACTGAATATTTTGTAAAAGTACAAAACATCATTCTCAAATTGCTTGGAACAGTGACAAGACTGGAAAATGATTTTCATGTTGACATTTGTCCGACAGTAAGTATACAGTACAATAGTACTGCTGTCTTTTCAAAGTTATTTGGCATCCTTGTCTAATTATTTCTCATGCAGATTACCCCAATATTCTGACATTAAATAGTAATAAATAGGCCTACTGTACCATGCAGACAGTGTGGCTTCTGACTACTCCCCATGGGGCAATTCTTATCACAGTTCTACCTACCATATACTGTATATCCTAGATAATTCCCACCTGGGAGAGTTGCAGATTCTGTGACTGGGAAAGTAGTCCAAGAGACATTTTTTGTGGTTTGCAATTTTCCCAGTAGGAATTGCCTGGATTGGTGTATTAAAGTGTGCAGACCTGTGGTAATTGGCATGGGGAAATTGGGAAAATCATGAAAATTGTGAGGGTGGGAATTGCCAGGGGAGTTATCAGGTGTGACGGCATGGACAGACTACAGATCTGTGACTGGTATGTACGTCAGGGGAGGTAAGGGTGACATCATTGACTCCAATAGGCAGGGGCGGCGATCTGTGAAAATTATTGGGGGGACACCTGCTTGAGAGAACACTTTGGGCCTCCGGCCAGGGGTACAGGGCCGACCACCATAGGTCCCCTGTTTGGGTCCATGGGTGAAGCCCCTGGAATCCAAGCAGTCTGGTGCATTCTAGAGGTCACAGATCATATATTTCTGATCTGAAGTTCTCCTCAGCTGCCATTACTAGGCTCAATGTCACAATTATTCGCATCGAAAATGTGTGTAACAACATTTTTTCCGTATACCTCTAAATATTGGGGGGGGGAGGGGACATTTGATATTACATATGTCCCCCACTAAAAGTATTGAGGGGGACATGTCCCCCCTGGCTGCCCCCACCCACCCACCCCCTCCCTCCATGATCGGCGCCCATGGCAAAAGTTAAGTGAAAGATTGCCAGTTTCATACCAGTTCAATCCTATTGGCATTTCAACAGGAAGTTTCTCTTTAAGAGGGCATTGTACAATAAAAGTAGGGCCTAAATATTAGGATTTACTGTGTCAGCCTGCCACATTATCTCCTGAAGATCATTAAAAAAGATGAAGCAATTTATAACTGTTCATTCACAATAAGCTGTATGTGACTGTCTTGAGCAGGTTCCTCCACATGGAAACTTGTGGAATTGCTAAAGTGACATAGATTTCACTACTAGTGGTGTAGATTCGACATTCATTGCAAAGTTTTTTCTTTGTGTACTGTGCTGTGTACAGTACTGCTGACTTATTACATAAAGTTTTGGTGAAAAGAGATTGATAATTTGACCCTTTTGTTCAACTATGATACTGTTCTATTTTCATACAGTTTTATGAAATCTGATATGGCTCAAAAAATAGGTAATACATGTGAAATGATGAACACTGATTTTCGAGCTAATCTCAGACTTTACTCTAGGAATTACTTCAATTAAAGATGCAGTGTTCAATATTTAAAGGATTAATATTGTATTGCATTTGAGGGCACCTGTTGTGTAGAAGTGTACTTGTATAGCTTGGTTTTCACCTAGGATGATATCATTATTGTCAAATCTTACAAAGTGAAGCAATCTTTCTTTTGATGTTTTACAATGTTTTCTTTGTTTCAGTGGAATAACAGATTACAATGCTCAGGGTCTCTACCAGGGTGAGTTCTTCAGGAATCACTTTAAGTTTCTTTGTTTTTTTCAGACAAGATCTATGTATATACATTTGCTGTGAAAGAAACCCAGGAGGAAATGCCAGTTACAGTACAGTAAAGAGTACAGTAGGTGCTGGGTTTAACTAGGCCTATGGTACCTGTTAAATTCAACACCAAATACTTTTACTGTACATGACTGGTATATTCTGCTGGGAAGCAGTTTCCCTCATCTGTAGTATCAATGTTTGAAGTGGCCCAAATTTCAGAAAGTATTGATCAATATTTTTCTTTCATTCTCTTATTAAATGAGCACCAAGCAAGATGGCAGCAAAAAGTTTAAGTGTTAAGTGCAGTTTGACCAGACTTAGGAGTGAATCACTCATACCTCCTGTCATATGTGGATGACTCTCAAGGACTTTTTAAGCTCTCTGAAGTGAATAAGAGGAAGGCTTGTATGCTTGCAAGTTCTGGGACTTGGTCCGCAAGTTTCCTTTCTTCATATTGGCATACCTGCACTCTCACGTAACCGTGCTAATTGATGGAAAAAATATTTTTAATCTTGTAGATAGATTTTTTGTTTTTCCAAAACTGCTTTATACTGTTTGAGATATTGCAATCAGCCACTGTCTCTCTATCCATCTGTCTGTCTGTCTGCATGCCCGGTCTGTCTGTCTATATCTATCTTGTCTGTCAACAATTTTTCAATGAGCACTGAAGTATTCCTTTAAAAGGATTTTGTTGAAACTTAGACACAATAATCAATGTGTGTGGGGGCAACTTTTGACCAACAGAAAGTGGAGGACAAAGGTCATTTAGGGGCCACCATTGGCTGTTATGTGGAAATCTCAAAACTGTATCTCTTATCTCACTCAGCATGTTATGTTCTTGAAAGTTGCTCATTACATTCTTACTGTAGGTAGCACTTCTTCCAGAGTGTACACAAATTTTGGATATCTGGTCTTTACTGTCATTAGAGGTAAAAGGGGCAATGTTTTTGATTTGGAATTTCTTTGTAACAGATAGTCTGATGGAATTCAAACTTGGAGTGTGCAATCACCATTTGGTGCCAATTAATGTAAAGGTCATCAGCAGTCACTTGAGGTTAAAATCATTGATTTCCGATTACTTTTTAATCTACTTACAGTAAATTAGGATTGCACTTAGACTAAGTACAGTAGATTTAATTGACACTTGGTTTCGAAAATCTTAAGCTCATTTTGAGGTCATCAGGGGTCATTCTAGGTCAAATTTGCTAGTATTGTTTAATTTATATTAAACTTGGAAGATGTACAGTCAACATTAAGTGAGATCAGTTTGAGGTCATTTGGGATTATTTGCGGTCAAATCTGCAACAATTGGTGGATACAGTATAAAGTACATGAAACTTGGTAAATTTATTCCATGTTTTGTGCCAAAACATATGGAAGTACTGTGGGGTCATTGTGGTCATTCAGAGTCACATTGCAAAGATTCATAGATGTGCATAAAATATTTGCTGCCAGAAATTTTGATGATAATGACCATTTGAAGTTCCCACGTTTTCAAAAGTCTCTCATGGTCCATCAACAAAAGAAACCCTAGTGCCCTTTTTGATGGTTACTTGAACATAAGTATTAAGCAAGCTGGCTTTTAGTTAGGCTTTAAAATTGAGCCCTTCTGTTACTGGTTTCCATGTTTGCTTGGAGTTCATCGAATAATGTACCAAAATTCCACTAAATGATACCGAAATGTCATGAAAAGTACTTGTATGGTGAAAAGGTTGAGGATTTGAAAGATTTAGCAGATGATTCAAAGGAAGGGTTGGGGGTGGGGGGGGGGAAACAGTGCATTTATTGTCTTTAAATTTTACAATACTTTTGATGACATTGCACAGAAGGTTCAATGCTTTCCAACTTTAAAAAAAATAGTTTTCTCTTTTTTTTTTTCATTTTTAAAGGCCAAGTAGATGTCCCTCTCAATGATCTTGGCTTCAGGCAAGCAGACCTTCTTGGATCTTACCTAGAAAATATCAAATTTGACAAGATTTATAGCAGTGATTTATCAAGATGTAAACAGGTAATGTGCCTAAAATGCCTTCATGTTTCTTCATTTTTGCATGATGGGTACTCCAGTTCATTTGCTACAGTACAACATTCACATCACAGTTTGAGCACATACAGTCTACCTAGGGCATTTCGAAATGTTTTAAGGGATTATATTTATGGGTTGACATTTTCCATGAGAAAAGGAGAAAATCTCTTGAATTATTGGGTACACTACATTCAAGGAATGTAGGGCAATCACTTGTCTAACCCTAGCTTCACAGGAATTTTACTGCAACCGAGGTAGATTTAGTGGAAGTAATCCTGTGTGAAAGCTGGTATGTGTTTTGTTCTCCTTACAAAAAGTTAATTCACTCCAACAACTGTCCTTCCACAAATTATCAAGCCTTGAAATAAGAAAACTGGAACCAAGGGTAATTTTTGAAAACAATATTTTCCCAAATTCACATGGAATGAAAAGGAACCTATTCAATTCAATACAAATTTATTTCTTATATGAACAACAAAACACAGTAAAAAGTTACATACATGAGGCTAGAATTCAATAGGAGGATTTAGCCATCAGGCGACTTAATACTTCTTTATTTTTCACCCGGGAAAATGGCCTTTTCCCGGGGAACTTTGGCTAAACGAGCCTATTGAATTTTAGCGGCATGAAATGAATAGTATTAAGGACATATGAAGGACACTAGAAAAACAGAAAACTGTCAACAAAGCTAGTGACCATTGAATAGCACAAAATATACTATGAACATAAAGGGAAGAACACTGATCCCCAAAGAACTTAACAAAAGAGAAGGCAAGGAAAGGAAAGAAGGAAAGAAAGAGAAAGAATAAGAAGAGCTAAGAGTGTAGAAAAGAAGAAGATGTACAGTAGGAGATTCAGAACAAATATAAAAAGTATGTACATGACATCTGGTTCAGTTTCAGGAGAACCTAAGACTATTTTCCAAAAAGAGTTAATGGCAGTCACAGACAATTTTTTATGGGGTACTGCAAGGAGCTGCTGGTAATTTGTTTCCACATCAAACAATGATAAAAGATGGTTTGTTAATCCTTTTTACATCTGATGGGGGTGGTTGGTACTATAGCACAAGCAAGTGCAAATTTGCTGCCCACACCCACTTCTTTCAAGGCTTGCTACAGTAATCACCCTTAAGATAAAATGAAACCAATAATGGTAGGAAAATCCCTCTCTCTGCTTAAATTGATGAAAATATATAAAAAGGGAGATTAAAATTAAACCTTTTGCAAAGTAATTCCCAATTGAAAGGAGACACCAAAGAAATGCAACAGCTGCTTATTTGTTGAAAAATAGAGGCTTAAGGAACCCAATGGAAGTTGAAGGGCCAAAAATGACCTTGTACCAAGCAGTGAAAATTCTCCCAACTACTGTAAGTTTTAATTCTTTTTGCTCCTCCTCCAATTCCAAAAAATATCTGTCTGCTGCTTTTTACGAATTTATGATTTTAATGTAAATTGTTTTGTGTCTGTTGTGCAGTGTATGTGACACTACTGTATATCATACTTTGCTGATCTGTACAAGTAATAACTGACCAATCAGATGAGCATGTGTTTGAAGCTTTGTTTGAATAAATAGTACAGGGTATGTTAATTAAAGTACAGTAGCCAGTTTTGTTTGAAGATACCCAGTGTTTCCGTAGTATGTTTGGAGTAACGGTAGAGCAGCATTAAAGTGTACCTTAAGTAAACAAGTATAAAATTATGTGTTTACAAGGATTGAAAAATTGATTTATCTCTTTGTTCAGACTCCCATCTTCACAGGGCATTCCTGTGCCAGGCGCAGATTCAGACATTTCAAAAGGGGGGGGGGGGCTGAAAACCCCCTTGAGTACTCTCCTAGATTAACACTATGCTAATTTTTGGGTATTTGTTATTGTTGATGTGGCAAAAAGGGGGGGGGGGCTGAGGCTGGGAAAGCCCCGCCCCTGGATCCGTGCCTGTGTGCTGGGATATCAAGTGCTGAAGTTTACTCACTCCACTGAAAATAGCTGATTGTACAATAATTTGTGATGTAGCTCTTGGACTACTCAAATAACATTCTTCGTTTTTCTTTGTTTTTTTTCAAAAGTCACTGCATCTTGTTCTTTAATATGATAAACACCTTATTGTTAAAAGCACTGTCAGGTGGCATTTTGTCGAGGCCTTATGAAAGAGAAATATTTTTCAGTATGTATCATCCAAACCTTGTACCAAAACTCCATTCCTAACTCAAGATATTTCTTTTGTAAGATTGGTTATATTGTCAAGACATACCTCCAGGGTTTTCAAAGTCACAGAATGTGATGCCAAGAAGGCAAATTGTCTTAGATTCCTTTAATTATTCTTTAAAATTGAATACCTTGTTTGCCCTTCAAATTGGATACCATTGGAATGTTTAGATATATTTATAGATCTAGTGTAAAACTGTTCCATACTTATGGTTTAGGAAGCAAAGTTTTGAAACATGCAATATAGTGGTATCAGTATGATAGAGAAATACAAAAGCTACCTGTTATCAATTTGCCCAGATGATAGCACAGTTTTCCCATTATGCATTGCAGAAGCTGGAAAAGTAGCGTTTCTTCAAAAATTAGTATTTTCCCCATGCAAGGTGCCATTGGAATGGTGTTTCACTACCTAATACAGAAACTTTTCCTGCATTTTTTGAAAACATCATATGAAGACAGGAGTCACGCCACTAAGATTGATTTTCTAACAGTTGTAATATATTTTTCGGAAGTTTAGGCTTAAGGTACACTTTAACCTTTAATATTTGGTGCTGGATTTAGGTAAGGTCAACATTTTGAGCAGCAAACACATTTGATGTCCCTTTTGGTGTTGTTTTAATTTGATGTCACAGTTCTATGGTTATTTTGCTGGCAGAAATTCTCATTGTTGCAGTCCTATAGGACTGTATAAATTTTCTCAGAGGATTTACTTTTATCTTGACAGACTGCAGATGTTGTTGTAAAGAAAAACAAGTGCTCTCCTCCTGCGGTAGTGCTTGATGCAAGATTGAGAGAACAGGTGAGAGCAGGTTACAAAGTTTAATTTCTTCGTACTGTAAGAGGGACTTTTCCAAATGTCTTGCAAAAAACATCTCCGAAAACGTTTATTGGAGCTCTTTGGGGGTCACAGGGGCTATTTCATTGCATTTAGAGGTACAGTAAGTATTTAGGATAGGAGAAAAGTGATTTTTGCAACATTTGGTGTCATTTTGCCAGGCCTCAGCAATTTATGGGGACAATTATGACTACTGGTGGGGTGAATTGCCCCTCGCCAACCACATGTTTTATGTGTAGGGCAAGACCTGCTTTCATGATTCACTGTCAAACCACTAACCATAGAGCCTTTTCCAAATAGCAATTACAGGATTATGGGATAGAGTTTCGGTACTCATCATTTTTGTCCACAGTAAAATGCCATTGACAAAAACAACCTACACCAGAACTAAAACCAATAATCCTTCGCTATCACTATTTGGAAAAGGGGTGTATGGCAAAGATTAGTTGTATAGTGAGAGGGTCTATAAAATTCAAAATTTTAGGTCAGTTTGAACACCTCTTATAAATTCAGATTTATTTACTAAGTCAAAGTGAAGTAAGAGCTACTCAAACCCCAAACCATGAGGGCAGTAAAGTTTTGCAGATGTCGTTGACTGGTGTTTGAGCAGATACTTCAATATGTTGTATTTGCTTTAGGAGCACCCAGGGATTGTGTGGAGCATGCGGATATCCTCTGTATGTGTCTCTGTGGATCATTGTCTGCATTGTAAGATTATCCACAGGATAATCCACCTGATTTGCTAGTTTGTTATGTAATCATACCCAACAAGTTATGTGCTGTACAAAGGGTTGTATGTACTTTGATATTCTAGGGGTAGCAATGATAGCTCATAACCCCTGGATTGTTTTAGAACATTTTAATTGTAAATTGTTGACCTAAGCTTGTTTTCAGGCTGAAGAGGGATATTATCATATTATTGTAAAGCATGTTGTTAAGCCTTCTGTTAAGGGGATCATTTAAAAGTAGGTGCATGTGTTCAAGCTATACGTTCAGATTTACAGTCACACTTGACTTATCCTCTTGGCACTCACCTGGACAAGTAACAGAAGTAGGACAACTTAGCAAGGTAGGTTATGCTCAAGGTCACTAGCAGGCCAATGCCCTAAAGCTAAGCAACTCCTGTTAAAGGGTATCTCTGTTTTACTCAAGTGTCCTACTTTTAACCACCACGAGTCATTTTAATCAGTAAGAATACTGTTTATCATTTGAAGCATTTACAGCTGTATAACACATCTTTTGTGTAGTTCCCTGGGAAGTTGTGAGTAGCCAATCAAAATACACAATCACTGGCCAAGAATCCCAGTGCACTGGCCTCATGGTACCCAATCTTGAAAACCCCAGCCGTTACAATATTTACTAAAAAAAGGAACGTTTGGTACTTGGGACATCTCAATTTATTTAGTGTTGGCACCTAGACATCACATGCACTCTCTCCCAATTGACATTATTGGTAAAAAGGGAGACATGTTTATTAAACTGTTGTAAAGGAATATTTCTGTTTAAGCTTAATAGCACACATGTTGTTAGCTGAGAGGTGTCCCATAAATATCAAAATGTTGGTGAAAAGTGATGTGCCCATAATTCCCAGTGTTGGTACACTGACCCTGATGGACCTCTTTAAAGGGAAGGAATAGAGAGGAATTTGGGGCAAGGGGAAGGGGGAAGGGAAAGGATTTAAAATTTTTATTGACAGTTGTGAAAATAGTACTTGAAATCAAAGATTAGATCTTTACTTGGAATACACAAGACTCAAACAGTAGCTCGAAAATTGCCAGATAGTTGTTTTGAAAATTGTAATGATAAATATCTCCGCAACCCTCCAGTGAGAAAGAATTTTTGTAACATGTGTAAGTTTTATCTCATTTTGTTATCTAAATAGTCATTTGGAATCTTTGAGGGTAAGAGCTTCGAGGACTGCAGGAGGAGTGGTGATGGACGTATTCCAGGAGGAGAAACTGATGAACAGGTTGGTAAAGTAGCAGTTACTGCAAGAATCTTAACAGATTATCCATTTTGCTCAACATTTTCACAAATGTACAAAATATCTGTGTATGTGGTGTGGGGGGGGGGGGGGGGTGAAAGATCCTTACACACTTTCCAAATTGTAATAAATTACCATGAGTTTTTGATTCCTTGCCGAAGGCCGAAGGAATCTATGCGATGGTGATGTCGTGTGTGTGTGCACTCACCAACATGTCCTTAGCTGGACACGGGGCAGCTCGCCGCTCGCACGGCTTGCACGTCTTTCCTAGCTCACGTGCGGCTCGAAACTGCGAGTAGCTACCCAGAAATTCGGCCACTGCAACGAGAAGTCACGGGCAGCTGCACGTGCTTGCACAGCACCGGCTCGCCCTCAATCGGCCACGTCTGATCGCCGAGATCTCTGGCAGCTCAGCTGCTGGGCAATTCCCGTCTCTTCCCTACCAGGACATTTCTCGTGTCCCGGTAAGGGAGCGAGGGTGCGTATGAGTGTGTGTGTGTGTGGGTGTGTGCGTATGTAAAAGATGTAAATCGGGGACATGAGCGTTTTTTTCCCCGGGCAAGTGGGGATACACCTGCAAGTGGGGATATCCCCAATTCCCGAATGCAAAATTTGCCATGAAATTGGATTTTGCACCTTTCAGAGATGTGTCTCAGTAAGTTTGAGCATTTTTGGCGTTTTCCCCATTTTACATGTTGTGAACCTATCAGTAGTACACACATCATGGGTTGGTGCATGAGTGTGTGTGTATGCGTGTAGTGCATGTAAATCGGGGATATGAGCGTTTTTTTCTCTAGTCAAGTGTGGATACACCCCAAGTGGGGATATCCACATTTTCACTGTTAAAAACGTGTGTCCCCGATTGACGCCAAAAACATGTATGTGTGTGTGTGTGCGACGCTTTTGCTTGTAAACACAATATCTCAAGAAGGGTAACTCTGAAGGATCGTATACTTGGCATGTAGATTGCCCATATTGAGTAGATGATCCCTATTGTTTTGGGTGGAGGTCAAAGGTCATTTGGGGTCACAGGAGGTCAAAAGGTCAAAACCTTGTAAACACAATTATCTCAAGAAGGGTAACTCTGAGGGATCTCATACTTGGCAGGTAGATTTCCCATATTAAGTAGATGATCGCTATCAGTTTTGGTGGAGGTCAAAGGTCATTTGGGGTCACAAGAGGTCAAATGTTAAATACCCTGGAAATTGCTTGTAAACATGATATCTCCAGAAGGATAAATGTGAAGGATGTCATACTTACCATGCACTTTGCCCATATTGAGTAGATGATCCAAAATGTTTTTGTTGGAGGTCAAAGGTCATTTGGGGTCACCAGAGGTTTAAAGATCAAAACCTTGTAAACACTTTATCTCAAGAAGGGTAACTGTGAGGGATCTCATACTTAGCTTGTTAATTGCCCATATTGAGTAGATGATTCCTCTTTTTCTTGGTGGAGGTCAAAGGTCATTTGGGGTCATCGGAGGTCAAAAGGTCAAAACCTTGTAAACAGTATATCTCAAGAAGGGTAACTGCGAGGGATCTCATACTTACTGTGTGGATTTTCCATATTGAGCAGATGATCCCTGTTATTTTTGGTGGAGGTCAAAGGTCATTTGGGGTCACCAGCTGCAAAAGGTCAAAATGTTGTAAACACGATATCTCAAGAAGGGTAACTGTGAGGGATCTCATACTTAGCGTGTGGATTGCCCATATTGAGTAGATGATCTCTATCAGTTTTGGTGGGGGTCAAAGGTCATTTGGGGTCACAAGAGGTGAAAAGGTCAAAATGTTGTAAACAGTATATCTCAAGAAGGGTAACTGGGAGGGATCTCATACTTAGCATGTTATTTGCCCATATTGAGAAGATCATCTGTATTGTTTTTGGTGGAGGTCAAAGGTCATTTGGGGTCACGAGAGGCCAAAAGGTCAAAACCTTGTAAACATGGTATCTCAAGAAGGATAACTGTAAGGGATGTCACACTTGACATGTAACTTGTTCGTATTGAATAGATGATCCCTACTATTTTTCGTGCAGGTCAATGGTCATTTGAGGTCATAAAAGGTCAAAACCTTGTAAACATGATATCTCAGGAAGGATAACTGTGAGGGATGTCACACTTGACATGTAACTTGTTGGTATTGAATAGATGATCCCTACTATTTTTCGTGCAGGTCAATGGTCATTTGAGGTCATAAAAGGTCAAAACCTTAGTAAACACGATATTTTAAGGAGGATTACTGTGAGGGATCACATACTTAGCCTGTGGATTGTTCATATTTAGCATGTAGGTCATTCTGGGTCACCAGATTGCCAAAGCTTTTGACCTTATTAACATGATATCTCAAGTAGCATAACTGTGAGGGATCTCATGCTTGTCATGTGGGTGATACATGTTTGTTACAATATACCCATATGGCAAGGAATCACTAAGCATTTTGGCGTTTTGGCTGTTGTATTTTGGGAGTGGGGCTCTTGCTCCTCAACCCCATCCCTCCACCTTAGTTATACCACTGACTTCAGTGACCCTTTGATTGCTGTGGAGGGTAAAAGAAGTAATATGCAATACACATTGCAAGCATCACATTGGCTACTGTACCATGCTGTTAACTGAAATACAACAAATATTGCTGTGAGTTTGCTCACATAGGTTGGTATATTTTACTGAAGCACATGAAATGGGTCTGTTTGCCCTCCACCACTTAGTTGTGTAGCAACAATTAACTAACCCACATATGACTATTCACACTGTGTACAGAGTGATTGTTGTACATACTTAGGGACAACTTGCTGGCAGGTAACCATACCAGGTGTTCCAGTTTAAATTTACGCTTCCCAGCCATACTCCCCCCAAAATACCCCCTATTTTAAGATCTGATATGTTGTGTGCCCAATACACAAAGGTTATACTGGAATAGCCCATACTTCCTGTTTAATAGTTGTTTCTTGACATTAGGTAGGTTTTAATTGTTTCTTTTTTTATCAAAGAATGGTCATGCTGGTAATTTCTTAATAGCTATTTTTTGAAGGTAAGTGTGTGTCCGATTAAACATGGTGTGCTTGGAGTAGCAGTAGCTACCCTAACAGGTCAAATGGCATCTCTCTGTTTGGTTGTAGGTCTAGTGTGTTAGTCAATGGTCATGTGGGTGTTGTATTACACAGAGCCACCATTTCAAGGTACACAGTGACTCGCCAGTGGGCTGAGGCATGAAGTACAAGGTTATTTTCTTTGAAGCTTAACATCATGGACACAAAAAGTACATGAAATATGAACCAAAAATAATGGAGTAGTGGTTGTATGGCTTTCAAGAATATATGAACCTGTAGTACATTTAGGTATGAGCCTATTTGATTCTGAGTGTCAGGTGAATTCAAAGCATCCTTGGGGAAGGGTTTAAAGGGAGGGGTGGTGGTGTTCTTTCCATTTGAAAAAAAACTTTCTTCAAGGTCCTCAGATTCAAAATGGCACTGCAAATTCCTAACTGGAAAGCACATGCAGTCCTAAACAAATTGCACAAGATTATAAGCACAGTCAACTTGTATTTGGAGGATGCACGTTCATTGTGTCTTGTTGATAATATTGTTTGAAATTTCTCTCTTCTAAACAGGTGATAGCACGAACAGACTCATTTTTGAAGCAGCTCTGTAAAGATATGACTGCGATAGATTCATGTCAGAAAGAAGGTGCCACACAAGGGACATCCCCACAAACGTTGACTGGTGAAGAAGATGCTCATAAATTAGGAATGGACAAATCAGACACAGGATCAGAGGCCAAGGACGGCCATATACGCAGCTTTAAGGAGTTAGGATATCCAGAAGAATTTTGTCATCCTCATGTGCTTCTCTCATCTCATGGCATGCTTCTTCGCCATTTAATCAGGTTGTTAAAAATGAAGTATAAGTTAAAAATTCGGAAAGGATTATCAATGCGTTACAAGAGTCCCAACACGGGATTGACTGGCTTCATGGTGGAGATAGCTGATGGCAAACTAGTCAATGTTGAGTGCGAGTTCTTGTTTTGTGATGACCATCTAGACGGACTTGAAGAAGATGATGATTAGATTGACAGATATTTTTTGATGAAAGAGAAAATTTAAACTTTTTAAGTTTTTCATTCTTGTGGTTCTGGTACTTTATACTTCAATCAGATTCCCACAAGTCTTATATATCATCTTCAGTTTGTGATGACTAGCTGATTAAAATTAATTTGTATTGTATTAATTTGTATTGATACCCTCAAAAAGTAAGTTACATTTGGTTGAGTTTGGAGTAATAGGAATCAACTGAAGGAGCCATTGTCATAACAGAAGGTAAAACAGGTCCACTTGGGGGTAGCCTTGGGATAAGGAAATACCTAGTGTAGAGTCCTCCCTCATAGTAAGATGAGCCAGATAATTTGAACATGACTTCTGTGTAGAGACATGCTCTGTATACATTTGTATGTATGAGGCTGCAGCAGCTATTTCAAGTGATTTTCAAATAAACCTTAACTTTATATTGACAGGGCTAAATTTCAGCTATTGAGTGGTTGGCAAGTGATTTGAACATGCACCTTTTAACTCCAAATCGCTGGTTTGAACTTTACATAGTTGGTGCTATAGCCACTGTTCGTTTCTATTAAGATTTTTTGCCTCTTTACTAGGGAAAGCATGTCTTTAGTTATTGTAATGGACCAAAAGTGCTGTTCGTATAGATGGCTGGGGGGTTGGGGGAGGGTGACACGCCATGCATTACTATTGTACATATTCGATTACCTTGTGCTGCATAGGCAGTAGTACTACTACAGAAGAGTAGTACCTTTCTAACCACTGCTCTGTTTCCTTCGGTAAAAAGTGAGTCAACTAATATATGTTAATTGTTGTTTTTGTTACTGATGAGAACCTTGCCCTTTAAAACAGAAAACATGTACAGAACATTAAATGATATTGCCAGTAAATTACATATGAGACTCACACATAATTATCTTTTAGCCTGACATGTGACTTCGATAATGGTCAGTAACTTTCTAGTATTTTTTGCATTTCTAACTTTAGACTCATATAAAGGTGTGGTGCCTGGAGGAGTCAGAAGACTCCCATCTCTAAAAAGACCAACTCTTGGAGATACATTATCTTCAGATTGCATCTAAGCATCCTTGATTATTCAAGAATTCTTTCCTCACTCAAGACCCCAACTCCTTGAATGCATCCACACTCACAATTTATTCAAATGGTTTCAATTCTATGTTGAGTTCTGTTCTTACAGAAAAAGTGACCCTCTCAGCAAGACCACCTGGTTACAGATAAGAGGTTTATAGAAATAGTGTGTGCAATATTTGGATGCCTAAGCAACAGTAACTGATCCGTAAGCCTTGATGCATATTTTTAAGGAAGATTTAATTGTTTGAATGTCCAATATTCACTGCCAAGTTTTTAATAATTTTACCAACACTGTAAACTCGATGCTCACATTAAATAACATAAAAATTTGAGTATTAAGTTATAGATCAATAATTGATGTTTTTAACATTTGGATTAAAAAATCGTGGACGCAGACCACACTCTGGGAAATTCCCCCAGGGGTTTAATGTGCTAATTAAAAGGTAATTTTAACTTGCATTTGGATTTTTATCATGTACAGTAGACCATGTAGTTCAGCTAAGTATTATCACACATAGATGCAAATGAACGTTTTAAGTTATTTATTAACATAGTATTGTTGACATGAAGCAGTGATGGAAATTCAGGATCTTCACTGCCATCTCAATGTAGGTACATCTAGATTGAATTCAGAGTTATGCAACCAGGCTGGGCTGGACAGCCAGGGTTATACAACCCTAGGCTGAGTCCCCTCAGAGATTGAGTTGGTATTTACCATTAGTTTCTACCATCTGCCGTTCTGTTTTTAAGAGAGGTCTTGGGCTGCTAGTTTCCTCAGGGATTACTGACATTGTGAACAACCCTAGTTTTACTTCACACACCTTTTATCAATAAACGTACACCATCACTTTCGATGTGGGCCGCAGGAGGAGCAAGGGTTGGCTGATCACTTTTGCCCGCGAATTTAAGCACACCATTCCAAAAAGTAACATATTTCAGCTGAGAAAAACAAAGCTTCTTCTCAAATGGAGAGGGCGGCTGGAGCTTCAGTTCCATGCCTTCTACCTCTCTGCACTTGAATTTTTTTAGGTGAGTAATAAAATGACATTTTAATCAAGACACACTTGGGTAGACTATAATGTTACAAGTATTCTGTAATGGTTTTCTTATGGTTTGTGATTTAACAAGCCCTATATGTATATATGTTTTAAATTTATGTGTGGATGGAAGCAAACTTTATAACATCTGCTTGGGACAAACTGAACTAGTGTACAACTGATTTTTACTCCAGTCATTTGATTTTTTAGCTGCAGTTCCTAAAGATTTATTCTCATGGAAGTAGTATTCGAATCGAGAATATACTTCGGCGAGTAGGTAGGATCCTAAGTGCAGCTCTTACCACAACCTTTCAAAATAGTTTGTTTAAACACAAATTAGAACATAAAACATGCATAGAGTATTCTATAAATTATTTACTTCCTATGAAGAAACTGGCCACGTTTTCTTTACACTCCTCCAGCGAAAATCTTTGTTGTCTTTATCATTCCTCATGGCGTGAGGAAGATTGAAGAGAGTTATGATTCTAAGGTGGTTGTAATTTTGGTCGGTGGGGAGAAATTTGTAGATATATAAACAACTTTGGTAAGGTGATATATATGTATGGGGTTTGGCTGACGTCATTGTGTATTTAAATAATTGGTGAAGGACACTGTTCTCATTTGGGGGAATGAACGTTGAAGACTGCCCTCCTGGAGAAGGGCTAAGGGTTTGGGGAAACCTTAAAAAATAAACATTTGAGATGCAGTTTTATGCTTAATTTCGTTTTCTTTTCTGAAGAATTTTTAAATGAAAAAAAAAACAAAAACAAAAACAAAAAACAAAAACAAAAAAAAAAAAACCAAAAAAAAAAAAAAAAAAACCTGATTTTCAAATAGTTTGACATTATTCGCGGTGGTTCTTGTCGAAGGAAAGTGTGGGATGTGGCGAGATGGAGGGTTGGGGGGTGTAGCTTGGAGGTATGCTTCAGACCTTTTTTTTTTTGGACTGTGGCCCTCATCCCCCGATTATGCGCCTTTGATTTAAATGGTAAGGTGAGCTATTTAAAGCCCCAGCGCCCCCTCAAAAAGGACTCGAATGTCTTAAGTCTCTTTAATTTGTCAAAATCCTTTCTAGATCCCCTCATTTCGACCACAAGCATCATCATGAAAGTTTCAACTCTTTTCTTTTACTGGCGTGACTCTGACTATCTCGGACTAATTGTGCACAGGGGTTGTAAATCGGGAGCATGATGCTGGTAGGTGTTGCATTGGGCTAAGAACAATGTGACGTTCCAACTGAGTTAATGAATCCACTACGGGTTAGCGCAGAGTGCACCGAAAATGTAGCATACTGCAGTGAAATGACGAGTCGGCCATAAAATGGCTTGATTCTATTTGAATCGGTCGTTAATCTCCCGTGAAGTACCTTTTAGTCCTAACAAAAATTTGTCAAAAGTTAAGACTAGAAAAAGAGTCTTTGTGAAGACGTGAATAGTATCAAGTATCCAACGGTGAAGACAAGGTTTTTAAAGACGTGGAAATTCTGTCGGACCGTTTTTAGGTGATGACTCTCCGATCTGGAGCGCTATCACCCGTTTTCGCTTTTCTTTAAAATAAACCCTTCTGAAGGAAGGATAAGTTAGATGTTCTAAAACTGGTAACATATAATAGGGGAATTTAAGACTTAACGTTTGATTTATACGCGTGACCCGGGATGTAAAACTTTTTCAGTATGAATAGATAACATAATTCACCAATTTATGTCCCCAGGAAGGGTCCAAGGGGAGGCGGGTGTCCGTACCATTTGAGAAACATTTGTCCACGGGGGGTTTAAGTTGTGAAAATGGGAGATTCACTGTTATCGTGTATCTTCTCAAGTGCGGTCATGCCCTAGAGTTTATCATGTTTTGTAAAGAAGAAACTAGAAAGCTAGCATGAATGTGAAACAAGGCAAAATGTATTTTGGAGCTACGAGCCTACGACAGCATGACCAATTTCATCACAAGCCGGATAGCACTGTTCGTTCTTAGCAGGAAATAAACAACGACGGTGGGGGGGGGGGGGTGCCCAATAGTCGCCCTTCCCCAATAAGTGGCCCAAATTATTTGTAAATAACTATACTACTTCTAAATTTCCCTGTTGGAGGCCTCACTTTTACCACCGTCATCACTGCCCCGCTTTCAAGGCATTTCTTATTTCACATAACGCAGTTTTGATTTTAGTGCCCCCCCCCCCAAGAAAATGGTTGTTATCCCCCGCAAGATGTAGTGTGGCTACATGCCCGATGAAATAGTGTTATATACCGCAAACACTCATCCGAAAACTGGATGACAGGTTTAATGCTGATAACGTAATAATTCAGTTTAACTAACTGATGAAATTTCATGTATGAACTGCTTCGTGGACTAGATCAAACGGTGTCACTGGCCGTAGCTCAATGAAGACCTCTGACCTGCGGACTGGGGGTTCCCTCCTATCTATCGTAACATTACCAAGGATAGTTACTCAATGATTGTTCATTTCAGTAACATGCTGTCAAATGTTGAAATGCAAGGACCGTGGAGCTAGTAGCTCTATGCAAAGACGCTGATCCCATCAAAAATTAGGGTTGTATATATTTCGGAAGTGGGATTTTCCCCGAATTACAGTCTCCTTTTTTTTTCAGTCTTTTACTGTAGGCTTAGTCGGAAAGAGCCATATGCGTAAATGGTATGGTGTATAAAAACATGCAAATGCATGTACAATTTCCTCCTCTTTATCGGAGAAAATTGTAGCCGGCGAAAATATAACGCGCGAAGCCTGTGGGTAATGTTTAGAGTTTAAAATTCAGTTTGACGTAAATATGCAAAGTACGAATTAATTACATCCAGGGCATGGTACTTTGACTGAAAAAGAGGAAATCCCCCAAATGACAAGTTGCACTAAGCACGAAACGTATATGAGGCGGAGCCTAGCGGCTGCCGTGGGCGTGAAATTTAATTTGAGGGACAACTGAACTTGACAATTTGTATGCAATGGACCAGCGTGTTGCATATTTTATGTACCTGTGACGTCATAGAAAATGTATTACGTGAATGTTGTTCTCCTGGTATTTTGAAAGTTTCCTTTACAATTGGTTTCAATACACGGATATAAGCTTCTCGGCTGGCATTAATATGAGTTTGAATCACACTTTAGGCTAGTCACTTTTTTCATGAAAATGGAATTCAGGCTAATCTTAAATGCGCTTAATACAAACTTTAGTCAGTGCATATTTCAGGCATAGAGCATAGACGTATATATGCATGAGCTCACGGGAATACTTTTTATGGGATGGAGGGGGGAAGGGGTAGCATTCTTGCGAGAAATTTTTAAGCATGTTTATACAAACACATATCATTTCACCCCAAATTAACAATACTCTTTGAATGGGGTAGGTCTGCAGCAATAGCACGTGAAATTTTGCTACTGTGACTTTGCCACTGGAGTATGCCTTTAATTGACCGTGTGAACATTACATATTTAATGCACTTTGACAAGTTTTTATGGCCTTATCCTCTCTTAATTCCATTAGCCTACTTATAGACAGGAAAAACAATGGAGTAAAGTCTTTAATGTTAAAGTGTACACTTTGACAAGGTTTTATGGCAATTTCATCTCTTAGTTCCATAAAATTTATAAACAGAAAAACAATGAAATAAAATCTTTTAATGTTAAAGTTCAAGTTTTTTATGGCAGTTACCTCTCTTAATTCCATTCAAAATTTAAAAGTAGAAAAACAATGTAGTAAAATCTTTAATCTTAAAGTTAAAGTTTTTATGGAGGTTTCCTCTTTTAATTCCATTAACTTTATCAATAGAAAAACAATGGAACAAAATCTTTAATCCTTGATAAATAGTGATTACTCGAGTAGAAGCTCTTATAGATAGTTATTCCAACAATGCTGTTAATGTTTTAAGTCTTCTTCTGAGTAGATTTCATTTTCACTTCATTTATTAAAAATCCTTATAAATTGTATATAGTATAACCAGAAAGCCAAAGGCTTAGAGATTCCTTGCCACTGAATCGAAAGTCTAATACATAATGTGTGTTTAAGTGGACAGTACTGTTTCATCGCTTGCTTTCTGCGTCCTGTATAACGATCCACAGGAGTACATCTAACCGACTAATGCCATGTTAATAACATTGTCAAAAATCAACTTCTTTATAAGTTTGGGCATTACGTACTGCATGTAACATATACACTTGGTTTCGCGCATACAGGTTTACATGGAAATTTACCATAAAATTACTGGGAGGGGGTTAGCCCTCTCGAAGCTCTAGTTGGCCTTCGAATTTACCAGAGGATTCTCAAATAAGGGGGTCCATGCAGTTACTTTGACTGGGAATGAAATACACTTGTTTGGGTGTTCTTGTGCTTATTTATAATACATTGATATATTATATTTATTATATATTTATATTATATATTGGGTTATAACTTGTATATCCGGTTACAACGTTACGACGGTCGGCGATGGCGGGTGCACGTCAGGGTCAGGTCCAGCAAGCCTTACCGGTCCAGGCGTCCCTTCTCCGGTGTGTCCTCTAGGCAAGGATCCGTCACGAAGCACTTTCCATCCACTCACAATTAACGTAAATTAATGGAATCACAAATCGGTCTCCACAACGCACTGTTTATGCACAGGGCGCGTGTAGGGCCCCGATGTGACACCGTTGAATAGAGGTCCACACTTTCCCGTGAAAGAGTTACGTTGGAGAATGACTCGCGATACCAAAGGAAAACATTAATGATACACAAGACCAATCCGGTTGGCGTTTAAAAGTCAAGAAATATGCAATTTAATTAAGCAATATGTTTTTCACGCAAAAATCGTTTAATAAATTTGAATACAACAATGTTAATTCACTCGAATGCAGGGTATTTTCCAACTTCAAAAGACGAATATTGTTATACGGTCGGAGAGAAATTAACAAGAAAAATAAAATTAACAAAACAAGTATCGACTAGTAACCATGTCCCTTTGGATCGAAGTCAAATGGGTTCTGACGTTAAACTTTAACTTAGCCTATATCTACCCAGAGAGGAACAAAGAGGAAGTCTAGAATATGCTAGAATCTCTCCTCTCCTATATGCAAGTAACCTCACAAATATGTGAGCGGGATTCAGTGGTTTTCTGAGTCGAAGACCTGCTGTCAAAGGCAGTCTACCAGAAATGGCAGGATGACACAGGTCTGGAACAAAAGCCGAAAGTCACCTAAGAGCAAAGCATTTTTAGTTTAAACGAAAGACAATACTTATCTGGCACCAACGTGATGTCATCGGTTAGCAAACTATTAGCCTCATTCTAAAAAGGATGAATAAGCTACATCTTCTCCAAGGTAGCATTAACAGTCACTCCAGATAATCCTTCAGTTCACATATGAAAAATTTTATGGAATATACTGGGTATCACTACAAGCACGCTATCTACCCTTTAAAGGAACAGTAAACACTCCGAGTGGCCTAGTGTGTAGGTTTAGGTGCTACATGGACTGTCAAAGGATAAAGGGTGCCAAATTTGACGGTGATTTACAATTCAGCGAACACAATATTACACTAAAATACAATTATTTGAAATGGGGAAATTTTATTAATTTCACATGCAAATGCCAGAGGCAAAGGTGAATATGATTGCTAAATCAAAGCTTGCGAGGTTCTCACAATCTCCAGCGATATCAAAAGACTGCTGACGTCTATCAAAAACAACAGCTTATGCGATTAATATGCAGGGCCGTAACCTGGACGAAATCTTTAGGGGACAGTTCATGACACTATCTATGCGGAGCGCCAAATGACGTGCCAACAGAAATTTGACAACCGAGCAGACCCTTCTTTTTTCACTTGTGCCTGAGTGCCATCCTGGGGGAGGGAGCTGAGGTGAGGGGTACAAGTAAGGCCTGGCTTTAAGTACAAAATTGTGAAATCGTTGGCAAAGTTTTGAAATCAGTATATCATTCTTTACAAATTTTCATTACTTAGTGATATTCTTATTTTTTGTTGGGCTTAAGTCGAAACTAAGGTGCTAGGAGGAGATGAAATTCCATACTCTAAGAGGAATTTTTGTCATTGTGGCTTAGATGCAAAATAAAGTTTCGCAAAGCGTTGAATTCAGTATATATATTTATAGTAACCCTCATTATTAAGTGTTTTTTTCTGTTTTGGTAGGGTGTAATTGAAAGGGGTACTGTCACATGGCGTTCCATACATTCCGGCGTTCGTCTTTACGTGAATATTTTGCATAAGAAAATAAGGGCGAATAGCTACAGGGCGATAACAATTGGGATGAAACTGGGGTGAACGTTGGCAGGCAGTTAGGTGTTGGCTAGAAATCAGGAGAACCCTTTGCTCCGAGTCACCGTAAATGATATTCATCTGAGAGGAAGTCTCGAAATTAACTTAATTGTTGCGGGAGGATAAGTCTGGGGGAGGAGATAGTCCGGGTGACTTACAAATATCCTCGGGAGGCGGCACTTATTTTATTAAAAATTTACGTGAGGCTGTGGTGAGCCGTCGTTTTCTAAAGAGCTTCCGTCCACGAGTGGCCGATGAGAGAGGGAGACGGGCGTGTCTTGGCCCATAGACCCTTTTCCATATAGCAGTCACAAAGGATTGTGGGATACACTTTTGAAGTGGGGCGTTTTTCTCAACGGCATTCTACTGTGGCCAAAAACGACGCACACCAAAATCCAATCCCACAATCCTTTGTAATTGCTATTTGGAAAAGGGTCTATGCACGAGTGTACATATGATTGCGAGGAAGAGTCAACCTCATACTCTGCCAAAACGTGAGTTGCTGAGTTACTCCCCGCTTACACAAAATGTTTTTAAAATGTGTTAAGTGGTGTTACAAAACGTTTTATAACACCTATACACGTTTTTTGTGTTAGCGGGGCTGGTAAACAAAGACGTAGAGAGGCATATTGTAGTGTAAAGTAGGCGGGCATAATTTGTTTACATGTAAGTTATCGTTACATTTGAAAGTACTGGGATAGGACGAGTCTTTGTACGAGTTAGCGATACCGCTTCCAAATTGAGTGTAGAATATAGAATAAAATGTGAGGTCAGAAAGTATAGTTGTTTATGTTTTATCATGTTAAAAATGTTTCGATATAATGTTTGAATCGGAGAAAAATGTCTAATGACAAGTCTACAAAATTTTTAGGCAGAATGTATTGTATGGATTAGAGGGTGTGTCTGCTTTTAATGTTTCGAAAGCTCGAGAGGTCCAAAACCCGAGAAAAGAAATTTTATTACTCTATATAAAAATACATGAAGAGGTGAAGAGAATTGTAATGAAGCTGGGGGTAGACTTTGAAAAGAAAATTGTGGAAATTAAAGATAAAAAGCAATCACCCCAATCAGAGTTTGTATGCCCCGTCACTCTACTTCATGAATGGCCTGTTTTGATCATGATGTGACAAGGTTTTTGTTATTTAATTGTGAAATTCAAGGAGAATTTCTCGTTTCTTTACCTATTGATTGTAATAGTTATGTTCAAAACGTCTTCAGAGGTGCTTGTAATGCAATAAGAGGAGATTTGCAAGAATTTGCTGACTTTTCAAAGCAAATTTTGGGGCGACTGCATACTGCCTTTAAAGCCAGCTTTAAAATGACTCGGTGAAAGAAAAAAATGTAAGTGGGAAGGAAGCAGCGACAAGTGAGATAAGAAGTCCAGTATACTGAACTTAGTTTGATTTACTTCACTCTACAGCAAGCCATTCAGGACCTAGACCAGACCCAAAGCAGACTGGAACTAAGCAGGATGATGAAGTGTCGGTGGACCTAGAATTTAAGCGGGATACACTTGAATTAATGAACTAGAAGACTCATATCAAAGAACTTTATTATTGGAAGGAGTATTAATTTTGATAACAGTCTGAGGAGAAAGAATTTATGATTTGAGAATGACTGATAAGTGAAAGGGGAATTTTAGAAAGGGAACATTTATTCTGTGGCACTTACATTGCCAGCATAGTAATGTGTGTCAAACTTGAGAAGCCTAGCTTGAGGCAATGTCTGTTACTTGTATGCCTGTATCCGCTGTTAAAAAACAAGCATCGATTTTTTTTCATCTGTATATAGTAGAAAAGAAAAGAGAAGAGAGAGAGGGGTAAAGAAAGTAGAAAAATAGTATTGAGTTCGAAAAGCGAAGAACAGTTTGTATTTTTTCTTTAATCTTTGTACGTGTTCTACAGAGAAGTTAGAAAAGATCCCAGTGGGAATCTAACCCGGGTTTCCCACATGACAGGTACGTGTTGCCGGTAGGGGGGCGGGCGGGGTGTGACATCTTTATTCTTTGGGGAATTTTTCATGTCCTAACTTTTCATAGATCCATAATAGTATTAGTTGGTAAAGCATTGGACTGATGATATGATGTGAAAATTTTAGTTGTTTTATACTTTGGCTGTGACATGGCACCCCTACAAGACCAGTAGCCTACCCGGTTGCGGGCTTCTCACTAGGGCCCTTAACGCGCCACTGAGGGAGCCACCATCAGATAACGTGTAGCCGTAGCGTAGGCTTTGCAAGAAAATTTTCGGTCAGATGGCGGAGAAATGACTCATTCCAGACTTTGAAGTTGCATCTTAACAATTTTCCTTTTTAGATTTCATGCTTTACAAACACATTTAGATTTCAAGAAGAAAAGTTAGGTTCTATTTAAAAGGAAAACGGAGTCACCCCAGTTTAAATTAATGTACCAGGAAAACCTATGTCATGAATGGCTTTTGAGAATGTTAGACCCAAAATGTTTCTCACTGAGTTGCGGAATTCACGTCAATATTAAGTCCTTCTTTAACCTTGAATGTGCAATATTTATGTTCAAAGATATAGTGAAAGATACTACTTGAAATGAAATAGAAGATATTTGTGAGATTTAGCTGTATTTTCAAATAAGTTTGTTGCGACTGTTTATGCCCTTTAAATAAAAGTTTTTTATCACTAGCTCATGGAGTTTAGCTAACAATTAAAGGTAATCATAGGCATTTTATCTGCAGCCAGCTTATATGCTGGTGTTCTCAAGCGGTGTAGCTTGTAGGAGGAAGATCATTCGTCAGGCAGAAAAACCCGCATAGGAACCCGCCAACAACGGGGGTCGTTTGGGGGAAAAGGGACCCTAATATTCCATTTTCCATTTTTTGGGGCCTTAAAATCATAATTTGGACAGTGAAATTTTCAGCATTTTAGTAAATGTTTTCTCAGGTAGGCCATAAGTAGTGGAGTAGGGAAAACAAGCCAGTGAGCCACAACTGGAAAAAAGGCCTTAGCTGGCCAGACTTAAACCAATTGGTTAGAAAACTGAGCCGTAAAACCTCATCTAACTCACTTTCATTTACCATGTGGAAATCTCAGGGGCAGTTTCCCCCTGCCCCTGAGCAGGCTACGACCCTGATATGGGCACTCACATGCCAATTATCAAGTATAGTACCGTAGGAGGATCATAAAGCTGGTCTTTCTTGAGATACCATGTATAGAGGATTTTCACAGTGATATCAGATGATTTTTGTCTTAGTTCATACTTAATAGATTTTGTACTTCACATTGATTCCAAAAATAAGATTCATACCTGGTAATCTCTTTGAGATATCATGTGCCTAAAGATTTCATCACTTAATCTCTGGTAACCTCAGATGACCTTTGATCTCCACAAATTTTAAAACTTTTGTTTTCGCCACACATCAGATTCATACATATGTTTTGCGTCTTGACATATTATGTCAACAATATTTTCACTGTTTGAACTCTGGTAGCCTCACTTGACCTTTGATCTTTACCAAAATAACAGGGTATGTTTGCTCAATAAGGATCATCCACATGCTGAATATTTGTTCCCTCTTTGACCTTCCTTGCAAATTGTTAGGTATAGTTTTCAAGGTTTGCACCATTTGATCTGTGATGGATCCAATTAACGACCTTAGAACTTCACAAAAACAATGGACTTTTTACTTTTTACTGAAGGAAAATGTTGCATTCATGGTATACAAAGAAAATAGTTACCTTTAATCATTATTAAACCGTTCAGTCTCACCAATAAACTCTAGCAATAGCTTAATTATCTCGTTAAAATTTTTATGCATTACAAGAGTAACGGATGTTGCATCGTATAAATATTTGAACGTTTGGGTGAAAGGAAATCGTTCTTGTGCAAAATATAACTGATTTCTTCATGTGAGAGCTTTCTTGAAAAAAGCCACCGTTCTGCCTTATTTTGAATTGTCTATCATTCTGTATATGTATTTTTAAACCTGCGGAATCTTCGTCTAACATTGGCAACCTTTGCCTTAGTAAGAAAGACGATACCACCAAATGATGAAAAACTGAGGTCCGAGCTGGGTTTGAGCCAACGACCTACTGCTCAACGTGCAGTACGCTCTACCAACTGAGCTATCGGAACTCTGCTGGAAGAACTGGTCAATTTAGTTCAAATACCAGACGGGACAGTTTTCCATCATTACGTCACTTGCAAGCTCCGCCCAGCTTTTCGTGGTATCGTCTTTCTTACTAAGGCAAAGGTTGCCAATGTTAGACGCATATTCCACAGGTTTAAAAATTATGCGACTTTGTCCGCTTCCAACCATTCTTCAGTTTCTATATTTAGAAGTCGCAACGTCACATCTACACTTCCGTGTATATATATATATATATATATATATATCTATATATATATTTATATATATATAGATATATATAGGTAAAAATGAAGTAGTAAATAGTGCTAAAAGTTTGTGAAAAATTCCACGACGTTTCGGGTTTAAACCCTTCATCAGGTGGCAAAAATGCAACTGATCGTTGACACGGCCAAACGTACAATTTAAAAAATACACAATAAAATTGGGCACGGTAAACCTCGGCTAGGAAAACAGACAGTGTTAAGTGGTTACCACAAGTCAAAAAATGCAGGAATTGCTCCGTTATAACAGTTCAAGTCTAACGTTCAGACCATGTGGGGACAGGGTTCCAAGTTTCATGATTAGGCGGTTTTCGGCAGCTAGGCGGTCATGATCGGAACCTCGACACGAGATGGCCGCCGAAACCATCAAGTCACGGATCGAGCATGTTGACGGGGGATTGAAGTGGGTGGCTACCGGGAACCCTGGGAGGTTCTGTTTGATTGATCTCAGGTGCTCGGTGACTCGGTCAGCAAGACGACGTTTTGTTTCTCCCACGTACAGTATATTACAGCGTTTACATACGAGAACGTAAACAACATTGGCTGAAGTACAGGTAAAATGCTGATGAACGTTAAACCGGTTGTTGTTGGGACCTACAATGGAAAGGTTTTTTGTCATAACTGACCACCGGGCAAGTATTGCATCTCCCACGGTTGCAAGGTCAGTTATGACAAAAACCTTTCCATTGTAGGTTTTGACCTTTGACAGCAGTGACTTCAGATGACCTTTGACTTCCACCGAAAAGGATAGAGATCACCTACCTTAATACGGACTATCCACACGTCAAGTAGGACATCCCTTGAAGTTAATCTTTCTGACAGCTATTCCAAGGTTTATCACTATTAGACATTTACTAACCCCAAAGGACCTTTGACTTCTACAAAAATATGAGATCATACTTTTATATGCTTTGGGGCACCTACATGTGAAGTAAAAGATTCATCAGTTTCTTTACTTGAGATATTGTGCTTATAACTTGTTGACCTTTTGACCTCTGCGTGGTTCCCCAAATGACCTTTGACCACCAAATAAGAGGGCTCATCTGCTGAATAAGGTAGCCACATGCCAGATATGAGATCGCTCAAGGTTACCATTCTTGACTTGTGTTTACAAGCAAATGTTCTACATACACACATACACACATACACACAAACACATACGATATCACCATCGCAAAGATTCCTCTACTTGCATCCAGGAAGGAGCTGAATGCACAAAGTACATCGAATATCAAGTGGAATACAACAAGTGCTATAATATTTAACATAATTGAACGAACATATAAGGTAATACCCTCTAAAGGTTAATTAACGAAAAAATAGTTTAAGGCTAAATGTAGAATAAAGTCGCCAAGCGCTTAGAAATTACGATGATACTAAAATGATGATAATACACCTAGCAAAGTAATAGAATCTCACTTAGCGTGAAAGTGCGCAGAATACATCTACAGTGCCTAAGCTCCCCAACAAATACATAAAAAGATAAATAAAATATCTAAATATTAAAGTAAAACTTCTGATGAAAGTTCAGGTATGCTGCTGCACGATAAAAGAAGGAATCCCTGTAAGTTAAAAGCTGAATTCTGTTTTGACAAGCATTTGAGAACTTGATATTACTGATATTCCTTTCCAGTCAAGGGACCTGTTGGTGGGAGCATACAATGGGTGATTTTCATTATTTTTACTGTGTTCCCCATGCTAACAAAGTCAAATTTAGAAGCTACTTTCAATTTTATCTCTGCATGAATTCCAGACAAAGTAGATTAAAAGCAAAATTTTTCCGGTAAGGACTATTTTTAGATACAGTTTAACTATTGTAACCCTTGCAATATGTTACGCACTGCATTGTTAAGTAATGCCACACATGCAACATTGACTGCTCAATAAAAGCTCTTTTTCAAAAGCTCCACCGAATATCCCAAAATCCATTTATTATGGTCCATATATGGAAAATCTGGACCACATGTGGACCAGATATGGGACTTGTATCTAGCTTTAAGAAAAAATGGTCAAATATAACGGGATTTATAAGTAAAAATCCATATCCGTAACATGAAAAGTTTATCTGAATTAGATATGGTTCTCATCTGGTCTGGTCACAATGTGGCAGGAGTTATGTGTGGTGTATACATACACGGTCCATATCTGTACCAATTCTGAGTTACAGCTTAACATACAATCCACTTTTTACATCGAGCATCAGGAGCCTTGCAAAGCCGGCAAATGCTTTTCCAAATTCCCCATCGACTCTCCGGCGAAGAGCCAAGGGGTGAAACCAAACTTTACTTCCGAAGGAGTTTTGCTCCCCAAAGGATGTTCGTCACCGAAAGGACAACAATTTTAACTGACCAACGTCTCCACCTTCCGACCTCTACATCATAAGTCTGTCATGCGTGGCTCCATTCCCAACTGGTTGAAAAGAATACTACCGGCAAATACTTTTTCCAATGTCCCCTCGAGTCTCTGGCGAAAAGCCAGTGGGCGAAATCAAGCTTTACTCCCGAAGGAATTATATTCCCCCAAAGGAGCTACGTCCCCCAAAGACAAAATGCAAATAGTGAAAAATGAAAAACAGGGCTATAAATCTGGACTCCGCTCACATTCACACATCATTTGAATATGTTAGTTAAGTATAGCCCTGTATATTAAAAAAGTGTATGTATGTGCAGATTCGTTCTGCATCCCAAGGTGGTCTTAATATGGGACAAGTAACCAAATTAAACATGAAATATTGATATGGTCTTATGAAACTTGAATTGTACATTTGACATTGTCTTTAATCAAGTTATGATTGGCTTGATATGGCCATAAAAAACTTGATATGCGTATCGGGCACAATGTTTTTTCAAGTGATACCTGACTTGATAAACTGCAGTGGCCAAGTGGTTAGAGCATCCGACTTGCCGCCGGAAGGTCTAGGGTTCAAATCCTGGCCGGGTCATACCAAAGCCTTTAAAAATGGAACCTACTGCCTTTGTGCTTGGTGCTCAGCATAAGCAATGGAGTAGGGAAAACAAGCCAGTGAGCCACAACTGGAAAAAAGGCCGTGGTCGTCTCGACTTGAACCAATTGGTTGGAAACTGGGGCGTTAAACCTCATCTAACTCTAACTCTGACTTGATATATATATATATATATATATATATATATATATATATATATATATATATGACAGGACTTAACAAAGTGTTCAATTCTGCGAACAAAAGAGCTAGAATAAATTAATTGGTTATGTTATAAAAGCAAAAACCTCTACTCAGAGTTTCACACACTACTGGGTTCATCAGAGGTCTAGATGAATAATTAATTAATTTATATATATATATATATATATATTTTTATATATATATATATATATATATAGCATCCCTACCACCACCTTTCTTCGCTTAACTGAACTAGTCCTCACACAAAATTGCTTTCAGTTCAATGGTCGTTTTTTCCGCCAAATTAAAGGAGTAGCTATGGGCACTAAACTGGGACCTTCTGTGGCCTGCCTCACCATGGGCCACTTTGAGGAGCAGTTGTTCTCACGATACACCGGGATCAAGCCCATACTTTATAAAAGGTACATTGACGATATTGTTGGGGTCGCAGTGGGTCCTCGAAACGATTTGGAAAAGTTCATTAACTTTGCTGAAACGTTCTGCCCGTTTTTGAAATTCACTCACTGTATTTCCAACTCCTCAGTAGTGTTTTTAGACACGGAACTATCCATCTCCGACCGTCAAATCAAGTCCAATCTCCACTTTAAGCCTACTGACTCTCACAACTACCTCATGTACCCTTCCAACCACCCCAGATCTTGTACCAATTCGATTCCTTTCTCACAACTTTTACGGGCCAGACGGATTTGTTCCGACGACCAGGATTTCGCTAAAGTTTCCAAGCAGATTATTTCTTTCTTTGAACAACGCCAGTATCCACAAAGAGTGCTCTCTAATGCCCTGAAACGCATACAAGGAATTGATAGAGCCTCTGCCCTTGCCCCCAAAACTGACCATACACCCACCAGACGTATCCCGTTGGTCCTATCCTTTCACCCATCTGTAACCCCCATTGTACGTGCCATTTACAGGAATGTAGAGACCCTCCGTCATGACCCATCCACCCGTGACCATTTCCCTGATCCCCCCATCACGGCATTCAGAATTGAAAAGAACATATCTAAGCACTTGGTCCGTGCCTCTCAACCTCAAGCAGTAGTGCCTGACACCCCAGGAACTTTTCCTTGCAACCGTGGGAGATGCAATACTTGCCCGGTGGTCAGTTATGACAAAAACCTTTCCATTGTAGGTCCCAACAACAACCGGTTTAACGTTCATCAGCATTTTACCTGTACTTCAGCCAATGTTGTTTACGTTCTCGTATGTAAACGCTGTAATATACTGTACGTGGGAGAAACAAAACGTCGTCTTGCTGACCGAGTCACCGAGCACCTGAGATCAATCAAACAGAACCTCTCAGGGTTCCCGGTAGCCACCCACTTCAATCCCCCGTCAACATGCTCGATCCGTGACTTGATGGTTTCGGCGGCCATCTCGTGTCGAGGTTCCGATCATGACCGCCTAGCTGCCGAAAACCGCCTTATCATGAAACTTGGAACCCTGTCCCCACATGGTCTGAACGTTAGACTTGAACTGTTATAACGCAGCAATTCCTGCATTATTTTGACTTGTGGTAACCACTTAACACTGTCTGTTTTCCTAGCCGAGGTTTACCGTGCCCAATTTTATTGTGTATTTTTTTTTAAATTGTACGTTTGGCCGTGTCAACGATCAGTTGCATTTTTGCCACAAACTTTTAGCACTATTTACTACTTCATTTTTACCTATATATATATATATATATATATATATATATATATATATATATATATATATATATATATATATATATGTAATCATTACATGACCATTTGACAGAATTTGTTTGCAACACTTTAATTCCTACGAACTTGTTTAAAGAGACGGATTTAAAAACATTTGATGCGCGTAATTTATTTACGCGCACTTTAAGACTGACCGCGGTTGTCTAAGTTACGCCAGTAAAGTTTGTGAGTTTGAACTTAGACGCATGTCGGCTCGTGCTAACTCAGATCCCTTATTGAAAGAGGCCATCTCTGGATGGCAGATAATGAATAATGTTTCCATTTTACACAGGTTAAATCGTTTGCTAACATTTGAGTATGATGAAGCATGACTTAGGATCTTACAATAAATCTGAAATTTTTGTTTCTGTCCTTAAGAGTCCAAATATGTTTGGGTAGCTCTGTTTGGTTGCTATCCGTCAGGTATAAACCTGTGCAAATTTTTTCTTGGTGCTCGCCTGTTTTAGATTTGCGCAGTGTGGCGGTGAATTCAACCAAAGAGGAGTTTTCTAGTCTTAGGAGCTCACTTGCCTGAAGATCGCTGTAGTGCATGAAAATTTAAGTAGCAAAGCTAGATCTTAAATTTATGTTATAGCCCCTCTATTCTATGTGTTGACCACTTTTGTAGACAGTGACGGGTGCATGTAATGGACATATATATATATATATATATATATATATATATATATATATATATATATATATATATATATATATATATATATATATATATATATAGGTAAACAAGCAGAACACAAAGCATAGTTGACACAGCAGAAATACATTAAAAAGAAATTTATTGTTGAAATTTTCGGTCCTACCTAGGACCTTCATCGGCAACTACTAGACTGGTAGTTGCCGATGTTGCAGTCTAGTAGTTGCCGATGAAGGTCCCAGGTAGGACCGAAAATTTCAACAATAAATTTCTTTTTAATGTATTCCTGCTGTGTCAACTATGCTTTGTGTTCTGCTTGTTTACCTGTTATTTATCGGAATACACGTGGACCATATTTCTGTTTCTATTATATATATATATATATATATATATATATATATATATATATATATATATATATATATATATATACATATATATACATATATATATATATATATAAATAATAATAATAATAATAAGTAGAACACACCACAAAGATGACAATACGAGAGCACAGATACGGTAACAGAATAGCGTATATTTCGGACACTCCTGTGTCCTTCTTCAGCGCAAAATGTGAAGTGAAGCTTAATTTACAAATAACAGACACAGCAATGAGGTTAAACCCCTTGACGAGGGTGATAAATCACAGAGGGGAAATCGCTTAGGATGCCCAGGTCCTTGTTTAGGCCACGGGTGTGTGTGGACAGTTTTATTACCCACTTGCTTTCGGATTTGAGTCTTTGAGTGACAGACGGGTAATTAGAACCGAGCAGAATACATCTTAAATTAGATAAAGAGTGGTTAGGTTCACTACTGAAATGTTTTGATACAGGATAGCTTATTGATTTATCCTGCACAGTTTTCTTGTGGTTATTAAACCTCAGCCTAAATTTGGTGCCGGTCTGACCGACATAGTTGCCTTTGTCACACAAATTGCAGCATAATAAATATACTACATTAGGCGTGTCACAATCCAGGGGAGGGGGACGGATGTTGCAAATAGTGCCGGGAGGAGTAAATGTTTCGTCCGTGATAATGAACCGACACACTTGACACCTAGGCTTGCCACACTTTTTATTGCCTATGTTCCCAACAGTAAGAAGCCTGGAGGATGTAAGGAGAGATTTGAGGTTGGGGGGTTGCCGTCTCGCAGTTAAAGGGGGATCATCAAAAAGTTCGGAAATGGACTTGTCTGTCCGAAGAATACTGAAATCTGAACGTATACATTTATGTAGGCCCTCAGTTTTAGGGGAATAGTCAAAGACAAGTGGGATACGTGAATTTTCGACTTTAGTTTAGTGTGTATATATATATATATATATATATATATATATATATATATATATATATATATATATATATATATATATATATATATATATATATATATATATATATATATATATATATATATATATATGTAGGTCGAACGTGGTAAGATCGACTGTAAATGTAGGTCGAAGAGTAAGTAACTGATTCGATCTGAATTAAATTCAACCCAAGTACTGGCATAGCCTTTTGAACAAGGGAAGATATGCCATATATATATATATATATATATATATATATATATGGCATGTCCGGCTTGATAGAGCCATATGAAAATTGAGATGTTTATTTGTGTGTTTCTGTGTGTTTCGAACTATTTGCTTCATCTGGCCTCTACACTGATTGCCAAAACTAGAAAAATAGTGGTTTTTTAGGAAGGCTAATTCATCATGCACTATTAGTACCATGATATCTAGTTTTACCAAATGCATCGGCTTGCGAAGTATAGAATAGTGCATTTTATTCAACTAACACAACCGCTTTTGTAGTAAAACACTGCAAAGGGGTGTTTCACCTTGTTTGGACTTTGGCCTCGTACTAATAAAACTGTCGTGAGCTTTTGAATTTTCAAATAGTGGCTCCCATGGCTCTCGTGCAAGTGATTGCTTTTCAAGCAGTAAACTTAGAAAAATTGTTTGAACTGAAATTTTCCATACTGAATTACATTTATCATTCATTTAACGACTTCCAATATATCTTTGTTCATCAAATGCAGCTGTAACTTCCTTTATACGAATACACTACACATGACACGTACAGTTCATACCATGGAAGGTATTAGTAATACCCAACAGCGATTGACTTCACTACATATTAGTTTGTACACTGCCGTACAAATACCATCCACTGCTAGCTTTAGTCACACTACGCTAAGTGACATTTCGGATACTTACCTGGCTCAGGAGTATCCGTGATCGCGGAGGCTGCCTGGCGCTGGGGGCCGGGATGTCACTACCACCCGACCAGAGCTGTAGATAGTCGTTTAAAAATTGTGTAATGTTTGTAAATTCTGTAAATAGTTTTTGTCCTTGTGTTTAACGTCAGTTCCGGAATTTGTTTGGGTCTTTGTCCCATTCGTATCCGCTTCCAAGCACGTAAAAAGCTCCCCCCATTTCGGTAAACAACATAGTTCACCTTAAAGTGGTGCATTTACATGCAGCTCAGAATGAGAAACTATTCTTTTTGATACCATTTTGAAGAAAATAATCATATTATTTATATCATATTTGTTTCAATTTTTAACATCTTGATATTCCTTTTTAGAACGAAAATACGATTGGTCACTAACAGTATCCTCATTTTTGCCCGTCCTACTTGAAACGTCATTGCATTTAATTAAAAGTCCAAGTGGTACAATTTGGAGTATTAAATATTATAAATATATAATACAAATATAAACACACCAAAGCGTAACATGACATTAATGTACGCATCAAACTGGGAAGCTTGTCAGATTTTTTGTGTGTAAACCCTTACTTTTCGATCAAATGAAGATCAAGCGAAGTTCTTTAATCAAACTGTAAAAGCTGGGACACGTGATGCTGTACCATGCATACAAGGTTATACGCTTTTTACCTTCAAAAAAAGAAAAAAGAAATACATTCGTGGATCTGTGTAAGCACCGTCCCACAACCTTAGTAACGAAGTGTTGGATTTCCCATAACTATGAAAATATTATATTAAGTACTGATCTCCTGAAGTATGGTTTATTATGTAGTTACGTCGGTTTGCTCTACGGTCATGTTATGGATCAAATCTTTGGCAAGCAGCATCTGTAGGCAGTTTTCAGTATTTTTTCTGCCTGTATTTATATACTCATATCTTCCTTGCTTGTAGCTTTCCGATGCATCACTGTTTTTCACTTCTGCCTCATACTCATCTAAGTGCTGGTTCCATAATTTTTCTGCCTCTCCATCTGGCCACGTTATCAGATTAAATTGACTCGTACATCGCGTAAAGATAAGGCTGTGGTACCCCGATCCCTTACCATTTCCCCGTTTAAACCAATGCCGCATCCCGAAGGGATCAATGAAAATAAGGAACGGTGTTTCACACCCTGCGAACGTCCTTTGATCTACAACCTGTATTTTCCATTCTGAAGACTGCTTCTTCACCTCAGATATTTTCTTACCCTTAGCAGGGCAAGGTGATCTCAATGCTTCTTCACTGTGATTCATGTCGATTTCATCGATGACTGAGGAAGAATTCTCTAAAGCATCATTAATTCCCTGTGGCAACAAATCAACCTCGTGATTCAGCCCATCTGTAAACAAGCAGTTTTCCTCAGTGTAGCGACTTTGCATCGTATTCCATGATAGTTCAATGTCTAGAACCTGTGCAACCCTAGTGAGAAGAGCATGTAACCTCCTGAACATAGGTGTCGACATCACGTAGTAAATTAAAATAGTTACAACCAAGGGTTTGTCTTTATAAACGGCAGAGTCAAGGATTCTCCCTAAGGTTGAAGCTAAATTGGTAACTTGGCATTCACAACCTAGAGGGTTGTTGCCGAATACTTCGCATTTCCGTGAAGGTAGTCTGAAAAGTCTTGGCTTTGTACCTCTAACCATGTGACCAAGGTTTGAATATTGGAAATGCCCCTTGTCTATAAAAGTTTCGATTTGCTTTATCATCTTATAAACCTCTCCAGATACCCTCATGACTTCGTTGAGGTAACAGAGCATAATATCTTCCCCATCCTCTACTGACAACTCTTTCCTGAGAACATTTGATGGATTTTCCTCTGAAGATACACCCAGTGAATGAGTAGCAACACTTATCCACAAGTAACTGTCTTGCAAATGATCCAAAAAGAATTTCTGAAGGATTTTCAACGCTCCACCTTTAAGGGGATGTATTGGGAATTCATCAAAGAAGAAATGGTGAACCACTTTCTTTTTCTGCCTTTCACCACTTGCTACTTCAGATTCGTTTTTGTACTCTTCCCTGGTGTCAAAGTTTCCCTTGGAGACACTCTGCTGTCCCTCTACAGGGCCAGATCTTGTATGAACGTTTTGGGTGATTTTCCTCACTGCCTGTTTTACCATCCCAGTATCAACTACCATATTAGGGTCTGGTGACGACAGAGTTGCCGCGACATAAAAGTCGTGAAAGGACTTGTAAATATTTATGTTTTCGTTTTCTTCTTTTACAAATTTTTCAATATCTCGAGATTGATCTGAAAAAGTTACTCCGTAACAAGACTTAAAATTAGACACATCAGCACATGGTATAATGTGCACAACGTGAATGGTTGATCCGACAGAGTATACTTCTTGCTCCTCTCCAGACCTAGCCTGTGAATTGCCAGAGGGGGACGCTAACGACGCTGCTTTTCTTGTTAAAACTAATGTTTTTCCAGTCCCGTAGTCACCAAACAGAACATTGTGTTTACGTTCTGTTTCCATAACAACGTTTTGGTGTTCGGTCAAGGTAGTATGTATCATTTTTCGATTTGTAAATTTTATTGTGTCTATTTCTTTTTTGCCTGCAGATACCAGACGTGCAAACCGAGAAGCTAGCTCTCTGAATTCCTGGCGGGTCATCTCCAGCTTTTCATGCTCCTCGGGGAAGTGGTTATCCCTTAGCCACGCACGAAGATCATCAAGCTCCTCCCTGAAGATGAGGTACTTTTGATGATGACTGCAAATACGTCCATCAATTGAGTCCGAACGGGAGATGAAGGGTAATCCAACGAATCCCTTGTATGGTAATCTTCTTACATAGCTCAAATCACGGTTCATTTCCCGGAAAACAAAGTTTCCTTTCATTAACTGACTGAAGCCTTCTTGAATCTTGGACTGGATGGAACGCGGTTTTGTTTCCTTATATTTCCTTTTATCTGTTATGCCCGACAATTCACACTTTGAAACATCACTTGGGATGGTATTCCTTTTGGGGTTTTTACAGCTCAAACTATTTGTAGGCCATCCACAGTCAGTAGGTTCTTCATCTCTGCTTGTACCTCGGGCATCACTGGGATCGCCGTTATTGTTGATATGGTCACCTGCAAAATCAGCTGGTTTGATATCATGACCGATTTTAGGAGGTGGGCATTGTTCTCTAGACTGTCTATCTCGTCGGCCTTCAGATTTGGCAACATTACACTGATGGTCATTTCCACCTTTAGATGTATCTTTTATCACTGCAGAATTAACATGTCCACCGTGACCATCGTGGACAAAATTGTTTTCCCTTCCCAATCCTTTTGTCAGGTATTTTCCTCCAACTGACCCCTTAACTTCAACAAATATGACCCCCAATTGCTGGCTTATGATCAGCACGTCGAATTCACCTTGCTCGCTTATTGAACATTTGGAGTCTGGTACATTCTTTAAGTATTTCTTGTAGTCAAATCCTCCAAATATAAACATGTTTTGCCCAGTATCTCTGCCCCATTTTTCAAAAGCGGCGAGAATTTCATTTTCTGCGTCATAACCCCTTCTCTTTGCAAATAGTTCCGTAATGACGGGCTGACACTTTTTATGATTATCTTTTATATATTGTGCGACACGATTTTCCAGAACGTCGTCATTAGAACACCGTAGGATATCTCTATATTGTAGCTCCTTTGAAACTTTAATCTCATCTTCATATTCTAGTGAGGGTGGGATGCGGAACGTACCATCCGTTGGATAATACCGATCTAAGTAGTCCTCTGTTTCTTCTTTCCGTGATTTATTCAAAATGACAGTTTCTTGTCTTTGTTTGTTTTTTTCCGATCGTTCATTTTCCTTTTCCATTTTGACCTTAGTTGTTTTAAGCGACACAGTGTTATCTGAAAAGTTGATGTTAGTGAAGGCGCTTTGGACGAACCGCAGTTTGTCTAGGTGACTCCACCGAGACACGCCATTGATTTCAAACTCACGGTAGAGCACACAATGTTTCTGTAAGGAAAACATACAATCATTCTACGTATAGTGAGTGTACCCTGAGTCAGTGCGTACATTGAGTAGGTCACTGTATAATAAACGTTGGAAAGGAGCTACATGTCCTGAAAGTGAACATTTTCTAGTCAATACACTCAAGCACGAGATAAAACAGCTCAAAAGTAGCCAAATATATTGAGGTAATAGAAATTCATAAAATTTCCTCAAGAAGTTTTTCGGAAACTTCCCAAAGACAATGTGAATGTATCGCATTCCATTATAAGATCATGTGGTTTTATTGGGACAATATCATTTGTTCGGATATATTTTGACATCACTCTTATGTACTTTAATACAGCCGGTGAGACCGACTCAAACTACCATTGCTGAACCAGTCAGGTATCTGGAACTTGTGGTTGCATTTTCTGTTTCTTGAAGGATCCAGAAAAAATTCAAAACATGTTAATGAACATAACCGATTAGTATTAATTACATATGTACAGTTTTCAGTATAAACCTAAGTAACCGACTCAAGGTACCACCTTGGTATAATTTTGTATGCATTATATGTGTTCGTAACAGTAGTTTTTTAAAAGACGTACATAATTTGTAATTTGTTACACGAGGGCTAGATTTGCTCATACAAACCGTTTAGGTAGAGTGAACCAGTCTAAAAAAGTTACAGTGTAGTCACGAGAATAATGAATTGAAGTGAACATGTCCCGAGCTTGGGAATTTTTAGATTCACAGTTCTAGTCAAGACATCATATTCTTACTGACTTTTAAATATTCCTTAAATTCAGTAAATAAATAGTGTATCCCTTGTGACCCAAAATCTAAAAGAAGTGGTGAAAAATTAACTTAAATCACCCAAACTGTGAAATATATTTACCTCTACTCATGAACGAAGGAGCCCAAGTTGATTTAAGGGGGTGGGGGGAGCACTATACCCGCAACAACATGATACACACTGTACTACCACACTTTCCAGGGAACTAATATTTTGACGCAGAGAAAATTTCTTGAATTAGTGTTTTGCTACCTTAAAGAATTTATATTATGACTTACCTGATATATTTCCATTATGCCGTATTTTTTGACGGCTTCTTGGAATGTTTGTAATTTGTTTCCTGTAAAAAGTGAAGGCAAATTTCAATAAACAACAATGTAATGTTTTAGGTTTATAAAAGGTTCTTCTAATTGTGTAGCTTATGGTTGGGGTAGGAGGGCATGATTTTCTCTAGCCACGCAACGAAAAAGAGTGAAAACAAAATGCTTCTTCCCTATTTTAGACCCATCAAAAAGTGAAGCCTCCCCTCCGCCCTCTTTGAATGGTTATCGGACTACGCGAATCGGTACTTCAGAAGGAAACGACTGAACTCCATGTTTAAATGCATGCGCTGGTATTTTCCAGGTTACAATGTGATAACATTTCTTTTGTATTCATAACGAAATCTCTGACAATACCAAAATTGCCAATGGTATCTTTCAGATGAAATGAATACTAATCGTTTTTGTTCAATTCCTCTTGTTCCATTGTAACAAGTCTTCCCCGTAAGCCTTGTTTGGAAGAAAGCATTTCAGACTGAGACCCTATGTTAATATGAACGCATCTTTACTATATAATACTTTTTATCTACTCAGTCCGTAAATTAACAGTGCTGAGACTTACGGATTATCTCCTCCGTTTGAGGTGTCTCTTCCTAAAAACGGAAAACCGGAAAATAAAGAGAAAAGATTAAAGTTTCCCTACAAACTACCATGGGTTAACTTATGCTGCCCTAGGTTTACTATCCGGCACCCAAGATTAAAGAAGAAACCACAAGAGGTTAAAGCAAGGGATGAAGCATTCATCATATTTGATAAGGAACCAAACGTACGCATTACTTAAAATTTCATTAAATGCCAGTTGACTAAGTTCACGAGATAGGAAAAGCCTAAAATGAACTGGAAGCATGCAGGAAGATGTCTCCTCCCCATTTTGTTAATAAACTGTTTTCTTTGTTTTTCGATGCAATGGTTGGACCTTTAGATATATAAATGGGATTCCAATGAGGAATGCGAAGTTTGTAAAATCGCCTTACCCATCGTACATTCGCATTACAATGAATGAGACTATATGGTGGAGTAAATTTGTAGTAAAGTTTAAAGGAAAACAAAACAGCGTTGATCAATATGAGGTTATGATGTCACATATGTCTGCTTGCTTCACATTCAATTTGTGTCCCTAATAACTTGAGAATCTTTTAGCCAGAGTACTTAGATCAAGTACCCTTTCATGGGCGCAGATCCTGGTGGGGACAGCGAGAAGTGTCCCCACCAACTTTTTCAGTGGCGGGGACATGATATACCGTGTCCCCATAAATTTGTCTTGACCAAACGCTGCATTTCGATTTCCCCTGTATTGAACTTTGGCGCAGTTTGATCCAGCATTGTGCAAATGACATACTGTAAAAGACGAGAATTATTACTATTGACACTGTTGGGCCAGATACACGGAGGAAAGCATTTGGATGTTTCTAATTATATGTCTCTAAAGTAAGAATAAACTGGGTCTTACAACCTGCTACACCATGGTACACTTTTCATCGTACTGTGAGGCGTATGAGCTTTCTAACATGAATATACGAGCATGCAGGAGCAGCATTCATGTAAGTCCATGTAACTTAAATTGTCACCAGATCTCATTTTATTATTTTTATCCACAGTTGTTAAAAATAGGACGGAAATCGCATTTGCTGAAGTCTATAACTGTTTTCTGGGAGAGGACCCCAGACCCATCGTATACAAAAGTCTTTACTTGGATTATTTGGCCCTGATTTTTTCTGTTGTTGCCCATGTATTTTCCCCAAACTAAATTTCTAAGCCATGAGATCTAATAATTAAGGAGGGTTGGGAGCAACATTGAGTCTGGGAAGTGTTATTTCCGGCTATCTGGGAGATATATTTGCCAAAATTTCTTGTTCCCTTAGATAGTATCAGAGTACAGACACGTCCCCACCATTTCTGGTTCAACACAATATTAATCTTTGGGGGAGAAATTACAGTTCACTGAAAGGAATTATCTAGTAAGGTACCCGTGGAACTGTCCCCGTTCGGCGCCCTATTATACCTTGAAATTGCAGCATGAACATATTACCATTACATAAAATTTCGTGCTCAGCCCATAGGTACAACTACGATGTACTACACCCAGTGCGTATTGTGTTTACAGAGATGACGAGTGCAAAAAGTGCTGGTACCCGAAACTATACAGGTTGAATTTCAACAGGGGCTGTTGGAAAGGAGACCCAACATTCTACACTCATTTTGCAATAGTCGTTTTCGACGGTCATCCTGCTTTTCTCATCAAAATGTCTATTACAATGGCCAGAATCAACTAGGATTTAGTAACCTATTATTAAAATGAAAATGTATAGGTCCACTCCTTACATTGAACAGATAACTTTTCGTTGCCAGTCGTTACATGAGCATATGAAGTTTTACACTTTTGTCGTGCTTGTTCGCAACAAATGTCCTTTCTGTTTAAGACTTTTCACACAAACTTACATTTCGAGTATGTTTCTAAATGATGAGGAAATTTGCAAGAGTTGGGAAAAATGACCTAGGCTCAAACATGACGCATCAAATTCAGGAACACAAAGGAAGTACATTATTTAAGCTTTCACTGACAGTCATTTAGATAAAAATCTTGATTAACACTTAATTTGTTACCGTAGGTACAAAGCCTCATCAAAGCATGTCTTTACAGAGGCATTGTTTTAGGAGCACGTGAGTGTGAAAGGGACAGATCATCATTAGGAAAGGTAAAGTCAACAGGGCTAAACAATAGGAACAAAGATAACCTACCAATGAAAGTTTGATAACTGAAAGGGTTTAAATTATTTTCCAGTACTTATTGTCTGACAGATGTGGTTGTTGTGTCTCCTTCCTAACAGTTCCCTGGCTACAAGTATGTTTTAGATTTCTCAGTAAGCCTGTTTACTACAATAGCACTCAACTCGTTACAAGTGAAGTTCTACCACAATAGATTAAGCTTTAGCAAAACGTTCCTTTTTATATGTGAAAGAGGAACAGAATTAAGCTCTCCGGTAATATTTCCAATATGTTGCATACTGGTACTGCTTTCTAGTTATTAGTAGATAAAAGTTTCACAGTCCCAGCGTAAAGTAGACTTACAGGCTGCATATCAAGCCAGACCATTTCTCCACATTGATAAGTATTTGTTTTCTTTGTTTTCAAAGAGCCTTCTGTCTGTCCCCCTTTGAGGAATGTAAAGTTTGAAAAATTCCAATCCCTCCAATGCATTCACATGAGTGTATGGAAGCATGAGACTATATAGAAGAAATTTGTTGTAATGTTACAAGAAAAATAAAACAATGTTTACTAAATTGAAACGTTGTTTTGTTAAATTGGCAAGTGTGCTGCTTTAAAAACTTTATCTGGTATAATATCTCGATGACCACGAATAATGCAAAGTTAAAAAAATTCTTCAATTAATTACCATTTTAACATATCAAAACTAAAATTTGCCTTGACCCTTCCTTGAAATCCATCTAACAGTTGATAGAAGTCTGCCGACTCGGAGATTTTCTTACAGGAACTAATACCTGAACATTTAGCGCAACCTTACATATTTGTCTACAGACGTCTCCCAGATTCCAGCAGATGTAACAACCCCAGGCCTTGCTAGAAACATCGTAACATTCTTCCGTTCACGATGGTATTTTCTAAAAAAGGTTGCACTTCAGAAAAGGAAACATTGAAGCATATATTCCAGGTAAAATTGACTACGGCAGGATTCGCGAGATCGACTGCAGGAATTTGTTCTTCTATCAGCAACTGGCCTGTCTAAGTAACACGTACTTGAGCATGTATACAGACAATCTGAAGGTAAATTCGTTCCTTTTTGTTAAGACAAACGATCATCGCGATTTATTTAAAAATTGTTTAGTTCATTTTGCTTACATGTTTAATTTTTCCTGTCCACAATTTGTAGTTGAAATCGAGATAAGTTTTCGTAAGATCCTTCTTTTTATCATCCAGATCTAAAACAAGGAAAGAAAAGGGTAACTTTGTGAAATGCGCAATCTATCCGCTTGAACATTGACAACGTCTCACGCACAGAGTAATTGGTCAGAGATTAAATAAGGAACAATGTACAAAAAACGAAAATTTTAACACTGCATTGTACTAGAACAAAGTTTTTTTTACATAATAGATGACGAAAGAGGCCAGACTTTAGACAGGCATATCTTGAGAACGGTAAAAGATGCTAACATACGTGTAACGGAGCTTACTTTATATCATTATGGTGTTTTTTTTTAAGGAAACTAACATCTTCATTCTTGTTTTATGTCAGAATATCTCTAAAGAAAAAAATAAATATCGTAGCACGATTAAGGTACGAATAACAAATTAAATCACATTGTCCATAGACTTATAGCGATACATAACGTCATGTATTTTGTTCGGTTCTGGAGCCATTGCTATTTTTTAATTCGGGAGGGCTGTTATGACTTTTCAAAAAAGAACTTATGGTAAGTCTTAATGACATCACGCATTCACTACATAATTTCTTCATAGTTTTATAGTGAGGTTAAAAAATCTATCCCAAGACATAGGATGCTACTACAGTGCACATGCCGTCAAGAGATCATTTCAGATTACATAGGCGTATGAACTTGTGCTCGACTGGACGGGTGACTGGGGTGAACGTTGTTTGGGACCGCCGTCCTGGGAGAGGGGTCTAAAGTGAGGGGTGTCCTCCTCTCGTTTGGAAAAATTCTCAATAATTGAGGGTCCTTGGATGCAATTTGGTGCAACATCAGCTATTGGACCAATTTTTAAGAAAATTACTGCAAATTCTTGGTATTTTCTATAGGAAATGGGATTAAGCCCCCAGCCCCTGCTTCCTTAGCCTGCTTCAGAATAGACCCTATGCAATGACGTCAAAATCTGCTTGAAAATCGACACTGAGTAAGAAATAAATGTAATGCGTACTACAGATAGTTATGGGCTTTCATCTTCTCAGGGCGCACTTCGACTTCTTTTGTCTTGTGACGTCATATGCATACGGTCTATACATACATCAAATCGACACTGAGTAAGAAATAAATGTAATGCGTACTACAGATAGTTATGGGCTTTCATCTTCTCAGCCTGGGCGCACTTCGACTTCTTTTGTCTTGTGACGTCATATGCATACGGTCTATACATACATCTATGAGACTTTCTTGATTTATAATACAGACCTCTTGTAAGGAAGCAAAATAAAAAAGAAAGAAAAAAAGACAGTACTGCCAATGGCGTGATGAAGAAAGAACATGATCAGTCACGATAGACTTGCTGTGAGACCACGGCAACACACCTTTCGAAAGTAGATTAGTCAATCCTATGGAAGAGAACCTAGTGTGTGCAGTCTCCTACCACTACTACAGTAGAAATTTGATTTCACTCCCATAGTAGGAATGGCCTAAAGGCGCCAATCCCTGTCCGTGAATTAAGCAGAAGTTTCCTGTTCCACCAATCTGGGAGATTCAATCTGATCACAACTCATTGAGGCGAAGGATGGATGTCCTCAGGGGTTGATTACACTTATGCCTACTCTTAGAGTGCGTTACGTACCTTACAATATAAACTCATGTAAACTTGGCCAGCTGGAGAGTAAAATTCATGTCCGAGTGAGCAATCATTTAGTTCTGAGAACTTGTAACCCTCGCATCCCCATATAATAATAGGGTATGCTTTTTGCTGTAAAGTGATGAAGGAGATGAACACACTCGAAAAAGGTTAGGTCCAGATTTGAACCGAATCAGTTAAAATGGGCACTGGCCGAAATCTGGTCAAATATTTGACTAATATGATTCACTTTGAACAGAAAATGGTAAATTTTGAAACGAAATTAGTCAAATATTCGATTGTTTTTTCGGTTAAGTGCACATTTGATCCGTTTTTGGTACACTTCGAACCGGACCTGTTTAGACTGAGTGCAGCCTGTGAATGATTGTTGTGGTATTCACCTACCTTAATGTTTTTCTTTCCCCTAAAACTGTGAATTAGCACTTGATTTTCCTATCCCATATTTCCATTCGCGGTGGTATAATAATGTAAAATTACCTTTTGCTTTAGAGTGCCAATCAGGGTTTCCCTTCACTGATTCCACCAGACAGCATTCTGGGTTGTATAGTTCACTCATTCCTACAAAGAGAGAAGATTATGTAAGTTTCTCACTTTTCACCAACTCGTAAGAATTCATAACAAAAGTTAAATTAACATAAGCATGTCAAGGAAAGCCAGGCGAGTAATAATTTCAATCATCACCTGAGTAGATTATGCGGTGGATGATTTACTCAAGAGTAGCTAGATCTAGGTGGATGAGTCAATCCTGTAGACGGGGGGGGGGGTGGACAATCTTGTAAGAGGGATGATCTACGCTGATATACTTCCTCCTCAGTAATTATAGTGGCAATGACGACATGAATTTAGCCTCGAAAATATTTCTGCCCTCAAATTCACGACTGTTTTCATTCGGCTGCATCCCATCCCCCTCATTATTCGTCTGTGCCTACACTGATCGCAACTGATTACAAAAGAACAGAAGTTAACTCCTTTGTGATGTATTTCATTTTGATCTGGTCTATTTTGTAGACTTTAAAGCCGTGAATTTTACACAATTTTACACAATCTTACCGGCTTTTAAGCCGTGAATTTTACACAATTTTACAAAATTTTACCGACCTTAAAGCCGTAAATTTTACAAAATTTTACCGACTTGAAAAGCCGTGAATTTTACACAGTTTTACACAATTTCACCGTTGCTAGCCCCCTGGCCAGCAACGGTACTGAGGGAGGGTGAGATGGTTTCCAAGGAAGTGGAGGGGGTTGAGAATTTCTTTGAGGAATGAAATGCGCTAAAATGCATCGAGGCAATACAATTTTTTTTTATCTTTCTAGGGGACACACCTTTTCAAAAAAGGGGGAGGGGCACTGTCCCTTGGTCCCTGTCGGCAACGGGCTTATTCGTTTACCGTAATTTCTATAACCGAGTGGGTATACGTTAAGTTAGAAGTTATAAAATGAAAGAACATTTTTTATCATGTTTTGGTGAAGATTCGATCCTTCGTAGTACCTCAGCGACGTCTTTTTGCTTTCCACACCGCCATATAAGCCGACTAAGCACAATTAAAGCCAATTATCTAGCAAAAACAGTCAAAATGTTATAGGTAAATCACTATTAGGCTCTGAACACCTGGAATTCATGAGAAGGTTATAAGTAGGTCAATTGAGGTCATGTGACCTTTAGTTGCACTGTATAAAAACTTGGCACCGAAAATGTGAAGGTCGTTTTGAGACCATTGGAAGGTCTTTTGAAGTCCAAGCCTTTCATTACAAACAGCTTCGCATCAGTCACTAGGGTGATGACCAAGTGCAAAATTTTGTGCCGAAATATTTGAAAGTCATGTACATCTTTTCATGGCTCGATTTATAGCAAAACTCTTACTTCGAATAAATTACTGAGAATTTCAAGAAACTGTAGATTTGTTAAAGGGTCTGTGTCATCTACCAAAATGTATTAAAGGCAGGGATGTAGGAGTGGAACCGGGGCACGTGTCCCATTCTTCGGGAAGTGGTAGCTTAAAATGTGCCTCTCTTGAAAATAAAAAATACTGCTCCTTTTAAAAAAAAAATCAGGAATCCCCCAGATATCCCTCTAAACTTAAACACTTCAACAAATGTGCAGGTATTTTCGAGAAAGTGCAAGACATTTTCCTTTGCAAAGTGAGATGCACTCTATGATGCTGTGGTCATATACCACTGTGCCCCCGACGGGCTCTAGCTGTAAGTACTTCACACTGATTTGCAATTACTCCGATGGATGAAAGCAAGGTCCAGTGTGTCTCTTCAATGTTAAAAGTGGCAATCAGTTAGCATAAGATTATCACAAAAGTGAAAGACATGCCCCTGCTCACTGGAATTTACTTAATTAAATCAGTATAGGGGGCATACATAAGGGTAAGAAGCTTTTTGAAGGGTGGCTGAAGTGAATGTTAGTGGTCAGTGTCCTGGGGGAGGGGTCTAAGGGAGGGTGTCCCCCTCCCCTTTGGAAATTTCTTGACTAGTTGAAGTAAATTACATCCTATTCAATGCCACATTTTGGCAGCATGTTATCTAAAGCGGGGGAGTGAAACGACGTTTCCCCCATCAGAGTGGGGCGGTCGCACCCCATGGCCCTGTTCCTATGCCTATGGCATAGGCATGCAAACTCATCAAGAGATCATTTCCAACTTCAAATGGGATAATTTTCCCCTAAGGTAAGGGTAAGGGGCATATGCTGCCTGACACACACCGCCTTACCCGGGGCATCAGGGAACTTTCCTCTTGCCCTAACTTGCCCTCAACAATTTCATCCAGTTCTTGTACAAAATGTATAGAGCTGCATTAATCTTTTGTATTTGGAGCAGTTATCAAAGGAATGGACGGCAAGGAATGCTAAATGTGTCAAATAAGACCTTAGCATCATCAAATATATATGAACGAGATATTAGTATGAGTATGATCCAGTCGGTGGCTTTAAGGTCCTTTTCTTCCCAGTTGAAGGCAGTTAAAAATAGTTGTCATAACATTAGCGCCTTAGCAGCGGGTCAACATTTTATTTCTCTTACTAAGGAGCTTTTAGATGGACTCTCATCACATATTTCCAACACGGTAAGAGAGCTCATTCCAGCCCAACCCAAAATAGGCTATTTCTACACCGTATCCAAAGTTCATAAACTTTCTAAGGTATTCAAAACCATATGTCCTGTAAGATTGATCCCAGTGACTGTATCCCCGGTCTCAACACTTTTTCAGTCCCCGAAATTTGCCACCTAACCAATGAAGACTCATTCTATAGGTGTACCGGGTAGTCCCATTATTTCAGGCAAAGGGACCCTCACGGAAAGTCTTTCAGGGTATGTTGACAGCGTTCCCAACCCCTTACTATACAAATTTCCTAGCCACTTGCAGGATAGCACCCACTCTCTTAGGATCATCAGTGACATGGGTACCCTGGCCCCAGAAAGCTCTCCTTGTAACTATGGACGTTACGTCACTGTACACCAATATTCCTTACAAGGAGGGCGTCCTTGCTTGTAAGGAATTTATTCATAATAACACCTCTGATCAAACGCTTTCATGTAATATATTGAAACTATTAACTTTATCCTGAAGAAGAACTTTTATTACTTTTAACGGTAACTTTTTCCACCAAATCAAAGGGACCGACATGGGTTCAAAGATGTCATCTAGCTATGCAAATATTTTCATGCTTCAAGGGATTTGCCAGTGACAAAAATCAGTGACTTAGTAAAAAAATGCAGAAAATTTTTGTCTTCAAGGAGTCGAAAACCGCATCTCAATAGCTTGTAGCATTTTGAAGATACTAATTTTCAAAGAAATGCAATTTTTTCTCAAGATTAAGTGCATTATGGGAAATCTGTGATGTCATCGCGGCACAATAATTTGGCAAAGCATTGAATTTCTTTATCATATTGACACTCTTATAGGGAATATTTAACAACTTTGTATGTTATGCCATACATATGGTGTAGATTTATGCTAAAGCTACATGGAAAGATATTCAAACATTCCAACGGTATCAAATTTCAAGGACAACAGGTCATTCAATTACAAAGGAAAACAAAAGAAATCTTAGGCAATGTGCCCATTTTACGTAACATTCTGTGACCTTGAGGAGAACTGGAGGTATTTTTGACAAGAATAAGTCATCTTTAATATTAGATACCTCGAGTTAGGAAAAGAGTATTGCTTTGGGGTTTAGAGGGTATGAACTGAAATTTTTTCGTTTTTCACATGGGACCATTGTGAAAAGCCACTGGAAAATTCCTTTAAGCGTATAGTTGAAATGTTGTCTAGTTTTCATTTGAAACCATCCCACCACTATCACTACATTGACGATGTTTTTTTTTTCATTTGGACCCACGGCAAGGATGCCCTCGACAACCTTGTAACTCATGTCAATTCTTTACATGAAAGCACTAAATTCACTTTCCAGGTTTCCAGTAATCATATCGCGTTCCTTGACATTCTGACAAAATTGAACACAGGCACCATTTCAAATTTCCTCTAGTGTAAACCCACCGACAAACATCATTTACTAAATTTCAACAGTGCACACCGTACCAATCTCAAAAAGTCTATCTTTTATGGCCAATGCCTTCTTACCAAACGGATTTGCTCAGACCCGGCTGACTACAACTGCTCGATTTCCTCTCTTTCTGTCGTGCGGCTACCCCATCCATACCCTTAAACAAGGTATACGTAAAGTTGCTCTAATCAATCACCATAACCTTCTGACCTATAAAACAAGACCCCCAGCAAACGCATCTCTCTTGTTTTTGAATTCCACCCGCTTATTCTCAGTCTGGCGCTTACCTTAAAACAATATTTTGCATCCCTCAAAGACGACCCCACCCTTTTGACCTTTCTGCTGACCCCTTCTCCTTGCGCTACGTCAGACCCATAATCTTAGGAGGCTAATCGCTCAGTCCAGGCCACTAAGGGCAGTACATGTTGGAACAAGTAAAGATGCCAAATCTGCAAACATATCAAAACGGGAGAGGCCGTCGCCATTCCTAACGTAAAATTTCAGTTACCCCCCCCCTTAATTGCGATTCGAGTAATCTAGTTTGCATATTTCATTGCATATAATGTATATGAACACAGAAAAAGAGTGAAAAATACATGTTACAATGGTACTGAAAGTCCTAACATCTCAAATTTAACCACAAACAAAGCAACTACATGCCAACAGGAATAGCCTAAAAATTAAAGTTGGTTTGCAAAATGACTAGAATTTCAAACAAAGTTTTACAAAATAAGGATAAATGAAATTGTGTTTTTATGAAAGTTCTAAATATGAAAGCTCAATCACCAAATTGGTAGGACATTTCTGTTACACAAGAAAGAGCAGAAGAATGGAGTGGACAAGCTACTTCCTTTATCATGTCAGACACTTCAGTTTGACACAGCAGAGAAGCACATCACAGTGCCATAATGATAAATGCTGAGTATTAAAGCAGCAACTTGAAGTAACTAAGTTTCATCAAGGGAGCTTCTCTGAATATTTCAAGTCCATGCACTGTACTCAGAAATAATTAAGTAAGAAATTATATACATGGCCAACCAAATACAAAGAGACTTACCTTCCTTTCGAAAAACTTTTTGATAAACTACAAAGAGTAATGTATAAATAAAGGAAACTTAAGTGAATAGCCAGCTCTTTATTTCATATTCATAAATAAGAAAAACTTTTCATCAAAGTGAAAATTAATCCTTTAATTATTCCTTGAGTTTCCTCCTTATTTTTCTGCATTTAAAAGTATGTGTATAATGTATGTAATAAACACTTAACACAAAAACAGTGTGAGTCTGGCAAGAAGTGGCCAAAATCAATAAAAAAATCACTTTCAGATTACGACATGGTATATATTGTTGCCTTAAATGATTAATCTTGATGTAACAAAATGACTTTCATTTGTAGACATTGAAAAATGCCTAAAATTACTTGTTAACAACATTTTATTAAATTTCGCAGAATAGGTTTTTCCGTTTTTTCCATTTTTCGGGAAAAACCGCCGGTGGCAAAAACTGCCAGCCCTGAAAATATGTGATTTGTCAAATTTAAATAATAAGTTTTGATCGAAGTGATCGCGATAATTATGTCATCCGGGAGGAGATTATACACAGTCGACTAGGCCTCATAATGATCCTGATTTTTCTTCTTCTTTCAAGTCCTGTACAAACGCCTAGCAAGGCTCTCCACAGGGCCGACGCTAGAGGGGGGTGTGGGGGGTGTGACACCCCCAAGATCCACGCAGTCGGCAAAATCCTACACTATTCGGCAAAATGAAGGAAAGGGGGAAATGCAAACGAAGGAAAGTTAGAGGGAAGAAGAAAGAGGAAAAAAGAGAAAAAAGAGGAGAGGAAAGAGGGAGAGAGAAAGACCGAGCGAAGAGAGAAAAGAACAGGGGAGGGAGGGACAAAGCAGGGCAAGAGAAAGGGGCTGGTGCAGATAGAAGACAGGAGATTGGAATGCATTTGTAGACAACGTTTATTACAATATTTTCAAAGCCCGTAACCAACATTTTTGAAACATAAAACATATTCTGTCGGGAAAAAAGCTACAAAGGGCTTTTCAGTATCATTGTATACCAAAAGAGTTCATCGTTCATGTGGTATTCTGGCATTTAGTCGGTAAATTCTGCGTCAGTCGGCAAAATGAAGGAAATGTGAGGAAAAGAAAGAGGAAAAGATGTGAAAAAAGAGGACAATTTCTGTATAATAAGGACCCAAAATTTTCGGCGCGCTACGCGCGCTGTAATGTCACTCCAGTTTCTTCAATAGTTCCATTCCACATTAAGCTAGACAACATAAGTCCTGTCAACCTTACCAAGTAACATGTATTCAGGGTATACACAGGTTATGTAGAGGTCGTAAATTTCATCCCATATTGCAAAGCCTAGTTGCCGTTCTCTAGTGTGTGTCATGCGGTATACGGTCAGTTGGTGAGCGACTCACGGACGGAGCAACGTTTGGCTGTATTTCGTCGGGTAGTCCAGGTGGTTTCGACATGTTGTCCCCGATACACTCTACAACCCCTTCAGTTTTTACGTTTTTCCTTTTGTTCTTAATGATAGCATGATTTTGTGTCAGCCTACCAAAAATTTTGGCCCGCTTTGAAATTTCACAATTCACACTTAAAAGAACACTATCAGTGCGTAACTCGGCTGACATATTAAGTGATATAATGCAAAATATACACTGCAATGGCATGGGATAGTTAGGCTCTTTCATATCCCCTTCTCACCAACTCCTCGACATAGGGCTGTCGGAACTTGGGGTCGCTGGAATGGCCCCGCCTCCTCTCGGGAAAATCTTGTCGCCACCCATGGTCGGTTTACTTATTTTAGCTTTCAAAAGGGTCATTCTGCGATAACACCCCAAATTTTCGGTGTGCTTTGCCCACTCTTCCTCATGCAGTTTCGTTAATAATAGCTAAATATGGGACAAACCCTTTCCATTTTTTCAAGTAACTTAATAAGTAGAATTTATCGTTTTATGTAAATGCCGGTAGTGGCGTATACGCAGGGGTCCATTGGGCCATGGCCCCTTCTCACAGATGCCGATTTTTTTCTTCCTTAAAATACGTAATTATTTTAGCACAAATTTTATTTCAAGAAGGTAGCATATGTGGCACCAGATTGCATGTAAGAACACCTATTTTATCAAAAATTTCCAAAGGGGACGGGGACCATTAGACCCCTCCCCAGGCCGGCGATTGCACAACATACTGCATAGCCCTCCCCCCCCCTTGACAGCAATCCTAGGTACTCCACTGAATGCTGGGAATTTCATCTCATTTCACTAAACTAAGTTAATGTTCTCTTGAGTCTGTCTTTCGGTAAGGCTGGTGACTCGAGGAGGGAAGTACAATGTAAGTTGTGCCCGATAGGGCTCTACTGCCTGGACAATTGACCTATATAAGGTTTAAGTAAGTACAGATTCTTTTAAGTGTAAGTTTACCCAAAAATTTCGCGCGCTTTGCAATTTCACAGTTTAGATTTCGGGAAAAACCTTAAATCGGGCGGAACTATTTTCCTCCAGTTTATACAAAATTTTAAGCAATAGGCATATATGTTCCGCAACGGCATGGCATAGTACACAGGTTTCTTCACATCCCCCCTCACCAACTCCTCGACGGCATCGGGGCTGTCGAGGCTCCGGGTTGTTGTCCCCCCCCCCCCCGTTGGGCAAATCCTGGCGCCACCCCTGCCGGACCACTATAAGTTGGACTAACGGTTCTCAGCTCTAACTGCATCGCTTATCAACACTTTCAGTCGGCATTTTTTCTTCTCAGTAGGCAAATACGGCACAACACCCCCCCCCCCATGAGAAATGCTCTGGCGACGCCCCTGGCTATCCCGTACTGTTTACAGTAACTATAGGGCTGAGGGAGCCGGATGATAATAAAAAGAGCCTGAACCAGTCATGGGTTCAGGCAAAGGCCTAAACCAGTCATTGGTGAAGGCGATCTGAATAATTGTTTTCATCAAGACCCTTGGCATGCACCGTAACACCCCACAGCTCTCCTGCTCTTAGCCTACACTAGGCCTAGGCCTACTGAGAATTAGGCAAAGAAGAGAATTAAAGACTCAAATTAACCTTAAAAAGCAATCTTTCAATTCCAAAATAATGACGTTGGTCATGATTTCTGTGCACTAGAATTTTTAAAAAGGAAGCACAAAAAAACATCCAGAGGATTCCAAGTGTGACTTTCAACTTAACGTTAGGGGTATAGAGTAAACTGTTCTAATTCAGTGCCTAAGCCAATCCGGCTTCGATCGGAGGACAGTAAGGCTATCAATATTGTCAGGGCACAGATGCACATAAGTTTTAAGTTCATATCTTAACGTTAGAGACTCTTCCGTATCGCAAAAAGGAGATATGTCCGATTGCTTGCAAATAAAATGGCAATCTCAGGTCAAATGCATTCGTTTTCAAACTGTAAAGTTACTGACCCAACGCTAAAAAAACAACGTTAAAAAAACAACGTAACGGTTGATAGGCTAGGCCTAACGTATCCTAATTCTTAGCACCAACGTAGGCTAGTAGGCCTATAACGTCCAACGTTTAACTGATCAAACGTCAACATGAGCAACAGCACCAAAACCACAGATCCCCTAGTGGATTGTTTGATTTCGTTTGATTTAATTATATCTCCAATTGATTTATATTACAAGAGCAATTTCCAAATGACGATAAACAAGCCAAAAAATCCACATTAAAATAAACAGAACATAAAACAACGACGTTTGAAATATTAGCTTAGCATACCAATTAAGCAAAAGAAGATAAAGGTCAGAAAAAGTAATCTTTTCAAGTCTGGCCCTTCCCCTTAAGTAAGGAAACAATGTAAATGTACTTTCAGTGGAAATGTCAACGTCTATACTTCCAATTTGTAGAAGGAAGTTGAACAAAAATCCTCATTTAAAATATGAGCTCGCTCGAGATAATCCAAAAATTACTCATTATAAAACAGGCAATATTTTTTTAATATGTATGACAGCCCTCAGTACTTCAAAGCTAACAAAGCTAGTACTAGTATATGCAGCGTGCGCGCCGCACGTACATAGGTCGTACGTACACTGCACGTAGCCAGCAGGTCAGCTCATACTCAGTGTAACTAAGGGTTAATTTCGTTACGTGACACCTGCGAAACTTTAGGCAGCTTGGGAGAATAATTCATGATCATTAGAAAATTGTTTAAGAAGAAAGCTTTTCGCTTTTAACTTCTCCAGAATTAAAGTATTTATGAATGGGGATAAAGTCATAATGCTCATGTCTCTATACCAGATTCGAACAGGCTATGACGTCACACATATAGACAGAGACCCTCGGCTGCGCCTCGGGTCTCTCAGCCCGTCTGCGTGACGTTATAGCCTGTTCGAATCTGATCTAGAGACATGGGCACCATTGACTTTATTTCCTAATTGGAAACCGTTCTGTGATTGGCATAAATTTAAACAGTATCATCACTTGCACAAATGACTCACAGTGTAGTATCAATAGGCGGGTGGTGGTGGTGGGGGGAGCACAACTAAATAGTCGCTCGAGGAATGGCGGCGGAATATCTTTAGAAGTCGGGGACAACATGAGCACTTGTATCTCGCACGGCGAGAGTAAACTGCAACCCCTATATTCAGGGGCGCAAATCTCTGTTTGAGAGTGAGGGGGCGAAAACGAATATGGTGTACGCGCGGATTTGAAACTGTGCACGCTTAGCGTGCACCGCGAGCGCGAAGCGCGAAGCGCGAAGCCCTCGTGGGTGGGGTCCAGGGGCCAGCCTTAGGGCCCCTGGTGGGTGCAGGGGCAAAGCCCCGGTGGGGGTCCAGGGGGCGAAGCCCCCGGAAGCTCCTGGGTTTTAGTATTTCAGAAGCTGCAGAAAGATTATTTCGAACGGAAGTTTTTTAGTGTAAAGGCTCCTGGGTTTTAGAACATTTACACTTGTCAAAAGGGTTAGTTAGGGCAGAAGATTAATTTATACTACTGATGAGCTTCACGAACCGGGGCACAAAATGCAGAGATAGATCGCTTTGGCCTAGATTAGGAAACGAAGTGAAGGTATAACTAAGACATGTCTTAAGTGTTTTCTACTGAAAAATTGATTCGTCTGCGCCGGGTTTCAGCTGCAGATGATATTCGATACAGCCTTGATCAACAGACATTCAAATACTATGTCAGTTATGGCCTATAATTGTATTGTTGTCATGTACTGTTATCAAAGGGATGTCAAAAGTGACCACGCGGCGAAAAAAAATGAGTATTGATATTCACATTTTGGGGGGGGGGCAAATTAGGGTTTAGCCCCCCAATTTTTCACTTGAGGGGGCAAAGGCCCCCCTTGTCCCCCGGGATTTGCGCCTATATTGTTGGGCTCCAGAATTCCCTACATAGACCATCTAGTGGGGTACGTTTACGACGTAAAGCCCCAGCCCCAGGAAAGCCCCAGGGAATTTGAGGCATTATACTGTCTCAGATGTCCAGGAACGATTGTCTCAGGGAATATGTTTAAAGATGAAAATTTCTTATCTTTTTTTAAATGTCCTGCAAATAGCATTTCATGAGCAATGCTTAGAATTTCTTTTCTTTAACCATAGGTACCACAACTTATGGTAAACTCTCCACTCTTCATCCAGTCTTGCATCAGGTAATCTCCACACACTCATCAAAGTATATTTCTTGAAATAAAAAAGACTGGGACATCTTTTGGTTCGTCCTCAGCAGGGAGGTGATATTAGAACAGTGTTTCCTATTTGGCTGTCGGCAACTGCTTAGACATTAAAGTATTGTTCCAAATAATCCTTTTTGTTTGGGTCGCTGTAGGTATGAATGAGATTGCCTAGATATAAGACAAAGGAATTCAATGAACGTCAGTTCAATAATCTCCAATTAAAGGATTTAGTTTCCACTGTGAGGTCAGTCTAATTGAATTAGCATAAATGTCTATGGATCTCCATCTAATATCACCTCCCTGTGTGCAGTAAACATATCTGCTATTAATGACTGAAGCTCTACATCATTCTTTTTTTTAAATTGAAAGCTGATCTCCTTTGAGGGTATCAGACATTCTTGAAGAACTAGATTTTTTTGTTCTTGTTTTGATTAGAGTCAGAAGATTCCAAATCCTGACTATATATCATCAAGATTAGCCATGAAAGACCCTAAGGCCATACTCAGAATCTTTAACTACATTAGAATCTTTTTTAGATTCCAACTTTTCCTTTGGGAGTATTGCTCCTTGTTTAGGACCTGCACTCTCACTTTTGGAGGAAAGATTGTTACATTCACCATCCCCGAGGTTTTTTTGACATATCTTGGGTAACAGCGCAGGCAGGGAATAAATTTGAAATTCCATTTCTGACTGTTCTGTGGTATCAAAATTACATTGCTCACTTAATTGTAACAATTGCATTGGCTGTAACCCTTTTGCCAGCTAGGTCATTGCCTAGTGGTAGGGATATATACCCCTTTTACAGGTAGAGTTTGTCTAATCCCTACTATGACTGACCTCCAAACTAAATCGGACTTCAAATAAAATTTGAGAAGAGGGACAGAAATAAAACCACACTCAGCCCCCTGAATTAGTACATTTGCCCCTGTGGAATTTTTGGAGCGCCATTTGTGCCATATAACAATACGTTTTTTATTACTGTTGTTCTTTTTGCAAACTGTTGATTTCGATTCCGCTTTCCATATAATAAACACGTATCCTGCAAGCCTATTTCACATTCATGTAATTCGAATGTATGCATAGCTTAGTACAACATGCTGAAAGGCTAACTTAGTCTTAAAGTGATAGTAAGGAATAAACCAACCAAAGAAGAGCAACACACCGTTACTATGGGAAATATTTACCTGGACCGAAGTATTTGGAAATTAGCGGCAGATAAGTATAGGCTGTAGCTATGATATGCTCTCAACTCATGATGGCCTAGTGACAATAGGTTATTGCAATTCAGGACAGGCCTACGTCGAGAAAGTATTTTCGATCATGGAAATAATGCATATCACTTATATAATATGAGAGAAAGCTACATCTTACCTCGAATTTCATCCACTGCATCCTCAGTGACATTAGCACTGGGCCGGTCAACGCTTTCGGCCGACATACTTAGTCGAAATCAAAGCTGTAAAATGAACTCTTCTACAGTTAAATCTAAGAAATGTGTTAGCTACACAACATTTCCTAAAAAGAAGCAGTTAACACAGTCGTGAACAACACAAACTAATTTAATCTGCGTCCTCGTTGAGGTGTTACTTTACCTAAGTAAGCCGAAATTCCTGTCTCATACAGCTAGTACAGACGGATTTCTCGTGACTGTGTCATAATATTTAGCCTTGGTTGCTTTCCTAATTAATAGAAGGAACATAGTCCCCGTTCACCTCTCAGTTTGTAACATTTGATCCCTCTCTCGATCACTGTAACGCTTTCTTTCAAGCATGTACACAACCAGATATCCAGCGTATGACATGTGATCATCTAGTCCGTGACGTAACGAATATTCCAAATTTTCCTTCACTGTAATGTCATATAAGGCCACACGGTCATCTGACACACGCAGAACGATATGCTTATTTAGTATGTTTTTCTTGTATGATTTCGCAGTCAGCAAGTGTCTTGAATCATAGAATTAGAAATGTGACACGGTACATCTAACATGTACAGTGATGGCTACGATACCCTGGCAGACAGTAGAATTACCAAGTTCTTTGACAAATTTCAAAGTATTGTACCGATTTCTCAGTTCTCACAGAGCCACGTAAGTCCATCTTCTGGTTGTTGAGATGAATTACACAGATATTGACACGACAATAAGAACACGGTGAGGGGAATCCCAGTTTGAGTGTAGACAAATGGTGTAATATAAATTTGTGTGTATTGCGGTCAGCTCTCGTCGGTATTGGATATTGAGTAAACAGATCAGTTATAAATATTTACGTAAACATACGGGTGACAGTATTAATAATATCACCGTGGGTTTTGTACAGGGGCGACGATCTGTTAAAATTATTGAAAGGGGGGAGGGGGACACCTGCTTGAGTGAACACTTTGTGAATCCGGCTAGGGGTACGGGAGACCTCCATAGGTTCCCTGCTGGGATCCAGGGGAGAAGCCCCTGGAAGCCAAGCGATTTGGTTCATTCTAGAGGACACAGATTACATATTTCTGATCTAAAGTGCTCCCCAGCTACCATTAATAGGCTAATATCACAATTATTCATATCGAAAATGTGTGTAACATTTATTGTTTCTGCAAACCTCTAAATATTGGGGTACATGTGATATTTTGTCCCCCTTAAAAATATTGAGGGGAAATGTCCCTCCTGTGCCCCCGTGATCGCTCCTGATGGTTCTGTGTAAGTAACTGTAAAGGTATTCAGGTATAACGAGTTGGAATTAATTGCGATGCAATTGGCAGAAACTTTTTATGTCTAGTGGAATTATGTTGGAGAAAAGAGAGAGTGAAGGAGAATCAGGTCGAAATCACTGGAGGGCGCGCACAGGAACAAAATCACGCAGAACCAAAAAATTAAACGTTCGGTTGTCAACTAAATCCGGTTAACCTGTGAAAGCTTAGTGTGTATATATATTCAAGTTTTCTGTACGATCGTTCGGTCATGACAACAAAACATAAAATGGATTAATTTTCAGGACATCGCTCAAATATTTAACGCTTTAAGAGAATTTGAGCTAAGTCTGACTTTCACGTTAACTAAAAAATGTGTAGGTCCACCATCTTGAATGCAAAAAATGTGTGAGATTTATGAATGTGTCCCAAACCATGTAATCAGCCCCATAATTTTAAGCTTATTTGATCTTATCTTCCCCAATTCCCTATAATGAAGCCTTACTTCGTAAAAGGATATTACTGCATTTTCCGTGTAAGCATCGTAACTTGACAATGTGAGGGTAGGGTTGTGCACAACTAGTCAGAGTATACTTAGTCGGGAAGGCAACAGTTTGATGAATCCGACTAGTTTCAGGATCCTTTCCAAAACCGATACACAATATTGCATTATTTGCCCGCATTATATTAAATCAGTGTCTAACTAAGAAAGTGTGTTTATTGATTAAAGTTTGACAGTCATGTTATCTATAAAGTTTGAAATAAAATGCATAAAGGGGTTTTCGTTTTTAAGAAATGGGCCGAAAACATACTCCGGACCGCCCTTTTTTCAAGTGGGGGCTTTAGCCCTCAGACGGGCCCCTCTCGGTTCTTACGCCTATTGGTAAGGGTAGTTAATGGTATCTACATGGGACCGTATGTCAGGAAGTCTCGTGTCAATTTTTGGAACAATCATGTCTTGTAATTTATTAACTGAAGGTCGCAATATACAAAAATCTTTTTATAAATATCTTTTGAGTAGTTCACGATTTACTTTATATGTGTATGAACAAAGTTGCTTATATTAAAATGCCTGCCCTCTTTGCAACAATGCAGTGCCATTTGTAATTGATATTGCGAAAAGCCTTGGGATATTTGAAATTTAATATCTTTGTCATCCTTAACCGTAACTTCATTATTTTGTACTAAAAAGTGATGACAGGAAAAATTTAAACTGCAGTAAATTCAGGGAAACGCGCATATAGAAGTTCATGATTAAATTTTACGTAATATCTTTTCATTGGACGCTGCATGATGAGAAACTGTGGCGGACGAAGCCATCAGCGGCGAGGACCGAAGGCGTGAAAGCTTGGGACTGTGTGTCCTTCCCTAGTAATGGTTCTTAAATTTGACGGTTTTTGTAGCCATCCTGGACCGTTTCTTAAAAAATCCTGGTTATCCCACGTGTAATTTGAAATGCCAATGAACTCTTTCTTACGATGATCGCAAGTTTAAGATAGTAACCGTCAGCCAGTTTGCTGAGGATATTGGTAGTGGTGGGGAAAGTGAACAGCTATGGTGAAGCAAGGGTTTTCGAAATAGTTATTTACTCAAGCTGTCCTACAAGAAGTAACAAGGAGGGTAATTCCACCAAAGTTTTCCTAAGTACAGCAGACAGCAGTAGTAATGAGACATCAATTTATATCAGGATCATGCAAAGCACACCGAAAAATTTATCGAGAATTGCGATTCCCTATACATGGGAAGGGTTTTGGGATTTGTTTGCAAGGACAGTGGTGCATTTAATGACGTACGTTAGTACTATGAGAGACCCTTTTCCAGAGCTTCAAGTCACAATGATGTGGCTCGTACAGGAGCATACTCTGAAGAAAGTTCACGAGCCAGGCAAAATTTCAATTGTAGTAGTTAGTTTTCTCTGGTAGTGCGCCCTAAACGCGCTGATAAAATTCTTTTTAGCAGTTTTATATTATTTGATATTGATGTTTCCTTTCAGTTAACATTCCAAAATTTCATCATAATTGTCTAAATTCTGTTATAATTTCTTTGGATTCGCTCCCTTTAGCTCATTTTGTTTATCTTTATTATTTTTCAAGATCTGGAGAAAAGGGGCAAGTGCCCCTTTGCCCCCCGCAATCCCTTCTATGACCAGCAACCATCCTCCTTTCCTCAGTTGATTATATTACTTGTGGTTAATTAGGCTATGCATTGCAACTATCGCATTGCAGTAAGCATAGGAGAAATGACGCACCGTAGGTCCCACTATCAATGCCATTTGCCATAAATTAAAGAGAGATTTGCATCACCCCAAGTATGACTTTTACAAAGGGGTCGGCAAAAGTCTCAACTGGTGACTAACTCTTTGATTCTTTGATTTCACATTAGACTTTGCAATTGCGGAGCTTGTGGAGCACCCAGGGATTATGTGGAGCATGAAGATCCTCAGTACGAAAGCATTGCTTACTACTTGTATTGACTGACTATATTAGAACTGTGCCTCTGTGGATCATTGTCTGCATTGTAAGATTGTCCATAGGATTATACTCCTGATTTGCATTTGTTATGTAACTTTACCCAACGAGTTATGTGCCGTACAAACGGTTGCATCTACTTTGACAATCAAGGGTTAGTAATGATGGTTCGTCAGCCGTGGATTACTTTAGAACATTTTAACAGTAATTATTAGACTGAAGCTCGTTTTCAGGCCGAAAAGGTGACGTTATTTTAAGTCTTATTAGAAGGGAATCATTTGAAAGGGGGTACACCTGTACAAATCAGACATTCAGACTCAGACTCATACTCTTGACACTCAACTGGACAAGTAGCAGAAGAACGGCAAGATGTCTTTCGCTCAAAGTCGCTGGCAGGCCGATGCCCTGAAGCTATGCAACTCATGTTAAAAGGCATCTCTGTAGTTCAGTTTGTTAACTACTGATACCGTAGTAACCCCTGCCTGTTTTACTGAATGTCATGTTTTCAACCGTCACCAATTGTTTTAATCAGTCAGAAGACTTCGTTTGACTCCTTTACAGTTGTTTTACTCATCTTTTATGTTGTTCCTGCGGAATTCGTCAGTGGCCAATCAAAATACACTATCATCGGACAAGGCTCCCAAACGTTATAGTATTTACTTAAAAAAAGAACCCTGCGTAATTGGGACATTTCAATTCTTTAGTGTTGGCGCCTAGACATCACCTACCTACATCTCTGTTCTCTCCCAGTTGACTGGAAGTGCAGCAATCACATTTTGTAGCATGTATTGGTCAAAAAAGAGACGAGTACCCCGTTGTCCGTTGACATCAAAATTGTGGTTTCAAAGTTTGATACACACATTCTTTCCAATACATTGACTCTTGAGGAAGGCTTTGTAGGGAAGGAATGGATAGGGGAGTTTGGGTAAGGAAAAGGGGAAAAACACCAAAATTTATATTGAAAGTTAATATAAAAATAGAACTTGAAATGAAAGAAAAGATCTTTTCTTGGAAAGCATAAGATATAAACTGTAAGTTGAATATTGCAAGATAAATCCTTTTTGGAAAACAATTTATGTAACATGCCTAAGTTTTATCTCATTTTGTCATTTTTATTTAAATAGCCATGTCGGATCTTTTAGGGTAAGAGGATTGTTGATTGCAGAAAAAGTAAAGATGGACATTTTCCGGGAGGAGAAACTGATGAACAGGTTGGTAAAGTAACAGTTACTACAAGAATCTTAACAGACTATCCATTTGCTCATCATTTTCACAAGTGTATAAAATGTCGGTGTGTTTGGTGGAAAGGGGGAAGGGGGCGATGAAAGATCCTTTGACTTTTTTGCTGAAAATTATTTTTATATTGGTTAAGGTACTCTATAGAGGGTGATGGGTTAACAAAGAGCATGTTTTTTCACTGTTGACATTGATGAAGAAAAAAACTGAAAACGTTAGAAAGAAGGTTTTCTTATGCATCTAATCACTGCTATTGAAATTGTATTATGAGTGCTTCTATGGATAGCAAACGTAAGCTTGAAGTTTTAACAAGCACATGTATATTTCTGCACTTTAAATTAACTTGAGGGTAAAGGGAACTTGCAGCTAAGTTCATTTTTCATAAGTTCTATTTCAGTATATCTTACTGAAGCACATGCATGGGTCTGTTTTCACCCACCACTTGGTTGCATATAGCAAAAATACAATTAGCAAACCCACATGGCTATACCCTTACTCCAAATCCAGATATGGATTGATATCTGGGTATATCTGGATAAACTATATGGCCATATCAAGCCAGATATACAGCCAGATTTAGATGCCTTGATACATTATATCAAGTTTTATATGGCCATATCAAGCCAGATATAACTTGATGCAATGCAATTCCAGATATGCAAATAAAGTTTTATATGGCCATATCAAGCCAGATATAACTTGATGTAATGCCAGTCCAGATATGTAAATACAGTTTTATATGGCCATATCAAGCCAGATATAACTTGATACAATGCAATTCCAGATATGAAAATGAAGTTTTATATGGCCATATCAAGCCAGATATAACTTGATACAATGCAATTCCAGATATGCAAATAAAGTTTTATATGGCCATATCAAGCCAGATATAACTTGATATGCTAGATATGCAAATGAGCATTTTGTTAGTTTGATTTAATTTTTTATTTGATTTGATTCTTCGATTATGCTTGTTACAAACTAAGACATGTTTTGGATACAGCATCACCTTCCCAGACATTGCAGTTATTTAGTGGCTACACTTTTGTTAATACCGCAGTGTACTAAGTGAACTTAGGCAAATGATTTGCATATTTGGGCGGAGCTTGTATCTAAACCTACATTTTTCATGATTTAGGAAGTTGAAAGTAAAATATGCACTACACAGTAAACAAAATTTAGAGTCAAATACGTAATAAAGTTTAAAATAAGAAGCCCATATCACTGTGATTACATAAAATAGGAAATTTCAAGGCATTTTCCTGTTCACTGTTATGAAATAAGTTGAATTTATGTACTTAAGTCAATTCAACCTAATACTTACATTAAATTCTAATTCATGGAGCACGCCCCTGGCTCTACTTACCTAGCTACTTACCTGGCGCAGGAGTGTCCGTGATCACGACGGCGGAGCTCCCAGGTGGGACCTGTTCTATTCAGCCAGTCTAGAACGGGACCACTGTCAGGTGGTGTCAGTTAAGTCAAAGTTTGTCCCTTGGGGACGTTGTTACTCCTTCGGGGAGCAGAACTCCTTCGGGAGTATTGTTTGGTTTTCGCCCCTGGCTCTTCGCCAGAGAGTAAGGGGACTTTTGGAAAAAAAAACTTACCTAGCTCAGGAGTTTCGCCCCTGGCTCTTCGCCAGAGAGTCAGGGGACTTTTGGAAAAAAAGCTCAGGAGTACTTACCTGGCGCAGGAGTGTCCGTGATCACGACGGCGGAGCTCCCAGGGTGGGACCTGTTCTATTCAGCCAGTCTAGAACGGGACCACTGTCAGGTGGTGTCAGTTAAGTCAAAGTTTGTCCCTTGGGGGCGCTGTTACTCCTTCGGGGAGCAGAACTCCTTCGGGAGTATTGTTTGGTTTTCGCCCCTGGCTCTTCGCCAGAGAGTCAGGGGACTTTTGGAAAAAAAAACCTAGCTCAGGAGTATCCGTGATCACGACGGCGGAGCTCCCAGGTGGGACCTGTTCTATTCAGCCAGTCTCGAACGGGACCACTGTCAGGTGGTGTCAGTTAAGTCAAAGTTTGTCCCTTGGGGACGTTGTTACTCCTTCGGGGAGCAGAACTCCTTCGGGAGTATTGTTTGGTTTTCGCCCCTGGCTCTTCGCCAGAGAGTAAGGGGACTTTTGGAAAAAAAGCCACAGGAGACTTTTGGGAAAAAAAAAGCTGGTGTTCAAAGTAGTGTTCAGTTAAGTCATAGTTTGTCCCTTGGGGACGTTGTTACTCCTTCGGGGAGAAGAACTCCTTCGGGAGTATTGCTTGGGTTTCGCCCCTGGCTCTTCGCCAGAGAGTCACGGGACTTTTGGAAAAAAAGGTGTTCAAAGTATCCATGAGAAGTGTGGACTGTAAGTCCTAACTATGATTCATAACTAGAGCAGATATGGTCTGGATATAATTTTATCTGTGCCATATAAAGGCTTGATCCAGAAGAACTTTATCTGGCCATATATGGTTTTGATCTGGTTCTGGTTTAAATCTGTGTTATATCTGCCCAATTTTTATCTGGCCCAGATATAAATCCCATATCTGCGGCAGATATGGGCCAGATATGAAATTCCATATCTGGCCCATATATGGAATTTCACATCTGGCCCATATCTGGATTTCGAGTAATGGTATACGCTGTTTACAGAGCAGTGATTGTGCATACTTGAGTTAGTTAGTTAGATGAGGCTTAATGTCCCAGTTTCCAAACAAACAGGAACAGCGTGCCGACAGGTAACAATACCAGGTGTTCCAGATTAAATTTACATTTCCCAGCTAAACTTCATCCAAATACCCCTTTATTTAAGATCTAATATGCCGTATGCCCAATACACAGGGGTTGTAAAGGCATGGCCCACGCTTTCTGTCGAATAGTTGTTCCTTGCTTTTGCGTGGGTTTTAATCGTTTCGTTTTTGTCAAAGAATGCTCATGCTGGTAATTTGCTACACAGAGCATGTTTTTTTTGGGTGTGTTAGGAACAGCAGTAGCTACCTAACAAGTTTTGTCGTATCTATCTTATTGGTTGTAGGTCTAGTGTGTTTGTCAGTGGTCATGCTGGTGATTTTCACACAGAGCCATCTTTTAAAGGCAGTGACTTGTGACTTGTGACAGTGACTTGTCCAGTGGGCTGAGGCATAGAGCAGAAGGTTATTTCTTTTGAAGCTTAACATCATGGAAACAAAAAGTACATGAAATATATATACCAAAAGTAATGGATTAGTTGTTGTATGGTTCTCAAGAATAAATGAACCTATATTACATTCAGGTATGAGTCTATTTGATTTTGAGTGTCAGGAGAATTGGAACCATCCTTGGGGAAGGGTCTAAAGGGGGGGGGGGGGAGGTGGTGTTCCTTTCTATATTAGAAAAATGCTCTCTTCAAGCTCTTCAAATTTAAAATGGGGCGACTGCAATTCCATACCTGGGAAGCACATGCAGGCCTTAAGCAGTTACGTAAGATTATAAACCCAGTCAACTTGTATTGAGAGGATGTATGAACGCTGTGTCCCGTTGATAAAATTTTAGGAACTTCTCTTTTCTAAACAGGTGGTAGCACGCATAGATTCATTTTTGAAGCAGCTCTGTAAAGATATGACTTCGATAGATTCATGTCAGAAAGAAGATGCCAAACAAGGGCCATCCTCAGACACGTTGACTTATGAAGAAGATGCTCATAAATTAGGAATGGACCAATCACAAAGAAGATCAAAGGCAAAGGACGGCCATAAATGCAGCTTTAAGGAGTTAGGATATCCACAAGAGTTTTATCATCCTCACGTTCTTCTCTTATCTCATGGCGTGCTTCTTCGCCTTTAAATCAGGTCGTTAGGAGTGAAGTATAATTTAAAAATTCGGAAAGGATTATCGATGAGTAGCAAGAATCCAAACACGGAACTGACAGGTTTCATGGTGGAGATAGCTGATGGCAAGGTAGTCAAACTTGAGTGCAAGTTCTTGCTTTGTGATGACCATCTAGACGGACATGAAGAAGAAAACCACTAGACTGACAAATAATTTTTGATTAAAGAGGGAAATTAATGTAATTTTTGAAGTTTTTCATTCTTGTTGTTCTGGCACTTTATACTTCAAGTAGATTTCCACAAGGGGTGTGTGTCGCCTTCAGTTTGTGATAGCAAGCTGACGGAAATTGATTGATTGATCCCCTCAAACTATTTTGTGCATTTGGTTTTAGAGTAAGAGGAATCAACTGAAGTAGCTAATATCATAGTATAAAGTAAAACAGGTCCACTTGGGGATAGTCTTGAGGTAAGGAAATGCCTAATGTAGTCCTCCCTCATAGTAGGATGAGCCCAAAATTTGAAGATGACATGTGTATAAAGACTGCGTTGCAAAAATTTGTATGAACAAAAGTTATAGCATCTATTTCGAGTGATATTTAGCCTCTGTAAACTTTTACTTCTTATTGACAGAGCTAAATATCAGCTATAGTATTGTTGACTTGAAGTGATTTGAAGGTTCACCTTCCGTCTTAGAATCGTTGGTTTAATTTACCTAGTGCTTGTGCCTGTTGAGATTTGTTGTCCCTTTACTGTGAAAAGCTTATCTTTACTGTATTATAGAAGACCAGAAGGGCTGCTCCCATACACCGCTTTCCGGGGGTAACAGCTCCATCATACTTAACTAGTACGCACATTCCATTATCTTGTGCTGTACAGGAAGTAGTACCACTACAGAAGATTAGAAGTACCTTTCTAAGCACTCCTCTGTTTCCCTCTGTGCATGTGGGTCAACTAATATGCAAACTGCTGTTTTCGGTACTGATGAGGCTTAAAGGAGCTGATTAGTGGCGTACTTCTGAAATAAATACGTCATACTAAACGAGATGTTTACCCTCAGTGTAATACTAATATTGAAAATATTCCTCTTAATGCGTTTTGTATTCTCGGTTAAAATAATTTTTGCAATATAATTCAGGAATTACTTTTGTGTTTTATTTCTTAGTTTTTTTATTTTTCACTTGCTACATATTTAACACTTTTGTTTTTTGAATTTACATTTCGTTACTTTTTCTTCTGGCACGGACAATTTTGCATCGTTTCAACTTGTAACGGTTCTGATCGATGGACCAATTAGTCAATACATCGAGTTATCATGGCAGCTACGTTAGATAATTCTGATACCATTTCCGCGAAAAACTGATCATCTGGTTACGTTAGCATTTTCCTAAACTTGTAGTGCTACTGGACATTATTTTGGTTTCATTTCGAGTAATATAACCAGTTTTAAAATGTTGGAGGGAGGAAGTTTTCCTTTCGAGCAAGTGAAAAACTCAACAGAAGGAGATGCTGGTGGTTATACTGCACCGAACTTTCTGTTTGCGTTTTCAAATCAACGTGTCGACGTAAGGTCAATTCAACGTGTCGGCGTATAGAGTCTCGTAGCGGAGGCTGTCCGTGTAAAAGCACGAGCAACCTCCGCCTGTAGCTCTGTGTAAATGTGGGACCAGGAAACGAAAATGTTTGAATCAGTCACTTCCGGTAAGCCTTAAACTTATTGTTTTTGCAAACAATGAATTTTCATTTCTTCCCCATAATAGATTTGCTTGTACTAACCACCATCATACTCATTATAGGTTAACAAAGAAAATCGAAGGCCTAACTAAAATTACGTTAGGCCTAAAAGTAAGCAGTATCGTACGAAAACATGCAACACTAATATACTACACACGTACGTACGTTGTGAGTTGTGTGTACTAGACACAATGCATTTCGGATCGAATTCATAAACCAAGAAACATAACCGGATGTGACGTAACGGTGTCGGCGGGTCCGAGAATTTATTCTGTTCTGGCGACTACTCAGCTCCTTTAATTCTTTAAACGAATACCACATAAAAAACAACAGAAGATTTGAACAGAACATTACATATGGGACTCACATGTAATTATCGTTTGGCCTGAGAAGTGACTTAATGGTCAGTAACTTTCCAGCAATTTTGCATCCATAGGTTCAGGCTCACGTAAAGGAGGTAGGGGCTGGAAAGGGTCAGAAGATTTCCTCCTCCTAATAGATATATCCACGTAGGTCAACTCTTGGAGATACATTATCTTCAATTTGCATCTGAGCATCATTGATTATTCAAAAATTCTCAGTTATTTGCTAGAGCCCTTTTAACAAGGCCCCGCCTCTTTGAGTGTGTCCACATACAGTTTATTCAAACGTTATCAAATCTATGACAAGTTCCGCTCTTACAGAAAGTAACTCTCCCCCGCAAAACAACCTGGTTACAAATAGGAGGTTTAAAGAAATAAATTGTACAATAGTTGAATGCATAATAAAACAGTGTCTGATCAATCTGTCTTGATGCATATTGTCAGAGAAATTAAATATTTTAAATGTCCAAAGTTCACTGCCAAGTTATTGATAATGTAGCCAACACCGTTAACGCGATATTCAAGTTAAATAACATAAGTTAGGAGTAATTGATTAATAATAGATGTTTCTAACAGTTTGATTAAAACATCGTGTAGACAGACCACACACCGGGACATTGTTTCAAGGGTTTTTGCACTAAATTAGAACTTTAAATCAGTTGGTTTTTAATGCAAAATTTGAATTCGCATTTGGATTTTATTATGTAGACCGTGCTGTTCAGCTAGGTATTGTCCACCGTAGACGCACATGAACATTTATGTTATTTAGTAACATAGTATGTGGGCATGAGGCAGTAATAAAAGTTGTCGATAGAATCTTTACTGCCATCTCGGTGGAGATACATCTAGATGGATTACAGAGCCATGCTACAGAGCCAGACAGAAACACGGTTGTTTGACCCTAGGCTGAGTCCTGATTGGATGCCTAGCAGATTGACTTGGTATAATCAATTATTTTTCTACCATCGGCCTTTCTGTTTTTAAGAAGGGCCGTGGGCTACTAGTTTTCTTAGAGATTACTGACATTGTGAACAGCCCTGGTTTTCTTCTTTACATACCTTTTATCTGTAAGCATACAGCACCACTTTTGATGGGGGCTGGGGGATGAATGAGCACTGCACGAAATTTAAAGAACATCATTTACGAAAAATAACATATTTCGACTGGAAAAAAACAAACTTGCTACTCAAATGGGGCGAGGGTGGCAGGGGTTGAGCCCCACGAAGCACACGATCCTGTGCATTTGACTTTTTTGGTGTGTACAAAACATGACATTTTAATCAAGACACACTTGGGTAGACTATGATTTTACAAGTATTCATTAATTTTATGGTTTCGTTATTGCTCGTTTGTGATTTAACAAGACCACTATATATATATATATATATATATATATATATATATATATATATATAGGTATAAACATCTAAATAAAACCTTAGGGAGACAGTTTTCTTTGTTATTTTAATGAGGATGCTACTAGGGAGACATATTCGATGTCTCCTTAATGTTTTAGGTACTATTTCTAGACATTTTTTATTGTCGGAAATATATGCTTTAAATGTATGTATGAGTGGAAGCAAACTTTCTAATATCTGCTTGGGACAAACTGAGCTATTGTGCACTTGATTTGTACTTCAGTCGTTTGAATTTTGTGCAGCAGTTCCTGAAGATTTATTCTCATGGTAGTAGTGTTTGCATCGAGAACATCTGCGGCTAGGTGGTATCTTCGAAAGTACATCTACCGTAGCTCTTACCATCGCCTTTCATAATAGTGTGTTCAAACACGTAAGATTAGAACGAGAAACTTGTACAAAACAGTACTCCAAAAGTTGTTTGCTTCCTTTCCTGTGAAGTAGCCACGCTCTTGTATATTCCTCCAGCGAAAATATTGTTTGTTATCCTCATCATTTTTTGTGAACGTGGAAGATTGAACAAAGTTGTAATTCTTAGTCTGGGAGTAAATCTGGTCATTGTGAGGAATTTGTGGATATATGAAGAACTTTGATAAGGTAATATGTATGGGGTTTAGTTGACGTCATTGTGCAATTAAGTGATTGGTGGAGGAAACTGTTCTTAGTTGGAAAATGAACGTCACAGACTGTCGTTCTGGAGAAGGGTCAAGGGTATGTGGAACCTTTAACAAAATGAAAATCTGAGATGCAATTTCATGATAAACTTTGTGTTCTTTTCTAAAGAAGTGTTATTGAAAAAAAAAGGATGATATTTTAAATAGTTTGACATTATCCACAATGGTTTTTATAGAAGGAAAGTCTGGGATATCGGAAGGTAATAATAATTCGGGCCTTTAAGGGCAGTTGTTGTACGACTCTTAGCCACCACGAACGTGGAGGAAGCCTTTTGCTCATGAATTACAACTTCGCGTCGGGTGACAGCCAACGCAACAATTTAGATCAAATCTGGTTTCTTTTCAAAGGCCAGTTCAGATGGGAAAACCGTAGATTTCTCTTGGATGAAGAACCCACCTTACTTTGACATGGTCGGGGGTCGAACCCCAAACCTCCCGGTTGCTAAACTTCTTCGCTTCAAATCTCACCGCCTTTATTCACTCGGCCACAGCACCGGTTGAGGGGGTTTGGAACTTGGAGACATGCTCCAGGCCGTACATTTCGGACTGGGGCTCTCATCTCCATTCCTGCGCCTTTGATTTAGCCTAAAGAGTGAGCTGAGCTATTGAAAGGCCCACTAGCGTCAACTCAAAAAGGACCCAAGTGTTTGATGCCTCTTTACTTTTATCGAATCCGTTTCTAGATTCTTCTATTTCAACCCACAACATCATGAAAGTTTCAACACTTTTCTTATACTGGCGTGACTTCGACTATCTTGGACTAATTGTGCACGGGGGTTGTGGATCGGGAGCATACATGTATGCTGGTAGAAATTGCATTGGGCTAACTTACAATGTAGCGTTCCAACAGAGTTAATGAATCCACTACGGTTAAGCGCGGAGTGCACCGAAAATATAGCATACTGCACTGAAATGACGAGTCCGGCCATTTAATAGCTTGATCCTATTTGACTTGTTCGTTTAAAACTAAAAGACTAGAAAAAGGGGCCATTGTAAAGACGTAAATAGTATCAAGTACCCAAAGGTAGTGACAAGTTTCTAAAAGACTGGAAACTATACGAACCCTCAGTGGTACGGCACTCCCTACTTGATAACAGGCTAATTCCAAGTGAGGCACCTCCCTTGCCACTACCTACACTCCTTTCCAAACAAAGTGATAAATTCCGACTGTATTATGCTTGACCCACCTGCCTCTCACTTATCCTCTTAACTGTGTCAAGATCTTTTCCGACATTCAAAGCTTCTCTAGAGTTTTAAAGTCTGCGTATACAAGCCTTGATTAAAGAATTCAATGAAACATAAGACAATGAGAATGTTCCCTCAGTTGTCACCCGTGACAATGTTTTCCCTGTTGGAGGTCACCAAGGCACTTTGGCTTCCACATATCGCAGTTCTGATAGTCCCCCTCCCCCATAAAATGGTTGTTATGGCCCGAAAAATATAGTATGGCTACGTGCCTGATTACATAGTATTACGCACCGCAACCACTCATCCGAAAACTGGATGCCAGGGTTAATGCTGAAAACGTAATTACTCAGCTTAACTAACTGATGAAATTTCATGTATAAACTGCTTCGTATGTGGACCAGATCAGACTCAATGGATTCTGTGTTCATGGGTTTACTACGAAGGAGAAATCCAGATTCCCATATCACAAATATTTCAACTTTCCACATTTCATAAATCACAACCTGATTTCCTAAAACCTGACACAAAACATTGTCTGTTGTTCAGGAGTTTTGGGAACATCATATTGTATCAATATTCCGAACATTATCAAATCTGCATCCTCTCTTAAACAGTTTCTATGGCTCTCGAATTCCGTAAATTTTCCTTTTTCTTTTCAAAAATTACTTATGGCCATTTAAATACCACGAAATTCCTTCAAAAATCAGGAAAAATAATTTCCGGAAGCGGAGAAAGATCCTTTAAAAGTGGAATCAATTTTTTTGCCTATTGTCTGGCGAACGACCATTTATCCTTACGCAGGCCGAAAAGTAGGTTTGTTAGAGACCGTGATTACTCCAAACAGTAGGCTTAATATGTACCGCTACTTGATGAAATTACCACATTTGCGAATATGGATAAAATTTCAACAAACATGGGGTCACTCAGTGACACATACCATGATCAAAAGAGATGTCAAATTTAACCATCATGATATTAATCCGTACTTGGTCCTGAAGTAACCCTGCCTCAGATAACGTGCTTCCAGTCCGAAATTAAATGGGGAAAGTAAACCGGTTGAGTGACACTCACTAGATAAAGCGAGTCGTATTACCGTACGTGTGGTATATCCACCTCAAAACCAAACACCAAGGTAAAATAGAAAGCTGTTTAGTTCAACTTTTGAGAGTCAGGAAGCCAATTGGCTCATCGTGAACCCTATACCAGAGTGATTTGTAACTTACGTACTAGCTAGCCTAGGCCTATACTGTATTGGCTATTGCAATGTAGCTTAGTGTGGCTTATTAGCTATAATAGTACTAACTTCTAAGGCTCAATACCCTCTTTGCTAGTGAAACAAGCATCGCAAGTGTTCAGAGTAACAAAACACACACACTGGTTCCATGCACTACAATGAAATGTATTTGCAAGCAAATACAGCTGTTCTAGTTTGTTACATCTTTTCATTCTTACGTTTGCGATATTATGTTTAAAAAGTTGCACTTCAGAAAAAGAAGAAAAAGAAAACATTGAAACATATATTTGTTGGTAAAATTGGCTACAGTGGGCTGCTCACAATCGACTGACGGGATTCTTTCTGCGGTCGATAAGTGGGACAATCTCGGTGTTTTAGGTAACAAATACCGCAGCATACAACTCTATAAGAAATAACGTTGCTCATTTCGAGCAAACGGTCAGCTCAATTTACGGCGTCAAAAATTGTATGATTAATTGTGCTTACATGTGTTAGTTTTCCTGTCCATAGTTTGAAGTTGAAATCGAGGTAACTTTCCCTGAGATCCTTCTTTTTATCATCCAAATCTTAAAAACAAAAATCATAAGGAAGAGAAGCGTTAATTTTGTGAAATGCACTATCTATCCACTTGAACATTGTAAACATTTCACGCATAGTGCAATTGGTCAGATATTAAATAAGAAATGTGCATGCACGGTAAACAACGGAAGTTTTGACGTTATATAGCACGAACTCAGGTTTATCATAACAGATGACTACAAACACAGTACGTCCAAAGACGTTTTGAAAACGTTCTTGAAATGTATTTACTACGTAACTGCGATTTAAAAACGTTTTCTTGACGTACTGTGTTTGTGGGTTAAAATGGCCAAACTGTGGAGAGGCATATCTTGACAACGATAAATGATGTTAACCTGCTTAATGGATCTTCTTTTATATCACTGTGGGATTTTTAAGGAAAAAATCTTTTTTTATTTTATGTCAGAATAGCTTGAAGGTAAAAAATATACACTGTAGCACGATAAAGGTACGAAAAGGAAATAAAAGCACAACATTGACATAGTGAAACATATCGTCAATCATGTATTATCTTTCGCTCTGCAGCTAGTGTGACTTTACAAGAGCATATGGCATCACACATTCACTAAATATTTGTCCATAGTTTTGTGGTGACCGTGAAGTCTATCCAAAAATGTAGGCCTTCTACCACAGTGACTTCGAAAGAAAAATTTAGAATACACAGGCGTACGAAGCTGTCCCCGACGGGGGGGGGGGGGTGAACGTTGTTTCGGACCGCCGTCCCTGAAGGGGTGTCTCCCTCCCCTTTGGAACATTTCTCAATTCTGTAGGGTCTTTTGATGCAATTTGGTGCAACCAATTCTAAAGAAAATTACTACAAAATTTGGACATTTTCACAGAGGGAACAAATAAGGGGTTTTCGTTCTTGATTTGAGGGGCGGGCGGAAGCATACTTTCGCCCACCACATTTCTGACTGCCCCACCCCGCTTCCTACGCTTATGTCAGAATAGATCTATGCACTGGCGTCCAAATCTACGTGAAAATAGACACTGAGTAAGAAATGACTGTAATGTGTACTGCAGTTCGTTACAGGCGTACATCTGCCTAGGGCGCACTTCGATTTACATTGTCTTGAGACCTCATATGCATACGGTCTATACATACGTCTATGAGACTGTCCGATTATAATGGGATTTTTCACTCACTTGCGAGGAATGGCCCAAAGGCGCCAATCCCTGTCAGGTGAATTAAACAAAAGTATCCTGTTCACCAAGCTGGGAGATTCAATTTTATCACAACTTGATGATTCCAAGTACTATGGATGGCCTCAGAGGTTACTCACAGTTGCTCTCAGAGTGCGTTACGTTACATAGAAACTCAAGTTACACTCGCCTTGAGCGATTATTTAAGTTGAAAAGTTGTGACCCTCACATCCCTATACATTTATCGGGTCTGCTGTTTGCTGTAAAGCGGTAAGGGAGATGAACACAGCCTGTGCATTATTGTTGTGGTATTCATCTACATTAATGTTTCTCTTTAGTTCCTTAATAAAAAAGTGAATTAGCACTTGATTTTTCTATTCAATATTTCCATTCACGGTGGTATAGTAATGTAAAATTACCTTTTGCTTTAGAGTGCCAATCAGGGTTTCCCTTCACTGATTCCACCAGACAGCATTCTGGGTTGTATAGTTCAGTCACTCCTATACAAAGAGAGAAGTAGTAAGTAGAGAAGTGTAAGTTTGTCACTTTTCACCAACTCGTAAGAATTTATAGTAGAAGTTAAATTAACATAAGCATGTCAAGGAAAGCCAGGCGAGTAATAATTTTAATCATCACCTGGGTAGATCATGCGGTGGATGATTTACTCAGGAGTAGCTAGGTCTAGGTGGACGAGGTAATCCTGTAGACTGGGGGACAATCTCGTAAGGGGGATAACCTACGCTGACATACTTCCTCCTGAGTAATCATGGGGTGGGACGAAGGTAGTTGCCCTGAATTTTCGTATCGAAACGTTATAGGCAAATCTCTATTTACTTTTGAATATTTTGAGTTCATTGGAAGGTCAAAAGGGGTCATTTGAGGTCAAAATCAATGCTTTGGGATTACTCTGTAACCGTTAGTAGCTGCACTGAATAAAAACTTGACACTGAAAAAGTGAAGTTCGTTTTGAGACCTCATAAGAGGTCACTCTTTCATTACAAAGTTTCGCATCTGTCACTAGGACGATGAACATCTAACAAAATATTTAAAAGTCATGTACATTTTTATCACGGCTCAACTGATAACAAAACTTTACCACGACTAAACCTACCGAGAATTACAAGAAACTCGGTAGATTAAAGGGTATGTACTAGCAACCCAAACATATTTCGGAATAGCACTACAGTTCTAAATACAATTAGTGACTGAACTCTGATTGAAATAAATTCAAACATTATCATCACTCTGATTGATCTATCACTGGTGACTTGCACAGATCACTCACAGTGGCGTATCCAGGACTTTTCAAGTTAATTGGGGGAGGGATGAATGGTCGGTTTGGCAGGGCGGCGGAATAACTTTATAAGTTTGGGCCAAAATGTGCACGCGTCTCTTGCACGGAAGGGGAAAACCGCAAAACCCATAACAAGTGGGCTTGGGGATCATTTCACATGACTCCTAGTGTGATTTAGGGGCGCAGATCCCATGCGGGGCCCCGGTGCGAAGCCTCCGGAAGCTCTAGGCATTTTAACGTCTCAGATGCTCAGGAAAATTGTTTCAAGGATTATATTTAACGACGCAATTCTCCTATCTTTTGGAATATTTAACACTTTTGTACTTACAGAAAAGCTATAATATACATACATATTTACAAAGCCATGGCAAGATAGCCTCAGGAAGTTGTTAAATATGCACATGTGTCTCGAGCGTGCCATAATTTCCCCTGACTAATTGCAATATTCTCTTTCTCTTGCCATACATAAGTGAGCCGAAGAACTGGCTATAACAAATGCTTTATCAGCTCCGCAAGCGCAATTGAACTCAAAGAATGGGTTGCTTTGTGAACAGCAAGGTGTCCCTGGGCCGCCATATGGTCCTGCAGAGGTCCAGGAGTAACATTTTGGTGTGATCCAAGAGAAATTCCCCGGGAAACTACTAACAGAATGGAGATACTTGCTTCACGATTCTCAACTGATCTCCAAATGACACTGAAACCACACCACAAACTTTGAACGAAAGTATGCTCGAACAGCTTGCAAAAGAATGAGAAAGAAGTAGGTAGAAGCGAAGGGGCATATGACTAATATAAGCACTGATTTAAAATGTTTACTCTTCGCAAATGCGTTTAATAAGTGCACAGTCACCACGGACGGAAATGTTTGAATATTAACTTTGTATAGGTATTAAAGCTTCAAATCATATAACCTTTACAGAACGTGTCGAATATGTACTCCTCTTTTGACGTATATATTCTGTTATTACGAGTGCAGAACAATATTGAGGTAAGGTTTGAAGCGCGCGGTGGGCGAGAAAATTTTGGTAGTTGGCAAAGGATTTGCAAAAAGTCTGTAGTTTGAGAACCATTTGCGATGAAAAAATGATTACAATAGATCCATCATTCGGTCGAAAACACTTCTCACCCTACCCCCTACAGAAATCTATAGCTTAAACGCCTTTTGGAATCATTTAACAATTTAAAAAAAAAAATGTGAAATCGATTGCCTACCATGCCCCCCTTGCCGGCGCCACTGCTAATTAATGTACCGAGACTGAGCTCACGCACAGTCTGTGTGCATACTTGGCCTTGGGAAATTTAAACTCTGCTTTGTCTGGGAGGAGCACCAAACAGACGTTCTTTTTAAAATTGGAGAATGGGCTGGAAGTTAACTTAGTTGGGAGAATTTTTACCGTATGGTGTGAGATTTGTTGCCTTTCAAAAGCCAAAAATGTAGGGATCATTTGGAGGTCATCAGGGGTCAGTCGGGGTTAAATTAAATTCCTGAACGTTGTTAGTTTGATTTGCAGGAACGTTGGTGAATTTATCCAACCGTGAATTGCCAAAATTTTTAAAAGTTCTTTGAAGTCAAAATATTAACACTCTAGGTGGAATTTTCATGAACCTTGGGACATGAAGCTAACATGTGGAGCCAAATATGTTAGACGTAGTTTGGTCATCAGGAGTCATGGTAGGCCAAATGCCCAAATTTATGTAAAATAATCCGTCCCCTGAAGGGTCAATTATGTTGCCCCAGAAATACAAAATTCTCCCAACTAAGTTTACTTCTAGACTCTCTTCCAGATCAAAAGAATCGTCAGTTTCTGCACCTCCCAGATATAGCTACATGCAGTAACCGAGCTGAGTTTTAAATGCTCAAAGCCACATTGTGCTGATTACACTACTTGTAGGATGTTAATGTAATTTTACACGTCTACGTATATGAAATTGCCTAAATAAGTTTCAATTATCTGTACAAGTCATTGTAGAAAAATATGAATGCTTTAATTACTGTATTTAAATCTATTGCTTGTTCTAGTATTGTGTTCATATTTACTCTCACGTTTAAAATTTGTTCTTGCAAGTGTATGGAATGGACGAATGGGCGAGTGAACGAATGACTGGCTGACTGATTGAGTAAATGAATTTTTGACTGGCTGGCTGGCTAGATGACTGACTGACTGTCTGACTGACTGACTGGCTGGCTGGCTAGGTGACTGACTGACTGTCTGACTGACTGACTGGCTGGCTGGCTAGATGACTGACTGACTGTCTGACTGACTGACTGACTGGCTCGCTGGCTAGATGACTGACTGACTGACTGACTGACTGACTGACTGACTGACTGACTGACTGACTGACTGACTGACTGACTGAGTGACTGACTGACTGACTAACTGACTGAATGAATGAAAAAATGACTGAGTAACTGAATAAACGAATGGGCCTAATGCCCGAATGAGCGAATGAATGGATGAACGAACGAACGAAAGAATGAATATTTAATTTACGTAAATCAAAGCGCAGTCATCAATTGTGAATAAAGATACCAAGGGTCCCTTAATATGTTTAGAGTGATGATAAAAGACCTTGAATAAACCTTCAGGATTTTAGCAAAATTTTAACGTGTTATTCAAACACAAAAGTCTGCATCATGATACCAAAAGGAAATTAGAAGTCCAATGAAACCCGGATCGACTTAATTTTGCGAAACCTTCCATGTAGTGCGTGTGGATTGTTGTACCGGCCCACGCCTTACAATCCACGAATGCAGATAACATGAACACTCATGTTACACTGTATGTCTACTTCGGTCTTTATTGTGGAATCATAAAAAGATTTAATTTGTTGTTTTGATTACACTTGGGTTGCTTGTTACGTGCTTAGAGCAGGCACGTAAAGTCGCTGATGTTAAGCTAAATTAGGCATTTATAAGTTTTTTCATTACTGTTGTTATTTTTATTAAACTGTTGATTTTGATTCCGCTTTCTACATAACATACACGTATGCTGCGAGCTACTTCACTTTCGTGCACTTTGAATGTATAGCTAAGCACATCAACATTCTGGAAGGACAACTTACTGTAAAAGTCATAATACGGAGTAAAACAACCAAAGTAAAGCAACACACCGCTACAATGTAACTACGTCTGGGTTAATTTGACCCAAAAGTGGGTCAGGAGGGACCGAATAATATTATTGAGTCAAATAATGACCCAAATAAGGCTACATTTGACCCAAATAATTGGTTTAGTCCCTCGCGACCCAAGTTATTTAAAACTGTAATAGGGAGTATAGCCTATTAGATATTACTATAAACAATACTCATCGGCAGTGAATCAAGTTTAACTGCCTCTTAGTCAGTTAACAGTGTATAGACAAGGTATTTTGCTTTACATCCAAGCTAAATAATAAAGACAGAGGCACAAACAGTACGTTCCTTTCTAAAAGAAGACGATGGGCGGAGGGGGAGAAAACTAACTCTCTCCCGTCCCCGGTCTTGGAGAAGCAGAGTTTCTTGTGAATCAGTGGATTGCCCCTGGGGGCGAAAGTTACCGTGTGAAACTTGAGAAAGTTAGTGGGGGATATCCCCTCCCCCATCCTCCGGGATTCCCGCCTATGCCGTCAAACTCGTGCACTGCCATTTTTGGTAAATACCCCAGAGTTATAGCTGAATGTAATTCGATCTCAAAGCTCCCACAATCAGGGAGGTGCTAATAACACCTCCCTGTTACAATTAAGCAAGGAATTCTGCGTCCAGCTTTCTGTATCGACTGACATTTCCACTGATTTCCAGTTTTAAGAAATGATTCCATCAACTGACAGGCGACTTCCAACAAGAGCAGAAATGTCCGAAATAAGTAATTAGGAATCTTTACCTGGACCGAGGAGTTTAAGTTGGAATTTAGCGCTGATCAGTAGGTCTAGGTTCATGGACGTAGGAGTCAAAGTTGATTGGGGAGAGGGGAGGGGGGAGCTGTAACGACTTGCCCATAGGTGTAGGAAGCGGGGGGGGGGGGGCTGGGGCTGCAGCCCTCAACCAAACCAAAAATTTTTGTGAAAATTCCGGCAAAATGCTGAGAATTTTTCGGACACCTAATGAAAGAAAAATAATGCAATGATGTAGCTAAAGGGTATTAATAGTTAAAAAAACTTCCTTGGTAATTTATATAAAGTTCTGATTTGAATTGCACCAGCACCTACACTCTAAAAAAGTTGGGTAAATTTTTTGACCAACACTGGGCAGTTATGTGTCCAACCAACTGTTGGTCAAATATTGACCAACTTCGGTTGGGCAAATACTTTACCAACTGTTGGCATTTATTTCACCCAATATGTTGTTACAAGACGACCCGTCAGGAACACCGGATTGAATCCATCGACGAGCGAATGGAAAGCTCCAGAGAATTCAACTTCAACGCAGCCTTCTAGAATTTTCTCGAAGGAACTGTTTACGTACTGCGACACTTCCAAGAAATATTGGCATTGTTTGTTTACTACCGTGCATGCAAGGAACGTTCTCGTAATTGCTCGACTGTGTGCTCTGGAAGTTTCTATTAAGGAACGTTCTCGTAATTGCTCGACTGTGTACACTAGAAGTTTCTGTTAAATTCTGGAGAGTTCTCGATTAAAAGCCTAGCGTATAAAAGGCAGTTCAACAATTGTTGTGGGAGAGAGATGCCATAATACTATGAGAAGTTATTCTCTGACCGAATCACCTGAAGCCAGCCACTGACACTGCACACTTGTGATAAATTGCCTTACGCCGTTTCTACACTGTGTGTGGAGATCGTTAACGTTATCATCCATCATCGCCTAGCCTTGTCATTATTCGCTCGTGGAACCAGTTCCTACGCTACAGCACGCTGCAGGTCTACTACTGTACCATCGTCGACGTGCATGCACTACCAGTCCTTGGACCAGACAGAATAACATTAAGTAAAGGATTGTGAGTAAATCTAATTAATTATTGTAAATTTAAGTAAGATAAGGAGATTGTAAATAATCCATAAGTTATTAAATTTTAATCTCGTTCTTCTGTGATCTTTCGCTGTTATTGGTTTGACTTGCCACCACAAGCCGTAACAGAATTGGTGGCCTAACATCCGGGAACGAAAAGCACTAGAAAATTCGAGAAATTCTGTTGTAGATCGTTAGCAACTGTGTTTGTACAGACTTGTTAGTTGTTTGTTGAGTGCTTGATAAAACTTCAAAATACCATTCAACTTAGATAAATTTGTGGCTAGTCCCCCAGTCGAGGAACTAGATTCTGAGTCTGAGATTGTAAAGGTCGCAAAAAATTTTGGCATTGAATTTCAGCCTTTAATGCGGAAAGACGAGATTAAAAGATATTTTCTAGAATATCTTGTGGATGAAAGTGTCCTGCCTAGTACAGTATTGGAAACAGCTATCACTGTGCCAACTGACAACACATTTGAATTGAAAAGGCTTGAAATAGAAATGAATAAGGAGATTAGATTAAAAGAAATGGAAAGAGAAACGCAAAAGGAAAAAGAGGAAAGAGAAATGCAAATGCAAAAGGAAAAAGCGGAAAGAGAAATGCAAATGCAAAAGGAAAAGAGGAAAGAGAAATGCAAATGCAAAGGGAAAAAGAGGAAAGAGAAGGAAGAGAAAGAAGGGAGGAAAAGGCAAGAGAACATGAATTTAGGTTGAAGCAACTAGAGTTAGGGGTCATAAAAGGCTCAGACCCTAAAATAGGCTTGGATACTGGGGGATTCGATGTTTCTAAGCACGTAAAATTTGTCCCCAAATTTCAGGAGGATAATGTGGAGAAATTCTTTAACCATTTCGAAAAGCTGGGTGAGCAACTAAAATGGCCAAGAGATAAATGGTCCATACTCATCCAGAGTAATTTCACAGGCAAGGCTCAAGAAGTGTATTCCGCTCTGTCAATAGAGGACAGCATGGATTATGATAAGGTTAAAAAGGCCATATTACAAGCCTATGAATTGGTGCCCGAAGCTTATCGCCAAAAATTTAGAAAGTATCGTAAGGCGGATACACAAACATACGTGGAGTTTGCTTATCAAAAAGAAAGGCATTTTGATAGATGGTGTGCTTCCAAAAAGGTCTCCACATTTGACGCCTTAAGACAACTGATGCTGGTCGAGGAATTCAAACGGTGTGTGAATGATGACATTAAGACTCACCTTGAGGAAAATAAGGCTGACAAGTTGAGTGAAGTTGCAAATTTGGCTGATCAGTATGCACTTACTCATAAATTCAGTAAAGTGGGTCATACTCAAAACAAGGGTCAGTTAAGTAGGCCAAATAAGAAAATGGCAATAGTAGTGGCACAGCAGGTAACAGTGGATCTCAGTCTGGTTCTATTTCTCCAACAAATTCTAGTAAAAAAACAACCAGATTCAAGTCGTCAAAAGAACGACCAGGTCAGCTCAAACAAAGCTGCCTTTAAAGACATAAGTTGTGGTTTCTGTCACAAAAAGGGCCACACAATAGCAAATTGCTGCACATTGGCAAAATTAAAGGAGACTGAAACAGCTCCAAATGCCTTAGCCAATGTAGAGAACTCTCCTGAGGTAGTCGTGACTTTGCGGCCTAATTCTAATTACCAAATTAAGAAAGAATACCTTCCATTCGTGTCTGAGGGGTTTATTTCCCTAGATGGGAATTCAGCTCATCCACCCGTCAAAATTAAAATTTTGCGTGACACAGGCGCAACTCAGTCATTGCTTCTTGATGGAGTTTTGCCATTATCGGACTCTACTTCCACAGGGGCAAATGTACTAATTCAGGGGGTTGAGTGTGGATTTATTTCTGTCCCTCTCCACAAAATTAATTTGAAGTCAGATTTAGTTTCTGGGTCGGTCATAGTAGGGGTCAGACCTACTCTACCTGTAAAGGGGTATCTCTGTTGCTAGGCAATGACCTAGCTGGTGGAAAGGTAGTAGCCAATGCAATTTTGACAGATAAACCATGTGATTATAACAACACAGAGCAATTAGAAAAGGAATTTCCAAATTTATTCCCTGCCTGTGCTGTCACTAGAGCTATGTCACAAAAGCTCGCCATGGATGATAATCTTAAACATCCACCCTCCAAAAGTGAGGATACAGTTCCTAAAAGTGGAACAAGTAAGGAATCATGTAAGAATGATAATCTTAAACATCCACTCTCTAAAAATGAGGGTATGATTTCTGAAAATAAGGATGATAAACTTAATCATCCGCCCTCTAAAATTGAGGAATTAGTTCCTAAAAATGGAACAACACTCCCAAAATAGGAATCAGAGTCTGAAAAAGATTCTAGTAAAAATATTCAAGAAAGTAAAGATTCTTGGTATGATCTCAGCCAATCATTTATGACTAATCTTAATGATAGTCAGGATTGTGAGTCTCCTGGCCCCACACATAGTAAGGGGGTAGAACAGGAAAAATCAAAAATGTCTGACACACTCCACAGAGACCAGTTGTCAGTCCAACAACAACATGATGAAGAGCTTCAGCCATTAATAGCTGGTGCACTCACTGAGGATGGATCGAAAGACGTCCCAGTCTGCTTTTATTTGAAAAACAATATTTTGATGCGTAAATGGCGACCACCTGATGCACCATTAGATGAAGAGTGGAGAATTTACCATCAAATTGTGGTACCTAGGATTTATAGAAGGGAAATTCTGAGTATTGCTCATGAAATGCCATTTGCAGGGCACCGAGGAGTCAATAAGACTTACCACAGAATTCTAAATCACTTTTATTGGCCAAAACTTAAAAGTGATGTGGCCAAATTTTGTAAGACCTGTCACTCATGTCAAATGGTTGGGAAGCCGAATCAGAATATTCCGGCTGCACCCTTAAAGCCAATTCCTGCTTTTGAAGAGCCGTTTAGTAGAGTCATCATTGATTGTGTAGGTCCCTTACCTAAGAGTAGGGCAGGGCATCAGTATATATTAACCATCATGTGTGCTTCTACAAGGTTTCCAGAGGCAACACCTCTGAGGAATATTAAGGCTCGGACAGTCTTACAAGCTCTACTTAAATTTTTCACATTGTTTGGGTTGCCGAAAGAGATCCAATCAGATCAAGGGTCTAATTTCATGTCAACTGTATTCCAACAGATGTTGTATGAGTTAGGCATAGACCTAATTAAGTCTTCGGCTTATCATTCTGAAAGCCAAGGGTCTTTAGAAAGGTTTCACCAAACATTGAAGAATATGTTAAAGACATATTGTCATAATAATGAGAGATATCGGGATGAAGGCATTCCATTTGTAATGTTTGCTGCCATGGAGTCTATACAAGAGTCACTTGGATTCAGTCCATTTGAACTTGTCTTTGGACACACAGTTCGTGGACCATTGAAATTGTTAAAGGAGAAGTGGTTATCAGATCCAGGTGAAGACATACATCTACTTGATTATGTATCCCGCTTTAAAGATCGTCTTCATGGAGCATGTGAACTTGCTCAGGAAAATATGAGGCACTCTCAGAAGAAAATGAAAGCGTGGTACGACAAGATCACTGTGAAAAGAGAGTTTAACCCTGGTGATAAGGTGCTAGTGTTTTTGCCTGTTTCTGGCCAGCCACTTCAAGCTTGCTTTCAAGGACCTTATGTCATTGAGAGAAAGGTCAGTGACACAGACTACGTCATTTTGACACCTGACAAGCGTGAATCTAAAAGAGTATGTCATATTAATATGATGAAGAGATATTATGAAAGAGAAGATTGTGACATTTCTAAGGATGAAAGTGTACATGATGTAAATAGTAACGCTAATGATACAGGTGATCAAGTGTGTATTATCAATTCTGATCATGAACTCAGTAATGATGGGATCAAGGCTAATAATGTTCCTGACATGTGTATTAAGTTACAAAATTCTGATGTGTTGAAAAATCTCGACCAGAAATTAAGTCATCTGGATCACAAAGAAAGGTCAGAAATGAAATCATTAATCTATGAATATGCATGCTTGTTCTCAGATGATCCTACTAGGACAAATTTGATTGAACATGATGTGGATGTGGGAAATGCCACACCAATCAAGCAGCATCCTTACCGAGTTAACCCTCGAAAACGACAACATCTCAGGGATGAGGTTCGGTACATGTTAGACCATGACATTATAGAACCTAGTAATAGTGAATGGTCTTCCCCTTGTATATTGATCCCCAAGCCAGACGGTGGGTACTGATTTTGTACTGATTACCGAAAAGTGAATGCGGTCACGAGAACGGATTCCTATCTGATACCCCGTATCGATGATTGTATTGATAGGATTGGGAAAGCTACGTATGTATCAAAGTTTGACTTACTAAAGGGGTACTGGGAGATACCACTCACTGAGAGGGCTCGGAAAATCTCGGCATTCGTGACGCCAGATGGGCTATTTCAGTATAAGGTTATGCCGTTTGGTATGAAAAATTCACCGATGACGTTTCAACGCTTAGTAAATAACCTTACGTCAGACTTAGAAAATTGTGAAGTATATGTTGATGACCTTATTGTATACAGCAACTCATGGGATGAACATGTACAACATGTTAAGGCATTATTTGACAAGCTTGCCAAAGCTAATTTGACTGTCAATTTGGTCAAAAGTGAGATTGCTTGTGCCCAGGTGATATACTTAGGGCATGTGTTTGGTCAGGGTAAAGTTAGACCAATTAAGGCCAAAGTTGAGGGCATTGACAAATTCCCTGCCCCAACTGATAAAAGGCAGCTCATGCGCTTCCTAGGCATGGCTGGTTACTACAGACGTTTTTGTCCGAATTTCTCTGACATTGCTGCACCATTGACAAAATTATTAAAGAAGAATGAAAAGTTTGATTGGACGGATAATTGCCAAGCAGCATTTGAATCATTGAAAAAGGCACTAATGAGTTTACCAGTGTTGATTGCTCCAGATTTTGAAAAACAATTTAAGTTGGCAGTAGATGCCAGTGACAATGGCATAGGAGCAGTTTTGCTTCAAGCTGATGAGCATGGTGTTGATCACCCTGTTTGTTATTATTCGAAGAAATTTGACAAACACCAGAAAAATTATTCAACAATTGAAAAAGAGACATTAGCTTTGATACTTGGTCTTCAACACTTTGATGTTTATTTGGGAACTACTAGTTTCCCTATCACTGTATACACTGATCATAACCCTTTTAACATTTTTATCTAAGATGAGGAACAAGAATCAAAGATTGATGAGGTGGAGTTTATTTCTGCAATCATATAATGTAGATATTAAGCACATTAAAGGGAAAGACAATGTTGTACCAGACTCTTTGTCAAGAATTTGATTTGATGCAGTATGTTGAAAATCTCACTGCAAGTTTTGAAATTTTGTGTTAACTACAGCACAATGTGTATTGATGATGTTACTGTATTCATGTATCATCACCTTGCAAAGCAAGTTGTATGTTATGATTATGCCTTCCATTGAATATTGTACTACATAATATACATACTGTAGTTATTACTGTAAAGTTATATATTGTAAATATTGTAACTTAAGTTTTGTCCGAGACGTCCAAAACTCTTTCAAGGGGGGGGGGGGGGAGGGGGAGTGTTACAAGACGACCCGTCAGGAACACCGGATTGAATCCATCGACGAGCGAATGGAAAGCTCCAGAGAATTCAACTTCAACGCAGCCTTCTAGAATTTTCTCGAAGGAACTGTTTACGTACTGCGACACTTCCAAGAAATGTTGGCATTGTTTGTTTACTACCGTGCATGCAAGGAACGTTCTCGTAATTGCTCGACTGTGTGCTCTGGAAGTTTCTATTAAGGAACGTTCTCGTAATTGCTCGACTGTGTACACTAGAAGTTTCTGTTAAATTCTGGAGAGTTCTCGATTTAAAGCCTAGCGTATAAAAGGCAGTTCAACAATTGTTGTGGGAGAGAGATGCCATAATACTATGAGAAGTTATTCTCTGACCGAATCACCTGAAGCCAGCCACTGACACTGCACACTTGTGATAAATTGCCTTACGCCGTTTCTACACTGTGTGTGGAGATCGTTAACGTTATCATCCATCATCGCCTAGCCTTGTCATTATTCGCTCGTGGAACCAGTTCCTACGCTACAGCACGCTGCAGGTCTACTACTGTACCATCGTCGACGTGCATGCACTACCAGCCCTTGGACCAGACAGAATAACATTAAGTAAAGGATTGTGAGTAAATCTAATTAATTATTGTAAATTTAAGTAAGATAAGGAGATTGTAAATAATCATTAAGTTATTGAATTTTAATCTCGTTCTTCTGTGATCTTTCGCTGTTATTGGTTTGACTTGCGACCACAAGCCGTAACAATGTAGTAATCTGAAAATTACCGAACTAGCTAGTTGGGCAAAATATTACCATTTATTGGTTAAATTATCCCCAAAAGTTGGGTAATTTTTTCAATAGTTTACCTATTAATGATTAATTAACTTCTCATTTTAATAACCCACGCTGGAAAATTTCAGAGAGTTACCTTCTACAAGTTTTGAAAGTTACCGGCATTGCTAATGCGGGCCACTCTCAAAAGTAGAAGGATTTTATTTCGGAGTTCATTTATGGTTAAGTAGTTTGGTTTGGCTATTATATATATATATATATATATATCCAGTGACACTTGTTTTTTTATTATTAACAATTAATAATGCAATTTTCTTCATGATATTCTAATTTTTCCTTCTTTATGTTGTATTGTACAACTGAGAAACATGATACGCTGCAAGAATTCACCATTGCTAGCTTCAATTTATTTCAAATAGACCTGCATTTTTGGAAAATCACAAATTTTCTTTGAAAAATTTGGAATGGTCCATTCTTATAAAAGGTATGTAAACCTTACCTGGTGTTCCAATAGAATTTCACAGCATAAAAACGGATACTCTTCTCAAATTGTCTTAGCAAAAAAATTCCCACAGTATAAGTGAACGTTTTGCAAAAAGATTACTGTGAATGTATAAATTTCCAAATAGATGTTAATAAAAGACTTAGTTGGAGGTACGTTTAACCAACGTTGGGTTAAGGAATTCACATAAATCATTTTCACATAAATCAACTGTTGGTCAATAAGTTTCTTAGTTTTTTGCTCAACATTGGGAAAACTTTAACCAACCTCTACATTGCCCAACAAATTTAACCCAACTTTTTAATAGTGTATATATTCCGTATTAATTCATCAGTGTGTTTTTAATGGTTGAACTTATACTATGATTATCAGTGGTGTATTTGAGGGGCCATTGGGCCATGACCCACCCTCACTGATGCTGATTTTTTTCTACCTAAAATATGTAACTTTTTTAACACAAATTTCACTTCAAAGGTAGCATATGTGGCACCAGATTGCATGTAAGGACACCTAATTTTTCAAAAATTTTCAAAAAGGAGGAGGCAACGGCGTTTTTTTAGTACCTAAAATACGTAAATGTTTTAACACAAATTTCACTTCAAAGGTAGCAGATGTGGCACCAGATTGCATGTAAGGGCACCTAATTTTTCAAAAATTTTCAAAGAGGAGGGGGAAACGCCGATTTCTTTTAGTACCTAAAAATACGTAAAGGTTTAACACAAATTTGACTTCAAAGGTAGCATATGTGGTACCAGATTGCATGTAATGACACCTACTTTTTCGACGATCACCGACCTCGGCAAAAATTAAAACCAATAAAGAAGGTACTAACACGGAAAATTATTTGTGTGTAATTGGCATGCGATGTGATAACCGATGCATGTGATATGCAAATTAACATGTGGAACGTGCGTGGAGCGCGAGGAAAATTTGGGTTATATTTTTCGGGCAAGTCGTTCCACCCCCACCCCAATCAACCTGGGCTCCTATGGACTTGCCCGAACATTATAACTAAAAATTTCCGAGCACACCACGCGCGTTCAATATTATATAGGCATGCATCGGTTATCCCACCGCATGCCAATTACATACAATCATTAACCGTGTCTAATACTACGGTACCCTTCCATAATTGGTTATATTTTTGGGTGAAGTCGTTACAATGATAATGATAATAATAAGTGGCGTAGCCAGGATTACTCTCATGGGGGTGGGGGCCATGCATTACGTTGTGTGATCACCGACCTGGGGGAGGGGTCTATAAGGGGAGGTTCCCCCTCCCCTTTGAAAATTTTTGAAAATTAGGTGTCCTTACATGCAATCTGGTGCCACATTTGCTACCTTTGAAGTAAAATTTGTATTAAAAAAATACGTATTTTAGGTAGGCTACTAAAAATAAAAAAATCGGCATCAGTGAGGGGGCATGGCCCAAAAAGTCCCACTAAATACACCACTGATAATCATAATATAAGTTTAACCATTAAGAAGCACACTGGTGAATTGATACCGAATATATAGGCTAGATGCTGGTGCAATTCAAATCAGATCTTCATTTTAATTACCAACGAAGTTTTTTAAACTAATTATTACCTTTAGCTACGTCATTGCATATTACTTTTCTTTCAGTAAGTGCCCGAAAATTCTCAGCATATTGCCCGACTTTTCACAAAAATATTTGGTTGGGGGCTGTAGCCCCCAGCCTCCGCCTCCTACGCCTGTGCCTAGGCTATATCTAGGCCTACGATATGCTCTCAACGCATATGTTGGACTGACTGCCTAGCCTGACAACGGGGTATTGCAATTCAGAATTAGGCCTAGGCTAAGCCAAGAAAAGTATGCACGATCATGAAAATGTACCCTATCACTTACATAATGATATGAGGGAAAACTACTTCTTACCTTGAATTTCATCCATTATCTCCTCAGTGACATCACCACTGGGCAGGTCATTGCTTTCGGCCGCCATACTTAAGCCAGACGAAACCAAAGGTGTACATGGACTGTTTCACACTAAAGTCTAAGCAGGTCTTTTCTGTTGGCTACACAATATTTCCTATAAAGAAACAGTCAACCGTAGTCACAGGAACGCTATAAACACAGCCGTGAACAACTCCACAAAATAATTTAGTAGGCGTCCTCGCTGAGATGTTACTTTACTACGGATTATCGCAAGCCGTTTAACATATTATCTTACATGAACCTATGCGAAAAGTCCCGTCTTTATTCCATTATTATAGCAAGAACGGGTTTCTCGTGCCATGACGGAGTCATCATATTCTGCCTAAGTTGATTTTCTGATACTAGCAGGAACATCGTCCCGTTCACCTCTCAGTTTCCAACGCGTGCAATGAACTTGATCCCTGACATAATCACTGTAACACTTTTATCATAGTCAAACATAGATATGTACACAACCAGATCCAGTCAGTGACGTAACCTAAATTCCAAGTTTTCCTTCGCCGTCATGTCATATATACGCTACACGGTAATCTGACACACGCATGATGGTATGTTTATTTATTATGTTTTTCTTGTCTGACTTAGCACAAGTTCGCAGTCATCAAAATTCGCTCATGCAAAATGCAATAGCAAGTATATCTTGAGCCACAGAATTAGAAATCTATTAAAGAGCGTACAACTAACACTGAGGACAGTGATGGCTATGATAGCCTGGTAGACAGTAGAATTATCAATCAAATCGTTAGTCACATTTCAAAGTATTACACCGATTTCTCAGTTCTCACCCTAGCCACGGAACAGTCCATCTTCTGGTTGTTGAGGTGAATTACACAGATACTGACGTGACAATAAGAACACGGTGCGGGGAATCCCGGTTTGAGTGTAGACAAATGGTGTGATATCGATTTGTGTGTATTGCGGTCAGTTCTTATCGGCATTCGATCTTGAGTAAACAGATCAGTGATAAATATCAATGCAAACATACGGGTGACAGTGTTAATAGCCTAACATCACCGTGTTCTGTGTAAGTGACTGAACAGATATTTCAAATTATGCAGGTTTAAGGAGTTGTAATTAATTGCGATGGTGTTTACAGAAGTTTTTTTTATGTCTGGTGGAATTATGTTGGAGAAAAGAGAAAGGGGAATCAGATCGAAATCACTGGAGAGCGGGCACAGAAAACAAAATCACACATAACCAAAATAATTAAACTTTAAGTTGTCAACTAAACCCGGTAACCCTGTGAAAGCTTAGTATGTACATTCCAGTTGTCTGTCCTATGGTTAGGTCATGACAATAAAGAGGGCCTAACATGTAGGCCTACTAGTACTAAATAACTGTATGAGGAAGGCTGATGGAGGGGTCGATTGTGGGTATACTTGCAATTTGACGGTGAGGAAAATGCAGGACTATGTGAAATTATGAGGTGGTAAAACAGGTAAGCTATAGAGTAGGTCTATAACTGCATAAAATGGAAAAGTTGTTAGCACATCGCTCATATATTTAACTCTTTAAGAGAATTTGAACCAAGTCTGACTTTTACGTGCAAAAACCGGGCGTCTAGACTGAACGGCTCATGCTATGCTACTAGGGTGTACTGTTTTTGTGTGTGTGTGTGTGGCTATACACGATCGATAACCTCTTGTTATAGCGTATTATATACTAGCAGACGATTTTCAACAGTAGTGGATTCCAATATCCACTATACAATCTGTCACAAAACACGACTACGAACACAATTCATCAAAAAGTGCGGTACTCAGAAATCAAAGAAAACCATTTGAAAAGGCCAAAGGTTCGTTTAGTTTGTTGACTCTTTTCTTTACAAAAACTTTACTTGAATGACATTTCGCAACCGACGAAATCGAGGGCGCGATTTTCTTTGGAAAGAAGGCGTTTGAGTGTGTTATGTATTTAAGGATTCTTGATGATGTAAGGCTAAGTGCTATAGTACTTTCGTCTATTCAGCGTAAAATGTGTATGTGTTGTTTTAATTAGAGTGTTGCAGAACTTGGGCTAAGATGTATTGTGCAGTTACATTGGAGGATCCAGAACTCATCATCGGAAATGCGAAGTATTCAATGGAGCTAAGTTTTCATAGGCAGTTGAAGCGTACCACTTAGTAAAGGCAGTTAGTGGGCGTGGGAAGTGTAACTCATGGTATCACCTTGGGTTTAGGAACCCATCTTAGGGCCCCTGATGGTAGGATGATAGCAAGGATTGCATGGGACCAAGGGAGTAGCCTAGTAACACGTCAAAAAGTGTGTGCTGTGTGTTTGTGTGTGTGTGTGGGTGTGGGGGGCATCTGAAGGGCACCCTTCAAAGACATTAATATATATATATATATATATATTCAACAACTAGGCACATTTCACCATTTATCAGAAGTGTGGGGAGCGTGTCCCCAGTGCCCCGGTTCCATGGGACTTTAAAAGAATACTAGCCTATCAGTCATGTTGTCCTTAACTTAGAATTTGGGGAAAGCGCGAAGCGTGTCGAGAAAAGATAAAAGAACTTTTAAAAATATTAAAGTAATCTAAAATCAGATGCATTATAAACCATCCGGAGGCGGTTTTTACTGACGCGAACAAGTAGCTTTTCTTAACATTTTGTAATTACGGACCATGCATATTCATATGAGGGACTGGGGCCAAGATGGGCTAAGGCAGGGGGTAGCCGGGGGGACAGGGGGCGAGTTGCCCCCTCTGGAAAAATCTTGGGGGAAATTTTGAAAGTGAATATATGGTGAAATTTGCACATGATCTGGTAAAGTTTTGAATTTCTCAACCAGTACACTTTACTCATTTAAAAGTATATGCCACCTTGGCACATGCAGTCCTCATTAAGGTTTTCAGAGATGGAATGATGACACCATGCTTATAGTTGTACTAGTTATGTTTTACTGTCTGTTTTATACAGTATGGGATCTCTGGACCTCTGATAAGGGACTCTGTCCACTTACTGTATACTTCCAATGTTTCTTGATAATTAAAGCAGCAACATTGTGGTATATGCAGTTCGTTAGAATGGGTCAGTGGTCAAGTGCTATACTCTGCTACAAGGGTAGGTCCTCGTGAAATTTGGACTGATTGTGGTGAATGTGGTGAACTGATGAAGGAAAAGGTGTACCAGGGTTCACTTAATTACTGTACTTCACCCATTGTGATTCTGATCTACCAGTAGGACTCAGAAAAATTCACCAAGACCTGAAGACAAGCAAGATAAACAAAAAGCTTCCTAAAAAAATAGGAATTCTTGGTGATGTATTCAGTTTACATTTACCACCAAATGTGGCACCATTTTGCATCTAGCCCACCTTATATGAGCAAAAATTTTCCACCCCCTCCCCTTAGACCCCTCCCCCAGGACGGCGATCGGCGATCAGTCACAGCCAGGTCAGAGGAAAGCACCAGGACAAAATTTGGACCTGCGGAGAACACTGATTATTAGGAAGCAGATCACTAATTGGAGGAAATCTTGGTGCTCTTGCCCCCCCCCCCCCGACAAAAAACCTGGCTACGCCACTGGGCTAAGGGAAACTTCCCTGTCAGGATCCCGCAAAAACGCCACTGTGTGTCCCTTTCTCACAGTTTTGGTTTTTGAAATTCTCACCCCCAAATTAAGCAGTTTCAATGCAATTTGGGGATAGGATTACAGAGAATATTTCTACTTCACAGACCAAAAATTAGTGAATTCCCCACAAGCAAGAACACTAATAACTGGTAACAACAATTCGAATCATTTGACAACGCTCTAACAGGAAGTTCAATGGTTTTCATAGTATAAAGTTAAGTTAGTAGGGTATTTCCACTACCCTTTAACACTGAAACTATTCTACATTTCCGAAACGAAACAACCGACTTCCTTTATGTACTGCAAGACAACACTGTGTTTGAAATGTATGCCCACTGCAAGCATAATTACAGGCAGCTAGGCTACAATTAAGGAGCGAAAATTTTAGGGTTACGGCTGTCACGTTTTCACATGTAGTAAGGGAAATGCTAATATTCGTAAGATTATTTATATTGATAAGAAGTAAGTAGAAGAGAACTTTTCTAGAGGAGCGAGGATTTTCGACACTATGTTTTCACCTACCTCAATGTCTCCGTTGCATTCAGAATCAGAGGAGCCTGCCTGAAGCAGCATAACCAAGTTCAAACACACTCGTCTCAACTACAACATACTCTTCTCTTTTATCTTATTATAATCTTTTGTTTCATGCATGTTAACCTCGACGACCTAGACTTTCGCTATCAATTCAGTTATTTGAGTAGACTTAATATCTGTCTTTAAGTAACCATTTAACATTTAACCAAACCTTTTCTTTTAAATCTGTCAATATTTGTAGAGATTTATGCCCACATTAATATCACTATCTGTAATTAAGTTCGCTTTCTTTTAATCGTACAGAGTGTTGGATTATTTATGAATTACTTAACTGCTGTTCTCGTGTGGTTTTAAGTTGATCATGATATGGCAAATAATTATCCAAACTTGTCTGTCTGCAGTTCCACTAGCGAGTGAAGTTAACTATATATGGATGTTAGCACGAAAATGAAGACCTGCGAACTTTAACACTATACATCCATCCTTCTATCGTCCCATTGCCGCCCTATATTGTTGCACAGTGACTGAAATTGTTGACCCTTTACGCAGTCTATTCATGTGTTTCACGTTTCGTGTGCAATTATGTACAAATGTATTGTGTTTTGTCATGCCAAACAATTTTTTAGTTTCGAGTAAATAGTTGTGTTTAATGAAGAAGCCAGTCTTGCCCTGACCTTCGAGGAGTCAGTGGCGCCCTCACGAGGGGCATGGGGGGTGCGTGCCCCCAATCGATTTCAGAAAATAATTTTCGAAAATTTTAAAATGATCCTAAAAGGTGTTTAAGCTATAGATTTCCGTAGGGGCTGGGGTGGGGTGTGTTTTCGATCTGTTGTAATCATTTTTTATCACAAATGGTTCGCAAACTATCAGAATTTTCGCAAATCCTTCGCAAACTATGATATCAAAATTTTTGCGCCCTCAGCGCGCTTCAAACCTTACCTCAATATTGTTCTTATTATCAATATCTTCCGGCAGCAACTCCCGGAGAAGCACAGCAACAAAAGCTGAAAGCTGTTTACGAATTCTCTGGTAAAAGACTGGCTTTGTGATTGGCATATAGTTTGTTAGGGAATTGGAATTGAAAGTGGCTCGATGCAGAGCCTGACTGCAGGTTTTGTAATAGAAATCTTATTTAATGAACAATTTCGGCGCGCTCCGCGCGCATTCTTGGCGGTTTACCCTGCATCTCATGACCATTATTAAAATAATAAACACAATAACATAACATAATAATACATAAAACAAAAACTATTCTGATCACAGCACTTTTCCGAAAAACAGAGGTTCATTTGCTACCGGCCTCGCAAGAATATGGAATCTTCTAATTCAATTTGTAGCATGATGTAGAAGGTTGAAAGCACGCTATTTGCTGTTATACATTTTTCAAAAATTATCGGTACCGATGGTGATTGTTAATGCACTTACGACGAAAAGGCATTCTGAAACGCGCTTGTTAGTCCTTCACCCCTTTTACTCTATCAATCAGAGAGCTCTACGTCACGTCCCTGCACCTATACTCTCCCTCCCTCCCTCCCTCCCATTCCCCATTGCTGGAAGCTGTTCGTCTGATGTTCAATCAAACTTGGTAAAAATAGAATAGTTGTAAAGTGCTTGGCGTCATAACCTATAGTATCATTGGGATGTCAGGTAATAAGCATCATTTCAGTGCCCCATTTTATATAATTAATTCAGAGCTTCCACGAGGCCCTCTACCGGTGTCTGCCAGCCTTAGATACCCTTTTAGGCTATAATGCACAATGAAGCAAAGGAAAATGCAATGAAGCAGAATGTTTCTGTGGACTCCAGGCACTTTTTTGTGTAAAAACTTTCCCCGAATAGAAGACAGTAAAGTAGCCAAAAGGGGAGGGGGCTACAGGCTTGAGGTTTGTTGACAAAATATCCTTCTTTTAGACAACATACTCTCCCATTTCACCAAACCAAAATTACAATTCACTAAATTATGAACATTTTCCAACCATATATGATAAGTTCCAAAAATATCCCATAGATAGCACCATTTTACATCTTAGAAAGCTTCGGTTAACAAACATATCTCAAAGGGGAGTGGCCAACTCTTCCCCCTAAACCCCTCCTTGGACGGCACTTTTATGCAGTGACAAAGGTAGCATCCCCACTGCTGTATACAATCGCTGGTGCTCATAAAATGTACAATTTACGCAGACTTTGGGGGTCTAACGGAGGTGCCATTACGACGTCATCTGTAGTGCCCCCTTCCCCATCAACAAATCCTAGCGGCGCCACTGCGAGGGGTAAACTTATACTTGTCTTTATCTCTCTTATTTTGGGCGTGTCGACCTTTACCGAGATACAAAACTATATTCTGCAAAGATCTAGATCGAATGCCGCCCCTGTTCTTGCTGATGATCAAGGGCGGCGATTTGCGTTGGACATTGTCTTGGACGTGGGTCGGAAACCTCAAAATGATCCATATGTATATGTGTACGTAAATGTATATTTATACCTACAGGTATACGTTTACTCATACGTACATGTAAACGTATACCTAGACCTAGGCCTATATGTATACTTAAACGTAGGCCTATATGTATACTTAAACGTAGGCCTATATGCAGGGTCGCAGATGTCTTTTCAACTTTGGGGGATGGGGTGAACTATCGTAAATGTGGACAATGTGCACGCGAAGCGTTTACAGCGAGCGCGAAGCGCGAGCCCATGACGGGTGGGGTCCAGGTGCCCGCCTTAGGGCCCCTGGTGGGGTCCAGGGGCAAAGCCCTGTGTGGGTCCAGGGTTCGAAGCCCCCGGAAGCTCTTGGGTTTTCATGTCTCAGAAGTGCCAGGAAGACTGTTTTAAGGGGTTAATTTCAGTGGTAATGTTCTTTGATAGGCTATTGGTATATTCATACATTTAGGAAATGCTATTCTGAGCACAAAACTCGTTGATAAGCTGCACTGGATTGAAATTGTACAAGAGCAACAATATCCTGTTAAGCTTTAAAAAGCAGGGATCAACATACAGGGTCATCCCAGACAACTGGATTTTGAATTCGGAGATCATTACAAGACCTGCAAGTTGAGATCAGTGGCATCGCATGTTTTTTGTGACTGGGGGCACCATAGATGATGTCGTAATAATACCTCAGTTCCCCCAAAAACCTGCGTAAATTACACATTTTTCATGCGTTCCTGCATTTGCATGCAGCAGTTTTGATCTTTCGTTTGTCACTACATAAAGGTGTCGTCCTGGGGAAGGAGTTCAACTTCCGCTTTAAGAATTTTTTCTATTAATTTAAGGTGTTTTAGATGCAAAATGGTGCTATCTTTGGGATGTTTTTAGAACTGATCATATATGGCCGCAAAATGTCCATAATTTAGTTAATGCTAATTTTTGGTAAGGTAAAAGAGGAGAATATGTTGTCTAGTAAGAGACAGATACGTTGTCAACAAAATCTCCTGAAGCCCCCTCCCTTTTGTCTATTTTACTGCCTTCTATTTCGGGAAAGTTTTTACACAAAAATATGTGGGTGGAGTCCACAGAAACATTCTTGAGTTATTACGAAATATGTCCTTCCCTTCATTGTGCATTATGAAAGGGCATCTAAGGCTAGCAGATACCTGAATAGCACCTCCTGGAAGCTCTGCATTAATCATTTTAATTGGGGCGGGGTGAGGCGTGGGGGGGGGGGATAACATAATGCGTGTACTACCTGACATCCAAATGATAATATAGAGTACGACGCCAAACACTTTACAACTATCGTATTTTTACTACTTTTGAACTAAAATCCGGACGAACAGCTGCCAGCAATGGAAAATGAGAGTGAGGGAGAGTATAGGTGCAGGGAGGTGATATTAGACCTCAATGATAGGTGCAGCAAAAGGGGTGAAGTACTAATAAGAGTGTTACAGAGTGTTGTTTTCGTCATAAGTGTATTAACAATCACCATCTATACCGATAATGGCTCAGCGCGAACTGGGCGAAGCTCTGGTAAAAGTTTTTGAAAAATGTGTAACGGCAGATACGTACTTTCAACCTTCCACATCATGCTAAATATTGGATTGAAAGATCCCATATTGCTGCGAGGTCCCCACAGATGTTTGGAGATGTATCTCTGTTCTTCGGAAAGTGTTGTGATCAGAACAGTTTCGTATATTATTACCTTAATAATGGTCATGACATGGAGTGTAAACAGTGACGAATAATATTTCCATTACAAAACCTGCATTCAGACTCTACATCGAGACACTTTCAATTGCCCAACAAACCTACATGCCACCGCCATAAGCCAGTCTTTTGCCTAATTCGTAAACTTTCAACTTTTTGCTGCTGTGCTTCTCCGAAAGTTGCTATCGGAAGATATTGATAATATAAGTGACACTGACATAAGGTTAAAAGCGCGAGGAGCGCGCGAAATTTTGATAGATTGCCAACGATTTGCTAAAATTCTGATAGTTTGAGAAACATTTGTGATAGAAAGTGAAGCGAGATTGAAAAAATTTCTTACGAAATTGAAGAATAAAATATACTTTCCATCATACACGTATCTGTAGACTGAAACATTGGGGGGATGATTACATGGGCCATCTCCCCTAGTCAAATGTTGGGGGATATATCCCCCATCCCCCGGGATTTACGCCAACGCGTATATGGGAATGTTACCGTATATGTTTATGCAATGCTGGTAACAAAATGTGCTCTCTAGTAGAGCCGAAGATGCACAAATCCTCCTTCTTGCTAGTCGCAAGTAGCATTGGGTGTGCACTCAGAAGCAGGCCCGCAGCCAGATTAACCAATATCTGGGGGGGGGGGACATCGATGTTGGAGTTTCGTCTGAATGGGGAGGGTCTAAGGGGAAGTGGTGTCCCTTCCCTTTGAAAACTTTTGCATATATCAAGGACTCTAGATGTAAAATGGTGTGAGATTTTCCATTTTTTCTTCATCTATTTGCATTCCAAAAATGCTGGTCACACAGCTTTATATCCAACAGCCGCTTAATTTGAACAAGGAGCTGTCTCTCACAGCTTGCTAATTTGAGTGGCTGGCAAGTAGGATCTTTACAATCAAAGGCTACGTTGAATTCACAGTATTGTAACGGGCCGAGGGGAATTTTGTAACCGTCACAAGTAGGTAGTTGTATTGCGGGGCAGGCTTCAGTCGTGGAACTGAGGGAGACTTCCCGATCCGTCGATTTTCGGAACACTCAAAATGAAAGACAAAGAGTCAACGAGTTGAATTAACAACGGTACTCTATTCCGTCCTGGCAAACTGAATCATAAGTGGAATAGGATACACTGGATACCGGAATTCCGAGGATCCGAAGCCCCGAAATAATGTCAAACATGAGTTTTTATACTGTTCGGTAAAGACAAAACAAAATGCAATTGGTCAAGAACACGTAATTAATAAACATGACTTTCATGCGTTAACTTGATTGGTCAATTAGACTAATTCGGGGTGGCGCCCTCACTGTCACGCCTATGCTGACAGATCATTCAGTGACAAGACGTCAAACTGTACACATCAATAACCTAAGAACTACTGAACGGAGCATTCCGTTGGCATATTCCGCCCATATTCCACCCAACGGATCGAATCCGACAACGGATCAATCCTACAACGGATCGAATCCGTCAACGGAACGACCTCGTTTCCTATGATCTCTATTTGCTTCTTACAATCTAACCTGGGGTTTCAAGCTACCTAAAAAGAATAGTTTACAATATATTCTATCTTTTGAGCGAATGAGGGCGCTGTTAGCGCTAAATTACTAAAATCCGTCACAATATAGTGATATAGGCTATAGACTGCTGCACAAATACCGTCCACTACTAGCCTTAATCCATATACCATGTTCAGGGACAAGTAGGACACTTGTTCGACATTTTCTTCCAGACCTCGAAAAAGTAGTAAAAATAATAAAAAACGAGCGAAAGAAAGCGAGGCAAGAAAAATTAGGGGAAACTTTAAACAGTATAAATAAATTTTGCAATCATGGAAAATGAAGAAACTTAACACTAATTTCAAATACCATAACAATGTTAGAAAGATTTTTTCTCGGCGCGTTTCGCGCACACCCGCAAGGAAAAGTAATTAAGGCAGTAGCGGAGCTCAAACGTAGGAAGCAAGGGGCAACTGTTGTTTGGTACCTTAATTAAAAGATCTTTCAAAACAGGGGCGCCACCTCCCCGCAACACGTTTTTGTCCTACAGCCATGAAATAAGGGTCATTGACAGTACTTATGTACCTCTTATACGCACCGTGGTCCTTCCATACAAAATCTAGAAACCACCTCGTGTATAGACAATCAGTGTCCCATTGGTCTTGCTGTCCGGAGGAATCCTTGGGGGAATTCCCTTGTTACTTCCTGTAAGATAGCTTGAGTAAATTACTATTTCGAAAAAAGTTGCAACCCCTCCACTGTTTACTTTGCCGACCAACTACACCATCCTCATCAAAATTGACTGACGGTAACTATCTTAAATTTACAATCATCATAACATGTTTCGTTTTCATTTTAAATTGCACCTGGGGGACGCAGAATGTTCGCTGGAAATGGTCCAGAAAGCCATCAAATTAAGAGAAATTCTCGGGAAGGACCTTCAGTTCCCAGCCTCATGCTTCACGCCTTTGGCCCTTGCGGTTAAGGGCTTCACCAGCCACACCTTATGAAGATGCAGCCTCCAACGAAAATTGGTTTCCTGGCATTTCAACTGCGGACACCCATGGCCATGCCTGTGTAAGATCTGCTCATACTATTTCATTAAATTTGGAAAGTATTATATATCTATTACCCACAAAATCGAAACTACCTTATTTTTCACAGTAATAGAATACCATAGGGGACACACACACACACACACACACACACACACACATATATATATATATATATATATATATATATATATATATATATATATATATATATATATATATATGATGAATATAACAGAAGCGAAATTTATATCCTGATTAGGGATGACATGTTGCAATTTTTCGAAGTCACCAGGACAGCTTCAGGCAATGTGACAGTTAGGTGCAAACATAGACTAAGTAGTGTACATTCGTTAAGCATGTGGGGTTCCACAAGGTTCAATCCTTGGCCCACTCCTCTTTGTTATTTGTGTAAATGACATAACATGTGTTTCTAAATGGTCTTAACTTAGTTTATTTGCTGATGATACAAACCATTTCTTTTCTGATGACGACCCTGATCGCTTGGAAAATACTGTTTGTACTAAACTTAGAAGTTACTGTGATTGGTTTTCGGTAAACAAGCTATCCGTAAATATCCGTAAAACAAAGTTTATGGTTTTTAAGAAGTACAAGTGTAACAATCATCACAATTTCAACATTTATATTAACGGTGACAATCCTGACTTAGTTAATATTTAAATAAAATTTTTGGGAGTAATTATTGACTCCAAACTACCTGGCATGGACACTTTCGTTATTTATCCTCCCATGTTGCAAAAAGGAGTCGGTATTATTGGTAGGCGCAAATACATCCTTCCCGCCTACCTTTTACTTTACTTTATCCACATTTCACTTATTGCAGACTGTGTGGTCTCGTACCAAGAAGTCAAATTTAAATAGTCTGGTTGTAGTACAGAAGAGGGCTGTTCGACACATAGGCGTACGAGACGGAGGAGCAGGGGCAGACTGCCCCCAAAAAATTTCTGAGGTCGAAAATTCGGGCAGGGAAGGACAAAAAAATTCGGGCACAGAAATAGGTGAAATTCCGGCAGAGATGAAGTAAAAGTGGAAAGATTGCCCGAATTTTCTACTGTGTTCCCGAATTTTAGATCGAATGCCCGAAAAATGTGCAAAAATTTTCGCGCGCTTCGCACGCGTGAAGTACTTTATCCACCTGAACTGCAACGAAATTTGGGCAACTTTTTGAGATTCGGGCAAAATATTCCCTGCCCCCCCCAAACTTGAAGAGTCCCGAACGCCTATGGTTCGACATCTGTGTCACTCTGGTCCACGTGATCACACAGATCCTCTTTTTAAAATGTTGAACTTATCAAATTTTGACGATATTATCAATCTAGGAATAGCTTCGTTCACCTATCGCTTCACCCACAACATGTTACCACCCGCTTTCTCCAACTTTTCACAACTAGTACCAATGTTCACAGTTACAATACACGTAATCCTCAGCTTCGTCTACATACTGCTTATCCCACGTCTCACTGTTTATTCCACGTTTCTTTCAACCTCTCCTTCTCTGGTAAGGGCTATGCTTTATCTTAGGATTGGTTTCAACTCAGATCGAATGTACTACTATTTCACCTTTGACCTACACATTCTAACTTCGATCTACCAAACTCGACCTTATATATATATATATATATATATATATATATATATATATATATGACATGTTACAATATTTCGAAGTCACCAGGACATCATCAGGCCATGTGAGAGTTAGGTGCACACATAGATAAGCAGTGTACATTCGTTATTAGCATAAGTTAACAAAATACAAATGAGGAGAACAATGTATAAAAGGAAGATGGAATGAGAGGTCGGATCAGAATAGCAGCAAGAGTTGAGAATAGTTCCAATTGGTAATTACGACATCGCTGTTCAGGTCAGATTGTAATTCTTAAATAACAAACTCTTCTAAGTTTTTTTTGGTCATTAGCAGCATTGATAAATTGTAAATTCTTACCTTCAGATCTCTCATTTCTTCTCACAATACGGAAAACTTAATGTACCCTCTGAAAGTGAAAATCTTAACACTTTTCTGTTTTAATAAACCTTTACTGAACGGTTAAATATACCAAAGTTTCTTTTACAAGAATGATAAGACAGGACCACATGGTGCTGCCTTTTTTTCAAAATCTCGCATTTGTGGTCTCCAGGAGATAAACCCGAAAATAATACCTTTATTGATTTGTACTAGCACGCAAAACATTAACGAAGCCTTGGAATTCCTGCAGCCATAAGAAACATTAAATTAGTACCAAGCTAATGGATTACGGGAAGTATAGTTTATTGTGAAGTTAACTCTGTCTGCTGAACGTTCATATCAATGATCAAATCTTTGTCAAGCAGCATCTGTAGACACTTTTCAGTTGCTTTCCTGCCTGTATTTATAAGCTCATATCTTCCTTGCTTGAAACTTGACGTTGCATCGCTGTCTCTTACCTCTGCTTCATATTCATCTAAGTGTTGGTTCCACATCTTTTCTGCCTCACCATCTGACCACGTGATCAGAATAAAATGACCTGTACATCGCGTGAAAATAAGACTGTGGTACCCAGATCCCTTACCATTTCCTCGTTGAAACCAATGCCTCATTCCGAAGGGGTCAATGAAAATAAGAACCGGTGTTTCGCAACCCGCAAACGTCCTTTGATCAACCACCCGAATCTTCCATTTTGTGGAGGGCTTTTTTACCTCAGATGGTTCATTTCCTTTGGCAGGACAAGGCGATCTATAAGTTTTTGGACTCTGTCTGAATTCACTGCCATCGATCACTGTGGAAGAAGTTTCTAAAGCATCGATTCCCTTTGACAGGGACTCAACCTCGCGATTCAATCCATCGTTGAACGTTGTGGATTTTTCCTCAGTGTAGCGACTTAACATTGTATTCCATGTTAGTTCAATGTCTAGAACCTGTGCAACCCTAGTAAGCAGAGCATGTAACCTCCTGAACATAGGTGTCGACATCACGTAGTAAATTAAAATCGTTACAACCAAAGGCTCGTCTTTATCCACGACTGAGTCAAGGATTCTCCGTAAGGTTGAAGCTAAATTGATCACTTGACATTCACAACCTAGAGGGTTGTTTCCGAACATTTCACATTTCCGTTTAGGTAACCTGAAAAGTCTTGGCTTTATACCTCTAAGCATGTGACCAAGGTTTGAATGTTCGAAATGCCCCTTGTCTATAAATGCTTCGATTCGCTTTATCATCTTATAAATCTCTCCAGATACCCTCATGACGTCCTTGAGGTAACAGAGCAAAACGTCTTCCCCATACGTTATTGACAACTCTTTCCTGAGGACATTTGATGGATTCTTATCTGAAGATACACCTAGTGAATGAGTAGCAACACTTATCCATAAATAGCTGTCTTGCAAATGATCTGAAAAGAATTTCTGAAGACTTTTCAATGCTCCACCTTTTAGAGGATGCACTGGGAATTCATCAAAGAAGAAATGGTGGACCACTTTCTTTTTTTGCTCTTTGTCAACTGCCATTTCACGTTCTTTTTCGCATTCCTCTCTCGCTGCAAAGTTCCCGTTGGGGATATTCTTTTGGTCCTCTTCTGGGCCAGCTTTTACATCAACGTTAAGAATGCTTTTTCTCACTGCCTGTATTACCATCCCAGTATCAAGCTCTATGTTGGGATCCGGAGACAACGCAGTTGCCGTAGTATAAAATTCGAGAAAGGACTTGTAGATTTTTATGTTTTCGTTTTCTTTATCTTCAGGTTTTACAAATTTTAAAATATCTCGAGATTGGTCTGAAAAAGTTACTCCGTAGCAAGACTTAAAATTAGACACATCAGCGCATGGTATAATGTGTACAACTTGGATTTGCGATACGTTAGTGGAGACTTGTGGTTTCTTTCCAGGCTTAGGTGGAGGTTTGAGAGAGGGGGACGCTAACGATGCTGCTTTTCTTGTTAAGACAAATGTCTTCCCAGTTCCATAATCACCAAACAGAACATTGTGTTCACGGTCTTCTTTTATGACAGCATTTTGTTCGGGGGTCAAGAAAGTGCACATCATCTTTCGATTTGTAAATTTGATTGTGTCTATCTCTGTTGTGCACGCAGATGCCAGACCAGCAAACCGAGCAGCTAGCTCTCTGAATTCCTCGCGTGACATGACCAGTTTTCCATACCCTCCGGGAAAGTGATTATCCCTCAGCCACGAATGAAGATCATCAAGTTCCTCGCTGAAGATGAGGTGCTTTTGATGATGACTGCAAATGCGTGCATCAATTGGGTACGAACGAGACAGGAAGGGTAGTCCAACGAAACCCTTGTATGGTAATCTTCTTACAAAGCTCAGATCGCGGTTCATTTCCCGGAAAACAAAGTTCCCTTTCATTAACTGACGCCAACCATCTTGAATCTCGGACTGGATGGAACGAGATGTTGTTTCCTTATACTTTCCTATTTCTGTTTTGCCTGACACACCACACTTTGAAGCATCACTTGGAATATCTCTTTCTTTGTCTTCACCGCTCAAACCATTTGAAGGTTTTAGATCTAGGTTAGTGCCTCGGGTATCAACAGGATCGCTGTTATAATGATGCTCACCCCCAGCGTCAGCCGGTTTGATATTATGGCCATCTTTAGTAGGACTGCGATGTTCACTGGGCTGTCTACCATTTCGACCTTCAGAATTGGGGACATTTATCATTGCAGCATCAATGTCACCACTACCTTGGTTACCATTACCTTCCCTTCCTGATGCTTTGGTCTGGTGTTTACCTCCAACCGATCCCTTCACTTCAACAAATATGACCCCCAATTGCTGGCTTATGATCAGCACGTCGAACTCACCCTCTTCGCTGGTTAAACTTTTAAATTCTGCGGTCACATTCTTTAAGTAGTGCGAGTATTTGTATCCTCCAAAGATAAACATGTTCTGCCCAGTTTCTCTGCCCCATTTTTCAAACGCAGTGAGAACTTCATTTTCTGCGTTATCACCTCTTCTCTTTTCAAAATGTCCCTTAATAACGTTCTCTTTATCCTCACCCGTTATACTTTGAGCCACACATTTTTTTAGAACTTCGTCATTAGGATATAGTAGCAAATCTTTGACCAGTAATTTTTTTTGAACTTTCAATTCATCCTCATATTCTAGTGAAGGTGGGATGCGGAATGTACCATCCGTTGGGTAATACCGATCTAGGTAATCCTGTGTTGCTTCTTTCCATGATTTATTCAGATTGACAGTTTCCTGTTGTTTGTTGTTCTGTGTCGGTTGTCGATTTTTCATTTCCGGCTTGACTTTTGTTGTTTTAAGCGACACCATGAAATCTGGAAAGTTGATGATGTCAGTGAGGGCGCTTTGGATCATCTGGTTCTTTTTCTTACTCGGCCGAGACACGCCGTTGATTTGAAACTCACGGTAGAGTACGCAATGTTTCTGTAAAGAAGAAGAAGAGAGAGAAAAAAAGAAAACAATGATACCTATTTTAGGAGTTCTAGCGGCAACTCTCTGATTTTAACAGGTATATTACTATTTTGTGTATTATTTGTGCTTAAAAGTCTCACATTCGGAGTCTTCGTAGTTCAGAGGAAGATGTACGCTGTTTGTAATTGATTACATTAAAGTGAAATTTGCAATACAAAACGCTTAGGTATTGCCGACCGGAGTCGGAACCAAACAAAAAACAATCAAACAAACAAAAACAAAAACAAGAAACAAGAAACAAGAAACAAAAAAAAAACAAGTTAAAATGTAAAGAACAGAACGGATGGATTTAAGTCAAAATATTCACAACTAATCTTCAATTTTTAGATTCAACGCAGTTCTAGCCAAGTCAGCATGTTCAGTGCCATCAGCCTATACTTGCTTTGAATTTCACCCATGTAATGCCTAATTCAACGCTTGAAATGTAATCTATACAAACAACTCGGTGTCCTTACTCAGTTTCAATGTAGCTTTCAGTCTCGATCCATTTTAGCCCCACGACTATACATTGATACATTTTACTCAACACATTCTATTCTCTACTAGCTACGCAACTCCATACTGTTTAGTCATTAGATTCAGTGCTCATCAGTCGCTCTGCACAATGCATCTACTCTCCAAACGTAAGATGTAAAAAGAAGTTAATCAAACAAGTGTTACACAGTCGTCTGATCGAGGCATTACTTGAATCAATTTAATAACTTTGACTTTTTATGACAAACTTTCGTTGTTTTTTCAGCAGTGAATGTACCGTCCCATTTAGCTTAGTCATCAATATCAATTAACAATCGCAGCAGACTCAGTTTCTGTTAGTTATAGTTTAACAAATTGCATTTGTAGTCACCAGACTAATGCAATCAAGTAAAAAATATTACCAGACTTTCTATCACAGTGGTAACGTATGGACTATGTGTGCCGAAACACGGCTGGCTTTCTTAGTCTTTAATAAAGTTTTCTATCATATATTCAGAGTAGTTAGCATTATCACTTGCAACATTCGACGTTAAAAGCAATGTTACATGTTTTACAGAAAATATTCTTAATTCTGAGCTTAAAAATAAGATCCTTTTTGAAACACTATGTTGAACAAAATCTTCTTCATTGCTCTTTTGCTACCCTGGGTCGAACCCACAAGTAAAAAAGATGTATTTCACGGTAGGTCTACCCTTTTATTTTAGCATGGTTTGTTTTATTATCGTCGTTTCATCCATAGCTATATAGTCGGGGGGGGGGGGGGTTGTTTGTCCATCATCATTTGGTGAAAGGGGATGCTTAGATGGAAAAGGGTGGGAACCACTGTGATAGCACATCAGTGTCTTGTTTTCGGTTTCATACATGACAAATCACGTTTAAGAGGTGTTCACCAAAAATGAGGTCCCTTACTATGATAACTCACCTTGAGATATCATGGTTACAAGCAGTTTTCAAGGTAAATTGCATTCATCCTAGGGTAGCCCCCAAATGACCTTTGACCTCCACCAAAAATTGTAGGGATCATTTTCTAAGTATTGGTTATCCACATATTAAGTATGAGATCCCTCAAAGTTGCCCTTTTTGAGATATTGTTTGAAGATCTGAATTTTCACCTTTTGCTAAATAACCTTTGACCTCCACCAAAAACTACAGGGATTATCTGCTTAATATGGGGCATCTGCATGTCAAACATGAGATCCTTCACAGTTACCCCTCCCTCTTGAGATACTGTGTTTACGGTTTACGAGTAGTTTTCAAGAATTTGACCTTTTGTGACCTCAAATGATCTTTGATCTCCACCAAAAACAATGCATATCATATACTTAAATATTACTTAATATGTACAACCCACATGTCAAGTTTAATATTCCCCACAGTTGACATTCTTGAGATATCGTGTTTGAAGTGTTTTGACCTTTTGACCTCCCGTGACTAAAAATGACGTTAGACCTCCACCAAAAATTATTGAAACTTAATGTAGGCAATTTACATGCCAACTATGAGATCCCTTAAAGTTACCTTTCTTGAGGTATCGTGTTTACAAACAGAGTGTAATATATATATATATATATATATATATATATATATATATATATATATATATATATATATATATATATATATATATATATATAGCTAGCACGCTCTTTAGAGCTTGTGCACTTTGGTATTCATAAGCAGTGTACCGTGAAAGGCCGGACTGACGCAAGTTATGCTTGTGTCAGCCTTGCCATTCAGTCTTGAAACCTACTCTGAGCTGCACTCATGAGATCTAACAAGATCGAAACAGTTCTGTCTGCAGATTGAGTTATTTACGCTCCTTAACATGGTAGTGCTACGGTAAGACCTTGTTTTGTTGAGCACTTTCTCGTTTCAAGATGGCACACTGCTTGTGTAGTCTTGGCATTTTCGTCAAGACGTAATACTGTTGCTTTATGCTAGCACGCTCTTTAGAGCTTGTGCACTTTGGTATTCATAGGCAGTGTACCGTGAAAGGCCGGACTGACGCAAGTTATGCTTGTGTCAGCCTTGCCATTCAGTCTTGAAACCTACTCTGAGCTGCACTGATGAGATCTAACAAGATCGAAACAGTTCTGTCTGCAGATTGAGTTATTTACGCTCCTTAACATGGTAGTGCTACGGTAAGACCTTGTTTTGTTGAGCACTTTCTCGTTTCAAGATGGCACACTGCTTGTGTAGTCTTGGCATTTTCGTCAAGACGTAATACTGTTGCTTTATGCTAGCACGCTCTTTAGAGCTTGTGCACTTTGGTATTCATAGGCAGTGTACCGTGAAAGGCCGGACTGACGCAAGTTATGCTTGTGTCAGCCTTGCCATTCAGTCTTGAAACCTACTCTGAGCTGCACTGATGAGATCTAACAAGATCGAAACAGTTCTGTCTGCAGATTGAGTTATATATATATATATATATATATATATATATATGTATATATATATATATATATATATATATATATATATATATATATATATATATATATATATATATATATATATATATATATATATATATATATACACACACACCTACTTATCCACACCCACGCACGACATCACCATCGCATAGATTCCTTTTGCCTTCGGCAAGGAATCAAAGACTGATTTTTAAATATCCCTTAAACTCAGGGATAATTTATCTCTTTTAACTTAAATCTAAAATAAGTGGTAAAAATGTTATTTAACAAAATTTTGGAGTAAATTTAACTGTACCTATCTGGAAGACTTGCTTCCTAATTTTTAAGTTTGAGAACAATTACCTCCATGAACTTTCTGCCTTATCCGGGACGTAAGTGTTCAAGTATTAAACAAGCAAACAAAAGGCGTAGCAATCGTCTCCACATAGGCCTACACACTAAATTTGGTATGTTCTGTTGCTCCTGGACCATTTTTGAAAAGTCTCTAACAGGCACGAGCTACCACAGCCACAAGCTACCGCATTTTTGAACTACCTGAACTTCTATGGTAGCATTTCTTGAACGACACTTCACTTAAAATGCAATTTCCAAAGGAGAAGGATATAAAGCAAAACGTGCTTAAAATACCTTCAATTGCCGTTACTTTTGTATTAGTTTATCAATTCGGTTGGTACAATATTCACATCACAGATCGAGCATTTCCCTTCTGCAACATTTTACATACTTTACTTTGACTTAATATTTTGACGTAAAGGAAATTTCTTTAATTAGTGGGAGATGCTAACCTAAACACCTTCATTAGGAGTAAATTTACATTACTATTTACCTCAGATATGTCCTTTATGCCGTAATTTGTGGCGGTTTCTTGGAATTGATGCAATTTGTTTCCTGTATAAAATGAAAGGACATTTTAATCAACAATGATGTCATATTTTAGGTTTAAAAAGGGGCTCTTCCAGTGGCACAGTTAAAGGGTAGCATAGGAGGCATGGGTAGCTGCAGTCGCCCCACGGGAAAGTTTTTAAACGAAATATCGCTTCACTAGTTAGGTCCTCCCATCAAATGGTGGCCGCATCTCCAACATGAATCATGTTCGGGCCACTGGTACGTTAGAGGAACACCAATGAATTTCAAGTCAAAATGCATGTTCACCCTTACAAGTTTTCTGGATATTTCTAGGTTACAACGTGCTTGTATTTGTAAAAAATCTCTGAAAATAGCTAACTTAACCATGACATCTTTCACCTGAAATTGCTACAAATGTTTTTGCTTCTTTTATTTTGTTCCATTGTAACAAGCTAGGAACCTGGTTAAAAACAAGCTTCTCAGACTCGAACGGACTGTTAATATGAATGGATCATTTCTATGTTACTTATTAACTGGTACAGACCTGTTACTGTAAACACGTGTACATTGTGTTAAAACTTACTGATTATCTCCTCCGTCCGAGGTGTCTCTTCCTAAGAAAAACAGGAAAGACAAAAAAAAAAAAAAAAAAGAAATAAAAGAAGAAACGAATATCTTCGATGGGCAAAATTAAGTCTCTTGACGCATTGCCATTGTTTCGAGTATAATATTGTATGTTTACTGACAGCCAAAATTAGGAAAAGTAAAATCACACCAGAATTTAAAAAGAGGGTTTATGCATTCATTTTTGTTTAATGTAAACGGCAAAGCTACGCAGTCTGCGGGTCTGGTGAAATTTTCATGAAAAGTCATAGTGTGGTTTATGAGATGTGAACAGATGAAGTTACTTCTTCTCTTAAGTCTGACAATAAAAATTTTGAACTGTCTCATTTATTGATTTCTATTCTTATTACTATTTTATCATATGTACAGCAAAACGCTAACAAAGTTGATAGAATTCAAGAAGAAAAATTGGTATTCAGGGTAAACTTCGCAAATACAACCCTTAGAGACGGAATGTTTTCAATTCCATTCAATGATATAAACACATTGTAAATCTCAAAATCGTCCAGGAGAATGTCTCCTTCGTTTGTTCAACAACATATATAAAGAAAGCACACTTATGAAGGTACTAGACAAACCGAAATATTCAGATCGTCATTTCTTTTGTTTGGGGCATGAATTTGCTGTGTAAAATGTAGCTTACAATGAAAGAAATGTGCCTCTAAGATATTTTCCTTAATCTTAAACTTGGAAATATATACTTTACATGCAGTAAGGAGAGGTTGATGACGGTGGTAAGTTAGTCCTAGAATCCTAAATTTTAAAGCTCCAGGTTGAGGTCAAAGTTTTTCTTGATTTTCTATATAACGCAGAGTTGGTTTGTCAAAGAGTATAAATCACTGTACAGGGCCAGAAAAGATGATGAAGGGTCTCGATTTAAGAGTTACAGAGAATGTATAGGGGATCTACAATAGCCTAATATATGAAGAAAATAGTGAGTACCAATGATGATGCGAATAAATCTCAACTGAAAGTAATGATAAATATTGCAGCTAAGTATGATACTGGTGTATGGACTTTCCGTAACATTCTCAGAGTCCATTTACAATATCTGGGTTTTCCAACAGCTGGTTTAAGAACATATTGCGCGAGTAGTCATGGTGGAAAAATGACGTCGGGTCCATGAAAGGAACTATTTTAAGATACATCTGGAACTGTTTTCCTACAGTGCCTATAATACGTTGAAATTGTGGCATGAATACTTCCCCATTTAGCAAAAAACCCTGCTCAACGCTCGGGTACGTTAGACCAGAACGCATTATGTTTACAGAGAAGACAAGTGTAAAAAGTGCAGGTACCCGGAACTATCGGCTGATTTACAACTCCCTGTTTACAAGCATGTTGTAGATTTTTAAGTACCGTAAGCCTCTTTAATACAAAACATAGTTAATTCCCTTTTATACAAGAAAGGGAACTGAATTTAAGCACTCCGGATATATTATGATTAGCAAATGTCTTGTTTTCTTTGCTTTTTAAAGAACCTATTGTACTGTCCCTGGGGTAGGAAGAGAAATAAGCTTTCCACAAGGGTTGTATAGTTTGTAAAATTCTTATCTCTCTGATGCATTCACATTATGAAAACATGGCAGAATATAAGAGAAAATTAGCTGCAATTTTTTAATAAAAATTAAACATTATTTACCTAAAGGGACTAAATTCATGACTTCAAAAATGCAGAAAAGTTTTCTGGTTTACACTCTCAAAACAAGAAAGTGAAATTCACTCCAAAAAGAGTGTGCCGAGGGACCACTCCTAAGTAAGATTGAACTTCACCCGGAGTGGAAAGAAATTTCACTCCAAATGGAGCTATACTTTATACACATGGAATAAAATATTGCACTATTTGGAGTAAATTTTCACTCCATTAGGGTGAAATTCACTCTTACTTAGGAGTAGTCCCTCAGCACACTCTTTTTGGAGTGAATTTCACTCTTTTGTTTTTAGAGTGTACTAGTAAGTGAAAAATTGCATCTCAATAGCATGTTGTGTTTGGGAGTTACTAATTTTTAAAGAAATGTAACTTTTCTCAATATGGGAATTTGATCTGTGATGTCATCGAGGCACATTGGTTGGACATTGCATTGTGTTTCTCTATGATATTGACAGGACTGTGAGGGTATTTAACAACTTTGTTTCCTACACCCTCCACAGGGTGTAATTTTATGCTAAATCTACATGGAAAGATACATAAACATTCCAAAAGCATCAAATTTCAAGGACAAACAGGGCGTTCAATTATAACGAAAAACAAAAGGAATCTGAGGCAGCTTGTGCCCATTTTACATTACATTTTGTGACCTTGATGAGAACTGGAGATACTTTTTAGCAAAAATAACTAGGCAATTTTTAAATTGAGATACTTGAATTACAAATAGAATGTTGCTATAGGCTTTGGAGCACATGATCTGGAATTCTTTTCTTTTCACATGGCCCCATGTGAAGTGCCACGGTAATATTCCTTTAATGCATCGTTGTGAATGTCCCCAGTGCTACTCTGCTAATAGTTCGATAAACACAAATAGGAATTGCATGTACACCTAATCTAACAATACTTCAATCAAGTACCATTTAAAGAAATAAAAACAAAATTTATGCCTTACGCTTCCTTTAAACCTAATTAAAAGTTGATAGCGTGCCAAGATTTTCCTACGCAGATCCCATTTCTTGAACATGTAGCGTTTATCAGCACATTTTTTTTTGTTTAGAAATGGGATATAAATATCCGAGTCCTTGCTAGTTACAACTTAATAATTCTTTCGTTTGCGATATTATGTTAAAAAAAGTTCTACTTCAGAAAAAGGAAAACATTGGAACATATACTTGTTGGTAAAGTTGGCTACAGTAGGCTGCTCGCGATCGACTGATTCGTTCGGATTCGTTCTGCGATCGGTAAGTGGGCCATTCTCGGTCTTTTAGGTAACAAATACTGCAGCATACAGACAACCTTCTAAGATATAAAGTTTCTCATTTCGAGCAAACGGTCAGCTCGATTTACGGCGTCAAAATTGTATGATTAAATGTGCTTACATGGTTTATTTTTCCTGTCCATAGTTTGTAGTTGAAATCGAGGTATGTTTCTCTGAGATCCTTCTTTTTATCATCCAAATCTTAAAAAAAAAATCGTAAGGAAGAAAAAGGTTAATTTTGTCGAATGCACTGTCTATCCACTTGAACATTGTCAACATTCCACGCATAGTGCAATTGGTCAGAGATGAAATACGTCGAAATAATGTATACAGAGTAAAAAACGGAAATCTTGACACTGTATTGGACCAGAACTCAGTTTTTGTCATAATAGATGGCTTAAAAATGCCAAACTTTGGAGAGTCATGTCTTCATAACGGCGAAAGATGTTAATATACTTCCAATGTATCTTCCTTTATATCATTGTGGGACCTTTTCAAGAAACAAATGTCATTTTATTGTTTTATGCCAAAAAACTTTAAAGGTAAATAAAATATACATTGTAACACAATAAAGGCACGAATAGCAAACTGAAGCACAATATCCATACAGCGAAACATAATTATCGTCAACCATGTGTTTTTCCGTTTTTCGAGCTATTGCTATGTTAAATTAGGAAGGAGTTGTCCTGGTTGTGACTTTACAAAACAGAACATATGGCATCTCAGATTCACTACATAATTCCTCCACAGTTTTTGGTGTCGCTAAATAATCTATCCCAATTTAGGTCAAGTGCGCTACTACAGTGACTTCGAAAGATCATTTCAGAACAGACCCTATGCAATGACGTCACCATCCACTTGCCGACACTGAGTAAGAAAGGAATGTAATGTGTGAAACAACTAGTTTTGTCACAATAACACTTTTGTCTCACCAACCCACTTTTTTGATAGTTATTGCCCACTATTGTCACAACAACGGTTAGTACCATTTTTGTCACAATCATCGCCCATATTTGTTAATACGGAGGTCACGACTCTTTTCATGACACTTGCCCATATTTGTCACAATTTTACAGGACACCACTTTTGTCATATGCACACACATTGCCCACCTTTGTCGTACACGTTGAGTTAGTTAGGTAAGCTTTTGAGGTCATACTTATACGTTTGTTTTATTTAAGTGGTTGAAGTATGATCATATATTCAGTTTCGAACGAATCAGATTTGTCACTTCTCATACGCACCGGGAAGGGGAAGAAGCCCTTCCAAGAATAACTTTACCAAGGTGGTTTCGCACACCAAGTAGTGCACAAAATCATAAGATTTCGATCCTTCCTCCGCTCCCCCCACCACCCCAACTGTTGAAGAAAAATGAGATCTCTTCTGTTAGGGCTGGAAATGAGAATCCTGCTCCCATTTTGAAGAAAATTGTAAAGCTTCACCAAGAAATATTTTTAAGTTAGAATTTCAGGCCAATATTTTATTACTTATGAGGGAATTTTTAAACAGGGCGTTTCGAAAATTATTTCTTGAATTAAACTAAAGAACAGAATATCGTACATGGTTGGTGGCGAAGGGGACAAAGTGTCCCTTGAAGATCCCACGGGGAAAACAATTCATATCGAGTTCAAAAGCGGGACGAAAGGAAGGATAAGGAGAAGGAGGAAAGAGAAACAGACGACAGAGTTTAGAGAAAGAAAGATAAGAAGAGAGTAGACCCGTACAGACAGCATATGGAAATCATGGAGACAGGCGTGTTTTTCCAAATTCTTCACTTTGTACATCATACATGCATATAAAAGATCAAGGGGAAAAGGACTTAGAAGAAAACGTCATAAGAAGTGATGAAAATGTCAGACGAGCCCTAATATACTTTACTAAAGGATAATATGTTAGTTTCTTTTTCGTATGTTAGCCGTGGACATCATTCACTCATCTGGTGGCAGTCCCTCGCCCTAGCATACACTCCTCGAACAGGGTGTTATTAGATAGAAATCCTTCAGAAATCCATTCTTTGAAGTAGTTGCCGACAGTAAACTCTTTTGTGTGTTGTTCTTGATGAATCAATAGGCTTAAGAGGTTAGGAACTAAGTACAAGTGAGGCACGTCGTCTGCTACATTTCGAAGAGTAGGTCGGGAAATTTGCCCCTTGCTTTGACATTGCCAGTTGCTAAAGCTGTAATTTAAATCATGCGAGCGAATGAGAAAATTAGTAAAAATCCGACTGCAAAGGTTAGTCCTATACTCCTTTTGCTCATTTGCATAAATCATGAGCATTGGTTTATTGCTAGCATCATTAGGTTCCTTGGCAATAAATAAACAGTCGTTTGGAATGTCAGAACAGTGTTTCGGACTTGACTGTCGGCAACTACTTAAACTTTAAAGCCTTGTTCCAAATAATCCTTTTTGTTGGGGTCACTGTAGGTATGAATGAGGTTACCTAGATATTAGACAAAGAAATTCCAATGCCCTTTAGTTCAATAATCCCCAATTAAAGAGTTAATCTCCACTCTAGGGTCAATCTAATTGGATTAGCATAAATTAAAGTTTTCGATGGATCTCCATCTACTATCACCTCCCTGCCTCGAATTATAATCCTTTCTGAACTTTCTGCGTTGCAAGGCGAAAACTACTGGAATGTACGGTCTAAAATACTTGATGGCACCGCTGATCTCTATATAAATATACCTGGGTAGCGCTTGTAGCAAGATTTTTGAAGTCACCAGTCCGAAATCTTGCCACTCCCATCGGGTCTTTAATCGATACAATAGTACGATAATGTGTACAACGTTAAAGTTCTCCTTAGATAAGGACATGACCATATAGTTGATTTTAAAGTTAAAATAAGGTGTCTTCGTGTATTGTAATCATTGGGTGACTGTGTTTTAAGATCGAAGTCTTACGATTTTTGTGCACTACTTGGTGTACGAAACCACCTTGGTAAAGTTATTCGGGGAGGAGGCTTCTTTCTCCCTTTCCTGTGCGTATGGGAAGTATTTTGCTCGAAATTGAATAATATGATCATACTTCAACCAATTAAATAAAGCGCATGACCTCAAAAGCTAACCTACCGTACTCAACGTGTACGACAAAAGTGGGCAATGTGTGTGTGACAAAAGTGGTGCCCTGTAAAGTTGTGGCAAATATGGGCGAGTGTCGTGACAAAAGTCGTGACTTCCGTTGTGACAAATGTGGGCGATGATTGTGACAAAAGTGGGCTGTTGAAACAAAAGTGGTATTGTAATAAAACTAGTTGCTACAAATGTGTACTACAATTGGTTACGTGTTTACATCTGCCTGGCGAGGGCTCACTTTCTATTTCTAGTGTCCTGCGGCGTTATATACATACGTTTTATACATACGTCTATGAGACTCTGATTATATTGTCGACATAGTTTAACAATGCCCCTCTTGTGAGGAGGCAAAAAAAAAGAAAACAGACGGTATTGCCCATGGTGTAATGAAGAACGAGTATATTCAGTTACGGTAGACTTACTGTAAGTCCACTGCAACACACCTTTCGAGAATAGATTTGTCAATCCTACGGAATTATGTGTACATTCCCTACCGCTGGTTACAGGAATTTGATTCATTCCCTTGGGAGAGATGGCCCAAAGGCGCCGATCCCTGTCCGGTGAATTAAACAGCTGTGCTCCACCACGCCGGGGGATTCAGTCTGATCACAGCTTGGTGATGCCAACTTGTATGGTGGCCGGATTCAGTCTGATCACAGCTTGGTGATGCCAAGTAGTATGGATGGCCTCAGGAGTTACTCACAGTTGCTCTCAGAGTGAGTTATGTAACATAGAAACTCAAGTTACTCTCAGCCTTGCGCAGTTATTTAAGTGGAAAAGTTGTTACCCTCACATCCCCATACATTAATCGGGTCTGCTGTTTGCTGTAAAGTGGTGGGGGAGATAAGCACAGCCTTTGAATGATCCTTATGGTATTCACCTACCTTAATGTTTCTCTTTTCTTTAAGACAAGTGAATAAGCACTTGATTTTTCTATTCAATATTTCCCTTCACCGTGGTATAATAATGTAAAATTACCTTTTGCTTTAGAGTGCCAATCAGGGTTTTCCTTCATTGATTCTACTAGACAGCATTCTGGGTTGTATAGTTCAGTCATTCCTACAAAGAAAGAGGATTATGTAAGTTTGTCACTTTTCACCAACTCGTAAGAATTTATAGTAGAAGTTAAATGAACATAAGCATGCATGTAAACGAAAGCCAGGCGAGTAAAGTTTCAATCATCTCCTGAGTAGTCGTGGCTGGGGTGGATGATTTACTCAGGAGTAGATAGGTCCAGGTAGATGCGGTAAACTTGTTGCAGCAGATCGGGGACAAATGTTGTAAGAGGGATTATCTGGTATACTTCCTCCTGAGTAATCATGGTGCGGTGCGAAGGTATTTGCCCTGAAAGATTCCCTGCTGGCAAACAATGATACATTAACTTATCCTCAAAAAATGTTTGCCCTGAAATGCACGAATGATTTCCCTCGGAAGCACCCCCAGCCCCCACCTTATATGTATATGCCTATACTGATCGCAAGTGAGTACAAAAGAACACATGTGTTCTCCTTGTTATGTATTTCATTTTGATCTGGGCTATTTCCTAATCTTTAAAGCCGTGATTTCTTAACAGGCCCGTGGCCAGCAAAAGGTACTGGCAGAAGCACAGCTTACGTAGAGGTCGTAAATTTCTTCCCATATCGCAATGCCTAGTTCCTGTTGTCTAATGTGTGTCATGCTGCACTGTCAGTTGGTGAGCGAGTCCAGGTGGTTTCTATGCAATGTATGTTATCCCCGATACAACCTTCAAACCCTACAGTTTCCTTTCTTTCTTTTTGTTTTTAATGATCACATATATTTTTTTTTTTTTTGTGGAAGCCTACCAAAAATTTTCGCGCGCTTTGCAGTTTCACGATTCAGATTCAAAAGAACGATATCAGTGCGAAACTTGGCTCTTGAAGTGTTAAGTGATATTATACAAAATATGCCCTGCAATGGCATGGGATAGTTAGGCTCCTTCAAATCCCTTTCTCACTTTGCACCCCCTCGACATAGTGGGTTGTCGGAACTTGGGGTCGCTGGCATGGCCCGGCCCCCGTTCTTCTGCCACCCATGGTTGGTTGACTTATTTTGGCTTTCAAAAGGATCATTTCTGAGATAAAACCCACAATTTTTGGTACGCTTGCCCACTCTTACTCGGTTCCGTTACCTATAACTAAATATAGTACAATGTCATTTCATTTCCGTAAAACTAGTTAATTACTGTTCTCTTATGTCTGCCGTGAGGTACGGCTGGTGACCCGAGGAGGGACGTAAAATGTAAGTTATGTCTGATAGGGCCCACCTGCCCGAACAATTGACCTATATAAGTTTTAAACAAGTACAGATTCTCCGTAGTGTAGGCTTACCCAAAAAAATTTCGCGCGCTTTGCAATTTCCCAGTTTAGATAACGGATAAAAACGGTAAATCTATATCTTCCTCTAGTATATACAAATTTTATGCAATATGTCCAATCGTATGGTAAAGCACACAGGCTTTCTTCAAATCCCCCCTCACCAACCTCTCGACGACATCGGGGTCTCTGGTCGCTGGCCTCCCCGTCGGGGAATCTGGCCCCCTTCGGGAAAATCCTGGCGCCACCCCTGAGCCACTCTAAAAAACCCTGTGGAGAACACTTGGATCTAGTATAAAGAGAAGCACCATTTTGCATCTAAGCCCTTCGAGACAGCAAAATAATTTCAGAAGGGGAGGGCGACACCCCTCCCTTTATACCCCTTCCCCAGGACTGCGGGCAAAAATGGGGACGATGAGTCGACTTTGCCCCCAACACACGAAAAACCTGGCTACGCCCCTGAAAATAATGGTCTTTGTCAACACATAATGTTGGGCAGAAATAGGTTGAAAACTCTTTGGGGTCATTTCGCCTCTGACCAATGACTTCATCATCTACGCATGCATAAGTTCCCGTCGTCAGTGACCTAAACACCTAGTTGTCAAGTTCACTGATGCTTCTGATGATCGAGTACAGAGTCCCTGTATAATATGAGCACTTTACATTACCGTAGCAGTACATGTATATGACACATAAGGGCAGAGAGTATGTCAAGCCCAACTTGGTAGCACTCATCAATATTCCACATCTTTTCGAACGTTCCAAAAGTTTTTTCGAACGTCCGAAAAGATTTTTGAACGCTTCAAAAATTTTTTCGAACGTACGAAAAGATTTTCGAAAGTACTAAAAGTTTTTTCGAACGTACCAAAAGTTTTTTCGAACGTACGAAAAGATTTTCGAACGTTCCAAAAGTTTTTTCGAACGTCCGAAAAGATTTTTGAACGCTTCAAAAAATTTTTCGAACGTACGAAAAGATTTTCGAAAGTACTAAAAGTTTTTTCGAACGTACCAAAAGTTTTTTCGAACGTACGAAAAGATTTTCGAACGTTCCAAAAGTTTTTTCGAACGTCCGAAAAGATTTTTGAACGCTTCAAAAATTTTTTCGAACGTACGAAAAGATTTTCGAAAGTACTAAAAGTTTTTTCGAACGTACCAAAAGTTTTTTCGAACGTACGAAAAGATTTTCGAACGTTCCAAAAGTTTTTTCGAACGTACTAAAATATTTTCGAACGTTCCAAAAATTTTTTTCGAACGTACGAAAAGTTTTTTCGAACGTACGAAAAGATTTTCGAACGTTCCAAAAGTTTTTTTGGACGTACGGAAAGATTTTCGAACGTACGAAAATATTTTCTAACAAACGAAAAGTTTTTTCGAAAAGTTGAGAAAAAAAAATCTTACGTGACATCAATACGCTTCCGTAGCAATCCCTCACAATGTGTTTCGTCATTTTATATAGGCGCGCTTTTTCCACAGCTCTGTTAAATGAAATAGAATAATTCAATCAACTTAAAGTTTTTTTTTTCGACTTTTTGGAATGCGGCCCTCCAACTTGGTAGACCCACTTCTCCATCTGACCGTGTTTGAGAATAGTTGATCAAGAGCTTCCTCACATGCTGGCCACTAACGCAGGATAAGTACTGAATTAGTGTAACTTCATTCGCTTCAGTGTAAACTTTTCGGCTGCAACATATTTAGTTTGGAAAACAACTCGACATGATAAACATAAAAATGACCTTACTGGTGACTCAGACATGATGCAAAATAATGGGTGGCACGGCACCAGGAGGGGGACAAAGAGCCATAGCCCCTATCGTCTAGGAAACTCCACTTTCGTACGGGAGTCTTATTGGGTACGATAAAGTAAGTAACTCCTAACCATTGCCACGATTTTTTTTTTATATATTTTGCCCCTGGTAGGGCAGATTGCTCAATAAAACCCTTGAATTCTCAAAGTTGCTCCAACAGTCGCCAAAAGTTTGGGAACGCTTCGCGCGCCAAATTCCGCGTTTTCTACCGTTTCAGCAACCCGTAGACGTTGTCTTGGCTACTGATTACCGGCCGCTCCGTCATGTTGCTTGGTCTCCCTGTCGAGCAAAGACTGGCGCAATCCCAATTGCAGAGGCAAATTTGTGGCTGAAAGTGCGATTTTCTGCAATCTGGAGCGCTTGAAAAGCCAACTTTTCTGACCTCAGTCCCGACCATGGTGGGACTGAGGTCAGGTTGCTTCTGTCGGACGCTGCAAAAGTGCAATACTATCTTTACTATCTTAAGGAACCGTTTTCTCTAAAAAAGTCATACTTCTGCTTCTGTTTGCCGTAGATGCAGTTCCGGGACCTCTTAAGTATGGACTTTACTCTTCCCAATTATTGTCCTCTCTCTAAGCCTGAGATCCTCCCCTGCGGCCCTCGAACTCATCCTATCATCTCTATTTGGCCTTCACCCTCAAACAGTTTGAGAACCACTGGCCTAGATTGAAAACCCCACTAACATATCTAAACACCTTTTCGAGCTTAGACCTTTCTTTAAATAAATTTCCCTTAACACTTGACAGTGGTTTAGACAAATATGCTATTTCTTTTCCGCTAGGTTCGCTATTTACACGAAAAAAGGTCACACTAATAAGTGCGGAAAGAACGTCACTACAAAAACAGCTTGAATAGTATCATTTACAAAGCCGTAGACATTGAGACTTTTCCTTCGCAACCGGGGTTAATTCTGTTTTTACAACCACAAGTAACTTATAACTATAACTTACTAAATAATAACGAGAGTGAAAATTTTCCGTTCCAGTTATATTCCTTGTATCTCCTATAATTTAAACAAAACGCCCGTTTACCACACTTTCCAGACAAAGCCACTGTGGCTTTGTGACAGCAGTTGGCACTGAGTTCAAAGTGTACCTAAAGTCTTTATAGATTTACAAGAATATATTTAAGAGGATGGAAAATGAATCATATTCATACAACTCCCACTTCGTAGCGTACTCCAAGGCTTAATTAGAAAATGTTAGAAGTTAATTTGCTTAATTTGAATTAAGTGATTTTCCAGTAATTTGTGATGTCTTTCTAGTGCAACATACATTACCTGCTTGTGTTTCCTTTAAAAATTTAAATGTTTATATGACCTTAGCAGGTTAACTGTTTTCTTGTATAAAATGCTTTTCGACGAGGGCTTTCGTTGTAAGGTCACCCCATAACAAAACAGACGGTGATCATATTTGTGCACAGGGTGCAGTCGCCTTCGAAAAATTGAAGAAATACAAAGATTGTAATTTGAGTAGTACAAAAATGACGTCACAAATTATTGCGCACCTGACGTCATCATTACTCAACCAGAGAGACTTTATCGTTTTAGTTGAAATCAAGGTTATACCTAGAATTGCTAAAAAAAGATTTTCTGCAATGCAATTTTGAAGTACCCATAATGACAGACCAAGCATCCCAACAAATTGGAATTGCGGAAACATGTCTAATTTGCATAAATTAAAAATGGCCGCCATTTTGATAGACTTTTGTCAATATCCGAGATCTGAGAATCTTAGAAGACTTTTTGGGTATACCTATACTCATCTAATGGAAGTCTACAAACATTATATCAATGAAGCTAACGTGTAACATTTTGTCACAGGCCTTATTTGAATGAAATAAAAAGTCCTCCATTTTGATATAGTTTTGACCATATCTCGAGATGTGACTCATAGAAAAATATTTGCCAGTCCAAACACATCAAGGTCTTCAAACCTCTGGAAATCTACCTAAAGCAACAAAAGTAACATATAGCATTGTGATCAGGCCTTATTGCATTAACTCAAAATGGCCGTCATTTTGATTTGCCTTAATTTCCCACATATCTTGAAATGAGCGGTTCGTGAAATAGTAACTTTTGTGACAGAGCCCACGCTTTCAAGGCCTTCGATCACAAACAAAATGTGGGAAGATTACTACATGAAATGTTTTCTTTAGTCCTTATTTATATTGTACATCTACATCTCCATTATTGTGTGTTGACACCTTTTGGGGTAAAAGTTCAGTTGCGTTAGGATTTAAACAATACATGACATTTTTATTGCCAGGATTTATTACATAAATCCCAACTGTAGAATCATAATCAATCCTAAAACATGGTGAATATTGCATTTATAACAATTTATTCCTTGTATAAGGTACACTAGTGTAACAATAACAAATTGGATTTGATAAGACATGGTAGTTAGAAGTATACATTTTGTGATCTTTGGACTAGTTTGTGCCAAATTTTCTGCCCCCATCCTGGCCGCCTTGTTTGTTGGAAATTAGGAATTGTCTTCTGTTTCAAGATGAAGTGCCTGAAGAAGGCCATAATGTATGGGCACATTTAAAACCATGGTATGAAAGACAAACTCTGGTTCCCGTAATGCCCCCGGATCTCACTTAAAACTTTCCACACTAATCAATCTTAAAAGAATGTTATTACATGAATGCGTGACGCCCAAAACAATTTGATTTACGTCATTTATAAAGGGGTAAACATTGAGACTTTTGCCCCCAACTGGAGTTTATTTGTTATATGAATCACAATTTACTTTTCCACATAACATTTCAACGGCATGAATTTATGCACGTGGTTTCATGTTTCGGTGAGAGACACCGGGAAAGCAAATCAATTGTATAAGGGCTTATTTTGCAACAGCCTTTATCCTGTCGACGCTTCAATCAGTTTGATACTGGAGAGACGGCTTACAGCCATAAAGGTTTAAATCATATTTAAATCATCCAGATAAACCATTTTGAGTTAACAAATGCGACCAACAGTTATCCGAAGCAAATAATGTTTCTGCAAAGAAATTGCCTAGATATTTTAATGAATCATTGAACATGAACATATAAAAATGCTTAAAAGGTTGATTCCCGTATTGTGCATTGTGCGTAGACTCCTTGAAGGCACTTGCAAAGTAACGGTTGTAATTTTTTTTGATTATGTGCTTCCTTCCAATTGTCTTTGACAAGGAAAGTTACAGTGTGACAAATTTTCACAAACTCTTTCCTTTTCCACTTCATCTGAAAATCTTGAGATGCATACCTTTTCTTAAAATTGCAGAAAACACGATTGCCCATTTGGTTTGTGTTGTTCAGTCAAGCACTCTTCCATTTCTATTGAACTATAATTTTGAACAATTGTAAAAGAGACTTCCCTCCAAAAACTAAAAATTTAGTATCTGGACTCACAGTCTCTACCCCAGGTACATGGTATTAATGTTAAAATCAACTGTATTAAATCGTTACTAGGCAGAATATTGATATTCTCTGTTGTCGAAGACTGTCAATTTTGAAAGAACTGATTAAGAACGTAACGAGTATCCCGAGAGTCTGCTATTTATACAAAAGATATTTCATCCAGGCTCCTCAGGTAAACCGTATCTGAGTCTTTCCTGGATATTTTTTGTTTCACTTGAGAGCCTTTTCTGTCTTAATTTAAGAGTTGTGATGTCTTTCACGTCTTATGTCTGGTGGGCCTCTTCAAATGATAACGGTAACTCTTCAAATGATAACGGTACCACGCATGCCCTGCACTTTCACTGAGATGATGACATTATATTTGTATTTCGGTTTCAATAACGCATTCACTTTTTTGTCAACCAACGCTTCAGGCAAAACACTAGGATCTACTTTAAGATGCATTTTATTTAAAATAATTTGTATGACGTTCCTGTACATTTTGCAATGTGCAATTCTTTCCTCGTCTGGCATTATGTCAACATCCATGCAAGCCTCTCCTTTTGTCTGAGAATAAAAGTAGGTTCTCTGGCAATCATCGCACAGATAGCGATCTGAAATAAAAAAAAAATATAAAAACTATATGAGTAAAATGGCCAATCTTAATTTATAGTGAAGACAAGCTTTATTCATATCATTTTTAATTTCATTTGAAACAAATAAGATAAAATGTATTTTGAATAATAAAAGGAATACAAAGAAGTACAAAACCAGCGTGATGACAAATGATACAACAATGTATACACATTTCAGGATTAAATTGTATCAGATTCTTGGTACGCCAACACAGAAATTAAACAGCCAGTGATTAAAATAGATTAAACAATGGGAATCGATAAATACTGCAGCCCAATGAGAGTAAAAATAAGGAATATAAAAAATAAATACTAAAGCTACTTCAGAATGCTGTTATAAATATAAACATAAATCTTCTATGCTCACAACCTAGAAGGTTGCAAATTACCCGTTCATTTCAATACAATTCTCGCAATCAGGCTCTCCAAGCTCACCCCAGACAGTAAAAAATTCCCAAGTTACTACATTTACTACCAGCCTCTCTAGTTAATACAAAATACCTGGCTAGTGTACCTCCACGACAGCGCCACAGTTGCCTGCATGAGTTTTAATTTGCTCGATATAGTATTTTTTAAGAACACCTGACGGTACAAGTCACATCTACCAGAGTCGAGCTTTACTGTTTAAATGAATGCCAATCAAAGTTCAGACATTAAACTGTTTTTAGAATTACAGGGCTATTTCTAAGTATGTTTGGGCAAGGAAGTACAAGCAACGCGTTGGTTTGGGGATGTAATACTCTCTTTTAAGGATGGTGTCCTCCTTGCTGTAGAGGTAATCCACCAAATTGAAGGCATGAATAAAATCTTCTTACTCTCGCTTGAACCTTACTGGTCTGCCCAATTGAAACTAAATCCGTATGGCTTGAGCAAATGAAACGAAGTCCTGACAAAGGCACTATTTAACCTTTCAGAGTTTTCCACTTCAGTTTTGTTAAGTGTGTTTGTTAACGTAAATTTGAATAACTTTAAGTTTGGACCGAAGTAGAAACATACGTACCTATGTAATTACGTACGTACCTACCTACCTATCTACCTACGTACATATTCACTCACCCACCTACGTAGGTACGTACACACCCATCTACTCATGTACCCTTCAATCCACCCACTCACCTATCACATATTCACCCATCCACACCCACCAAACCACCCACCCCAGCACCTGCCGGACAACCCCCCACCTCACACACAAACAAATAGTGGGTTTCTTGATGATGGGTGCAACACATGGAAAATGGGGAAATCGTCAGAAATGCTTCAGAATCGATGTGGCACATCTTTGAGAGCTGCAAAGTGCAATTCCGTGCATTGACGCATACAGACATACATACATTCATTCGCGCATACATACACACCCATACATACATGCGTGCATGCGTACATGCATATATACATACATGCAAACAGCCCCCTGTGGGCTGGGGGTTGTAGAATATGCCCACGGTATTTCCCGCCTGTTGTAAGAGGCGACTAAAGGGAAGGTTCTTGCACTGTATTTAAACTTTGCTTGACACTATATAACACATTTGTGTTGGTGTGTCGTTACATTTCATCTAACTAACTAACTAACATACATGCATACATACATACATCCATACGCACCCCCGCTTCCTTACCGGGACAGGGGATTGCCCAACAGCACAGTTGCCGGGAAACTAGGCGAGTAGACGTGCCTGCTTGAGGGTGGGCTGCGGTGCCAAGTAGGCAAGTGCAGCCACGCGTGGCTTCTCAGTGCAGTGGCCGAATTTTCTGGCAGCTACGCCAGTTTCGAGCCTCGCGTGAGCTAGTGAAACTTGCAAGCGGCGAGCTCTCGCCGGCTGCTCCGTGTCTTCCTAAGGGACACGGACACGGACATGTTGGTGAGTACAAACAAACATACATACATACATACATACATACATACATACATACATACATACATACATACATACATACATACAAACAAACATACAAACATACATACTTATACGCACACACAAACGAACAAATGTATACGTGCATACATATATTTACCATTTTCCTGCATTTCCAGTGGGCGCCTGTAGCACTCCGGATTTGGACATGCTCTGTAGTACATTGGTTTCGTAGCCATAACTATCTTCCCAGTGCATGATATCAGTTCTTTTTCTTCTAGATCGTTTAGTTGCTGTAACACATGAAACAAATGTATTTTTGCTTTGTTAATTATCTAGCTATGCTGTTGTAAAAAAACCTTGGCAAAAATAATTGGGGATTTTTTTTTTAATACGTTCTCCATCTAGGATTGAAAAGTTTTCACTGACAAATCTGAAGGTCTCTTTTGATGAGAGGGGGCAGCAGGATGACCTTTATGTTTACCATGTAAACGGCTACCATCTGATGACAAAAGAATGGAATATTTTGATTTTTGTTTTCAATAGGATTAAACCGTAGAGAATACTCCAATTCATAACAAAGATCATTAAACATACGTAGCAGTACATGATGGAATTTATGAGCTTGGAAAATATTTTATTGCATAATGCATATTCTGGATAGAGACTGTACGTTAGGATCATCTTGAACATTAGTATAAGCAGTTGGTGCATTTAATGATGCTAGTTTGGTAGACTGAGTGAATTTAACTGAGAACTATGGTACTACACATGTTTCTCAGGAAGGTAGTGTTACAGATGAACACATTTGAAGCAAGAACTGTACCCATCATTCCACTAGAAAGGTTTGTTAATGTATTTAAAAAGGGTCAAGAAGTATAAAAATCTTTAAAGCGGAAATAAAGTATGTATTTTAGAGGTTAAAAAATAAATTTCATTCATTCAACTTCCATTTTTATAGCTTACTTCGTTGCTGAGATACAAAATGTTGAAATTTATTCACTTAATTTGAAATAGTCAGTTGCGCTATAATTTGTGATATCCTTCTTGTACAAATCACATTGCCTGCTTTTGTTTCCCTTTGAAATTAAGGTGTTTGTATGACCTTGAAACATTAACTGTTCCCTCGCATAGCATGTTGTGCAGAATGGCCTTTTGTAGCCAAGTCTCACTATAACAGTTAGACAGTGATCAGATTTTGTGGCAAGGTACAGTGGCTTTCGAAAGAAACAAAGAAATACAAAGACGGTAATTTGAGTAGATCAAGAATGACATCACAACTTATTTCACATTCTACCATTTTAAATTGGGCGAATAAGCTTCAATATTTTAAATGTCAGCTCAAAAATGTCCTGTTAAGATGGGAGATGGACCATTTGGAGGTATTTTTCAAGCTTTGTGAAATATAGTTTTGAAAGTTTAGACTTTAAGTTCACTTTAACAAGAACCTCGTGCAAAAAAGTGCCTGTGGAGGGATGCCTCCAACCGTCAATATTGTAAATTATTGTATGTACCTGGAGTTTTTTCTATATCGTTTTGAAAGAAATATGCCCTTAGTCCTTGATATTTATAATGAGTTTGAATTATTTAATAATGGTGGTGATTTGATGTAATATATTTCGTGATTCAGAAAACTGTGGGGAGTCTTTGATATACAATTCACTGAAGACTGAAATTTATTGTTTTCAATTTCATTGTGCTTGTTGGGGTCTGCTATTTTGACTGTAATTTTTGTGGAATAATTACCCCTAAAATGATAAGAAATTCCCATAAATTTTAATCTTAGTTGACATGGTAGAGGTTCATGGAGCAACATGAGTGATCCTAAAGGCATGAAATTGTAAAAAAAAAGACTTAGTCTAGTCTAGCAACCAACAAACAACTGTGAAAAGTTAAAAGATATTTATAAATGTCATATACAATTGATCATGGTTCGTTCCTTAGGCAGAGAGATCACATTGGCAACAGTCATCACATTTAAGGTCGCGGGAACAATTTGTAATTAAGGCATGGCACATACAGCCTGGTTAAAAACTATTGCAGGTAAGTGCTAGTTGCATGAAATACGATATTGTTTAACGATAAACAAATTAAAAAAAAAAAACAGTAAGAAGAAACACAAAATGATGCGAAAAAGAATCATACTTCCATTTTCCCTGGTGTATTTTAACACTTAACTTTGAAGAGTGTAATTGTTCTTTAATTTGAATGCACTGAGTAACACAGAGTTAACCTCAACTCAAAAGTTGGAACATTTTCTCCATTAGATATTGGCCTACGTCTACCTTCAACAGTCTCTTGGGTCAGTGTTAAGCCTACGCTTGTGGCAGGCCAGATATTGCTGTCTGTTATATGATTGAGGGTGGGGGCTTAAATTATAGTTTGCAAACCTGAGGCAAGGTATTCCAATGCACCTTGATGCTTTAGAGGTATTGCACCTTAACTACAGATGCAATCAGACTTTGGGGTTAAGCAATTTGTGAAAAAAGCTTTGTACACTTTTCTCTCTTTGAAATTGCATTCAGTAGGTGAGTCTGATCAATAGTCACATATCGATTATGGGTGGGTGGGTGGATGACAGCATTACTGGGGGAGGAATAGAAATCCAATTTGCATACAAGTGTAAGGGGTAAATCTCGGTGCTGGAATTCCTATTTCTACACTGAAAATGCTGTAGGTCTGTAACCAATGTTGCGATTATCGCCCAAGGCTAGGCCATTTCAATTTTTTCAGGTAGAGCAAGGCCTGTGGGGGATACATAAAGTGATCGTTTGTTCACCATTCCATGTCACTGTGTTGATAAATTGGTCGTAGCATGACACAAGTGCTACACATAATAGGTTGCAATATGTGCTGTCTGGAGACTGCAGGCATGTCACGTATGCATAACGTTGATCTAATGGCAGCGTAACCCTTCGATAATTCCTCCATCTGTGATATAAAGGTAGACTTCGCCCTAAACGACTCAACCCATGTCTTATTTCTGTACTTAATGCAACTTTTCCGCAACGGTAGGCATTCCGGTTGTTCCGTTATCCCGTTCGTTCCACTATAGGCCTATCGTTCGTTTACAGTATTGTACGTTTTATACTGTACGTAACAATTTCGCGTATTACACTACGTGCACTGGGTCAGTTGTCGACTGTTGTCTCGTTAATGTGCAACAATTGAACGCAAGATCGCTCGATTTCTTTCATTGCTACACTGAATCTACATCATGTAAAATTTTCAGGTCCTCCCTTGAGGTGGCTCCCAAAAGTCGATTTTAAAGCCTTTTCGACTGCATGCTCCATACTCTATTATTCCTATATAAGGATAATTTAAGGTTTAGCAGTTGTCAGCGTTAACTTTTCTTTTCTACCGTGACTAAAGTAATCTTTGAGCTCAACCAAAACAAAATGGTTAATGTTTAAAATGTAATACATCCACATGCCAAGTGTAAACATTACCCATACTTCCTACAACGAGATATCGTATTGAAATAGTTTTTGGCTTTGGATTTCAGGTGAGCTAACATGACCTCTGACCTTCATCAAAATGGTAGAAGTACTTCTCCTAATAGGCCTATGATTAACACATTAACCAAGTTTGAGAAGTATCCGTCATTGCGTTCATGAGTTATCGTGTTTACAAGCCAAGTGACAAGAATACATCCCCATTAGTGACATCACCTACGCATTTACACACACCCACACAAACATATCCTGGCGTGAGTGCGAACTTTTTTCTGCCATTAGCAAGGGATCGAAAGAAAATAATCAAGAAAACTAAAAGCAGTTTCGGGTGACACACATGCACTTCCCAAATTTTATTCGACGAATATATTTTCCTGTAAATTCATGCTTTTATCTCAAGATTGCTAAGTCATATGATCTGATATAGTTTTTTTTTGATTCATGCAAAGTTTGCCAGCAACATTGTTTCACATTCCCTCAAAACATGTTTTGGTCAGAATGAGAATGTACGGTATGCAGTAAGTCAAAGCCCCCTAATTTGGAAGATTTGCTTTTAACTATTTCTTTACAATTGGGGACTGAAATACCCCTGTTTCATCCACGCTCTGTTGGTGTGAGGTGTTTCCATGCAAGAGGTCGCTATTAACTTTCGAATTTGCAAACTCACCGTCCAACGACAAAGGCCAACCTAATGCAGTCAAAACAGAAACTAAAAGGTAACCCACGTTATAAAGATGTCTTCATAGTAGATGATCTGACATCATTAAGAAGTAAAATAATTCGTGAACTTAAAGAAGATTCCAGCGTTTTGAGAGTGTGGTCTAGAGATGGTAAAATACACTGTGTTATTGAAGTGGACAAACGTGAAAAGAAAGTTATAATTAACTCAGCCGAGGACGTCAGAAAACTCGGGTGGGATGATAAACGATTACAGGATATTGGAGTTTACCTGGAAGTGTAGGCCAGGTTGTCATCAGGTACCATTGTTTATGGGCATGAATGTGGCAGTGAATTAGATGGAGATGGCGAAACATACTTTTTATCGCATGATCATACTTACTTTTCTTATAACGAAAAGATAGAGCTTACTATATTGGGTTTGAATGTCTGTGGAATTAAAAGGAGATCTGAACAGGGGATTTTACAGGAGTATATTAAAAACTATGATATTATTTGTTTGTCAGAGACTCGAACAGATGTGATAAACTCAGAATTATTCCCTCAATTTAATTTGTTTTGTGCAAAGAGGTCATCAGATTCTTATAGGTATGGGGGTATACATGGTCTTGCAATGTTTGTCTCAACCAATATAACCGATGTGACTACCAAGTTATTGAGGATATGAGTGCAGACTCTGTCTTGTGGATGAGATTTTCCAAAAATCCCTTTGGTGTTGAGATGATTGTAGGTGCTGTTTATGTCCCACATGAGGGTTCCAAGTACTACAATTCAGAAGTGTTTGATTTAAATTGCGATTGTATTAAATTAAAATCTTTATATGATGTGCCAATTTGTTTAGTTGGTGATTTTAATTCTCGCACAGGATTACTGGATGACTTCAATTTACATGACTGATTCAGTGATACGTCTGGTTTGTCGAACTCTCGGGTTGATCTGGATGAGCTTGGTATATGCACAGATCGATATAATGGAGACTCTGGTATTAATAACAATGGCAACCGCTTAATTGAGCTATGTAAAACCTGTGACTTGCACATTGTGAATGGCCGATTTGGTCAGGATTTAAATGTTGGACAACTAACCTTTGGGAGTAGAAGTACTGTTTTTTATGTAATTTGTTCATCAGAATTATTTACACGTATAACTGATTTTAATGTGGATGAGTTAGACAAGTTCTTGTCGGATAATCATCATCCTATCTCTGTATCTATTCAGGTTATTGTAAAACCTGCCAAAACTGCTTACACTGAGAGTAAAGATTGTTTTGAGAACAACTTGAATGATGTGCATGAAACCTGTAACAAACGTATTCGTTGGTCAGATGATAAGATTCAAGATTTTGTAAATTCTTTCTCTGATGATGATATTTCTTTTTTGAATAATAAATTAATTGAATTACATGATGTTTCGTATGACGTTGACAGTATTGTGGGAGATTTGAACTCTATGTGTTTAGAGATTGCCGACAGAACAGGCATGTTAGTGTACCAGAATGGTAAAAGTAAGCAGCATTGTCCTAATCACTTCAAAAAATGGTTTAATAGCAATTGCAGAAGGTCCAGATCTGATTAGTTACTTTAAATTTAAGAGGTTATGTAAACAAAACAACTCACAAGAATGAAGCTGTAAAAGTTGCTGCAAGGAACTATCGACTGAATTTGAGGAATGCAAAGATTGAATATTTTTGGATCCTTACATAGAAAAATTAGGACAATGAATTTCGAAAATCCACGTCGTTATTGGGATGTTATTAATAATGCTAATAATAAGCCTTTTGAAAGAGCTAGTATATCAATCGACACCTTTATGAATTATTAACTTGAACGTTTCAATTACTCATTATAACTTCGAGAATGACAGCTGTTTGAGTTCGTCTGCGTACAATGTTGATCTTAATAGAGACATCACTATTTATGAGGTCCAGGCTCAAGTTAAAAGGTTGAAAAACAATAAGTCACCAGGAACAGATATTATAAATGAATTTTTGAAGTATAGTACACCAGCAGTCCTAGCACTATTGACTACTATTTTTAATGTTGTTTTAACATCTGGAAATTTCCCTCGTGACTGGACTGTTGGAATAATAAAGCCTCTCTTTAAAGGGAAGGGTTCAATTAATCAGGTCGACAACTATCGGGTTATCACACTGGTAAGCTGTGTTGGTGAATTGTTCACTGCTATCCTGAATGAAAGAATAAACAGTTATTTATCTTATACCGGAATTTTGGAGGATGAACAAGCTGGCTTTAGACAATTTTATTCAACTTTGGACCATATGTTCGTACTGCATTCTATAGTTGATCTATATTTACACAAGAAAAGAGGGTTTATTGTGAGTTCATTGATTACAGAAAAGCATTTGACTCAATTCAGCGAACCCTTTTGTGGTCTAAGCTTATTTCCAATAATATTAATGGTAAAGTTCTTAAAGTGATTCAACATTTGTATGATAATGCAAAATCATTTGTCAGGAATAATTTTTAACAATCGGTTCACTTTATGTGTAATGTGGGTAATCGTCAAGGTGAAAACCTGTCTCCAATATTATTTGCGCTTTTCTTGAATCATTTTGATTATTTTATTAGTAGATATTACAAAGGATTGGGCGACCTATCAGCTTCTGTAAAAACATACCTTAGTGATGATGATGTTGAGGTTTTTTATGAGACTTTATTGTATGCTCTATGCAGACGATACCACAGTTCTTGCTGAAAATGAGGCAGATATGAAGTCTGCATTGAATGCTGTGAAGGATTATTGTGACCTTTGGCACTTATCTGTGAATGTCAGTAAAACAAAAGTTGTAATTTTTTCAAAGGGTAAAATTAGAAAAACGCCAACTTTTAGCTTTGGTAGTCAAAATATTCAAGTTGTGGACGATTACACTTATCTGGGTGTTATTTTTAACTGCAATAACAAATTTAATAAAGCTATGGCTAAACAGGTAAATCACGCTAGAGGGGCTTTGTATAGTTTACTTTCTAAATCGTATGATTTGCAATTGCCGTTAGATATCAGACTTGAATTGTTTGATAAAGTTATTCTCCCAGTTTTGATCTTTGGCTGTGAAATTTGGGGGATTATCAAAGTTACACAAATCGAAGCATTTCATATTAAATTCTGTAAGCAGGTTCTCAAATTGAACCAAGCTACACCCAATTGTATGGCTCTTGGTGAATTGGGGCAACATAAAATAGCTAAAACGATTGAAATGAGAATGATTTCTTTTTGGTTGAGAATTATTAATGGTAGTGAACGTAAATTATCATTTACAATTTACTAATTGTTGCGGGCCTTGCATGATAAGGGTATTTATAGTTCTCCTTGGATACTAAAGATTAAAAATATTTAAATAGTTCTGGTATGTCATATATTTGGAATGACCCTTACGATATAAATATTCCGTGGGTGAAGAAAACATTGAATTTGAGATTAAGTGATATGTACGAGCAGAACTGGTTTTCTGAAGTTTATGAAAATTCCCACTGTAAAAATTATCTTTAAATCCAGACTCGTCTTGGAAAAATATCTTTTGTCCCTTAGTAATCGTGACCGTTTAAGTCTTTGTAGTTTCCGTTGTGGGAATACTAAAATTTCTGCCATTGCCGGACGTTTTCTTAAATTGACCTTAGAGAGAGACTTTGTGACAAGTGGATCAGTTGGTGATGAATTTCATTATCTTTTTCAGTGTACGGCATTTAAATCGGATAGAGAGCATTTTTTGAAACAGTACTATAGAGTGGGTCCAAACACTTTAAAAATGGCTCAACTTTTAACAACAAGAAACAAGAGGATGCAAAGGAAACTAGCCACATTCTGTAGTATTATATCCAGTCGCTTTAAATAAGTATTTTTCATTACTTGGGGGTGAGCATGTGTGTGCCTTTTTAGGTTTGTGTGTTCGTGTTTGTGTATAAGTAGCCTTGTGGTTCATACATATCTATCCTATCTTTCGTATATTTGGTTACTTTATTTTCAGATAGGGTCTGGTGACTAGGTTTAATTTTGTGTGTATTTGAATGTATAATTTGTTTATTACTTGTTTCGTATTGCTTTCCTGTTCTTTGTACAATATTCTGTTTCTTTATATATTTGTATTGACTCTAACACCTCCTAGGGAGGTATAAAGAGTAAATAAACTGAACTGAAACCGTGTTATCTGTCTCTCGTGGCACATTTTGCTAGAAACACTGTAACCTTTCTTCACATTGCGTAATCCCGCTATCTTGTCTACTGAAATGCGTGGCGACCACTGGTCCTGTTTGATTACCAATTTGTTTTTATCCACTCCTAATTACCTTAGAAAATGACTTTTAGCGAAAGTAGACAGGGTGGCTCATATGCCGTCTCTCGTTTTTGCTGCTTTATCCTTGTGAGTGGAAAGTACCCACAGTTTTTACGGGTTGTTCGACGGAAAATATTAGCTGTTGGATGGGTTGCATTAGGTAAAGAAAACTCTTGGTTACCTGGGCTGGCAACAAATGTTTGAAATTCTCTTTTTCAACGACCTATGACCTTTGACTTCAGCACCGAATTACAATCACAAGAACATTTAATGTAATTGTGCCATTACTGGTCTTTGTTATTTTTCTTTGATTGGTCACCAGTGTTAAAGTAGGGTCAGTACGTTGAACAAAACTTGCAGGAAGGTAATGAATCTTGCTCCTATGACGTCTTGACTGGGTTCAATTAGAACTGGGGACATCAGCATTCTAAAGTACTGTGAATCCTCAAAAAACCAACTGGAATAGTCAAACACATTTTTGGTGGTGGTGGGGGGGGGGGGGAGAAATAATGCATAACAGTCGAAGCGAATATAAATTTATCAGCGCCCAAATATGATAACTTCTGGGTTGAATAAGATTAAAATAATTTACTTTTTGTGCAATCACTGATCAGATTTAATACTTTGTGGAACAATGTTCATCAATAAAGCCAGGAGCAGAAGTGTAGCCCTACTTTTTTACACTTGCATCAGCCATCTTTTCTGGACTTTTACTTACCCTCTATGAGATCAAACTCAATATGACAATGCGCGTTTGTAATGCTTACTCATTTGGAAATATTAAGTGTGAGGAAGGGAAATTTACACCCTATAATTACATAGTATAGTGATTAATTGGGCCACATTATATTATTGTAACTCATTCCTTGGCCCTTTTAATTGTTGCTGGCGTAGATAAAGTTTTCGTGTAAAGGTTGGTATATGAGTAAGTGTTTCTTCTAAACCTATGAATCCATTTGACACATTTAATGTTGGCAGTCTTCTTTTATTTGCTTCCGACTTGGTTAGCAGATAAGACGAGAGCAAATGCCGGTTTTAGATGGCATTGCGTTAGGACTCTAAATTTCCTTTTTTGTCATTAAAAGAATTTTTATATCAGTAATTCACACTTTTATCTTCAGCAAAATAAACAAAATCACAGATGACTAGTGTTTGCGAGGGGGGGGGGGGGGTCCTTAAATTGAAGGCTATTTAAAAATACCACTTGACAAAGCCACGAAAGTATCCAATTACTGAATAAGTTCAGCGTTTAACTTCTCTGCAGAATGATTTTGAAAAAAAAGTAGTGCTGATCTGCAATCAAAATGGTACATGAAGCTTATGTCATGCGACGCTTTAGGTATAGCATTGCCGCTTTCAGGACAGTTGCCTTAACCTGTTCACTTACCGAATCAGTAACTTGAATTTCTGCCTCCTCAAGCTTTGGGAGTATCGAGGATGCTTCAGTTTTGAGATCATGTAGCTGAATATCTTGGAAAAGCTGCCCCGACAAAACAGATATTTTTGACGTTGTACCCAATAGAATTGCTTTTTTATCTTCATCACGAACAGGTAAGTCGTAAGAATGCTTAATTTTGTAGTAGCTGTTGGTCTTCAAGTGATGCACGGTAAGGCTTGGTGTTGTAAGAAATAATAATTTTGGAGTCATCTCGAGTAGGTCTATTGCAATGCCTTTCAATGAAGTTCCGTTATCACGAAGCTGGACTCTTTGCTCGTTTAACAATTCATGGATGTATAAAATATGGCTGTAATCTGCAGCTAAGAAGGACGAATATCAGGGATAATATGCATCTTACCTACCTTTCAACATTTCTTTAAAATTGATCAAAACAAATAAGGACATCGTTTTTTCTTGAAAAGCTTTACACTTTTATTGAAAGAGGTTAACGTAACAATAGTGTTTTCTGTTTGATGATCATAGTGTAAATAATTATACAATTAAGTCATATTTCGCCAAATGCATCAAGTACAAGTAGAGTTGCCTACGCGCTGCAATTTTGTATGTTTTTGGTCCCCTATGACCCTTCTGACAAGTTTAAAGGGTTTGACTTTTGGCTAAGAACGATCGTGAGTAGTACAAAACTTCACTAAACGAACAAGTGTATCATGCGTAACGTCCACTACACTAGGTTAGTTCAAACTATACTATTACCGAAAGAACATATCTACAGTAACCTGTAAGGTCTTGCCAGAATGATCAGTCCGTTAGGTACTCTAAAACTTAACTTCTGGTTAGGGTAACACCTTTTGTAACATAAATTTGCCTGAACAGATTCTACAGAACCTGATTTCAACTTTTAGCTTTCGGCACAACTACACCTCAAAAAAGCTAAAAGTTAATCAAGAACGATGTCATTTGTAAAGATAAGCTACTAGTAATTTTAAACGGCTTTATAAACTTGCGTTTCGAAACGTTACCATGTCAATTGTCTTCTATTATTTTCACAAATGTTTATTAGAACCAACCTTCTGCTACGAAAGATGTTTGACAGTTATAAACAAACACACATTTGCAAATCACTGTTGGATTTTTATTTACAGTTCTTAAATCTAGCTGAACTTTGTCCACCTATTAAAAGTTTTGAGTTCGCAACTTTTTAATATCTGGGATAAAAATACAACCAACCTTCTTCCAGACCTATCTTTAACAAAATGTCCTGTACTTCTGTAAAAGAAAGAAACGCAACAAGGTTGTTCCGACAATTGGATTGAATTGAAACGCTTGTTAAAATATAAGATGAATATTATTTAAAACTAAAGTGGTTGAAATTTGGTTCTCCTTATTTCGTTTTTTGGTTTGTGTCAACATATGCTAAAGTAAGGTATTTCTGCAAAAGAGTGGAAGGAGAAGAAAGAGAAAGAGAAAAAGAAAAGTTGCTCAGGTGTAATATCATGAACATATTGTAGAATAAACGATTTGAAGAGAATGGAAAACTAAAAAGACACCTACAGGTTATAACTCAGCCAGAGCAAGGCAAAGGGTTCCACCACGGTCTTATTACTCCTTTATGTAAGTGGGTTATATAGTAAAAATTTTGAAGATTGCCTCTTGGCAGAATGACCTCCTTTGACCAACATTTTCTTCATTTTTTTATGCTTCCGGATTTACATTTTGTCAGCTTAAGTGCCGTTTTAACTACTCAGTATGCTAAAAAGGGAGTAACATCAAGTCCACGAGTAATTCCTTAATCCTTTTGAGTAGGTGGGGGATTTGGGGGTTACAGGTGACCACAATGGGGATTCTCTTGTTTTCAAAACAAAAAAAAAGGTCGCATTCACTTTGGTTCTACAATGCTTAGCTTTTCATTCTACTGCAAAGGAAAAGCCTAGGAGGTTCGAAACTTTCGGTTTACGGTCTTTTGCAAATGTGTGAGATCTGTTTTTCATTTGGTACAGGAGATTCGTTAACAGGATGTGGTATCTTTTCTATTTATTTTGGTTGGTGACAGAAGAGTTGCTCCTTCTACTTATTATATATATATATATATATACACATATACATATATATATATATATATATATATATATATATATATATATATATTATAAAATGGTGGGATGCGGACAAAGTCGAATAATTTTTAAACCTGTGGAATATGTGTATAATATTGGCAACCTTTGCCTTAGTAAGAAAGACGATACCACCAAATGATGACAAACTGAGGTCCGAGCTGGATTTGAACCAACGATCTACTGCTCAACGTGCAGTATGCTGTACCAACTGAGCTATCGGAACTCTGCTGGAAGAACTGGTCAACTTAGTTCAATATATATATATATATATATATATATATATATATATATATATATATATATATATATATATATATATATACCTAAATGTGGAATAGGGGGAAATTTTTGCTGAAAAAATCAACGTTAGGGGGAAATTGCCGTTAGGGGGAAAATTTGCTTTCCCCCTAACGTTTTCACACACTATTTCTATGGGAATACGTAACTGTATGGTAAATTCCATATAGCAACACGTAATATACGCAATTACTTCAATGTTGACCAAATAACGGACACCTATGTGTTAACATGTATGGCTGAGGGGCCATTGAATTTACGTACATGTATACTATTTTACTTAAAGGCGAAATATATGCTTATGTATTTTATTGTTTTTCTTTCCCCTTAACGTTGTTGTGATATACAAATTTCCCCCTAATGTTCGATCCAGGGGAATATATATATATATATATATATATATATATATATATATATAAGTAGGTAGAGTGACGCAGCGACTTTATATGAATGAGTCAAATCAACGCTGTATTAAATAGTCGCATAGAGACCTTAGGCCATTTTTCCTCTAACAAAGCACTTGCCATATACTGAAAGAGGATATTTATATGTAAATGGAAAACTTAGCCTCAAGCAGGATTCGAACCAGCGACCTCCCGCATACAAGGCGGATGCTCTGACCACTGAGCCATTGAGGCCTATGTGGTAGAGCGCGGTCAACTGAGCTTAAATACTGTCGAGTCAAACGGGTAAATTAGATAGGTCGAACCACGTTCGACCTATCTAATTTACCCTTTTCGGGATTTACACACTTTGTGTGGTAACAAGGAGGGAAAATTGTAGCGTGCGGTATTTGTACCTTGGTTCAAGCCGAGAATCACGTTAGTCACGGTGGTGCAGTCGCCCGGACAGCGACCGTCCCGGGTTCAAACCCGCGTGGCTCAATTTTCCTTCTGGTTTCTTCTTTCATTCTTCCCTTGTTCAAAAGGCTATGCCAGTACTTGGGTTGATTTCATTCATGATCGAATCAGTTACAAACTCTTCGACCTACATTTACAGTCGATCTTACCACGTTCGACCTATATATATTTATATATATATATATATATATATATATATATATATATATATATATATATATATATATATATATATAATTATGAATACGGTGCACATCAAAGACATAGTAGAGTGCTCAATACAACGTTAGTTGTAGAACAATATAGAAATGACTACAAGTGAGCCCGGTTAACAGGTATTCATATTTATATCCGCTACTTCAAGTTTCACGGGTAAGACCCGATCGTCAGGCGGTTAACATTACGAATGATACAACGAACAATTTGAATAAGCAAAGTAAACGATTAGCCAGTTACAAAAGTACAGCAGACATATAATACATACTTCAGTGCAATTGATGGAGTAACAGGTGGCACAAGACAAAGCAAAAACAAAGAAGAATTTAACAAAGTGGAATGGCAGTGCTAGACCCTACGGGTTAAGTAGAAACCTTCTTGAGTGTCTGCAAGTAGAAATAAATTCCGAACGTTTATTAACAGTGCCGTAGTTTGGTATGCACATAATAAATAGTTTTTCCCAACGACAAAGGTCACAGCGCTTGGTAAAGTTACTGCAAGGCTTAGCCCTCTTCAGAAATTTCCATGTAATGGTAAATGGAATACTTTTATCTTTAAGGGACCAAATAAATTTACTTAGTTCGGTGTCATTTTTATATTTCTTATCGTTGAAGGAAGTATTATGGTTCCTCCAACGATTTTTAAATGGTGTTTCAGTTAGGCCGACATAAGTTTCTACAGCATTCGATGTAGTAACGGTGGCTTGGTATATGACCCCGTCAGTGAGGCATTGCCCAGGGACAGGGCATATATCATATATATATATATATGTATATATATATATATATATATACATATATATACATATATATACATATATATACATATATATATATACATATATATATATATATATCTATCTATCTATCTATATATATATATATATATATATATATATATATATATATATATATATATATATATATATATATATATATATATATATATAGGTCGAAACCAGAAGGAAAATTGAGCCACGCGGGTTTGAACCCGGGACGGTCGCTGTCCGGGCGACTGCCTTAACCACTGCACCACCGTGACTATTTTGCCGGGGACAGGGCAAATCGCCTTGTTTCTACAATTACAATTGTTAATATTTTCGTCGGGGGGTTTGGACAGCAGAAACAAGATAAAATATATATATATATATATATATATATATATATATATATATATATATATATATATATATATATATATATATATATAGGTCTCAGATTAAGTAACTGATTCTATCTGTTTTAAATTCAACCCACGTACTGGGATAGCGTGTTTAACAAGGGAAGAGTGTAAGAATAAAACAGAAGAAAAATTGAGTCACTCGGGTTTGAACCCGGGACGGTCGCTGTCCGGGCGACTGCCTTAACCACTGCACCACCGTGACTAACGTGATTCTCGGCTTGAACCAAGGTACAAATACCGCACGCTACAATTTTCCCTCCTTGTTACCACACAAAGTGTGTAAATCCCGAAACGGGTAAATTAGATAGGTCGAACGTGGTATATATATATATATATATATATATATATATATATATATATATATATATATATATATATATATATATATATATATATATATATATATATATATATATATATAGTTGAAATCAATCCCACGTGCTGGCATAGCCTTTTCACACAAGGGAAAGTACAGAAGAAACAAATTCAGAGACAAAAATCAAGTCACAACTTGATTTTTCTCTCTGAATTTATTTCTTCTGTACTTTCCCTTGTGTGAAAAGGCTATGCCAGCACGTGGGATTGATTTCAACTTCATGATCGAACACCAAACACAACTTTCGACCTACTTATTCCACGTTCGATCTACCTAACTTCGACTCACTATATATATATATATATATATATATATATATATATATATATATAGCTAATGTGAGTATTTTAGTGCGCGTAAAGCCCCCTAGAAAAGTAGTGTTATTACTTCTTATATACCTCACCAGATTTATATAAGAACGTACTATGTGTATCAGCCTGTTGTTTTTTGTTATTTCCACTGTATTAATTGCGCCAGTGTTGTAAAACTGTTTTACAAACCTCACTATTCTGTTGTGTAAGCGGGATATATAATGTTGTTAACCTCATCGCATACGCCCATTGCAAGTGCCAGAGCCTCTGACATGTGTTTCTGTGGAACAGTATGTTCCCCGTATATGGATCGCGTCTTTCAAGTCATTCCTTCAGCTCACATGTGCAAACATAAGTAATAATAGGAAAGTTTGTCATTGACACGACGCGATTTTTACAAATTTAATAGCAAAGGCGTATTTTGAAAACAGATCTCAAAAATTGAGAGTAGTCCCTCGTGCGCGTTGACTTTTACACTTGCAAAATATTTTTGTTGTAGACTCCTTACTGACTCTTCCAAGTTGACAGACGGTAACATGAAAATAAAATGTTCAACTAAAGTCTGATCGTCGAGATGAATCCTCGTCTTTTATTCTGGTCTCCGAAGTTACCAAATATCGTTGCTGCAGAGTACGTTCTCCGATTGGGGAAGGAACCTAATCACAAATCCTATGAGATGAGTGCATTTCATCCTCTTGCTGAGTCTCTTAGGGTTCCGACCTTATAATATTAAGCTGTGTAGTGTACAGAGCCATGACGCCAAAGTCTACAGCTACTACTAGATCTCAAACGTCTGAAAAAGGACGATTGTCAATAAAATATTTCAAGAACTAAGCAATGGTGCCCGATTTCAAATTGGTCCTGCAAGGAATAATGAAAACTGTTTTAAAAAGGAAACGTTGCAAGGTTTCGGGAGATTTTAAGAAATCGTTGACTTGGAGAATGAGCTAGGTGACCGTCAATTTGAGGTCACTTCAATCAAGAAGACAAGTTCAGAATGGGCAGATGAAAGAGAAAAGCTGACTTTGCAACTGAATGGATTGGAACAATATTCACGAAGAAAATGCATTCAAGAGAAACCAAGAATGTACATTGCATTCCAAAGGTAGCAAACATTCCGTGGTATAATTGTAAACTTAACAGATTATGGAATCAGAAATGATCTATTAAGAAATAGGCCCAAATTTACAGGTACCAAAGCTAGGAAGAGTTCAAAATAAAAACCAACAACTCCAACGGGCAACAAGAGAAAAATAACAGAATTTTAGCCATACTCCAAGAGGGCAACGTAAATGCCCTCTAAAAAAATAAAAAAAAAACAAGAAAGATCTCAGGAGCCAATTGAAATAACCAGGTGTTTTGTTTTGGTCCATTATTTTTTCATTCATCTGTTGCCGACCTTCATACTGCTTTAAATTCACCTTCGCTGTTCGACTATGTTATCCATTTGTAATGATGGGGTGGGGCCCTTTCAAATTGATTAACTGCTTTCCGAGAATTCGCCAGATAGCTTTACAGAAATTCTTTCTAGTAACAGCATCCTTGTGGGATAATTTGTGATCTTTCAAACTGACACAATTGATTTTAATCTTATCTGGAACTTATACCACAAGTTTTCGAAGTTACCGTTGGAGACATTTGATATCTTGCACAGATCAGGGATACCACCTCCCTGCACAGATAATGACGTACTGTTCGTATTGCTCTTTCTTTTTTTCTTGTGGTCTCGTTTTATTTTTGTATTTCATGGTAGGTGTTGGTCGTTTACGTTCTGCATGCCTCTTTGTTATCCTATAATTCTTTAAGCATGGAGGTGGTAGTACTTATTCCCTGCCTTAAGTTATGTCAATGTATTTTCCTTTCAGGGTGTCTCAGTTCATCTCAGATATCTTTAGCACGAATTGGTATAATGCCGTTTGTAAGTCTAATGTAAACTCTGCATGTATTGTGTTCCTTGACATCTTTAATATGTCTATGGTTAAAGCTTTCCTTATATCCATCTGAAAAGAAAGGGTCGGCGTTCTCAATTACTTTCTCTGAAGAAGGAGACACTACACTTTCGACTAAATAAACGATCAACCGTCATAAAACCATGCTCAACTACCCTTTGCAGGAAACTAGTCTGAATAAAAAAGTTTGTGAAATAAACTAACTCACATCATTCATTTTTTTTTCTGAAAAACTGCTTTGCGAATATTTTCAACAATTGTAGTTATGATTCCAGGCAAACGTGATTCAAAATTAAAATTCGCTTAAAAGACAAGAACAAATCCATCCAACTTGAGAAGTTTACTGACCCTTCTGCTATTGGTACTTATCTTAATAATATTTTCTTTAATGTGTGCACGTCCCTATCTGAAAAGATCTCTTCAAACAATCCACTTCTGATTATCTTTCTAATAGTAATCCTTCCTCTCTTGTTCTTGCAGATGAATTAATAAATATCAAAATCCTGCCTAAAATCAGGCACGTCAGATGGGATTGCCATTTGATGAAGTCAGGAATTCTGTTGTTACCTAAGTTATCTGTCTTATTTGTAAACCCCTTACTCATGTTTTTAACTTGCCTTTACCAACTGGGGTTGTTACTGAAAATTTGAAAATTGCCAAAATAGTCCAGATTTTTTAGAAAGGTGATTGCAATTGTTTTGTTTACTATAGAACTATTCCGTTTTGCCCTGTTTCTCTAAAATGCTTGAACATCTTAAACTGAATACTTTCAGAGTTTTAGATAAGCATGACATTTCTTGAGTGATCAATATGGCATCGACCTAATCTTTCCACCGACATGGCCCTTGCTGACGCCTTCGACAACTTTACACAGGCCAAAAGACAACCATCCTGTAGTAGGTGTATTCCTTGATTTATCTATTGATTTCGATACTATTGATCATACCATCCTTTTTCGAAAGGAAGAAAACTCATCACGGCATAAAAAGTTGGTCTCTTAGCTAGCATTCCAACAGCAAGCATTTTATCTCTGTTCAAGGTGAACACTCTGATGTAACTAATATTCAGTGTGGTATCCCTTAAGGCCCTATCTTTGGACCCCTCCTTTTTAACCTGTATATCAATGATGTTAGTACAATTTCTTCTAATGCGTTCGTTTTAGCTTTGCTGGTGATAGAAGTATTTTCTTTTCGGATAATAATTATGCACGTCTGTACAAACTATTCAAAATGATAAAGCCGCTTTTAAATCCCGTAAGGTGTTTCGGAGTGTTGAAAGGAGGAATATTTTCAGGAATTTTTTGGTTAATTTAGAAGAATATTCTCTGTAAAAACCTACATATCATTGAAAAGAGCAAAGATGAGGAATTTGAATAAACATTTTGTTTTTGTAAAACAATCTCATTATGTATGCAAATATGCAAATTAGATGACGTCATACGGTTTTTCATAGAAAAAATCGTAGACAACCGATAAAAAGAAATACAGATCACTATTATTTTGTAATTTATGGTACAGAAAATTGTTTGACTTCCTTTTCTCTTTTATTTGATACCAAATTTGAGGAAATTGGACCAAAAATGAGGAAGATATGCCTATTTTACTTTTGCTACACAGCCCACACTGAACACACACACACTGATATATATGAACTCTACACAGAACGCTGTGGCTCGGTGCACAGTGAAACATAAACAACTTTGGATCTATAAACAGAGCTGCAAGGCTTTATAAGGTAGCTCTAAATGGACATTTTAATGAGTGAAAAAGTCGGAGGGGTGTTGTGGCTTATAATGTTTGTTACTGGGAGGAGATTTTTTGGTCAGAAATGCATGTTTTGGGCCAAAATTGACGCATTTTGAAAACTGAATATGTTTGGATCTTTGAACCCCTCTAGCTTACCCTACCCTCGCCATTTACGCATATCTTTTGGTATTTTTATGCAAGGAATCTTGTAACAAAATTGGTGTTGATGAAAAAGATTTCCGTTTTTGAGTTATTAGTTTTGAACATGGGGCGGGTATTTGGGCTTGAAATGTCGATTTTTGACCAAAAATGACTCATTTTTTTAAAAACTCTACTTGCAATATTTCTAAATTCCCTATACCTGGCATCTAATCACCTCTCATTGTGTTATTTTAGGTTCTAAGGTATTCAGAATAAAAAAGGGAAAGGTTGACCTTTTTGTAAGTGCCTGAATTGAGGATTTGAAAATATTACGTCAGTTTTAGCAATTTTGCGCATTTTTTGAATGTAAACAACTATTTTTTTATATATTTTGTGAAAAATTTCCAATACACAACCCCCCCCCCCTTTCATAAAAAATGGTAGCATTTGATAGATCTATTTAAGTTGTTGGCTTTATTTTGGTGGTTAAATAAAGGCTGGTGGATGTTGCATGACGAAGTTATGATTATTTGAAAATGCTACCTTTATTTGAGTGACACAGTTACGCGGCTTACGGGAAAGGGGGACCCTTTACCAGATACTAGCGCTTCCACATCTGCATAATGTGACATCATTTGGTCTGGATCAAGCAAGTAGTTGTTCAAAAAGTTATTTTGCAGTATGGACATAATAAGGCATATAACCGTTTCTCATCCGAGGGTTTTGCAAGAAACTTATTGATGTCTATGGATTTACTTTTATTTACCTATTCAATTTTCATATGACCAGTTTTGTCTCTGATCTATGCACGAAATGCTTTTTAGTTTGCTAAATGCTTTCTTTACAAATAGCCCATCTATACATTTACACAACTCGAGGTAAGCTGATCACCTGTCACAACAACTTGTACAAGGTAAGTCTTCACTACCGTGCCATTACACTTGGGAATCCCTCACTGTTCACATTAAAGGCGAAGCCTTCCTTAACTACTATTAACAGACAAAGGATTCAAACGTACTTTATAGCCTTGTACTAGTGACATGTCATTTTTTACTCTTCCTGTCTGTTGGCACTTCTCTTAGAGTCGAAGGGTGGGAAGAAGTTTCGATAGGGGTGAGTGGGGGTTGGGTAGGTTGATAAGATGTGTTTTAACTTATTTCCCTACACTGATTGTCCTTATTTACAAGCGTTTATTATTATGCTACATATTCACCCAGTTTTCTCTGATCGCTGTTCTCGGTCTCTGCAGCTTCAATCGAAACTTCACATCCTTCAGATGGAGTATCTTCCTCTTCTCTGTTCGAAAGAGCTACAAAACATACAAGATAACATCAACTTATTGCAAAGAAAAACTTCTTGTAAACCCACTACCTCACATACAGGTAGACATCTAAGGAGTTTACCAGTTTTCAACAGGGTCTACCAGCGGCTATTTAACAACTAATGGAATTTTCAATAAATACAAAATATGAAATGTCAAAAAACCACATTTACAGGAAAATATCGGACCAACGGTGCTATTAATCACCGATGGTAGTACTATCCGCGTCTTTACATCCCGTCTTAGCTTTCAAAGGGTTAATATGGTTGCTCCTCCTCAATATGTATTGTGTTACTGGTTCAACTAACACCATGTAATAAAAACTGAATGAGGCAGACTAGATATACTCAAATAAAGTATAATGCCTAGCACGTTAAAATAACATCAAGAGTAGTATTAATCCTGCTTTCACTACGCGATCCGTATTATTTTTACAAAGTGCTAAACAAGACATAAGCGTAGAGACTAGAAAACAATAATAATAATAAAAAATAAAATTCTGCTTTGTTCATACCGATCGTCTCACTTTAACCGGTGAGGTGTTTGACAACCATATTTTACTCCTTAAATCAGTGACTTTTCAATCCATAGATACCTGAGAAACTTCTGCAAGCTTCCTTCTGTTTCATTTTGAATCATTTCCCACCTTACGTACTGTTTCTTCAATCTAAAACGAGTCGATGTTTTGCTAGGATGGAGGAGTAAATATCTTTCCCGGTGTGCCCACGAATGCCCAAGAAAATGTCATGAAGCTTACGATCCTAAGATCGTTTTCCTCTTTACCTCTACTTAGAGTACTTTTTCTTTGATTTAACAAATATTTTCTGCCTGACAAAAATACGATGTATAACACAGTACATTTACCTTCTTCCAAATGGTCAGTGTCAGTCATTTTCCTCTCTAGAAAGGTAGAAAGAGTGAATGTTATTTCTCAATTACTTCCTCTAAAGAAAGAGACACTACACTTTCGACTAGATAAACGATCAAACTATTACAAAAAATTCACACTATAACTTGAAGGTTCTGAAGTTCAAACAAATTCAAGGATTTTTGACAACGAGTTGCTGCGAAATACGGGCAAGCTGTATTACACATTTTCACGTCTAAAGTTGATGCTTTCTTGCTCAAAAATAATTGATGCAAAAACAGATGTAACTATCATACGTGGTTGCTGTTCAGGTAGCGTTTACAACAGTTGCTTACATTGTCTTTCTGTCACTGTCAACAGTTTTATATTTATTTGGTCAGAAAATTTTGCTATGTCTTTTTAGCGTTTAATGAAGTGGTCTTTTAAGTTGAAAAGTTTCACCGTCTGCGGTATCCACAATAATTGAATCATTCAGAAAAGTCCTAGGCTACAACGAAAGATTTTTGAAACGTGCAAGATACAATCATTAACGAACATAACATCACTTACTATTTGGGTCTACTTCAGTTTCTTCTGAATAAGAAATAAAAAGTAAAAAAATATACTCACTGTAAACTGGGAAACACAAAATAACCACTTCAAATAAAACAAATGAAAAGTCATCAGTTTTTTTTTCATGTACCATGAAATAAATTTTTTAACACAAATTCAAAGGCTACCTACAAACAAAGTACAAAATAAATACTATTGGTCAATAGAATCGTGTCTTCTTTTTGAACAATGAGTTGCAGCTATTGGGCTTTTTAGGATATTTAAAACAATCATTTATTTTCAAATGTATCGTAGTAAGTCAAGCAAAACAAATGCGTACATTTTGCGCATTTTTTGAATGTAAACAACTATTTTTTTATATATATTTTGTGAAAAATTTCCAATACACAACCCCCCCCCCTTCCATAAAAAATGGTAGCATTTGATAGATCTATTTAAGTTGTTGGCTTTATTTTGGTGGTTAAATAAAGGCTGGTGAATGTTGCATGACGAAGTTATGATTATTTGAAAATGCTACCTTTATTTGAGTGACACAGTTACGCGGCTTACGGGAAAGGGGGACCCTTTACCAGACACTAGCGCTTCCACATCTGCATATGTGACATCATTTGGTCTGGATCAAGCAAGTAGTTGTTCAAAAAGTTATTTTGCAGTATAGACATAATAAGGCATATAACCGTTTCTCATCCGAGGGTTTTGCAAGAAACTTATTGATGTCTATGGATTTACTTTTATTTACCTATTCAATTTTCATATGACCAGTTTTGTCTCTGATCTATGCACGAAATGCTTTTTAGTTTGCTAAATACTATCTTTACAAATAGCCCATCTATACATTTACACAACTCGAGGTAAGCTGATCACCTGTCACAACAACTTGTACAAGGTAAGTCTTCACTACCGTGCCATTACACTTGGGAATCCCTCACTGTTCACATTAAAGGCGAAGCCTTCCTTAACTACTATTAACAGACAAAGGATTCAAACGTACTTTATAGCCTTGTACTAGTGACATGTCATTTTTTACTCTTCCTGTCTGTTGGCACTTCTCTTAGAGTCGAAGGGTGGGAAGAAGTTTCGATAGGGGTGAGTGGGGGTTGGGTAGGTTGATAAGATGTGTTTTAACTTATTTCCCTACACTGATTGTCCTTATTTACAAGCGTTTATTATTATGCTACATATTCACCCAGTTTTCTCTGATCGCTGTTCTCGGTCCTCTGCAGCTTCAATCGAAACTTCACATCCTTCAGATGGAGTATCTTCCTCTTCTCTGTTCGAAAGAGCTACAAAACATACAAGATAACATCAACTTATTGCAAAGAAAAACTTCTTGTAAACCCACTACCTCACATACAGGTAGACATCTAAGGAGTTTACCAGTTTTCAACAGGGTCTACCAGCGGCTATTTAACAACTAATGGAATTTTCAATAAATACAAAATATGAAATGTCAAAAACCACATTTACAGGAAAATATCGGACCAACGGTGCTATTAATCACCGATGGTAGTACTATCCGCGTCTTTACATCCCGTCTTAGCTTTCAAAGGGTTAATATGGTTGCTCCTCCTCAATATGTATTGTGTTACTGGTTCAACTAACACCATGTAATAAAAACTGAATGAGGCAGACTAGATATACTCAAATAAAGTATAATGCCTAGCACGTAAAATAACATCAAGAGTAGTATTAATCCTGCTTTCACTACGCGATCCGTATTATTTTTACAAAGTGCTAAACAAGACATAAGCGTAGAGACTAGAAAACAATAATAATAATAAAAAATAAAATTCTGCTTTGTTCATACCGATCGTCTCACTTTAACCGGTGAGGTGTTTGACAACCATATTTTACTCCTTAAATCAGTGACTTTTCAATCCATAGATACCTGAGAAACTTCTGCAAGCTTCCTTCTGTTTCATTTTGAATCATTTCCCACCTTACGTACTGTTTCTTCAATCTAAAACGAGTCGATGTTTTGCTAGGATGGAGGAGTAAATATCTTTCCCGGTGTGCCCACGAATGCCCAAGAAAATGTCATGAAGCTTACGATCCTAAGATCGTTTTCCTCTTTACCTCTACTTAGAGTACTTTTTTCTTTGATTTAACAAATATTTTCTGCCTGACAAAAATACGATGTATAACACAGTACATTTACCTTCTTCCAAATGGTCAGTGTCAGTCATTTTCCTCTCTAGAAAGGTAGAAAGAGTGAATGTTATTTCTCAATTACTTCCTCTAAAGAAAGAGACACTACACTTTCGACTAGATAAACGATCAAACTATTACAAAAAATTCACACTATAACTTGAAGGTTCTGAAGTTCAAACAAATTCAAGGATTTTTGACAACGAGTTGCTGCGAAATACGGGCAAGCTGTATTACACATTTTCACGTCTAAAGTTGATGCTTTCTTGCTCAAAAATAATTGATGCAAAAACAGATGTAACTATCATACGTGGTTGCTGTTCAGGTAGCGTTTACAACAGTTGCTTACATTGTCTTTCTGTCACTGTCAACAGTTTTATATTTATTTGGTCAGAAAATTTTGCTATGTCTTTTTAGCGTTTAATGAGTGGTCTTTTAAGTTGAAAAGTTTCACCGTCTGCGGTATCCACAATAATTGAATCATTCAGAAAAGTCCTAGGCTACAACGAAAGATTTTTGAAACGTGCAAGATACAATCATTAACGAACATAACATCACTTACTATTTGGGTCTACTTCAGTTTCTTCTGAATAAGAAATAAAAAGTAAAAAAATATACTCACTGTAAACTGGGAAACACAAAATAACCACTTCAAATAAAACAAATGAAAAGTCATCAGTTTTTTTTTCATGTACCATGAAATAAATTTTTTAACACAAATTCAAAGGCTACCTACAAACAAAGTACAAAATAAATACTATTGGTCAATAGAATCGTGTCTTCTTTTTGAACAATGAGTTGCAGCTATTGGGCTTTTTAGGATATTTAAAACAATCATTTATTTTCAAATGTATCGTAGTAAGTCAAGCAAAACAAATGCGTACATTTTGCGCATTTTTTGAATGTAAACAACTATTTTTTTATATATATTTTGTGAAAAATTTCCAATACACAACCCCCCCCCTTCCATAAAAAATGGTAGCATTTGATAGATCTATTTAAGTTGTTGGCTTTATTTTGGTGGTTAAATAAAGGCTGGTGAATGTTGCATGACGAAGTTATGATTATTTGAAAATGCTACCTTTATTTGAGTGACACAGTTACGCGGCTTACGGGAAAGGGGGACCCTTTACCAGACACTAGCGCTTCCACATCTGCATAATGTGACATCATTTGGTCTGGATCAAGCAAGTAGTTGTTCAAAAAGTTATTTTGCAGTATAGACATAATAAGGCATATAACCGTTTCTCATCCGAGGGTTTTGCAAGAAACTTATTGATGTCTATGGATTTACTTTTATTTACCTATTCAATTTTCATATGACCAGTTTTGTCTCTGATCTATGCACGAAATGCTTTTTAGTTTGCTAAATACTATCTTTACAAATAGCCCATCTATACATTTACACAACTCGAGGTAAGCTGATCACCTGTCACAACAACTTGTACAAGGTAAGTCTTCACTACCGTGCCATTACACTTGGGAATCCCTCACTGTTCACATTAAAGGCGAAGCCTTCCTTAACTACTATTAACAGACAAAGGATTCAAACGTACTTTATAGCCTTGTACTAGTGACATGTCATTTTTTACTCTTCCTGTCTGTTGGCACTTCTCTTAGAGTCGAAGGGTGGGAAGAAGTTTCGATAGGGGTGAGTGGGGGTTGGGTAGGTTGATAAGATGTGTTTTAACTTATTTCCCTACACTGATTGTCCTTATTTACAAGCGTTTATTATTATGCTACATATTCACCCAGTTTTCTCTGATCGCTGTTCTCGGTCTCTGCAGCTTCAATCGAAACTTCACATCCTTCAGATGGAGTATCTTCCTCTTCTCTGTTCGAAAGAGCTACAAAACATACAAGATAACATCAACTTATTGCAAAGAAAAACTTCTTGTAAACCCACTACCTCACATACAGGTAGACATCTAAGGAGTTTACCAGTTTTCAACAGGGTCTACCAGCGGCTATTTAACAACTAATGGAATTTTCAATAAATACAAAATATGAAATGTCAAAAACCACATTTACAGGAAAATATCGGACCAACGGTGCTATTAATCACCGATGGTAGTACTATCCGCGTCTTTACATCCCGTCTTAGCTTTCAAAGGGTTAATATGGTTGCTCCTCCTCAATATGTATTGTGTTACTGGTTCAACTAACACCATGTAATAAAAACTGAATGAGGCAGACTAGATATACTCAAATAAAGTATAATGCCTAGCACGTAAAATAACATCAAGAGTAGTATTAATCCTGCTTTCACTACGCGATCCGTATTATTTTTACAAAGTGCTAAACAAGACATAAGCGTAGAGACTAGAAAACAATAATAATAATAAAAAATAAAATTCTGCTTTGTTCATACCGATCGTCTCACTTTAACCGGTGAGGTGTTTGACAACCATATTTTACTCCTTAAATCAGTGACTTTTCAATCCATAGATACCTGAGAAACTTCTGCAAGCTTCCTTCTGTTTCATTTTGAATCATTTCCCACCTTACGTACTGTTTCTTCAATCTAAAACGAGTCGATGTTTTGCTAGGATGGAGGAGTAAATATCTTTCCCGGTGTGCCCACGAATGCCCAAGAAAATGTCATGAAGCTTACGATCCTAAGATCGTTTTCCTCTTTACCTCTACTTAGAGTACTTTTTCTTTGATTTAACAAATATTTTCTGCCTGACAAAAATACGATGTATAACACAGTACATTTACCTTCTTCCAAATGGTCAGTGTCAGTCATTTTCCTCTCTAGAAAGGTAGAAAGAGTGAATGTTATTTCTCAATTACTTCCTCTAAAGAAAGAGACACTACACTTTCGACTAGATAAACGATCAAACTATTACAAAAAATTCACACTATAACTTGAAGGTTCTGAAGTTCAAACAAATTCAAGGATTTTTGACAACGAGTTGCTGCGAAATACGGGCAAGCTGTATTACACATTTTCACGTCTAAAGTTGATGCTTTCTTGCTCAAAAATAATTGATGCAAAAACAGATGTAACTATCATACGTGGTTGCTGTTCAGGTAGCGTTTACAACAGTTGCTTACATTGTCTTTCTGTCACTGTCAACAGTTTTATATTTATTTGGTCAGAAAATTTTGCTATGTCTTTTTAGCGTTTAATGAAGTGGTCTTTTAAGTTGAAAAGTTTCACCGTCTGCGGTATCCACAATAATTGAATCATTCAGAAAAGTCCTAGGCTACAACGAAAGATTTTTGAAACGTGCAAGATACAATCATTAACGAACATAACATCACTTACTATTTGGGTCTACTTCAGTTTCTTCTGAATAAGAAATAAAAAGTAAAAAAATATACTCACTGTAAACTGGGAAACACAAAATAACCACTTCAAATAAAACAAATGAAAAGTCATCAGTTTTTTTTTCATGTACCATGAAATAAATTTTTTAACACAAATTCAAAGGCTACCTACAAACAAAGTGTAAAATAAATACTATTGGTCAATAGAATCGTGTCTTCTTTTTGAACAATGAGTTGCAGCTATTGGGCTTTTTAGGATATTTAAAACAATCATTTATTTTCAAATGTATCGTAGTAAGTCAAGCAAAACAAATGCGTACATGCAGGCATATAATCCTTAATACCAGAAAGCCAAAAGGCTTAGTGATTCCCTGCCAAATGGGGGTGCTTTGTTGCACTGAGGGTTATCCTTCAAGTTTATCTTTCTTGACCATATCATCTTACGATGTTTGAACAATTTGACCTCAGCTGACCTCACATGAACTTTGAACCTCACAAAATATAACAAAAAAGAAAAAGAAGTGTTCTGAAAGGGATTTGACCTCCTAAGGAGATCTTGCATCTTGAAAATTCTTGAGAAATTTTCCTTTTTTGACCTCTAGTGACCCCAGATGACGATCTTTTGAGTTGTTGGGAAATTTTGCTTTTTACCTTTAGTAACCCTAGATGACAATGTTAAGAATTCTCGGAAAATTTTGTTTTTTGACCTCTAATGACCCCAGATGACCTTTTTTCCTTCACCAAAAACAACACGGAAGCTTTCGAACCATTAGGCATCCACGTACTAAGTATAAAACCTATCCAAGCTTCCTACCTAGAGAAATTGTGTTAAGAAGGTTCTCCACGTTTGACACCCGGTTACCACAGATGACCTTTGACATCCAGCAAAGATACTATGGTTCTTTTTCTCACTATAAGGCATGCCCATACCATGTATGAAATATAGTCAAGCTTCCTACCTTGAGATATCGTGTGTTAAAAAGGTTTTCATTCTTTAACCTCTGGTGACCCCAGATGACCTTTGACCTCCACCAAAACAAAAGAGTGCTTTCTTAGACCATAAGACATCCATATACTAGGTATAAAATCTATCAAAGCTTACTCCCTGGAGATATCGTGTTATCAAGGTTTTTAGTGTTTGACCTCCGGTGAACCGAAGTTACCTTTGACTTCCACAAAAAACAATAGGCTTTTTCCTCTTGACACGACAAAGCTACATGCCAAATTTAAAGAGTCCGTTATTGCTATCTTGAGATACCGTGTTTACAAGCCATTTTACAAGGCTTTCGCCGTTTAACCTTCGGTGACCTAAGATGACCTTTAACCTACACCAAAGACAATAAGGTTCTTCCTTACATCATGACAAACCTATATACCCAATATAAAGTGTCTGTCTTTGTTATGCTGATATGGCATGTTTACAACCTTTTCGGTTTTTACCTCTGGTGACCTCAAATGACCTTTGACCTCCACCAATAAGAACAGAGTTCTTTTTTAACATGGCAAATCAATACACCAAATATAAAAAATGTCCCTCATTGCTATCTTTAGATATCGTGTTTACAAGCCATTTACAAAGTTTTCGCAGTTTAACCTCTGTGACCTCAAATGACCTCCACCAAAAACAATAGGATTCTCCCTCTCAACATGAGAAATCCATATACCACATATGAAAAGTGTGCTTCATTGCTGTCTTGAGATACCATGTTTACAACCTTTCGGTTTTTATCTTCGGTGACCTAATATGACCTTTGACCTCCACCAACAACAATAGAGTTCTTTCTCTTAACATGACAAATCTATATACCGAATATGAAAAGTGTCCGTCATTGCTCTCTTGAGATGTCGTGTTCATAAGCCATTTTGCAGTTTAACCTTTGGTGATCTCAAGTGACCTCTGACCTCCACCAAAAACAATAGGGTTCTTTCTCTCGACATGACAAATCTCTACACTAAATATGAAAATTGTCCGTCATTCTTATCTCAAGATATGGTGTTTACAAGCTACGTGTCACATACACACCCATGCCATCACCATCGCACATATTCCTACAATAATTCGTATACCTTTGCAAATATTACACGTCAGTATTAGGTTGCACGTAGATCACTATAGCACTAAGCAGAGTGTCATATCAGAAAACACTTACCAGAGAAAATTCGTATATTGTGTTGAAAAATTTGAACTTTTGAAGTTGACACAATTCTAAGGTAAAGTCTTTACATAAAACTTGTGAAATGCGGGACCTTAAATTGTAAACGTTTCTTAAGTTGTGATTTTTTTTTTGTATTTACATACATTGTAAGGTCTTCTTAATTTCTCACCTTGCCGGTTTCTTTTCAAGCTTGATCCTGATTTTTCGTTACTATCTAATGACTCTTCTAGTAAAATCTCCTGCTGATCTTCCTCTGTTATTGTAATGTATTAGAATAAAATGTCTGCACCAGTAAATTTGTTTCTGCAAGAATATTGCACTAAATTTACAAACCATTAGTTATAGATCCATGCACCGAAACCATGGCCACGCGGACAGCGTTGTATACACTTTTCCTTGTATTTCTCAACAGCTATATGTCATTGCAAAATAAACATTTTAAATCGTGTCCCGTTTCTAAGTTTTCTCATCTTATTTTAATTCAGACTTTATAATTATGAGCCTCAACGTCTTAAAAGCATGGTCTGGTGACCAAATTTGATGCTAAAAAAAAAAAGCAAACAAATTTTCTGTATTAGGCAGTGAAAACCCCACCTCAATAGCATCTTGCATTTGGAAGATACAAATATTTGAAGAAATACTACATTTTCAGTTTCCCCAGTGCATGATGGGAAATCTGTGATGTCATCTGGGCAAATGGATTTGATGTAACTTTTGTATTTCTTTATAATGTTGATATCACTATATTGAATATTCCATAACTTTATTTGCTGTACCATAAGCATGGAACAGTTTTTCACTATATCTACACGAAAAAACATCTAAACATTCCAATGGTATCAAATTTCAAGGACAAACAAGGTAGCCAATTATAAAGAATAACAAAAGGAATCTGAGGCAATTTGCCCACTTTGGATCACGTTTTGTGACCTTGAGGAAACTTGGAGGTATTTCTTATTAAAAGTAACCAATCTTTAGGAAGAGATATCTTGAGTCAGGAATGGAGTTTTGATATGGGGTTTGGATGACATGTAATGACAATTTTTTATCTTTCATATAAGACCCCTACAAAATGCCAACAGACAATGCCTTAAATGTCTTTGTGACATTCAATTTATAAGGCATTTTTAAGAAAATTCTACAATGTATAACAATGTCATCGCGTGTGAAATCAAATGTGAATGCAGGCTTTACAGATACAGGCACTTAACGAGAAAATGCAAATGGTATGCGGGTATTTCAATTGATCTTAATGTCAATTTTAAAGTAAGTTTACGTCATTTTGTCGAAAATAAAAAACACAAGTAAATACCAGGCATTTCAAACGTTTTAAAGGTAAACGTATAGTTAGATCAGTTAGGTATTCAACTTCTTGGTTGGATGAAAACCCTCATTTGTGATTTTTAATGCAAGTAAAGTTCGTCTTGCCCTTTCGTTTTATGAACTTGATAAAGCACAACACTGATACCTTATTACCCCTCAATATTGTTCAAAAATTTGACCAAAGGTTACACGCAACTTCATCTTATGTAAGTAACACTTAAGGTTGAATAAATAGAATCTTCCTGGCAGAGACTCATGTGAAATAGAAGTAGAGCTGGTTTCAGTGCATGTTGCGGCAGGGAAGCAACTACATAACGCTCTGTTCTCAGGGGCATGCAAACAACAGTTTCATGTTGGTGTCAATTAATGTTGAAATAGACTAGCTTTTTCAGACAGAAGTTACACGTAGTTTCTAAACATTGACAGTTTCAAACGTGACTATTTGCCGTTCAGTTTATAGTAACATCTTCATTGTTGTAAAATATATGAGGCGACGTGTCAAAGCATATAAGTAACTGAGCTTGGTACCCTTTACCAGAGACGCTGCAGGAACAAAAGGCTTTCTTGCGAGGGGGGTAGGATCCAAAAGGTACGTCCCACTATAAAGTACCAGAGGCCGAAGTCCCGGAAGCTTGTAGCAAAAGTTTGGTCATTAGAATGAAGCAATCAACTAACATTAAATGACATGGTATGAAAGCATTATAAAAGGTAAAATTTGACCATTATGACTACAGATGAAATTGAAATTACAGTCTAAATGGGACAAACGGTAGCTCAATTTGGAAACACATGGTACTTTTTGACGGAGTTGATGAAAGATGGTAGAAGTTGCATATCGCTTCGCAGCAACTGGGACAGGTGCTCAAAAGTGGAGACGGAAAATGGAACTTTTCAAGACACATCATTTGTTTGACTTCATTTGTGTTATTGGAAAATTGTCCACTTTATCATCTCTTGCATTAAACTTTAAAAAACTTCGAGGGATATCTGGGACACCAAGTTTCGATCTTTACAGGGGGAACAAAGGGGGTAACACATTCCTAAATCATTCGTATAGTCCAATGTTTAAAATGTATAAGTTTAAAATATGTACCATCAACTTTCCGCTTGCTCAACGCTTTTCCATGTCTCACAAACTCATCAAAACTTGCGGTAATTGCTTTAGCTGCTGCTTTTTTTTCCATTTTCTCGAGAGCTTCTGTCAAAGGTGAAACACTTTCCTGACTAATGAGTTCCTTGTCTTTTAAGGTGCGAATAAACTTATGGATGTACTCAGGGTTGTTTTCTTGACAACACTCAAAAGGTTTAAATTCAAAAATTACTTCTAAGTTCAGAACTGTAGGGCGATCCATTTGCATCTGGATGGAATAGAGAACTTTTCCAAACCCTTGAAGAGATAAAACAAGATTTGAGAAATTAATTTGTACTAGTTTGTCTATTAATTAGGCATAACATCGCAGTACTACACTAACATGCCTAATGAACTTAAAGTATATATTAGTGAGCTTTTGCCACAATCTTTATAAACTAAACTTCCACATCCACGATTATGAAAATATGGGCGAAAAGGCAGCTGATTTTTACACGGCAATACCTTAATAACAACAGATTACTGCACATTTCGATGACATAACATTTCTGTGACATTGGAAGACTAACAACGTTACGGCTACGAACCTCAAAAGCTTGTACAACGTTACAAAAAGTAGTGAAGTGTGCGTATGTTTTTTTTTATAACGTACTTAGTTTTGTACTAAAATAAGAATAAAAGGAATAATGATGATGATGATGATGATGATGATGATGATGATGATGGTGATGGCGATGGTGGTGGTGATGGTGATGTTGATGGTGATGGTGAAGGTGATGTGATGGTAGTGGTGGTGACGTTGAAGGAGACGGTGACGAAAACGATAACGATAACGACAACGACAACGACAACGACAACAACGATAATAACAATGATGATGATGATGATGATGATGACGATGACGATGACGATGACGATGACGATGACGATGACGATGACGATGACGATGACGATGACGATGACGATGACGATGACGATGACGATGACGATGACGATGACGATGACGATGACGATGACGATGATGATAATAATAATAATAATAATAGATTTGATTTTCAAAATAGACGTGAACTCCTCTGGTACATCAGGTTGCAGTTGTCCGGATGAGAATTATCCCCAGGGAGTTGACGGGACCAAAAAGAAAGCTGCCAGGGCTGTTTTGGGGAATTTGCAGACTGGTAATTTTTCACAGGGTAATACGTCCGTACGCAAAGATAAGAATGAAGGTTTCTAGGGTGTAAAAGCCATTTCACTCGTTATTATTTAGCTACAAGTTTAAAGCCATGCCAGTGCAAGCATAGTCGTCAAGTAGAATTGTAACGAAGTCATTTTTTTCTTGTCAAGTTCCAAGTCACTTTCCTCCAAAGTGAAGTCGAGTCACCAGTCATTTTCTCTCAAGTCAAGTCACACATCATCATTTTGAAAATAAAGAATAGAACGCCTCCAACTAGATTGCAGTTTCTAGATACAATCTAAGGGTGTAGACCAGATGATAACTCTTGTAAATGAACTTTAAGCAATAGGATTACAGGTGGACACTTCGTTTGGATAATTTACGAATAACATTATCTCCATACTAACTGAAAGCTAAGTAACAACTTCTCAGGACAACCAATTAACTACATAAGCTTAATGTAATTACTATATAAAAGTACCTAGCAATATGTATCAGTGGCGCAAATAGGGGGCATGGGATGTGGACCGCCATCCCTCTTTGAAATCTTTCGATTCTCTTAAAAATAAATTTAAAAAGGCGTTTAAGCTATAATATCTGTAGAAGATAAGGTGGGGTGTGTTTTCGATTGGGTGATGGATTATGTGCATCTTTTTCTTTCATATATCGTTCGCAAATTATCAAATATAAACTCGTGAGTCCCCGGCAAACTATCAAAATTTTCGAACCATTCGCGCATTTTAGTCTTGAGTTATTCTTTTTTCTTTATTATCATCCATAATGTATTAGTTGAAAGGTATGGGTACGGATTTTATAACAATTTAAGAGAAAAACTGGTTGCCACGGTTTGCTCTACATGCGTGTTGACCATCACTAGGACGATGATGCACAGAACTATTCTGGCGAGAACTATTTTTCGAAAACTAAAAGGTACAAGTTCAACTCAGGTTTTCATTCAGAGGTAATAATGTGGCGATTTTATATTAATAGGCAACATTGGTGGCTTGATATACATGATCTAAAGTAAATTACACGTTATACAAGCTTATTCAAACCACTATATAAAGACCCTTACACCCCACTAAGTCATTGTCCTTCTCCGATCGCGACTTGAGCTTCACCATACCATAGTGAACCCCCATGTCTTGTAGACCCTTCAATCCTCCCAGAAAAAGTCCGTTTTTTGTAATCTTTATATCGCACGATGAGGTTTTATTCTCTTTTCATTCATATTTTGTAGACGTAGGGGTTGTTTTATTTTCAGTAAGATCCTATGGACATACCGGGAGGGACATTTGATAAAACCCATTCTGTACAAGGAAAAAGAACCGAACAGGTTAGAGAGCACTGATGCTGACTAACTGAAAGTGATATATTCTTGAATAAGAGGTGGACCTTGCACAGTATGCGTTGGATGGTTGTTTCAATAAATACTGCAGTACAAAAATACTATACCGAACCTTTTCAAGTCAAGTGGCAAGTCATTACTCTTCAATTCAAGTTACAAGTCAACAGAAAGTGCGACTCTATTCGCGTCGAAGCCAGCGACTAAAGACAACAACTCTGTCTTGAAGAAATAATTTCTCCTGAAAATGAATTTTAATGTAAAAATTGAACAAAACGTTGACTGACCTGTTTTGTTTTTACTTGTTTCACTTTGGTTCGTGAAAGAACTGGTTTCAGGACCTGTACCATCCAAAGATTTCGCTTCCATGGTTCTTTAATTTATCTGTCACCTGATTACAGGAGGGTATATGTACAATCAATGAACTAAAGACTGTCAAATGGTGGAAAACTTGAAGTCTGTTCTTTGAAGTCCCAGTACGAGTTTCCTGAAAAAATTCAATGGCAAAGAACAGGCGGTGCTTTATATTCTTCAGACAAAAATATAACCAGGAGAACGCTTTTTAGGGTAAAAGCTACTTAAAAGGGTATAGGCTAAAACAAAAACAGTAAAAAAAGTAACAGTAATTCAAACGGTTCCCGGACAACTCCCACCCGGACAATTCCCACCCGGACAATTCCCACCGGACAATTCCCACCCGGACAACTACCACTCGGAGAACTGCCACCCGGGCAATTGCCAACCCGGACAATTCCCACTCCGGACAATTCCCACCCGGACAATTCCCACACGGACAATTGCCAACCAGGACAATTCCCACACCGGACAATCCCCACCCGGACAACCCCCACCCCGGACATTTCCCACTCCGGACAACCCCCACCCGGACAATTCCCGCTCCGGACTGTTATCACAGTTAGATGTAGACCTACAATCTGGGAATGAGAAGATACAGGTCAACACAATTCTTGAGTAGGCTGTGGAAGGAATTTTCAAAGGGGTGGGCCACGATGGTCAAGCTCAGATGCACAACGATGGCGAAGGGTGAGTTTGCACGCATAAGGTGTAGAAGCGGCGCCCCGGTGGGTTGCGTGGGAGATTTTCTCTACCTCTCGCAATATTTCATATTTTAATAGGAGAAAATGGCTCCTGTTACTCCCTTAAAAGATATTTTATTTCATTTCACGCTGCAAAAATGCAAATAAATGTTAATGACATATTACAGGTTATTACAATCCGGCTAATGAATTTGGATAAACTATTCCATAAAGTGATCTTTATTAATATATACTTCAATTTTACCGATCAAAGGACTGCTTCCTCGTTAACAGTGTACACTGGGTACGGGGATTAATTCACACACCCATCATTTTCTACGTGTCACGCTACTTTGAAGACGGACCATTTCGAATTCTTTAAATAATAGCGCAGTGAGAGATGTTGGTTACCAGGCACGTACTCAGGATTTTTTCAAGACGGGGTTAGAATAGACCTCGACACATGACGTGGCATTGTTGAGGGCACAAGTGGAACATACACTACACTACACTACAGTTGTACACTTTACCGCATGCGCGGTGTAAAATATACACGCATATGTGGCACCACTACCGGCCTTCGACTGATTAACCATTTGAATACATTTCGTTTCGTTTATTTTTTCAACTGCAGTACATACACTTGTTTACAAGAGCGGCGATTTGTTCTCAGTATTGGGGGGATATGACCAGAATTTCCAATAATTTACTGTGTGAAAAATCAAAGTCAATGGGCGATTTCTCATATATTGGGGGAGGGGGACATCCCCCCATCCCCCCGGGATCGCCGCCCATGCTTGTTTATACAAAATAAAGTGCACAAAAGATTGACGTAGTACGTAACAAAAGAAAAATACGGAACCAGATGAAGCTGAAAGCTTTTCTAGTCTGGTCCAATCCAGAGGTTTTTATATAAAATAGAACAAAACATGCAGCTATGTGCGTAGGCTATATAGACAGCGCAACAATGAATCGTAAGGAATTTAAGACTCATAATACACAAGAACAGATTAAGCAAGATATAAAGAAAATAGGTGTTTTAAAAGTACTTCTTGAACAAATTTATATTAGGAGAATTTCGTAATTTAGTGTCAAGGGAATTCCAGAGGTGTACACCATAACTTCTCACTTGAGAGTGGGCAAACATTGTTCGTGTGAAAGGTTGTACCAGATTATCTCTTCCCCTTGTAGGATAGTTATGATGAGTGCTGTTTGGGAAGAAAAAGGTATTCAAGTCATGGGGAAGTGGATCATTGTGGTGTCTATATAGGAAGATGCCTGACTGATATTATAGTGATACTTTAAAGTAAGAATATTAAGGTTATAGAAATACGGAAGTGTATGGTTGTAAGGTGAAATATTTGAGATTAAACGGACGGTCCGCTTTTGGAGAGCAAAGAGTTTATCGATGTAAGTTTGGGAGGAATTACCCCAGAGTAAAATACTGTAAGTAAGATGCGGGACTACTAGAGAATTACAAATAGTTAACAAAATTTTACTGGGAAGATAATACCTTTATCTATTCATAACACCAACTATTCTAGAAACGGATTTTGGGAACATTGTCTATGTGATTTTTTCAAGAAAGCTTACTGTCAATTATAATACCTAAACATTTTGTGAAATTATTAGGTAATTACAATGACATACGTAAGCACATTTGCGTCTCGCTTATTCCGGGCCTCAAGATGGCTGCTTTTTCTTCTACAACAAAAAATGTGGCGTTGGTGAAATGGGTTTACAGGAATCATTGAATCCCCATCTGCAGAGGTTATACAAGGGGTTGGCCACAGGCTGGCCCCACAGAGAATGTCATACACTTTTCTTAGATAGCTTCATCGGCGAAATGTGCACATGTGCCGGACGCAGGTGAAAAATTTTGCTCGTCCTAGTGGCACAACCCCTCCAGAGTCGTAGGAAGCAGGTCCTTTTAGAGGATTTTTTTTTCAGTTGAAAAGTGAAGGTTAGTAGCTCGAAACAAAAAAAAAAAAAAAATAATCATTAAAATGTCTCAGTGGAGAGCACTACCAGTTAGCGCGTAACACGTCGGGACGTTTTCCCAAAATATCTTTCAAGCTGCAAAACGGCGCTTTTTATGCTTGTATGTTCCATCTAAAATGTATGTCTTATTTGGAGATCTCATGTCTCAGAGATTAGAGTTAAGGTTTAAAAAACCCTGGTAGAAAGTTAACGGTCCAAGAGTATTGATCCCTTGTGGACTTTGCAATTGGAGCGCTTTCTGTAGGGCATGGTGTTCATGGACCTTATGATGGGCCCTTGTTGAGCCTCATGGGTAATACCTCCATGGGGGTCATGGAGTAGCTGTGGGTTGCAGCTTTCTTAGCAACTTTTAGAATATTTTTTCTTTACTTCCTCAATGCATTAACTTTCAGGATCTACCGATTATGGGAGAGCGGGAAGCGCACCGTTGAAAAAAAAATTGTTTGCAAAGAATGTATACCAACAAATCTTATACTTTAATTCTTGTACATTGTGCCACGAATATTATCGTTCTCTTGATATTCGGTTGCTTCATGTTGCCCTCTTAATGCCCGGCGTCCACGGGGTTTGAAGATGTACCTCTACTTTGGAAATGTTTTCCACATAATTGTTCCTTGTACTTTATTGTACATTAAATGCAAGGTGTAAATCGTGACAAATGCGAGCAAAGGTCGCCAAAATTTTGAAAAAAATACCATTTTTCATTACTACAGTTGCAGCCACACTTTGCATATAGAGACTCTCAATTTCCGAGCAAAATATATCTACCAAGAAGGCAATGATGATGTTCATGAAATATATCTTCCAATGTACAACACTATTTCCTCCTTAATCACGCATAAACCTCAAATGATGCTGATACGTTTTAGAAGGTATTGGCGATAAATATTGTAAATTTTCTTCTATCATACATCCGTCGCCAGTAGGAGATATATTTAGCAAATCGATTTTGTTTGCAAGGACCATGGAGCATTTAATGACGTACATTGGTACTTTCAGTGATCCTTATTTCAGAACTCCAAGTCACAAGTCACAGTAGAGTAGAGCGTAGGCGACGCTCACGCTTTGAAAGAAATTTTACGGCAACCAATAAAATTTTCAATTGTATTTAGTCAGTTTCCTCTGGGGGTGCGCGCAAAGCGAGGCAAGGAAAATCTTCTTAGCATCTTTATGGTATTTGATATTGTTTTCCTTCATTGAACATTGCAAAATTTGAACAAAATAGGATATTGAAAATGTTGTTATAGTTTCTCTGATCTCGCTTCTTTTCGCTCATGTTTTTTTTTTCATTATTTCTAAGCTCTGCAAAAGCGGGGGCGGGGGAGGACAAGTGCCTCTCCTTGCCCCTGTAACCCCGCCTATAAACATGTTTTCTATCCTTAGCTCATAATCTCAAATGGGCCACAGCGTCGTAAATTTTATCATGAAGTCTGGATCTAAGGCTACGATGTATGCCCTTTCCCCTTTGAAACCCTCCTGGTAATTATAGGTGCTTACGTGCAGTTCGGTGACATTTTCTGCAACATTTTGATGTAACTTTAAATTAAATTTTCCGGTATACAGACTAAATTGAACGCCTTAACTAAAGAAAAGCTAACTTTTGTGTCAACACACAAACGTTTCAAACAGGGACGCCCCTAAGGATCGATGAGTGGGAGGGATGTTGGGCCTTTTCCAGACAAAAGAAGGTTTCATTTTCGACAAAATAGATGTGTCAAGAACGGTTAACTAATAACCCTCATTTTAAGGAAATCTTTGCAAAAAGTACAAGATGTAAAATTTAAGGGGAGGACAAGATAAGCAAAAAATGCAGTTAAACGCAGTTTAACATTAGGCAATGTCAATTTGACCTTGGTGGACCTGTTTTTACTTATCTGTGTTATGGCTAGGCAGGGCGGTGCCACAAGGGGCAGGGAGGGCGTTCGTCCCCCTATAATTTGCAAGAAAAGGGGAAAATAGAACGAAGAGGGAAAAGAAGAAAAGGAGAAAACGTAAGAGAAGAACGGAAGAAGCGAAAAAGAAAGGAGAAGAGGAGGGTGCGGTAGGCCTATATCTGATACATATAATTAATACAGAGCTTTCAGACGGCCCTATTCCGGTGTCTGCCAGCCTTTAGATACCCTTTTATAATGCAAAAATGAAGCAAAGGAAAATTTTCGTAATAGTTCAAGAATGTTTCTGTCGACTCCACGACCGTATTTTCGCTTACAAACTTTCCCCGAATAGAAGACAGTAAAGTAGCCAAAAGGGAGGTTGCGGGAACCATAGGGGATGATATTTCAAGGCCTACAAGGATCATAGCTTAAGAAATCGGGTCTACTTATGAACGTGCGCGCTAAGTGCGCAAAAGGTTCCGCTTCCCTGGCGGCAATTTGGGGAAAGTCTCACAAGTGAACGGAACAAGGCTATGACCATGATGGTGCTTCTTCAGATCCGCAAGCGTAGATGATGAGTTGAGTGCTTTTCGGACGGTGAGAGGACCATGCTGCCATGGGCTACCATAAGGCCCCGGGGATGATTCAGCATAAGAGTACACCTAGTTTATGCTAGAAAAGTTTACTGGTAATTTTGTGCGTATAATGTTCATAAGTGATACAACGTGGATTGTGAGGATTGGGCGCAAAGCGCGCCAAAATTTGGGGTATAATTCAGTGCCAAAAGGAAAAGCCTGCATGCAGGCTCAGCCAGGTTGTGCTTTGATTTGCCGACATGGGGGCCAAGCGCCCTGACAGGAGGCCAGCTACGGTAAGCCCTGAAAGGTGCAATGGGTTGCCGAACTCGAAATGTAAGGCGCGCAAAGCGCGCCGAAAAAGTTGAAAAAAAGTTGAAAATGTTTGGGTTTTTATTGAAGAATCTGCCCTACTTAAGAGCAAAAGCAAGAGATTTGTTGGGGGGACTACATGGTAGTCGTCGGGGGATTACATTTATTATCTTACCCATTAAGGCTCCCCACCGAAACTGAAATTTTTTTTCTTACAAAATGTTTTTGCCACGATTGCGAGGCTGAAAAAGAGGTCAGAACTTCGCAACGATGCATTTTCTTGTATCTCTAGAATCACGCCTACACGAAAGATCAATATCTGTGGAAACTTTGAATAAATCTAATATGTTTGAAATGGAGGGTGTTAACACTAGACAGAAGTGAAGATGAAAGCGCGCGTAGCGCTCGAAAACTCTTTGAAGTTACAGAAAGAACTTCGTTACACAACTTACTGGGTACAGGCCTGATAAATAGCCATTCGGAATATTTTCTGAACATATCTATGTCTTTACCTCTACTAGTCTACTCAAAATTGTTCGCAACTTTGGAGAGCTAGGAAACCCCTAGCCCTTCGTAGAAACTCGCCTTTTATATTTATCTTAATAATGGTCATGACATGGAGTGCAAGTAGTGACGCATGCGCGCTAAGCGGGCCGAAATTTTCATTAAATAAGATTTCCATGACAAAACCTGCATCCAGAATCTGAATTGAGACACTTTCAGTTGTCCAATAAACCTGCATGCCACTCAAAAAGCGCCAGTCTTTTACCTAGTAATTCTCAAACAGCTTGCAACTTCTGCTGCTGTGTTTCTCCGGGAGTTGTTATTGGAAGATATTGATAATAACAACAACATTGTGGTAAGGTTTGAAGCGCGCGGAAATTTTGATAGTTTGCAATTGTTTTGCGAAAATTCTGATAGCTTGAGAAACATTTGTGATCATAAAAAATAATTACAATAGATCCATCACATACATACATAGATAAACAAATATTCCGTGGCAAAGGACAGTGAAGATTCGATTTTACGTGAGGAAAGTAACGTTGGGTATTATTCCCACTTGATTTAGTTGGAAAATATATAGTTACAAAATTGACATAGGTTCAGTCGGAAAAATGTGCTACATTGAGATATCAAAAATTCCAACTGGTATTCAGATTTTCCGACTATCATCGCTCTAACGAAGTTTGGGGGTGAGACCAGTGGCTTAGCAAGCCTTTTTCTCGGGCGAGGGAGGGGGGGGGAGCAAGCACCTAAATTTTCCGATTTTTTTATTAAAGTGTGAACATTACTGTATTAGGGAACGTTCTGCATTCTGCAATGTAGGTTACAAACATACGGATTACATGTAACACATACTAAACACATAAGTGACATTATGCAAAATGTGCCCTGGCCGCCAGGGCATATTTTGCATACTGTCACTTAATACTTCAAGAGCCGAGTTGAGCAATGATAGTGTTCTTTTGAATCTGGACCGTGAAATTGCAAATCGTGCGAAGCGCGCGAAAATTTTTGGTAGGCTTACACAAAAACCGTATGTAATCATAAAGAACAGAAAGAAAAAAGGAGACTGTAGGGGTTGTAGACCGTATCGGAGATAACATACATACCTGGACTATCCGATGAAATAGCCAAACTTTGCTCCGTGAGTCGCATACCTACTGAACGTGCGCATGACACACACAAGAGAACAGCAACTAGACTTTGCGATATGGGATGAAATTTACGACCTCTACATAAACTGTGAACTCTGTCTACATGTTACTTGGTAAGTTGGACAGGACTTGTGCTATCTAGCTATGTGAAATGGAACTAATGAAGAAACTGGAGTGACTCTACAGCGCGCGTAGCGGGCCGAAAATTTTGGGTTCGTATTAGAAAAACTGTCTTCTTGAGAGCAAAAAAACAGTAAACTGTCGTGGTGACTAGTCGCCGTCAGTGGTCAGAGATCGCGTTTTTATCGTAACTTTCCGAATTTTTCATTTTCCAGAGCCCGGGGGGGGGGGGCAATAGCCCCTCTGTCCCCTTTAGCAACGCCACTGGGTGACACACCCCCACACCCCTCGGTCGCGACGACCCTGGTCCCTCTGTGGAAGTCAGAGGGAGTGGTCCCCGGAAGCTCTGAAGTATTAGCAAGATTGCGGGCACTAGAATAAAGCATTTTACTGTCTACAAATGACATCGAGTACCCATTAAACAGACCATAAAATAACAATTTGTCTACAGCTTTATCAAAACAGCAGGATTCGGACTAACCACTGGTCGATTTCTTCAAGCTGCAGAGGGATCGGTGTTGGAGAGTGTCATCAAGTTCCTACGGTGGGCAGGGTCATAGAGTGAGGAGAGTCATGGAGTTTCTACGGAGTTTTGCAATAATAATACTCACTTTATTGTCTGGGAAGTCTCAATAGGTTAACAAGAGTACATAATTATGAATGCGCCGAAAAATAAAACTTTAGAGGACATTTTAGTAATGTTTGTCTTCATTTTACGAAGCAATTACCTACTACAAATTGCACTGAATACGCACTAGACAGACCTTAAAATTGAATTTGCCACCTTTGTTTCATAATAGCCAGAACATTCTTCTTTAGTGATGCAGCAGGTTTCAGGGTCGGCAGCTAGGACGGGCAATCACGGAGGTTGCACGGAGTTTTGCAATAATCCAAAGCACGTTCCGTCTTTCTTGAATTATTAATCAGACAATAAATAAGCGGATGAAGGATGCTCACGAGCTCGCTGAAAAATAGGATTTTAAGGGATTTTACAAATGTTTTTAGGCATTGCGAGGCTCCTTCGCAAACATCGCAATACAAAGTGTACGCACTTTCAGGTGTTTACGACAAATACAAGTGCTCCGACTTCACGATTTGACTAAGTAGAAAGCCAACTATCACTGCATCGACCCAACTATGACCGGACGGCGAAAACCAGTCGCGTGGCAGATGGGTCGGTCAAATGTTTAACATATTTTGTTTTCTACCCGACTTTCGGTCTCTTTTGATATTGAATTGTTCGATATTCGTATTGGAGTCGGGGAAGGGGGGGGGGGTTGCGTCGCAATTGAGTAAAGTAGTGGTAGTAGCAGCTGTCATCGACCCAACTGCCACCCATATTTTATGAATTGGCCAACAAAGGAGGGTTTGCGAAATCAGATTACGGTTGCAGAAAATCAACGTGCTAGCCCTCATATGTGATTGATGAAAAGTAGATAGACTGATATTAATGCCGACATTGAGTTGCGTGGGTAACCCACAAACAGGCTGCTACCCAATGCAACTTACCACGAATACCTAGAACCCATCCCCGACGATCAGTCAGGTTGAATTGACTCACATTCTAAATGGCTGTTATATTACAGTGTCGAATACGGTGGCAATTTCATGGCAGACAATTATGAAATTAAATAAATACGGTATTACTATTTTCCCGACGGTCTGGATTTTGTCAAAAGCAATGTCTTCTCGAATAGTGTAGTAAGGATCACTGACATACAATCCTCGGCTTGTGGTAAATTTCTTAAAAATATATAAAAATTTCCCGACAAACGAAACAGTTCCCCAACACAGTTACATCTGGGAGGGGTTGCTTCTCTGGTTAAATGTATCCAAAGCAATATATCCATCCGACAATAACTCATATTAAGAAAGACTTTCTGCTCGTTAAATTTTCCGACATTTCTGTAGCCTTAAAAGATTTTTTTCCTGTCAATGTAAATAAATTGCAAAAGAAAGTGGCAAATTTTTCCCGAAGGACCTCAGAATTTTTCCGACAGATCGAACTTTACAAATTTTGGGAGGTTTAGCACTCCCACACCCCCGGTAGTGACGTCCCTGATAGTCAACCCAAATACGCTTAGTAGCCCTGATTGCAATTTTCTTCCAAGTTGTGGGACACGGCTACAAGGTTTTAGCCTGAATACAGGTGTCTGCACTATTCAGTGCATCATGTAGTTTGGGCATCAACATCCGTTATCAGTCGGGGCGATCCAGTCTTTTGAAGTAGGGTTAGTCATTCGTTAGGACGGGACCCTACATAAGAGTCTGTCTGTGATGGAGGTCACATTCAGGAAGAAATACCTTATATGTGATTTCCCAGGTTCTGAAGACTTTCAAATAACAATTTCTCATCACTTTTCAAGTAGACCACTTTCATTTAGGGTGTAAAAATTCAGGAGGCAGCCTCCCCAATGATCCTTCAGGCTACGACCTTTACAAGCCTAGGTGTACAAGAAGAGCAAATGAACAGAAATATAACGCAACTTTCTACATCGAAAGAACCCAGGTCAATAGTATCGCTTACGAAGCGAGCGGTTTTGCTACTCAGTATGGCGTAATTATACACTCTAAATTCACTATGGTCAAAATTGACCATTAATTGGTCAACTATGCACCGACCCAAATATGGTCAACTTTTTTAATGTAAATTACGTTCAAAAATTGACCATATATGAGTCGGTGCATAGTTGACCAATTAATGGTCAATTTTGACCATAGTGAATTTAGAGTGTACTTAATATGATAAAACAAGAACAAATGTCCATATGGAATAAGCAGGTATGTTACATTTGTAGGCAGTATTGCTAAGGGTAGGAAAATACAAGACGAACCATCCATGTAGTTCGAAATGTGGTTCGATTTCAAAGGGGGACTGGAGGGTTTGTCTGAAACACTAGAACCCAACCCCTCTCCCCCGTCCTCTGCCTACGCACCTGAGTTCGGCAGAGCAACCCAACATATTTTAAAGAGTGGTTATACTCAATCCCTTTTGAGGGCATTTAAGGTATATTTGTTTGTCATTCTTAATTTCTTTCAAAATGTTATATAACTTTGCCCGATTTCAGATGTAACATTAACGTGTGAAAGAACAAAATCTGATATTAAAAGCAGTTCAAACCATTCTTGCTAGACTTATATTCTAAATAACATTCAGCCTGCATTCTTGGTCACACAGTCTAAGGCATTTTATTGGGTACATTGTCCTGGACATTGTTTGGGGCAATAGCCATGGTTGGGAGCCATTCGGGATGGGGAATTGTGAGGGTGGGAATTGTCCTGGATGGGAATTATCCTAGGTGGGAATTGTCCGGGATGGCAATTGTCCGGGTTGGCAATTGTCCGGGTGGGAATTGTCTGGGTGGGAATTGTCCGGGTTGGCAATTGTCCGGGATGGCAATTGTCCGGGTGGGAATTGTCCGGGATGGCAATTGTCCGGGATGGCAATTGTCTGGGTGTGAATTGTCCTGGTGGGAATTTTCCGGGTTGGCAATTGTCCGGAGTGGGAATTGTCCGGGTGGGAATTGCCCGGGTGGGAATTGTCCGGGTTGGCAATTGTCCGGGTGGGAATTGTCCGGGTTGGCAATTGTCCGGGATGGCAATTGTCTGGGTGGGAATTGTCCGGGTGGGAATTTTCCGGGTTGGCAATTTTCCGGGATGGCAATTGTCTGTGTGGGAATTGTCCGGGTGGGAATTTTCCGGGTTGGCAATTGTCCGGAGTGGGATTTGTCCGGGTGGGAATTGTCCGGGTTGGCAATTGTCCGGGGGGAATTGTCCGGGTGGGAATTGTCCGGGTGGGAGTTGTCCGGTCACGATTCAATCAACTGTAAAATATGCACTTTGTTTCCCCTGTAGGTGGTCATTGGCACTTATGAATATTCATTAATCAGCTGTTTTCGCACAGGCGCACCAAATCCTTACGTTTTGTTTTGTAAGGTATCACATTTGTGTCTCAAGATATGCACATATTCAGGATACATGTCTCTCCAGGTTAGGTTAGGGTTAGAGGCATGGGAAAAGATATAGGGTTAGAAGTCTCGAGACTCCTTACTTGCATGATATCATGTTCCGGATTGGGTGGCTTTCGAGATCACATCATGTCGACGACTGTCCAGCACGATGCAGCCAGTGTACATATACTGCATACGCACTCGCTTACCGTATTCTCATCGTTCACTAATCAAAGACGAATGTTAGGCTACAATGTGCTTGATGCACGGAAAAGGTACCTATAGGACCGTAAGACACAAGCAGCCAACCTGCGCGCGACATTGGAGGTAGGACTGCGGCTGTGTATACCTGTATTTTGCCTCGCTGTGCAAGGCAATGTTCTCTTATTCCGTTTAGGGTTTCAGGTGAGGTTTCCCTCAATTTTCATTTTAGTTGTGTAGCAATTTTGTTGGCGTGGGTAATGTTTCTAACTAGAATTCAGTTCTAAGCCTACACTAACCTGAGTATACTCCTAGGCTGTTTGTGTAGTGCATATGTCGAATATACAAGCAAATGCTCTGTACTGTTTACTATGGCGCGAGAAAGGGAAAACATTATGAAGCAATTTCATATCATCTAATGGAAATAATATAGTATGACTCGGTCACCATTATATAAAACAGCACCGGTACCAAAAATTCGTTTTCTTTTTTATTATTTGGAAATACTTATCTCCTAAACTATGTAATTTGCTTAAGATATTTTTCTTACAATATTTGCAACTCACATAATCTAGTTGCAACAAAAATATATTTTAGCAACAAACATTATATTGGCAAGAAAAATGTACTTCTGCACCAAAGTCAAATATTATGTAAAAAATAAGTTTGCAAAATATTATATTTACAACTAAAATATTTGCAGGATATATTACAATTGCAACAAAAAACATATATGCAAGACAAATTATGTATTTAACAAGAGTATGTTTGCAAGAAAAACTATATATTTGCAACTAAAAATATATTTGCAAGAAAAATTGTATTTGTAACAAAAGTATGTAAAATTATATTTTCAACAAAAATATATTTGCAAAAAAATATATATATTTGCAATGATTTTCTTGTAATAAGAATTATATTTGCAACGAAAATTATCTTTGGTAAAGCATATATCTTCATAAAAACATTTATTTGCAAAAGAGATACCCATAATTATCGATGTTAAAATACGTTTGCACAGTTCAGAGAGTTGTATGATTTGTATTTGCAACGAAAATATATATTATCAAACTTCGAAAATATGTTAGCAACGTAGTCTCGTACTCAGTCGTTTTATTAAAGGGCGTATACATCAGAATGATGAATATGCACATGGTATCCACTAGCACTATAAGCATGTCTTCTGGCTCCATAGATTACACATAGGCCTAGTACAGTTGTAAGACAAATGTAAGTTGTAACTCCTCACCTTATTATGTTTCCTCTATTGAAGGTAGTTCCTTCTTTCATTTTAGGAATTCTGATAGGGTCTGAGAAGTATTCGTGATGCAAGTTCCGGTCACCGTTTCTAAAGTAGAGCCCAGTACAGTACGCAGTGTACATACACTTGAGGGCCACGTTGCTTAAAAGCCAAGTAAACAGCGGGGCCATCCCTCAGAATTGTGTCATTCCGTGACCACCAAAATGGCTGAGCTAAATTTTCTTTTCTTTCTTTTGACACATGTAACTCGGGTACATTAACTAACAGTAGCAATTTTAATTACTTTGTGTCATGAACCGTAAAGTTGTGATAGGTATAAGACTTTAAAACACATGAAGACGTAGCCAGTTGATAGTCTAGTGGCATTAGCCTTTGTCACGGGTAGGGTGAAGCAAACACGACCGGACGAATGACTACATAATACGACGGTACCTTCAGTCATCTAAGTTTATTGCACCAAAATAAAAACCGGAACTTAGTTAGGTTTCCGGCTTTTGACAGGAGAACGGCAGGCTTAATCAACGATGGTGTTCAAGACATTTTTTCGTAAATAGACAGACGGCGGGGAGCCACAATTTCCCCTAAAACTACAAGCTAGCTCACGAAGACGCTTAGCAACTGCTGCGGGCTAACGCCCAACGGACATCACGTCCAACTGCTATCGGCCTGCAATGACGACTGTGGGCGCACACAGCAACCCTCTCATTACCAGAACCGAAATTCAACGTCGCACCCTAGATTTTCCACCTGGTCTCCTTAAAACCACCCAAATTCTGCATTTTATGCAAATTAAGCTACTGAAAATATATAGACCCAGTGAACGTCCGTAGCAAAGTCAGTGAAGCAAACAAAGAGTATTAGAGTATTAAAGTTTCGACCCTGGCTGCAGCGAACCTTGTCCTGCAAGCAGAAAGCAAATGAATATTCATGAGTAAATTTTTACAGCTGCACGATAGACTTGATTCAAGCACTTTTAGACTTGTGCCAAGCATACTCGTGACAGCCTTTGACTCGGTATTTTTACGACCGGGGTTCGATTCCCTCTGGGTACGATATGCACCTTTATTTTTGACATGATTTTTTCAGTTTTAAATCTCTGTTTTATTTTTCATTATGTTATTCTCTTATATTTATATGATGGTAGTTCGGCAAAAATTGCCAGGTGGTTGCTTCTTTACGAGTTCCTAATGACATATGAGCTTCATTTCATAACGCCCGTTTTCATATTGTTGTAACGAATCAGCCTAGAAATTCCCCTTTGTGACTATTTCTTTCCGTTAACCAAAAGGGTTATGGTTTTCAAAAAAATTGAAAGGTCTCCCAAAGACATTTAGTTGCAGTGTTCTAAGGGTAATCTCGATTTCACCCTCTGGTATTTATTTTCTTGTCTTTATGTTACAGAAAGCACGTAAATGCAGTCACTGAAGCTAAACAAAGAAATTATGGCCTGCTGATATGTGTTAAATATTACTAATTGACTGCTGAAGAGTTTCCACCAGTTTGAGCGAATTTGTAACTTGTCGTCGGCTACTAAATATTAGGGTGTTAGTAAGTAAATTTTTATTTGGGGTCATTCCCGAAAATAAACCATCATGACAATATTTAAGCAGAGTGCTGCCATCAGTAATTAGAACATCACACCAAGTAACCTCCAAAGCCTATTTACCATTGTTTGCCAAGTTCAATGCTTCTCGGATTTCAGGATATGGCACTTCTCACGGCAGTTGAAATGAGTGTGGGATTAAGATATTCATTATTTTTTTTCAGATCTCATGTTTTAGAAACTTACCCTCCCAAATTTAAAGCTTTCTGAAAGAAGCCGTATTAGAAAATTAGGTGTGAATAAATTGTATGTTGTTTGTCTTATCATTGCTTGTTTTACACAGAACTGGCAAAAAAGATCAATTCCATTGACACTGTTGAAGGGTATTCTCTGTACCGGGTATCCGCGGCAATATAGAACGCTGTAAAAATCTGATACTTTTTGCTTAGACATTTTTACCCTCTATATAGTATCTGAAAGCCAGGTTGTGATTCCCAGTATAAAAATATCATGGCTTTTAGTTTGGCACCGTAACTGTAAATGTACTACATAATTGCAATTCTAATATTCTGTCCATCTAGTTCACATTTTTATAAGTCCGGCCGTGGGTCTTTGGGAGGACGACATGGGCCCGGGAACACTAGGTTATATCCCGGATCAACTCCAGACATTTCTCGATCTCTGCCATTATCTTCTGAATTACTGTCACAAAGCATTCAGGGGCTACTTTATTGAAGATCTGAGAGGACCAGGGTTCTTGCCAGAAATTTAGTAATTTACACCCACAAGCTTGCATGGAATACAGCATAGTTTCTGCCAGTAACGAGGGTGGGGGCTAGATCGAGCTAAAGCTCAATACTTCCTGCCTACGAACGTTGGACCTTGTAATAATTATACAGAGCCAGAGAACACATTTACAGTTAGACTCTCGACTGGTTTAGGTTGTGTACTTCAGTCTCTTGCATGATCAGGGTTTGTTTAGGATCTTGAAATTCAATTTATAAAAAAAATAGTTTGTGTGAAGGGCGGAGGGGGGGGGGGCGGACTTCACTGAGGTCATTTCTGTGGGAGCGAATGGGTACAGGGTATAGAATATGGTGCATAGACGTCTAATCTGATAGAAATATTAAGTCTGAGCTTGTAAAACATAAAACATTTCATCCCATGTGAAAAGGTGATAACTTGAAGAACTTGATGAATTGTCATCAAGCTCTTACAGTATCCACGCCAATTACTTGCTTTTAAAATATCGTTATGTCTCCTCCTCCCTATAATAAAGGACTTCTAGGAAGAAATACTCCTTTGTGCTGGCACCACGTCAGCACGTCTTACCAAAGGGTCCATGGTGTCGTCCTGCTTGGTCATGATAAAGCCACGAATAGCTCCCGTTCATGCCTTGAGGTATTTCTCATCTGAAAATTCTCTTTGAAACCCTTTGGGGTGGCGGAAAAATCTGTTTCACCGTACAGTTTGCCCCCATAGAGCCCGTTAAAAATCCTTGGTGGGATAACTCCTTCCGCAATGCTTTCCTTTGATTACCGGAAATTGGATGAAAGGTGTTACGAAATTACCCTTTGAACACTGCAAACGAACCCCCTTGGGAAACCTTTCAAATTTTTTGAAAACCATAACCTTTTTGGTTAATGGAAAAAAATACTAGTCACAAAGGGGAATTGCTAGGCTGATGCGTTACAATTCAATGTGAAAACGGGCGTTTTGGGATGAAGCTCAAAAGGCATTAGGAACTCATAAAGTAGCAACCAAAAACTCAGTCAATAGCGGAGTTTGCACATAAAATTAGACTAACAGATAATCACTGTGGGAAGGGAAAAGTATTCCATGGGGAGGATCACCGACTACAGTGGCCCTATAGGGCACAATTAGTTGGAAATAGACGTTGCCAATGGATAATTCAATGTAAAATTTCCAGTTATCTTGTCATCAATTACAAAAATGGACACGAGTTCGAAGGGCGCCTACTCATCCCTTTCTGACAAAAAGAATTTTTTTTAGTTTTGCGCAATTTTATCTGCATTGACTGTCTGACAATGCAGTATTTAATCCTCATATCCACATCTACACATTAAAAGTGTTTGTTCATTATTTTCTCATAGCCTGCCCAAAATTTCATTCAGCGGGAATACGACAGAAATTCAGGAGGACTTGCAACTACCTGGCTCTCTTTGCCGAACTACCATCATATAAATATAAGAAGATATCATAATAAAACATAAGACAGGAAATTAGAACTGAAAAATCAGGCGAAAAGGAAAAGTGCATATCGTACCCAGACGGAATCGAACCCCGGTCGTAAAAATACAGAGTCGAGGGCTAATGCCACTAGACTATCAACTGGCTACGTCTTCATGTGTTTTAAAGTCTTATACCTGTCACAGCTTTTACGGTTCATGACACAAAGTAATTAAAATTGCTACTGTAAATTAATGTACCCGAGTTACATGTGTCAAAAGAAAGAAAAGAAAATTTAGCTCAGCCATTTTGGTGGTCACGGAATGACACAATTCTGAGGGATGGCCCCGCTGTTTACTTGGCTTTTAAGCAACGTGGCCCTCAAGTGTATGTACACTGTGTACTGTACTGGGCTCTAATTTAGAAACGGTGACCGGAACTTGCATCACGAATACTTCTCAGACCCCATCAGAATTCCTAAAAGGAAAGAAGGAGCTACCCTCAATAGAGGAAACATAACAAGGTGAGGAGTTACAACTTACATTTGTCTTACAACTGTACTAGGCCTATGTATAATCTATGGAGCCAGAACATATGCTTATAGTGCTTGTGGATACCATGTGCATATCCATCATTCTGATGTATACGCCCTTTAATAAAACGACTGAGTACGAGACTACATTGCTAACATATTTTCTAAGTTTGATAATATATATTTTCGTTGGAAACATAATTTTCTGACACAACTAACTGAACTGTGCAAACGTATTTTAACATGGATAATTATGGGTATCTATTTGCAAATAAATGTTTTTATGAAGATATATTCTTTACCAAAGATAATTTTTGTTCCAGATATAATTTATATTACAAAGAAAATTATTGCAAATACATTTTTGTGCAAATATATTTTTGTTGCAAATATAATTTTACTTGCAAACATACTCTTTTACAAATATAGTTTTTTCTTGCAAATACATTTTTGTTGCAATTATAATTTTTCTTGCAAATATAGTTTTTCTTGCAAACATACTCTTGTTAAATATATAATTTTTCTTGCATATATTTTTAGTTGTAAACATAATATTTTGCAAACTTATTCTTTACATAATATTTGTTTTTGTTGCAGATATACATTTTTCTTGCGAATATAATTTTTGCGGCTAATATGTACTTTTGTTGCAACTATATTATGTGAGTTGCAAATATTGTATTAAATATATCTTAAGCAAATTACATAGTTTAGGAGATAAATATGTCCAAATAATGAAAAAGGAAACAAATTTTTGGTGTTTTTTATATAAATGGTGACCAAGCCATACTCATTTTTTATTTCATTTATTTTTGTTTCTTCACAATGTATCAATGGTATTAGAGTTTATTACTATACAAATTTAAATCTTCAATAAAGTACTATATAGTACCATACTATATTATTTCCCTAGATGATATAAAATTGCTTCATAATATGTTCCCTCTTCTCGCGCCATAGTTTACGTGCGTACATTTTACTACAGTTAAGCATGTAGGCATGGCGCCTATAGTTGTTTATTCATGAATAATCATAAACCAACAGACTTTCATTGGTTCATACTCCTGGCTGAAAGGCTCATTACGAGGAAAGAACTCGAAATCCAATTGGCAATCCGAATTCAACATCTGCATTTTGTACAAAGGTTACTCCCGAAAGAAGCTAAGGCTGTTCTTCTAGTATGTTAGAACATCTTACACTGTTACCAACCTCATATATCTGGCTCTCGTGCTATCACGATTTTGGCGGTTTAGGTATTTCTTTATACAAACTCGTATTTGGACTTTAAAACGATATTGCAAGATGGGTAAGCTTGAGAGAAGCTATATACGTGACATATAGCTACTCTATATTAAAATAATTTCTATGATTTCGGTTTACGTTCAAGGTAATTTCGGGCTATTTTTGGTCAAAAAATGGAAACTTAGAAAATCCTCGTAAATTCGATATTTCAAGAAAAATAATAGTGAGGGACCAGATTTTTAGCATGTGGATGGGCCACATAGAGGAGATAAACGCTATTGTTTTTGTGATATCTCAAGAAAAAATGTGTAAGAATCTCATATTTTGCAGGAAGGCACTCAAAGTTGAACATTTGGCCTTTTAAATATATGAATGAGGTCAAAAGTCATCCGCGGTGACTAAAGATTACACTGAAAACCTTGCAAATGTTATATCTCATCATAAAATCCTATGAATCTCATACTTGGCATGTAAATATTCCATGCATTACCTCTTTTATCTTCATTGTCAAGTGTGAAACATGTTTGGATCTTACACCTGGCACGTAATGCCAGAAAATAGCAAGGAGCTGCTTTACAATTATGTTAACATGGTACCAATCTGCTTTTTCCATGCCCACAGACTTTTTTAAAACAGATTTTTAAGTCAAAGTTACAGATTTGAAAGCCATGACATGCAGTAAAATAGTAGATGTACGCAATAATCACTTCAAGCTATTAACTTAAGTGAAATTAAAGAAATCTACAACTTTTAGCTAGTGTGTTTTTGCTCAGCGGTTGTCGGTTATGTTAGGGAAAAATGGTCTGCATATGACATTAACATTGTAATTTGTAGTCTTTTTTAGTGCTTATTAAATGCAGATCGGTAAATGCTTTTTAAAAATGATGGAAAACATTTAGTTTACTAAACTGTATTTAATATAACTTTCGGAGCACTTCACGAATCCACATCATAAAATTCTTTTCTAATCTTTAAATCCCGTTGGACAGCATGAGTGGAGTATTTGAAAATCCTGCACAAGCCTTACCTGCTTACGGCAGGCGTGCCCAACCAGTCGATCTCGGTCTACTGGTAGACCGCGAACTGATCCCAAGTCGACCGCGAGGGGTGTAGGAAAAAATGAAAAAATAAATAAATAAATAAATAAATGACATTTTTATGTGTAACTGTATGACGGTGTATGTTTTGTTTTGCTATAACAGGACTGGAGGACTCTAGTCCGGACTCGGACTCGAGTCCGGATTCGAGTCCAATTTTTTGTGGACTCGGACTTGGCTCGGACTCGGGCCTCTCTGGACTCGGACTTGGCTCGGACTCGAACCTCTGAGGACTCGGACTTGAGGCCGAGTCCAGTCGAGTCCACCAGGATTAGGCCTAATTACTGTCACAATTTGCAAAAAGTGCATGTTGACTTTTTGGGTAATCAGGACATTTTATCTACAAAGCTATACCAGAATAATTATACAGCTGCAAACTTGCACCAATGGCTCTTGCTGTGTACAGTACATGACCATGAATACAACATGTTGCACAACCGGTAGTACCTATATTACTCCAATCAAAGTTAGTTAACAGATTATATTACAACAACAGTAGTTATTTCAAGTTGCTGAATCTGAAAGTTTAAAAGGAGGATTACACAAGTCTTCAATTACTAAGAAGATCCCAAAGAATTCAACCAATGCCTTGAACCTATAAGTTCCATTCATTATGGTATAACAAAAGGCCTGATGCTTATTGATTATTACACACCTTGCAAACTGCAAACAATTTACAGTTTTGTGCCTTAGGCTTGCCTAGCAGCACATTGTAAGTAAACCTGAATCTCCTAAAGCTCCCTATTCAAACCATGAAGTTATCATGGACTTTGTGGAGAGGGCAATTGTTGTTTCCAACATTATGCTCTCTGTGTGTTTACAAATTTTACAAAAGAAGAGAGAAATAATCAACCTTGCATAAAGTTAGACAATGCTTAGTAATAGGGACTTCTTGCTTTTATATTAATTAAGTTATCCTGATCAGTAGGCTAGTATGTGAATAAACTGCATGTCCACCTGCATAGGTCAATTGGTGGCTGCTGATTTGTCTAAGTTTACTGAAGAGAAATTATGTAGGATACAGATTGGCCATTCACTCATTTAATCCCCCTTTGTGGGACCAACAGTCATTTACATGCACTATAATATCATGAAGAGCTTAAATTTTTAGTTCATTTTATTCAGGGGACTAATTGTGCTATAGCCTATATATTTGTTGATGGGAATGTATGACTCTGAGGGGAGAGACTGGGTTGAGATGATATGGGAGTAGGAATTGGTGATATTGTCCACATTACAAAGTTTGGTCACAATTTTTCTAAAGCCTCTTCGATTATCTGACCCTGTAGGAGGCTATTCTAGCTTTACAGCAGTTTTTTCCATAGGCAATAATATTTTTATAATTTTGTGCATACTGTACTGTGCATACTGCTTAATGTTGTGGGGATCCTACTGTATGCATGTACTCCTGTCCCAGTGTTTGTACCTATAATTTTTGTACATGTGGTACTAGTTCTGCTAGAAAGTCCTCACAATACGTTAAGTTACACATTAGCTTATTCCTACCTTACCTGGGACCAACATTCAATGGCAGCTTTAATTTACAGTGTCGTTTTAGTTGTAAAAACTTCATCGTGCTCACTAATCTAACTTGTGGAGCTCACATCCCTGCTTGGAAGACGCAGAATGAGTAAGCAGCTTTATAGTCATTTTCCGGATAGAACTATCAAATAGTTACCGCTAATGCTTTGTTGTTAGAAGTTGGAAGTAAACACCACTTACCATATGCATGCCAGTTGTAGGTTGCAGCATAGCCTTCGGTCTGTGACATGTAAATTGTACTATCCAGTTCTCTGAATAGTGTAACGTTAGTACAGAATTACTTCTCAGTGATCAGACAGGAACTAACGTTAAGCTTATGTGCACTGTATGTATGCGATTGATTTGTTCAGTGTGTACTGCTCTGTGTCCAGTATATATAAAAACTACATGAAAACACCACTCTAGTTTTGGGCACAGCCAGTTCTGTGGTGTTCCTGCAGGTGGCTAACAACTTGCAAATATGTAGACTATGTGCAACTCAGTGCTTGTGCATGTGTATATAATGTGCATTCGCTACATACTACCGTCAAAATTTTATCATGGCTACCTGCATATATGTGTTGTACTGTAGTACTGCTGTAGGTACAAGGCCCAGGTATAGACATGAATTGCATAAACCATACAAAATGATCATATTAGGCTTGTGTCTTATAAAACAGGGAGGGCTGAGCTTTTGAACAGACTATCATGCTACTGCAGTGAGACCTGCACTTCAGGTTAAATTAGGAAGCCATTCAAGTAGAGGCCCATGTGCCATTTTTGGAAATTTTGGCCCCCATGCAACATGTACAATAATTGTCCGCAGAAGATTGCTCTCTTCCTTTGACAATTCCCCTCCCTTCTCTCCCAAGATGGTGGTTTAAAATGTTGAGCAACACCCCATCCATCAGAAACTAAGAGCAGCTCCTGTGCCTATGAAAATAGTGATATCAGACCATAAATAGCCAGGCATGTATGTTTTTAGCTAACTGTATGACCTTTATACGCATGTTGGTACCGCACATCTTTCCTGATCCTCAAGTCTCGCCTACCAGTGGGATCAGTGCAGTGAGCACAAAAGTGGTTCACAGAAGATAGTTGAGTCCCCAAATTTTAAAGATCTAACAAGCTTTTTACTGAAGTCCGGACTACAACATTTATTTTATGGTACTGTGAAAAACAGAACTAAAAGTGGCCTTTGGCTCAAAATACTTGAGGGCTGTTTATTGCTATAGCTGGGTGAACAATTAAGGAAAAAAACTTTTAATAGCAAAACTTTACTTCTTCTGTTAGCATTGCAAGGCTGTTGGTTACCGTAGTTATAAAATTAATAGGATTTGTTTTTCAGACCTCTGTAGGTGGTTTTATCTAGTAATTTGGATTTCCATTATTCGAACTGTGAGTGCGCATCTCATCTTTCTCCAATGCAGAAGCTGCAGTGCACATTTTCATGTGGTCTTTTATTTTGTATGTTTAGTTGTAGCCTTGATGGGTGTAAATAAGAAATAATGGAGAAATAATGGTAGCTAGGAGTATATATATTCTTTAATGTGGCTATGTGTTATTGTTAATACCAGTAAAGAAAGTGTTTGAAGGGCATTTGGTATATATGTAACAATTAATTTGGGGTTTGCAAAGAGGCAGTGTCCTTGCCAAAAATACATTGGTGACATACAGTACTTATGGAACCCAAAGCTCCAAACTGCTGTAGGTAGGCAAAATTACCACATACAGGTCAAGTCACTTTGATGGGACACCAAAGTGGCCATATAGGGAAATCCCCAGTTTTTATGCTTAGGTATACTCTGCATACTTGTTCTGTACTTATTTCATTCCCTTCCCTGCATGTTTGTTCCATACACATCTTATTCCACACCTTTGCCCTGCATGCTTGTTCTGTATATATTTGATTCCCCCTTCTATATAAAATTTACTGCCCCTCGCAGGGGCTGCAGAGCCAATTTTGAAGTGGGGGTGGGGAGCTAATCATCAAAGCAGCCAAATTAATGTTTAAAACAGCAGTTTAAAGTGGCCGTAAATGACCATGGCAGAAGAAGTGCAGGGGTTATAGCCCCGAAACCCCTTCCTATTCGCAGTTCCTGTCTCTCCTCACTGAGGACCTTGTCGTCCCCATGCAAGTTTTCAAGTTTGCAGGTAACAACGCTGATAGTCCACAGTTTCATTCTCAATAGACTGTACTTTTGTGTGGAACAACTTTAGAAATACAGGTTTCAGCTAGTCATCTGTTGTGAGCTCCCCCCGCCCCCAGGACAACCTTTGAACCCTATCCAAAGATAGATTCCAAGATGCAGCTGGACTCGGACTCTGCTCGGACTCGGAGCCTGTGGACTCGGACTCGGCCCGTACTCGAGGTGTTCTGGACTCGGACTTGGCTCGGACTCGGGCCCTTCTGGACTCGGACTCGGCTCGGACTCGAGATGTATGGACTCGACTCCAGCCCTGTGCTATAATACATTGAGAACCTACCTGACGCGATGGGTCATCTATAGTGCATAAAATCGGCACACATTAAGAGTTCCAGACCACTAGTACACATTAACGGTTTGCGATTTTGACACTGGACTGGTAGATTTCGGGAGGTTGGCTACTTGAAAAGAAGACCTTAGGTCAAAAAAGTTTGGGCACCCGTGCCTTACGGTATCAATCTTCCCACTCTTAAACCGGCCTTTTCATGATGAAATCGACAGCCAATAAGTGCACATTATGCTATGAAAAGTTAGAGGAACTGCGTTATTTAGGTCTGTTTGGTGCCTTCTATAAATAGTTGAACGTTATGAAAAAAGCAAGAAAAACATTTCTTAAATGCTTTGGAATGTTATTTTTAGGCGGGCTTTCAGCGTATCCTCCACATACCATGATTTTCTTATTTTCTGGTTATTATGGTTCTTGATGCAACAATTATTACCTACAAGTGAATTATTTTTCCCCTTTTAACATTTAAAAACCATGAGATTTGAAACTAACCAATTTTTAAATACAAACTCAAGTGGTATGCGAAGTGCTGTTTCCTGCAATCGAGGGGGCATTTTGGCAAATTTTTTGTGGTACGCTACGCGCCAACTTATGGTGGTGCTCAGCTTAGAAAGTATCAAAATCTCACCCCGAACTCTCGCTTAATATTGGCTTAACATACCGTACCTTTTCGCTATAGACACAACTATGCTGATTCGAGTATTTGTCCGTACCTACTACACTCCTATTGAAACTTCGCGATGAATGAGTTTGACTGACAGGCATGCGTAATCATCATTTCACAGGTACCTTCACTGGTTTGTTTATCATAAGTCCGTGTCTTTGTGGGCTGTATATGATGAATACTTTAATAGGTAGAAGTGTCTTACGACAGAATCAAATTCGTATGATAACCTTAATTACGTGGTGATTAGCGTCTCCCCTCTCCAACTGCATGGCCCAAACTATGGATTCAATGCAATTTGACCAATCTATGAAGAACATTCCTCTACCATCGGAGGACGACTACCTGAGAAGACTAATTAAAAAAACAGAACACCTACTCAGAAGGATGAGATAGAAGGCACATTTCTTCCTTAATCCCGAGACTAAGGCCGGGCAAACTGAAACATACGGATTTACAAGTACAAAGACACCACCCCAAATACTCGAAATGACAGCCTTCGAAGATAGGCTACTTAATATGGCGCAGAATATCCATTTTAGAGATGTTAGCTGTAAATTTCAGAACCAACTGTCCCGCAGTATCAAGGAAAACATCAAGCAATGCGCCGCTTTATTAGTGCCAGCTGACAAAACTACTAATTTCTATAAAATGGATCCCTCTTCATACAGAACACTTCTAAGCAAAAACATCACAAAATCATACAAGTTGATTAACACTCAAGAAGCCACAGCAATAGACCTGAAAGCAAAATGTATTGCCAAAAAGCTCGATCTAGAAGACAGAATTAATGTAACTGCCAAAAGGGAAGCCTTTATTAGCCTAAAAGATCATAAGCCCAACTTTCAGAACAAGCCAACCTGTAGGCTGATAAACCCCACAAAGTCGGAAATAGGGAAAGTTAGCAAACGGATACTTGATCGAGTTAACCAGGATATTCAGAACAGTTTGCAGCTCAACCAGTGGAAAAACACAGCATCGGTATTGCAATGGTTCAAAAACATCAAGAACAAAAACACGCATTCATTCATCGTATTTGATGTGGTTGAGTTCTACCCATCCATTACGCTGGAACTTTTGAGTGAGGCCCTCGCCCTCAACTTTGCATCAAAATACGCCAATATTTCCTCAGATGAACGAGAAATCATTATCCACACCAAGAGATCATGTCTTTACAGCGGCAATAGCCATGGGGAAAGAAAGCCTCAGCCAATCTATTCGACGTAACGATGGGTAGCAGGGGCGGATGCAGGTTTTGACTAAAGGGGGGGGGGTTGCGATATAGTTACTATCTAAGCGGAGCGCCACCATGTGTTGGCGCGAAGCGCACAGAGAAAATTTTTGGTCCAGAAGACCCCCAGATTGCAGGAAATGGCATTTCCCACGCGTTTCCTAGGCTCTTTGATCCGTATAAAAACAAGCTTTCATTGAAATTCCCTGTGTCAGATATTTTATGATAAATGTCCTGTCAGAAAGTTGTCTCCCTCCTTGTGAGAGATGCATGCTATACAGCCCGATAACGATCTTGGGCGTCAGGAGTTCGGAGCATTCAGTCATTTGTTGTGCTCTCTCTAGGCACTCACACTGACTCACTCAAAGTTGCTCGCTTGTGCTCAATAAAGAAAACTTGGTTTCTCTTTTTGAAATCTTCTGAAAGTATTTTGGTATGGGGCCTTAAAATTAAACTGGTAGGCTTAATCGCATGCATGGGATTTTTGTTTGTCTCGTTATCTAAGCGGAGCGCGACCATCGGTTGGCGCTGCGCCAGGGGTGGTGCCAGGATTTGCCCGAGGGGGGAGACTCCCCGACGGCGGGCCAGCGACCCGAAGCCCCGACAGCCATGACTGTCGTCGAGGAATTGGTGAGGAAGGATTTGAAGAAAACTTGTGTATTAGATAATGACATTGCGGGGCATATATTTCATAATATTTGTATATACTAGAGACATATATTTCCGCACTGATTTATCGTTTTTCCTAGAATCCAAACTGTGAAATTTGAAAGCGCGCAAAGCGCGCGAAATTTTTTGGATAGGCCTACACAAAAAGAATCTGTACTTATTTGAAGCATATATATATATATATATATATATATATATATATATATATATATATATATATATATATATATATATATATATATATATGGGTCAATTGTCAAGGCAGTTGGGCCATATCGGGCATAACCTACGCTGAACTTCCCTCCTCGAGTCACTATAGCAGTACCGCACGACAGACACAAGAGAACATTAATTAGGTTTAGCAAAATAAGATGAAATGACCGACACTTACATAAATCCATGTATTCTACTTATATTAAGTTACTTGAAAAGGTGGAATGGGTTTGTACTATATTTAGCTATTTGTAACGGAACTGAGGAAGAGTGGGCAAAGTGGACCGAAAATTTTGGATTTTATCGCAGAAATGATCCTTTTAAAAGCCAAAATAAGTAAACCGACCAGGTCGATAGCGACAGCATTTTCCCGACAGGGGGCCGGATCATGCAGTGACCCGAAGTTCCGACAGCCCCTATGTCGAAGGGGTGGTAAGGAGGGGATATGAAGGAGCCTAAATATTCCAAGTCATTGCAGGGCATATTTTGCATAATATCACTGAATACTCATGAGCCGAGTTGCGCACTGATAGTGTACTTTTGAATCTGAAACGTAAAATTGCAAAGCGCGCGAAGCGCGCGAAAGTTTTTTTTTTTTTGGTTTTACACAAAAAATATATGTAATCATTAAGGACAAGAAAGAAAAAAGAAAAACTGTAGGGGTTGTAGACCATATCAAGGATAACATACATTTTATCGAAACCACCTGGACTACCCTATGAAATACCCAAACTTTTCTCCTTGAGTCGCTCGCCAACTGACCGTACCGCATGACACACACAAGACAACAGCAAGTAGACTTTGCGATATGGGATGAAATTAACGACCTCTACATAAACTGTGTACTCTACTTACGTGTTACTTGTTAAGTTTGACAGGTCTTGTGCTATCTAGCAATGTAGAATGGAAGTACTGAAGAAACTGGAGTGACTCTACCGCGCGCCTAGCGCGCCGAAAATTTTGGGTTCTTTTAAGGGAAATTGTCCTCTTGAGCAGTGGCTCCCCCAGTCTGCATAAATTGTAATTATTTATGGGTACCTGCGATAGTATACAGCAGTGATAATCTTTCCTTTGTCACTTCATAAAGGTGCTGACCTGGGTGAGGGGTCTAAGGGGAGGGGTGTCCCCCTCCCCTTTGAGAAAATTTTGTTAATTTAAGGTTGCTTAGATGCAAAATGGTGCTATCTTTGGGATATTTTTGAACTGATCATATATGGCTGGAAAATATCCATAATTTAAATGAATTCTAAGTTTTGGTTAAGCAAAAGAGGAGAGTATGGTTAGGTGAAAGAGGAGAGTATGCGTCCCTACGATAGTATACAGCAGTGATAATCTTTCCTTTGTCACTTCATAAAGGTGCTGACCTGGGTGAGGGGTCGAAGGGAAGGGGTGTCCCCCTCCCCTTTGAGAAAATTTTGTTAATTTAAGGTTGCTTAGATGCAAAATGGTGCTATCTTTGGGATACGTTTGGAACTGATCATATATGGCTGGAAAATATCCAAACATTAGTGAATTCTAATTTTGGTAAGGTGAAAGAGGAGAGTATGTTGTCCAACAGAAGGGTATGTTGTCAGCAAACCTCCTGAAGTCCCACTTTTGGCTACTTTAATTAATGCCTTCTATTCGGGGAAAGGTTTTACTTAAAAATACGTGCGTTGAGTCCACGGAAACATTCTTGGACTGTTACGAAAATTTTCCTTTGCTTCATTGTGCATTATGAAAGGGTATTTCTAAGGCTGGCAGGCAGCGGTATAGGGCCTCCTGGAAGCTCTGTATTAATTATATAAAATGGGGCACTGACATGATGCTTATTACCTGACATCCAAATGGTACTATAGAGTATGATGCCGAGCACTTTGCAACTGTCGTATGTTTACTAAGTTTGAACGAAAACCCAGACGAACACCTTCTAGGCATAGCAAAAGGGGTGTAGGACTAAAAAGCGCATTTCAAAATGCTTTTTCGTCGTAAGTGTATTAACAATCGCCATCTATAGGCCTACCGGTAATGGTTGCATTTGAAAAAAATGTATAACCGACGGCAAATACGTACTTTCAACCTTCCAGATCATGCTACAAATCAAACTGAAAGATCCCATAGGCCTACAGGGGTTGGAAATGTACTCATGTTTCTCGGAAAAGTGTGATCAGAATAGTTGCATGTATTATAACCTGAATAATGGCCATAAGATGGGGTACAAACCGTGACGAATGCGCGCGAAGCGCGCCGAAATTTTTCATTAAATAAGATTACAATGACAAAACCTGCATTCATGATCCTCTGCATCGATCGAAACACTTTCAATTCCTCAACAAACCTATATGCCAATCACAAAGCCAATCTTTTACTGAGCATTCGTAAACACCCTTCAACTTTTGTTACTATGCTTCTACGGGAGTTGCTACCGGAAATTGACAATAAGGATATCACTGAGGTAAGGTTTGGAACGCGCGAAGCGCGCGAAAATTTTGATAGTTTGCGAAAGATTTGGGATAATTCTGATAGTTTGAGAACCATTTGTGATTGAAAATGATAATCACAGATCCATCACTCGGCTGAAAACACACCTCACCCTACCCCCTACGGAAATCTATAGCTTAAACGCCTCTTGAGATCATTTTAAAATTTTCAAAAAAATTTTTCTGAAATCGATTGGGGGCACGCGCCCCCCCCCCATGCAACCCGTGCCGGCTCCACTGCTCTTGAGAGCAAAAAACAGGTAAACCGTCTTGGCGTCTTGGCGACCTGTCGCCGTTGGGGACTACACACTTTACCGTATCGACTAAGACTCCCCGACAGTAAAAAAAAACTGTAAAAAACTGTAAAACTTCCCCGACGGGGGGCCATGGCCCCCTGTCCCCCACCTGGCGCCGTCACTGCGCGGCGTGAACCAAGAAAAATTGACCCTTCTCAGACCTTACAATCTATACTTAGGCCATCTTCATGTTTCACGCTTTGTATGTTTGTCATTTCCATGGAAACATTACGTTTTTTATACCCTCCCTTGCTGTACATACAACCATGTCGTCTAGAGGCACGAAGGAAAATATGCTAAAATACCGCCTACAGGTCACTGGCACTTCCCATGTGCAAGAAACTCCAGGCAAACACCCACTCTTTTGTATGGAATAATGTTTAAACGTGATCTTGGTCATAACGTACTCTTGGATAAAACAGGAATATATCTTGTGTAGTAAATGAAAGGGGTTCAGTATATAAGCGAATTTTGGATTATAATACCTTCAAGAACAATGGAAACTTCTTTAGATGTATGTTCCAACTGAACAGTCTAATTCTCCCTGAACGTCTTTACATCCAACGGATGTCCAAAGTATGATTAGCCTTCTCGATTTCTGATTATATTAAGTGATTCCAATTCAACGACAACCACTTTCAGTCAACACAATATTTGAATTTTTTAGCGAGAGTACAAGCGAAAAGCTGGAGTCGCGTTCCCAATTTTTAAAACAGAGTTAGGCACTACTGGATGCGATTTCATTGCATATGGGAACCAAGATTAGAGCTGGACCTCCTCTTGAAGGACTCACTGACTCTATAAGGATTTTGAATGAGAGAAAATCGGGACGATAGAAGGAAAAATACGCGGTCAACAAACTTATAATTATGGCATGTTAATTGCATTGTTGTAACTGAAAATAACCTTCAAAACATACCGGGGAAAATAAACAATATATTATACAAAATGAAAAAAAAAATCCTCGAAAATCAAAGGGGGGGTTTAAACCCCTAACCCCCCCCCCCCTTGGATCCGCCCCTGGGTAGCTATGACGGCGCAGAGACCTGCGAACTGGTCAGTTTATTCCTGCTACGCCAAATCACAGCAAAATACGGCCCCTGTTTTGGCCTATACCGAGACGATGGCTTAGGTGTAATCACTGCCTCACCAAGAAGAGTGGAACTTATTAAGAAAGGACTTTGTACCTTATTTAACCATTACGGACTTAAAGTAACCATCGAAGCGAACAAAAAAGTCGTTAACTTTCTGAATATCACACTGGACCTGGAAAACGGCACTCATATGCCATACAGTAAGCCCAAAAACACAACACTCTACATCCACAGGAAGTCAAATCACCCACCTGCCATCCTCAAGCACATACCCGAGGCCATTAACAAACGCCTTTCCTCATTATTCCAAGACGAAAACGCATTTAACAAAGCCAAACCCGTCTACCAGGAAGCTCTGAAGAAGAGCGGATGTGGGTATGACCTTCAATTCACCCCTACATCCACCAGGCAAGCACGAACCAATAAACTAAGACCACAAAGAAAACGGAATATTATCTGGTACAACCCGCCCTTCAGTAAAAACGTATCTACCAATATAGGACGCACTTTTCTAAAGATACTCGATGAAGAATTCCCCAACGACCACGCGCTCCACAAATTTTTTAACCGAAACACTGTCAAAATCAGCTATGGCTGCATGACCAACCTCCAACAAATTGTAAGCGCTCACAATAAGTCTAAACTTGCCGACACCACCAAGATAAAAGCATCCAGTGGCTGCAATTGCAAGGACCCGAGCTGCTGCCCATTACCCGGAAACTGTAAAGCAGAATCAATTATCTATCAGGCTACCGTGTCAAGCGACGACGGCAAACCTCCTCAAACTTACATCAGACTCACTGAAGGAATTTTCAAATCTAGATATAACAACCACAAATCATCTTTTAATCGCAAATCAAAGAAATGCAGCACCAAACTCAGTGAATACATTTGGGACCTTAAAGAAAATAATGTAAATTATAGTGTGTCATGGAAGGTCATTAAGAAGGCTAAATCTTTCAACCCAGCCTCTAACAAATGCAATCTTTGCAATTGGGAAAAGTTTTTCATCATTTGCAAGCCACACATGGCTAGCCTTAACAAAAGAAAGGAACTTTCAACATCTTGTAGGCACTCTAAGAAATTTCTACTCCGTAATGCTAAACCGCCTTAGCTTGGTACTACAAGAGACTTTAAATTCTTTTATGCTGTAGTACGTGTTCCGTGCTTTCTATATCTTCTGATTCACTTGCCATGTACGCTCTGAAGAGTACAGACAGTTGTCTGCACGAAACAAGTTTGTAAGCATAAACATGACGAGTCAGAGTAATTGAATTTTGTGTTGAAATATATTTAGCTCTGGGATACCTATTGAGCACTCTCGGAATATATATATATATATATATATATATATAATTATATATATATATATATATATCTTTGACCAATCTATGAAGAACATTCCTCTATCATCCGAGGACGACTACCTGAGAATATATATATATATATATATATATATATATTGATATATATATATATTATATATATATATATATATATATATATATATATATATCTATATATATATATATATATATATATATATTAGTATATATATATATATATATAGGGTCGAAATACTGCCGGAGCACTAGAGTCGTATGTAGGTCGATAAAGGTTGTAAAAAGTGCTTAAGTTTGCGGAAAATTCCACGACGTTTCGAGTATAGACTCTTCATCAGGTGGCAAAGAAATGCAAACTGAAATAACAAAGAAGTAGAAATGAGAAGAAACACATTGAAGAAAGGCACGAACAAACCGGTCGCACAGACGAACACGGTGTAAAAAAGCGAAAGAAGGCTGAAAAAAAAACTGGTAAAACAGTTAATGAAAAAGGGGGAACAGGTTAAAAAGGTCCATTTCTAATGTTAAGACCGTGTGGGGAGAGGGTCCTGAGTTTCATGATAAGCCGGTTTTCGGCGATCTGACGATCACGGTCAGAACCTCTGCACATTAAGGCTGCAGTAACGGCCAAGTCTTTAATTGAGCACGGTGATGGGGGGTTGAAATGAAATGAGCTGGCGACCGGATAACCTTGAAGGTTTTTGTGTTTGATGGACCTGAGGTGTTCAGTGATTCGGTCAGCCAGGCAGCGTTTTGGTTGTTCTCCCACATACAGGCAATTGCAAACGTCCACACAACTAAAATGTAAACCAAGTTTGTGGAAGTGCAGGTGAAGTGTTGGTTCACACTAAATCTGTTGCCGTTAGAACCCAAAATATTGATAAGTGTGTTCTTGCCAACCACTGGGCATGTGTTGCACCTACTACGACCACAGGGAAATGTACCTGGGGTGTTGTCAGTTGGTTGTTGTGGGTGGGAAGCCCGAACTAAGTGCTTGGAAATGTTCTTTTCAACTCTGAAGGCCGTAACACGTCTACTAATCTACGAATTCCTTTGGTAATTTCCCATCACCCATCGGTACGCCCCATCATTCGTGCCATTTACAGGAATATAGAGACTCTTCGAAAAGACCCTTCAACCCGTGACCTTTTCCCTGAACCCCCCATTACGGCCTTCAGAGTTGAAAACGCAAACTTTAAGCACTTTTTACAACCTTTATCGACCTATATATATATATATATATATATATATATATATATATATATATATATATATATATATATATATATATATATATATTATATATATATATGCACTTTGTTCTTATATTAGCCGGTAAAATCATTATGGACAAGCATTCAACTTCGTTCATTGTTTTGCACTTGTTCAAATGTGTAATTCCCATACGTTTCTGTGAAACCCAATTTCCCGACTCCTCTCCCCACGATAATATAATAGTAATATAATAGGACATATGAACCATATGAAATGTAGGGCAATAATGCTTTACACCATAATCTTCACAGAAAGCCTTCAATGTTGCATACAATGGACCAATACACTGAAATAATTGAATTACTAAGGGTAAAATTGGGGGTCGGGCTGCAACTCCCAGTTGAACAGAAAATTTATCGTTGTCGGGCAAGCTATAATGAGTTTTTGGACAAAACGTGCTTAAGCATAGTGCGAAAGTGCTACACCCTAAATATCTAAATGCATCAGTTTATTGGGCCAGTTTGTTCCGAAGTCAAAGGTTTTCAAATGTATCTACCATGGGTAATCACAGGTAATTTGGGGTGGAAACGGGTATGGCAAGCCAAATGCCCAATAATTCAAAATCGATAAACCAAGTTTATCGAAATATTGGGCATTAGGCGTCGATAAACCAAGTTTATCAACCGATAAGCCAAGTTTTTTGATAAACCAAGTTTATCGATTCGATAAACCAAATTTATCGATTCGATAAACCAAGTTTATCAGTCAAAAAACCAAGTTTATCGACGCCGAATGCTCAGCAATTTGAAAACCCAAGTTCATTGAATTGATAAACCAGGTTTATCAAATCGATAAAACAAGTTTATCGACTTTTTAAGTGAGAAATTCGATAAACCTAGTTTATCAACCGATAAACTTGGTTTATAAAAAAAACTCGGCTTATCGGCCGATAAACTTGGTTAATCGACCGATAAACCTGGTTTATCGATTGATAAACCAAGTTTATCGAATTATTGGGCATTTGGCTTGCCATAAACGGGTTATCCTTAGACATTACACAGTGACCGCACTTTGCTCCAGGTTTATTACAGCTTTGCCAAAGGTTTCCTCAGGTTTCCATTTCAAACAGTGTGGCGGCTAAAACCATTATTTTCAAAAATATGACCTGTGACATGAAAGCAAGAAAATGTGTGTCAAAATAGTCCAGAGTATTCAAAATATGGTATGAAAATAGTCAAGTCTGGTATAAAATTAGCCTTCTTACAACAAATTGTCACGGTGATTTCTATTTTTTCTGTCTGAGTGACTCATTGATACCGTCAAAAACAGGTGACTTTTCTTGAAATAACTTCACTTTGCCTAGTCATTACAGTACCCAGGAAAACTTCCAAAGTCATATCAACTGAGAAACTGGGATAGCGTTACATATGAAAATCATACCTGGCTGTTTTACTTCAGTTTTCAATTTAGGCAGGTAAGGGTGGTTTTAGACTACATGGTGGTTATGTAAAATATGTATACTTACTAAATGACATTAAAGTAGATATTAAATCAAACTTTATACAGACCGTTATGTGCAGATAACGGGACTGAGAGTTTGCACAGCAGCGTAGAGGGGACCAACGATCACTACTTACAGTATCAGTTAGCCTCTTACTATGTTAATGACAACGTGGTATGACTCTATTACTGTTGAAAACTGGTCAAGCATGTAAAATTGCACGTATAAAACCTCCACGATCGCCAACTTAGGCCACTGGCGTAGGTTTCATGTGAATATAATTGATGTAGTAAATGGCAGTACCTGAGCGGAAAGCCACCATAGGCCAGGCCCTGGCGTACCAATAAAACGTTTGCCAACAGCGGGACATGCCACTATCTAGGCCTTGGAAGCTAGGTCTAAGCATTTTCCTTTTAAGATTTACTGTTTCAGAAAATTGACAGCTAAAGGAAGAAAGAGATGAGTTTTACAGATATTGTCCGGTATTATCACTATGGGCAGGCTGCTTAGTGCTTGGTTAATTGGTTGGGGGTTGGTGAGTGAACTACGTAGTTGTATCTAAATAATGAAAGGAAATGTATGCAACTCGATGAAGCACGTAGCAAGCCGAAAGTTCTGTACAATCGACGTTAAAACCCCCTTGTAGGGAATTTTGGACCCAGGCGTGAAGGGAAGGGGGTGTACCAAGGTTCATCTCCTTCCCAGGGCAGCATATGAATTTGTTTGTCACTGAATTCAATACAGCGTGTGCTGGCTGTTCCCGGGCCACGAAACAGTACGATAATGAACTTTGGACATCTTGTGCTCTGCTGCATTCAAAATAATAATTTTTCACCCAGTTCTTTGTTTACTAGGCCTCAGCTTCTAAATGATATAAAATACATTGAGAGCACTTTACTTCAACGACATTATTTGATTTCGAGGGCAGCTTATGGCATTGCAAGCAATAGCATGGAAAATTTAACCTGCTGTCGTTTGTATGAACAAGCTTGGATGGGCAAGGTTCATGCACTGCTGGAATGGTCTTACAGTAAACTTGCAACAGAAACCTTTGTTATCTCATCCCCACATACGTAGTATTTGGGGGATGAGATATTGTGCTTCGTTTACCACTGAAAAGTGCACACGTTTACCTCTGCCAGTCGCCATAGCAACCGTAACCATGGAAATGCATGGTAGGGAAATTTGGGACTTTATGACAGCTACTCAAGGGTGGGGCAAAAAGGAGTGGTGAAGGTCCTGTTTCCTGGTCATGTGACCAAATATGCCTAAAATTTGGGTCAAAGGCTCTGATGGTCAAATGACATTCACAAGGTCAAAAGTGTGTCGCAAACTCCTCCTAAACTAAGAACAAGATTGGGCCCAAACTTGGTGGGCGGATGCATAGTCCTTGGAACTTGTGCCTTACATACCCTCAGCATGATAGGTCAAAGGTCAAAGGTCAACCATCAAAAAAGGTCAACATGTCAAAAAAAAGTACCTACAACTTACTCCACTGATCATTTCAGCTCACTCTGTTAGTGAACTACTTCGGTTTCTCCCTCAGGGATTTTGTTTACACTTGGTTCTACCCACAGAACTCTTTGTGATTGATGTATTTCTTTTCTTCTGACAGGCATGACAGAGGTGAAGTAAGGAAAGAAAGCTAAGTCTCTACATTCAGTGGCATTTTATGTTTTAAGCTTAATATTTGGTCTGTGTGGGATTTGCAGACCCAAAACAAACTTCGAATTTTTAAAGTTGAGCTTCTAATTAAATAATCATTTTTATCTAGCTATATATGGCTTTCAAACCAGCATCATAAGGCTTTGACAGCTGCACTATTGTAGAGGTCAGAAGTTACTCAAACCAGTCTAGCTTGTATGAAGAACACCTTTTGCTGGCCCCACACAGTAGGGTAACAATGAGTCCAGATATTACTATATGTAGCCAATATCCCCCCCCCCACCCCCCCCCCCCCCCACCCCCCCCCCCCCCCACCCCCCCCCCCCCCCACCCCCCCCCCCCCCCACCCCCCCCCCCCCCCACCCCCCCCCCCCCCCACCCCCCCCCCCCCCCACCCCCCCCCCCCCCCACCCCCCCCCCCCCCCACCCCCCCCCCCCCCCACCCCCCCCCCCCCCCACCCCCCCCCCCCCCCACCCCCCCCCCCCCCCACCCCCCCCCCCCCCCACCCCCCCCCCCCCCCACCCCCCCCCCCCCCCACCCCCCCCCCCCCCCACCCCCCCCCCCCCCCACCCCCCCCCCCCCCCACCCCCCCCCCCCCCCACCCCCCCCCCCCCCCACCCCCCCCCCCCCCCACCCCCCCCCCCCCCCACCATGGTGCGGGCGCTGTATCCCACCCGTACCTCATACGCCCATGTAAACGGCTATTACTTTATCACTTTACAATAATTTGAAGATTTCCTTTAACTTCCTCAGTAATTTCAACATTTTTATATCACGAACTTTCTCATCAATGCTATTAATTCGCGTGATTCTAGATGTTCCATAACAGCATCTGGTTGATAAGATGAGCATTTATTACTAAACTAAGCAAAAATCTGAGAATGTAAGATTGAAAAAATTGTTTTAAGCTCTAAAAATGGCAGGTTTGTTTTCCTTCATGATCAGGTGACCGAAATTGACTTGACACATAGGCACATATGATATGACGAAGTAATCAGCACTGAGTTACAGGCTGCTGGCAGCCTTCTATTAAGTGATAAAATGTTTACATTTGGTATCTTTCATAAATTTCTTGACACAGTTGTTTGTTCTGAATTTAATGTTTTATAATTCATGTATTCCGTCCGTAAATGCCATGTAAACTGTTTCTGTAAAATTTAGTAGCTTGTATAGATTCCTTATTGAGTTTGCTTTGATTATTGATACAAATTAAAATAGTTTTTGAGAAACCAGTGGTCTGATTGATCGGTTCCCGGACAACTCCCACCCGGACAATTGCCACCCGGACAATTCCCACCGGACAATTCCCACCCGGACAACTCCCACCCGGACAACTCCCACCTGGACAATTGCCAACCCGGACAATTCCCACTCCGGACAATTCCCACCCGGACAATTGCCACCCGGACAATTGCCAACCCGGACAATTCCCACTCCGGACAATTCCCACCAGGACAATTCCCACCCGGACAACTGCCACTCCGGACAATTGCCACTCCGGACAACCCCCACCCGGACAATTTCCACTCCGGACAATTGCCAACCCGGGCAATCCCCACTCCGGACTGTTATCACAGTTAGATGTAGACCTACAATCTAGGAATGAGAAGATACAGGTCAACACAATTCTTGAGTAGGCTAAGAAGGAATTTTCAAAGGGGTTGGCCACGATGGTCAAGCTCAGACGCACAACGATGGCGAAGGGTGAGTTTGCACGCATGGGGTTTATAAGCGGAGCCCCGGTGGGTTTGTGGGAATATCTCGCTACCTCTTGCAATATTTCATATTTTAATAGGAGAAGATGGTTCCTGTTACGCCCTTTAAGATATTTTATTTAATTTCACCCTGCAAAAATACAATGTTAATGACTTACTGCAGGTTATTACAATCCGGCTAACGAATTTCGATAAACTATTCCATCAAGTGATCCTTATTAATATATACTTCAATTTTACGGATCAAAGGACTAGCTTCCTCGTTAACAGTGTACAGTGGGTAGGGTGATTAATTCACACACCCATCATTTTCTACGTGTCACGCTACTTTGAGGACGGGCCATTTCGAATTCTTTAAATAATAGCGCAGTGAGAGATGTTGGTTACCAGGCCCGTACGCAGGATTTTTCAAAAGGGGGTTAGAATATACCTCGACATATGACGTGGCTTTGTTTAGGGCACAAGTGGAACAAACACTTTTGTACACTACCGCATAACTGCACTTACACTACAGTTATACACTTCACCGTATGTGCGGTATATTTTACACGCACATGTGGCACCACTGCCAGACTTCGACTGATTTACCATTTGAATACGTAAGCACATTTGCGCCTCGCTTATTCCGGGCCTCAAGATGGCTGCTTGTTCTTCCATAACAAAGAAATGTGGCGTTGGTAAAATGGGTCTACAGGTTACATTAAATCCCCATCTGCAGGGGAAATATAAGGGGCTGGCCATAGGCTGGCCCCACAGAGAATGTCATACACTTTTCTCAGATAGCTTCATCGTCGAAATGTGCATATGCGCCGGACGCAGGTGAAAAAGTTTGCTCGTCCTAGTGACACAACCCCTTCAGAGTCGTAGGAAGCAGGTCCTTTCAGAGGATTTTTTCAGTTGAAAAGTGAAGGTTAGTGGTTTGAAACGAAAAAAAAACATGAAAATATCTCAGTGGAGAGCACCACCAGTTAGCAAGTAACATGTCGGGACGTTTTCCCAAAATATCTTTCAAGCTGCAAAACGGCACTTTTTATGCCTTGTATGTTCCATCTGAAAATACACTTCTTATTTGGAGGTCTCATGACTTTATTTACAGTTAAGGTTTAAAAACCCTGGTGGAAAATGAACGGAAGAGTACCCATTCAAGTTAATCACAAACTGGTCTATAATATTGATAAACATAAAACCACACTGGCCATTTTTGGAAATTTCAATCAGATAGAACCAGCTCAGTCATTACTTAAGAGAATGGGTGTGCAAAAGAAAGTAAATGTTATGTATATATAGCCTAATCTCTTTTTGAACATTCATGTGAAATGTGCTCAATTTGTAACCATGTCAGTTTCTACATTGCAAGCGGGAGAGAGAAATCATAAGTAATGACGACACACCCCTAGTTCACAAGAGGGTTCGATTATAAAGGGGATTTGATTTGAAATACGAACCCATTGACGATGCACTAGAAACCTCCCTCCCCGTTTACGGACCTGGTTACATTGCTGGTAATGGCGGTGTCAATGTTCAAAGACCACGGGAGACACTGAAGCAAGCTGGGTGAATCGCTTCCGCCAGTTGTGAATAGGGTATCATACACATTTTTTTCACACCTCATCGCGTAAGTCATCTAGTACCGAGACGCACTTTGCACCCATTCTTGGCCGCGAATGTCCGATCACATTTTAGGCTCATTCCTTACAGAGGCCAAGATAAATTGATTAGAGCGATTTAAGAGGAACGGCACATGGGATTATGCCGACTTTATCCCAGCCACGGATGGGACCGAGGTCAGAAAAATTTGACACTTCAAAAACTCCAAGATTCTTTCTTCCATGTTTTATGTTTGTCGATGGTCTGGGACAAATCCACTTAACATTTTATTAGTGTGTAAAATAAGGAAGTGTCGATTTTGAATTAAATTATACTTTATTAAGAATTAATGAAATGTTTTATGGGTAGTTTTTACATGGACATGGCCAAGGGCATCGGTAGTTAAAGTGCCAGGGAAGTCATTTTCATTGGAGCTGCATTTTGGGAACTTGTGGCTGGCGAAGACTTTAACCGCTAGTGCTGAAGTCGCGGAGCCGGAGGGTGGGGACTGTGGGTCCTCCCCAAGTAAGTTTTCTTAAATATGGCTGCTTTTGCGATTATTCTGGACCACTCTTGGAAAAATCCTGCTTCCCCCAGGTGTAACATGAAATTCTGATGAAATATTTTTCTTACGGTGATCCCAAATTTAAGGTAGTTCTGCCCTCAGTCAATTTTCTCAGGATGGGGAAGTGAACAGCGAGAGATGCATAGCAAGATTTTGGGATTAGCAATTTAGTCAAGCTGTCCTACACCTTATAATACTAACGAGGCAATTTCAACAAAGGTTTCCTACCCACAGCAGCTTAGAAGTACTAACGAGTCATCGATTTGTATAAGGCTCATCGGAGGCACACCGAAAAAAAAAATTATCGAGATCAGCGATTCCCCATACATGATTGGGTTTGGGGTTTTGTTTGCAAGGACCACGGTGCATTTAATGACGTACATAAGCACTTTCAGTGACCCTTATTTCAGAACTCAAAGTCACAGTAGGGTGAAGCGTAGGCGACGACCACGTTTTGAAAGAAATTTTACGGCAAGAAACAAAATTTCCAATTGTATTCAGCCAGTTTCTTCTGGGGATGCGCGCAAAGCGAGGCAAGAAAAATCTCATTAGCATTTTTATGGTATTTGATATTGTTTTCTTTCATTGAACATTGCAATTTTTTAACATAATAGGCTATTGAAAATCCTCTTATAATTTCTCTGATCTCGCTTCTTTTGGCTCATGTTTTTTCTCTATTATTTTATTATTTCTAAGCTCTGCAAAAGCGGGGCGGGGGGAGTGCCCCTCCTTGTACCCCGTAACCCCGCCTATAAAAAGATGTATGTCCTTCCCCTTTGAAAACTTCTTCGTAATTATAAGTGCTTACGTGCAGTTTGGTGATATTTTCTGCAACATTTTGATGTAAATTGAAATTAAATTGTTCGGTATGTAGACTAAATTTAACGCCTAAATTAATAATTTTTGTGTCAACCACAAAAGTGTCAACAGGGACGTCCCTAAGGATCGATGAGTGGGTGGATGTTGGGCCTTTTCCAGACAAAAGAGGGTTTCATTTCCGACAAGATAGATGTGTCAAGAACGGTTAACTAGTAACCCTCGTTTTGAGGAAATCTTTGCAAAAAGTACAAGATGTAAAATTTAAGTATAACGGGAGGACAAGATAAGCAAAAAACGCAGTTTAACGCAGTTTAACATTAGGCAATGTCAATTTGACCTTGGTGGACCTTTTTTATTTATCTGTGTTATGGCTAGGCAGGGGCGGTACCACGGTGGGCAGGGAGGGTGACCCCCCCATGATTTGCAAGAAAAGGGGAAAATAGAACGAAGAGGGAAAAGAAGAAAAGAAGAAAACACAAGAGAAGAAAGGAGGAAGCGAAAAAGAAAGACGAAGAGGAGAGTGGGGTAGGCCTATACCTGATACATATAATTAATCCAGAGCTTTCAGACGGCCCTATTCTGGTGTCTGCCAGCCTTTAGATACCCTTTATAATGCAAAAAAGAAGCAAAGGAAAATTTTCGTAATAGTTCAAGCATGTTTCTGTGGACTCCACGACCGTATTTTTGCGTAAAAACTTCCCCTAACAGAAAACAGTAAAGTAGCCAAAAGGGTGGCTTCAGGAGGTTTGTTGACAACCGGTGGCGTATTTAGGAATCAATTGGGCCATCCCTCCCACCACCCCCCCCCCCCCCTCACTGATGCCGATTTTCATTTCGGTGCTTAAAATAAGTAAATTCATTAAGTTCATAAATTTTACTTCAGAAGGTAGCATACGTGGCACCAGATTGCATGTAAGGACACCTAACTTTTCAAAAATTTTTAAGAGGGAGGTGTACACCACCCCCTTTTATTCCCCCTCCCCTTTAAGAAAGTTGTTGTTAATTTAAGGTTGCTAAGATGCAAAATGGTGTTATCTTTGGGGTAATTCTGGAGCTGATAATATACAGTATAGCTGGAAAATGTGCATAATTTAGTTAATTTTAATTTTTTGGTTAGATAAAGGCAAAGAATAATGTTGTCTAAGAGAAGAATACGTTGTCAACAAACCTCCTGAAGCCCCCCCCCCCCCCATTGGCTAGTTTTCTAACTGGGCAGCATGCATGGAGTCAACAGAAACTTTCTTGGACTATTACGGAACTTTTCCTTTCCTTCATTGTGCATTATAAAAGCGTATCTAAGGCTGACAGATACCTGTATAGGGCACTCTGGAAGCTCAGGGTCAATTATACCAAAAGGCCAAAAGGCTTAGTGATGCCTTGCCGAATGGGGATGCTTTGTTGCACTGAGGCTTATCCCTCAAATTTACAAGTATTGCAAGTATCCAACACCCCTGAATCGAAATATCGTGTTTTTAAATGCATTTGACCTCAGCCAAAAACAATAGGGTTCTTCCTCCCAACATGCAAATCTGTATACCAAATATGAAAAGTGTCGGCCATTGCTAACTGGAGATATCGTGTTTACAAGCTAAGCGTCACATTCACACACATACAAACACACACGAGATCACCATCGCATGGATTCCTTGCCTGCCTTCGGCAAGGAATCAATAAAATGGGGCAATGACATAATGCTTATTACCTGACATCCAAATGATAGTATAGAGTAAGACATCAAGCAATATACATCTATCGTATTTTTACTAATTTTGAACAAAAATCCGGACGAAATGCTTCCAGCAATGGGAAATGGGCGGGAGGGAAAGTAGGTGCAGGAAGGTGATATTAGTCTTCCCTGATAGGTATAGCAAAAAGGGTAAATGACTAAGAAGCGCGTTTCAGAATGCTTTTTCGTCGAAAGTGCATTAACAATCACCATCTATATCGATAATGGCTGCGCCCAAAGAGGTCCTTGAAAATTTTCGAAAAATGTATAACGGCAAGAACGTACTTTAGACCTTCCACATCTGCTACAAATTAGAATGAGAGATCCCATATTGATGTGAGATCCTACAGATGTTTGGAGATGTATCTCTGTTTTTCGGAACGTTTTGTGACCAGAATAGTTCCATATATAATTCAGGCGAGGTTGTAGGGATATAATGGGGGGGGGGGGTATGTTGCCATTAACCCTGGTAAAACCGGATAAAGAGAAGGCCCGTGGTCAGGAATTCTGACATAGGGGACTCCGGTACCGCAAAAGTGGGCACGGAAGGAGGCTATGTTTGTAGCTAGTGGTGCCAACAGATGACAGCAGTTTGCGGAAACCACATGGGTTGATATTTCAAGTCCTACAAGGATCATACCTTAAGAAATCGGGCCTCCTTATGAACGTGCGCGCTAAGTGCGCAAAAAGTTCCCCCTCCCTGGCGGCAATTTGTAGAAAGTCTCACAAGTGAACGGAACAGGGCTCTGATGGTGCTGCTTCAGATCCGCAAGCGTAGATGATAAGTTGAGTGCTTTTCGAACGGTGAGGGGACCATGCTGTCATGGGCTACCATAAAACCCCGGGGATGATTCAGCATAAGAGTACATCTAGTTTATGCTAGATAAGTTTACTTGTGCTTTTGTGCGAATAATGTTCATAAGTGATACAACGTGGATTGTGAGGATTGCGCTCAAAGCGCGCCGAAATTTGGGGTGTGCTTCAATGCCAAAAGGAAAGGCCTGCATGCAGTCTCAGCCAGGTTGTGCTTTGATTTGCCGGTGTTAGGGCCAAGTGCCCTGACTGGAGGCCAGCTACGGTAATCCCTGAAAGATGCAATGGGTTGCCGAACTCGAAATATAAGGTGTGTCGACAAATTCGGGGTTTTATTGAAAAAGGTTTCACATTCTTGTTTCATTATTGAAAAATCTGCCCTACTTAAGAGCAAAACTAAGAGATTTGTTGGGGAGACTGCACGGTAGTCGTCGGGGACAACATCCTCTATCTTACCCATTAAGGCTCCTCTACGAAACTGAAAAATCTTTTTTCCTACAAAATATGTTTGCCACGATTGTAAGGCTGAAAAAAAAATATTCCAAAGTTAGAAAAAAGAGGACAGAACTTCGCAACATTTTCGTGTATCTCTAGAATCACGCCTACACGGAAGAACAATATTTGTGGAAACGTTGAATATATCCAATATGATTGAAATAGCGGGCGTTACCACTAGATAGAAGTAAAGATGAAATCGCGTGTAGCGCTCGAAAACTTTTTGAAGTTATAGAAAGAACTTCGCTAAACAACTTACTGGGTACAGGCCTGATAAATAGCCATTCGGAATATTTTCTGAATATATCTATGGTTTCACCTCTACTAGTCTATTTAAAATTTTGCGCAATTTTTGGGAGCAAGGAAACCCTAGCCCCTCGTAAAAACACGCCTGGTATATTTATCTTAATAATGGTCATGGCATGAGTGCATGTAGTGACGCATGCGCGCTAAACGGGCCGAAATTTTTCATTAAATAAGATTTCCATGACAAAACCTGCATTCAGAATCTGAATTGAGACACTTTCAGTTGTCCAATAAACCTGCATGCCACTCAAAAAGCGCCAGTCTTTTACCTAGTAATTCGCAAACAGCTTGCAACTTCCGCTGCTGTGTTTCTCCGGGAGTTGTTATTGGAAGATATTGATAATAACAACAACATTGTGGTAAGGTTTGAAGCGCGCGGAAATTTTGATAGTTTGTAATTGTTTTGCGAAAATTCTGATAGCTTGAGAAACAATTTTTATCATAAAAATAATTACAATAGATCCATCACATACATACATAGATAAACAAATATTCCGTGGCAAAGGACAGTGAAGATTCGATTTTACGTGAGGAAAGTAACGTTGGGTATTATTCCCACTTGATTTAGTTGGAAAATATATAGTTAAAAATTCTTTTTCCGACTATCATGGCTCTAACGAAGTTTGGGGGTGAGACCAATGGCTTAGCAAGCCTTTTTCTCGGGCGAGGGGGGGGGGGGAGCAAGCACCTAAATTTTCCGATTTTTTGTTTAAAGTGTGAACATTACTGTATTGGGGAACGTTCTGCATTCTGCAATGTAGGTTACAAACATACGGATTACATGTAACACATACTAAACACATAAGTGACATTATGCAAAATGTGCCCTGGCCGCCAGGGCATATTTTGCATACTGTCACTTAATACTTCAAGAGCCGAGTTGTGCACTGATAGTGTTCTTTTGAATCTGGACCGTGAAATTGCAAATCGTGCGAAGCGCGCGAAAATTTTTGGTAGGCTTACACAAAAACCGTATGTAATCATAAAGAACAGAAAGAAAAAAAGGAAGACTGTAGGGGTTGTAGACCGTATCGGAGATAACATACATACCTGGACTATCCGATGAAATAGCCAAACTTTGCTCCGTGAGTCGCTTACCCACTGAACGTGCGCATGACACACACAAGAGAACAGCAACTAGGCTTTGCGATATGGGATGAAATTTACGACCTCTACATAAACTGTGTACTCTGTCTACATGTTACTTGGTAAGTTGGACAGGACTTGTGCTATCTAGCTATGTGGAATGGAACTAATGAAGAAACTGGAGTGACTCTACAGCGCGCGTAGCGCGCCGAAAATTTTGGGTTCGTATTAGAAAAATTGTCTTCTTGAGAGCAAAAAACAGGTAAACTGTCGGGGTGACTAGTCGCCGTCAGTGGTCAGAGATCGCGTTTTTATCGTAAATTTCCGAATTTTTCATTTTCCAGAGCCGGGGGGGGGGCAATAGCCCCCTGTCCCCTTTAGCAACGCCACTGGGTGAGACACCCCCACACCCCTCGGTCGCGACGACCCTGGTCCCTCTGTGGAAGTCCAGAGGGCGAGGTCCCCGGAAGCTCTGAAGTATTAGCAAGATTGCGGGCACTAGAATAAAGCATTTTACTGTCTACAAATGACATCGAGTACCCATTAAACAGACCATAAAATAACAATTTGTCTACAGCTTTATCAAAACAGCAGGATTCGGACTAACCACTGATCGATTTCTTCAAGCTGCAGAGGGATTGGTGTTGGGGAGGGTCATCAAGTTCCTACGGTGGGCAGGGTCATAGAGTGAGGAGAGTCATGAAGTTTCTACGGAGTTTTGCAATAATAATACTCACTTTATTGTCTGGGAAGTCTCAATAGGTTAACAAGAGTACATAATTATGAATGCGCCGAAAAATAAAACATTTTAGTTATGTTTGTCTTCATTTTACGAAGCAATTACCTACTACAAATTGCACTGAATACGCACTAGACAGACCTTAAAATTGAATTTACCACCTTTGTTTCATAATAGCCAGAACATTCTTCTTTAGTGATGCAGCAGGTTTCAGGGTTGGCAGCTAGGACGGGCAATCACGGAGGTTGCACGGAGTTTTGCAATAATCCAAAGCACGTTCCGTCTTTCTTGAATTATTAATCAGACAATAAATAAGCGGATGAAGGATGCTCGCGAGCTCGCTGAAAAATATGATTTTAAGGGATTTGACAAACGTTTTAGGCATTGCATCTACGAAAGGAATATAGGAAAGCAAGGCTCCTTCGCAAACATCGCAATACAAAGTGTACGCACTTTCAGGTGTTTACGACAAATACAAAAGTGCTCCGACTTCACGATTTGACTAAGTAGAAAGCCAACTCTCACTGCATCGACCCGACTATGACCGGACGGCGAAAACCAGTCGCGTGGCAGATGCGTCTGTCAAATGTTTAACAATTTTTGGTTTCTACCCGACTTTCGGTCTCTTTTGATATTGAATTGTTCGATATTCGTAGTGGAGTCGGGGAAGGGGTTGGGGGGGGGTTGCGTCGCAGTTGAGTAAAGTAGTGGTAGTAGCAGCTGTCATCGACCCAACTGCCACCCATATTTTATGAATTGGCCAACAAAGGAGGGTTTGCGAAATCAGATTACGGTTGCAGAAAATCAACGTGCTAGCCCTCATATGTGATTGATGAAAAGTAGATAGACTGATATTAATGCCGACATTGAGTTGCATGGGTAACCCACAAACAGGCTGCTACCCAATGCAACTTACCACGAATACCTAGAACCCATCCCCGACGATCAGTCAGGTTGAATTGACTCACATTCTAAATGGCTTTTATATTACAGTGTCGAATACGGTGGCAATTTCATGGCAGACAATTATGAAATTAAATAAATACGGTATTACTATTTTCCCGACGGTCTGGATTTTGTCAAAAGCAATGGCTTCTCGAATAGTGTAGTAAGGATCACTGACATACAATCCTCGGCTTGTGGTAAATTTCTTAAAAATATATAAAAATTTCCCGACAAACGAAACAGTTCCCCAACACAGTTACATCTGGGAGGGGTTGCTTCTCTGGTTAAATGTATCCAAAGCAATATATCCTTCCGACCATAACTCATATTAAGCAAGACTTTCTGCTCGTAAAATTTTCCGACATTTCTGTAGCCTTAAAAGATTTTTTCCTGTCAATGAAAATAAATTGCAAAAGAAAGTGGCAAATTTTTCCCGAAGGACCTCAGAATTTTTCCGACAGATCGAACTTTACAAATTTTGGGAGGTTTAGAAAGAACCCATATCAATAGTATCGCTTACAAAGCGAGCGGTTTTGCTACTCAGTATGGCGTAATTATACACTCTAAATTCACTATGGTCAAAATTGACCATTAATTGGTCAACTATGCACCGACCCACATATGGTCAACTTTTTTAAGGTAAATTACGTTCAAAAATTGACCATATATGAGTCGGTGCATAGTTGATCAATTAATGGTCAATTTTGACCATAGTGAATTAAGAGTGTACTTAATATGATAAAACAAGAACAAATGTCCATATGGAATAAGCAGGTATGTTACATTTGTAGGCAGTATTGCTAAGGGTAGGAAAATACAAGACGAACCATCCATGTAGTTCGAAATGTGGTTGGATTTCAAAGGGGGACTGGAGGGTTTGTCTGAAACACTAGAACCCAACCCCTCTCCCCCGTCCTCTGCCTACGCACCTGAGTTCGGCAGAGCAACCCAACATATTTTAAAGAGTGGTTGTACTCAATCCCTTTTGAGGGCATTTAAGGTATATTTGTTTGTCATTCTTAATTTCTTTCAAAATGTTATATAACTTTGCCCGATTTCAGATGTAACATTAAAGTGTGAAAGAACAAAATCTGATACTAAAAGCAGTTCAAACCATTCTTGCTAGACTTATATCCTAAATAACATTCAGCCTGCATTCTTGGTCACACAGTCTAAGGCATTTTATTGGGTGAATTGTCCTGGACATTGTTCGGGGCAATAGCCATGGTTGGGAGCCATTCGGGATGGGGAATTGTGAGGGTGGGAATTGTCCTGGATGGGAATTATCCTAGGTGGGAATTGTCCGGGATGGCAATTGTCCGGGTTGGCAATTGTCCGGGTGGGAATTGTCCGGGTGGGAATTGTCCGGGTTGGCAATTGTCCGGGATGGCAATTGTCCGGGTGGGAAATGTCCGGGTGGGAATTTTCCGGGTTGGCAATTGTCCGGAGTGGGAATTGTCCGGGTGGGAATTGCCCGGGTGGGAATTGTCCGGGTTGGCAATTGTCCGGGGGGAATTGTCCGGGTGGGAATTGTCCGGGTGGGAGTTGTCCGGGTGGGAATTGTCCGGGTGGGAGTTGTCCGGTCACGGATTGATCATTTCTCCATGTCCGAATCTCTGTAGTGAAAAGTCTTAGGTTTTCAAAGCATGGGAAGATCAGCTGGTGTAGTGTCCCCAGAATTGGCAGGAAGGGCGTCTTCTTTTCATTTAGTAGAAAATGTCGTTGCTAAAGTCTAGCTTACCGGCAAGGGGACGGAAATCACGGGAGAAGCAAGGGCAAATGACCGTTCCAACAAGGAGTTCGTGTGGAAAGAGTATGTCAGTATACTTTTTTTGCCGTAAATATGACAGTCCATCCACAGGCACATATTTTGGTTTGTTCACAGTTTACCATCAACGTTAGTAATAAAGTAAACGTAAGAACACCTAATACCCAAAGCGCTGCATAGGGGTAAGGGGACGGCATTTGCCTACCCTGTCAGTGCCTTTATTCCCATATCCCACACCCCACTGACCCATTCCTGTACAAAGGTATGCTGTTATCAAGAGCAATGCTCACTGATTCTTACAGCTTTTTGCCCCAAACAATTTGTGCTAGCCCCCATACCTTTAGATTAAATGTCAACGATTACGTTAACGATACGCTTTAAAGTTACTGTGTACTATCCGGAGCAGTGACGTGCAAGTTGTAAATCAGCTAATCCGATGTTTCCTCACATTTTGAAAGATAAATGTCCAGTTCATTTCTTTCCTTCTTAACTTTGCAATTTGCAAACTTTAGACTGTGGCAGTGCTACTGCAATTTGTTTTCGTCATGTTTTCCTTAAAAGTTATGTCAGAAGTGGAGGATACAGACTGGATTTCTTAGCAGTTTCATTAAACCCCGTACCGTACTTTTTCTTTCCCCTTCGCTCAGCTTTTATAGACATGGGCGGCTCTAAGAAATTTTGTTTGGGGGAGGGGGCAAACTCAAGTCCGTATTTAGGGAGGTTCAGAAGACCCCCGGTAATATTAATGGTCAGCTCCGGATAGTACAATAGGAGCATGGTTAGTATTATGTATTACAGCGATGCCTCATGTAGTTTTCAAAAGCTTTTCAAAGACCATTTCAGGCAGTCAGTCATGAGCTGACTACTTTAAAAATAAATACAACCATATCAAACGATAGCTACTCCATAGGGGTGGGGTAAGAGGCAGGTGAAATGGGCAGCGCTAGCGGCTTGATCCATTTGTATAAAATGAACTCCGCCTTTAAATATTTTGTTATTTCTTTCATTATAACACAATATGTTTCAGTTTTGCCAAGAAACCATAAAATGTTGGTTTTCTTAAACCAACGAAAATTTCGAGCATGAAGACACTTGAAATCGATGAAATGATAGCACTATTTTGAATCTCAGTACCTTCCCGTAACGAAACTTTTTAAAGGGGGGGGGGGGGATTCCCCTAACTCAGAACGACATCTCATCCTATATACAAATAGCTAGGCCACTAGTCAAAAGTCTCACTACACTGAGCTTAGATTGACTGTTTGGTGTGTTTATTTTAAATCAACTGAAACGGTATACTTTAGCACAGAGGTGGAAAACCCTTTGCTTATAACAGGGGATTTGACAGTCATCAGACCGATCGTGGGCCAAGGGCGCTGTCAATTTGGACAAAGGAAGGGAAACCTCTCCTTCAATGGGAAACACAATACGTTTAGGCTACATGCCCATTACAACTTCTTGTAGACAGGTACCTATGCTAAGGCTGGCCAAGTGACCCCCCGGGAAAAACTACTTTTAGTCGTGGATGATGATCAACACGGCTAATGGGTTGTGTATCTAATGACCCCGAAAGCTCTGAGGTGTCTGCAAAATTATGGGTATTTAACTCCACCATTACCGTGACACTCTGTAAGTGACATTATGATGCCTATAGCTAATCAGATTACAAATATCACAGCGTGACCATTTGTTTTAATTTCCTTAGCTCGCACTTATGGCAGGTCCATTCGTGATATCTGAAGTATATATATAGTAGCAAACAAATAACTAAGAAAACGCGCGCGAAGCGCGCCGAAAAAATGTCGTTTTGAAAGCACTTTTATTAATCTTTGCATTGCATTGGAAAATTATTTACTTTTTTAATTTTAAACCCACTCAAGGAAAAGAGAGGGCCTAACCCATCTCGAATTTCATATTTTATTTATTTATTTTTTTTTGAAGATTGAAGACCATGTTTTGCAAACTTTTTTGGGAGGGGCAAGTGCCCCCAGTGCCCCTATGGCGAGACGCTAATGTTTATAGACATATTTTTCTTGGAAGCGCACATCGTCTCAGTGCAATAACAGTGCTCTGATGTTCATAATTCTTTGTTACAATAAGCACTGTGTAGCCTTAATCGTTGTACCCAATAATGCTAGGTCTCCTTGGCTATGTTCGTCTCCTCACACAGTTAAATAATCCGAAAATAATGCAACACTTTTACATCTGTGTCCTGTTTGTTTTACATGAATTCCGGGGCTTATCCAAAATTTTTCTTTCAAGGTAAAAAAAACCCAGTGAATTCAAATGAAACTTTCTTTTCTCAAAATGAAAACAGTGCCAAAATTTTCAGTACACGTTTTTATTAAATTTTAGTCTCTTAACAGAGTTGTCTGAAAATTATAACTTCCTTGTTGATAACTATGTTAATTTAGGCCTATTGAGAAAAAACCATTGCTGATTGTTGTTGTTGTAACTGTAAACACGTAACTGACGTGAGTCACACAATAAAAACGTGTAAGGTGCTAATGAGAACGAACCTCAGAGGTTCTCTAACCTCACCCCAGACAGTAACAATTCTCCTTACTAAGTTTACTTCTAGTTACTCCTCCATGGAGGAGTAGCTGTTTAAACCAAACCTCCTATAAGGTCAGTACACCTCCAACACAGAGACATAGAGGCCTGCACTTGAGGTTAAATTGCTCGAGGCAGTTTTGTCAAACAAATTTGTGTGAGCTTAATTGAGAACTCTACTGATCGTACAAGTCATTGTTGACCAACCAGAGTGGAGCTGTATTGTTTGAGTGAATGTCAATCAAAGTGCAGTTATCCACTCTGTTTAGAACTCTTGGGCTATTCCTAAAAATGTTTGGGCAGAGAGTTGCTAGCAACTTCTGGTTTGGGGGATGCCAATGTCCTCTTCAAAGGTGATGTCAAGTCGACACGAAAAGTGCTTAAACACTTGAATGGAGTTGACAAATCAGCGTAAGACGTATGTAAAAGCATTTTCACATAATTAATGATCACATTATGTTAGAATTGTTTAGTGTCAATTATGCAGTTTTTAATGAGTTAACTATATAGTACAAATACAATTGACTACGTTTTTCATCGAAACAAGCTTCCTAGAGTTGATGTTAGTTGTAGCTCAAACATACGACCAGTGTGGGTTGATGGATAGTTTTGTGGTTTAGACCAACAAATAAACAAATAAAAACAAAAAGGAAACCAAATTTTTGACAAAATTTAAGGCTTTTCATAACACAGAGCGGCTTTGCTAATCCGCTTTAATGTAGGATTTCTTAAAAAAAAAATCCTCATAAAATTAAAACAAAATTGTAACTTTGGTGTATTACATGCATAGGCCGATGCTGGTAATACACCAGATTGCTCAACGGAACAATCTGGACCAATGTCCATTTTACTTTTCATGAAGATTCCCGGGTAGACATTCTACTCTTGAAAATCATTGTAACATATACGCTGTTTTTTTTTTTTTTTTTTGGAAATGTCTCTACTTGTGTAGAAGGTCAAGGGAAGATTCCAGCCCAGTAAGAAAAGTATTTTCGACACACCAGTTAATCTTGAAGGTAAATTTACTGCCACATAATCAAATTCTTTGTCTATCAGATTGTTTCAGGGGTTGTCCTAATTGAAACTTTATTCTGCATGACGTCTTAGGTGCCTTAAGAATAGTCAAGTATTACTTTCCTAGTTTTGCGTTTACAAGGTATTCACAACTTGACCTCTGGTGCCTAAGATGATCTCCGACCACCACTAAAACGATAAACATTTTAAACGCAATATGGGACATCTACATACCCAACTATGATATCCATTAAGGTTACATTGTATGAGAAATCATGTTTACAATGCTTTTACCGCATGAACCTTAAAGACTTAAAGGAACTTTGAACTCTTCCAAATACAACAGGGCGCTTGTGCTCATGGAGCATCTACTTGCTAAGTATGAGATCACTCAACATTACCCTTCTTGAAATATCATGGTGTGCAAATAGTTCACAAGCTTGTTTTACTTACAGTAACCTCGGATAATACGAAAAAAAATCAGTTCATATACTGACAATAATGTATATACATGTCAAGTATGAAAAACCTTCATGTTTTCTTACTTCAGGTGTCATCCTTACGGGGTTTTTAGTTTATGACCTCTTCTGATCTCGAATGACCTTTGGTTTCCAACAAAACCAAGGGTCCTGTCTCTCAATATGACGACTCTATCTAGCAATATGAGAAGTTTTCGCCATCGCTATTTTGAAATAAAGTGTTTTTAAGCAATTAACAAGGTTTTCGTAGTTTCAATTCCAGTGACCTTAAGTAACTTTTGACCTAGAGAAAAAACAATTGGGTTTATCTACTGACAGTAATGCATCAACATGCCAGCTACGGAATGTATCCATCGTTCGTATCTTGAGATACCGTGTTTACAAGGTCTAGGTTTTAACCCCTGGTGACCTGAGCTCAAAGGACCTCTGACCTCCACCAAAAACAATAGGGTTCTTCTTAACATGCATGATAAATCTATACACTATATGTAAAAGTATCCATCATTCGTATTTTGCGACAACATATTTATGAGTTGAACACGTAAATACACACATGTACACACATACATGGAAACGTTGTTACATTGACACCTTTTGCCTTCGGTCAAATAGTAATCAAAAAGCACAGTGCTTTTCACCTATCCCTATACCAGGCCGTTTGCTTTTTCGCTTCAGTACCTTCGGGCGATATTGTTCGTTTTATGCTTCAATGAAGCTCGGACTCAGCCAACATCCCAAATATAAATTTCAGCATAAATAAAAACTGCCATTACTTCCTCCTATTAACAAGCTTGGTAAACATTCCCTGTCAATGAGATTTTTAACAGTTTTTCGCATTGGCGAAGTTATAGGCCTATGTAATTGTGACTCCCTTGAAGATTTGAAAGTGAACGATTTTGCAGTATCAGTGTTCTTAAATTTATGTGTATTTATGGTGTCTGGGTGCAAACATGATTGGGAATACTTCGACATTGTCTGAAGTTCTTGTACAATGCATTACTTTACTGGTTTTCATTAATCTGACGAGTTGCCAGATTTCTTATCAGGAACCATTTTATAGAGGTGCTACAGAGGCTAAACTCAGTGACGGTGGATATGAAGGCGTTGTGGTTGCAATTAGTCCGCAAGTACCAGAGGATGAGCAACTGATCAATCGCATTACTGAGGTCTTCATGAATTTTTCTAATTATTTACATCAAGTTACGGAGTAAGTATCACGTTTTCCATAAATTTCTCATTTAAATGAAATCCCAGGTGCATAAATTTTGCCGGATTTAGGAAAATACTTATGAGTTTTGTTTCGTTCATAGTAGGGCGTGTCATGTTACCATGTATGAGTGTTCTTGTTGGCCAACTAGACAAGGATGCAAATATGTGTTTTAATTGATGAAATACTCAAGGACTATAGGGACAACGATCCGAAATTAAGAGGGATGTAAAACTGGACGGGGAGGTAGGGGGGGGGGGAGAAGTTAAAGTAATGCAGAGAAACAAGTACCGTTTGAAAATTCGAGCTTTAGTCACGCTGCCGTGACTTCGATGCCACTGGTGTTGAGATCACATCTGAACTTAACGTCGCTTGTTCGGAATGTCAGCTCGCGTATTACTAACTGTACTTCTTTAGCAGTAGCAAAAGAAAGTAGGATAAAAGATTCGCCTCCCAGGGGTTAGATTTTTCGACGTGCTATCTGCTTAACGAGAGTATTAAATTTTCTCAACCAGTGAGAATTTTGCAGCGGTATTAAAGGTTGAATTTTTATATATGTATAGTGTAAAATTAAATAAATCATAAAGAATATGTCGTAAAATAAGCAACTTTTCAGCCAGGTTCCGGAGCGATCATCGCATATTGCCTATTTATACAATTATTATTTCTAGTAGGACTCGACTCAGCTTAAGCGACATTATTGTTCCATTACCCCATTGGTCCCTTACCATCACCCGTATCCCCAACCACCGCCCCATGCATCATCAAAACGACCGGTCGTTTAGTCTCAAACTTTTTGATTCCTTGCCGAAGGCAAAAAGAATTTTGCAATCACGCGGGCGATTGTGTGTATGTGTGTGCATGTTTGTGAGTTTGTGACGCTTGGCTTGTAAACACAATATCTCAAGGAAGCAATGATGAATTCATACTTAAGATGTAGAATTATTACATTAAGTTAGGTTAGGTTCAGTGACGGATTTAGACGGGGGCGCACCCGGCGCCCCCCCCCCCCTAAAATTTTCCAAGGTTTGTTTTTTTACCTTCGTAGAACGGATCATTTCGCCTACTTGATTCTTCATCATGTTGTATTGTCTTATAATTGCTACAAAATAATAGCAGTTTAAAAGTATACAGTTTCAAGTTTTCCGATGGAATGGCAACAGGGTGACATCGAAGACCTCGACCGTATCTCGCAACTTATAGGGCATGGGAAGGGCCATTTCCTGCAATCTGGGAGGCTCATTTTGCAAAATTTCACTCTTACGCTACGCGCGAACCAATGATCGCTTACGGCTTACAGATACTGGGAAAGTCGAACTCCAAACTGGTCATTTGTCAAATAGGCGTACAAGGCAGGGGCAGAGGGCAGACTGTCCCCAAATTTCCACAACATCTTAATTTCTGGCATGGGTTTGCACAGCCATTTGAGTCTTAAAAAATCTCGCATGTTTTTATTCCACTCAAAATTACTATCGTGCCCGAATTCTTCCAAAGATTTGCCAGAAAAATTAAGCGTCAAAAAAACTTTTATTCCTCAGCCTCTTTTTACAGTCTTGCGCAACACTTTGCCCGAAAAGTCCGAATCTCCCAATTCTTTGAAACATTCGCCCGAAACATAAAAAAGCATCATAGTCAAAGTAAAAATTTCATGACGAAACGAAAAGAACACAAAAATTCGCGACACATCCGGGTCGTTATGGAAAAACAATTTTCCTCAGTCTCACTTCATAGTCCCGTGCAAACTAAACTTTGCCCCAAATGGTAGAATATTCCCTTGAAAGTTGTAAAAAGTTCTGGGATGTTTTCAATTGCTAGATTACACTGACAGACGGGAGGGTGTATAGGTGTATACAAAGCCCAAAATTTTGCCCAAAGAAATTAATCAAAGACCATTTTGACGTGTCATATTTCTTTATGACAATACTACCAGTAGTCATCATAAGGCGAAGATTCGGTTTAGTCGGGACGTATTCGGGCAGCTATGTGTGGTCACGATTTTGCATTTTTCAATGTGAGCCACCGTCAATTGTGCAAAACTTGCTACTTATAGGCTGCAGTGCTTTTAACCCCAAATCGGGCAACGGTAAAAGTATCTTTTTCTTCAATTTCACATATGAATTTAGTGTGAGAAAATATTCCCATAAGTCCGCCTGAAAATTCTTCAAAGCCATCTTGGAACGTAACATAACGGTTTTTCTCAGGTGTTAGTAGTAAACTCAGTAGTGTGCGCACTGGGGGGGGGGGACGGGTGGGCCATGGGCCCCACCTCTATAAGTTGTCGGAGGAAAATCAACTGGTCGGGGGAAATCGGGAGCAGTCTGACCTACTCTGGCGGAGCAACAGGCGCGCTCTCCCATGTGTGTTTTAATATGCTTCAAAATGTTTCAAATATAGCACCATTTTGCATCTCAGCTCTCTTTCTTAGGCAAAAGTTTCTAGACCCCTCCCCAGGACAGCAAAGAATCAAACCTTGCGAACCTCTGTTAAAACTTGTTTTACCTTCCAAAGGTTTACCACTAAATAAATAGCAGTTCTGAAAAAAAAACGGTAAATCATCTATTGATCTATAATTTGACGAGTATGATTTTTTTAATTAATCATCTAATTAATCATCTACTATAAGCCAAGGAGGAGGGGCGAAGAGGACAGTCCCACCTTATTTCTAGTATTCTATGTTTATTTTTTTACAATATTGCTAGTGTTTCCCCAAATTTATATGCGGTAAATAGGCCTGGGAAGTGCCATTTCCAGCTATCTGGGAGGCATTTTGAGCCAAAATTTCCTTGCGCTCCGCGCCAAACGAAGGTGGCGCGGAGCGCTGAGAGTCTGTCTATGGGCTACGTCTCCCCCTCTCCTCAAATTCCTGCGCACGCCACTGAGTAAATTCATCTATAGTTGGGAGTTCGGGCAACAATATAGACAGTGGCATAAATTCAGTGGACCTTCAGTTCGGACAAGTGTCGTAAATGATACGCAGTCATAAGCATGTTTTCAATTCCGTTGTATGGTTTTTTTGTCCCGGAAAGGTACAAGACCATTTCATCCAGTGGTAGTGGTACATGTTTTCACTGACCTAGCCAGCAGGGGGCAGAATGCCCGCACAGAAATTTTAGGGACGCGGTCGACGATGTTGAAAAAATGAAGGGGATCAAAAATAAAACGGCGAGAGGAGGGACGGATGGGACGTTGTTCGGGTGGAAGGGTGAAGGTTAGAGGCCTAGAGCTAGAGGGAGGGTAATTGGGAAATATTTCCTTCACAACTGTGATCTTTTTATGATATTGAAAACTATGACGAAACAGATTAACAGAACAATGTAGGCGTCCACATCGTATTTCGTAAAAATTATGAATAATATTATTCATTGATAGAATGAAAATCAAGACATTTTCAGCACATGATCTAGTGTGAAAAGAAGCAAAATATAGCACGATTTTTTAAGCCCTTCGGGACAGCAAAAAAAAAAAAAAAATTCAAAAGGAAAGGGGACACTCCATGACGGCGGTCAAGAACGGGAACTATATGAATAGACTTTGCCCCTGCATTTTATTTGGTGATTTTCTAATCATTTTGCAATTTTCTCATTTTTAATTGAAGGGAAAATTTTTTTGCAAACGAAAGCTCAAAATATCGACTGCTTAGACTCTACTTACAAGCCTGGGAAATGCCATTTCCGGCTATCTGAGGGGTCGCGATTTTTCAAAATTTTCTGTACGCTCCGCGCCAACCGATGGTGGCGCTCCGCCTAGATAGTCGTTCGGGCGGATGTTTGGCCGTCAGCGCTCCCCCCTAACGAAAAATCCTAGATCTGCCCCTGAGGTTAGATGAGGTTTAACGTCCCAGTTTCCAACCAATTGGTTCAAGTCGAGACGACCACGGCCTTTTTTCCAGTTGTGGCTCACTGGCTTGTTTTCCCTACTCCATTGTTTATGCTGAGCACCAAGCACAAAGGCAGTAGGTTCCATTTTTAAAGTCTTTGGTATGACCCGGCCAGAGAAAGATCTCTATTGTTTTCAGTGGAGGTCAAAGGTTATGTGAGGTCACCAGAGCTCAAAGACCGAAAACATTGTAAATACGATACCTCTAGGTAGGAAACATGGATGCTTTTCATAGTTGGCAGGTGAATGCGTTATGGTGAAATGGTCAATCCTATTGATTTGGTAAAGGTTAAAGTTATCTGAGGTCACCGAAGGTGAAAATAAAAAATTCCTAAAACTGCTTGTAAACACAATATCTCAAGATAGCATGGGAAATCTTCTTTCTTGGTATATAACTTTATCAAATTAAGAGCAAGAACTGTATTGTTTTCAGTGGAGGTCAGAGATTTTTGGGGGTCATCAGAAGTCAAAAAAGAAAACTTTGAAAAACACGATATTTCAAGACAGGGATGATGGATACTTTTCATACTGAGTATATAGACGTGTTACAGTACTTTAAGGGAGAGGGAACCCTGAGGGTTTGTTAGAGGTTGAAGGTCATATAAGGCCATCAGAGGTGAAACTAGGAAAGCCTCTTAAAGGTGATCGGTCGTCTTGAAATATTGTTTGTGACGTCAGCCTTTTCTTGACATGTTCTGTAGTCGTAACTGTTGAACGGATACACCATACAAGTAGCTATGATGACATCGGTATAACCTAGTAGGTATGCAGCTACATGCCGTCTCGTCTTGCTTACCGATTAGCTATACCACGCTTGTACGGTGTATCTGTTGAACAGTGGACGCCTCAGGAAACATGTCAAGAAAAGGCTGACGTCACAAAAATTATTTCAAGACGACCGATCACACTTTAAATAAATAGACGGTGGGCGGTACCTCCAAATTGTGTCCGGCGGTTCGTGACCAAGGTCGTGTCCAGTATTGTATTTATAAGGGGGGCCAAATATGCCCCGACACTATCTAAGCGGAGCGCCACCATGATTTGGGGCGGAGAGCACCGAGAAAATTTGACAAAAAGTGCCTCCAAGATTGTAGGGAATGGCACTTTCTGGGTATTTAAAGTTGCATTTAAACATTCCAAATTTTGATATCTCATGTTTTAGAAATTTACAAGTGAGAAAATTCTATATATAAATTACACTTTTTTGAGAGAATAATTTGGATTTCAAATTACTTTTTATGAGCTCTTTTTTGTATTTGTTTCAAAGGCGTAGGAAGCTGTTTTCTCGACTGGGTGGGGGTTGAACGTTGTTTCTGACCACCGTCCTAGGGGAGGGGTAAGGGGAGGAGTGTCCCCCTCGCTTTTGAAATCTTTTGAATATTTGAGGGTCCTTAGACGCAATTTGGTGTAATATTTGCAAACTTTAAGGATCTATTTTTGTTCTTTTTATTTTTGCGATGATCCCTCCTGCTATAAGTGTAGGTGGACAAGATGACTACACGTTCTCCTGTGTTTTTCAGTTTAATCAACTTGGAGAGAATGCACAAATTAATGAATGAATAGTTAACGCATTTGTCTCATAAGTTGAAGAAGTCAAACACTTGACAGCTAACAACTATCAATTGCCAGTTATTAAAAGGAAATGTACAGTAACATATCGTTGTCAGTAACAATGCGCAGATTATATGATAATCGACTAAAAAACACATTATACAAGGAAACAATTGTGTTTCCAAAATGAAGACTTAATTACACTTAAATATGCAAGCAAGAGATGCCACCTAGCCTCGCGGAATTGCCGATAGTATATCGTAAAAAAAATCCAGTGGCGCCGGCAGAGGTTGGTGATGGGGGCACTACAGAAGATGATACCTTAAGCCCACTCCAGATGAACCCAGAATGTCGGTGTAAATTGTGCATACATTCCCATCGATAGCAGTTTGTATTTGGGGCAAATCCTTCCTTTGTCACCTTGTGCAGGTGATGTTCTCGGGGAGGTCTAAAGGGAGGGGATGCCCCTCCCCCTTTGCAAAATTTTGTTCATTTACGATAGCTTAGATGCAAAATAATGCCACCATTAATGTGGAAAACACACAATTTAAGTAAATTCTTATTTTTGATTGACTGTAAAGGAAAGATGTGTTGTCTTAGAAGAGGGCTAACAACTCCTCCCCTCGAAAAATTCTTGTTAAGATAAGCTAGGTAGCTTAGATGCAAAATGGTGGTATCTTTGGCAAATCTTTCAAATAATTACGTGCTTAGGCATTATTAATGATAATTTCTCATTCTTTAGGGGCATTTTTGCCTTGGCATTGCACTCGTTATAAAAAAAAGTGCAACGACAAATACATATTACGAATGCAAGCGCATATGCTACTCGTGATATTAGATTACTCTAAGATACTCTATTGATGCCGGGTCCATGCGGAGGTCGGAGATGTACTTTTTTCGAACAAGTGTTTTGGTCAAAGTACGTCATTATTGCCCCAGTAATGGTTTCAAAATATGATGGTGTGTGCCGTGACGTGCGCGCGAAGCGGGCCGAAGTTTTGCACTAGAAATCATCTCCATAACAAAACGTTGCGTGCAGACTTTGCACTGAGACGCTTTAAATACCCAGCAAAATGCATTCCGCCAGTTTAAAGGGCCGCGAGTCTTCTGCCTCGTAATTCGTATAAGCTTTCAATTCCATAAAATGTATCTTCCTCTGCAATTCCACTACTTTGCATTCTTGCAATGCTGTGTTCCTCCATAATGAGGACTTCTATGCACAAGGACAATCTATGTAATTGTAGAACTCCACCATAATTGAAACATACGAATATGTTTGAGACGGTATTTATGGTAACACAGCCATGTGGTGAGGCTGTATAAAGGCTCCGAGCGCGCAAAAATTTTTGGCGCTTTTGAGAAGAATTTGAGTGAAATATGATAGTTTGAGAACGACTGAAATAAAAAAATGATTAAAATCTATTCATTAGTGAGTCAGAAACAGACCTCACGCTACCCCTTACAGAAATCTATAACTTAAACGCCTTTGTGGCTCACTTTTAAAATTTTCGGAATTTCGGAAAACAGGGGGTGCATGTCCCCCATGCCCCCCGCCCCGTGCCGCGCGCACTGTAAAAACCAGCAAAAGGTACCGGGCCTAAGTGAAATCAGAAAAGTTGCTACTTGATACAAAGTCTGTGATGAGATCAGGTAGTTGGTATTAGACTGATGAGATCAGGTAGTTTGGTATTAGCTGGAGATACATCGGCAAAAACTTTTGATCCACTTCAGCGAGTGGGGGAATATCCTATAATCAGGGACCGTTGCCTGTAACGTTTATTTACCCTTTTGTGAGGTACCTAGGAACCTCAGCCTTGCCAAATGCATGCTAAGAAAGGGAATTGAGACAGACAACAATTAAAGCTTTCATGTCTAAGTTGCCCACAGACAGGAGCAAATTAATGTACGTGAAAACAAAACAGTGTTTCCAGTATTGCCACCAAACAATCAGGTAAGCGCAGCAGAACACTCCTGCTCTACGCAAATGAGCCAAAAATGTGTACGTCTAAATTTTAAGAACTCATTTCGATCATAATAATATAATATAGATATATAATAAGTATATATATACTATATATATATATATATATATATTATATATATATATATAATATAAGATATATATATATATATATTAAATATATATATATAATATATATCTATTATAATATATAGATATTATTATCATATATATATATATATCGCTTCGGGACTACCATGGTACACAAGGAGAGAAAATTGAGCCGCACGGGGTATTTGTAGCCTGTTGTCCTCGTCTGGAAATTCACGAGCCGTGTTAGCTAGTGTGATACAGACGCTGCCCGTAAAGCAGCTAATGGCGGGTTCTAACCCCTCGGTGCGGTTTAATTTTTTCTCCTCTGGTATTTTTCCCTTTCAACCTCTCCTTCATATGATAAGGGCTATGACTCTTACTTAGGATTTGGTTTCAACTCAGATCGAAATGTACTATATATTATATATATTATAAAGATATCATATATATATATATATATATATATAATTAATATAAGGTCAAAGTAATGCGTAGCAACTATGTAAGTAGGTAGTAAAATAAAGTCAGTAAATAGTGCATAAAAGTTTGTGAAAAATTCCACGAAGGTTTCGGGTTCAAACCCTTCATCAAGGTGGCAAGGCAAAAGTGCACACTGATCGTTGACACGGCCAAACATACAAATTTAAAAAATACACAATAAAATTGGGCACGGTAAAACCGGCTAGGAAAACAGACAGTGTAAGGTGGTTACCACAAGTCAAAAAAATGCTAGGAATTGCTGCTTTTATAACAGTTCCAAGTCTAACGTTCAGACCAATGAGGGGACAGGGTTCCAAGTGTTCATGATTCAGGACGGTTTTCGGCAGCTAGGGCGGTCATGATCGGAACCTCGGACACGAGATGGCCGCCGAAAACCACCATCAAGTCACGGAATTCGAGCATGTCTGACGGGGATTAAAGTGTGTTCTTAGGGCTATACCGGGAACCCTGGGAGGTTCTGGTTTGATGCGACCCTCAGGTGCTCAGTTTACTCGGTCAGCAAGACGAACGTTTTGTTTCTCCCACGCTTACAGTTATAGTACAGCGTTTTACAAAACGAGAACGTAAACAACATTGGATCTGAAGTACAGGTAAAATGCTGATGAACGTTAAACCGGTTGTTGTTGGGACCTACAATGGAAGGTTTTTGTCAATAACTGACACACCGTGAAAGTATGGCATCTCCCACGGTTGCAAGGAAACAAGTTACTGGGGTGTTAGGCACGTACTTGCTTGAGGTTGAGAGGCACGGACCAAGTGCTTAGATATGTTCTTTTCAATTCTGAAAAATTGAGGGCTGTGTGATGGGGGGGTTCAGGAAATGGATCACGGCGTGGATGGGTCGTGACGGAGTGGTCTCCTACATTCCTGTGAATGGCACGTACAATGGGCGGTGACCAGAGCGCGGGTGAAAAGGATAGGACCAACGGGATACAGTCTGGTGGTGTGACTATGGATCAGTTTTCTGGGGGGCAAGGTGCCAGAGGCTCTATCAATTTCCTTGTTATGCGTTTCAGGGGCATTAGAGAGCACGCTTTGTGGATACGGGCGTTGTTCAAGAAAGAAATAAATCTGCTTGGAAACTTTAAGCGAAATGCCTGGTCGTTGAAACAAATCCGTCTGGGCCCGTTGAAAGTTGTGTGAGAACGGAATAGAATTGGTACAAGATCTGGGGTGGGTTTGGAAGGGGTACATGTATGCGGAGTTGTGAGAGTCAGTGGGTTTTTGAAAGTGGAGATTGGACTTGAATTTTAACGGTCGGAGTATGGATAATTCCCGTGTCTAAAAACACTACGGCAGGAGTTGGGAAATACAGTGAGTGAATTTCAAAAACGGGCAACGAACGACATCCCATTCACCGTAAGTTGTTTGGAGTACTTAAAAGGAGGAACATTTTCCAGGAATTTTTGGTGATGGGAGAAGAAGATTCTTTGTTTAAAAACCAGATATCTTGGAAAGAAACAAAGAGGGGAATTCGATGCCCCATTTTATTTTTGTAAAATAATCCGCATTATTTATGCAAATATGCCAAATTAGATGACGTCATAAGGTGTTGTTCATAAAAAATTCGTTTTTTGTCAAAACGATAAAAAAAATACAGACTACTATTTGTTTGGTTGAGGGTACAAGAGATTGTTTGTGCTATCTTTTCTCTTCCATTTGCGACCCAAATTTGAGGAAATAGAACCAAACATGAGGAAGATATGACCATTTTACTTTTGCTAACACTTTTTGGATTACAGCACACACTGAAATCAGGACACACTGACCTATGGGGACCTATAAACAGAACGCTTATGGCTCAGTGCACGCGAAACAGTAAACAACTTTGGATCTATAAATAGAGCGCCATGGCTTTCGTAAGGTAGTTCTAAATGCAATTTTAGTGAGTGACAAATGTCGGAGGGTGTTGTGGTGGGTTATAAGTTTTGATATTGGGAGGGTGAATTTTGTGGTCAGAAATGCATGTTTTGGGTGCCAAATTTAAGCATTTTTGAAAACTGAGGATGATTTGGAATTTCTTGAACCTCTCTAAAGCTGCACCCTAACCCTTGTCATTTCTGAATAAACTGTGGTATTTTTATGTACATCTCAAATTTTGTTTGTCACTTAAAAGCCCATTACAGCTTTTGTGTTAGTGTCTCCCACGCAACGAAAATGCGCTCTGTGTAAAACCGCACGGATACGACTTTCGATCGCTCGTGCTTCTGTTGCGTATTCAAAATTTCAGTGATGTTCATTGCAGTTCCATGTTCTACTATTCCTCAGCTTCTGGAATGACATAAAATTATATCGATATTATTTGACTTTTACATGAGGGACCCTGTACAGATTTCTGAAGGCAGCTTTTTTGCAGGGCAAGCACTAGCTATGAAACTTTTGACCTTCTGCTGTTTGTACAAATAAGCTTGGATCGCGCATATTCAAGCATTGCTGGAATTGGTTCTTCATGTAACTTTCCAATGATAACCTTTGTTTTCAATATTTCAACACTCCCCCATAGGTACCAGGCCAAATACGTACAAACAGAACACAAATATGATAGAATGCATAAGTTTTGCACCAATGAAAAGACCCCAAGCGATGTGTAAACAACGCGACCGTTACCCGCCCAGACTTCTACACCGTGCGCGCATTGTACAATTATTTACGCGAACACGTGGAGTGCATGGTAAACAATACATGTTGGTCGACGCCCACACGACCAATCAAGTGTAGGATGAGCGTGGTGTATGAAATTATCAATGACATGACGTCCTCAGTCACCAATCCTCAGTTTTAGCAGAAAAGTGTTTTGACAGGAAAGTGTTTTGAACAAATTGATTATGACGGCAATTTGTAAAAACTATTTTGGTGTTTAAATGAAAAAGATTGGACTTTCCGTTGTTGAGCTAGGAGTTTTTACTTTTGTTTGATTTCGGGCCTGAAATGTCGATTTTTGACCAAAAATGACCGCATTTTTTGAATTTTCTACTATGAAATATCTCTGAATTTCACCTATACCCTTGCCATCTAATCACTCTCATGAGGTTTCTTTAGGGTTCTTAGGTATTCAGAGACAAGTATAGAGATAAGGTGATCCTTTCCTAGGGCCTGAAATGACTCCTTGAAAAATTTAGTCCTTTTTTACCACTTTTGGTCATTTTTATGGGCTTTCTTTGACTTAAAACAACTCTTTTTTGGTATTTTGTGAAAAAATTTTCATAGAACCAAACCCCCCCCCCCCCCCCAAGAAGTGGTTGGCATTTGTATAGATCCATTTGTTGCTTTTATTTGTTGTAAAAATAAGGCGGTGAATGTTTGCAGGCGAAGTTATGAATTTTTGATAACTGCCAACTCGATTTGCGTGACCAGCTTACGGGAAAGAGGTTTAATGAACTTTTCCAATCGTTTCGAGGACCCACTGCGACCCCAATATCGTCAATTATACCTTTTATAGAGTATGGGCTTGATCCCGGTGTATCTAGAGAACCCTGCTCCTCCAAAGTGGCCATGGTTGAGGCAGGCCACAGAAGGTCCCAGGTTAGTGCCCATAGCTACTCCTTTAATTTGGCGAAAAAGCGACCACCTTTCTTCCCTTAACAGAACTAGTCGCACACAAAATTGGCCTTTCAGTTTTCAATGGTCGTTTTTTCCGGCTCAATTTTTCTCTCTGGTATTTTCTTTCTCTGAACCTTTCCTGCTTGATAAGGGCTATCCATCTGGCTAGGATTTGTATAAAATCAAATCGAACGTACTACTATTTACCTTTTCACCTACACATGCTAACTCGTTATACCAACCTCGACTTACTATATATATTATATATATTATATATATATATATATATTTATATCTATATATTATAATATATATCTATATATTACATATATATATATACGAGCAAACCTGAAAAACGACAAACAGGACAATGTCCGAATGAGGGTAGGATCATAAATGATACCGTGCTACACTAAATGTATTAAGAAAGAACATTAATAACACCAACTACCCCTTCAAGCTTCGGCCCTCCACGTTCCTTCATCAGGCTGTACAAAACAACCTGTAAACCTGTGGCCTGTCACTTCGCCACCAATGACCCACACGGTTTTGACGACCTCAGACTTATTGTCATTGATCACTGGGTTCTGGGTCCAAGTTTCGCCGCCTGTATAAGGACGTTTCTGGACTAGAAACCCTGTGTACTGACCGCCCTTCTGTCTCAATATTCCGAGCAGGTGATTTTGTTCGTCCTCTGCTGCCGCCTCTCGTCTATTTGTCGTCATTTTTTGTTTTGTACAGCCTTGATGAAGGACCCGTGGAGGGCCAGAAAGCTGCAGGGTAGTTTGTGTTATTAATGCTTCTTTCTATATTATATATATATATATATATATAATTATATATATATATATATATTATATATATATACTGAATTGTTTTGCCAAATTATCTTCAAAAAGTGCTCTACGCTTAGGTGATGAGTCATACACAAATGATTATATGACCATTAGATAGAGTTTGTTTCACGTCCTTTTAATTAAAGTGACGTGAACAACTCTATCTAATGGTCTATAATTATTGTTATTATATATATTATATATATACTCCTATCGATATATATATATAATATATATAACAAAAGCTGTAAATCACATCGGGTGTACATATGTAGCATATTATATATATATATAGGTCGAAGAGTTAGAACTTCGACCTACATTTACAGTCGATCTTACCCCACGTTCGACCTATATATAATATATAGATATATATATATATACCTATAATATAAATATATATCTGATATATATATCTATATACGCTAATTCCCACCTTAAGGAAATTGTTATATCTGCTTGTACATGAGGGCGAAAAAGATCTAAAATACCTAAGAATAATTCGCCCAAACGTCTACACATATACGCATTAACGTTATTTTCAATGGCCAGCCATCCGTTTCGTGTAACAGCTAGGTGTCCGTAAATTTTGACACTTTGAAGTAATGGCTCTAGTTTGTAATCCTAGAGGGCGCCCTTGTAAGTTTACGTATTCCTATAGAAAAAGTGTGTGGAAACGTTAAGGCGAAACTTCTATTTCACCCAAAAAATATTTTTCCCCTTAAGGTCGACTTTTTCAACAACAACTTTCCCCCCTAAGTGCCGACTTAGAGAATATATATATATATCTTATTATATATAGATATATATATATGATATATTTATTATATATAATATATATATATATAGTCTACGGAATGGAGATGTGAACGTTGCGCTTCTAAATATATAAACTGAAGATGGTGTGAAGCGGACTAGTCTCATAATTTTAAACCTTTGGAATATGCGTCTAACATTGGCACCTTTGCTTAGTAAGGAAAGACGCAGACCACCCAATAATGATTGGTCAATTTAATTCAAATACCAGAGACGGACAGTTTGAACTTAATGATGGAAACTGTCCCGTTCTGGGATTTGAATTAAATTGACCAGTTTTCTTCCAGCAGAGTTTTCCGATAGCTTCAGTTGTAGAGCGTAACTGCTGCACGTTTTTGAGCAGTATGTCGTTGTTTCAAACCTAGCTCGTGATCTCAGTTTTTCAATCATTGGGTGGTATCTCGTCTTCTTACTAAGGCAAAGGTTGCCAATTGTTTGGTAATACGCATACTTCCACATTTAAAAATTATGCTACTGTTGTCCGCTTCCCACCATTCTTCAGTTTCTTACGATATATATATCATATTATTCTTTCTCTCGATCCCCTTTTTTCTCTCTTTTCTCACTATTCTTTTTGTCTTTTCTCTTTTCATTTTTTCTCCCCGTTTTTCGCATTTTTTAGTTTTTCCCCTCTCGTTTTTTCAATGGGGCATGCCGTTGGGCCCCCCTTGGACACGCACTGTTCGTGCCAACTTGAACGAATGGATACACTGTTTAAGTTTATAACTCGAATTTGAATTACCTTATTTTGAACACGTTAAAAGGATGCTGTTGCTTTAGCATAATTAGAAATACGCTTAACGAGTCTTTCATGGCGTAGTGGATCAGTGCTCGATTTCTCACACAGACGGCCCGGGTACGAATCCCATCACATTTTTTTTTCATTTTTCGTTTTTCATGGACTTCAAAGATCATGTGTGGTCAGCAGAGGTCAAATTACGAATACATCGTAAAAATGACATAGTCAAGAAGTTCAAATCTGGGGGATGAACATCAGAGTAACAAGCACCCTTTTGGCATGGGAAACACTAAGTCTTTGGGCTTTCTGGTTTGATTTCTTGTCGAAGACGAAAGGAATCTATATAATCACGCTGGCGAGTGTATGTGTGTGCATGTTGTGACGCTCGGCTTGTAAACACGGTATTCAATATAGCAATGATCGATACTTTTCATATTTGGTATATGGATTTTCCATATTGAGAGGAAGATTCCTGTTTGTTAGTGGGAGTCAAAGCTCATATGAGGTCAACAGAGGTCATAAATCGAAAACCTTGTAAGCCCGATAAGTCTGGGTTGGATTCATGGATGCTTTTCATACTTGGCATGTGGATGCGTTATAGTCAAAAGATGAACCCTATTGTTTTGGGTAGAGGTCAAAGGTAACCTGATGCCACTGGAGGTGAAAATAAGGAATTCATAAAAATTGCTGGGAAACGCGTTTCTCAAGTTAGCAATGATGGACACGTTTCATACTTGGCATATACATTTATCATATTGAGAGGAAGGATCCTTCCTTGAGAGGAGGTCAGAGGTCATTTGAGGTCACACCAGACGTAAAAAACGAAACCTTGAAGAAACAATATTTCAAGACAGGGATGATGGATACTTTTCATACTTGGTACTTAGATTTGTCATGAGAGAGAGAACCTATGGATTTTGTTGGCCAAAGGTCATGTGAGATAACCACAGTTGAAACCATGAAAACCTCGTAAACGGAATAGACATTGGGCGGTACATCCAAATTGTGCCGTTTCGTGAGGACTAAAAAGTTAGGACTGAGCTTTTGTACTATTACAAAGATAAAATGCTCTAATTGAGAACAACATATATTTTTCAAAAGGCATAACTTTTACAGTACTTGATTATCCTAATTTTAGTTATCTAATTGTGAACACTTATGAAGGATGCTGTGACTATAAGATAGTGTAGTGGAAAGTGCTCGGTTTCTAACCAAATGGCCTTGGTTCAAATCCCACCTATGAGGGGAGACCCAAGAGAGTTTGAGCCATTTTTCAGGTTTTCGCTGATTTTCCCCTGTACATATCAAATGAGTATTATTTTTTTTCGTTTGTGGAATGAATACAATTGTTAGGTTAACAATTTAAGTTGAGTTAAATCTTATCACGATAAAGCTATGTTAGAATTTTGCCTTTCAAAATAGAATTAAAATTGCTAAACTCTCCCCCAATGACCCAGGAGAGTTGAGCATAGACTGGGGGAGAGTTGAGCCATTACATAAGCACTATGGAAAAGCGCACAGTCTACAGAGGACGTGGTTCCGTAATGATTCAGTATATTCAAATTTATACTTCAGAGAGGAATACAGTTTGGAGTAAAGTACACTTATCAGTAAACAATAACTAAAAAAACTACTTGATACTGAATACGATTACAATTAGTAATAACATGTTATGATAGTATAGTAATATCTACAGATATTGCTCTTGGTCCTGTGAAAACAGCTTGGGTAGCAATCTACAAACAGGTGCTCAGCTAGATGTTCATCACGGCGAGTTCTGGTCAGCGCCGAGAGGGAGCCCCTCATCCCCCACCCGATTTTAGTAGAGGCATCTAAAGCTAAATGGTACGATGCCCAACCCTAGAATATACACAAGTGTACACTTAAATTAGGCAGAGAAGCACTTGTTTTAGTCTGAATTTCTCCTTCATACTTTGGTCACTGAATCTCACCCCAACCTATTATCATTAAGTACCCCCTCTCGTGTCTAAGTCTTTGGTCTAATATTTCGCATGGCCCTAGTCGACTGTATTTGTCCCTCCTCCAATTATTGACCTAAACAACCTACGTTAAATCTTTGCCCCCAAAATGCTGGCAGTCACACATTGCTTGAAATTGTCAAAAAAGATCTATATAAAAGTTGGAATATGCAATGGAGATGAGTATTCATATCTCACGGCACAATAAAAACTACCTTCCCTAACATGAGAACGTCGAGGAACCATGTATGAGTCACTATTTTATTCACCCTACTGTTGAACTTGAATGAATAAATTTTAGAGTAATAATCAAAGGAAAAAATACAAAGGTATTAATGCGTGATACCAGGCACGCACGATTCATTTTATTAAAGGCCCCATTTTACAAGTTACTAGGGGACCTGTAGCTCGTACGACAAGATGTCCCAACATGGTGTAAAAGGCAATTTTCTCCCAAACATCATCACTTGAGGGGAACCATGATTGGTATCATCCTCTTCGTTTTGGTTACAAAGGTGGCCTGGTTTTTTTTTATTTTTTTGTTTTTTTTTTTCCTTTTATTGTCCGAACGCTGGAGGAACGTCCCTCGCTGTGTTTTTACGTGTGCATTCTTGTGGCATTATTCTGAAAAAGAAATGAATTTCAAATATTATGTGACTAGACAGTCGATAGAGAGAGTTGAACAATGTTCAAGGAGATTGAGCCATGCTCAACTCTCCTCATGTAGTGTGGCTCAACTCTCCTTACTTGGCTATATTAAAATTTGTGTAGTTCCATATGAATAATTGGTACTGAGTAAATTCTATTTGTCGCATTAATATGGCATTCGTCTGCTGTGTGTTGGAATTTGTCAACAGTTTTGATCAAATTGACGGCTGTGCATATAAATCATCGTAAAGCAACATACCTGCTTCTCAGAATTCCACTTCTTGATGCAAGTTTGAAGACTTTATTCACCGTTTTCATGGCAGTCAGTTTCTCTATTAAATGACAAAATGAATTGAAGGTTAGCTTCTAAACATAGAATAATGCTTAAGGGTGCATCTTACTCCTGGAAATGGTAGACACAGGTGGTGGCTCAACTCTCCTGGGTCTCCCCATACAAACTTTGTTCATTTTTTTGTGTTTATCGAGTATGGTGGAGTGCAAAGGTCATGTGAGGTCACAGAGGTCAAATTTTGAAAACATAGTCAAATATGATATCTCAAGAAGGATAGTTTGAGGGATAAACTTCAGTGCAACAAAGCATTTTTTCGGCGAAGAATTACTAAGCCTATGGGCTTTCGGTGCAATACACTAAACAATGAACACTAAAAGAAGCGTATTTAATCAAGGGGTCCTAACAACTCCCTGATATAATTGATTGACCGAAAACACTTCCACAGCGGCGCATTCAGGGCTTTCTTCATTTGAAACTATATAAAGGTAGAGGAGAGTATAATTTGCTTTTTCAGCCTGCATTCTAGATTCTGCCGTAGAGTATAAAATAAAGGAACCAGTTAACACAGTTGTAGCATTCCTACAGTTCTTCTTCTGGTGTGGTAATAAAAATAGCCATTAAACGCTATGGGAGTAGTGGCATGACATACCTTTCTGAGGTAATAAAATGGTAGGCACTGGAGAGATAACACGAGCAAGCGGGGCAGTTGCTCCCCTCCCCCACACACACACACACACACTTTTATTGCACCTAAAATATAATAACGTAACAAAAATGAAGGAGAGAAAACGAAAGCACACAAATTATGTGAAAATGTTTACATATTGCAAACTTTTTGTTATAAAATGAAGTAAAACATCACAATAAAATGTATAAAATGTGCACAACTAATTTTATAGGTGCGCTTCCGTCACCCATCATGAAAGTTGTACATATGACAGTGGCGTAGAGCAAAAGTGGGAAACAAGAAAAGCCAATGTGTCCGAAAAGTTTGGTACGTTGATTCCCTTTCCTTCATAGCATGATGTCTTCACTCGCCACCCTCCCTAGATCACTTTTGTGACCTGAAAAGAGGGTCCCTACCAGGGAGATGTTTAGGACTCCCTGCACCTCCTAACCAACAACGCCACAGAAACACGCTGGACCGCAAAGGCCTTCCTATAAGCGTGGCAGCTCAAGGAACTGCCACAGGGACCCTGATGGGTTTCGGGTTTCAGGGATAACGCCCCTGTGGAGCACCGGGCAAAAGCCCTAGAATGACAAGTTTGGGCATTATTTTTCGCACTTGAGTGGTGGCGTGTTGAGCCCCCGAACTCCCCTGTTCCTTACTGCAATCAAAAATTAAACAATCCGCAATTTTGTCCTCTTCAAAGGTGATGTCAAGTCGACACAAACACTGCTTTAACACTTGAATGGAGCTGATAAAACAGCATAAAACGTATGTATGAATTATGTGAAAATCACATAATTGATGATCACATTATGTTAGAAATGTTTAGTTTCAGCTATGCAATTTTCAATGAGTTAACTATATAGCACAAATATAATTGACTACTCGTTTTTCATCGAAACCGACTTCCTAGAGTCGATGTTAGTTGTAGCTCCATCGAACATTCGACCAGTGTGGGTTGGTGGATAGTTTTGTGGTTTAGCCCAACCAACAAACAAATAAACAAACAAAAAGGAAACCAAACTTTTGAGAAAATGTAAGGCTTTTCATAACACAGGGTGGCTTTGCTAATCCGCTTTAATGTAGGATTTCTTAAAAAAAAAAATCCTCATAAAATTAAAACACAATTGTTAACTTTGGTGTATTACAATAGGCATAGGCCGATGCTGGTAATACACCAGATTGCACAACGGACAAATCTGGACCAATGTCCATTTTACTTTTCACTGAAGATTCCCGGGTAGACATGCTAACTCTTGAAATCCATTGTAACATATACCCTGTTTTTTTTTCTTTTTTTTTTGGAAATGTCTCTACTTGTGTAGAAGGTCAAGGAAAGATTCAAGCCCAGTAAGAAAAGTATTTTCGACACACACAAATTAATCGTGAAGGTAAATTCACTGCCACGGGTATAATCAAATACCGGTACATTGTCTATCAGATTATTTCGGGGGGGGGGGGTGTCCTAATTAAAACGTTACCCTGCATGGCGGCTTAGCTGCCTTAAAGATAGTCAACTGTTACTTTCCTAGTTTTGCGTTTACAAGGTATTCACAATTTGACCTCTGGCGCCTAAGATGATCTCCGACCTCCACCAAAACGATAAACAATTTAAACGCGGTATGGGACATCCAAACGTACCCATATGGCAACCTGTTGATATTCATTAAGGTTACGACCTTTATCAGAAATCGTTAGTTTTACGGTATGCTGTTTACCGCCACCCCCGCGTCATGAATCCTTAAAGACTTAAAGGAAACTTTGACCCTCTTACAAATACAACAGGGCGCTTTGTGCTCATGGAGCATCTTACTTGCTAAGTAATGAGATCACTCTCAAACATCTACCCTCGCTTATCTTGAGCATATCATGGTGATTTGCAAATAGTTCACCAAGCTTGTTTGGTGGACTTACAGTAACCGTCGAGATTAATACGAATAAAAAAATCAGTTCATATACTGACAATAATGTATATACATGCCAAGTATGAAAAACTTTCATGTTTTCTTACTTCAGGTGTCCTGCTTACGAGGTTTTTAGTTTATGACCTCTTCTGATCTCAAACGCCCTTTGGTTTCCAACAAAACCTAGGTTCCTATCTCTCAATGTGACGACTGAGAAGTTTTCGCCATTACTGTTTTGAAATATAGTGTTTTTAAGCAATTTACAAGGTTTTCGTAGTTTAAATTCCAGTGACCTTAAGTAAGTTTAGACCTAGAGAGAGAGAGAGAAAAAAAAAACAAGTGGGTTTATCTACTGACAGTAACGCATCCACATGCCAGCTACGGAATGTATCCATGCTTTCGATCTTGTGACCAATAACCGTGTTTACGAAGGTCTAGGTTGTTAATTTTCTGATGGAACACCTCCGAGCTCAAAGGAACCTCTGAACTCCATCAGAAAACAACTAGGGTTCTTCTTTAACATTGACACTAAATCTATACCACGAAGAGTAAAAGCTAATCCTTATTCGTATTTTGCCGACAAACATTATGTATGAGATGAACACATTAATACCCACACTTGCACACATAAACGGAAACGTTGTTACTTTAACACCTTTTGAATTCGGTCAAATGGTAACCAAAAAGCACAATGCTTTTCACCTAACCCTATACCAGGCAGTTTGCTTTGGGAGGGGGGGAAGGGGTTTCGCTTCAGTACACTTTCGTCGGGCGAGTGATTGGTTCGTTTTATGCTTCACTGAAGCTCAGGCTCAGCCAACACCCCAAATATACATTTCAGCATAAACGAACTGTCATTTCTTCCTCCTATTAACAAGCTTGGTTAACATTGACTTTCAATGGGATTTTAAATAGCCTTCTTTCACATTGACGAAGTTGTAGGTCTATGTAATTGTGACTCCCTTAAAGATTTGAAAGTGAACGATTTTGCAGTATCGGTGTTCTTTAATTTACGTGTATTTATGGTGTCTGGGTGCAAACATGATTGGGAATACTTCGACTCTTATTCTGAAGTTTCGTTGTGCAAATGCATTACTTTTACTGGTTTTCATTGAATTTGGACGAGTGGCTCTGATTTTCATTATGACAGGGGGAACCATGTTTTATAGAGGTTTTCCAGAGGCTAACAGTCTAGAGTGGACGCTGGATATGAAGGCGTTTGTTGGTTGCAATTATGTCCTCCCGACCAGCCAGTAGCTCCGAGAGGTCCATGAGGCAATCCTGATTCAATCGCATTATTACTGAGGTAGTCATGACATTTTTCTAATTATTTATCAAGTCAAGTTACGGAGGTAGTATAGTATAGTTACAACGTTTTCCTAACACTTCTTCATTTAAATGAAAATCCCACGGTGCATAAATTTTTGCCGGATTTAGGAATAGTACTTGTGAGTTTTTGTTTCGTTCCTAGTAGGGGCATGCCATGTTTACCATGTATGAGTAGATTCTTGTTTGGCCAACTAGAACAAGGTGCGATGCAGAATAAATGTGTGTTCATTGATGAATATACTCTCAAGGACTATAGGGACAACGCGATCCGAAATTAAAGAGGATTGCTAAAAACTGGACGGGGGTATGTTAGGGGGGGGGGAGAAGAGAAAGAAGCAAGTTTAAAGTTTTTTAATGCTAGGGAGAAACAAAGTTATCGTTTTTTTGAGAATTCGAGCTAGTCACACTGCCGTGACTTCGATGCCATTGGTGTTGAGATCACATCTGAGCGTCACTTGTTCGGAATGTCAGCTTGCGTATATAACTACCACTTTAACAGTAGCAAAAGAAATCAGGATGAAAGATTCGCCTCCCGGGAGTTAGATTTCGTGCTATCTGCTTCACGAAAGTATTAAGTTATCTCAACCAGTAAAAATTGGCCAATGAAGGCACGGTCGCGACAGTTAAAGTGTTCTTATGAATGTTCCAATATACAAGATGTAATTGAGTCGCGTAAATTGTAATCAAAACTAAGAACATAAAGACAAATGCTAAATACTAGGCAACTTTTTCAGCCAGGGGGGTTCCGGACCCGTCAATCATCACAACATTACCTATTTTATCCGATTATTATACTTCTAGTGGGACGAACTCCTCAGCCTTACAAGCGGGAAGATTAGTCCGTCTCCAACAAGCCACATTCATTGTCCCATCACCATCACCCATATCCCCAACCACCGGCCCATGCATCATCAAAACGACCCGGGCCGGTTTAGTTTAGAGGGTCTCCTTTGATTCTTTGTGCCAAAGTCAAAGGAATCTAGGGCTATTGCAAATCACGTGTTACGATTGTAATGTGTATGCTGTATTGTATGTTCATATGTGCAGGGTTCTGACGCAAGAGGGGTTTGTAAACACGATTATCCTCCAAGGAAGGACCCAGCATGATGGATCGTATTTTCGTACTAAGAGATTGGGTACGAACTTATTAACAGTTAAGTTAGGTATTAGGGTTCAGTGACGGGATTTAGGACGGGGGCGCGACACCGGCGCCCCCCCCCCCCTAAAACTTTTCCTAAAGGTTTGTTTTTTTTTATACCTTCGTAAGAAACGGATCATTTTCGCCCCTACTTGAATTCTTCATCATGTTGTGATTGTTGTCTTATAATTGAACTACAAAAAATAATTAAGCAGTTTTTAAACAGTTCCGTTTCAAGTTTTCCGATGGGTAATGGCAACAGTGGTGACATCGTAAGACCCTTCGACCGTATACTCGCAACTTATAGGGCATGGGCATAGGGCCATATTCCTGCAATCTGGGAGCGCCTCATTTTGCCCCAAATTTATCACTCTTAACGCTACGCTTTGGCTCGCCGAACCAAATGAATCCGCCTTACGGCTTACAGATATCTGGGAAATAGTCCGAACGTCCAAACTGGTCATTTGTCAAATAGGCGTACAAGGCAGGGGGCCCACGTTCCTACAAGGAAGGGCAGACTAGGTTCCCCAAATTTCCACAACATCTTAATTTCTGGCATGGGGTTTGGCACAGCCATTTGAGTCTTAAAAATCTTGGTCGCATGTTTTTTTATTCCACTCAAAATTTACTATAGTCGTGCCCGAATTCTGTTCCAAAGATCCTGGCCAGAAAATTACTTTCCAGCGGTCAAAAAAACTTTTATTCCTCAGCCTCATTTTTACAGTCTTTGCGCAACACTTTTGCCCGAAAAGTCCGAATCTCCCAATTTCTTTGAAAACATTTCGCCCGAAAACATAAAAAAAGCATCCAGTAGTCAAAGTAAAAAAATTTCATGACCGAAACGAACGAAGAACACCAAAAAATTCGCGACGACATGCCGGTCGTTATTGGATAATAACAGAATTTTCCTCAGTCTCACTTCATAGTCCCGTGCAAACTAAACTTTGGCCCCAAATGGTAAGAATATTCCCCTTGAAACTTCTAAGTTTGTAAAAAAAGTTCTGGCGAATGTTTTCAAATTGCTAGATTTACACTGACAGGACGGGAGGGTGTATAGGTGTAATACAAAGCCCAAAATTTTGCCCAAAGAAATTAATCAAAGACCATTTTGTACGTGTCTAAATTTCTTTATGGACAATGACTACTACCAGTAGTCATCATAAGGCGACAGATATCTGGTTTAGTCGGGACGTATTCAGCCCGCACGCGGCAGCTTATGTTGTGGTCACGATTTTGCATGTTTTCAATGTGAGCCACCCGTCACAATTGTGCACAAACTTGCTACTCCTATAGGCTGGCAGTGCTCTTTCGACACCCAATCGGGCAACGGTAAAGTATCTTTTTTCTCAAATTTCACATCATTGAATTTTAGTCGCCAGTGAGAAAAATATTCCATGAATCAAGTCCGCCTGAAAATTCTTCAAAGCCATCCTTTGGTAACGTAAACATAACAGGGTTTCTCAGGTGTTAGTAGTAAAGCTCAGTACACCAGTTCCCCCCTGTGCGCAATTGTGGGAGGAGGAGTGTGGAATAAGTTGCGTGGGCGCATTGGGCCCCACACTCTAATAAAGTACTTGTTCGTGAGGAAAATCAAACTGGTCAAGGGGGAAAAAGTTTCGGGGAAGACAGTCTGACCTACTCCTGGACGGCATAAAGCAACAGGCGCGCTCAATCGCCATCTGTGTGTTTTAATTAATGCTTCAAAATGTTTTCAAATATAGCATCCATTTTGCATCTCCAGCTCTCTTTTCTTCCACGGCAAAACAGTTTCTAGACCCCTCCCCCAGGAACAGCAAAGAATCAAAACCTTGCGAACCTCTGTTAAAAAACTTTGTTTTACCTTCCAAAGGTTTACCACTAAATAAATAGCAGTTTCTAAAAAAAAAAAAACGGTAAATCATCTATTGATCGATAATTTGACGAGAGTATGATTTTTTTAATTAATCATCTACTTAATCATCTACTATAAGCACAAGGAGGAGGGGCGAAGCGAGAGAGGACAGTCCCATCCTTATTCTAGTAGTCTTCTATGTTTATTTTTTTACAATATATTGCCTTATTGTTTCCCCAAATTTATATGGCGGTAAATAGGCCTGGAGAAGTTCCATTTTCCAGCTATCTGGGAGGGCATTTTGAAGCCAAAATTTCCTTGCGCTCCGCGCCAAACGAAGGTGGCGCGCTGAGCGCATGAGAGTCTGTCTATGGGGCTACGTCCCTCCCCCTCTCCTCAAATTCCTGCGCACGCACTGAGTAAATTCATCTATAGTTGGGAGTTCGGGCAACAATATAGACAGTGGCATAATAAATTCAGTGGACCTTCAGTTCGGAGTCAAGTGTCGTAAATGATACGCAGTCATAAAGCATGTTTTCAATTTCCGTTGTATGGTTTTTTTGTCCCCGGAAAGGTACAAGACCATTTCATCCAGTTGGTAGTGGTACATGTTTTCACTGACCTATAGCCGCAGGGGGCAGAATGCCCGCACAGGGAAAATTTTAGGGACCGGCGCGGTCGACGATGTTGAAAAAATGTAAGGGGATCAAAAATAAAACGGCGAAAGGAGGGAGGATGGGACGTTGTTGTTCGGGTGGGAAGGGTGAAAGGTTAGAGGCCCTAGAGCTAGAGGGCGAGGGTAATTGGGAAAATATTTCCTTCACAACTGTGATCTTTTTATGATATTGAAAACTATGACGAGAACAGATTAACAGAACACTGTAGGCGTCCCACATCGTATTTCGTAAAAAATTAGTGAATAATATTATTCATTGATAGAATGAAAATCAAGACATTTTCAGCACATGATCTAGTGTGAAAAGAAGCAAAATATAGAACGATTTTTAAGCCCTTCGGGACAGCAAAAAAAAAAAAAAAAATTCAAAAGGAAAGGGGACACTCCATGACGGCGGTCAAGAACGGGGAACTATATGAATAGACTTTGCCCCTGCATTTTATTTGGTGATTTTCTAATCATTTTGCAATTTTCTCATTTTTAGTTGAAGGGAAAATTTTTTTGCAAACGAAAGCTCAAAATATCGACTGCTTAGACTCTACTTACAAGCCTGGGAAATGCCATTTTTCGGCTATCTGAGGGGTCGCGATTTTTCAAAATTTTCTGTACGCTCCGCGCCAACCGATGGTGGCGCTCCGCCTAGATTGTCGTTCGGGCGTATTTTTGGCCGTCAGCGCTCCCCCCCCTAACGAAATATCCTAGATCTGCCCCTGAGGTTAGATGAGGTTTAACGTCCCAGTTTCCAACCAATTGGTTCAAGTCGAGACGACCACGGCCTTTTTCCAGTTGTGGCTCACTGGCTTGTTTTCCCTACTCCATTGTTTATGCTGAGCACCAAGCACAAAGGCAGTAGGTTCCATTTTTAAAGTCTTTGGTATGACCCGGCCAGAGAAAGATCTCTATTGTTTTCAGTGGAGGTCAAAGGTTATGTGAGGTCACCAGAGCTCAAAGACCGAAAACATTGTAAATACGATACCTCTAGGTAGGAAACATGGATGCTTTTCATAGTTGGCAGGTGAATGCGTTATGGTGAAATGGTCAATCCTATTGATTTGGTAAAGGTTAAAGTTATCTGAGGTCACCGAAGGTGAAAATAAAAAATTCCTAAAACTGCTTGTAAACACAATATCTCAAGATAGCATGGGAAATCTTCTTTCTTGGTATATAACTTTATCAAATTAAGAGCAAGAACTGTATTGTTTTCAGTGGAGGTCAGAGATTTTTGGGGGTCATCAGAAGTCAAAAAAGAAAACTTTGAAAAACACGATATTTCAAGACAGGGATGATGGATACTTTTCATACTGAGTATATAGACGTGTTACAGTACTTTAAGAGAGAGGGAACCCTGAGGGTTTGTTAGAGGTTGAAGGTCATATAAGGCCATCAGAGGTGAAACTAGGAAAGCCTCTTAAAGGTGATCGGTCGTCTTGAAATATTGTTTGTGACGTCAGCCTTTTCTTGACATGTTCTGTAGTCGTAACTGTTGAACGGATACACCATACAAGTAGCTATGATGACATCGGTATACCTAGTAGGTATGCAGCTACATGCCGTCTCGTCTTGCTTACCGATTAGCTATACCACGCTTGTACGGTGTATCTGTTGAACAGTGACGCCTCAGAAACATGTCAAGAAAAGGCTGACGTCACAAACAATATTTCAAGACGACCGATCACCTTTAAAATAAATAGACGGTGGGCGGTACCTCCAAATTGTGTCCGGCGGTTCGTGACCAAGGGCGTGTCCAGGATTGTATTTATAAGGGGGCCAAAATATGCCCCGACACTATCTAAGCGGAGCGCCACCATGAGTTGGGGCGGAGCGTACCGAGAAAATTTGACAAAAAATTCCTCCCAGATTGCAGGAAATGGCACTTTCTGCATGGATATTTTAAGTTGCATTTAAACATTCCAAATTTTGATATCTCATGTTTTAGAAATTTACAAATGAGAAAATTCTATATATAAATTACACTTATGAGAGAATAATTTTGATTTCAAATGACTTTTTATGAGCTCTTGTTTGTATTTGTTTCAAAGGCGCAGGAAGCTGTTTTTCTCGACTGGGTGGAGTTGAACGTTGTTTCGGACCGCCGTCCTAAGGGAGGGGTGTAAGGGGAAGGGGTGTCCCCCTCCCCTTTGGAAAAGTTTTGAATATTTGAGGGTCCTTAGACGCAATTTGGTGTAATATTTTGCAAATTTTAAGGATGTATTTCTGTTCTTTTCATTTTTTCGATGGTCCCTCCTGCTATACATGTTGGCGGACAAGATGACTAACTTTCTCCTTGTTTTTCAGTTTAATCAACTTGGAGAGAATGCACAAATTAATGAATGAATAGTTACGCATTTGTCTCATAAGTTGAAGAAGTCAAACACTTGAAAGCTAACAACTATCAATTGCCAGTTATTAAAAGGAAATGTACAGTAACATATCGTTGTCAATAACAATGCTCAGATTATATGATAATGGACTAAAAAACACATTAAACAAGGAAACAATTGTGTTTCCAAAATGAAGACTTAATTACACTTAAATATGCAAGCAAGAAGATGCCACCTAGCCTCGCGGAATTGCCGATAGTATATCGTAAAAAAAATCCAGTGGCGCCGGCAGAGGTTGGTGATGGGGGCACTACAGAAGATGATACCTTAAGCCCACTCCAGATGAACCCAGAATGTCGGTGTAAATTGTGCATACATTCCCATCGATAGCAGTTTGTATTTGGGGCAAATCCTTCCTTTGTCACCTTGTGCAGGTGATGTTCTCGGGGAGGTCTAAAGGGAGGGGATGCCCCTCCCCCTTTGCAAAATTTTGTTCATTTACGATAGCTTAGATGCAAAATAATGCACAATTAATGTGGAAAACACACAATTTAGTAAATTCTTATTTTTGATTGACTGTAAAGGAAAGATGTGTTGTCTTAGAAGAGGGCTAACAACTCCTCCCCTCGAAAAATTCTTGTTAAGATAAGCTAGGTAGCTTAGATGCAAAATGGTGGTATCTTTGGCAAATCTTTCAAATAATTACGTGCTTAGGCATTATTAATGATAATTTCTCATTCTTTAGGGGAATTTTGGCCTTGGCATTGCACTCGTTATAAAAAAGTGCAACGACAAATACATAATTACGAATGCAAGCGCATATGCTACTCGTGATATTAGATTACTCTAAGATACTCTATTGATGCAGGGTCCATGCGGAGGTCGGAGATGTACTTTTTTCGAACAAGTGTTTTGGTCAAAGTACGTCATTATTGCCCCAGTAATGGTTTCAAAATATGATGTGTGTGCCGTGACGTGCGCGCGAAGCGGGCCGAAGTTTTGCACTAGAAATCATCTCCATAACAAAAGTTGCGTGCAGACTTTGCACTGAGACGCTTTAAATACCCAGCAAAATGCATCCGCCAGTTAAAGGGCCGCGAGTCTTCTGCCTCGTAATTCGTATAAGCTTTCAATTCCATAAAATGTATCTTCCTCTGAATTCCACTACTTTGCATTCTTGCAATGCTGTGTTCCTCCATAATGACTTCTATGCACAAGGACAATCTATGTAATTGTAGAACTCCACCATAATTGAACAATACGAATATGTTTGAGACGGTATTTATGGTAACACAGCCATGTGGTGAGGCTGTAAAGGCTCCGAGCGCGCAAAAATTTTGGCGCTTTGAGAAGAATTTGAGTGAAATATGATAGTTTGAGAACGACTGAATAAAAAATGATTAAAATCTATTCATTAGTGAGTCAGAAACAGACCTCACGCTACCCCTTACAGAAATCTATAACTTAAACGCCTTTGTGGCTCACTTTAAAATTTTCGGAATTTTCGGAAAACAGGGGTGCATGTCCCCCATGCCCCCCGCCCCGTGCCGGCGCCACTGGTAAAAACCAGCAAAAGGTAACCGGGCTAAGTGAAATCAGAAAGTTGCTACTTGATACAAAGTCTGTGATGAGATCAGGTAGTTGGTATTAGCTGATGAGATCAGGTAGTTGGTATTAGCTGGAGATACATCGGAAAAAACTTTGATCCACTTCAGCGAGTGGGGAATATCCTATAATCAGGGACCGTTGCCTGTAACGTTATTTACCCTTTTGTGAGGTACCTAGGGAACCTCAGCCTTGCCAAATGCATGCTAAGAAAGGGAATTGACAGACAACAATTAAAGCTTTCATGTCTAGTTGCCCACAGACAGGAGCAAATTAATGTACTTGAATAAAAAACGACTGTTTATTGCCACCAAATAATCAGGTACGCGCAGCATAACACTACTGTTCTACACAAATGACCCCAAAAGGTGTACGTCTAAATTTTAATCATATATATATATATATATATATATATATATATATATATATATATATATATATATATTTATATATATATATATATATATATATATATATATATATATATATATTATATATATATATATATATATATATATATATATATATATATATATATATATCGCTTCGGGACTACCATGGTAACAAGGAGCGAAAATTGAGTCACGCAAGGTATTTGTAGCCTTTCGTCTCGTCTGGACTTTACGAACCGTGTTAGCTTAGTGGTATAGACGTTGCCCGGAAAGCAGCCGATGGCGGGTTCAAACCCTCGGTGCGGTTCAGTTTTTCTCTCTGGTATTTTCTGTCAACCTCTCCTTCTATGATAAGGGCTATGCTCTATCTTAGGATTGGTTTCAACTCCGATCGAATGTACTATATATATATATATATATATATATATATATATATATATATATATATATAAGGTCAAAGTACTGCGTAGCACTTATGTAGTAGGTAGTAAAAATAAAGTAGTAAATAGTGCTAAAAGTTTGTGAAAAATTCCACGACGTTTCGGGTTCAAACCCTTCATCAGGTGGCAAAAGTGCAACTGATCGTTGACACGGCCAAACATACAATTTAAAAAATACACAATAAAATTGGGCACGGTAAAACCGGCTAGGAAAACAGACAGTGTTAAGTGGTTACCACAAGTCAAAACAATGCAGGAATTGCTGCGTTATAACAGTTCAAGTCTAACGTTCAGACCATGAGGGGACAGGGTTCCAAGTTTCATGATTAGGCGGTTTTCGGCAGCTAGGCGGTCATGATCGGAACCTCGACACGAGATGGCCGCCGAAACCATCAAGTCACGGATCGAGCATGTTGACGGGGGATTAAAGTGTGTGGCTACCGGGAACCCTGGGAGGTTCTGTTTGATTGACCTCAGGTGCTCAGTGACTCGGTCAGCAAGACGACGTTTTGTTTCTCCCACGTACAGTATATTACAGCGTTTACAAACGAGAACGTAAACAACATTGGCTGAAGTACAGGTAAAATGCTGATGAACGTTAAACCGGTTGTTGTTGGGACCTACAATGGAAGGTTTTTGTCATAACTGACCACCGGGCAAGTATTGCATCTCCCACGGTTGCAAGGAAAAGTTCCTGGGGTGTTAGGCACTACTGCTTGAGGTTGAGAGGCACGGACCAAGTGCTTAGATATGTTCTTTTCAATTCTGAATGCTGTGATGGGGGGTTCAGGGAAATGGTCACGGGTGGATGGGTCGTGACGGAGGGTCTCTACATTCCTGTGAATGGCACGTACAATGGGAGTTACAGATGGGTGAAAGGATAGGACCAACGGGATACGTCTGGTGGGTGTATGGTCAGTTTTGGGGGCAAGGGCAGAGGCTCTATCAATTCCTTGTATGCGTTTCAGGGCATTAGAGAGCACGCTTTGTGGATACTGGCGTTGTTCAAAGAAAGAAATAATCTGCTTGGAAACTTTAGCGAAATCCTGGTCGTCGGAACAAATCCGTCTGGCCCGTAAAAGTTGTGAGAAAGGAATCGAATTGGTACAAGATCTGGGGTGGGTTGGAAGGGTACATGAGGTAGTTGTGAGAGTCAGTGGGTTTAAAGTGGAGATTGGACTTGATTTTACGGTCGGAGATGGATAATTCCGTGTCTAAAAACACTACTGAGGAGTTGGAAATACAGTGAGTGAATTTCAAAAACGGGCAGAACGTCCCATTCCCGTAAGTTGTTTGAGTACTAAAAGGAGGAACATTTTCAGGAATTTTTTGGTTGATTTAGAAGAATATTCTCTGTTAAAACCCATATATCATTGGAAAGAACAAAGATGGGGAATTCGAATGCACATTTTATTTTTGTAAAATAATCTCATTATTTATGCAAATATGCAAATTAGATGACGTCATACGGTTTTTCATAAAAAATCGTGTAAAACCGATAAAAAAAATACAGACTACTATTTTTTGTAATTTATGGTACAAGAGATTGTTTGGCTATCTTTTCTCTTCCATTTGATACCAAATTTGAGGAAATTGGACCAAACATGAGGAAGATATGACCATTTTACTTTTGCTACACTTTTGCTATACAGCCCACACTGAACTCAGACACACTGACCTATGGGACCTCTACACAGAACGCTATGGCTCAGTGCACGCGAAACGTAAACAACTTTGGATCTATAAATAGAGCTGCATGGCTTTGTAAGGTAGTTCTAAATGGCCATTTTAGTGAGTAGAAAAGTCGGAGGGGTGTTGTGGGTTATAAGTTTTGATATTGGGAGGGGATTTTTGGGTCAGAAATGCATGTTTTGGGTCAAAATTTAAGCATTTTTGAAAACTGAGTATGTTTGGACCTTTGAACCTCTCTAACTCACCCTACCCTTGTCATTTATGCATAAATGTTGGTATTTTTATGTACATATCAATTTGTTTGTCACTTAAACCCATACAGCTTGTGTTAGTGTCTCCCACGCAACGAAAATGCGCTCTGTGGAAAACAGCACGGATACGAACTTTCGATCGCTCGTGCTCTGTTGCGTAGCAAAATTTCAGTGATGTTCATTCAGTTCCATGTTCTACTATGTCTCAGCTTCTGAATGACATAAAAATATATCGATATTATTTGACTTTTACATAGGGACCTGGACAGATTTCGAAGGCATCTTTTTGCATGGCAAGCAATAGCTATGAACTTTTGACCTTCTGCTGTTTGTACAAATAAGCTTGGATCGCCGATATTCAAGCATTGCTGGATTGGTTATCATGTAAACTTTCCAATGGTAACCTTTGTTTTCAATATTTCAACACTCCCCCATAGGGACCAGGCCAAAATACGTACAAACAGACACAAATATGAATATGCATAAGTTTTGCACCAATGAAAAGACCCCAAGCGATGTGTAAACAACGCGACCGTTACCCGCCACAGACTTCTACACCGTGCGCGCATTGTACAGTATGTACAGCGAACACGTGGGTGCAGTGGTAAACAATACATTTGGTCACGCCCACACGACCAATCAAGTGTACGGGATGAGCGTGTGTATGAATTATACATGAACATGACGTCTCAGTCACCCAATCCTCAGTTTAGACAGAAAAGTGTTTTGACAGGAAAGTGTTTTGAACAAATTGATATGACGGAATTTTGTAAAAACTATTTTGGTGTTTAAATGAAAAAGATTGGACTTTCCGTTGTTGAGCTAGGAGTTTTTACTTTTTGGTTGATTTCGGGCCTGAAATGTCGATTTTTGACCAAAAATGACGCATTTTTTGAATTTCTACTTGAAATATCTCTGAATTCCCTATACCTTGCATCTAATCACCTCTCATGATGTTTCTTTAGGGTCTTAGGTATTCAGAGAAAGTATAGAGAGTAAGGTGATCCTTTCCTAAGGGCCTGAAATGACTCCTTGAAAAATTTAGGTCATTTTTACCAATTTTGGCATTTTTATGGGCATTCTTTGAATGAAAACAACTCTTTTTTGGTATTTTGTGAAAAATTTTCAGTATAACCCCCCCCCCCCCCCAAGAAAATGGTGGCATTTGATAGATCCATTTGTTGGCTTTATTTTGGTGGTAAAATGAAGGCTGGTGGATGTTGCAAGGCGAAGTTATGAATTTTTGAAAATGCCAACTCGATTTGCGTGACACAGCTTACGGGAAAGAGGGTTAATGAACTTTTCCAAATCGTTTCGAGGACCCACTGCGACCCCAACAATATCGTCAATATACCTTTTATAAAGTATGGGCTTGATCCCGGTGTATCGAGAGAACATCTGCTCCTCAAAGTGGCCCATGGTGAGGCAGGCCACAGAAGGTCCCAGTTTAGTGCCCATAGCTACTCCTTTAATTTGGCGGAAAAAGCGACCACCTTTCTTCCCTTAACAGAACTAGTCCTCACACAAAATTGCTTTCAGTTCAATGGTCGTTTTTTCCGGCTCAATTTTTCTCTCTGGTATTTTCTCTGAACCTTTCCTGCTTGATAAGGGCTATCCTCTGTCTAGGATTGGTATAAAAATTCAAGATCGAACGTACTACTATTTACCTTTCGACCTACACATTCTAACTTCGATCTACCAACCTCGACTTACTATATATATATATATATATATATATATATATATATATATATATATATATATTATATATATATATATATATATATATATATATACGAGCAAAATCCGGAAAAAACGACAAACAGGACATGTCCGAATGAGGGTAGGATCAATAAAGATGATACCGTGCTACACTAAATGTATTAAGAAAGAAGCATTAATAACACAAACTACCCTGCCAAGCTTTCGGGCCCTCCACGGGTCCTTCATCAAGGCTGTACAAAACAACCTGTAAACCTGTGGCGGTTCACTTCTCCACCAATGACCACACGGTTGACGACCTCAGACTTATTGTCATTGATCATCTGGGTTCTGGGTCCAAGTTTCGCCGCCTGTATAAGGAGCGTTTCTGGATAGAAACCCTGTGTACTGACCGCCCTTCTGGTCTCAATATTCCGAGCAGGTGATTTTGTTCGTCCTCTGCTGCCCTCTCTCTATTTGTCGTCATTTTTGTTTTGTACAGCCTTGATGAAGGACCCGTGGAGGGCCCGAAAGCTTGGCAGGGTAGTTTGTGTTATTAATGCTTCTTTCTATATATATATATATATATATATATATATATATATATATATATATATATATATATATATATACGGATTGTTGGCCAAATTATCTTCAAAAAGTGCTCTACTTAGGTGAAGGAGCAATACACAATAATTATATGACCATTAGATAGAGTTTGTTCACGTCACTTTAATTCGTGAACAAACTCTATCTAATGGTCATATAATTATTGTATATATATATATATATATATATTATATATATATATATATATATATATATAACAAAAAGCTGTAATTACATCGTGTGTACTATATTATATTATATATATATATAGGTCGAAGAGTTAGTAACTTCGACCTACATTTACAGTCGATCTTACCACGTTCGACCTATATATATATATATATATATATATATATATATATATATATATATATATATATATATATATATATAACGCTAATTCCCACCTTAAGGGGAAATTGTTATATCTGCTTGTACATAGGGCGAAAAAAAGATAATAAAATACATAAGAAATAAATTCGCCCTAACGTCTAAACATATAAATTAACGTTATTTCAATGGCCAGCCATCCGTTCGTGTTAACAGCTAGGTGTCCGTAAATTTGACAACTTTGAAGTAATGGCATCTAGTTTGTAAATCTAAGAGGGCGCCCTTGTAAGTTTACGTATTCCTATAGAAAAAGTGTGTGGAAACGTTAAGGCGAAACTTATATTTCACCCAAAAAATTTTTTCCCCTTAAGGTCGACTTTTCAACAACAACTTTCCCCCTAAGTGCCGAATTAGAGAAATATATATATATATATATATATATATAATATATATATTTATATATATATATATATATATATATATATTTATACGGGAGTGTAGATGTGACGTTGCGACTTCTAAACATGGAAACTGAAGAATGGTGGGAAGCGGACATCAGTCGCATAATTTTTAAACCTGTGGAATATGTGTCTAACATTGGCAACCTTTGCCTTAGTAAGAAAGACGACACCACCCAATAATGAAGTGGTCAATTTAATTCAAATACCAGACGGGACAGTTTGACGTAATGATGGAAAACTGTCCCGTCTGGTATTTGAATTAAATTGACCAGTTCTTCCAGCAGAGTTCCGATAGCTCAGTTGGTAGAGCGTACTGCACGTTGAGCAGTAGGTCGTTGGTTCAAACCTAGCTCGGATCTCAGTTTTTCATCATTGGGTGGTATCGTCTTTCTTACTAAGGCAAAGGTTGCCAATGTTAGACGCATATTCCACAGGTTTAAAAATTATGCGACTGTGTCCGCTTCCCACCATTCTTCAGTTTCTATATACATATATATATATATATATTCTTTTCTCTCGATCCCCCTTTTCTCCTCTTTTCTCACTATTCTTTTTCTTTTCTCTTTTCATTTTTTCTCCCCGTTTTTCGCATTTTTTATTTTTCCTCGTTTTTCAATGGGGGCCATGGCCCGTTGGGCCCCCCTGGACACGCCACTGTTCGTGACCAACTTGAACGAATGGATAACTGTTTAAGTTATAACTCGAATTTGAATTACCTTATTTTGAACACGTTAAAAGGATGCTGTTGCTTTAGCATAATTAGAAATACGCTTAACGAGTCTTTCATGGCGTAGTGGATCAGTGCTCGGTTTCTCACACAGACGGCACGGGTACGAATCCCATCTAAAACATGTTTCTTCCATTTTTCGTTATTCATGGCTTCAAAAGTCATGTGTGGTCAGCAGAGGTCAAATTATGAAAACATCTTAAAAATGATATAGTCAAGAAGTTCAAATTGAGGGATGAACCTCAGTGTAACAAAGCACCCTCTTTTGGCATGGGATAAAACCTTTGGGCTTTCTGGTTTGATTTCTTGCCGAAGGCGAACGGTATCTGTACAATCACGCTGGCGAGTGTATGTGAGTGTATGTTTGCGACGCTCGGCTTGTAAACACAGTATCTCAAAACAGCAATGATGGATACTTCTCATATTTGGTACATGGATTTTCCATATTGAGAGGAAGATCCCTATTTTTGGTGGAAGTCAAAGGTCATATGAGGTCAACAGAGGTCATAAATTGAAAACCTTGTAAGCACGATATCTCAAGGTAGGATTCATGGATATTTTTCATACTTGGCAAGTGGATGCGTTATAGTCAAAAGATGAACCCTATTGTTTTGGGTAGAGGTCAAAGGTAACCTGATGCCACTGGAGGTGAAAATACGGAATTCATGAAAATTGCTGGTTAACACGTTTCTCAAGTTATCAGTGATGGACACGTTTCATGCTTGGTATATAAATTTATCAAACTGAGAGAATGAAACCTTTTTGAGAGGAGGTCAGAGGTCGTTTGAGGACACCAGACGTAAAAAAAGAAAACCTTGAAGAAACAATATTTCAAAACAGGGATCATGGATACTTTTCATACTTGGTACTTAGATTTGTCATAAGACAGAGAACCTATGGATTTTGTTGCTTAAAGGTCATGTGAGGTAACCACAGTTAAAACCATGAAAACCTCGTAAACTGAATAGACATTAGGCGGTACATCCAAATTGTGTCGTTTTGTGACGACCCAAAAAATAGGGCTGAGTTTTTGTACCATTACAAAGATAAAAGGCTCTAATTGAGAACTACGTATATTTTTTCAAAGGCAGAACTTTTACAGTACTTGAATATCCTAATTTAGGTTATGTAATTATGAACACATATGAAGGATGCTGTGATTATAAGATAATTATAATATCGATGGTGTAGTAGAAAGTGCTCGGTTTCTCACCAAAACAACCTTGGTTCAAATCCCACCTATGAGGGGAGACCCAAGAGAGTTGAGCCATTTTTCAGGTTTTCGCTGATATTTCCCTGTACATTCAAATGAGTAGGAGTTTTTCGTTTGTGGAATGAAATACAATTGTTAGGTTACAATTTAAGTTGGTTAAATACTTATCACGATTAAAGCATATGTTAGAATTTTGCCTTTCAAAATAAAAATGAAATTGGCTAAACTCTCCCCAAGACCCAGGAGAGTTGAGCATAGACTGGGGGAGAGTTGAGCCATTACATAAGCACTACTGGAAAACAACAGTCACAGATGACGTGGTTCAGTAATGATTCAGTATATTCAAAGTTTATACTTCAGAGGAATACAGGTTGGAGTAAAGGTACACTTATCAGTAAACAATAACTAAAAAACTACTTGATTACTGAATACGATTACATAATTATAATAACATAGTTATAGAATAGTATAGTAGATATATATCAGATATTGCTCTGTCCTGCTGAAAACAGCTTGGGTAGCACTCTACAACAGGTGCTCAGCTAGATGTTCATCACGGGCAGTTCTGGGTCAGCGCCGAGAGGGAGCCCCCATCCCCACCTCGATTTTAGTAGAGGCCTCTAAACGCTAAATGGTACGATGCCCAACCCTAGAATAACAACAAGTGTACACTTAAATTGGCAGAGAAGCACATTGTTTGTCTGAATTCTCCTTCATCCTTTGGTCACTGAAGTCTCACCCCAACCTATTACAGTACCCCCTCTCGTGGCTAAGTCTTTGGTCTACTATTTCCGCATGCCTAGTAGACATGTATGTTGCCCTCCCTCCAATTAGTGACCTAAACAAACCAAGTAATCTTTGCCCCCAAAATGCTGGGCAGTCACACATTGCTTGAAATTGTCAAAAAAGATCTATATAAAGTTGGAATATGCAATGGAGATGAGTATTCATATCTCACGGGCACAATAAAAACTACCTTCCCTACCATGAGGAACGTCGAGGACATGTATGACGTCACTATTTTATCACCCTACTGTTGAACTTGAATGAAATAAAATTTTAGAGTAATATCAGGAAAAAATACAAAGGTATGAATGCAGTGATACAGGCACGCACGATCATTTTATTAAAGGCCCCATTTTACAAGTTACAGGGGAACTGTAGCTGCGTACGACAAGATGTCCCAACAATGGTGTAAAAGGCAATTTTCTCCCAACATCATCACTTGACCATATTGTATCATCCTCTTCGTTGGTTACAAAGGTGGGCCTGGTTCCTTTATTGTTCCGAACGCTGGAGGACGTCCCTCGCTGTGTTTTACGTGTGCATTCTTGTGGCATTATTCTGAAAAAGAAATGAATTTTCAATATTAGTTGACTATACAGTCGATAGAGGAGAGTTGAGCAATGTTCAAGGAGAGTTGAGCCATGCTCAACTCTCCTCATGTAGTGTGGCTCAACTCTCCTTACTTTGGCTATATTAAAAATTTGTGTTAGTTCCATATGAAGAATTGGTACTGAGTAGAATCTAATTTGTCGCATTAATATGCATTCCTCATGCTGTAATTTGCAACAGTTGCGATCAAATTGACTGCTGGCATATGAATAATATAAAGCAAAATACCTTTTTCTCAGAATTCCACTTCTTGATGCAGTTTGAAGACTTTAGTTCACCACGTTTTCATGCAGTCGTTTCTCTATTGAAAATGACAAAATGACATTGAAGTTAGCTGCTAAACATAGAATATGCTTAAGGGTGCATCTTACTACTGGAAATGGTAGAAACAGGTGGTGGCTCAACTCTCCTGGGTCTCCCCATACAAACTTTGCTCATTTTTTGGTGTTTATCGAGTATGGTGGAGTGCAAAGGTCTTGTGAGATCACCAGAGGTCAGATTTTGAAAACATAGTGAAACATGGTATCTCCAGAAGGATAGTTTGAGGGATAAACCTAAGTGCAGAAAAGCATTTTTTCGGCAAGGAATCACTAGGGCTCTTGGCGGCTTTCGGTACAATACACTAAACACTAAAAGAAGCGATATTTAATCAGGGAGTCCTAACAACTCCCTGATTTAATTGTTTGACCGAAAACACTTCCACAGCGGCGCATTCAGGGCTTTCTTCATTTGAAATTGTGTAAAGGTAGAAGAGAGTGTAATTTGCTTTAACAGCCTGCATTCTAGATTCCGTTGTAGAGTATAAAATAATGGTACCAGTTAACACCTCCTGTAGCATTCCAACAGTTCGCCCGGGTGTGGTAATAAAAATAGCCGTTGAAGGCTATAGGAGTAGTGACATGATATACCTCTCTGAGATAAAATGGTAGGCATTGGAGAGATAACACGAGCAAGCGGGGCAGTTGCTCCCCTCCCCCACATACACACACACACCCACACCCACACACACACACACACTTTTATTGCACCTAAAATATAATAACGTAACAAAAATTTGAGAGAGAAAACGAAAGTACACAATTTATGAGAAAATGATTAGAATAATGAAAACTTTTGTTGTAAAAGGAAGTAAAACATCACAATAAAATGTATAAAATGTGCACAAATAATTTTATAGGAGCGCTTCCGTCACCCATCATGAAAGTTGTACATGTAACAGTTGCGTAGAGCAGAAGGAGGAAACAAGGAAAGCGATTGTGTCGGAAAAGTTTGGTACCTTGATTCCCTTTCCTTCATAGCATGAATGTCTTCTCGCCACCCAGTCCCTAGATCACTTTTGTGACCTGAAAAGAGGGTCACATACCAGGGAGATGTTAGGACTCCCTGCACATCCTAACCAAACAACGCCACAGAAACACGCTGGACCGCAAAGGCCTTCCTATAAGCGTGGGAGCCCAAGGAACTGCCTGACCCTGATAGGTTTCGGGTTTCAGGGATAACGCCCCTGTGGAGGACCCGGCAAAAGCCGTAGAAAGATAATTTTGGGCATTATTTTTCGCACTTGTGTAGTGGCGTGTTGAACCCCCGAACTCCCCTTGGCAAAGTGCCTGTTATTTTGTTCCTTACTGCAATCAAATATAAACAATCCTGTTTGAGGTACATTTGCCGAGTACACTTACTCGTAGTTAAAAAGGAGAGACTAAGTGTGAACCAATGTTGGTGTAATTGTACATTAAGATGTTCGATTATAAATGACTGGGACTAACGCATTTCATATAGACTATACAACAAAACCAATTATTTCTAATAAGATTGTGCTTTGCTTCTTAACCTTCCACGTGCTCTTACGTTACTTTCTTACATATTTACTTTACGTTATTACTGCAATTTAGACAAAGGACATATATAAAGGAAGTAAGGATACTTATACCGACAACGTGGGCAGAAGATCCCAGCTACGAATCGGCAGTATCGGAGCGGTTTGAAGAGAGCGACATTAGAATCGATTTCCCGCCTGAAGAAGAAAATTTACCAAATAGAAACTTACCCTTTACAAACAAACCTACATTCTGTGGATCTCAAGGATTTTATATTCATCTAACACCAGAGTACTTGAAAAATGAAAATACTGCTCTTCTGTATGGCAGTTATGAAAAGGTATGTCACTTTAGTATAGTTTCCCTGCGTCTCAGATTTTGCTCCCTTAATTCTGGTACTTTTAAAGTTCGTTTGCTACTGTAGCATAACACCTAGCAGGCAGTGAATGCATGAGGACACGGGAATCTAACGTACCCGTTGTAAAGATTTACTTTTATTGTAGTTTCATTGAAGGGCCAAATCTTTCTTAATTGCCATTAGACTGTTGATTTCCAGAATAAATTAAATGAATGTCCTCTTCAAGGTTCTTGCTCATGAGTGGGCCCACTACAGATGGGGAGTGTTCGATGAGTATCCTCGTCCTCTATCTGATGATCCCTACTTCTACCAAGCTTCTTCCGGATTTATCGAAGGTGTTAGGTGTACAACTGCAATAACAGGTACGGAAAAGTCTTTTTAAATTGAACTGAAATTTGCAAACTATCTAAGAAGAAAATGTTTACTTGTAAGCTGAAATATTTTACTAATCCTTTTACAAAGTTAAGTGCACAAAGATGGACGGACTACCTCCCTTGCTCTTTTTGTGCGATAATTCCATTATTTCGGTCTATTCGACTACGAAAATAAAATATGGTTATGAGTGTGAGTTTATTTAGAAATGCGTTATGTAATTTTTTTTTCAAACAAAAGCTCTGTCAGAACTGAAGTTGAAATGTTTGACAGCGAGTAGCAATGGTTGAATATGTCACAATGGTGTTACAAATGGAGTTACATCACAAACCTAAATGTATGCTAACCTGTTTGATTGACTTCAGCATGGGGAGGAAGTTCAGGGGAATCATTGGAATTATTGAGCGCTAAAGTCTTTTGCAAGATGCCATAGCAACCTCATTCATACCACAGTCAATGGCGCCCCCAGGATTCCATGATTGGAGGCGAGGCGCACGACAGAAGAGGACCCGAATGTCGTAATTCTCAACCACATAAACCCAGAAAGTCGGTGTAAAGTCAGAACATACCTTCGTAGGCTATACTTTGCTCCCGGTGTGCGGAGGTGTGGTCCTAGGAGAGTGGACCCCCTCCCCCTTATTGAGAAATTTTAGTTCGTTGAATGTGGTTTAGATCCAGAGTAGTGTGCTATCCTTGGCAAACTTTTGAACTGATCATATGTCAACTTGAAAAAATCTTATACCTAGATGAATTTTTCTTGTTTGATTTTATTTTGTTGTAAGTTGTTGTTGTTGTTGTTGTGGGTGTGTGTGTAAGGGAAGGTGTGGTCCAAAATGGAGTGGTTGAAACCCCTCCCTTGAAAAATTTTGTTTGCATAAGGTGGGTTAGGTGGACAATGGTGTTATCTTTCAACTAATTACATGCAAAGGAATTACCATTTTGACTGTGACATGGCAAACCTCCAACGCAAGAACCGCAAAATGTAGACGTTAGTATGATACTCTTTACTAACACCCAAATGACAGTACCGGAGAACACACCAAACACTTTACAAAAATCGTAGTTTGTTTACTTTGAAAGGGAATCCAAATAAACATGTTTCCAGTGGTGAATAACCTGGAGGGGAGTAAGGGTATAACAAATAGAGTAGAGCATTAATATGAAGCAGTTTCATAATGCTTATTCTCTACAAACGGAGTTAATGATCTTTCAATAAGCTTGTGTATTGAGTATATACTTCCAATCATGTACATCACGCTAGAAATTTTGAGCCAGTCCAAATTTAGATTGGTCCCTAATTTCATTCTAAAAGAGTGAATTTTCACTCTAAAGGTTTAAGAGAGTATTGGCAATGTATAGGAAAGTTCAAAAGTCCTCATGTGCTCTTCACTATGTAGCAGAAAACGTGACTTACGCATGTTTATTTTTGAACCTCTTAAGCTCATTGAATCTTCAAGAACAACATAAATGGGAGATTACTGTCGGCACCTAGTAGCTTCTTCATATCATACCACCTGTTGGATCTGACGATGCAAACGCCTTACCAGTATAGGCTATACACAGGTTGAGATACCAACAGGTGCCAGACATAGATTTTGCAAAAAGTTCTTTTTAATTTCTCGTATGTTTCTATGAAAAATACCAAAATCACGTACTTTTCCCAGGACAACAGAGAACTCCAGACGGAGACCGTTGCGTAATTCCAGCTGACGGCATTCCAGCGGATAATTGTCGATTCGACGATGACAGAAAGTCGACTCCGAAGACGGCTTCACTAATGTATAAACAATTTTTAGATCAAGTAAGCCCTTGAGTCATTCTTAAGAAAAGTACCTTTCAGCCGAAATCGTATGCCAATTTGTAAGAGATTGACGGTGATACATATATTGCACAAATGAGCGGGGCGGTCACATGAGTGTCTGGGTCAAAGGTCGCGTTGCCGATGAAAACAAACCCGGATGGATTACGTTGGTGTATAAAGGGAGAGTATTTGTTTTCATCTGCTTTTTGGCGTTACCTATTGTGACGTGGCAGGTCAGATCAAAGCAGAACCGCTTTAATATCTTTAGTTTCCAGTGGCGTAGCTAGAGGGGGCAGAGGGGCGCCCCACAAAGCCCCCGAAGGCCTCTGTCGGAAATTTCTAGTCTCTGTCGGAAATGTTTAACACCTTAATTAAAAATTCTTACAACGGAAATTAGTAGCTAAAATTATTTTTTTAGGGGTTTACTTAGAACACTTTATGTTTTTAAGCAGAATTACACATCGAAATGGTTACTGACAAGGCCTAAAAGTGAAGTGTCATTTAAAGATCAAGTATTACAGCTAAGCTTATTACCCAGTAAAGGTTAAAAGGCTCATATTCCCACTTTCTTGGCGTTTAAATATTGCCCCCACAATAATTACACGGAAAATTGCAGAATAAGCCAAATTTTCCCGTAGATACCAAAAAGGGGTAGGATCTTTAACGATCAGTTCCGAAGAGCTACGAATTGCCGAACTACTTATGACGTCATAAGTGGAGTTGTGGACGGTTGCTTCTCACGGACATTACACAGCAGTACAACGCCGCGGGTTTCTCATTATAAGAAGTCCATGCACAACGCATTAAACTGTGTACTTTTTACGCTCTTGGAAACGGACACGAACGGAACACAAAGCACAAAACAAAAACCGGGGCCGCATTAAACGGAGTGACAGTAGTCAGTTTTTCATAGTGTTTTTAATAACCCACATAATGGCTTCAGAATTCCAAGTTTTCATAGACAGGTTCTTTATATCTATGAGAACGTGGATACTAAGTGTTCACAATAGGCAGAAAAAGCACAAACTGTCGTAAGAGCCGTAAAATATTGCTATATTATATTTGAGTGGCCAAATTACGACTTGCTTGAGAGTGGAAAACAAACGTATGGCATAGCAAGATGCCTTTACTCACGGCCGGTGGTGGCGGCTGGCAGTGGCGCCGGCACGGGGGGGGGGGGCATGGGGGGGGGCGTGCCCCCCATGAAATTTTTTTGAAAATTTTAAAATGATCCTAAAAGGCGATTAAGCTATAGATTTCTGTAGGGGGTAGGGTGAGGTGTGCTTCAGCCGAATGATAGATCTATTTAATCATTTTCTATCACAAATGTTTCTCAAACTATCAAAATTTTCGCAAATCCTTCCGCAAACTATCAAAAATTTCGCGCGCTCCGCGCGCTTCAAACCTTACCATTGTGTTCTTATTATCAATATCTTCTGAAAGCAACTCCCGGAGAAGCACAGCAGCAAAAGTTGAAAGCTGTTCACGAATTAACAGGTAAAAGACTGGCTTTTTGAGTGGCATGTAGGTTTGTTAGACAATTGAAAGTGTCTCCATGCAGATTCTGAATGCAGGTTTTGTCATGGAAATCTCAATTAATGAAAAATTTTGCGCGCTTTGCGCGCATGCTTTACGGTTTGCACTCCATCTCATGACCATTATCAACATAATAATACATGGAAATATAATTACAACATCTGTAGGGGCCTAGCATCAATATGCGATTTTTCAATTTAAGTTGTTGTAGCATGATTTGGAAAGTTGAAATTACGTATTTGCCGTTATATATTTTCCAAAAAATTTACCGAGCGCTTTGCGCGCAGCCATTATCGGTATATAGGGCAGACACGTAGCCAAGGGGGTGAAGGGGGCAGCCGCCCCCTTGAGTATATTTTTGGTATTTTTTAATGTTTTTCTTTACGATATTGCTAGGGTTTCCCCTAATTATATGCGGTAAAATAGGCTTGGGAAGTGCCATTTCCAACGATCTGAGAGGCACTTTGGGCCAAAATTTTCTTGCGCTTTGCGCCAACCCATCTTGGCGCAAAGCGCTGAGAGCCTGTCTATGGGCTTCGAACCTCTTGACAAATTCCTGGCTACGCCCTTCATAGATAGTGATCTTTAATACACTTACGACGAAAAAGCATTCTGAAAAACGCCTTTGTTAGTCCTTCACCCCTTTTGCTATACCTATCAGGGAGGTCTAATATCACCTTCCTGCACCAATAGTCTCCCTCCCGTCCGTTCCCCATTGCTGGAAGCTGTTCATCTGGATTTCCGTTCAAAATTAGTAAAAATACGATGGTTGTAAAGTGCTCTACTCTATATTATCATTTGGATATCAAGTAATAAGCATTATATCATTGCTCCATTTTATGTACTTTATCCAGAGCTTCCGGAAGGCCCTATACAGGTATCTGCCAGCCATATATGCCTTTTTATAATGCACAATGAAGGGGAGGGAAAATTTCGTTATAGTCCAACATTGTTTCTGTGGACTCCACGCACGTATTTTTGGGTAAAATCTTTGCCATTAGAAGGCGGTAAAGTAGCCAAAAAGGAGTCTTCAGGAGGTTTGTTGGCAACGTATTCTTCTCTTAGACAACATGCTCTCCTTTTTCACCTAACCAAAAATTAGAATTCACTAGATTATGGACACTTTTACAAGCTATTTATGATCAGCTCCAAAAATATTCCAAAAGATAGCACCATTTTGCATCTAAGCAACCTTAAATAAGCAAAAATTTCTCAAAGGGGAGGGGACACCCCTCCCCTTAGACCCCTCCCCCAGGACGGCACCTTTATGTAGTGACAAAGGAAAGATACTCACTGTTGCATTCAAAACGCAGGGCGCGAAAAAAAGGGAATATTTAAGCGTTGCCAGTCAGTTGGAAACAAACATCCAGCCAGTCGGAAAAATTAGAATTCACTAAACTATGGACATTTTACAGCCATACAGGTATGAGATCAGCTCCAAAAATATCATAAAGATAGCACCATTTTGCATCTAAGCAATTTTAAATAAACAAAAATTTCTCACACCCCCTCCCCTTAGACCCCTCCCCCAGGACGGCACCTTAGTGCAGTGACACTTGACAAAGGAAGGATCCCTACTGTGTATACAAAAGCAGGGAGCACACGAAAAAAAGTATTTTGCGCAGACTGAGGAGGTTAACTGAAGTGCCATTATGACATCATCTGTTGTGCCCCCCCCCCCCCAATCACCAAAGCCTGGCGGCGCCACTGGCGGCTGGCTTGCATATGCGCACCAGCGTATGCTTGCAGACAGTGTTTGGTCGTGCGCGACCATAAGTGGAGTAAGTGGAGTAATTACATTCGCGAGCGCGAGTGTAATTACTCCACTTATGATGTCACAGATTTTATTTCCGGAAAAGCACGACAAAGTACGACAAAGCTGAAAATCCATGTTTACTCCAAAACCAGGAAAAATCAGCCCAAATTTTTATTTTGCTAAAATGATTATGTCAGACGTCATTTACAACACCCATTAAACATTCTGAAGGCCTATCTTCAACCATGATACTTGGACTTTTAGGCAATCTCGGAGATATTTTAATCTAATTTTTTTCCTCGCGCTACACGCCAGATGACGGTGGCGCTACGCTTAAATAGTACATCATTACTTCAAGATAATAATCTGTTGGAATTTTTTTTGCTTTTGCCCCAGCCTACCCCTCCCCCCCACACACACAAAAAATATCTAGCTACGCCATTGGTAGTTTCCCAGACATTACGTCTAGTCAAAAGATGTAACTAGGTAGAAAATACAATTAAACCATTTCACTTCAGGGATTGACATTGCAAGGTATGTCACTATGGAAGTCATCCTACAAAATGTTCTTTTATGTAACAAGTTTTAAAAGGATATTAACTTCAGCAACCCCCTACTCTTTTTGCAAAACTGGACTTTTGTCATATTATTTCAAATTGATGTGGTATTCTCGTTTGCAGTTTATTTGTAAAGAAAATTTACCTCGTAAGACGTGATTACATATGGATTTCTTATGAGGTAAATTTATATTTACTTGTTTCACTTTGTACCCAGGCCCTCTTGAAAGAATAGTCTCTTGGGACTGACTTTATTTGTTCTTTATCGTTTTGTTTTCTGTACTCTTCTACGTTGTACCCCAATAAATCCGCTGTAGGGATATCAGCGTTCATGGGCTTTCCTAAGCTCTTTGTAGATATTTCTCAGTCTGTTACTTGTTTATGTATGCACATTTTAAAGCTATGCTCAATGCAAACGATCGACTTATACTTGAGGAAACTGAAACTGCATTCCACTCTAAATTCCTAACGTTCTATGATTCCTTGCGGAAAAAGTAGTCCTTGTAATGTTTTTCTACCCTGTATGGTGCGGTCAGTGCGGGGCCGTGCCGCGTGGTGTTGAGTAGTGCCGGGCTGTGCCACGCAGTGCAGAGTGATCATCATTCCTATCTTGAAATACAGTGACCTCTGACCTCCACCAAAACCAAGAGAGATCTTTTCCCTTATAGGCTATGCGAAATTCATACGTCAAGGTATGAAAGGTCTCCATTATTCCTAATTTAATTGAGATATCGTAATGCTAGCAAACTTCCAAGGTTTTTGTATTTTTCACCTCCGGTGACCTCAGATAACCTTTGACCTTTGTCTAAAACAATATGTTCCATTTTTTTACTATAAAGCATCTACACGCCAAATATAAAAAGCATCCATACTTCCTACCTTGAGATATTGTCTTTACAATGTTTCATTTTTGATCTCTGGTTACCTCAAATGACCTATGACCTCCACCAAAAACAATAGGAATGTCCCTTTTAATACGATTAAGTGATACACCTGTAGTGAAAAGTACCCCTCATTCTTATCTTGAGATAAAGCGTTTACAAGCAAATTTCAAGATTTTTGTATATTCATCTCTCCAAACCTTAGATAAATTTTGAACTTTCCCTAAACCAGCAGGGTTTATCTTTTGACTATAACGTATCCACAGAACAAGTATGAAAAGTATCAATGCTTCCTACGTTGAGATTTCGTTAATACAATTTTTTCATTTTTTACCCCTGGTGACCCCACATGATCTGTGACCTCGAATCATAACAATGGGGACCTTTCTCTTAATATGATTAATTCACTCACTCCGCATGAGAAGTATATGTCTTTCGAATCTTGAGATGTCGTGACTGTTTACAAACTGGGCGTCAACACACACGCATTCATACGCACATCCTGTACACGCACTCTCACGTGGTTGCATAGATTACTTTTGCATTTGGCAAAGGATAAAACAAGTGCAGTATTACCTTAAGTTTTTTTTTATAAGAATCAACATGTTGACTCATGGCCAAATTTTTTTCTCATATTTCGACCAACAGATTACCGACTTCTGTGACGATGAGAAAAGTAATAGTGGTAAAGTCCGAGTACGTCATAATGCGGAAGCTCCCAATCACCACAACATACAGTGTGCTGGTAGAAGTGTTTGGCAGGTAACATGTAAAGTTGAGAGTGTTTACTCATTAACTGAAAACTAGATTTTATAGATTAACTATTGAAGATGGAGTTAATCCGCTACTACGAGCTGCACTACACTAGACCACAAGTTACTCAATCAGGGAGCCGGAAGACAAGGGGCGAGAAGAAATGTCTTTCAGCTCCGTCTTCCAGCCACGTGCTCAAGTACAGCCCTGATTTCCCATAGCTTCTTGTTGAAGAATTCAAGATGGATCGTAGTTGCACTACCGAAGGGCTGTCTTGAGTCCATTGGAGCTGTAACTCAAACTAGGAATAGCCAGCTAACGGTTTCGCAGGCAGTGGAGGAAAAGATTCTCGCTGAAATCTGGTACAGACAATTGTTTTTCAAACCCAGTCTAAAACGGAAGTACGCCTAATAGGTGTACAAAGTATAGTCATGACTTAGGGTCCCTTTTAGGGACTTACTTTACCTGACCCAGGGATCAAGACCTCTCCAAGTGTACCTGGTTAGATTTGCTCTCGGCTGTGGCCGTTCTGACTTTTCAATAAAACAAGAGCAGCGACGCTACTGAAGTTCAAATAAGAATATCTTTTCCTGCAAAAGTTTTATTTTTGGATAAATAGTCGCACTCACCTTTTTTTCTTAAAATGGAAACCCGTAAAATTTCAACACGTAAAGCTTCATAGATAAGGATGTGATCGTAACTTGCTCAGAAAGAATTAGAGGTCAAGCCCTGCCTGCAAGATAACAGTCTGGGGGTGTGACCACTACACCCTAAGAGCAACTCACTAATCCGGAAATTTCCAAATTTGGTTGCGCTTCTGAAAGAAATAACAGCAACAACTATTATAATGCAAAACGCACCACTAGAAGAGGTCAATTAGGCTCAGAACAATGGAATGACTACGAAGACAACTAACAACGTCGCCGACACTCCACACTGAAAGAAAAGACATTTTGGAGAATCAAATTTCTATGATAAACTGCCGAAGCTTCATGTAAATTAGCCTATTCAGAGGGTTAAGGTGGCCTCCAATCCACGCGTGCTCAAAATGCCCCACAGTGTACCACTCCCCAATCAAGTTCTCCGGCCGATCTGCAAAGGTAAATGGAAATGGGTACCGGTTAGCATGCAGTTATGGTAGACTTAGTATGCACATTAGCTATGATATCTATGATGATGGTTGAAGGTAGATGGCTGTATAGACTGACTGCCATCTAATAAATACTTAATAGCTACACCTAAGTCTACACCAAGACCGGCAGTGTTTGCGGGGGCTAGAGAGTCGGCCAACCCTAGTAAGATCGATCCCGAAGTTGAAGTAGGCTCTTGAGGCAATCGAATGGCTCTGCCATTGAGTTGAATTCTCCACCGTAAGTTTATTGCTCTGGCAGAAGTAAAACGCTGTCGGCGATGATTCGCCGATGAATTGCAGAGGTTGCACTGCCGGTATTAAGCTGCACCCCAATAAGCTGGCCGTGGCAGCAGTGGCGTCACCAGACTTTTCGTTCGGGGGGGGCACAAAGGGGCACAACAGTTCGTTGAGGGGGCACAACTAGATAGCGGCGTATGCAGTATGTTGTGTGAACGCCGGCCTGGGGGAGGGGTCTAAGGGGAGGGGGTGTCCCCCTCCCCCTTGACAATTTTTGAAAAATTAGGTGTTCTTAGATGCAATCTGGTGCCACATACGTTACCTTTTTGAAGTAAAATTTCTGTCAAAAAGTAACGAATGTTTAGGAACTAAAAAAAAATTATGCATGGATTGAGAAATTTTCATGAAAGTGAAAAAAACGTGCATGTGTATTGCCGAATCAACGATCAAATATTCGTTCGATTGTGGACTTTTCAATTACGTGAAATTCTCATGATCCACAAACTGAGTGATTGGAGTCTTACGGGATTAAAGTGATCATAGAGTTTTGCATCATATATTTCTCTTTTAAAATTTTTTGGAATTATTTTTTTCGAAGAAGAAAATACGGAAAAGTCTCCTTGAAATTGCTGGCACTGAGCTTGCATTACAATTCGCAACGCAAGTGGCAGGCAAATTCCATGGTACTGTACGTACCAAACAACACCATTCACTGTTTTGGTTAATGAGTCCGCGAGGCAGACATTTCCGCTACACTTTATCAAGGCGTATACTCACACCTATTGAGGCGGCGAGGATTACGGATAGATTACCAAGACCGATGCTGAGCCTCCGACGAAGAGAACACTGTCTGTTTTATGAGATGGGGCCATTTTGTTATTCGAAAAAATACGAATTGCTGCCTTTTCTTGTCCTAAGAAGAACCAAATCATATGAAACATGGTAGTCAAATATTCTAACTACAGAACTTACAGAAGATCTATACATTTTTTTTCAAAATCTCAGATCTCAGTTGGGGGGGGGGGCACACGGGGGGCGTGCCCCTCCCCCCCTTGGCGACGCCACTGCGTGGCAGTTGTTCATGCTGCAACCGTTGAAGTAGTTTGCCTACCAGAATACTGTAATCTGTGACGCTGCAGGGCTAGGCTTAGGTCTAGATATTATGCCAATAAGCTGGCTACATAGTAGATGAGAATACAGTCCGTTACACTTAGTAGTTATAGTGTGCGTAAGCTAGGCCTGAATATACGCGATGACTTCATTGTTATATACGTGCCCCTTACGGCGCTAAACAATACAAGTGAACATGCTACGATGAATATGAGGCCGAAGTAAGAATAATAACTGTAGCTAAAATGTTGGCTGCAATGCTAGTACCTGTTTGTCTTCTCTGCAAGATAACGCCGTCCCAAAATGGCTGGTTGATGGAGTAAGACTATACTGTAGGCCTTTGCTGAAGGCGACCCAGTAGTGCGCTGCAGTGACGTGGTGCTGGCCCGTCGGAAGGTATTTAAAAGTGGTACGGTATTTTTCGGGGTATTTTTCGGTGTTCGAAGGGGCAGAGCCCCTCGTGGGGGTTCAAGGGAGCGAAGCCCCCTTGAAGCTTTTGGATTTTGAAAAATGAAATTGCGTATTTCCATGGGAAGTTAATACAAGTGGAATATTGATTTTAAGTGGGGATCCTTCCTTTGTCACTACATAAATGTGTAGTCTTGGGGGAGGGGTCAAAGGGGAGGGAGCGTCCCCCTCACCTTTGAGAAATTTTTGTTAATTTAACGTTGCTTAGGTGCAAAACGGTGCTATCTTTGGGATTTTTTTTTTTGGAGCTGATCATATATGGCTGGAAAATGTCCATAATTTAGTGAATTCTAATTTTCCCGACTGGCTGGATGTTTTTACTAACTGCAGTGGCGACGCGTAAATTGCACCTTTTTTATGCACCCTCCGTTTTTGTATACAGCAGTGGGGATCCTTCCTTTGTCACTATATAAAGGTATCATCCTGAAATAGGGGTCTAGGGGGAAAGGGCGTTCCCCTCACCTTTGAGAAATTTTTGTTAATTTAAGGTTGCTCAGGTGCAAAACGGTGCTATCTTTGGAATTTTTTTGGAGCTGATCGTACATGGCTGGAAAATGTCCATAATTTAGTGAATTCTAATTTTTCCGACTGGCTGAATGTTTTTACTAACTGCAGTGGCGGCGTGTTAATTGCACCTTTTTTATGCACCCTCCGTTTTTGTATACAGCAGTGGGGATCCTTCCTTTGTCACTATATAAAGGTATCATCCTGAAATAGGGGTCTAAGGGGAGGGGGCGTTCCCCTCACCTTTGAGTTGAGAAATTTTTGGTAATTTAAGGTTGCTTAGATGCAAAATGGTGCTATCTTTGGGATATTTTTGGAGCTGATAGTAGTAGAGCCTATAGCAAAGGTGTGAAGGACTAGCAAGGCCGTTTTCAGAATGCTTTTTAGTCGTAAGTGTATTAACAATCACCACTGCCCTCCCACCACTGCCCTACCCCTTTTCTTCTCCCCCCTATCTCTCTCTCTCTCCCTCTCTTAGCTGAAAAGTGGTACGGTAAATACCGTACTTACCGTAGCGGTTCCGACCGGCCTGACTTGGTGTATCTGCAGACTATAGCGCAAGCTTATCGTAAACAAGTACATGAGTTGGATATGATGTGCGCTACTTAATATCAAATCTATGCAGGAATGTTAAGCGGAATGCCGAGGAAAAGTACATTTGAAAGTAAGGGCGCTAAAGCTAATCACTACAACATCATCAAAGAAGAATGCAGTGAGAAACATCCTGACCCTTAAAGACAGGCGAAGACAATGGGCCTTCAAAATACGCACCACAGGTCTGGAAAACCAATTGGAATCTCCCCTACCATGAAAATGACAATTCCCCACATCTGTGTTTGCTTACCCTGACTGGCTTCCACCTTCTATTAATCTCGTATATTCGGAGACTCGAACTTTTCGTTTTTGAGATTGCTGCCGTACCAGTTCTTGGAGCTATTACGTGTATCTAGAGCCACTTTTCACTTGTTATCGCAAGACAATTTAAACAAAAACAAAAAATACAAGGAGCAATGGCACACGGGAGCTGATTGGTTTTTAATGTGGAGGAAAACAATTTCTATGGTCGTCGTTGAAAAAATTCGAAATGCTGCAAAACTGTGCCATGCAACTACGTGGCTGCCTGATTTCAGAGCACACGCATACACGCAGGCGGGAGTAGTCTTTCATCGCACACAGCAAGAAATCTTTATAGACAAAAGAGTAGTGACTTCAACTAAAAGGACGTCATTTCGCAGGGTGTCGAACATGTACGTTGTTGGTATTACGAGGGTAGCTGGTATAGGTGCAGAGTAACACTGTAATCTGCCAACTTGAACATTATTTCATCTCAACACGTGTGTAGTGGGAGGAGATATTGCACTTCACCTAAAATCAGAATTTTGAAGCCCTTTTGCGTGAGTGTGTGGCTGTTGTCGGTGGTGTATGTAAGATAAACATTTGTCATGAACTCCACCACAAACATTAGGGTTCTTCCTCTCAACATGACAAATCTATGTATAAAATATGAAAAGTGTCAGTCATTGCTATCTTCAGATATCGTATTTACATGCCATTCACACTGTTTTCGCAGTTTAACCTTTGGTGACCTCAAATGACCTTTGACCTCTACTAAAAACAATTGGGTTCTTCCTCTTAGCATGCCAAATCCATATGCCAATATAAAAAGTGTCCTTCATTGCTATCTTCAGATATCATGTTCACAAGCCATTTACAAGGTTTTCGCAGTTTAACCTCTGGTGACCTCAGATGACCTCAGATGACCTTTGACCACCATCAAAAACAATAATGGTTCTTCCTTTTTATCATGACAAATCTATATACCAAATATGAAAAGTGACCGTCGTTGCTATCTTGAGATATCGTGTTTACAAGTTTTACCAGTTTTTGACCTCTGGTGACCTCAAATAACCTTTGACCTCCACCATAAACAATAGGGTTCTTCCTCCCAACATGACAATTTTATATATTAAATATGAAGTGTCGGTCATTACTATCTTGAGATATCGTGTTTAAAACAAGCGACACAAACGCGCATACACCGTGACACACAGACACACGACATCACCACCGCATAGATTACTTGCCTGCCTTCGGCAAGGAATCTAAAAGTAATATCCTGTGTCGAGATGGTTTTTATATTTGCCCAACGTCAGTACAGAGTTAGCAACACGTATTTCAAATGGTTGGTACCCTAGCTTCGCAATCCTGCAGAACATGTTTACATTAACACTTTAAATCAGCACTTCACTGCTAAGGAGTGGGCTTTGCCAGTGGGAAGTGAACAGTTCAGGCCGCAGCTAACAACGAGAAAGTGTTCGTGCTTTCTTTATTCCAAATATGTATTGTTTGTTTCACGAAAGGAACTGATTTCCTTTTTTGTGCTTAACCGTGAGTACCTGAACCACTTAACAATAGCACCATTTTGCATCTAAGCTCCTAAGTGCAACAATTATAAAAGGCGAGGGTTTCATTTAATCTGCCAAGTAGATACTTCCCCCAGGACGGTTGACTGGAATGTCCAAGTAGTTTTTTATAGAAAAAGTCCCCCCCCACATTATGCTTGTAATGAAACGTTTATTTATTTATATATGTATGATTTTTTTTTTTTTTTTGGAATATATTAAATTTCTTCAACACGAGACCTCAAACTGAAGAATGTTTAGGTCGCTTTCTAGGTCTGGAAAGTGCCATTTCCTGCCATCTGGGTCCCATATTGGGCCAAAATTTTCTTGCTTTTCTAAGCGCCAGCCGAGGACGATCCGTTTGTATAGTGTCAAAACTCTTCAAGAGGTCACTGAAGATAAACTTTCATTTCGCCCACTCTCCCCCAAGCCAAAACACCTTCCTACGCCTATAAGAAGGTGCCTCATCATAAAACAATTTTGATAAATTATGAAACTGAGACTTCTAGTTTTGTTGATTATATAGCACGTTTTTAACGACAACTTGATCGGATATTTCTTATTACCTTGCAGGTAATGCGGGAAAAATCTGACTTTTCCACATCAAGTGAAGCTGTTAGGAACATACCAACTAATTTCGTGAAAGTGAGGCAAAGACCTTCTAGATATGTTCTTGTGATTGATACGTCTGCTAGTATGACGTACCGGCATCGACTGAGGGTGCTGAGGCAGGTAAGAATTCTATTATATACTATTGATCTCACATGATGTCCCATAGGCTATAAGCCCTATATAGTTTCCATATTGTGTCAATTTTACTTTCCTTTCATGACCCATATGGGTTCCATATAATGAATCTAGTATTTTCTTATGAGTAACTTTCTTTTCCTATGTTGGTCACATGGGCGGACCGTTAAATTTCTTTTCCCACGATATTATGGGCAAATCCGAATTTTCATGAATTTTGAAAATTGTTTCAAAATAGTGGTTAGGGTTAAAATATATGTTAAAGTTAAAGCTTCTTAAGAAATTTGGCATGTTCTTTCATAATCTGGTGTCAGAATTACCAAAAAGTGTAGAGAAACTTTCATTTCGGGAGTAAGGGGCGTGGTCCATTGACATCATTTGCCCATTACCTCGTGGGGAAAAAATGCGCGGACGGACCATCAAATGCCCGTACGGAATCCGCGTTAGCCATGTATTCCCCTTTCACATTTACGTAGACCCTGGGCCCACATGGCAATCCCATACTAGCCCTATGTTGGACCCAGAAGTCACTGTTGGCTAGGATTATACTTGAAAACAATATCCTGAATGATCTTGACAAAGTATTTACTTTATTTTACCAATTTGGTTTTATGTAAATGCAGGTACGAAAAATTATCAACATCTAGAATCTATTTAAGCCATCACTTTTTAAATAAGAGAAACGATATTCAGTATCTTTACGTGATTCTTTAGAAGAGTGACATCAAAATGTTAAATGGTTGGTATTAAACTATAGAATTTCCAATGTATTAAGACTTGTTTTAAACTAAGATGTTTTACTTTACCTAAGTGAAAATACGAAATTCTTAAAAACTGCTTGTAAACACAATATCCTAACGGACAATTTTTATACTTAGTATATAACTTTATCATATTAAGAGAAAGAACCCCATTGTACTCAGTTAGAATTCATTTGAGGTCATCAGAGGTAAAACCGAAAATCTTGAAAAACCACGATATTTCAAGACAGGGGTGATGGATACTTTTCATACTTGGTATATAAATGTGTTTCTTTAGGAGATAGGGGCCCTATGTGTTTGTTGGAGGTCGAAGATCATATGGGGTTGTGAGAGGTGAAACTACGAAAATCTCGTAAACTAAATAGACAGTGGTTGGTACCAGGCGCGGATCCAGAAATTTCGAGGGGGGGGGGCCCAAGATGGAAAACTTCACGCGTGCACCGAAGGTGCACCACGAGCGCGAAGCGGGAGTCCCTACGCGTGGGGTCCAGGGGCGGAGCCCCGGTGGGGGTCCAGGGGGCGAAGCCCCCGGAAGCTCTCGCAATATTGCATTTTAAGAGCACAGAAATCGGCTCCAGTTCTTATGTCAGTGAGATTTTATACCTTTTCATGTTGCATGGAATTTGATGTGTATGGCTCAGTATAAGTTACTATATGTACCTGCAGAAGTTACGGAGAATATAAGTTATCTTAAAACTTACACGCCAATATAATGAGCCCGTGTAGGTAACTTGAAATGTTTTTGCCATAATGAGTGTTTTATTTTCGTTATACGGTATTCGGGTATAGGACGTCAGATGAAACAAATGCGCGCGAAGCGCGCCGATAATTTGAATTTACATTTAAAACCATTGCTATGACTAACGGTGTCAATTCCCTTTATGTGTTTCTATCAATTAAAAGGTGGGTTCGATACTAAGTTTTCAGTTCTCATAAGAAGAGGAGGGTAAAATAATGAATATCAGTTGTTTTACATTCCTTACAATGCTGACTCTGTAATCACGTTTATGCACACGAATAATTGGCTTATGGTAGAACCCCACCGATGAAAAGGAGCAATTCAAGGCTAACAGTGCGCAGATCACGCAAAAATCAAGAAATAGTGAGAAGACTTTGCAAAAATCGTGAAAGATTTCAAATGATTTTTGGTAAAAGATGATAAAAATAAATCCATCACTCAATAAAAACGTACCTCTCTCCGTGAGCGTAAACAAATGCGCGCGAAGCGCGCCGAAAATTTTCGGTATAGAGCCTCCCGGGAGCTCTGCATTAATTGTACACTGAAAAGGGGGACCAACAGGACTCACAACCTTACATCCATATGGGAGGAGAGATGATATATCGCCTTCTTTATGGACTTCTGAAGGGTATACCCTTCAGAAATCTATGACCGATGGTGCCGGCGGGAGTTGGTGATTTGGGGAACCGCAGATAACTGCTAAACCGTGCCTTTTTAGGCAGTGGGATTTTGTATACGCTATATACAAGAGTGGGAGAGCCTTTTCGTATTAGTACATGAGAGTGCAATCCCAGGAAGGGGTTTACCCTCCCCTTTGAGAAATTTTTGTGAATTTTAGGGGGCCTATATGCAAAATGGTGGTATCTTTGGGTCATTCTAAAGTGATTGTATGTTTAGAAAATGTCCAAAATTTAGTGAATTCTAACTTTTGTTCGGGTGAAAAAGGGGAGTAAGAGACGGTTAACATATTGTCTTCAAACCTCCTTAAGTCCCAGGAAAAATCATGGGCGTGGATCCATCTCCAATAGTGTGTGTGTGGGGGGGGGGGACTTTTTCACATTTGTGAATCGCCGTCCTGGTGGCTTGGAAGAAGCAGTTGGTGGTAGCCAGAATTTGCGTCACGGGGAGGCAATAAGTTTTGTGATCTTCGGCATGGGGGAGGGGTCTAAGGGAAATTTTTCTAGAACTGAATGCCCTCAGATGCGATTTGGTGCAACAAAAGTGTACGATTTTTAGGTTATTTTTCTTCTAAAAATTTCTTTTTCCTAGGCATAATTGCAGTCTGTTCTATAACTTTTGAAAAAGTGAGGGGGACTTTTTGACGATGTCCTCCCTTCCAAAAAAGTGAGGGGGACGCGTCCCCCGCCCCCATGATCCACGCCCATGGGAAAATTGTACAAACAATTATACCTGCGTGGAGTTCACAGAAACATTCTTGTCTATAATAAAATTTTTCCTTTACATTTTAAAAAGATATCCAAGGTTGACAGAGAATAGTATAGAGCCTCCCGGGAGCTCTAAATTAGTTACAGTATACAAAAGAGGGACCAACGGGATTCTCACTACCCGACATCCATATGGGAGGAGATATGATATATCACCTTCTTTTTAGGTATAGCAAGAGGGATGTTGGACAGGCAAAATTCGTTTCAGAAAAGATTTTCGTCATAATTGAACGTCGCGGTAAGATGTTTGGAAAATAAGCAACGGCAATTACGTACTTTCAATCTTTCAAATCATGTGCTAGACTAGATTAGTCAAAGATCCCATAATGATGAGAGCCCTACAGAGAAGGAATGCACTTTTTTAGAAAAATGTTGCATTGGAATAATTTCTTGCGTCATAGCTTTGTCAATGGTATATAAAATCGGGTGTAAACCCTGTCGTATGCGCGCGAAGCGCGCCGAAATTTTGAATAAAATATTAGTCCATGACAAAACCTGCATTTCAGAACCTGCATCGGACACTGTCATTTTCCCACCAACCTATGCTATTCAGAAACGAAGCTTCTGACTGAGAATTCTTAAAAAGCACTTTTGCTCCTTTGCTCCCCTGTGAGTAGTTACCGAAAGCTATCGATAATAAGGACAACTCTGACAAGGCTTGACGCTGGCGGAGCGTGCGAAAATTTGGAATTTGTCAAGAATTTCCAAAACTTGTGATAGCTTGAGAACAGTTTGTGAAAGAAAATGGTTAGAACAAATAAACCAGTCATCAAAAATACATCTCACCCTACAACCTCCACAGAAATCTGTAGCTTAAACGACTTTTGGGACCATTTCAAAAATTTTCAAGAATCGATGGGGGAGGGGGACACACGTCACCCATTGTGCCGACGCCACTGTCTGTAGCTTAAAAGCCTTTTGAGCTCATTTTAAAACTTTTCAGACAGTTTTAAAATCGAACAGGGTATGCACGCCGCTACTTTGCCTGCAACAGCTGGTGCCACTGTGCACAATAGCACGTCACCTGACAGCTTGTCTCTTGTATTCATTCTGCAAGGTCAGTATGGCGAAAACTTTGCCTCTCAATCCCTCTAGATTACAAAAAATTTCACTCTTTAACACAAAATTGTTACTAAATTTCAGTGCAGCTAGCCGAGCCCATACTACATATGTCACGATGTTTACTTATTTAGATCTTAAGTCAAGGACCATTGCTCAGCTATTCACCTGTTTTTGAACATTGTAGCGCTCCTTTCGTCGCCAACCACTTTGAAAGATATATAAAGAGATAATCCAGCGATAGCTCCACCCAACCCCTACAGAAATATATACTTTGAATACGTTCTTAGACACTTTTATTAATTTTTTGCTCTTAATTTTTCTTTCTCCTTTTCTTTTTTTTTTCTTTTTCTTTTTTTCTCCTTTCGTTTTTTTTTTCGTGGCGAGGGGGGGGGGGGCCGGGGGCCCCCCCCTGGATCCGCGCCTGGTTGGTACCTCCAAATTGTGTCCGGCGGTTCGTGACGAACGTAAAGTTAGGGCTGAATTTTAATTTCCACCATTCCAAAGAAAAAGTTACAGAGAGCAACATTAATTTTACCACTAGCATAACTGTTAAAACAATAATTCGAATTTGAATCCCCAAATTATGGGCACGTGTGAAGGATGCTGTGACTATGGCATGATTAGATTACGATAGGCTGAACAAGTTTCTAGATGGCGTAGTGCATTATAATGCTCGGTTTCTCACGCAGACAACTCGGGTTCGAATCCCTTCTAAGACATATTTATTTTTTCTTTCTTATTTTATTTTTCAATTTATGTCAAAGTCATGTGAGGTCATCAGAGGTCAAATTGTGAAAACATCGTAAAAATGATATAGTCAAGAAACATAAATCTCAGGGATAAACCCCAGTTTAACAAAGGACCCACTTTTGGCAAGGAATCACTAACCTTATGAGTTGTCTGGTTCCACGAACGAGGCATAGGCTATAACCTGATTACTGCCACTGTACTTTTGATGTAGGTCAGCACAGTGGAAGTGCGGTCAGTAAGCGATGTGGAAAAACGTTGCGGGAAAGATTTTTGCTCTCTACATGTATGCTCGTGTATGAACCTTATACCAAATTTGATTATGGCATACTAATATTGAATAACTCTGAGCTCTATTTAGCATATAATTGTATGACCACGTCCTTGCAACAAGATTGAGCAGATTTCAAAATGTTGTAAAACAAAACAAGATCGCTTGAAAAAATCATTATTTTGGATATTTTTAGGATACTCAATTCCAGCATTTATTGAATCCAGACGTCTTTAAAATGGTTTGTTTTGTTTGTTTGTTTGTTTGTTTGTTCAGTATATCGCCATACGTACAAAATAAATGTAAAAAACCCATGAGGATCTGTGACTACAGTGCATACGTGAATTTGAAGAAAGACTGAGACAAGTCAAACTTTTTTAATGAGAGGTATCCTGATCTCATAATGGCAGCTACTGCCGACCTAGTACAGGAAGCAACAAAGCCACTTAAATATTATTACACAATATTTGGATCCCATAAAATGATGTTAAGGGTTTGGAAGGCCTGAGTCAAATTCAAATGACCTAATACATGTCTTTTGTCATCGTTTCCTTATCACTATATGGGAAACTTTATCAATCACAAGATATGTTATTATTATTATTATTATTATTATTATTATCATCATCATCATCATCATCATCATCATCATCATCATCATCATCATCATCATCATCATCATCATCATCATCATCATCATCATCTTCATCATCATCATCATCATCATCATCATCATCATCATCATCATCATCATCATCATCATCATCATCATCATCACCACCACCACCACCACCACCACCATCATCATCATCATCATCATCATCACCATCATCATCATCAATTATTATTATCTCTCTTTTTCTCACAACCTTTCTTGGTTGGTATTCATTCTTTTGTCCCTCAGACCTCGGGGTCCTACCCGGACCCTGGGAGGTCGAGCACTCGTCTTAGTATGTGGGCGCTGCCGAGAATCCCTTGCTTAATGAGTTTCCTCATATCATGACCTCCTGGAATTCTTCGGAGGTGGTCGTCTAGTTGTGTGCTGACCGCTCCGAGTGCCCCCACCAGTACCGGCATTACCTCCGCTTTGACGTCCCATAGTCTTTGTATTTCTAACTTCAGGTTTTGGTATTTCTGCACTTTCTCACCTTCCTTATCCCTGACATTCTTGTCCAATGGGACCGCAACATCTATTATTTTGGCTGTCTTTTCCTGTTTGTCTATAACTATTAGGTCAGGTCTCCTTGCCGTTTCCTGACCTCGAAGTCCCAGAGGACTTTAACTTGCTCTGTTTCCGTAACCGCCCCTGGTTTGTGTAACCATGGTTGTCGTTCTGAAGTGGGGATTCGGTAGTGCTGACAGATTCCTAGGTGTAGAGCTGCTGCCACGCTGTTATGCCTCTTCAGGTTTTCAGTTCCAGCCAACTTCTGGCAGCCTGCTATGATGTGGCTTACTGTCTCATCTGCTTCCCTGCACATTCGGCACTTGCTGTCGTCGGAATGTTTCAGTATCTTAGCCTGGTGATATTTTGTGCAAAAGGCTTGGTCTTGTGCGGCCGTGATTAATGCATCTGTTTCTATTTTTAGCCCTGTGCAGGATAGCCACTTGTACGCCATTTCTGTGCTGGTAGCCTGCTCCACCTGCTGGGGGTATTGTCCATGTAGTGGCTTTTCTTTCCATTTACTTTGGTACCTTTGTGACCATCCTGCCTTCCATTGGTCTCTTGTCTCCACTTCTCGTTGTTGGGGCCTGGCCTGCCAGACGGCCTGTAGTAGGGGTTCAGTTGCTCTCCTTCTTTCGATATATTTATCGAGCCCCACCTTCTCGCCAGTTATCGTAACTTCCACCTCTTTCAGCCCTCTACTCCCTTGATGTCGTGGGAGGTAGAGCCTGTGCACGTCCGCTCTTGGGTGGAGCCCTCCGTAGATGTTCAGGAGCTTCCTTGTCCTGCGATCAAGTTCTGCCATCTCTGTTCTGGTCCACTCGATGATTCCTGCAGTGTAGCTGATGACTGGCATGGCATATGTGTTCAAGACCTGGATCTTGTTTTGCCCGGTCAGTTTTGTCTTCAGGACTTGTCTGATCCTCTTTCTGTAGGTCTTTATTGTGTTGGCCTTCACTTTCTCTTGGAGATTCTCCATGCCCTGCAGGATTCCGAGGTACTTGTATCCCTTGTCTACTTCAACGTCCTGTATTCTCCCGATGTCTAGGAGAAGTCCCTGTGTAGCCTCTACCTTCCCTCTTTTGATGATTAATCTGCCACACTTCTCAAGGCCGAACTTCATCCCGATGTCATTGCTGAAGATTCGGACTGTGTTTATCATCGAGTCGATTTCTCTTTCATTCTTCCCGTACAGTTTCAGGTCGTCCATGTACAGGAGATGGTGTATTGTGAGACCCGATTTCAGTTTGTAACCGCACCTTGAGTTCTTGAGTATGTGGCTGAGGGGGTTAAGGGCTACACAGAACAGTAGCGGTGACAATGCATCTCCCTGGAAGATTCCACAACGAATCGGGATTCTCGCGAGGTGCTGTCCGTTTGCGGTCAAATCTGTGGTCCAGTGTGGCGTGGTCTCTTCTATCAGAGTGCAGATCTTCGGGTCGAGTTTGTGTATTCGCATGGCCTCTATTATCCACGAGTGGGGTACTGAGTCATAGGCCTTCTGATAGTCGATCCATGCTACTGCCAGATTGGTTCGGCGGGTTCTGGAGTCCTTGCACACTGTCTTGTCAATGATCAGCTGATCCTTGGTGCCTCGGCTACCGGGCCTGGCCCCTTTCTGTTCTTCTGCCAGGATGTTGTGTTCATCAAGGTGGGCCATCGCTTTGTCCGCCAGTATCCCTGAGAGGAGTTTCCATGTCGTAGGTAGGCAAGTTATTGGCCTGTAGTTGGAAGGTGTGATACCCTTGGCAGGATCTTTCTGGATGAGGGTTGTTCTACCATATGTCAGCCATCTGGGTATAGTTGTTGGATCATTGACAACCTGCTGTAGTTGTGCAGCTATTCTGTGGTGGAGGCTCGTCATCTTTTTCAGCCAGAACCCCTGTACTTGGTCCGGTCCGGGGGACTTCCAGTTTGACATCTTTTGAGTCTTTATTCTCACCACTTCCTCCGTTATAGTTGTTGGTAGCTGTGGGGGGATGGCCTCGTGGCAGGTATTGAAGTCCTTTATCCATTTGGCCTCATTCCTGTGTTGTTTGGGCACTCCCCATATTCCACGCCAGAATCTTTCTGTCTCTTCCCTGTCTGGTACTGGATGGGGTTTGTTAGTGCCATTGCTCCGCAGACTCTGGTACACTCGTCCAGGCTGTTCTCTGAACATCTTGTTGACTCTATATTGCTCATTTCTGGCACTGTAGCGTTGGAGTCTGTGGGCCAATGCTGTTAATCTTTGTTTGGCATCCTCAATGGCGTGGTCATATCCCCTCTGTTCGACCCAGTATCTTCGCTTCAGGTCATCTGTGATTTTCATTCGTCCACGTTTCTCAGCTTCTAGCCTACTGATGTCCTTCCTTGCCTGGCCTATTTTGCTTTCTAGCCTCCTTTTCCATGATGGTGTGTATTTTTTACTTGGTGGTTTGGACGGTCCTTGCAGCTTCCTTGCTATGACTTTGGCTGTGGAGTACATCAGTAGGTCGGTCTCGGTGATGTCATTGGTTGGGATCATTTGAACAGCTGCATTTGTCTCATGTACCAACTGGTGAAGGGGCGGGTCGGTCCGTTTGTATGTCCGGATAGGTGACCTGGTTCTTTCTGTCCCTGTTGATACCATCTCGTCTATTATTTCTCTGGCGAGCGTCCCCTCAGCTGGTATTTCCGGGCATCGCTCTGGCTCTGATGTTGGCATGTCATTCGGGGTCAGTTGTTGACTGGCTGGTTGCTGGTTCTTTTCAACCGGTTGCTCTTCGCAGCACACTTCTCTCTGGATACCTTTGACCTCCACTGGCGTGAGTATGCCTGCCCTGTTGATGACATTTCGTTGGTCAGCTAGCCGTTGTTCTGTCACGGGTGTGCTTGGGTTTCTTTTCTGCCAGATCTTGTGCATACGTTTTCGGTACCCTCGTTGGTTGGGGTCACTCAGGAAGTAGCACCTCATCACTTCCTTGTTCTCGTCTTGCGTCCACTTCTTCCTTCCTTTTGTTGTCTCAGTAGCCCACTTTTCACCAGCGCGCCCTAGAGACGCAGCGGCTGGCGCAGACCTTTTTATCCCGGGTGACGTCTGAGCCGGTATGGTCAAATCGTTGATTTCTTTCTCCATCTTGCATGGGTTGGGGAACCAGGATTTGTAAGAACCCCCACGTTGGTTCTTCCAGTGCGATCGGTGAAAGTCTAATCAGCAGATGTTAGTTCGCCGGCTTGACAGGGTCTTGAACTGGGGACCTCTGGCGTTGAAGACGGAGCTGTGACCACTGCACCACTGGACCTGGTTATTATTATTATTAATAATAATAAGCTATGTCTTGCTGAATGAACGTGCCTAATTTTGCCTCTAGATAATTCTGCTTTTGGAGTTTATTCTTTCCTACTTTGAAGGGCTTTGTCAACGTTTTTGTCCTTTTTTTGCTGCCCGACTTTCATTATGGCTGATTCAAGACCGAGGGGTAGACCTCCTGGCAGCAAAAACAAGAAAACAGATGAGCTTCCTCTCTCACAGCCTTCGGTAACGCCCTTTCAGCTTAGGCCTAACACAGTTACCTGCCTTGGAGTACGAGAGTTCGGAGGGTGACGTGGCAGTGAGTACAGGCCTACAAAGTTTGGACTTAGCCATTCAAAATATCACTACTGAGTTGCAAAACATTCGTTCAGAATTCGCCAAATCAATTGAGGAGCACGCCAAGTTAATCTCTTCCTTGCAAGAAAAAATGTAACATTGGCAAAGAAAGTGGATGAGTTGGAAAAGAGACAGAAAGACCAGGAACAATTATTGAACAAACAAAAAAGGCATTCAAGGCGAAATAATTTTCGAATTGTAGGGATTAAGCAAGAGAAAGATGAGGACTGCCTCAAGATTGCCTCAGGTATCTTATGTAAGATGGGTTTTCCCGACCCAAAATTGGAAAGGGCCCATCGTGATGGTCGGGCAGTGGAAGGGAGAGATAGCCACATATTAGCGAAATTGTCTTTCGTTCAAGATAAAGTTAAAGTAATGAAGAATGCACGGCGGCTTCTAGAGGGGGAGAACTTTTATATAACTGATGATTTAACGAAAAAAGATTTGAGCGAAAAGAGAAGATGGCGAGACCAGGTTAGTGATCTCTACCGTCAGGGGACTAGATTGCATTTTTCTGAAGGTTACTGGCGGAACTCTACTGGCAAACCTTTTAACTTTCATCAAGAGTAATCAGCGTCGCCTTCTTTCAACCTCAACCTTATCTATTTGGTGACTGTCAAAACCCCTTTTTCTTAGTGGAAGAACTTACTTTTTACACATATACGTTATGCCATGGTAGGACATAGCACGACGTTGAATCTTTCATAGACGCTAAGTCTTTTTTTCATCGGAGAAAGTCAATTAAGTGTATGACTATGAGGATGTTATCCTCTTTGTTCTTTTCTTGTGGATTGATGTTTTTATTTGTTACTATACCTCCTGGGAACTCGAGCTATGTTAACACTGTATTTCGTGCTTCAAATAGCTTTCGTATTCTTAGCAATGTTTGTGGCCGTTATTGTTTTTATGTCAAACTTGTAAGATGGCATCTTCCGTAAGCTTTGCCTGTTATAATGCGAGAGGCCTCAGACAACCTAAGAAGCGCCGTCGGTTATTTGAGTTTTTACATCGTAGACAGTTTGATATATGTCTCCTTCAAGAAAGCCATAGCTGTCTCCAAGATGAGAACTTTTGGCGTCATGAATGGGGAGGTAAAATTATTTTTTGTCATGGTACAAGAGATAGTTGTGGGGTTTGTGTACTAATTGAGCCCTCCCTACATGTTGTTTTACATAAGATGTTTATTCACAAGCATGGTAGATACATTATTTTAGACCTTGAAATTAATACTAAAGTCTTCACCATTGTATGTGTTTATGGGCCAAATACCGACACTCCTGCCTTTTTTCACAGAAATCAGTTACAATTTGTCCAACTTCCTTGGGGACACGGTTGTTATTTGAGGGGATTTTAATTTCGTATTTTCCCTGCAATTAGACCAAATGGGTGGCCAAGCAAGAACAAATTTTAAAGCTAGGGACGAATGTTTGAATTTAATGTCAGTACACAATTTAATTGATATTTGGAGAGAGAAAAATCCTTTTGCAAAGAGTTATACATGGGCCTCTAACATTACACCAGGGATTCATTGCAGACGACTTTTTTCTTACATCTAATCATTTGAAAAATTCTGTTCGATCTACTGCTTTCTCACCTGGCATCCAGTCGGATCATTCCCTTTGTATTTTAACTATTTCCCCTCAATCTATGGAAAGGGGGCTAGGTATTTGGAAATTTAACAATTCTTTGTTAGAAGACCCTAATTATGTTTTTCTCATTAGTAACCAGTTAGGAAATGATTTAAACCTTGTAGATGTTGGCAATGCAGGGGTTGCTTGGGATTTTATTAAATACAAAATTCGTCGTTTTTCTATGAACTATTCAAAGTGTAAAGCCAAAGACAGAAGGTTTAGAGAGGAACAACTTTTACATACAATTTCTTACCTTGAACAGAAATTTTTTGTAGACCCTTCTCCTGAGTTGTCTGCTAGGCTGAAAGAAGCTCAGAACGAGCTGCTACATTATTACGATTTTAAGTTGCAATGGACAATTATTAGATCTAGAGCCAGATGGGTGGAAGATGGCATTTATTATTTTTTTTCTTTTTTTTTTTTTTTTTAAAAAATTTTGTATAAAATTGAAATAATTAAATATTTTCAGGGTAAACGAAGCTTCCCCAGTTTAGAGCCTGGAACCAAAATTTTTGTACGCCCCGCCAAGGGCCCCCCTAGATGATGTGCCCCCACCCCCCGACGGAATCTGCTACCCACTTCAAATATCCTATGTTAAAATTGTTTTTAAACCTAATGTAATTTTAATTTTGGTTTCCTTTTGTCTCCCATAAAATTAAAAAGGAAGGTCCAAAAAGGCCAATTTCCAAAATTTTTTTTTTTAAAATTCCCTTTAGAAGCGGCCCCAAAATGCTGTTAGCGTAACAAGTACCATTAAACTTTTCACAAAATATACTTTTAGTTTTGTTTAACAAAAAATAAAATCAAAGTTTCCCCCAATTAAATTTAAAACCATGGAAGGGTTAAAATAAAAGTCTAAAATATGGAGTCGGTCCGACTAAAAATGGCACCCCAAATAGGTGGCCCCAAAAAATTAGTTCAAGGGCGCGGATGACAGGTACGTGTTGATTTAAGAAAATGGAACTGATTGGAAAATTCATATTTAAATCTATTTTGTTGTGGCGGGTTTTTTTTTATTTAATTTTTAAAGTTTTAAGGGGGCCGCCGCATCCAATTTTAAAACCGGGAACATTTTTTTCCGATTTAAAAAGGAATAAATCTTTTTGGGAAAATGGCACCCAATTCCAAAATCTTCCGCCCTATTTTAAATTACACCGGTTGGTAAGGAAATACCCTTGAAATTCAAACCAAATATACCCAAATTTTAAAAAATTTTAAAATTTGGGAAACTTTTTTAAATTTTGGGGAAAAAAGGCAAATGGGGGTTGATTTAATATGGGTAATTGGGTTTTAATAGCTTTATAGTATGATTCGGCATTTTAAAAAGGTGATATCTTAAATGTCATTTAACCCCAAGTCCAAAAAAGAAGGTATAGCAAAAAGGGGCCCTTTTTAAAACTTCGATTTTTTAAAGCTTCAAAAATTTTAACCAAAATTTTTTTATAAAGGTTTCAGGGGGTACTAAAGGGGGGAAACCATGCCCCTTGAAGGGTTTGGCCCGGTCGGGAAAATTTAATCTTTTTAAAAGCCTGGATCTTTGAATAGAAATTCCATCCCGGTCCCTTAAGGGAAAATTTCCAAGACCAACCTAAAACCCAAAGTCCAAATAAGTTCCCAATATCTGCATCTTTTCATTTAAAAAACCCAATTTTTCAATTTCTTCAAAAAAACCCATAAAATTCCCACCTAAACCAAATTTTTCCCCTCCAAAAACCCAGATTTTTTAAAATTAATTTTTCCGTTTTTTAAGGCCTTGCCACCCTTTAAAATTTAAAGTGGGAAAAAGGGAATTTAATTGGGGGGCCTTTCCCAAAATTTATTAAATTTATTTGGGTTGTTAGAGGGGATGATTAATTGGATTAAAGCCCAAGGCGGATTACGGGGGGGGACTTCCCCTTTTTTTCCGAGCCTTTAAAATTAATTAATAAAAAATAAAAGGGAAGGAAAGGGGGAAAATTTATAGGGGAAAAATGGGGCCCAATTTTAAAACAAAGTGAATTTTTCCTTGGCCTACCCCCCGTTTTAAATAAATCATTACAAAAATTAGGCCGCTCAAGGGGGGGAAACTTTGAAATTAAGGTAATTTTTAAAATTTCCTTTTAAAACATCTATCCCCCCCCCTTAAAAATTCGGGGGGCAACTTTTTAATTAATTTGTGTAAATTGGTTTGGAAATTGGATTTGTCCTGGGATTTTTAAGGGGGGATGTATTATAAGTTTTTTTCTGGGGGCCAGAAAATGGTGCGGTTTACTTTAAAAATTTCTGGATTTATTTAATTTTTTCATTTTAATTTTTTTAAGTTTTATTTGGGGCAAAAGGACCCATGGGGTTGTTTGGTTTGTTTTGGGGGTGGGTTTATGGGGCAAATGCGGTTCACGCCCTGCAAACCTCAAGAAATTGGTTTTTAAGGCCAAGGGTAATTAATTTGGCGTTTTCTGCCCTCAAAACTTTTGAATTCGGTTATATTTTTGGGTTTTTTAAAACATTAAACTTAAATTTTTCTTACTACCAATAAACCCTTTTAAAAGGCCGATTTATAAATTTGAAAGGGAAAATTTTTTTAAAAACATGGCGGGAAAATTTAAAAATTTTAAAAAGGGAAAGCCACAAATTTAAAAATTTGGGAACCCTACACATACCTTCGACCCGGGTAAACCAAGCCCACTAAAATCCCCCTCCAATAAAAGTCCCGAGTTTTGGGCCCCGGGCCTCCAAATACCTTAAACATTCTTTTTGGAAAGTATTCACCATCTCAACCAATCCTTTCAAATTTCCTTTATTTAATTGGAAACAAATTTTCATTTAATTTTTTACTTTTTCCCCCCCAGAATGAAATAAGGAAGAAAGGAAGTAAACCTTTGGTAAGGAAAAAATTAAAAGGAAAAAGAAAAAGGGATTTTGGCCCCCCCCTTTTGTTTTTGGGGCTTTGTAGAACTTCTGAAGGGCTTCGCCAAATTTGGTTTTAAAATTAAACCCCCCCCCCCCTTTCGGGCCCAATGCCTTGGAACTAGAAAATTTTGATTAATTTTCAAAATTAGGTTTTTAAAGCAACCCCCAATTAAAAAAGAACCTTTAAAGGGATTAAGATTTCCTGATAAAAATTTGAAATCTATACAGGAAATGGCTTTTTTGGAAACAAAAAAAATTTGGGAAAGGGGATTTTTTTTTTTTTTTTTTTTTTTGTTTAACACAAATTTTTCTCCATCGTCTTTTTTTTTGGGGGGGGGGGGGGGGGGGGGGGGGGGTGGAATTATTTGGCATCAGGTTTTGTTTGGTAAATTTACGGGTTACATAAACTTTTTTTTAAAGGACCCTAGATCGAAATTGTTTCAACCCACCTTCATTCCGAATTTAAATCTAAAAGGCAAATTAGTTGTCCTTGTGTTTTGGGGGGACTTACCGATTTTTGGTAGTGTCAAGGGTTTTCCCTGTTTTTTTTGAGCCTTTTGATTTTTGGGGTGTTTATGTTTTTTTAAAAACCCATGAATAGCTCCTTTTTCGCTCCAGGGGAAAAGGATCTTTCTTTACACTTTATGGATTTTCGGCTTTTTTAATTATGTTTCTTTTTGAAAGCTTTCCTTTTAAAAATAAATAATCCCCGTTTTTTGACAAATGAAAATCAAAGAACGTTACTATGATATCACCGAAACCCCCAAAGCTTAGTGTTCCTTGCTGAAAGGGGGTGATTTGTTGCACAGAGTTCCCCCGCAAATTTATACTACATTTTTTTACAATTACCTCTGCTGAGTGCGACCATGTGAATTTTGAACCCCCCAAAAAGGTAAGTAAAAAAAAAAAAGGGTTTTAGGGAGGATTCAAACCCCGAACAGCTACGTGGGAACCGAGCTCTTATCAATCATTCTAGAGTCACGCAACCTTTTTAAATGTCAAAAAAAAGAATTTTAAATTAGATTTTTTACTGTAACTCCGCTTGTGAAAAAAGAAAACGTCCTTCTCATAACTTTTCTTTGATGGTGAAAATTCGGGCCCAAAACTTTTTTTAGTCACGAAACGCCGGAGCAATTGAGAGTTCCCCCCACTGGTTTTAGTTTACGGGGTTCTTGTAGTTTCTCCTTCATGACCTCATTAAATTTTTAAAATCCATTGGTTCCCTTTTTAAAGAACCACTATATACCAAGTAGAAAAAGGACCCATCACCCGTCTTAATTTTCGGGGTTTTTTTTCAAGGTTTTTGGTATTTTACCTCTGATGTCCTCAAAGCCTCTGACCTCCATAAAACAAAAGGGTCGTCCTTTTTAAAAATGATAAAGTATATACCAATTATGAAGATTGGCCATCATGACCTTTTCCCAAAAACAATTAGGGTCCCTTTTTGGACTATAAGGCACACCCGCCAAGTATGGAAGATCCATGGTTCCCCCTAAGATTCGGTTTACAATGTTTTGGATTTTGACCTGGGTCCTCGCAGACCTTTGACTTCCACCAAAAATAAACATGGGGGTGATCCCCGGGGGGTGGGGGATATATGCCCCAAACATTTTTACTAGGGGGGGGGCCCCCTGTTTACCCCCCCCCCCAAGTAATTACGTCTGCAGATCGTGTATGATGGAAAGTATATTTATTACTTCATTTTCCTAAGAAATTTTTTCAATCTTCTTCACCTCTCTATCACAAATATTTCCAAACTATCAGAATTTATAGCAAATCGTTGGCAATCTATCAATTTTTTTCCTCGCCGCTCCGCCGCTTCCAAACTTAAGTCAGTGTCACTAATATTATCAATATCTTCCGATCTTTTTCTTTTCTTTTCTTTTTTCTTTTCGTAAACCTTCGGAGAAGCACAGCAGCAAAAAGTGAAAGTTTATCGAATTAAGTAGGTAAAAGACTGGCTTATGGCAGGAGCATGTAGATTGTTGGGCAATTTAAAGGTCTCGATGTAGAGTCTGAATGCAGATTTGCCGTAATGGAAATATTATTCGTCCACTGTTTACACTCCATGTCACATGACCATGTGTTAAGGTAATAATACACAAACTGTTCTCATCACCACACTTTTCCGAAGAACCGAGATGCATCTCCACATATGTGAGACCTCGCATCAATAGGGGATCTTTCACTATCTATATGTAGCATGATGTAGAGGTTGCAAGTACGTATCTGCGTTTATAACATTTTTCAAAAATATTTACCAGAGCTTCGCCCAGTTCGGCGCTAAGGCCATTATCGTATAGATGTGATGGTTATACACTTATGACGAAAAACATCACGCCTGTAAGCACTCTTTAGATCCTTTCACGAACCTTTTGCTACAACCTATCAGGAGGTCTAACATCGACCTCCCTGCACCTATACTCTCCCTCCCCCTCATTTTCCATTGCCTGGCTAGCTTTCGTGTCCCGGATTTTAGTGTCAAGTAGTAAAAATACTATCAGGGGCGGATCCAGGGGGGGTTTTAGGGGGTTTAACCCCCCTTTGATTTCGAGATTTTTTTGATTTTGTATAATATGATTGTTTTTTTTCAAAGGTAATGGTTTTGAGGTAATTTTCAGGTTCAACAAATGCAATTAACATGCCATAATTATAAGTTTGGCTCACAGCTTATTTTGCCTGGTCTATCGCCCGATTTCTCTCTCATCCTCAAAATCCCTATAAGACAGTCAGTGAGAATCCTTCAAGAGGAGTCCAGCTCTAATCTTGGTCCCAGTATGCAATAAAAAATCGCATCCCATAGCGCCTACTCTGTTTTAACATATGAACTCGACTCCAGCTTTTCGCTTGGTACTCTGCGCTGAAAAATTCAATCGATATTGTGTTGACTGAATGTGTGTGTGTCGTTGATAGAATCACTATATCATCAGGTCTAATGGCGAGAAGTTAGTATCATACTTTGGACTCCGTTGGATATAAAGACGTTCAGGAAAGTTAGACTGTTCAATGGAACATACATCTAAAGAGTTACCATTGTTCTGGAAGTATTATAATCCCGAAATTCGCTTATATACTGAATCCCTTTCATTTGTTACACAAGATATATTCCTTTTTTATCCAAGAGTAAGTTATGACCAAGTATCACTTTAAACATTATTTCCATGCAAAAGGTGGGTGTTTGCCTGGAGTTTCCTTGCATATGGGAAGTGCCAGTGCGCGTGTAGCGGTATTTTAGCATATTTTCCTTCGTGCCTCTAGAACGACATGGTTGTATATACAGCACAGGGCTTGGTATCAAAAACGCCGCGATGTTTCCATGGAAATTAACAACATACCAAGCATGACACATGAAGATGGCCTAGGTGATATAGATTGTAAGGTCTGAGAAAGGTCTGAGAAAGGTCATTTTCTTGGGTTCACGCCTCGCAGTGATGGCGCAAGGTGGGGACAGGGGGGGCCATTGCCCCCCCCGCGTCGGGGAAGTTTTTACAGTTTTTACAGTTGTTTACAGTCGGTGGAGTCCTTAGTCGATGTCGTGTAAGTGTGTAGTCCCCAACTCGCGACAAGTCGCCCCACGGTTTTTACCTGTTTTTGCTCTCAGAGGCAGTGGAGCCCGGCACGGGGGGGGGGGGGGGGATGGGGTGCGCGATGCCCCCCTCCCGCGTAGTCCGATTCATAAATTTTGTTTTTTGAACATTTTACAAATAATCTCAAGAGGCTATTAGCCTATAGATTTCCGTAGGGGGAGGGTGGGGTGGTGTTTTTTCAGCCTAGTGATGAGATCTTGGTTATCATTTCCATCACAAATGGTGTCTCAAAACTATCAGAATGTCGTGCTATCTTTCGCAAACGATTCCAAAATTTTCGAGCGGCTTCACGTACCTTACCTCAGTGGATATCCTTGAATCCAATAATTCCCGCGGTAGCAACTCCGCGTTAAGAGAACGAGTAACAAAGTTGAGGTTTGTTTTACGAATATCTCATAAAAATTGGCTTTGTGATTGCAGATAGGTTTTGTTGAGGAATTGAAAGTGTTTTCGATGCAGAGGATCATGATTGCAGGTTTTGAAGTCATTGTAATCTTATTAGAATGAAAAATTTCGGCGCGCTTCGTGCGCGCATCATCGTCACGGTTTTGCCACCCCATCTTATGGCCATTATTAAGGTTATCTACATGCAACTATTCTGATCACACTTTTCCGAGAAACATAAAAGTACATCTCCAACCTCTTTGCCTATGAGATCTTCCAGTTTAATTTGTAGCATGTGATCTTGAAGGTTGAAAGTACTTATTTGCCGTCGGCTATACATTTTTTCAAATCAGCTCATTACCGTAGCCTATAGATGCGCTTTTTAGTCCTACACCGCCTTTTGCTATACCTATAAGGTGTTCGTCTGGTTTTCCGTTTCAAACTTAGTAAACATGCAGACATGTTGCAAAGTCTCGGCAATTATACTCTATAGTCTCAGTGATGTCAGGTAATAAACATTCGTGTCGTGCCCCATTTTAATATAATATCCAGAGCTTCCAGGAGGCCCTATACCGCTGCCTGCCAGCCTTAGAAATACCCTTTCTAATGCAACAATGAAGCAAGGAAAATTTCGTAACGTCAATAATGTTCCGTGGACTCAACGCCCGTATTTGTTTTAAGTAAAATCTTTCCCCGAATAGAAAGCATTAATTTAAATTAGCCAAACGTTGGGACTTCAGGAGGTTTGCTGACAACATACCCTTCTGTTGGACAACATACTTTCCTCTTCTTCCCTACCAAAAAATAAAATTCACTAATGTTTGGATATTTTCCAGCCATATATGATCAGTTTCCACACGTTCCCCAAATAATACAACCATTTTTGCTCTAAGCAACTTAAATTAACAAAGATTTTCCTCAAGGGAGAGGGACACCCCCTCCCGTTAGACCCCTCACCCGGTCAGCAACCTTCATGAAGTGACCAAGGAAAGATTATCACTACGGTACTATCGAGTGGCGCATACTCTCGTCTCTTTCACCTAAACCATACTCTCCTCTTTTTTGCAACCCAAAACCTTAGAATTCATTTTAAATTAAGATATGTTTGCAGCATATTATGATCGTTCAAAAAATATACCAAAGATAACACCATTTTGGCATCTAAGGCCCTTTTAAGTAAGCAAAATTTTCTCAAGAGAGGGTACACATACGCTCTCCCCTTAGACCCTCACCCAGGTCAGCACTTTATGAAATGACAAAGGAAGATTAGTCACTGCCTGTTATACTATCGCAGGTACCCTAAAATAGGTACAATTTATGCAGACCTGGGGGAAAACTGGGTGGCATTGTGAACCGTCATCTGTGGTGCCCCCCAATCACCACAAACCCTGCGCCCACTGCTTAAGGAGGACGAATTTCCCTAAATAGTAACCCAAAAGTTTTTCGCGCGCCTAGGCGCGCGGTAGAGTCACTCCGTTTTCTTCAGTACCTTCCATTCTACATTGCTAGAAGCCAAGACCTGTCAACTTAGCAAGTAACACATAGGTACAGTACGCAGTTCAATATAGAGGTCGTTAATTCCAATCACATATCGCACAGTTCCTCCTGTTGTTCGTCTTGTGTGTTGTCATGCGGTACGATCGTTGGTGAGCGACTCAAGAGAAAAGTTGGTATTTCATAGGGTTCCATGTGGTTTTTCGATAAAATGTATTTACCCTGAGATGGTCTCACCCCTGACGAGTTGTTGTTTCTTTTTCTTTTTGTGGTTCTTAATGAGTTACCCATATAAACAAGGCGAAAAAAAAAAAAATTCCGGCGCGTTCGCGCGGCTTTGCAATTTTTACGTTTCAGATTCAAAAGTAAACGTATCAGTGCGCAACTCGGCTCATGAAGTATTTCGTGATATTTTGCATAATATCACTGAATACTTTAATGAGCTCGAGTTGAGCATTGAGTAGTGTACTTTTGAATCTCGAAAACGTAAAATTGCAAAGCGCGCGGAAGCGCGCGAATTTTTTTTTTTTGTTTTGGTTTATATGTAATCATTAAGAACAAAAAGAAAAAAGAAAATACTGTAGGGGTTGTAGACCCTATCAGGAATAACATACATTTTATCGAAACCACTGGACTACCCTATGAAAAATACCCAAAACTTTTCTCCTTGAGTCGGCTCACCAATTGAGAGTACCGCATGACACAGCACCAAGACAAACAACAAGTTACTTTGCGCATATGGGATGGAATTAACGACCTCTATATGAACTGTGTACTGTTACTATGTGTTACTTGCTAAGTTTGACAGGTCTTGTGCTATCTAGCAATGTAGAATGGAAGTACTGAAGAAACTGGAGTGGGACTCCTAGCCGCGCGCCTAAGCGCGCCGAAAATTTTGGGTTCTTTTAAGGGAAATTGTCCTCTTAAGCCAGTGGGCCGCCAGGGTTTGGGTGGTGATTGGGGCGGCACCACGAGATGGACGTTCCAAATGCCACCTCAGTTTTCCCCCAGGTCTGCATAAATTGTACCTATTTATGGGTACCTGCGATAGTATACAGCAGTGATAATCTTTCCTTTGTCATTTCATAAAAGTGCTGACCTGGGTGAGGGTCTAAGGGGAGGGTGTGTACCCTCTTCTTTGAGAAAATTTTGTTACTTAAAGGTTCCTTAGATGCAAAATGGTGATATCTTTGGGATATTTTTTGAACTGATCATATATGGCTGCAAAATATCCATAATTTAAATGAATTCTAAGTTTTGGTTAGGCAAAAGAGGAGAGTATGGTTAGGTGAAAGAGGAGAGTATGCGTCCCTGCGATAGTATACAGTAGTGATAATCTTTCCTTTGTCACTTCATGAAGGTGCTGACCTGGGTGAGGGGTCTAACGGGAGGGGTGTCCCTCTCCCCTTTGAGAAAATTTTGTTAATTTAAGGTTGCTTAGATGCAAAATGGTGCTATCTTTGGGATACGTGTGGAACTGATCATATATGGCTGGAAAATATCCAAACATTAGTGAATTTTATTTTTTTTGGTAAGGTGAAAGAGGAAAGTATGTTGTCCAACAGAAGGGTATGTTGTCAGCAAACCTCCTGAAGTCCCACTTTTGGCTACTTTAATTAATGCCTTCTATTCGGGGAAAGATTTTACTTAAAAATACGTGCGTTGAGTCCACGGAAACATTCTTGGACTGTTACGAAAATTTTCCTTTGCTTCATTGTGCATTATGAAAGGGTATTTCTAAGGCTGGCAGGCAGCGGTATAGGGCCTCCTGGAAGCTCTGGATTAATTATATAAAATGGGGCACTGACATGATGTTTATTACCTGACATCCAAATGATACTATAGAGTATAATGCCGAGCACTTTGCAACTGTCGCATGTTTACTAAGTTTGAACGAAAACCCAGACGAACACCTTATAGGTATAGCAAAAGGGGTGTAGGACTAAAAAGCGCATCTATAGGCCTACCGGTAATGGCTGCATTTGAAAAAATGTATAGCCGACGGCAAATACGTACTTTCAACCTTCCAGATCATGCTACAAATTAAACTGGAAGATCCCATAGGCCTAAAGAGGTTGGAGATGTACTTATGTTTCTCGGAAATGTGTGATCAGAATAGTTGCATGTAGTATAACCTTAATAATGGCCATAAGATGGGGTGCAAACCGTGACGAATGCGCGCGAAGCGCGCCGAAATTTTTCATTCAATAAGATTACAATGACAAAACCTGCATTCATGATCCTCTGCATCGAAACACTTTCAATTCCTCAACAAACCTATATGCCAATCACAAAGCCAATCTTTTACTGAGAATTCGTAAACAACCTTCAACTTTTGTTACTGTGCTTCTACGGGAGTTGCTACCGGAAATTATTGACAAGGATATCACTGAGGTAAGGTATGGAGCGCGCGAAAATTTTGATAGTTTGCGAAAGATTTGAGATAATTCTGATAGTTTGAGAACCATTTGTGATTGAAAATGATAACCACAGATCCATCACTCGGCTGAAAACACACCCCACCCTACCCCCTACGGAAATCTATAGCTTAATAGCCTCTTGAGATTATTTTAAAATTTTCAAAAAAAAATTTCTGAAATCGATTGGGGAGGGGGGCACGCGCACCCCATCCCCCCCCCCCCCCCCGTGCCGGCTCCACTGCTCTTGAGAGCAAAAAACAGGTAAACCGTCGGGGCGACTTGTCGCCGTTGGGGACTACACACTTTACCGTATCGACTAAGACTCCCCGACTGTAAAAACTGTAAAAAACTGTAAAACTTCCCCGACGGGGGGGGGCATGGCCCCCCCTGTCCCCCACCTTGCGCCATCACTGCGTGGCGTGAACCAAGAAAAATTGACCTTTCTCAGACCTTTCTCAGACCTTACAATCTATACTTAGGCCATCTTCATGTTTCATGCTTTGTATGTTTGTTATTTCCATGGAAACATTACGTTTTTTTGATACCCTCCCTTGCTGTATATACAACCATGTCGTCTAGAGGCACGAAGGAAAATATGCTAAAATACCGCCTACAGGTCACTGGCACTTCCCATATGCAAGGAACTCCAGGCAAACACCCACTCTTTTGCATGGAATAATGTTTAAACGTGATCTTGGTCATAACTTACTCTTGGATAAAAAAGGAATATATCTTGTGTAACAAATGAAAGGGATTCAGTATATAAGCGAATTTTGGATTATAATACCTTCCAGAACAATGGTAACTTCTTTAGATGTATGTTCCAACTGAACAGTCTAATTTTCCCTGAACGTCTTTATATCCAACGGATGTCCAAAGTATGATTAACCTTCTCGATTTCTGATTATATTAAGTGATTCCTATTCAACGACAACCACTTTCAGTCAACACAATATTTGAATTTTTCAGCGAGAGTACAAGCGAAAAGCTGGAGTCGCGTTCTCATATTTTAAAACAGAGTTAGGCGCTACTGGATGCGATTTCATTGCATATGGGAACCAAGATTAGAGCTGGACCTCCTCTTGAAGGACTCACTGACTCTATAGGGATTTTGAATGAGAGAGAATCGGGACGATAGAAGGAAAAATACGCTGTGAGCAAACTTATAATTATGGCATGTTAATTGCATTGTTGTAACTGAAAATAACCTTCAAAACATACCGGGGAAAATAAACAATATATTATACAAAATCAAAAAAATCCTCGAAAATCAAAGGGGGGGTTTAAACCCCTAAAACCCCCCCTTGGATCCGCCCCTGATCGTATTTTTACTACTTTTGAACTAAAATCCGGACGAACAGCTGCCAGCAATGGAAAATGAGAGGGAGGGAGAGTATAGGTGCAGGGAGGTGATGTTAGACCTTCCTGATAGGTGTAGCAAAAGGGGTGAAGGACTTATAAGAGCGTTACAGGGTGCTGTTTTCGTCATAAGTGTATTAACAATCACCATCTATACCGATAATGGCTTAGCGCGAACTGGCGAAGCTCTGGTAAATATTTTTGAAAAATGTATAACGGCAGATACGTACTTGCAACCTTCTACATCATGCTACATATTAGATTGAAAGATCCCATATTGATGCGAGGTCCTCACATATGTTTGGAGATGCATCTCTGTTCTTCGGAAAGTGTTGTGATGAGAACAGTTTCGTGTATTATTACCTTAACAATGGTCATGACATGGAGTGTAAACAGTGACGAATAATATTTCCATTACCGGCAAAGCTGCATTCAGACTCTACATCGAGACACTTTAAATTGCCCAACAATCCTACATGCTACTGCCATAAGCCAGTCTTTTACCTATTAATTCGTAAACTTTCAACTTTTTGCTGCTGTGCTTCTCCGAAAGTTACTATCGGAAGATATTGATAATATGAGTGACACTGACGTAAGGTTGGAAGCGGGCGGAGCGCGCGAAAATTTTGATAGATTGCCAACGATTTGCTAAAATTCTGATAGTTTGAGAAATATTTGTGATAGAAAGTGAAGAGAGATTGAAAAAATTTCTTAGGAAAATGAAGAATAAAATATACTTTCCATCATACACGTATCTGTAGACTGAAACATTGGGGGATGATTACATAGGCCATCCCCCCTAGTCAAATGTTGGGGGGATATATCCCCCATCCCCCCGGGATTTACGCCCATGCTGATATCTCTAGAACTACATGTCAAAATTGAATGAAAGTTTCACCAAATTGCTTGATCAAGTTCCTCTTTTACATGTGCAAATTAATGTTCTGCTTGAACCTTTCCTATAAATCATCTGGCTTCAAATATTTTGATACATTATCTACATCTAAGAAGTCTCCTCGTTTCCTCGACAGGTATCTTTCATGGTCATTCAGAACGTAGTAATCCTTGCACATTAAAGGTAAGAAAGGACTTTTGCTGTATGACTTACAAGATATATTCATATGATTGAAAAGGGATTAGGATACAAGGATAAGCTAATTCTTATTGGGATGATTGTATATTAACTACTAAATCAAAGCTTTCAATTTGGATCGATAGGATCCAGGCTGACAAAAGACGACAAATATACGTCGCGGCTATTCCAGTGACGAAATAGTACATTATCGATGCTTTTCCTCTTATTGGTGTACATAAACTTTCAATAGAGGAGAACGAAACTGAGATACAAATTTTGAAGATGTATTTATTTCAATGAGTGTTTTGCATAATGCAGAATCTGTGATGTCATACATCCTAACTGATTGAACAAAACAATTGCACTTAAATGACACATTAAGGCATTTTAAAGGATTGTGCAGACATTTTTCTAATGATAACTGAAAACATTTGTAGGCTCAGTTTACGATGCAAACGTTTCAATACTTCCATTTTTCAGTACGTTTTAATGTTTGTGAAAAAGAACGAATTGTAGATACTCTCTGTTGATACTACTTTCTGTAACTTTGCTTCGAATGGAACTTATCAAATAGGAATGTTTCCAGGGGTGAATAAGATAACAGTGTCAAGTTTGTAGGGTATGGGATAAAAATCCATCTGGAACGTTTTTAAAAGTCTAAAAGTATCCCTCATATAAATGGACTCATGTGTCTAGCACAGTTGACATGGGCAAGCATTGTTTAGCTTACTTAAGGGTCTAATATTTCCTTTTTCTCTTGGTTTTTCCAAATTTTGAAAGACGTTACTGAACAAACCCACCAAATGTAAGTCTTCGATACCGGCACTCAACATTTGTGAATGAGAATAATGATGGACCAAATTCAAAGAGATTACACCAATTCAGAATTTCACTTGGGCTTCGTTTGTGAACAGCCAGGGGCTGATTCAAGAAACTGAGTAGTCCTCCCACTGACTTTGCTACCTCGGTAAATTATTATCAACCGTATGATATAGTAGGGTAGAAAGTTCAAAAGTAGGTAGCTGGGCAACTTTTCAAATGTTCAAATGATGTAACATTCCTTACTGTTGGATTGTATAATATTCCGGGAGAAAAGCTATTGCCAGAGTTGGTTGTTAAAGACTGACCGGGTTTAAAGCATAGAAGCATTTTTTGCCTGGGCAATATTGTTGTAATTAAAATGCAATAGTCCGGCTCTGCCCCCCCCCCCACAAAAATATGACTTTTACAGCACCTCATCCGCAACCATAATTATTCGGCACGTATTTATCTCAATGAACCATTAAGCTATTTATAGCCATTTGGGCCTAATACATAACGTTCATCTCTTACCCAATATCTGAGGACCTTACTGGAAAGGAAATTATTCTGGTGAAATTATTTGAAATTTTTCCCAACGTTAATACCTACAACCTCCACTATCCATAATGGTCAGGAAACAAGTGAGGTTGTTAGGTTACCCAATATTATAAGAACGAAACTATGAAACTTTGGGGGACATTTGAGACATTAATAATTGCGTAAAAGGTTATACATAATAAAAACGTAAAGCAGTTTGTGCATGATAAAGTTATATCACGTCCATTTTTCTGTCTTTTACAGGTGGTAAATGTTGCGATAAATATGGCTGTTTGGCAACAGTTCTATCCAAGATTCAACATAAACAAGACAAACGTGAGAACATACATCTTTCATCGGTGACACCTGGCAGCTGACGAAAAAGACTAATGATATGTGGTTAAGATAAAATGGTGAGATTTTCAAAATGTTGATGTGAAGAGCCGGTAAATATTGCAAATTTCGTTAAATCTTTGCAAGCTTAAACAGCTTGTTATATAAGCAAGAAAGGACAGAAAAACAATTTTCTGTCTGGGGTATACTGTTGCAATTAAAATGCAATATCCCCCCCCCCCCCCAAATACTACTTTTGCAGCACCATGTCCGCAAACATATTTATTCGGCACGCATTTATTTCAGTGCACCAGTAAGCTATGAATAGTCATTTGTGCATCCTACATGCAAGGCTATATTCAAACAGGTTTTCACCACTGTAAGTCTAGTCATTGGATCTCCCTAATTATTACTTCCCTTTTTGGTACTTATTACCACCCGTTATCTGATGACCATCACTGATATTAAACGAAATTGATGTGAAGAAGTTATCTGAAATTTTTCCAATCGGAAATACCTACAACCTCCACTATTCATAAAGGTATGGGAATAAGAGAGGTTGTTCAGTTACTCCATATCATGAGAACGAAACGATGAAACTCTGGAGAGAAATTTGAGAGATCTGAGAATATTTTGAATCGAATAATTTTTACCAAAAATTCTTTTCGCCATTCATATGTGAGCCCTCTATTGAAAAATCATTTGCGTAAAAGGTGATACATAATGAAAGCTTACAGCAGTCCGTGCATGATGAAGTTGTATCACGTCCATTTTTCTGTCTTTTACAGGTGCTAAATGCTGCGATGAATATAGCTGTTTGGCCACAGTTTTATCCAAAATCCAACATAAACAAGACAAGCGTGAGAACATGTACCCCTTACCGGTAACACCTGACAGCTGACGAAGAAAATTAATGATATGTGGTGAAGGTAAAATGGTGAGATTTTCAAAATGTTAATGTGGAGAGCCGGTAAAACATTGCAAATTTCGTTAAATCTTTGCAAGCTTAATTAAACAGCTTGTTTTTTAAGCAAGAAAGGACAGGAAAACAATTTTCTGTCTGGGGTATACTGTTGCAATTAAAATGCAATATCCCTCCCCCCCTCCCCAAAAAAAATACAACTTTTGCGTCACCTCGTCCGCAAACATATTTATTCGGCATGCATTTATTTCAATGCGCCATTAAGCTATTAATAGTCATTTTTGCATCCTACATGCAGAGCTATATTCAAACAGGTTTTTGAAGCAACCACTAAGTCTAGTCATTGGATCTCCCTAATTCTTACTTCCTCCCCTTACTTGTACTTATTACCACCCGATATCCGATGACCATCACTGATATTAAACGAAATTGATTTAATGAAGTTATTTGAAATTTTTCCAATAGTAAATAACCTACAACCTCCACTATTCATAAAAGTAAGGGAAAAAAAGTGGTTGTTCAGTTCATGTACCCCATATCATGAGAACGAAACTATGAAACTTTGGAGAGAAATTTGAGAGATTTGAGAATTTTTTGAAATACTTTTTACCAAAAATTCTTTTCACCATTCAGATGCAACCCCTCTATTGAAGAAATCCTGGGTATAATATTTGCGTAAAAGGTGATACATAATGAAAGCTTACAGCTCCGTTTTTCTGTCTTTTACAGGTGCTTAATGCTGCGATGAATATGGCTGTTTGGCAACAGTTCTATCCAAGATCCAACATAAACAAGACAAGCGTGAGAACATATGTCCCTTACCGGTGACACCTGGCAGCTGACGAAGAAGACTAATGATATGCGGTGAACATAAAATGGTGAGATTTTGAAAATGTTGATGTGGAGAGCCGGTAAATATTGCGAATTTCTTTAAATCTTTGCAAGCTTAATGAAACGACTGGTTACATTAACTATACAGGATGGGAGCCAGACGAGATAGTGCAAGGGGTAGGCGAGGCAGCTTTTAGTGGGGGAAATATTTTAAGGGGGTAAGGGGCAACAAATTGGAACGTATAGTCAATGGTAATTGAAATTGTCTGGGGAGAAAATTATTTTAGCTTGTTTCAGCACCTCCCCCCATTGGCCAAGAGCTTGAAGAGCAGTGATTCAAACCACAACCTAACCAGCCAGGACGAAATAACATAAACTACGTTCCCACCCGACTGATGTCAAAATTGACATTCCTTGCCGCTTGTCTGTCAATGTAGTAATATGGGCACATTTTTACTCCCAGCACCTATATTTTGAAACAATAACTAAGTTGCATTTGCTAATGATGTATTTTTGTAAGTGTTTATCTTAGCATGCAATGTGCCTCACCCCTCCACCATTTTGACCATGTTACCTTCCAGGAATATCTTGAACCAGAAGGAAAAATGCTAGAAGATAATACTTCTACAAATCTGATTTATGCAAATGTTATTATACTGACTGTCAGCTTGAGGATAAAATGTGTACAAGAAGGATCTTGGGACACAAGGGTGTTTAGCCCTGCTGTCTTAAGACCAGTCCGTACATTTGTCCACGAACACTTTCATCCAAGTGTATAACATTGCCTACAGATTCCCACTTGGTGATTTTTACTTTAGTTGCTGTGAAAAAGAATTTAAAGCAAATTATTTTGTTGAATTACGACGATATACTGACTACGCTTTAGAATGCAATTGAGTAGATGTTTGCAATTGATTCAAAGTTTGCATTAGTCAAATTAATAGAAGTCCTTAAGTTTCTGGTTAAAGCCATTAACCGAGTATCAAGTTGGGGCGAAGTGTCCGCAAAAAGTCATCAAAAAAAAAAACCAAAGATTATTCCGTCCTTGCCAAAATATGAAATAGCTGAAATGCCGAAGAAAAGTAAAATAACCGAAGAGACCTGTGTCCGAAAGCGTTGCCCTCTGCGTTTGTGCCGCATCTGGTCTTTGAGGTTAAACATAAATTGCTTGACCGAGATGCCACATTAAAGCTATAGCCCGCAGCTTTCGTTCGACTCTCCGCCGGCCAGGCCTATGCCAAATGTTTTGCGGGCGGGATCTCATTGATCGATTGAATGCGTCATTCCACTTAAGCGAGCGTGTTCTGCCTTTGAAAAGCGATTAGACGGGCTGGCTGAATTTCTAATTCATACAGTTACCTAAAATTTAAACATCATACGCTCTTGTTCTATCCTTAATCAGCGTGTAGATTCCAGGAGTATATGTACCCTCGCTCCTACGGGAGTGGCGTTCTGGGGTTTTGGGGGTTCCGAGGGGTAAATTCCGTCCTGGAGGCACCCCACCCTCCTCGCCCCCCCCCCGGAAGCTTGCTGCGCCCCCCAAAATATATGTACAAGGTAGGATCGAGATATACGAAGTTGCCAGAAAGGCCTAATAGTAATATAATATTGCCTCAAAAATTTCCCCTAATACTGCGGAGAGAAATTTCAAAGTGACGACTTTGGGCTTTCTTTGCCGTCCCTTGAATTTGCTCTAACGGGGCTCTACTCACAAGAGTTCCTAGAAATGGCTAACTTCTCCCCAAATCTTAAAAAGTTAGCCTTTCCCGAGATTTCATATTGAGATCCTAAAATGACCAAAGCTTAACAATAGTATAAAAGCATATAAAAAAAAATGATCTTAGCAAAGATCACAATGCGAGTAAAAGAAAATAGTCCCCCCACCCCCCCCCCCCCCCACCCCCCCCCCCCCCCACCCCCCCCCCCCCCCACCCCCCCCCCCCCCCACCCCCCCCCCCCCCCACCCCCCCCCCCCCCCACCCCCCCCCCCCCCCACCCCCCCCCCCCCCCACCCCCCCCCCCCCCCACCCCCCCCCCCCCCCACCCCCCCCCCCCCCCACCCCCCCCCCCCCCCACCCCCCCCCCCCCCCACCCCCCCCCCCCCCCACCCCCCCCCCCCCCCACCCCCCCCCCCCCCCACCCCCCCCCCCCCCCACCCCCCCAGGGCAATTTTTGTCTTCATCGGCTGACGTCACAAGTGTCTCCAGCCGAAACGCTTAGCTGTACCGTCAGCAGTCACTAAACACAATACACTTGAACTTTACATTTTGGAACATAAGATGCCTTCAAATCAAAGCTGAACCGCTTTGATATCGGTAGTTTCCCAGACGTTAGGTCTAAAGTCAAAAGATGCAGAGTAGGGAAGAAGGTGTCTCCTACTTCTCTTACAGCCCCTCTTCCAGATTTCATAACAGAACTTTAAAACTTAAGGCAACAACTAAGCATGTATAGGCCTACAATATTACTAAATTTGACTGACATCTACAAATATAACATTAGAGGATAATCTTAATGAATCAAAGTTTATTCATATCCCTGAAGTAGATTTTATCATAGCAACTACCTGCATACTCAAACATGGTCTGAAACTATATTTAACGACAATGTATAGAGGTAAAAACATTCATGAACATTACACTCGTCCATAAAAAAATACAATTAAACCATTTCACTTTAGGGATTGACATTGTAAAGCATTGTAAAGCACTATGTCATCGTATATAAAAATGTTCTTTTATGTAAGAAGTTTTCGGAGGATATTAACTTCAAGAACCCCTACTCTTTTTTTTCAAAACTAAATTTGTCGTATTATCCATCCTGTCCAATATCCAAAGTATCCATCATTCCTGTCTTGAAATGTGGTGCTTACAAGATTCTCTTTTTTTGACCTTTGCTGACCTCTGACCTCTACCAAAAACAAAGAGGAATTCTTTTCTTTATATGGCAAATCCATGTCAAGTATGAAAGGTCTCCGGCCGTTGTTCCTAATTATATTGAGATATCGTAATGCTAGCAAATTTTCAAGGTGTCTGTATTTTCACCTCCGGTGATCTCAGGTAACCTTTGACCTCTGTCTAAAACAGTTAACCAACATGTTCCATTTTGTGACTATAAAGCATCTACATGCCAAACACAAAAGTATCCATACTTCGTACTTTGAGATACTGTGTTTACAAGGTTTCGTTTTTTGATCTCTGGTATACCTCAAATGACCTATGACCTCCACCAAAGAACAAAAGGAATGTTTCTCTTAATACGATTAAATGATATACCAGTAGTGAAAAGTGCCCCTCAGTCTTATCTTGAGATAACGTGTTTACAAGCAATTTTCAAGGATTTTGTATTTTCACGTCCCCAAACCTCAGATAGAGTTTGAATATTCCCAAGACCAATAGGGTTTATCTTCTGACTACAACCCATCCACATGCCGCGTATAAAAAGTATCCATGATTCCTACGTTGAGATTTCGTTAATAAAAGTTTATCGGTTTTTTTACCTCTGGTGACTTCACATGGCCTGAGACCTCGAACAATAACAATAGGGATCTTTCGTTTTATATGACTAATTCATACACCCCGTATTAAAAGTACTGTATGTGATTTTCGAATCTTGAGATACCGTGACTGTTTACTGAAGCTCGGCGTCAACACAAAGAGAATGGGAAGAGAATGGTAGGGGGGAAGGAGTGCAGTAGAATTTCAAGTCTTAAGTACTACTGGAACCATTAGGTTTAAATTAAATGTTTCCAGTGCATGTTAATTAGTCCAGGAATACCTCTTGAGGGTTCACTATGATACAGTTTAACCTAGGCTACCGTACACATGTTTTTGAGAGCAAAAGTGCATGTTGTGCATACTATTTTATCTAATTGCAGACGGGTGGTGCTGGAGGGGGCAGAGGGAAGGCATGGGGATAAAAAACATGTATGCAGAAACTTTTATACCTCAAGGTTCAAACACTTTTTACGTCTTTTTGTCAGGAATTGTGTCCCCTTGTCGAGCACTGAATACTACTGACCCCCCTCTGGCAAAAATAGCACCACCCTTGAATACAAATTGCTGGTGTTCTTTTCTCACTAAAACTTGTCAAAACTGTAAACTTGTGTTTGCAGAAATTGCTGGTTGTAATAAAATAAACTGATGGTGTACGTCCGTCACCAAAGTTTGTACGTCCGTCACATTTTTTTTAACAGGACCCCTTTAAACTTTACTTTTAGTTCTTAAATTAAAAGTTTGTTTGTATACAATTACAAATTATATGTTCCAACTTCTCAAAAACTGTAAGTGTTACCAGAAACTGCTGGTTTCAATCAAATAATCTGATGGTGTACGTCCGTACAAAAATTTTGTACGTCCGTCACATTCTTTAACATGACCCCTTTAATCCTACGTGTTTGTATTTAAATTGAAACTTGATAACACTGATTTCACATTACATGTCCTTCAATTATTTTATATTAACCTTTCTTAATAAGGCCCCACATCAGACGAAATTATCAATAAAGGTACCAAGTACCAAAAACTGATTTTCTCTGCGTACGTCCGTCACGGGTGGTTTTTGTCGTTAACAAGGATGAAGACAAAGCCTACTTGACTCCATACTGTAGGGGCGTAGATTTCTTTTCAACTTTGGGGGGATGGGGTGAACTATCGCAAATGTGGAAATTGTGCACCCGAAGCGCGAGCTCATGACGGATGGGGTTCAGGGGCCCGCCCCCGGTGGGGGTCGAGGGGGCGAAGCCCCAGGAAACTCCTGGGTTTTAATGTCTCAGAAGTGCCAGGAAGACTGTTTTAAAAGGTTAGATTCAGTGGTAATGTTCTTTGGTAGGCTATTGGTATATTCATACATTTAGGAAATGTTATTTTGAGCACAAAACTCGTTGATAAGCTGCACTGGATTGAAATTGTACAAGAGCAACAATGTCCTGTTAAGGTTAAAAAGGCAGGGATCAACATATAGGGTCATCCCAGACAACTGGATTTTGAATTCTTAGATCATTACAAGACCTGCAGTTGGCTTTAGATCAGTGGCGTTGCCTCGTTTTTGTGACTGGAGGCCCCATAGATGATGTAATAATACCTCAGTTCCCCCAAGTCTGCGTAAATTACACCTTTATTTTTCATTTTTCATACGTTCCTGCGTTTGCATGCAGCAGTTTTGATCTTTCTTTTGTCACTACATAAAGGTATCGTCCTGGGGAAGGGGTTCCCCCTCCCCTTTAAGAATTTTTTTGTATTATTTAAGATCTTTTAGATGCAAAATGTTGCTATCTTTGGGATGTTTTTGGAACTGATCATATATGGCAGGAAAATGTGTATAATTTAGTGAATGCTATTTTTTGGTAATGTAAAAGACGAGAATATGTTGTCTATTAAGGGACAGATACGTTGTCAACAAACCTCCTGAAGCCCCCTCCCTTCTGTCTATTTTACTGCCTCCTATTTCGGGAAAGTTTTTACACAAAAATATGTGCGTGGAGTCCACAGAAACATTCTTGAGTTATTACGAAATATGTCCTTTCCTTCATTGTGCATTATGAAAGGGCATCTAAGGCTAGCAGATACCTGAATAGGACCTCCTGGGAGCTCTGCATTAATCCAATTAATTGGGGCGGGGGTGGGGGCAATGAAATAATGCGTATACTACCTGAAATCCAAATGATAATATAGAGTACGGCGCCGAACACTTTACAACTATCGTATTTTTGCTACTTTTGAACTAAAATCCGGACGAACAGCTGCCAGCAATGGAAAATGAGAGGGAGGGAGAGTATAGGTGCAGGGAGGTGATGTTAGACCTCCCTGATAGGTGTAGCAAAAGGGGTGAAGGACTAATAAGAGCGTTACAGAATGCTGTTTTCGTCGTAAGTGTATTAACAATCACCATCTATACCGATAATGGCTTAGCCTGAACTGGCGAAGCTCTGGTAAAAATTTTTGAAAAATGTATAACGGCAGATACGTACTTGCAACCTTCTACATCATGCTACATATTAGATTGAAAGATCCCATATTGATGCGAGGCCCTCACATATGTTTGGAGATGCATCTCTGTTCTTCGGAAAGTGTTGTGATGAGAACAGTTTCGTGTATTATTACCTTAACAATGGTCATGACATGGAGTGTAAAGAGTGACGAATAATATTTCCATTACCGGCAAAACCTGCATTCAGACTCTACATCGAAACACTTTAAATTGTCCAACAAACCTACATGCTACTGACATAAGCCAGTGTTTTTACCTATTAATTCGTAAACTTTCAACTTTTTGCTGCTGTGCTTCTCCGAAAGTTACTATCGGAAGATATTGATAATATGAGTGACACTGACGTAAGGTTGGAAGCGAGCGGAGCGAGCGATTTGCTAAATTCTGATAGTTTGAGAAACATTTGTGATAGAAAGGGAAGAGAGATTGAAAAAATTTCTTACGAAAATGAAGAATAAAATATACTTTCCATCATACACGTATCTGTAGACTGAAACATTGGGGGAGGGGATGATTACATAGGCCATCCCCCCTAGTCAAATGTTGGGGGGATATATCCAGGGGCGGATTTAGAGGGGGAGCCCCCCCCTTCCAAAAAATTTTGAAGTATTTTTCAACATCATAAAACAAAGGACAAGGCCCTATTCCAATGAAACAGGCCTATGCGATGTGTCAGAGTGAAACTTAAATTTGTTCATTATTTTCTACCTCAGAAAAAAGTGTTATGCTAATAACTCTGCTACTGACTTTCAGCTGATAACATTTTGGCTTATATTGGCCTCAGTAATTTTCTCTGGGCACTGCAAGGAGTTACTCATGAGCGCTCTATTAATGGATTGCTAACTTCAGTCTATTACTGGCCAGGCCCACAGCATTGGGAGCACTGCTTCTACTTTCAAGGGAATTTCAGAATTCTTTAATATTTAGAGGAATATTTTCGACAACATTAGGCTTTTAACAATATCGTGCTGCAATTTTACCCTATAATGTCTTATTTAAGCCTTGTAATTTATTTCAATGGAATGTTCTGTGAGTTTAGGGTAAAATTTAAAATTCACTAAATTATGAACATTTTCTAGCGATATATGATCAGTTCAAAAATATACTAAAGGCATCACCATTTTGCATCTACACAATCTTAAATTAACAAAATTTCTCAAAGAGGAGGCACCCCTCCCCTTAGACCCCTTCCCAGGAAAGCATCTTTCACCCAACCAAAAATTAAAATTCACTGAATTATGGACGCTTTCCAGCCATATATGATCGGTTCAAAAAATACATCACAGACATCACCATTTTGCATCTGAGCAACCTTAAATTAACAAAAATTTCTCAAAGGGGGGTTTCCCCCTCCCCTTACACCCCTCCCCTTACACCCCTCCCCAGGACGGCGATTACTCATCACATGCTTTGCCCCCTATCAAAATACCCTGACACTGCCCCCCGGGGACACCCCTCTCCTTAGACCCCTCCTCCAGATCGGATTTTTATACAAACCACTATGACCTGGCCCCCCTTTTGCCAAATCCTGGATCTGCCACTGATATCCCCCCATCCCCCCCCCCGATTTAAGCCCATGCCATACTGTACGATAATAACTAATTGCGAGTGTTAATGCATAACATATGTAAAGAAATTCATAACTGCAAGCAGTATAAAGAACTGTACGTCCGTCACTGTGGAAATGCCCCTATACATACACCCGCACATGGTTGCATAGATCCCTTTTGCCTTTGGCAAAAAATAAAAAAAAAAAGTCCAATATTACTAATCTTATGTGTTTTTTTTTTAAGAATGGACATGTTGACTCATGGTCAAAATGTTTCTCATATTTCGACCAACAGATTACCGACTACTGTGACTATGACGAAAGTAATAGTGGTAAAGTCCGAGTACGTCATAATGCGGAAGCTCCCAATCACCACAACATACAGTGTGCTGGTAGGAGTGTTTGGCAGGTAACATTAGAAGTTGAGTGTTCACTCATTACTAGCAGAAGGTAACTGAAAACTAGACTTTATTGATTAACTATTGAAGAGCCTGAGTTAAGCCGCTACTGTGAGCTGCACTACACTAGACCACAAGTTACTCAATCAGGGAGAAGGAAGACAGAGGGCCAGAAGACATGTCTTTCAGCTCTCTGTCTTCTAGCCCTGTGCTCAAATACACCCCTGATTTTCAATTGCTTCGTGTCGAAGAATTCAAGATGGATTGTGGTTGCACTATCGTATGGCTGTATTGAGTCCTTTGGAGCTGTAACTTAAACTGCGAATAGCCCGCTAACGGATTCGCAGGCATTGCGGGGAAAGATTCCCGCTCAGTGAGAGATGAAAGTTTATCGCTGAAATCTGGTACAGAAAATTGTTCTTCGAAGCCAGTCTAAAACGGAAGTACGCCTAATAGATGTACAAAATATAGCCATGACTGAGCGTCCCTTTTAGGGACGCACTTTACCTGACCCAGGGATCAGGACCTCTCCAAGTGTACCTTGTTAGATTTGCTCTCGGCTGTGGCTGTTCTGACTTTTTAATAAAACAAGAGCAGCAACGCTACTGAAGTTCAAATAAGAATATCTTTCCCTGCAAAAGTTTTATTTTCTGGATAAATAGCCTCACTCATCTATTTTCTTAAATTGGCAACTCGTAAAATTTCAACCGGCTAGGGTAGGTCTAGGCTAGGTCTCTGCGTCCCCTTCTCACTACTTGTAAATATACAGGTATCGTTAAAGTCTGTGTTTTCTGTTTTAGGTAAATAAGTGTTATTTAACTAGCATTCATTATGTGAACTTACATGAACATTTAATGAGGATCGTGTTTCTCAAACAACCAAAAGTTTCAATCTTTAAAACATTCTGCTCTGTTAAATTTTAGTGTTTTAGAAAAAATTCTTGAACAAATATACATTCCCGAAAAATCGTCTGTTTTTTTAAACATAAATCATTTGTTAGAAATGATGCCCTTCTACACATTAAAAGTATAAGGTGATGATCTGAACTCCTTTTATGGGTGTTGATTTCAAATTGGCACTAAAGGGGCCTAAGGTCTTGAGTGAAGGTAACTGAAAAGCACAAAACACAAAACACCTAAAACTTCAGAGATAAGGATGTGATGGTAAATAGTGAGCAGAGATAATTAGAAATCAAGCCCTGCCTGTGAGATGACAGTCTGGAGATGTGACCACTTTACCATGGGAGCAACTCAATAATCCAGAAAGTTCAAAATTTGGTTGGGGAACTGAAAGAAATTACAGCAACAACGATTATACTACAAAACGCACCACTAGAAGAAACCACCTAGACTCATAACAAGAAATGACTACGAAGACAACTAACAACATCGGCGACGCTCCACACTCTGAAAGAAAAGACATCATCAAAGAAGAAACCGGTAAGAAAACACCCAACCCTGACCCTGAAAGACGGGTGAAGAGGCTAGGCCTTCAAAACACGCAGCAAAGGCCATGAACCCAACTGGAATCTCCTCCACCATGAAAATGACAATTCCCCACATCTGTGTTTGCTTACCCTGACCGGCTTTCACCTCCCATTTAAACCTTACATTCGGGGACTCAAACACCCCGTTTTTGAGAATGCTGCCGTACGATCGGGCAAATCAGCTCTTGGAGCTATTGCGTATACCTAGGACACTTTTAACTTATTATTACAAGACAATTTAAACAAAAAGAAAAAAACAAGGAACAATAGTACATGGGTACTGTTTGTTTTTGGATATGGAGGAAAAAATTCCTACGTTTGTCGGTCCAAATTTCCAGACTGGTACAAAATCTCCAAGACCTTTGAAAAAATCCAAAAGGCTGCAAAACTGTGTCATGCAACTACGCGGCTGCCTGATTTCAGAGCACACGCACACACGCAGGCGGGAGTAGTCTTTCATGGCACAGAGCAAGAAATCTTTACAGACAGACAGCCGAGTATAGTGACTTCAACTAAAGTGACGTCATTTCGCAGGTGTCGCATATGTAGGTTGTTGGTATTAGTTAGCTGATATAGGTGCAGAGTAACACTGTAATCTGCAAACATAATTTCATCTCAACACATGTTTGTAGTGCAGTTATTCTTCACCTAAAATCAGAATTGTGAAGCCCTGCTTGCGTGAGTGTGTGAGTGTTGTGGAGAATGTGAGATAAACGTTTGTCACGATCTCCACGACAAACATTAGGCTTCTTCCTCTCAACATGACAAAATATATCAAATATGAAAAGTGTTTGTCATTGCTATCTTGAGATATCGTGTTTACATGCCATTTCCAAGGTTTTCGCAGTTTAACCTCTGGTGACTTCAAATGACCTTTGACCTCCACCAAAAACATTTGGGGTCTTTCTCCTAACATGACAAATGTATATACCAAATATGAAAAGTATCCGTCAATGCTACCTTGAGAATTCGTGCTTACAAGGTTTTCGGTTTTTGACCTCTGGTGACATCAAATGACCTTTGACCTCCACCAAAAACAATTGGATTCTTTCTCTTGACATGACATTTGTAAGACATTTGTAAGGTTTTCGCAGTACAACCTCTGATAACCTCAGATGACCTTTGACCACCATCCTTTTTTCATGATAAGTCTATATACCAAATATGAAAAGTGTCTGCCATTGCTATCTTGAGATATCGTGTTTACAAGGTTTTTAGTATTTGACCTCTGGTGACCTCAAATGACCTTTGACCTTCACCATAAGTAGATAGGATTCTTTTCTTTAACATGACAAATCTATATATCAAATATGAAAAGTGTCGGTCATTGCTATCTTGAGATATCGTGTTTACAACAAGCGTCACAAACGCACATACACACACCTATACACACGACATCACCATCGCATAGATTCCTTGCCTGCCGGCACGGAATCTATAAGTAATATCCCATCTCGAGATTGGTTTTTATATTTTTCCCAACGTCAATACAGAGTAAGCAATATGTATTTCACATTTAGATACCCTTCGCAATCCTGCAGAACATTAACACTAAATCAGCACCTCACTGCTACGGAATCGGTGATGTCAATGGGGAGTGAACAGTTATGGCCTCAGCTAATGACGAAAAAGTGTTCGTGATTTCGTTATTCGAAATAGGTATTGCTTATTTCAAGAAAGAATCTGATTTCCTTTTTTGTGCTTGACTGTGAGTACCAGGAAATACTTACCAATAGCACCATTTTGCACCTAAGCTCCTAGGTGCAACAATTTCAATGGCGAGGGTTTCATTTGATCTTCCTAGCAGATCCTTCCCCCAGGACGGTTGACTCGAATGTCCAAGTTGTTTTTCAAAAAAAATGTTTCCCCACCCCACATTATGCTTGTAATGAAACGTTATTTTTTTATATATGTAGAATTTTTTTGAAATATGTTAAATTTCTTCAACACGAGACCTCAACTGGAGAATGGTTAGGTTGCTTTCTAGGTCTGGAAAGTGCCATTTCCTGCAACCTGGGACCCATTTTGGGCCAAAATTTTCTTGGTTCGCTAAGCGCCAGCTGAGAACGCTCCACTTGTATAGTATCAAAAACTCTTCAAGAGGTCACTGAACATACATTTTCATTTCGCCCACTCCCTCACTCCAGAACACCTTCCTACGCCTATGAAAAGATATTCCTTCATACAACAATGTTGATAAATTATGAAATTGAGACTTCTACTTTTATTGGTTAGCACGTTTTTAACGACGACTTCATCGGATATCTCATTATATTACCTTGCAGGTTATGCGGGAACAATCTGACTTTTCCACACCAAGTGAAGTTGTTAGGAACATACCAACTAGTTTCGTAAAAGTGAGGCAAAGACCTTCTAGATATGTTCTTGTGATTGATACGTCTGCTAGTATGACGTATCGATTGAGAGTGCTGAACCAGGTAAGAATTCTGTCATATACTATTGATCCCACATAATGTTCCATAGGCTATAAGCCCTCTATAATTTTCATATTGTATCAAATTTACTTCCCATTCATGACCCATATGGATTCCATATAATGCCCGTGTGAATCCAGTATTTTCTTATAGGTAAGTTTGTTTCCCTATGTTGGTCACATGGGCGGACTATCAAATGCCCGTACAGGATCTGCGTTAGCCATGAGTTCCCCTTTCACATTTACGTAGGAACTGGGCCCTCATGCCAATCCCACTCGTACCATGTTCTATGTTGGACCCATAAGTCACTGCTGGCTACGATTATATTTGAAAACAATGGCCTGAATGAACGTGGCAAAGTATTAACTTTATTTTATTAATTTGGTTTTATGTAAATACAGGTACGAAAAATTATCAACATCTAGAATCTATTTAAGTCATCACCTTTTAAATAAGAGTAACGATATTCATTATTTTTACGTGATTCTTTAGAAGAGTGACATCAAAATGTTATCTGTTTGGTATGTAACTAAAGAATTTCCAATATATTAAGACGTGTTATAAACCCAGATGTTTTACTTTACCTAAGTTGAAGCTTCAACTTTAATCGCTGATGAAAAATCCAAAGCCGAAATAGGAATATGCTGTTTATGTGGGAAAAGTATACGTCAACTTTACGAAAGATAAAAAGTGACCGCAGCGTACTGATAGATAAAGCAGATTCTCAGAAGGTATTCATTTGACATCTATATCAAAGGGTCAGGCAGGTGACTATCCTTCTTTGTTGGGGGGGCACCGTTTTGCGTATTAGACATGTACTATTTGCACATTCATTTATAATTTTTGTGTTATGTAAGTGAGTTTGTGACGCTTGGCTTGTACACTCTAAAAAAAGTTGGTTAAAAAGGGTTGGGTAAAATTCAAAGTGCCCAACCTGGGCAGTTTGGTAACCAACAAAGTGGTAAAACAGATTAACCAAGTGGGTTGGTTAACCTTCAGGTTGGGTAAAGTCCATCTCTCTTGCAATATTACCCAGGTTGGTTAAAGTGAACTGATTTGCGCGCCATACGTACGTACACAATTAATGAAAAGGTACTATACTGTACTGCAGTATACGGACGGTACGTACGTACCTACGTACACTGGTACAATGTTGGGCAAAAGAACCTATTGACCAACTATTGGTGAAATGATTTAAAGGGGAATTTTCATGATCCCAGACAGTTCCAATTCTCCCAACTATGCATCTTCTAGCTCCTCCCATAACTGTATGAGGCTCTTCCTTGTGCAAGAATAAACCTGTTTTATTGCTTAAGGCATGGTCCTGGTGAGCACACAAGGCTATAAATGTAATAAAAGTACTCTCTCTGCCTTGTGTGGAATGTGAGCTACTCTGCATCTTTCAAATTTTCAAACTTTGATGTCAATCAAACAGCAGTCACCAACTGAGAATTTTGATATACATACACTAAAAATATACTTTGGGGTGATGACAGTGTGTCTTTAAGTGAATTTCTTTACCCAGCACTGGTTAAACATACCGCCAATTAATTCTTTTAATAACACCTATTTCTAAATTTTTACATTCACAATTAACATTTTGCAAAACGTTTACCTACACTTTGGCAATTTTTGCTACAACAATTTGAGAAAAGTGCATGTTTAAAATGCTGTGAAATGTTAATATACCTATCCTTTGAATGGAGCATTCCGAAATTTTCAAGGCAAATTCGTGTTTAACCTTTATTGCAGGTCTAATCGATATAAATTGAAGCTGGCAATGGTGAATTCTTATAGAAAATCATGTTTCTCAGTTGTACAGTACAACATAAAAAAGGGGAAATGAAATATCGTGAAGAAAATTGTATTATTAATCGTTAATAACAACAAACAAGTCTCACTGAATATATATAGCAGCCAGACCATAACATTCATTTATAGACGAATTCCTAATTAAAATCCTGCTACTTTTAAAAGTGGCTAGTCAGTTAAGTCAAAGTTTGTCTCTTGGTGACGTTGTTACTCCTTCGGGGAGCAGAACTCCTTCGGGAGTATTGTTTGGTTTTCGCCCCTGGCTCTTCGCCAGAGAGTCAGGGGACTTTTGGAAAAAAAGAAAAGTGGCTAGCACACTTACCTGGCGCAGGAGTGTCCGTGGTCACGACGGCGGAGATCCCAGGGTGGGACCTGTTCTATTCAGCCAGTCTAGAACGGGACCACTGTCGGGTGGTGTCAGTTAAGTCAATGTTTGTCCCTCGGGGACGTTGTTACTCCTTCGGGGAGCAGAACACCTTCGGGAGTATTGTTTGGTTTTCGCCCCTGGCTCTTCGCCAAAGAGTCAGGGGACTTTTGGAAAAAAAGCTAGCATCAGCAATGCCGGTAGCTTTTAAATCTTGTAGAAGGTAACTTGTCTGAGATGTTCTAACCCTGTTGGCAGACTTGTTTTACCCAACCGTTGGTTCCGTATGCCTCCTAACCGGAATTGGGTAATAAATTACCCAACTTGGTTGGTTAAATGTTTTACCTTAAAGTTGGGCAAAATTTTTGCCCAATTGGTTGGGCAAAATGTTTGCTTAATTAGTTGGGCAAATGGTTGGGCAATTTTTTGCCCAACTAATGAGTAAAACCCTTAACCAACGAAGTTGGACAATATTTTACCCAATTCCGGTTAGGAGGCATACGGAACCAACGGCTGTGTAAATTTTTGCCCAGGTTGGGCAATAATTTCTTAGAGTGTAAACACGATATCTCAAGATGGCAATGTTGAATAATTTTCATACTTGGTATTAAAAGTTATCATATTAAGAGAAGGATCCTTATTGGTTTGGTGGCGGTCGAAGGTCAACAGAGGTCAAACCGAAAACCTTGTAAACAGGGTATCTTTAGGTAGGAAGCATGGATGTTTCTCATACTTGACATGTGAATGCGTTATGGTCAGAAAATAACCCTCATAGATTTTGGTAAAGGTCAAAGGTTATCTGAGGTCACCGGAGGTGAAAAAACGAAATTTTTAAAAACTGCTTGTAAACACAATATCCTAACATAGCAGTCATGGACAAGTTTTATACTTCGTATATAACTTTATCATAGAAAGAGGAAGAACCCTATTGTATTCAGTGGAGGTCAGAGGTCATTTGAGGTCATCAGAAGTAAAAAACGAAAACCTTGAAAAACCACGATATTTCAGGGATGATGGGTACTTTTCATACTTGGTATAAAGATGTATTTCTTTACGAGATACGGGCCCTATGAGTTTGTTGGAGGTCGAAGGTCATATGAGGCCATCATAGGTGAAACAACGAAAACCTCGTTAACTAAATAGACAGTGAGTGGTACCTCCAAATTATGTCCGGCGGTTTGTGACTAACGAAAAGTTAGGGCTGAATTTTGCCACCTGATTCCAAAGATAAAGGTACAGAGAACAACATTAATTTTACCACAAGCACAACTGTTACAGTAATAATTCGAATTTGAACCAACAAATTATGAGTACGTGTGAAGGATGCTGTGACTATAGCATGATTAGATTACGATAGGCTGAACAAGTTTCTAGCTGGCGTAGTGCATTAATGCTCGGTTTCTGACGCAGATGACCCGGGTTAGAATCCCTTCTAAGACACGTTTTATTTTGTTTCATATTTTATTTTTCAATTTTGGTCAAAAGTCATGTGAGGTCTGCAGAGTCAAATTGTGAAAACATGGTAAAAAATTAGTCAGCGAGCATAAATTTGAGGGATAAACCCCAGTGTAACAAAAGACCCACTTTCCGCAAGGAATCACTAAGCCTTTGTATGAGTTTTCTGGTTCCACAAACGAGACATAAGCTATAAATGCCACTGTACTTTTGATATGGTCAGCACCGTGGAAGTGTGGTCACTACGCTATGTGGAAAAACGTTGCTGGAAAGATTTTTACTCTATACATGTATGCTCGTGTATGAACGTTATACCAAATTTGACTATGGCATACCAATATTGAACAACACTGCGTTCTATTTAGCATACAATTGTATGATCAAGCCCTGGCAACAAGATTGAGCAGATTTGAAAATGTTGAAAAACAAAACAAGATCGCTTGAAAAAATCATTATTTTGGATACTTTAAGATACTCAATTCTACCATTTATAAAATTCAGACGTCTTTAAAATTGTTTGTTTTGTTTGTTCAATGTATTTTTATACATAGAAATTAAATGTAAAAAACCCTTACGGATCTGCGACTGAAGTGCATACGTAAATTTGAAGAAAGATTGAGACAAGTCAAAACTTTTTTGAATGAGAAATATCCTGATTTCATAATGGCAGATATTGCCCACCTGTTACAGGAAGCAACAAAGCCATCTTTATAATATTACACCCCCCTCCCCAACATGCAACATCTTGGAACCACTCCTGAAAAGGGTTAGAGTTAGAGTTAGATGAGGTTTTACGGCTCAGTTTCTCACTACTCCTGAAAAGGGCTTCCCCCGCCTGCATGGTAGACCTCCCGCTGATACGTCTGGAACCACCGTGTCAAGTCTTTAGAAGTCCTACCTTTAAAACCCATTTTGTTCTTTTGGATCCCATATTCTGATGTTAAGGGTTTGGGAGGCCTGAGTCAAGTTCAAATGACCTAATAGATGTCTTTTGTCATTGTTTGCTTATCACTGTGTGGGATACTTCATCAACGACAACATATGTTCAGGGTATAGGGACGGATCCAAGAGATCCATGGGTCCCAGACCCTCCTCGTTATTTAGCAGTGTTCCTTCCATTTCCTATCCCAAATTCTTCCCAAACTATACAAATTTTCGCCCGCCTCGGGGACTATAACCTCTAGTAAGTTCTGATTTCTTTAATTCCATCCCCGCAAAACTCTTTAGGGATTTCCATACGATTTTAGTAAAGGTGAGGATACAGTTTTTATAAACATGCAAAAATTTCGACTCGTTCTCCAAGGTTTACTCTCCAAGCCTATTGACCGTAATTAGGACGATAACGGGTAAAAAATATTCTAGCGAGAACAATTTTCCTAATGAAAGACCAACTGGAACCTCAGGCTTGCAACCGTCAACAGGCGACTTTGTGGCAGTCTTGTATAATGAGCAATGTTTGTAGCGTGATGTAGGCTACATGATTTGAAGTAATTCCTTGGCGCCGGCATGGGTGGGGGCATGTGGGAAGCTCCATTGATTTCCGAAAATTTTCAAAAATTTTTTAAAATGAAACCAAAAAGGCTTTTAAGCGATATATTTCTGTGAAGGTGGGTGGGTGGGATGAGGTGTTTTTGAACGAGTGATGGATTTGTCTAAACCATTTTTTAATCATGTTTAGCACAAGTCGTTCTCTGTCTATAAAAATTCATCCAAATGCTTTGCAAACTACCAAATTTTCCGCGCGTGCTTCTAGACCTTCTGCGTTGCTGTGTTTGTTATATCAACACCGTCTTAAACATTCGCATTATTCATTAGTGAAGGTTTCACAATAACGCCGATTGTCAGTGCAGAGCATTGGAATCATAACGGAGGAGTACATCATTGTAAGAATGTATAATAGGGGAACTCATATTTTGTGAAAATTGAAAGCCTTAATAAATAACCACACAGAAGACTCCCTCTCTAAATTTTGTAAAGGGGAAAGAAAGTGTGTCGGTGCAGAATCTGCATGCAACTTTTTTCATGGAAATGATTTTAAAGGTAAAATTTCGACGCGCTTTGCGCGCCACATTCATGTCGGTTTGCATACCATGTACTATGACCATTATTAGGACATTAATATTATTCTGACCAAAACATCTCCAACCTCTTTCTGTCTGTATAGGGACCGGGCATCAATAGAGGATCATAGAGCAATCTAATGGTATGAGTAGCATATACAGTATTTATTGTATTTGTTGTTATACACTTTTTGTGTAACGGTTGCCATGCCACAGCCACAATATCACTAAATAATGAGAATTTCTGAGCATAAATTAATTGACAGATCTGCCAACGATACAACCATTTTGCATCTCAGCACATTACAAAAAAGTGTCTCAAGGGGAGGAGTTGTCACCTCTACACTTTGACAGCAAACCCTTCCTTCACATTCGACCAAAAATAAGAATACACTAGGCTGTGAGAGTTTTTTAATATAGGAACAGTTCAAAACTTTGCAAAAGACCGCACCATTTTGCATCTAAACCATCTTAAATAAACAGAAATTTCTTAAAGTAGAGAGGACATCCCCCTCAAGCTCCTCTCCCCACGACGTCACCTGCACAAGGTGACAAAGAAAGGATCCTCCCGGGGTGCAAACTATCACGGGTAGGCATATGCATAATTTACATCCACTTTCTGGGTTTATCTGAGGTGGTTTCACGGCATCATCTTCTGTGGTGCTCCCATCCCTACCTCTGGCGCCACTGGGTATTTATTTAATTATTTATTACACAATTATTCAATTGTTATTTAATTATTTATTACACAAGCTTATTCAAAGGTCATAGGTTATGAACATGCTTACTAATCCTCCGCCCCTTTTGTTTTACCTTTCCTTCTTTCCCGGTCATTCCCAATGGAAGTTGTGCATTTGAATTTCGCTCAAAGTTAACTTTTTTCAGTTTGGTTTCCATGATAAAAGAAACCTATGCATTCGTGATGGCGAGTATGCATGTATGCGTGTGTATGCGCACTTACTTTCCATTCAGATTGAGGACCTAAACAATGGATTTCAGGTCCTTAGAAGGAAATACAATAGATTTCTCATGTCCTCAGAAGTTTAACAATAGGGAGTCTATTGTTAAAGTTAGGGTTAAGGAAGCAAACACAATAGAGAAAACAATGAGGTCCCCAAACAGTATGTAAAGCACAACTGTGCGTGTGTGTATGTGTTTGTGACACTTTGCTCGTTAACATGATATCTCAAGAAGGGAAACTCTGACGGTTCTCAAACTTGGTACATGGATACCCCATACTACGAGTAAGAACCTTTGTTTTGGTGGGGTCAAATTTCATGTGGGGTCACCGGAGATCAAACTCTGAAAAGCTTGTTAACACTTTATCTCGAGATAGGAAACTTGGATAAATTTCATACTTAGTATGTAGATGCGTTATGGTAAGAGGAAAAACACTATTGTTTTTGGCGGGGGTCAAATGTCATGTGGGGTCACCGGAGGTCAAACTCTGAAAACCTTGTTAACACTATATCTCGAGATAGGAAGCTTGGATAAATTTCATACTTAGTATGTAGATGGTTTATGGTAAGAATAAGAACAGTATTGTTTTAGTGCAGGTCAAATGTCATGTGTGGTCACCAGTGGTCAAACACTGAAAACCTTGTTAACACGATATCTCAAGATAGAATGTTTGGATAAATTTCATTCTTAGTATGTAGATGCGTTATATTAAGGGAAAGAATCCTATCATTTTTGTGGAGGTCAAAGGTCATTTGGGGTAACTGGGGTCAAACACTGAACACCATGTTTACACGATATCTCAAGCTAGAAAGCTTGGATAGATTTCATACTTAGTATGTAGATGCATTATGGTGAGAAAATGAATCCTATCATTTTTGGTGGAGGTCAAAGGTCATCTGAGATCAGAGGGGTCAAACACTGAAAACCTTTGTAACACGATATCTCCAGTTAGGAAGCTTGGATAGATTTCATACTTAGTTTGTGGATGTGTTATGATGGAAAAATGAATGTTATCGTTATTGCTGGAGGCCAAAGGTCATCTGGGTCACCGGAGTGAAACAGTGAAAGCCTTGTTAACACGGTATCTCCAGGTAAGAAGCTTGGATAGATTTCATATGTGGTACGTAGATGCGTTGTGGTGAAAAGATAAACCCCATCGTTTTTGGTCCCCCCCCCCCCCCCACCCCCCCCCCCCCCCACCCCCCCCCCCCCCCACCCCCCCCCCCCCCCACCCCCCCCCCCCCCCAAGTATGGTCAGTAACAGAAGACAGAACTTGAATAACAAAAAATGAAAAAATATCTTGAATGGGATTCGAACCCCCGGACGTCAGAGAAAGGAACCGAACACTTTTTCACTACACAATCAACATACACATAGTTTAAAAGGGTATTTCAAATCCTGTAATAGTCACAGCATCTTTCACGTGTGTTCATAATTAGATACTTAAAATTAGAATTACTAATAAATGTACCAGACTTAAGTTTGGATAAAGATATTGTTCTCTATAGCTTTATTTGGAATGGCACAAATATTCAGGCTGAGCCCTCTCTTTTCAGTGGTCACGAAACGAAACATTTGGAAGTACGGCCCACTGTCTATTAATTTCACAAGGTTTTTGTAGTTTCACCTCTGTTGACCTTTGACCTCCACCAAAACACATAGGGTATTCCCTCTTCATACGATTAATCTCTATACCAAGTATGAAAAGTATTCACTATTCCTGTCTTGAAATGTAGTGTTTACAAGTTTTTTGTTTTTGACCTTTGGCGACCTCTGACCTCCACCAAAAACAAAGGATCCTTTTCTTTACATGGCAAATTCATTTGTCAAGTATGAAAGGTCTCCATTATTCCTAATTATATTGAAATATCGTAATGCTAGCAAATTTTCTAGGTTTCTGTATTTTCACCTCCGGTGACTTCAGATAACCTTTGTACCTCTGTCTAAGACAATAAAACAACATGTTTCATTTTCTGACTATACAGAATCTACATGTCAAATATAAAAATGTATCCATACCTCCTACTTTGAGATATTGCGTTGACAAGGTTTCGGTTTTTGATCTCTGGTATACCTCAAATGACCTATGATCTCCACCAAAAACAATAGGAGTGTCCCTCTTAATACGATTAAGTGATAAACCAATAGTGAAAAGTACCCCTCATTCTTATTTTGAGATAAAGTGTTACAAGCAATTTCGAAGGTTTTTGTATTGTCAGCTCCCCAAACCTTAAATCAAGTTTGAACATTCCCTAAACACTAAACCAATAGGGTTTATCTTCTGACTATGAAGCATCTACATGCCAAGTATAAAAAGTATCCATGTTCCCTACATTGAAATTTCCTTAATACAAGTTTTTCGGCTTTCTACCTGTGGTCACTTCACATCACATGTGACCTCGAACAATAACAATACGGGTGTTTCTTTTTATATGATTAATTCACACACTCCGTATGAGATTTTTGTGTCTTTCGAATTTTGAGATAACGTTAGCTGTTTACAAGCTGAACGTCAACACACACGCATTCATACGCACATCCTGTACATACACTCGCACGTGGTTGTATAGATTCCTTTTGCCTTTTACAAGGAATAACAAGTCCAATACTACTAAGGTTTTTTTCTTAGAATCAACATGTTGACTCATGGCCAAAAATTTTTTTCCATGTTTTGATCAACAGATTACCGAGTACTGCGACGACGACGAAAGTAATAGTGGTAAAGTCCGAGTACGTCATAATGCGGAAGCTCCCAATCACCACAACATACAGTGTGCTGGTAGGAGTGTTTGGCAGGTATTATTTAAAGTTGAGAGTGTTCACTCATTACTACCAGAAGGTGACCGATGACTAGATTTATAGATTAACTGTCGAAGAGAGAGTTAAGCCACTACTGCGGGCTGCACTACACTAGACCACAAGTTACTCAATCAGGGAGCCGGAGGACAGGGGACCGGAAGACATGTCTTTCAGATCCCTGTCTTCCGGCCCCGTGCTCAAATACAGCCCTGATTTTCAATTGCTTCTTGTTGAAGAATTCAAGATGGATTGTAGTTGTACTATTGAACGGCCGTCTTGAATACTTTGGAGCTGTAACTAAAACTGGGAAGAGCCAGCTAACGGATTCAGAGACAGTTGGGGAAAAAGATTCTCGCTCAGTGAGAGGTGAAAAGATTCATGCTGAAATCTGGTACAGAAAACTGCTCTCCAAAGCTATTCTAAAACGGGAGTACGCCTAATAGATGAACAAATTATAGTTATGACTGAGCGTCCCTTTTAGGGACGTACCGTACCTGACTCAGGGATCAGGAGTTCTCGAAGTGTAGCTGGTTAGAGTTTTGGGCCAAAATTTTCTTGGTTCGCTAAGCGCCAGCTAAGGACGCTCCGCTTGTATAGTATCCAAAACTCTGCAAGAGGTCACTGAACATACATTTTCATTTCGCCCACTCCCCCACTCCATAATACCTTCCTACGCCTATGAAAAGGTATTCCATCATATTACAAAGTTGATAAATTATGAAATCGAGACTTCTAGTTTTATTGGTTAGCACGATTTTAACGATGACTTCATCGGATATCTCATAACATTACCTTGCAGGTTATGCGGGAACAATCTGACTTTTCCACATCAAGTGAAGTTGTTGGGAACACACCAACTAGTTTCGTGAAAGTGAGGCAAAGACCTTCTAGATATGTTCTTGTGATTGATACGTCTGCTAGTATGACGTATCGATTGAGGGTGCTGAGACAGGTAAGAATTCTATAATATACTTGATCCCACATGATGTCCCATAGGCTATAAACCCTGTATAGTTTCTATATTGTGTCAATTTTACTTTCCATTTATGACCCATATGGGTTCCATAAAATGAATCCAGTATTTTCTTATGAGTAAGTTTCTCTTCCTATGTTGGTCACATGGGCGGACCGCTAAATTTCTTTTCCCACGAGGTTATGGGGAAGTCCGAATTTTCATGAATTTTGAAAATTGTTTCAAAATAGTGGTTAGGGTTAAAATATATGTTAGGGTTATAGCTTCTTAAGAAATTTGGCATGTTCTTTCATAATCCAGCGTCAGAATTACCAAAAAATGTAGAGAAACTTAATTTCGGGAATAAGGGGCGTGGCCAATTTCCAAGAAGTTGATTGGTCCATTGACATCATTTGCCCATAACCTCTTGGAACAAAATGCGCAGGGGGACCATCAATGCCCGTACTGGATCCGTATTAGCCATATATTCCCCTTTCACATTTACGTAGGCCCTGGGCCCACATGACAATCCCATACTAGCCATATGTTGGACCCAGTAGTCACTGTTGGCTAGGATTATATTTGAAAACAATAGTCTGAATGAACTTGGCAAAGTATTAAATTTATTTTACCAATTTGGTTTTATGTAAATACAGATATGAAAAATTATCAACATCTAGAATCTATTTAAGCCATCACCTTTTAAATAAGAGAAACGATATTCAGTATCTTTACGTGATTCTTTAGAAGAGTGAAATCAAAATGTTAAATGTTTGGTATTTAACTATAGAATTTCCAATGTATTAATACGTGTTTTAAACTAAGGTGTTTTACTTTACCTAAGTTGAAGCTTCAACTTACTGCCAAAAATCCTAAGACGAAATAGAAATATGTTGTTTATGTGGGAAAGTATACGTCAACTTTACGAAAGATGGAAGGTGACAGCGTACTGATAGATAAAACAGATTCCCATAAGAGATTCGTTTGAGACCTATATCAAAGTGTCGGGCAGGTGACCATCCTTCTTTGTTCAGGGAGGCAAAGTCACCTTGTTGCGTATTAGGCATGTACTATTTGCACATTAATTTATAATTTTTCTGTGTTATGTGAGTTTGTGACGCTTGGCTTTTAAACACGATATCTCAAGATAGTAATGATGAATAACTTTCACACTTGGTATTAAAAGTTATCATATTAAGAGAAAGATCCCTATTGTTTTGGTGGCGGTCAAAGGTAAACAGAGGTTAACAGAGGTCAAAACCGAAAACCTTGTAAACAGGATATCTCTAGGGAAGATGTTTTTCATACTTGACATGTGAATGCGTTATAGTCACAAGATAATCCCTATTGATTTTGGTAAAGGTCAAAGGTTATCTGAAGTCACCGGAGGTAAAAATACGAAATTGTTAAAAACTGCTTGTAAACACAATATCCTGACATAGCAGTGGTGGATAATTTTCATACTTCGTATTTAACTTTATCATATTAAGAGGAAGAACCCTATCGTACTCAGTGGAGGTTAGAGGTCATTTGAAGTCATCAGAGGTAAAAGCCGAAAACCTTGAAAAACCACGATATTTCAAGACAGGGGTGATGGATACTTTTCATACTTGGTATAGAGATGTGTTTCTTTTCGAGTTAGGGGGCCCCATGAGTTTGTTGGAGGCCGAAGGTCAATGAGGTCTTCAGAGGTGAAACAACGAAAACCTCGTTAACTAAATAGACAGTGAGTGGTACCTCCAAATTGTTTCCGACGTTTCGTGACCAACGAAAAGTTAGGGCTGAATTTTTCCACCATTCCGAAGATAAAGTTACAGAGAACAACATTAATTTTACCACAAACATAAATGTTATATTAATAATTCGAATTTGAATCACCAAATTATGGGCACGTGTGAAGGATGCTGTGACTATAGCATGATTAGATTACGCAAGGCTGAACAAGTTTCTTGGTGACATTGTGCATTAATGCACGGTTCCTCCACGGTTCTGGCCCGGGTTCGAATCCCTTTTTATTATTTTTTCATATTTTATTTTTCAATTTTCTTCAAAAGCCATGTGAGGTCATCAGAGGTCAAATTGTGAAAACATAGTAAAAAATGATATAGACAAGAACCATGAATTTCAGGGATAAACCCCAGTGTAACAAAGGACCCACTTTCGGCAAGGAATCACTTAGCCTTATGAGTTTTCTGGTTCCACGAACGAGGCATAAGGTTATAACTGCTACTGTATTTTTGATATAGGCCCGCACCGTGGAAGTGCGGTCAGTAAGCTATGTGGAAAAACGTTCCTGGAAGCTCTATACATGTACAAGTATGCTCGTGTATGAACCTTATACCAGACTTGACTATGGCATACTAATATTGAACAACTCTGCGTTCTATTTAGCATACAATTGTATGAACACGTCCTAGCAACAAGTTTGAGCAGATTTAAAATTGTTGTAAAGCAAAACTCAAGATCGCTTGAAAAAATCATTATTTTGGATACTTTTAGAATACTCAATTGCAGCATTTATAAAATTCAGACGTCTTTAAAATGTTTTTTTTTCTTTGTTTTGGTCAGTGTATTTCCATACATACAAAAATAAATGTAAAAACCCTTACGGATCTGTGACTGAAGTGCATACGTAAATTTGAAGAAAGATTGAAACAAGTCAAAAATTTTTTTAATGAGAGGTATCCTGATTTCATAATGGCAGCTATTGCCCACCTAGTACAGGAAGCAACAAATCCACCTAAATAATATTACACACCTCCCAACATGCAACATCTTGGAACCACTCCTGAAAAGGGCTTTCCCCACATGGTAGGTTAAGGGCATCCCGCTGATATGTCTGGAACTACCGTGGCAAGTCTTTAAAAGTCCTACCTTAAAAACCCATTTTGTTCATTTGGATCCCATATTCTGATGTTAAGGGTTTGGGAGGCCCGAATCAAGTTTAAATGACTTAATAGATGTCTTTTGTCATTGGTTCCTTATCACTATGTGGGAAACTTCATCAACCACAAGATATGTACAGAGGCGGATCCAGGAGATCCATGGGGTCACGGACCCTCCCCCTTATTTAGCAGTGTTCTTTTCATTTCCTATCCCAAATCCTTCCGTAACTAAAAAAATTTTCGCCCGCTTCGCGGACTATTACATCTAGTAAGTTCTGATTTTCTTTAATTCCATCCCCAAACTCTTTTGGGATTTTCCGTACGATTTCTTTTTTAAAAGTCACGATACAGTTTTATAAGCATGCGAAAATTTCGTCTCGTTTTGCCAAGGTTTACTCTCCAAGCCTATTGACCGTTATTAGGACGATAATGGGTAAAAGTATTCTAGCGAGAACAATTTTCCGAATAAAAGTCCAACCTGAACCTCAGGCTTGCAACCCTCAAGAGGCGACTATGTGGCAATCTTATATTATGAGCAACGTTTGTAGCATGATGTAGGCTACACGATTTGAAGTAAATCAATGCCGTGGCGCCGGCATAGGTGGGGGCATGTGGGAAGCACCCATCGACTTGATGGGTCTGTTTAAACCAATTTTAATCATTTTAACACAAGTCGTTCTCTCTCTATCAAAATTCCTCCAAATCCTTCGCAAACTACCGAACTTTCGCGCGGGCCTCCAGACCTACTGCATTGCTGTGTTTGCTATCAACACCGTTTTAACCATTCGCAATATACATTAGTGAAGGTTTCACAATAACGCCGGTTGTCTGTGCAGGGCATTCGAGTTATTACGGAAGAGTACAGCATTGCAAGAATGTAAAGAAGGGGAACTCATATTTTATGAAGATTGAAACCCTTTACAGATAACCAGGTAGAAGACTCCCCCTCTACATTTTGTAAGGGGGAATGAAAGTGTGTCGGTGCAGAGTCTGCAGGCAACTTTTGTCATGGAAATGATTTAACGTGTAAAATTTCGACGCTGTTTGCGCGGCGCATTCATCACGGTTTATATTCCATATATTATGACCATTATTAGGGCAATAATATTATTCTGACCAACAAACTTTTCCGGGAATAGAGGAACATCTCCATCCTCTGTCTGTCTATATAGGGACCCCGCATCAATGGAGGATCAAAGAGTAATCTAATGTCATGAGTAGCATATATAGTAGTATTTATTGCATTCGTCGTTATACACTTTTTGTATAACGGGTACATATACCACAGACACAATATCCCTAAAAAATGAGAATTTCCTAGCATAAATTAATTGACAGATAGGCCAACGATACAAACATTTTGCATGTAAGCCACCGTACATAAACAAAAATGTCTCAAGGGGAGGCTTTGTCACCCCTATACTTTGACAACAAAACTTGTCCTTCCTTCACATTCAACCAAAAATAAGAAGTCACTAGACTGTGAGAGATTTTCAGTATAGGAACACTTCAAAACTTTGCCAAAGACAGCACCATTTTGCATCTAAACCATCTTAAATGAACAGACAATTTAAAGTAGAGGGGACATCCCCCTCAAGCTCCTTCCCCATGACGTCGCCTGCACAAGGTGACAAAGGAAGGATCCACCCGGGGTGCAAACTATCACGGGTAAGCATGCATAATTTACATCCACTTTCCGGGTTTATCTGAGGTGGTTTCACGCATCATCTTTTGTGGTGCCCCCATCACCTACCTCTGGTGCCACTGGGTATATTATTTATTACACAAGCTTATTCAAAGGTTATAAAGTGCATTTGTGGAGATTATTTATTATGAACATGCTTATTAACCTTTTACCCCTTTTGTAATACCTTTACTTCTTCCCGGCAATCCCCAGTGGAAGTTGTTCATTTGGATTTTCGTTCAAAATTAGTAAGACCAACTTTTGTGAAGTGCTGGTATGCTCTCCTGTAGTGTCATTTGCATGTCCGAACAAAGCATCTTACTGACGTCCCCATTTTGCAATTACCCCAAAGCTTCCAGGAGTCCCTAAGCCGGTCTCATAGTACCAGCACTGGAGGGGTGCCACGCTGCAGCCAAAATATCAATAAAGAATTGTTATTCCTTAATATGTAATCAGTTCAAAGCTTTGCCAGAAATAGCACCGTTTAGCATCTAAGCCACCTTACATAGAAATATTGCCAAGGGGAGGAGTTTCACTCCTCCACTTAGACATGTCACACTTTCCCTACACCCAACCAAAATAATAACAATCCACTAAAGTATTGTGCATTTTTCAACATATGATCAGTTTGAAACTTTGCCAAAGATAGCATCATCTTGCACCTCAGCCACCTTTGAAGAACGAAACGTTCTCAAAGAATCCCTCCTCTTACACCCTCCTCCCTCAGACGGCTCCTCCACACAAAACGACAAAGGAAGTGCCCACCCCGTTGCAAATTATTGTAGATATGAATATGCATACTTACGCCGATTTACAGGCTTATCTGGGGTGGCATTACGATATCACATTCTGTGGTGCCCCCATCATCAAATGTGGAGGCGCCACTGGGCTATGACTGAAAAGTTCCTGATTCTGTCTCTGAACGGGACATCATTACCGCAGTTTTAGTGTCTGTGACTTTCAAAGTAAGAGTCACCAAATGACACAATTTCATGTTCAATATTCAAAGGGTCCCCATGTCCGAGTATCCTGAACCCTCCCTCATCGCCGCGTCGTTGCTCACTCTAGCCTTCGGCACTCAGTGGACCCTCACCCCTTTTCTCAAATCCTGTATCCGCCCCTGGAATATCAGGGAGATGAGATTTTCAAATACATGGATTGCATCAGTTTGCGTATTGCCCAAGAGTCAGGCCTGTAGCCAGACAAGGTACTGGAGGGGGCCAAAATTTTTCCAGGGGGCGAAAATTTATTCGGGGGGGGGGCCAAATGTGTGCAAATGTATTAAGTCCATGTTAAGATTCAAACTCTCTGGGGGGCGAAAAAATCCCTCCCCCCCCCCCGACTAAGGGCCTGCCGAGAGAACCGCCGCCTGTGTTGACGCCAACAAAACCTCCGTGTGACGCGCTGGCCTTTTCAGCGAAAAAATCTCTTCTCCATAATTACACTGTGCCATAACTTCATATTTGCAGGCGTGTTACATATTCATTTATCAAGTGTTACTTAATGGTGAGCGCCTAGCTATCGTTGAATTTAACGACGACGCTACTGTGCTACAAGAGTTGACAGTTGTGACAGAGACGAATAGAGAGTCGATGGTACTGAACCTTCCTTCTAGGGCTCGGAAGTCAACAAGTATAGGTGCTGGTAAGTAACTCTTCTCGCTACATTTCCATTGTAATCGGGTTCCGTTAACCATATTGCAGTAAAAAAACTATGTGCAACTCTTCTCAAAGAAGGGATATACAGGGACCGCGGAGACGGGGGACTATACGGGGACTTTAGCCCCCCGCTTTTTCTGCCGTGGGCATTTTGGGCAGCCTTAAAAGGCTATTTTCTTGAACAAATTTGGCTGGCTCGATGATTACCCCTCCCCCTCCACACACCGCACACACTTCAAAATTGGCTCCGCGGTCCCTGATGTAAATATGTTTTGTTCACCACAGAAAGTAAGGAAACGACGCAACAAACCGGGTGACATGGATGCATTCGAAGACTAACCCTATCAAAGTGGCAACTAGAATAAGTTAATGCTCGGTTGTAACGAGTTAACCCCCAGACATATCGTCTGTTAGAGATGTTGTAATGATATTTTTCACTGTGTTATATGAATTTAAGCAAACTTCCTACAAACACTCAGGAGATATGGGGATAATTTACAAGAGTCATGAATGATTACAGCCATTGTCGGGCTAGGGAGTTCAGTCGCTGCGGAGGGAGGGGTTTTGATGTTCTAAGGAGCCTTTTAGTAGTCAGATACCCGATGCCACTGGCCTGTCCAAGCCTTGTGCAAACTGGTGCCTTTTGAGGCACATTTCGTTTCCGTGACCTATGAAAGGGCCACATTGGGAGGACATGAGCAAGAAGTCTAGACCAGTCTGATGGCGAGGTAGCCCTTAATTTGCACTTGTTATGAAAGCAATCAGATGGAAAATAGTGCAAAAATTGGCATTTTTTAAATCTTTGATCAGAACTTCAGTGATAGACCCAGGGTTTTAGAAAAGTCTTTTTCCAATATGGTGGTTTAAATTCTATTAAAGAGTTTTACAATACGGCGAGGGCACGGGGCGTTCGTCACCGGCACAATTTGGGTACTGGATTCAGAGGGCCACGGAGTGATATTCGATACAACGCAATGATATAGACTGAAGTTAATGGTTGCAAATTGAGAAAACTTTTGTAAAACTTCCATCGTCCTTTTCGAGTGTGGAAATAAGCGAGGCGGGGAAGGGAGATAGCCCTCTCCTAGACCAGCGCCTAAACGGTTTTAAATTGTTACTAGCACATCTTTCGAGAAGACCAACTTAAGGTAAAATTCAAAATCAGGAATCCAGTGAGACTTTTTTTAGACACTGAATCCACTTGCACACGCCTGACTCAATTGATTATTTTTATGGCCATCTGAAATAGATAGGACGTCAGTTCTAAATTGCGGCCAAATGACAAGGTAACTAAAGTCACATGTAAGACAAATTTGACATTGCGTTGAGGCAGACATAGGGAAACCTGGCTATTAAGACACGCGGGCTGCAAGTTGCGCAGTCCAGATATATATATATATATATATATATATATATATATATATATATATATATATATATATATATATATATATATATATATATATATATATATATATATATATATATATATATATATATATATATATATATATATATATATATAATCGCCAACACAGTTTGGGGGATAGTTCCTCGGAAACATTGGCATAAACTGCTAACACTGGTGACCCTGTGGTCATTTTATTTATTTTTTTGATACACTTAGTCAATTAAACTAATTCCAAAAGAATATATAAAAAATTGATTACACATAACACAATAGCAAGAAATCATTTGAAGGGTACTGGTAAACAGATAAAGTGTAAACTAGGCTAGTGATCCAAATAATAATAATACAGAAAAATAACATATGGTAATCGACAATGCTTAACATATAAGGTTAAAGCATGGCTTCGTCGTAGCTCCATGGTTAAAGAATGTTGATAGCCATTAGCGGCTCGCCACAGGGGCACAGGGGGCCCTCCCCCCCCAAAAAAAAGTTTGCAAAGCTTGGTCTTCAATCTTCAAAAAACCCATGTAATTCGAGATGGTTTAAAGAGAAAGTATTCTAAATATGGAAGAAATCATCCCTTCTATCTCACAAATGTGATAAACTATTTACGAAGTTGTGTATACTATTACAAATTTTCTCTGTAATAGTCAAGTATGTATTGCCTGATAATTTCAACATTCAACCTCTCGTTTTCTGGGTCATTTGACCACTGGTCATGTAAAATAATATTATTCTAGTAGTCATGATTTATTTTCAGGCTTGTATGTAGTTCCTTCAATGAGGAGGTTCTAGATTGGGATAAAGAAAAATGATAAAATGCTACACTGTCTATAAATAGGGGAGCCATCATTAGTTGGCATATAGAGCACTAAGAAATTTCTTTTGCTAAAATGTCTCTTAAAACCATTGTTGGGAACGTGAGTTGCAAGTAGCTCCATGACATTTTTTTTTCGTTGTATTTTCATGTAAATCATGTGTCAAAAATTTTCACTTCCCAAAATGGTGAATAAATAAACATTTTTTGGTAAAATCACATGAATCCTTAAAAACTGGTGATCGCGAAGTCGCTTATTAGTCTTCTAAAACCATACGTACCAGGATTAACGTAAAATACGATAATTTTTGAGTTCGAAGCTCTATCGGTGTCTGATCAAACATGATTTGGCTGAAAGTTCTGAAGTCACACCCAGTCATGGTTTAATTTAATGCAGAAGAAACAGTGCTTTCGAGAACTCGGCGGGGCAAAAGTCGCGTTTTGCAAGAAATCTTAACCGAGTTGCGAGAATGCGTCCCCATGAATTTTCAGGCACTTCAGAGCTTTCGGGCGGTAGGGGCTATTAGGTACACAGCCCATTAGCCATGTTGATTTTCATTCTCGAATAAAAACAGTTTTACACGGTTGTCACTTGCTCAGATTAGCATAGGTACAGTATCTGTTTACAAAAAACTGCAACGAGCATGTAGCCTAGACGTATTGTGTTTCTCATAGGAGGAGAGGCTTTCCTTTCATTGTCCAAATTGACGGTGCCGTTGGCCCACGAGCGGTCTTATATGACTGCCAAACAGCCCGTTATAAGCAAAAGGTTTTCCACCTCTATTTTAAAGTTACCGTTTCAGTTGATTTAGAATGGACAAACCAAACAGTAAATCAAAGCTGTAGTGAGACTACTGACTAATGTCCCATTTGTTTAGGGGATGGACTGTCGTTCTGAATTATGGGAATTCCTTTCCCCCTTGAAAAATTTGTTTCGGAACGGTACTGAAATCCAAAATAGTGCTATCATTTCCTCGTTTTCAGGTGTCTTCATGCTGCAAATTTTCGTTATTTTAAGACAACAGTCCAGAAAACCATGGATTCTTGGCAAAACTGTAACATATAGTGACATAAAGAAACAACAAAATATTATAGTTGAAGCAAATGTATCAAGCCGCTTTGCCTGTTTCCCCTGCCTTTTACTCCGCTTTTATGGAACAGCCATTGGCTGATATGGTTGTAATTATTAAACTTCAAGTTGAAGATAGACAGGTCATGACTGAGTGCCTGAAATGGTTTTAGAAGAGCTTTTGAAGACTACATGGGACATTACTGTAATGAATAATAATAGCCATACTCCTACAGTACTATCCGAAGCGGACCATTGATATTGTCAGGGGGTGGGGCCAAACCGCCCAGAATACGCGGACTTGATTTTGCCCCACCAAACAAAATTCCTTAGAGCCGCCCATGTTGATAGCCAAGTCCTGTGAATAATAGCGAACATTTTAAAGCGCTTGAGTCGGCAGCCAACAGGGCATTTCGGAGTGCGAATGGGAAGGGGTGGTGTTGTTTACGAGACTACTAAGAATCTCCCACCCAGGTTGAAATACTGAATTCCAATATCATCTCATGCAGGTGTCTTGGAAGCATTACGCGTGCTAGACCGAAATAACTCACTCGAGCGCTTGGGAGGTCGTCTTATTGTTCTCACCGATGGACAGGAAACTACAACCCCGCACATTGCAGATGTGATAAATCAGGTAAGTTTTACGTGCAGCATCTCGATTTAAAACTTTTTATTTAAGGTATAAGTATCCATGATAGAATTAATATCCCTACTATGGAAGTATGTAGACTGTAACGAGAATTTTTTGTGTACTGCTGAAGCTCAAGAATTTTCCTATTATTTGTGTATTAGTTGCGGACCTATTGGCTTAATGGAGCTGTCCATCATGTAATCATTTGTTTGGGGGATTACATGTGCATATTAAGTTAAGATGTTTAATTGTGTCCAATCCCACTGATTGCTTACTGTGCTATTTTGAAAGAGTTTCTTCCAACCAGTGGCGCCGGCACGGGGGGGGGGGCATGGGGGGCGCGTGCCTCCCCAAATCGATTCCAGATTTTTTTCGAAAATTTTAAAATGATCTCAAAAGGCGTTTAAGCAATAGATTTCTGTATGGGGTAGGGTGAGGTGTGTTTTCGACCGAGTAATGGATCTATTGCATAATCATTTTCTGTCACAAATGGTTCTCAAACTATCAGAATTATCGCAAATCCTTCGCAAACTATCAAAATTTTCGCGCGCTTCAAATCTTACCTCAATATTGTCTTTATCAATAATTTCCGGTAGCAACTCCCGCAGAGGCACAGCAATAAAAGTTGAAAGCTGCTTATGAATTCTCAGGAAAAAGACTAGCTTTGTGATTGGCATATAGGTTTGTTGAGGGAATTGAAAGCGTCTCGATGGAGAGTATGAATGCAGATTTTGTCATGGTAATCTTATTTAATGAAAAGTTTTGGGCGCGGTTGGCGCGCATTCGTTACAGTTTGCACTCTATCTCATGACCATTATTAAGGTTATAATACATGCAACTATTCTGATCACAACACTTTTCCGAAAAACAGAATTACATCTCCAACCCCTGTAGGGGCCTATGGGATCTTTCAATCTAATTTGTAGCATTATGTGGTACGTATTTGCCGTTATACATTTTGGGAAAAAAATTTACCGAGTGCTTCGCGCGCAGCCATACTTATTAGGGAGGTCTAATACACTTCTTCTGCCGTGCGCATTTTGGGCCGCCTTAAATTGCCTTTTTCTCCCTAGAACATATTGGGCAGCTTCGATGACTAGCACCACTTTCAAAATTGGCTCCACGGTCCCTGCCTCCCTGCACCTATACTCCCCCTACTTTTCCCCATTGCTGGAAGCTGTTCGTCTGGATTTTCGTTTAAAGTTAGGAAAAATACCATAGTTGTAAAGTGCTCGGTATCATTGTCTATAGTATCATTTGGACGTCAGGTAATAAGTATGTCAGTGCCCCATTTTACATTAATAATCCAGAGCTTCTAGGAGGCCTATATCTGCCATCCTAAAGCCGGCCTCCCACTTAGCCACCAACGGCTTGCGAGCTCTTGCGATTCCTTGCGAGCTCTTGCGACCGCCTTTTCTTGCGAGCTCTTGCGAGCTCTTGCGATCATCTGTGCTTGCGACCAGTTGCGAGTTAATTGCTCTCACACCTAGCGACTTCTTGCGACCACATAGGTGCTATCATGCTAATTTTAGCCTGGATTTTGTATTATTTGTACATAAACCTACATCCTAGTGCGAAGTTCAACATGGCTGACGCTTCATTAGAACAGATTTCCTTGTAAGATACATATCAATGCATTTTAGCATATTTCTCTTTTTATCCTGTTCTGTACTGACTACATGTCAGGGAAATTTCGGGTACTTCAGTGTACAGTTCCAAGGCAGTATATTTTGAAAGGTGGAATGATATATAATACCACGTCGCGCGAGTATTAGGACTGGGCAGATTCCATCGAAGGTGAGTTAAATTTCAAACAACCCCTAATTCGATGTTCCTTCTTCGTGGCACTCTTCAATCGGATGTCAAACGGGGAGTTTTGATTTTCGACTGGATCGAGAACTACGGCGGAGGATTCCTTAATGAAGACCCGACATTTTCCAATTTTACTTAAAAAAACCCAAATTTTCTTCAAGAACAGCCCCAAATTTTTAAATTTTTGCCAGAATAGGTCAAAATTTTTCGGTGCGCGTAGCGCGCCGAATATTTTACGTTTCTCGTCCTTTTTTTTTTGGGGGGGGCAACTCACCGCCTTTGTCGGAGCATGGGGTTGTTAGCCCCTCTTCGGTGGGCTTTCCCCCATCGGTCAAATCCTGGGGCCACCCCTGCTTTTTACAGTGCATGGTACGGTGCAGATATGCTTAAAGCCTATACAACCAATATCAGTTTATTTCACGATACTATAATTATAGTTGGGGCGCGATTTTCTACTCTTGCACCAGTGGGCGCCAAAGCCTCTAGCTACGCCACTGACTATGATACCCCTTTGCAGGAATTGGCTGCTGGGGCATACCTTGATACGTTTCATTCCAGAGAGTTTGCCCAGAATTTTTCCAGGAGTTGTTGAATAAGGTTGGACCAATGATCGAGAAGAAATGTACTAAAATGAGGGCACCAATCCCTGCTACAGTTCGTCTGGTGATTACACTCTGTTTCCTAGCAACAAGTTTATTTGACTTGAAGAATTTTCCCATAAGAAAGGCACTCCTACTGGACTTTTTGAAAATCCCTACAGACTTAACCCTACACAAGATCTTTTTCTTACGCCTATATATACCTTCCATCTTTCAAATTTGAAGACCATTTTCAGACTTAACCGGAAAAGGTAGCCTTCTAAAGAGGGTGGGGTGGGGGTAAAATCTTACCTTAGGGGTGAGATGTGTAGAAATGTACAAACCACTAATGGCCTATACACAAAATTTTGCCCAAGTTTTGGGGGTGGGCTTAGAAAAAGTTTGGGGCTAAAGCCCTCCCTACACTCTATAGAACTGCCCCGAATGAACTAAGACAAAAGTAGGTTTTAGTATTCTACATAGGGGCTGACAGCTTGCAGAGCTGGATTATGAGGCGACCAATACAGGCCTATTTTTAAGCAGCTTTTCACAAACAGGATTAAAAGCGTACCTTTCCTATATTGTGAAGCGCACCCTTTAGTGGATGAGATGCAGGGTACGGTACATACCAATTAACGTGAGCCTTTGACGTAGATCAACACTGAATCCCAATATACGAGACTCAAACATAGTATTTATCAAACTGATTTTGGATGAAAACGAAATTTGATTTCAATTCCCAAATGAAGATGGTTGTAGGTGTCAAAAGTGATAAAGACGGGGGGGGGGGGGATTTCAATGTTTTACAATAGTATGTTATTGTAAACCATGAAAATGGGAAGGTGTGGTTTCCTAAAGAAGTCCACAATGTCCATGACCCGTATACACTTTCAACTTTCTCCCTATATTTTAATGAAACAAGCAACCGGTACCGCTCAAGTTCTCTTGGCGATTTGCTTGACTAGGAAAAGAGGGACATGCTCAAGTGTTCACAGTAAGTGGAAAGCCTCTATTTTGGACACAATTAGATGACATATGCTGTCTTACCGGCAGGAACCTTCTTTTTAAAATTACCAGCATCTTCGATTTTGGATAGAGATTTTCACTTTTCGTGCAGCAAAACCTTGCGACCTCTTGCGAGTTCTTACGACCACCCTCTCACACTGTGCGATCGACTTACGACCTCTTGAGAGCTCTTGCGACGGTCGCAAGATTTTTAAACATGTTTAAAACCTTGCGAGCTCTTGCGATCATGGCTTGCGAGCTACGACCTCTTGCGAGCAAACCCTCTCACACTTAGCGATCTTCTCGAGGTCGCAGGAGGTCGCAAGGAATCGCAAGAGCTCGCAAGCCGTTGGTCGCGAAGTGGGAGGCCGGCTTAAGATACCCTTTTATAATGCACAATTTCTGTGGACTCCACGCACGTACTTTTAAGTGAAAACTTTCCCCGAATAGAAGGCATTAAAGTAGCCAAAATGGGGCTTCAGGTTTGCCGACAACATACCCTCCTCTTAGACAACATACTGTCCTCTTTCACCAAACCAAAAATTAGAGTTCACTAAATTATGGATATTTTCCAGCCATATATGATCAGTTCCAAAAACTATCCCAAAGATAGCATTATGCATCTAAGCAACCCTATGTTAACGAAAATTTCTCAAAGGGGAGGGGGTGGGGTCGACGGCACCTTTTTGTAGTGTCAAAGGAAGAATCCCACACTGTTGTATACTAATCGCAGGGACGCATACTCTCCTCTTGGGCCTAACCAACAATTAAAATTCACTATATTATGGATAGTTTCCCAGCCATATATGGTACAGTATCTGTTCATAAAAATATCCCAAACATATCACCATTTTGCATCTAAGCAACCTTAAATTAACAAAAATGTCTCTAAGGGGAGGTGTCCCCAGGACGGCACCTTCATTTAGTGACAAAGAAAGGATTCCACCTAAAAACGCGGGCCATAAAAGGTACAATTTACGCAGACTGAGGGGACTGAGGTGGCATTATTACGACGTCACTTGTGGTGCCCCCCCCCCCCATCACCAAATCCTGGCGGCGCCACTGCTTCCAACACATTATTGTGGGGTATGTTTTACTTTTTTGTGCTAAGTTGAAAAATCATTATGTGAATTCTAAACTTTATCCAATACAGACAGACAATGTTCTGATTCATACAATTGCTATCGGAGATGATGTTGCTGAGGATTTAGAAACACTGGCCAATCGCGCAGGAGGAAAACAGTTTTTTCATCAGGATGCTTCTACTGCATTGTTCGATATTTTCAGTCAGTTTGGAGTTGAATCGCGAGGTAAGTTATTTTCAACCCACCACGCCTTAAAGGAGGGGGCAGGCTGAATATCTTTGGTGTAACTTTACTTGACAAGATACAACCGGAGAGAAAATTTAGGCTGAGGGTCATCACCGAAAGCCATACGCTTCATGATCATTTTCATATGATTTAATTACCCGCCAAGTGAACATCCTTGTATTATATTTAAGAAACGAAAAGATTAGCATCCCTCCCATCAACATAGAATTATCATTAAAAAATCATGATCTTTGTGATTTATTTATGGAAATCTTGCATGGACCTGTGCCCCGTTCACCAAAATTGGTGTTGTGCCTTCGTAAGAATGATGAAAAATTAGATAATCCCTAAAGCAATAGCATGCGAAGAAAACCTAAGAATTTAAAATTTGTTCTAGTTCTTGCAAACATCGACTTCATGTACAAGTTGAAACCACAACATGAGGATAACAAGTAAAACTGACAACGTCGTGAAAATATTCATATAACTTAATTTAGCAACTCATATACGAAAGAAACCGAAGTTCGTGTACACATTCTGCAGATATATTTCTTTTTAATTCTTGCGTTCGGGTTGACGTGATTGCTAAGAACAACTTCCTTTATTTAGGTAGACAGGCCAGTGGTAATAAATTCTTGCATGAATGACAGACACCAGCATCGCAAATGACAGAAATTCCTTTTTGCACCTACTAAATCGTAAAAGGCAACCAATTTAGTACATGTGGGAGGGGTGGTCATCATACCTGCAGGAGCATCGACCCCTCTTTAGCCGCAGTAAGTTGTTTTAAATGGCCCTCTCTGCTGGTAAAAGTGTGCGGAATGAGGAATAAAATCTATAGCGACCCATGACACGATTTGTAGTAAGTGCACAGTTCATATCTGGTTACTCGATTCTCCGAAACGCATACCTCTTGTTGTAAAATTGATGATTTGAAAAACGATACACAGGGCATATGTTAAAACGTTTGATTAACCATGTTCATACAACAATTTTGTGTTTTTATTTTCCATCAGGGGCTAATTCAGAGGAACTCGTAAGTCGCTACTTATCGGAATTTGCTCCAGGACAAACTGAAACGATTACATTCGTAAGGGACAACACACTTCGTGGAAGAATTGTGATTTACTTGGGTGTACTTAGCTCGGCTGATAACACAACATTCGGTGGAAGAGACAGGTTGGATGTACACTTGACATCACCGTCGGTAGTACGGACTCCCGCTGTTTTTGATTCACTTGTGTCAATGTATACCATACGCACTGAAAGCTCAGAGGTAAGAATGACAACATGTTGCTTTTATTTTACAGCTTAAGGTTAAAAAGTTCCACAAGGTCAACGACGACACTGTCGATTAATTTTACAGTGTACTATGATCATTAGACACTCTTACTATTTTAACAACGAAAGTAAAATAGCAATGTAATAGATACTTTACTTCATAGGAGGGTAGGGGTGCAAGATCACACCCCCCAGGGGGCCGAAGGCTCCAGAATTTAGGAGCCAGGGGGCCGAAGCTCCCGAATTTAGAAGTCGGCTTAGTTCGGCCCCGTTTGGGCAGGAGGTCTCTGTAGAGGCCTTAGTGCGTGTGTTTTGAAGGCTCCCGTATTTGGGTGCCGTTTGGTTGCCGTTTTAGTTCGGCCCCCCGTTTGGGTAGGAGGCCTCTGTAGAGGCTTTAGTGTATGTGTGTGTGTGTGTGTGTGGTAAAGGAGTCGAAGTATGCAATGCGAGCAGGTTTTTTTTTTTTTTTTTTGCTTCTTCATCTGAAGATATATCCCAAGGTAGTAAATGATGCACCAAATGCAGCCTAAGCAATACACATGATAAACAGTGCGCTAGTTTTACCAGGGAGCTGTCATTGGCAGCTCCCTGGTTTTACACACAATGCTTATGCAGAAGGAAACTGCACTGACCAGGGAGCTGTCATTGGCAGCTCCCTGCACTGACTCACTATAATTATAGTATAAGTTTTTACTAATAGCAAATATGAGGACACTAGTTTCACACGAAATAACACAGAAGGAACATACGCTGAATTCCTATAGATAGAGTATAAGCTTTTGCCTGGCAAATGGTTTAAAAATGACTGTGAACTCGTCAGGTGACGCCAGAGAGCTAATATCAAACAGATATAACAACTAATGGTGCTATCGAGGGGCTCTGAGAGGTCCTACCCCTGATTACATTAAAAAGCACGTAAAGCATCTAATTAGAAGTACATTTATTTTAGAGGTTGGAAAATGAATCTCATTCATCCAACTCCAATTGTCATAGCTTGGTCGGTTGCCATGATATAAGACTTTGAAATTTAATCAAGTAAAGTGAGTCTTTTGCGCGATAATTTGTGATGTCCTTTTTGTACAACTTACATTACCTCCTTTCTGTTTTTCTTTTGAAATTATCATGTTTATATGACCTCGAAAAGCTTCCTATTTTCTTGCATAGCATGATGTTTAGAGAGGGATTTTATATGTCATGTCGACCTATAACAGTAAGAAAGTGATCACATTTTGGCACAAGGTGGGGTTGTTTTCGGAAAAACAAAGAAACACAAAGACTATAATTTGAGTAACACAAGAATGACATCACAAATTATTGCACAATCTACCATTTTAAATTGAGTGAATAAAATTCGACATTCTATATCTCAGCTCAGAGATATCCTTAGAAGATGAGGGTGGACCCTTCGGATTAGTTTTTCAAGCTTTGTAACATCATGGGGCTACTGCGAGCTCATACATTTTTGAGATTTCATACATGAGGTACACTTCAATTCAAACCTGGTTGCATTAGCGCAGGCCCAGATAAATTACCTCATGCAGGAGAAAACCAACTCCATTCCATTCTGTTTGATGGTTTATACGTCATAAAACTCCGAATGAAGTTGAATCGTTTTGAGAGGCTCTAACTTGTATTAGTTTAACATAATTGATTACAATTGATCTAGAATGGTAAACGTGAGCAATGGAAATAGTATACAATGGTTTTAACGATACTGAAGTCAAAAAGAAAACCAGAAAACCCAAAGGCTTATTGATTCCATGCTGAAAGGGGGTGATTTGTTGCACTGAGGTTCATCCCTCAAATTTTTACTTCTTGGCTGTATCATTTTTACTGTGTTTTTACAACTAGGCCTCTGCTAACCTCACCAAAAAGTGAATAACACAAAAATGAAAAAAAAAATATGTCTTAGGAGGGATTCTTACCCGGACCGTCTGCGTGAGAAACCGAGTTCTAATCCACTACGCCATCAACGAACTCGTTCAGCAGATGGTATTTCTAATCGCGCCAAATTCACAACATCCTTTTCACGTGTTTATAACTAGGTAACTTAAATTAGTATTATTACTGTAACAGTAATCCTTTTGAAAAAACAAAAGTTGTTCTCTAATACTTCATCTTTGGAATGGTAAATATATTCAGCCCTGACTTTTCGTTTGTCACAAAACGCCAGACGCAATTTTGAGGTACGGAATGTGAGGTTAGCAAAATTCAAATTGTGAAAATAGCGTAGAATGATATAGTCAAGAAGTATAACAACAAGCACCCCAGCCCCTTGGACAAGCCTTGAATCACTAAGCCTTTGTGCTTTCTGGTTACATTCCTTACCAGAATAGAATGTAAGTTTGTAGCCTATTAGTTTTCCTGTGATAGTCGCATGACAATGGTGTCAATAGAATATTCAGCGCATAACTACAACCAATTCTTTGTTTTGCAGTTCTCAGTTCGTGGTGCTGGTCGAATCGTCAAAGGAGCCAGGGTTGGTATTGGTGCTGCAGTGGACCCAGACCTGGGTGACGCTGAGTGGGATGTACAGTATGAAGAAGCTGGAGATGTTCAGCGGACCATCACTGGGGGCAGTTTTACTTGCAACAATCAGAGAACATGTCGAGGTATGCAGTATCTGTCTTCACTGCATTTTGTCTTTGAAATTGCATTTATTATGGAATAAGTTTTGATGTAATTACAGTTCTCGAACATAGGTATGCGCTAATTATACAAGGTATTTTCAGAGGCTGATATGGTGAAAACTACAAGTCAACGTTAATGATATCAGTCTGAAATGCTTTGCTTTGGATCGGAATTGCAATCTTTGAAGGGAACATCCCAACTGCATACTATGATAGCCTAACATATGAATTTTATTAAAATTCAGTAAGCATCAAGCATACATCAACTTTTTATTATATGATAAATGGTGAAAACCAGCAGAAAACTAAAAATTCGCAATAGTGAGTAGTTATAACTTGTACTAAGATATGTCAAACACCTTCCATGATATTGTTTCCTTTATTAAGTATTGTTTTATATTTCACCAGCTATAAATAATTACGGCCCATACAGAGTTACCAACCTTGCTGTGAAAAATATAAATAGGGACCACCGCACTTTTGATCTCGTGTTTTCTGCTCCCGGGGCAGACTTAATGGATGGAACTGGTAAGGGTACCAAAAATGTACTATAATGAAATGACATGCTTATTGTAAATGCGTTATTACATCTGTTTACCTAGACAGACACTTAAAGAGTATCATTTGTTCCCAGGTTACCGGAATAAGTTAACCAAACACCAGCCATTTACTCGAGAAGCTCGTAAACATTCACCTAAAGGTAAATTCGAATTTAAGTTGGATTAATTAACCTTGATCATGTGTGCAATATTTCTTTTGCACCTTCAAAGGCCTCATATAAGTCGACGATCTGATATTGAGGTAATTTGTGTGTCTGCGTTTTTATTTGAAGAAACGTCTATTATTTGCTTCAAGCCCTTGTCAAAATCTGGAACAACGGCAGGGACCAGTGGAGCGGGTGATGATTAGCACGGGGTTATGCCCACCAATATTCTGGGTCAAGGGCCATATTTCTTTCGTGCCCCGATATCTGAGTATTTCTGAGCAAGTGCATCACACATTACAATACGGCGCCATAAGATGCACGTATACCATACACAGTTTTGATTTCCGTGCAAGATGCATGTAGAACTGCTATTTAAACTTTTCCGCCAAAACCATCTTGCAAAAAGTGATATTTCTTGGCGACAAATACGCACAACTGAAACAGAACGTGGTTCGTGGTGGTATATATGCATTTTACCTACGTGTAATATTTCGATCCCTTATGCTGTCTTGGCGGCGCCATGCATTGACGTCGCAACTGATTCGTCCAAGGGAGCAACATTAACAGAAATTGTACGAAGAAGTAGAGATACTTAGTGGTAACTCTTAAATGCAGCCAGACTTCACATGTGATTGTAACTGACCTGTTTTAGGTCAACTAGGAGAAGAGCCAGCTGAAGATGACGAATCACTAGCTGAAGCATCCGCACTTGCCAGGCCCGTAGACAGACAAGGTACTAAGGGGGTCGAGTGGTTCGCCCATGTACCCCCTTGGATACGAGATTGGCACTTGCACTACCATTGATTGATGGATGGATAGATGGACGGGCGAACAGATAGATGGACAGATTGATGGATGGATTTATGAATAAGTGGAAACAGATTTAGTAAATTTATCTCCAGAATTTTTCACAAAGGTGTAAAACAGCCGAGATAAACGAGGCTTTACAAAGTCCGGCCACGTAAAAAATATTAACACATAACAATAAGAAGCTCAGCCACAATTACTACATGTCAGAGACATAAAAAAGATTACAGAAAGGAGCTAATGAAAGGAGAAACAGAAGGAAAGAGCAAATGAGAAAGAATGGAAAGGAAAAGAAGCAACCTTACTCAAAGAGTAATATGTATATATTCGTGTTTGTTATAAGTACAAATTCCTTAATTATTCTTAAAAGTTAGTAGTGACTTGGAGAAACAATTTCAAAATAACAATGAAAGGAGTCATCCCTTGCTTTGAACTCGTTCAGCTATTTTTGCCCGTCGTCACACGAAAATGTGAAATTTGAACGTTAGGTCTAATTGTAGTAATTCTTCACGATAAATTTCACTTCATGTGACGTCATGAAAATTTCATCAAAACTCCTCTTTCGAGTATCTTTCTTGGTGATGCGGAAGTTTTTCAAACCTGAAGGTTTTGCTTAAAGCTTCAAGAGCGTTTCAAACAGGCCATGCAAAAAATTCGAAAAGACAAAAAGAAAACTACATGCTCCAATGATATCAGCAATGGCCTTTGTCTCAAGATCACTTGCATATGCAATGGACAGATTATCATTAAGGGCGTATAGTCAATAGCGGCTAACCAATAGGAACAAAAAGACTAAGACCAAAAAAGTACCAAAGTACTAAAAAATCTGTTTTGGTACATCAATTTCAAGTGTATACAGTCCGACTAGTTTTGTTGTGTTCTCCTTTTTAACAACTCACTGCATGTACCAATTAGACCACTGGCGCCGCTAGGAGTTGGTGACTTTCGGACACCACAGACGACGTCGTAATGCCACGTCAGTTCCCTCCCCCCCCCCCCAAAAAAAGACATCTGCGTAAATTGTGCCTTTCATGCTTTCCTGTGATTATATTCACCAGTGGGGATTCTTCCTTTGTCATTACATGAAGATGCCGTCATGGGGGAGGGGTTTAAGAGGAGTGGTGTCCCTTGAGGTCTTAATCTGCTGAGAAGTTTATAGTATATTTTACACATGAAGACTCCAAGTAATGATAATCTTATCTCGTTAGTAACAACGCAACCGAGGCAAAGAACTCGACTTCAGGCGAGTGCCCCGAGTAGGCCTACTTTTTTTCTTCGCTGCCAATTTTCATTGAATATTTTGAATTTATTTATTTATTTATTCAAAATGTAATAATGTAATGCAAACTGGGCAGGGTTAAGACTTTCGTAGGCTAAAGGCACTAATTTTACGGAACAGGGGTTGCGTCAGGAATTACTCGACATGGGGATCAGACTTTCAGACCGAAGACCCCTAGCTCCGACGAGCTGATTGGAAAAGGTATCGGAAAGATACTGTTTCTGGCAAAGGCAGGGTTACGTAGAGAGAGAAAGGGTGGAGAGGCACTCCTCTCTAAATTTAACATATTTATTTCTAACATAAAGCTGTTTTCTTCGACGCGCGTTTGGCCCGCACCCTTTTTAAATATTGTTTTGTGATTAATTCGTTTAGAACATCTTGCGTGTTCCATAGCTTCCTAAACTCCGCCATTGTCATTGTAGCCACCTGCAAGCAAAACCCCCTCCATCATGAGACTGCACTCTAACTCTGAGTAAGGCCACTATTGAAATGGTCAAAATGTGATTTTTGCAATCTGTTAAGTGCACGTCCCGTGAGTTTTAAGATGGCGACATGCTTCATTTTAATGGTTTAAATTCTTAAATACCCGCTCCCGGGGGCGCTGTGAACTAAACCCCCGCCGGAGCTTTGACCAGGGGTCCTATACTACCAGTCCCTGGACCCCACCGTTTTGTGGGCACTCCGTACTCTCGAAGCTTCTCCATCGCCGTTTGGTATTTCGCACGGGTTTAACCCCCCCCCCCCCTTACTTTCAAACATCAAATCCCGCAACTAGTTTTATGGTTTACTGGTGTAAGAAGGGAATGAAAGGTTTTAAAGTAAGCGTCCTTACAAGTGTTTTCCATGAGTTAGCACAATAACAATACTTAACGAGATTTGTACCACTCCAATAATTTTTCCACAAACTTCTTCGATTTGTAGAATTGCATGGCCCGCGAAGCGCCCCTTAAATTTGTAGTTCACACAGAAAACGTACATTTATTGCGAACAAAACTAGATGAACCTTCTGGGCGGCTGATCAGGGGCCTTTCGGGGACAACATAGTGAATGATCGATCCTGTAACGCGGTTTGCTGGACAAATATCTAGAAGAAGCGTTTATGCGTGTAAGACAAACCGCATACAAATTTTGATGAAATTCACGAACTATACGCCTCTTACTACATACGCAGCGATAAGGAAGAGTATATTTTAGTGAATGTATAGAACAAAGCCAAGGAAAAAGGAATAATTATTTACAGCGTGCCAAGCAACCAGGAAATTTTTGTTTTCTGGTGAAGAGTTTGACCTCCTTGAGACCGTCCTAGCGATAGATCACCTGCGACGCAATTTAGAGAAGACTATCTGACCGAGCAGTCTTCCCCGATACAGGTCCGTAGCCAGACTACTAGAACCTAAAGGTTGCCGGGATAGCTCGTTGGGTGAAATATTTTGGTGGAGCGAGATATACTAAAATGGCATTGCATAATAGCAATTTTAATTTTCAAGGGACGAAATGGCCCCATGGCTATGGTCTTGCCGCGATGGAGTACATGACCTTCTGCTCTCCTAGCCCTAGTGCTATACCCCTCTTACGAAGCCTTTCGAGACCCAGTGACGGTATGCTAGAGAACTACGACCGTGGATCCACGAGCAGACGAGTATGTATAGCGAAAGTATCATTTAGACCGCGGTCAAAATGCGTCGAGTCTTAAATCGTCGGAAATGACACTTTTAATTGGTTGCAGGTACCCCGACTTTTTTAAACATTTTAATTTACTTTAAAAACTAGTGACACACTTTATTCCCCATGTGTTCAAATAGCTAGTAAGATAATGAGAGAAACAAAAAACTTTGTTAGCGTAAATAGTTGAAAGTTATCACTTTCTATAGGCATAAGAGCATCCAGTGCAGATTGGCCATAGTTTGCGCTTTGACCCCGTTCACTTAATACTATAAATTTGAATACCATCAAAAGAAAGGTCTTCCAAACTAAAGCTGCCACTTCAGACTTGTTGTAGGTACGAAAGTGTCAGAGTTTGTCTAAGAGTTTCCGGATCATGTGCTCATATGCAGTCGAGATTGGTAAAACTCTTCCTTTACAGGAAAAAGTACACACCATCATAGGCGTAGGAGGCGGGGGCTGGGGAGCTGCAGCCCCCCACCCAAATATTTTTGTGAAAATTCAGGCAAAATGCTGAGAATTTTTCGGGCACCTTCTGCAAGAAAAATAATGCAATGATGTAGCTAAAGGGTATGAATAGTTTAAAAAACTTCCTTTGTAATTAATATAAAGTTCTGATTTGAATTGCACCAGCACCTATCATTTCGTATTATAATAACCAGGTGTGTTTAAAGGGCTGATCTTAAATTATGATTATCAGTGGTGTATTTGGGAGCAAAGTGGGCCATTCTCCACCCTCACTGATGCTGATTTGGGCTTCTTAACCCTAAAATACGTTAAATTTTTTTTTTTGACACAATGTTTTATTTCAAAAGTTGGCATATGTAGCACCAGTATTGCATGGAAGCGACACCATAAATTTATTTCAAAATATTTTCAAAGAGGTAAGGGGGTAAATGCCCGGATTGTTTATGTTAGTACCTAAAAATATGTAAATGTTTTAACCGCAAATTTCACTTCAAAGGTAGACATATGTTGGACACCGAAAAAAACCCCCCCCCCCCGCCGCCCCTCAGCAATTGCACGTATAACTACACCTAATTTTCAAAAATTTTCTCAAATTAAAGGGAAGGGACACCCCTCCCCTTAGACCCCTTCCCCAGGCTGGCGATCACCGACTTCGGCCAAAATTAAAACCAATAAAGAAGGTAGTAACACGGCAAATTATTGTATGCAATTGGCACGCGGCGCGCGGAAAATTGGGGTTATATTTTTCGGGTAAGTCGGTCCATCCCCTTCCCCCCAAAATCAATTTGGGCTCCTACGCCTATGCGCACCATGGTTCTATGCCATGGGTACCATGGCTTTAGTGGCGCTAAACAAAAAAATTGTATTTAAACTGTGGTAATTTTTTGTCATGTTTATAATACTTCTGGAACAATAGATGAGGCCAGTATCTGGCACCTGTACTAAGCACTAGAAGACCTAAATTGCTAGGAATCTCGGGGAAGTGGTGGCCATGAAATGAGGCCCATTTCAGGCGCGTGTCCAGGATTTTCAGCAGGGGGGGGGGGTCAGGCCTGAGGTCGAAGTTCTTTGCACGCACCGATGGAGCACGGGCCCCCCCCCCCAACCCGGTTTTGAAGGTATGGGACTCAAGGCGAAGGTCAGAGAATTGGTACTACAAACTAATACCTTAGCCATATAAAATGTGGGCTTATTTTACAATAATCAAATTAGTAGATAAATAAAGAAAGAGTAAGGACTCGAGACTACACCCCACCGAAAACATGTAGCTACATAATCGGTATTGCGGTACTGGGAGCGGTTTCCTGGAGGAAAACATGGGTGATTCCTGCAATCCTCTCGAGTTTACGGTATAAAATAAATAAGCTACACTGGAAATCACTATGACGCTTCTATAATACAGCACGGTGAAACCTATAAGAAGCCTACCTAGTGGCTGGCGTGTGCATAGGGCAAAGATACTATTTATAACTACAACGGTAATAGCTCAAATATCTGACGCTGATCGGTTTCACTGGGGAGCTGTAATACTACAGACCGCCCAAACCACGGTACCGAGAACCTACTTGCAGTTCCACGAAAAAGAAGCTTCGCTGAATTGTTTTGGTTACAAATTGATTGTTTATTGTATCCAAGTAGAAAATCCAATTAAAGATTTACAAAAGTTCTTGGGCTACGGGAAATCTGACCAAAGGAACTCTCCTAAAAAACAACTTTACGACCAGATTGTTTCTGACCATAGGACCGTCGGCAGCTCAAGTTTGATTTTGGTGGGGGGGGGATGGGCTGGACCGACCTTGCGAAAAAAAAAAAAAATAAACCCAAGTTTACCGCACGCTACCACTGGCTACGGTTCGACATTGTTGAACGTGCATAATCCACTAAAGGCATTGCATCGTGTTTTATTCACAAAAAAAAAACCGCATGCAAGTATTAATACAATAATTTGCCGTGTTAATACCTTGACAATTTTTATTGCGTTTAACTTTGGCCGGAAGTTGGTGATCACCAGCCTGGGGGAGGGGTCCTAAGGGGAGAGGGGTAACCACTCACCTTTGAAAATTTTTGAAAAATTAGGTGTCCTTACAGTGCTAATAGGTGTCCACCTTATGATAACCTTTGAAGTGACAGTTTGTGAACATTACAGTAAAACATTGATTTACGTATTTTAGTGGTACTAAAACAATCGTGCACTACCCCCTCTTTTCTTTGAACAATTTTTGACAAAATATGGTGTCCTTACACTGCAATTTGGGTGCCACATATGCCACCTTGAAGTAAAGATTTGTCGTTAAAAATTTACCTATTGTAAGGTTAGAAAAACTACGGCATCACTTGAGGGTGGGGCACTAGGTCCCAATGGCACACTAATCAATACAGCCCCACCAAAAGACACCCACACTCCCCCCACTGATAACCATAATATTAAAGTTCAAACATTATAAACACAATAATACGGAATATATAGGTGCTGGTGCAATTCAAATCACTGAACTTATATTAATCAGCAACGGAAGTTTTTCAACTATGTAATACCCTTTTAGACACATCTGAGCATTATTTCCTTTCAGTTGGGACCGAAAAATTCCTCAGCATTTTGCCCCTGAATTTTTCACAAAAATCTTTTTGCGGGCTGTATGGGGCTGCAGCCTCCCAGCCCACCCGCCTCTTTACGCATATGTTCTGACTGTGTTACAAAATATGGATCCAACGTATGCCCATGAGTTTGGCTTAGGCAATGAGTTTGAGAATTGGAAGACTTTGCAAAATTTCCAAAGGCTTATCTTGATCGAATTTTTAGGAACACATTTGGACTGCTATTAATTCACCCTGGGAAGTGCCGGCTTTGTCATTGAGATCTGGGATGAAAACACGTGCACGTACCATTCAAGCCTTTTCTTCGGTCTCAACATTTCAAGCATTTTTATTCATAACTTACCACTAATCGGCCTTTATTTCTTCCTTTTGGATGAGGGGTTTGACCAACCTTGTAGCACTGCGTGCCAGTACGTACGTATAGGTCTAGGCGAACTGTGCAGTCAATTCATTGCAAAGTGCTTGGTTATACACCAGTACTTGATCACGCTCGACAGTTACATCGCCCGTTCTCTATGATTGACTATAGTATGTGGAACGACGTTAGGTTCATATTAGGTGTCTTAGAGCGAAGTGAATGTAAAAAAAATACCTCCCGATAATTTGTTTGAGAAACTTAATATGAGAATTCATCATTTAGTGGATAAATCAAAGGCTCATGAATGTGGGGGATGACAAAGTCTAATGATTTTTTTTTTAAACTGTATCAGTCCATTTACCAACGAACGGACTAGTTTTAACCTTCAAAAAATCTTAAGGTCGGCGCGAGCGGGGGGGGGGGGTCCGGACCCCCAGGACCCCCCTTGGACACGCGCCTTCATTTCTAGTCATACAAAATGGCTTTCTTGAAGTTGCAATAAACTAGCACCATGGCATCCTTGTATGAACTAAGCTCTTTCACGGTTATGTTATGAAAGTTAGCAATCCACTGTGAACTTTCAAAATTAATCAACTTTGCCAATAATACCACGGTAATACCATCAGTGACGTAACTGCTATGCGCTCTAAGGGGGGGGGGCAAACACCCTGGTGCCCGGGCTAGGGGAGTACCCGGAGGGTCTGGCACCCACCATGATACTTTGTTTGCAATGGACTTTTGGAAGTGGAAACGGAGAAAATGCCCGTTCCCCGTAATCAATTGACGTCACATTTCGCTTTCTAAGCAATTCAGCAATTGTGGTACAGACTCTTTCCTACTATAATTACAGTATATTTTAGCAACCAGTCACCCAACCTTCGAACTGTAGGCCCAGGCGCGGATCCAGACATTTCGAAAGGGGGGGGGGGCTGAAAGCCCCCCTTGAATATCCTCCTAGATTACTATTATGCTAATTTTCGTGTATTTGTTATTGTTGATGTGGGGAAAAGGGGGGGGGGCTGAGGCCGGGAAAGCCCCCCCCCCTTGGATCCGCGCCTCAGGCCAATACAATCACGAACATCATTCTCCCACTGAATATGACGACCCGTCATCTTTAACATCATAACTTATTTAAAACATAAATTAAAATTGATTGAAGGTAAGTATCATTTGTAAGTGCACGTGGCTTTCAAAATTTAATTTGCTAATATCATTTGGTCAGGGACACCCAACCCATTCTTGCCCCCGGGCACCCTGAACCAAAGTTACGCCGCTGAATACCATACCCTCGTAACACCCACTGCTACTTGTCCTCCTGCGGATGATAATAGGTACTAGTAGAGGGTTTGATTACTGCATTCTTAAACGTGCGATAAGAGGTTTAAACAAGGATTGGGGGGCGGCGGAGGGGGGGGGGCGGGCGGGGGGGCAATCCATCGAGAGTTGCTTTACCTCATCGCTCGCGACGCGCACGGGGCCATACCAAATAAACTGAAGTTACGCACTGTCAATGTGTATATCATAGCCGCAACTATCCTGCTATCGTAAAGTATCGAATATACGACAAGAAACTGAAGCCGATTTGAGGGTCACGTGATGTAGGTACCTTTGGAAATATATAACGCTGAGAGCATGATGGGGCACGCACTCTGTAGATTTCAAACTTATAAAGTAGCGTGTTCGTGACTATTCTTCATTGGAGGCAAAAATATCGGGTGGAAGTGCTACAATCTCAGAGCTCAGTCGTTTTGAAAATGAATACACAGAACAACTAAGAAATATCCATTCTCAGGAAAACCACTTCTACATGAAGAACTGTATCTCTTGTTATCGTTGCATTACAAATAAGTACAACATAAATAATGAACGCAAAATTAGCTATTCTTGAAGTTTCAAAGACTATTCAAAGGTCTTAGTTCACTATGGTATCTTCAAGCTGGGCTTTCGCACTTTTATATCGGCCCTTTAATTTCTGCACGCGCTCATAAAATGAATAGCAATATCACGTCTCTGTTTTTTCTTGAATTTTCCCTCCAAAAGTGGGGCGTCAACAGTATTATATTACTGGGTATACCTGGAACTGTATTCCTGTGCGTATACCTACTCACGCAATTTGTCGTTGTTCTAACAATGACAATTTGTACCGTCATGCACTTCCTATGCACAGCAACAAGAATAGAAAGGCGCGTAATATCACAGGCCACATCTTCCGCACTCGATATTTCTAACACCTGCACGAGGATGGTTAATTTTCGGTACCAGTGCACGTACAAGAGTTTTGGTATCCTCTAATTCATACAATACTTTATTGAGAAATGCCGGACTTGTTGATTGGTCAGTGATACCCATGTTCTAAATCCAGTGGTAGCATGACAGAGGGTGGATGGAGAAGAAACTTGTTGATCAACATGATTAGTTAAAAACAAGCTCTAACACTGACAGTTACAGCAGTTGGTGTTTTGTATAGGCTACGGTATAGGCCTGGGCCTGCAACTGTAATTTTTTTCTGCAGTAACTGTCCAAATTAGATAATATATATTTTGGGTGACAGCAAGGTTTGCACATCCAAACAAATAAGCCAGCTTCTAGGCTACAAACGATATTTTCAGGCCTTGTATCAAGAGAATAATAAAAGGAGATTTCACGCTGAGTAACGGTGTTTTATCCAGGCATAGGCCTAACTTAGGCCTATACGTCGGCTCGAACGTTAGCTTTTTAAAAGCGTGTCAAACGATCGTGCGTACGCTTGATTTTGGCTTACATCTCGCCACTAAGAACAGAAATAACTACAGGCGAAACTTCTGTACCCCAGTAATATACCTTATGTTTCTGGGAAGGGGGTAATTAATTATAAATACAGTTGTAAAATGAGTGATGAGCACTTCACTAACTTTAAAACTCATCTTCCCATACTTCCAGAAAGGATAGCGTTGACCCCACGTGAATTCTGTGGCCACTTATGTTTCAAAGAAATATAGCTCCTCCAAAAGTCATCAAGGGGATTTTCAATCGAAGATAATAGAATACTAATGCATATGGCACTTGGAAAACGATGGCCGGGGGCTAATGTCACTAATATGCCCAGGCCGTTTTTTTAAAAATGGGATCCCAATATACTGATCAACATAATCCTTATCCACAAATTGCGGTCTCCAATAACATTCTTTTCGTAAGAAAGCTCAACGTCAGTAAACGAAAATCTGTCGGGTTTAAGTTCCCACTCGTAAAAAAACCAAGCTCTCCTGCGAATGACATTTGCACAACCACTAACGTTAGGGCTAACGTTTAATCTTACAGCACAAGTAAAGCAAATAACGTGAGCCATAGCACATGTATAACTGTTTCTGGTGCTAAGCACGATGGTTTTACTTTGATCCGAAACAGTATCAATTATTGTCAGTAACACAGATGGTAAACAGTTGTAGAGCCACATTTGAAAAGTCTCCTTTGTATCACAAAATCGAGGCAGGATGGCGAATCACAATTCCAAAGTGACACATCGGGTAATGAGACTTCGATCTAGTACGGAGTCCGATTACGAACTCTGGCCTCGAACCATTCGAAAGCAGCGTAGACTAGACGATAATTAGCCTAGGTTAAAGCTAGGTGAACAATACGTTTTGCCTAAACTGTTAGTTGTTTTCAACAACGTAGGCAGAACGTTACGTTATGTTGAAACGTCACTGGGCGTGAGCAATATCGCAAAAACCACTATCGCCTCACCGATAAGTAAGTCCCTCCAATGTGTTTTAAAGGAACTGTCCCACAATGCGCGGAGTACAATTTCCAAAATTTCAAAACAGAGAAAACGTTTTCAAATATGACCTCGGCCTCAAAACATATTCTAAAAAATCCTACAGTCGAATAAGAGACGTCCACAAAAGTATGGTCCATCGTGTTTACAAACGACCAAAGCTATAGTGTTCGCAGCTATGTTAGATAGCCACACATATCCTACATAGGCTCTGCTAAATTTAGCATGGCAGCCTATACGCCAGTCCTTTCTTATGTGCACTCTGTGCGAAAAATTTAGATCAGTTTGGATGAGCAATAATTCACGATCAATGGAAAATCGTTTAAAACAACGCCAAGCTTTTTCCACTTTTAAACGTCTCGAAAAATTAAAGTATTATATGAATGGAAATAGACAAGTCATGGTGTCCCGAATAGTCCTCTACATCCAAGATTCGGAACCTAAGCGCTATGACGTCCACCGGCATATAGGCAGAGACGCACCTCGGATCTCGCCTCGTGTCTCATCAGGCCCATATGCGGTGACGTCATAGCCTGTTCGAAATCTGATGTAGAGACTATGGGCAACATTGACTTTTATTCCACCTAATTTAATAATATCCTTTGTAATGAGCGCGCCGCCCCCCCCGCCCCTAAACTAACCACCTGTCAGAGGTAGGGCATTTAAGTCTGTGCGGGTCTCGAATGCGTTAATTGGCGATGTTTACGCGTTAGTTCAAAGTGCAATACTCATTATCATATTTTGCACTGACGTCTAGTAACCAGTCATGCAATTGCCTTAGCAACATTAATGAAGTCGGCTAACATCCCCGGTTAGTGTGGAGCGCAAATGAATCAATATATGAACCAGAAAACGAAAGCACCATGATGAATCGTTCACCTTTGTTGTTTACAGCACAAGTCAATCCACAACCTGAGGGAATACTAATCTTAAAAACTACCCCATTGGCCTAACAAACTTCTGGATAGTAAGCATAGATTCTTCAATGAAATGGCGTGGGACCACGGCCGTCAAGGGATCCTGTATTTTCTAAGGGAGGGCATTGTATTTTTGCCCAGACTCCCGCCCACTTGGAATTAATGTCCAATTTTCCCACCCGACTGAGACAAAATAGTTTGCGAGATTTAGTAAGGGTTCTGCGACATTTCATGGGGTGGGAACCTGCTGACCCAGCCACCTAGGAGCCGTACGGCCATGGTGGGGACTCCTCATGGAGGATAACAACTATCGGTGCGCGAATATGGCTGATAGAACAGTTCAGATCAATAATTAGAAAACACCAAACAGGCAATATGAATGATATTCACAAAAGTAGCTCCTTAATTACTGGCGGTTTGATATGTGACTACTGCAGGTTTTATCTCTGTTATAGTGGCCATAAACAATCAATGCCATTGAATCAGGAACGCACAATTGACTTGCGTTCGAAGTGTATAGACCTGCATCATAGCCAGGTAATTTATATGGCATCTTCAAAAGTTACGCATTTTTCTATCGCACGTTTGATTTCTCACCCAGTTGTGTCGCGCTCACAGCGGATGACACTGAAGAGCATGCGTTGACTAGCATGGTCAGTGTCTCGCTCTCTCATGTTCGCAGAAGTTTGCGGTCCAAGAGATTTTCGGTCGGATAAAAATAACAAAATGTAGACTGCGCGTGTACGGAACGCGGTCTTCAAAAAGTGCACGCAAGAGAAACCTTATAAACGGAGTGGAATTTTTTGTTTTGTTACCGACGGTACTGAGTGTCGTACGCAGAATTCCGATTAATTAGCACGGCGCGCAATACCAAATTTACACTTCTGCCCCGATATTTGCGTGTTCCATGAAGAGTCCGAATCATTTTTCGAAACAGTTTTAGGCATGAGTAAGTTGGGTAATCTATGCTAAGACCCTATAATAGTCAGACCTGAGGGGTAGAACCTACATATATGGATCGGTGGGACAATGTTGGAGGCTTCTGCGCGCGTGTTAACTAATATGCGTCAATTTGTTGCGCAAAAAGAACTCTTTCAGTGCGCTATAGAGGGATTTCATGTGACGTCAAGCGCAATGGATTCCCAGGCACTGAAGGGCAAAACACTTGCAGTAAGCGAATTTACAACTCACGCGCACGGCATACTCCATACTAGATACTACTTAGTGACACAAATTGAAAAGCTGTTGGGGGGGTTTTTAATTTTAAAACCAAAGAGGACGCCGCAATCTTGCCCTTGCCAAAATCGCGTGCAAACGCGTGATCACGTGAACTCAGTGCGAAAACCCTCTATTCTATAGAATGGTTCTGTAGAACGCTTCATGTGACGCGTCTCTTTGCGTTTTTAAGGGCACGCGGTTCATTGGGTCGAGTATTATGAACTGGTTTATTGTCTTGAGCGTGTGCTGTATTGGTCTCTTCACTGTGTTTTTGCTCTTCACGTGCCTGAGACGACCACTCGTGTGGCAGCACATGAAATCCACGTATACTGAAAATATGTGCCACATAATATCATGTCGAATAACTAGCGTCGCGTTAGCATGTGCATCATTGGCAATCTGGACAGGCAGTACCGCATACAGGCAGGCCCTAATACTGTGTACTGTTCATTTATGTTGCTATCATCAGTGTTATCAGAAGCCATCGCTTACCGAGGCGCTGTTTAGTGTGCAGTCACACGCCTTACACTAAAAATACTGGACAACGCGTCAAGGTCGCGTTGGTATCTTACACGCTTACTGCGGGGAAGCAATTCTTGCATTCGTTTCTTTTAACACGCGCTAGGGTGAACGTCAAGTATATTTAAGATTGATACACAGAGAAATGTATTCTGTTTGTATACTAAGAGCAGGTCCGCAAAGCTATTATTTACCTCTGACTCTTGACCTCTGTTTCCGGGCTGGGTGAGACATATTTTCATGCCAAGGTGATTCCACAGAACTGACAGCCGCGAGAGTTGGCAATGAATAGGGAAAGTTTGGCAACGAATTGGGAGATATGCCCTTCAATACCACTTTATTTTATGGACTTTCTCAAGGTTGACTGGTAGTGGCTATATTATGACACAGGGTTTTCTTTCAACACAGTACACAATGTTGTTCAAATAACTATTATTGCTACAAATCAGATTCTATGGAAGAATTTACACCTTCCTCTGATGTGATTTTTGTCAAATTCAAAGCCCCGCATAGAAAGTTAACAAAATGAATAGAAGAAAAGTAAGCAATCTTGACTGCTAGAAAAAGAGATAGGCAAGTTTAGCCATCTCCTATTGGCCACTACTTAATCCAGAATTTACCTAGCAGAAAACTTTCCTGTTGCCAGCACTTATCTAGAGTATCAATAAAGTTAAAGTGGGGTTTGAACCCCTTTAAAACTGGTTTTTTTTTTGAGGTGAAGTTTGTTTGTTAAAAGGGATTAACGTTTTTCAATTATAGAGATTAAGCTTCACCCGGGAAAAAGCCTTTTTTCCGGCATAATAATTGGCTAAAGGATTTGCCTACCTTGCAATCTAACAGCATGCCACAATAAATACACAGCCTGCGCAGACTAGCTGTTTTCGACAGCTAATAAACCTTACTGCCCTATCAATCAAGAGAGGTTAGTCACCTCAGAAGTCTGTGGGGTAGCAAACGTGACTTGTGTAAGTACAAATGGAATATTTGTTGTAGAAATGATTATGTCAGGTCAATAAAAACGCAGTCAAGTAGAGTGGAGTGTTTGCAGCTAGGGAAACATCCCCCTTGGTCTGGCCCCGTTTAATGAGCCTCTGTGCTTTTATGGACTAGATAGCATTTTAGGAGACGGGTATTATTATGGGATATTGTACGACTGTGTCTGTTCTGTCGGGATCAACTTCTTCATGTCCAACTCCCTCGGTGGTACCTTCCCACCAAGTTTGACAGAGAGATCGGTCCCGCCGGTTGGTAGTAGTTTTCAAAAATAAGAAGATGTAAAATTTGACCCTTCAGTACGTTGACCTTAGACCTTGGTTTTCCCATTGGCAAATCCAATCTACTTTATTGGTAGTAGATTTACGTCTCTAATATGTGTGTGAACGGTGTTTCAAGTAAGTGGGTATGAGTTTCTTTTGATAATTTATACTAAAAACTACTAAAAATTGTGATTTTTTCACAAAATTTTGACCTTGGAACCTTCTGAACTTTGACATTTGACACTTACGAGGGTATGGGGGACAAAAGTTCTTCTAACACCGGGCGGTACCATTACCCACCAAGTTTGATAGAAGGCCGGGTGTAGCCCGTTCGTAGTATAGCCCAGATAGCAAAATAAGGGAAAATGCTACATATTGACCTTCTTGATCACCGTGACCCCCCACCCCCCCCCCCCCCCACCCCCCCCCCCCCCCACCCCCCCCCCCCCCCACCCCCCCCCCCCCCCACCCCCCCCCCCCCCCACCCCCCCCCCCCCCCACCCCCCCCCCCCCCCACCCCCCCCCCCCCCCACCCCCCCCCCCCCCCACCCCCCCCCCCCCCCACCCCCCCCCCCCCCCACCCCCCCCCCCCCCCACCCCCCCCCCCCCCCACCCCCCCCCCCCCCCACCCCCCCCCCCCCCCACCCCCCCCCCCCCCCACCCCCCCCCCCCCCCACCCCCCCCCCCCCCCACCCCCCCCCCCCCCCACCCCCCCCCCCCCCCACCCCCCCCCCCCCCCACCCCCCCCCCCCCCCACCCCCCCCCCCCCCCACCCCCCCCCCCCCCCACCCCCCCCCCCCCCCACCCCCCCCCCCCCCCACCCCCCCCCCCCCCCACCCCCCCCCCCCCCCACCCCCCCCCCCCCCCACCCCCCCCCCCCCCCACCCCCCCCCCCCCATGGGAAGGGCAAAAACTTAAGAGTCCCGAAGCTGTAGCTGGGCAAACAGAAGCAGAAGTATGATTTTAGGGGAAAACGGTTACTTAAGTAGAAATGCACTTTTGCAGCGTTCAACAAAAAGAACCGACCTCACCCCCGGGTTGGGGGCGGGGTCAGAAAATTTTGCTTTCCAGCACTCCGATTGCAGAAATCGCACTCGGTCGGGAACCACAGATTTTTGCCTCTGCAATTGGATTACGACGCCAGTCTTTGTGCTCGCAGGGAATGCTAGCACACTCGACGTCACGCTGTCAGTGAACCAGTGGCCCCGAACAGGAGGTCGACGGGTGGGGTTGCTGGAACGGTGGCAAACGAGGCATCTGTCCGCGCAAGCGCGCCGAAAAAATTTTGGTGACTGTTTGCACCAAAAAGCAACTTTGAGAAATTACGGTTTTTATCGACGCAATCTGCCCTAGCCGGGTCAAAATAAGACTGAACTTCGTCCCAGCCGGCTGGTAGACAGGGGTGGGGGGTTGACTACTTTATTGTCCCTTAGACTCCCCAAGGGGATAGGGATGAGCTTTCAGACACAGAGGCCATGGCTCTTTGCTCCCCATTCTGGCACCACCCCTTTGTATAGGGCAGTTTCTGCATCATACGCGTGAGTCACCATGGTCTTTTGAATGTTTTTCATGGCGTTGTTTTCCAAACTAATATTACAATAAAGTTCACTCTGAAACGAATGAAGTCACACAAATTCTGTTACTTATCCTGCTTTACTGGCCAGCATGTGAGGAAGCTCTTGATCATTATTGTCCAAACGCGGTCAATAGAGGATGGGTTTGTCGAGTTTCGAGGGCCGCATTCGCAAAAGTCGAAAAAACTTTAAGTTGATTATGATTCTATTTCATTTACAGAGCTGTGGAAAAAGCAGGCACCCATATAAAATATAGACACGCATTGTTAGGGATGCCATTCTGTTAATTTGTTTAGTTTTTAACGAGACCGAAAGATAACGCAGATTGCAGGAAATGGCAAACTTCCCGAGCTTAAAGCGAGACCCCTACCAATGCCAGAGTAAGTCACATTAGCCTACTTGCCTGTGATCATTATTGAAAATTATTGAAAATACTTCCAGAGGGCATGAAATGGCAGTTCCAGCGTGTCCATTTGCCAAAAAAAAGAGAAAATCCGGGATCCCTTAGGCCGTTAATATTCTATTCATCATTACAAATACTTTGCCATTGTTTTTCTCAGTCCTATCTTTTTTTTTTTTTTTTTTTTTTTTTTTTTTTTTTTGCGCCGTGGAATATTGGTCCGGCTTCGCCGGACGTGCCCGTACCAGCTCCGACGGCCCCTGTCCGTATATGTATGGTATGCTCTCGAAATCGGTTCCACTGAATTAGAAACTGCCGGAACTTAACGTGTACGTACGGAATGAAACTAAAATTCGGGCACCAGAATCGCAGTTACTCCGACATCGGAGAGGGTGGCTCAGGTCCAGCCCTATATCGTCTCAGAAGGCCAATGATTAAACTTGTAATCTAATATTTGAAATGCCTATAGCCAAACCGTTTCTCACGGTGCACTATTGACACTGTTTCCTCTTAAAGACATATATTACTAAATAAAGTCCCTGGGGCCTTTAGTTTACTCTCACACGGAAAAGTGTGCCGGAGGACCGTTCAGTATTTTTCAACGATCGAATCTCACAAGACTCGGTCTCATGGAAATAACATACATCTGTTTATACTGATTTGACACACGAAAGTCAAATTATTAACTTAGTGTAAGACTGATGATCGATGGCGTATGAACGAACAGCACCTTGTCATATGCCTCCATCAGTGCTGTCAATCATGTGGCCTGTAAGCCTGCAGCATGTGCATCTAATATCGACTTCTGATGTCTATGATAAAATTGATGTTGGTGAGACGACCGTCGATAATAGAGATGACTGATGAGATACTTCGAAATAATATTACTAATACGCTAAAGTGTCATCAATTTGAAAATTTTCTGTTTACTACTTTGAGTAAAATGCAGTTTGTTGGCATTTTTATCTACTTTTAACGAGAAAATAACGGAACCAAATGTAATGCGTGTTAAAGCTACTTTTACGCATAATTGTAACTAGTTTTTTTGCTTACCGTTACTGAAATGCAATGCAACCCGTTACAAAGGTTCGTACACAAGAATGTAACTCTTACGTAACGCGTTACTTTTAACCTCGGTTTCTTCCAACCGATTGACCCCACTGCCATTTGATGACTAGGCCTACTTTTGCTTTCAATATTCTGTATGGCCACATGGTATAGGCAAAAAGATCCATATCGCAATTTTAAGTAGTCGTTTATGCCTACACAAAATCATTTGATCTATTTTAATCAAATGACTCACTAGTTACTAGTCGCATCTTAAGGGGGGCATTCTGACCCCAAGAACCCTCAGTGGTGGTAAAAACAACCTTTCAAAACTTAAAAGAGTTAAGGGTCCAATTTTAATTTTGATATGTTTATTATGTATGTGCGTCCTTAGAAGAGAGGTACATATCTAAGCTTCTGTAGAAATATTTATTTACATGCAATATCCTGTTTGTGGTGATCAAAATGTTAGCAGTATTTATTTATCACATTTCACAACCCAAAGTGAATTTTAAAACAAGCACAAGGTAACATCATTCATAACCTATACATAATGTGAACTTTTTTTTGGTTTTGCTTTAAACGGGGAAACACAATTTTCCTCCCAGAAAGTCATGTTACAATAGCACTATAGAAATTTTAGGACGTTTTCTTCTCAAATTTTACATTCCCCATTCCACAAACTTATAACCCTACTAATTTTCACAAGGGCATGGGTGGGCGCCAGGATTTTTGCCGCCTAACGGGGGCCAGCTACCCGAAGCCCACATCCCCATGGTCCGAGAGTTGGTGAGGGTGCCTGTGCGAGAATACCATGCCTAGACATGCTATTTGCTGGTTATACTGCATAAAATTTGTATATCCCCGAGAAACCATAGTTCCGTCCTGATTTACTGTTTTTTTTCCGGAATCTAAATTGGAATTGCAAAGCGCGCGAAAAATTTTTTGGGTAAGCATCACTAACAGCTAAAGGAAGCTGTAATTTTTTAAAGTCTATCATCAATTTTTCCACACAGTTGGACCCTATTGGCATCACTTTATAATGTCCTTCCCTCCTCGAGTCAACTAGCCCACACCGCATGATAGATACAAGTGGAACACTAACTAGGTTTTAGGCGAATGGATGAAATTCCCTTACATTAAATCTATGCATGTATTCTCCTACTTCTCAAGTTTACTTGAAACGGTGGGAAAGGGTTTGTATTAGCTATAAAATAATGGAACTGGAGGAAGAGTGGGCAATAACGTACCGAAAATTTTGGGTTTCATCACAGAAATGATCGACCCTTTTGAAAGCCAAAGTAAGTAAACCGACAGGTGAATTTTCGACCGGGGACCGGGCTCATGCGGCGACGTCCCAAGTTTCCGACAGCCCCTATGTCGAGGGGGGTAGCGAGAAGGAAGCCTACCTCTCCCATGCCATTGCAGGGCATATTTTACATAATTCACGTAGCACTAGCTACTTCAAGAGCCGAGTTGCCAGTGATAATGTTCTTTTGAATCTAAAACGTGACGATGCAGAGCTCCTCGCGAAAATTTTTTGGTAGGCTTTACACAACACAAAAAAACGAATCATTAGTACAAACAGAATAAAGAAAAACTGTATGGATTGTAGACCATATCGGGGATAACATAGGCTGCATTGTATCGAAACCACCTGACTACGCCGGATGAATAGCAAACTTTGTCTCCGTGCGTCGCTCACGCAACTGACCGGGAACGCTGACACACGCAGAGGACAGCAACTATGCTTTGCAAAATGAATGAAACTTACGACCTCTACATAAAACTGTGTCCTACTCTGTCTACATGTTTACTTGGTAAGGTGGACAAGGACTTGTGCTACGAGCTATGTGATGGAACTCTTGAAGACGCGGAGTGCTCTACAGCGCGCACGAAAATTTTGGGTTCTTATTAAGAAATTGTCCACTTGAAAGCAAAAAACAGGAACACAAACCGTCGGGGCGATTACTGCATACTTTACGTATCGACTAAGACTCCCCGACGAAACTAAAAAATTCCCCGACGGGGGGGGGGGGGGGGCTATCTGACGCCACCCCTGGATTTCAAGTCGACGAATAGATTAGAAAATGGCTTCATATATGAGGAGATTCTTATCACTCCCGCTTGCTTCAATTCACTTTTCAATTACATGTTGGTAATTCTCCGCTATAATCACTGTCAAAATTGATTACAAAAAAACACTTTTTTGTCACGGGGTGACCAGATAATAACGCGTCTTGCGTTTATGTAACAGAAAAAAACAATAAAAACATAAGCAATTAAACGTCTAAAACAAGGGCCAACTTTAACACATTGACGCCACGTTAACAGCCATCTCGTAACCTTTTATAACGTTTATTTCAATGATTACTGTAAACTCAAGTTGTTTTGAATAAGAAAAATTAACATATATAAAATCACATGGTAACTTGTGTTGCGGAGTGCACTTATTGACGTCATTTCCTTATCAGGTGTAATATTCGTTCCAGTCATTTACTGTGCGTATCCATTTTGTTGTTCTTTTTCTAATTCCTTAAACGCCATATATTGTTTTAAAAATGAGATGTGCCTATTTTTACAGTATAACAGTATACTCAAAAGTGTACATGGGAATAGAAATAAAATTTTATTAATAACGGTTCAGGTTTAATTCCATTCCACTTTTACATATATGTATGATCCTATACAGTAATTTATGCCTAAACCTTCGTTTAGCACGTACTTCACCTGCTAGTATGACCTCGCCCCTTCACCTTTTTCACAGTGTAATCGTCTTTACGTACCGTATACCTTCTCATGTGTTTGTAAGTTAGGATTGCTACTATCTTCTATAGTACTGTAAATGCTAATGTATTTTGTCAACGGAGAACGTTTAAAACGAGTGTTGAGCGCAGAAACTTGGGATTGGGGTGTGGGAAGTTGACGGGAATTTTCATGAATGCAAAGAAACTGAGAACTTTCCTCGGGACCAGCACAGGGGAAGTACCCATCGCGCGCACCCACCACACACACTTACACATATGTGTGAGGACTACTTTCAACATTTTTTTCTTAAAAAATTCAAAGTTCAGAGAACGAACTTTCCCCCATTACGGATCTTTTTTGGACATGTTTGTTAAGAAACTAAAGCGTACAACGCTTTTAGTTTGACCGATTAGGAAGGACCGGCATCAGTAAATGGATGCAGGTGCTTACCCCTATTTTCCTACTTTATGGTAATGTAGGACACCTCCGCAAACTTCCATATTCAAAGTATCTTGCTTTCTCTACAAAATGAAATTTGTGCTACAAGGCCAAACGGCGTAAACTCGCTCGGTTAAGTCCCATTTGGAGGGTTTTGTACAGGCAGATCAAAAATGTCCTTAGCACAATCTTACCATACTACGAAATTGTAAATTTGATGGCGGGGGCCATTCCGAGGAAGAGAAGGATTGTCGAAATAAAAACCTCGTAACTCTGTTTTTTTGATTCTGAATGGTCTACCTTTTTTCTTCTCTCAGAAGAGTGCCGTGGCGTCTGGGTGGCGGTATGGCGCTTTCTTGCTGCTCGGCACAGGGGGGGCAGCCTCCAGCGTGTAAGTCGTCGCAAACCTCGGGATCCTCCACTGGAAAATACCGTAGCAGGACGCTCCCTATGTCAAATGGACCCGCCTAGGACACATTTCCTGTAGGACACATATTTGTCTGGATACGCACGACTATTACTGCGGGTGTATTAAAAATAGGAAACGAATAACCTGTAAAATGCAAGCAGGATCATGTAGAATTATTCATTAAACGTAGCCTAAGAAGCGGGCTGGGGCCAGTTTTCGAGGGCTGTGCCCCTCCCCGATTTCGTGCAAAACTTACTTTTCTCGGGTAAAGTTTTTTTTTGAAAAAAATCAGGCAGTTATTTAGCCTAACGGTCCATGCTGATTTTTGGGGGCAAACCCACTCAGCTCCCATCACCCGAAAAACACTCCCACTCCTTGATCATGGTAACAATTGTATAGGGTGGCCATACGTCCCGGCTTTTGGGCAACCCGACCTTCCGTCCGGACGTTGTAAACTACATTGATTTTGTCCATACTCCTTTTTGGAAGTCCTGGGAAGTGTCACAATGAACACTTTTTCAAATAACTAATGAAGAAAAAAAAAAAAAATCAGTCACTAATAAATTCGATTCCTATCCTATAGCCTATATACGATATGAATTAACATGTGAGTTGAGAAAATCTTTGGTCGGGGACTCAAAGCCTCTCAGAAATATGGTGTGCTGTGTAGTACTCGAGACCCATCAGTGCTAATCAACTATCTAAGAAACGATTTGTAGGAATTAAATACACAATTTTCCTAAACACACATGTTTACTTCCTAAAATTTATGTGTTTAATTCCTAAACGTGTTTTAGCTTTATAAACGTGTTTCCAAATTGGGGGCAAAAATAGGTTTTTAGAAAGTGTGTTATTCATAAACACTGTTTTTACAGTGTATGCGCACGATGTGTAGCCTCCTAGCATTGGCGTTCAATCTTTACTCGAATGTGTGTGTGTGGGGGGGGGGGGGAACAGGCCACTTCTGTCAAAAATTTACTGTTAAAAATCTTAAGTCAATGGGCGATTTTTTTTCCAAACCTCGGGGGACTGTCCCCCTGTCCCCCCCCCCCAGGATTTGACGCCCATGCTCCTGTTAGGCTTGTGTGATCACAATGGTATGTGCACATAACGCCGGTGTGTAAGCCTGTGAACCTGACATGGCTCAACGCCAAGTCGACATGCCCTTCCTTTTGTGAATTCGAAATGAATCACCCTACAATTCGCAGTGGGTGGCGTGATATAGCGTAGGATATTTTCTGACAGAGGTATGTTACTATCAAACGTTCCTTGACGGGGAGTAAAATGACCGGCAAAAGATCGATCAGGCCCGAAATTTGTCGGTTTAACCCCACCCGGGTAGTCTGTATAGGGTTCAAGTTACAAGGACGGGCGTTAACATACTGTTGCCAGTGCGATACTTAAATGCTTCATTCTTATGATCCAAGTTTGTAAAGACGCCTTAAAGTCTCTTCGGGGAGGCTTCACTTCCCCCGACCCCACAGGGAGTAGTTCTGGTCACAAACGCTGCAATTACAGCCCTTTGCGTCACACGACGCCTTCAGGCGCCGCCAGTCCTGCTTGTTTAGTGATCCTAGCTCCCGGCAGACCGTTTTGTCCTCGATTGCCCCCCCCCCCCCCCCCCCACTTTGAAAAGTCCAGTGCGCGCAACCTGACAAATTTCTGTTTTCAAATGCAATTTTTCTTGCACTTTGATTCTTTGGATGACAATTATCTCCTGTAGTGACGGAGCTTTGTACGATAGAACGCTAGACGGTTACAGATAGCCCTCGGCGATTTGATCAGAGACTTGCAAATATATGCAGAGAGGGCCTAAGGTACTACGAGGAAACCTGGCCAGGCTCTAAGTGGGCAAGAATGGCGTGATAAATCGTGTTCATGGTGCAATATCCAGCAATCTAGAACGTTGGGATTCAATATTTCTCTCCGTTTTGGCCATGTTTGATTGTCGACTGGATCAAGTGACAATTGTCACTCGTGGGCGTAACTTTGGTTCAGGGTGCCCGGGGGTCAAGAATGGGTTGGGTGCCACCTGAGCGTCCACATGCACATGTTCGCATGAGCAGCAGACGATTTAAGTTTTGAAAAGAAACGATCTAGACCATCCAATTCTAATTGTTCATTTATGTTTTAAATAACTAATCATGTTAGATGACTGCCTTTATAATTCGTGGAGAATGACGTTCTGTTCGTACAGGTCTATAGGTTGAAAGTTGGTGACTGTTTCTATAATATACTGTCATCCGTATAGTCTGCATGAGTTTGTAACCACAATTAACTGATTGCTTAAGAAGCGAAATGTGACGTCACCGATTACGGGGTACGGCATTTGCCCCTTTTTTTACTTCCTAAGGCCATTGCCAACAATGTATCATCGTGGACGTGCCCAACCCGCCGATGTCCACTAGTCCAGGGTGCCCGAAGTTTCGGCCCCCATATAGCCCCATAGAGTACCCACCTGATTGGTACTAACCTTGAGATAATAAATGTGATTTCTGCAAATGCTACGGTATAGGATTAACAGTTGCCAAATTACTTCCAAATCAACCTAGAAATTATACTATCCTGAGTTAAGTGGGACATAGGGCGTAGCGAGGTGGGGGCAGGGAAGAATGCTCCCCCAAGATTTCCCCTGAGGTCGAAATTCGGGCAGGAAAGGACAAAACATACAAATCGGGCACGCTATAGGTTAAAATGTCCTCGGCAGAGATGAAGTAAAAGTGAAAAGATTGGCGCCGATTTTTTGAAAAAATAGTACCCAAAAATTTGCCAAAAATTTTCGCGCGCTTCACGCCCATCGGTATTGGTGTGGTGATCTATGTTTATGGCACCTTGACATGCAACGAAATTTCGGGCAAAATTCCTTCTTCCGCCCCCCCCCCCCTAAATTGAAGGATTCCCTCCCCTGTGGTTAGGACACCGCCAACCTCCCCCTCTTTCTTCTTTTAAATTTTTGAATCCGTTGCCGGCCCACTATACCTCGTCATTTTTAATTTACATAGCCCTTTAATACTCGTGACATTAACAAAGAACCAAACGTAATATGTCCTTTCTGATATCATGGTGCAAAGTCTGTTGAACAACACATATTTAACTCTTTTCACTGCGCAACAGTGACTTTTAATTGTACGGGGCCGTTTTTAAATAAGCAATTGAGGCATATCACTCTGTAAATCCTTGTGATTATCGTTACTCAGTGCTGGCTCTAGTGGACCTACAGTAACTGCAGTCTGTAAAGTTTCTCTACACAATGATGGCATCTTCACGGTAAGGACCTGCAGTGGTCCTGATTTCGATCATTCTTGTAGCCGGGATATCTCTGTTTCCGAAAAGGCATCTCGAATCGCCCATCGTCAGAACATGTGTTTCCAATTTACGCTTTGAGCTACATGGATACGACTCAGTGTGCAATAGATGCACGTATGTTGCGAATTACAACATGTTAACTGTTAAAACTGGAACTCAAACACTTTTCATTATCCTTTCATAGTGAAGGCACTCTGATTCCCGGTGTAACTCGGACGTACACATCTGTATGAGTGTATGGAAAATGACGCATTTCGTTGTTCAGTTATTGGGATTTTACAATGAAGAATATGGAATAAAACTGTAACAAACGATGTTTGTGTTGTTTCTTGAGAGATTGCAGCTATGGAAGCATAGGTCATTCGCCTCTAAAGGACTAGCATCGACAACTAACGCAGTACCTACGAAGATCATGCAGACGGAGTGACGTCACCACCTTTAAACTCGCCTCAATCATTCCATTCTAGTTGTCTTGAGCATTGAGCAATTAGGCAAATTTCTTGCCGCATATCGTGCTTCTTTCCGGGGGGTGGTGACGTCATCTCCGTCTCATGATCTTCGTAGTACTGCGTCGTTTGTCGATTTTGCTAGTCCTCTAGATGCGATATGACCGATGCTTCATCGCTGCAATCTCTCAAGAAACCACAAACATCGTTTACAGTTTTATCCATATCTTCATTGATAACAGCCAATAACTGAACAACGAATCGTCATTTTCCATACACTCATACATTCATGTGTACGTGCAGTTTACACGCGTGAATGCAAGTGCCTTCCACTATGAAAGTATAATGAAAATGTGTTTGAGTTTCCAGTTTTAAAAGTTAACCATTGGTTGTTATTCGCAACATACGTGCATCTATGCCACTGAGTTTCGTATCCATGTAGCTCAAAGAGTAACTTGGAAAACATGTTCTGACGATGACGATTCGAGATGCCTTCTTCGGAATTACAGATTAATCCCGGTACAAGAATGATCGAAATCAGGACCCATCTGCAGGTCCTTACCGTGAAAGATGCCATCATTCGTGTAGTAGAACCTTTACAGCTGCAGTTACTGTAGGTCCACTAGAGCCAGCCTGAGTAACGATATCACAGATTTACAGAGTTTATATGCTTCAATTGCTTCATTTTAAAACGGCCGTACAATTAAAACTTCCTGTTGCGAAGTGAAAGAGTTAAATATGTGTTGTTCAAACAGACTTTGCACCATGATATCAGAAGGTACATATTACGTTTGGTTTCTTTGTTAATAGTTCACTGTATTTAAATGGCTATGTAATTAAAAAAATTGAGAGGTATAGTGGCCGGCAACGGATTCAAATATTTTTAAAAGAAGAAAGAGGGTGGGTTGGGGTGTCCCTAACCACAGGTGTACGGGACTCTTCCAATTTGGGGGGGGGGGGGGATCAGAAAATTTTTGCCCGAATTTCGTTGCAGGTCAGGTGCATAACATAGATCACCAAACCAATACATGGGCGTGAAGCGCGCGAAAATTTTGGCACATTTTTCGGGTATTCGATAAAAAAATCGGGCAATCTTTTCACTTTTACTTCATCTCTGCCGGAATTTAACCTATTATGTGCCCGAATTTTTGTCCTTTCCTGCCCGAATTTTCGACCTCAGAAATTTGGGGGGCAGTCTTCCCCCTGCCCCCACCTCGTACGCCTATGTCCCTAACAGATAGTATAATCTAGGTATTTGGAAATAATTTGGCACTGTTAATCCTATCCCCGTAGATTGCAGGAAATCACATTTATTATCTCAAGTTAGTACAATCAGTGGCGTTACTCCTATGGGCTCTATGGGGGGCGAACTTCCGGGCACCCGGACTAGGGGACATCCGGCGGGTCGGGCGTCCACGATGATACATTGTTTGCAATGGACCTTAGGAAGTAAAAACGGGGCAAATGCCCGTACCCCGTAATCGGTTGACGTCACATTTCGCTTTCTTAAGCAATTCAGTAATTGTGGTACAAACTCATTCCTACTATACTGATGACAGTATATTATAGAAACCAGTCACCCAACTTTCAAACTATAGACCTGTACGAACATGAACGTCATTCTCCCACTGAATATAAAGGCCCGTCATCTTTAACATGATTAGTTATTTAAAACATAAATGAAAATTGATTGGATGGTTAGTATCGTTTCTTTCAAAACTTAAATCGGTCTGCTGCATCATGCGCACATGTCATTTGGACGTCAGGGGGCACCCAACCCATTCTTACCCCCGGGCACCCTGAACCAAAGTTACGCCACTGAGTCACACACTTGTCCACTTGAGTCTAGTTCCAAACAATCAAACTTTGCCAGCCGAAAAACGGGAGAAATATTGCATCCCAAACGTTCTAGATTGCTGGATATTGCACCCTTGAACAGATTTATCACGCCATTTCTATGCCCACTTAGACCTGGCCAGGTTCCTCGTAGTATCCTTAGGCCTCTCTGCATATATTTGCAGTCTTCTGATCAACTCGCCGAGGGCTATCTGTACCGTCTAGCGTCTATCGTACAAAGCTCGCGTCCAATACAGGAGTATAATTGTCATCCCAAAGAATCAAAGTGCAAGAAATTGCATTTGAAACAGAAATTTGTCCGGTGGCGCACTGGACTTTTCAAAGTGGGGGGGGGGGGGGGGGCCCGCGAGGACACAACGGTCTGCCGGAGAGCTAGGCTCACTAACAAGCAGGACTGAGCGGCGCCTGAGGCGTCGTGGTGACGCAAAGGGCTGTCATGCAGGCGTTTGTGACCAGAACTACTCCCTGTGGGGTCCGGGAAGTGAAGCCTCCGGAGACTTTAGGGCGTCTTTACAAACTTGTGATCATAAGAATGAAGCATTTAAGTATCTGCACTGGCAAATGTCATTGGTATAAAGCCCCGCCCTTGTAACTTGAAACCTATACATGACTACCCGTGTGGCGGTTAACCGACAATATTTCGGGCTCATCGAATCTTTTGCCGGTCATTTTACTACACGTCAAGGAACGTTGATAGTACATACCTCTGCAGAAACCCTACGCTTATATCACGCTGGAATTGTAGGGTGATCATTTCCGAATTCCCAAAAGGAGGGCATGATCGACTTGGCGTTTAGCCATGTCAGGTCACATGCTACACACCGGCGTTATGTGCACATACTATTGTGATATATAAGCCTAACTAGGAGCATGGGCGTCAATCCTGGGGGGGGGGACAGGGGGACACGTCCCCCCCACATTTTGGAAAAACGCCCATTGACTTAAGATTTTTACACAGTAAATTTTTGACAGAAGTGGCCATGTTCCCCCCCCCCCCACACACACACATTCGAGTAAAGATTGACGCCCATGCCTAGGAGGCTACACATCGTGCGCATACACTGTAAAAACAGTGTTTATGAATTAAACACTTTTCTAAACACTTTTTGCCCCCACTTTGGAAACACGTTTACACTCTAAACACGTTTAGGAATTAAACACATAATGTTTAGGAATTAAACATGTGTGTTTAGGAAAATTGTGTTTAATTCCTAAACACGTTTTTTAGAGTGTAGCACTGATGTTCGAGTAGCACTTATTTTGAGATGTACCAACAGATTTCTCCACATGTTCATTCATATCGTATATAGGCTATATGATAGGAATGAATTTATTCGTGACTGATTTTTTTTCTTCATTAGTTATTTGTAAAAGTGTTCATTGTGACATCCCAGACTTCCAAAAAGGAGGACAAATCAATGTCAGTTTACACGCCGGACGGAGGTCGGGTTGCCCAAAAGCCGGACGTATGGCCACCCTATACAATTGTTACCATGATCACAGGAGTAGGGAGTGTTTTTCGGGTGATGGGAGCTGAGCTGTTTTTGCCCAAAAAATCAGCATGACCGTTAGGCTAATAACTGCCTGATTTTTTCAAAAACTTTACCCGAAAAGTAAGTTTTGCACGAACTCGGGGAGGGGCCACAGCCCTCTAAACTGGCCCCGCTTCTTAGTCTACGTTAATGATATAATTCTACATGATCCTGTCTTGCATTTTACAGTTATTCTTTTCCTCTTTTTTAATACACCCGCAGTAATTAGTAGTGGCGTATCCAGACAAATTTCCTACAGGAAAGCTCCTAGGCGGTCCATTTTGAATAGGGAGCTTCATGTACGGTATTTTCCCAGTGAGGATCCCCGAGGTGAGAGACTTAATGGGGGCTGCGCAGAAAGCGCCCATACCTACGCCACTGCAGCCTGAGAGAAAAAGTAGAATCAGAATCAAAACCAGAGTCTTACGAGGTTTTTATTTCGACAATCCTCCTCTTCCCTCGCGAATGGCGCCATCAAATTTACAATTTCGTGTAAGATTGTGCAAGGACATTTTGATTGCCTGTACAAAACCTCCAAATGGGACTTAACCGATGCGAGTTTACGCCGTTTGGCCTGTCGCACAAATTTCATTTTGTAGAGAAAGCAAAGATACTTTTGAATATGGAAGTTTGCGGAGGTGTCCTACATACCATAAAGTAGGAAAATAGGGTAAGCAACTTGCATCCATTTACTGCTGCCGGTCCTACTAATCGTCAAACTAAAAGCGTGTACGCTTTTAGTTTCTTAACAAACATGTTCCCAAAAAGATCCGTAATGGGGGAATGTTCGTTTCTGCTGAACTTTGAATTTTTCTTAAGAAATGTTGGAAATGTTAGTCTTCCCAAACGAATGTATATGTGTGTGTGTGTGGGGTGGGGGGGGGGAAGGGGCGAGAAAGTTCTCCTTTTCTTTGCATTCTGAAAATCCCGTCAACTTTTGCAATCCCAAGTTCTTCGCCAACACTCGTTTTAAACGTTCTCCGTTGACCAAAATACATTTATGCATTTAAGTACTATAGAAGATAGTATCATCCTAACTACAACACATGAGAAGGTATACCGGTAAGTAAATACGATATTACACGTGAAAAAGGTGAAGGGCGAGGTCATACTTGCAGGTGAAGTACGTGCTAAACTGAAGGGTTTAGGCATAAATTTACTTTATATGATATACATATATGTAAAAGTGGAATGGAATTAAACCTGAACCGTATTCTAATAAAATTTTATTTCTATTCCCATGTACACTTTTGAGATACTGTTATACTGTAAAAATAGACATCTTCATTTTTAACACATATATGGCGTTTAAGAATTAGAAAACGAACAACAAAATGGATACGCACAGTAAATGACTGAACGAATATTAACACATGATAAGGATAATGACGTCAATTAACGTGCACTCCGCAAACACGTTTACATGATTTATATATATGTTAATTTTTCTTTATTCAAAACAACTTGATGTTTACAGTAATCATGAAATAAACGTATAAAAGTGTTTACGAGATGGCGTTAAAGTGGCGTCAATGTGTTAAAGTTGGCGTTTTAGACGTTTAATTTGCTTATGTATTTTATTGTTTTTTTCTGTTACATAAACGCCAAGACGCGTTTATTATCTGTTACAAAAAAGTGTTAATCAATTTTTACAGTGATTATAGCGGAGGAAGTTACCAAACATTTGTAATTGAAAGTGAACTTGAAGCAAGCGGGAGTGATAAGAATCTCCTCACTTATATGAAGCCATTTTCTAATCTATTCTTTCGACCTTGAAATCCAGGGTGGCGTCAGATGCCCCCCCCCCCCCCCGTCGGGGAATTTTTAGTTTCGTCGGGGAGTCTTAGTCGATACGATAAAGTATGCAGTAATCGCCCCGACGGTTTGTTTTCCTGTTTTTTGCTCTCAAGTGGACAATTTCTCTAATAAGAACCCAAAATTTTCGGCGCGCTGTAGAGTCACTCCAGCTTCTTCAATAGTTCCATTCCACATAGCTAGTAGCACAAGTCCTGTCCACCTTACCAAGTAACATGTAGACAGAGTAGGACACAGTTTATGTAGAGGTCGTAAGTTTCATCTCATTTTGCAAAGCCTAGTTGCTTGTCTCTTGCGTGTGTCATGCGTACGGTCAGTTGGTGAGCGACGCACGGAGCAAAGTTTGGCTATTTCATCGGGTAGTCCAGGTGGTTTCGATACAATGCAGCCTATGTTATCCCCGATATGGTCTACAATCCCTACAGTTTTTCTTTTATTCTGTTTGTACTTAATGATTACGTTTTTTTTGTGTGTGTGTAAGCCTACCAAAAATTTTCGCGAGCTCTGCATCGTCACGTTTTAGATTCAAAAGAACATTATCACTGAGCAACTCGGCTCTTGAAGTAGTAGGCTACGTGATATTATGTAAAATATGCCCTGCAATGGCATGGGATAGTTAGGCTCCTTCTCGCTACCCCCTCGACATAGGGGCTGTCGGAACTTGGGGTCGCTCGCATAGCCCGGTCCCCGGTCGGAAAAATTCACCATGGTCGGTTTACTTACTTTGGCTTTCAAAAGGGTCGATCATTTCTGTGATGAAACCCAAAATTTTCGGTACGTTTTGCCCACTCTTCCTCAGTTCCATTATTTATAGCTAAATACAAACCCTTTCCACCTTTTCAAGTAACTTGATAAGTAGAATACATGCATAGATTTATGTAAGGGAATTTCATCTCATTTCGCTAAACCTAGTTAGTGTTCACTTGTATCTATCATGCGGTGTGGCTAGTGACTCGAGGAGGGAAGGACATTATAAAGTTATGCCCAATAGGGTCCAACTGTGTGGAAAATTGACTTATATAAGCTTTAAAATTACAGCTTCCTTTTAGCTGTTTAGTGTATGCTTACCCAAAAAATTTTCGCGCGCTTTGCAATTTCCAATTTAGATTCCCGGAAAAAACAGTAAATCAGGACGGAACTATGTTTCTCTGGTATATACAAATTTTATGCAGTATACCCCGCAATAGCATGGTCTAGTGCACTGGTTTTCTTCAATTCCCCCTCACCAACTCCTCGCCGACATTGGGGCTGTTGGGGCTTCGGGTAGCTGGCCCCCGTCGGGCAAATCCTGGCGCCACCCCTGCCTTGAAATTAGTAGGGTTATAAGTTTTGAATGGGGAATGTAAAATTTGAGAAACGTCTAAATTTCTCTAGTGCGTTATTGTAACATGACTTTCTTGGGGAGAAAATTGGTTTTCAGTTTAAAGAAAACAAAAAAGTTCACTTATGTAAGGTTATGAATGATGTTACCTGTGCTTGTTTTAAATTCACTTTGGGTTGTGAATGTGATAAATACATCTGCTAACATTTTGATCACCACAAACAGATATTGCATGTAAATAAATATTTCTCCAGAATGCTTAGATTATGTACCTCTCTTCTAAGGAGGTACATAATTAACATATCAAATTTAAATTGGACCCTTAACTCTTTTAAGTTTGAAAGGCTTGTTTACCACCACTGAGGGTTTCTTGGGGTTCAGAATGCCCCCCTTCCAGATGCGACTAGTAACTAGTGAGTCATTTGATTAAAATAGATCAAATGATTTTGTGTAGGCATAAACGACTTTTCACTTAAAATTAGCTGATATGGATTCTTTTTGCTATACCATGTGTCCATACAGAATATTGTAAGCAAAAGTAGGCCTAGTCATCAACTGGCAGTGGGGTCAATAAGGTTGGAAAGAAACCGAGTTACAAGTAACGCCGTTACTGTAACGAGTTACATTTTGTGTAACGGAACCTTGTAACGGGTTGCATTTGCATTTCAGTAACGGAGCAAAAAACTAGTTACAATTCTGCGTAAAAGTAGCTTTAACAGCATTACATTTGGTTCCGTTATTTTCTCGTTACAAATAGTCAAAATGCCCACAAACTGCATTTTACTCAAAGTAGTAACAGAAAATTTTCAAATTGATGACACTTTGGTAGTAATATTATTTTCGAAGTATTCATCAGTCATCTCTATTATCGACGTCGTCCTCACCAACATCAACTTTTATTCATAAGAATCAGAAGTCGATATTAGATGCACATGCTGCAGGCTTACAGGCCACATGATTGTCGATTGATGAGGCATATGAAAGGTGTGTTCGTTCATACTCCATCGATCATCAGTCTTACAACTAAGTTAATAATTTGACTTTGTGTGTCAAATCAGTTATTAAACAGATGTATGTTTATTATCCATGAGACCGAGTCTTTGTGAGATTCGTCGGTTGAAAAATACTGAACGGTCCTCCGGCACACTTTTCCGTGTGAGTAAACTAAGGCCCAGGTGACTTTATTTAGTACTATATTGTCTTTAAGAGGACACAGTGTCAATAGTGCACCGTGAGAAACGGTTTGGCCTATAGGCATTCAAATATTAGGCTTACAAGTTTTAATCATTGCCTTCTGAGACGATATAGGGCTGGACCTGAGTCCACCCTCTCCGAGTCGGAGGTAACTGCGATTCTAGGTTCCCGAATTTTGAGTCATTTCCGTACGTACACTTTAAGTTCCGGCCAGTTCTAATTCCAGTGGCACCGATTTCGAGAGCATACCATACATATACGGACAGGGGCGTCGGAGCTGGTACGGCACGTCCGGCGAAGGCCGGACCAATATTCACGGCGCAAAAAAAAAAAAAAAAAAAAAAAAAAAAAAAGATAGGACTGAGAAAAAAATGGCAAAAAGTATTTGTAATGATGAATATAATATTAACGGCTAAATGATACCTGTATTTTCTCTTTTTTTTTGCAAATGACACGCGTGAACTGCCATTTCATGCAATCTGGGAGGTATATTTTTCAATAATTTTCAATAATGATCACGGCAAGTAGGCTAAATGTGACTACTCTGGCATTGGTAGGGGTCTTGCTTTCAAGCTCGGGAAGTGCCATTTCCTGCAATCTGGTTATCTTTCGGTACTCGTAAAAACTAAATCAAATGTAATCAGAATGGCATTCCCTAACAATGCGTTTCGATATTTTATATGGGGTGCGCTTTTTCCACAGCTCTGTTAAATGAAATAGAATCATTTAATCAACTTAAAGTTTTTTCGACTTTTGCGAATGCGGCCCTCGAACTCGACAAACCCACTCCTCTATTTGACCGCGTTTGACAATAATTGATCAAGAGCTTCCTCACATGCTGGCCAGTAAAGCAGGATAAGTACAGAATTTGTGTGACTTCATTCGTTTCAGAGTGAACTTTATTGTACATATTAGTTTGGAAAACAACGCATGATAAACATCAAAATGACCATGGTGACTCACGCGTATGATGCAGAACTGTACAAAGGGGTGGTGCCAGATGGGGAGCAAAGAGCCATGGCCTCTGTTGTCTGGAAAGCTCCATTTTCGTCGGGGAGTCTTAATGGGTACAATAAAGTATGTAACCCCCCAACGACGACCAGCCGCTGGGACGAATTTCAGTCTTTATTTTGCCCCGGGTAGGGCAGATTGCTCGATAAAAACCGTAATTTCTCAAAGTTGCTTCAACAGTCACCAAAATTTTCGGCGCGCTTTGCGCGTCAGATTCCTCGTTTGCCATCCTTTCAGCAACCCGTCGACCTTGTCGGGGCCACTGGTTCCCCTCCGCTCCGTCTAGGTGCTCGGCCTCCCTGTCGAGCAAAGACTGGCGTAATCCAAATTGCAGAGGCAAATCTGTGGTTGAGAGTGCGATTTTCTGCAATCTGGGGTGCTTGGAAAGCAAAATTTTCTGACCTCAGCCCTAACCATGGTGGGGCTGAGGTCAGGTTGCTTCTGTTGAACGCTGCAAAAGTGCATTACTATCTTAAGTAACCGTTTCCTCTGAAAAAGTCATACTTCTGCTTCTGTTTGCCGTAGCTACAGCTTCGGGACGTCTTAAGTTCGCTCTTCCCAATTTATGATTGTCCTCTGTCTAAGCCTGAGATCCTCCCCTGCGGCCCTCGACCTCATCCCAGCCTCTCTGTTTGGCCCTCACCCTCAAAAAGTTTGAGAACCACTGAGTTAGACGAATCCGGACTCGCCGTGCGTTGGAGCCCAGTAAATTATAAGGTGTCAATTGAGCGTTGGTAATTATAAACACCATGTATCCATTTATGTATCTAATTTAACATATTTGATATCCTTACTTGATGGATCAAATTTGCCTACTTGTGCAGACACAAATCTTCTTTATTGCCTCAGGCCATATCGAGGTGAGCATATGCAAGGTTACAAGGTGTAACTAATCCAAGCACTCTCTGCATTGTGTGGAATAGGAGTTACTCTGCATCATTTGAATTTTCAAACTTTGATGTCAATCAAAGAGCAGGAACCAACTAAGAATTTTGATACCCCCACACCAAAAATGTACTTTGGGGTGATGACTGCTTGTCTTTAAAGTTTCATCAGTTGTAAAGGGAAAGTGAATACAACGGGCGCATGGTCTACATATGTGACCTACATAATCTCACCATTTCTATGGCATTGTTTTTTATCGACACAATGTGAAAGTTGGTATTTATGCTTTGGGAAATATCACTTAGTCTAACCTTAGCGGTGAGGTTTTAAAATTTTACCGTTAACAAATATAGAGCATCGTATTACCATAATTATGTCCTCGAGGGGTAAAGACTTTAATTACTGCTAAAACACCGCTCCCCCTTGAAGTCCACTAACCTCTTTAAATAAGCCTGCTCTGTAATGGGGTTATAAAGATTTCCAGCCTCAAAGAAGTACCGTCGTAACTGGAAAAGTTTTGGCTAAGTTCATCTGACAAATAGTTTACGGAAACTTCGACATGATTCGCTGCCTCACGATAAGCTTTAGGAGCCTCTGCCCGAATCCCCAGTGAAGATCAGGTGGGATCATTGTCTCTCTTTGGAGGAACAGCTCAGATTAACCGGCACAAATGAGGTGTCGGTCCCCTCATGTGCTCTCTTCTTACTATCTAATTATGCCTCCCCCCATTTCAGGTACCGAGGTACTGTATATTCACCTTGGAGTAACTAGTTACTTTTGAAATGTAGCTGATAACTTTTGAGTCAAAAGTAACTGTAACTAGTTACTTTTTCAGCATTGTAACTAGTCACTATAACGAGTTCATACTTCATGGAAATAACTTTAACTATAACAAGTTACTTTCAAAGTGTAACGGAACAACCCTGGGGGTTAAAGATTAAAGTTTGCTGCATGAATATAAAGAAGTCAATAATTCCACTCGCTTATGCAACTGAGTTTAATAGTCTTTATGCATTGACATCACCTGACATCATTTTAGAGGGCAAACAATGTAACACACTGTAGCACATACACAGGACGTAGACTCCGCACAAGGGTGCAGAAGACGTAAAAATAAATATGGAACATGTGCATTGAAGGAGACAAAATCAGTCAAAAAAGTAGAAAAAGAACACCATTTAAATTTTCAAAGTTAAACAGATTTCATCTCATTTGGTTTTGAACATAAGTACAGCACACTGATTCTTACTTATATAATGTAAAATATGAAATATTTGATGACATGAGAATCTCTCACTTGTCTACATGCTTACCCACCTCCCATGACAAAAAAAAAACAGTAAAAAAAATTACAAAAGAAAAAAATAAAATAGCAGACAGTACTCCAATTTGCACACAAATCTATCAAAAATGGACTATTTTAGAAGGTAACCTCTCTATAATACCCACATCATGAATAAATATTAGCCATCTGTGAGAATCCATGACATGGAAAGAAGTACCCGCATAACATTTTTTATGATAACGTTTGTTTATTCAGCTATCGTTACAAGGACCATTGTCGTGTTTGTCTTCCCTGCCATGTTTATTTAGGAAATAACAGTTCTCTGGATGTGAAATATCCACAGCCATGCACATCCACGAATGTCATGCATAGCAAGTAATCACTAGGTAATTGACAGAGTTAACACTGAAATGGAAATACTGCACAACCTTCTATATAAATATCAATTTTGCATAGCTAAATCAGTAAAAACTTCAAACTTTGAACAATTGCACCTTGAAAAACAATGAGAAAAAATTACAATTATTTACATCTAGTCTATATTTATGAGATGTCCATTCAGTCACTATTTTTAGTGAAAAAGTATCCTTTTAGTTACAGGACACAAGACCATTAGCACACAAGCTATTTACAAATTGTTCCCCTTTTGATTTTGAGAAGGCAATATTGGTATACAGGTAAAAACTTCAAATGGAACAAAAAGTCAAAAATTAAGAAAAATATATGCTACCATTTCAAAAATAGAACTAAGTAGTCCAATTCCCATGTTCACAACATATTTCTAGACAGAGGTGTAAATACCAAAATTATTCATTTAATTCAAAATTATCCTATGCATAATAATTTGTGATATCATTCTTCTACCACTCAAATTACCTAATGTTGTTCTCCTTTGAATTTAACATGCTTTCAAATATGCCTTCGAAATAAAGCCTTTTTTCTACAAAAAATATTGTGAAAAAGGACACAAAACAAACAGTCTTAAATATCACTACAGTATGTAACAATAATATGATGACCACATTTTTGAACTATCTGCAAAAAGTTTTTGAAAAACAATGAAATGCAAAGACAGTTAATGTGGATAATACAAGAAAAAGATTACACATTACTGTGCAACCTACTGTACATAGTTTCCACCAAAATATATATTTTCAACAGTTGTATCTCGGTTATACTGTATGTAGTCCACAATTTAAAGCTCTTATGTGCCCTTTTAAATGGTGGGGCTATGCTCTTTCGAACATGCTGAGTTCTCCCTTGTCATCGTCATCATCACTGTAGTCATCCAGATTTTCATGGTCGTAGTCGATCCTTGAATATAATACATTAGAAAAGTTTGTTGTCCTACTGTGACTGTTAAATATTCTGGTTCTGATCAGCCAACCCGTGATGACAAGAGAAGCAATTACAACAACAAAAAGAAAGACAATTCCAATCACCTTTCCAGGTCCCTTCTGGATCTTGGGCTACAGAAGAGGAAAAATAAAAGAACAATGTATTACCTTAAGAGTATTTATGCAGACAAGGTATGACAACTTTAAGTACTGTATAAACAAAGGAAACAACATGCTAAAGATCTTCCAAACTGAATTTTTACAAAGGTTTATTACATTTTACATAAATAGCAGAGTTGTAACCAAGTCGTTCTGTCTGTGGCAAGTCAAGTCAACTACAGTAATTTTAGCAACTCGAGTCAAGTCATTGACTCCAGTCACTGTGTTATTCCAATGGGAGAAAATCCACTAGAATTTTTCAAGTCAGGCAGTTCTGTAAGTTGTGACTGAGTCCACACTTGATTGCAACTCTGGTAAACAGCTGGTAAAGGGCCTCTAACACAGGTTTCAGAAGGGGTCTGGTATTAAGGGATGGGCAGGATTACATCCTTGGGTGATGAACAAAAGTTGGCCAATCGAGTCTACTGTACTTGTAAAATATTGTGGTCAAAAATTATCAGGATTACACCCTCCCTCACATCTGGCATACGATTTCATTTCTCCTTTTGTATAATTTGGCATGTTTTGATTAAAAGTGCAGTATAGAAGAAAATACACTACAAAGAATTAGCATTTGCATCTGACAATCTTGTATGGAGATGGAAACATGTCTGACAAGTGCTACTTTTTTGAAACCTTTTTACTTGCTGTCATTTTAAATACATCCAAAGTGGCTCAAAATGAATAATCAGTCACTCTTATCATTCTAATGATAAAAAACATCGCTCTACATCTTTCAAATCTCCCCTTGTTTTCCATTTAAATTATTTTTCATGTTTCCATAAATGAATATTCCATATCAAATGTAAACTGCAGAGTCTTCCTGGAAAAAAAGAATGTTTCTTTGCCAGTTCTGCTAATCAAAATAGTCCTGTGAACAATAACTTGTGATATCATTCTTGTTCTACTCAAATGATCCACTGTTTTTCTCCTATGAAGTTAACATGGCTCAAATATTCCTTCAAAATAAGCCTTTTTCTTACAGAAAAAAAAAAGAAAATCGTGGCAAAAGGCACAAAAAGTCTTAATATCACTCTATAACAATAATATGATCACCACATTTTTGAACTATCTGCACAACGTTTTTGAAAAACAAAGAAATGCAAAGACAGTTAATGTGGATAATACAAGAATAAGATTACACATTCTGCAACCTACTGCACTAGTTTCCACCAAAATATATGTTTTAGACAGTTGTATCTTGGTATTATGGAGTCCACAATTTAAAGCTCTTATGTGCCCTTTACACATCATAAGTACAGTACTGGGCTGTATCTATGTTTACTGTGTCCACATACCTGTAAATGAATTGGTTGAGGAGCCACTGTATCAGATGAGAAAAAGTTTTTCACGTTGGAGATTTCATCATCAGTGGGAGTTTTTATCATTGCTGACAAAGTTCTAAAAGGAAGGAACAGTAGGTTATTGGTAGAAAGGGGCTAAGAAGAAGAAGGGATACACATAGAAAGATGAGCATAGGGAAATTTTGCCTTCATGACTTAGTCTTTTAAGATATTTCCCTTTTCAAAGCCATAACCTTACAAGACAGGAACTATGGATGTGGGAAGTTGGTAATTAAAGCAGTTTTATGTATATTTCAAACAAAAGTTTCTAAGATTAACATATGGTAAAATCAAGTAGGATATACTGTATTAAAAATTATTTATAAAAAAATACTTTCTGATGTGTTGTTGTGAAATGATAAATCAACACTTCTTTTGCACTTTCAAAGTTTATGTTGTGTTCTTACAGTAACATGGACTGGAGGTATTTTACTGTTCAGTTTGCAAGTCCTTCCATTCTACTACGATTTGCAATTAAAAATTTTAAACTGCCAATCAATTTCACTAAGTATTATTGCAAAGACCAATATGTACAATATCTACAGAAGTATTACTCTATGTTGTAGCAATGGAAACACATAAACTTCTTGAATCATACTGTATTCGCTAATCTATTTTAATCCCCTATTAAGTAAAAACTGAATGTAGGAAAGAATAAAATATGGTGTACAGGATTACACTACTCACACAGTCTTCGACTGCTTAACTTACTGTTACCGTAAATAAAGTGAAAACCTACATAAATTTGTATTGTAAACCCTTTCAGAGCATGTTGTCCTCTACCATACATACTGTACAACCTTGATCGTATTTCCCCCAACCCCATCCCCCTACCTCCTTACCTCCCCCCTCACACCCTACCCCCCCCCCCCCCCACACACACACATTGCATCCATTTTCAAAGAGGACTTAGATGGTAAAGTACCTTGCAGGATCCTCAACAAATCCTGGATTGCAGTGTTTTATCATGTCTTTTGCATCTTCAAGGAGCTACAAACAATGAGAACAATGTTAGACTACAGTATATTAATGATGCAAGAACAGTATTCTGTACTACACAGCAGGACTAATCATCCTGTAGCTCTAGAGAACTTGCTTCCAGAAAAAGCACAAAACTTGAAATAATTAGAAACTGTTCAAAATCTACAGGCTGTACAATGGTGCAAAACTCTTGAATTTGTGGAACTACAGTATGAAACCATTTGTAAAGTACAAAACTGTACAGGTAAATTTATACATGAAGAAAGAGTACTAGCCAAAAAGAAGAATTTAGCATGAAATTTACATTCAATTAAAAATTACTGCACATATATACTGCACATGTGTATTGTGACAGTTTACAAACTTTATAAATCCCCTGAGCAAACTTCCTGTAGTGACCCAACCTCTAAGGTCACAACAGATGGTTACAAAGTAAAGCTGTGCAAGCCTTTATCACACCTGCTTGCCTCTACTAAACTTTTGGTACAAAATGTGCTTTTAACTTAAAGACAGATTTGCATCACCCCAAGTATGACTGGAAGTTAGGGGTAAGCAAAAGTCTCAGTTGGTGACTACTCTTTGATTGACATCAGAGTAACAAAATTCAAAAGATGCAGAGCAGCTCATATTACACAGCATGCACAGAGAATGTTTTGATTACACATGGGGTCTTTTATGCTCACCAAGATGTGAGCATTGAGCAGTGAACTACTGTACTGTATGTTTGTGGCTGCACAATAGGAAGCAGTAAAGACAATTATGGGTGGGGCAATACCACCAAGTAAAAGCAGGCCCAGCATTATAAGACGGGCAATTGCCCGTGCCCGCCTAACCGCCCGTCATGGCTCCTACAAATAACTGTTAGAACCTAAGATGGGCAACCATTGCCCATCTGCCCAAAAACTCCTGACCAGGCCTGAGTAAAAGTCATACTTGGGGTGATGCAAATCCCTCTTTAAGGTGCTACACATGCTGTACTATATCGTGAGATGCAATGATCAGATGTGGCACGAAGGAAAGTTACAGTACACCAGAATTATTCACGAAATATCTGAATCATTCACAAGGGACATGCTTACCTGTACCAGATTACACTAAAGGATACTGTACTGTACGTAGTATTGTACAACAACAAACTACAATCAAGATAATATGGTACACCAACAATATAGGATGGGTATTGCTATCACCAAGTTGACATTGATCACTTACACTTATTCTGAATGCGCACATCGAAGAAAAATTGTCAACTGCCAAAATGCTTGCAGTACAGTTACATGTTGTCACATTTAATTTTACAAAAAATATGGTAGGTACTGTACTGTAGGCCTTCACTGTAGGACTCCTTTATTTGGTTTATATGTAGGAATACTGTATCTTATTCTAAACTTGGACAGGCATACAAATGCTGCAGTTGGACAAAAAGCGTATACTGTACCTTACTACTTGCAAGAGTTGATAGCATATTCAATGCAATGATATTTAGTTCTGTACAAGGAAAGTTGTTGAAAGTTTTGTTGGTACATGTCATATTTTGCAAGACATTTATCCTTCTGAAAGTTTTTGTCCCATTAATCTGAAACAGAATAAAAACAAGAGGTCTGTCTTTGAGAGTATTGTATACCCCTGTATAACATAGTTCTTTTATGATGCCAAGTGAAGATGAATTGAGCCTTCAGTCAATTCTCATCTTTTGACTCTCTTACTGGAGGGCTACTGTATACAGAATTGCAAGGCTTCTGTATCAGGTACAGTATGAAGTGAGAGCCTTATTTATGTCCTTTGAAACAGCCTGGGTATCCAAAAGAGTAATTCTTGAACCCATTTACAAATTACAGTAGGCTACACTCTGCAGCACAATTGCAGAATACTCTGTGAGACTAAAGCTCTGTTTCTTCAGGGGCTACAGGGCTACACAGACTCACTGCATATCCTCATAGCCTCTTCAAGACACAGGTTGAATCCTGACTGCCCTTGTAAAAGACAACCTACTGTAAATTTTGAGGCACTACATATCCCTGTAACCTCTCCAAGACACAGTTTGAATCCTGAATGCATATCACATCCTTGTGAAAGACAACCTAAATTTTGACTGCATCCTCATACCCTCTTAAAGACAACTTGACCTTCATAGGCTAGATAACAGGATATAAGGATACAGGATATACAGTACCAGAACGTCCATTTCGTATTTTCACACCTCTTGAAAACATTTCCCAGTGAGGGAAATCATTTTTAATGCATATCCAATCAGGGCTGGTCATGAGAATTTTTCAGGAGGGCAAGCAACTGCCCGCCTTGCTTTAGCTGTTACACTTCAAGGCGGGCAATTAGTTGCCCACCCAAGATTTTAGGAGGGCAGTTGTGTAAATATAAAATTTACATTTAAAATTATCTTAGCTAAAAGCATAACAGTGTTGTACAAACTGAACTGTAAAGAAACGTTGTTGCATAATAAAAACAAGAATGACGATCAATGAACGCTTTCATGTTTAATCATTGCAATAACTGCGCAAAACTCAGGCTCGGCTCAACCACCCCATGTAACCAATGGGGAGATTTTGACATGAGCAAAGGGCAGTACGTACCATGAATCACCTGGAGCACAAATCGTGGGGGTCATGGGGCAATAACCCTCTCTGAAAATAAATGTTAGGGGGAAGCACACCCCCCCCCCAGCCAGATCCAAACTTAGATATGCAACACTCATAACAAAAACAGTGGCGCCATGTTTTCTAAAATCATGTTATAAATCAGTCGAAACATGAAAATGATTGTATCTCAACTTGCCACAAATACCCCCATTAGCAACATCATGGCACCCTTCAGGGTAGAGTTGGTGCTCTATTCCCTTCTACCATATGCACCACTGTGGACACTGGGCTGACCAAGTCCAGGGTAACATATGGCGGAGCCACTCCATGAATGATGCCAGCAAGGGTCCAAAGATTAACTGACATCCATACAGTAGGGCTTATACCAATATTCCTTCTTCCAAGTCAATGGTACATAATGTAGTCTAGGCGAGGATCCAGAAATTTCGAAAAGGGGGAGGGGCTAAAATCCCCCTTCAGTATTCTCCTAGATTAACATTATGCTAATTTTTGCATATTGTTGAGGTGGCGAAAATGGGGGGGTGAGGTCGGGAAAGCCCCCCCCCCCTTGGATCCGCGCCTGCTGTAGTCGGGCCCAGGCCTACAGTCTGGAAAATGGCAGTGACAAGTTAGATCTACAGGTAATCTCAAAGCTTTGTGTCCTTCTTGTGAGAAATTAAGTGAAGTATGCACAAAAATCATACTTATTCCCCTTTAATATAATGGGTATATACTTTGATCATTATCTTCCGACAGGAGTGGGGGAGCTAGGTTGGGGCCATGGGCCACAATCATTTCGTCAGGTGGTAACTGATGAATCCTCCACCCCCACGTAGCAACAAAATGAGGATATAGAGTGGTGTTATGTTCCTGTCACTTTAAGGACTTCAAGAGACTAAAACTATTTGCTTCTCGTAACAGTTATATGTATGGCAAAAGGCTTAGAAAATATTCAAGTAGGTTTGACAAGAAAAGACCTATTCTGGCCATAAATATGTCTGAACCTCAATTAAGCTCACACAAATTTGTTCGACGAAACTGCCTCGAGCAATTTAACCTCAAGTGCAGGCCTCTATGTCTCTGTGTTGGAGGTGTACTGAACTTACAGGCGGTTTGGTTTAAACTGGGGGAGTAGCTAGAAGTAAACTTAGAAAGGAGAATTGTTACTGTCTGGGGTGAGGTTAGAGAACTTTTGAGGTTCGTTCTCATTAGCACCTTACATGTTGTTATTGTGTGAATCACGTCAGTTATGTGTTTACAGTTACTACAACAAATGCTTTTTTTCAATAGGCCTAAATTAACATATTTATCAACAAGGAAGTTATAATTTGCAGACAACTCTGTTAAGAGACAAAATTTAATAAAAACTTGTACTGAAAATTTCGGCACTTTTTTCTTGGAGAAAAGAAAGTTTCATTTGAATTCACTGTTTTTTTTTTACCTTGAAAGAAAAATTTTGGATAAGCCGGGGAATTCATGTAAAACAAACAGGACACAAATGTTGTAAAAGTGTGCATTATTTCCGGATTATTTAACTGTGTGAGGAGACGAAGATAGCCAAAGAGACCTAGCAGTGTTGGGTACAACGATTAAGGCTACACAGTGCTTTTTGTAACAAAAAATTATGAAGATCAGAACACTGTTATTGCACTGAGACGATGAGCGCTTCCAAGAATAATATGTCTGTAAAAGCTGAGCGAAGGGGAAAGAAAAGTACGGTACGAGGTTTAATGAAACTGCTAAGAAATCCAGTCTGTGTCCTCCACTTCTGACATCTTTGTTGTAACAAAGAATTATGAAGATCAGAACACTGTTATTGCACTGAGACGATGTGCGCTTCCAAGAATAATATGTCTGTAAAAGCTGAGCGAAGGGTGGAAGAAAAGTACGTTACGAGGTTTAATCAAACTGCTAAGAAATCCAGTCTGTGTTCTCCACTTCTGACATAATTTTTAAGGAAAACATGACGCCACAGTCTAAAGTTTGCAAATTGCAAATTTAAGAAGGAAAGAAATGAACTGGACATTTATCTCTCAAAATGTGGGGAAATATCGGATTAGCTGAGTTACAGCTGGCACGTCGCTGCTCCGGATAGTACACAGTAACATTAAAGCGTATTGTTAACGTAAACGTTGAAATTTAATCTAAATGTATGGGTGCTAGCACAAATTGTTGGGGGCAAAAAACTGTAAAGAATCAGTGAGCATTGCTCTTGATAACAGCAAACCTTTGTACAGGAATGGGTCAGTGGGGTGTGGGATATGGAGATAAAGGCATTGACGGGGTGGGCAAATGCCTCTCGTGCCCCCTATGCGACGCTTTGGGTATTAGGTATACTTACGTTTACTTTATTACTAACCTTGATAGTAAACTGTGAACAAACCAAAATATGTCACTGTGGATGGACTGTAATATTTACGACAAAGAAAACATACTGACATACACTTTCCACACGAACTCCTTGTTGGAACGGTCATTTGCCCTTGCTTCTCCCGTGATTTCCGTCCCCTGGCCGGTAAGCTAGACCTTAGCAACGACATTTTCTACTAAATGAAAAGAAGACTCCCTTCCCGCCAATTCTGGGGACACTACACAAGCTTATCTTCCCATGTTTCGAATACATTTAAGACTTTTCACTACAGAGATTCGGACATGGATAAATGACCAATCAGACCAGTTTCTCAAAAACTATTTTTGTATTAATAATCAAAGCAAAGGAATCTATACAAGCTATCCAAATCTACAGAAACAGTTTTCATGGCATTTACGGACGGAATACATGAATTATAAGACATTAAATTCAGAACAAACAACTGTGTCAAGAAATTTATGAAAGATACCAAATGTAAACATTTTATCACTTAATAGAAGGCTGCCAGCAGCCTGTAACTCAGTGCTGATTACTTCGTCATATCATATGTGCCTATGGGTCAAGTCAATTTCGGTCACCTGATCATGAAGGAAAACAAACCTGCCATTTTTAGGGCTTAAAACAATTTTTTAAATCTTACATTCTCAGATTTTTGCTTAGTTTAGTAATAAATGCTCATCTTATCAACCAGATGCTGTTATGGAGCATCTAGAATCACGCGAATTAATAGCATTGATGAGAAAGTTCGTGATATAAAAATGTTGAAATTACTGAGGAAGTTAAAGGAAATCTTCAAATTATTGTAAAGTGATAAAGCAATAGCCGTTTACATGGGCGTATGAGGTACGGGTGGGATACAGCGCCCGCACCATTCGGACAGAACTATTTTCAGCAAAACAGTTAAAATTTTTCTGGCAAACGTGTCAAACATTTTCGAGCAAAAATGCTCAGTCCGCCCTCCTCCTTCCTGCCATTGACATTGGTCCAAAGTGTAACGGCTGTATAATTTTCCTACATTTAATGAAAAAGGCCTTCACATGATTCGTATACAGTTCTTATGTTGATTGCAGCATCTTTTACAAATGCCTTTCGTAATGGTTCTTTTATTATTCTGTTGTATGCTTTCAATGTATAACGCTCAAAACATTAATCACTAACGCCCTCTACTTCAATGAATACACCGCATATTGCCCTCCAAACAATGTACTTGTGACGTCCAGGAAAGACAATGAATCACACCTATGATTATTCACATGCGTTTCAACAAGATTGTTATCATTATTCATATGTATTGCATCGAGATTCTGGAAGCATTGTCGGCACAGGTAGAACGAATGGTACATCAATACGGCGGTTGTCGATTTTACTGGAGGCAGAATGTAGACTGGCTTTGAGTCTGAGTACGATTATAATAAGAGCAAGACAGACGACAGACAGGAAGGCTGTGACGCAGGTCAGTGTGATCTGCAGCCATGGTAGCGAGTTTGAATCTTCTCTGGGATCTGCAATGAAACAAGTAAGACACAATGAGCCTCATTTACATACAAATTTCATATTCAGCTTACTAATATACAAAAGTTTTGTACATTAAAGTATCACAGCATTCTTCTGCCTGACATTTTTGGCCATCCACGTACTGTAGGATTCATTTATAACCCATGGGAAGGGGGGATGAATTCAGTTTTGACAAACACCGAGTGTGGCGACATATGAGACAGTGTAACAAGTTTTCTTTTCTGTCAACCCAGGGGCTCGCGTCCACAACATACCCCAGGCTCATACGCGCCTCCCTACTGTGGCCATTGTACTGATAAAAGTAGGGCCCTTTGTGGAATTGGATAGCCTTTGTAGTTTCTTGTTCTTTCTCAATATTTCCTATGAAACTAGCTTGCTAACATGGTATCTTAGTATATTGGGTCATGATCACGAGCATTTTCATCCCAAGTAGGCCTATGTAAAGATTATAAGATGATTGTTTTATAAGACGTTAGAACCAAATTGGAAAATATTGTAAACTTTCTTAATTCTTTCTTTTATATGTGATTCCTATAATATTGAGCGATATTCCTAAAGCTGACCGCTCCTAACATGGCAAACTCCGGACGTTTACTGTCCACGTACAGTCAGTATACTAGGTTTTATATGTAAGCGCGGCAAACGAAAAATTAATGCAATGGAAAGCGCTTGGCAAGTTTACCGATTTCATGAACATTTGGGCTGTTCATCAGCCTACTTACCAGTTTGTTTATGTTTCCGATGCTTGATCGTGATTGGGCCGTCAGTATCCATGTACTCATCACTTAAAGCTAATGAATGGACACTCCGTTTGAACAAGGGACGTATCTCGTTAGTCTCGGTAGGACATTGTGGCGTGCACTCCCCTCGCCTTCTCTGACATAGCCGTATATCACAGTGAACAAATATCTGGAAAGGGAAACCGAAAACGTGTAGACAAATAAAACAGACCCTATGCATTACGATGTCGCAGAACAGAAAGTACGCCCTCAGTTGGAGGTAAGCAACTTATTACACAAACAAAAGCTGACTGCTTATAGATATTAAGCATTGTAACATTACACACACCAACACAAATGCAGACATACGATTTGTGTACCGGTAGGATACGCTTGTAAGTCCATCATTGCGCACGCGTGGAAAAGTCTACGTTGTGGGAGCATTGTGCGTCAGTGTTGGCCCTCTAGAATACGCCGCGTGTCGTCAATGCATACGCTCTATTTGTGCACAGGTCGGATACGCGCGAAAGTCTACTACGCATGCGTGGAAGTATACGTCGTGCTTGCAGTGCGCTTCATTGTTTGTCCTCCAAATTGACGTCGCGTGACGTCAGTGCACAAAGTCTATTGTGAAAGAGTGTTTTGGACAAAAGGAGCATATGAGGGATAAAATACAGTACATAATTTCTATTTTTACAATTACTCGAGTAGTAGTTATGGACCGTGATGGTTATGCCAAAGCTTCCCCTCCCACCTTCCCTGTTTTCGTCATTTGGCAATATTTCATTAAACTTCTATCGCCGAGGCTGGGAAAGCTCAGGTGTATACCATACTGGTGCTATTTACATCTTTTTATAATTCTAGAAGCTTTAATTAAAATTTCTTATAGATGTGGTCTTATCATGCGAATACCTAGATGGGTGAATGCACGAGAAACTGTAAAGAGGGCAAGACCACCAAAGTTGTGAACTTTGGTATACATTTCTAGAGAGATGTTTCGGCAAATGTCCTGCGTTCTGCTTCAAGGTAACAGAAAGAAGACAGAGGTCAAAAAGACAGGGGTAGGAGAATAGTTCCGCCTCTTTGATGGCAGGGACTGGTCTTCCACTTTAACAAAATGATTTTTGCCCACCCTCCTTTCCTTGAATGTTGTTGTTTAGGCAATTATTGTAGCAGTTGACTTACGTTGGACATTGAGCAGTCGAATTTTAGTCCAAACAACGTCTCGTCGGCGTCTTTACCAACGTCGATTGACGTCAAACACGTTTGCAAACGAAAACGAGATGGACGTCTGCCAGTGTCCAGCTTAGGCACTGACCTACACCGACGTCGAACGACTATAAATGTAAAGTCCCCATTTAGCCTGCTCTACCTTTACCTAATACAGAGATTATCTAAAATGGAATAATGGCTTCTCCATACTTACTTGGCTATTCAGTCCATGTTTGAGAAGTTCCTCTGCCAGCAAAGAGAATCGAATGCGGGTATTGTAAGGACTCTCGTGGAACTGGACCGACCTGGCAAGTGGGCACCTAAAAGAAGCAGGGTTATAAGAAATGGTTAATATTTGATGGAAAGGGCGGTAAATGTTTCAGGTTCTGATGAAACAATCATGAAAAGACTTCGTTACTGAAATTATACAAATTTACATTGCTAATGACAAATTATGGTCCCTGTTATAGGCGTATATGGGCTAATTTAATTGAAATATTCCCAAAACGAGCACAATTTCTTACAGGTACATTGTCACCATACAAGGTGATCGATGTATGCAGCGTAATAATCAGTAAACCTTGTTGAAATGAACCAAAATACCAGAAAACCGAAAACAGAGAAAAATCGATCTCTTTATAATTTAGTGTTTTTAAGTGAGAGGAAAGTGACGACGCCAAGATGTGACATCATGAGTCCATGGAGATTTTTTTTACCTGAGCCCTATTGACTTGCGCCACTTCACCACCTAACATAAACGTTTACCCCACTCCATAATTTCTTCATCCACATTTATTCCCACCCCAGCATTCGAAGGCCTGGTGCCTCTTTCCTTGTTAAAGATTGTGAGTGACAGTGAAGGATGGAAGCAGTGGCTTCTTTCTTTGCACAATATTACATATTAAGCAGATGAGAAAACTCTTAGGAAGAACGGACATTGTCCGAAAAGAGACTAAGCACTCTAAAAATACCTTACAGATAAAATATGCAATGGACTCACCCATTTTCAATAAAAGTGTATCTTAAGTTATCGTAGGGATGGGCTGTTGGGGCTGCCACACAGCTTTGGAGGTAAGGTCCAAACTGCCTGGGAACAAATGCGCGGGCCTCAAAGTATAGTTGTTGATCCTCAAAGATTTCGATGGGAAAGTCTTGAACTCTGAAAAATCAATGTTAGGGTAAAAAACAATATTTCTCACATAGGAAGGGGACACTTTAGAGAATAGGCTATCCTAATAAAAGGCACGACACTCATTATTCCTGGTCACAGATAACTTGTCCAGGAGACTATAACTCCACGTGGCTGCAGTTATATACTGCACCCAACTGGGTGTTAATTGGCAGGTCCTTTTAACCCCTGTGAGGCTGAGAGAGGCAATTTGGAGAGAGCGTTTTGCTAAAAGACACAACATACTGACATAATGAACTCTAAGAAGAAAAAAATCCTTAACAGACCTGTAGCCAAGGGACGTGGGGCGGAACGAGGCGTCTCCTAGTGAATATTCGCCCCTTCCCCTTAGAAATTAAAAAAGTTACTACTGCATTGACGTAAAATATTTTAGCGTATCTCACCCTCTAAAATATTTCGCACCCTAGAAGCTATCTCGCCCTTCCAGAACATTGTCCGGCTTTAAAGATCAGCTCCATAAAATCTTGTTTCTACCCACTGCCACTATATTATTACCTGTATCTGTTGCGGTATCTGTCGTCTGGGAACATCTTTAGTGAGAAGTTAAAGTCCCCCACGTTATCCATTTGAAAAACTATCGTTGAGACGTTGGGACTTAACTCGACGAAGGAGACGCGTCGGCTCGGAATACTACAATTAACCCTGACCTCATAGTTTGGGTGAGGGGTTGGAGGGTATATGCTGTTGTCTTCTGCTGCTGGGTAAGCACTTGATGGTATCTTGATCATATTCACCATGGAGACACGGGTGTTGTCCTCGTTGACAATCTGCATATGCAATTATTGGAAAAATGAATATTCATGTTACATTAGGATATAGTAGGCGTATGTTATACTTGGTGCCAAATATAATTTATATTCCTTAATAGTAGCCTTGTGTATCTCGTTTTACGTTATCTGACATGTACATTAATAGGTAATATACAAAGGCTAAGAATGTGTCGAGTTACTTCAAAAAATTAAAGGGGGAATGCAGTCACCCCAATTTGAATTAATGTACCCCAGTAATCTAAAAGCCGGTTTATACTTCCAAACTTCCACGCACTATAAAGCTGTAAGAACCATAACGGTCATCCCTTGCTCTTCCGGGCAAATGACGGACATAGTTCAGAGTTGAACAGTGTTCAACTTTCATAGCTTTATAGCGCTTTACTGAAGTATGACTCGTCTTTGATAAACGAATGGCTCCGTTTAAGTCATGTGACGATATTTTTTGTTATTGAATTGTTCAATTCCTCCAGAATGACCACTTAGCTTACCTTTAATTTGAAATATTTTTGTTTGGAAAATCGTAAAAGATATTTGTAAAGGAAGCACGAGGAAAATTTGTAAGACTTAGCTGATGTTAGCTAATAAATTTGGGGCGACTACTCTTTCCCTTTAAACTATATTTTCTTATCCTATTTTTAGGCACTCTTCGTATCAAGAGACATTTGCGGGATAAGAACAAGGATATATCCAGCGCCATTTGGGGTTTCCTTCTGGAGGCGTAATTAACATTAAAATTTATAATATGATGGCAATTGAAATGTTTTCTCATTCTTTGACCTTGAAGGGAATCAAATTCCGTCGGGACCAATAATTTTCAGTCTTCACCTCCATACACATCTGGCAACTTCCTGGTGGGTATTAGGAAAGCTTTGTAAGGGGTTACAGTCAGCTTAAGTCATCTTAACTGAAACAAAGATATGGTGAAAACAGAGTTTCCGGACTTTTGGCTGATGTGTTTAAGTACTGCAGTATTTGTTCTTCTTAGCCAGTCTAGGGCAGAGTCACGCCTGACGGTCTTCGATGCTGTTAGATTAGCAATTGCATCAATCAAACATATTCAGCGTCTCTCTGGTTTCTCCACTCACACTTGGTGACTGCACTTGACTTGACATAAATTTAAACAATAGCTTCACTATGATTGGTCAGTGATGTCGTGTGCAGATCAGCGAAATGTGATTAAGTGTAGTCCATTGCATGGCAGACAGCTCATACTCAGTTGTGCAACTGAGGAAAATAATTTTAATTGAGTACTATATTAAAATGAAAACGAACTACAGTAGCTTTGTCTGAGGGGTGGCAGTAGACAAAGTTTCTGAATTAAAGGAGGTGCTAGAAGCATTCTTGGTGGAATTTTTAAAGTACGGGATGTGAGAATTGGCCTTGCAAATTTGGTATTCGTTCGGGGCTGTAACTCCTCAGATGCAGATCCGGAAGTTTTCTGCAGACGGTGGGATATAACCAGCGGGATTTTCCTTAAAACTGAAAAGCAGGCTTTGCTGATTCAGCGGAGGAGAGAGACCCCTTCTTACAAACATTCCAAGGGTATAGAATACTTACCGCTTTGGTGCCGCATTGTCCATATGTGGTGCCAAGTCTGAAGTGGGTGTCATTATGTTCCATTCCGTAACAGAAGCTCTCATCGAGAGTAATCATACCAGGATCCATATCGAACCCAAACTGGCTCTTCTCTACAAAAACCTCCATGAAGGTAGGGTAACAAGTGGCTGTGACCATGGGGTCTCGGATTTGTGGTGGCCCCCTTCGTCCTCCGACAAATACCGACGCTAAAAAGAAGGAAACAAAAGGGAGCGAAAGTCAATGTTTTGATTGTTTTCCCCTCAACTCGAATGATATCATCAAGAGAAGGGATGGGAAGGCCATCTTTCCACTGCTCCCGAATTCCGCCCAGTGATATATTGCACAAAATAAAAAGCTGTGTGACAATTTTTCCTCAGAGTAAAAGACGCGCTGTGAGAGCCGTACTCTACTTAAGTGGAAACAGGAAGTAGAAAATCACATTGCAAGAACTTCTCTTCAAGAGAGCTGATAAGCATCCTTCTTTATCGTTGCACAAATGCATTGTTCAGGACCAAATGTAAGTTACAAAATTCACAAATGTGATAAAGATTCCCCTTTCAGCATATCCATCTCTTGATCCTTCTTTATTCAGCGGATAATGTGTTATCATCCTCATACTATGCTTCGTTTTTCCAAAATTTATAAAGAAGGTGAATTTCATGTGGCAGAAGCGAAATACATTTTCGGTAAAGGGAACGGGTGGGGCTGGGAACTAGCCCGTATCACTCACTTCCTCTTTAGCTTATTGGCGAAGGATGACAACACAACAAAGGGGGAGGGGGTAGGAAATAGCGAATGTGCTTACTTTATGTTTGCAACAAGTACAGGGAAGGTCGGCGAATGTACAGAATAGCCTACTAGAGATTAAACGGTAAAGGTAGCCGGGGATAATCCCCTTCCTCTGGGCTACCTTCCTCTTTCCCCCTCCTCTTGGCTACCTTAGCATTTTTGACTCACTTGTATTGAACTTCCAGCTATCTTCTAAGGAAGTTAAATTACAGTCAGATCCACTTGTCACGATTCCAGCTGGTACTCGAAACTCGTACTCGGTTTCTTCTTCAAGATACAAACCGAAGGGGGTAAAGAACGTTAACACATTGGGACTCGTCTCTGGTATTGTCACAATGACATCATCTGTTGTTATGTTAAAGTAAACTTGTCCCTCACTGTCCAGTATTTGTGCAAGCAATGTAGTATCTGGATTTAAAAGAACCTGGAAAAGAAACATTTTTACAAACTTGTCATTATTTCTTGTTTTCTTTTTTAAGATTTATCTTTTAGCACGGAGGATAACATACAGTATCATCAAGGAACGCAGTTTCTTCATACATGTTTTATGCACAATCGACGTTTCTTAATGCTGCGCATCCTGATGTAATATATGGTATTCATATTGTGACTAATGTTGGCTCTAATAATCGTTTGTATTACGCTTTTATTTACAAAAAATTAGTTGACTCTTACCGGTTGGTAAAATGTAATATTCCAGCTGTAATCAAGCACAGTCAGTGGATTTTCTGGAGAACTGGAAGGTATGGAACTCTGGGAATCCGGAAAGGGAGGAACACCTAACGTTTAAAAAACAAAAACAATTAAAATCTTTAATACAAAACCATTCAGGTAAGTCATAAACCACATGAATTAGTTTAACTTGAAAGCTTTCTAACTTTGGCAGGATCTGAAATGAGGTTACTTCCGTCTACTATGAACTGAACAACATATTTCTAACGATGGATTTTGCAGTGGTTGATTAAAGCATTCGCAGCAACGAGAATATGTTTGGTTTCACCCCTTGGCTCTTCGCCAGAGAGTCGAGGAGACTTTTGAAGAAGTAACGAGAACATTTAGTTTACAGAGCAAAGACTCCAAAGCATCATTCTAAATAACCTTTGTCTACACATGGATGATACTCAGGACCCGTCATGTTGTATTTTGTATAAATTTAAACATGTAAGTACTACCAAAAGCCGTTTTTTCAAAAGCGAAACAGTCCCCATCCCACCAGGAAAAATTGCTTTGTATTACAAAAGCCCTAGGCTTTCTTCGCGTTTCTAAATTATGCACGGTAGTAAAAACGAATGGGCACAGAGGTTGGTCATTTTGAAGAATCAACGATTCAACTTGAGTAGTATATGCAAATCTATACTTACATGTATTGAATATCCATGATCCGCCGTGTGACGGAAGCATACACTGCACCGTCCCTTTTACGACACCGGGTAGCAGGTCCAGACGGTATTGACGGTTTTCATCCAGTGTTAAACTTAGTGATTGCCAGAATGTAATTACTAAGACATTCGACTCAGTATCCATGTTAACATCGCTCCAAGTGACGTTATGAGATATGACGTCATCAGCGACGTCGACAATGCGGGCTATAAAGTATGCCTCTTCATTCACTATTATCTGCCATGTAAGCAAAGGAATTACTTATATTTTAGACAGAAAAAAAGGACCAAAAAAAAAAAAATCAGAGAGTTGTATACGAATGGACGCAAGTATTGTGCATCCACACCGACGGTCGGTGGGGGCGTATAAATATGTTTTTCTTTGGAGCAAAGCCATAAGCTTAAGGGTCTCCTTTCAATTGAGGAATAGGGTGCAGAACTTTTCCCGACGTCGCAATGCATGTTTACCGCGGAATAGCATATGTTTGCCCTAAAATAGCAAATTTCTGCCCAATTGTGGGGATACAGCCCTGCAGCCCTCTCCCACTATGTAGGCCTACGAGCATAGCAAATTCTGAGTACCGTGAAGTATCGCCTTTTGAGTTAAAACAGTCGTATATTTCTGTAATTTAAAAAGTACCGTAAGATAAAATAACACCATTGAATAAATTATAAAAAGCGGAAAATTATCTCACCTCCTGGTCGAAGACTATTTGCCAGATATTGTCCATTATATTGAGCGACTCCCCGGTGGAACTTGGAATGGACAGCTCTCCTTGAGGCGTGGGCCGCACACCTGGTAGTTTGAGAGAAAATCATCACTTGAAAAAAATTGCAGGCAGCAAACTGAAACAATGAAACACTGTGTAATTGTCTGTTTCTTTGTTCACAACTGCTTTTCTTCATGCTCTGTAGTGGTATGTTCTAAATGGCAATACAGGTCGTTGTTTGTATAGTGTGGTTTATAGCACATTTTAAATTTCTTCTTTTTAAGTGCATAAAAACGGACACTTCAAACAGGAAGAACTACATCCGGACCGGCTAGAACACAATCATGAACTACTTACAATCATTTACAAAGTTACCTAACACTAAGCTAGCAAAACAAAATTTCTGTGGCTATAACCCCAGATAGACAGTACATGCATGCTTAGAGCAAGGAGTTGCTATTAGAGTAAACGTTTTACGTAAATATTTTCAAAACTTCCAGTGCAATTGTGTAGCCAAGTGAATATCGTACTAGTAAAAAGGCAATATGTGTTCGTACTAAAATCTTAAAACGTTTACGTAAATACTTTTTGTAACCAAAAATGTCGTTTTTCATGTTACACACCTCCGATCGCCATTTCCACACAGACCTCGCTTCCGGAAAATCTGGAAAGATACAAAATAGATAAAAATGAGCTCGACTTTTCATTGTATGATTCTTGCATTAATGAATTTACTTCTTTACATCTAGAGAAGGAAATCAGCTACATATCATATTTTTGAAACGGTTTTGTTATTTTCACCGAAATTACTGAAAGTATTTTACCTCTCGGCGTCGAAAGGCGAGTAACAAAACGTTTCCACTTTTCCGTTAAGCTTTTGTGGGGGCACCCAACTAAATTCAGTCGAATAAACTCCATCTCCCTCTGACATCACAAGCGACTTTTCCATTCCTGTGGGCGATGTACTGGCAAAATCGACAACCCTGAGGTATGAAGAATATATTATTGTTAGGAAACAATACAGTTTTATCTAAAAAGAAATTAACATCGGAAGGAGCACAATAACGTAGGGCAACAATGTTTCTATGCTTTACGCATAGTTATTGGCGCTTTGTCTTTATAGTTAGCACTCTAGGCTTTTTCAAGTTCACACCTTCGCAACATATACAGCAACGCTGACAAACAGACGTCCAACTGTTCATGCAGCTGTAAGGGCGTGGACAACTTCCCAAACAGGCCAATAAAATTCAGTCTGGTTTGACTGTTAATTTTGCTAGAAAGTCAGGTGGCGTGAAAATTGGGGTAGGGGGCGTGTGACTGTAAAATATGACCATCTGTGAAAGTGCCACCACAAACAAGCTAAATTAATACTTTTTCCAGAGTACAACCACGTCTCTGGCCCAGAACCGAAAGGCAAAACCAAAAGTAACTCCCTAAGGAGTTCTGTCTTCCCCTCCCCAAAGGAGCTACTTACCCCGAAGGGACGCAAGACTTAACAAGCTAAAATTAATGCATGACCATTCACTTCAACCACTGTGCAACAAATTTTGGCCATATGCAACATTGACTCCTCTTACGACTGCGCATGAGCTTTGTACCATGCATGTGTGTCTACACCTGGTGGGGTAAATGAAATGAACAAATTGAAACGAGTAAATGGACAAGTGTCAGCGCGCGCTTTACTTAAGACTATATACTGGTTTATACGAGCATCCTTCAGAAGTCTTCCACGCGACGTCATTGCACGGTTCTGAACTGAAAAGTCACACAAGAACATATCACTGTACATGTTTACCGTTGTCGAGTTCGGGTGTGTATGCAAGTGTACGCTATGGTATATACACATACTGTATTGTTCTCTCCAATGCCGTAGGCTTATAATGGTGACGTTAATGGAAGACCTCTGTAGGGCCCCCATTTCACGTGACGTCATATATTCTTTATGCTGCCATGTTGTAGGCACATGTGGAAAGCTTGTATGTGTTTTGTATACCACCACCATGCATGTGAAGTAGTCCACTCCACATACAAGCGCTACGCGAACCAGTCATTTGCACCAACTGCCTGGCTTCGATTGGACCTTACGTAAACGTGCCCTTTTGCTCCTCTTTTATTTTCCAATATGGCGTTTTGCGTTTGCTATTAGAAACTTGACTTCGGTCAAGTCAATGTCAAACCTTTAAATTAATATTTCTCTGTATTTCTCGATCTCGATCTATTTGACGTGGCACCAACAGTACACTACGTTTCTAATAGACCTTATGCATTGACATCACACTGACGTCGTTTTGGGTGAAAACAATGCAGCACACGTGCACGAACGACGTGGATTTCGCCGCACGTGTAGTAGACTTACGCGCGTATACGAATGGTTGACAAATCAGCTGTCTGCATTTATTGGTGTAACTTGCAATGATACGCGCTTTTCCACCATCTTCCTCCAAAGGAGGGCGCACTTTCTCCTTTGTGACATCATATGCATAAGGTCTATAGGAACGAAAACAGCCATGAAGTTGGTGGATGCACCTGATGCAGTTGTAGACGCACACACAAACTGACCAATCAGTCTACGGTAACATACCGTACCTTACAGTAAATACGCAGTGCTACCACACGCGCATGTGTGAAATTCAACACGCAAAACCCCTCCTTGTATTTTACAACATGAAGGCTTAAATAACGCTCAACGGGTGAAATGGGTGTGCTGTCCTTTTAATCCATTGCATGATAGGACAAGTACGAAATGATAGATCTGCAAGAGGATAACAGCGAACAAGTCACCCTTGTAAAAATTGTAGCAACTGGCCTCCTAATGACCTCGTCAAAATACAGTTCATACGAATGTCAGCAGTGGCAATTGTTGACCTAAAAAATGGCATTGTATTTCGAACCCTCCGAATGCTGAGAGAACTTCTCGTTATAAAAATCAAACCTCGGGCGACAACATGAAGTTTGATGTGTCCACTGAATCCTTGATTTTCCAGAGGAGGGAAACAGCTGCTTACGATGTAAGGAACACTTTGGAAGGTGTATAGCAAAATTGGGTGCGTCCTTTCACTTCGAAATAAATATTACAGTATTTGTTTGCCATGTTTACAGTGGGAGAGATTCTTTTCCACATAGCAACTACAAAGGATTATGGGATAGAGTTTTGGTATCCTCCCTTCCTGTCATGACACTTTACTGTGCCCCAAACCGACGCTTACCAAAACTCTATCCCATAATTCTTTGTACTGAGAAAAGGGTCCGGAATGGTGCTTACGGGATCGTTGAGCTCATTGTCTTTGCTGTCGCCCTATAGACGAACAATTCATCGGGAGTCACTGCCAGGCAAGAGGCTTTTGGCGGCTTGGTAAAAATGTCGTTGCACTGCCGTTCTCCAGGGTCCACTCTGACCAAGAAATGAAGGGGCACTGAGCTGAGTGGTTTGTCAGATAAAGGGGAAATAAAATCTTCCATCATGACAGCAACGGCGTACCATCCAACGTCAGCTAATTCTGTATCCATGTGAATCATACAAGAACCGTCCTGAAGAAAATAACAAGAATGGTTGGAGATATTAAATGCAATTTAATGTACTTGAAAGGTATTGCGTACTGACATGGCGTAAGTTGAGCCTACATTCAACGCTTTAGAAACTTCAAAGGAAGTGAAGGAACGAGTCCATAGACTAAATTCAAAGTGTCGAAATTACTGTAGATCAAGGTTTTTACAAGTTACACTAGCTTGACGAAATATGAGAGGAAAATTGAGAAATATTGGATCTTTAATTTACCGAAAACAGTAATTTCCAACTATTGGCCAGGCTGTAATACCTTCTTCATGGGAACTATTTTACTCCCAGAAGAGTTTAGATGCTACTTCCACACAGTGTTGACAAAGGCGTAGCCAGAAATTTGTCAAGTGGGAGTGGCCGGGGCGAAGCCCATAGACAGACTCTCAGCGCTCCGCGCCACCATGAGTTGGCGCGGAGCGCAAGAAAATTTTGGCCCCAAATGCTTCCCAGATCGCTGAAAATGGCACTTCCAAGGCCTATTTACCACATATAAAAGGGCAAACACTAGCAATATCGTAAATATAAACTTTAAAAATACCAAAAAATATGCTTGGGGGGCTGCTGGGGCCTGAGTGTTGATATTTTTATTCAATTCCTGTTTTGAGAGTAGAAATTTACACTGATTAAACTGTTAAGAAATGTTGATGTTATATTATCTTCGTTTTTCAGTTTATTTTTTCTTCGTTTTTTCAAGTTTTTGATTTTCCAGGGGGGGGCAAGTTCCCCCTTGCCCCCCCCTCCGGACCCCAATGCAGTCGTGTACGCAGGAGTTGCATAAACATAGATGATTTCTTGATATGGCAAATAGGGGGCGGTATATCAATGCCCTCGACGCAATATTTGTTCCCTTCTTGTAAAAATCACTCACTAATATAGGCAGAGGTCTTTTGCTAGCTGATTACGTCTTGAATAATGTGGCACTCGGAAAGCTAAATCAGGGTAAGGTAGACGGATGTCTAGCATTGCCCATGCTTCCTTGTCTGCAAAGTATTACATTATTTTTCCTCTGTGCGTAGTATTATATGGGACAAACAGTCATGACGACATTTCAGCAGGTGACCACCTATTACGGAAGCCGAGAACATCGAGGTGGTGTGAAATCGGACATGCCAGTTTTCCCACCCCTTTCTTCGGTGAACATGGGAAGGAGAAATTAAGATACGATTTCTCCTTACCATGATCCACTGATAATGTGGACTGGAGAAAACCAAAGTTAGTGAGGGGGTACTTCAAGAGAGGACCATTACACAGTGTCCCTAAATGGACGAGCCCGCACATGACACGGATCCTCTTTTCAATTTAAGTAACATAGCTAGCTCGCTCGTCGAGGATTTCTCCGTACCAGGGTGGGATCATCCCACGTTGGTAAAAATATAACCAAAGTTATATAGAGTCAATCCGTGTCATGTGCGGGCGCGTCCATTTATGGACAGGGTGTTCGAAAATAGACACTGTGTAATGGTCCTTTCTTGAAGTACCCCCTCACTAACTTTGGTTTTCTCCAATCCACATTATCGGTGGATAATGGTAAGGAGAATTCGTATCTTGATTTCTCCTTCCCATGTCTACCGAAGAAAGGGGTGGGAAAACTAGCATGCCCGATTTCACACCACCGCGATGTTCTCGGCTTCCGTAACCTATACTATATGTAACTGTATAATGTTATGCATTGGTCAAGGGTCGCATTCGATCTTCCCTCTACTTGTACAATTAAAGTGACCTTCCATAACAAGGACATCAGTAGTTATCGTGGGAACCTTTGAAAAAAGTTCGTAGAAAACCCAGCGTTCCCCTAGATATTTGTTTTCATGTTTAGCATACCGGAAAGACGAGTCACCAACCTTTAGCGTAAACATTTCGTGCGGCCGCCCACAGTTGGGAGGGGAACATTCGTTCTTTAAAGCTTTCGCCCATCTGCATTTTACGAAATCTCCATCCGCGTCGTAATCTGTTCAAATTGTAAAAGAGATTCAAAACAATAAAAAAGGAAAGAAAATGATAAACCATGAAACTCCACCTAAGGTGAATTGTATGGTGTAAAACCAATAGTTTATATACTTGTTTACATACTGAAGTTTTACGCTTATCGCTCAAAGTTGAAGATTTGATAAAACGTCCTTTTACAACATAGCTGTGGTAATAAAACCGAGAATCACGTTCACGGTGTTAACAATATTTGTTATGAAAATTCAAACGTGATACATAAATCCCTATCATAAATTGTGTTTGTAATTTGTGTAGGTGTGTGTGTGAGAACGTCGTAACTGCTGTGACCTTAATTTCATAGCTCAAGAAGCTGAGGAACGAATTGATAAGATTTGAAAAACTTTTTAATAGTGGAAATTTGCCTATATCCACAAGTCATAATTTGCAGTTTGTTTCTACATGTTGACCAGTCACAGGTTGAAAATATTTATTTGATAATCACGATCTACACTCGTGAGTAATTAGCCATATTTCTAAACAGAAACGAGGAAAATAAAACGTGCACGGGAGCATGACCTACGTCAGTAAGTAGCAAGCTGTTTGCATAGCCTATCTCCTGGTCGTTAATGTCTATTAGACTATTTTGAATTGGAGACTGAGCAGTTTTGTCTGAAATTTTACCCATCACGTTTGCTTGCAAAATTGCACATTCTGTCCAAATTATAGTGACGTTTGATCCTAAATGGGAGGGGTAGGGTGACTCTCACCAAGAGCGACGATTTGTTCTCAATATTGGGGGGGGGCATGTCCCCCGTCCCCCCGGGATCGTCGCCTATGACTCTCACACTTTTGATCCCTTTCCCTGGCTTGCACGCATGTGGTGATGTATGAGCAGCCCATGGCATGGGCGCGAGCAAGCGGGATCTTTCACTAGGCTGAAGTCCACCCTTTGGTAAACAGTTTGTGTGTACCTTGTAAAATGAACGTAGACTACCAAAATTTAACGACTACCCCACATAGCAGGGGTTATTTTACTCACCCATTTATGGTTTCCAAACCAAGGCACTGATTTATAAAGAGATGTTAAATACAGGTAAGCAGGCTAAGAATGGCCATAACCGTTACTTACAAGGAATATCAACTATAAATTCACATCCTCTTTGAATCCTCAGGAGAGGCAGTGATGACGTCACAGGTGATGTATTCAGGAGTCCGTTGTCAGGTCGAGGATTTAGATCGATTCTCGTCAACATCCTCCATCTTCTGGGTCTTTCGTAGTTTAGGACGCCGATCCAACAACAGGAAAAATATCTGAAATTAGATGATAAAAAGTTATGAAGCTGAAAAATTGAGAGATACCTTGTACGCTTCCCCTCCGCGTCCTCCCCCAACCCTCTGTCCTATATAGAACAAGTTCATTCTGAGGTAGACTTTTATTGAGTAGAATAATAAATTATTGATAGCTTAAACTGTTAAATCAGAACTAGTGCCAAGTGAACCACATGAACATATTAAGTACTTCTTTGAACAGTTCGCAATCTTACGATATAGACTCTTCACATCCAGTTTGATCCAAGCCATGTCTTGAAACAAATAATGTTTCACCGTCCGCCCCTAGTTGGGTCCAAGGTTTTCTATAAAGGCGCTTTCACACTAAGCGCGCCACGACGCGATACGACTCGCAAAAAATGAGTTGAATATTTTCAACTTTTCACTCGTCGCCGAGTGATATTTTGTGTGACTGATGATGAGATGGAATTGCTATTTTGTTAGGTCACGTGACCAATGGATCATTGGGGTATCGCTGAGAGAGACGAATAAGTCGTCTGTAGAATGAAAGTGCAGGTCAGACTAGAGCGATTTCATAAAGAATTTGGTCCGATTTTTGAGAGTGTTAGTTTAACTTAACATCTTCTCCATCCTGGTCGGAAAGAGCCAAAAATTTGACAACCTGTGTAAATATATGACTTGCAGCAGAGGACCACGAAAATGAAATGTAAACTAATTATTTCGTGACGGCACATCGACAGACAACGTTTGTCGGACACGCGTGCAAAAATAGGATTGATTTTCGAACAAATTACCGCTCTGTTGAGGGGTATAAGTTATGTGATGGTAACAGAACAGTTTATCGTGAGACGAACTAGGATCAGCTATCGATATAGCGTGACCATCCTAATCACAAAGTCTGAATAAAAAACTGTTGGTCCGATTTAGAAAAATTCGGATCGGATTTCGGATTGAAAATAGCTGTCAGTAGTGTGACCCGCCCTTTATCGTGTGGTGTCGTACGGTATGGCATTAAGTGAGAAACCGGTTTAAGTGTGATAAAGGCAAGTGAAATTTACAATTGCACCAAAATGGTATGCACATAAAATAACTTTTATCATTAAAAGGCAACAGGCAGTCACCCCAATCAGAGTTAGTATGCCCGGTCACTCTAGTTCATGAATGGCCTATTCTGATCATGTGACAATGTTTTTGTTAGTGAATTGTGAAATTCAAGGAGAATTTCTCATTGCGTTACCTATTGTTTGTAATGTTATGCTCAAAACGTCTTCAGAGGTGCTTGTAATGCAATAAGAGGAGATTTGCAAGAATTTGCTGATTTTTCAAAGCAAATTTTGGGGCGACTGCCCACTGCTTTTAAATAAAACCATTCAATCCCACCAATAGCCTCTGGCAAGATAGATTTTCTTTCAAAAAATACAAGAGCTACGAATGTTGCCTGCATCATTCTACAATTCCATCGTTTGCGTCAAGAAATTAATCATGAGCTGTACAATTTCTTTTTTTCAAAATCCCTCTTTTCTTTAAAAATGAAAACGCCCAGCTGACCAGCTGTTTTATTTTCTTATTTTGAATCGCCTAATCTATCATCCTAAAACTAGAAATCATAGTTTTAAAGATATGGACATTATTTTTCCACAGACGCAATATTTCCCGTAAAGCTTCTAATTTGTATAATCTTTCGTCACAAGCCTTTCTAAATCGGGTTACATTGTGACATGAAGTCAAAGGTGTACAAACTGAGGTTAATAATGGCGAATCACTTCCGTTATTGACTGCTGACGATTTCAAGTCTTTCCGTCGGAACAATTGCAATATCCTCGTTCATTTCCGAAGGTTTTTTTTTTCCTTCCGGAGACGGACACGAACGAACTTGTTCCGTAATCCGTTGAGAATGCATCTGGACGTACAAGCCTTGAGCCTAATACCTTACCGTTTACTCAAAGGAATAGTCATACGTAGGAACCCTTAAATAGAAGTTTAGTTCAGGCTACGTTTGGCCTGTGGGATGCACGAGGGAGCAAACAGACTTTTAAAATTCAACACAATAAACAGAACTAAAGGAAATAAAGAGTTGTACAGATTAGTACCTGTAGCATGCCAAGCAGGCTTGTGACGTGACATTGTCATGGTAGTCTTACAAACAAACAGAATGATCTATTGTTTCCGCCAGACATTCAGACATTGTTCAATACGTAATGGAAGGTTTTGACACATAACTGATACTCCGCATTTTCATTTAGCCCGACTTACTGCGAAGAATATAGGTGATGCAATTTTTATCTTGTTATATTCCTATAGATATAGGCGTACAAGCCAGCTGAGGGGAGGAGGTGAGGGGAGGAGATGAGTTGGGGGGGGGAACTTGGGGTAGTGGCTGCAACCTCCAGGAGTTGAGGCGAAGTAAGTTTCTCAATGTCCCCAAAAAGGGTTCGATTCAGCTTTATATCGGTTAAACTCGGTTCAACTTTCAAAAAACAACTATGCCGTACGCTTGTGCTCTTAAAAACACAATAATTATGTTCATGCAGTAGATAGAAAGGTTACATAAGAATGGCGGAGTTGAATTATCCACACTTTGAATTTTGAAATTTGTCTAAGGCTTTTGCGGACGTTTTTACGACAAAAAATGAAAAACTATAATTTATTGGACGGTCTCCTTAGACGACACGAACTTTTCAAAAAAATCTTATAAAAGAACTTCATTTTAATTTCACCCTGTAAATCAAAATACATGTTGACTATTTATTTTAAGGTGGGCCTTGTGATAAGCGTTTTATACTCACCCCAGCTCAAACTCGGTCCCCATCTCTTCTGTAACGTTAAGACGAAAGGAATTAATTCCAGACGCCCAGTGGAACTCTCCATTAGATCCTTCGTCAAATCTGCAGTAAAATAAAACGCCAGATATAAGATTGTGCCTCTTTAGCGGTTTATTTATTCCATTCATTAATTAGTGAAACAGGCACTTAGTTCAAGGTTACAAAGAAAATCAAACTATTCCCGTTATAATACTGTGAATGAATGCGAGACAGGTCAGATGTGGTGATTTTCCATCACTGCTGACCAGGGTTTGCCCTGGCAGGGGAAGAGTACCGCACAAGTACTTTAGAGGTCTGAGAGGCCAGCCAGGTGTGTTGGGACGTCAAATGGGAGCATTCAAAGGCAGCCAGAGGTCCATTTACTGCGTCCTGTATTTTCTATCCTTTTGTTGTGATTCCCAATCTCTCTCCAAAGTCCCCTTTGACTCTCTGGCGAAGAACCAAGGGGTGAAACCAAACATTACTCCCCGAAGGATTTCTGCTCCCAAAGGGAGCTACGCCACCGAAAAGACAACAAACGTCCCCGAAAGGACAACAAATTTAACTGACTTCTCGACCCTCAGACCTATAGGCCTACATCGAGGGTCTGTCATGCGTGGTCCCGTTCTTGACTGCCTGAAAAGAACAGATTCTATACATCGTGGTTTCCAATCAAACTTTTGTCCTTTTAACATCGGGACTCCAACAGCTGCCTTCTTTCATGTGCTGGCCAACAACCGAACCGGAAGGGCGAAAAACAAATATTACTACCAAATAAGTTTTACTTTTCAAAGGAGTTATGTCCTCTCATCGGGGCACTAGAGTTATAGTGACCAAACGTTCGACCTAAGACTCAACATAATGGGTTGTTATTTCTGGATTGCTCTAGAAAGAACATACAGATTTTACAAACGATCTCAGCCAAAGGTCCTTATTATATTGGTTAGTATACACTGATATGTAAATTTTTCACCATGACGTCAGGTGACGAATGACAATATATGAATTTAAACACCAGAGGCCTCAGGTATTTTAAACTAGGTGGGCTTTTGCACTCGCTTGACATGTGAAGAATTCCTACAGACTTATATGTGCACTCGCTTGACATGGAAGAATTCCTACAGACTTATATGGGTAGACTATAGAGGATGATTCCTACAACGAATTTTTCCGTAATCATGCCTAAGTATGATTGGTATCAACATCGTGGGGATACACTTGATGCAAATAAAATGGAATTGAATAAGTCCAACGACTGCTTCAAACTTAGGTTGCGACAATTTCATGGGCCTTTAAGTCAGTGGCACAGCCGACCGGGGGAGGGGCGCGGGGTCACCCCAGTCAATGCCGTTCCCCCACTTTCGGTCTTAGTCTACTCCTGAACAAAGGTACAGGTCCACAGTAACAATACTTACACAAAAACGTACGTCCCTAAACATTTTTGCTTGCCCCGCTTCCCCCCCCCCCCCACACTAGCCGATGAAGTGTTGGCGCGGCCCCTAATCTAAGTGTCATTTCTTGACGTCCACCAGACATGAAGAATTACTCGTTGTCATGGCACCAGGGAGCTGCAGAGGCGGCGCCCTTATGATGCGTGAGGTGTACTTGAAATATGTGAGAATGCACACGTCCTTGAAACGTGCCACTACATTCTTTTCTGGTGAGAACGAAGGTTTAGGCAATGGCCTATTTACGTACTCATGTGGAAACAGTGATAATAGCAAATGATAGGCTATCAACAATCCAACTCGATGTTTACTTGACGTACAGTTGCATTCGTTTATCGCTCGTCTAAGCCCTATAGCTGCTATGGCAAGTAGAAAAGGCGGTTGATTTTACTCCGCGTCAATAGTTTTCCATATTTTAATTAAGGAGTCCGGAAGAACGTTCAATAATCGTTCTTTTATAGACTTCCTTATGTACCTCTTATTCACCAGCTACCTCAGGTCCTTGGAATGCTTGACATAAAAAGTATAGCCTGGATAAAAATTGAAAATGTTGTCATACTTTTTCTCGTCCAGTAACCCGCTAGCCGTCTACACGCATATTTGTGGCGTTATTAGCACATCTGGTGTTCCAATGGCTTATTTGTTTTGAATGTTTTTAAAACCCCGAGTTCGGTTGGCAACTCTGTGGTTTGCCAGGGCTATATGTGAACGGTGTCTCATTTACATGTTACCGCAAAAATGTCAGGCATAACTATTTGCTATTCATCATAGCAAATAAGGTAGTTTCTATAGCTTTTAACTCTATCATACCTGCAGAGACTCCTACTGCAATTAGTTTCAAGTACTAATGATGAAATTTAAAATTATTTTGGAGAATGAATTCTTCCCTTTAAATAGAAGAGACAGCTGACTTATTTTCGTACCGCACTCTGAACTTGGAAGTGACTCACCAGTTAAACAAATTAGATCATCTTACAAGAATTCTCTGTCCTAAGGAGGCAATCTGAAACCTGCGAGGTGGATCTCCCCGCTGAGACGTTCCAGGAAAAGTTGAGGCCAAGACTTTAAGTATTCTAATGCGCCTAATACTGAGTAGTCATGATAACACCTGTTGCGATAGACAACGAGACCTTGAACTTGTCACCTGCCTCGAGGGAGGCAAAAACTTTGCGTTCGGGTTATTCTGACTAACTGCGAAGCTACATCAACCGGAATTCCCCAGTTCTTGCGCAGATGACGCAGTGCAATACGTCCCTTCTGAATTTAAAAAAATATTTTTTTTTCTAAATCGTTACATGCAGGTTAGGCACTTGGTATAAAAAATTCTTTGATAGACCGATGTATCGTGACATGATTTTCCCAAGCCTTTTCCTCTTAACTTAAGAAAACAATACAATTTAGAATGATTCCCGAAACACTGCACGACATTTACAAGACGGATTTTCTAGACAACTAATGATACCAACAAACTTTATATAATACTAATTTTTTTTCTTACTAGGTCCATATGTGACTCATGTTTTCTTCTCGCAGGTATCGTTTGAGGGGATAAGACCAGCAATTCCATAGCCATAGTCTGCAAAGCCTCCTGAGGCTATAGGCCTAATAAATCTTGACATCCCTTGTAGATAAAGAGTACGCATCGCTTCTATCTGCCTTGCGCAATAGCCCTCTCCAATCAGGTCCTCCAGAACTTAAGTAGAGCCCGATTACTTATGTCAGTATGTCTGTGCATTTTCTGCGTTGAGGTGAATATACTTTAATTAAAATACTTCAATGATTTCACCATTATTCCCAAAATTGTCATTTTCATACTTGCTGTATGCACTAAAACGGGAAAAACATTTTTTGGGCAAATGTAAGAGTTTAACCACAATCGGAAAAGTTGTGCCAACCACGACCTGTCTACTGCCTAGTGTTGGTGCCCGCAGTGTTTCCCGAACTTTTGAAAACTGAGATCCTACACATTTTGACTTTGGAAAATAGTCTGTGCAATGCATTGCTGTGTACAATACAGTTAAACTGTACGGAATCTTACCATTTGAATCTGTTTTTACTTGGTATATTGTCCTGCGCGGTTGTCATTTTTTCGACCATGACCTTATGGAAATTCCAGGCACCTACCCACATCCCAACCACTTAAATTGACCACCCAACCTCCAATCCCTCTTATATTACAGCTAAGTAAAAGGTACTTGGCGTTGTAGTGAAAAGCAGGTGATCAAGTAGACTTAGCATTGAAGAGTCGTAAAATTATTTAAAATAACGAAAACCTACATAACGTACCAAAGCAAACTGAAACGCATTTCAAGAGAAAATGGTACCTTCTTTAGCGACTTGGCTTTTTTTTCGATGTCCGTTAAATTGATGTCTGCGGGCTGTCCAATTGAGACAAGAAAATAGTCAATAATTTAGGCGATTGCTTTTACACTTTCTCTAAAACGATCTCACGACCTACTGAATGTTGTCCAGAGCCCCAAACTTATGCCTTTGATTCTCTCACACCCCTTCTGTGTAAGACATTAGTTTCATGGCAAAACGTACCTGTCTGTGCAAATATAATCTAGAGGATCTTTCACAATCTCCTCCAAGAGGGTATCTCCATCCTCATCTCGTTTCACCAGCATCATTTCTCCTTCTCCTTCAATCAGAGTCTCGTTTCTTATTGCCTCCTCGTTGCAAAGGTAGTGGGGTTTAAAATTCAGTCTCCATCCGAATCTATAGCGTACTTCGATCTGTGAGACAGGGAAATAGGGCGGTCATGTACAATTTGTTATTTAAAAAAAAATAGCATTTAGGGGAGTTTAGCCCCCTCATTTATTTCTGCCGTGGGTATTTTGACCGCCTTGAGAGGCTTCTATTTTCTTGAACATATATTGGGCCGCTTCGATGATTAGCCCGCTCCCCCTCCCACTTCAAAATTGGCTCCGCGGTCCCTGGGGTAGATTCACAACCCACACAGATGGCCTTATGGCACGGTTCTATATAATATAACATAACATAACAACCCCAGTTTTCATCATAATGTACATGTAATCAAAGAATATAAATTTCCATTCAACCTTCCAATAAAACACGAAAAGCAGAGGCTCTGTTTGCACTCTGAAACATTCCTTTGCGAACAAGTGATCAAGGTATAGAATACTATATGGACTGGCTACGCAGTCAATCTACATACGTGTAAACGTAAATATCACTTTCAGGAAGGAATACGGGTATATTTGGGCTATGCTAGCAGTGGGGTAGCTACGGGGGCATGAGGGGACACATTTCCCCACACGACAAAGCCGTGCCGCCAGGTGCCCCCCGTGGAAAATTTTGGAGTGCACAGTTCTATATATAAGTCCTGAATAGAGGGAGAAAATTCAGAAATTGTGCCCCCTAGAAAGGTTCGTGACCCCCCGTACCCCCTGCTCAAAAAATCCTGGCTACGCCCCTGTATGCTAGGCTTACGAGTCTACACAATAATTTAAGAGGTATTTTATGTAAGACCCAAGGTGTATAATTAGTAAGAATTTAGGTGGGAAAGAGGACGATTGCGGGCGCCGGTAGCTGCGGATGGATTCGGAGAAAAGGCCACTTGGACGGAGAAAATATCAAGACTAATGTTACTTTAACCGTTATGCCCTATGTCTTCGTCACAATCAGGGCCCGGGTCCTTTCAGTCATATTCCTTTCTAAATTTGTACGTCTGCCCGCCGTCATAGAAAGTTGTGTCGACAAACTTACCGTACGAAATCGTATCATTATATATGATTATAATTTATATGTAATCAAAGGACGTGTTAATTTGAAATGAGGGGCCCGGAAAAGGTACGAACTAGTTAAGTATGGAATTGGGACCTTAAAAGTTAGCAGTGACAAAATTCCCTAACCCCCCTCCCCCCCCCGCTACGTATCCACCCCCTTAGCCTAACCTCGAAATATGTCCTCTCCCTACGTCCGCCACGGCACCGACATTTATTGATCGTGTGGATAAGGACCTATTACTGTGAGATCTGAATCTTTCTAATCAACACTGAGTGCATTTTTACGCAATAACTGGGAGTACTGTTCAGATACTTCCATGCCTGAAGACACTTGAATAAACTGTATGAACTATAATACTATTTAATACTCCAGTTATACAGACAATACAGAGCTTCATTACTCAAATAAATGTAGGAAAGAATATGCAAACAGTGTCGGTCAACTATAATTAATGTTATATCTTAATCCCTTTTACAAATCTATTATTCACTTCACAAGTATCTTTCCTGATGCTTCAGGACAATAACATTGCATATATGCAACGATATGCGTACTCAGTAATAATGAATAAATTACAGTGACTTTTATCTTGAATTCAATTTACAATTCTGCAACATATATTTTTCACGTGATTGAGAAAAACATGCATAGATTGGCTTGGTTTGCTAATCAACTGGGTGGACTCCATTCTCCTTTCTGCAACGTATAAAAATTCTTTACCTACCTGTTGTCCATTTCCAACCGGTTCCCAAGATATGGATCCGCCTCGAAAATGTGTTCCTCCAACAAAGTAAATTTCCATCAAACAGATAAATATTGCGACGTAATTTTTCATTGTCACTATCTTCTCACAAATAAATAATCACAAAATTGAAATAAATAGTATACACAACGTTAACATCTAGGAATCCTCTTCAAATAGTGTGTGATACTTTTTCTGCTTATTGCCCTGTGATTAGATTTTAAAACAATTACAAAAACCCCCTGCACAGATGTAAAAGGTTGAGATAAAGTCCCATCAACAATGTTGACGGATTTTATTGGAGGTACCAGGTTTCTATCTTCGATTAGCCTGCCTACGGAATAAGCTCTAGACTGGGTAATTTTTCACGTGCGTGTGCCTTTTAAAAGCCACAGTGCATGTCTACAGATCGCTCGGAAGTATTCCTCAGCGATGACTTTCCATTTAGACCGAAGTTTATGTCAGCGAGGAAGCGATGATTGGTCGGCTTTCACAAATAAAGGGAGATAATTTACAACAGCTATGCGTCAATTTCCAAAACAATTCCATGTAAATATTGCCGAGAAATCGCAAAACTTTGGAAAACACTATCGGTATTATCTGACACCACCGATTTACTGGGGTTGTATGGAAGATCATAGTGGACTGTTACCGGTACTTATGAATAAGTAGTGTTTTAGCAATGAGCGAGTACGATGTAAATTTGAATGGCTCTGAAGCTACGGGTGACAAAAGATAAGGTGGGGGGGGGGGGGAGCGATGAAGCAAGGGACAAGTGCTTGAAAGGGTCATGGTCCTGTGAGGCAAAGGTGAGGAAAAGCATAGGCCAAACACGCCGTGGCAAAATTATCGACATGATGGTAACATCATCTTTGACATTTTGTATAACGAGGTTGCCTGTCTTTGATCATACTAGTTCAGTGAGTCTTTGACTGCTTCGTAATTGTTAGCCCCCTCTGTCGTCAGGTTTGCGACAAGACGGGGGTATGTATTTCGCGGGCGGGGGTCATGCCCCCACGGGTGGGATATTTTCCAGTTTCGTCGGGGAGCTTATGATCCGTACGAAATCCCAATGATCTTCGGTCGCCCCGACGACCTCCTTGATTTTGCTTATAGGTAGGACTGGTTTTTCAATGAAGATTCCAAATTTTCCTTGAAAAAAAAGCCCAATTTTTTCAAATTTGCTTCAAAAAAAAAAAAAAAAAACGCCAAATTTTCAAATTTTTGTAAAAGATAAAATGCCAAAGAGTTTTCCTCGAGCTTTGCGGGCCTAAACTTTGGTCATTGTCGTCCTTTTGGCAACTCATCGCCTTTGTCGCGGCTTCGTTTTGCTGATCCCCCTGTCGGGTAAATCCTGGCGCCACTCCTGAAGCTTAACTCTGTAATCTAAGTGCTGAGACTCTGCTCGGGATTCTGTGAGGGAGATGCAAACCTTGGGTCTAGAAAAATAAAGTCTGCCTATATTTGAAAAAAAATTCACATCTTTGTGTTTTTAAACAGTACTTTTTATTCAGGAAAATTACCCACCTGGTACGGACTTGTATGGGCGGTTATGGAGGATTTTAAAAGGCGAGTATAATAACAATAAAAAGAAAATAAAAACAAAACAAAATTGCAAAACAATGAAAAGCCAAAAAGTTTTCTGCTGGCATTGCGCCCCTAAAATTTGGTCATTGTCGTCCTTTTAGCAACTTATCGCCTTTGTTGGGGCTTTGGGATTCTAGTCCCCCTGTCGGGTAAATCCTGGCCCCACTCCTGAAGCTTAACTCTGTAATCTAAGTGCTGAGACCCTGCTCAGGATCCTGTGAGGGAGATGCGTTTCCTGGGTCTAGAAAAATAGCCTGCCCACATTTGAAAAAAAAAAAAAACTTTCACATCTTTGTTGGGTGTTTTTAAACAGAACTTTTTATGCATGAAAATTACACACCTGGTACGGACTGTATGGATGGTTATGGGAGGATTTTAAAAAGCGAGTATGATTACAATGAAAAGACGAAAACAAAAAAAAATGCAAAAAAAAAAACAAAAAAACATGGCATCTGATAATGTTTCAAAGACCCACATTTCATTCTCGGATTACCGATACCCAGGTCCATCAAGTTGTTGATCTGATCCCAGGCTGGGCTTACGTGTTGTTAATTTTTGTACCCTGTTTGGAGAAAGTCCTCCCTAAGCTACCGTACTAAGATAAGAGTGATTTATAGTCCGTAGGTTAGTTTACAGGTATTGCCAGGCACAATTTCTTGATATCATTCCAAACTGTCACATTTTACTGCTGTTCTAAGATTCTAGACAGCTATACCAAAGTTACGTGGTTTACCCTTCTGTGAGTGATGGGGTCGAGCCCTGAGCGGGAGCGTACTTTGATACTGAGACCCATATCAAGGATTTTGAAAAAAAAAAATTATCACCATCTCGCTGGTTTCATTAGAAAGTGCACGCACACCAGGGAGTATCTGTCACGTAGGCTTAGTAGAAAATTTCTTGAGAAGAAAAGCCAACTTCTAGGAGTTTCCAATAATTTCTAGATTTCCATCATACTAAAAATATTCAAAATATGTAGTGTTCTAGGTAGCTTTTAGTCTTGATGGATTTAGAAAATCCTGCTTTGACCTTACTTTGACCTTGAGTACAGTTACCCACAGGAATCGAGGCTTGCATTGCCATCGATGACAAACTGGAACGGGTCAGATTGAGGCGACCAAGCAACGTAAGATCTGCTGTAGCTCCACGACAATACTTCATGCGTTGTGCGCAGAGCGTAGGCCTTCGGCCTTCGATTTGCCCTGGCTGTTGGGAGGAAGTTTCGCTAAAGAGCACAAGTATAGGTTGCTCATAGTATTGATTATGATTTTAAGTACATAGTTTTATGTACAAATAGAGTATAGAACATTTTCATCAATTTCCTTTTAATATCCGTCAATCATGAGCCCGTGAATGACAGTCATGGAGCGTCCATATAGTTAGCTGGCCAGCCTGGCGTCCCCCCCCCCCCGACGGACTCAAATCGCCTGTCGGCGCCCGTTTTAAGTTTTTACCGTATTGAGGCATCGGCATTCAGGCAAAGCTCCCTATACAGGCCACCCCCCCCCCTCTGACCGAAGTCCCTAGCTCTGGCACTGGTGAGTGAATACAAATCCTTCTCAGGAGTACTAGTAACAGTGCATGTGCTAAAATGCGAATAGGAGTGGAATACATATACTTCAGTCTTCAAGTGTAAAGTGTTGTATCCATGCTTAAGTTGTTTTAAATGATACCTCAGCGGACAGTGCGAAAAAAATGAAACGCACTTGTACAAGATTGGCATACAGGAGCTCGAAAACCACTCAAATGATGGCCTCATTGTTGTAACAAATACGGATATGTCATATTCAATTGTGCGGTAGCCTACACTTCAATTTGAAATGATCAATCGACTAAATGTTTGAAATGTCCTAAGATTATTGAAATATTTATAAATGAAAAAGTGTCGTCTAATATTTACTCGATGAGTTTGATCCCAAAGAGAAATATTTCATGCATGGGTAATGACGAAACAACGATGTCTTGGTAAGACAATGTGACGAGCCTTGTTCCTCGACGTAAAATTACCTAAAAGGGTAAGTTGAATAAGTCTCCTGAGTGGCTCTCTTTGGCGTCCCTTACAAGATAAGATTTTCGTACGGTACCAATGGGCTGAATAAAGAGCTTCACCCTCGCGGGTATATCGGCGGATGAATTGGCAATTGTCTATACGTATACTTAAAGTGTACAAAATAGTGTGATACCGGTACCAAAAGATGATAACATGGATCTCATTCGCTCAACTCTCATCTTCCCATCTTCCGAGGACATTCCCGTGCTGAGATGTAAAATATTTAAGTTTGTTCACCAGACCAACTACCATGAATGTTTAATTGGGTTGGTCACTTTTGCTTCAGCTCGAAAGGAGCCCACATGCAGTAGAATTTTATCAGCTGAATTGATGTACTGATGAATGTGAAGACAGTCTTGGTGTGGGACTGTTGTCTAAGGGAAGCAGTTTGAGATTTTTTGTCTTGCATAATTAATTACCGTTGCTGATTTTAGCAAGTGCCGCACGGGATCTTGCAAATTTTCCGAGATTCGTGGGGGGGGGGGGGTTGCTGGTAGACCCTGACCCCTTTGGTTTCCTGACTGTCGGGTTTCGTTACTGACAATAGTAGGTTGCCATTATTTGTGATGCAACTCTTATATATTACTCAGATTAAAATCTTTATTTCTCTGTTTATCCTCTGGGCTTTTTTTTCTTGTCCTCAAATGTGATTTACTTTATTGTTTAGAGTGACTTGACTATACAAGACGTCTCCTTACGACGTACTTTACAAGTTAAGGATCATACTTTCTAAGTTGGTGTAAATATTTTTCTTTTTATAGGGAACAAAAGCAGTTGTAGAAAAAGTTGTATACAAGTATTTTTTCCAAAGTACCCTCGATTCTGTGGCGAAGAGCGCGAAGGCGAAAACCAAACGTTACTCCCGAAGGAGTTCTGCTCCCCAGAGCAGATAAGTACCCGGCAAGGAACACCAAGACTTAACGTTATCAAGCTCCTGACCTCCAAACCCTACATCATGGGTCTGTCATGCGTGGTTCGGCCCGTTCTAGATTGGCTGAAAAGAACATGCGCGTTGTACTTAGTTAAAGGGCATCATAAATTATTGTACAATCGACTATTTCAAATTCGGTCAGTAAATTTAAAGTTTAACTAATTATATTTTAGTACCTGAACAATCTACGAAGATTGGGGTTAATCCATTTAAATTTATGTGTCAACCTCTTCATATTTTTTGTAATTTTATAGACTTTTAAGTACATTTGAAGAGGAAAAATGTCTATACTTAAACTAGGATGTTGGAAAGCCACAGATAGCTCATGCATGTACTGGTCTACCACGGCCAATTGCTAGCTGTCATATACACTGCCAGTGCATAAGTTGTTTTAGATTAATTTTACACGATAAAGTCTGACTGGTTGGAATTAGTTCAAACTTTTGGACACGTATACTGAGCTTAAGTAAAGACAGGTACTCGTCACCACAAGAATGACTTTTATTTGGGGTTAGCAAAAGTCTCAATTGGTGACTGCTCTTTGATTGACATCAGAACTACAAAATTCAAAAGATACAGAGTATAGCGCATATTACACAGCATGAGCAGAGAGTGTTCTGATCATTACACTTTAGGGCCTTTGGTCCTCACCAGGATCGCTTTGTGTCTGCACAAGCTATAGAGAAGCTAAAGACAGTTGTGGCCGAGGCTAGGAACAACCTAGTTATAGAAGAATTGGAACTGTCTTGGTATCTGTCTTTAAAACCCAGTAGCGATGACAGCCAATGGAAAATTAAGACTACACCCTTAAGGTGCCAGGAAGGGGCATGAGAATGGGGTAAACTGTGAGCACAGTTCATGCTAAGTATTTGTATTCTCTCTTTTTCACGTCCTGCATGTATTTGCTTATCCTGACTGAGAGCGGTAGATCGAGATACAGCCTATATTAGCGGAGGAGGATGTTTCCATGACCCCACGTTGGCGGACACAGCGATTTCAGACTTTCTCACTATGCTCAAACGGCTATTTCCTTCAAATAGAATACCTAATTATTATTAAATGTAATCAGAACGCCTTCTGTTGAGCTATTATTTCAATTGGGCTTCCTTTTCAGAAATATCAAGGTATACAATGACGAAAGACGAGAAGGCAATATGGGTCACTTACGTGTAAGAAGCAAAATATTTTGCCCATTTCTAAAACTTATCAAGTTCACGTTACCTGACGAGAAGTAAGGACAGGGACCTGAACGTCTAATATATCTCAGGTCGTCAGCACAACGTTTTTGTTTCTTTATCGTTTTAAATTGCAGTGAAGTTCCTGTCACAATTTGTCTATATCCTCTGCACCTTCTTTTCAACTGATTGTGAAGTTCAATTCTTCTTTCACCATGCAGTGACGTCACGAATTTTTCAATCAGGGCATCATTTGTAAAATGTCTGGCAGCCTGAGTGTGCTTGCATTGCATGAGTGCATGCGGGTGGTGGGAAAGTGCCTTTAACAACAACTGAAGCGGAAAACTGAAGGCTACTTTTGCAAGGTATACATTGCCCGTAGTCAGGTGCGTAGCCAAGGGGGCGAAGGGGGAACCGCCCCCCTTGAGCACATTTTTAGTATTTTTAATGTTTATTTTTACAATATTGCTAGTGTTTTCCCTATTTATGTGAGGTAAATAGGCCTGGAAAGTGCCATTTCCAGCCGACTGGGAGGCATTTTGGACCAAAATTTTCTTGCGTTTCGCGCCAACACATGGTGGCGCGGAGCGTTGAGAGTCTGTCTATGAGCTTCGCCCCCCTTGACAAATTCCTGGCTACGCCTCTGGCCGTAGTTACCAGGGCCTGCCGTAACATGGCAACAAGCTTGTTTAGGTAGACAAAGCCAATATTTTTTCCACACAATGGCATGTAGGTGCATGGTAAGGGGTATGCTACAGTAGGGGACTAAATCGTTTTTGCCCGAGAAAAACCTGTATTGCCAGAGGATTTTATTCGATTTTTCTTTTTTAGAAAATGTTCCCGAGAAATAGTGTTTTCTGGAGCTAGGGGCTGGAGGGCTTCAGCTTTGAACACCCTGGCTCGAACGCCCATGACATAGCCCGTGCAGAATTTAAACCGCTGCCCGGTCTGACGTTTTTAATTTGTCTGTGCAGTAGGTCTTTCTGTTTTTTTCAGCCTGTCTAGAAGAGGCCCAATTGCACGCGCGACATACCAGTCCCCCTGATGCAGAGGCTGAGCCGTTGGTGTAGCTCAGTTTGGAGTCCACCAGGACAACAGATCCCATATGGGGGCTCTTGGTTGTTTTCACCCTTCAGTCTTAGCCGTTGCAATGGCAGTCGGGACTATAAAAGAAGAAAGTTTTGACCAAATAAGTCAATTACAGTCATGTTTTAGGATGTAACTGATTGAGGTATATCAGGTATTAATGCTTACCAACGCCTCCCTAGTCGTATTACCTGCAGCTGAACACTGTTTTGGACCCGCATGCAACTGCTGAGTGAATTTTTCGTTTGGACAGTCCAACAGAGACGTCACATTTTTCTTCATGAAAGTTGCGTTTTCTTCGCAGGTACTAGTAATATCCTCTTCAGGTTGTGGTATAGGCTGCAAAATATTTCTGTTCGGAAGAGCAAAATCTTAAGGCCTACGATCATAGTAACATCATCAGTTGATCAGACGATAAATAATGTCCCCTTGCGGTAGCTTCAGCCCCCCCCCCCCCCGTATCTGCTTAATGGCACTACTTTCCTGGCTTTTATTTTGCAACTCACAAACCAGTATATACGGCTTTAGTAAGGTTGAAACCTTTAATCCGTATTTGTTGCATCAGTATTCTTGTTCACGTGAATGTGAGGTTGTGAATCATCCAGTTGGCTTTTATGCAAGTTCGGGGAAGTTGTCAGAGGAAAAGAAGGGTTATTTTATACTAGCTATACGTGATAGCGTTCTAGTTGAAAGCTAGAAACATACACCAAGTTCAAACCCTATAGAGAGTGACAAAATGGTTTGGTTTTTCATCTGTCTGTCAGTGAATCACTTGTCGGTCGGCCTTAAGGCTTTATCAATGCATGTTTACCTTATGGCATAATCTTTTTTTTTCTGTAATTAAACTCGCTTTGTCCTCAACCGAGACAAAACTGATTATCTTTCTCCAGTTCTCGTTTTGTCAAAGTGGAAGACCTTATGAAGAAAGTAAGAACCTAAAGAAACAATTGAACAGTGGCGATATTTAGTAAGCTCCAACCGGATTGCCTTCCAACATTTGATCATCCTACGGGTAAAAACTGCTTACGCTACACCGGATAATGTTTCTACAGAGTCATTTCTTCGAAATGACAATGAACTTTACAACTATTACAGAGGGGTGACGAATGAACAAGAATTATTTTAATACTACGTACTTTCTCTTCGGGGGAAAATTTACAGTCCATTTCAAAGGTGCTAGAAAATAACACACTTTCAGGCTTCGGTAGATAGTAAAAGTTGAGATGACATCATCAGTGACGAGCGCCCAGACCTCACACTTAATATTTTTTATTGAGATGTAAATTATGTCTTCAGTGCGTGTATTCGCAGGTAAGGAATGTTTATCGCCAATTTAGGGTCCGTGTTCCCAAGAAAAGGATTTTGTGACATGGTTGCCATGGCGGTGCCAAGTAGGGTGACAGGTAAATGTACCTTTGATGGCTTGGTTTCTCTTTACTAGTTCGAACGTCTGTTTTCAAGCGACATATCCCATTATGGATTGACGAAAGTGATTTTCCCCAGTTTACATATGCGGTGTGTGTGGGATGGGGTGGGGTGAGGGCATGGGCGATTCTATCCTGCACCGTTTCAGACTATAAAGCTAAGAAAACCATACGAAGGTGGGTTACCGGGAGTGAACACTGTTGCTGCTTTGAATTGTCTGGAGTCACATTGTGTATAAATATAATTACGATATGAACATTTGTGAATGTCACAGTTGAACAATTTCTCCAATATATTTAGGCGGGTGGAATGACATGATGATTGCAGATAAGTTACGCATGACCGTGTGCAGGCTTGTGGTACACGAATACGTACTCATACTCGTACTCGTAGGTACTCGATCATACTCGTACTCGTACTCGGGAGTTTGTACTCTCACTACAAGTCTGATTGTGTGAATCATCATATACTAAAAATGCGTGAAAGTTGATAAAAGAGGTGTGGTAATAGTTGTCTCATGGGTCAATTTTCTTGTCCCAGACAGTTACTAAGAATACTTCTACTACTTTCTAATGAAAAAAATCCAGCTCTGCTCCGGCTTGAAACTAGGCTACACTAAGTTTAATTGCTCAATGTTGCGTCATGCTGTACACTTCTGCGTGGGTCTTCAGTGGTACATTAACCTGGCATGACTTTGCGATGGGCTAAACTATCACATTTCACTGATCAGCACAAATTATCATTGACAAATCAGAGTGGCTTACATACTCATAATATTTGAATGCATGCCAATCAAAGTGAAACCACCATTTTAATAAAAAAAAAAAAAGAAGTGAAACCACCATTTTAATAAAAAAAAAAAGAAAGTCGAGCGCTCTGATTTATCGACGTAGGCAATTTTTTTTTAAATACTACAAAGAGCTGTTATCCAGAAGATCACACCAGGGCCAGCTCTAGTCATGAATGTCACGTGCAGTTGCCCACGTAGGTTAGTACGTTGACAACCAAGATCGATCCTTTCTTAGTCATTCCCTGGAGGGGGTATCACCTCAGGGAAGGGCTCTTTAGCAAAGCTTTGAAGTAATGGTATAGCCTACATTTAGAGCTTCATTATAGTAACATTTGGGGGAGGGGGGCTGCTGTGCCATTACTCCCCTCAAAAGCTGGCTCTCAGGGGGGCTCCCTTGCACGCCACAGTGGACGTTACATCAGGGAGTTGCCACTCTAGTGGTAACTCCCTGTTATATCATGCGTTCCATGGTTGTTGTGCGTAAGGATTCATCAAGCAGCATGACTTACATTCCACCGAAAGATGACTAGTAAGCCACAAAACAAAACAAATTTCAAATTTTCAGCCAAGTCAAACATTGTGTTCCTTGAAAAATGAGAATGTTGAGAAGATCAGGAGAAAAACATCAACGCAGAAAATAAAAGTCATTTTCTATTTTTATTTCTGCTGTTGTATCGACATTGTGGGTCAAGTGTGATACTAAAAGAACGTGGATGGTGGTTAAGTAGCACGTTTACTAAACTTGATTTACATTTTAAAAACTGTTGGCAACGTATGCCACCGGAAAGTGTTGGGTACTAAAGAATTTGCCCAAGTTGGTTAAAAAGTAAGCATATTTTACCCAACGTGGGAAGTTTTTTGACCAATTTTGGCTTGATCATAGTGTACTAAACCAGTGTTTGAGCCTAATGAGTTAGCGTGAACGATATTTATAACATTTCTTGAGAGAAATTATATCCGAACATAAACCATGTTGTAGCCTATGTTATAAAAATGAAATGATTTAAGACAGTTTACTGACACAGTGTGAATAAATATTGAAATGCAGATAAAGCATAGGAGTAGGACGCTGTTCTCGACTGGGGTGAGGGTTAAGGGGCTGAACGCTGTTTCGGACCGTCGTCTTGGAAGGGGTTCAGGGGTAGGGGCGTCCCTCTCCCCTTTTGAAATTTTTTGCATATTTGAGGGTCCTCAGATGCAATTTGGTGCATTATGTTAGCTCCACCACATTTTGACGGGGGGGGGGGGGGTTGGGGGAGTGGGTGGGTGGGTGGCGGGTTCTTTAGCCCCTCAGTCCCCGCTTCTTACGCCCTTGAGATAGAAACTTCCTCTGTCCTCTAAGCTCTTGCAATCGTTCTCAAGTTAAACTTGCAAATTTATTATGCACGCGGAGCAAAGTAAATGGCATGGAATATTTGGAATAAACACAAAGAAGGGAAAAAAGTCACGGAGAAAAAAATGGAAAATCAGTTATCGTTGTTCTTACTCCATATCTCAAGTTTGATTTTCTCACGTATATCCTCATAGTGCATGGGTGTTTCACGAAGTACCCATAGATGTGATATGAAATACCTGCAGGGATGTGTCCGAGTCAATCTTACCAAGTCCGATTCTAGTGTCCACAAGTCCGGGCTGATTAGGAGACCAGTACCATCCGTTTCCAAGTCAATTCCGATCCCGAGTTCACAATGACGGGTCAATCCGTGTCCTGCCATTTGGCAATCATATCACGTAAAGGTTTTTACACCATTTTGCAAATCCAATTAACCAAAAGGGGCATGCAGATTTAAGGGTAAATTTATAGTCTGGTCCGTGCCCTGTCATTTAGATGATTGTGTGACCATTAATGAGGTAAATTATATGCATTAATAAAACTGTAGCCTTAAGTAATATTTATGCAAAGTTCTTTTTGCGGGATCGGTTCCAATCGGCTTCAAGTCCGAGTCCAGCTGCATCCCAGTCAGGGCCAATTCCAATTCCAGGACCTCAGGTTCCGGTAAAGAACGCACTCGAGTCCGAATCTGAGCCCGAGTCCGGAATTTGACGTAACCAGGTAACAGCCCTATGAACTGCTCATCCGAAATGAGGTCTTCCTGCCTATGTGGAATATTGTGTGGTTCTGACCCTGAAACGATGCCACGTGAAGGACATACATAAGTAAAAGTTTATGTCACCGAAAACACATACATGCCAGGTGATGTGATTATGAATGTGCCACGAATCCTCATGATTAGGTCAAATTACGGAGGCTACTCGTCCTCACGTAAAGCCATCATGAATGTCGCATAGACGGATCGAGCGTAGAGCATATATTCATGCTCGTGTTCGACGTCATGTCCACATACGTGCCAATATATTCTCATAATTAACTCCTCTCTCAAAACTGTTACTAGTATACAATAAATATCTGTTGAAAATTGACATGGAATGTTTCAGTGATTTACAAGTTCCGGAGATCAAGACTTTGATCCGACATAAACTTCTCCAACTCTTCTTGATAAGGTCTATAAAAACATGTAAGCAAATCTCGAGTTTCATTTTTCATGATAATTTTGGTCTGCTGTGTTCGTAACTTTTTCCTCCGAGAACATATTGCATGGATTTGTGTCTCCGACAATGGTTCTGAAAAAGAAAGAGATTTGAAAGCTGATCATCGCACGATTAGAGCAGGGAGTTGTCATTTAGACAACTAAATAGCAACTCCCTGATTAGAGATAATACCCGTTGGGAACCATCCTTTTTTATCATTTTTGCAGAGACCCTTTTCCAAATAGCGATTACAAAGGATTGTGGGACAGACTTTTGGTGTGCGACGTTCTTGTAAATGGCATTTTACTGTGGCTTAAAACAACATGTACCAAAACTCTATCCCACAATCCTTTGTAATTGCTATTTGGAAAAGGGTCTATTGATAAGGGTTTAAAAAGACAGTGAGAGGAGGGGTTCAATGACCTACAAGTTTTTTTTTGAAAATGTGTTTAATGAAAAAGATTTTCCAAATATGAACATTTGCCAAAGTGCGTTCTGGGAGGTGGGGGTGGGGGGGGGGGGATTCGAAGTAAGAGTGTGTTTTGTCGTGAAAATTATGATAATGGATGACTCCTTGCTACATATTGCAGGCTAACCAGAACACTAAGACATTCTCATAGAAAACTTAGTTTCGTTTAGACAGGCCATGTGATTATTTGATATTGATTAAAGACACAAAGCAAATTAATTTTGTTAACTTTAAATTTTTGGTATAGTTTGGAGCTCTTTCTTTAAAAACCATGTAGATATGGCACCAGTATGTTAACGTAATTTTACAGTTAAATCAAATGAAATATTATGTCTTGAATGAGCCCTTAATTAATGTAAATCCTCATCAAAATTCCGATTTTGAATGACGGCTAATTTTTAACGAATTTAAGGAAAAAGGAGAGGACTGTCAGCATGGAATGCGGTGTACTAGATGTCGCACTCAATTGACCACTGAAACTGGTCAACGAGTTGTTTGCATTGTTTCTACAGCAAGCAAAAAGGTAAGAACTGTTTAATACTAATGATGGACCACAATCAGATGTTCCGCCTTAAAGGGAAGGAAAAAAACTGTGTTAATCGGAGGCTTAAAGGTAAGTAATGTCTTTCCCAATTTAATTAAGCATTGCCCCTTTACTTCTCTTTTACGGTTCCTTATAATGATGTAAAATTAGCTTTTTAACCGAATTTTTCAGTTCAGAACTCTGTTAACCAGTAATATACAATACATATATATGTTCTGAAACAGCATGATAAATAACTCGTTTGAGGAAGAAAAGGATATAGGGCCTGGATTATTATGTGGCAGTCCGCGAGGCATGTGCGGGACAGTGCGGCATAACACAAGCTCCACCAAGGCCCGTTAGATCCAAGGAACTAGGAGTATAAATGAGAGTGCAACCTATGTATTTTAGTTCTGACTACTTCCAGAGACGTTGCGCCCATTGGGGCCCGGGGGTAGGCCCTTAAATTTTGTCAAGTGTGTCACATGATCTTGTCTGAAAATGCGTTAGAAAACACCCCACATACCAACTTAATACGTGAATTAACTGTTTTCGAAAAAGAAAGCACTTTTCAAAAAGTATTTTTTTCGCACGACGCCTCTTATACCCTCACTCAGTTACCACTTCCCACGGACCCCCAAAATATTTTTTGCACGACGTCCCTGACTATTACAGTTACATCTCAAGGAAAACTAGCCCCCAGTTCAAACTATGTTAGAACCCCCAAAATGAATAGGACATCTGAAAAAAAAAATGTTGGCAGATGAATGTTGAGGGAATTGTTTATGTACTTTCAGCCAACTGAGATTTAACCAGTTATTACAGGACATAAAATGATATCGTCAGGAGTTGTCTTCTAAAACATTAAAATGTATTATTATAAAGGTTCAGAGTGTTTGAAAGAACTTCATATTGCAAAAGCGTAGTGAGGCACAGTATTCCCATATAGGGTTACTGTTAAACTTTTTGCCTGAAACGTAATCCAAAGTGTCACAATTAAGTTGCCAGAAAAATAGCACACATTTTGCTCAAAAATAGCAAGTGTTCTGCCAGAATGGGAACTGCATCCCTTAGCTAGCCTACGCCTCGAAAACTTGTTTTAATTTTTAGTACTGTGCTATCTCACCTAGCTCAAGGAAATGATAAGCTCGTAAGATGACACTTTCACAGTCCTTCTCCCACCGAGTTAGTTGGATTACAAAGATTTGGTCTTTAGGGAATACTTTGAACCATTGACGTAATAGCACAGAGTAAATTCCTAACGACACCCGCTGTAAGAGAAGAAGAGTCGAAAGTTGAAGGGGACTGGTTGATTTTTTGCATTGCAATTCAAACAGTATGTAAAAGTGCACAGGAATAATAAAGTTCCTCACGTATAAGCAAAATTACTTGGCAAAATAAATTTAACATATCAGAAGGGATACAATAATGGATGTTTAGAGGAGGCTAGGAATACTGAAATTAGTATAACTTTTCGAGCATATGGTAGACAGGTATGAAAACATAATAAAACAAAATGTGACAGGGGAAAAGATAGAATGACACACGGAAGACTAGTAGCAATAGGATTTTGCAAACACTAAAATGAATTGTTGTTAAGAGCAGATCATTAGCATTCTTTTAAAATATACTCAATACGAAATTGACGGAGGCGTTACAGAAAGCATGGACTAAGAGGAACAGACTTACTACGTGGACCGATAAGATTAATAGTACTGTTTATATCTCATGGATTACTAGTTCACAACTAGTGTCTTTGAACCCTCCCTAAAAACATTCAATGAATTGTCATGAGGAGAGGGCTAAGTGGGCATCCGACCATTTTCTCTTGCACCCTCAGGCCCATTGCAAAAACGAGATTGTTCTTGACTAAACATACATTTGGTCTATTTTGTCTTTCATCATTTCACTTTTGGAAGGTGGACTTCTGTCCTGGTTTCAGGACTTAAATTAGACTGAAAAACTTGGCAGGTACTCCAGAATAGACCCTTTTCCAAAGAGCAATTACAAAGGATTATGGGATAGAGTTTTGGTATGGGTCGTTTTTGTCAATGGCATTTTACTGTGGCCAAAAACGACGCACTTCAAAACTCTATCCCATAATCCTTTGTTATTGCTATTTGGAAAAGGATCTATTGAAGACGAAGACGGGGGAGGGGTCATAATGTCCATAACGTAAAAGAAAAAAATTCCCAGTTTAAAGGTCTGGATGCATGTCAGCATCTTTGGCTCCGAAAAGTCAAGTAATGTCGTTGTCTAAGTTCATTGAGAGACACGTACGGATGTATGTATAGGAAACAAGGTGGTGGCAATTCCCTAAAGAGAAACTTACCACAATGCATTCTTTCCTCCATTTGCGTTCAATGCCTATACATGCTAGCACATTTTGACGTTGACTTAGGCAATTATTGAACTCTTGGATGGCAAATTCAACTTTTTGATGGAAGTCATCTGATGATCGTTTTATTAATCCAAAATAATGGTAGTCTGATACTAACCTGTAAGGAAAATATGATAATAGGTTTATACATGTTCACATCCTTTAATAACGTAATTACAATTCATTCGAAGGAAACCAAGTAGTTTTCTGGATGAAAACAATGGTTACATCAGGATTTGTCCAAAGAGAGAGAGAGAGAGAGAGAGAGAGAGGGGGGGGGTGCAGAAAATCGAAGCCCCGACAACGGCGATGGGTTGAAAGAAGAACTCACGGCAAAGACAAAATTTCTGTAAGCCACTGAGGGTTTGGTTTGAAACTGAGGAAAATCTAAAATTCTGCCCTTTGATTGAAATAATTGCAAATGTAGGGTTTTTGCTATAGAATAATTCCAAACTTTTTGTTTTTATCGCAGAATCTGCTAGGCTTTGAAAGTAAAAAGAATTAAGTAAACTTGATCTGATGCCCCTATGTAAGACATTGCAACTGGAAGCAGTCCCTTTACCAGACCCCTAACCAAGGTCAAGAAGGGGAGGAGGGAGCAAACTGGAAAATTAAACTACAATATCACGGAAGAAGCGTAACTTTTATTTACAAGAACACTGATCAGTATTAAGGAATTAACACAATATTGAGAGGCAGGGAAGTGCAGGTGCATGAAATAAGTACGCATCCTACCTCGTGCAGAGAAGGTATAGATTGCTAATTCTCGACTGACTTAATTGTTAGGGACGTAACAAGTATAGAAGTTTCACCGACGTGACGTGATCGCGCGTCTCTTTAGTTCTGAAGGGCAAGCGTCCACTGTGTCACAGTGGTATCTATGATTATGCCGTGCACGTGTGCTGTAAATACGCTTACTACGTACTACGTGTAAATAAGCTTACTACGTGTTTTGCCCTTCAGTGCCTGGGAATCCCACTAGCGTGACGTCACATGGAATCCCTCAGTCTATAGACCTTATATGTAAAGACAGAAAGTGCTCCCTCTTTTGGAGGAACATGGCGTATCACTGCAAGTTACACCAACATATATAGACGGCTGATTTGTCAACCATTTGTATACGCGCGTAACTCGAAATACGCCATTTGTGCACGTGTGCTTCATTGTTTTCCTCCAAAATGACATCAGTGTGACGTCAATGCATAAGGTCTATAGGGGTACCTTCGACTGCAGTCCTGTACGCAGCTTGTATATTAAATTCTCTCAGTTGCAGATGGAACAAATTACGACTCCTGAACGGCAATATGATGGTTACAAAAGGTCAAACCAAACTGATAAAACAAAAAGTGACGTTTCTATAGTGAAATATTCCGAGAACTAATCTGTCACTGAAGTTGGAAAGGTGATAACCTCTCCACACTGGGGGTAACACGTGGACACATAATACATGAAAGTTTAAGAATACGACCTAATGACTTCCCCTTTACTTTCAGTTTGCATGCTAACTGTGACAGGAATCCTGTATTTGTAAGCTGGGTGTTTCTTTAGTAAGATAATTATTCGTTTGGCACAATGCTGGATTGTTCATGTGGCGAACGTCAACAACTTTCATGAATCAAACAACCGTTACCACAATGCAGGGATGATAGAACCGATGTAATAAATCAAAGAATGCTAAGACTCGGTGACGCTTGTAGTCGATCTGAGGAAAAATAAAGGCGTTGCCGGTTGGATCACGTAATTAGTCCTTATGCGAGCAAATATTACATGCAGAATATCCGCTTTCGTTTTTTTCGTAATAGCAAGTGCTAGAGCTGATTAGACTTTTCCATGTTTCCATTTATTTAAATGTATAAAAGTGAAATGGTCTGTTTCACTTTTGCTGTTTTGGCAAAGGGAGTTGTACGTGCGCCGAGGTGCAAAAAATCTCGTTACGCTTTTCTTTTCCAAAGTTAAGTCTACCGATCCTACCGATCCCGGACAACTCCGGTAGTCGAGGTTACTGTGGCGACCCCATATTTCATGCTGGAGACAAATGTTATTTTTGACAGTTTAGTCGTCATGAAGATGTTTAAGCCAATCATGTTTGGTGACTAAATTTACTGACCTGACTAGTGAAAATTTATAAAAATTTCCACCAACAGTCATAAAGATATAACTGTTGTTGAATGACGAACAAATACCGGAAAAGGCAATTTTATCGACCAAAAATGCAAGTTTAATTATTTTGGTCACCAGACATTGAAGTCACTGAAACTATCTTTTAAAGTAGTTGTTCAGGGTCTGTAATAGAGTTTCTTTCAACATTCGTACAAAGTAAGTACTTGAGTTCAGTTTCCTCAAAGTCTCAGTCGTCATGCTTTGCTTTCTGAGAATTGCTTCAAATGCGTCACGTGGACTATAAGCACTGACTATCTTCCCAAATAAATCATATATATTCAGATCACGGTTTAGGCGGGAAAAGTGTTTACAACAATTTCCATGTGACTTCTACTAGACTGTTACAGGTCACATAGTTTTATCAACTACATCTGTGTTTTGAGGCAAACCACAACAGGATTTCAAACGGTTCTGGAGAAGATTAATGTTTTGTTCTGTTCCTTGGAAATCGAGCGCTTGGAGATGCAAACACGAGCCAGAAAAATGAAAATCACAAAAGTTTATTACCTTTCTATCGGATCACGTAAGATGATAAAAAGCTTGGCTTGAGGTTGAATAGCACGTATGACGTCAGGCAATCCGTAGCCAACGCCATCTTTAAGAAACTGTACGTCAAAGAGACTCCACATTGATGCGACCGTCCCTTCACCTGTTAACAATGACAATGGTTCGAAGAGGTTATTGACCCAAGAAGTTGTCTAGTATTATTGTAGATCAGGGATTAATACTTAAATTGTACCCGTTATAACTTTCTGTTGTAAAGGAAGGGATGCAGTTACTATACAAATTCAGTACAACACCAGTGAAACCGTCTTTTCCAAGTCTGGAGCGCGCTGTGATGTTTTGCAAAACTAGCTGTCAAATTGCTGTTCGACAGAAATGATTAGGAAGTTTGGAGCATATATAAGTGTATCATGCGGGGATAAGAATGCAGCTCCCATTCCTATTCGGGAGGACTGAAAACTCGTTCCTCTTTTGGGGAAACTATGGGTTTTTTGCGGAAATGTTTGATTACGAACTTTGTGTTTTCCACCCCACCCCCCACCCCCAATTTAAAATAGTCCAGTTTACAAACCCAAGGGACCACTTTCGTTAGAGGGGCGGGTGAGCACCTTTGCCCGAAGTTCTAAGCAAGGTCACCCACAACATCACATATTTTGCCTAATAACAACAAACTTTCTGTCCGAACGGGAAGGCGGGATTTGCAGCCCCGATCCCTGCTTCATACGCTACTAAGGTCCCGTTCGCTTGTGCTTGAGACTATGAACATCGGTTGCCCGGCCTACGAAGTCGGTTGCGCGCCGGACTGAAGTGTCCTTAGACGGAATCGCAGTTACTCTCTAAATCCAAAAGAGTGAAATTAGGGACGGATCTAAAATTAAGACTAAATATTCACTCTAAAATTTAGAGTGAGAATGACTCTTTTTGGATTGAAATCTTTCCATTCAAATTTAGATTGGTCCCTACTTTCACTCTAAAAGAGTGGCTTTTCGCTCTAAAGGTTTAAAAGAGTAATTGCTGTGCTGGCTATCATGGGCTTGAGAGCACATCACCATGTAGGTTCTGTCACATAACAACCATATAGTAGTATTAGCAGCAACAGCAACCGCACGGTAATTTACAGTAACAAAAGGCAGCGCAGCAACTACAAGCAACTTACAGTAACAGAAACCGTTGAACAGCAATAACAATCAGCAAGTTAGAACAGCGCCGGGCACCAACACTGAGCCATCGGCAACAAGAGTGGCAACCGCGGTAACAATAACACCAGCAACAACAATATCATATCGCAAAACACTTCCAGTATATACGGCTAGAAGTGTTACCGTACGGTAGTCTAGGTACTGTATCGTATACGTCTTTTTGTGACCATACCTGTAATGTCGGAAGATAGGTTGCCTCTTCCAGACTGTAGCATCTTTCGGAAATCTTCAAAATATTCCATGTATGTTTCGAGATCATGTGTCTTTCGAACTATAAAGAATAAAAAATCAACTTATGTCGGTTATACACTTGACTTTGTTCATTTTGATCCCATTTTGGCCCAGAAATAGTTAGACTTAAGGCGAAACTACCCGAATATAATGCCAATTTGATCCGTCGGTTTCCGGTTCAAAAGAATTAAAGAGAAGTTAACTCGAGTGCTGAAAACATCTGTCTCATATTATGCTGTTAGTATGCAAAGAGATACATCGATAACTTATGGAACAGCTCTTTGACGACGTATCTGATATCATTGTATTTTAATTGTACTGTCCATGACGTCATGGACAGTACCTTAGGCACGCTTCTCATTTTCGAGAAGCAGTTCTTTCGTTCAATGTTTCTTGATTCTCATTGAGTGCTTTGTTCTACCATTGAGCTCATTATGTAGAGTGAATCATGTAGATGGGAACGAGACTTCTTGGTCACTTTTCAGTGGTTGGAATGGGGCTGAGCATGACTGGTTTTTATTTTAGCAGTTTCGTATTTTATTGTTTTGTTAAGAATGGCTTGAGTAAGTCAAATTAGGGCCTACCTAAACAGTAGTAGGTCTACAGTATATTGTGGCACATGGTGGTACTGTCGTATTTCGCACACAGTAGGCCTACTCTACGCACGCTTCTTATGTCGTAAAACCAGGGAGCTGCCATTGACACACACACTGTACGGCTATCAGTGCTGTCGCGTTTGCTGATTGGTCGATTGCTTAGAGTATGTGGGCAAGGTCAATCACGAAAGGTGAGATTTCTTGAAGCATTTTGAAGCAAGAAATGAAGCTAGCAGCCTATAAGTCCATTGTGATGATTCTGCGGAGAAGTACAGCTATAGGCTTATTTGTTTAGACATGAAATATTTTTGAATACTTCCCACAAGACCTTGAGAGTATAGGCCTGTCATTTCCTGCATGCAAAGCCCAAAATTTGTGCTTCTCGAAGTCAAACAGTAAAAGCAAAGTGATCTGTCTCTCAAATTTCGGTGCATGAAGAGGATTTAATTATCTTCAAGTACATATAGGCCTATTGTCTGACGGATTTGGTCGATCTTTCTCACATCTTCACTGTGCCAACACTGAAAATTGAAAGAGCGATATTCTGAGCACAGTGGCGTAGCCACGGGGAGGGTTTTGGGGTTGAAACCCCCATGACCCAACCTTGAAAAATATAATTGCAAAAACACATGATCACAATAAACTTTATTACATTTGAGGCACAAACATTGCACCATTTTGCATCTGGAGACCTAAAATAGCCGTTTTTCTCCCTCCCCTCAGACCTTTCCCTCATGTCGTACTCCAAAACCCTCCTCATGACACAATCCTGGCTACGCTACTGAGCTAGCATAACCACTGAGGACATTTCAAAATACCAGCACAGAAACAATCATGGACAGTAAGTGGTTACGATTTTCGTAACCACATTTTCTAGTTCCTTTACCTAAGTAAAGCGATAACTTTGTCGGTGACTCACTCACCTAAGGATAACGAGGGCGGCATTTCTAATGACACTTGAACGAATTTTATCCTGAATCGCTACAGGTACGTGACTACGTACGCGGCTTCTCATTTGTTGCCTTTTAAGCCTGATTAAAACTTCTTGAAGGGCGAATCGTGAAGCCCTAGAAGTGATCGGATCCAGTGCTCACCTAAGTGCACTGGATAATTTGGAGGCCAGATGATCTGCAGTGTAACCTAAAGCATTTCTCCACTATTTTAATCCATTAAATGACTGTTTTACCATTTCCAAGTCTGATTTCATTTCCTCAGCTATATTGCAAGCTAAGGAATCAAGCATATACCTTCACTCTAAAAATTGTTGGGCACGTGTGCTACCCGACAATCTGTTGGGTAAAATATTTTCCCAAGTTGGTTAAAAAGTAAGCAAATTTTACCCAACGTGGGCATTTTTTTGATCAACCTGGGCATTTTCTTTACCCAACACTTTGTCAGTTGGCATACGTGACCAACAGTCTTTAGAGTCTACTATTTTCGTTAGGGTTATGGTGAAGGGGACGATCTCCTTCACTTTCGAAAGTGGGGGACATGTCCCCCGTTCCCCACCCTTGGCACCCATTGCCAGGCCAGAAGAATAAGAACGCAAAAGACCATCTTACTGTAATGGAGTTTAGTCCAGAATCCGGGTTCTTTCCACTTTGGCGGTGTAACAGATGGGTGAGAGGTGAGTTTATCAAACAGATCTGAACTGCCGCATTTCGGCATCCCGATGACATAGAAGAAAGGTAAACAGTAGAGGTCGTTTCCTTTTACAAACCAGCAGGGGTTTTTATATTCCCTCAAAAATTGATATGGAGCTTCCTTAAATATCTGAAAAAGATGTTACGTCTGAGTAGTGAAATCATCGAATTGATTGTGGTGATTTTCCCCACAAGGCTTACATTTGCCACATATAGAAAATCAAAATTCGGAAATAAGATCGAAGTTATAGCTGGGTTTTCTTAAGAATTGTCAGCAAAATAAGTTTAATTACCTAAAAAAATCCTTCACGGATACATCAATAATATCAACCCATAGTGAAATGTTCGTGTCCTCGCCTGAAGACACATGATACGTTCCCCTCCCCCAGAAAATAATTCCTGGTAATATCACGGAATACGAAGAAAACGAAATACCTGATCTTCGAACAACAGGTACCGGTATTTCATCCCAATGCCCCATAGGCATCATGAGCAGGTATCCTATCATCGTGACCCGACAACTACCCGAAACAATTTCCACATACTTAGATAACTTTCCCGGACACCTCCCCAACGGATAACAACCAACGGACAATTTATCCATAAACAATTCCCGTCCGGACTATTCTTACCCATGACAACTACGCCTCAGACAACGTCCCCATCAGAAAAGTTGGAACAGTCATGGATAGGTACTTTTGGGAGGAGAAATTTTACGTGGAGGGGGAATTTCCGGAATGGGAATTTTCTAGGTTGTAATTATTCGTTGGGGGGGGGGGGGGGAGTTGTGCGAGTACAGGTGTTATTCTCGCCAAACTTGAAAAGAAAAACTCAGTTTAATGTAGCTTTTTATGCCAAGTGTTTATAGAATTCATCGCGCTTTTGGCAGTTTTGTGGTTTGAAATTTCTTACTTTTAAGCCCCAGTAGACCAATGTACCGGTGGGACATTAATGAAAGGGCAATTTGTGCCCAATAAACGCGGTGTGTATGGAAAAGCAGCAGCCATATACCAAGGTCATGTTTATCAGTGTCCTGAACGAGACGCAGGCTTATACCAGTCAAGAAAAATGTGGTTGCTTCATAAAAAAGGAGTATGGAGATAGGGGGCTAAGATCATGGCTACGGATTTTAGAAAAAAATAAGAACTATAGTTTATGTTTGAGTAAAAAATTACCTTACTACATTGGCCACAGATGGTGAAAACGTACCTTTGGTGCAAGTCTGTACACTTTAAAAGGGACTCGTGGCAGTCCAGATTTCTTCTTATAGATTTCGTACTGTTTCGTACGAGCTAAATTGACTAAGTGTCTTTTTGCAAGTCGCAAAACGTTTTCTCTTTCATCAAAACAATCTTCTTTCATTTTTATAATACCTTCCTTTTTTATGTTTACTTTCTGGCAATGAACACTACTTTCATTAGCTGCAGACTGCTTCAATTCAAAATGGCCGCCGAATAAAGTTACCGCTCTCACTGAAGTCAAATTAACGCCATATTCCCTTTGCCATGATGAAGTCTTTTGCCTTGTGTTCTTATATTTTCGATGGCTCGGCACAATGAACAAGTAGTTTGATCTCCACTGGTAGAGGGTCAACAAGACAGAAAGCAGCGACACTATTAGGAATGTGTAGACGCGAACTCTCAGCCTCAAATCCTGGTGAGGAAACCATGTAAGACGTTACAAAGGAAAGTTTACTGGATTTCATTTCAATTCTAATTTGCAACTTTAACTATCAAACGCCATACCAGAGTGTATTATTATTCTATTGACTATCACTGGTGTTCATTACGTTTTGCTGCATGTGCCTGACTTGTAATGCTGTAGTCCAGTCCCCACCTTCCGAGTCCGACTGTACGAGTTTGAGTCCGAGTGTCCTTACCTTCCGAGTCCGAGTCCTTAAAATCGTGACTCGAGACCGGTCTCGAGCCCGAGACCTATCAGTCCGAGACCGGTCTCGAGTCCTAGACCGGTTTTGAGTACTACAGCACTGAATATAAGCAGAATCTGTAGTAATTGTCACTCAAAATCTTTCTAAAAAGCCATATAGATTCGGGCAAAAAAATTGTGCCCTAATTCAAAAAGGTCCTATACGCTTATGTTTTGCGTTAAGTATACGTGCGGTATCACTATCAAAGTACACCTCAGTATTAAAATAAGTATACATTATGAGGAAGCAAGTGGGCTGCCCAGTCCCATTTGCTCTCGGTGATTGATTATCCAGAATTCTACCGACGGTGGGGGGGGGGGTGGGTTGTGCAGGAATCGGAATCTCCGACATGGGCCTCCGGGAGGGGGCACCGACCAAATTTTTGGCTTGCTCCATACTCCGAAGATTTTAGGTTTTAATCGAAGAAAGAAGATAATTTTGGCTTTTTGTTGGAGAAAATTTGAAAATGCTGCGGTTTTATTTTTGTTAGAAAATATTCATCCTTGGAATTTTATGGAAGGAAATTTAAAAATTTGGGGTATTTCTCTGCCCTCCTTGAGAGCAAAAGCAAGAAAACTTTCAGGGCAACTAGTCATAGTCAGGGATTGTATTCTTTATCATGCCCAGTAACTAGTCCCCAACTAAACTGGAAGACTTCCCCGAGGGGGGCGGAGTGATTCCCACGGTTGCCATGGCCTCTTCTGCCAGTAGCCTGGAGCCGTCCCTAGATTGACATGCAGTTTGCAAAACACTTGTCTGACAATATCATCGGTTACATACGGTACCAGCAAAATAAGGATAATATTGCACATTCTGTAAAAGAATCTAAAAGAGTGGCTTTCCTATTATGAATAACAAACCTTAATAAATTGTTAAGATTTGCATACTCTAATACGGTCAAGTGCACGTTCTTAACGTTCAACCCTCATTGCATCATAAGGGGCTTACTACTACAGGGGCACGGGGGAAATTGCCACCTATTTATATTTCCTATTATGAATAACAAAACTTGACAAACTGTTAAGATTTGCATACTCTAATACGGTCAAGTGTACGTTCTTAGCGTTCAACCCTCACTGCATCATAAGCGGCTTACTACAGGGGCACGGGGGAAATTGCCACCCCCAACAAAAAAGAAAACTTGCAATTGAAAACATGATAGTTTCCATTCGTTGAAAAAAAAACATATGAGAGATTATTATGATACTACGGACGACAGCATTCCTTCCATCTTACCGACGTCATGTTTTCTTCTACTGGCTAAGGACCACCGGTCGTATGGATTAATACAGTTCGAGGCGTCTTGACTTCAAATTACCCCCCCCCCCCCCCCAAACAAAATTCCTTACATCCTCTTGTGCATTACATGGCTGTAGTAAAACAGTTTCGGACAGTTACTGGGCAAAAAATCGATAAGCTAACATTGCAAGCGGCAATGACAACTCTGCAGGCTGAGCTAATCTAATAACAGTATATTTAAAAGCACAATGAAACGAATCTTACGAACCTTCTCCTTACGGTGGCATGGGGTGTCGTTGTCCATGGTTTCTCGTGCCGCCTTCCGCTTTGCAGTAAAACATGATAAGTATTGAAAGCAAAAAATTCAGCTCATCTTGTTCAAGACATCCAATAGCACCCTTTCAGTTCTGTATACACACATCAGATCGGATCTGTATGAAAAGCCATGTAAGAAGTTTTCATATATAGTTCTTTGTTGAGTAGTCCAAGATATGAGCCTGGACACAAAGTTAGTGAAGCGAGGACAGTTTTCTCGGGTCATTAAACACAACAATGGTTGTGGTACTATCGTTAATATTATTCAGCTTTTGGTCTTCGTGGTAATTATATAAGCCTGTAGAGTGGCAAAGAATACTTTGGTTACACCAGGAACTCCGTTACATGTACCTTGTAGAGGTCTCATTGCTAACTTGGGGGGGGGGGTACAATATTAGATCCTAAGACAGGCAATTGGGTTTCAAGGAGGGTTGAGATTTTTCGGGCGTGAGGGGTTATTTTAGGTATTAATATTTTCGTTCAGGTGTGCAGTTTATGTACTATGTCCTGTCACATATCAACTAATATGGTAATGAGTAATTAAACTGCAAGTGGGTACGCCTATTTGACTGATCTATTCGAAGGCGCTTCAGCTTGACTAGCAACGAAAAGTCCACTGGGTAAGAAATTTTAATGAAGAACAGCTTGCAGCTTGAACCAGGGAGTTGGGCAAATAGCAACTCCCTGCTTGAAAAACCTATTACGGTGACTTTGATCTGACGGTTTGATCAGAGTCGTACAAAGCAGGGAGTTGCTATTTAAATAGCAACCCTGTACAAAGTAGAGGGCGCCATAAGTCTTTAGCACTCGGCTGCTGAAAATGCCGGAGAATTTCATTAACATGCCACAACTCGGCATTTACCAGGCTCATTGCTTAGGTTGAAGGCTAAAAGTCATGGCCTACGATGCTAGCTCCCAAACCACCTTCCTTAATGAATAAAGTGATCCCTCTTGAAACTTCTGAAGATCCTATTTACATTAAAACCGTCACCAACCATTTTACCTGAATTAAAGGGTTTTGTACATTTTTCCGCTATCACATAAAGCCTAACCATGATGATAATATCAATGTCTGCTGTTGGAGTGACCAACTCAAAGTCACTAACAAATAATAACATTATATCATAAACATAGAGTTAACAGGCTTTCATTGTTTTCATTTTTTTTAACAATCGAAAAAAATACTTTTGACTTTTTACCCTTACGCTTAGGGACACGAGCCGTTGGGCTAGGACTGATCCCCGCGGTTCGGGAAGAACCCATTTCTATGGAACGTATTTGGACAAAATCGGGCAGTTCTCTCGGGAAGCACAGGCGTTGGGGAAAACATATCAGCCCCCCCCCCCCCTCCTTCCCTGAAAAATATCACGTATGCGTATGCTTTTGCCTGCAACTGAGTTTCGTCACCAATTTGTCACTGATTTATCCAGAAGAAAGTGTCTGTGACATGAGGATATAAACTGATAGAGATATACTCTCTGTGAATACAGTAGCAAAGTAACACTGAGTACTGGCAAAGGAGGTCGCTACCCCGAAATTGTCTACACGGAAATCAAGACGAGTCCTTGATATCAAACCTAGAGTTGAAAAGCATAACTCTAATTTGCATAGCGCCACCACCTTACCTGAACTCTCGAAGTGTGTCCATGAGGACGGTGATTCTGATACCAAACGGATGAGCCCGAACTAGCGAAGAGTTGGGTTGGCCGGTGAGGGTGTCTCGGTAGGGGACATACCTGTCAGCCTCCATAGTTCCACCGTGAGACTCACAACCTCCAGCAACTTCTCAAGGTCTTATCTTCCAATCCTACGTTTCAAAAATAATGTTCGAAACATGTATGCGTCTTTGTCATTTCCAGTTTCCTCACTTACTGCATGACGTTGTAAGTTCGATAGTTTAATTCCTTTCACTTCAAGATGAGATCGATCTTATTTTGGCTGGAACTTCACAGATGTCTGAAAAGATATGGCTTTATTTTATACTAATTGGAAAATTATTATTAAAAGTAAGTCAAGCTGAACAAATTGTTGATCTTCAAGTAATTTGACGACCCAACTCTCCCGCCAGATTTTCTTGTGAAAAATCTCTGAAAGGTTCAGTTTTTAGGTTGGCGGGCGGGAAAGGAAAGGGTACATTAGATACTGGCAACGTTTTGGCCCATTTGACCCCAGATCAGTCTAGATCACATCCTTGCCAGACTGCCGTTATCGTGGTAAAGTAACTCAAAAAGTAATTCTTAAACATACTGAGGCTCATTAGCACGCGAAGAAGTAAGTACTGTGCAATTGGGTACACGTCACCCCTGAAGTCACCAGCAAGCTTACACTTTGATAATTTTACGGGACTATTTTATTACCTTCACCATGAAACATTTACTTAGACGAGCTCAAACGATTTTATCTTCACCCAGACCTTTTCGCTCACTAAAGTTCTTCAATTGACCCCATTTTCACATCAAATGTGTCTTCTCAAGCGGCAATAGACCTATATATATGTATATATATTATATATATATATATATATATATATATATATATATATATATATATATATATATATATATATATATATATATATATATATATATATATATATATATATATACACCAAGCGATAAAGGACCCACGTTATTTGGTAACGTATCGATAACATCTAATCCATATCTCACTTTCGGCATCGACTTTTCCAGAGAGTTAACCCTGGACGGATAAAAATCAACTCTATACGAGTATACGGGCTAGGTGTATAGAACTTTCATTTACCCTCGATATCGATTAAATGTGAACGACGCCCCCATTTCACACAAAGGGGCATAGCTGTAATCACGTACAGTTGGCCACTTTAATTTGCGTTTTTGACGGAAAGCTGAATTTACTCCTGTGCAAACAGGCAAGTAGTTGCAAGAGCATCAACAGCTTCTCAAAAGTGGGGAAGGGGGACATGCATAAGCGTACGAGGCGGGGGCGGGGGCAGGGGCATACGTCCTCCCAATTCGGGTAAAAAATAGTGGATCCTTCGGGAAACTGAGACAGCAAAGAAAATTAATTATGCCCTTTTGCAACTGACACAGTGCTATCAAAATTCGGGCAACTTGGTCCAAAATTCTAAATTCGGGCAAAAATTATCCCTGACCCCCTAGAAATATTGACCCTACTTACACCTATGGTGACATGTCCTTGACCAAACCTGTTCAAGCTATATTGCAAGCTCTTGCAAACTTTCTTTTTTAGGGTTCATGAAAAAAGTGAGGGGGGCAATAAATCTCTTCCACTTTCAAAGTGGGAGGACATGTCACCCTGTCCCCTACCTGTTGACACCTGATGGTAATTTGAAAGCGAAACTGCGCCACACTATTGTAACTATTATAATATTATCAGGTAAAGCGCCACCGTTTTTCTGTATCTGCATAAGAACAACAAGACAATAAAGAAAACTGATTGCCATCTTGAATGTTCAGCGGACGTGCAATACCCTTTCACCTGTAGTGGCTGCACTGGTAATACATGTGACTGGAAAACCCTCCTCAGACAATTCCAATCGGAAAATTCTCACTTTGAAATCAAGTTTAGATTGGGAATTGTTCAAGGAAAACTGTCCAGGGGAGTTCTTTGGAAGGAACTGTCTGGGTGGGAATTATCTACGGGTATGTCTGGGGGAATTGCCCGGGGGATGGAGATGTCCGGGAGTCCGTATTACCTACAGGTGCGCAAGAAAAAAAAAATACATATTCGACACCAGCTGCGAAGGATAGTTGCTATCTTGCCAAGTAGTCTTTTGTCTGATCACGTGACTATAACAGATTGGGGACCATCATCGACGGTCCTGCTATATCCTCAGCCATGCAGTTCTTTGTTCAGAGTCTTATCAATCATCAACACCCTCCCCTGTCTAAGACGCAATCTCCTTTCCGTCTATGGGATTTTATAGAAAAGATCTGTTATTGATATTATGTTATCATGGTACCCTTTGCAACATCTTTATAGGTTTAAGTCAACAGACGCATTTAATTCCCCCGCAATTTGCGTATAAAAGGAAGTCCTAACACCTCCCTGGTATAACTAAATTATTGCATGAACTGAAACCACCGAGTAAAATCTGCACAGCGACATGAACATAGCTTACATATGCTGGACAATACATTCATAGGGTAACGTATCGTTTCTATTTATACTTTTATATACAGAATACAATGCTTGCATTATGGAGGTTAGGTGACACTTCAGTTTCTTTAAAATTGTGCGAATTTACTTAGTCAGGTATGAATCATTTGTCCTAAAAGTCTATGTCTTTGTGAAGTGGCCTTTTAATAAAAACCTGTCACTTTTATCTCAAATATAACAATTGTTTACCAAAATGAGTCACTTTATCTGCTGTTTTGGGAGCCTTCGAATTATTTTGAAGACAGTGAACAATAAAATTTGCAGCATGGTTCAAGTTTTAGCAGGTCGACATTCGAAAAGTATCAATACCATGATTGATGGCATGAATACTGGCCACGTATGCCGGATTTTTTAACCCGTGGGCGTCACTTCAATACTGAAAGAGTGTGGCTACCTTTGAAATAGTGTAGCAAGTTTAAATTTTCTTTAACCAGGGAAACAGGAGCCCCTGACGTTCCAAGCCAAGTAAAAATGGTTTCCTGTGATTTACTCTGAATTACTTGCAGATCACGGTAACTTGCTTTCTGAGTCACGTTGCTTGTTTTGCCAAAAAAAATGGGCTTTCGTGTTTAAGTCAAGGAAGTCTTTCAGGACAAACAACTTCCAGACGACAAAATTCCTTGGTTTACTTGTTAGTTGTATCGCATCGACGGGGTGTAAGAGAAATTGTGACCGTGGGGCGACTTGACACCAGCGAGGGTGTTGTCGTAATTCCCTGATGAAATGGAGGCCGGATAGAAAATTGAAAGGACGGATGAAAACAGCGTCACAAATTGTACTACAGGAAGTATTAGTTAAGTTAATTTAGCTGTACCTCTTTTATTATCCATGTTACACTGATCTTAGTTGAGCAGGGTCATGGGCGGCGACTTGTTCTCAGTATTGGGGGGGGGGGCATGACCGCATTTTCAAATATTTTACTTTGTGAAAAATCTAAGTCAATGGGCCATTTTCTTTCATCACTATAAACTCTCCACCACAACGTTTTTATGACACAAACCACCCTTTCGACACACGACAGTGGAATTTTCTATGGCAGATTGTTTGGTTTTTAAACAGCTTTCCGTTGGGGCTGGGGGATAATAAAGGGAGATAAAACCTTTACCTCTACTCCACCCGTAGGTACATGATGGAGGAAAATTGACCTCGGTCCCTCCTCCGACTTGTTTCGCCAAGATGTTGAAAGTGTTGGTAGTGTGTTTGAGATGGGTGATTTGGGGAGGGGAAACTTAATGAGAGGGGGGGGGGGTAATATGTCAGCCGCATAGCCTATGTTTATGTTTATGGCTGGGAATGGTTAGGAGAAATGAGAAGCAAAACAATTTCACAGAGAAAATGCCCTATGCCCCCTACCCCTCTTTGCGTCATCACTGGTCAGAGCTGGACGGGGCTCAACCCTTGACATGATAATAGTATTATAAAAAATCCACATTGTGCACAGGGCGTTGTGCCAAACAAATATTTGGGGCCAATCATCTTACTTGACTTACCTCTCTGTCTTGATATCAGCAACTTAAACGTTGTCCTTGACAAATATTGAGGGGGAGGGCGCTCCATCCATCAGAGGCACCACGACGCCTCTGACTAAGCGTAAGCAAACGTTTATGGTGCGCAGTCAACACCTTTAGACGGAAACAAAAGTTACCACTGAATTTCGTTTTGCTGCAAATGCGATTTATAAAAATGTTACCACTATTTCCTCCTAACACCACCCTATAAGGAAGAATAACACTATACAGGTTACTTTATTGTATCGGGTGAGTGAAATTTGACACGATTCTAGGTAGTTTGATTGTAAAGCATACTTACTTTTGTCAGCTTAAGGTAGGTTCATGACGAGGTGTCAAGTCGTTCTTATAACGAGGAACTGTTGCACATTGTGTAAATGTCTCATAGCCAATAAAAAAAAAAAAGAAAAGAAAAAAAAAAAAAACCTTACCGTAGTATTATTTGATGGTTTCCCTGAGATTTTGCACGGCAATGGTTTACTACCTCAGGTCCCAGGTAGGTCAGATTTTCTGTATTAGGAGGTGAAAACGCATCTCAAAAGCCTTTAGCATTTGGAAGATACTAATTTTCAAAGAAGTTCTATTTTTCTAGAGATACATACAGTCATGGGGGTCCGCAGAAAAAAAAGGGGGCAAAACTTTTAATTCATCAAATCAGGGGAACGTTTTACTCCCAGAAAAGAGCTTAATTGCTAAATGTTGGCGCCTTTTACACGGGTGAAAGCAGGGATTTGCCAGGGGGGCGAAACCTGTAGGCAAACTATCTAAGCGTAGCGTCACCATAGTTTGGCGCGAAGCGCCAAGAAAATTTTGGCCGAAATGCCTCCCAGATTGCTAAAAATGGCACTTCCCAGGCCTTGTGAGTTGCATCTAATCATTTTCTATTTTGAAAGCTCATGTTCTGGAAATTTTCTAGCGATATCATAAAAAAAAAAGTTGATGTTATTTTTTTCATCAAGTTTTTTCAAAATTTTGATTTTCCAGGGGGCAAGTGCCCCCTTGCCCCCTCCGGACACCTATGCATACAGTGCATTATGGAAAATCTGTAATGTCATCGCGGCACATAGCATTTTACTTTTTTTTTCAGTTTTTGTGATCATTATTGACACAGCTGTAGGGAGTATTTTACAACTTTTGTTTGCTATACCCTGCATATATGGTGTAGTTTCATGCTAAATCTATAGGCCTAGCCTACATGGAAAGATATTCAAACATTCCAACAGTACTGCATTTTAAGGACAAACAGGACATTGAATTATAAAAAGTAGCAAAAGGATTCTGAGTCAATATGCCAACTTTACATTATGTGACCTTGAAGAGAGCTGGAGGTACGGTATTTCTTCATTAAAGTATTCATTCTTTAAAGGGGAAATGCAGTCACCCCAACTTGAAGTAGTGTATATAGACTGTCCTGTTTCATGATTGGCTCTTGAGAGTCATGTGACAATATTTTTTCTCTTCAAATGTGAAATTTACTAGAAGTAACTGATTGGTTTACCTTGAATATGCAATATTAAAGTCCTAAAATATTATGAAAGATAGTTTGAAGAGAAATAAGGAGACAATTGTGAGATTTAGCTGTTGCTTCAAAATAAGTTTGGGGCGACTGCTCTTGCCCTTTAAAATAAGGTATCTTGAGTGAAGAATATACGGGATATAGTACCATCACAGGGAGGAGGACATGAATTGAATTTTTGTCTTTTTCACATGAACCCCTTGTGAAATGTCACTGGAATATGCCTTTAAAACCAAGACTAATTATTTTTCTGGGCCTAATAATAACAAAATGTCACTCAACACAACTTAGTCCCAACTTGGTCAAATTATTTTGTGATTTGACCAAGGGAATTACATGCCAGTTGGCAAGTCTACTTCATCTTAACTTGGTATCCATCTCTAGTACAGGCAATTATAATTAGTCGAAGCCTACAGCTTCGATTGTGGGAATTGCTCATTTTGTCACGAAGATTTGCGCCTTCTTTTGTGAGATGGCGCATGATTATTTTTAAGTGCGGTACGTATGAATCGTCAAAGCAGTCTAGCTAACCAGGCAGGGCTTGAGAGTGAGGGTGCGAAAACGAATATGGTGTACCGGTGGACTTGAAACTGTACACGCGTAGCGTGCACCGCGAGCGCGAAGCCCTCGTGGGTGGGGTCCAGGGGCCCGCCTTAGGGCCCCTGGTGGGTCCGGGGTCAAAGGCCCAATGGGAGTCCAGGGGGCCAAGCCCCCTGAAGCTCCTGGGTTTAGTATTTCAGAAGCTGCAGAAAGATTATTTCGAACGGAAGTTTTTTAGTGTAAAGGCTCCTGGGTTTTAGAACATTTACACTTGTCAAAAGGGTTAGTTAGGGCACAAAGTTAATTAATACTACTGATGTGCTTCACGAACGGGGGCACAAAATGCAGAGATAGATCGCTCTGGCCTAGATTAGGAAACGAAGTGAAGTTATACTAAGACATGTCTTAAGTGTTTTCTACTGAAAATTGCTTCGTCTGCGCCGGGTTTCAGCTTCAGATGACATTCCATACGGCCTTGATTAACAGATATTCAAACACTATGTCAGTTATAGCCTATAATTGTATTGTTGTCATGTGCTTTTATCAAAGGGATGTCAAAAGTGACCAAGCGGCGAAAAAATGAGTACTGATATTCACCTTTTTGGGGGGCCAAATTAGGGTTTGGCCCCCACTTTTTCACTTGAGGGGGCAAAGGCCCCCTTGCCCCCCGGGATTTGCGCCCCTGTAACCAGGGGATAGAGCCAGGATGTGCCCGGTGGGGCCAAGTTCCCCTAAGGGTAAAGGGAAGCAACTTGAAGCTTGAAGTCCTCACAAAGTTGACCAGCTACTGGCCGGAAGTATGACGAATGCTTTAAAAGCATGCCTAAAATTTGGATTTTTATTGAAGAAATTTTGAAAATTTTGTTGTTTGATTGAAAAAATCTTCCCTCATTAATAGCTAAAATTAGTAAATCGATCGTCTCGGCGACTAGTCGGTGTCGGGAATAACATACTTAGCGATTAGGTTCCCCCAGGCTGAATAAATGGAAAATTCCCCGACCTGGCGCCACCCGTGATAATTGCTATGACACAATTCGATTCATCAAACCCCACTTCTGGGTCTGTGGGATACCCTTTTCGCGGCATTTTGTACGGCCCTGAATATATGCCTTCACTATACTCAACCATAGAAATTAAAGTAAGGGAGAACGCTGACACAGTGCATTGCTGCGTGTTTAACCAGCCTGACCCACGAAAATTTTCAGGGCGCATCCGCTGTACGGTAAAAAGCTGATTGATTGAAGTGTCTCCGTACGTACTGTGTGCATTCAACTTCAGAAGTTAATGTCATTTAACTTCAGAAGTTGAATGCACACTATGTTATTTTATCCGTTTTTCGAAAGATTATTCCAAGAATAATTTTGACAACAGAGATAAGTCATGGTGCCCTAAGTGTTTTGTTATGTACTTCCAACTTGAAAACGTGTAGTTTCTCTGAAAAAAATTGGGGCAAAAATAACACACACACACACACACACATACCTGTTCAGGGCGCCTACTGGGGATACTGGATTTTGAGACGTGAAGTGGGGATACACTTTCTGGGGGCGCTAGAGCCAAAACGTCATTGGAATTACAATGGCTACATCATAGCTGTAGATATCCCATGTTGAAATAACTCAATTTATGTTTCTATCTACTTGGACCGCCAGCTATGGAAATGGGGAGCATATTTCACACACTGCGAAAGTTAGGGAACCGGGGATAATTACTCTCTATTGCAATATCCCCAGTTCACCTGCTCAGCGCATGGTCGTGTGTGAAAAAGGGGCGTGTTTTCCACACACAGAAACCGGGGATAATTTCACAAGAGAGTGTATGGCATTTAATCAAAGCTAAAATTACACAGATTTTACACACGAACGTGCAGTGAGCAGGTGAACTGTGGAACTTGCTTGAAACTGTATGATAAGCAGAGGGCGTACTACTTTGACTCCCAAAGGCACATTTGAAGTGATACTAAAATCGGGGATATCCCCGATTTTCATCATGTCCCCAGTTCACGTCTCAAGGACCGGTGTGTGTCCCCAATAGGCGCCCATTACAAACGCACCCACACACAACAGTACTGATTGTGATCCCCGTACTGTTTGTATTTAATAAGCACCGTTGCTTTCAAGTGTTGCTGTACAGAGAGCCAGATGAATGGCTTCAGTCCAGATAGCCCGACGTCATTTCAGGGAGTCTTTTCCTTATCACATGATACGGAAGACTGAATCGATGCGTGGCAGCCGAAAAGGCAGCTGTGGGGGAGTGTGTGTCAGTCAGGAACAAGCGCAACAATGTTGCCGAAGCTCAGCTTTTCCTGTTGACCTAAAAGTCTGCAGTCAATATTTTGGATGGGTCTGTAACTCATGTTGATCATACGTACGTTAGAAAACAAAGAGATAAATATAAATGCAATGAAATATGTACTGAACTCCTGAAGTCTCTGAAAGACTAAATCTGGTACACAAAGTTAACTTTATATACTGCACAGATGTTAGTATACAAATAATGAATGTTTATGAGTGTGCTGCTTTATAGACCTCATTTGTTTTCCATAATTAGACCCAGATAGTAACTTCCGATAAAGAAATTTTACAAATGGTTAAAGGTCTTAAAAGCGATATTTTGCCCCAGAGATATTCCTTGAACTTGTCCAGAGTGTCTTGAGTCTTGAGTGTCTTGAGTCTTGTCTTGAGTGTTGCCACTATGATTTGGAAAGCTAAAAATGACCAGAAAACATCCCTGCTCCCACACAGCTGCATGCCTTTTCGGCTGCCACGCATCGATTCAGTCTTTCGTATCATGTGATCAGGAAAAGTAAAAGCTTAATCGGCTTGGCGACAGACCATTGGCCTTCTAGTTAGCTACCACAGCTTAAAATAGCACTCACCGGGTATATATAACAGTTCATGAATAGCTGTGTTCAATCATGTGACGATATTTTCAGTCCAGGCTGAATTATTAAATTAATGCAAAATAGTCGAGGCTCCTTGGTTAACCTTCATCTACATTCAATACAGCATCATTAAAGATACTTTCTTCCAATAAGATATAAGGGACTTGACGGATTTAGCTTATGTTTTAAAATAAATTTGGGAGAAAGCATTTTATGCCAAAAGTAATTTATCTGTAGCCATGGGCGTACTAGGAATTATTTCTGCCCGACTGAACCGTTTTTGCACAAGAAAAACCTTTACCAACCGAACAATTGCCCGATTTTTCCATTACTCTGCCCAAGAAATATTATCCCTAAACCGGGACTGAGAGGAGGGCTGCGGCCCCACAGACCTTTGGCCAGGCCCGTAGCCAGACAAGGTAGTGAAGGATGGCGAGATAGCTGCCGGAGGGGGGGGGGGTTCGGGTAGAGATGGCCAATTTACTAAAATGCATTAAGGCAATGGTAATTTTTGACCTTCTAAGGGGGCGGGCGAAACTTCTCGTCGGCATATAGTCTGTGGTAAGCAATGGTTGCATAGTAGATTAAGTTTGAATATTCCTGTTTTCAAAATGCCTAATATTAAATAATCATTTCAGTGAATTTGCGTGAAATAAAAAAGCTCAGTATAGCAATTCGACGTGATTGCTCGACTCAGTCCATTTCTAACAAATATTCGAAATAATTTCGGGCACCTTGCCAAGTAAAATTCGGTCAACGTGGGGTTTGGAAGCTTAGGCCTATTGCGTGTTACATGTGGTGCAATCTTACGGGCAAATTGACTCTACTCTCTATGTATTTTGTCACCTTTGGTGCATGTTACGAACAGGCATTAAAGATTCCCGGAACTCGTGATCAAATATGTCTGTAAACGTCATGCCTTTGGTGAAAACCTGACTATATACTTAGGGACTGCGTGAACGCATAAAAATGTACAGTCAAATGCAATTCCTTGAAATATAACTAAAGAAACACGGGAATAAGTTGGTTTTGTCTCCAGTGCATGCCGTCATAATATTTGTTATATAGGGATATTGGCAATTCAATATCTTTGCAAGGAAGCGAGGTTGGTAAACAATATACTCAAGAACTCCCTAGCTAGTTCACCTACCAAATATATACTAAGACAGCTGACTAAGCTCATTTAGTATTTCAGGCAACTATCGGCCACGTCCGGTCCCACTTCACTAATATTTTGTTTCATAAAAAAAAAAAAAAAAAAAAAAAAAAAAGTAGGGAGAGGACCGGACTGGCACTTGACAGCAAGAGCGTCAGCAGGACCATAGGAGACTGCGGGAAAGCGAGGCGGTGACGCTAGGTGAGGACAAATGAATCCCCCATCCGGGAAATTGTCCTGTTTCGTCTAGGAGCTTTAATGGGTGCAAGGCATGTAATCCCGGAGGCAAGCCACTGGCGTAGGAAGCGGGGGAGGGAGGGGGGCTGGGGGTTATCCCTCAGTCAAAAATATGGAAGGCTGAAGTATGCTTCAAGATTCAAGGGCAAACACCCCTCATTTGTCTCTTTTGTAAGAAATGTCAAAATTTGCAGTAATGTTCCTTAAAGTTTGTCCAAAATGTTGCACCAAATTGCATCTGAGGACCCCCTCCCCTTAGATCCCTCCCCCAGACCGGCGATCCGAAACAAGGTTCAGCTCCCCCCCCCCTCCCCCGTCCCGAAAAGCTTCCTACGCCTATGCGGCAAGCAGACTTGATTTTGCTTTCAATGAAGGCAGGCTCTTCAGTAAGAACTTTACAATGTTGTAAACTTACCCAAACTCTTGAAATGTTCTTCTATGAACGCCCAAGTTTTCTAAATTTCCTTTAATAAGAGTCCCCAATTTTTCATATTTTCCTTTATGAAAATCCCAAAATTTTAAGTGTTTCTCAGTAAGAGACCTAAAATTTTCAAATTGTCCTCAGCAAAAACACAAAACCTCCAACTGGCTGCAACAGAAGCCTAATATTAATCGCAACGTTTCTCAGTTTTCACTAACTTTCTGCAATCACTTTACTTGGGCTTTCGGTTGCTGCCCTCGGTCGGGGAGCTTGAACTTGAGAAAATCTTACGGCTACCCCTAAGGTTCACCCTTATTCCTCGAGCTCCATCGTAATCATGGAGGGGCCCCATTGGTATGGAATACTCTTTTAACACGTTTCCCCAAAACTAGTCCAAGGTCCTTTTCAAAGCACATACCGCCCTTCCCAATACTCTCTACGGCCCTAGGCATCAAATCCGTTCTAAGCTTTCCGATGGTATACTCAGCGACTACGAGTACTTTGACAATCATTTCGAGGGAAAGCATGGTCTCTTTGCTTGTATTGTCACAACATGATCGCATTTTGTTGTAAAACGTGAGCTATGTGATAGGGTCCCAGAGGGTGTGTATGGGGGGGGGGGCAGATGGGGCCGAGTGGATTAATGTGAGTTATACGTACGCCGTAAACCGTGAATATTATGACGGTCGAATTAACACCTTGATAACTTAGGCTACCGTACTAACAATATAAAACAGGCATATACTGTGTAGTCATTCCAAATATTTTTGAGAATTGTCATGTACGCGAGACAATAAGTGAATATTTGGGCAGGGCCATGCACCGGGATCACGCGTGATGTGCTCTCATAACAGCACACGAATGTAAATGAACAGAACCAAATTGTCTGGTGCTGCGTGCCAATGCATTCAGAGCATATTGTGAATAACCAATGACCTAAATAAGAGGTAACAGGTGATGTTATCTTTAGTGAACAATGCACCAACTATTAGCACAATTCCCGTTGTCTGGGCTTCTCTGATTGTTAATAAGGAAGTAAGACCTGGTGTTTTACGCGTGTGACGTTCAACCAGGGAGTCCTAGCAACTGGTTCAACTATTTAAGTCTAGCTGATAGGCTAGAGGTAATATTCACTATAGATGGAATGTGCGGTGATAAAATGCCTGAATATCAAAGAGTCTCTGTTTTGACAAACACATATAGCGACCAAAAAAAAAGAAAGAAAGAATAAGAAAGAAAAAAGAAAGGAAGAAAGAAAGAAGAAGGAGAAGAAGAAGAAAAAAAAAAAACGTTTCAACGCAGCTGGTTAGAGCGAGAGGGCCTACCAGGTTCAGGATCCTAACACTGATCATGGGGGTGACTGACCCAGGCCTGTAGGCCAGGAATTATGGCACTGAGGCGCCCGGCCGGCTCCGCAAAGGGGCACCAAAGATTATGTTCGTAGTCAGTCAGGGTGGTGCCACCAGATGATGGCAGTTTGCGGAAACCACAGCGGTTGATATCTCAAGTCCAAAACAGATAGCTTAGAGTCTCGATTCCCAAATAGTGGGTCGCGACCCAAAACTGGGTCGTGAGATAAAAACTGATGGGTCCCGAGCCCATCTGGGGGTTGCGTAGCCTTGTAATGGGTTTACAGTACATTTTATACCCCTCTCTGCAGAAAATTTTGCACATGTCCCTTACGTTAGGTGGATGAATAATGTCAAATCATGAAATCTGGGTCGCTTGAACAAATCGGTGGGAATCACTAGCTTAGAGAATATCCATAAGCAACCCCTTGTTAATATTAGCAAAAGTTAATTATCACGATACCACTTGGGTTAGGATTACAGGGCTGTAGTGTGAGACAATTTTTGGGGAGGAACAGTTAGTGACTTTGCCGTAGCTGAGGGGTAACAGTGTACCTTAAAGATAGTTGGCACCTGGGGCGATTCATTTATTATCACCCGGTGCAAGGGTGTCATCTTGAGAGAGGAGTCTATTGGGAGGGATGCTACCCCTTGTATTTGACAAACTTTTGTTTATGTTAGGTGGATTAGATTTGTACAATGGTGCTTTCACTGGATTGATGATATTTTAGAATTCCCATTATCTTTAATTTGTTTGTTTTTTTTTTCGTTTTCGGTAGGGGTAAAAAGGAGGGAGTCCTCTAAGGGGAGGGTAGGAGGAACGATACCCTTTGCCTTTGAGAAATTTATTTGTTAGTAAAGTGACTAATTAAATGCAAAATGGTGATAACTTCGGCGATCCTTTGAACTGATTATGTTTTTGAATTCTCATAGGATAATTTTTGTTCTACTTTTGGCTGGGTGTAATGAAGGAAAGTGATGTCAAATCGTGAAAGGAAACGAGACCTAAATTCTTTGAGAAAATTTGTGAATTGCATGTTCAGAAATTCTCGTTTTTTGTGATTTCTGTCGGCGATGGCAGAGCACTTCTCGAAGGCTGGATCAGGCGCGTAGCCAGAAATTTGCCAAGCCTTGGGGGCGGGGGCGGGCGAAGCCTGTAGGTAAACTATCTAAGCCGGTAGCACCACCATAGGTTGGCTGGAAATGGCACTTCCCGGGCATTGTAAGTTACGTCTAAACATTTTTTTTATTTTGAGTTAATAGCAATATCATAAAAAATCATTAAAAAATACGAAAAATACCCTCAAAGGGGGCGGCTGCCCTTCGCCCCTCTTGGCTACGCGCCTCTGCTGGATTCCCCCTCTTCCCCTCCCCTTTCCCTTAGAACAGAACAGGGACCGTCACCATTAGTTGGCTCGTAGCTTCGCCACAACAGTGATGCTATTTTATACCTCGTAGCGTAGGCCCACCAAGTAAATCGTCGTTACTAAAATCCGGTTACTTCCAACTTTTCACAAGCTATAAAGCTATAAGAACCATATACGGCAGGGCTGTAGTACCCGTGCGTGCGGACACATACTCCATTCTGTGCTGGAGTCCCTTCTATACTGGACTCGGAATTGGCCCAGAATGAGCTGCAGCTGGACGTGGATTCGGAGCCGAGTCCAGACAATTCCACAAAAAAGGTACACAAATATTACTTAATGCAGTACATTATTACTGGCGCTCATGTACAGTTCAATACGTAAATTGTCACAAACAGTCAACCAAACTGCAAGGTATGTCAGACTATGAAATTTACTCCGTGTATGACATTTTCAGTTAATTTTAAGTTGCACTACATTTTTAATGGTATCAAAACCTTTTTTAAGGCCATGCTACATTGTCCAATGGCCAGACTTGGTTGGCCCGAAATCGAGGCACTGGAATAACTGAATAAGTGAGTTCGATAAATCTTATGCCGAAGGGAATTGTGGGATAAACCCATAATAAACAAACTGAGCTCAGCACATTGTATACTGCTGTCCCCTACTTTCGTGCGTCCGCAACTTTCGTGCAGTGCATATAGATATATCATAACGCCTGCACCTACTTGTGGCCAGCTATAACTGCACAAAAATACTGGTCCCCCATCCTGCTTCATGTCAGATTATAGACTATAATACAATGTTTAATTGATACCGAAGGAGGCAGTTTATAGGCAAGTCCAGGACACAAAACCACAAGAAAGAATTCTTATATTTGCGATGGATTTATAAAAAGAATGATTCGACAAATTTCTCAAGTTAACTCAATTCTTGGAACACGTGTTGGTACGGGTGTATTATGTTTATTGACATATTATTTAAATAGCTTAGTACACGTATTTTTAATAGACCGTTCATACAAATATAGCATGGTGAAAAACGCATGCGCGAATTAAACCACTCAAGCACCGATCGAACTTTGATTGGTTTCAATGCGGCTGCCGCACCGTGCTTCTTTTAACACTGTAAACCAGAATGCAAAAATGCATTGAGGTTTCGATGATATATATTCTATTCCAAATAAAGCCATGATGTCCCATATCTTTCAGTCAATGGTCAAATGCTATCTTAACATGTTGGAAAAATACAGTTCTGTATTCCTATTTAGTCTTGGGAATTCTTGGGAATTCTTGGGAAATTTTGCTTTTTTTACTTCTGGTGACCTCAGATGACCTTTGACCTCCACCAAAAACAATAGGGTCCATCTTTTCACCATAACATATCCACATACTAAGTATAAAATCTATCCAAGCTTTCTCCCTTGAAAAATTGTGTTAACAAGGTTTTCAGTGTTTGACCCCTGGTGACCCGAGATGACCTTTCAACTCCACCAAAAACAATGGGGTACATCTTCTCGCTATAACACATCAATTTACCAAGTATGAAATCTATTCAAGATTCCTACCTGGAGATATCGTCTTGACAAGGTTTTCAGACATTGACCTCTGGTGACCCCAGATGACCTTTGACCTCCACTAAAAACAATAGGATTCATCTTCTCACTATAATGCATCTACATACTAAGTATGAAATTCATCCAAGCTTCCTACCTCAAGATATTGTGTTAACAAGGTTTTCAGAGTTTCACCCCCGATGACCCCAGGTGACCTTTGACCCCCACCAAAAACAATTGGGTTCTTTCTCTCAATATGGGGCATCTATGTACCAAGTTTGAGAACTGTCAGAGTTTCCCTTCTTGAGATATCGTGTTAACAAAGTTTTCAGGGTATGACCCCCGGTGACCCCAGATGACCTTTCACCTCCACCAAAAATGATAGGGTTCTTCCTCATACCATAACGCATCTACATACAAAGTATGAAATTCATCCAAGCTTCCTACCTCAAGATACTGTGTTAACAAAGTTTTCAGAGTTTGACCAACGGTGACTCCAGGTGACCTTTGACCCCCACCAAAAATGATAGGGTTCTTCCTCATACCATAACGCATCTACATACAAAGTATGAAATTCATCCAAGCTTCCTACCTCAAGATATTGTGTTAACAAGGTTTTCAGAGTTTCACCCCCGGTGACCCCAGGTGACCTTTGACCCCCACCAAAAACAATAAGGTTGTTCTCTCAATATGGGACATCTATGTAGCAAGTTTGAGAACTGTCAGAGTTTCCCTTCTTGAGATATCGTGTTAACAAAGTTTTCAGGGTATGACCCCCGGTGACCCCAAATGACCTTTCACCTCCACCAAAAATGATAGGGTTCTTCCTCATACCATAACGCATCTACATACTAAGTATGAAATTCATCCAAGCTTCCTACCTCAAGATATTGTGTTAACAAGGTTTTCAGAGTTTGACCCCCGGTGACCCCAGGTGACCTTTGACCCCCACCAAAAACAATACGGTTTTTTCCCTCAATATGGGGCATCTATGTACCAAGTTTGAGAACTGTCAGGGCTTCCTTTCTTGAGATACCGTGTTAACAAACTTTTCAGGGTATGACCCCCGGTGACCCCAGATGACCTTTCAACTCCACCAAAAATGATAGGGTTCTTCCTCATACCATAACGCATCTACATACAAAGTATGGAATTCATCCAAGCTTCCTACCTCAAGATATTGTGTTAACAAGGTTTTCAGAGTTTGACCCCCGGTGACCCCAGGTGACCTTTGACCCCCACCAAAAACAATAGGGTTCTTCCTCTCAATATGGGGCATCTATGTACCAAGTTTGAGAACTGTCAGAGTTTCCCTTCTTGAGATATCGTGTTAACGAGCAAAGTGTCACAAACACACACACATACACACACACACATACACACGCACACACACACATACACACACACGCACATACACACATACATACACACACACGCCATCATGAATGCATAGGTTTCTCTTATCATCGAAACCAAAAACAGTTGGTAAAAATTTCAACACTGGGCACGTATGTGAAAATACTGGAATTGGGTAAGTTTGCCCAATTATTGTTGATTAATGGGTTACCCAGACGTTGAATACCCACTTTAGAGGTGACCAGATTTTCGTTAAACCTGTTCATCGCCAATTACTGGGCAAGCTTTTACGTTAATTCAGTAGATCCACATACGTGCCCAGCGTTGGTAGAAATTTTTACCCATTTTTTAAAGTGAAAAATCAGATTTGTCAAACAGTAGGATTTTTTGCAAAGAGGAGTTTTCCTCTTCACTCGTTGTACAGAGCAGAACACGACTGGAAACTGTTTTATTCTTAAATTTAAAAAAAGCCGATGTTGTATGCCAAATCAAGGTTTGACCATAATGGCAGTGATAAAAAGAAGACGTATCATGGAATGAAAAAGCAAACCGAATTACGATTTCCGGTTTAAAGCTTCACTCTTAGTGTAAACCAGTAATAGGCTATTGCGACCAATATACCCTACGGCTTATTTTGTGCTTTATTTTTGGTTAAAGAAATAATTTTCAATACTTAAAACTTTGTGTCAGTTGACTTTGTCAAATTAAGTTTGATGTTACGTTGAATTGTTTCTTAGATTTTCGGAAGCACAAAAAAGTTGAACTCTTCCTACTTCTTACACATACAATTCTACGTATCCTCAGAGATTCTTAATTATATTTGTTGCCGATATTGTCGAAGGAAACAACTCTGGTATCAAGCAGTTGGGAGTCTTCATGCGGGGAGGGTTTCAAGATGGAATGGCCTATCGGTGTCGAAGTGACCCTTACCCCAAAGGGTGTGGGGCGGGCAAGACCCTTTGTGGGCCTAGAGGCAACGACTCGAAGACGAACCTCCGGCGAAGCTCTTACAAAAATCTGGACATTAGAATGAAGCATTTAAGTATCTTTAATTGTTATTCAGCGGTGGGATATGCACTAAACAAACAAACAACCGAGCGAATTAACGAACGAACGAACGAACAAAAGACTTTGAACTAGACAATTGCACAATTTTCTTTACAAAAGCGTAACTTGGACTATTGATGTTGTAGGGAACTCTTGGATGGATGATGATAGGGGCCCATTGTACAGGGCTTTGAAACAACAACTGAAGTCAAGCTGTCCAACAGGAAGTAAGAATAAAATACAATTAGCACTAAGACAATTACGTAGATATTAACAAAGAGAGCCCGAAAATCACATTTTGATATAAATGTTACCTCCTTATTTCTGTTCTCCTTTGAATTCCTTTTTCACCAAACGGCTTTCGAAATTTAAAAATATCTTGTACCCAAACAATACGTTTTCTTTTTTTCCTTTTTGCCAACTGCATACACAAAGAGCCAACATAATGCTCACGTTATTCTACGGGTAAGTAGGGTGTTTAACCAGTAGGTAGGGCGAGGGGAAGCCCGCAGAGGGAAACTCAACTTTTCCCTGACGGTCTGAAACCCGTGCTGAGCGGGACCCGTGCGGATTGGTACATGCGCCTTCAGAAGTTTACACCCCTGGGAGACTCCGAAATAGTCATTCATGAAAGTTAGGTTGAAGGAAATAGGGCTAAGCGCTATTTTGATATGTTCTTTCAAGGTAATAATAGGCTCCTATCATAAAAATAATATGTGACGCGCGACTCAATACCAAAGACCTTTCAGTCTATTTCAGAATTGAGGTGTAGCTCTGTGCTTCATGTATGTAGTTAGGCCAACAACATTTGTAACCGGTTGTCGGCGTTTATAGTATTTGGAGGTTGGAAGTTCGTAAGGACATGTCCATACGCACGTCGTCTACGGCGGGATTCGGTGACCTGTAATGCCATTTCTCAGGTTCTAAGGTTGGGGAATGAAATCTCACTAGAAAAGGGATGGTCCTCTTTAGTACAGCAACTTAAAAAAGGAGAAAAAAATCAGCTATATTGCTGTCCTGAATATCCCATCTTACCGATACAGTTACCGACTGTGTGGTCTAGTCACAATAATTCTAACAATTTGAGGAACTAGCCTGAATTTCACACGAAGGTGGTATACAGGCTATTTCACTGAAGAAAGGAAAAGGAAATAGAAAATACTGACTCGAGGAATCCAAGAAGACAAAGTTTATTTTGAGTCATAATTCCTGAAACTTCTTTGACATAAAACCTCAAGTTTACATGGAATAATTGTTTTATGGCAGAAACCTTTATAAGGCTTAAGGCCATATTTGCATAACACACATCTTTATTATCCCACAAAACAAAAATATGACCTTTCACAAATCTATTGAACTGAAAATTCCCACGACTTTCATTATTTCTTGGAGTTCAAAATGTAGTCAAAATGATGTTAAGTCGTAAGACAACTTTCTATTGTGAGAACTCTGGTTAAACTTTTAAGAATAGCCTCACTGTAGTCATGGTTACAATGGGCAAAAACAACTTGTTCAAAATGACCTAATGAGGTAATTACGTGAAGAAGTAAAGAAAAGACCAAAAACGAAAAAGACTTCACAAAATATTTTCCTAACAAGATAGAAACTTAAGCTGTTTATAAAGCTGAGTAAGCAATATTGCAATTCTCCATGTCGACCCACAACATCCATACACTGAAGAATACAGGTGTTAAGTGGTATATTTATAAAATCATCACTATGTTGAATGGATTACCCACAGGTGTCATCCTAAAATACTTTGGAAAACAATTTGTACCTATCATATCTCTTATTTCCCTCACATGTCACGAAATTGTTCATTGGCTATACAGTATGTAGCTTCCCTAAATCTGCCATTTGAGCCAATTGATGGGTATTTCCAGTCAGCTGAGTGATCGGTCACAACCTTTCCTTCCACAGTCAGTCAGTTGGGCTGCCTATCCATTGACCTATTCTTTAACCCAGCAATCTCTTGCAACATACAGGGTACTTGTTCACTGTAGACATGGTAGGTGAGAACAAGTAATCTCTCCCATCTCACTGAGCTTAATTTGCTTGCAGGAGAAATAAACTTAAATAATTCGGGCCTTGAAGGGCAGTTGTGTAACCACGAATGTGGGAAAAGCCTATATGGCTTATGAATTATGTCACGTCAGGTGGCTAACCAACTCAACAATTTCGATCAAAGCTGGTTTCTTTTGAAAAGCCAGTTCAGATGGGAAAACCATACATTGCTCTTGGATGAAAACCCTTCCTTATTTTGACCCACCCAGGAACTAAACCCCAAGCCTCCTGATTGCCAAGATTCATTGCTTCAAATGCCACTACCTTTATCCACTCAGCCAGAGCACCTTTCATTAGTCTGAGGTCTATTAGAGCTAAAATTTAATACCTGGTGCTAAAATGGCAAAATTCCAGTTATTCAAAAATGCTTTTTTGTCATGTTTCACAACGTAAGCATTGCTATTGTTACTACATGTAAACCAAGAATCAATCTTGCACATAGCCGATATATTATAAGATTACCAAATGGCACAGCAGCTCATACCAGAAAAACCAGTACACCAGTGATTTTAATTTCAAAACTATGACATTATTACCTGTTAGCAAAGCTCTGTTTGTCTAGTCGTAAACATGATTTATGCTTTACACAGGACATGTACCAGAACTGTGAAATTGCTAGCTTTCAACACAGCACCATATCTCTAGTGATATACATGATTTACAAGACACAAGTAGGACTCTTATAAAAAGTTTGTAAGTTGAAACACAACCACGAAGCCATGCACATTTCAAAGACTTCAACTGACCTAGGTTGAAGAAGATCCCTTCCTAATTGTAGGATATGTATATTCTTTTAACTTCCAAACAATGACCCTAAGTTACTCCTTAACTACCTCTTGCCCAAAAAGTCCAAAACACACCCAAAAAGAAAAAAAAAGGAAGAAAAAATAAAACAAAAAACAAAAAACACTCTCTAATGTTTTCAGTGACCAAGTTTCAAGGAAATCTATTGATACAGTAAGTCAGATGAAGCACTGCAAGTTTTCTCAAAGATGGCTTCCAAAAAGACCCCCGGATGACCTTAGACCCTATATACCTTGACACCCTATAGATATCAAAGGGTCAGGGGATAATGTTGTCAAAATTCCATCAATATTCACTGACCAATATGTGCAATAAGTGGCATGTTAACACACAGATGGACAGACAGACCACTGGATGGCCTGACAGACAGACAGACAGACAGACAGACAGACAGACAGACAGACAGACAGACAGACAGACAGACAGACAGACAGACAGACAGACAGATAGACAGACAGACACAGATAGATGGAGAAGCAGACAGTCAATTGGACTGACTTTAAAGGAAAGGAAATTCCCTTAGTTCACAATAGCTCATAGCTAACATCATGCGGCTCTGAGCACTAATGTGAGCTAAAACATACATTTACAAAAAGAAATAATTGTCACAGAAATGAAACGAACTGTACAGGAATTTGTGATTTGGCTGATAAGAGAGTATAAAAATTAAAATAGTGAAATAATTTCAGTGAAACATTGGCAATTTGGCACATGACAGATGCAAAACCAAAGGGGGAGGGGGATCACACCGGATGCTGTGCCATGCTGTCCCGCACTTAGAAAAAAGTTAAACATAAGGAATTACTTAAAGGTGGCCAAACCAGCCCTGCTTCATGAAGTTGTAATAACCCTTACGTATCCATTGTGTTCAACTTTTTTCAAGCATGGCACAGCATGGCACAGTGTCCGGTGTGATCCCCCCCATTTAGACAATGCTATGAAATAATGGAATACCTTAACCATTACATCCTTTTGATTATCAACTACAATGGATCTTATGATGAGTTTTTCAACCATTTCCCCTCATTTTCAGTTTCATGTTCACTTTTCTGTCGTTTTGACTTAGCTTCTGGTAGAAGTTCTTCAAATGAGTGTATAGTACAGTAGGAAGATCTAACCTCTTCTGATAATGGAGTATTACCCTCTCGGATGACAAGACAGGCTTTCATTCCAGGTGAGAGAGCAGCTTTGGCTTCTGATAAAGTGAGAAAAAGAGGAAATACTGTAATATTTGATCTATAGTCTGTGGTACCAACTTTGTGTTACCCGTATTTTGAACTATCTTCAATGATCTGACTTTTCTAAATATGATCAGCTCTTCAAATTACCTTCTTTGCAACAAATCTACTGAGAAGAAGACCATCATAACCCAAGCTGGTAAGATTTGAATTTTTTTTCTTTGTGTGGTTCTGAAGTTATGAGTAGATGAAGTTTATTTATATCACATCTTCAACCTGATGTGAACTTGTAGCAAGCACAGGTAACATCATGGCCTCACAGTACTAAACACTGTTCTGTATTCTTAAAACTTTTCAACCCATTTACTCCTCAGAACTCTCTTACTTTGGTAATGTAAATGAATGGCAGGACATTGTAATATTCAAAATTTTTCATTTCCTGTGGGCACACTGATATCTATTTCAAGGTCGAAATAGACTGAAACACAAAACCACAACATACTGATCATCAATGTGAGGGTATGACATCACTTCTGGTTGCTTCACTGATGTAACATTCCATTCAACTTACTAATGACAATTCTAAGTATCAGTCTGTATTTGGTCCAAATAAATGCTAGCACAGCATGTACAACTTTACACAGCTATACTTTCACAGAAATATTATCCCTTTCAATCTACTGCTAATGAATACTCACCAACCTGTACTTCCTTTTTGATTCTGAATGAGGAATTACTTTATAGGAACCTGGCACAACTAAAAGCTGACTTCAGTCAGGACAAGAAATTGATCTTGGAATCCATCACTTCAATGATTAAATTGAAAACACCTCAATACAAGCAAAGGGTTGCACTTCTTTTGACTAAATATGGTTCATCCATTGCTTGTATTATTTTAACTATGGCATGATTTTTGCATGTTTACATGCAGGTTTCAGCAAAACAAATATACCGTGTCTTCTCTGAAAGCACACAAAGTCACAGTGTGTAACATCAAGTCAAATCAGCCTTCTTGGTCTTTTGGCCACGATCATGTGTAGTATATGTTCTTTTAAACCAATTGATAATGAAGTCATGCAAGACAGACCCATAAATTATGTAGAGCTCTGAAGGTCAAGAGGTGGGTCATGTCAAGTCTTCTTGTCTGCTCGAGGACATAACTCCTTTGGGGAGCAAAACTTCTTCCAGAATAACATTTGATTTTGCTCATAGGGTGTTTGCCACAGAGTTGAGGGGACTTTGAAAAAAGTACATCAAATCAAATCAGGGATGGTCATCATTGTTCATAATATTGAAATATATGGCTGCAGACTACACACTTAATGTTTAAATAGCATAAATTTTTTGAAGTAAAAATGGCAGTTATTTCCACAATGTTTAACCATGCACTCTAAAAATGACATGAACTCATGCAATTGACCTCTTGACCTCTAAATGACATGACCTCTTAACCTTTTAATTACATGACCTCTTGAATGGACCAAAGATGGCATAACAGCTTGACCAATCTTTAACATTTAACTGACACAACCTCTTGGCCTTTAGCTTACACAATGTCATGACCTTCATTCTTGCACATTCTCCAGACTTAAAACTGACACAACCTCTAAGTATTTACATGGTCTTTTGGTCTCTTGACGTGCAAATGGTATCAAATGTTGACAACACTATTTCTGACCTTGTACTTAACGTGATTCCAACTTTTAACGAAATGACATTCAGCCTGCATATAATATTTAATACATTCATAAGATCTCCCGAACTTTGTGACATGAATTTTAGACATTCCACTAATGTGACAGTCAAACTGACTGCACACTGTCGAAAAAATTACCTTCAAATATATCTGATGGGGACATGGTTTCTAATGGCTGGTATCCAACATCTTCAGCACTTTTTGAGTAACTCTTTTCATCTCTCTTGCAACAAATCTTTGTATCATAGTAACTAGAAAAGAACTGTTGGGAGAATTCAGAAGAATTGTAATAAACAGAAAAATACTGTTGGGAGAATTGATAATGGCAAATGAAACATTATGCATAAGTATTTACACAGATACATAAATGGTTTCTGGTAGCAGGCAAGATGTGCCTTTAACACCTGTTCTTCTTCTTTAAATGGGTTGCTGCCTCCAGAATTTATCAAGCTTCTGTTCAAAGCTTAGGAAGGATGTTGCATTGACAATATCCTGTTGTAGAATTTGTGTCAGAATTTATTTAAAATGGGTTACAGTATAATACACCAATACAAGCGGGAAGGAGAGTTTATAATTATATCATTTAGGGGAATGTAATAACCAGAAAGGAGCTGTCATGAGAATTAAGAATAATGGTGATGCAAGCATTCTACAATTAGAATTAGAATATGCAAATACAGTATAATATGCAAATGTGCAGATGGAAGAATTTTCAATTCTCCTATGACTAGAAAATGTAGAAAAGTACTGCTGAGAGAATTTTAAAGACTGGGCAGTCATAAATATGGAGGTGTTGTAGGAAAGTTAAGAATAATGTCAATATAAACACTTTATTATGGGAGTCTAGGATACTAAATACCATAAACAAATGTATGGTTGGGAGAATTTATGACTATCCTCATAACCAGAAATGTTATGTTGGGAGAATTGAGGATAATGTTAATGTAAACATTCTGTTATGAAAATCTAGATTAAGTTTCATATATAATACATAAATAAACACTTGGGGATAAGATCATTCCTTTCCAACCAGAAAAATGTTAAAAGGACAATTCTTAATAAATTGTAATTACAAGAAAAGTACTTTTTGTAAAAATTCAGGATAATGGTGTACACCATGCAGCACAGGCCCTGAATTAAAAATACTATTGAGTAGGTAATAGCTATTTTGATTGTTATTGGAAGTACTGAATTTTATCTTTCAAACTTTAACCTTCAAATGCAATCAAAGTCATATACTTATTTGTGCACTATTAGACTAACCAACTAAAACCACAATAATGTTTCTATTTTGAATTTTTGAATACTGCTGGATCCTGACACCATCTGAGCACTAAAATACCACAGAGGTAAGTTTTTTATGAGGGAATGTCCCTTTAATTTTAGCTACGCTTTTGTAAATAAGCCAGGCATGTAAAAAAAGCAAACGAAACCTATGAAAAACAAAGTCAATCACAAAGTTATAAATTTTACCAATTAGTTTTAGGATAATGGACTTCCTATCTGATTTCTTTAGAAACAATAACTCATACAACACAGTGCAATGTCAGGCCTTGGTTGTGTTAATGTTGTTTTGCCAAAAATTTCCCTTCCAAAAGCAGGTAATTGTAACAGTTTTTTTCTGAAGAGGAAATTTAAAGTAAAGTTTTGAACAAAAATTATTGCATGTGCATGCAGGAAATGAAAAATGAGGGCCACTATATGCTATGGGCAAGGCTTCAATTTAACACTTACCCACTTACTGGTGGTAAGTGAATTTTTCTTGGGTTAGTGATGTTGTAAATGCGGGTAAGTCCCATGGGTAAGTGAAACACACATGCATTGACACATTGCATTACCTTTAAAATTTGTTCAACTAATTTATATACTGGTCAAAAAGAAAAAAAAATGAAAATGAGAAGATTGTATTTTTTTTTCTTTGCCGCCAACTAGTCTCGATGAGTGACACACAAGTCAACGTCATCACATTATGACATTATGGATGTGTGATAGACTGTGGGTGAGTGACTTTAAAAATGGGTAAGCAAGGAAGGGGTAGTGGGTTAGTGGGTAAGCAAGTCACAAAAAAGTTAAATGTGAGGCTTGGCTATGAACCAATAGTTGCAGAGATATCATACTTGGACAAGAAATTGGAAACCCAAAAGTGAAGTATTTACAAAATGTTATCATTGGTCAAAATATGCAAATCCTACCTATACCTCATACCTAAGTCTTCCTCCCATCCTACCGCTACCCCATCCAAACTACCCTACCACAAGTCTTCCAAGCTCCTACAGTATCGATAAGTATCAACCCAGTGGCTTGTGCAGGGTTTCTGAAATTTCTAGGTTAAAGTGGGGAAGGAGGCAAGACACTATTCCCCCAATGACCCCCTTTTCCCAATTTTTTTCAATTTTCACAAATTTTCTAGATCTATGTCCCTGACTGAGCACCAGAGGTGGGTGGCAATGCCCTCCTGCCCCTATTTTTACATTCCCCTGTACCAGTGAACCTTATCATGATACCATATTTTTCAACATATTTAATGCTATGTAGAGCTCAATACAGACTCCTCAAAAACATAGCAGTACAAAACCAAATATGCTAGCCAAGTTTGATGAGTTTCAAACATGCACAGCAAACTGTTTGCATAGCTTTTGTTGATATAAAGGGAGGAAATTGATGACAAACTAAAATCATTACGGCTTTTGCCTAAGTGACTGAATTTCCAAGGCACCTGACAACTGCATGACAACCACAATATTTATGGTATCAAGAAACGTGCTCGGTCTGAAGATTGATGCCACAGGCAGTTACTTATGGGGGTTTCCCGTAGAAAATCTCAAAATATAAATTACACAACAAACAATTAATTGGTTTCAGATTCTGTGGACCCTCAGCCCCCTAATCTGCACCTGAGGTGATACACCATGGGGCTGAAAACTGAGGATGCCTGGCACACAAAACCAATTTACATTGAAAGATGCTTGTAAGGGAATTGAAAATGAGATACGTAATTACCAGATGTTAAAAAGAGTAGCATACCAGAGTATAGCATACCATATGATTTGTCCTTACAAAATTCACTACAAGTCGGTTAATTTCTGACATTCATAACAAATGTCCCAGATCGTAGAGAAATTTTACTTTTAAACAAAAATTTCTAACTACAGTTCTATACACTTATGGTGAGTGGGACATTAGTATGTGTGGTGGAAAAGAGTGTAAAACCAGAATTCCTTAAGGGGGGGGGGGGTTCTCACATACATGATTTATGTCTCCATGTTTGGTGTGTCCAAAAAGTAGTTTGCTGTGCCTCTACAGATCCGGATGAATCAATACACACTGTCTTACCAAGCCTCTCCCAACATTTGAATGCATTTATGCAGTCTTCATACAACCTACAGAAAGAAAAATGCTATATATACACATAGCAAATGACTACATTGCTTTGCTAAATACAGTAAGGCAGATCTTTTCTGCATATCTGAATTTTGGAAGCATCATTGTCACAAAGATTTTCGATTTGAACAAACACAGGATAATTGCTTTCTTCCTGGCCTTGCACATAATGAAGGAAAAACTTGTTTGAATAAAAAGTTTGAGCACACAATTTCTTTGTGATTATATTTATTATCTAATTAAAATCAATATCACTGAGCACTGTGATAAATTCAACTTTTGCTTATACAAACAAGCACTTAACTAAAGATCACTAATAAAGTCCAGCAATCATAAATGCACAGCGGATGTAGCTGACTACACATTTTACAGTTTGAATAGAAAATGGGATGGAGGGGGGGGGGGGGAGGGGAGGAGGGCAGGCAGACCTTTGAATATCATTCTTTAGACAGTGCAGTTCTGTAAAATGGTTGGGTTGGGAGTGGACTGGCAGAGGGCTGAAGTGTTTCTCAATTATATTTTTCATCATCATTGTCCTATGTCAAAAATATAATGGTTCCAAGTACTTACCAAATTGAGTTTTCAAGTTCAACGACCATAAAAAATTCAAATGTGACTCTACCATTGTGGCCAGCTATATATCTTTTACAATTTAGGGGAAGGGTACCTAGGACAAGGGTTCCCAGGACAAGGGAGGGGGCGGGATGCCAAAAAGGCCAAACGAGTTGTGAACAATCTGAGAAACGTATTCCGTGCAAAGTTTCACTTCTCTCTCAAAAAGTAGAAAATCACACCATATTTTGGGGTGGGTGGATGAGTGGGGCAGGAAATCCGGGAGATTCTTTGTTTGGGGACAAAACAATTTTTTCCTGAATCGATGAAAATATAATCAAAAATAAATGAAGTTTTGTTTTCATAACACTTGTTTCACACCCACTCGCATGCCGAGTGTTGTGATGCAGTGTAGCAAGAACGAACATACTGTACACAGTTGCGAATGACCTGTGTTCTGGATTTTTACAAAGAGTGGGATTGGTAGTGTTTGACACGAGTTAGTAGCTATCCTACATCAATTCTAGTATAAAGTTAGCTCGTGTCCTCATCTGAAAAAAAAAATGGCATAATTCACCAGTAATGGTTTAAAGCTCTAGACCCACAACACTTTGACTACTATAAACACATGCAGGCTAAAGAACTGTACTGCACATTGTCACTATCACTATGCACACGAATTGGGCACGCAGTGAGAAACGACTCTGCAACGTCTATTAATGAGGGTGTCAGAAGGTTTCATTCCTTTTTTTGGAGATATTGTCAAAACGTGCATTGTGGACTACCAATCACAGCATGGAAAAGTTGTAGATAATGTAATCAACTACATGAATATACAGGTTTCAAACTGTCCTTTGCGCATACCACTTTTCCAGAGGGGATTGCTAAGACTGATTATTTGTTTTTTATTGTCTAGGCGGTGTGGCACTGTGAGTAAATTTCAAAACAGAGATCAAATTTTTCTCCATATCAGGAGAAAATGATTTTCTCACAAATAGGAGAATCTCCCAGATTGGTAGTGATATGGAAAGGCAGAGTTTCTGAATGCCAAGACTTTACCAGTTTCACATCTGCAAGATACAATAGATGAAAAGTGCCTTCAGTAATAAACTGCATACTGAACATGAGATATGACATGCTTTACCTACATACATGACTGCGACCTTTCCTTGTTTGTAAGCATCCTGCCACATATGCCCCTGGAGTTGTTTCAATGCTGGTACTTTTCTGTCTGCTGCCATCACCCACTTAACATACTTTCACAACAGCTTCTTTCTTCCCATCATCTGATACTTCCAAGGAAGACAGCAATGGGATGGAGACAGCTCTGTCTATCTTTTTCAGCCTGTTTTGGAATCAAAGTAGTCTTTCTGACTCCTTATTGTATTTCATTATAATTCACTTTTACATTTCAGAAATAATACACAAATCTGTGGTGAGGCAGAATACTTCCATCAATTTGCTGATTCACTGACTATACAGTAACAAGCTGAGAAAAATTTATCTACCAAATACCCATGCGAATCTTTCCTGGTGAGCTATACAGCTGCAATATACAATGAACCTTTAAAGAAAAGTACCTTACTTCACAGACAGAATCAACAACCTGCACACACATCATTGACCAATGACAGTTGCTAACAGTGACAGTATGAAGGTATAGTTTGAATTTGCCATGTTTTTATGTCAATCAGAGTATTGTGACCAGTCACACATGTGAGTCAGTGTTAACACTATAAATGTATGTTTGGACAATGGGGGTTTGCTTTTAAGTTGGTAGATTTTCAATCACTAGCATATTTCAGCACTGCAGAGCAGCAAAGAAAGTTCAATACAATTGTACAGTACTACCATGACCAGTTCAGAAAGGCTGTTACATCTTGTTCACATTCTTCCTGACCTCAATTATCATCAAGATATCCTTCTCGGTGAGAGGTGATGTGGGGGAACAGTTCATCCTGGGGAACAGAAAGAGGATACACCAATAGACATACTGTATTAGTCAAGGTACAGCACTGTACTTAAGGCTGTTCACAAAACTGGTTTTGATATTAAAAACCAGTTTGGTTTGATTCGATTTCTTAATTTTTGCACACCCGAAAAAACGTTGCTGAAAAATAACCAGTTAAACCGATCAGGGTTAGACTTTGGTTTCAAAATTTTACTCTGCCATGCATTCAACACCATTTCAGCACAGTCTGCTATGTTTTTAAACAAATAACTTCCAGAAAACTTCCAACAATTACCAGTGTGTGGCCATAGACCTCAGGCAGTATACATATGCAAGGCCAATGTACTTTTTGAAAACCAGTTTTAGAGGCTGCAGAAACTGGTCTCTGGATTTGGACTAACTGTCACAGCCTTTACTGTCCCATTTTTATTAAAATGAGGGTGACTGTGCAGTTTTTATCCACAAATAAAATACAGTACACACCAGGCATTAGAATGCACAAATGTTCAATGCAACCTTTTGGCAGGTTTTTCTTGGAAGGGGTTGAAGTACTTATTTTTGTTGTAAATGTGGCTTGGTACATCTAAAATGGTAGTAACTTTGGCAAAGCTTTACACTCTGGAACAATTTCTTGGAAAAAGTTAAGGAGGGATAGAAATGCATATCTGTGTGTGTTTAGTTGGGAAGGGGGGTGGGGGAAGGAGAGGGTTGCAATCCATGCTGGCCACAAAAAAAAAAAAAAAAAAAAATAACCTGCAGCATCTAGCTGCAACAATTATAAAAATATTCATAATTCCTGCTTCTTTGTACCTGGGATAAATTATCTAACTGATACTTGCTGGAGGAAGGAGGAACAAGATTTCAATTTTTACACTAAACATTGTTCGCATCCAAAACAAACATACACTACTTATAAACTTCATAGAAAAAATGGCCTGAAACATAGTGAAAAGGGAAAAAAATGTTTCCAATAATATTTTCAATTCTGTTGGTTTGTATATTTACACAGGATCAGAATGCACTGAATAAACTTATTAAATGTCATTCAACCTACACATACATATAATGATAATCAAAAGTACAGGAAAATGACAAGGTTCATTGAAAGAGACGACTGCACTAAATAAACTCTTGTATAATAGATGAGATTACAATTAAATCTAAACATTTTTTTAATTAATTATGAATTAATTTCTTGGATTACCTTTACAAGACATTATTTATATTTTACATTATTATGAAAAATATACTTTTATGTGAAAATTAGATGATTTCTTTAGGACATTCAAAGTACTGTACTTTTGCAGTGACTGTTTATTCACTTCCTTGATAAGTTGAGGTGACTGCACAGTTTACCCGGGTTTAATACTTCCTTATGTACTTTTATTTTGCTATTACTGTATATTGTACATCAAAACTGCAAACAAGATCGGGAGAAGGAACTTAATTATGAATGTTCTGTACACCCAGGTCTTCACAGTTATACCCACACTTTCAATGAATTCAGAATATATATTATTTGTTTGCTATAATATACAGCAAACAGCCCAATTCCCTCATCATTTAATTTTTTATAAGTACTGTAATATCCTTGGTACTACTAGACACATACATGTTATAATAAATGCAATCAGTCTAGTGCATACTGTATGTACAGTAGTACTGTACAGCAATCTATGACACTGATAAGCCTGTGAATGTGTTTGCTGCAGTGTGTAATATACAGTACACTACTGTACTGTACATATACCAGTGTTTACACTAATGAAGCAGCGCGATCTTGTGATTCCTCTCAACTATATTCTGCAAGGTTTGAAAACGCACGCAGGAACATCCTGCATCTGTTGGCAAACCCTGTTGGGAAAAAGTTGATTTTGAAAGTTGACTTTCAAATTGCACCTTTTGAACCCAAAACCCCCAACTATTTTTAGAAGGGGAATCCTCCCCCCTGCACCCCCAAAAAGTCGGAGACCTAATGCCAACACTGCACTGCATGTACATGCAGTATACCGTTCAGGTGGACACTGAGACCAGAGCGCACTGTAGAAAGTATGCTGTATGTGAAGGGAGAACGTCATCCTACAATTTGGACTGTAGCCAGCAAGCTAGCTGCTTTTATGATACATACGATACTATATAAACATGACTTCTACTGTACGACATATTTGACATTCTAAAACTATTAAACATAACTCTCTCCAAATGATGAAATCATATGCTCAATTCAGGTGAAAAACTAGCTTAAAGTGTGGCACATTGGGAACTCTTCTGTTTAAAATTCTGACAGTTTGTTTGAAAATATAAACTGTGTATCTGTTACCTAATCCAATTAAACTTGGTCTCTGTGTACAGGGTTGATTGACTCCTAGTGACAACTTAACCCTTCTGAAAGTAAATAAAGACTTCCTGTCCATACCCTACACAAAAGGGTTAACTGTGCAATGAGTGGAACTGTGCAATGAGTGGACATCTCAACAGCTTATCTGTTGCACTTATTCAACTGTTCAAAGTTGCTTACAGGCCAGGGATTAAGTGTTATTCTAGAAGTGATAGTTGTTTCTTACAACAAAGAAATAACAAGATAAAGAGGATTTTATTACACCTGACCTCCCCTTTGTGAGGTATGGTCAGAGAGTTCAGTTTTTTAAGCACACTTGTTTCTAATGCAGCAGACTGCATGCAGCCTTTACAGGTGATAAGGCAAATTACACACTGATCTCACCACTTTACTAATGTGGCCTTTTCAACCGTTGCGTAGGCCTAGTATTAAACAGCTTCTGATTTCTCTGAGTACTGTACAGGTAGGTCTAATATCCAGGGTAGTACAAGATACTGTACATCAATATTAGAATTAATGCAGTCTGTCTGGTATATAGGTACACTAGTACTGTACAGTGCTCTACTGTAAAACACTTATAAGCCTATGAATGTGTTTGGCTTAAATATACAGTACACTTTACCAGTGTTTGCATGAGGTACAGTATGTCGTGGGATCCTGCAAGTCCTGCACTTTTTTTCTCGACAACCCTGCGAATTTTTAAAAACGTCTGCTAAAAAATTTGACTTTTAATGTTGCAACTGATCAGGATTTCACCTTTTGAACCAAAATACTCCCAAAATATTTTGAAAAGGATGCCCCCCCCCCCCCCCCATCCAATTTTGTTCACCCTCTTAATAAAGTTACGATGCCACCTACGAAGCCGACTGTTTGAAAGAATTAGTCACCTCTCTGACAACGATGCCATCTGTGTTTCAATAATAACCTCAACAGCAATGGAAAGCTCTGATCTTGGTCTAAACATGTAAGTACTACCTTGGTAGTACTTCCACGGTCTAAATAAGGAAATTTATTTGGCGTTGCCTCAAAGTGATTTTCACCGTGTGATCTGGCATTTTCACTGTGAGATGATGCAAGAAACTGTGAGCCTCATGGTGAAACACTGAGAGTTGGCAAGTCTGGGAGAATGACATCCTATCTGATCTGGACTAGCCAGTCAGCATACAGTTGCTGTTTGTTTAGCAAGAAATAGTACTGGCACAAAACATAAACATTACCTCTATGACATTGTAAAATTGACATAAATATCTTGAAATACTGAAATCATGTGCTGCATTCAGATGAAAAGTTTGCTTAAAAATGTGGCAGCAGACTGAGGTAGCTTTTAGAAGTAATATAGCAAATTACACACCGATTTCATCAATTTATTAATGTGGCCTATTCAACATTTGCTTAGGCCTAGTAATAGCCACTGTACTGTAGGACATGTAAAGTAGGCTAGTACTGTATGGGCATGACCTTTCACTGCTCTTGCCCCAATCATTAATTAGCAAAGGAACTTAAAGACAAATCTGCATCACCCCAAGTATGACTTTTAGTTAGGGGTAAGTAAAAGTCTCAGTTGGTGACTACTCTTTTGATTGACATCAGAGTTACAAAATTCAAAAGATGCAGAGCAGCTCATATTACACAGCACACACAGAGAATGTTTTGATTACACATGGGGTCTTCTATGCTCACCAGGATGTACCTTGAGCAGTGAACTATAGTTTGTGTCTGCACAAGGAGAAGCAGTAAAGGCAATTATGGGTGGGGCTTACCACCAAGTAAAAAGTCATACTTGGGGTGATGCAAATCCCTCTTTAAAGTCTAAGAACAGAACTTGGTGCTTAGGGGACCACGTCCTATCTCTGTTGTCAAAATTACTCCTGATATTTCACTTAAAATGACATAAAACTTCAAAGCAGAATGCACACTCTTCATATGAAGACACGAATCATCTGGATTTTTGCTGTAAAATGTATTCAGTGCTCTCACTGCTTTGTGGCCTCACTGGTTATGTATACTGTACACAAAGCCATAAAGCATGTTACAGACTTCTCCACAGAACTTCAATTTCTGTTGGCTACAAATTGAGCTAGTCTGGACAAACTGAGGCAGTTTTGACAAACACAGACCGAGAGGAAAATACCACCCACACAGGTTGTTCTTTCCTGAATTTCTGTCAGATTAGACTTCATATGACTTATGTAACTGGATGTTGACAACTGAAGGTACATTAAATACTGCTTCATAGATGATTTACTACTGTTTGTAGGTGCAACTTCAAGTTAGACAATTGTTACAATTTCCAGCTACTTTTAGTACTATACAAGTTGGCCTCATGGCCATACATACAGTAGCAGGGGCAGTTGCCCTCCAATTTTTTTCAAAATTAATTATATCACAATGATCTTTGAAATTTTTGATTATTAAAACTGCTGATATATTGTTTACCTTATTGCTGCAACCTGTCAGTCACAGGAAGCAATATGGGTGGCATTTTGGCTTTTTTTTTTTGGGGTGGGGGGGCACTCTAAGCAAAAACTGATGGTGGATTTTTGCACAGCTTATTGTCCCATGTTGAAAATTTCTGTGCATGGCTATACTGGAACTCAATGACCTTTGACCTCCAAAGTCACCCAATTTGCACATATGACCTATAAAAGTTGGTTGCAATTGTCCATTGCACCACCTTAAGTGTAGCAGACCTTTCGCCAATGAGGTCTTCAGTTAATTGAAACAGACGTAAAGTTTATCTTCCCCTATCAAAAACTATAAACTGTCCCAGCTTCTTTCACAATTTTTACCAGGGTCTGTCCTCTTTTGTCCTTCATGCATTTACCCAATACTTGTTCTAATTGTGCTGCCTTCCTCAATTATCTACTATTATTTTACGACTTTATAAAATATACGTTCATTGTGTTATTTGACATACTTTGGACAGTTGCCTGCCCCATTGCAGTCCTTACAATAATCTACAACGTACAGTGACTAACCTTGCCTTTATGTGGTTTTCTATTAACACTGTACAAATCTGGACTTCACTGAACGTAAAGAGAATTCACCAGAGATGAACTTTCTGAAAAAAAAAAAAAAAACAGAAGGAAAAAACCCAGTACAAATATTTACTGATTAAATATTTGAAAACCTGGAGTACAAAAAAAGTTGAGAGCAATCAACTGTTAAAAAAAAGACACAGGTATTGGCATTGTGCTGGGGTAGCTCACTTCTTCTTCTTGACTTTATTAAACAATTCCAGACCAAACATTTCAAAATTAATGCCAGGTTTATTTAATGACATGGTTCAGTAAATACAGTACAACTGTAAGCACTGACATGCTGCTTATTCACAGCTCCACAATCTACAAGGGCATACGTATTTAACAGCAAAATTCGTTTTAATACTTCTTATCAACTTGCTTTTGAAATCTGGCTGGGACCAAATTTTGCTAGATGATATTTAAAATTCAGTTATATAATATCTGGCTGGACAGGATTTTCTCTGTTACTGTACTGCAGTTAAGAGATACATATACAGTATATGTCATTATGGGCAATAACGGAGGGTGGGGTGGGGGTGGGGTGGGGGTAATGGAGGGCAGGGTGGGGGTGGGGTGGGGTGAGAGGTGAGGGACAGGAGCTGGTGATTGACTTGGTAAGATTTCCAGAGTTAGTGAGCTGATATGTGATTTGTAGGGTCCAGAGTGATACAGGGCATACACTGAAAGAGTCAGACTATGCAAAATAACATTTGCAAGTCTTTGAATACGAGGTGACAAATATCCATGTGAAGGTTCGAGTGAGAATTAATGAAATCATGTTCTTGATTGTTGGGCAGGAATTTTGTGCTGAAGTATTTTTAAAGTGTGATAACTGCTTTCATTGGATAACTGTCAGTAGGGTACTGTAACTTTGAAACTGTCTACACTATCAGTGCCACTAAAAGTCTGGACATGTGGATGAAGGCTACAACAGTCTTAGGTAATATACACCTATTATCATACATTGTGCCACTGCCAGTTCACAATGAACTTGAACATCCCACCTGAAGTAATCGTAACTGGACAATATCTTACTCTGTAATACTGTACTGTACATATGCAGATGAAAAAGAAGACCTTTCAAAGATGCTTCAGAAATTCAAGAACCTACTGTATTAAGTGTCAATATTTAATTACACAGGGTAATTCTACCTGCAGTCAGCATTTTACAAAAATCTACATACTGTACAGTAGATTCCTCCAAAGATCCAGCTGAGGGCACCATATAAATCCTGAATTTATCTAAAACAGCTGTAAAACATTCCTTTGACATGTATAGTAACATGAAAATATTTTTATAGAAAATTGAACGGATCTTGCAAAAGCAAAATATTATCATTGGAAATTGAACAAAAGTTTCAAAATAAATCAATAACCTTTACTATAAAGTACAGACCAAAAAAGAAAAAAAAAACAAAAAACAAAAACAAAACAAAACTAGAAAGCCGAAATGCTTATTGATTATTTGTTGAAAAGAAATGCTTTGTGCAATTTGAGGTTTATCCTTCAAATTATACTTCTTGAGTTACTGTGTTTAACAATGTTTTCACAATTTAACCTCTGATGACCTCCCATGACCTTTGAACTACAACAAAATTTGAATAACAAAAAAAAAAAAGGAAAAGTTAGAAAAGTTCGAACCTGGGACTTCTGTGTGAGAATTCGAGCATTTCCTACTACATACACCATTTACTAATTAGTTAACTTGATATACTCAGAACTACTACTTGTATTTCTAATTTTACTATAGTCACAGCATCCTTCACACATGATCAAAATTAAGTTAAAATTAGAGTTACCAGTTACTGTTAAAGTTACGGTTTTTGAAAGATATGTTGTTCTCTACAATTTTATCTTTGGAATGGTACAAAATGGCACAATTCAGAGGTACCGCCCACTATTTAATTTACGAGGTTTTCATAGTTTCACCTCTGGTAACCTCAGATGACCTTTGACCTCCAACAAAACCCATAGGTTCTCTCTTATTATGACAAATCTATATACCAAGTATGAAAATTATCCACCATCCATGTCTTGAAATATGGTGTTTTTCAAGGTTTTCTGTTTCCGACCTCAGGTGAACTCAAATGACCTCTGACCTCCTCTGAAAAGAAGAGGGTTCTTCTGCTCGATATGATAAATCTATATACAAAGTAAAATAAGTGTACATTATTGCCTGCTTGAGATATCATGTTTACATGCAATTTTTTTATTTCTTATTTTCACCTGTGGTGACCTCCCATGACCTTTGACTTCCACCAAAAACAGGAGGGTCTTCCTCTCAACATGGAAAATCCACATGCCAAGCATGAGAAGTTTCCATCAATGCTGTCTTGAGATATCCTGTTTACAAGTCAAGAGTCACTAACACACAAACACACATACACTCGCCAGCGTGATTGCAAAGATTCCTTTCACCTTACGCAAGGAATCAAAAACAAACAAACACAAATTTATGGTATCTAAGTACAGAGCACTATAGTAGTACAGTATAGCATACTGTACAGTGTAGCAGGAATATGGCTAGTACCAAGTAGCAAGCAACAAAATTTCATACTGTACCTGTATGTGGGAGTGTGGTGGGGGGGGGGGGGATTGGGGCAACCAATAATACATGTACAGTATGTCAGTAGGAAAGCTGTACCTTGGCTAAGGTGACCATTTCCAACTTCTCAAACAGGAGGACATGACCATCTTCAGCCATGTCAGCCTCCTCAGGTCACTGCCCACACCAGCACTGTGAGCACAGATGTTGCGTTACATGGCCAACAGCCTGAGACTACACACTGTACTCTTTAAAATCAAACTGACTGCGCTTGTAGGACTAAAATATGATCATCTTCAACTGTGACTGATGAGTAGGTTACCCCTTCTGAGATATATCTGCAGTTTTCTGTTTTTGCTACGTAGAAATATCTTATGTAATAGAAATGAATTTATTCATGATTTGTTTTTTCATTCAAAATTTGCAACATGTGATTGCTGACTAGATGAACTTCAAAAAAGGAATCAACATCTGGCATCAAGTAACACTGGATGGAGGACAAAATGCCGGACATAGAGCCACCCTAGCCTTGGCTCCATAAGGGCCTCTGGCTTTAATAGGCTGAGCTGCATCTCATAATAATAAATTGAGGATACTGTGAGGATGTAACAAGGTTCAGTACAAACACAAGGTCTCATACAATTAATCTCCCAAACTCATAAAAATTGAAAGAAAAGTTATCACTTTGAAGCTTCGGGGAGATATCATTCCCATGCAACCCCTTCCCTTGTAATTAATTGAGGGAAGCATCATAATTTGGAAGATTGCCCTGAAATGCTTCTCCCCCCTGTCATTTTAATTCAAACCACCATAATTATGCAATACTTCAAACCAACTCTGACAAGGGAGACAGACATTAAATCACTTTCCCTCCAAAGTGTCCCTCCCCCTCCCCTCCTCTCCCTCCCCTCTCTGCCTTGACCTGAAATGCTTATTCCCCCCTGACATCCTTCAAACCATCAAGATTGTGCAATATACTGCATACTCACCTTGATAAATGGATGGATTACCCCTTAACTTCCCTTTCCCTTCCCTACCCAGTGCCCCTACTATTCCTCCCTTCTTCTCTCCCTCTCACCATTCTTAAGACTATCAGGACTACTCATACTTACTCTGACAAATGAAACTAAGATCACCGTTCCTTCAGTATCTAATAATATATCTTTGATGTTATCTGTTAAGTATTCATCTAGCTTTCATTTTGTGTTTCTCAGCCATCTTCTTTGGTCAATCCCTTTCATGGAGTCCGCAATATAGTACTGATAGTAACTGTAAGAAATAAGATGGTAATTTTGAAATTTCAAATGATAAGCACGTCTTCACAAAGTTAACACTGTGCACATCACAAAGAATTACATAAATGTACTTCCACTACAGGGGGGGGGAAGGGGTAGGAGGGAGAAGGGGAGGGACAGGAAGGGGACGGAAGGGGAGGAGGAGAAAGAATACACACATGTCCAATTTTTGAAAACACTTACATTTTGATATTTGGTCACAATTGCCTCCCTTGGTAGGGTTGGGCGATACGAAAAAAAAAATCCATATCCATATGTCGCGATAATATCGCCAAAACTTTCACGATATATTGATATATTGCCAAAATGGATAAACCTGTTGAGGACATCTATCACTAAATGTGCCTGAAATAATCCTAAAAATGTTTTACAGCTAAATTTCTAAATCAGGACGAAATCGATGAATGAATATTGAAATTATAAACACTACTGCTTCATCTTCAAAATTTAAATTATAGAAATTTCAGTCCCCAAAAACTTTTATTTTTTCTATATATCGTCATATCGTGATAAGGGTATTTCATATCGCATATCGCAATATGGACTTCTGGACATACATATGGGTATATATCGTGCATCGCCAAACCCTATCCTTTGGGTTCCTCTTCATTTATGAAAGAAAATCATTCTATCCCCACTGCATATGACAGGTAAAACAAGCACTGCAGAAACCAAATTGCTCAGTTAAAATATACTGTTAAATGATTATAACAGCCATTCATATGTTAGGATATCATGGTACACTAAATTTGGGTACCTCTTATTCTCCCCACGTGGAAGAGGAACTAAATCTACGCAATTTGGTGTAACTTCCATTCAAATCAGATATGTAGTACTAGGATATCAGCAAATGAAGTTACTTCATTTGTGACCCAAAGTGAGCTTGAGGCAAGCAGGGGTTATATCACTTCCTCACATTGATGAGAAATGCTTTGTTTCTTTTGTTTTCTCAGTCTGTTGTGCTGACCTTGAAGTTAATGGGTATCAGACCTCCCAATGGGGAATGTGAAGTTTGTAAAATTCCCATGCCTCTCATGCAATCATATTCTGACAACATGTGATTGTGGAGGAGAAAATTGGTTGTAAAGTTTAAAGAAAAACAAAAGACTTCATTTATAATGTGAGGCTATAATGTCATATGTGCTTGCTTCAAGTTCACTTTGTGTTGAAAATGTGACAACTTTAACTAATACAGTAATATCTTGAGAACCACACATCAGATACATATCAATGCAAATTTCACCACAATGCTTAGACTAAGTATAACTCTGACATATCAAAACTTGATGTGAGCATACAGGTACACCCTTCTTTTAATACTAAAACATTGAGAATGTTCAGGGTATGTGAGTACACAGTGCACTAACTTCACAACACAACATATAATTTGGGCTCATCTATATACATTATAAAATAATTTCAATATTTTAAATAACATGTTTTTCCAGCTGGTTTGCATCAAACCAAGCACAAATAAATGGTCACAAACTTTCATCAAGGTAAGGGTGAAGAAACTGGCACTGTCGACCATGATGCTGTATAGTACAGTGCATGTTGGTTACTGTATATAGAGACAAATAAGAGAGGGCACCCACAGGTACATTTATGTGGACCTACTGTAAAAGGTGTCCTTGGGTGAGAGGTGGGGGATGTGAATTAAGTCCACCAAAACCCCCTTGTGTACTGTATGGGCCTACATATGTGTCCCACTGTACGGTATACTAGGCGTATCATGAGTCGATTACTTAACGGATATTGTGACCATAAAAATATTAGGCCAAAAGCATTTACAAAACTTTTCTGTAATATTTTGCTATATGTCTTCCTCATTGTGCTATATCTTGATGTTTTTTGGATTGCGTAATCTGTAGAAAATGAATTTTGAAATGTAGGTGGCAGTACATGTAACAATGCTTATGAAGGAATCTTGAGTCAATCGCTACAAAGAACAAGCAAATAAAATCCTATAAACTACCACATTCAAGAACAGTTATGCAAATAATCTTAGAGAAAAATGTCTTTTCTATCTGCATTTTTAATCAGAGCTCCATCAAAGACACTTTGGCTACCATTTTTGGTAATTTTTGCAAATTTTTATTTCATACTTATGCCAAAACTTGAAAATTTGGCCGTGAGTAACATTTTTGCTTTGAACATCAAAAATAAAAAGGCAAATACATCTTTTGTTACAGTTCGAAGAAAATGCATTGCAAGTCATCCTTACATTGCAATCACATCGTGCCTGCACGCTGTACTGGCATTTAGAATGCAGTGATCGACTCATGATACTGATCGACTCATGATTACTTACTATACTGTTAAGTTTACTGGCAATACATACTGTAAGTACAGTACCCTCTATAGAAACTTCCTCCCTAGAGACAACTGTACTGTAACGTAACATGTAAAAATGGGAGATTTCAAAACACACTGTTTGCAGTACCTAGGCCTTTCATTACAGTAACCCCCCAAAAAGCAGGCAAAATCTGCAGATCTCTATGATTCATCAAAATCAGTACCATGCGGAAACCACAAAGGTGAGTTACAGTAAATTAGGTTCCATTTGGTTTCCGTTCAGACAAATACAGACAACTGCTTTGTTTTCTTTTTCTTTTCAATATGTTGTACCCTTACTTTTGTGTGACCTTGGGTTGGTTACAACTGATAGTTTACGCAAAAGGGACAAATGGATAAAAAAAAATCAAAAATCACACAGTCATCCCCTACAGAAGAATTAAAATTTGGAAAAGAACTTAATATACTGAAGTCAATAGGCTGTGTAGTTTAGATGGTACAGGTGTATATTTTTGAAATTTTAGAAATACAGTACAGAATGTAACCTTCATCTTTTGCCATGGTGCTACTGTACTTTGGCAGAGGTGTATAGTGAATGCTTGAATAATCTTCACTGTCAAGCCCAAAAACTGACTCCCTTGGCACCAGATCCATCATATATATATACCACATGATTCTGTACGTGGCCTGCAGTACTGCACAATATATTGGGGATGATTTAGATGGCTCACTGCCCATCTTGACAATTTATTAATTTTTTTTATCGATACTATAGCTGAGGGGAAGAAAGGTACCCCCTGTAATTGCACTTGAATTGATACGACAAATTTAGCAATAGTAGGGAGGATAGATGAAGGTACTGATCCAAAAAGACTGTACACTTTTTTATCTGACATGACCTTCAGATTTAGGCAGAATAAAATTTGAGCTAATGGTTTATGAAGAAAGATGAGGCCACGATGAACGAACCTGCAAGAAACTCTCTCGAGGTGAAACAGTATCTTGAGAGTGAAGATGACTGATCAACCCAGGGATCTTGTCCCAGTACACCTTTTGTGCAGAGAACCTTGGTCTCACAGTACCCATTCACAGTAAGAATTTGTCGATATACCTAGACATCTACTGTTAATGTTAGGAAAATGGCACTCCATTATGACAGAAACATCAAAAGTAAATCTACCCTTGAATACCAATAATGTACAGCAGACTGCAATGACCTATACAATCCCTGCCAAAGAAATGAAACACAATCACCATAACTGTGACAAGTTTCACTCACTCAAGATACATGTTAATTATTTCCAAAAATTCCCCCTGCCCCTTTCAATGTTGTGCCCTATTCCATTTCCAACAGATTTGAGTCAACATTGAACTGGGGAGTGGGGTCTGTTTCATTTACTTTTATTGGGGATTGTCTGACGTACAGTACTGTATATATTGCTATCATAGGAAGCATAAGAGGATGGAAAATCAGACTTTTGTTTTTCAATATTGGCAACAAGGAGCAACGATAACCAACTGTAAAAGTGAAATGCCCAGTGATTGCAATGGGTCTTTGGTAGGGTGTGTTTTGGATATAATTTAATAAGATTCTCATGAACGGGCAATATTTAATAATTAAACATATTAATAACAAGGTCAGGAAGATGAAAATATAATGAAGAGAATGAAAAAGGTTGGTGGTACACTACACAGTTTCAAAGCAACTCACGTTAAACAATTAGCCGAAGGGATTATGGAATAAAGTTTTCCATGGAGGGAGAAGAATAACTGGACAAATGAGAGGGAAAAATATTAGACATGAACTGTCCTACAGTGGGAGGACCTGGAGAAATGAGGTGGGGATGGGGGTGCAGGTGGGGGACTTAATTATCAGTAGACCACCAAATTTTTAATTATGTCTATAACAGTAGCAAAGCCAGGATTGTGCCATGGGGAGGGTTTTGGAGTACGACATGAGGGAAAGGTCTAAGGGGAGGGAGAAAAAATGGCTATTTTAGGTCTCCAGATGCAAAATTGTGCGATATTTGTGCCTCACATGTAATAAAGTTTATAGTGATCATGTGTTTTTTGCAATTATTTTGTTCAAGGTTGGGTCATGGGGAGGGGGGTTTCAACCCCCAAAACCCTCCCCGTGGCTATGCCACTGGTCTATAAAGAGTGTTGGTGTTCAGAAACACAAACTACTAAGAGTACTTCAGGTGTCACACATGTTTACAAAGAATTTTGTGTTTATTTGGATGATCTGGTCTTTCATGTTTGTTTCTTTCTTCACAGTGTGGGATCTTTTCTTCTTTTATTATTTTGTTTCACGTCAGATTGGTTTCACACTTTCTGAGAATCGTTAGTGTCTATATCCGATAATACAGTTTGGAGCTTTCAGCAGCATGCACTTTGGTTCAGTTAATTTGACAGCTTTCCAAGTTGCTGGTTGCTTTACTTTTTGGTTTACCATTTTTCATTCCTTTTTTTCTTGGAAACATCACAGATATATGACTTGTAAATGTACGGTACACAAAATTCTACTTAAAACTCACAAATGATTGTTTGGGCATTTCATGGTTAATGAAAGGTTGGCATAACTGTGGGCAGTGGGTAAAGATATTTAAAAAGTTGAACAAATTTCAAGTCACAAGTACTACTTACTGTTTCTGACAATAAAGTACAAACGTTCATATAAAACCTGAGTTATCTGCATGGTAAAGTAAAAGGCAAAGGTAAAGAAACGCATGTAAAGAATTTAACGACAATGGATGATACGCAATTACTGAAAGAATGTGATAACAGGTACTGAACTGACTTTACAATACTGTTACAGTACATCTTGCTTCTCATACCTGAATGTTTTGAAGCATGAAATAATTGACAAAACCATGAATGTAAAGGTGCATGCACTGTTAAATTATCTCATTGGAATATGACTTTGCCAAATGAACTGCACAATCATATATCACAACCATTATTTCTGTTTCAATGTCATGGAAAAAAGGCTTCTTATGTCATTTGTATGACACTCCATCTTACTCCTTTTCAGTTACAAAATAAAATTAGTTTTTAAAGCATATCATATAAATTTTTTTTTTTACTAAACCACCTCTTAGTCCCAGTGACATCAGCCAACCAGTTCATCCCTATGTTTTACAGTAGTCTTTCTAAAGGCATATGCTCTATATTAAGTACTGTACATGGTCAAATTTTCCATGCTGCATAAATGCCCGTGTACAGTAGTGGCCTCATTTGTAATGCACTCCCCCTCTGCATTCCACTCTATGGCTTCCACACATTTAGAAACTTCCAGCCACTATAACAAAGGAAGTTATGTACTGTACTGTACATGCAAGTGTGGATAGGATTCAGCACCCGTAGAAATGCTAGGTCCTCATGCCACATCTGCTAGTGAGCAGTGTGTCCAGTAAATTAAGCAGCAAGCTGCAAGCTCACCTCATTGCAGCTCTGGACCATGCCCAGCAAGGACCTATAGCTAGAGCACACCAGTTCTACAGTGCCAGCAGCGAGGATATTACAGGTACAGAATTTTTACTGTACTCAGCTTACATTTATTAATTCACCATTACTTATCTTTCTTCCACTTATTTCAAAGTGCCTACAGTATTTGAACACAATTAGCCTGCACTCACCTTTGTACAGTAGTTACGGTACCACCTTCTATCCCTCACTGGTAGTTACACCTGTAGATGCATGGGAATAATTCCTCTAGTATATCGCATGTGAAATTTGGCTCAGTCACAGCCAACCAATTTAGGGCACTTCACTTTATCATTTTAGAGGCTGTTTTAAGCTTATACCTAGGCTAGACCGAGCCTGGCAGCACACAGATCACCTGATTCAACGAGCCCACTAGTCTCATTTTATATAGTGACTTACGGTCTTGCTTTAGGCAACATTTCTGGTAGCATCCTTTACTATATTTGTCAGCGGGCACATTACCAGTCTTAAACTTATTGCTGCTGTTATTACTTGTCTAATTACATTGCGGCACAAATTCCCACTGCTATAGCTTGGTCATGGCTTGTTCACTTATCACTGGCAGTGCTGGCTTATATACTGTTGCCATACCATACTTGACAGCCACTAGGATATACATCGTATTTCCTACTGTATGGCTGCGCGTAGACCTAAGTGTAGGTTCTGCTTTTAGTATCGTTACAGCCGTATGCTAATTCAGTGATCGCTATCTCTTTTCAGGACCCACATGGTGACTAGAGGGCTAGGACTGGGACATGAAGGATTAACGAACAAATTAGGGAACAAGTATGGCAAGCCACTACCTTGTTTCTCTAAACCCAATTAGTCACATTTTTTTCTGTACCCACAAAAGACTTTTCTACTTGCACACAAAATGTTATATCAATACTGTATGTCCGTATTCCTTCACATCTACTGTACCTTGTGCAGTACTTGTATGGGATTTCAGACCATCCCAGCCAAAACAAATGAAAACAAAATTGCCCAAACTGTGACAAGTTTCACTTCCTCAAGATATTTCCAAAATCCCCCTTTTATTAATGTTATGCCCTATTCCATTTCCAACAGTTTTGAGTCAACATTGAATGGGGAAGCAGGGGTTTGTGTAATTTTCCTGTGTTGGGGATTGTTGCCTAAACTAATGTAGGTAACAGTCCACTTGCAAATTAAACAGGTACCTTAATAATACTATGTAGGACAATCTAGGTCTCTGGGCTAAGAAGTGGGGTATGAGATTCCATCCTTCAAAGTGTAACATCATCACTTTTGCCAGGAAAAAGAAGCCTGTTTGTTTTGATTATGTCCTGAATGGTGAAAAGTTACTTAAGGTTGACTCAATTAAGTACTTAAGGGTTTCTATCACTAGCGACCTTAGTTGGGATAAGCATGCCCAATTTATTTGTAATAAAGGTAACAAAATCTTAGGGGTACTACAAAGGAATTTTTGTTGATGTTAGCACAACCGTCAATCTTAAACCGAATGAAGCGTTGTATTTTCAATCAACGTGCTATGTTCTTTGTTTAAAAGAAAGGGGGTGGGTTCCTCTTTTCCTTTATACGACATTTCCTTGAAAACATTCACCTTAACTTTAAGTAGCTACAGTATGTACCCTGCGCCGGCATCCCAGTTCACGAGTAGATTCTTTCCTTCATGTGACAATATAAACTAATTTGCTATTGAGGTAGGATAAGTCATTTGTTTACCTTTCATACTAAATATTTTTTGTCCAGAAATGTTAAGAAAAATGTTTGTAAAGGAGATACAAGGAGATCTGAAAGATTAAGATAATGTTTACAAATAACTTGAAACTTGAGGCGACTGCATATACTTCTCTTTAAACTTTAAGCCAAACTCCTAAAACCATTCAGACATCAGGCTAAGTTGAATACTTGTTTCTGCCTCAACACAAAAATGTGTATAGGCCTAGCTTATACCACTGTTTCGCACAAAGCCACTTATTCTCAAGAACTTGCACAACTTTCAAACGTCCGGTATTTCTTTTCGAGTAGGCGTAACCATCCAACCAGTTTAGCTAGTCTATTATTAAAACGCCTCAATGAGATCAGCGCCACATGCTCACGTAACGCCTCCATAATAGGCTGTACAGTATATCCCGTATTCATGTCATATCCCTGGTTTGAAAAGCAAAGAGCTGAGCAAACATAGTCTGACATAGTGGGGTATCCCAAGTACGTTATTCAAAAATCGATAATTGTAGTAATTGTCGTATTGATGTGAAACCCCGTAATCAAATGGTATATACCCAACGCACTATCGATGTGGCATACCCACGCTAAACTTAACTGATTTACATAATTTGCACACCTATTACGTAATCGCTTGCTTTCAACAATAGTGAACAGTGTGTTGCTACCTGAGTTGAAGGCGTGAGTGGAGCGTGATCATAACATGAACTTCGATAACACCAGAACACTTCCACATTTCATGTATAAAGCTGGTCACAATTTATTAGTACGAAAAAAATTCTTTCGAAACAAAGTTCATTAGACATGAGTAAGTCTGACATTGAGCTTAAGAAAATCATTAAAATCATATACGTAATCATATACAAAAAACCGCTGAAAAAGAGAACAACAAATTTGGCTGCTTGTACCCATGTTTGTACCCATTGAACCATATGCAGTGGAAGTAGTACCACCAAGTTACATCATAGTTCCAAGTAGAAATATACATTTTACACAGGGAGAGTTTTAGTTATGTGTCTTAAATATTGTTGTATTTATGCCTAAAGGGTAAAGAAAAAGCCTTCAATACATTTTTCATGATTTTATGACAACCTTAAATTTACCGCATCTTTCCTGGCAATCACAACATCTCATAGAAAATATTATTTGCCAGAAATATACAGTACCTACGCTATAATACAACGAACCAACATGTCTCATGAACCTTGGGGGGGGGGGGGGGGGGGCTAAACCGAGTCACATAATGGGGAAAAACATGCACATCAAACAACATAACAGTTTCTACTATTGTACAACTTACTAAAAAAGTAAATACTGACGTGCTCCTCCCTCATGCACTTCTCTTACAACTACTATTATGGTATCTAAACTGGGATAATATAAATCCTTCACGACAAATCACCTAATTAGTGATGGTATGATCTGAATCTCTTTATTTTGCACAGAATATTCCCGAAGATGGGGACTTCGCCAGAATTTGTTTCAAAAAGTGCTGTTTTCATGCCTTAAATGATTGCAGAAATGAAAAAAAATTAAACTTTTGTTCAGCACAAATTGAACTATCTATATGAAACATATTATCAAGATAGGTGCAAAACTGAAAGACAAGTAGGGAATTTTACATTTTCAAACAAATCCCCCTCCCTAGGTCAAATAGCGGTTAAATTAATCAAAAAGAGCCGCAGCATACAGATATTACTTTCGCTAACATCTCTACCAAATTTCAGCCAAATCTAACGAAAAGCAGCAAAATGTCAGGCAAAAAAAGCAAATGTTATGGTGACAGACGTTTGCCGTGACGTAGAAGTTTTGCCGTGCACGACAGAAATAGCTCAGCTGAAAGCTTTCAGCTGAGCTAAAAATGGAACTGCCATGTAGGCTTTTCAAAAGAACTGTGCAGTATTATAGTTATCATGTTATAACGTAGTTATAAAGGACATACTGTACAGTACAGTATGTATTACAAAAAGCCACACTTTTGTTTCCTAGAGTATGCAAGGAGTACAGAAATATAGCCCAAACCCCCAAACTGGGCATTTTTACCCCAGTTTACCCTACTTGAAATTAATTTTAAATCATAAGACATGTAATTTCTGATTGTAACATATCATCTGTGTATGTAGCTTCACTGGTGTGCTACTGTAGCAAACGATTTGTTCAGGTGGTCAATTTTGAGGCCCTGTCAATTGAGGTACAGTACCTTCAGGCTTCACTGGTACAGTATGATACTGTCTGTCTGTCTATGTCACACATTCAGGCCTCAGGCTTGGCCAAAGCTTAAAGTGACATTGATACTGTACCATGGCTGCAAAACTTACATTTCCAGGGCACACATATTTTGAAATCCCAAATTCCTGACTGGCAAGTTTTGTTATACTGTACTATACAAATGTCAGTGCTCTGACCAAGCTAAGCAGTGTTGGATGGAATAGGCATATTAATCACCAGAGTTTAGGATTAATAATTGGTATTGGTGAAATTCTGTCATTCATCTGCCACACTACTGATAATTTGTAAACTGGAAATGGGGCTAATTTACTGTACACTTCAAACTTTCTGCCAAAACTTAATTCCCACAAAAAACATTTAAGACCCTGCAGTCAATGGGAGTCACTTCCATAATTTCTTGTGCAGCACAATGGAGGGGAGTTACAGGGCATGCAGTACCAGTTGCTTCAGTACTGTATACGTATAGGGTGTGCAGGCTATACTACGGACTGGCCTCAAATCTTACTGTACTACAGAACAGTAGAGAGATTAACTTTGAGCTGTGGATTCTTCATGAAAATGGTGACACATTCAGAAAGACAATCATTCATCTCGCATACACAGAGAGTTTAAAAACTAAGTTTGTCTTGCAATAATTTAAGTGACAGGACCATTATGGATAAAAGCATCACTGTTTCTGTGCTACAGTATCCATATCATCTGTACACATTTACTACATGTAACAACTCAGAATTTGAAAACTCAAGGTCCATAATCTTGCATAAATGCCAGTTGTTAAATTTACAGTTAGTAACCTACATACTGTACAGTATGACAAGCACATGGGTTGAACATAACTGGGTTATAGGGAATACTGAAGTACGGGCATATGCAAAATTCAACCCCCCTGAGAGTTTAAAAAAAAATTTCAGTATGAAATGCATCTGTTGAAATTTAAAATTTTTTTTTTTTAAGAACACAGGCTCAATTATAGGGGCTGTGCACTACTCCAATTACAACCCGAAATACGAAAAAGCACAGGAAACCTTTTATTTGTAAAGTACTGTACTTTAAATCCCCACTAAAGGTATCCTCCACTTTGTCACAGAAAGTTTCTCGAAATGTTGAAGTTTACTAACAAAAGCCCACCGAGTACAGTGAATAATACAGTACTGTACCTGTACTGTACCTACTGTATGTAGTGGCAGTAGTGCTAGTGTATTTACTGCACTTACAGTATTAAATATTGTATAGCACTTTGGTCATAAACAGCTCTGTGCTCCTACTGTGCTGTAAAGTTGTACAGTAACAGATAAACATACTGTAGGGAAGCGGGCTCATGTGAAATTTATACAGGAATGGCAACACAGTTTTTCCAATGCATGAATGTTGCAAGAATTAATTTTACTGTACATTTCCTTTGGAGAATCTTTTAAGTTACAGTAGAAGTCAGTTTTGGGCAAGTTTCTTCACAAAAACGTATTCATACCATTAAGAAACAATTACAGTAGATATGTTGTATGTGAAACAAATAGATTGAAATTTTTCAATACTGTAGTAACAGGCCCGTACTTAGCCAGGAGTTCTGAAATAGGGGGGCACTGGCACCACAAAGGGGGGCACCATAGATTATGTTTGTAGCTAGTGGAGCAACCAGATGATGGCAGTTTGCGGCAACTGTACACAGTTGGCCTAGCTTTAGTGTTCGCCTTCACCGGCCGGTACAGTAGCTGCATTTTAGGCCTACTATAAAATAGTACTAACAATGGGCTTAGCCTACTAGGCCTATACGTGCACTATAAGAGCACATTAAGTCTTGGGCTACACAGCTAGGCCTATGCTTTATCCCATCTAACCACCTACATACAATAAAAAACGCAGAAAACTATTTGCACAGTTGTCCTGTGGAAAAAGAAAGCGAAGCTTTACTGTAAATAAGCAGTTAGGCCTACTGTACAGTATGCCCTACCCAGTCCCAGTCTGGAAAACATGTAGGCCTAGGTTACGCCGAAGATCTTCAGCGTGGCACTCAAGCGGTCACGCCAAATTTCTGGCGTATTTTGTCAGCCTGACTTCTATTTGGCGTACCTAGCCTACTTACCAGTCAAAACGTCCCCTGACCAAAACGTCCCCTGACCAAAACGTCCCCTGACCAAAACGTCCCCGTACCAAAACGTCCCCGCTATTGGTCAAAACGTCCCCGTGCAAAAACGTCCCCGGATTTGGTAGCCTTTATCTTCCCTTACAGATTACCTACTCTGAAGTTCAAATAATTTTTTAAAGTACAATTATTGGAATGAAATGGAAATTTTCTGGAAAATTTAACCTTTTATGTTAAATTCCAAAGTGTTTGTGGTAATCATTCTACGTTCGTCAGTTGTAAAACTAACAGTTAGGCCTAGGCTAGGCCTAACGTTAGTCGGACAGCATCTCAGTTCTAACGTTAGTAAGTTCTAACGTTATCTTAGGCCTAGGCCTGCCTAACTTTATCGTAATCGATCCTCATACACTCAATTTTTTTAACATGTCTCAAGTTTTCTTCAAGTTTCCAACCGATAGTTTTAATTTGGATTCCTAAAATCATGTTCAAAGTCTCTATGGCGGGGACGTTTTGACTTCCCATATATAATAGTACGGGGACGTTTTGGTAAAAAGCAGGGACGTTTTGGTAGCGAAAATGCGGGGACGTTTTGGTCTGGGGACGTTTTGACTGGATACCCCTAGCCTACAGCTGATATTGGCATTATTTTTATCTTGCCTTTCCTTTAGCGTAAATCTTCGGCAGCGAAAAACGAACTTTCCAATATGGGGCCCTACTGGTGGGGCCTATTCGCACGACTACTAGCGGCCGTGCGGACAAGATGCGGTGATTGTTTGCCCGCACGGCAGTCGTGCGGACAAGTCATCGCTAACTGTTGTCCGCACGGCAAGTGAACGGTGGACCGTGACGATAATAAAATAGCCTAGGCCCTAGGCCTGTCATTCTCACTGAAAAGTAAGCATGTCCTGGGCAGTTTTTACGGCCCTAACTCGCTGCTTCGGGGGGGGGGGGCCAGTCTGGAAAGTTCGTATTTCCTACACCGAATTTTTACGCCAGTCACCGTTTTCTCAACTTTTACGCCACGCCAAATTGTTGTACTGTGTTTTAAGTACAGTGTGTATGTAAAAGACAAGAAAATCACGCCATGAAATTGGCATATAAGGTCTTTACTGCACGCCGAAGATCTTCGGCGTAACTGTGCTGTGCAAATTTTGTAAAGTTTGATTTGAATGTAACACTTTAAGTCTGTTTCAATCTATCCGACTTCATTCAAAATTGTTCAGCGTTGAGTTATCCCCCATGGATTTCAGTGGATTAGTTGGAACTGAGATTTTCTACAGCCAGAGTCTGTTAACTTATTATCAAGTTGAGTAGAGGTAGCCCCAAGATTTGCCGGCGAACGGCCAACGACCCGAAACTCTGACAGCCCCAATGCCATGGAGTGTTGGTGAGGTGGGATTTGAAGAAAGCCTGTGTACTAGCCTCCATTTCATTCGGGTCATATATTGCATAAAATTTGTATATACTAGAGAAGCTAAGTTCCGAGTTGATTAAATGGGTTTTTTTTCCGAAATCTAAAGTGTAAAACTGCAAAGCGCGCGAAGCGCGCGAAAATTTTTCGGGTCATTTTTCACAAAAAACATAGGCCTATGTAATTATTAAAAACAATAAGAAGAAAAGCTGTAGGGGTTCTAGACCGTATAGCAGATAATATGCATTGTATCGAAACTACCTTGACTATCTGATGAAATAGCTAAATATTGCTCGGTGAGTCCTTCACCAACTGGCCGTACCGCATGACACACAAGAGAACAGTAGCTAGGCTTTGCAATATGGGATGAAATTTACGACCTCTACATAAACTGTGTACTTTTCCTACGTGTTATGGTAAGGGGGAAAGGACTTGCGCTATCTAGTGGTGTAGAATGAAACTATTGAAGGAACTAGAATATCTCTCCTGTGCGCGTAGCGCGCCGAAAATTTTAGGTTTTTATTAGAGAAATTGTTCTCTTAAGAGCAAAAATGGGTAAAACGAAACTGTAAACTGTCGCAATTATTGGGGGGCCAAAATGACATTTGCCCCCCAAAAAACATATTGGAGGGGGGCATGGCCCCCTTGGCCCCCCCCCCCCCGGTTCCTACGCCACTGTCATGGTCTATGCAGATTTCTTTTCCATGCAGGAAAATTTGCTTAATACATGACCCAGACTGACCTTGTTCAAAAAAGCACTTCATACTTTATCCTCTTATTTCTGAAAGCTGGACAATCAACCAAATGCTGTTTGAGAGATCGCCACCTGGTACGATGGGGTAATTTTGTGACAGGAATACCATGGTGGTATAAATTTAATTGACAGTGCATGGTGCCCAAGGGTCTGCATACAAGCTAAGCTACACCCTTACCACAACTCCTATGCCACTCCCTCCCCCTTCCGAATGTCCGAATGTCCCCCCCCCCCTTCCGAATGAAAAGTCTGGTGATGCCACTGTTAACAAGTCGGGATAATATGTTCTTATTTGCCCTTTCCACTGTCCTCGAATCCCTCCGAACAAAAACAACTTTATTTTCTTCACAGTATTTATATGGAGCGCATTTTCTAGAGTCTCATAGGTATCAAACTCAGAATTCACCTCCATGTTGTTGCACTGCTGCGGCTTGCACAATTTTTTTTTCCCATGAGGTTATGGGCAAATTATGCCAATGGACCAATCAGCTTCTTGAGTAGGCCGCACCCCTAATTCCAAAATGACAGCTTTTCGACCCTTTTATTGTAATTCTGACACCGGGTTATGAAAGAGCAGGCCAAATAAGCCCAATCTTTACAGCCGTAACCCTCGCCATAACCCTAACCATGATTTTGAAACAAATTTGAAAAATTTTGAAAATCAAATTTGCCCATAACCTCGTGGAAAAAAAACGAGGCGTGAGAAAGAAATGAGGCCTGCGGCTGGCGCAATTTTTTTCCCACGAGGTTATGGGCAAATCATGCCAATGGACCAATCAGCTTCTTTAAAATAGGCCACACCCCTAATTCCAAAATGACAGCTTTTGAACCATTTTTTTTTTGTAATTCTGACGCCAGATTATGAAAGAACAGGCCAAATAACCCAACCCTACGTAACCCTAACCTTAGAAATAACCCCAACCATGATTTAGAAACAAATTTGAAAAAATTTTGAAAATCAGATTTGCCCATAACCTCGTGGCAAAAAAAATTGGTCCTGCGGCTGGCAGAAATCACAACCTCAGTCGTACGCATGCCTATGTTGCTGCATCGCTATATCCCTATCTTACGCATAGGTACGGCGTACGTACGTACTGTACGTCCGTATACGGTCTGTACCTATACGTATATACTGTTTAGAGCTGGTGAAATGAACGTATGCAGTGCGTGGGTGCTTCTCTCTTTGCCGTGCGGATAACCGATCATTGACTGTTTGCTCGCACGGCTGCTAGCAGACGTGCGAATAGCCACCACGATAGGCTCCTGTGGACTAGGCTTAATGCAATATCCATACTGCTGCCATGCACAACGACATGAGAATGCCACTTTATTTACCATAAAACAGTGAAATTAAACTTTGCAAATCCCCTATACTATAGGTTACGATGGAATAGCACAACCAGATGGATAGTGAACATGATCCGTGTAGCCTTCCCGCCTTTCCGTGTAGTTTAGCGTAACAGGTACGTTCAATATAGGTATTGCAAATTTCTATGTTTCATAGCGTAATGAAAGGTAACTTAAGGGTAAATAAACTACCGGTTAGATTCACTTTCTTGGTAAGAATCATTTCCTAGTAAGTTTCTTCACCTCACCAGCTGCTATGACGTGAATGTGTTCATGTCACTCACTCACTCTTCTTATCGATGACTCTAGTATTTTACTCTAGCCTAACGACACTTTAGGAATCATGTTTTCTGCCTCTCCTCCTCTATAACCAATTTGAAGCTATCCTCGGATTCATCCTCGTATTCATCCTCGTATTCATCCTCGTATTCATCCTCACATTCATCCTCGGATTCATCCTCGCGGATTCATCCTCGTATTCATCGTCACATTCATCCTCGTATTCATCCTCGGATTTATCCTCGTATTCATCGTCACATTCATCCCCGGATTAATCCCCAGATTCATCCTCGGATTCATCCTCGTATTCATCCTTGGATTCATCCTCGTATTCATCCTCGTATTCATCCTCGTATTCATCCTCACATTCATCCTCGTATTCATCCTCACATTCATCCTCGGATTCATCCTCGGATTCATCCTCGTATTCATCCTCGGATTCATCCTCGGATTCATCCTCGGGTTCATCCTCGGATCCATCCTCGCATTCATCCTCGTATTCATCCTCGGATTCATCCTCGTATTCATCGTCACATTCATCCCCGGATTAATCCTCAGATTCATCCTCGTATTCATCCTTGGAATCATCCGCGGACTCATACTCGGATTCATATGCACGTGACGATAAATCCGAAGATGAATTCGAGGATGAATCCGAGGATTAATCCAAGGATGGATCCCAGGATGAATTTGAGGATGAATCCGAGGAGATGAATCCGTTGATGAATACGAGGATGAGTCCGAGGATGAATCTGAGGATGAATGTAAGGATGAATCCGAGGATGAATCCTGTGATAGCTTCAGATTGGTCATAGAGCTCATGCGGGCTCATAGCTGTGTTACTAACACATTTCACCTCACCTTGCCTTACATTGATAGACACGTGCAAATATTATATCCAGCTCCATATTCGGGGACTTCAACTTAACTTGATGCACTGATATCCCCCTCCGTGAAACCATGCTAGTTACCCCAGCGCTCCATGACAATTTAATGCATAGGGGCACAAACCGGAACCTTGTAAAAAAAGTGTTGATTCACCAAAAAAATTTAAAAAAAAAAATTATACTCTCCGGTTCATGTAGCCGAATCTGGTGAAATATTTGACAAGATTTTGTTCTTTTCCGTATTGATAGATTTTTTTAACGTTTATTGGGACGTTTTTAGGTGTATTTTTCTCCGGACAATGGAGTCACATTTTTTCAACTTTTGCGTAGACACTTGTGTGCAGGAGCGTAGATTTCTTCTCAACTGGGGGGGGGGGGGATGGGGTGAATTATCCGTCGCAAATCTAGAGAATGTGCACACGAAGCGTGCACGGCTAGCGCGAAGCGCGAAGGCCATGACGGGTGTGGTCCAGGGGCCGGCCTTAGGGCCCCTGGTGGGGTCCAGGGGGTGAAGCCTCCAGAAGCTCCTGCGCTAATGTCTCAGAAGTACCAGCCTGAGGAAAACTGTTTTAAGAGGTAAATTTCAGAGGGAATGTTCTTGGGTATTGGTACATTTATACATTTAGGAAATGCTATTTTGAGCACAAAACTCATGGATAAGCTACACTGGACTGGAACTGTACAAGAACAACAATGCCCTGCAACATGTTAAGCTTAAAAGGCAGGGATCAACCTATGGGGTCATTCCAGTTCGGAGATCATTACAAGACCTGCATGTTTGTTTGAGATCAGTGGCGCTTCCAGGTTTTTTGTGATTGGGGGCACCATAGATGGTGACGTAATAATACCTCAGTTCCCCCAAGTCTACGTAAATTATTTTTGATGTGTCCCAGCATTTGTATACAGCAGTTTTGCTCTTTCGTTTGTCACTACATAAAGGTGCCGTCCTGGGGAAGGGGCACTCCTCCCCTTTTCTAAGAAATGTTTGTTAATTTAAGGTCTTTTAGACGCAAAATGGTTCTATCTTTGGGATGTTTTTGGAACTGATCATATATGGATGGTAAATGCCTATAATTTAGTGAATGCTAATCTTTGGTAAGGTCAAAGAGGAGCATAGATTGCCATCTATTAAGAGAAAGATACGTTGTCAACAAACCTCCTGAAGCCTCCTCCCTTTTGTCTATTTTACTGCTTTCTATTTGGGGAAAATTTTTACTGTACACAAAAATACGTGCGTGGAGTCCACAAAAAAAAAATTCTTAGACTATTACGGAATATTTCCTTTCCTTCATTGTGCATCATGAAAGGGCATTATGATGGCTAGCAGGTACCTGTATAGGACCTCCTTGAAACTCTGCATTAATTATATCAAATGGGGGCAATGACTAAATGCGTGCTGCCTGACATTCAAATGATAATGTAGAGTATGACGCCGAACACTTTACAACTATCATATTTTTACTAATTTTGAACGAAAATCCGGAAGAACAGCTTCCAGCAGTGGGGAATGAGAGGGAGGGAGAGTATAGGTACATGGAGGTGATATTAGACTATGATGACGACGAGACCTTAGGTTCAGCAGATGGGCTACCGATTGTCCCATGAGGTTCCAACCTGCTTAAATGTAGTGATGACCGTTTGCCAGGAAATACAATCAGGTACCAGGATCTGATGGTTGGGGGATCACCACAGACAATGATTTTGGAATTCCACCCCAGATTAATTCAGAAAGTCGGTGTTAACTGTGCACATGCGTACGTACGATACTTTTCCCCATGGGTGGACCCTTTCTTAATTGTCACCTAGTGGGGAGGAGCTGTCCTGGGGAGCTATCTAAGGGGAAGGATGTCCTCTTTAAGAAATGTTGACTTTTTTGAAAATGGCAGTTGTTGAAAATGGCAGACTTTTAAGGTCTCATATATGTATCAGGGGCACAAAAGGGTGTTCCCATCTTTAGGCAACTTTGGTAAAGGCTGCAAGGCTGGGTGATTGATCCTTGGTCTGCAACACTTCTGAGAAAGGACCTGAAAAGGACCACTAGCTAACCCTGTCGGTTCCATCGTCGTTGAAGTTCCCTCATCGCCACGGCGAAATGGCTTAGTTTGTGACACACTGTAGTTCACAGCCAATTTGTTATGTTTCACTTCGCACTTTATCCGGAGGCCTTTGAACTGCAAAACGTTGAATGGCAAAGCATTTCAACTAGAGGTGGCGCCAGGATTTGCCCGATAGGAAGCCAAGCTCCCCAACGAGGGGTCAGCAACTCAAAGCCCCGACAGGATATCGAATGCTTAAGTTTCAGCGTCCTTAGCGCAAGGAAAAATCTGGGCATTTATCTGAAAAAAAGCAAAAAAAAAAAAAAAGACTCTCCCTTTTAGTGAAGAAAATTGAAAGTTTTGGTTTTTTAGTGAGAAAAATTGAAACATTTTGGGTGTTTATTGAAGGATTTGCCCTTACTTAGCGCACAATCAAGTAAATCGTCGGGGCGACCGGAGACTTCATATTTTATCGTAACCATTACAGCTCCCCTACGAAGATGGAAAATTTCTCTCACCGGGGCCGGTAGCTTTCCCCGATGGTGGGGGTAGATAGCTTTCTTCGATGGGTGGACCCTCCACCCACCTTTCACCACTATTATTAAGCTCAATTTGGTAGCCTGCCTCTGCTTGTGGTTATCCTTGCATGTATTGTGAAAATAAACTATTCAGATATGGAAAAGTCTGATTCAGCGGGAAATGAAAACGAATCTTCTCAAAAATATGACTAGATTTGGTTTAAAATTACCCGACCATTTCACTTTTTACATGACTGAATCACTTTTGATTCAATACAGTTTTGACAAGATTTAGTTTTACCTTGACTTATGACAGCGCTTTACAGTTTGGCAACGGAAAGTAAAATTTTTGCATCCCTTGTTACTTAACGTATAATACAACCGGTTAAGCAGTGATAAGAATCTATTTTTAATGCAATATAAGATAAGCAGAAATCAATGACTCCGATCTTAGCAGAATAAGCTTATGGTACTACTGTCATATGTGTCTGTTGGAGGAGGGTGGGACTTTTTCTAGAAACTTGTATGCGTGGTTGTCCGAAAATAGCATACATTTTGCTCGAAAAATAGCAATTATCCCACTTAAACGGGCAGGGGTTGGACTGCGGTCCCAACCCGTACGCCTGTGCTTTGATGTTTTCTCTTTCCTGAAAGTAACCTTTGAAACTTTCATAGCATGTACATAGCCCTACCTCTGCTGCAGTAAGTCCCTTTTTCTTTTCGGATTAAACGTAATTTTTGGTGGTTAATCCATCAAATGTCAATTACACAGATGTATCCAATCAGAGAACTGTTACTTGGATTAACAGCTCGCTGATCCAGTTGTGCAAGGGAAGTGAAACCTGAGCACGGCTCATTTAAGGTTACTGAGCCGTATGAACAGTCTAAATAATAAGTGTGGTTCCAGGTTGGGGAAAGGGTGCTATGCTCCCTCTTTTTGAATTTCTTCCGAGAGTCCTTACACATACGATAATGTTATCCCTGATGGCACCAGTCAGTGTTGTTACTAGTTACTCAGTTTTGCAGTCGAGTCGAGTCCTTTACTACTTTCAATGTGACTCGAGTTATTGTATTATTTCTATGAAGAAAATTATGATACAATTGCTCGAGTCATTTCCCTTTTGAAAATTAGTGACTCGAGTCATGACTCGTTACCACACTGCAACCAGTCGCTCCGGCGATTACTTGGTTTTCCTTTCAACGAAGGAGAATTCTTCAATAAAACTCACATTTTCCAATTTCCTTCAATTTGACCTTCTCTAGTAAAGTCCCCAAATCTTCAAATTTCCCAATAACAACGGAAATTTCCCGTTGGCCATCCTTCCGACAATCCGTCGCCTTTGTCGGAGCTTCGGATTACTTCCCCCTCCCCTGCACCATCTTCGTGGAGCTTGGTCCCTGTCTGGCAAATCCTGGCCCCACTCTTGGTAAATTAAAATACTCAAAGACTGTTATGGGTAACAGACGAACACAGGCATTGGATATATGATGTTAGATAATTCTGAATAATTAAGAGAAGAATAGTTACACTCGGCCCGCATCACGCTGGCCTACGCCTTACGTTAATAATTCAGGGGGACGATGAGCGCAAAAGGGGCGGCAGGGGGCGTTTTGAAAAAAATAAAGTACTCAACTTAAACCGGGGCATTATAAAATTTCGAAAGGTTTCCTCTAGCTGAACTCTCAAATTGGTTCGTATAAAAAGAGATAAATGAAGTCATCAAGTCGAGGAGGTCTAACATTCCCCCCTCAGAGTACCTACAAAGTTTGTAAATATTCTTTGTTACCAGATGCCACGAAATCACACTCAAGAGAGTTTAATTTTGATGTTATTCTTTTTTTTTGCCGAGGAACCTCATATTCTCATCAGTGGCAGTGAAAGCGGTGACCGAAGGGGCCATGGCTAAAAATTGTACCTCCACTTTTACCTAAAATGTAGTTTTTCTTGCTGTCTATAAACATGACATACTAACAGAAGTGACAATTACAGGTAACTGTAACGTAACAGATAGCTTTGGTGTAAGCCTACTATGAAGTAAAATTTAAAACTGTTTTCGAAAATGCAATTTTTCTGTGCGCCAATTTCGGCTTTTCATTACTTGTACCTGTAGGACAGCTTGAGTGGTCTAAGTCTTTCAAAGTCCCATGCGACCCCTACCATCTTTCTTCCTCCGTTCCACAGGAAAATTCCCTTGCAGTATCAAAGGAAACTTCGGTTAGCTAATATTGAATCTCTTTAGTGTGCATTTAAGGTTATCAGAAGATAGTCAACATTTGACTGAGCCATGCCTCATTCTTGTGCCGACAATATCGGAAATATTCTAGAGCTTCTGGGAGCTTCGCCCCTGGTTCTTCACTTGTATGTTGCACCTGGACCTTATGAGGGGCCCTTGCGGGAAAGGTCTACACCTCGGTGGGGTCCTGGAATCTGTAAAATTAAATATAAATTGAAATCACTCCCTGACTGCTATCAGGCCTTCACGCTTTCGTAAATCTTTGGAAAAGGATTCGCCATCTCAAAAGAGAGTAAGTTCTTCAAGTACCGCGCCCTTGGTTCGCTACCCTGGGTCCGACCCACGCGTAAAAACGATGTACGTGTAGGGCTACCTATCATTTTCACATGGTTCTTATTTTTGTCGTTTTATTCATTAATACTATTCTATAGACGGGGGGAGGTGGGCGTTTGTCCAACCCCATTCGGTGAAAGGCGGCGGTGAGCTGAAAAAGGTTGGGAACCACTGCTTTAGGCTGTTGATCTCAAATACAACTCGCCGTTACGGATTGGGAATCGTAGTGCCTCTGTTTCAAACGCCCATGCTTTGTATCCAGTCTATTACCAACGACGCAAATAACACTTATTTTGAATTACTTAAACTTAAATCAAATTTATACACATTTAATGATAATTTGCCATAATAATGTTTGCTTTTTATTACCCACTTTCCATTATACATAACAAGTTTACATAATAGACATTTTTACTACTTACAATAGGATGGGAATCTTCATAGTCTAGTAATATTTTAGATTAAAATTATAGTAGCGTTACTGATGTTCTATTATCTTATGGAAATAATTTGCTCATACGAAAATAAATTAAGCCTTTTGAAACTATGTTACAGTGAAGTTTTGTGAAGGGTCTTTTAGTGAAAGTTATGTGAAAGGCATTGGCTTGTGACAAGATTTGATTATTTAAAAATGAACAAACATCTTTACTTAAAGGTCGTGTGACATGCCACCAGAGGTGCTGTTTCACTTGTAAGTTAAAGAATTAGGTCTTTTAATCAAAGATCCGTTGGAATTATTTCAATATCTTTTACCGTTCTCAAAATATACGTCTTCAAAGTTTGGTGGTTTCTGAAGAAACTAATTGCCTATGCAAAAATAATGATGTGGAGTGTTGCACAGTGTTATGATTTCTTTTGTCAACCCTATGTAAATTATCTCTTAATTACCGATCATGTAGATTTCAGTTTGGTGAGTGATATCAATATTTTTCAAGGGAAAAATTTTAACTTTTATAATAAACCCCTCGGGGAATAACAACGCTACCAGTGTCCTTTAAATTAAGGTTGAAAAAACAAAGCCTAAAATGTGCCATATATGGTATGTCCCTCTTTCGATGTCACATATTTGCATATTTAGCTCATGTTTATTCATGATGCAAGTGTGAAATAGAACGTTCCCTGTAAAATGGTCAATATTTGATGGATTTTAAAGGAAATTGCGGCTATTTTCTGGATTTTTAATGCTTTTTACATCGAATATCGAACTATGTTATTTTCATGTCACACGACCTTTAAGGAGGTAAGAACTGTAAGTTAATGACATGTCGCATTTGGAAGATAATTATTTTTTGTAGAAATGCTATGTTTTTACTAGATATATGGAGCTTGATGGGAAACTGTGATGCCATGTCGGCATATTGATTAGACATTACTAGCACTTTATGATGTTGATACCGATGTGCGGGATAGATACTGACCTTGTTTGTTCTGTCCTAAATATGACACAGTTTTATTCTAAATCTAAGCGGGAACACTCCAACAGCGTTATATTTCAGGAAAAAATAGGGCATTTCAAATATAATGTATTTGTTAACTTGAAGGTGTGTGGTTCACTATGTAAGAAAGATGTATGTTACCTTAGTAGCCATTATGTCAAATTTCTGATCCACCAAAGTTGAAGACTTTTAGGCTTCTATAATTATACATAATTTCCAGTTTTGCATTTAAACCACATTGCATTGGGAATGATTAATTGCATAAGTAAGCAAAAGGCATAAACTCAATGTTTCATTTCAATACTCTGCATTAGCGTCCTTTTATTTAGCAGTCCGATCAGTAGTTGATAAAATATCAGAAATTACCGAGATCACTACATTTCATTTTATGAGAACGTTAGATTCAGAGTCATACAATTTAAAATGAAATATTATCATTGAAATCATTACTGATATTACCGGTTTATCAATGAAACATTTAGTTAATGTTCTTTACAACGTTAAGATGGAAGGAAAAGCAAATATGTTGGTAAGAGTTAATTGTTATCGAGTTACTAACGTACTAGATCATCTTCTGAAATGATCGGTGCTTTCAGTTGACACACATAGGAGTATCTTTGAGAACACAGTTCAGGCTGCAATCCATCGGTACCCATATGGGCTACACAATTTCTATCGGCAGCCAATGGATCAGCATCGGTTCCAGCCTCTTGCAGGTTAGTTCCTGAAGTCCAGAAGGATCCAATAGCCTTCCCTGTCCTTGCAGCTATACGGTCCAGCAACGCCAGGACACGGGTCCTCATACCCTCTTCCTCCAAGGTTATCAGTGTGGCCTTGGATTCCTTGTAAGAGAACCCCTCACACGTGGCCTTAGCCTCTTCCCAAGTGAGGGAGATGTCGAAGTATTGGATGCAACTGCCTGCAATGCTGCTCCATCCCGGCATGCACATCTCCCTACCTTGTTTTCCCCGTTTTTTGGATGTCCTGGAGTTGTCAGGTACTTCCTGTTTTTGGCCACCTTTAAACAAACCTCGATTCTCTCCTAGGATTGGTTTTTTCTCCCTATCAGGCGTCTTCTGGGCTGGGGACTCTCCGACTGCCGGTACTTGGACATCGAGGGGTTTTTGATCAGCTGGGGCACCTTGATCCTCTTGCACGGTGACAATGTTGTTACGCGTTGATGTTACTCGTCGCGTGTTTCCTATTCTCCCGTTGAAGGTTCTCGATTGCAAAGGTTGTTTTCCTGTCTTAGTTCTGATGGTCTGGATCTTCGAACGGTGAGCTCCTGTTAGGATTCTTCTCCCATTATAAGGAGCGCGTCTTTTCTTTCTCTTTTTCATCATACTTGACAAAACAAGATCATCGAATTGTTGAGAGTCTACATAAAACTCTGAGATAAGTTGAGCTTGTTGAATGTCTCGATCCCGGGGTATGTCGTCCATATTGAGGTATAGATCTTGCTTGGCTTCTTCACTGGATTTCACGTCTCCTGATATTTGGATGCAGACGACACCGTTAAGTAAAGAACAATCGATCTTTACTGTCTTACCCTCGAGCGTTGAAGCAGATCCATAACAATCATCTCTGTAAGAGAAAATTACCAATAATTTTAAATATATTTTGTTTTTGCTGTTTGACAATCTTTACTTCAAAGTTTAGAAAATGGCATGCTTGTTATGCATGAGGAATACAGGCAAACGTGCAATGATCAGGAGTATCAATAGTGCGAGTGCAATTATTTGTCACGTGAAGAAATAAAAAAGTTGCATTAACAGCCATGATACATTTTTCAACATTTGGAAAAACATTGTTCTAGAAAAGTTGAAAATATAAGTACGTGGACCCCCCTTCTCCAAATTTGGTAGATGATAAACGAATCTTTCATCTACCTTAGTGGACAATACTTATAGATGAAAACGGGGTGACAAGCTTAAGGCACATGAACGAAAGTGGATGTACACTGTTAAAATGTTTTGGACAATAACAGAACAAATAAATAAACAAATACATAAATAATACAAAAAGTGCTGTCAATTTGTTTGCAAAAATTGACAACACTTTTTTCCGTATCTTCTTTGTATTTCTTTATTTTTTTTCTATAATTCTACAACATTTTACAGCCAATTGTAACAGTGTAGGATTACTAATTACCCTGGATGAGTTAGATGGTCTAGATGATTTTCGACATTGATAGGAAGCTTTCGGTTATGATAATAATTTGCACTTTATGCAGACATCTCAATTTGAAAAAGTACATATCCCATCACTATAATTCATAGGTGGGTTTTTAACGATTAAGCAAACGTTTTGTGCCCTTAAAGTGTGCCAGAAGTACCTCAGTTCTACTATTGTTGAAACAAAAAATCTAACTTAGCGTTTCAGAAGTCATTGGACTTAAAGGCAGTAGGCAGTCACCCCAATCAGAGTGAGTGTACCCTGTCACTCCAGTTCATGAATGGCCAATTTTGGTCCTGTGACAATATTTTTGTTAGTGAATTGTGAAATTCAAGGAGAATTTCTCTTTGCTTAACCTCTTGTTTGTAATAGTTATGTTTTCAAAATGTCTTCAGAGGTGCTTGTAATGCAATAAGAGGAGATTTGCAAGAGTTTGCTGTTTTTTCAAAGAAAATTGTGGGGCGACTGCCCATTGCCTTTAAGGTTGCAGGTGTGGAGGGCGTCAGTGGTGTAGCCAGAAAAATTTGTGTGGGGGCTTCTAGAGGGCTCCACACTTTCACTGGGGGCTTTATATATGAAGTCATATATTTATATATTTTTTCACTTTGAGATTTTCCAGTGGGGCCTTAGGGGAGGCTTTTGTGAGGGCTGGTGGCTTGCGCCCCAAATCTACCTTCTGAGGAGAGGAGGTTGTGGATAGGGACGGAGAAGGAAAGGACGTGGTGGGAAATACGAGGACAAAAGCATGGCCGTGGTGTCGCACTAGTCTTAAAACTTTCTCACGACAACAATGCAGCTATATTGGCAGCGCTAGGTGTGTAAACTGTTCACAATGTGTGTATTTCTTCAACTGTATTTGAAAGGCAAGTTGTAAAGCCCTAGATCTCTTTCTTTTGATAGGGCATAAACGAAGTTCCCTTACTCCATGCAGGGGCGGATTTAGGGGGGCGGGGGCCCGCCCCCCCTTCCAAAAACTTTTGAAAGTTTTTTTCAACTTCATAACACAAAGGACAAGGCCCTATTCCAATGAAATAGGCCTATGAGATGTGTCAGAGTGAAACTCAAACTTGTTCATTACTTTCTACCTCAGAAAATAAGTGTTATGCTAATAACTCTGCTACTGACTTCCAACTGATAACATTTTGGCTTATACTTTCTCTGGGCATTATAAGGAGTTACTCATGAGCGCTGTATTAATGGATTGCTAACTTCAGTCTATTACCGGCCAGACCCACAGCATTGGGAGCACTGCTTCTACTTTCAAGGGAATTTCAGAATTCTTTAATATTTAGAGGAATATTTTCGACAACATCAGGCTTTTAACTATAACTTGCTGTAATATTACCCTGTAGTGTCTTATTTAAGCCTTGTTATTTATTTTAATGACATACACTGTGAATTTAGGGTAAAATTTAAAATTCACCAAATTATGAACATTTTCCAGCCATATATGATCACTTCAAAAAATACACCACAGACATCACCATTTTGCATCTGAGCAAGCTTAAATTAGCAAAACCTCTCAAAGGGGAGGGGACACCCCTCCCCTCCCCAGAAAAGCATGTTTCACCCAACCAAAAATTAAAATTCATTGAATTATGAATGCTTTCCAGCCGTATAAGATCAGTTCAAAAATACACCACAGACATTTCTCAAAGTATACACCTCCCCCAGGACGGCGATTACTCATCACATGCTTTGCCCCCTATCAAAATACCCTGGCACTGCCCCCGGGACACTCCCTCTCCTTTTATACAAACCAATTTGACCTGGGCCCCCCCCCCCTTTTGCCAAATCCTGGATCCGCCACTGCCATGTACTAGGTAGAACTCAAATCCTTTCGATTTTTTTCTGAATTGTGATAGCCAAGAGTTGATAAATGGCACGTGCTGGTCTAGAGAAAAGATGTGAGTCGATGGAGTGCGGAAGGTGCTCGTTAACGACCGTTGAGGGGAGGGGGTCTAGGAGTTCTCCCGCAGAACAATTCAACTACCAAACCGGGCCCATATCGACAATTACTGAAGGGATGAGAGATGGCTTCCAGGGGTGGGGGAAATATTTTTGAAGGGGTGGGGACGAGATGTGTAAAAATGTGTTAAGTCAATGACAATTTGGAGTTTTCTAGGGGGCGAAAATTTTTCTAGGGGGGCTTTTCCCCCACCCCTGCCCTATCGGCTACGGTCTTGTACCGACTTATTTAAACAGATTTTGAAAACGAAGTTGTAGAGACACAGTATGCCACGTGTCCAACACAGACGGAAAAAGTTGATGTGGATTTGTCTTGCTCATTACGCCTGGAGCCCCATTCGCTGGTCTTCCGGTTTCCTCCTGAGGATACACAGTTGACTATTGCTCCACACTTCAGTTTTCTAAGGACTTGCCTACGTTGCAGGCTATATGGTCATACCTTATGAATAATATATATATATATATATATATATATATATATATATATATATATATATAATATATATATATATATATATATATATATATATATATATATATATATATATATATATATAATATATATATATATATATATATATATATATATATATATATGAAGCTTGCGTCCGAAACTGGACTCAACCTTCTTCGCGTGGGAGGATTGTGGTTTGGGAAGCCTTAGAGGATTGGGTGGGGGTGAGGGGCTTAGCCAACAGAGTCACCTCTATCGTGTCTGAGGGGTGGCTCAGGACTTGGCAGGGAAACTACAAATACTTGGCTGAACTTGTCGATTACGTTATAAATCTTAATGTGCTCAGTATAGAGATTTCCTAGTACACATTCTCTGATATGAAAAAAAATGTTTTTTTTTAGCCCGTGAAAATTGACATTGATTGGTAAATAAAACAAAAGTTGAATTCTTTAGAGCTAATTGGCATTGCATCGGGTACATGAGTACCAGTTTTGCCCCGTAAAAGATGTGGAAAAGGCATAACTCCCGCAGCTGACGCAATAATAGCACGAGGAGTCGTAATCGAAAGTTTCGCTAATGTCCGAAACGTTTCACTTTTGAATAGCTAACACTAACGCATAACGGGAACCGGGTGAGTCGCGCAAGTTTTACGATAGGTTGACTCTTAGTGTTTTCTTTTTTCGCAGAAGTGGTGCCAACTTTTGGACTTTTGTACCCTTTGTGACGCTCTTGCTAGCTCCAAAACAAGGTTTGGGTTGGATAAGGCAAATTCTTGCGGTGTATTTTCACTGCGATTGCGTCGGGTCTCATTGAATCGCTCTTCTGGCGCAAATCAAGTTGTCTCTGTTCTCTTAAAAGAGTGAGTGAAATGAAAAACAAAATCAAGAAATAGAGAGTTTTTTCCGTCACGTCTTAGCCCCAAATCGCCGTTTACCGAAGAGGAAAATTTGAGACAGTTATCAAGCAAATCAGCTTTGAAATTAGAAAGAGATAGAGATAACAAAAAACACACCTAGTGTGTGAGATGCACTTCAAATTAGTAGTAATGAAAGATTGCAAATATCGGAGTACAGTAACAGTCCTGACAGAAATTCCTTATAAATCACGCAGTTTGAAAATAAACATAAAATTCACACAACTGTTCCTCTTTGTAGGCCTATATTGATATTTAGTTTATGGTTAGTCGTTAGATGTTTAGTATTTCCTTCTCAGAACGCGCTAAGGTGTGAAATCGATGTTCAGTAAGTGTCCTTTTTGGCACTACCTTGAAAGTATTTTTAACTGATTGATTTTGAAATGTTTAGCCTAACAGCTGCACAGCATGTGGGAATGCCATATAGAATAGAGGCACCGAACAATGTGGTTGTCTATTATGGATAGCAAACGTCCAAGGAAGTACTTTCAATTGGGATGTGGGGGATAAGCGGGACCCGAGCTCTTGTCGAAATTTTAAGTACGTTTGACCGATATATAGCATACATTTCCCCCAATGGTAAATTCTCTGCTCGAAGGGTATTATTTCTGGCCTAGTTTTGAACTCGTTATTTCTTCAGAAATCTTCTTTACGTGGTGATTAATTTGGCTGTAACATTGTGTCTCCTGCAAACCAGGTATCCTGGGCGGTTGCTGACTCTGCCACATACGTCACCGTATAAAGGGGAACTTTTCGGGCCCCTTTTGAACAACTTCAACATTTTAGTGATATCTAGAGAATGGTTTAAGCAAAAGGAAGAATTACAGTTACTTTTCTTGCGTGTACGCATAGAGGTGCATGTCAAAACGGATGAGAAATGACAGTGGTGTTCAAACGTAACCTCGACAGTGTGAAGGGAAAATGGAAAGAATTTCAATTGAAAGTACTTCCTGGACTTTATTCCCTACCGCTATCTTATTACTACCATTGAGTCGGCTGACTTATATTCCATTGGTGGATTTATAAACTAACTAATTTTGTCCATAATTGATACTGATGGCAAATATTTTTAAACACAATAAAAGGGACATTTTCCTAGTTTGAAGAGAAAATACTCAATTCCGATATGAAAGGCTTAAAGGAAAATGCAGTCACCCCAATTAGGATCAGTGTAGTCTATCTTATTTCTTGAATGGTTCTTGAGAATCTAGTTACAATATTTTCTCATTGAATTGTGAAATTTACGAGGAGTAACTCCTTGGTTTACCTTGAATATGCAATATTTAAGTCCTGAAATATCATGAAAGATACTTGAAGGGAAATAAAAAAGAAATTTAGAAGATTTAGAACATTTAGTTGTTGTTTCAAAATAAGTTTGGGGCGACTACTTATACCCTTTAATACAAAGATAAACAAATATGATTCATAACAGCTTTGCAAATCTAGCAAAAGTTTATTATGTCTTGTTTGATAAAAAAAAAACACAAAACACTTTATGACGTTAAAGATATGAATGAACTAACAGACTTCATAGAAACACACGGCAATTCAAAAGAAACTTAATCAGAGGCTAGAGGTGGATGAATGCTTTGCTCTGTTACTTGTTTGTTAAGTTTGATTTAATCTGCGGGTTCTTTTCGTAGTTAGCAGTCTGCAATGGTTACAAATGCACAACCCTAAGCATTCTGGGAAGTGAAGCGCATCTAGGGGCAGGTGTACACGTTTTATTCAGAGAAGGGATGGGCAAAAACACAACAACATAAAAAGAAGGGTCAAAGGGAGTAGGGTATTTGGCTGTTTGGGGGATCTTTTGTATAGGTGGATTGACTTTGACGCAAAATTAGGCTATCATTAGACATAAATTACGTAGTTGAAGAACCATAAGCCTTCCTTCCTGTAACTGTCAAAAATATATGAATCTTACGGGAGGGGTGGCGGTGGAGGGATACATGGTCGGAGGGAGGAGTGAAGGGGGGATATCTGGAAAAAAAACCCTCATTCCCCACAGAGCTAACGTTGTGCTCACGTTCAGAATGTTTTGCGTGGCGTTTGCATGGGTCATCACAACCATATGTAATAGAAACCATTGATACTGAAGTGGGGGAGGGGTTAGAAATTACAATTTTTAGGAGTAGCCTATGGATCGGAGTTACCCCGCGTAGCTATGGGACCGTATGGCAGTGAGCAATGGAAATAAGTTAGCCTCATGCACTCGGTACTGCATACATGGGAGGTTTTTGTTATAGTAACGTTTTGATATTACTTATGGTCTCGAATTGACCGACTTAACGTTTTATCTCTCGCGGTGAAAAGTTCCAAGCACTAAACGATATGCTAGGAAGGATCATTCCACAATAATGCTTTGAAGCTTCAAGGAGGGTCACGGGATGTAGATTATCTTAATTAAGTCGGTTCAATTTAGTGTAGTAACAACTGTATCTTTTGACAACCATATACTTGGTATGGTCGTCAAGATATCACACCGTAGGCCTAACACGTTATAGCCAGTCCGTTAAAGAAATGTGATTCAAGGTGTCGAAAATCTCACGTGAATTGGCAGAAGAAACACTTCGGGAGTTGAAGGAGCTATGGCGTCCCCCCAAATATATTAAGACACATCCTCATCGTTCCAAATCCAGTTGGTGACTGTACTTTGATTGGCATTGAGTCAAACAATAATAGCACCACTCTGGTTGGTAATGATGACTTGGACAGTCAGCTGTGTTCCTAATTAGGCTCACAGTCACATAGGCTACAATTTGTTTTTCAACATTGCCTCGAGCAATTGAAACTCAGTGCGGGCTACTGTGGCTCTGTCTTAGAAGTGTTCTACTACTAGACAGTTGTTTGTGTTTAAATTTGAGATGGGCTAGAAGTTAGGTTAGTTGGGAGAATTTTTACTGTCTGGGGTGAGCTTAATACTATCGCTGGATGCACTCGGGATACGCCCTGGTGCATCGCTTGTATTAGCCCCTGATCGTTCATTATCCTCTATTTAATGCACGGTCCACCGTTGGTTAACCCTTCACTGCTAGCTTCAATGCCAAGCTTTGTGTACACAGTAGCCTATTGTGGCGCACGCGACTGCACACAATGCAATGCCCAGCATGTACGTAAGTACTGTACAAAGAAATGCAATGTAGTTAGCAGGCAAGTGTGATCAAAGTTATTGTTTCTAGGACAGCGGAATCGACTTGAGTAAGCTATCCCACAACACGTGACTCCCATGTTTCGAGGAATATTCCACATGGAGTCATGGACTTGCGTCCTCCAGTTATATACCTCAGTGGTTCCAAGTAATAAAAATAACTAAAAAAAAAAAACATTCGTACATAGCAATTAATGAAGACTTACCCCGGTGGACTTATTACCCATGTACGGTCAAGCCCTGTATTGACAAGATCATCTGTGTGAAAGGAAAGTATGGTCAATTAGCCTCTATTCTATAATTTTCTTTGAAACAAATTGTTGAAAGTATGTAAATGTGCGACAGCTAACCTTGCGGCTGCTAGGTTCCAAACTAGCATGAATTTTTACAGGTGTATCTTTTCATATATATATATATATATATATATATATATATAGTATATAAAGTAGTATTATATATATATATATATATATATATATACTACGATATATATATATATATATATACATATGCTATGATATATATATATATATATATGTGTGTGTATGTATATATATATATATATATATATATATTTGATACTTAGACTGCTTCGTTACTTGATAATATTCAAAGCTTCCATATCTTGTGGCTATGCCGCTACTATATCAGACTATTCAGTTTTGATTTTGTATACTCACTTCATTTTTAACACGATTTTCGATTCAAACGAAGAGTTAAGCTGTGCAGACTGTATTTTGAAATTATGTCTGTTACGTCACTTTACAATATTTTGACTAGACTAGCTTGCCATGGTAGTAGCATGTTTGCGCGCTTCATATTAACTATTGTATAAGACCACACGCTTATTTTGGCTAGACTAGCGTGCCATGGTAGCTCGTCTGCGCGCTTCATATTAACTACTGTATAAGAGTACACGCACATTTTAGCTGCGTACTTCTTTGATCACGTACCTACAGTTTGATATTAAATATTTTGTTTGTGACGTCACTTAACTACATTTCATTTCAAACGTCCTGTAAAGCGTAATTAATATTATATACGCGCTTTCTCGAGCTTTCATCAAAAAATTTGTTTTTGTAACGGTTGGATTTCACACTACAGTTGACAAAGCTTCCAGGAGGGGGCGAAAATTTCTGTTTCAATAAATTATTCAGTTGGATCATGATGCACACTCTCTTTTTCATCATTTCTTATTCGTTGCATCCAACACACGGACTTTAATGCTATCCTTTGGACCAAGACTTAGTGCGAGACCACTCCGTGTTAGAAGAGAACTTCAAAATCTCAACCGCAAATTAGCCCAAACCAGATCGGATTTATTCTTTCTGAGTAAGTGCAAAAAATTGGACCTTATACCTAAAGGCCTTCGTCTTAAACAGCCCCTCAATGTGGGATCCCCACATTTGAGAGATTTAACTAAAAAAATCTGTGACGACGCCTCTAAACGGTTACGTAACGTCTGCATAGCGGACGCTTATCGTCGGCAATCTAAACTAAGTACAGCTATCTCCGCAAAATTACAGGATTTAAACAACCTTCTTGAACAGCACAGTCCTAATGTTTTTCTTGGAGTGAGTAAATTCCTTGACTTTACCTACCGTGAGACGAAGAAGGAATGCTTCGACAGAAAAAACAAAAAATTAGAAAATCTAATCTCCTCATCAAGATATTTTAAGACCGATTCGAATAACAACATCAAACAACGGCCAGGAACCTTTACCAACCAGGAGTCACTATCAAACGTCATAAATCTATCCACAACCAATCTCACGAAAGACGAACACGATTTACTCAATCTTGGTCTTTCGTTTTGTCCGTCTACTCAACTGGACCCCGTTGAAACGGCCATAGACATCCACCAATTGAATAGACGAATTCGTCTTAAGGAATTCTTTTCGGACAAATCAAACCGTTCTATTGAAGATCCTCCCAAAGCCAATAAAAACAAGAAACCAAGTTCTTGGACTCCCCCTGAAGGACGAAACCCGTTCATTGACGCATTTGCCAACAGTGCAAAACTCCACTTGGATAAGCTATTGAATACGAAGGGGTCCACTGATCCACTAAAGCCTGACAATCTTACCCCCGGACAACGCCAAGCCCTTAAGAAACTCAAGACAAATGAACACATCGTAATTAAACCAGCAGATAAAGGTGGCGCCGTCGTAATACAAGACACGGATGACTACATCAATGAAGCTAATAGACAATTAGATGATCCTAATTTTTACACCACTCTACAATCGGACCCTACCAACGACTTCACCCGTGAACTAAATCAACTTCTTTGTAATGTGCATCCGCAAACCAACAATGTAAGTAACCTTTTACCTAAGAACCCCAGACCAGGGCTATTCTATATGCTTCCCAAGATTCACAAACTAGGTCCTATGGCTGCCAGAGCAGACCCTTCGGCTTATCAGGCTACCACTAGCAAGACAAAAATTTTTGATATAGCTAGACAACATGGCATAATTCCGCCTGGTCGACCTATAGTCAGCTCTATCGGTATGCTCACTGAACATTTGTCTGGTTACATAGATACCTTATTACAACCGCTAATGTGTTTCATCCCTAGCTTTATCCAAGGTACCACCGATTTCATTAACAAATTATCGTGCCTACCTATTTTGCCTGACGGGACCCTACTGGTCACCATGGACGTCACCTCCCTATATACTAATATCCCTCATGACGAAGGCACTGCTGCATGTCTCCACCTTTTAAAGCGAATGCAGCCCACAGAGATTCCGGCTGTTGATATTGCAGTTTTGATTGATTTTGTTCTTAAGCATAACCATTTTGAATTTAATGATAGACATTATCTACAAACCAACGGGACAGCTATGGGAACAAAGATGGCCCCTACCTATGCAAATATTTTTATGTCTGAATTAGAAGGTCAAATTCTTCAAAATACTGAAAACAAACCTCTATTTTACTGCCGATATATTGACGACATTTTTTTTTGTGGACTCACGGTGAGGAAGAATTGCTCAAATTCGTCGAATTAGCCGACAATACCCATGCCAAAATTAAATTCACTAAAGAATACTCTCGTAATGAGATTCCTTTCCTGGATGTTCTCGTCTCACTTAAAAGCGGGGAATTATCTACTTCCATCTATTCGAAACCTACAGAAACCCACACTTATCTTCGATATGAAAGCTTCCACCCACACCACATCAAATCTTCTCTAATTTACAGTCAAGCTATTCGCTTGAAACGTATATGTTCGGACCCAGTAGACTTCGAACATCGCATTCACGATCTTTCTATGCGACTCATTGACAGGGGATACCCTTTGAGCTTAATCAAAGAACAAATTGCCAAGGCTCGCCTTGCTACCCGTGAATCACTCCTTAGGTACAATCGTAAAAGAGAGAGTGACAATCGCATCCCGTTTGTGGTAAAACATCACCCCACTACTAGGAAACTATCCAAACAAATTAAATCTTCTTGGAAAATACTTAATGAAAATACTTCACTCGGTGACCTTTTCGCGCAACCCCCCATTATTGCCACCAAACAACCACCTAATCTCAAATCGTTACTTGTTTGTTCAAAACTGAGACCCGCTAACAGACAACAGGGAAATATCCCATGTGACAAGCCGCGCTGTCAGATTTGCTGACGGTGTAACTGTCCACGCTGGACCTTACAATTGCGATTCTTCCAACGTAGTATATATCATTTCATGCAGAAAGTGTCCGACTGTTTGTTACGTTGGAGAAACAAACACCAAATTCAGAATGAGGTTCAATAATCACAAACACAGCATCCGTAGTACGAATCTTAGTGGATTTCCCGTTGCTGAACACTTTAATAGTGGGGATCACACAACTGATGACTTGAGGTTTGTAATTGCCTGCGGGGGATTTCGGTCTACTGACGACCGTAAACGTCACGAACTTAAACTCATTCTCCGTTTAAGTAGCCATACGCAAGGTTTGAACAGAGATTTGTCACATCTATCAGGATACAGTTTTTTCAAGTAATTCTGTTTCCTCGGTATTGCAGCTACGTACGGTATTCCAAAGTATCTAAGTCAATTCGATTTTTTTTATATATTACTAGCTATTGTACTGGTAACCCACATGCTGTTAAACTACACTTTTTCATCATCTACTCAAATCGTGAAATTAATATAACGGTACTAAACAATGTGCCTGTTTGTCCTTTTCAATAAACAATGGCAGACACGCTTGTTTTGTAACTTGTGCTAAATATCGCTTTCACATTTACGTGGTGTTTTCGTCTAAGTAGCTTGATACACTGTGGATTTGATACTTAGACTGCTTCGTTACTTGATAATATTCAAAGCTTCCATATCTTGTGGCTATGCCGCTACTATATCAGACTATTCAGTTTTGATTTTCAGTTTTGATTTTGTATACTCACTTCATTTTTAACACGATTTTCGATTCAAACGAAGAGTTAAGCTGTGCAGACTGTATTTTGAGATTATGTCTGTTACGTCAATTTACAATATTTTGACTAGACTAGCTTGCCATGGTAGTAGCATGTTTGCGCGCTTCATATTAACTATTGTATAAGACCACACGCTTATTTTGGCTAGACTAGCGTGCCATGGTAGCTCGTCTGCGCGCTTCATATTAACTACTGTATAAGAGTACACGCACATTTTAGCTGCGTACTTCTTTGATCACGTACCTACAGTTTGATATTAAATATTTTGTTTGTGACGTCACTTAACTACATTTCATTTCAAACGTCCTGTAAAGCGTAATTAATATTATATACGCGCTTTCTTGAGCTTTCATCCCAAATTTGTTTTTGTAACGGTTGGATTTCACACTACAGTTGACAAAGCTTCCAGGAGGGGGCGAAAATTTCTGTTTCAATAAATTATTCAGTTGGATCATGATGCACACTCTCTTTTTCATCATTTCTTATATATATATATATATATATATATATGATAATGAGTAGAATATCCACGTGTACTTCGTTTAATGTAGAAATTAAAGAACGATCCAAAACGGAAGATGGACAAAATGAAGTACTAATGTTTTAATTAGCAGCCATATATTTCTACCCCACCTGGGGTCTTCTTCAGTGGCTAATGATATAACAGAAGATAGATCGAAACAAAACAAAACAAAAGCGTTAACAAAGAGTTGAGAAACGCTACAGATAGTTATGTAATAAAGAAAAAAAGCGCGCGACTACAATAGAGGTGAGGGGTGTGGGCGCGATCCAGTGTGGGACGCGTGAGAGAAAAATAGTGCAAAAGTATAAGCTAACGCCTACTCGCGCGATAACTCCTAAAAGAAAAGTAGAGGAGTTGATAAAACCGCGCATTTCTTAATACCGTGTGTCCACAAAGGAATAGCCTTTCAGGAAACCCAAATCACGATTTAGGCCGCGTTTATGGGTCCCGAGCTTGAGGATCCATTGCATTTCCCTCCTTTTCCTGCAAATGAGGGAATTAAACCCTGAACCTATGAGAGTGCACTTCAAGTTATCTATACTGTGATCAGGTAGGTTGAAGTGTTCAGCCACAGGGTAACCCCTCGAGTTATCACGGATAGTCTTCTTATGGTAGTTGAACCTGAATCGGAAGGGGTTAGAAGTTTCACCAACATAGTTACCATAGGAACATCTGTCACAGGACAAAAGATATACTACGTTAGGCGAGTCACAAGTGAGCATGGGTGGTTTGATAATTACGTTGGCTCCCGGTGGTTGGAAGTTGGGTTCACAGTTGATAATATTGCAAATCTGACAACGGGGTTTCAGACACTTCCTATTACCTGTGGGTTTGTTCTTGGAGGGGAGGCTGGAGGAGGTGAGAATGGAACTCAGATTAGATGTTTGCCTTTTAGCATGTAGGGGTGGTTGGGAGAATAAATTACAAAGAGACTCGTCGTCCCGCAATATCTTAAAGTCATTACGTAAGATTCCAGAAAGAATCTCAACTTTGGGATGGTAATCAAATACCATAGGGATGCGGGAACTAGGATTCTTGGTTTTGTATTCCAGCAATTCAGAGCGGTGAGAGTTGGAAAGTTTCCTAATTTCTTTGTTAATAAGCTTAAGGGGATAGCCACTAGAAAGAAGATGGCTAACAAAAACTGCAAGCTGATGCTGGAAATCATCGTTGTCAGAACATATACGCTTGATCCTAATGCCTTGGCTGTAAACAATAGATCTTTTTAAGCTAAGAGGGTGACAACTATTGAAATCCAAATATTTGTGGATATCAGTGGGTTTGGTGTAAAGGGACGTGGAAATAGTGGAATCCTTGATTTTCACCAATACGTCAAGGAAGGGTATCGCTTCATAGGAGCGTTCCATAGTGAAAGATATGCTATCGTGTAGCTCATTTGCCCGTTTGTAAAACGCTAAGAATTCTTTCTCACTGTGGGGCCATATGAAGAATATATCATCTATGTAACGGTAATAGTGGGCGGGTCGAATTGTTGAAGCATTCATAAGTTTATCTTCGAAACATGCCATGAAGATATTAGCATAGCTAGGAGCCATTCTGGTGCCCATTGCGGTCCCTTTGACCTGTAGAAAATGCTTATCGTTGAAGGTAAACTTTACCTTCAACGATAAGCATTTTCTACAGGTCAAAGGGACCGCAATGGGCACCAGAATGGCTCCTAGCTATGCTAATATCTTCATGGCATGTTTCGAAGATAAACTTATGAATGCTTCAACAATTCGACCCGCCCACTATTACCGTTACATAGATGATATATTCTTCATATGGCCCCACAGTGAGAAAGAATTCTTAGCGTTTTACAAACGGGCAAATGAGCTACACGATAGCATATCTTTCACTATGGAACGCTCCTATGAAGCGATACCCTTCCTTGACGTATTGGTGAAAATCAAGGATTCCACTATTTCCACGTCCCTTTACACCAAACCCACTGATATCCACAAATATTTGGATTTCAATAGTTGTCACCCTCTTAGCTTAAAAAGATCTATTGTTTACAGCCAAGGCATTAGGATCAAGCGTATATGTTCTGACAACGATGATTTCCAGCATCAGCTTGCAGTTTTTGTTAGCCATCTTCTTTCTAGTGGCTATCCCCTTAAGCTTATTAACAAAGAAATTAGGAAACTTTCCAACTCTCACCGCTCTGAATTGCTGGAATACAAAACCAAGAATCCTAGTTCCCGCATCCCTATGGTATTTGATTACCATCCCAAAGTTGAGATTCTTTCTGGAATCTTACGTAATGACTTTAAGATATTGCGGGACGACGAGTCTCTTTGTAATTTATTCTCCCAACCACCCCTACATGCTAAAAGGCAAACATCTAATCTGAGTTCCATTCTCACCTCCTCCAGCCTCCCCTCCAAGAACAAACCCACAGGTAATAGGAAGTGTCTGAAACCCCGTTGTCAGATTTGCAATATTATCAACTGTGAACCCAACTTCCAACCACCGGGAGCCAACGTAATTATCAAACCACCCATGCTCACTTGTGACTCGCCTAACGTAGTATATCTTTTGTCCTGTGACAGATGTTCCTATGGTAACTATGTTGGTGAAACTTCTAACCCTTCCGATTCAGGTTCAACTACCATAAGAAGACTATCCGTGATAACTCGAGGGGTTACCCTGTGGCTGAACACTTCAACCTACCTGATCACAGTATAGATAACTTGAAGTGCACTCTCATAGGTTCAGGGTTTAATTCCCTCATTTGCAGGAAAAGGAGGGAAATGCAATGGATCCTCAAGCTCGGGACCCATAAACGCGGCCTAAATCGTGATTTGGGTTTCCTGAAAGGCTATTCCTTTGTGGACACACGGTATTAAGAAATGCGCGGTTTTATCAACTCCTCTACTTTTCTTTTAGGAGTTATCGCGCGAGTAGGCGTTAGCTTATACTTTTGCACTATTTTTCTCTCACGCGTCCCACACTGGATCGCGCCCACACCCCTCACCTCTATTGTAGTCGCGCGCTTTTTTTCTTTATTACATAACTATCTGTAGCGTTTCTCAACTCTTTGTTAACGCTTTTGTTTTGTTTTGTTTCGATCTATCTTCTGTTATATCATTAGCCACTGAAGAAGACCCCAGGTGGGGTAGAAATATATGGCTGCTAATTAAAACATTAGTACTTCATTTTGTCCATCTTCCGTTTTGGATCGTTCTTTAATTTCTATATATATATATATATATATATATATATATATATATAGGGTATATGTAGTATTATATATATATTGTCTTTATATATATATATATATATATATATATATATATATATATATATATATAAAGTAAGAAAGTAAATGTTGAAAGTCAACTACAAGCTACAAAGATGGACAAACAGCACTGGGCTTGAAAGATTTCGGTTTTTAATCAACCTTCGTCAGCCAAATTGATAAAAAGCAAGCGTGCAAACTGTTATAAGAGGCAAATGTACATCTTGAGCAAGTGTGAAAGGTTAAAAAATGCCGCCTGATCGTTACAAAGATCAGGGCCGTAGCCTGGGCAAAATCTCGGGGGGGGGGGGGGCTGTTCATGACACTATCTTAGCCAAGCACCACGTGACGTGCTTGCAGATATTGACACTAGGGCGTACCCTTCTGTTCTCACCTGTCCATGAGTGCCATCCTTGGGGTGGGTGCTGAGGGGAGGGGTACATGTAAGGTTTGACTTACGTACAAAAAGGTAGTATCTTTGACAAAGTATTGAACTGATTATATCTCTACAGTCATTATTTAGTGATATTCTTCCTTTTATTTTGGTTGGGCGTAAAGCAAGAGCTGCTATCTAAGAGAAGAGGCTGACACCCCTACTCTTTGAAAATTTTTTGTCTATGTGAGGTGGCTTGGATGTAAAATGGTGCTACCTTTGCTAAAGCTTTGTAAAGCGTTGAATTGATTATATGTTTAGGATTCTAATATTATCAATTTTTTCTCTTTTTTTGTAGGGGTTGTTGATGGGGACGTTAACTGAGGGGAGGAATGACACCTCTACTCTTTCAGAATTTTTTTCTTGTTCTTAGGTTTCCTAGATGCAAAATGGTGTTATCCTTTACTGATAACATGATCTGAAATTTTAATTGTTTACTGAATTTATCGACTATGGCATGGTACCTCTACAAGGCTTGTACCCTGCTTCTCCCTATAGCGCTATTAAAACACTACTGGGAGAGTCACTATCGAGTGCCGCGTAGCCTTAGAGTAGACCTTGCAAGAAAATGGTCGGTCGAAATGTCTTCCAGATGGAAGTGGGGGGGGGGGGGGATTACACATTTTAGACCTTAAACATGCCTCTAAACATTCTTTACTTTTAGATTTCCTGCTTTAGAAACAAATTAAAATTTTCAAGAAGAAAAGTTAGATTTGATTTAAAGGAAAAATGCAGGCGCGTAGCATTATGACGTCATAATGCTACGCGCCTTAACTCTTAGCATATCATTAACGCGTACCTTCTATGTACTTTTCCATGGTACGCATTATCTTTTATTTGCACTTTTATTACGTCTTAATGATACGCGCCTTAACTCTTTGCGTATCTTTAACTAGTACTTTTGGACTGTAAGCTTCTCATTAACTCGTACTTTTTGCATACTTTTTCCATTGCACACATAGGTATGCCATTTTACGTCATAATGCTACGCGCTTTAACTCTAAGCGCCTTTTTAACGCGTACGTTTGCATTACGACTGTTATCTTTTAAGTTTCAAGTGTACTCTGTCAGTTAATTACTCACACTGATTGAAGAAGGTGCTGGGAGCACCGAAAATTTTGTGAATAAAAGATCATAAATACAGTTGATTGAGAAAGGACATCAAACTTTTCGCTCATTTATTCTGCTATATATATATATTAGCCACTGAAGAAGACCCCAGGTGGGGTAGAAATATATGGCTGCTAATTAAAACATTAGTACTTCATTTTGTCCATCTTCCGTTTTGGATCGTTCTTTAATTTCTACATTTTAAGAAGTACACGTGGATATTCTACTCATTATCATACATATATATATATATATATATATATATATTATAGGCTATATATAAGGATGAGTGGTTGAGTGATTTATGTTGTTACTATAAACACATACATACATAAGTACCCTTATAAAAACGTGTGGGAATTTGTTCCAAATCCTCAGGTTTTCTCGTGTATCTGCCATCAGTAATCACAGGTATTTTGCATGAAAACCTGTGTTTCCACTCACATTGGTAAAGGATGGCCAGTTGCCACACTTTGCCACAGGTTTGCTAAAGGTTTAACATGCAAAATGTGTGGCAATTAATACCAATGTTAACAAAGAATTCTGAGACAAAACCTGTGGCCTGAAATTAAAGGCAGGAAATGTGTGTCAACCTGTGTCCAGAGTGTTCCAAATACGCAGGTTGTCACCCAAGAACACACGTGATTTCTTTTGTTTTTCATGCCTGATCACTCGTGGTTACAGATACAGGACAGCACACTTTTTTTGTAAGGGTACGTACGTACGTACACACATACATACATCATACAAACAAACACACAAACATGCATACTTACATACATACTGTATATTTACCTATTGAAGGTAGACGCCAGTTTCCAGGAAGAAGGAAGCTTAATGCTTGGCATGCGCCCTTAGCAAGATTATAGGGTTTCATAAGACCCATCACCTTCAAGCATCTTCCATCGTAATTCGTTGCACCCCATATTTCCGGGCATTCTGGTTCAGTCGCATACACGCTCTGGCAAATAGAAAATATCAACAAGGCAGCGCATAATAACCTCCCATCCATCATTTACACTTGCGCAAAAGAACACCAATTTTCCTTCCTTGGTGACTTAAGGTTTTTAGAGGAGTAGTCGTCTCTACTTACGTCTACGATGTGTATGTTATGAAAAGTGTAATGAATTATATTATACTATGATTACAACTGAGTCTCACATTTTTATCAGAACTACCTCACTACGTATTTACTACAATCTTTTCCAAAAGTGTCATACACAGATGTTCCTAATCAATGAGGATCAAGGCGTGTTTCCCACAAAACTATCGCTTACATAGTGGGATGCTTTCCACCACTAGTTCTGGTAACAAGAGCTATCGCCTTATGCCTGACACAAAAGATGTATATCGATTGATTATCAATTATGATTTTTTGCGGTATTGATTTTGGGGTGGAGTTGTGAGATTTGAAGGCCTTCTACCACCCTCTCGAACGAAGAGATGGTAAACCTAATACTATGTTTGACCGATATGTACAGTACAACGAATGCTAGACGTGAAAATTACTGTGTTAACTTTTAAACTCTTTTATACCCGTGAGAAACGCTTCCACTTTTTAACTTTTGTGAAGCAACTGGTTGTGTGTACCGCAGTCTGCAGCCTATGTATTGAATCACAGAAGGTGAAAACTTTGACTACGCCAATGTATTCCACTCTGTATTTTAACATTTTACATGCATCACAGGACAATTTAAAAATAAAAAAAAATATTTAAATCTTAATGTATGTCTCAAGTTTGCTTGTTCCCTAACTTATGAAGAAGCTTCATTAATTAAAAGAGATAATAGAATAAGTCGTAGAATTGACATTCCAGTCATTAGTGACACTTCACTATAAAAGGAAGTTTTCCTCCACAAGGGAAGAGAAGGAAATGGTTTCTTTTCATCAAAACATATCTTGTATCTTTGTAGGAAATGTAGATTTGTTTAATAATGGGGGAGTGGTGTTTATTTCGTATACGCTTGTTATCATTATGTTGAAACATAAATACAATTACCTATTGCACGAAAGACAAAAGTACACTATAGGCATTATTTTACAGAAAAGAGATGAAAAATGGCGTCGTGACGAGAATATGGCAGTAAAGTTGAAGAATTGTCGTGACATACATTTGAGGATGTGTATGGAATATAGCGGGCTTAATTACTAGCAGGGGCGTAGCTAGGATGAAATTTTTAAGGGGAGCCTAGGTACCAAATGATGGGTCATGCACGGCATTGATCCCGGTCCTTAATTCTTACAAATTTTATTAGGGCACACACAATTTCTGGGGGGCCAGGCCCGCGGCCCACCCCGTAGCTACTCGCCTGAATACTAGCCGACTGGGGAAAGGGGGAGGAGGGGAATGACATACAGATCCCCCGTTGATTGTAAACCAATGGCCTGAAGTAGCCTACCAATGAGCTGTAGCACAAGTGGGCTGTAATTCCAATGGGCTATAGAGGGATATCAAGTGATGTCCCACGATTGGGATTGCCTGTCATTGCCGAGCGCATGTACAGCAGGCACACGGCATAATCACAGATACTTCTGTGACACAATGTACGCTTGCCCCTCAAAACCAAAGAGACGCACGATCACTTGACGTCGGCAAAACTCTGTAGGAGGAGGTGGACAGTAGGTATGTGGGAATGTAACGCCTTTTCTTGCCAAGGGAGTGAAACGCAAACCACATGTGCGCAAAGTCAGAGCGATAGATAATGATGTTGCTGACGTAAACGACAACAAATTATTGCGATGATAATATTGGTAGACATAAAGACTTTTTCAATTTACTTGCAGCATTGTCACAAAACAAAGACCCCTATGGTGGTGCTTTTAAGTACAATACGCTGTATTTAATCAAAACTATAGTGTGTCACAGCATTAGCTGGTCTATCCGATCTTATCGTAGTTACGTAAGCAATCATCATATTTAGTTTTGTTCATTCTCAACACACAAAATATTAAATTTTTTGTTAAACTGTAACCCGGTCACTGGAGAAATTAAGATTGTAGTCCACCCAAGTAGTACAGCTTAGTATAGCGACAGTTGACAGATGTCAGAAATTGCCATTAAAGTATGACAAATTATAAGCATATTATACATAAGTTCAATGCTTGGCCCAAAGATAGCTTCCGGCAGCACGAGGGGACAAATGAAGGATCTGCTATCTGCGGCAACAACGTTAGGTGACGTACGCCATGATAGCACTGGACAATGTCATACACAGTTAGGTAACGTTACCAAACTGCTTTAGACATATGATACGACACAACTCAATTCCTGTCCTTGAAAGCAGGGCATCTGTACTATTACTATTCCTGCTCTTCAAAATATTCATATGATTATTTAGGTCAAAGGTGGCTTTTTGATCGTTATCCCGTCGTCAAATGTCTAGCCCCTCCCAATCGATCTCTTTGTGGGTAAGAACGAAAGCATACCTGTATACAGAATATTACCCCACCCTTGTGTGTGTCGATCAGCCCTTTACCCTTAGTCAGAAACCAGAAACTCGAATGAGGAAATCAGCCACTCTCAGGGAAAATTCCAGTTTAGAAAAGGTAAGTGATGTTTGGTATTAACAGGGTCTAACTGTACTAAAGGGGTGCTTGAATGGTTTAAACAAGTACATAGGTACCTGTTAAAACCGAACAGCGGTTACCTTTTACTTCATTGTAACTTTCTCCTGGGCCATAAAGCGATCTCTCAGCAATGGCTCGTAGATCTGACGCACTACTGATGTTCGGGGGAAAATAAATGAAAAAGTCGTTCATTTGCCTTGATAATTAATGCAATGATAACGACAAAATATGCCAAAAATTTACAGAAAGGTGGAAATAATTCATAATCTATGATAAAAGTGGTACCAAATACAGTTCATAGTGTACAAAATGCTCCTACAACGCCAGAACTATCAATTTCTTAAACAATGCCTAGGCTAGACCCTTCCGATCAGTGCTACGGGCTATCTTCTCACAAATGTTCCTTATTTAGCTATGGAAAAATGCTTAGGTATAGCTACATGGGGAAATTTTAGTCGATGGTTGACGTAACGTACTACGAAAAAGCGGTGCAGTTTTTGTACCATAGGTATATATAGTTCCTCGTAACCTCAATAGGGACCAGGAAGTATTGATTATGGGTAGATAGTAACGCAAGTAGTGGGTCCACAACCGCAGTGTATTTATATTTATATTGAAACCAATATATACTATGTAAATAGGGAACTTGTTCATTGGTTCTATAGCCGTAGGTGAAGTTTTGTTTGCATTGTCACTATTTAAACTCGATACTTGCCTAAAAGGAAGTTGGTATTGCTTAAAATATACTGGTGGTAATATCCATTATGGCAGGTCAACTTACCGCTGTAATACTAAACTACTTGATGTCAGAAATAAGAAGTATACCTTTGTATGTATGTTCGGATGGTCAATATCTTGGGCAAATCAGTCAGACCTCAGCCCATACAGTAGTTTGTACAGAACGTGTCTAGAGGTAAAACATGAACTTTCTCGAACGACAAGAGACTTAGCCGTCGCAACTGGACTCTCGGATACCCACTTGTGTCACGTAAAACACGTCCACCTTGTAACACATTAATAAGATTGCCTATTTCATTTTGTCCCCAGCCCAGTGATACCTCTTCTTAAAGACTTCATTAAAGTCATTAAAATAATTATGGCTGTCTTTTTAAATCTCACTGGGGTCTAAGCCAGGCTCCGCGGAATAACTGCACTACTTTGAAAGGCCTTGCGAAGACTGCCTGTCATAAGGCGTTGAGTGGAAAGGGTTGACAAAGAAGCTTGTGTCATGTCTTTATAGTTTATCAGGCCGAGGTCAACCTTGGGAACTGAAGTTTCTTTCTGGGAGATCATGTGCTCAGACGGTTGCAGTTCAAGGAGGGGCTTAAAAATCTGCAAATAGTTGAAAATGTCATGTATGAGTAGAAGCACATAGTTATATCTTCCAAATCAGTTGAAACGGGAAAATGGTAAGTATTCCCAAGTAAAATCGACGCTTCTTTGTAATAAGACTTCTGAAAAAGTCGATACAACTTAGTCAGTCTACGACCACAGTTCTGTAATAAAATCCATCGCCTTTTTCCAGAAAGATAAAATCCTCCCAACCAAGATAACGTCTGACCCTTCTTCCAGAAAAAGGTCTGGGGTTTTAATTTTTCGGGTCATGTTCTTCTGAATAAACTAATATGCGTTATTTGCAGCAAATAATTAACCAATCAGAGTGGCTTATATACGTCAAGTAAAGTGCCGTCACCAATTGCAAATTCTGGTTATTCCAAATCTAAAAGGTAATAATGGTGAATAATGCCTGCCTTTAAACTATAAGAATGGAATAAATTGTTAAGGTTGTACCAAAAAATTCTATGCAGTTGATTAAAAACTTTATTAAATATTAAACATGATAAAACGAAAAACACGCTATGTAATATTTATTCAATTTCCTTTAATTTGTTACCTACCCTCTCCATGGTTTGCTTAGCCCTAGTAATGCCTTTTTGACCCAACGAACACTGTGGAAAACCTTTTAATTTTAGAACCGGATAAGTCAGGTATAGACCATCTGCATTGACGTCATGCGACGTCTTTTTGGAGGCAAAACAATGAAGCATGCTGCACGCACAACGTAGACTTGCGTGCGTATCCGATTGGTGCACAAAATCGGCTGTCTGCATTCGTGGTATAACTTGCAATGATACGCGCTTGCCTCCAAAAGAGGGAACAGTTTCTGCTCTGTGATGTCATATGCATAAAGTCTATACCCATCTTGATCCATATGTAGCTGATTATAAGGACATTCAGAGTAAGTTTATTAAAAGCCTTGAGCTAGTGATTCCTCTGCTTGAACATAAAGTGTGCAACATCGTGGATCATTCATATTCTCTGTTACTGAAACGAAATGAACGACGCGTAAAGCTAGTATAGTGTACTTTTACAATGTACAGGTGTAACAATTTAGATTATCCCCCTGAGAACATCATCCTTCCACGGATGATCCGCAAAGAGGTATGATTTACACTTAATATTTTACTTCAGTACTTTCTCAGGTTTCTTAGGTGTAAATCATCCCCCAGACTTATTGTACTCCTCGGCATGAGCATCAGCAGGTTGGGGACAGGTAGGGGGACATATCCCCCACTTTTGAGAGTGTAGTGGATATCATACCGTTTGTTCCCAATCCACTTTTTTCAGAACCATAAAGAAAATGGTAGGCACATGTTTAATTTCATAGCGGACAATATACATGATTCAATAAAATGAAACTCTAAAATGGTGGGAACAACTATTTAATGGGTTAAAATCGTTGAAAATGCCTCAGATTGCAACCTAGATCACAGGAAGCTATATTTCCGGTTTCTCGGTTTGCACTTGAATCAGTCCAGGTCAAGGTCATGTTCCCCTCCCTACTTTGTTCACGCTTTTACTCCTCAGCAAATTATCCGCAAAATTCTACTCAGGTGATTATTGACACTGTACTCCCAAACCAGATAGGTTTTTTTTAAACTATACTATACCAGTAAAAAATAAAAAAAAAAATTTCTATTTGTAGAGGTTAGGTAGTCGTCAGATTCAGGACTTTGGCGGCCTCAAGTCGTTGTTCAGTTCAACTGTCGAACAGTTGTGCAGAGTAAGATCCTTCAGCCTTCACAACATTAAGGAAAGCAGCTAATAACTGAGGATACATCCTCGCCTGTCGGATTTGGACATTAAATAGAGGCGCCTAGAGCAGAATGGCAGCAACAATGCACATCTGTCTCGTTCTATTCTTATTCCCGTTAAAAAGGGAATAGACGAGTTGTAAAACTTCGATGTACAATGCATGCTGGGAAGGAAAGTGTACCATAACAGAGACTGCATTTGCAAGACAGATATTTTGTATAATCAAGCACAATTTACGAGTTTAAAACTATGGTTTTCTAGACATGAGTCACGGGTCAAAGGGAATTTTCTGTAGTAAAAAAGTTCTCTTTGAAGTTAATCTTCTTACCTTGGACCAAAGGGTTGTACAGAATGACGTTAAATTGTGGAAAACAAAAACAACAGTCGCTCGAAGCCTTCGTATCTGTGCGAAAATGTCATTGGACCTGATCTGTGGTACTATATGGTAAAGCAAAATCTTATTTCCCAACTCGTCTATTCAAAATGAATCTCCCCGTTGTTCATCTATGACCTACCTGGTGTAGCCTCCTCGATGAGTCCACGTAGCTCTCCAGCCTTGAATGTGATTTCCCAAACTCTTTCCATCGTTTTCATTAAATTTTTAAAAGTTCTTGGAATTTGTTGAGGACTTCTTTGAAATTTTTCCGGTTGTTCTGGTTATTTTGTTTTTACCTGTATTATCGCATTTTTACCTGTATTTTCGCATAGGGGATGGCCTGTTACTTGCCCAGCTTATGTAGAGCAAAATATCAAATCTTGTGTTTGAAGAAGCCACTGTATAACTATGAACAAAACATTTAAGGCAGTCACTGAGATAACTGTGAAAATATGTGGGGCAATTTTGGCTTGGGGGGGATATAATGATCTAGGATGTTTACGTGTCTTCGGGCCGCAGAAAGAGATGCATCTGTCGTCATTGCTGTTACAAGTGCAACCTTAATATTTCATTTCAAATTTTATTGGAGAAGCATAGTAGTTTAGTTTAATTTCTTTCATAAGAACCACCCTTCTAAAATATTCACACCCTGCAAGTTAAGAAGCCAATGAAATCACGAATGATGATTTCGGGCCCTTCCTGAAATATGTGCTAAGATTACCGACTGAGTGTAACATAAGATAGTGGCAGCGCCTACCCTTCTCGCACATGTTAAATTAAAACTATGGTTTTTCGCACCGTGATTCATTACCTAAATACATCGTCCGGCCAGGGAATGATTTACTCCTGCCCAGATAGTCCGGCCGGACTATCCCCATAGAAGAATGATATACTCTGTTACACCGGCCAAGTCTTCCTGTAGTTACCACAAATACAGAGTTGTGGTGGCAAGCTAACTGTCACTGCTTTCGAAATATTTCAGTGGAAACGTTCAGTATCGCATGTTTTAACTTTTATTCTGTGAAAGTTGTATTACTAGCGGTTACACCGCACCTTTTAACTTGGTTGACAGTCATTGTGCATCAGCATTTTTGATATCCCTTGTAAACTACACTGACCTTTCAGGGACAGCTTTCCTTTCTTTAAAAACCCGATTTTTTGACACCCCTCCTATTTTGTCACGGGCAATACTGGATCATACGCAAGAAAACCACAATGACGCTATATTGTTAGAAAATCTTTGTCAAGCTGTTTCAATGGTGAGCATCCATCCGTTATTTGTGTAGTGTAGTGAGGAAATTGATCAGGTGAGTAATATAGCTAGTGGTATTAAACAACGAGAGAGTCAGAGTTAGTGAATAAAAAACATGCGTTTGGAGGATCCACATGGTTGTGGTGAAGGCATCTGGGTAGTAGATGTTCCAATTGGAGGGGCTTTTAAGTGAATTTATCACCAAAATCTGGAACTGAAACTACATTTATTTAACAATTGCTCTGGAAGCTTCGGGGTATGGCAGACGTTAATGATTACAATGCATAATGGGAACTGGGAGTAAAAACAACCGGCACCAAGCTAAATGGAGTGTCTGCTAACTTAGCGCAACAAGGCTGTATTGTTTTACTCCCAGCTCCCATACTCCTTTGTATGCGTGGCGTAATCACGAATTAAAGTCTGTTATTAGCTTTTCAATCATTTTATTTTGACCAGCCCGCATAAAGAAATATTAAGTCCCAAGAGGAATAATTATTCCGTCTTACACGAAAATTTGCTTGCAACTTGAATGATCTCTTAGAAAGGTAGATAAGTCCAAAAAAACTTGAAAGATTATTTAGGAGCAGTGGCCTGTGTTGGGGGGGGGGGTCGCCTTTGGAAAATGCAATTGCTTCTTGAGAAATAAAAACGTAGCTTTGTGAGATTCAAAGGAGGGGACGGAGCAGGGGAGCCTAAAAGAATGCTTAATCTCTGTTGACAGCAAGTGGGACTAAACACTTTACCCTCTGTTGCCCACCATACTAATCGCTATCAGTGTATGACACTATAGGCCTATGGGGTCACTACTGCTGTGGGCTTCAGTGTGTGACACAATAGGCTGCTGTTGTCGTTGGTGCCTGACGCTATACTTTACGCCACTCTCCAATGACAGTTGTTAGTTTCTGATTACATTTCTAGAACTGTTAGTGCTTATCACAGTAACGAACACATTTCAACAGTGTGTCCAATTGCAGCCTATATATGGAACGATAGTTTCTTCGCACAGCTAAGCAAACCTTACCCATGAGACTGTGGTAGTTTGTCGTCGACTTGTTTTTATGGTAATAATAGTTATTTCACAGTTCCGCATCAATACTTTCAAATATTATAGTTGGGCTTGGACGCCATTGTTCGCGACATGACTCACTGCATCTCACACACAGTCATCCGTAACAACGTTTTGATAGATATTGGTACGGATTTAGTACTGTAAAAAGTAATGTTCGAAACCACCATACTTCATTTCACTTCCTTCTTTGCAAACTTGAGGCTGACTTTAGGCATTGACGGGGATTATTAATATGGTTTATTTACCACTTTCAGAACGAAATCATCCCTAATTTCGAGTCTCTTTCTGGACTTAAAAGTGCACCATTTTGCTATATGAACGTTGAAAAATTTACGTGGATTTTCTCGTGGAGTTTACGCAAAATGACTGGATATACTACCACATTTGGCCATGTTTATGCGTTATTTCTTATTTTATTAATTCACTTACATCGGACCGGTAGCCAGATTGCATATCAGGAACCATTTTATAAAGGTGCTACAGAGGCTAAACTCAGTGACGGTGGATATGAAGGCGTTGTGGTTGCAATTAGTCCGCAAGTACCAGAGGATGAGCAATTGATCACTCGCATAACTGAGGTCTTCACAGATTTTTCTAATTATTTGTATGAAGTTAGTAGGTGAGTAATATCCTTTCCCTTAACTTATCATTTTACTTAAACTAAACGGATACAAATGTGTATGAAAACAGAAAATAGGCTCTCGTTTTAATTCGTTCCTGCAAGGTATATAGGAACGTGTGTTTCTGCTGATGAAGGCAAGGCCAATGTGTAAAGGCTGTTACAATCAATACAGCTACCAAGGTACTACTAAAATTACATGTTTTCATTACAGCTTCTCCGCTACGTACTTTAATCTAAACCATATACTTTACCAACTTTAAAACAACAGTTAAGATGTAATTTTCAGATATTAGCTATCGTGTCTACAGATTTCGGACACGTACACTCTTGTCCAGATCATATGAGAAAGTTGTAAGAAATAAAAAATAGCCTAACAGTTGTCTGTGAAGGTGATAATTGAATGTGAGTCATTTAATATATATGGGTGTGTAGATAATGATTAAAGAGCTGAAGACAAGTCCTATTCCCGTTATGATTGGCGGTCAGAAAGTCGAGTAGAAGTCAATTGCATAAGGTTGGTGGTATTATCTTATCTTACCATATTTCAACAAAACTTTTCGAGCTCTGATATCATTTCTACTGGTTGGTTACAGGGTTGCCTCATAGTTTAGTTGAGTATGCCTTTAAATAATGGTGTCCTTCATCTCCCAAACGTTAGTGTTCGAAAATATACTCGATGGTTTCTGCCACGATTGGTTCGAGTAAACCAGATATGAGGCTGGCCAATTATTGGAGTAACATTTAAAGATGGGTTTGAGGGAAAGATCGGAGTTTGTAACAACTGAAGCAGAAAGTTCTTAAAGTGTACCTAAAGTCTAAAATTTCAAAAATATATGTTACAAAGCTTCAAAAATGCACCCAGATGGTCCAACTCCCATCTTCACAGGACATTCTTGAGCTGAAATATAAAGTTTGAACCTTATTTACTCAAATTGAAATGGTAGATTGTACAAAAAATTGTGATGTCATTCTTGTACTACTCAAATTACCGTATTGTTTTTCTTTGTTCTTTTTTTCGAAAGCCACTGCACCATGTGCCAAAATGTGGTCACTGTCTTACTATCCTAGGGTGATTTGCTATATAAGCCCTCTTCATACAACATGCAGGCAAGGGAACAATAAACTTATTAAGTTCATATGAACATCTTAATTTCAAAAGATAACAAAGAAGGTAACGTGAAATGTACAAGAAAAATATCACAATTTATTGTGCAGGTGGCTTTTTCAAATAAAGTGGATTTCTTTTACCATTTTATATCTCAGCAATGAAATAAGCTATGGAAATGGAAGTTGGATGAATGAAATTCATTTTACATCCTGAGATATTCATCCTTGTATTTCTAGACTTTAGGCACCCTTTAAGAGGCTCGTTAATTGAAATATTGTCATCTGAATAAAAATGTTCCCCTAAACTATTTGCAAAAGGTGTTAGCTTTTGTAAGAATGCAACACATGGCAATACTTAAAACTAAGGTGGTTTTAGTAGTTTGCTCAAAGAAAGAGTAAAAAAAAATGAAAATAAAGGGGAAAGTACAGTACGGTAAATCAAAACTGAAGCCTCAGTTTTGACAAGCAAAGTCAACTCTGTACAGAAATTTATGCCTCAAACTCGTCGGACTTATTGACGAAGTTTACATGAAATCGTCAGGTCACGTCTTACGCTTTAGCTTACACGGCAATTGCCGTCTAACTTGCTCATGATCTAGGTATACGCCCGATTGTACAGTAACTGATTTGTAGTGTGAATCATCCCTTGGTTTTAGGATATTAAATCGATTTAAATGGATTTAATTTGTATATTATTTGATTAGTGTATTGCAAAGGTTTTAACGAAAATTATAGCCAGGTATTTATATAGTTCACATCACGGAAATCAAGTTTAAATGCTACTTTATAAAAACAAACAAAGATGGGAGAATTTTAAATTGCAAAAAGAAGAATGAAATTCCTCACGAAAACGCTTTTATGCTGCACTACAAGTGAGAGAAAGGAAATGCACCTTTTGTTGTAATTTAGAGTGATGCACTTTTGAAGCTCGTGTGAAAATAATTAATGATGCAAAATGAATTTATCTTAGTTGAATTTTGTCATATTATTCCAGTAGTAGCTAAAACTTAACTAGATAATAATAGCATTAAAGAAGAGTCAAACTGAATCACAACTAATGAGGATATGCGTTATGGATAGCTTAAAAAGTCACATTTGTGAAAACATAACGATGATTCATGCAACTGAACCGAAGTTTGCAAATATGTCGTCATGGGAAGTAACGAGAACTTCCTGTCCTTTGACAACTACAGTTTGTTTGGCCATACTTTAAATTAATGTTACGATTTTCTTCCAAAAACCAAGCTTTCTACCTACTCGAGCCAGTCAGTGGCACCGGAAGGAGTGGGGATAAAGGGAGGGAATAAGTTGGGGGTAGATTTTTGAAATTTTTAAAATGAGTCCAGAAGGCATTTAAGTTACAGATTTGTGGTGGGGTTTGGGTGAGGAATGTTTTCGACTGAGTAATGGATCTATTTTAAGCATTTCATTTTATCACAAATCGTTCTAAAAACCATCAAATCTTTCTAAAGATTCTAAAACTATGCGAATCCTTCTCTCGCTTATATAAAAATTTTCGCGTGATGTGATCCAAGTCTCACCTCACTGCCGTATTTCTTATCAGTACAGTCAGAAAGTCAGAAACGTATTCACATTATTCGTCGATGAGGGTTTTGCAATAAAGATAATTGCTTGTAGACATAGGAGTTGTTACGGAAGAGCACAGCATTGCAGGAATGCGAAGCAGAGAATTTAGCGGAAGACATATTTTATGAAAGTTGAAAGCAGGTGGAAGACTCTCCTTCTGACTGGCAGATAATATTTTGATGGGGTAATGTCTCGAGACAGAGTCTGCATGCAACTTCTGCCATCAAAATGCATGACTTTTTATGCAAAATTACGGCGCACCTAGTGCGCATTCGTCACGTTCACGCTCCATATCTCATCACCATTATTAGTGTAATAAGGCACGGAATCAATCTGACAAATCCACTCTTCCTAACAAAAGGGCTACATTTCCAACCTCTGTCAAGAGGGGATCTTAGAGTAATATAAAATCATGAGTAGGTTACCTCGCAGACATTCAAAGTCTCCACCCGTCGTCTTAAATCTTGCTAGAAGCTCCCTCTCTCTCTTACCCCTTTGCGTGTATGCCCTCTAGAATTCTGCAACTACCGGTGAAGGATCTCATAGCAAAAATCACCGATTTGTAACCTTTAAATAAAGTTTTTGTGCATATTAAAATAACCATTTCTAGACTTATAACCACTGTTAAGTGCAATGCTGAGAGGTAAAATGCAATATAAATAATGTAAAATCACAATAAAGAAATTTGGATTTACGAAATGTTTCTACAATGGATGCACAATATGACCCTTTTAATTTTGTAGTTGTTGCCTGTACTGGCACCCTTTAGATTAGGTCATGTACGGCGACTGCTATTGTAAAGATGTAAACAACTACTGCCAGTAATCAGTGGGAGAACGAAATATCTTCATAAATGAGCAATTTAAAGGAGCTGAGTAGCCGCTAAAGTAGAATAAATTCTCGGACCCGCCGACTTCGTTACGTCACATCCGGTTATGCTTCTTGGTTTATCGATTCGATCCGATACCGATACTTCTCAAAGCATGCATGCAGTGTGCCTGGTGCATAAACAGTACACTTGCTACTGTCGTTAACAGTACTAACGTTAGCCTAACTTAGGCTAGCGTTAGGGCGTAGGTCTACCACGAAAAACAAACTCATTGATGAAAAAACACAGTTTTAATACCTGCAAAATCCACAATGTTGTTCATGAACCTCCTTCAGATGATGTGCGAAATAGGCGTGTGCCTTGCCATTAGTAACGCTAATATACTACATACATACGTACGTTGTAAGTTGTGTGTACTACACGCCTGGGTAGATGAATCGATCAGAACCGATACAAGTGAAAGAGATTCAAAATTGCCGGTGCCAGAAGAAAAAGTAACGAACTAGAAATTCAAAAAACAAATTGTAAAATATCTTGCAAGTGTAAAATCAAATAATCCAAGAATTAGTGTAGGAACGTTATTGCAGAATTGCTTTGCAAGATTATTTTAAATGAGAATATAAAACGCATTAGGATTAATATTTTTAAAATTAGCCCCGCACAGAGGGTAATCATTTCGTTTGGTATGATGTATTTATTTTGGAAGTACGCCGCTACTCAGCTCCTTAATTAAAGAAAAGTGAGTTATTCTTTAGGAGGAATGTAAAGGGAACTTAGTGCTTTGCGCATTAAGACCTACTTGATAAGTAAATAAGAAAGAAAATATCTTAGATTATGTATGCTAACTTTGGAATCATTCAATATTGGGTGTGTGAGGCAAATAATCCGACATACCTTTCAAGTAAAAATATTTACATTTTGAAGTTTGTATGAATATATTATGAGACTTATAAAATTTTGGGAAACATAAGATAAAACGCCAAAGTCCTACAACTATTTCTTCCACATGCAAAATAATTAGCGATGTATACTTAATGAAGAAATTCCAATCAATATGATAACGTTGGTTATTTTCTCATGCTTTCCCAGAATGAGTATAGTGAGGAATTCTGAATGTTACAGTCCACCTGTATCTTTATCGTTGGTTTTAAAGTTTGTGGATTTAGTGCATAAAAACCTGGTTTCCTGTCAGTCATTGCTTGTTAAGGTATCAAACAAAAGATGGGTCTAGTGAATAACATCTGATTCCCTGAACGTTTGTTTAGTAAATAAAAATTAGGAAAGGAAGTAAATTAAAAAGACAATGTTTTTTATTCTCAAATGAATTAGTACTAGTGTAAATGTGATACTGCTTAACATGTGTTTTGTTCCGTTTCATATTTAATTATATAAAAATTTGTTTAAAAATAAAGTTGCAAACAAGTTTGCTTTATGGCTTAACGCAAAACAAAACAAAGTACTTGTTAAACAGTGGGTGATTAAGCAATTTTTGTCAGATCAAAATAAACATTAATTTTTCATTTGTCTGCGATAAAATTGCGTAAACTTAAATGCGAGAGTGAAGTGTGATCCATACACACTGAATTTATGCTCGAGAAACTGGTATTAATGACAAGAGACGCTTTTTTTTTTTAGAAAAAGAACTTATTTAAAAGAAGTAAGGATTCTCATACCAACGACGTGGGCAGATGATTCCAGCTATGAATCTGCAGTATCGGAGCGGTTTGAAGAGAGCGACATCAGAATCGATTACCCACAGGAAGAAGGAAATCTACCAAACAGAAATTTACCCTATACAAACAATCCTACTTTCTGTGGATCTCAAGGATTTTATATACACCTTACACCCGAGTACTTGGAAAATATAAATACTGCACTTCTGTATGGCAGTTATAAGAAGGTATGATTGTCTCTTTAGGAGTAAACTTTTATTGCTATCTTGTTGGAAGGATGTTTAGTTTGGGTGTTACCTAAACTTTAGCAGTAGTGAACAAATTTACCGTAAGCCATAACATCTTCCATGCAACGCAAGCCTTAGTCACGGCATCTTAACTTGGAATCCGAAAAGGATTTTTGTATTTAACATACGTTTCGGTAAAAGGATTCTAATGAACTTGATATACCAGCTGTCCTCTTACGCTAACCAAGTATATGTCCAGGTGGGGGAAGGAGGGGTAAATGCCCCGTCGGGGAAGGCTCACCCCCATTGCTTGGAATTTTCAATTTCTTCTGGGAGCCTCAGTGGGTATGGATACAGTAGGTAATGCCCGACTGCAACAAGACTATTAACTTGGCTTTGCTCTCAAGGAGGGCAGATTCTTCAATGAGATCCCAAGCTTTCATATTTTTCTTGATTGAAACCCCAAATTTTCGGTTCATCCAAAATTTTTGCCTCGCGGTCCTCCAGGCAACCCGTCGCCGCTTTTCAGGGATGCCCTCTCTCCCTCGTCGGGCAAATCCTGTCTCCACCACTGACGCTTAATGAAAATTAACCTAGCTTGTTTGCACTTGGAATATTGTACTATGGCGAGTGTTAAGGTAATAAACCAATCGTGGATTATTTCCTTCAAGGTACTTGCTCATGAGTGGGCCCACTACAGATGGGGAGTGTTCGATGAGTATCCTCGTCCTCTATCTGATGACCCTCACTTCTATCAAGCTTCTTCTGGATCTATAGAAGGTGTTAGGTGCACGACTACAATAACAGGTATGAAAACGATGAAATTTTAAATTGAACAAGAGTTACAAACTAGATGTAGGGAATGATTTTTAGGTGATTATAGACAATTTATTATTAATATCATTGATCAAGGTGAAGTATCATGAATCATAAAACAACAGAAGAACGCGTTTGACTTGTTTTCTCAATGTGTAGTCAAAATGCTACAAACGAAGAATCATAGAACAAAATAAAAAATGTAAGAAGCTTTTGGAAGTTTACAACACTGCAAAGATAATATCTCATTAACATTTAACTTTAGAAAAAAAAAATAAAAACTGTTGGCAAAATGGGAATGATATGTATTTATTACGGTTAATAACATGGCGCTCTTCATCGCATCACTATCCGATGAACTATAGATTTATCAATGTGCACACAGCTAAAAGTGTCAGCAAGAACAAGTGACACTATTCTGCTAGTGCTTGGTACGATGCCAAAACATGTTAGAACATGCTTTTGAATATGCTGAATTATGAATGAGTTACAATCGTAATAGAAAAATGCTTATTTTTTTCTGACAGGACAACAGAGAACTCCTGATGGGGATCCTTGCATAATTCCAGCTGACGGCATTCCAGAGGATAATTGTCGCTTCGTCGATGACAGAAAGTCGACTCAGAAGACCGCTTCACTAATGTATAAACAATTTTTAGATCAAGTAAGAATTTTGAGTCATACTTAAGAAAAGTACCTTTCTGCCTAATTCTTAGGTCAATGTGTAAGAAATCGTAATACCTTTAGTTTCAAAATTTGTTGCGCCGAGAATGACTGAATAAAATGCACGTGATCATTATATTTTTAATTGTTACAAATCAAAGCTGAATCATTTTTATCTCAGCAGTTTCTAGCGAACTAACATTAGATCTAAAGCCAAAAGGTATGGAGCGGAGTCTCCACTTCTCGCCCCTTCTCGTCTTCAGGGTTTTCCCAACTTAATTTTGCAATATGTAAAGTATTTAAACAACAGAAAACAATTTAATATCTACAAAAATGGTTTGTATATTAAACTTCATTTTACGTAAAGACTTTTAATTTGTATCTTTGAGATCTCTGCTTCGTTTGAACCATACACATTTAGTTTAAATTATGATAGTAAGGTATAGACAATTTTTTAGGGAGACCAAGTCATCATGCACTTGTCCATGAAAATACTACTCTCAATAATAAAACACCATCTACCACTTTTAGCTTCAAGGTTCAAATTTGTACTAATATTCTTCATTGAGGTCATCGTGAAAAGTGTTCTGTAGTGTAACATTGTCCTGCAGGCTTCAGAAATACTTTTTGAAGGCTTTCACTTGGTACTACGATATAAATTCATATACAAAATTTAATTCATCTTCTCCTTTTTGACCAACAGATTACCGAGTACTGTGACGACGAAGAAAGGGTCAGTGGTAAGGTTCGAGTACGTCACAATGCGGAAGCTCCCAATCACCACAACATCCAGTGTGCCGGACGGAGTGTTTGGCAGGTACATTTATACGTAAAATTACTCACTTGTGATGTGCGACTGAAGAAAAAATTTATAGGCCAACTATAAAAACAGAGTTCAGGCCTCCGAGGGCTACCCAGGTTTGGACTACAGGTTACACACATCTGATATTAGTTTTAAACCTTTTGGAGGTTGAACTCTTGAAACAAGTCTGAAGAAGAAGAATCGAAAGAAAGAGATATGATTCATAAAATCATATATCTATTATTCTTTTATATTTAAACCACCTAACTCATTTCTAGCTTTGAAATTAGAGAATACTAACATTTAATATTCCTCTATTATTATGCATGCTACCCAGCATTGATGAAGAGCATACTTCCATTGTGGCTACACACTCTCTGCCTGCAAATAAGCTCGAGCTGGTTCTGTTAAAAAGAAAACGGATCCTTGTCCAAAACGTACGGATTCGCAGAACCTTATAAAAGACCAAAATAGATTACGAGTTTAGTTTCTTAACAGATTATCTTTCATAACATTCGATATGAGTATTTCTGACACAACTTTTACTTAACGACAATGACCGGAAATATTATTATAAATTGATGTTACAGGTTATGGGGGAACATTCTGACTTTTCTACAACTAGCACTAGTGTTGTCAACAGACCCACTCAGTTCGTGAAAGTGAGACAAAGACCGTCTAGATATGTTCTCGTGATTGATACGTCTGCCAGTATGACATACAGACTCCATGTGTTGAGACAGGTAAGAGCTTTGACGTCATTTCAAGAACCATAAAAGAGTAGTAGGATGACCACAAATAGGATACATTGCAACTAAAGAATCATTTGACGTTATGCTGCAATCAGCTTTTGTCACTGGTAGGGTGAAGCAGAAACGACCAGACGAATGATGAAACCAGACGTACCATTAGCCTTACACTGGTTTATTGCACCAACATAAAAACCCTGGAGTAAATGTAAAATTATACAGAATGTATGTACAAATAGTTAACACAAATAATCGTGAGTTAGGTAATTAGTTTAAGATTGCCTTCATAATGTAATAAAACAATTTAAGTGATTGGTAGCAATTCCTTGCCTCGTCTCTCTGAGGCTCAATTCTACACATGCATTGCTCAGCTATACATATACTACATAAGTACAATAACCCCTTGACTTACTCTTCAGTTATTTTACCGCTGCATCTTATTTTACTTACAAATTTAACGTGAAGGAAATTTACCTCCTAGGGCGTCTCCTGACGCATGCACATTTTACTATAAGCTAAACTAACGAAATAAATCAAAACACTTTACTTACGGAACTAACGGTTAAGTTTCCGGCTTTTGACAAGAGGACGGCAGGCTTTTATTAACAGACGGTGATTAAGACATTTTGTACGAAAAACTAACAACGGGGAGCCACAATTCCCCAACAAACTCCAAAACTAGCTCATGAAGACGCCAGTAACTGCTACGGGCTAACGCCCAACGAACATCGTGTCCAACTGCTATCGGCCTGCAATGACAACTGCGGGCGCATTCAGCAACCCACACATAACCAGAACCGGAATTTAATGCCACATCCTAGCTTTTCGCGCCTGGTCCTCTTAAAACCTCTCAAATTCTGCATTTTATGCAAATTAATTTAAAGAAAAATCATCTAGACCCAGTAAACACACGTAGCAAAATCGGTGAGGCGAAAAAAGCGCATTTAAGTTTCGATCGTTGCTGCAGCGAACTTCGTGTGCACACAAAAGGCATATCAATATTCATTAAGTAAATTCAGCAGCTGCACAATAGACTTGGGCACAACACTTTTAGACGTGTGCCAAGCATACTCGTGGCAGCTTTTAGGAATGTGTTATGCACTCTACAGTGGGCTGCCAAGAGGGAAATGGGTGAATTTCCCCCCGTCAACAGTTCGGGAGATTCCCCTTTTGGTAGAGTCTACTGTCCCCCCCCCCCTCGTCTGGAGAAAAATTGGTCATGAGCGCCACCATATTTTCTATTTTACCCACAACATCACACGTTCTTTGTGAATATATTCAGTGACGAATGAGTTTTGAAATTTCCTTCAAAATTTGTTCGTCCAATGTAATCGAATCAAATGTATATTCGGTAGGTGTATTGTCATAGCTACCGAAGAAGCACGTCCTAATTGGTTGTTCACCACGTCATTTTTAAGAAAGACACAAGTTTCTGAGTGGTCTTCGTTTTTGCTTATCCTTGTCTTTGTTATGCTAGCTATAAGTTTGCCCTATTGAAGAGAATTTAAGTCCCCCCTCCCCAACCGGAGAATCTGTCGGACTGGTCAAGGCCTTAGGCCCTCACTTGCCCCCCCCCCAGTCTGGTCCTGTTGAAAGGTATTCCCCTAATAGGAGCAACGTTTGTTCCTCCAATTATCTGCTTTCTCCCCCTCCCTCCCACTTCCTTATTTTTGCAATTCTGACCGCTCCACTGGCTCATAGATTAAAGCTGTGACTATCCAACTAACATAATGCATGAAAATACAAAAGTTCTTCCTTTCGCAAAATTATTTACAAGCGTCTACTACTGTAACCAACGAGCTGACCGATTCAAGCAAAACAAACATTCACGGAAATAAATGAAAAGTAAGGATACTAAACATAAAAAATCGTAAGTGAATGAAAGATAGCCCCCTCCACATCCGAGACCTTGTTACCTGAAAATTTAACGTTCAATTTAAACACATTAAATTACAGCATCTAAATATATTAATATCGTGACGGGATGATATTGAAATGTTAACATCCAATATCTTGTTAGCTCCATATTTTAGGGTAAAATATTTCTTTATATTATTTCAGACCTCACCATCTTAATATCTTGACACTATGATCTTATTAATATGTTGACATCAGAGATCTTGTAATCTTGATATTACAGGGTAAAATATGAAAATATTAAGTCACAAAATCTCAGGATTTAGATATCGTGACAGAAAGATAATGAGATATTGGTATCCCAGATATTAACATCTGAACATGTGGTCATAAAATATTTAAATTTAAAATTACAAGGCCTTACTGCCTTTATATTTCGACAGTGAAATTTTCAGGCATTAAAACTACAAATTTCAGTATCTCAATATCATGCTGTCAAAATATTAACATATTGTTACTCAGCATGATATTAACATATTGTTACACCAGTTGCTTTAAATATTTTAAGCTCATGATGTTGGCTGTGAATATTTAAACTTCTTCCTGCCACAATATTAACATATTGAATTTACGTAATTAAATAAAAATAGTTCAATAGGTAATTCTGAGATATCAAGATCTCGGATGTATCTATAGTATAGGTAATATTGAGATTATATGACCTAATGTGTAAATATTTTACTTCTCAATACTGAGATATCATGATGTCGGATGTCAGCATTTTAATGTCTTCCTCACACGTTATTAACATATTGAGATTATAAAATTAAATTGTTAAACTTTTACAATGAAATTTTGAGATATTAAGATCTCGGATGTCAATATCTAAATATACAACCGTCAGAATTCTATAATATTGAGCTTATTAAACTTGATGTCTCAAGATTTATCCTTAAAATATTGAGATATTTAGATACTGGACGCCAATGTCTCATGTTTACTATCACAATATTTACAAGTGTATATCGCTTAACTTAATATTGATATATATTATTCTAAAGTTATTTATTTATTATTTATATTTATTATTCCTTATGTTTGGCGCCTTGGATGCAACTGTGATCTCAATTATATCTTTCGACGAAGATATTAAGATATATTGAAAGCTGTTATTTCATTTCAGAATATGTTTTGCTAAAATACTGAGGTAACAAGATCTCAGATGTTAATATATTAATATCCTTCTGTCATAATATTAAGATAGGGAGATCATGTAACGTAATGTCAAAAGTTTTACTCATTGGCATTGAGATAAAAAAATCTCGGATTTCACAATCTAAGTATGTTTAGATGTAGATATTAAGATATTTAGATTTGTAGTATGAATATTGAAACATTTTACGCTAAAATGTTAAGGTTACATCATCTCGGATTTTGAGATCTCAATTTCTTACTGACGAAAAGTCCACGATATTCAAATAATTTTTCAATATTTGCGTAGCACTTCGAAAGCTCCAATTGTCTATTCCTTATTACTCTCTTGCAGGACAGTAAGTGGTTACATTACTTACATATTCTAAAGATAAAGTTATAGAGAACAACATTTACTTTTTGATAAGCATAACTGTTACAGTAATAATACAATTCAAATTACATAATTATGAACACGTGAAAAGGATGTTGTGACTAGAGCATGATTAGAAAAACCTTACGCTTAACGAGTTCATTGATAGCGTAGTGGATAAAAGATCGGTTCCTCACGCAGACGGTCCGGGTACGAATCTTCCCTAAGACACGTTCTTTTTTTCATTTTTGTTACTCACTTTTTGTGGAGTTCAACGGCCATATGAGGTCAGCAGAAGTCAAGTTGTGAAAACATAGTAAAAAATGATATAGTCAAGAAGTATAAATTTGCGGGATGAGCTCAGTGCACCAAATCATCCCCTTTCGACAAGGAATCACAAAGCCTTTGGGCTTTCTGGTTGTTATAAGAAGGCAGGTGTTAGAGTCAGGAGTTTTGGGGGAGCCTATATTCTTCATGACAAAACAATTCAAATATTTGCCTTATGAAGTGATTGACCAAATATCTACTTACATTACCACAAATGATGTGCATTGTCTTAAATTAATCTGAAAACAACAATAGCTTGACCATCATAAATCATATCAAGGGCTACAGTTCTTCTGTTGCTATCTGTATAGGATTAGGACGCTTTTGTCGGCCCTTAGTTTTTGTCGGAGAGGGGGGCTCAACGTTTTGGTCCGTCGTCCTGGGAAGGGGTGTAAAGAGAGGGATGTGTCTTTTCTCTCTTCTTTAGAAACAGTTGAAAATTTTAGGGTGCTTATTCAATTTAATGCTACATTTTTGTAGTTTTTAAAGTGTAGGGGGAGCATACATTTGCTTCCGCATTTTGACGGAGTTATAGCAACCAGCCACCAGCACTCCTCACTCCCCTGCATCCTACGCCTAGTTTCTGTAAAGGCTAAAATCGACATATTATGCCAGAATAATTGAATTTTAACTTTGAGTATTTACCATGTTAAAGGGAAATATTGTGTTTAAATTGCATCAACATCTCATGGACAGAGAGTACCTTTCACCATTATTAAACTATTGAGTCTCACCAATAGACTACAGCAATTGTTTTTTTTTTATCCCCCCCCCCCCCCAGAACAAGAGTTATAACTAATGTTGAATCATTTCATTTGAAAAATTAAAAAGTTTGGGTGACATATTATTCATGCTCTACAAAGTCATGAATTTCTTTCTATGGACACCTTATTTTCTGAAAATAAAGTTACCACAGTTCTGTCAAATTTTCTATCATTTTTATATCCAAAATTCAGGGACTTTAAGGAAATGTTGCGTACCATAAACTCACTATTTTTTCCTTTAATTTATGTTACGTTGTAAAAGGTGACAATTCCCCTCCATATTAGAGGGGTACGTTAGAGTAAAAGTACATACTTACATTAATTAAAATATCTCATATCCAAATTCTTTGTTCGAAATTTATATACATTTTTGTTGAATTAGCACTAGTTTAACTGGAAGACTTTGCTTTGTGTAAATATTTAGCGCTGAGATAATCCTCGAAAATGACAAGCTTTTGCAGTTTTCTGTAAGTCTTGCATGTTACAATCAGCCTACCACAGTTAATACATTTCTAAAGAAGTTAGAGTAGAACAAAATTATCCAGGTAATCTAAGCAATATGTTACAAAATTCATAATCATAACTTGCAAAGAATAAACTTTGAAGCTAAAGTACGTAAAAAAGTCGATTTAGCTTTAGTGTCCGTTCACTTTAACTGAAAGATATCAGGGGAAACATATGCTCATACAATCAGTTAGACAGTTGGTCCAAAAGGAGTTCAGCTTTCACTTACGTTTAACATCTAGAACAGAAATATATATATATATATATATATATATATATATATATATATATATATATATATATATATATATATATATATATATATATGACTGTGAGCGTAATTAGGAACACAACTATCTGTCCAAGTCATCATTACCAACCAGAGTGGTGCTATTATTGTTTGAATGAATTCCAATCAAAGTACGGTCATCAACCGGATTTAATGCTATGGGGAAATGTCTAATATATTTGGGGGATTCCATAGCTCTTTTAATGACATATGCGGTGATAATCGCCTGCTACTACTTTGTGAAGACACATTTTTATGAAAATTGAAATCTTAAACCACTTACCAGGAAGGAGACTCGCATTCTAATTAGCAGAAACAGTTTTGGGGGCATTGACAGTTTCTCAGTGCAGAGTCTGATTGTAACTTTGTTAAATGAATGATTTTTATGCAAGATTTCGGCGAGTGTGGCGCGCATTCGTCATGTTTCACGTTCTATAAGGCTTATAAAATTTATAAGGGCAGTATAACAGACGAATTTTATTCTGGCCAAAACACTTTTTCGAAAAATATAGGTACATCTTCACCTCTGTAGGAACATCTCGACAATAACAGATCATAGAGAAGTGTAACATCATGAGTAGCCCACCATTGGTAGATGGTGGGTGAATGTTAATACCTGTTTACATACTTCTTAGTCAGTGACCCTTTGGTTATTCCTTCTCCCTCCACGCTCACTCCCTGTTGCACGATGATCGCCTAAATTCTTATTGCTCATGTAAGTATCGGCCATTGTGTGATTAGCCCAGAGCTTACCTATGCCAGTCTCATGGTACCAGCTTGGAGGGGTGTAATGCAACAGTCAAAATATTACTAAATGATGAGAATTCCTAGGCGTGTTATCGGCTCAAAGCCTTACCAAAGATAGCATCATTCTGCATCCGAGCCACCTTACACAAACAAAACTTTTTGTATCATGACGCATATTCTCTGCATAAGCTTGTGTTACAAATAATAAACTTCAAATCATGTGGGCCATTATCACGTTACAAATGTTGTCCATATGATAAAATTGACACATAATTGCCTCTTGACCTATTGATGCAACCCTGAGGTTAAACCTGTACGTCTTGTTTTCGGAAAATAGTTCACGCTAGAATAATTCCATGGATTATCGTCTTAATAATGGTGATAGCGCATGGAGTGTGAACTGTAGCAATTATTTGTGAAGCGCGCCCAAATTTAAGACTTGCTAGACTTGCGTATCAGTACCTTTCAACAAATACGTATGAGATGGTTTTAAAGAAAAATCTGAAGGTGAAAGCGCTCGGAGAGTGCGAAAATTCTGACAGTTTGCGATGGATTAACGGAACGTTTCATAGTTTGCGACCGATTCGTAATAGAAAATGAACAGGGCAGTCTAGTACAATTTTTCTCTGCTACAAAAAATGGGAAGTCCGGACCCTCTGGACTCCCTAGATCAGCCCCTGCTGTTTTGTCTAGAAATTAAAATTAGGCCTATCTCCCACATAATCTGGCCTGCGGAATGAGCATTCGCGTCACTTTTATGAAGCGAAATATTAATGTTTGGTTTCCAAAACGGAAGACTTGTATGTATGTCCTTCATTTGCAGTTGTGGTGAAGATATTCACTTATTATTTCAATGACTGAAAAACTTCCTTTGTAAAAATGCGTCAATATCAATGCTAATGACAGAAAAAGTCCAATTTATACATTACAAATAACTCGAATCTGAAACACAGTTCGAGGGATGACTATCCTACTCTCTGTAAGATACCTTATGTAATTGTTATATTTTCTTCTCTATATATCTGCAGGCGTGTTATATATTCATCCATCAAGTATTACTAGATGGAGAGAGCCTAGCTATTGTTGAGTTTAATGACGTTGCTTCCACTCGAAGTAATTTGACAGTTGTAGATCCTAGCAACAGACAATCGTTAGTCCAAAAGCTGCCTACTTCTGCGTTGGGGTCAACAACTATAGGTGCTGGTAAGTTATTTCCATAACTTGTACACAATATCAACCTGAAAGGGAGCCGGAGTAATGTGTCCCCAAATTTTGTCATTCCCCTATATATGTGCCCAAGAAATGGTAGGTATTAAAAAAAATGGACAAACACATTTTCGTATATTTGTGGAGAAGACGACCCATGGTCACTTCATTTGTCAATTCGGAGGGGAAGTGGGCGGTGGGGTTGCACAAGATGTTTTCAAATATGCATTTTTGCCTAGTGATCGGCGTTTATCTGTTTTATAATCCAGAAATGTTGTTTCAACTTCTCAGTATCCTCAGAGCATATAAGACCATTACGGTCATGAATATTCTCCATTCAATAGCATATTTTTTTTTTTTCACTGAGGAGTCTAATGTCCGTAAAACATGGTTTGCGAGATAGGCTTGAAAAGTGTGAATTAACACTTTTCCAATGTTTCGGGTATCTTGAACCCAACAATGCGGCGTTCCATTTTGTCCAGACATCAGGCGTGGATCCAGGTGGGGGCGCACCCCGCTCACGTCTCCTTTTTTCCATGACCAACCGCGATTGAAATATACTCCGAAAAATGAGCAAATAGATGTGGAAGATATACTTTCCAGATGCTGGGAAATCGCATCTAAGCGCATCTAGAATTCAAATTTTCTTGGGGGAGGACCCAAACCCCCCTCCGTGGCTCTCGCCTTCGGCGTACGCTCGTCGGTCTTTAGCCGACGGTGTGTGCGACCAGGGCCGTCTTAAGAGATCACCGGGCCCTGGGCCCGGCATTGGAGCGGGGCCCCTCAATCATGTGTTCGAAAAAAGTTGCGTGAAAAATTGACATCCTTGACCATCGCTCAAGCATAGACATGCCTGCATTTACCCCCCCCCCCCCTTCCCATGTCGCGCATAAAGCATGGAAATTGGAACACTCAGAATCCGTTATGAATCTTGTTCAAGAGTATATAAAAGTATTTCCACACTAAAATCTTTTACGCAAGGGGAGATATGATTTTTTGCGCAGAGGTCAATTTGCGGGGCCCCTGACATCGCGGGGCCCTGGGCCTGGGCCCAGTGGGCCCATGCGTTAAGACGGCCCTGTGTGCGACCCCCTTTCTCGAAATCCTGGATCCGCGCCTGGACATTATCATGGGGCCATTCCGAATCTAAAAATGGCTGACATTTTTCTTGAATAGATGATCTTAATACTCTTATTCCAGAATCTTTGATAGGGACTTTGATAGTTAACATAACTATGACGACTGCATCATTTTTTTTAAATACAACCTAACCCATTGGTAATATCGTTTTCAAGAATAAATTGCGGTCATATTGAATTCCACGAGGGCTGCAATTTATTAACAAAATTGCACTCTTACTATCGCTCTAAATTTCTTGTCATAACTGGTATGACCTTCTGTTTAGCCCTAAGTTTCGTTGTCAGCACCAGCTCAACCATAAATTTCATGAAACAAATGTGGGGGCCATAGTGAATTTTAAGATGGCTACCAGTTTATGACTTTAGTCTGGTAATCCTGTCGTAAGGGGCGTGTAACCTGGTTGTCCCTTCACTAACCCATAGCCCCAAGAAAGCATATTATGCTGTGTCTCACGTATGAGGTTGGGACTTTGATAGTTAAGATAAACATTTATTCATACTGCAAGGGAACCTAGTCATTCAGAGTTCGACCAACTGACCAAGGGCATGGACATCCTGGGATCGATAAACCTTCGTAGTTTGCAGCAGAGGTGGGATATACAAGCAAAGTGAACAGAGGTATCGAGCTAAGCCCGAATCGTCCTCATCGTATTTATACAGTATTTACCCACCATGAAACAGACTAAAATCTTTAAACGAGGTATTACCGTTGACCGTGCGAGGGGTGAGTGAAAAGACTCAGACTCAGCACGCTTTTCGACTAATGACACCTTTCAGAATGGAACAACCGACTACTACAATGTTCGTCTTTGAGTGTCCTTTGATATAAAACTGATATCGAATTTCGACCTCACCTTACTGAACAGAAGCTCAGCGACATTAAGACCATGACGAATTCGTGTGGAGACCCCATTCTACTCTAAGAAAAAAATGAGTGGTGTCTTCGAACCTGAAAGGTGCATACCCTCATATTAACTTTTAAGAGAAAGGTGAGTAGGACCATGCAGCTAGTTGTAGCTCCAAGGTAGGACGAGTTGATGTGGCACTGAAAGAAGGTACAGCACGATGATGTGAGCTTAGTGTATGCTGGATTATTTACACCCCGGAATGTACAAGATGGGCGAGGAAAATACCGTAGCAAGGGAGTAAGATCATTCGATCAAGAATATCCACACCAGTAGATCTAGGTTTTAAGAATTCACTGATGACAATTCTCAACCTCAAGCCGCTGAATAAAGCCTGTCTGTATCATATTGGGATGGTAAAGCAAGTGCATCCTAGCGCTGCCCTTTCGGAAGGGAATCTGGGAGGTGCCTTTAGACCTGAAGGATGCGTACCATCACCGTGATATACTCATAGTCATGGCATCTCCGAGTGTCACCTACAAGGACTGAGGGAACGAATTCAATTTCATGCCTCTCTTTTCAAACCCTCCATGGGCCAGCTGGGCCAAACAGTCCTGAGATACCATTTGACAGGTCATCATACCAACCTATCTCTGCCTATCTCCGCCTGGAAGGAATGTCCGAGAGAAACCTGATCACCCTGATCTCCCTAACTGGCCGGATGCTGAACAAAGAGAGAAAATGGCATCTTATCACAATTGGAATCACAGTCGTAGGCCTACCAGCCAATCTCGTTGAAGGCCTCCAGTGACTAGAGACTTCTGTCTAGCTTCTATGAACTTCCCGGTTTCTTCTGCGGACTTTTCTCTACCTCGAATAGTAGCTTAAGAATACATGCCTCTGGGAAACACGTTCTTGATCTGACAACCCGGCCTGTTAAGCATCTCTGCACAGGACCATATGTCCAGCCAGGCGTCGATGCAAGCAAGTCCCTGGACCAGATGTCCAGCCAGGCGTCGATGCAAGCAAGACCCTGGAAGAGTTGTTGACAGAGGAAGGAGGGCTGCAAATTTACCTAATGGAGAGCGTGACGGCTGTCTAGGTCCACCGGGACTATGTGCAAGGCCAAAGTATGACGATCTTTTCGGCTAACACTGCTGTCTTATTAGACACAAAAAGGCAGGGCGGAACTCAGTTCTCCAGCTTTGCCTGAAGATGATGAACCTCCTCTGTTGATGCCGCTAACACTAAATCTTGCTGAGAGCTACGAATATGGTAACAGGGAGGGACATCATGCTCTCAAATGTGTAGTCCATTGTCTTACAAGAGTCTGAGAGAGAGAGAGAGAGAGAGAGAGAGAGAGAGAGAGAGAGAGAGAGAGAGAGAGAGAGAGAGAGAGAGAGAGAGAGAGAGAGAGAGAGAGAGAGAGAAAGAGATGGAGACGGGGAAGGACGGGATAAATAGCGTCAAGGTAAGTAGAATTGCTGTTTAACGAGCTGGTACGGCTCAACCTGGACCTGTTTGCAGTGGCAGAAATTACTGGATTTCCGGTATTCTACAACAGTTTCTTACATCTAAGGACCAAGGCATCAGATTTTGTTAACCTCCACTGAGAGGGAATGGATGCATTCCTACAGCCACTTGTCACCGTTTCCTGCTCAGTTATGCAGGATCTGAATGCTGTTGTTGACCTCCCTATGGTTACAGCAGGCATAGTTAGGAAAGCTCTACAGCCTGCTGGTGGACATTCTGACTCTGCTGGCGTTTCTTGTATATCTATTTCCAAGAAGGTACACAAAGAATTCACCATGGGTCCAAAACACGCACTTCACTACGTGGAGTTAACCCAGGATTTTCTTAGAGCACACAGTGTTCTTTACGACATTGCCACCATACCAGCCGTTGACAGGAGATAGTTAGCCTGCACTTGTGACTCTAGCTTTGGCAAATCAAGATGGGTTGTGAGCAGACAACTAAGCCTCTCCACGAACGGACCTCATGGTAAAATGATCATAGACTATCATTCGGCTACTAGCACCACCAATTTCCCTTATGAAAAACGGTGGGGTTCTTTCACTGCTACCTCGGAATTAAACAAGTCCCCTAGTACTGTCTTCACACTATGTGGTCCATGTACAAATTGAGGCGTCCCTTGAAGGCAGAGCCTTAAAAACTGCTGTACTCATTCTCACTGGATCTGCTCATGGGTATGGCTGTATTTTGACTGAAACGTCAATGTCAAACAAAGTGTCAGATCCAAGAGTACTCACTAAGAACCAAATAACGACCTACCTTACAAGGGACATCTTCACCTCACTCAGGCGGAGTAGGCTGAAGATGTCCCCAAGCGGAGTGGGAAACTTTTGGCCCGGGGGGGGGGGGTGAGAGATCAGTGAACTAGTGTGTGTCAGCCAGTACCAATAGGCGACGCTCAAAGATGCCGTGGCTATGAGTATTTCACAGTGAGGGTAAACGTCCTTCAGGCTTTCCCCGATCTCCCTCTGAAGGGTAGAAATGACGAGAGCTAAAGGTTTACAGGGTTAACAATTACTGTCTGGGGTAATCGGGCTTTGTTCAGTAGCTTGGGCTTGAACTTGAGGGTAGTCATCGAGGAATTTCCCAGTCTCAGTCCTACGGGTGTAATCTTACGTGAGTTACTGTTCTTACTCCCTTTACTACAATAAGCCAACCCTCAGCATCCATTAAGCCCACATGATTATGCTCTATTTATTCCAATTGCTAAACCAGGCTGTCCTTCTTCCCTTTCTCTCGAAAGGTGGTGTGAAGGTACGAGCCTTTCAGGTTCACAGACACTAATCAAATTCCCTTGCAAAGGGCACAAGATATGTCTTAGGTCTCCACACAAGTTTACTATGGTCTAAAGTAGACAAGTTATTGTCTAGTGGGTTGAGTTCGTGGACAGTTTTTTTCATAGCACTGTCAAATTGTAACGTTGTTTCGCCTGTCCATAAGTCAGGGTAACCCTGCTCGAGAGGTGTGCTTTCTCTTGACCTTCTCACTTACTCCTCCACTGGGCCTGGGGTAACACCTCACTAACAGATTATAGTATGTTTCATCAGTGGCGCCGCCAGGATTTGGTGATTGGGGGGCACCACAGATGACGTCAAAATGCCACCTCAGTTTTCCCCCAAGTCGGCGTAAATTATACCTATTAATGCGTACCTGCGATTGGATACAGTAATGTGGAATCCTTCCTTTGTCACTACATAAAGGTACTGTCCTGGGGAGGGGCCTCCCCTTTGAGAAATTTTGTTAATTGAAGGTTGCTTAGATGCAAAATGGTGATATATTTGGGATATAACTGATAATATATGGCTGGAAATATCCATACTTTAGTGAATTCCAGTTTTTGGTAAGGTGAAAAAGGAGAGTATGTTGTCTAAGAGAAGGGTTAGTTGTAAACAAACCTCCTGAAGCCCCCTTTTGGCTACTTTAATTAATGCCGTCTATTCGGGGAATATTTTTTCGTACAAATACGTTCGTGGAGTCCACAGAAACATTCGTGGACTATTACGAAAATGTCCTTGCTTCATTGTGCATTATGAAAGGGTATCAAAGGCTGGCAGACAGCTGTACAGTGCCTCCTGGAAGCTCTGGATTAATTATATGAAATAGGACACTGACATGATTTTTATTGCCTGACATCCAAATGATACCATAGAGTATGATGCCGAGCACTTTACAATTATCGTATGTTTACTAAGTTTGAACGAAAATCCATACCAACAGCTTCCAGCAGTGGGGAATGGGAGAGTATAGGTGCAAGGAGGTGATATTAGATCTCCTTGACAGGTATAGCAAAAGGGGTTTAGGACTAAAATGCGCATTTCAAAATGCTGTTTCGTCGTAAGTGTATTAACAATCACCATCTATACCGTCAATGGCGGCATTTGAAAAAAATGTATAACGGCAAATACATACTTTCAACCTTCCACATCATGCTACAAATTAGACTGAAAGATTCCGTAGGCATAGAGAGGTTGAAGATGTACTTATGGTTCTCGGAAAAGTGTTGTGATCAGAATAGTTGCATGTATTATAACCTTAATAATGGTCATAAGATGGGGTGCAACCGTGACGAATGCGCGCGAAGGGCTCCGAAATGTTTCATTAAATGAGATTACCATGACCAAACCTGCATTCATGATCCTCTGCATCCAGACACTTTCAATTCCTCAACAAACTTATATGCCAATCGCAAAGCCAATCTTTTACCTGAGAATTCGTAAACAGCCTTTATTGAACTTTTGTTACTGTGCTTCTGGGGGAGTTGCTACCGGAAATTATTGACAATAATGATATTACTGGGGTGAGGATTGTAGCGCGCGAAACGCGCGAAAATTTTGATGGTTTGCGAAACACTTGGGATAATTCTGATAGTTTGAGAACATTTGTGATAGAAAATGATTACCACAGATCCATCACTCGGTTGGAAACACACCTCACCCTACCTCCTACAGAAATCTACAGCTTAAACGCCTTTTGAGATCATTTTAAAATTTTCCACAAAAAACTACTGAAATCGATTGGGGGGGGGGCACGTGTCCCCATGCACTCCCGTGCCGGCCCCACTGTGTTTCATCCAGAGTAGATAACATAAAAATATGTGCGCTCTTCGAGAAGAGCTTGATGCTACTTGTCACCTGGCATGCACAACTCACGTTGCTTTTTGTTAAACCTTGAATGTGTCCAAAAACCACGCAATACTAATAAATAGTTATGTTAACCATCAAAGCTCCACCTTCATTTGGAGCGAGAAAGCATGAAACGATCCTGTGCATCTAGGGTGAGTGAATACACTACAGGCTGGCACGTCCCTTTCAGCAGGGTTGCCTTGACGTCATTAACTGACAACCGTCTTGAAATTCACTATAATTGCTGCCAAAATTGGTTGAAGTAATAATGTTTTAAAGGATGTGCTGCTGTTCTAAACATAATGTAGGACTAAAACGACCAAACATACTTAATAGAAAAAGACTTTTAAAGCAATTTCCAGTGCGATTTTGATAAAACCGGTGCCCATCTTGACAATTATCATGGCCCCTGCTTATGCTTGAAGGCAATATTACCAACGGCTAAGTGGGTATTAAAAACGAAGAAATAGCCTTCACAATCAAGCTGATAGCTTCTTGAATAGGAAAGTTAAGTTATGGTCAATTTTCTATAAAATTTAGCAGCAATTTTGGAATCAAAATGAAAGCTATATAATAATATTGGAAAAAATTAAACCCTGCAGTTTTGGAATCAACATACCTGAAACACTGGTAAAACAAAATGAAATCAAACTAGGCAAGTCTATCTTCCAAAACTGCACCAGACTTTGCACTATTCCTTCAGTTATCTCATAGCCCAGTAATGTTTGAAAACTGTTAAAATAACTTTTTAATGCCCACCTGATAAGATATCATTACACTCAATAACTTTATCTTACAAGGTATCTACCTCTAATTACCGTACAACTTGAAAGATGAGATCTGTTTTCTCGTAACTTTAATCTTCAAGATTGATCCAATCACCACACCTCCGAAAAGAGTCGATTGAATAGTGAAGTACTTGATAAAAAATTTCCTTTATACTGATTAACAAGATTTCTTTCTTGCATCTTTAAGGTGCGGAAAACTCATAAAAGCATGGAAGGGCTTTTTTCTAAATCTTTCACTGCTTTTATGTGAGGACCTTGCCATTTCAGTGGCGTACCCCGGTTAGTAGTGTTCCCCTGTGGGCGTTGACTCATCCTCAATTCCTGTGAGACAGTCTGTGTGGGACTATTGTTTTCAAGCCACGATACAACCTCCATCATGATTGCTTGCGTCAACTCAGTATGACTTGGCATCATTTAATTAATCGTTATACCCTGCTAGATTGTATGGAACAAAAATGGCAAAACTGTTTTTAAGTGAGCATCCAATGCTACCTGAAAATAGTGCTTCATTGTTGGTCACAGTTTTTTAAATACTCTAGAGGCTCCGGGAGGCTCGCCCTTTGGTTTCCCAAGTTTCGATAAGTTTACACTGGAACCGGGCCGTGCGCTACATGGCATTGCTATGGCGCCTACTCCGCACAATGCTCCTGACGGTCAACCCCACGATGGAACATTGTCCTCCAAGTTGCACCCCTCTCAAAAGTCTGGCGACGGTACTGATCAAAATTATGGACGCAATGGCCTTTAGTTCGGTGATATTTATTATATGTACTTTTCTTTATTTAGATATATTTAAGCAATATAAGTTCAGTTGTTCAGTTGTTTACTACATTATGTGAAAACACAATTTCTCGCAAATTTCTAGTTTGTGACAGAATACTACAACATGAGACACTTAAGTGTACATGAAAACTACAAGCCTGTTAACTATACTTCAATAACTGGTTACTTATTTATGCAGGTGTTTTAGAGGCCTTAAATGTGCTGAATAGGACGTCCGACCTTGATGAACTTGGTGGTCGTCTTATAGTTCTTACCGACGGACAAGAAACTAGGGAGCCCCACATCAAGGATATCATCAACCAGGTAATCTGAGGGCTACAGTCAGCAAGAAAATGTAAACAGCATTTGGTATCATCAGTGCAAGAGATCAATCATCTTACCTTAAATGATACAAGTGCTTGCTGAAATAGTGATAATGTTTCTTCTCTTTTGAAAAGAATACAAGCTATCAAGAAGAATTTTTTCATACATTGCCCTTTCTTTGCGTTGACGTATAGCAACTTCAAGTTTGCTTCTAAAATTTAAAATAAGATGCAAACATATATGTTACAAATCATTTAACCATTGGTAAGAACAAACGCTTTGCGTAAAGTATAACGTCTGGTCGTTAGCTCTGGAGATTCCATCCATTCGTTTGGTTGCAATTTTGGATGTGAATAAATAAAATGAACCAAGAGGGAAATGCATTCATTCCAGTTTACTTAATACTTATTGCTCGGGTTTGATAAAACGGGTACAATAAATTTCAATCATTTGGCACATATTTAACTATGCAATTGATTAATTTATCTTGAAACAACTGTTTGCTGGTCGTGCGATATGCCCTAAATGAAGGGTGAAACATTAACACAAGTACTGGTCTAGCTGTGCAACAATAACCAGACCTTGAATAGATTCGACCGATGTTCCAACGTAATGCTAGCTGTGGTTGTATGGTCAGTCATGCTACTACAGCTATAATGATACTTAAATAGTGTCACTCTAAGTGTAGATTTTAACAAATCGTTACCGATGCATTGTAACTTTTTTTTCAATTTTATTTGTATCATCGCTATATCGGAAACGGTGACACCTGACAGTATGGTAAAATTGACAGTTTTCGAGCAGAGAAAGTTTAGGCAACTGGCAAATAGCACCCGAAGAGGGCAATTTAGACTTCATAACTTCATAACCCTTGAACGTTAATTGACGAGACTAGTTTTTTATCTTTTATTCAAGATCCTATTTTGTGAGAGTAATCGTAAACCTTTTTTCTCCATACAAGTAAGTCATCTTCGTCTTTAAACATTGTGAATTGCAGACTGACAGCGTTCTTATTCATACAATAGCCATCGGAGATGATGTTGCCGAAGATTTAGAAACTCTGGCTAACCGTGCAGGAGGAAAACAGTTTCTTCATCAAGATGCCTCTACTGCATTGTTCGATATTTTCAGCCAATTTGGAGTTGAATCAAGAGGTACATATAAAAAGCACACTTCTTCTTATCAGCCAGTTAGGGTTTGCAAATAAATTTCTTTTGCTCCCTTCTAAATTTTATTAAAAGAAAATATTAAATGCCATTAGCCTCTCCCATACAAATGTAGTTTTATTGCCCAAAGCCTATTATGCCTAGTGCATTACTGGATGTGATCTAATTACAATACCTCTTCCAATTTGAGTACTGTACTCTACATGCTGTGCAATGATATTGGCCACATTATTCATCTCACTTTTTACTAATCCGCACAAACTATTTATCAATGAAAGTGAGTAATTTAACGCATGTTTTGAATCTCACCACATTTCTCGGCAATTAAAGAACATGTCTAACTTCAACAATATTTTTAAGACAAGGACATTGGACTGTTCTTATAATATTTTTAACCGTGGCGAAAGGCGATAAAGAGTTACATTGGTAACTCATCCAAAAGGACATAACATGATCGCATTTATCAAAGTAGAATTATTATAGTCTGTTAGAGGACAGATCTGTTTCAATATCTTCCTGGAAAACTTCTTTGGTGTCCTACAAATGGTCTGAAACTATATCAAATTGAAAAACAAACGTGAGATCTAAGAAGATGAATGAAATGAGCTCGTTTCGTTTGTTATGAGTGGCTTTATATGAATGAGTTAATCACCGTGTATTAAATAGTCTCATAGAGCGAAAACATTGCTGTATTGCAGTAGTTTATGTTTGTAGGATCAGCAAGGGCATCTGCCTCTGTATTACGTCATTCATATATATATATATATATATACAGGTAGAGAGACGTGGAGAGTTTATATGGATGAGTCAATCACCGCTGTATTAAATAGTCTCACAGAGACCTATATATATATTTATATATATATATATATATATGTGTGTTAACGGAAATACTGTATAACAACAGTGCTACAGAAATGAATGGCTGGATCTCGAAGGAGATACGTGACAGCAGTAGAAGCTAGAAATTTGGTAAATACAACAGCCATAAGAGGTTTTTGCAAAGCTTTCGAGCAATACTAGCTCTTCTTTAGTGCTTGATCACAAGAGTGACAAGGAGTGTACGGAACTTACAGCTTTTAAATTGTGAGGACAATGCTCCCCACTGATAGTCAATTAGGACTATCGTTTTTGAAAGAGGCGAGACTAAGTAATTTGAGTAAGCCTATTGAAATAGGCGTGACGGAGACGGTCTAATAGGATTACTTAGGCCTAGAGTGTAATCCCTTCAATCAGTATGCTGGTAAGTCGTTTCGGATATTCAGGCCGAATGGCGACGTAGTCTTGAGTTGACATTCCCAGAAATTTTCTTTTGTCTTACGGTTTCTATTGTCCCATGAATCATTTTTTGTTCGATAGCAATGACACGTAAATTGTCTATCGAATGATGCGGTAAATTGAAATGGTTGGCAACAGGTTGATCAATTTTTTTGGTTTTAATTGCTGACCTGTGCTGTGTCATTCTCATCCTGAGGGAGTTTTTTGATTCCCCCACGTACTGCGTTCCACATAAATTGCAGTAGATGAGATATATGACGTTTTTGGAAAGACAATTAATTGATTGTCTAATTTGGAAAGTGCGTGCAGTTTGATAGCTCTGAAAGTATTTAGTTGAATCAATCAGAGCGCACGTCTTGCAATTGGACGGGCAAGGTGAACAACCAGAATTCTCGTTGTTAGCCTCGACTGAGGTTTTGTCCTGAAATTTTGCCCGTACCAAAATGTCCCGTAAATTTGGGGGTCGCGGGAAAAAGCAACAACGGGGGGAGCGGGAAAGATAGACTTGAGGCGAGCTGTGCTTTGAAGTATGGGCAAATGTTTATGGATGAATTTGGCGAATGGTGGTAGACCGGGATGGTACTCAATTACCAATGGCACTCTATTAGAATTGGGCTGACGGTTTTTGTATGTCAGAGTTTCAGAACGCGGGGTATCCCTTGCCTTTTTGACGGCATTTTCAATTGAACCCCGAAAGTACTGTCTATTTTGGAGGTGGCTAGACAGTTCGTTAGTGCGAATTTCAAAGTCTGTCTCAGAGGAACAGACACGTTTGATGCGAAGTGCTTGGCTATATGGAATATTTTTGGTGCAGTGCAGGGGATGGCAGCTGCTCGGTAGTAGGTAGTTGTGCTTGTCCGTGGGTTTATTGAACAAGTCTGTTTTGAGTGAACCATTTTCTATGGTCACTGTTGTGTCCAGGAAGTGGACACTGACTCTACAGGAGTCGGCCGTGAATTTGATTGTGGGGTAAAACGAATTGATGTTTTCCACAAAAATTTTTAGGCTATCTTCACCGTGGGGCCAGATCATGAAGATATCGTCGATAAAACGTAACCAAATTTGTGGTTTTAAATTTTGTCGAGATAAGAATTCTTTCTCGAGGTTGCCCATAAATAAATTTGCGAATGAGGGAGCCATCTTGGTTCCCATGGCAGTACCATGAATTTGGAGGTAGTGCTGGTCGCCAAAGACGAGATTGTTGTTTGTCAGAATAAGGCGCATCAACTCGCCTAAGTCTTTCTTGGTGGGCGTTTTGCCTTGGACGGGTCTGAAGGCGGCTTTACAAGCGGAGATGCCTTCTTCGTTTGGTATATTTGTATATAAAGAGGACACGTCAAGAGTGACCAGAATTGTGTCCTGTGGGAGATTTTGTATCTCACCAATTTTGCGGATAAAGTCCGTGGTGTCCTGAATGTAGGAGGGGAGGGATGGGACCAGGGCCTGAATGAGCAGGTCAACAAATTTCGAAATTTTCTTCGTGGCAGTCCCGTTTCCGGATATGATCGGTCTGCCTGGGTTACCCGTCTTGTGAATTTTGGGTAAGAAATAGAAACGGCCCGGTTTTGGATCTACCTGGAGGAGATTGGGGCCAGTTTCAGAGTCTATAGAGCCATTGCGGACCATGTTTTGTATGGCCGCTTCCACTTTCTTTGCAATTTCTAAAGTGGGGTCTGAATCGAGACGTTTATAGTGATCGGGATTGCCAAGCAGTCTGTAGGCTTCTTCCCTGTAGAATTTGGTGCCCATTGCAACAATCGCAGAACCTTTGTTGGCCGACTTAATGACGATGTCGTCGCGATGCCGTAAATTTTTAATGGCCTGTCTTTCACTTTTTGTGAGATTGTCGCGAAAATCTGGGGCAGAGGTGTAAGTCTTTACTTCCTCTTCAATGGCCGAGATGAATGATTCAAGTGGTGGACAACGCCCCTTTGGGGGGTTCCAGGTGCTTTTGGGTTTGAATTTAGAAGCTATGTCGTTGTCCGGAAGTGGTTGATTTGCGCCGTCTTCATCGGCAAAATATTCGCGAAGACGTAGGCGTCGGTAGAACGCTGCCAAATCTAAAGACAATTTTTGTGTGTCAGTCTGCCTTGGCTTGGGGCAGAAATTGAGTCCCTTCGAAAGAAGTTTGGTTTCTTCTTCAGAGAGCTGACACGAGATAGTGACAACCGCGTTAGTGACCGTGGAAGAGTCAGTCACCGGTTATTTATATATATATATATATATATATATATATATATATATATATATATATATATATAACACTAAATTAAACATTTGGGAGACATTTGGATAAAATCCTTCCTTAGGGAGACAATCGGTTATATTCATAAATTTTAATATATTTCCATATCTAGGCATACAAATATTCATACAAAAATACCAATAATTCTTAATGAATGCCTTTAACTTATGGTACGTTTGTTTTAACTGTATCTTTTACACAGAAGGTTTAATTAAATGAACAAAATATTATAAAGTATTTCGCAATACTTATTTGTCTCCCTATACTACATATAAATTACATGCGACACATAGCACACCTGTATTTCTATGGTAAATAACAGCACCTATGATGTATTTATGCAGCTAACACAGTGGCATAATAAAGAGGGCGCTAATACGCTTCCATAGAAATAAAAATCTTTTAGAAAGAATGTAGAGAAGGGGTTTAAATAATGGTGCAAAGAATTAGGGGGACATGAATTTGTCTCCCTAGTGAAAATGTCTCCTTAATATACCAATTATAACTGCAATTCGTCTCCCTAATAGGGTATTAATAGAAATATATATATATATATATATATATATATATATATATATATATATATATATATATTCATCCCGCTTGGGACTACCATGGTAACCTGGAGAGAAAATTGAATCGCACGAGGTATTTGTAGCCTGTTTGTCACTTCTGTGAATCACGAGCCGAACTGGTGTAGTGGTCACAGACTCTGCCCGGAAAGCGGAGGATGGCGGGTTTCAAACCCTCGGTACGGCTCAATTTTTCTCTCTGGTAGTATGTTCTCTGAACCTTTCCTGCTTTGATAAGGGCTATTCTCTATCTAGGATTGGTATAAAAATTCAGGATCGAATGTACTACTGTTTACCTTTCGACCTATAAATATATATATATATATATATATATATATATATATATATATATATATATATATATATATATATATATATATATATATATATATATATATATATATATATATATATATATATATATATATATATATATATATATATATATATATATATATATATATATATATATATATATATATATGTATATATCAAAGATGGTAGTAAGTAATTTTTGCAAGTCTAAGTCAAGTCACAAGTCATTTCTTGCAAGTCTAATTCAAGTCGCAAGTCTTTTGGTTCAGTCACAAATCAAGTCAAGTCAATTCAAGTCACAAGTCATTTGGTCTGAGTACAGATCCAAGTCGCGAGCCTCTTTTTACAAATGTGTTAAGTCACAAATTTGTCTACCTGTTATAAGCAATCAGGGCTCAACTAAAGTGTGCCAGAGATTTGCATTTAAACCTGATGAAAGTCACATCTTCACGACGAATTTCTTAAGTTGTGTCTTTTTTATCTCGTGTGGAAGTTCTCACGATTTGGTGTTTCTAAACTCCAAACTCTTTTAATGAACTTAAAGATGAGCTGCGCAACTGGTTATATATACTCTTTACTGTGATGATAGTTTAATTGTCTCATAAAATACTGGGAAGTTGTTTAACATTATTACATTAAATGGGATTTAAATAGGCCACAATATCACAGTTGGACATTTTTTGATCCCTTGCCGAAGGCAAAAGAAATGTATGTAGTAACGATGGCGTAAGTATGCTTGTGAATGTGTGTTTGTACGGTCTGTGTTTCTGACGCTTAGCTTGTAGACAGGACATTTCAAGATAGGGAAGATGAATAATTTTCATACTTAGTATATGGATCTACCATATTAAGAAAAAAATACCTATTGTTTTGGGTGGAGTTTATGTAAGGTCACAGGGAATCAAAAACTAAACTTCTTGATAATAATAATAATAATAATAATAATAATAATAATAATAATAATAATAATAATAATAATAGTAATAATAATAATAATAATAATAATAATAATAATAATAATAATAATAATAATAATAATAATAATAATAATAATAATAATAATAATAATAATAATAATAATAATAATAATAATAATAATAATAGTAGTAATAGTAATAATAATAATAATAATAATAATAATAATAATAATAATAATAATAATAATAATAATAATAATAATAATAATAATAATAATAATAATAATAATAATAATAATAAGAAGAATAATAATAATAATAATAATAATAATAATAATAATAATAATAATAATAATAATAATAATAATAATAATAATAATAAAAATAATAATAATAATAATAATAATAATAATAATAATAATAATAATAATAATAATAATAATAATAATAATAATAATAATAATAATAATAATAATAATAATAATAATAATAATAATAATAATAATAATAATAATAATAATAATAATAATAATAATAATAATAATAATAATAATAATAATAATAATAATAATACCGATTTTACATAGGACATTTCAAACCGGTTAACAAAGAGAAAACAATTAAACATTATAAAGCATAAAGATAAACCAAAAGAAACCACTAATGAAATAATATAAAAGAAGTAAAAAGACAAAATACCTTAAAAATTAAGCACCAAATTACGACTTAAAAATTGAAAACATACTAAGCTAAAAGTTAACAAAAATAACAAATTAAAACTTTCCTACAAAGATGAGTTTTCAAATGAACTTTAAAAGTCTTTACACCTATCATATCAAGGTAGGAAGCACAATATCCCAAGGTAGGAAGCATGCATACTTTTTATAATTTACATGTATTTGTATTAAAGTCACAACATTAACCCTATTGTTTTTGGTAGAGGTCAAATATCATGTGAGGTAGACAGTTTAGAGAATTAAAACTTTGTACACACGATATCTCAAGATAGGAAAGGTTTTCACTTTTTATACTCCGGACATAAAAATTCCATATAAAAGGGAAGAGCCCAATTGTTCTTGTTAAAAGTCAAAAGGTATCTGAGGTATCAGAGGTGAAACAGCAAAAATGGTGAAAATTTCTTCTTAATGCCATAGCTCAAGATGCGAATAATAGATACTGTCCATTCTTGATACGTAGGGTTGTCACTAAATAGGAGATTCCTGTTGTTTAGATGAGGATGTCAGAGGTCAATAAAGGTGAATGACTTAAAACCGTGTAAATGTGACATACATAGGAACCAAAGGCACTTTTCACAATGGTATGTGGATGCGTGATACCCCGTCAGTAGATGAAACTTTTTGTCTTTGTTAGAGGGCAAAGGTTATCTGAGGTAAACACCTTGAAAACTGCTTACAAACATGATTTTATCTCAGGAGGGGCAGCATTGATGAAGCTATGCTTAGCATTTGGGGTTGTAACTCCTTTTTAGAGCAGTTTAAGGTTTTTGCATGCAGCGCGAGGGAATGTTTTGCTGAAACTCCAAGAAAGTGAAGCACTTAAGAAACTCTTTTCAAAGGAAATGAATCACTAAACTTTTTGACTTTCTTGTATAATTATAACCCTTCTCCGTCCTAGTAAGGGTCGACCGGAATTTATGATGCAGAAGGCAAGAGGATAAAAAGAAGATGGCTGATGATGAGGTCTTTAAAGGGTATTAGAAATACAATCTCACCAAAATTTACCAACAAGAATTCGTAATTGTTGAAAAAACAAGCACTCGAGATAGATGCGTCCAACATGCACTAGAAAAACTGCATTTTTACGACGCTTTTATCGATATGAGTAATAAAATATGGGCTAAATACACTCAAGAGGGGTAGTTGTCAGCTTCACCTCACCCCTTTGCTACGCACTTCTCCTACATTGCCAGGAATGACACTCTCCCTGCCTTTTCAAGTCTGGAGTACAGAAGCAATAATAACTCTTGTTGTTATTGCTTTTTTCAGCTCTTTTTTCTGCGTTACAGAACTGTAAGATTCAGTATGCTCAGTTCCATGATACTCACATAACAAAAGTAACTATCATTTTTTAGAAACCTGGACGTAGTCACTCCCCTTTTTTTCGCTCTGCAACGCAGAAAATGGAACGTTGGAAAATTTGCTTCTCAAAGAGTTTTGACAAATTCTATTTGATTAATGTCTAAAAAGTCTTCTAAAACTTAACATATGTGTTACATTATACTTTCTTAAACATTTACTTTTGTTAATTAAGTTTTTACTACTTTACGCAAAGTAAATATTTTTTTAGTTGGAACGTTTTGGATGCAAGAGTTTTTCTTTAGAAATTCTGTTTTCTTTATTGAGCATTCATTTTACTTAAATATAAGCGTCGGAAGTTTTTTGAAAGCGTTGGGGGTAGAAGTTAATGTTACTGATCGGTGCCCTGGGGAGTCTAAGGGGAGGGATGTCCCCCTCCCCTTTGGAAATTTTTTCATTATTTAAAGTGTCCTAGATGTAAAATGGTGCACGGTTTCACAAACTTTGAAGGATTGTCATCCTATTCAATGCCATATTTTGGCAGCATGTCTTCCGAAAAGGGGGTCAAAACGAGGTTTCCGCCCCACCAATCAGAGTGGGGGCGGTGTCCCCTGCCCTTTTTCCTACGCCTATGTTAAAGTAACTGATGACATACGTTCCCTGGAAATGGGGACATTTTGTAATTGTTTCATTTAATACAAGGCACATTTATAAGGACTAGAACTGTTAGCGTTAAATTTAACTAATTCGTCCCTGGCAATATAGTACAACTATTAATATTGTTGTATGCTATCACAAGCAATCATTTTCACAATTGTAAAAGGCAAAGAACCTTTGTCAAGAAAGAGGACATGTTCAATACAACAGATGGAAAAATATTTTATGGAAAGGTCAGTGGCCTAGAATTTGTTTATATTCATACATCTTTTTCGTGCCCTAGCCTTTACCAGCTTTGTGGGGTTTTGCTCTTTCATAAACAGGTGCGAACTCTGAAGAACTCGTTAGTAGTTACCTACCGAAAATTCCTCCAGGAACGACGAAAACGATTACTTTCGTAAGAGACAACACACTTCGAGGAGGCATAGTGATTTATATAGGTGTACTTAGCTCGGCTACTAATTTACATTTTGGTGGAGAGAGGGTTTTAGATGTTCGCCTGATGTCCCCATCCAAAGTCGATATGACTAATTCCAAGTATGACAGTCTGGTATCAATGTTCATCCTGAATACCATAAGTTCTGAGGTAAGAATCAAAGGCACTGCTAACCTTATTTATGACTTAACACGCTAAGAACACCTGAAAGGTGATTGTTAAAGGTGGCCTGCCTCAATGCAGTGTGGAAGCTTTTAGTAAGACAATTGTGTCGCTCAAATTCAACTAAGGAGTCACATCTGTTACGGAACCATCAACGATTGCTTTACCTTGTATTTGAATGGGGTTCTTATCATATGTTGTATCCATAATACTCTTTAAAAAGCAATAAATCGAAACCAAAGTACAGCAGTCCCATGAGATATGTCGTCTATCATTATTAGTCAGAATGATTTCTCATATGATTTCCAGAGAACCTATTGATCGATTCTCAGCGTATTTTCTCATCTGTACAAGGTTAAAAGTATGGATGAGTAGACAAAGCCTGAAATTAATCAAAGGCTTTTATGTGCATGCTATTTTTACAAATGAACAAATAACAAATTGAAGAAAAATGAAGCAAAACAAAAGAATGCAAGCAAGCAAGGAAAGTCAGTACATTATTCATGTGTGGAGACCCATATCTATAACCCATATCTATAACCAGATATCAACGACCTCTTGCAGTACGGGTGAAATGACATTTTGCAACTAAAGAAAAAAATTCAGCTGGTCAAAAATTAAGACTGAAATGTAAACTAATGTAAGTTCATAGACTCATTTAACATTATCTATCTGCTTTTTGAGATCAAGTTCCTTGACCGTTACCTTTCGGAAAAGTCAGTCTTTCTCAGGACAAGCCTTGAGACAAATTTACTTTGAAATAAACAAAATGCTGCAACCGTTTGCATCTAAGCTGCCTTGGTAACCTTATTATCAATGTAATCTCCCTTCAGACAACAGCTTAAACGTAGCCGAGACCGCTATTACGTTCGTCTATTTATTTTTATGTTTAAAATCTAATTGAGAGCCTTTTTTGAGTGGAAAAACTACCAACAGTGATTGAAACCAATAACAGACAAAAGAGCAGACAAGAGAGCAGACAAAGTCTGTGTGACAAGTTTAACGTTAATTTATTTACTCCTGCACAATAGACCGGTAACGGTTACTGAGACTCTCACAAGGACTTTGTCAAAATGTTCTTCCTTAAAAAATATAATCCACAGGGATCTATTACCTTCGGTCGATACGTATGAGTATTTATTTCACGAAAGCCAACCTCAAACTAAAGTGAATGACACCTACTTATCCTGATAACTTTAGTCTTTTCACTCTTTTCATTTCTCGTAACGTGTCTATTTGCCTCAGTTTAAGAAAGTATTTTCCTACTTAGGTGTATCTTATGGAGATGACAGTAGCTGAAAAGAATGGAAGTCCTATTGCTGACAGCTTGCATGAAGTTCCTTTAAGAATCTGATAGGCACAAATTCTCTGCAATCTTATGGACTTCTAAGACTTCTTTATGCTTTTAGACTTGCTGTAGGTTTAGCTTTAAACTTGTCTTGAAAATTTTCCGTAAACTGCTAGACTCGTATTACTTGCACAAGAATATAATGCCTCTCCATTGCCTCCGGTGCATGTACAACGTCATTGAGTCCCTATACCCTTCTAGACAATCTCAGAATGGTGTAGGCTCTACTTGCACTAAGAGCATTTCACAAAACTCCAGGAGCATCTGGACAGGTAAATGAGAGAGCAAATAGAAAGTCAGTATATTTTTAGAACATTCTTTAACCTTTAACAAAAATGAGCATATTCCACACTAATCTAGATGATTCAATTGACTCCATTATAAACAACCATCTAGTGCTTTCTAGATCTTACACTATACGACCCTCCCAGTTAAATGGCCTAGTAACCGCCGATCTTGAGTTCAGGGGAACCACACTACTGGACCACACCTTTCCTTTTCTGCACGCTGGAAAGAAAGTTATATCTGATAAACCTATTAGGATTTAGATGTTTCAAAAGTTTCCAAGTTTTAAAGTTATTGCCAATCTTTCAAAAAGCTTTTTCAAATTAAAAGTTTTCTCGACTGATTAAAAGATTTAGAGTCTTTGCGTCTGAAATACATGTAGGCTTAACGGCAAGATTTTCACGGACATTGCTGACTTTAACCTAACAGATACTGTATACTTTCTGTTAGAACATCATTTATGATCTTAAAATGTTAGGATGAAATCTGAATCAATCCAGTTGGGATTAGATGGACATCAACTGCGAATCCAGATCATATATTTGGTACAATGTGAATGAAAATGACCTAATCTGGGTCATTTATTTATAAAATAAATGATTCGGAGTTTTAGACGGTGCACATCTGATTCGCAAGTTTTTAGAGTATACAACACAACAGCTCTCTCCTAGTGCAAAAAGATGGCACTCGGCCTTCCAACAGCGGTTCATTTTTTTTTATTGTGGTACCTCTTGAAACGACGATTCATATCAGAAAATATCGTAATCTTGTTTTTACTGTTCTGTTTTATACAATGTTTCAGGAGGGTGAATGGAATCTAACTCTCAGAAACCTTGACTCTATAAATCTCAACATAAGCATCCTCGTTCTCGCTGAGACTAAAGAGAGACAAATTAGTCTTCCAATTACATCTACTGGACTTTGGGCCGCTGCTGATATCAATCCTCCACAGGTGCAGACAGCGTACCTCACGCTGGGCAGAGGTTAGTGACCACATCCGCCAAAATTAATTTTGATTCAATACTTTTCTGTACGGTATTCAGTTAGATTATGATTTCTCGATCATTTACGGGCCTGAAGTCTTCATTAAATTTCCAAGTTGACTTCAGTGTTATTTGCTAACTTGGTATTCATCGCTCTCCCCTCCCTACTTTGTAGAAAGTGAAGCCTGTTTTAAGAGTTAATCATGTATAGTCTTATACCGGACCTTGTCTGATCAATTAATTTATACAGTCTAAGACTGTACTACATGTGTCTTTTATTCTACGGGTCGTAGGATGGGGTGGGTTGTGTATGGTATTCACTTAGCTTAAGCTGGACTATGTATAAAACTTTACTGTGGTGTATGGTTATTTTATATACGTAGTATAAAACTGGAATTTATTTCTTCATATCATTTATATAACATTAAACTGGTCTATGAAGAATTATTTTTATTTTCACAGGTTATAATCCAGTCATTGACCCTGAAGTTAATGCAGTCGTAGAAACGCCGATGGGTGTTCAGCGTATAAAGCTTTTTGACGATGGAATTGGGGAAGATATTACAAAAGGAGACGGGGTTTATAGCGGATTTTTTACACGTTTCACTGCACCTGGAAGATACAATGTGCAAGTAAGTCTATTTAATTCCTTGCCGAAGGTGAAAGGAATCCATGCAGTCACCCGGGCGAGTGTATGTGTGTATGTGTGGGAGTATGCATGTTTGCGTGTGAGTGACCCTTAGCCTGTAAACGCGGTGATTCAAGATAGAAGTGATGAATACTTTTCATACTTGATATACAAATGAATCATATAAAGAGAAAGAACCCTATCTTTTTTGGTGGAGGTCAAAGGTCATTTCGGGTCACCAGAAGTCAAAACCTAAAATATTGTAAACCTGTTGTCTCAAGGAAGAAAGCACCGATTGTTCTAATACTTGAAAGTGTGGGTACGTAATTGTAAGTGAACCCTGTCGTTTGGTGGAGGGCAAAGTTTATGTAAGGTTACGGTACGTGAAACTTTGAAAACCGAAAAACGAAAATATTGCATGTAAACCCGTTATCACAAGATTATCAAACTGGGAGAAGGATCTTAATACTTATAGGGAAAGTCAGATGGCATTTGAAGTCGCAAGAGACCAAACACCGAAAACCTTGTGAACACTACAATAATCAAAATGGGAATGACTGAAATTTTTAATACTTGATATAGATAGTTGCCACATCACAAGATAAAAGCGTTACGTTTTCGTTGGAGATCAAAGGTCATCCAAGGTCACCAAGGACAGAAGAACAGGAGGAATACAAAGATGTATTTACTGGAATTGGTTGTTCCCCTGGTAAACTATCACTTAAAGTGAAGTCTGATAGTATCCCTGTAGTTCACCCAGGTCCTAAGTTGCCTATTACATACAGAACTGATGAAAAGGAAAATCTTAACCGTATGGAAAAATAGGTGTCACAGAAAGGGTCACAGAACGAAACTAGTGGTTCAATAGTATGGTCACTGTTATCAAACTAGTTCGGAAAAGGGTTTCAAAGTTTCAGAGTTCATGAGGTCAATGAATTGTGCATATTTTGGCATCGGAAGGGGTAAGGTCTGATGTGAAGAAGGTAAAGGCAGTTGGGGCGATGCCAATGCAAGAAAACAAGCAGGTAGCTTATGTATCATAGGCATTTACTGAGACACAAACTAGATTTAACCAAATAGAAATGGAGTCAGCAGCTATTGTTTATGGATGTGAAAAATTTCACCAATATGTATTTGGTCGGTTGGCATATGTTGAAACTAATCATAAGTCATTTGAGTCTATTTAAAAAAAATGAGTGTGGCACCACCAAGGCTCAGTGAATGCCGCTAAAGTTGAAAATTATGAACTCACATGTAGCAGGTGCGTTAAGTCGAAGTTACCTGATACTTCAGAGGAAGTGAATGATGGTTCACAAGTTATGGAGTGTGTTGTTTCCCGCTTGTTATGTTTACGGGAAAGATTGAAACAGATTGAAAAAGGAACAGGAAAGGATGATACTCTATCCAAGCTGTACAGTCAAAATTTTGATGGACGAACATCAAGTAAACATATACTAGACAAAGACTTGGCACCAAATTTGTCATATCAAAGTGAGTAAACAGTAAAAAAGGAATCATTTTAAAGACTGAGAGACGTCATTCTTAGAACAATGCTTATATTGATGTTAGAAAAAGTACATCAAGGGCAGTGAGCACAAAGCTGGAACAGACCTTTTTAGGTGTAGTGGTGATACCTTCATTATTATGGTAGATTGTTACTCCATTTAATTTCTGTAAACAGCAGTTTTGCCTGATTTGGTGTTCCATACATAGTTGTTTCGTACAACAAGCCACGGTATGTGTTTGCAGAATTCAAGGAATTTTTGCTAATCATTTGTGTTTAAGCGTATCACATCCTCAGTCTTGTATCCAAAATCAAATGGGAAAACAGGAAAAACTTTGCAGATAGCCATAAAAAATATAATTAAGAAGTGTAAGTTGTCTGGGCAAGATCCACATATTACCTTGCTTTAGAAACACCCCACAGGAAGGCTCAGAGTCCCCAGTACACTTGTTAATGGGTAGGAAATGCGCGACAGTACTACCATCTCTCGACAATTGATGAAACCGGAAATTTCCACACATGTGGAAGAGAAATTTAGGAGAGAGTCAAGCAAGCATGTCAAGTATTGTAACCATAGTGCAAAAGTGTTGTCATCTATAGTAGTTGAAAATTCAGGCAGTGATAGATTTGAGAACTTAACAGTGGAAGTTAGGAAAGACGGTTGCAGAGTCTCAGTATCCTGGATCATTTGTTGTACAAATAGAGCAATACAGAAGAGTTGTAGAGATGTTAAAACCTTACGAGAGATGGAAAATCTACCATATGTTACTAACGATTTAGATGATCAAGTAACTTTCAATCCACCAAACACAGATGAGCCAATTGTCATATCCACAAAGTGGCAGAATAATTTAGCCAACCAGAGACCCAAACTTTGCATATTATTAATTCGGTGGTGACCACTGTGTATGCATTTGTAAGTATTTGTGAGGGTTATTTGATTTTGTTATCTCAAGAAAGTGAGATGTAATAATAGAGTTTTAATTTATATATGTAACAGCGCCCTCGTTAATAGACCAGCAATAAAGATTAGTGCCGAAAAATCAATAGATCACACTAAATCCTTCGTTTTTGTCGTTACCTTTACAAAATTCATAAGTAATTCAAATTTGAATAACTGTACCTGTATCTGAACTTGTGTGAAGGATGAAGTGTGACCATTCTCTAATTAAGACTAAATTACTCTTCACGTGTAAGTGATATATAGTGGAAAGTGCTCGATATCCCTTTCTCAGGGCTCGGGTTTACTTATTTTTCAGTTTGTTACTCAGGTTTTGTCTTTTCTTACATGTCACACTTGGGATATAGATGTTTTAAATTGAGAGCAAGATCTCGATTGTTTTAGTGAAGGTTGAAGGTCATTTGAGGTCACCAGAGGTAAAAAGGGAAAACCGCTGAAACACCATATCTCAACGTAGGAATCATGACTGTGCTTCATTATTGTAATGTCCCGTGGAAGCGTTATATTTAGAAAAATACCACTATTGTTTTCGATAAAGTTCAGAAGTCATTTGAGATCACCAGCTGTGAAACTGCGAAAACCTTGTAAACTGGGGTATCGCATACCTAGATACCACGTACTAATCACAAGATGCCACATACTAATTACAAGAACCCGTTTGTTTTGGTGGAGGTAAAAGTTCTTTTGGATTCAATAGTGTGGTAGGGCGAAAGCCCCTCGTTGACAGCAAAGATCATAAAAGGTAATCCTGACGGATCTTAAGCTGGCATTTGGATGTCCATATTGCGTTCAATAAGTCCATTGTTTTTGTTGGGGTCAAATATCATTTAAGGTCAAAAGAGGTCAACCTGTGAAAATTGGTATGTAACCCTGAGGAATACATACGTCCCGTTCAGTTCCTTGTCTCGCTACGGGCCTGATCGACGGGTATAGACTTCGACAGTTAGAATTCTCTGGATTCAAACCCACATTAAATTGGACGACGCATGTTGAGTCACCAGAGGTCAAATTATGAAGACATCGTAAATGATCATAGAAGGATGACTTTGAGGGATAAACCTCAGTGCGACAAAGCATTTCCTTTTTGCAAGAAATCACTATGTATTTACGCTTTCTGGTTTATCTGGAGATGCCTGAGGAACTTAATTGAACACTACTAGACGCCAGGGAGTAATCAGAGAGCTAAAAGAGGACAAATGCTTGCAAACCCTTCTGCCTCAAGCATGAGAGAAAGTTCCATTCTACTTTTGTCGAAATATCCCCATTAAGACCGGATAAGCTGGTGTGGAATGACTTTACTGGGTTTCAATTAACTTCATTTACTACAACTGGTTTTAAACAGTAATTTCGATACCCCAGTTTACAAGGTTATAATTAAAAAAATCAGAAAGCCCAAAGACTAAGTGATTCCTTGCTGAAGGGGTTGATTTGTTGCACTGAGGTCCATTCCTGAAATTTATACTTCTTGAATATATCATTTTGTAACTGGCTTTAAACAGTAATTGTGAACAGTTTGAATGTTACTAAATAATTTCATTCATTCGGATGGGAAAATTACCAACTGCTATTTAAAATATGAATAGAACCATGTTCACATGTTCTCCACTGGAATTCCTTCTTTTAATCTACAATCAAATTCTTTCTAAGAAATCAGAAAGCCCAAAGACCAAGTGATTCCTTGCTGAAGGGGTTGATTATTTGCACTGAGGTTCATTCCTGAATTTCAATGATCAAAAAAAGGCGAAAAATGGCAAGCGATGACGAAGAGGTATATGTTGCTATTTTATTTCTTTATTTTTGCCAGAATGTCAGCCACATTTATAATCATTCTTCTTTGATAGTCGTATGGAAATGGTGCAAATGGAATAGTTAGCGCATAACCGTATCAACTTTTTTACTGTAGTTCTCAGTTCTTGGCGCTGGCCGAATCGTCAAAGGAGCCCGGATTGGTATTGGCGCTGCTGTGGACCCAGACAAGGGAGACTCTGAATGGGATGTACTGTATGAAGATGCTGGGGATGTTCAGAGGACCATCACTGGGGGTAGTTTTACTTGCAATAATCAGAGAACATGCCAAGGTATGGAATATCTGTCTTTACTGTAGTTTGGCTATGAAAAGGTATAAACGAAGTCTTGGCTTACTTGCATTTCTTTTATTTAATAGACCATTCTTAATACTGGGTATTTTCAGACACTGGTATCACAAAAACTAAACAACACGATTGTTTGCTGTCGAAATGTTTTGATTTTTAATCAGAACCATCATCATATATATATTTATACAATATGAAACGTTAATGATTTATATAAACATATCAAACGGAGTTTTGCCCTATAAGGACTTTGCAAACATATGTGCAGTCCCGTAACCAAGGGGCCCCCTGCTCCCTGTTTTGGCCCCTGCTCTGCGGGTATAGCCAGGCCCCTGTGCAATAACTTACACTTAGTTCTCCCAGCTTGGTCCCCCCCCCCCCCACTCTCCAATTCCGGTTACGGGCGTGCTATTATGCCTATGCTATAAAGCAGAACAAACCTTGTACAATGCCATAATTTACTTTAAATACATTAACGATATTTACGTCATTATATTTTTTATAATTACTTTTTTGTATCTCACCAGCCGTTAATAACTATGGTCCATACCGAATAACCAACCTTAGGGCAAAAAATATAAACAGGGACAACCGAACCTTTGATCTCGTATTTTGTGCTCCGGGGGCAGATTTAATGGATGGAACTGGTAAGAGCACGTACAAGATAATAATAAGATATGCCTTGATTACTGCTATTGTGATATATAATGACATTTAAGGGTTTTTTCAGGGGTCGAATCATGCATTAGCATAAATGTGTTGTAGTCTATTTGGTTTCTATCGCCTGTTCAAGTGAAGTAGTTAGGGGTCCAATGCTTTCGTTGCAACATTATAGCCCACGCATCATGTTTACAGTTTCAGCTAGTGAAATCATTGTCTCTTTCCCTGGAAGGTGGAAAATTATAGTGTTACGCTTTCAAAGCTATAATACGTTAAATGTGCACACAAGAGCGGTATTATTAGGAGTTTGGGGTATTGTTCCTCTCTATAGAACATCTGGTCAACGGAAGACACGTTTTTCTGATTTTTATGAGTACGGGATAACTTTGCTATCAGCAGGCATATTTTTACCCTGCAGGCCTTTCTCTTACCTTTAACCAACCAAAGTATGACAACCATGCATACGATATACGTTCATATATCTGCACCTAAACTTTAACAGTGCACGTATACAAGGTAAACATAGAGCTATGGATATGTAAACGTATACGTCTTAATGTTTTCAAGTGTAATGAGTTGTACATCAGTATTTTATGGGTGGCATTATTCCTTATGTTTTGCGTTTCACCACCCCGACCTGCAATTTTCAAGAGAAATTGTCCTCCTTTCATGGACATATACTCCATTATAGCAAACATATACAGCACAAAGTATTATTTACTTCTTGGATATCAAGCAGTCTACGAAACGGGAAACTTTATCTTCTCAGCTGTCAAAGAGCTTGTGTGATTTTGTCTGGTACTACTAAATTAATTTCTAATATGCAAGTGTTAATCTGAAAATCACGTCTTTGATTTTGCTATATTCGTAAAAATTGAATTTTATCTTTACTATTCATGCACTTATCATTCATACTTTAATTTTATTGCAGCTAGCCGATACGATATACGCTTCTCAACTCATTTCGACAGCTTCTTGAAGCAGTTCACTAGCGGAGAACCCGTAGGAATGGTTGAGAATAGCATACGCCCTTACATCTTACAAGGCAATCTAAACCAACCCTTGGAAGCAAGAAGTGAAGAAAACTTTACAATTGTGCTACCTGCGTCGGAAGGTAAAACAAATTTCATTGCCCCAGATGACCCTAATAATATTTTATGGCTCTAAACAAAACAAAAGATGCAGTTTACCTCACGCGTTTCTTAAAATCAAAAATACAACGCTTCAAATATTGATTCTAAGAAAATGCTTTTTAGTGTTGACACCATCCTTCCATATAATACTTGAGCGCAGGCACCTGAACACTTAAGAAGGGGTGTTGGTCAGGTTCCACACCTCGACGTTAGATCCACGTCTCCCGGGTGTTGAATGAACACACTGTACATAACTTGGAATGATGTGAAGACAGCCTTTACCATGTGTCTATGCAGAATACTTCATTATCTCTCTGAGGTTGCAAAATACAGTTGCGCAAAGAATGAATGTGTAACAATTTTTAAGAGGAATACATCCTTACGGAAAATGGAACCAACAAATTCGACTGACCTAAATATTTATTTGCAAGACTTTGAATGATACTGTGGTTCCCCTTTCCACTAAACCATTTTATATATAACAAAGCATCAAAGTAGTTACTCTCTGAACAAAGTAAATGTTTTCTTGTCTGGATAGGAAACTTGATTGCTCTTTGTCATCTAAGCATTGCTTGTTGTACTTTGGGTTAACACCAACAAGGAGAGCGTGTTTTTTTTTTTTTTTTTTTGTTATTAATTGCTTGTACTGGGCCTGTAGCTTGTACGCATTTTACTACAAGCAGTTTGAAAGAAAAATACAATAATTCCTTTTATTTACTGGCAAGTTTCAAATAGAAAGTATTTTAAGTGCATAACAGGTACATATGTTTCTTCTCATTGCAGACCAAATCGTATATTTCTTCGCTCTCACGGCGGTAGATGAAGAATCTCTGGAAAGTCCTATGTCAAACATAGTGTCAGTTTCTGCAAAGGGAGGCACCTTTCCATCACCGCTGCCACCGATTGCTCCTACAACCCCATCTGCTAGAGTTATAGCAACAGAACAACCTGATGATAGTTTCTTGCTACCAATAGTTGGTGCCGCTCTGCTTCTTCTTCTGTTGTTGCTGCTCATCCTCCTACTCCTTCTTCTTCTTTTGAGGCAGAAGAAGAAAGAAAAGGAACAAGACAACAAGGAATTTGCCATCAAACAAGAAGAGAACATTCTTGGATCAGGTATTGTAAATGGAAGCACGATTAGGGAGAGTGACGATAGATACAACGCAGAGCAGGGAGAGGACGTTACAAGAAGCAGTGCCTTATTGACAAACGACCGTCACTCCCATGCACATCTTCAAGGGCAAGGTGACCTAGGCAATGATCCATACCATGATGCTCATACTACGGGCAGCGGTCGCTACCCACCAAATGGGCATCCCACTGCCCTACTAGCCGGGCAACATTCTAGAGGAATGGATTCACGACGAGCTGCTGAAAGGTTTTCGTATCCTAATGGTGGAATTGATCACAGTGCACACTCCAACATCCGCGCTGGAGTTGATTCTGATGCACTACGGCAGGCCGAACGGGCAACTAATTACAACTTCCTACCCGGAAACGCGCACTCGTTTAATGGACCACAGGTGCAACAGGCAGGTATTGTTAATAGTCCTGGAGGCGATTACACATTCCTCCCAGTGGATACCCAGCAAGCTGATATGCTGAGACAAGCAACATTCGTTCAGAACCCTGACGATTATACTTTCCTGCCTGCTGAGGCCACGGATTATGGTGCCCTCAGAGTCGCTAATATTGAATATAATGCAGGCGAGCACAATACAGGCGACGAGGGCCGTGTTAAATCCCTGGCCAATAATCTTGGATCTGTTTTATTTCAAGGAGGGGGAAATCCAAGAGTTTGATCGAAATTGAAGATATAGCTATAAATTAAAATTAATCACCTCCCGTGGTAATGTCAGTGTAAGACATATATTACCACAGATTTTGTGTCTTTATTAACCGCAATGCCTGCGACTTGAAATAAGCTAATGTTTAGATTTGTAGTGCTTTGTGTGGAATATTGACCAGCCGCTGATTTTTTTACTTTAAAGGTGAATTGCAGTCACCCTAATTCAAAAATAATCATTTCCATTATCTTTATATATATATATATATATATATATATATATATATATATATATATATATATATATATATATATATATATATATATATATATATATATATATATATATATATATATATATATAGGGTCGAAATACTGCGGAGCACTAGAGTAGTATGTAGGTCGATAAAGGTTGTAAAAAGTGCTTAAAGTTTGCGGAAAATTCCACGACGTTTCGAGTATAGACTCTTCATCAGGTGGCAAAGAAATGCAACTGAATAACAAAGAAGTAGAAATAGAGAAGAAACACATTGAAGAAAGGCACGAACAAACCGGTCGCACAGAACGAACACGGTGTAAAAAAGCGAAAGAAGGCTGAAAAAAACTGGTAAAAAGTAATGAAAAGGGGAACAGGTTAAAAAAGGTCCATTCTAATGTTAAGACCGTGTGGGGAGAGGGTCCTGAGTTTCATGATAAGCCGGTTTTCGGCGGTCTGACGATCACGGTCAGAACCTCTGCACATTAAGGCTGCAGTAACGGCCAAGTCTTTAATTGAGCACGGTGATGGGGGGTTGAAATGAGTGGCGACCGGATAACCTTGAAGGTTTTGTTTGATGGACCTGAGGTGTTCAGTGAGGGTTGAAATGAGTGGCGACCGGATAACCTTGAAGGTTTTGTTTGATGGACCTGAGGTGAGGTGTATATATATATATATATATATATATATATATATATATTTATATATATATATATATATATATATATATATATATATATAAAAATATTTGTCGATAAAGGTGGTTCCGTGATCGTCTAACTGTCGAAAATCGGAACACCTCTCTCCACACGGTCTTAACGTTAGGCTGGACCTTATCTAACCATCCTCCTTTTGAAATCACCCCCTCTTTTTGAACCACTTTTACCAGTTTTACCCAGCCTCCATATCGCAGTTTTTCCACCGTGTTCTTTTTTTGCAACCGGTTTGCCGTGCCTTCTTTTAACGTGTACTTTCTCTACTTTTGTTCAGTTGCATTTTTGCTTCCTGATGAGGGTTGATACCCGAAATACCGTGGAATTTTCCGCAAACTTTCTAACACTTATTACCACCTTTATCGATCTACACATTTCTATAGAACTCCGCAGCATTTCGACCTTTTATATATATATATATATATATATATATATATATATATATATATATATATATATATATCATTCATACAAAATTCATGCTAAAACATCTTGGTTAAAAAAGTTTAAGCAATATTTATTTTCAGGAATATCATCTAAGACTTAATGTTAAAAGAAAGGGAGCTTTGTCAGATTTACTCCCTGTTTTAAGCTAACACTTCGGCTACTGATTAAGTTTCTTTAAGGTGTATGGGAAGACAAGAAACAAATACTTCCTTAACTCGCAGCTAAGTTTAAACTTCTACACTGTAAAAAGAGACGTCTTCGTCTTCTTAACACATTATGACGTTTAAGAATTAGAAAACGAACAACAAAATGGATAAGCACAGTAAATGACTGAACGAATATTAACACATGATAAAGATAATGACGTCAATTAAAGTGCACTCCGCAAACACGTTTATATGTTTTACATATGTGCCAATTTATCTTTATTAAAACCATCTTGATGTTTACAGTAATCATGAAGTAAACGTATAAACGAGTTTACCAGATGGTGTTAAAGTGGCGTCAATGTGTTAAAGTTGGAGTTTTAGACGTTTAATTTGCTTAAGTATTTTATTGTTTTTTCGGTTATATAAACGCCAAGACGCGTTTATTATCTGTTACAAAAAAGTATTAATCATTTTTTTTACAGTATACTAATATTTCAAAAAAGCAAACAATATGTGCATTATGATTTTATATTTGATTAGTTTGTTACGTTGCATAAAAATTTGATCTTGATCGTTATTTTATTTTCTGTGTATGCGCTACAAAGATATCACAAAAAGGAGACATCGAAGTGCTCACACCATATCAAAAGAAATATCGTTATGGTCCAAATTGTATTAAATGAAGCTGAAACGTCTTTCTTGAGATACTGGACAAAGGAATAGATACACTGAAATTCAAGAGCCTTGCATGTCAGAGAGACAGAGACTCGCCGAGAAACATCTCAACACATTTACGTCACACTAATTTATAATAGTTTAAAAAGTACTTATTTCATAGACAAATTCATATTTATTTTCTGTCTAGTGCATGTGACATTGGAAGGCCTTGGTTGACTCTAAGCCGGAAGTAGAGACAATGCCAATCAAAATCATTTTATGTTGCAATGAAGATTGTTTGTACTTTTTATTTGCTAGGATACCTCCGACAAAGCGTTCCCTTACTTTAGCCGTTACAAATCATTAGAAATGAAGCCCACCTGTCCCAATTAAGCCACTTTTGTTCTAAATGGATTTGAGTAGCTGGATTCAAAATGATTGTTAAACTATATTTTTCGACAACTGTACTAGGTTGTCGAGATGTTGTAACTACTTACAGTGCTGCTGCATCTACATCGTTTATAAAAAAAATCTCCTTTGTCGTCACATATGGTGTTAGTTGAGCCGAAACCGAACTTCTTCAACTGAAATCTAGCTTGAAAGAAAGCAATTTCGGGCTTATGTAAACCCATACTATGTTCAGTGGCAGTGGGCACGGAGTCTCCCATAATAGCAGGAAAGACCGTCTGCAGTAAGTCATTTGCCCTCGATGCTTTTCATAACGTTCCTATGTCACTGTTAGTCAGTCACACATTATTCCATTTACTAAAAATAAAAAATTATTGTGAATTCTTATGGGATTTTGCAGATATGCCTACTGTGTTGTAACCTTTACAAGTAACGTCAAATTAACTAATATATTTCCAAATCCCATACGTTTTTTTCTGATGAAAAGTAGCCAATATCTATTCAAATAATTACGGATTGCTGGTCAATTTTTAAATTAAGAAATAATACCATGATAGTGTTCATAAATTGCTTTTAATAATATATAGTTGCAGCTGTGGCATATTTAAGGCATTATGGGTTTAACTAATAATTTTGGATTACTTAAGATTGCAAAAATCTGACGATCATTCATCAATTTTTCAAATGAACAATGACAGTGAAAAAATTGTTTAAATTGTAAATTATTTAACAAATCGAATTGTAGAAAATCTAAAGTATCATTAAATGAATTATAACTATATTGTTTACTTTATGTCTGTCATTACGTCAGCATTATACAAGGAGAGAGAATTGGCCTCATAGTTATGTAATATTCTATAGTATATTGTGCTTGTAAACATTTCGCGGAACATTAATTTAAAAGAACAACTTTTTATGAAAGTTTTTTTTCGTCAGAATCGTAGCTGAATCTGGAGAGATATAGTAACTACCCGTGATCTCCAAAAATAGACAAATGATAGTACTAAGTCATATTGATGTCGTGTTGACCGAAGGTAGTCAATGCAATGTCATATCAGGGGTGGCGCCAGGATTTCCCCGACAGGGGGGCCAAGCTCCCCGACGGGGGAGCCAGCAACCCAAAGTCTCAACGAAGGAAATAAAGCGCTGAAACGATGTTTGAAGGAAAATTTTGGCGCGCGAAGCGCGCCGAAAATTTTGGGCTCTTTTTGGAGAAAATTTGAAAAAATTGCGGGCATTTTCCATGGAAAATTTGAAAAAATTGCGGGCTCTGAAGAAGAAAATTGGAAAATTTGGGGTTTTTATTGAAGAATTTGCCCTAATTTAGACCAAAAGTAAGTAAATCGTCGGGGCGACTGGGCGTTGTCGGGGACTACATATTTTATCGTATACATAACAGCTCCCCGACGAAACCGAAAAATTTCCCGGACGGGGGGGCAGCCTTCCCCGAAGGGGGGGGCATGGCCCCCTGGCCCCCCACTGGCACCACCCTTGTGTCATATATTAATAGTTAAAATTACTTTGAATAAATTGTATTAAAGATATGGGAATGGGATTTAGGAAGGTTGATCTCGTATGGATACATTATTGGGTTAAGTTATGAAGAACATAAACTGAAAATGTTACATATTGCAAAACACATAATAAAAAGGAAACAACCTGAAGGGGACATTTTGTAGAGTGATGCAACCTGAGTGAGAAAATTTTAGGAGGAAGGACAAAGGCATTAGGCGTTTTTATGCATCATCGTGTTCGTACATACTTTGTAACAAGTATATTAATCAGGTGCTTATGCTGTAAAAAGTTACTTCAGTCAAATAAATTTAAAAATACTGTTTTTTGTACTAAAGGAAGGGTTTAAGCAAAGATTTAATTTCATATGTGAAAGAGGTATTAAATCTACGCAATTTGGTGAAATTTTCGTTCAAATCGGACATGTAATGATCGAGAGATCAGCAAATGCGGTTACTACATTTATGACCCAAAGTGAGCTTGAGGCAAGAAGAGGTTATATCACTTCCTCAATTGATGAGAAATGCTTTGTTTCCTTTTTTCAGTATATTGTGCTGACTTTGAAGTTAATAGGGATAGGACCTCCCCAAGTGTAATATGAAGTTTGTAAAATTCGTATGCCTCCCATGAATCACATTCGGATAGCATGTCATTGTGGATAAGAAAAATGGTTGTAAAGTTTAAAGAGACTTCTCATTAATGTTAGGCTATGATGTCAAATCTGCTTGCTTCAAGTTCACGTTGTGTTGAACATGTGGCAACTTTAGCTGCTAATATCTTGAGAACCACACATCTGATTTCAATGCAAATTTCTCCGGAATGCTTAGAATAAGTACCCCTCTAATATATTAAAACTTGATTTGAGATTAGACCCTTCGTTTAAAGCTGTCATTCGATTTCCAAAAAGGTCGGTATCGACATTTCGGTAATTATTAGGTATAGATTAAATCGACCTGTCTCATTGATACTTATGACTGCAAAAAAGATTATTGATTAAATGGTGAGACCGAAGACGTCTTCTCAGTAAATGGTATAATACCACAACATATGTATACTGTCATTCGGAAACTTTGTTACAGGTTCTAGTTGAACCCAGTGGACCTGGGTTAAACTGGATCTACTTGGATTCAGTTATAACTTAGTTGAAACTTAGTTCAGTCCAGTTACAAACCAATTGCTCCAGTATGCCGTATTTTTGCATAATCCAGGTGCATAACCTAGTTTAGCATAACTTCAACCCAGTTGAGAGCTGTGCAACTAAGTCCAACCCCGTTTCGTTTAATATGGACTTTCGTATAAACAAACTAAACAATTGAACACATTGAAACTGGGCAACTGGGTTTAACTGGAATTCGAACGGGGAAACAAAGAGCAATTTTAATGGAATGATATAGGCTAGTCCAACATTGCAAAGGAGTGTTGCAAACGCTAATCGTCTTTTCAATATCTCTATACTAGATCTATGTTGATTAAATATCATATATGAAATATCAGATATTTGTAAAACCCGATGTTGTAGATGTCAATCTAACACTAACCATAACACTCACAAGCTACGAGAAAGTTTTTTCCCAAACAGGGCTGTCATACAATCAGCTCAGTAGTAGCTGCTGTTTGAGACATACAAAGTGGGGCACGCTACCCCACTCATTCATGGATTGTCAAGGATATCGCAAAACTTGGCATTTGATTGGTATAATGTAGTGAGGAATTTTTAGCAAAAGTATCACACATGATGCCTTTCTCATAAGGCCACAATTATTTATATGTTTCAAATATTTTGAATACAGACTTCTCCCTAATCCATGCACTTGACTACACCTTTTTTATGTGATACTTCCATCTGTTTTTAAGTGTTGTTTGTATACATGATGTACAAATATTGAATAAATTCTCTTTATAATCATGATTCCTCATGTCCAAGTGTTTCTTTGTCCTCTCTCTCTGAAGTAAATAGAGAACAAATGTAACTAAGTGCAGCCTCCCAAGCGGCATTAATTTGACTCTTCACTTAGGGTATCGAATATCATAACTACATCAATAAAAAATGTTTTCGTTTGAAGGAAAACCATAAAACAGATTGAAGCAACACACTTCTAAAATACTGATTTTTGTGGGATGATATTGAGGTTAAAATATACTGTGAAAAGGTTACTTACATGGAAGTATATCACAAAAATCAAGGCTGTAGGTGTAGGGTGAAAAAATCGATGTGTGCAGGGGCGATTAATACCCTAACCCCTTGGTGCTGGACCTAAATACTGTCTTATTAGTATTTAAAAGAGAATAACTTGTACTAATAACTAAACAGGTGCTTTATCTCCACATATCTTACACGAACAAAAAAGCGATAAATTCATTGCAACGTATCTGCCAAAGCAAGCACGCCGAGTTGTAATACTATTCAACATGAAATTCAGATTTACGTCCTTTTATGTATCCCTACATGGTTATCTGCGTGAGCTATACATTCAATCTTATTTCAGTCGGGCGATGCCCCAGAGCCAGTGAGAGTGGCATTGTTGACTGTTAATGTAAGGAAAAGTCTAAGGCACTTTTTCAAAATAGCGTGGTACTATTCTTTCCTTCAATGTTTCTCGATATACAAAGAATACTTAGGTCTAAAGTTCAGCAAATTGTATCGTGTAATGTTGGAGACGCAAACGAAAATAGTAAACTGTTAAAATTTGTCTGCAAAAACGCTGACTGAATGGCAAACTTAAATGTTGTTTTTGGTTTTCCTTACGGTATCCAGAGAACTTGGAGACAGGCCTGGAGGGGCATTTTTCCCACGAGGCTATGGGCAAATGATGTCAATTTACCAATCAACTCTTTGAAAACTGGCCACGCCCCTTACTCTCGAAATGAAAGTTTCTCTACGTTTTTTGGTAATTCTGTCGCCGGATTATGAAAGAACATGCCAAATATCCTGAGGGGTGTAACCCTAAACTGTATGTTTAACCCTAACCACTATTTTAAAACAATTTTCAGAATTCATGAAAATTCGGATTTGCCCATAACCTTGTGGGGAAAAAAATAAGCGGTCGGCAGATAACCTACTTGAGCAAGTCAAATGGTATACTACAGACTGCAGTTTGTCTTGGCTGGTGAGAAAACGCCATTAATCATTTAGTGATGTGCTGCACTGCTATTGCCCTTGTGTTCACAGTGATTTATTGATGATTGTAACAAAACCCTTACAAGCTTGAGGCGGTGGTGTTGAAAGGGTGGGGGTGGGGGTTGTCTGAGGTAGGCTAGTTGTCAGCCCAATCGTACAAAAGACAGTACAATGTGCAATAATTCGTTTCTCGGGCATTATAATAAACATCATGCTCTTGTAACAAACTTTCTTCACAACCGATGAAACGAGAAAAAAAAAAACTGAATGTGAGAGAAAAAAGATTTCACTAAGATGGGAACCTAAACCACAATCCAAGAGACGAAGAAGTTGAAAGATCAGCTTAGAAGTCCACGACCCTGATTATCCTCTGTCTTCGTGGAGCCCGGGGAGGGGGTGGAAATCGTCTTTTCTGTGACCTGCACTCGGTCAAAGGTTATATGATATAAGGAAGAATATGTTAAGAGGAAGATAAAAGAAACGTTGGAGAAAGGGTTTAAATTAGGAAGGGAAACCAAATTCTGAGACACAAGAAAGATGACCTTTCCCCAAGATAGTTGACTGGAGTTCAGCTATGGGTGAATATACGACTGAAGTTTGCGACCGAGATTGACGGACTCGATTTGCCGTTATGAAGTATACGTAAAAGGAATTTCAACAGTGAACATATCTAGTCAGCCACCTGCTTTTGGGACTCGTAAATTCGACACCTTACAAATTCTTCCAGTTTTCAGTTAGCAGACTCAGCAAGGACCAATGCATATGTGCGAAACTGACAAGCTGAAAAATGACCGTAGTGAATGACTAAACACCGAGAGAGTAGCAAATGGCTTTCATTCAATGTCTGACCAAAGTTTAGAGGTGGACGATGCAGGCAGAATACTGTATTTACTCTTTCAGGCAATTATATGTTAATATACAATGAGAAAAATTCGTGTGAAAGTGCTCATAAGCTCCCCTCGTCCTCCCCACATCGAAGCTAAGTACGTAGTGTTAATGGTGTTGCAAAAATGGGGAATGCAATTACATGAACAGTGTACTGTGGTTACGAATGTATGATATTCGTAACCACATGTTCTATATTAAATTTAGCAGAGTGCCGTTTGTTACAACCGATAATGTAAAAAAATTACCGATAACGTAAAATCAAGCGAATAATGTAAAAATATTTACCGATAATGTAAAAAATTCTTTGAACCGATAGTGTAAAACAAGTTACCGATGATGTAAAAAGGCTCGTCTACCGATAATGTAAAAAAAAATAACCACAATGTAAGAACTGTTCTAAGGACGTTTTCTTATGGAATTGGAAACGTGGAATTTTATCAAAAAAGTCCTATGTTAATTCAAAAAGGTCGTAGGTCATACCCCAGGGGAAGGAGCTCTCACCCCTATTTCACAGGGCCCTCTTGCAGGTATATTTCCCTTAAAAGGTACATTGAAAGACGGCAGAAGAATTAAAGGTCACTTTTTCGAAATTGTTTAGGCCAAATACATAATGCTGTCATATTTCTCCTTCATATACTTGAAGCGCCCTCACTCCTCTGTTGTTCCGCAAGCTCACCAAAAAGAACATATCTAAGATAAAAAAATATCATTAAAGGACTGCAACTTTTTCATTACATAAAGGTGGGTCATATTGATGACACAGCTTATTTGCATAGGTCTATGGCCCAATAGAGGGCGCCCTCTAATAAAAACCAGATATTTAAAAAAACTAAAGGACTGAAAATTATATTTTTGAAATGAGCATGTTACTCCGAAAACCCAGGAGTGTTACTATCGTTATTCTGAAGATGAAGGAAGGTTATCCCTCTCACCCGTTCCCCACCCCAGGAGAAGAAGGGGATGAAATCGCAGCTACTCACGCTTGATAAGAATTGCGTCTTAGACGTCATCGACCACGCTGATCACAGATCCGAAGTTAGTAATCCCGTCTCTCGGTCGTAGTGGGATGTGCGGGCCGTCAAAAGTCCCACTTTTATGGTCAGTGTCCCCAAGAGCAGATTGTAGGCATTTCAAAACACCCAGATTTCATACTAGATGGTTAACAATTAAAATTTAGGAATATGATTTCGAGTGCACTTGTATCACACTTGAGGGTTGTTAGGGTGTGCCCCTCCTACTAGATACAGGGCGCATTCAAAGCTGAAAAAGGCATGTTTGCCATGTAATGCTAACATTTAATATACCCGACCCGCTCCACACGTTTTCGACCGGCTCTCATAAATCGCTAATCCAATCCCAACCAGGGTAGCCTCCCCAAACGCCTTCCCTATGTTATACAGGACACATAGGCGTATCACCTTTCGAGTTTGAAGGGGTAAATTAAGGGTCGGTTAGAGAGAGGCACCTTCCCCGGAGGCAAAGCTAAACACGGCCCCAAAATTACTGTTAGCAAATATGGAAAAAATGCGTTTTTTCAACTTAATGCATACAGCGTAGCTAGTAGGAGAAAGAACAGGCTTGTGACTCACAGGAACGGTAGGCCAATGTAGTGCATGACCTTTTGACGGGATAATTCCCTTCCCACTATCATCTCGGAGATAGGAGCCTTCTCCAGAGGTAAGGCGCAACTCGCCCACGTATTAGTGAAGCCATATATGGAAGGGAAAACTTTGACTCAACATTTAACAAGTGCAATCGAAATCATATTCCTAAATTTTAATTGGTGACCATCTAGTATGAATACATTATCATTTTACATTATCGGCAAATTTTTTTTTACATTATCGGTTGTTTTTACATTATCGGTTGATTTTTACATTATCGGTTGTAACGCCGTTGTGAGTGACTCGCATACACGGGTTTGGTTGTTACTTACAGAAGGAAGGTACCTAGGCCTATATCATACAATGTCCGCACGAGGAGATTTTGCAGTGGAAATGTAAAATCCATGTAACAGCATCAAAAAGGGTAAGTTATGTACGTACAGAACGTGGGTATTTGTACTAACAAGTCCACGAGAAAGACAGTAAAATTAATTGGGTATTAACGATATACAAACTTACAGTGCTGGATTATCGAGCCCTAAGCCGGTCGAGACCCCCCTCTCTGGTTTAGAGACCAGTTTATAAAGATCTTTATGGTGGTCTCGTCATCGATCTCAGTCTCACACAGGGAAGGCCTCGCGGGTTGGTTGGTTGGTTGGTTGGTTGGTTGGTTTTACTGGTCTCCGATTCTGAGACCGCTATTGGGCAGAGGATAAATCTTTGAGACTCGCGAGAAATTTGTTATGCCAACTTCTAGCACTTGGAAATATGTCAGAGCTTTATTTACAAATAAAGCACTACTTACAGGGGTCCGAACACCATACTGGTAGTACTGGTATACAGATTTAGGCGTTTCAAATTTTTAAGAGGTTGATTCAGCCTACTGCGAACTAGGTTTTACGGTATGTGGAATACACCAACGAAAACAATTTATTTGTTGTTTATTACTCTGTACGATAGATATCATATCTGGGGCGATTCCTTATAAGGTCGAGTTCTGGAAACCAATCAGCACATGGGCTGATATAAGGACATTTTCAGTCTCATAAGTTATCACCAACTAATAAACTGTAGCCTTAGTTAGAGGGAGATTAAAATAAACGAATGGAGTATTTAGGCCAACCGCTGGAACAGTGAATGTGGCTAAGATTTTACACTCGGTCTGCCGGTAAAAAAAAAAAAACACATGGTCTCCACGTAGAAAACCCGAATACAGTGTACACTTTAAAAACTCATACTTTTAACCATTCAACCTACAACCATCATTCAAATAATAGGTAAAAGAAGTTTGAGAAAAGTTCTTTGCAATGCTACCAACTTTTTGGGACAGTTTTATCGAGTTACTTCTCCGGAATTTTGATCGAAATGGTGGTTTGACCCCAAAATGAGAAATTTTTGGTAATCACTTCAAAAAAATATTTCAGGCACTTCTGAGAGAGTCACTATCCCCATGTTTGTTTCTAGATGAACCATGCGTATAAGAAAGACATTCTGAAAAGAATGGGCCTCAAGCTTATATAGTTCTCCAAAAAGTAAAAAAAAAAAACTTGCCCCAAAAATGAACAAATTTAAGGCCGATTTTGCTCCAAAAAGAGGCAATAAAAATCAAATCTCCGCTCTTTTAGAGCCCACTTTATTTTACTAAAAGTAATATGCCGCCTTACTAAGGCAATTATTCTTACGCAAGTTTTGAAGGGGTCTAGCGCCATCTACTGCTTTGTCGCGTACCTTTATGAATACGACGGAAGTTTCTTCATATAAGGACAAAGTATGGGTAAACAAACAGAATCATACCCTAGGAATAGCAAAACATGACCTTGTTCAATCTTCCTGGACAGTAAAAAATAAATAAAAAAGCACGAAGCAAGAAAAAAAGCCACTGAAAATGTGATGCAGAGACCTTCGACTTGTAAGTACGTTCCACGGACTTCTTATAATATGGACAGAGCATACCGAACTAACGTCCTATGCGTGTCGACAAGGTGCGGACACGTTTAGGTAGCACACCACTTATTATTCCTCCTTTGACTTACAAACTAATTTTGGTTCGTTTCGTGGCGCTTGTAAAAGTTGTCAAAGGGTACATGCTACCCCTGATGTAAACCCTTAAGAATAGGGCTTTCACACTGATTTCAAATTTGCTATTATTACCTTGAGACTTTGAGCTAGGAAAGCTTGTATGAACAGATGAAAGGGTGATGGTTCCTGCTCTTTTACTTCACTCAAAATGCCATTTTGTATAGCGGAAGGATATATTGCAAAAAGTGCCTGAAATACCTTCAATTTGTTTTTTATTCTGGTCTTCATTTTTTTTTTTATTCTAGTATGATGAGTACCGTTCAATTTCTTTCCTACCACATGAATATCACAAATTGAACACATCATTTCATCAACATGGTCTGTACTGTGCCCCCCCCCCCAACATTTTTTCTAGAGTGTTAAATTCGTAGGGTAATATCCTCCGAGGGGGATTCCTCTCGTATTAGTGGTGTGCTTCCTTTAGGCATAGGCCTACCAATATGGCTGCCTCTTATATCTTCTGTGTAAAGTTTGGCCTTGCTCAAGTGGTTCAGTATGGACAGATCTTATGCGAGAAACAGAGACAATTTTAGAGACTTTTTTTTTTAGATAATTTTCTTCAAAATCAACGAAAAGAATGAAGCACTGTTATATTTTCCTATCATTCGTGTTTGTATTTTATCTGCCATATTGGTAATCCTAAATTTGTTCGAACGGTGGCGACACTTTTGTTCAAGTTCACGTTATCCTCTGTCGACAGGTATGGGATGTCTGTGGTATATCCTAGCGTGACCTAGCCTGTGGCACACGTACGTTAGTATCAACACACCACATTACACACTGTGTTTTGTGTACTGTGTGCTGCGTGTTCTGTAATAAGTGATAACGTATGTGCCTCATTGGTTGAGACAGATCGCTAATACAATATAGTCCCAAGAAGGGGCTTGCCCTACTTGGCATGTGAGTGTTCTATATATATTAAGTAGAGGAACCCTATTATATTTGGTGGAGGTCAATTTTGTTAGAGTCAGCGTAGGTCATACCCTGAGAAAATTGTTAACACAAGATTTCAAGATACAAGGAAGTATGAATTGGCCTAGCCTTTATGATTAAAGGGAAACATTGCGTTCGTCAGACTTTTCATTTCATCTATCCACTTTTACATACGATCTGGTCCCGTTCGATGAGAGGTAACTGGGGAGAAGTTTTTACCTGGCGAGCACTAATTAACAAGTAATTAACCTTTCTGTAACAACTGACAAATTTGTTTACCGAAACAATTATGTATGCAAAACCACACATTCGTCACCCCTGATTTGAAAAACACCAATCAAATCAGTTTTATCACGTTACGTCATACGCCTTCTACAGCATGTACATAATGTTCGTAAAATACCAACTACTGAGAATTATTCCTACACTGTCTGTATCGAACTACAGTTAGTATACCAAGGGGGCATGGGCGTCCGCAGGCATGGTCAAGGGGGGCACTTGCCCCCCCCCCCTGGAAAATCAAAAATTTGAAAAAACGAGTAAAAATTAAAGAAAAAACCAAACAAAACGTGTTTTTTCCTGTTTCTGTTCGGTAAATAGGCTTAAGAAATGCCATTTCCAGCGATCTGGAAGGCATTTCGGGCCGAAATTTTCTTGCGCTTCGTGCCAACTCATGGTCACGCGGAGGTTTTGCCCACCCCTAGAAATTTTTGCCCCCCCCCTGGATTTTTTTCTGCGGACGCCCATGCAAGGGGGTCTAATCACTCCCAGGTATACACAAAGTTATTGTTACTCTAATTTGAATTGTAGCCCTTGCGCAATGGCGTGTCGAGGATTGTCTTTATTTGGGAGACACTATCTAAGCGGAGCGCCACCATGATTGGCGCGGAGCGTACCGAGAAAATTTTGACAGAAAATGCCTCTCAGATTGCAGGAAATGGCACTTTCTGGGTACTTTAAGTTGCATTTAAACATTCCAAATTTGATATCTCATGTTTTGGAAATTTACAAGTGAAAAATTCTATACTTTAAATTACATTTTTGAGAGAATAATTTGGATTTCAAATTACTTTTATGAGCTCTTTTTTGTATTTGTTTCAAAGGCGTAGGAATCTGTTTCCTTGACTGGGTAGGGGTTGAACGTTGTTTCAAACCTCCGTCCAGGGGTCTAAGGGGAGGGGGATATACCACTCCCCTTTTGGAAAAAAATAAATACTTGAGGGTCCTTAGACGCAATTTGGTGTAATATTTTGCAAAGTTTAAGGATCTATTTTTGTTCTTTACATTTTTGCGATGATCCCTCCTGCTATACATGTAGGCGGACAAGATGACTACCTTTTTCCATCTTGTTTCTTCAGTTTAACCAACTTGGAGAGAATGCACAAATTAAGTAAACACTTGTAAGCTATACAACTATCAATTGCCAGTTGTTAAAAGGAAATGTACAGTAAAGTATCTTTGTCACTAACAATGCTTAGAACATATGATAATGGACTGAAAAAACACAATAAACAAGGAAATAATTGTGTTTCAAAATGAAAACTTTATTAAAATTATTATATTATTTTTATATAATTATATTATTATATTACACTAATATGCAAGCAGGAAGATGCAATCTAGCCTCGCAGGACTGCGGATGTTACACCGTAAAAAACAGTGGCGCCGGCAGAGTTGGTTATGGGACACCACAGAAGATGATGCCTTAAGCTCAGTCCAGATAAACCCAGAAAGTCGGTGTAAATTGTGCATATTCGCATCGGTGGCAGTTTGCATTCGGGGCAAATCCTTCCTTTGTGACCTTGTGCAAGTGATGTCCTGAGGAGGTCTAAGGGGAGGGGATGCCCGTCCCCTTTGCGACGAAATTTTTGTTGATTTACAATGGCTTAGATGCTAAATAATGCTATTATTGACAAAATTTAATTGATTATGTATTGGAAAACTCACAATTTAGTAAATTCTTATTTTGGGTTTACTGTTAAGGAAAGGTGTGTTGTCTTAGTGGAGGGCTAACAACTCCTCCCCTTTGAAAAATTCTTGTTTAGATAAGGTGGCTTAGATGCAAAATGGCGTTATCTTTGGCAAATCTTTCAATTAATTACGTGCTTAGACATCATTATTAATGATAATTTATCATTCTTTAGTGGCCTTTTTACTTTGGCATTGCACTCGTTATAAAAAGATACAACCACAAATACACGCTACGAATGCAACCGTATATGCTACTCATGATATTAGATTACTCTAAGATACTCTATTGATGCAGGGTCCCTGCAAAGGTCGGAGATCTTCTTTTTCGAACAAGTGTTTTGGTCAAAGTAATTTATTATTGGCCCAGTAATGGTTTCAAGGCATGAAGTTTGTGCCGTGACGTGCGCGCAAAGCGGGCCGAGCTTTTGCATTAGGAATCATTTCCATAACTAAAGTTGCGTGCAGACTTTGCACTGAGACGCTTTAAATTGCTAGCAAAATGCACTGGCCAGTTAGAGGGCCGCGAGCCTTCTGCCTAGTAATTCGAATTCGTATAAGCTTTCAATTTCATAAAATGTGTCTTCCCCTGAATTCTACTACTTTGTCTTTGTATTCTTGAAATGTTATGTTCCTCCATAATGACTTCTATGCACAAGAACAATATATGTAATTTTAGAACACCATCATTGAATTATACGAATATGTTTGAGACGGTGTTGATGGAAACACAGCCATGTGGTGAGGCTGTAAATTAGGCTTGGAGCGAGCGAAAAATGTGTTACTTTGAGAAGAATTTGCGAAAATTGTGACAGTTTGAGAACGACTTGTGGATAAAAAATGATTAAAATAGATCCATCAGTGAGTCAGAAAGAGACCTCATCCTACCCCCTACAGAAATCTATAATATAAATGCCTTTGTGGTTCACTTTATTAAAATTTGCTGAAATCAATTAGGGGTGCACGTCCCCCATGCCTTCCGTAAAAGGTAACCGGGCTCGGTGAAATCAGAAAGCTGACATTTGACACAAAGTCCCTGATGATATCAGGGAGTTGGTATTAGCTGGAGATACGTTGGAAAAACTTTGATCCACCTCCGCGCGTGGGGAATATCCTATATAATCATGGACGGTTGCATATAATATTATTTACGTCTTTGTGTAGTACCTAAGAAACCTCACCCGCGAATTAATGTACTTGAAAACAAAACGACTGTTTATTGCCACCAATCCGGTACACGCAGCAGAACATCCATGCTCTAAGCGAATGAGCAAAAAAGGTGTAAGTCTAAATTTTAAAAACTAATTTTGATCATATATATATATATATATATATATATATATATATATATATATATATGTATATACATATATACATATGTATATATATATAAACATATATATATATATATATATCTATATATATATATATATATATATGTAGGTCGATAAAGGTTGTAAAAAGTGCTAAAAATTTGCGGAAAATTCCACGACGTTTCAAGTGTAGACTCTTCAGCAGGTAGCAAAGAATTCCTCTGGTAATTTCCCATCACCCATCGGTGCGCCCCATCATTCGTGCCATATACAAGAATGTAGAGACCCTTCGACTAGACCCTTCAACTCGTGACCTTTTCCCGAACCCCCATTACGGCTTTTAGAGTTGCAAAGAACGTTTCCAAGAACTTAGTTCGGGCTTCCCATCCACAACCACCTACTGACAACACCCCAGGTACATTTCCCTGTGGTCGTAGTAGGTACAACACATGCCCAGGGGTTGGCAAGAACACACTCATTCATATTTTGGGTTCTAACAGCAACAGATTCAGTGTGAACAAACACTTTACCTGCACTTCCACAAATTTGGTTTACATTTTAGTTTGTGGACGTTGCAATTGCCTGTATGTGGGAGAAACCAAACGTCGCCTGGCTGACCGGGTCACTGAAAACCTCAGGTCCATTAAACAAAACCTTCAAGGTTATCCGGTTGCCACACATTTCAACCCCCCATCACCGTGCTCAATTAAAGACTTGGCTGTTACCGCAGGCGTAATGTGCAGAGGTTCTGACCGTGATTGTCAGACCGCTGAAAATCGGCTTATCATGAAGCTCGGGACCCTCTCCCTACACGGTCTTAGCATTAGAATGGACCTTTTTTTAACTTGTTCCCCTTTTCATTTTTTTTACCAGTTTTTCTCAGCCTCCATTCGCATTTTCACACCGTGTTCGTTCTGTACGACCGGTTTTCCGTGCCTTTCTTCAATGTGTTCCTTCTCTATTTCTACTTCATTGTTTTTCAGTTGCATTTCTTTGCCACTTGATGAAGAGTCTATACTCGAAACGTCGTGGAATTTTCCGCAGACTTTTAGCACTTTTTACAACCTTTATCGATATATATATATATATATATATATATATATATATATATATATATATATATATATATATATATATATATATATGTATGACAATTTCTTATTTTTCCTTTTTCTCTCGATCCCCTTTTTCTCCTCTTTTCTCGCCCTCCTTTTATTCTTTTCATTTTTTCCCCCTTTTCTCATTTTTAGTTTTCCTCATTTTTCAATGGGTGGGGGCATGGCCCGCTAGACCCCGCGGACACTTTACTGCCCTTGGGCTTTAACAGGTTGCTTTTTTCAAAGCAACAGGATGTAAACGAGATTGTTGGTGCTTCAGTAACTTCTGCTATCGGTTAAGGCCCAAGTAGAAACGAAAAAAGTATGTAGTACAGCTCTTCCCCAGATAAGTACCACATTCGCACCGTACCGTACCGTCACTACTAAAGCCGCACTCCCACGGACGACAGAAAACGCGAAACACGAAACAGAAAACACGTTTCTAGCTTTCTGACGTCCGTGTGCGTTGGGCAAAAGCAGAAACAGCGTTTCGCGAAACAAGCACTGCTTGTGTCGCGAAACAAGTTAGCTAAACAAGTGTTTCGCTATCTTTTGTTTTCGTTCGACTCACACCGACGTCAGCGTGAGAAAACACGAAACATGTTTTCTGTTTCGTGTTTCGCGTTTTCTGTCATCCTTGTGCGTTCGGCAGTAACGCACATTGTGTGAGACATGAACCGCATGGTGAACCAGGCAGATGACACTGTTGGAGTGGCATCTTCCTGGGTGAGCTGCCATATCCCACAGAACTGTACAGGAGGTACGGGAACTGCAGTGATAGCTTGTTGTGAGCAGGGAGGTCTACCCTGTTGTGAGCATGAAGCACAAGGTCGTGGGAAGTGCGGTGAGCAAGCAAGGTCAGCACGTATTGCGTAATGAGGGTAAATATGACCCAACGTAGCGGCTTTTCATAAGTGAATATGCAGCAGTACTAACGGGCGAGGCTTATCGTTCGATAATAAGTTAGCCTGCGGAGCAGACTCTGTAGCAGCCTTCCAAAAGATGGCGCTCTCTCAGAAATCATAATACAACCCTGAATATATTCTATACAGAGTCTGCAAACCTTCGTCCAGTTTTCATTTATGATTTACACGAATCCCCAAAATGCGGGATAGATTATCATTCATAAGGTCACATGGTGTTCACGGTACTGACTATTCATGTCTATCAACGGCCTGCGACGATGCACATATACGAATACTTCTGAAGATACGTTGACATCTTAAAAAGGTACGTAATTATCATGTATGGGCTAAAAATCGAGCTAATCCTTGCAATGGAAAGTCAAGCCTAACGTTAGGCGTCAACAGTGGCCTGTATATAGGCCCTCGCATGGACAAGACGACAACGTTCCTTGCTAAGCTGTATATGTAGACATGTACATTATACAGCGAAGCCAGTAACTATACAGTAATAGCGTACTGCACTGCATAACGTGTATACAAGTGAAAAGATTTGTCTGCTATAGCGAAGCAACCGGTCCCTCATGTTGACTCCACCACTTACCAACGCTGATGACGTGTGCATTAATTATCATGAAGTTATTTTTGTCTCGGAAATGAGATTGGCTAGAAAGTTGGCAGGCTATTGTATTGTATTAAACTTCGTGTGTATAGCCTACTGTACATTAGGGGTAAGCAAATACTAAGAATTGTACTTGTAGCTGATAAAACTCACCAATAGCCTGCTTACAGCAGGCTAATAAGTCGGTTCGATGAAGAAACTGGTGCTTCTTTTTGTCCATATTTTCTTAAGATTATTGTTGATCTGTTGCAAGTTATTTGCGATTCATGTTTGAATGGGGGAAAGAACACAATGGAAATGCATTGGTGTCACTTTGTGATAGTTTTTCAAAATAATACAATATTTCCCTTTAAGTTGGTGAATATGAATGCTTTGCACTGAGTAGACAAACTACTTATTTTAAGTGAAGGTCAAGAAATCTTCGGTCAGCGGGGGTCAAATTCTGATAACCTTATTAGCACGATATCTACAGGGGGTGTAGGGTGCTACACCCCCAGAATTTGCAAGGTGTCGTCCGTTGGGGAAATTTTGCTGTCTGTCGGGAGAAATATATTGCCACTTTCTTTTGCAATTCTCCGACTTTGTTAGAAAAACTTTGCATTTAGGGCTACAGCAAACTTCGGGATATTTTGTGATCACTATATTTTACTTTAAGAAAGTAGTGTCGGGTGGAAATAAAGCTCTGGAAACATAAATTAACCAGAGACCTTACACCCCTCCGACATTTAACTGTATTGATAAACTATTCTTTTTGTCGGAAACTTAATGTATATTGTTGGGAATGTAATCAGAAATTAAGGGGTTTATATGTAAGTGATCTCTACTACACTATATTTGGAGGACCTTTGTCTTTTGAAGAAATCCAGGCTGTCGGGAAAATAGAAGCGCCGTATTGCACGATTATCTTCCATAAAATAGATACTGTGTCCAACACTGTGAAATAAAAGCCTTTCGGATTGTGATGCAACCCAACCTGACTGCTCGTCTGGGATGACTAGCCTGTAGTAGTAGTCACGTGCGTCTAGTCGTAGTCCGATTGTAGGTTAAACATTCCCGCAATACACTGCCGAGATGGATATATTCAAAAGTCCATCTACTGTTGTTTAATCACACGCCTGATTTTGCAAAGGCTTCTTTATTGGCCAATTCCTTAAAAATGAGTCGCCTTTGGGTCGATGGCAGCGGAACACTGCCACGGCCTTACTAAATCTCGACGACACTCGTCTTTCTCCCAATTTCACTACGAATATCAAATAGTTTGATATTTCCGATTTTGTCGAAGAAGACTGTCGGATCGCAATCGGGACCGAAAGTCAGGTCGAAAACATTATTTGGCACACACCTTACCGTCTCCTCTGCGACGAGACTGGTTTTCACTTTGGCGTATGGGTAGGTGCTGTAATGCGCTGGTTTACCACTTGTTCAAATCTAGAAGTCGGGCAAGTTCGCGTTTGCTGTAAACTTCCTGTATTCCGATGCTTGCAAAAGACACTCGTTTTCGACTACTGCAGATTTAGGGCTTAAAACATTACAGAATCGTCTTTGAAACGCTAAAAGGACAGAAGGTGCCTTGGATTATTGCGAAATCCAGTACAACCTTTGTGATCCTAGCTCCTAACCCTCAAACATGTTGCGTAATAAAGAAATCTAATGGCCGTTAGTCCTGGCTATTTTGAAATGAAAGGGCAAGCTACAATTTTTAAGGTCTATTAAGGGTTATTCAGTTCTGTTCGTATACAGGTAATTCCTATGTAAAATGAAGGCAAACAACCAAAATGTACGCAAAAAGGTTATTTTTCTGCACGCTCCGGGCCCAATTATCTTCTACTCTTGTTGTCCTTTCATAACTTCACAACGAACAATGTATAATTATTGCAAACCTACACAGAAACTCTACCACCCTCCCTCCTTCCCACCATCAATCAAGTTGCATCCTTAAAAAAATAGACTGGTGGTTAACTCGAATTTGGTATATTAAAAAGAAAGAGACAGACTGAGATTTTCTGGTCTGTTAATTGCGCATCCAATGTCATTTACAAGCAGTTAATGCTCTCTTCTGGTGTCCGTAATTGTGTAGATGTAAATGTTTGAGGGCTTCCGGGGCTTTGCCCGTGGTCCCCTACGGAGGGACATGAGATGGACCCTAAGGAGGACAACTGTGCTCCACGTTGAAGAGGACCTTATGTGCCTACCATAGAAGTGCTAACACCGTCCTGCTCGGAGCTAGCACTTCCATAGACCATTTTCCAATTAGCAATTACAAAGGATTATGGGATAGAGTTTTGGTATGGGTCGTTTTTGTCAATGGCATTTTACTGTGGACAAAACCAACGCACACCAAAACTATATCCCACAATCCTTTGTAATTCTTATTTGGTAAAGGGTCTATGTCGAAGTCGACTTAGCTGTTGTAACAGAAAAATGAAAACTTGTGCGACGAGGTAAAATTTACATTGCAATAACTCCGTTTCCTGATATATAGGCTTTTTTGTCCACCTGTTATGTTTAAAACGTCCATTACTTCTTTTTGAAAAGAAAACCCTCAAACGAGGGTTATGAGTTGAATGACCTTTCTTGACACAGATATTTTGTCAGGAATGTGACCCTTTTCGGTATAATGTCCAGTACCCCCACCTATTGATCAATGTTGATTCATTAATATTGAGTAGAATAAACCTATATTATCAGGCGGCATAGCAGCAAGAGTTTACCAGAATTGAAATGTTGTGGAACCCATGATCAACTTTAAGATGCACTACCTTGGAAATGAGCTGCTGAAAACGAAATGGCCGCCATTTTGTAAAGTGGCGGCTATAGGTGCGTATTATTGAGGAGCTTTGAAGATAGTTTTCTAGAACCTTTTGCCACCACGTGTATTGTGTCATATGAAATGTTATTAGATTTCCTATAGGATTATACCATTTTAAATGAGTCTGGAAGGGGTGTTTGTCACATTTTGTCCCCAATATCTGATTTTGGGCAATTTTCTTCCGAAATGTGAATTTACCCAAATACTTATTTTCCCATACGTTGAGCCCTTAACTTGCTGTTCAATATTGTATAGAACGACACGTCCATTGCATTTCATACAAGAAATTTAAGGTGCTACAAAGCTAACACTTTGACATTAGCTAAAATGGTACTTTGTACATTACATAGCACCTGGCTGTGCATTAGCTTTTCGACCATGCGTGTCAGGTTTTCCGAATTGCATTCAATTCTCCCACTGAATCCTGGTTTATATTCTCTGTGAAATCTCATTTAAATAAAAGTTTGCAAACATGTTGCACTGGCGGGAAAATATTGGTCAAAATGAATTCACGTTTTCAAAATGGCAGCCAAAATAGTTAAAAGCAATCTAACTACGTGTCAAACCCGTAGCCAAGGGGTGGAGGCAGGCGCTCCCTACAAATGTCAAGTTGCCATCCAGCCTACTGAAAAAGATCTTCCCCAGGGAAGCATCTATACCCCTTCAGTACCTTACTGACTACGGGCCTGCTACGTGCTAATAATGAGAAGCTTTGGCTGACTCATAAACTGTCGGATGTAAGGTTTAGAGAAAGAAATTTAAAGACAGGTTAAAATCACTGATTATAAAGCCAAGAAAGTCACATGCTGATTTTTTACTTACAGTTAGTGGTAAAACTCAAAAATAGATCAAACACGGAAATAATTCTAATGCAAATGGACTACGTTGTATTGTTAGCTAGCCACCTAACTATCTAGCCAGCTGTTTTGAGTAAGAATTTGGACTTCAATGCTCTTTTGACAGTGTACGGGATATTTTTCTAGGGAGGCTGAGTCGTATTTGCAGGGGCAACCAAGGAATGGAAGGACGATGGGTAGGGTGACTTTAGTCCCCAACCCCTGGTTCGTGCACCTATGACTGTTCACTTATGTTGCATACAATTCAATTGAACAGCCTTCAATTATGTGATTGATAAAAGATAAATTTAATTTTAACGCTGAATTGAAATTGATAAAGTAAATAACGTGTCGGCAGGAGTCTGTGCAACGATTTGTATTACATTTAAAGAAAACGTATATTCCTTTTGAAGTTCTTATTTACTACCGATGGCAAACTGCAAATAGTTTTTACATAATCGATATCGCATCTTGTCAAAGCAAACTGAAGGAACTTTGTACCAAGGTGAGCATAGCTCCATTAGCAAAGGAAATGTTTTCTCCGATTTATATTACACTCAACATATTCAAAACGGCAATTAATTGTAATTTTATCCTATTATCATTTTGAAAATTTCCAAACAATTCTTAGGTATTTACATTATGTCATAACAGCCGAAGCTTCTGTTCAGCTATATATATATATATATATATATATATATATATATATATATATATATACATATATATATATATATGTATGTATGTATGTATGTATATATATATACATATATAAATATATATATATATATATATATATATATATATATATAAATAATAATAAGTAGAACACACCACAAAGATGACAATACGAGAGCACAGATACGGTAACAGAATAGCGTATATTTCGGACACTCCTGTGTCCTTCTTCAGCGCAAAATGTGAAGTGAAGTTTAATTTACAAATAACAGACACAGCAATGAGGTTAAACCCCTTGACGAGGGTGATAAATCACAGAGGGGAAATCGCTTAGGATGCCCAGGTCCTTGTTTAGGCCACGGGTGTGTGTGGACAGTTTTATTACCCACTTGCTTTCGGATTTGAGTCTTTGAGTGACAGACGGGTAATTAGAACCGAGCAGAATACATCTTAAATTAGATAAAGAGTGGTTAGGTTCACTACTGAAATGTTTTGATACAGGATAGCTTATTGATTTATCCTGCACAGTTTTCTTGTGGTTATTAAACCTCAGCCTAAATTTGGTGCCGGTCTGACCGACATAGTTGCCTTTGTCACACAAATTGCAGCATAATAAATATACTACATTAGGCGTGTCACAATCCAGGGGAGGGGGACGGATGTTGCAAATAGTGCCGGGAGGAGTAAATGTTTCGTCCGTGATAATGAACCGACACACTTGACACCTAGGCTTGCCACACTTTTTATTGCCTATGTTCCCAACAGTAAGAAGCCTGGAGGATGTAAGGAGAGATTTGAGGTTGGGGGGTTGCCGTCTCGCATTTAAAGGGGGATCATCAAAAAGTTTGGAAATGGACTAGTCTGTCCGAAGAATACTGAAATCTGAACGTATACATTTATGTAGGCCCTCAGTTTTAGGGGAATAGTCAAAGACAAGTGGGATACGTGAATTTTCGACTTTAGGTTTGTAACATAACAATTTATCCCTGCGGTAAACGGAAGCTTTACTAATTCCCTCTTTGATAACGGGTAGGGGGTAGTCATTATTAAGAAAATATTCCACAAGGTTGCCGACGTGTTTGTCGTATTTAGACTTGGTAGAGCAGATACGCTTGATTCTGATGCATTGAGAAAATACAATATAGATCGTTTCAAACTGATATGATGGGAACTGTTAAAATTCAGGTAGCCATGGGTGTCAGTTGGTTTACAGTAAAGGGTAGTTGCTATGGAACCGCTATGTAACTTAACCAGTACGTCAAGAAAAGGGATTTCCTTGTCAGAAAAATCAAATGTAAACTTAATAGAAGAGTGAAAAGCATTACAAAACGATACAAAAGAATGCAGGCTAGGTAAGCCATGAGGCCAAATGAAAAAAATATCATCAATATATCTATGAAAATGTAACGGGTGTAAAGGGTAGCCCGCCAGCATCTTATTTTCAAGATCGGCCATGAAAATGACAGCATAGCTGGGGGCCATTTTAGTACCCATGGCAGTTCCGCATGTTTGAAGATAGTGCTGTCCGTTAAATTCAAAATGATTATGTGTGAGGATAAAATCAATAATGGCAGTGAAGTCACTAATGAACGGTTGAGAGAAGCCGTTCAAAGAGAGGATCTTCTTACAAGCTAATACACCTTCTTCATGTGGTAAATTAGTGTAGAGGGCACTTACATCCATAGTGACCAGAAGTGAATTGGATGGGAGAGACTTAACGTCCTTGAGAATTCTTAGAAAATGGGTAGTATCTTGGATGTAACTACTGAGGAAAGGTAAAAGAGGGTTCAGAATACTATCAACAAACCCACTTAAATACTCAGTGAGCGTACCGATACATGAAACAATAGGCCTACCGGGGGGAGAAACATTTAGTGATTTGGCCAATTTAAATAATTCACGAGGGCTAAAATTTGCGGTATCAATAGGGGCATTCACAGAAGACAATTTGTCTTCAACAAGCTTGGAAACTTTATGTAACTTAGGTATTGTATAAAATGTCCCAGGAGTGGGTGACGGAGGAATGTACAAATTTACCTTGTCGGCCAGTTCAGAAGAAAAAGAATTAATCAGATTATGCAGTTCTTTCTCAAAAAGTGAACACAGATTAGAGGAGAGTTTCCTATAGAAATTTGAGTTGCTGAGTTGATATTCCGCCTCCTTGATGTAATCAGCACGGTTTAGGACAGTGACAGCCCCTCCTTTGTCAGCTTGCCGTATTACGATTTCATGATTTGATTTTAGAGACCTGATGGCAGATTGCTCGTCTCGTCGAAGGTTATGGGCTGGGTTGGCGTCTCTGGTAGTTGCTTCGATGAAGCGGTTGAGATGGGCCTTCGCAGAGTTGACAAACGTGTCGATGTGTGGGTTCCTCCCGGAGCTGGGGGTCCATTCTGACTTGCGAGATGTTGTGGGCAGGTGGGAGGGTTGTGAAACGGCATCTTTGTCCTTGAAATATTCTCTAAGTTTAATTTTTCGTGTAAAACTGTGTAAATCGTACACCAAGTCAATAGGGTCCGGGTTCCGACTCGGACAAAAAGAAAGGCCTTTGTTGAGAATAGTGTTATATATAACACTTATGAAGTAGGTAGGTAAAAAAGAAGTAGTAAATAATAGTGCTAAAAAATTGTGAAAAATTCCACGATGTTTCGGGTTTTAACCCTTCATAAGGTGGCAAAAATGCAACTGATTGTTGACACGGACAAACGTACAAATTAAAAAAAACTTACAAATAAAAAAACGTACAAATTAAAAAAAAAAACACAACAAAATCAGGCACGGTAAAACCGGCTAGGAAAACAAACAGTGTTAAGTGGTTAACACAGGTAAAAACAATGCAGGAATTGCTGAGTTATAAAAGTTTAAGTCTAACTTTCAGACCATGCGGGGACAGGGTTCCAAGTTTCATGATTAGACGGTTTTCGACAGCTAGGCGGTCATGAGGGGAACCTCGAAACGAGATGGCCGCCGACACCATCACGTCACGGATCGAGCATGTTGACGGGGAATTGAAGTGTGTGGCTACAGGGAATCCTGGGAGGTTCTGTTTGATTGATCTCAGGTGCTCAGTGACTCGGTCAGCAAGATGACGTTTTGTTTCTCCCACATACAGTATATTTTACCGTTTACATACGAGAACGTAAACAACATTTGCAGGTAAAATGCTGATGAATGTTAAAGAGGTTGTTGTTGGGATCTACAATGGAAAGGATTTCGTCATAACTGACCACCGGGCAAGTATTGCATCTCTCCTGAGCACCAAGGTATAGTGGCCAAAAAGGGGTCGGGGTCACGCTTTATAAGGATCGCTGCTGGGGTTCACGAGAAATTCAGGGAAGCATCTCAGAAAACTAAAAACAACCATCTACTCATCTTTGATGGGCACTAAAAGGATTACAAAAATCTCAGTTTGACTGTACATTGTATTATTATAGTTATTACTAACAGCCATCAGTTTTAATGACGCAAGGGGCTTGTGGATGGGTGGATAAATAAAGATACATGCGAATTTTGGTATAATGATATTACTGAATTGCAAGTACTGTCCAATAGAAAGTAAGTACAGGACCTAAAATTTACTTTTAAAGACATTTTGGTATTGCAGAATTCATTGCATTACAACCTGTTTTAATACAAGAGATCAAAATAGCCCAGCATTTTGCATTTTGCTCAAGCATCAGATTAAAGTATGGGTAAGTGGAGGAGGCAAGGGACAAATGCTCCTGTAGCACCGCCAGCTGATAATGCTCATTAAGCCACCGACCCTGTGACACTTACCCATCTCCGTCCCCTCATTTGCGAAACATACGTCATCGTTGACAATGGAATTGTCGTCTTGAAATTCGCTGTTGCCCGATCCGCTTGGCGATTTCGTGATAAAAACTAAGTTGTTGTGAAATTGCATATAGAGCATAGAACAATTAGGACGCATCCTCTTCCCTTTTTGGACAAAATTAATTTTCATATGTACAAAAGGACTAAATCTAGGCAATTTGGTGAAATTTTCATTCAAATCGGACATATAGAACTCGAGATGAGATATCAGCAAATGGAGTTTCTACATTTGTGACCCAGGCAAAGTGAGCCTGAGGCAAGCAGGGGTTATATCACTTCGTCACATTGATAAGAAATGCTTTGTTTCCTTTGTTTTTCAGTCTGTTGTGCTGACCTTAAAGTTAATAGAGACAGGACCTCCCCATGTGGAATGTAAAGTTTGTAAAACTCTTATTCCTCTCCTGCAATCACATTACGATAAAAAGTGATTGTGGAGGAGAAAATTGATTGCACGGTTTAAAGAAAAGCAAAATACTGCTCATTAATGTGAGGCTATGATGTCATATGTGCTTGCTTCAAGGTCATTTTGTGTTGAAAATGTGATAACTTTAACTGCTAGTATCTTGACAACCACGTATCTGATTTTAATACAAATTTCACCAGAATGCGTAGAATAAGTACCCCTCTAACACATCAAAACTGGTTTGAGCTTAGACCCTTCTTTAAAGGGTCAATTATCTCATCCCACACATTTTCACCAACATTATAGGGTCAAAAGATATGGTAATCATGTAGAAGTATCTGTTCTCTTCAGCCAGTTGAGAATGGAGCCACGCATGACAGACCTATGATGTAGATGTCTGAAGGTCAAGGGATTGGTCAGTTCAGTCTAAGTAGTCCTTTACTGAGGGATGTTGCCCCTCTGGGGGAGCAGAACTCCTTGGAGTAAACGTTTGGTTTTCGCCCTTTGGCTCTTGGCCAGCAGTTCAGGGGACTTTGGAAAAGTATAGAGGATATGGTAATCGGTCTTTGTTTCCGTTTTCACTTATATTGCTCTAGATTGATTACTTATCATGACACGCATTACCTTTGACATTGTTATGACTGACGTCTGAATCATAAAATAACGACCGAATTACCATAACTGTAAATCGATCAAAGACTCAAAAGTCTGGCCAAGGGCACAATCTGACAAGGTAAGATCACACTGGAAAATCAGTATGAACCTGAATCTTTGGGCATGAGTGTATATGGGTGTATGGAGGGTGAATTTGGTAAGTGGTATACATGAAACCGCTGACACTGCCTGGGCAAATCGGAGCTGCAGTTCGAGCCTAAATTATAGCCGGCTTACGGCTAATAGTCTTACATCCCACGCGCTACATTATTATTCCTGTTCCAAGGTCTTATTCCTTGCACCGAGTGCGGAAGTAACAGATTTTGAAGGCTTTAAAAAAAGTCATGTGGTAGAAAAATGACTTTTGGGCTGCTTAACCAATTCAGTTCTACATAATGTACAATATTTCCTGTGGTTTATGTGACTGTATGAATATCACGATTGGCAGAAGCACCGTATCTTGATTGCAACCGTAGCCGGCGTTTGCCGTGATGTTCTCATGATGAGCATTGAAGTGTGAGCTTAAGAATGATGTTTTAAGAATCGTAGTACCATTCTAAATGTTATATGTTTGTTTACATCATGCAAGCATACGTTGTCGGTAACTCGATAATTCTGAAAGGTGCTTCGAGTAATTCTACGAAAGTGACGGCCCTTTCCAGTTTTGATCAATAGGTTTAATTGTAAACGCATCTATTTAAGTGCATTACGTGTATTATGTGTCATCTGTACCTGGCTGTTGTTTTGCTACCCTAGGGTTATAATTCTGTCCGAGTTAAGGAAGTAAATTAAAGGTAGATTAAGTTTCCATTTACTTACTTCATATACTTGGTATTGTTGTAATCGCTTTTACGTAAAACCACAATCGTAATTTTATAATGTCAGTTGCAAAACTCTGTGACTGTTCTTTCCGAAATTCATATAATTCAGGATGTCTTAGATTCGAAAAACCGCATTTTTTCTTTCGTTGATGGCGCAGCGTAATTGGAAATCTAGTTTGGTTGGTTTCCAATATAAAGCTGTGAAATGAAATTTTGTTTCTCTTGATTTTATACCCTTATTATTAGACTTCTGTATAAAACCACCGTGATAGAAATGTGAATATTGCCCACTTGCCTTACTTCCCCTTATGTATCCCCCCAACGGAGGTACGTTAACGTTCAGATTTAGTTCTGAATTTTGTTAAAATGCAGTGTTATGATCGCATTTACCATGGTTTCGAAATGCCATCTCCTGAATTTGAAACTTCATAGATGGCACCAACGTAAGTGACGCATTCCGTTCCCTTGAATACTACACCTAACCAGGCTGCCAGGTGAAATCAATACGGTACTTCACTGCCCATACTTGACAAAAAGTATAACCTGCCCATATTGTATCAGTACAAACACTTAAGTTGACTTCGCACGTTAAATCGGCCAGCAAGAAATTTGCCGGCCACTGCTTACTTTAAAGACAGCCCTGGAGCTTAGCGATAATGTTTGTAGTGATTAAAAGATGTATGCTTTGAATTTATCACTTCTGAATTATAAACATTACTTTTACTGGCTACTCTTAGTGGTTATTTATTATCTAAATTATTAATATTAAACTTCCTACGGTGTTTCCTTCAATGTTCAAACTTTTTCCATGCACTGGGAAAATAATTTAATAAAAGTCATCAATGTATTGAGCAGAAGAAAATGTTCGTCACTGAAAAACGATTGCTATATTTAATAAAGCGGAAACAGTACTAAAGAAAAATAAATATAACTACAGACTGGAACGTCAGGGGCTGATACAGGATTTTATGCATGAAGGGGGGGGGGGTCCACTTGGTACCAAAGGTACAAGTGAGCCCAAAGGAGTGATTGGGGGAGGGTTCTGAAGGAGTCCTCCTCCCGACATGAGGATTTTTTGTAAAGTTTCACATGAAACTCTGCAAATTGGTGACTCTTTTAACGTTAATCACAGAGTGACAAAAAAAAAAAACATATGTAATGATGTCCCATTCAGAGCCACAATCAGTAACTCTCAGTTTTAGTCCCAGTGGCTCCGTCAGGATTTGATGAATGGGAGAACCACAGAAGATGATATCGTAATCCCACCCCAGATAAACCCAGAAAGTAGGTGTTTATGTGCATATGCGTATCTACGGGACATTGTATCCGGGGTGAACCCTGTATTTGTCACCTAGTAGGGAGGTGCAGTCTTGACTAGGAGTCTCACGGGAGGGGACAGTTAACTTTGAGATATTTTTGTTCATCAAAGGAAGTTTAGGCAACATGGTGCCATCTTTGGAAAAGTTTCAAACTGATATTGTCTTGAAAAATTTCTGTTTTTCAGTGAATTGTTCTTATTTCTACGTTGGTGTAAGGGAAGGGTGTTGTGTTTTAAGTTACTGGAGGGGGTGCAACTCCTCCTCTTGAAAATTGTTTGTTTATGTAAGCTGGCTTAGATGCTAAAAGGTGCTATCGTAAGCAAAGCATTAAAATGATTACATGTTAAGGAATTACCGTTATTTAGTGGTATTTTGGCTGTAGCATGGCACCCCTCCAATTCTAATACCATGAGACGGGCTTAAAGCCTCCTGAAAGCTCTGTGGTAATTACAAAATGGTAGAGTTAGTGTTATGCTTTTAAGTTTCAATCAGGGCCGTATCCTGCGGGGACAGGGGGCAACTGCCCCCTGAGATTTCCAAATCGCAAATTAAAGTTGGCCTACTTCAGAAAAAACACTGAACTGTAAAAAGTTTCACTGTCCATGTTATGATTTGTAGGCCCCCAAAACCTAAAAAATCGCATATACGGGTACCTGTTTTACCCTAAAATTTCCTAGGGAGGTCCCCGGATGCCTGTAGATGTCTTCTTATGGGGATTTCTTTTACTGACGAATGAACCATCTTCCTTCTACAAGATATACCGCTTGAGTACACAACATATACGCTGGCCAAAGATAAAATAGCCTATGATTACCTTAAATTATCAGGTAAACCCAATGAGCTGGTAAAGAAACTTTTAATTTAAAGAGCATAAGCAATCGCCGAAAATTTATTTCAAAACAACAGCGTAATCTCGCTTTAAGTACCTTTCTTGATATGTTAACACATAAATATTGCATACTCAAGGCAACCCAAGGAGTTACCCGATACGTAAATTTCACAACTCGGTGAGAAAATATTACTGTATCATGATCCTCAAAAGCCATTCATGAAATAGAATACCCGGGTGACTGACTGCGTTTCCCTTTAAATCAAATCTAAGAATGTTTAGATGCAACTTTAATGTCTAAAATGAGTCACTTCCCCCACCTCATCTGGGAGACATTTTAACAGAATATTTCTTGCAGGACTACACTATGGCTACGCGCCAACTGAAGGGCGGTTCACCCACCCAGTGGGGTATTAAGAGCACTAAAGGGAGGCCCGAACCGGCAACCAACCTTGTAGGGATGCCATGCCAGAACCAAAAATGTCAGTAAATAATTAACATTTCAGATTAAGTAATCAGTCAAAAGCTTGACCAAAGACAACACCATTTTAGATCTAGGAAAACTAAGAACAAGAAAAATTTACTCAAAGAGTAGAGGTGTGAGTCATCTCTCCACTGAGGCAACATCCCCTTCAATTACACGCAACCAAAATAGAAAATTACTAAGTAATGTCGGTTCCTAAACATAGCCAATCCAACGCTAGAGCTTTACCAAAGATAGCACCATTTTTCATCCATGCCACCCTACAAAGACCAAAAATTCTCGAAGAGAGTGTCACCCCCTTCTCCAAGACAGCAGTTCGTGACTTAAGCCCAGCAGAAAGTAAGAAAAATATCACCAAATAATGATAAATTGTGAAGATTTAATAGTTGAAGGCTTTGCAAACAATAGCACAATTTTGCCCCTAAGCCAGACCTCACTTGTACCCATCCCCTCAGCACCGTCACCCAGGATGGCACTCATGCACAGGTGTAAAATGAAGGGTCCTCCCGGGTGTCAACTATCTGTAGGCGCGCCACTTGGTGTTCCGCTTAGCCGGTGTCATCAATTGCCCCAAGGATTTCGCCCATAGGCTAAGGCCCTGTTAACTGACACCCAAATGACCCAAGAGCACACCAAGCGCTTTACAGAAGTCGTAGTTTTACTAATGTTGCACAAGAACCCAAATGAACAGGTTCCAATGGGGAATGACCGAGAGGGGAGTAAAAGTATAATAATAAAAAGGGAGGGGAGATTTGTAAGCATGTTTCATAATGCATATTCGCTGTTCATGCACGTAATCACCTTTGAATAAGCTGGTATAATGAGTAGCATACTTCAAATCATATAGCTGGGGTCATAATCGCTCTTTGGCGGATGCAAGTCTGAGGTTGGACTTGAGCCTCTTGTTTTCAGAAAACAGTTCCCGCTAGAATAATTTCATGCATTTTCGTCCAAATAATGGTCATCATCATGGATTGTTAACTGTGGCAATTATGCACCAAGCCAGCCAAAATTTCGCATAAGAATTGATATAAAAACCGTATCCATACCTTTGAAAACAATACTTTTGGGACAGAAATGAAGGTCAAAGACCGCAGCAAAAACGGTAACGTAGTGGGAAAACTGTTTTAGGCGGCTTACCACTAATCATTCCTACGATGACTCACACACTTCGTGCGGTCCTTTTAGCGATTCAAAAATCATGACAATTATATGCTGTCTAGCACTTGTTGGCCTGTTACGTAACAATGTTTGATAGAAAAAACTATTTTCTATTTGTACGAGGATAATACAATATAAACGCAAAATTTTCATTAAACTTTCAACTACTAGAAATCATTTAATACTTGAGTGGCAGTTGTGACATGTTCTTAAATGTTACAATGGCAGTCCTTTTGGTGGTATTATCAACTGATTACCCAAGAGGTGGAATTTAAGGAAAGTACATCCCGCCAAAAGTTAAGGAAGCGTGTTCAACCATTGCCCTACCTTGATTTAGTTTCTTTTGGATCATGTTTAGGTCTTTGTTATACTTTTGCAGTTGGAAAAACTCTCGTTGGCTTCATATCATGAAACTGACAAATTATCAGAACGTTTAGAATTACGACAAACAAGTTTTGAAAACTTGCATGCAAGCCCATAATAGCTATGTTCTACGAAAATCCCTTTTTCGTCTTATTTGACTGAGTGAGATTGTTTTCAGGAGGTAATGAGCGGAATTTTGCAATAACAACAAGAAAAATGTTCTTAATCCTCATTTTGTGAATTTTAAGATTTGTGGTCCTTTCTTTCTCTATAGACCTTATGCATCGACGTCATCCGACATCTTGGCGGCAGAACAGTGAAGCACACAGCATGCACGGCATAGACTTTACACATCCCCTTAGGAGACTACGCACGTATCCGAATGATACACGATTCAGCTGTCTGTAATAGACGATTTGGGAAATTAAATTTTTCTGTACCATTGTAGTCCACAGATCAAGTCAAAGGACATTTTCGCACGGATGCAAAGGCTCCGAGCAACTTTTTTTTCGTCTTTTACAATTTATTGTCATACTACTGAACCTTTTCGGTCCAAGTTAAGGAGATTACCTTCAAAAAGAACTTTTCCTCTAAAGAAAATTCTCTTTGAGCCCTGACTGATTTCTAGAGAACCATAGTTTTAAACTCGAAAATTGTGCGTGATTACACAAAATATCAGTCTTGCACATGCAGTTTCTGTTGTGGTACACTTTCCTTCCCAGCATGCATAGTATATCACAGTTTCCCAACTCGCTTATTGACGGGACGAATTGCAATGATACGCGCTTGCCTCCGTCGGAGGGCGCACTTTCCGTTATGTGACGTCATATGAATAATGTCCATTAAAAGTGAACAGATTCCTTCTTGCTGTTTTTGCACAAATTGTCGAAACTTTATTTGACTTTTATTTGACTTTAATTGTCGAGGACTTGTGTTTACTGTTAAATATCATTCTAGATTTCACTTCCTGTGAACAAGTCAAATCGAATAACTCGTGTAATTCTGAATTCAAATAGAAAGGAAGCTTCTACCCCTAGTAAGAGAGATTTCCGTTGGTTTTCCCAGATGTACACTGTGACACATTACGTTGAATGCACTCTGTAAAAGCTCTGAGCAGCCTGGCACTGTACCGGGATCTAGCCGAATACTTGACTACGTTTGAATAAAAAAGAATCAATTCTAGTCATTTTTAAACCAAATCTAGTCAAGTAATTTATCACATTCTGGGTCGGTACCTGTTTCACTAGATTCTGTGGGAATTTTGGACAGGCATTTTTAGAGTAAACTTGAAAATGTAATTTACATTAACGAAACACTATAAATACACTCTTAAATCTTAAATCTGGTGAAATTTTCACCAGATTCCGTGGTCATATGCCACCCACACAATCCTGGTTAATTTATTCAGGAATTCTTATTGGACTTAACGAAAAAACTGGTTAAAAACTTGAATAATAACCAGGTATTTGATTTAATTCACCGGTGTATTTGGTTCACATGACCATTATTTCCTGATGACAAGCAGAAATGGTTCACTATAAATTTCAGGTTATAAAATAGTACCTGAGTTTCCAGGAAACACAATTATCAATGAAAGATAGAATTACCATTTGCTTACACTGGCAGCTTTAATAGACTGATTTCATTTCTTACCGTGTCATTCTAAAATCATACTGCTTGTTTTTGTTTAGAGCAACTTTAGGATTGGGTAATCTTTTTTAACGGCATGAGGGAACAATTCATGTTGCTGAAGAGTGGTACACTGTAATGAATTTCCGCCATAGTTCAAATAATCACGTACCTTTGACAATGTTACACGTCGTGTGAACGTCATTGGAATAGACAAAACTATTATTAACAACGTTAATGCCACAAAAAAAAAAAAAAAAAAAAAAAAAAAAAAAAAAAAAAAAAAAAAAAAAAAAAAAAAAAAGGACAAACAGAATTATCATCATGGAAAAATATTTGTTAGCATTTGTATTGAATTCTTTTCTCGTTATGTTCGGAGGAGGAAATTCCTGCAAAAGCAAACGTGTTTCATTAGGACACCAGCTAAAGATGGAATGTTCTTTGCCTCAATGGTGTATTAGTGGAGTATGGAACAAAACTGGAAACTCGGGAAACTCAAGGATTCTTTCAGCACAGGACTGCCAACGTTGTGGTAACAAATTTATCGTGGTGGATAGTCCTGGTGTTAAACAAAGGCACTCAACCTCCTCTCTGCAGGTGTTCAATGCAACTTGGAATATCGAAGGTACTTATAAATGTTCGTGTAAGAACAGTTCTCGGAGTTCTGATGAGTTCAATAAAACGAAATGTTTCAAAGTTTCGGTTTATTTGAACTGCCAATTGAATATTACAATCAAAGGCGTCGAGGATGTAAGTATCTTGCATTTAATATAAGCCTAGACTTGTGATGACGTTTGATGGTTCTGTAAGGTTGGAAAGAGGGAGTATAGAGCTTAAAATATATTCAAAATTTATTAAAATCATCGTTAGCCGTTTGTTTCATTGAAAAATGTATTCTTGTTTGGTCGGCTATTCCAACAAACTTAATTAACGTCCAATATGTATGTACTCGTTCTTATCATTTTTAGCTGCTCGTTTCATCTTTCCTTAAAGTTTCAAAACATTTGAAAGCTTTTCGGTCTATTCTATTCACTTCTTGTTTTATATGAGATCGAATTAATTTAGCAGTCATCGCCTTAGCTTGTTTACTTAGTAATATAACGATATATTATATGAAAGCAGAGGAATTTGGAACTTTATTAAACAGCTCGTAAACATCACGCGCACAGTATACTAGGTGCAACAGACTGCAAGCTGCAAGTATAGCAATCTATGAACAAGTGTAGTAAATTTGTATATTTAACGATGCTACTGGACAAATGTAGTATCGTCTAGACGAGCGTTGAGGTAACGATTTATTGATATCAGGGGAAATGTGTCAGAAGTCGATATGCAGTTGGGACCTTAATAAAGTATACTTTATACTTTATAAAGTATAATACATATATATATATATATATATATATATACAGTATATAATATATATAATATATGTGATATAATATATAAAATATAAAGTTCATATATTCTTTATACTTTATAAAAGTATACTCTGTCGCTTTCCATTGGCCCGATAATCACGGTGTGCATGAGCGTTATTTTTATGCAGCGTAAATAAGCAGACATAATTCTGAACTATCAGGTCTGCAGAAAAAAAAAGGCGGTGGGTACCGACCCAATGGAACGCCGTATTAATAATGTCATATTTTTTCACTAGCAGTCGCATGAGAAAACGACACATTGTTTTCCTAATATGGAGAGTTAATTTGTTGGACGCAAACCAGTCACGGTCCTTTAATAGTTCAGGGTCAGACTAGCCTTGCCAATTAACTTTGAACAATCCTTGTCGGAAAGGAAAACATTTATCATCAGCAAACAGGAGACACAAGAAATAGCATTGTAAACAACATTAAAGTAAATAAAGAAAAGTGAAAGCCCTAGCACAGAGCCTTGTGGTACCAAGGATGAAACATTAATAAAATCTGAAGAGGTCTTATCATCAAAAAAGTTACAAGTTACAAAGGGCACTGCAGGTGGCTTCACAGATGCCATAATAAAATAATTTTTTTCAAAAGAACAAAATGGTCAACCGTGTCAAAAGCTTTCTTTAAGTCCAGGAAAAGTCCTAGTACATTAAAACCTTTGTCGAGATTTGAACGAATGGTATTGACAGATTCGAATAAACCATGGCATGTTGAATGACCTCTAAAACCAAATAGATATTCATAAAATGTTCTTTTTTTCATATTCATGAAATGTTTTATTGTTGTTAAGAAAACTACGAATTAGCTTTTAAATAACAGACTCGAGAAGTTTGTTGATGCAAGACAGTAATTTGATAGGTGTGCAGTTTTCTCCCTTTTGTACCACAGGAAAGAGGTTTGCTAATTTTAAAGCATCTGGGTAGGAACCGGATTGAAAGACATTGTTAAATCGGTTGCTACAACGTGAGCAGCTGTCTTGACCTATTAAACAAGGATCCCATCAAACCTGGGGCTTTACCTACTTTGAGAGTATTGATAAGTTTTGGCCACTGATGTAAAGTGACAGGGAAAAGAAAAATTATATGTTGCGAAGAATCACCTAGGTACTTAGAGGGGCAAACATATGAGTTAATAAGCTTTTGACTGAGCTTACTACCAATTGAAGAAAAGAAATCATTGAAGGCATCATCAGCCATACCAGTGATGTCAGAAAAAGTATCGCCATTATGAACAATGGAACAAACATATGATCCTGTGCCCTTTTTGCCTTTAACAAGAGAATTAATGACAGACCAGGGAGCTGGACAGACCACGCTTTTTTTGAGCACGTAGCTGTAACAGCTGTCACAGCTCCTTGTTTGGAGGAGGATTTGATGGGATTTTAGAATGTTGCTATAGTTAGCCTGAGCAGGGAGCTGTAAGCTCTCACAGCTCCCTGGCCTGAGCGATTCTAATGGTACTATTCAGAATACGTCGACAAGAAGCCAGCTTAATTAGCTTAAGCACAGATGTGCGTCCCTGGATGTGGTTGCACGTAAAGAAAAGTAAATAGATTTTCAAATTCCAGTTCTAATCCATGGCTTGTCTTTGAATCTTTTCCTGGACGTTTTAACAGGCGGAAAGTAAACATCATGGTGATATTCTATAATTAACAGAATAATTAACATTTTCATCTGTAAATACAAAGCTCATGTCAGCAGATTCTAATAACACAATTATAATGGAAATTACCGTTACTGTGGAATCTGATCAAAGACCTGTCCTGACTTTCAGTTTCTATGAAATCATTATCTTCAATAATGCGGAAGTTTGGAAGGTGGTCACTTAAATCTGTAAAAAAGTGCCCCGAAAGAATGTTGTTCCCAGATTGGTAACTTCATTGAAATATGATCAAGATTTTAGATCTACTGTTTGGCGCATATCCACGCCCCTGAAAACTGGAGACTATTTTATGCATTGATAGCCTACTATTAAATTTGAAAGAAAGTGTTTTTTTATCGACAACTAATATGGGAAAAAATTAAGGCCTTCAATGAAATGTCATATTACTTATTTTAATTTTATAAGTTTACTTGAGATTTGATTCTTTTCAAATATTTCAATTCTTTAACTCAACATTAATGCAAATGGAACGTTCATTTTGAAATGACCACAATGATGTTTTAAATGGTTCTGTTCTGATTCGATCCCATAGAGAATCCAGTTTTGTTATAGGCGATGCTTTGCTGGCAAGGACTTTTTGATAACTAGTAAAGCCATTGAAATGTATATATGTATATATATGTATATATACAATTCAATGGCTTACTAGTTATCAAAAAGGCGGGTTAACGAAAATAACTCTTGGCGTCCAAAACTTAGATGAACTGATGCGCCTTATTCTGACATATAATAATCTCATCTTTGGCCATTACCACTATCTCCAAAGTCATGTCACGTTTATGGCAACAAAAGTGGCTCCCTCGTTTGCAAATTCCTTCATGGGTAACATCGAAAAGACTCTACAAATTCTTAATAGATAGTGCATTTGTTGTTAGATGAAAGCCCACTTTAGTCTGTTAGTATGGTATTTCTGTCTTAAATTTTGATTATAACTAGAATGTTCCCCCTTTTTCAGGTCGTGAAGAGCTCTACATTGATAGAGGAGAAACGTCATACATTTGACGTCGAAGTGGGGACTAAAGTGCGCATCACGTGCTCAAAAGACACAAGAAAGAACACCGGACAAAATTGTACTAAGTTTGGTAAGTAGAATAAAGCAACATTTTAGGCATCAAGGTAAGCGATAACTACCCCACGACTTGTCCCATTAACCATGGCTCAACGCAGGGGAGAGGGTAGGAGCAGCAGAGGCAGTCCCACTCCAAAAATTTTCGAACTAAAATTTTTCACATCGATTTGTGTAAATTTCCGAGATGGTGTAGGTTTCCAAGATTTTCGAAGTAAAGATATTTAATTTAATACTTGTAAGGGTCAGCAACTGCCATTTCAGGCAATAGCGAAAGCGTTTTTGGTATTTTTGGTACACTAAACCCAAATTGACGGTAGCGTCGTGCTTTGCATGTTGAGCCATGTGGAAAAATGTCTGCCCAGCCATGTCCCTGACATGTGACATGTAAGTTCGAGTTATTAGAAGGTCTTTCCTGAGAAAACTATTCTTTGGTACCTAGAATTTCATTTGAGATTTACACCTTTAATATGTAATGATTTTCTTCCATAACTTCCGAAAGAAAATTTTTTATGAGTAGTTTCCTCATCTTGCAAATTAAGCGTTCTCAAATATGTACTACACTCTAAAAACGTCAGGTTCAAATTTGAACCGATTCCATTCATATGGGCACTTAAAAGAAATCTGGTCAAATATTTGACTAGGTTTGGTTCGTTGTCAACCAAAACTGGTTTAGTTTTGAACCAAAACTAGTCAAATATTTGATCCTGTTTCTGTTCAATGCTCACTTGATCCCTTTTTGGTTCAATTTGAACAGGACGTTTTTAGAGTGGAATCTATTTATCGACGCATTAACCACTAACAACTTTATTTATGTTTCTTCAGAAAAGAGTGGATATGTGACTGTGGATAAATCAGACCATCATTGTAAAGTCACGTGCGTGAGGAAAGAGAGTGTTCCAGGACATGAAGACACCGACACATGTAGAGTGTCAGCAATCCTAAATGTCAAAAACAACAGCGATTCAAGGATCTTCTTTCGTAACATTGCCATACTAAATGTTGCTAAACTCTCAATTCTATGTGTTGTACTTTCCGGTGGCTGTTATTTACTTCATCGTAGGAAGGTTTATAACCCAGACAACAACCAGGATGGCGAAGAGTACTATGCCATAGGTGGCATGGTATCTGGAATGGAGCGCACAGGGTGTGGTCAGACATACAGCACACATGTAAATCCACTTGAAGAGACTGTAGAAAATGCAAATGTAAAAGTTAATCATTACCTAGAGATTGCAGACGATAGGCTCTCTCAAGATATCGACAATAATTCCTTAGAAGGAGGGTCTTTATATGGGAGACAGATCGAACATGCTACCGAATCTCATCCAGCGGACACTTACACACCTGTTGAACTGTACACTGCTATGTAATCTTCTGATGCAAGATATGAAGGCACCGGACAGAATAATATTGACAGGCTGTACGTCTTCGAAGGAAATATTTTAAAGACGAATAAGTTTCATACTGGAGTGTTCTCAAATTAATACAAATGATTACAATCAATACGAGCCGCTAAAACAAAGTATCCTTATTCTGTCATTTCGCTGATCTGCACTATTAGTCATTGGCCAATGCTGTCTATTAAAAGGTATTTTTCGATTTGTTTGAAGTTGTTGATCGTCATGCTGTAAGTGCAGGTGGTTATGCTGATGACCATCAAATTGTTAAACTATTTAAACCGATGACTAATAGTAATTTCGAATGAAAGAATGAAATAGAGGCTATAACCTCTCTCGAAAACTGAATCACTGACATAAAGAATTGGATGTTGATCCATGGTTGGTGACGTTAAAATATGGGTGTGTATTTCGACTGTTCATTGAATTTTGAAAAACATATCCCAACAAAGAGAAGAGCTGCTAATCACAACATGGATAACATAAGTAAAATATCGAAATATCTCTAAAGCTTCTGTTTTAAAACTGATTCATGGGTTAGTGTTCTCTCACCTTCATTACTGCCACAGCCTTTTGTGTGGTCTGCACAATAAAGAAATCCAAAGGCTTCAAAAAGTACAAAATTTTGCTGCTAGGCTGCTAGAGTGATAAGTGGTATCGATTATCACCAACACATTACCCCTATTTTAAAATGTTTGCACTGGCTACCAGTTGATTAAAGAATAAAACTCAAAATTCTCCTTCTCGTGTTTAGATCTTGCTGTGGACAAGCACCCTCTTATCTTCGTGATATGTGCATTGTATGCGATACTTTCCTCTTACAACTTTAGAAGGTCTACTTGCAGTGAGACTATCTTGGTTGTCCCGTTTGTGGACCATAGCAACTTGGAGGAAGGGCGTTCGTTTATAGTGGGCCCACTGTTATGGCATTCACTTCCTCTTAGTGTAAGAGTCTGCATCTCTTAAAGTGTACCTAAAGTCTGAAAATTCAAAAATATATATTACAGAGCATGAAAACTGAATTCCAATGGTCCAATTCCCATCTTCACAGGACTTTCTTAAGCTGAGGTATAAAATGTTGAAGTTTATTCACTCGATTTAAAAAGGTAGATTGCGCAATAATTTGTGATGTCATTGTTGTACTACTCAAATTACAATCTTTGTATTTCTTTGTTTTTCTGAAAGCCACCGCACCTTGTGCCAAAATGTGATCGCGTTCTTACTGCTTTGGGGTGACTTGACTATATAAGCCCTCTCTGTACAGCATGTCATGCAAGAAAACAGGAAGCGGTCAAGGTCATATAAACATTTTTAATTTTAAAAGAAAACAAAGCATTTAATGTGAGTTGTACAACAAGAATGTCAAAAATTATTGCGCAATGAACTGTTTGGATTTAAGTGAATAAATTTTAACATTTAATATCTCAGCAATGGAATAAGCTATGACAATGGGAGTTGGACCAATAAGATTAACTTTGTAACCTCTAAAATATATATTTTTGAATTTTTAGACTTTAGGTCCACTTTAATATGTTTAAGGTTAATTTAAAAACATATTTTTTTTTAGTCTGACCTTTTCTTAAGGTGTTGTCAAGAACTGAACTGAACATTTCATGGTAGTGCGCTGTATACGTTAATGTAAGTAAGTTATAAATTGGGAATACATATAAACGTGAGTTCCAAGATATTTTTGAGTGATGCAAAAGACAGCTATTATAGGCTGACAATACTGCATCTTATGATATCAAATATATTATTTGAAGATGTTGATTATTTCAATGAACTGTTTAATACCATTTTAATGTTATTTATATTTTTTAGACTATTCCCTACTAAGGATTTTAAAACGTAATATAGCCCACCTAAGAGATACGGTTAACACACTGTTACTACGTAGTCTACAGCAGGTTGCTAAGAGGATGTCCTTTAGTTTTTTCTGTACAGTGTGTAACTATTTTGTAATTGTTTAGGTCTAGTTATTATTCTTTTAGTGTAAATATTACTTTACTTCCAGTGAAATTATAACAATTGTGCTTTGTTTAGAAACTTACTAAACTGTCAAACATCTGTTTGGTTGATTTTATGTTCATGTGTAAAGTCCAGTTTAGACGAAGGCATTGCTACATTTTAATTCGAATAAAAACCTCAGCACTGTCCAGAAAATGATTCTATTTGTTGTGCACGGTTCTGCGTTTCACACGGTTAAACACCATGGAGTAGTACTGTATCCAATGTTTGTTTGGTATCGAAGCGTTCTGCCCATCCAATGGCAAGCTGGCACTGAATAAAACCTCTTTTTTTTTAAATTATTGCACAGGAAATCCGCTCTGGATAGAAAACAGATCATCAATTCTACATCTAAGTCTGTAATACTCTTTTTCTATACCAGTCTGACTATAAGTAGCGTGTAGGTAATGACTTAAGAAGTCAATCAAAATTTGCTGAAAAGTGGGAGAAATGGAAAAGTGTAGGTTTCCAATAGTGCCTAATCGAAAATCAAGAAAGTCTTTAATCTTTCGAATGTCTTTTGCATTTATAAATGAATGTATACAAGAGTAATAGAATTTAATATTTTCTAAAAGTGTAATTAAGAGGACAATATTATGTGAATTTAGGAGAAGTTTCGTGTCATGTCAGTTGTGACACTAACACAAAAGATCGCTTCACAGTTTTCGCACAGGACGTACATTAATAGTGTATTCCGTTTCCAGTAGCTGTCATTAGAGTACTATAAATCGAGGGGACAGTATTCCAAATCTCTGAAAGGGTTTGAAAGGGTTTACGTTGTCTTGTGCCAAAGGGAGGCAACTCAAAAAACTGAAAGAAACTGAAAGAAACATACACACAGTGATATAACATAGAAAATGTTGCATAATGTACGCACATGTTTTTGTATCGAGTGTTTTTCTTGAAGATTCGATGTGTAGAACTGAGAAGTACTCGAAGCGCACCAAATTTGTTAAGCTTGAAAAGAATACCAAATGTGGTTTAGCAACACTCTAGATAACCTGAACGGGCCACTGACTAGATCCCGGATAATTCATTTACTGCATCGTAACAACCCGCACACCCCCGTCTGTCTAGCAAAAGGTGAACCGTCTGGTCTTTTACCATATTCCGTAAGAAAAATTCAAGAGATACAATCCCTTACAAAAAAATTGTGTGGCAAAAGTTCCAATACCACACGTGAAATACTGTGTCGAACTGTGCAAAACTATGGTGGGGTGTGAAGAGGCGTGAAATTTCTGTGAATTTTTGCATGACAATGTGTGTCGTTAATAAACTGTTGACACACTTCTCCAAAGTGCCATGCATTGATCAGCATTTTCACAGTTTGGACATGAGGCAATGTGTGGAAAACCGAAAATCACGCTTTGACACATGTAACAGGAGGCTAACTGGGGTAAAGTAGGCAAAGTGTGGAGATGTGGAGAAGTGTGGTGCTGAATAAAGTAAATTCAATAGTTCGATTTCGTTCACTGGCCTTGTTTGCCACACTTTGCCCTGGTTTGCCACATGTGTCAACTTGACACAGCTTTCCCCACTTTGACCCAGATTTCAAGGTGTGACAATCATGCAGGGAAAAGTGTGGTCCTGTGTGTCAGATTGGTTCCAATACCACATGTGTCACCACGCATAACCACACATTTTTCCTTATGTATTTTCATATGCTCTAACACACGTGATTACGTGTGTTCACATGTGGCATGCCAGGGGGAGGGTGGGGGGTCGTGAAGCATGGGTTACAATATTATTTCAGAACACTTTGTTTGCCTTATTTAAGACGTAAGAGTACAAGTTCTTAAGACTTACATTTTACCCCCATATTTTAATGCAGTTCCTGTATGGTGCAATTCCTTGTAAGCAAAAGATCAGGGAAGACCTATAAAGTCACCTTGCATTACTTTGCCAAATGTGTAACCGAGACATTAACACACTTATTGACCAAGTTAATATTGCGGCCATAAGGAATTTTAGAAAGATTTTTTTAATATTCAGAATGAAGAGAAACCACAACTCTTCTCTGAGCTGAAGTCATTTCTTTTACGGACTATTGTTGTAGCTATAGAAATAAGTTCCTTCCAAATTTTGGACTGTTTGTTTCAAAACTTCCTTTCTTTGATTACCAGGTGTTATTACCAGGAACTTTAATTACTTTATTTATACTTGATTCATTAGCAGTATTTACTTGTTTTTGTGTTTTTTACCTGTATGGTCTTTGATTTATATATGTATAAAATATATTCTTTGTTATTAAAATGCACATCTTAAATATTTCTTTACATCCATGTTTTCATGTATCTACAATAGGCTTTACTAGACTGAAAACTTGGAGGGGAGGTGGTTTTATTGAGATATTTGAATTAAAATTATGATTCATAGGCTACTAAGAAAACTTTACAATGTGCGAACTTTTGTAACGGAAAGGGGATTTTCAAATATTTTCAGAAAAATCATCCCCCCAAAGTGCATTGGGTCTCCTTGGGATCTACATGAGACTACTTGTATTGGTTACGTTGAATATTATTTATGAGAGGAGGAGGTTGATTTACATTTCACATTTTTACCCTCCTTAAACTCATTCTGGAGAGATTTCGTCTGCTGTTAGGGCGATTCTCCTATCATCCTGTGTACATGGTACGCTGATTCCCCAACCCCACTCAGGTTGCGAGGCAAATCTACAGAGAGAAGCTTTTCGACAAATTTTGGGTAAACCTTCCAATTTTACAAGAAATTGCTCTTCTCACTACTATAGTATATAATACAGATACGGTAGTAACCACAGTTTGAGAGTTTTGATATCTAGACCTCAAAGATAACTCAACTAAATCATGACAATTAAAACATCAATAATGGGTCATGCCCTAAAATGAGGTTAAGACCTAAGAAAGGGGCCAACATCCTGTCAATTTGAGTCTGCCAGGGAAAGGGAGGGGGTCATTCGCCCCTTGATTTTAAGACGCTACACCACACAAGAAAAAAACTATATTTCCTTTCTATTTCTCATACTATCGTCATTTCGACTGCCACGAAACTTACCCCAGGGCCATTGTAAGTCAAAAATCTCTTAGCACATCGTTAGACGTAGTCCATAAAGTCTCCAGGATACCTAGACCTTATATGCCACTGTATGCACCACCTCAGGTCAACGCTCTGTGCAAGTGCGTAGAAGGCGCGGGGGCTTGTATTAGTCAAAAATGTGGTGGGCGGAGGTATGCTTTCGCCCCTCCCCAATTCAAGATCGAACTCCCCTTATTTGTTCCCACTGTAAAAAAATATGAAACATTTGCAGTAATTTTCCTTACAGGTTGCTCAAATGTTGCACCGTATTGCATCTAAGGACCTTCAAATGTTCAAAAATTTTCAAAAGGACTTTGGTCCCCTTAGACCCTTCCCCATAGGACGACGGTCCGAAACAACGTTCAGCCCCCCCCCCCCACCCAAGTTGAAAACAGTTTCCGGCCTATGATTTTGTGCACTGTTACTTAGGTAATAGAAATTGCAACAAATTACAACAGGCATTTAGATCTTCAACACTTCACCAGCTCCCTAGAAGGCATACCGTATGCTTTGCGCTATGTACACAGCCGTAGGCTAATAGAACTACTAACAAACCTACCAACGTTCCTACCCGGTGTGCAGTTGACGTTGATGTAACTAAGTAAATGATGTAACCTAAAATGCATTGTTAGGTAATGCTTATGCAAAACCTTCTGTCCAAAGTTAAGTTGACACATACCTTTACCCACAAAGTAGCCTAAAACTAGGTTTGTTTTGTGCTCCCCACCCATAGAGCAGTGCAAAAGCGGTGGGACGCTTCTACGTGGTTGCTTTCAACTACGGTTAAAAGCTTTGAACGAGGTCAGGGATGGCGAAATGCGTTGGCATTAAGTGCGTATTTCCGTTAGAGCTCTTTCTTCGCAGACATTGTATGCACACATACTGAGTCTGGTCACGTGACACACGAGTAAAGCTGCTTTATTCGGGAATGATTATCAACAAAGCTAACGGGGTTGTGCACGTAATGGAGCGACGCAGATGTCGCGGCCTCCACTGGAGTGTGAAGCTTTCCCCCAAATGCACGGAGTTTAGAGGAGGGACTCAGAGATCCCGGACCTGATGGGGTCCAGATGTTACGCCGCTGCAAAGGGACGAGCGGGCGAAACCCCTTAATCTCTGGGGTATCAAGTTACAAAATTGTCGGCATAAGAATGGAGCATTGGACTATCTTCTATCTTATAGCCTTAAATGCCCACAAAACAGATAACAAAAATTGCCCTCTGTCCATTTTGTATATCAGTGGTGATTAACGGAAGGTCCCTTTGACACTACACGGGGTTTGTTTTGTGGGTTGGGAGGGAGAAAGATCGTAACGGTTCAACAGGGCTTTAGAAGATTTATGCCACTAAAGGTTTCCTTCATTTAGAAATAATGATATAGGTAGCCGAAATTCGCGAACTGAAAATAGATTTTTTGAAAACAAACTTTTAACGGTAATTTTATTTGCAAACTAAGTTTATTATCTATAACATTAGGATTGTCAAAAATTCATTTTATGTTACATTTTTAGTATGTGTCTCTGTAAATACCAGCCGATGACCTAGAACAAGTCTGAGCCATGACCGCCAAGAAAAAAAGAAGGCAAGAAGCACTTTCCTTGCATCTGGCATTTCCTGTCTTAATCCAAGAGAGTGAAATTATAGCAGGATCTAAATTAAGACTGACTATCCCCAGTTCTTCAATATGTGTACATGCGCAGTCGTCCACTAATTGTGCAGAAGGGAGGCTACTCAGGAAGATTGATAAGTGCAAGAGGCCATTTCAGAGATAGTCTTTTACGTTACTTGTCAACAGGGGCGTAGATTTCTTTTCACCTTTGGGGGAGGGGTGGGGTGAACTATCAAAAATGTGGAAAATGTGCACGCGAAGCGCGAGCCTATGACGAGTGGGGTCCAGGGGCCCACCTTAGGGCCCTTGGTGGGGTCCAAAGGCAAAGCCCGGATGGGGTCCAGCGGCGAAGCCCTCGGAAGCTCCTGGGTTTCAATGTCTCAGAAGTGCCAGGAAGACTGTTTTAAGGAGTGGTGGCGTCCTTTGGTAGGCTATTGGTATATTCATACATTTAGGAATTTCTATTTTAAGCACAAAACTCGTTGATAAGCTGCACTGAATTGAATTGTACAAGAGCAACAATGTCCTGTTAAGCTTAAAAAGGCAGGGATCAAAATATAGGGTCATCCCAGACAACTGGATTTTGAATTCGGAGATCATTACAAGACCTGCAAGACTAGTTGGCTTAAGATCAGTCGCGTCGCCAGGTTTTTTTCTATTGGGGGCACCATAGATAATGTCGTAATAACACCTCAGTTCCCCCAAGTCTGCGTAAATTACACCTTCATTTTTCATGCGTTCCTGCATTTGCATGCAGCAGCTTTCATCTTTCGTTTGTCACTACATAAAGATGTCGTCCTGGAGAAGTGGTTCCCCCTCCCCTTTAAGAATTTTTTTATATGAATTTAAGGTCTTTTAGATGCAAAATAGCACTATCTTTGGGATGTTTTTGGAACTGGTTATATATGGCCTGAAAATGTCCCTTATTTAGTGAATGCTACCTTTTGGTAAGGTAAAAGAGGAGAATATGTTGTCTATTAAGAGACAGATACGTTGTCAATAAATCTCCTGAAGCCCCCTCCCTTCTGTCTAATTTATTGCCTTCTATTTCGGGAAAGTGTTTACACAAAAATATGTGGAGTCCACAGAAGCATTCTTGAGTTACTATGAAATATGCCCTTTCCTCCATTGTGCATTATGAAAGGGCATCTAAGGCTAGCAGATACCTGAATAGGACCTCCTGGAAGTTCTGCATTAATCATATTAATTGGGGTGGGGCTGGGGGCATAATTTTTTCCCAGAATGAATTAGGGCAAATAGATTTTTCAAAATAGTTTAAATTTGTTTCTAAATCAAGGTCAGGTTCATGATCTAAGGGGCTACTTGGCCTGTTCTTTCATGATCCGCTGTCAGAATTTCAAAAAAAGAAAAACTGTTCGAAAAGCTGTCATTTTGGAATTATGGGTGTGGCCTATTTCCAAGAAGCTGATTCGTCCGTTGCCATGATTTGCCCTCATTCGTCCTGGGAAAAAAAAATTACTCGGCCGGGAGGGGGGAGGGCAATGATAATGCGTATACTACCTGACATCCAAATGATAATATAGAGTACGACGCCGAACACTTTACAACTATCGTATTTTTACTACTTTTGAACTAAAATCCGGACGAACAGCTGCCAGCAATGGAAAATGAGAGAAAGGGAGAGTATAGGTGCAGGGAGGTGTAGCAAAAGGGATGAAGGACTAACAAGAGCGTTACAGAGTGCTGTTTTCGTAATAAGTGTATTAACAATCACGATCTATACCGATAATGCCTCAGCGCGAACTGGCGAAGCTCTGGTAAAATTTTTTGAAAAATGTATAACGGCAGATACGTACTTTCAACCTTCTACATCATGCTACATGTTAGATTGAAGGATCCCATATTGATGCGAGGTCCCCACAGATGTTTGGAGATGTATCTCTGTTCTTCGGAAAGTGTTGTGATCAGAACAGTTTCGTGTATTATTACCATAATAATGGTCATGACATGGAGTGTAAACAGTGACGAATAATATTTCCATTACAAAACCTGCATTCAGACTCTACATCGAGACACTATCGATTGCCCAACAAACCTACATGCCACTGCCATAAGCCAGTCTTTTACCTATTAATTCGTAAACTTTCAACGTTTTGCTGTTGTTCTTCTCCGAAAGTTGCTGTCGGAAGATATTAATAGGCTGAACGTGAGTGACACTGACGTAAGGTTGGAAACGCGCGGAGTACGCGAAAATTTTGATAGATTGCCAACGATTTGCTAAAATTCTGATAGTTTGAGAAACATTTGTGAAAGGAAGTGAAGCGAAATTGAAAAATGTCTTACGAAAATGAAGAATAAAATATAGTTTCCATCATACACGTATCTGTAGACTGAAACATTAAGGGGTGATGATTACACGGGCCATACCCCCTAGTCAAATGTGGGGATATATCTCTCATCCCCCCGGGATTTACGCCCATGCTTGTCAAGGGTCCTAAGAAATGTTCCGGTCTCAAATGCGTGAACGTTACTATAAAAGTGTATAATAGTATATAGTGTGCAATACAAAAACCTTAGCACAAATTGTGGTCTACATCACTTTGACCCTTGACCCGAAGAGACTACAGTAGTAAGGACCCCCACTGGTTTATTGAAATCTCAGTCACTCGTACATGTAAAACTAGCGCATTTTTGCAAATAAATGTCCGTTTGCTATTGTAAGGTTATTTTTCTCTCAAGGAAGTAAATTTAATTTTGTTGAACTTTAACACCTTCACGCTGTTTATGCTTTTCACCACAGTCTAAATGTTATTGCTTCCTTGTTTGAGGAACTGAGTTACTGATTGTACTTTTCGAGGCTTGCGTAATTCGGGTTCACTGATTGAAAAACCTCATGTTCCTGTCGTTTTTGAGTGTTATTTGTTTAAATTTAAATGTTTTATTTTTTCAAATGAAGTACAATTTTATTTCCTCAAGGTAGAATGATGTAAGAAAATTTCCTTATTTTTCTAGGCTGAGACATAAAATAAGGCAAATTTTCTTAGTAAATTTTGCATGAATTATCTGATAACCAGGATGGAGAGAAAATAACGTCTGCTTCTCCCACCTGCCATTTAACCTCTATCCCCCGAATGAGAGGCATTTTAATTTAAAATAGAATTTCATTGTGTTACCTGGGGCCCTCCCACTGTCTTAAAACAATAGTCCTTATGCATATGACGTCACAGAGCAGAAAGTGTTCCCTCGTTTGGAGGCAAGTGCGTATCATTGCATACGAAGTCTACGTCGTTTGCTTCGTTGCTTTGCCTCCAAAATGACGTCTCATGACATACATGCATAAGGTCTATTAGATTTTACCAGGGTCTCTAAATACCAGCTCCTTGTTGTTCTGACAACTTTCATGTCATATCAATATAGTTTAAATCTGTAGCCCCTGCTTCCGTTTCTACACTCACTCCCCCTCCCCCCCCCCCCTCAAAACTTAATCTGGCTGTCAGGTACAATCAATATTTTACTAAGAATAAAATCGCCACACCAGCAACGTTGAACTGCACTACACGAGGTCAGCTCAATATGAGTGCATAGATATGTTTACTTAAATGGGCCAATCAAATATTTTGCTGCCATTTTGCCAATTTGAAATGACAACCATCAAGCTAACAGTGAATGTTTGTTGTTTTGTTAAATTTGGCGTCGACGGAAGTTAGCAATTTTTCAAGGGGGGGGGGGGGTGATCGTCATTCTGTTAGGCAGCTGCTTCGAGTTATGACTGACTCGCCCGACGACTTATGAAATAAGGACTACATGGGACACAAAATGTTTTCAGGCTAGTAAATTTTAATTTGTACACTTTTAGCATGCACTCTCTAGTGTTCTCGTGTAAAGTTGTGGAATTTTCTGAATGGTTCCCAGGAGAAATAAACTTGACAACAAACACTTTGACGGGTTACGGAAAAACTTCCAGGTTAAGATTCGAATTAAACTTACAATATGGAAGCTTTGGCGACGGTTCATGCAAAGTTCAAGCTATTTCTGTACATGTAAAGATTGATTTGTGAGAAATCGTCATTGGCTTTACAATGCAAACAGTGTCTGTCGTTGCCAATAGCGGTCATTCATGTTATAAAAACAAAGAAACAGTTGCGGCTTCCAGTTATTAGTGTAAAAAGCACTACATTGTGACTTAATTTTACACCATAATGGTTAACTCTTATTTTCTGATTCTATAGGCAACTTGAAAATATAAACTTACCGTCCTTTGTTTATGGAAACTTTAGGGATTGGCTATAAATCTTGTTTGAAATATGCTTAGAAAGTTGCACAAAGATATAATTATTTTGTTGTTGTTTTGGAATTGCATTTAATGAGTGTATTCCTGATTGTAGTCGGTGGCATCCTGATGTCATATGTTGTAATTGAAGGGGCCTAGGGTCAACACCATTATTACATTGTGTACATATGTCATATGAAAGGCAACAGGTGTCAATAGGTGCAATGCTTTGATCATGCAGGAAATGTTGAAACGGAAACCTTTAATTCAAGTTGGTGGTACTGTAAGTACGGATTCTTCTGTTCTTCATTCTGACTTGTACTTTCCAATGATTAAAAATAGTTCCGATATTCGTGTTCTTTGAGAAAAGTTGCTCAGGCACGTTATCTCAATAGAAGCTGTCCTTACCCTACTGAGCAGGCACGTAGTAAAATTGGGTGGAGGTAGGTGGACGTGGTCCCATGGGAATAAAGTTTCTCGTAGTGAACTTTGTAGTTACAATTGCTACTGCCTTTATACATTTTAATACCACTTGAACCCCTTTAAAATATCTGGCCCATCTTTCAACACCTTGTCTAGCTACTCGTCAGCGAATTAACTTACTGCCATCCTCGTATATACTGTTAAAACCGTTATCAATACGGTTGAAGCAACATTGTAATCCGGATTTACCCCAAAGGTTATGATCATTGATATATACCTACTGCCAATTGAAAGCATAGTGTGTCTTCCTGTCCTACTCTTCATATGGTTCCCTTATTTCCCTTTAATCACTACCAATCCTGCATCATGAGAAATGATGTGAGTGGACAAACAAAGGGAAGGTAAACACTCTCCAGAATGTCAGCTGTCGCAATTGAGGAAGTGATTTCCAAGTATGACATGGGTAACTGATTATTTTTAAATATCAAAAGGTCCTAAGCGAATTTTACAGGTGTAAGAAAGCTATCGATGACGAATACGGCAAACGGTCCCTTGATATTCTCTGAATCTGATATCAAATTATGTTAAAAACAGCAATGCATGTAGACTACAAGGACTTCACACAAATATTGTCAAAGGAACACATGGCGAAAGTGTCACAACCGTTCGAAACGAATTCAGACCTCAGGGGTGGCGCCAGGATTTCCCCGACAGGGGGCCCAAGCTCCCCGACGGGGGGAGGGGCAGCAACGCAAAGTCTCAACGAAGGAAATAAAGTGCCGAAACGATGTTTGAAGAAAAATTTTGGCGGGAGAAGCGCGCCGAAAATTTTGGGCTCTTTTTGGAGAAAATTTGAAAAAAATGCCGGCATTTTCTATGGAAAATTTGAAAAAAAAAATGGGGCTTTGAAGAAGAAAATTGAAAAATTTGGGGTTTGAAAAATTTGCCCTAGTTTAGACCAAAATTAAGCAAATCGTCGGGGCGACTGGGCGTTTTCGGGTACTACATATTGTATCGTATACATAACAGCTCACCGACGAACCGAAAAATTTTCCCGACGGGGGGGGGCAGCCTTCCCTGACGGGGGGGGGGGGGCATGGCCCCCTGCGCCCTTCGCTGGCGCCACCCTTGTCAGACCTACCGCCTATTTCGGGCATTTTCAACTGTATGCCTAACAAAAACTACAAAAAGTCTTCGTAGTAACCGTTCATTTCTAGCAAAGTTTGTAATAAGTTTTCTCACATTTTACATGATTTGTGTCGCAAATATCGTACATCAGCGTATTGCTGATCAGTTGAGTAAGTCGTCCAAACCTTGCACGTCATTGATATTAACTTGCAGTCGTATTGGTACACCTGTAGTGAACGTGGGGTGGCGAGTGCAAAATGTTCTCTCCTTACTTTAAGAGTTTTGTGGTTGATTCTTAAACCTCTGCAGAATGTACTGATATGTGCTTTCATACGGTGAAGTGACGATTTTAGTATGTTTATGTAGCGTTTTTAGATCCCGAGATAGAGCGGAAACATGGCCCGAAACTGGGAATTACGCAAAAAACTTAAAACTTGGCGGGTACCAACATGCTCACAACTGTATCAGCTGTACATTGAGCTCCTGGGCTTCCTCGAGGTAGTCTAACAAGAAGCTGGGACAATAGAACGAACAAAGAAGGAGACTCAAGGAATAACTTACATACACTCTAAAAACAGTTGGGTAAACTTTAGCCCAAGGTTGGGTCCGTATGCCATCTCCTAAACTGTTGGGTGAGAAACTACCCAAGTTGGTTAAAAATTACCCTTTACTTTGGGAAAATTCACCCATCATGGGAATCTTTTTGACCAACTTTAGGTAGTTTTTTACCCAACAGTTTAGGAGGTGGCATACGGACCTAACCGTGGGTAAAAGTTTACAAAACTGTTTTTAGAGTGTAGAGAAACATTTCAGAAATAACAGACTACTGTCCCAACTGTACACAAGCATAACATAAACCTCAACCTTACATTCACATAAGACAAAGGGGATGGAGCGTAAAAATAAACAACATACTCAAAAATATTTTCATAGTTCGTTTACTGATTATAAAATCTTTTTTTTTTGTTCCAATTAAGTTACCTACTAGAATAGAACAAAAGAGTGCATAATTAACTAAGGGTAATTTGAAATTCTTCTTAAAACCCTAATATACTGGGCAAAATACTTAAATACAAGGTTTTTCAAGGTTCATGTTACTTTAAATAACTGTAATTGAACTAGTTAAAGATCACTTTGATGTGCAATAGGTTTTTTAAGCTCTTCCCATTACAAATGGCTTCATGAAGAAGATTTTACCTGAAAGCGACTCGTACACATGTTTACGAGAAAGGGTAATGCCTGTAATTGGCCACCTTAGCGGGAAATTTAAAAAAAAATAAATAAAAATCCGTAAGCAACACTATGGCACTATGACGATGGTACAGCATTAAATGGCGCAATATTAATCGCATAGAGGCTTTGAATCAAGCTCTTTTTGAAACGATTGAAGTTGCCGACATGGTTTTAAGGCCCCATAACTTTCGCATAGAACATCATAGGCCTACTGAAACAAACGCACACAGTACTGGTGTAGCTAAAGCGTTTGAAACCAGGGGTTGTTTTAGAGTGATTTTTGTTGTTGCAGAAGGAAAGAGTTAAAAAAAGAGTTACTTTATGGTTAACTTTTTTAATTAGTGATAAAATCGGTCATTTTCGCTTGGTAAGCGAAACACTTCCACTTTTATGTAAACATTCCCAGGCAACGCTAAGAGTATATTTCTGTGGTTTTAGGTTTCAGCTTTGGATTCCTAAAAATAATAAATTAAATTGGTAGGAGCTGTACAATGTTTCTCTTGTAGAAAAAGTAGTGTTTGTTTTGCGGTGAATCAAGTAGCTTTCTATGACAATGAGAATTAAAAATAAATTTCCTTGGTAAGAGAAACTTTTTGCAACCTCTGAAGTGTCGACCGGCTTTTCGGGGAGGGGCACTGATGGAGGGGGCGACTTTCCCCCGCAAGGGCTCTTCAAACTGAAGGAAAAACCGTCTCTAGTTTCATCGAGGTGAAGTGAAGGGCTAACCCTGTAAATTTTCGTATTAAGCATGAGCGTCCGCAGAAAAAAATTCAAGGGGGAGCAAAAGTTTTTAGGGGGCCCAACTTTTTTCATGGGAAATATTTTACTCCCAGAAAAGAGTTTAGATGCTACTCCCACACAGTGTTGACAAAGACGTAGCCAGGAATTTGTCAAGGGGGAGGGGGTGAAGTCCATAGACAGACTCTCAGCGCTCCGCGCCACCATGGGCTGGCGCGGAGCGCAAGAAAATTTTGGCCCAAAATGCTTCCCACATCGCTTTAAATGGCACTTCCAAGGCCTATTTACCGCATATAAAAAGGGGGAAACACTAGCAATATCGTAAATATAAACTTTAAAAAATATCAAAAATATGCTCGGGGGGCTGCTGGGGCCTGAGTGTTGATATTTTTATTCAATTCCTGTTTTGAGAGTAGAAATTCACACTGATTGAACTGTTAAGAAATGTTGATGTTATATTTTCTTCGTTTTTTTCGTTTTTGATTTTCCAGGGGGCACTTGCCCCCCTCCGGACGCCCATGGTATTAAGTACTAACTTCCTCTATTGCCTGTCTCATTCAACTTTAATTGCTTACGGGAGATAATACAAACAGTTGTCCAACATGTTATACACTAAACTACCCCACAAGTTCTTATTTATTGCTCAAACCTACATCATATTTGAACTTTTCTAAAAACGGGAATTTTGGTGATCATTTTCTTTGTTTCAGGAATAAAAAGGTTATTGTCGGTTTTGTGTAGAAAGTGGGTACAAATTGGGATTAACGGGAAAGGTCAAAGATACGTTTGACCAGACTGAGGCACTTAAACATTTTGCAGTTCCTTCTTAATCAATTAGGAGTGAACAGATTCCTTCCTGTTGCTATTTCACGCAACGTCAAAATATCATATGACTCAATATGTCGGAAGGTCAGTATGTGTATGTGTTCAACGTCCTGTTAACAACTCAACTTCAGTACTTCATATGTTTCTAACTTCAAGTAAAAAGGACGTGTCCACCTTTGCAACACCGGCTTTCCTCTGACGATATTTCCAGCTGGACTTTGACATATTCAGTTAATACTCGAAAATGCTAATTGCATTTACGGAGTAATGTAAGTTAGAGGCCAATATGACGAACAGTTTCGATTGGAACACCATTTCGGGATTTTAAAACAATTACCAATGATTTCCGGAAAACAAGGTTATCATACATGTCAGAAAGAAAGGTAATCCTTTAAAAACACTGACTGACAAAATCGGCTCATTTCCTTCAACGAATAGGATACATAATATAGCTAGCTGTTACTTTAGGTAAATACTTATTTGGTCCATCGAATAACAGGCTGGAAAGCGATTCATGTTGAGGAAGACTTCTACAGTGTAAAGTATCGATACTATCCCGTAACGAAATGACTTTTGATAAGATATCCTTTCAAATGCAGTTTGTTTTGACTATAAATGACATTGTTTTATGTTCATCTGAGAACTTCGCCGTCAGACATAACAGAAAGGCGAATAGCGATTATGGAAAGATATTTGCTAACAATCTTACTGACTGTTTTGTTTGTTGCATACGCCGACGGACATTGTTGTAGACATGAGAACATTCAGTCTGAAAGGGCAGCAGAAATTGACTGTGACTTACCACCATCGTGTACTACGGGAGAGTGGACCAAAACTGGACTCTCAGCCAAATCAAAAACACTTTCAGCTAAGAATTGCAGCCGTTGTGAGGGAAAGTTTAATGTGACTGATTACATTGATTCAAAAGGAAAATACAAGTCGTCTCTTAAATTCCTTAATGCAACTTGGAGGGTCGAAGGCACCTATACCTGCTCCTGTGAGAACAGCCCTCAGAATTCTGATGATACTAATGACGTCAGTTCATGTCATACCATTTCGGTTTACGTGGATTGTCATATAAACATTGCAATAGACAACTCCGAGGTAGTAAGTATCATAAATTTAATTAAGTTGTGGACTTCGTGAAATAAGTAGCATGCTGTTAGACGTTATTGGTTATAAAGCTTCAAGAGGGCTTGTAAAACAACAATACCACGTGCAATTCAAACGTTACTACATGATATCTTTGTTAATTACTATCCTTGTTTTGCACAGTTTAAAGGAATAATGTCATTTGATTCTTTGAAAATTGTTTTCAATAATTAATTTTTTCTACTCAGCCATGTTGAGTAGTTACTTCGTGTTTCAAAACCTCTGCAGTTTGTCGGAATTATCGATTGACATAATGTTAACTCCAAAGACTAACATTTACACCGTTCCAATGGTTCAGCATGTTATTAAAATCCTGATACGATATATATAATATATATATATATATATATATATATATATATATATATATATATATAGAATAAAATATATATATATATCTATATATCTATATATAATATGTATGTATATGTATATATATATATATATATTCTATAAATTGGGATTTAGGCGAAATATGGTATGAAAAAAACGCGACTGTTGGGAGAATTCGACCTTCAGGCGAAAAAAAAACCGTTTCGCCCTTAACGTTTTACACACTGTTTTATATAGGAATGCGTAACTCTATACGCAAGTCCGATTTACCACATAATGTTTATGCAATTACTTAGCTGCACACTAACTTACGTGCATGTATCCGTTAACACTAAGGACTTATGGGCCATTGAAATAACGTGCATATATATCTCAAAACCAAAAGGGGAAATATAATCTAAAGTATTTCATTGTTTTTTTGTTTTCGCCTTTTGTATTAGCGGATTTGACCTTTTCGCCTAACAGGTCGATCTAGCGTTATATATATATATATATATATATATATATATACAAGTATATAACTATATATATATATATATATATATATATATATATATATATATATATATATATATATATATATATATATATATATATATATATATATATATATATATATATATATATATATATAAAGCATGCATAGCTTGTAATTGTCCGCTTTTCAAAACACCCACTATAGATTTTTTTTAAGATTAAATCATGTATGGCTTTGGCAAATGCTAGAACTTATTCCCATTAATGATGTGTGAAAACTGTAATATTGTTGTAAGTGATTGACTTACTCATTTGCCTGATTCTGGCCTGCGTCTTAATTGATAATTTTGATGGATTCATGACCATTTTCAACGTTAAAGAGGACTTACTTGGGGAAAAGAAAGCTTTTGGAATCCAGACCGGATTCCTCATCAGCTGTAAGGCTCCCCCTCTGTCTCCTCTGGAAACACTGACAACTTGAGACTGAACGATATGTCCACCCAGTTAATTTTTCTAATATTGTGAATTGTATGTTCTTTTATTCATCGCTATATATGGATCATGTGCCGCCTAGAAAGATTTGCGGTAAAGTTACTACTTTCATAGATCACTTGATCCGTCTGGCACCATACGAGATCAGCTATAAATTCATGTTTATGGTACAGTAACCGCATGTTATGTGCGATGATGTACAACGTGACGTTGAAGCTACAAAGAAGTAGCTCCATGGATCAACGTATTGCTTGTCCGACATTGCTGAAAGAGTGCATTTGCTTGTAAAGGTCTTTCTATTGAGGTAAAACAAGGTAAAACTCGGTAAAAAACTTGAGGCATTACTGCAAGCATGGGTGGGAAATATTATCCCCCTCAATAACTTCAAAAACCAATCAATTTGTTGCTTTGAAAAATTGTCAGTAAGGCCGAGGGAGACAAGGAAGATTTACTATAATGTAAAAAGATTACACAGTCTTCCACTTGACTGTCTCCAACTTTATGCATAGAATTCTAGCTTCGTCCTCAGTTGAAATAAATCAGTGAGCTGTTTGGATCATCGTCGCTTCTTATTTAGGTCCATCTTGGCAGGTAGTCATGATACATGTAATTTAAATGTAATTTATATAAACAGGTGCTTCGTTTTCTTTTCGTATATGAACACGTATTAGGTGATGACATTTGTCTAACGCCTTTCCCGGCTTCATGGCTAAGATCATGTGTGGTATTTGTTCTTTTCAGCCTATTGAGAATGGGACCACGCTTGACAGACCATTAATGTAGAGGTCTGAGAGTCGAGAGGTTGGTCAGTTAAGTTTGTTGTCCCTCCGGAGAGGTATCTCCCTTGAGGAGCAGAACTACTTCAGAAATAACGTTCGGTTTCCACCTTGACTCTTCGCCATGGAGTTGAGGGGACTAAAGAAATAGTTAAATTTTATAAAAGAGGGCGCTGAGCTTAAAAGGTTGGAAGGCACTGATTAAGTAATCTAAAAATGCGGAAGAACATTAACGTACTCTTTTGCTAAAATCAAATGACGGGTTTATGAATGATGGAGAGGCACGTGGTTCCCTTCAATCATATGACAGAGGGGACGAGATACCTCTCTCCCAATTTTTGTTCAATGACCGTAATCTAATGCTGAAATTCTATATAAATGAATTGTTTTGCGATGACTTGATTGATTATGCATAAACTTTAGAGGCAGATCCATGATTCACAAAAACGAGGGGATCGGTTAATTCCGTAAGGGCAAAGTTTGACTCGGATGTCTCCTGCTTTAAATGTACAATGCCTCGATGGGAGCCGTGTGGGGAGGGGGAGGGGTTCTGGGGATAAACTTAAGTTTGACACCGTTCAATGGTGTTTCTTGACCTCAGAATTAGTATACATAAACTTTGTAGTGCAGCTTAGAAATAGAAAAGTGAAAACAAAGAAAAAAAAGGTTAAATCCCTCCTCTGAATTAGCGCCTGAGCACATTTGCTGCGTATACTGCGGGAATCTTTTACTAATTACACGCACCCAGGCATATACACACATGTACATTCATACATGCCTATGTACATGTAATCATATTAACATATATATTGTTGTAAGCTATCAGTTCCCGCCATCATCATGCGTTCAGCAAATCGGAGCACTTGAGCTAAATGCCCAAATTTGTACTGTGCAACTACTATACTAGATACTTATTATAGCTTTGTTGCCCGTTCTTTCGAAACATGTCGCATTTTTGTACGGAATAATTGTTATCGCTGAGAATTATCGTGCTGTCACTTATTTTTATACGTGAGAGTATAACCATCTCAGTGTGGGTAAGAAATATGGTAAAAAGTTTTAAAAAGTTTTTGGTGTTGGAGAGCATTCGTCTTTGTGTGATAAGTTAAAGGAGAATTTTTGTCTCAAAGCTGCTACTAACTCTAACATATCTCCTGTTTGTAGGTCATACAAGGCAATAGCTTGACTGAGACAAGACTCCATACACTGGTTGTGAAGGCGGGAGCTAAAGTGATTTTCACGTGCTCTAACGACGCAAAAATGAGAACGAGTGAAAACTGCACCGACTTTGGTAAGAAAGATTAAGGTTTTATTCAGATACTACGTTTTGTGATCTATCATCCTTTACTCAACTCATCTCCTCGGAAACTTTGATGTAATGTTAGAAAACAGAGGGATTCTATGAATATAATACCTTAATTCCGCATAACTTACACAGAGAAATGCATTCTTTGCGCATACAACGCGCACGCGAGTCATGCTATTCTAACACTGGTATTTCCTGTAATGCATACTTATTATTGTACTAAGATATCCAATAGAAATGTCAAATTTACCCTTAGGCCCCATATTTGGGTCTCCATGAGGAGTCAATAGACCTTAGGCATTGACGTCACACTGACGTCATTTTGGAAGATAGTTAGTTAAATGAGATTTAACGACACACCAACACGAATGTGTTAGATAGTGTCAACCAGATAAAAAGGACACGTGCATGAACGCGTAGATTTTGCACACGCGTGTAGAAGAATTACGCGCGTAAACGGTTGGTTGAAAAATCAGCTTTTGTTGGTGAAACTTGTAATTATACGCGCTTTCCTCCAAACGAGGGAACACTTTCTGCTCTGTGACATCATATGCGTAAGGTCTATTTCGGTTTAAGTGTAGGTATAGAGCTTATGCACCTACGTCACGTTTCTCTATTTTTCCATCCAGGCGTACATTGTGCAACAATTGTTACTAAGGTGCTGTCGTGAGCGCGTATCTTTAACACACCTACTACGTATGGCAGTTCCATCCAGTAAGCCAAATTGAAACGCGCTGACGTCACGTGCATAAGCTCTATAGGAGATTAGAATCTATGCTTATGATATCTTTGCAAACAACAGACAATGGTATAACAAAATTTATTCGTGGCCATTGACCATCATTCATGATTCGCTGGTTGAACTTGGATTATTTTGTAGAACGGGTATGACGAGGAGATTAAGTGATTTGTTTCCGCTTCCATTTGAAAGTCAGAATCTTTATAGATTATTCATATGACGTCACAGAACAAAAAGTACGTCCTCCAATGGAGGCAAGGGCGTATCATTGCGACTTAAATTAATTAAACCAACAAAGGCAGATAGCTGATTTGTGCACGAGTGTAGTCTAGTAGTCTAGTACACGCGCTTGCAGAATCTACGCCTTGTGTGCAGTTCGCTTCAGTTTGCCTGACGTCGATGCATTAGGTATATTGGTCGCAATCACTGATCTACATGTACAACTGGATATCAAGTGCATTTAAAAAGGGGAACCATTCCGCTCATAGCAAACTACTTCTCGTAAGACGCCTTAGCCACGTACAAGCTCAATGACTATGAGAGCAGCGTATTTTAGAATTTCTGCAAAATGTTAGTACATGCAGCCTACAATTGCACCAACCGTCAATGCAAAACTCATCGTTAAACGCTACATGCGGTAGTTGTGAGCAATATGAGTTTTAAAAATTTTATTTAAGACAGAAGATGTAGCCTAACCAGTCAATTTATGATGATGTCACGGTTGAAAAAAAAAAACCATGCCAAGATAAGTATATGTGCGTGTGAAGTATACGTGTATACCTAAGTAAGTATACGTGGCGTGTTAAGACGCCGGCACCGTTGTGCGCGGTGTTATGGCTTGTGGTCGCAGGTCAAACCAATAACAGCGAAAGATCACAGAAGAACGAGATTAAAATCCAACAACTTAATTATTATTTACAATCTCCTTATCTTACTTAAATTTACAATAATTAATTAGATTTACTCACAATCCTTTACTTAATATTTGCCTGGTCTGGTCCGAGGGCTGGTAGTGCATGCACGTCGACGATGGTACGGTAGTAGACCTGCAGCGTGCTGTAGCGTAGGAACTGGTTCCACGAGCGAATAACGACAAGGCTAGGCGATGATGGATGATAACAATATCAATGCACAGTGTGGAAACGGCGTAAGGCAACTTATCACAAGTGTGTAGTGTCAGTGGCTGGCGTCTGGTCACGATGAAGTAGGCCTATTATGATCTCTCCAGTGTGACAGTCTGGTCTCGTTGATGTCTCTCCCCTAACAGTTGTTGAACTGCCTTTTATATGCTAGGCTTTTATTCGAGAACTCTCCAGAGTTTGACAGAAACTTCTAGTGCCCACAGTCCAGCAATTACGAGAACGTTCCTTAATAGAAACTTCTGGAGCACACAGTCGAGACATTACGAGAACGTTCCTTGTATGCACGGTAGTAAACAATGTCAATGTTTCTTAGAAGTGTCGTCAGGCCGCGTAAACAGTTCTCACTTCTAGACAGTTCTAGAAAGGCCGCGTTGAAGTTGAATTCTCTGGAACTTTCCATTCGCTCGTCAATGGATTCAATCCGGTGTTCCTGACGGGTCGTCTTGTAACACTCCCCCCCTTGAAAAAGTTTTGGACGTCTCGGACAAAACTTAAGTCACAATATTTACAATGTATAACTTTACAGTAATATCTACAGTACATACAGTATGTAGTCCAATATTCAATGGAAGGTATAATCATAACATACAATTTGTCTTGCTAGGTGATGATAAATGCATACAGTAACATCATCAATACACATTGTGCCATAGTTAACACAAAATTTCAAAACTTACAGTGATATTTTCAACATACTGAATCAAATCAAATTCTTGACAAAGAGTCTGGTACAACATTGTCTTTCCCTTTAATATGCTTAATATTTACATTATACGATTGCAGAAATAAACTCCACCTCATCAATCTTTGATTCTTATTCTTCATCTTAGATAAAATGTCAAAGGGTTATGATCAGTGTATACAGTGATAGGGAAACTAGTAGTTCCCAAATAAACATCAAAGTGTTGAAGACCAAGTATCAAAGCTAATGTTTCTTTTTCAATTGTTGAATAATTTTTCTGGTGTTTGTCAAATTTCTTAGAATAATAACAAACAGGGTGATCAACACCATGCTCATCAGCTTGAAGCAAAACTGCTCCTATGCCATTGTCACTGGCATCTACTGCCAACTTAAATTGTTTTTCAAAATCTGGAGCAATCAACACTGGTGAACTCATTAGTGCCTTTTTCAATAATTCAAATGCTGCTTGGCAATCATCTGTCCAATCAAACTTTTCATTTTTCTTTAATAATTTTGTCAATGGTGCAGCAATGTCAGAGAAATTCGGATAAAAACGTCTGTATTAATCAGCCATGCCTAGGAAGCGCATGAGCTGCCTTTTATCAGTTGGGGCAGGGAATTTGTCAATGCCCTCAACTTTGGCCTTAATTGGTCTAACTTTGCCCTGACCAACCACATGCCCTAAGTACACCACATGGGCACAAGCAATCTCACTTTTGACCAAATTGACAGTCAAATTAGCTTTGGCAAGCTTGTCAAATAATGCCTTAACATGTTGTACATGTTCATCCCATGAGTTGCTGTACACAATAAGGTCATCAATATATACTTCACAATTTTCTAAATCTGACGTAGGGTTATTTACTAAGCGTTTAAAGGTCATCTGTGAATTTTTCATACCAAACGGCATAACCTTATACTGAAATAACCCATCTGTCGTCACGAATGCCGAGATTTTCCGAGCCCTATCAGTGAGTGGTATCTCCCAGTACCCCTTTAGTAAGTCAAACTTTGATACATACGTAGCTTTCCCAATCCTATCAATGCAATCATCGATACGGGGTATCGGATAGGAATCCGTTCTCGTGACCGCATTCACCTTTCGGTAATCAGTACAAAATCTGTACCCACCGTCTGGCTTGGGGACCAATATACAAGGGGAAGACCATTCACTATTACTAGGTTCTATAATGTCATGGTCCAACATGTACCGAACCTCATTACTGAGATGTTGTCGTTTTCTAGGGTTAACTCGGTAAGGATGCTGCTTGATTGGTGTGGCATCCCCCACATCAACATCATGTTCAATCAAATTTGTCCTAGTAGGATCATCTGAGAACAAGCATGCATATTCATAGATTAATGATTTCATTTCTGACTTTTCTTTGTGATCCAGATGACTTAATTTCTGGTCGAGATTTTTCAACACATCAGAATTTTGTAACTTAATACACATGTTAGGAGCATTATTAGCCTGTATCATTAGTGTTACTATTTACATCATGTACACTTTCATCCTTAGAAAAATCACAATCTTCTCTTTCATAATATCTCTTCATCATATTAATATGACATACTCTTTTAGATTTACGCTTGTCAGGTGTCAAAATGACGTAATCTGTGTCACTAACTTTTCTCTCAATGACATAAGGTCTTTGAAAGCGAGCTTGAAGTGGCTGACCAGAAACAGGCAAAAACACTAGCACCTTATCACCAGGCTTAAACTCTCTTTTCACAGTGGTCTCGTCATACCACGCTTTCATTTTCTTCTGAGAGTGCCTCAGATTTTCTTGAGCAAGTTCACATGCTCCATGAAGACGATCTTTAAAGCGGGATACATAATCAAGTAGATGTATGTCTTCACCTGGTTCTGATAACCACTTCTCCTTTAACAATTTCAATGTTCCACGACCTGTGTGTCCAAAGATAAGTTCAAATGGACTGAACCCAAGTGACTCTTGCATAGATTCCCTGGCAGCAAACATTACAAATGGAATGCCTTCATCCCAATCTCTCTCATTATCATGACAATATGTCTTTAACATATTCTTCAATGTTGGTGAAACCTTTCTAAAGCCCCTTGGCTTTCAGGATGATAAGCCGAAGACTTAATTTGGTCTATGCCTAACTCATATCACATCTGTTGGAATACAGTAGACATGAAATTAGACCCTTGATTGGATCTCTTTAGGCAACCCAAACAATGTGAAAAATTTAAGTAAAGCTTGTAAGACTGTCCGAGCCTTAATATTCCTCAGAGGTATTGCCTCTGGAAACCTTGTAGAAGCACACATAATGGTTAATATATACTGATGCCCGGCCCTACTCTTAGGTAGGGGACCTACACAATCAATGATGACTCTACTAAACGGCTCTTCAAAAGCAGGAATTGGCTTTAAGGGTGCAGCCGGAATATTCTGATTGGGCTTCCCAACCATTTGACATGAGTGACAGGTCTTACAAAAATTGGCCACATCACTTTTAAGTTTTGGCCAATAAAAGTGATTTAGAATTCTGTGGTAAGTCTTATTGACTCCTAGGTGCCCTGCAAATGGCATTTCATGAGCAATACTCATTATTTCCCTTCTATAAGTCCTAGGTACCACAATTTGATGGTAAATTCTCCACTCTTCATCTAATGGTGCATCAGGTGGTCGTCATTTACGCATCAAAATATTGTTTTTAACATAAAAGCAGACTGGGACGTCTTTAGATTCATCCTCAGTGAGTGCACCAGCTATTAATGGCTGAAGCTCTTCATCATGTTGTTGTTGGACTGACAACTGGTCTCCGTGGAGTGTGTCAGACATTTTTGATTTTTCCTGTTTTACCCCCTCACTATGTGTGGGGCCAGGAGACTCACAATCCTGACTATCATTAAGATTAGTCATAAAAGATTGGCTGAGATCATACCAAGAATCTTCACTTTCATGAATATTTTTACTAGAATCTTTTTCAGACTCTGACTCCTCTTTTGGGAGTGTTGTTCCATTTTTAGGAACTAATTCCTCAATTTTAGAGAGCGGATGATTAAGTTTATCATCCTTATTTTCGGAAATCATACCCTCATTTTTAGAGAGTGGATGTTTAAGATTATCATCCTTACATGATTCCCTACTTGTTCCACTTTTGGGAACTGTATCCTCACTTTTGGAGGGTGGATGTTTAAGATTATAATCCATGGCGAGCTTTTGTGACATAGCTCTAGTGACAGCACAGGCAGGGAATAAATTTGGAAATTCCTTTTCTAATTGCTCTGTGTTGTTATAATCACATGGTTTATCTGTCAAAATTGCATTGGCTACTACCTTTCCACCAGCTAGGTCATTGCCTAGCAACAGAGATACCCCCTTTACAGGTAGAGTAGGTCTGACCCCTACTATGACCGACCCAGAAACTAAATCTGACTTCAAATTAATTTTGTGGAGAGGGACAGAAATAAATCCACACTCAACCTCCTGAATTAGTACATTTGCCCCTGTGGAAGTAGAGTCCGATAATGGCAAAACTCCATCACGAAGCAACGACTGAGTTGCGCCTGTGTCACGCAAAATTTTAATTTTGACGGGTGGATGAGCTGAATTCCCACCTAGGGAAACAAACCCCTCAGACACGAATGGAAGGTATTCTTCCTTAATTTGGTCTTTAGAATTAGGCCGTAAAGTCACGACTACCTTAGAAGAGTTCTCTACATTGGCTAAGGCATTTGGAGCTGTTTCAGTCTCCTTTAATTTTGCCAATGTGAAGCAATTTGTCATTGTGTGGCCCTTTTTGTGACAGAAACCACAAATTATGTCTTTAAAGGCAGCTTTGTTTGAGCTGACCTGGTCGTTCTTTTGACGACTTGAATCTGGTTGTTTTTTACCAGAATTTGTTGGAGAGATAGAACCAGACTGAGATCCACTGTTACCTGTTGTGCCACTATTATTGCCATATTTCTTATTTGGCCTACTAAACTGACCCTTGTTTTGAGTCTGACCCACTTTACCAAACTTATGGGTAAGTGCATACTGATCAGCCAAATTTGCAACTTTCCTCAAGGTGAGTCTTAATGTCATCATTCACACACCGTTTGAATTCCTCGACCAGCATCAGTTGTCTTAAAGTGTCAAATGTGGAGACCTTTTTGGAAGCACACCATCTATCGAAATGCCTTTCTTTTTGATAAGCAAACTCTACATAGGTTTGTGTATCCGCCTTACGATACTTTCTAAATTTTTGGCGATAAGCTTCAGGCACCAATTCATAGGCTTGTAAAATGGACTTTTTAACCTTATCATAATCCATGCTGTCCTCTATTGACAGATCGGAATACACTTCTTGAGCCTTGCCTGTGAAATTACTCTGGATGAGTATGGACCATTTATCTCTTGGCCACTTTAGTTGCTCACCCAGCTTTTCGAAGTGGTTAAAGAATTTCTCCACATTATCCTCCTGAAATTTGGGGACAAATTTTACGTGCTTAGAAACATCGAATCCCCCAGTATTCAAGCCTATTTTAGGGTCTGATCCTTTTATGGCCCCTAACTCTAGTTGCTTCATCCTAAATTCATGTTCTCTTGCCTCCCTTTGCATTTCTCTTTCTTCTTTTTCCTTTTCTCTTTCCATTTCTTTTAATCTTATCTCCTTAGTCATTTCCATTTCAAGCCTTTTCAGTTCAAATGTGTTGTCAGTTGGCACAGTGATAGCTGTTTCCAATACTGTACTAGGTAGGATACTTTCATCCACAAGATATTCTAGAACATATCTTTTAATCTCGTCTTTCCGCATTAAAGGCTGAAATTCAATGCCATGTTTTGCGACCTTTACAGTCTCAGACTTCTTTAATGAATCTAGTTCCTCGACTGAGGGACTAGCCACGAATTTATCTAAGTTGAATGGCATTTTGAAATTGTATCAAGCCTTCAACAAACAAATAAGTAGTCTGAGCAAACACAGTTGCTTACGATTCACAACAGAATTTCTCGAATTTTCTAGTATTTTCGTTCCCGGATGTTAGGCCACCAATTCTGTTACGGCTTGTGGTCGCAGGTCAAACCAATAACAGCGAAAGATCACAGAAGAACGAGATTAAAATCCAACAACTTAATTATTATTTACAATCTCCTTATCTTACTTAAATTTACAGTAATTAATTAGATTTACTCACAATCCTTTACTTAATATTTGCCTGGTCTGGTCCGAGGGCTGGTAGTGCATGCACGTCGACGATGGTACGGTAGTAGACCTGCAGCGTGCTGTAGCGTAGGAACTGGTTCCACGAGCGAATAACGACAAGGCTAGGCGATGATGGATGATAACAATATCAATGCACAGTGTGGAAACGGCGTAAGGCAACTTATCACAAGTGTGTAGTGTCAGTGGCTGGCGTCTGGTCATGATGAAGTAGGCCTATTATGATCTCTCCAGTGTGACAGTCTGGTCTCGTTGATGTCTCTCCCCTAACAGTTGTTGAACTGCCTTTTATATGCTAGGCTTTTATTCGAGAACTCTCCAGAGTTTGACAGAAACTTCTAGTGCCCACAGTCCAGCAATTACGAGAACGTTCCTTAATAGAAACTTCTGGAGCACACAGTCGAGACATTACGAGAACGTTCCTTGTATGCACGGTAGTAAACAATGTCAATGTTTCTTAGAAGTGTCGTCAGGCCGCGTAAACAGTTCTCACTTCTAGACAGTTCTAGAAAGGCTGCGTTGAAGTTGAATTCTCTGGAACTTTCCATTCGTTCGTCGATGGATTCAATCCGGTGTTCCTGACGGGTCGTCTTGTAACAGCGGGAATAGACGAATTAGGGGATAAATGCGAATATGCCCCCAGTCTTAAATGTGATTTAAGAACGACGATGACGTCATCAAACACTAATTTAAATGCTGAGAATCGAACAAAAACGTTGGATTTTTGACAAAGTTTTACAGATCACATTTTAATTCTCCCAGCTGACTTAGGGCTCTATTATGACGTCATGTTTAGTTTCTTGCGATAGCAGCGAACAACTTCAAGCCAAAAGAAAGTGCACAACCACGCAAATATTTTCACCTCTGTAAGACAAATTCATTTAAAACTCAATCGTTTGAACAAAATTTAATTCGATCGACATAATAAATGGGGTGGGTGTGGGGGTGTTGTGGGAGTGGGGTCTGGGACCCCAGATGTTTGCTAGGCCCCAGAAATTTTGTGTGTCCTAATAAAAATTGTAAGAATTATGGACCGCGATCAATGCCGTAACCCCCCATTTGGTACCTCCACCCCCTAAAAATTTCATCCTGGCTACGCCCCCTGCATCACTTACGTTAAAGGTCAAATTGATACAGGTTAGTACCAGTTAGCGACTGATTTGTTAAGGAGTAGTTCGCGCCATCTTGAGAACCCCAAGTGGTTCCCCAAGCGCGTTATATCCAGTCCTACATGTAGATCAGTTATCCCAATTAATCTGCCTTACTGCCTTTTTAATTTATGTTATAAGTGAATCGGATACACCTAGAACGTAAGAACTGTGTGCATCGTTACCAAATAAGAGTTTGAACTTAGATTTAATAACACTTTCTCCAATTTAGATAAGTCTGTTTATCAACAAATAAACTATTTTACTTTCATTTACTTTTTGCTTTTCAGAAAACAGTACAGAAGTGACGATGAATAAGTCCTACCATCACTGTGAAGTTGCTTGCGTGAGAAAAGTGAACCCTGGCAGTAAAAAGTCCGACGCATGTAGAATGAAAGTTCTCTTATATGTAGGTGACAGTAAAAGCAATGGCGAAGGAGGTAACAGCAAAGGAGAAAGATCCAATGATACAAGAGGCCTTTACTGGAGCATTTTAATAATAGTTATCGTTCTTTCCATTTTCTGCGGTGTATTTTTGTATGGCGTTTACTTTCGCAATAAGTTAGCTCAAAAAGTAAATGCGAGAAAGCAAGTAAGCAGTCATAATGGCGAATTGCTCTATGCTACAGTAGCTCCTGCGTCTCAAAGAAGGGATGCTAGAAGTGTTCAAACTTTGACATCCACTAACAGCACAACGGTAAACCTTCCCGGTCAAATTGAAGAAGAAACAAATATTGGAATTATAGATCCTTACTTAGTGAGTGGAGCTGATAGCTGCTTTTACAATCTCGAAGGCTTACGTCCAGGAGGAGACTTTGTAGATACTAGACAATTTGGACGCAGTATCAAGTCCATACCAAGAGGTAGTAAGGAATCACTTCAAGGTTACGCTCCAATGACATCTCCTAATGCCACAATGAAACGCCCCAAACCGGATGAAATTGATTTATATTTCTGTGATGAATATAGTTCTATACCGAATTTATAGTGGCATTCTGAAATAGTGACACAACCGAAATAGTCCGATACGGAAATAGTTCAATAACAGAATAGTTCCATCATGTACTAGTTCTACACCGGAATAATTCCATACAGGACTGTTTGAAACTCTGAAATGGTTAGACTCCAGGCCCCTATTTCATAAAGGGTTACGATCGATTTTTAGTTTGATCTATCATGCAATAGTCCTACTGAAATCAAACTTAAAGGCCCTCTAAGCTCACCCCAGACAATGAAAATTCTCCCAACTAACCTTACTTCTAGTCCCGCCTCCAATTCAAACATAAGCAACTGTCTACTATAATAAAACACTTCCAAGACAAAATGACAGTAGCCTGCACTGAATCAAATGCTCGACACGATATTGAAAAACAAACTGTGTGACTGTGAGCCTAATTAGGAACACAACTTACTGACTGTCCAAGTTATCATTACCAACCAACCAGAGAGGGTGCTGTTATTGTTTGAATGAATGCCAATCAAAGTACAGTCACCAACTGGATTTAGGACGATGGGGATATTTCTAAATATATTCGGGAGGATGCCATAGCTCTTTTAATATTGATCTTTAACTCTTTATGGAAAGAGCCCAGAACGCTTTAAACAAATGTCGTTACTAAAGCTAACCGTATTCGGATATTTAAATGATGTGAAATGTTGAGGTTTCGACAATGCAAAGTTGAAATAATTTTGTTACAGCTTATGATATTTTGACGATAATTTATCCTTTGTAAGATACATTTGTGTTGGGAGATATGATTATGTGAATGTAATATTCTTTTTTCTTTTCCTAAAGAAGTTCTAATTTTTCATCTTGTGGATTTGAATATTTAAATATATGAGATACATCATGAAGCTTGCAGGCTTTTACACATTCAAAACGTAACACTGTCTACTCTACATTACAAGATATTGCAAACCGGACGTATTATTTGGTTTGTGTATAACAAGTTTTGTAGATACTTAGGTGTTGTAAATGCACTTCTGCTGTCAAAATTATTGTTTTGGTTTAAGCCAAGTTTGGTGAAAATTGATGTAACCAGAAAGCCAGGAGGCTTAGTGATTCCTTGCCATATGAATATATTGTAACAAACATGAATCACCCACGTGACAAGTATGAGATCCTCACAGTTTATTAATAAGGTAAAATCCCTCTGAAATCTTGTGACCCAAAATGACCTACATATTTAAATATGAACAATCCACAGACCAAGTATGAAATCCCTCATAGTTATCCTCCTTTAAATATCATGTCCACTTGGTTTTGACCTTTTTTGACCTCACATGATATTTGACCTGCATGACAAATAATAGAGATCATCTACTCAATATGAACAATCCACATGTCAAGTGTGAGATCCCTCTAACTTATCTTTCTTGAGATATTGTGTTTACAAGGTTTTGACCTTTTGGCCCCAAATAATTTTTGACCTCCACCAAAAACGATAGAGATCATCTATACTCAATATGGGCAATACACAAGCTATGTATGAGATCCCTCACAGTTACGCTTCTGGAGGTATCGTGTTTACAAGGTTTTGGCCTTTTGACCTTTGATGACCCCACACGACCTTAGACCTCCACCAAAAGCAATAAGGATCATCTACTCAATATGGGTAATACACAAGGTTAGTATGAGATCCGTCACGGCTGTCCTTCTTGAGATATCGTGTTTATAAGATTTTGACTTTTTGACCACTGGTGACTCAAAATGACCTTTGACCTCCACCAAAAATAATAGGGACCATATACTCAGTATATGGGCAATTCACAGTCTATGTATGAGATCCCTCACAGTTACCCTTCTTGAGATACAGTGTTTACAAGGATTTAAACGTTTGACCTCTTGTGACCCCAAATGACCTTTGACCTCCACCAAAAACAAGGCATCATTTACTCAGTACGGGCAATCGACATGCTAAATATGAGATTTCTTACAGTTACCCTCCTTGAGATATCGTGTTTACAAGGGTTTGATTTTTTGACCTCTGGTGAGCCCAAATGACCTTTGTCTTCCACCAAAAACACTAGGGACCATCTACTCAATATGGGCAATACACATGCTGCGTATGAGATCCCTCATATTTATCCTTCTGGAGATATCGTGTTTACAAGCAATTTCCAGGGTATTTACCATTCGATCTCTTGTGACCCCAAATGACCTTTGACCTCCACCAAAAAAGATAGGGATCATCTACTCTATATGGGCAATCCACTTGGTAAGTATGAGATCCCTCACCTTTACTCTTCTTGAGATATAGTGTTTACAAGGTTTTAACTTTTTGACCTCTGGTGACCACAAATGACCTTTGACCTCCACCAAAAACAATGGGGATCATCTACTTTATATGGGCAATCTACGTGCCAAGTATGATATCCCTCGGAGTTACCCTTCTTGAGACAGCGTGTTTACAAGCAAAAGCGTCACATACACTCACATACACATATCATGACCGTACCCACCATGGGCGCACACATACACATATCAGGACCGTACACACCATGGGCGCACACTTACACACACACGACATCACCATAGCATAGATTCCTTCGGCCTTCGGCTAGAAATCAAAAATGTAAATTTATATAGGCCTATTGCTACGTTTCTCTCCTATGGAGGGTTCATTGTTGAGTCCCAAGAGTGGTAACGGTTCTGTCTGCAGCAGTGTGTAGTCGTGGCCCAAGTTATATTTTGTTTTACCTAACACAGGTGACAAACCAAGAATGGACGCGAAGACCAAGCGTTGATTTCGACGATAAATTAATGTTATTCTGGAAGTCAGTTTGAAAATGTTTAAACAACTTTGTACAAGAACTCAGGAATAAATAAAAACAACTTCACTCAAACTACAGTAGCTATACATGAAATCCTACAGCGATTATGTTGGTACACAGACACAGAGCTAAATTTCCAAGGCTGAAGGGCGTTGGCAGAAAAGTGCCTGCAAGGTCATACTACTTAATTTATCGTACTGCTAAACCCTCTTTGATACTCTCTGATTGGGTCCTGTTAATTCTTAAGATTTATACTAGGCTGAATACAAGGGACTTTAAGTGATCACCGTTTTCCTACAGGTCGTGCGAGCCTTACAGTAGAAAGGGAATATTAATATATTTGCATGTAACAATAAAAGTCCCTGATCCGAAAATGAATGACCCCGTGTATACTTTCCGGAAAAAATGATGATTTTCGTAACGCTACACAACATTGGGTAACATTACGTAAAGATAAACCAGGGATATCTCACGTGAAGGGACATTGCTCCACAGGGGTAGGGAAGAAATGCTAAAATCCTGACACAATACTCATTTAGATCCTCGTAGCATGGGGAGTATGTTAAGTTTGCGCAGGGGGTGATATTAGATTCAGATCCATCGGAATTTGTTTCTTTGAACCCTGCTAGTTGCCTACAATAATCTCTTGTGTGCGTGCGTGTTGTTCTTGATGATTCCATAGGCTCATGGGCGTAGGAGACCAAGTTGATGGGGGAGGGGGGGGGGGGCTGTTACGACTTGCCCGAAAAATATAACCCCAAAGTTTCGCTCTCTGCACGGGCGTCCAACATGTTAAAGTCAGTGCTGTAGTCGAGTCCCGACCTTCCGAGTCCGAGTCCGAGTCCTCACCTGCCGAGCCTGAGTCCGAGACTGAGTCACGGGCATTCGAGTCCAAAATGAGCAATGCACACAGTAAGTATGAGATCCCACACACAAGGATCCTTCTTGACATGGTGTATTTACAAAGTTTTGACCTTTCGACCCCTTTTGACCCCAAATGACCTTTAACCTCTTCCGAAACCAATAGGGATCATTTATTCAATATGGAAACTTCACACGCAAGTATGAGATCCTCACAGTTACCCTTCTTGAGATAGTGTTTACAAGGTTTTGGCCTTTTGACCTCCCCAAATGACCTTTGACCTCCACCACAACAATTGAAATCATCTACCTAATATGGGCAATCAGCATATGCTAAGTATAAGATCTGTCATAGTTATCCTTCTGAAGACATCGTGTTTACAAGATTTTTACCTTTCACCTGTGGTGACCCAAATGACCTTTGACCTCCACCAAAAACAATAGGGATCATTAACCTAATATGAGCAACCTGCATGCTTAGTATGAGATTCCTTACATTTATCCTTCTTGAGATATAGTGTTTACAGGCAGTTTCCAAGGTATTTACCACTTGACCTCTGGTGACCCCAAATGACCTTTGACCTTCACCAAAAACAATGAGGACCATTTACTTAATGTGGACAACCCACATGCTAAGTATACGTCCTTCACATTAATCTTTTTTGAGATAGCATGTTTACAAGGTTTTCGGTTTTCGATCATTGGTTACCTCAAATGACCTTTAACCTTCACCAAAATCACTTGAATTCTTGCCCTTCTTATGACAAATCAATACACTAATATAAAAAGTGTCTGCCATTTCTATTTTGAAATATCGTGATTAGAAGATTTTCCATTTTTGGCCTCTGGTGACCTCAAATGATCTATTACCTCCACCGAAAACTATAGTGTCTTTTTTCTTAACATGATACATTCATATACTAAATTTGAAAAGTGTCTCTCATTGCTATATTGAGATATCGTGTTTACAAGGTTTTCGGTTTTTTACCTCTGTTGACCTCAAATGACCTTTGACCTACACCAATAACAATGAGTTCTTTTTCTTATCATGACAAGTCTATATACCAAATGTGAAAAGTTCCGTCATTGCTATCTTGAGATATCGTGTATTCAAGCAAAGCGTCACAAACAAACATACACACACACACACACACGTTATATCATTCACCATTGCATAAATTCCTTAAGCTTTCGGCAAGGAATAATTTTAGGAATAAAAATGACTCATTTTTTACTTAGAAGGATTTCGTGACACACTGTTTTACTCTAACACACCCACTCACACAGAAACACAGCTTCTCATTTCCAATGCTAGGTGAAGTACCATATATATATATATATATATATATATATATATATATATATATATATTTATATTTATATATATTTAGGTCGAACGTGTTAAGATCGACTGTTTATGTAGGTCGAAGAGTAAGTAACTGATTCGTTCTGAATTAAATTCAACCCAAGTACTGGCATAGCCTTTTGAACAAGGGAAGAATGTTCAAAAGGCTATGCCAGTACTTGGGTTGAATTTAATTCAGATCGAATCAGTTACTTACTCTTCGACCTATATACATATATATATATATATATATATATATATATATATATATATATATATATATATATATATATATATATATATATATATATATATAGGGATAATGTAATGACTGATGTTAAAATAAAAAAAAATAAGAAAGTGGTCTTTGGGTTGTCTTTGGTTACTTGAGAACTATGACGTCCTGACCTAAGAAAACTTCCGTTTGATAGTTTCGAATATTTACAAATTTCCTTTACTGCTTTTCATTCTCAATATTGTTTTTCCCTCTGAACGAAATTGTTTTTGTTTTTTTTTTTTTGAATTAAAATTGATCATTCACTCTCAGGCATACTTAAGCGACGCCTCCAGGAGTTCAACAGTTTGAACCTGAAAATAGCTCATTTGCAGGTGCATACAACAAATACTTTTCCGGGGGTTCTGGAAGGAATGGATCAATTGCATTGAAGATTCTCTCTCACTGTATGGGGTTTGAGAGCCCAAGCTGAGGCTCCAGCGTTTCCAATGTACATCAAAGTTTTTGCCTTTGGAATCAAACATATTATTAAATGGCAATCTATCACCTCTAGCCATCCGTTTTTAAGAATCCTACTTTCTGATTGGTTAAGCACTGACTGCTATTTCACAACATACAGTCAGTAAACGTAACCACCGATAAAAATGAAGTTTTTCACACATTTTTGGTACACTTGTTGACGACTATTTTTGTCTCATAAACCGTCATTACTCCAAATTTGCAATTTGCAATTTGTCCTTTATTTTGCCAAATTTAGAGTCTCAACGGCTTAGTCACCAATAATAGAGGCCAAATGCGATTTATTCCTCAATTGATAGACCAGAACTGTCACGATTTGACAGTTGTATTACCAGGCAAGTGTAACTGAATGAATAGGCTGCAGGGCACTTTAACCCCCTTTAGAAAATGTGGTGGGACGGTAGTATGCTTCCATTCCCTCGATTCACGAAAGCACGAAATCTCTTATCTTTCCTTCTATAAAAATGTGAAAAATTTGCAGTAATTTCCTTAAAATTGCCAATATATTGCACCACATTGCACCCAACCCTTACAAAAAAATTGTGTGGCAAAAGTTCCAATACCACACGTGAAATACTGTGTCGAACTGTGCAAAACTATGGTGGGGTGTGGAGAGGCGTGAAATTTCTGTGAATTTTTGTGTCATTAATAAACAGTTGACACACTTTTCCAAAGTGCCATGCATTGACCAGCATTTTCACAGTTTGGACATGAGGCAATGTGTGGAAAACCGAAAATCACGATTTGACACATGTAACAGGAGGCAAACTGGGGTAAAGAAAAGCAAAGTGTGGAGATTTGTGGAGAAGTGTGATGCTGAGTAAAGTAAATTCAATAGTTCGATTTCGTTCACTGGCCTTGTTTACCACACTTTGCCCTGGTTTGCCACATGTGTCAACTTGACACAGCTTTCCCCACTTTGACCCAGATTTCAAGGTGTGACAATCATGCAGGAAAAAGCGTGGTCCTGTGTGTCAGATAGGTTCCAATACCAAATGTGTCACCACGCATAATCACACTTTTTTCCTTATGTGTTTTCACAGCCAATTTTCATAGCATGTACAGTAGTTTTCATATGCTCTGCCACACGTGATTACGTGTGTTCACATGTGGCATGCCACACTTTTTTTTTTGTAAGGGAAGGACCCTGAGATATTCAAAAATTTTCCAGAGGAGAGGGGGACTCTTCCCTCAACTCTGTTGACGATTAAACGTTCTCTACCCCTATGTACTGCTAGGGCAAACAGAATATGACGATAAGCTACTGTAAAGACAACAAACAAATATGTCTTCTTCTTGAATTCTTCCTTCAATGGGCTGTATCAAAACGCACCCTTAAAGGACAAGCGTGGTGGATACTACAATCATAATAACAAGTTGTGATAGAGGATTACAGGTGATGTATGGTGATCAGCTTCACGGTGGTTCAATCTGTTAAGATTAAAGTAATCCGGAGTCTTCAATTACGGTATAGCCTAAACATCAACAATAGTGAAACAACCCTTTGTTAACATGATCACTAAATAGCCGAACAGACCACATGTGACTTCAACCTAAAACAATACAGGGGAGGGGAGTAAATATAAAGAAAAGAGCAGCGCAATTAATCATTACACTCCATTACCATGTATATAAAGTGGCATCTTACTCACTCCTTGATATTACTCACATTAGACACTCATACACGTTTGGGAAGCTAAAACCAAAAGGTTACGTGATCTTTGCCACCAAGTACGGTTACTCGTGTATACTCAACAACCTGTAGCCTAATCGAATGAAAACACACTGTGAATTTTTACCTCTAGTGACGTCAACTAACATTTGAACTCCACCAAAACCGAGTTTCCTCTTCCTCCTAATATGAAATGCTAGTGTACCAAGTATTAAGTATCCATCAATCCTATCTTGAGATATCGTGTTTACAAGCAGTTTATGGGATTTCCGTGGTTTCACCACCATTGACTTCAAAAATCTTTGACCTCTACTAAAAAGTACAGCATTCAACTCCCATTTCAAATTTATATAGTAAGTAAATGAAAAATACTCATTACTCTTATGTTAAGGTGTAGTGTTCTTTACCTCTATTGACATCTAGTTACCTCTAATGACCTCTGGCCTTTACCAAATAATTAAAGTCTTTATTTTAAGCGTAAAAGGTATTCATCATTCATATCTCAAGTAAAGATAACGTGTTTAAAATTAATTTATATGATTCTGTTTTTGTAGTTACACCTTCGGTGAATTCTCAGGAATTTTGACAGCTACGAAAATCAGTAACCCTTTCACAACCAAATACGTAATATTGCGTATCAGGCTAATGCACCGTTCACGGCAACTTACGTACTATTACGTCTCAAACCTACCACGCTTGAAACGACCTACTAAGCAATGAAGTTGGTGTGATTTCCTTAATAGCTTTTACAAGTTATTTGCAAGGGCGGCGCAAATGGCATTTTTATAATACCATGAACTAGTGACGATACACAAAGCAAACCAAATGGCAACGTTTTAGAGCAAGCCAGAGCTAAAAATGCGTATTTGCAACGCAAATTAGGAAGCTCTCATTTTCATGGCAAAAATTGCGATCTCGAATTTGCTCGGTCGGAACAAGATCATGCATCAAGACAGGGAGCAGTTTGGAGAATGAAAGCAGTCGGTGACCATTTTGAATTTGTTTGTCCTGAACTGAATTCTAAATAACCCTAAGTGATAGCGACACGTACTCTATACTTTTTCATGTTGATATCAAGTTCGAATTTTGTTGAAACCAATAGTTATGTTACATTTCAAATAGATGGCCAGTAATGTCAAGAACCGTGTTAAAGTAGGTGCCTCTTAAGTGCACAATAGGAAAATACGAGATAGATATGAAAGGGTTAAGGTTCATTTATTGAATATAACGAATTAACTTGCCAAGTATGGACATTATCCATTATTCCTACTTTGAAAAGTCGAGATTACGTGCTTACAAAACTTTCCTTCTTACTTCTAGTGACTGCACATGACCATAGGCGGGATTAAGGGGCGGGCAAGGGGGGGGGGAGGAGTGTCCCACTTTTTCCAAAGCTTAGAAATTGTAAGAGTTTTCAATGGCCCTTTTATGATTAGAAAATTAATATCAAATATGCTAGGAACTATTTTTCTCGCCAGCCACAGCTTGTCAAGATGCAGTCTTCAATGAACGTTACTTTCCTGTCACTTTAACTGCCGATACCCATGGCCATGTAGATGCAAGAACTACACATAACACATTTCATTGATTTTCATTGATTCGATATAATCCTTGGAAAGATCTGAGTCTTTTCCCAAGATATTAATCCATGAAGTTGCTGTTTCTCCCATTTCCGAGTTTGATTTCGTTGAATCAGATATATTATAAGCTATGGAATCAGACATGTGCCTACTACTTTCTTGAGTGTTGTTGCAGAAAAGTGTGTGGGATTATATATATATATATATATATATATATATATATATATATATATATATATATATATATATATATATATATATATCCTCCATTTTCAAATGCGGGAGGGCATGTGCACCTGTCGATGTCCATGCCAACGATGAGAAAGACAAATGTTGCTATTATTTACATTTTTTCAAATCCCGGATGCTTAGAAGAATACCCACAGCAAACAATTTGGCAGTATGAAAGGATGCTCAAAGATTTTCTAAGAAAAACCGTAACTTGCAACTAATCACATTGTTTTAGCGTTAAGTCTTAAAATACTTACATGGAAATGATCACGCACTTTTATGCTGATGCTTTTAAAACTAAAAAGTCACTGGCTAGGCAACGTATGACCATTTTGAATCCCCGGTTCCCCTGATTGAAGCAATGTCATTTCTTTTCAACGAGATTGATAAATTGCATCTTTACAATTTTTAATACGTGTAATACCTGAGTGTGTTATCGCCAACTTAACACCGAAATCAACAATACTGCACATGTAGTAGTATAGTCTATGTAATACGTGGTAACAATGACTTGAAAGAATGGAACTTCATCGTGGCACACAGGGGCAGGGCCGTCGCGACCGGTGGGGTGTGGGGGGTGTCTCACCCCCCAAAGTTCGTCAGAGCGACGATAGTCGGAAAATCTGAAATGCCAGTTGGAATTTCTGATATCTCAGTCTAGCACATTTTTCCGACTGAGCCTATGTCAACTTTGTATATATTTTCCAACTAGACCAAGTGAGAATAATGCCAAACGTTATTTTCCTCACGTAAAATCAAATCAAAGCTGTCCTTTTTCGCAAATTCTTCTCAAACTCTCAAAATTTTCGCGCGCTCCGCGCGCTTCAAACTTGACCTCAGTGTTTTTCTTATTATCAATATCTTCCGATAGCAACTTTCGGAGAAGCATAACAGCAGAAGTTGAAAGCTGTTTACAAATTACCAGGTAAAAGACTGGCTTTTTGAGTGGCATGTTGGTTTGTTGGGCAATTGAACGTATTTTGATGGAGATTCTGAATGCAGGTTTTATTATGAAAATCTTATTTAATTAAAATTTGGGAGCGCTTGGCGCGCATGCGTCACGATTTACAATCAATCTCATGAACATTAAGGTAATTATACCAGACACAATTCTATGGGAGCTAGGGCGCTTTAGCCCCCCCCCCCTCCCCATTTTTTTTATAGACTAATATTGGTGAAGACATAAATATACTCAGAACATATTCCAAACGTCTATTTATCAGGCCCGTAGCCAGTAAGTTCTGTAACGATTTTTTCTATAACTTCGAAAAATATTCGCGCGCTACGCGCGCTTTCATCTCTAGTTCTATCTTGTGGTAACGCCCCGTTTCAAACATATTGGATTTCAACGTTTCCACAAATGTTGTTCTTCCGTGTAGGCGTGATTCTAGAGAAACACGAAAATGCATGCATCATTCCGAAGTTCTTTCCTCTTTTTCCTAACTTTTAGAAGATTCTTTCTTCAGCCTCGCCATCGTGGCAAACATATTTTGTAAGAAAAAGATCTTTCAGTTTCGTAGGAGATCCTTAATGGGTAAGATAAAGAATGTAATCCCCGACGACGACCATGCAGTCACCCGAACAAATTTCTTGGTTTTGTCCAGTTTCTTCAATAAAAGCTCAAACTTTTTCAACTTTTCTTAATGAAAATTCAATAAAACCCCAAATTTTTCGGCGCGCTTTGCGCGCCTTATATTTTGAGTTCGGCAACCCATTGCATCTGTCGGGACTAGAGTAGCTGGCCCCCAGTCAGGGTGCTTCCCCCCATGTCGGCAAATCAAAGCACCACTCCTGGCTGAGCCTGTGTGCAGGTTTTTCATTTTGGCATTGAAGTATACCCAAAATTTCGGCGCGCTTCGCGCGCAATCCTCACAATCCACGTTGTATCACTTATGAACATTATAAGCACAACGTACCAGTGAACTTTTATAGCATAAACTATGTGTACATTCTGAAAACGCGCTTGTTAGTCCTAAACCCTTTTTGCTATACCTGTCTGGAAAGTCTAGTATCATTTTTCTGCACCTATACTCCCTCCCTCCCATTCCCCATTGTTCGTCTCGATTTTCGTTCTAAATTGGTAAAAATACGATAGATGTAAAGTGCTTGGCGTGATACTCTATATTATTATTTAGATGCCAGTCATTGCCCCATTTTATATTATTGATCCAGAGCTTCGTGGAGGCCTATACAGGTATATGCCAGCAATAGATGCCAGAACAGAAGGCATTAAAGTAGTCAAAAGGTGTGTGTGTGTGGGTGGGGGGGGGGGGGGGCTTCAGGAGGTTTGTTGACAACGTATTCTTCTCTCAGACAACATACTTTCTACTTTCACCGAATCTTAGTATTCACTAAATTATGGACATTTTCCAGCCATATATGATCAGTTCCAAAAGTGTCCCAAGATAGCACCATTTTGCATCTAAGCAACCTTACCTTAACAAAAATTTCTCAAGGGGAGGGGGACCCCCCTCCCCTTTGGCCTAACCCCCAGGACGGCACCTTTATGAAGTGACAAAGGAAGGATCACCACTGCTGTATCATACAAAAGTAACGCCCATAAAAACGAAAATGCAATTTACGGGCCGCCACTCATTTGGAAAAAGAATCAAACCAGTCGGAAAATTACAATTCATTTGATTATAGACATTTTCTAGCCATATATGATCAGCTCCAAAAATATCCCAAAGATAGCTCCATTTTGCATCTAAGCAACCTTAAATTAACAAAAATTTCTCTAAGGGGAGGGGTCAACCCCTCCCCTTAGACCCCTCCCCCACGACGGCACCTTTATGTAGTGACAAAAGAAGGATCCTCACTGCCGTATGTAAACGCAGGGCGCATAAAAAAAAAATGGTGCAATTTACGCGCCACCATTCAGTTGGAAAATATATTTATCCAGTCGGAATTTGGGACCTTCACACCCCCCCAAACATATGACCCTAGCTACGGCCCTGCACAGGGGTAATATAAATGTGTAACACAGGGGTAACATAATTGTTTAACTATGCGTGGGCTGTTACTGTTAGACTAGAACTAAAGCCAAACTGTCTGCTAACAGTGTATAACTACTGTGGGCCACACAAATGGAAAATGTAATGTATAGTAATATGTACACTATTCCACTTTCCTTCAAAGTACAACTTCTCTATTTCAGGTATTATTCTCACGCAAATTCACACTTCCTATAATAGTTCATGTAAAATATTTTTTGATTGGGTGACCTGTGATTTTGTACTGAATTATTGAACTAAAATTCTTTGGTTTTCATTTCGATATGTGTACAACATTTATGTAAAAAATATCATCAATACTTACTGGAAAGGCGTATTGAAAAACTCTTAAATCATTGATAAGATTTTTAAATTATGTAAGAACCATGCTCTGTTTTGGCCCTTAATGATATTTGTAATTTGAAAGGCTATTATGTTTTGGAAAAGGACGTGATCTCTTATTAAGTTCCGGAATATTGATCCAAAGATTACAGTTTCCTCTAGGTCAGTGAACTTATTGGAAGACATTTCTACCTTCACTCTCTTGTGCACTGCTTTGGTACACTGACCCTAGCTTGAGAAGATAGGACGAAGGGTACGAAACAAATGAAAGGAACAAATAACATAATCAGTGAATGTACCGACAAAACTCCTAGGGGTTAACATGGTGGGAACAACTACCACTTTCCTTACGGGTGTATTATATGTATTCACTTATTTGAGATGAGCATGCCTAAAATCAAGTTTAAGAATTAAGAATGTTTTCAGTGGGGATCGAATCATCATATAAAGGGATAGAACTTGTAAATATCAGTGTGACATCATTTTGGTTAATTAATACAAAAATATGGGCAAATGAGGTAATCTTTTAGTTTTTCTTTTATTCTCCTTCCATTTTGAAGATTGAAAGGAAAATAACAATGTCGTTTTAAATTGTCATCTGTTTACTGTTTCCTCTTGATTGAGCATCAAACTTACTCAAATTGAATAGAGTTTGATCGAGACATTAGAAAATATAACTCCACGTTCCTCACTCTGTTTGGTTTCCGATCATGCACTTTGTAAACAAAAAACATTTTGAAATTGATTATCAACCGGCTGTGAGCCAATCCACACATAAGGAAGGCGCCAGATCTAGACGTGTCTGTACATCTCTTTTGTTTGTCGCGGCTGTTTCAAAACATTTTGGTTTGTCTGAAAGTGCATGTTGTTGTGGAAATCCACAAGGATGTGAATCTACATAGTTCCTTGGGTACACTGTCACATAGATCATGGGCAAAGTGTATGGGAAGAAAACAGATTAAAATAGCAAAATAATTATGAACAAATTAAAATAAGGACATTCTTGAGAATGAAAAATGAAACTGATTGTAAAGAATGTGTTCAAAGTTAAGGAAAAGGTACAGAATTTTACAATATGTTAGGATTGAAGTATTGAAGATTTCTGCGATTTGGACCATGTATGCAAATCTTGATGATTTCAGTTATGAGTTTCTAAGCTGTTTGTTCAATTGTAGGACAACTAAGCTACAGTAGACCACGGTTGTTTACCAACTGTTTGGGAATCAGCTTTCAGTGGATAGCTCAAAGCGTCTGAACGTGCCTAAAATAATTTTGGAGTGTTCGAGGGAATTTTGAGGAAATTTGGCAAACATCAAGGTTAAACAACTTCTATCCTAAATTTTCAAGAGAGCTGTTACTTAAAGTTTCCACAAAGCTGTACTATTTTTAGGATCTAAGTGTGTGGCATGTTTTAAGCTGTGGATAATAGGGAATGTTTAACGATTGGCTGGGATATGAATTTGGTAAGTTATAGAATGTGGAAGGTACATTTGATATTGTGAGAAGGGAAAAAGTAACTTTCGTTATCACTTGTTTCCTTTGCCTTATTTATTAGTTCATATCATCCAGTATTTCATTTAATTAATTTTCAACATGCAAAATGCACAAAGTGTATGTTATAGATAATTTTGGTGTTGCTGCCTTATATGAATGCAAAGCAAAACTACTGTCCTTTTCAGAGTATTTGCAAGCTGTCGTAACTTGTTTACTGCTTGAATGATATTAACGAGAGTGTCTGAGCAAAGTTTTGTTCAGACAGCCTTTGAACATAGCTGAAAAACAAGTTAAGTGAAAATGCCACCTAAAGTAGGCGCTGAATATGTCATAAGTACGTGGTATTCAAGTCCTTTGAAAATTTATCGCGAAATGTCTCCTTCCTTGTCAAAGTTACAGTCGTTAACAGGCGGACTGCTGACCAGAATCCTATAATGCATGATATACCTTTCTTCATTTATACAAAATTGTTCAAACACTAGGCCAATCGTAGTAAATTTAACCAAACTATCTATAGTATGTCTTTTGCGACAAATTGCTGTAAATAAATGATTGTAACTTCAATTGTGCTTTTGTTTGAAGAGTCATATTCTATTATTTTTGTATCGAGTTATATTTGTAGAAATGCAAAAACTTTTTACAAGCATCTAAGTTTCCTTTATACCTTCAGAGGTATTGATACTACTGTTGCAAAATCGTCACACACCACTGACTCCTCTACTAGGAAAGTTGTCATTTTGACAGTTCCTAGCTTTGCTCAAACTTCCCCAACTGCATTTCTCTCAGTTTGATCGTGGCTGCTCATTTCTGCACAACGTGATGTTCCTGAGTTGGTCATTTGTTGCCTATCTTCCTACCGGTTGGGTGCGGCTTTTAACTGGATCTTATTGTCTGAACTTTCATAAATAGGATTTACCCACTCTTCTGTTTTGTCATTATGAACCTGAATGCACTGCCTCCGTGCTCTGCATAGAAATATGCCCAAACAAAGCAGGATTACAACAGCTCCTAATCCTACAATAAAGCAAGATAAGATAATAACGTAGATGTCATTAGCTGGAAAGTAGGATTGGGTACTGATGCTCACCATTTGCGTACCAGTTGGCGTTACTGTTGAGGAATCCGATGCTTTCGATGTGGTACTTAATTCATTTGAAGTCCTTTCATGATGAAATTCATCATTTGATCTTGAAATGATGTTTGCGCTATTTGACGTCGATGGAAAAGAGCGAACCTTGTTCATTGTTGTTGACACGGCACTGGCGAATCCTTCCGAAACACTTGAACCGTCCACAGTATGTAATATTGGTTTACTTGAATTGTCTATCAAGACATGAGACGAGACACTAGACAATCCGTTTGTAGACGTAAGTGAAGAGGCTTCGATAGAATTGGTAACAGCAGTTAAAATATTTGTTTTGGGTTTTCGAGTACTAGTCCAATCAAACGTTTTGTTGTTAATTATGACATCATTTGTGGTCACTGGGATTGCTATCGAAGTTGATGTTCTGTTGCTAGTTACATTCAAGACAATGACAATATTGCAGGTCACGTTGTCCTTTGAGCATTTACAGCGGAATTTTCTGCCGTTATGGGACCGCTCGACCGTGATCGACGACTCTTTTTCTAGAACAAAAGTGAGGGTTGCGTATTATCAATAAATTCAGTATGTCTTTATTGCTTGCTCGACTATATTATTTTACACACTTAAATCTGAGAAAGAGGGTTTCTTTGATCTATGTCTGGGATAATTTGTAAATTAACGTTACAACTTTTGCATACTTTCCAAACGTCCATTAGGTATAAACGTCTTTAAACGGTTTTCAAATTTTTGCAAAGTAAGACCATTTACAACAATGTAAAATCTCTTAAAATTTCTCCCCTGCGCTGCGCTTTGCACGCATCCGTTGAGGATGGTTACTTTCTAGAAGACAGTTTCAATGGAACTTTTACTGCAAAGCCACGTGCAACCCTCTCACCAATCGACATCCTGACGTCCATAAATCGCCTGCATTACCACCTTGGTTTTTATCTGTTTAGTGAGCTATCAATGCCATTTGAATGAAGTAAAATGTATTAATTACCAAAATTGTACTAATACCTAAGAGTATGCTTCTCGTTCTTAAGGCGTGTTTTTCAAGGTTCAGAATATCCAGTCATTCTTTTTCCATAACATTTTAACCCTTATGGTTAAATATAGTGCAAAATAATGTATTAGTAAAGCGAATAACTCTCTAGTTACCTTAGCGCCTCCCAACTTTCGAACCTGCTGTTACTTCTCAGGTAAAAGTCGGTTTCGAAAAGCTAAGTCGGTCTCAATATCAATGCACAACACTTGAAAATATTGTATACCCCCTGCATACAGTCTATACCAAAGCACTATAAAACTTGTTTCTTAAGAAATTATACGTACTCATTTTAGAACAGTCGGTCTTGTCTGATCCTACTACACAATGTACTGAAATGGTATCGTTTTCTCTAACATCAACGACAGCTTTTGATCTTGTTCCGGAGCTCCCATATAAATTCTGCATTAAATTTAAAACGACCAAATAGTAATAGTTAACACAGGCGTATGGAACGGCAGTCAAGTGTTGGCACCCCCCCCCCCCCCAAGCAAAATGGTCTGTCTCCGATTTAAGCCAAAATGTTTTTTAATTCAAAATTCAAAAACAGAAATGTTGCCAATCAGAAAATCTTTCACGCAAACACTTTTCCTCCTAACGTCAATCATCAAATACCCGTATGGTCGTTAACAGTTATGTTTTATCAATACACTTGAAGGAAAATTTGTCTAAACATTGAGCTACTGAACCTACGGCATGTTTCATCCTGTTTAACATACATTGTATAAACAAAATGTAGTCACTCAAGGAAATAAATCGGTCTTTAGTTTCTCTTTTCAATTTTGTTGAAATTTTGCATTTTACGGTAAAGTCATGAGAAGGAGGAAAGAATAAAAGTGTTTGAAAGAAAAGAATGAATAATCAGTTTATACTCACAGTTCTTACACCGTTCACTTCATACTGCAACTGGCAGTCCGGAATGGTCACATTATAACAACCAAAATTCATTCTCCCATTAGAACTGCTGCAGCCCTCCATGTTCTGATAAACGTCACATTGACAAATGTAAATACCAACGTCACTTTTGGAAATGTTACTTATCTGAAGAATATTTATGTTATTTGAGATATTGTGTGTAACAGAGAAGCTGTCACCACAATCTTGGCAATTATCAGGTATTAACCATTTCTTCCCTTTACCTCGCCAAAGTCCTCTCGTACAGCAGTCCAACGTATTCGACGTATTGCATGTAATGGTGACATTTTGCCCTTGCATACTCGGAACATGTATCGTGTCGATACAACTTTCGTCACTGGTCACTGGCGTTCGGTAGCAGTGACAAGGCAAAACAAAGCAAAATACCAATAATGGCAGCATGATAAATACCTCAGTTATACATAACGGCGTTTATCGTATTGCAAAAATTAGCACCAACCGTCACAACCTTAAGAGAAACTTGGTTTCATTGATATAACGCTTTTCCCGATTAAATGAAATGAAGTTAGTGGACAAAGCATCATGCAGGCACGGACCTGGATAACCTCTGAATCAATTGCAAAGACGACTAGATTGATAAAGGAGTCCAGCTCCGGCAATCAACTTAAGTAATGTCAATAAACACAATGAGAGTGCACAAAGTCTCTCTCTCTGTAGTTTTATCATTTTCTCTTTTGACAAAGCACATCCTTATACTTATCTTATTCATTTCCTCCTTGGGTAGCTATTTCCTTTTTCAATTCAAGTATCACATTATGTCGCAAACTTATATACACATCTATATCACACGCTCTCGGCCGCTCTTCCCCTTTCCTTGTTTGGATTGCACACTTTTCTTGTTTTTATTTATTAGCACACTGTAGTTAACGTGCCAACTATTTGTGGTCATTCTAATCGTATAATGATATCATATGAAAGTTGTACTAGAAATACGAATTCATGAACGTACCTCAAGACTGTGTGCATAACTTGTGCTGGTTCGAAGTTTCAGGTATACTGCTACAATGGGAAACTTTTGATTGCTGAGAGAGGGAAACACATTAGAAGCCAACAAAACTTAGTAATGCATAAGGTCTGCCATTGTTCTCACAGAACAAAAAAGTACCATGTCTTTCATAAGGTAAGGCGAAATAACCTGCAAATAATGTTATGAATAATGGAAAAATGTCAGCGAAAAGCTTTCCAATTACCAAAGATATCGAGCCAGCTGTGTTCCTTCTTATTTCTTTTCCAACGTCGGCTACTCTCCAGAATATGTACTTCAATATTTATTACATGTACTCAACCCCTCTTCAGTTTTACTTGTTCAGAGTTACTCAACGCTACAGCGATATGAGGATGGAGACATCGGCTATGGCGGATAGGGAGTGGGAGATTGGGGATGGGGTGTAAGAGGTGGACATATTCTACTTGCAGAGAGACAAAATATTTAAGTGATATTCAAGTTATCTACAATTTCATTTAAGCTCTAAGTTTTCTCGGCTCCCAAAATGTTGGAGGCTGTTTTCTAAGGAGTTCGGCCTGAGTGAATCAGTCTTCTACGCTTTATTGTGTGCTTGCATAGGGATATACGCTTGTATTTTAAGGCAATATTTAAAGACAACGTATTACCCTTTTAGAGTTATAACTTTCGCCGATTAATGTATGACATTCAATCCTGAGAACCCCCAGTGTTCCTCAGATCAACTCGTGTAGACGAAACAGTGAACACTGCACGATTGACTACCTTTTTTCTTTTTATGAGAAATCGCCCAAACGAAATCAATTATCCTACCAATTTTATCGAAATGTAACAATGGGGCACTTGCATCTTTTCCTTTACCTAGACTGTTCCCTTGTATAATTTGGATCCCAAATTTTATAATTTGGATCCCAAATTAAGACTTGCAAGACGGCGACAAATACAAGTCAAAGTGTGTATAAACCTGAAGAAGTTAGTTAGTTACAAGGGATTTAACGACACACCAACACGGATGTGTTATATAGTGTCAGCTGGATAAAAAGGTAAAGTTCACGGTTCAAGTTCCAGTTGCGTTTCAAATATGGTTCAAGTTCGTCTCTTTAGTGGCCTCTTACGACAGGCGGGAAATACCGTGGGTATATTCTACAACCCCAGCCCACAGGGCTAAAGAACCGAGATTTCATCAACCCCAACCCGCCCAGTTGAGTCAAAAAGGCAGAAACAGAAACTTAGTGATATATTTGAGGCTGTACTTTTCAAAAGTTCCTCGACTCTCTGCCGACGAGCAAAGGGGCAAAACCAAATATTATTCCCGACGGAGTTTTGCTTCCCAAAGGAGCTACGTCCCCAAGGGACAACAAACTTAACTGACTAACCTCTCGAACCTCAGACCTCTACATAATGGGTCTGTCATGCGTGGTCCCGTTCTTGACTGGCTGAAAAGAACAGATACTAATCATGATCTTAACCAAAAAGCCGAGAATTAAGCGAAGACTTAATATACATAATTTATGAAAAGCGCTATCGTTCTAATATATTTGAGGCTATTTGACTTTTGTGACGACTCGTCGAGAGGAATGGAGGCTGGTCAACATAGTTCAAGCGAAGGGAACGCTTTCGTAGAGCATGGACTTTTTCAACCCGGCAAGTCTTAGCTGTCTAACTTACCTCCTAGCGAGTGAGGTGTGTAAGGAGATTGCCTTGTATCTGGTATTAACTCAGTGTTATCAACCATTCAACCTATGATAAAGAGAGGTGTTTCTGTTGCTACATAGTCAACTACAGCTATAGTTCTAGAGATGATGCAACAAGACATGCAAACGTACAGCTGGAGAGAGCAGAATTACGAGGTTTAAAAACTGAATTGCAACAACAGAAATCTGAAAATGAGAGATTAAAATAGTATACACGGAAAGATAATGTAAGAAGTTTTGGCCTTCCCGAAACTGACGATGGGACCTTGATGCCAAGATTATCTCACTGGCCGGGGAAATTGGACTTGAAAAAGGGCGATATCCTTTTTTCCCACAGATTTCGTGGTAATGGAAAGTAATCACGCCCACCTATCGTTAAACTTGTTGAACGGAGCACTTAAGCAAATTTAATGACAAAAAAAGAAGAAATTGAAAAACATCCCACACCTGAAAGATATTTAAATTTCAGATTGACCTTACGAGGATGAGAAATTACATAGTACGTGAAATGAAGGATGATGCTAACATATTACTAGTATGAAAAGTGATGGTAAGATAAACTGTATAGCAAAGTATCAAGAAGAAGAAATTAAAATAGTTATTAACTCTTGTGCTGATGTTTCGAATTTAAATTGACCCAAGAAGCTTGAAATGTTTACATTCTCGGATTAAATGTTGGGGAATCAAGAAAAAAAACAACTAAAGTTTGGAGTCTCCCTGAGTATATCAAAAGTTTTGATATTGCTTGTTTATCCAAAACAAAAACAAATCTTATTAACTCCCTGATTATAATATGGTATGTTTAAAGCGGTCGTCAATCTTCAAACATGGTTGCGTACATGGTTTGGCGTTTCTTATTACAAACAAGATCAACGAAAATAGTTACGTCGTTGTTCACGAAATGACTGCTGAAACTGCACTCTGGATTAGCTTTAACGAAGAAGTTTTTGGTATCCCCATTTGTTTTTGGTGCTGTTTTTATGCCGCATGAGGATTCAAAGTACTTTGATCAGAATCTCTTTGTCAACACCGCAGCTCATGACTATTTTACTGTCAAGACACAACATAATTCACTAATTTGTTTAATCGGTGACTTTAACGCACGCACTGGTGTTTTAGATGACTTCATTCCCTTTGATGACTTTGTTTTCCAGGAAGGAGGTATGAGCATCTTAGATATGAATTTCAATTTAAAGGATGAATAGATGCCCTACTACATATTTCTATTTCAAGATATAAGAAAGATAAAGGAACGAACAATTGACCTGACGGCCACCGACTAGTTGAATTGTGCAAAAATTGTGATTTACATATCGTAAATGGTCGTTTCGGTTTGGACTTGAAAATTGGTGAATAAATTTAATGTGTGGGGGCAAAAATTCTATAGACTATGTAATTTCTTTTCCTGAATTGTTTTTAATGTCGCAAATTTAATGTCGATGTATTTGATCCTTTGTTGTCTGATAAGCATAGTCCAACTTCGTAGACATTAACGGTAGGTGCACAACAGGAGTCTTGTGATTCACTTTTGGAGCATAACTCATCCTCCTCTTTTGATATGACTTGAACTCAGCAAAGGAAAAGAATTGTTTGGGAGGAAGAAAAGAAAAATTTCCTCAATACGTTTGATGACGAGGAAATTGCCGTTATTGTTAATGGATGAAAAAACAAAAAAACAAACTAACAGACTTAACAATCTATGAATTTCTTAAAAACTGCCGAAAAATTTGGTATTGTGAAAAGATGTTGTATGAATCGCAATTAAGTCCAAACAAAAGCAAGTAATAAGTGGTTTAATAATGACTGTAGTAAGGCGAGGGCGGATTATTTCAAATGCAAAAGAAATCACAGTAAAACTAGAAGTGATGTTACAGAGAATGAGCTGAAATTTATGTCTCTTCATAATGAAATAAGGAATTTAAATGTTCAATTCCAAGAACGCATTGGCGGGTTATGAACAAGGCAAGCAATAATTCTAATTGAGTGAGTTCAGATAGTATTATTCCAATTGAAACATTTTCGGCTTATTTTAAGAATTTGCAGAAAGCGTGTTGTTGAAATGATGACGATATCATACCTTGTCAAAGTTCTTTGTCAGTCAATGAGAAATTGAACGAACCTATAGTCTGTTCTAAAGTGGTTAATCAGATTAAAAAGTTCAGAAATAATAAGGCTCCTGGCACTGGTTTGATAAAAATGAGTTTCTGAAAAATAGTCCAGTTTCTGTTGTTAATTTAAGTACTTAATTATTTAGTTTAGTACTAAATACAGGGATTATCCCAACAACCTGGACTAGTAGCGTTCTTAAACCCATTTTAAAATCCAAAGACTCACCTCATGGTGTTGATAATCACCGAGGGTCTACTTAACTAAGTTGCTGGGGTAAACTCTTTACAGCTATTTCTAATGACAGAATTCATACTTTTTTGCAATATGCAGGAGTTTTGGGGGTGAGTAAGCTTGGTTCAGAAGCAATTATCCTGCCATTGATCACATTTTTGTTCTTAATACAGTTATAGATTTCTATCAAATGAACAAAATTCGCCTTTTCTGTGCATTCATAAACACCTTTATTGATTTCCTGCATTCTGATTGGCAGAAAACCATTCGAGACCAGTCTCGAATCGCGATTCGAGACTGGCCTTTGCCAGTTAGGAGAATTACTTTTTCAAGGTGAATTGAATGTCACTGTTACTACTGCACTGTGTACTACACTTTGTCCATGATGTGTTACCATAGCAACATAAACCATAACATCTGAGTAAGAAAACCAGTTACTGTAAACTACTGTAGTATTACACTGTTAAGCCTAGCACCCCTGTAGCTATAACCATTCCATACCATAATGCTCATTTCATCCCATGAATGAATGCTAGCAAAACTATATTCATCTTCTTGGATACTGGCAGTGGTATGGCTAAATGAGCGTATATAACCTTACAATATATGCCAAGGGTACATTTTGTTAACGGTCTGCCTGTTACAAATATTCCACTCCTAATTTTCCTAAGTTGGATGCATGGTAAAGAAAAGTGAATTTGGTCTCTGTGCTGCTAATGCCAGCATGGGGCCTGTGTTATTAACTATGACATGCAAAGCCAATGGTAAACAGGTTTTACTGACAGTGTCACTGACAGGTTTTTACGTTTGAACCAATTCCGCTAACATTAACAGGCATAACAGGCCAGCACGGTCTTCATTTCTAGTTCTACGCCGAGCTAGGCTTCTTTTGAACTAATGTTGTAAATAGTTTAAGCTAGGCCTAACGTTAGGCCTGCATAATCTATATTAAAAACTTGAACACATTTTCAAAGTTACCAACACTATAATCCTCTTCCAAAGAGGCTAAAGACCCATCACCGTCTTACTTATGGATCTTGAACGCAATTAGTGCGTTAACTACTTACAGTCAAATGTCCGCATGCATGTCTTTGAAGGCTGCACTGCACTGCACTGCACTGCACACAGTATATTGTAGTACTGCACACAGTATATTGTAGTACACCGTAACTACACAGCACTGTGTATTGTGAAACTTTCGTGGTGAAGAACTTCACTGTAAACAATAACCAGCTAGAAGTTAGTTTCCTTGTTTTAATGCTCAGCTTCATCTCTACAACGATGTATGATAATTCAGAGATAAACGATTTTGCGTTAAATTAATCCAATTAAATTTCGTTCGATGAATTGAGATTCCAAACAATATGTTAAGTGAAAATATTTGCGTGGTTGTCCACTTTCTTTTGGCTTGAAGTTGTTCGCTACTATCGCAAGAAACTAAACATGACGTCATAATAGAGTCCTAAGTTAGCTGGGAGAATTAAATTTTGATCTGTAAAATTTTGTCGAAAATTCAATGTTTTTGTCGATTCCCAACATTTTAATGTTGAGTGTTTATGAATGGGGATAAAAGCAGGGTGCCCGGTCTTAAATGTGATTCGAGACCTCCGATGACGTCATCACAGAGGCAGCGGACCTCGGCTGTCGCCTCGGTCAGCTCAGCCTCTGTGATGACGTCATCGTCGGTCTCAAATCACTTTTAAGACCGGGCACCCTCGCATTTATCCCCTAATTCATAGATAATAGAAAAGCTTTTGATTTATTCAATCAAACGTTCTTATCGCTCAAATTTATTTTCAATGGTATGAATGGTAAAACTTTGAACGTCATTTGCAATTTATATCAAAAGACAAAGTCGTTTGTCCAGAACAATGTTGAGTAATCTGATTATTTCTTTTGAAATGTTGAGGTCAGGTAAGGTAAAAATCTGTCCCCAGTTCTATTTGCCCTGTATCTAAATAACTTTGAGTTATTCATTCAGCAAGTACTATCAAGGATTAACTAATCTATTAGAATCTGTGAAATGCCACTTAAGTTATAATGATGTCTTAAAAAGAAGACTTTCTGATATGCCTGAGCATGACTGGCTCTCAGAAGTGTTTAATAAATATCAGTGCAAGAACTATTGCATTTTTAATACAAATTAGAATTTGAAAAATATCTTGTTTGTTTATCCAATAAAGACCGTAGAAATTTGTGTAAGCTCCGATGTGCTAATTGCAAACTTCCTGTTGTCACTGGAAGATTCCTCAACCTTATTTTTAAAGAAAGAATATGCTGTTATTGTACATTATTGTACACTGTGTTTTAAGAAAGAATTTGCTGCTATTGTTGTACTGAGAAATTGGAGAATGAATTCCATTATTTATTTGAATGTAATATGTTCCAGAGGGAAAGGAAAATTTTACTTACATCTTTTCTTTACGGTTAACCCTTATGCAATTAAAATGAGCCTGGCTACTCTTTCAGACTGAAAAAAAAAACCGTTCTCAGAAATTTCGCCAAGTTTGCAGTTTTCATTTTGAATTCTTACAGCTAATTAATTCAGCTTTCCCTTAGGCTGGTAACACTGTTATCTCGCTGCCTTCCCAAGTTATAATAGTGTTTCTCTCGCTCTTTTCTCTTTCTTCTCATTTGCCATTTTTGTAAATTTGTATTGTTTTTTGTACCATATGCAAATGTTCTATTATCCGTTTTACTCTCATACCTTTGTTATTTTAGTTTACTTACCATGCAGCCTTATACTATCATGCATCTAATCCACCCGCAGGACCTCTGCATCATTACAACAACTACCCGTTAGTGAGGTGAAGACAGCTCCAGAGTACATGAAAGGAGGCATGTGGGCCAGTTGGTCTATGTCTTTTTTGGGGGGGGGGGGCTAATTAATTTGACATATCAATTGTTACAAACATGTGGAACTAATGTTACCTTTTCTTCTACTTAAGGAGTGCGTTTCTATTTAAAAGTGAAATATATATGTTTGAAGTAATAAGATTCATCTTATAAAGGAGGCTTGGGAGGGGGGGGGGGAGAGAGAGAGAGAGAGGGAGCAATAACGGACAATGTAAGAGATTTTTGGCAAAATAGTTCTTGTTCATATATACAATTTATTTTGTTGGGCCAGAAAGGAGGTGTGAGTACTACGTTGTTATCTATCCATGACATGTATGTCTCAAAAGGGAAATAATAAATGCGGTATATATCGTTTTTATTTCGTGCTGGGCGTACTTAGAGTGCGTACTTCACGGAAGCTAAGCTCCTATCAAGAAGTATGTATTGCTACATAAAGACCAAAATACGATTTTCGGAAAACAGAGGATAACTTCCATAAGCAAACAGTAACTATTCGTTGAATACAAAACTTTCATTCGCCGAAATTCAAAGAAAAAATTATCGCAAAGCTTTAATTTATTTTTCGAAACAGAATTACTCTCCAAAAGAAGTTAATTTCCTGACAAGACAATAGAGTCAATGTGACCAACGTCTCAACCCCGAAGAACCTTAAAACAGAAAGCTATGACGAAAGGCTATTCCTCGGGTTTTGTTGAACCCAAACTGCTCCACAACAAACGTTCGACAAAGGGGATGTTAAGTAAAATAGACTGAAATGCTCCGCACAAATAATTACTACTTGAAAGGAACCAAACTGTTTCAATCCTTCTCTTTTGTGAAACTTCATTATTATAATACAAAGTAACTTTCAAAATTCATTGAGTTATAAAGTAACCCATATTAATCAGAATTTATTCATCAGCTGTCCTAAAATTAACTTACCCTTTTTATTGAATGGCATATTACAAAGATAGAGGTATTGCATTTTAGTGTTATTTCAATACCTATTGAACAAATGACTGGTTGAATCCCACCGTATGACCACAGTTGTTGTTAAATCTATATTGACATAAAAAGAATGAAAAGTTGTTCATTGATCTTTATTCAGCATACTTAAAATGCAAACCCTTAAAGGATGCAACATTCTCGACAAGTATATACCTTATTTGCCAATCAGGAATCATAGGGAATTCTCATTTTGCGTACAAATTCTGCACTATTAAGAAAAATGCTCAAAATATACTTGACTGGAAAGATGTCAATAACTTTCATTTGAGATTGAATGAATTGTGGCAAAGAAAGACGAGAGTGTAAATTTATGCTCAATTTTCGTATGACGACCGGCAACGGAAAGTTTTCGTGTTCAGTGTAAGAATTAGTCGTTTTCATTGTCGTTTTGCAATGCTTCCATGATCCTATATAGGAAAAATAACTATCGCAAACGAAATTTGTTTGAAAGGGTCCATACAGTATTGGGCCTTCTGACATCGCCTCTTAGTTTCGAGCCACTACAGTATTGCAAATATCTGTATAGATGTTATTAATTGGTATACTGGATATTTGGAACTGCTCTAAAGTACATGTGTTGTAATTTGAGAGTTTTGTATCAATAAATAAGCTTTGCAGCATGATGGGAACAAAGACAAAAAAAAAATCGTGAAAACATTATCACTTGCTCAGGTAAATAGCTCAGTTTAGCCACGTGTCGTATGTTGCATTAATGGTAGAAGGCAGTATCTAGCAAGAGGTATCGCTTGTTTCTGCACATACATATTTTCACCCTTAATTTATGTTTATTGTTACAGGTAGTCTTTTCTTAAAAAGAAAAACAAACTTGTTAGCTGAATAAGTGTCACGTATGCAAGTCGAGCATGCAGTCAGGTTTACTGCGTCCACGATACGTTCCTGTATTATTACTTGCAGTTTGTGGGTTCTTTCACTTTGGCATCTTTGTAAAGGGATGCTCAAACATGTTCCTATGGCTGTTTTTTAGACTGCTAATAATTAATGAAGTGTACTTATAAACAAATTCACACGATCGCCTTGGTTTTCATTTATCAATTGTGTTTAGTTTATAGCATATTAATATGAAAGCTTCTCTCTCATCTAGCAGCAAAATTAAAAGAGCCCTTTCAGGCTATACACTATTGAATTGACTAGCTGGCATAAAATGGACAATCAGTCTGAGTGATATTTTAACTAGATATCAAAGATCAATATCTTTATATTAGGACAGGAACTGCATTACAGCTGTCAGCGGTGATAGATTGCACGACTAAAAACTACAACGCGTGTGTCATTACTTTATTTCTAGACGTGCTTAAGATAACTATCAACATCAAACTTGAAGGACATTAAATCTTCGACCACTTTCCTCACCTCCCCAGCCACTCGTGTCAAAATCGATTCCCAACCTTAATGACTAGATGCCAAGATGCAAAATATTAGCGGTAAGCGGCAGCAAGGAAGGGCTATTAATGCACTAGTTATGGAACATTAAATATATTATGATTACAAACGTTTCACGGTTTGACCTTTACTTACCGCAAATGACCTTTTATTTTCATCAAACACTATAGAGCAGCAACCTGCGACATTTTGCACGTTACGTGTATTTTATACAAAAGGCTTCACAGGCAGTAAGAAGTAATTTATCAAGCATGTTTTGAAAGAAACAATTATAGAAGAATACTGTCAACTTTCAGTAAATGAATTATTTTTTCGACGTCTCTCACATTTTTTTGAGATGTGATTATGTTTAGCAATTCACAAATTATACCGTATTACTTCTACCAATAAAGGAAAACATCGCGCCCGTTTTTCACCGCCAGTTAGTTTACCGTCTTGTTAATTGCTTTGTGTTATTAAGTCTGAAGTTTTGAAAATCTAATTCTATTAATGTAAGGTAGTATTTACCGTTTTCAAGTGTATCTTTGATCTGAAGAGAACTAAAACTAAACTGACCATAGGTTGAAAGAAATTTAATTTACTTTTCGAAAAAAGTTTACATATTTATTCGTTGACTCTAAGAACAATCTAACCAATAGAGAAAGAAAACGGAGTGACTGTCAAATACAAGACGACATATGGTTCACAGTTAAACTGTTCTGGTTCAAAATTGACCTCCGTTCGAGCAACGTAGTATAATGTTACAATAGTTCACAGGATTCATGTCCTTGAAATACTGATAACCTTCTTTTTTCCAATTTCTGTAGGACTTTTAAAGAGTGTTTGACCTAGTCTACATTTAGAGCGATATGTCCCCTTAATCAGTTAAACTCCACGAAAATGCTTAGAAAGATTTACAATTACACCATTGTTCTAGGTTGTACGTCTTGTAGAGTAATTTTATATGTATATTCCGAATACAATAATACTCGTACATGAAAACCAAGTGCAAGCCCTTGACGACACTGTCGGGTTCAGTTATTTTGCACGGAATGCCATTTGGGATGATACTCAAGGTCAGAAAATTCGTCATTCAAACAACCCAACGAATGTAGGACATAACAACATATGTCACTGAAAAAGATGGAAAATAAAGTGAATGTTTTGGCTAAAGAAGAGGTAAGAAACAGAAAATATGTGGTGTCACATGCAGTTCTTAAGATGATCTGAGCAATATCTTAGAACAATGACACTGAAACAGCAATGGCGAGACAATTGGCTCAGAATTAAACAAAAACTGCTACCTGACCGAGACCACTCGAATGCAATCCAACAGTATTTTAAGTTTTCGAATGAAAAGTGTCTCCTGCAAGTCGACTACTGTAAAGACTTACATGTAGCCCTAGCAACATCGACCCTGGTGGAGTGAGCCAAAGAATACACGATACCAGACGGACATAGACATAGATGGAACAGTACAAACTACGGACGCCTAAGGATTAGTTCTAAGCCCATGGTAAGCCAGCTGATGCCAGCTCCCACACAATTTAGCTTGTAACCTGGTAACAGTTGTTAAGAACTTTGTCCTGAATAAATGCAGTGCAAAACGAGAAAGTTTGGAATGGGATTTATGTACACAGTATTTGCTACAAAATATAATGAAATGAACATAGAAGCCATAACGTTATATTAAATACCCAAAAAAAGGAAAAGCTAAACTGCCAAGATATCCAGCTCTTCTAGGTTTTATATAAAAAAAAACAAACCTCGGTCAAGCTACTTCAATATTATGGCAAAAATGCTTATGGAGACATACCTTATACGAGTCCCCATTATATTCTAATAAATATTTCCTGCATTACATTCTTATTCTCATTTCCTGGAGAACACTATCTATAAAAGATTGAACATTGAAATATTGGATAAATCCACCCATTTAGAAACATTACTAAATAGGGAGAAATAACTTAAAAAACGCAATACTCAAAGGAAGAAGCACATCAAATCAACAGAAAGTAGGCTCTCTGAATTCGGCCGAAGTCATAGTTTCCCAGTAGACCGTACTATGTAAGTAGCCGTTACAGAACACGCACGGTGAGGTCCGTAGGGTAAAACTTTTAACAAGTTATACTGTTTGCCTGTGGTAAACAGGTGATGAAAACCATCACCATAGAGCTATACTACCTGGACCGGAGAAGAAAGTTCGACTTTAATCCATGCCAATCCAATTAGACCCAGACATGCGTGAGGAGATAATCTTGTATTAATCGATGATGAGACTTACGGCTTTTCAGTTCTTTTGTCTGGCACTTAGGGCCTACAATTTAAACTTCTTATCACTGACAACCTCATTCATTTCTACTGATACCCTAACAAATGGATTAATTAGAACAACCATTTGATATCGTGGAAGTTGCCGACATTTAAATACGAAATGCGGAGTAAAAGTTGAAAAAAGTCTGGTCATTGCTTTCTTAGAATAGATGCCGGTGGTAGGGGTAATATTAATGCCATATGGTTATGAGCAGACTAGTCTATACCGAACTGTGATCAATTTCCTCATAATTGCCCATATTGTAAAGGGTTTCTACATATTTAACGTTTAACAAGTAATCAAATCACAACAACTGAAGGTAACATTAAACAATTGGAACAGATAATAAACGACTGATTGTTGTTATAACAAAATTACTAAGTAGAGATTAAGAGAAAGGGTGATTAAAAATTGAATTAAAACATAGTTACTAATTCGTACAAATAAGGAGGTCTTTGCGCCATCACTAGATTCGGAATCAGCATTATGTCGACCAATCCTTGTTCTCACATTGCCCCTTTTCTTGAATGATACCTTTCCACAGTATTCGTTTATTTTTCTAGGATCTCTTTGTCCTACAGACTGAATTCATTTTATCATGTTCATTCGTTACCCGGCGTTCCACATATAGACCAATGTTGATGTGGTGTACATCATTTGATACACATTTCTCAAAGTTTCAGTCTACCAATTGCACCGACATAATTCTGTACCGTATACATGGTTATCTAGAATTTGTGTTACACTCGGTAATCAATTACCATTGTCTGCACTCACATGAAGAGGGCTTAATCTTTCTGAACAAGAAAGTCCAAAGGTTTATGGATTCCTTGTCGAAAAGGGTGTTGTGTTGCACTGAGGTTCATCCCTCAACTTTATACTTCTCGACTATATCAATTTTTACTATGTTTTTACAATTTGACCACAACTGACCTCACATGACCTTTAAACCTCATCAAAATTGAATAACAAAAAGTTAAAAGTAAAAGAAAAACGTATGTTAGAAGGGATTCAAACCCCGGTCGTCTGTGTGAGAAACCAAATGCTGCGCTATCAAAGAACTCGTTAAAGCGTGTGGAATATCTGATCATGCTACAGTTACAACATCCTTTACACGTGTTCGCCCTAACTATTCGTTGGTCACGTAGCGCCGGACACAGTTTGAAGGTAACGCCCACATACTATTTAGATTGGGAGATTTTCGTAGTATCACCTCTGATGACCTCATATGACTTCGACCTCCGACAAATCCATAGGTTAGTTAATTAGGTGAGGTTTAACGGCCCAGTTTCCAACCAATTGGTTCAAGTCGAGCCGACCATGGCCTTTTTTCCAGTTGAGGCTCACTGGCTTGTTTTCCCTTACTCCATTGCGTTGCGGAGCATTACGCACAACGGCAGTAGGTTCCATTTTTAAAGTCTTTGGTATGATTCGACCTGGAAATCGAAACCGGGCCTCCCGCGTGAGAGGCGGATCACTGTAAAAAATGATTAACCTTTTTTGTAACAGATAATAAACTCGTCTTAGCGTTTATGTAACCGAAAAAACAATAAAACACACAAGAAAATTAAACGTCTCAAACCTCAACTTTAACACATTGACCCTACTTTAACGCCACCTCGTAAACACGTTTATGCGTTTATTTCATGATTACTGTAAACATCAAGTTGTTTTTAATAAAGAAATATTAACAAATATATAAAACATATAAACGTGTTTGCGGCGTGCACTTTAATTGACGTCATTATCTTTATCTCAGTCATTTACCGTACTAATCCATTTTGCTGTTCGTTTTCTAATTCTTAAACGCCATAATGTGTCTTTTTTACAGTGATGCTCTACCTGGAGACCAAACACGCGGTCTTTGACAAACCCATAAGACTTCCTCAATACTAAGTATGAAAAGTGTCCATCATCCCTGTTTTGAAATATCGCGTTTTTCAAGGTTTTCAGTTCTTGACCTCTGATGACCTTAAATTCCCTCTGACCTCTACTGAAAACCTTAGATTTCTTCCTCTTAATGTGATAAAGGTATATACCAAGTATGAAAACAGTCCATTATTTCTATCTTGAGATATCGTGTTAACAAGCAGGTTTTAAGAATTTCGTATTTTCACCTTCGGTGACTTCAGATAACCTTTTACCTGTACCGAACCAACGGGCTTCATCTTCCGGTTATAACACATCCACATACCAAGTATGAAAAGCATCTATGCTTCCTACCAAGAGATATCGTGTTTACAAACTTTTCGGTTTTTGACCTCTGTTGACCTAACACGACCTTTGACCTCCACCAAAACAATAGGGATCTTTCTCCCAACGGATAGTTTTATATTCCAAGTGTCAAAATTATCCATACCCTTACAAAAAAAATTGTGTGGCAAACGTTCCAATACCACACGTGAAATACTGTGTCGAACTGTGCAGAACTATGGTGAGGTGTGGAGAGGCGTAAAATTTCTGTGAATTTTTGCGTGACAATGTGTGTCATTAATAAACAGTTGACACACTTTTCCAAAGTGCCATGCATTGACCAGCATTTTCACAGTTTGGACATGAGGCAATGTGTGGAAAACCGAAAATCACGCTTCGACACATGTAACAGGAGGCAAACTGGGGTAAAGTAGGCAAAGTGTGGAGATGTGAGGAGAAGTGTGGTGCTGAGTAAAGTAAATTCAGTAGTTCGATTTCGTTCACAGGCCTTGTTTGCCACACTTTCCCCTGTTTGCCACATGTGTCAACTTGACACAGCTTTCCCCACTTTGACCCAGATTTCAAGGTGTGACAATCATGCAGGGAAAAGCGTGGTCATGTGTGTCAGATTGGTTCCAATACCACATGTGTCACCACGCATAACCACACTTTTTTCCTTATGTATTTTCATATGCTCTGCCACACGTGATTACGTGTGTTCACATGTGGCATGCCACCCTTATTTTTGTAAGGGTATTGCTATCCCAAGCGTCACAAACATACGTACACAGATGCACACCCATACATATACTCGGGTGATTCCGTTCGCCTTTGCAAGGAATAAAAACGTGGAAGTATATGATCCCAGACATTCAGACCGAGGACATAGGCTACTAAACTCATGTACTGTTGATGTAGCAAAGGTTGTTGCTGGCCACCTATGTGAAAAAAAAAATCATAAGGGGTTTCCATTCTAAGAAGCTGTTAATGTAATTTGGTGGTTAAGGTGTAGATAGATGGGATGACGTACGTTTGGGTTGTGCAGGTAATTAAGTAGCAGGTAGATGTGTGTTTGCAGTTTTCAATTTGGCTGCTACAGTAGGAAGTGTTAATGACATTTGAAATGAGGTGATCTCAAAAAGACCTCCTCTTTTGTTGTGGGAGCTGCAAAATTTTCGATTTGTAAATCTATTATCAAAGTTGAGATGTCAGTGCTTTGTAGCACATTAAAAACAATCCACCTGACTTCACATTCTGCAGTTCCTTCCTTCAGGCTGCAGCTGAAAGTGCACGGTTGAGGAGATGTTCCACGCAAGATGAGTTACGATGTCCTAGCATAAAGAGATCAAACTTTTCATGCCCGAGAAGGTGAAGTGCCCGGTAAAGACTTCTGATAGTGTCGATACTTCTTGGCGGAGGCCATGGAGAGGAGGTCTCGGTTAAGAGATTAGAAAATGAGGTTACACACGTGGTCCACGCAGTCTATTTTTTATTTTGACAAATGGGATGTTTGCGATACTCACCAACTCTTTGACTTCTTATGATCAAAATGCTAGCTGTCACATTGAATGGGCCAATTTGGAGTTAAGGTCGTCTTGTCAGTTTGCATATAGGTCGATGAATTGGTATATGCTTAGTATGTGACAGAGATAGGTTCACCGTATGTTTCACATCGAATTGCTGTAGACCTTTGAAGCTAAGCTTCCTTTATTTTACATGTCAATAGTTATTCGTCATATTGTAAAGTAGTGTAAAGGGTCAAAGGAGGACGAACCGTCGTTCCCTCTCCCGGAAAAAAAGGAAAAAAATACTAAAAACCAAGTAAATTCCAACGAAATTCACAAGTTTATCAAAAGGAAAAGGGAGGGGGTCTTGCAAAATACAGTAGTGCGGGTTAAATACACAACTTTACTGAAAGTCTGTGCAGTCATTGTTGTAATTATTTTACCAATATTCACTTTACATTTGATGATAACCTGCTTAGGACAGACATGATCTTGTGACGGCCTTCTGATCTAATTCATTGAATTTTATACGTACTGTTACTCAGGGATTTCGAAATGAGCTTTCGAAATGTTCAAATAACCAGTAAAGGTTGTTATCAGGCATTAAAATGCTTTTTGAGAATAAACCGAATAAATTATGGGGGTTCAACCAAGCAAGCGATGGGAGAAGCCCACTTGGTCGTGGGAGGGCGGAGTTAAGGGCGATCTGCTTCCTTCCCGTTAGTTATATATGTGTCATATATGTGAAGTGTAAAATAAATTACGTAGATTTGTCTTCATAGGAAAGTGGCTACTTGAGGCTCCATAAGTTGTTAGACTGGTAGATTTCTGTGCTGCAGTCAGCGAAGTAGATCGAGGGGCCATGATAAATTACGATCTTAGTCTGAAGTCATGAATTAGTATATAACGCGTTACGTTAAAACAATACATGATAGAACAGTATCGCGCGTTAGTCCTAGACGCTACGTACTTTCAGTAGAACTACAGCCCTGAACTTTGGAATACCTTTACCGAGCTTTTCATACACACAAATTACTTACACAAGTTACTTAGTTAGATGAGGTTTAACGTCCCAGTTTCCAACCAAATGGTTCAAGTCGAAACGACCACGGCCTTTTTTCCAGTTGTGGCTCACTGGCTTGTTTTCCCTACTCCACTGCTTATGCTGAGTACCAAGCACAAAGGCAGTAGGTTCCATTTTTGAAGTCTTTGATATGACCCAGCACAACAAACACACCTTATGTACTACAAAACACGTGAATCACTGAGGTTTAGCTTCGGACAAATCAGATTGGGGGAGGGGGCAATATGTCAAATTTAACAGAGCTTCATGGCTACATTCTATTAACAAAATTTATTAACAAACATGTATTATATAGCTTCTGTAATGCAGGTATGTTGCAATGTCAAATTATACACAAGTTGTTTTTAATAAGTGGGTAACAGAAAGTACCCCAATTGCACTTTATCTGTTCATCTTACTATTTCCTCGACAAGTTTTATCAACTAATGCTGAAACGGGAAAATACCGATCAGTGTTCTATCCCGTATACTTTCATTTTATTTTCACAGCACATTGTGCATATCATTAACCCGACAGTTGGTTTTACAAATTTAGCATTGATAGATAATGTAAATTATACTTGAAGCAAATGAATATAATTTTTATTCTGTGATTAGATTTTTACACCTAAACCTTGTTTTTACAGTAAAAATAAATTACATATTTACCATCCAACTTCACAATGGGAACTACAAAAGAAAGGAATTGTCAGCGACATATATACTTAATTTGTAAATTTTTGTACTACTTCATAGAAGTGAGGACTAGTTGGTCTATCACTTGCATTGCTAGTTGCTGTCGTAGCAAGACATAAATTTGATGGACCAATTGCCTCTGAATTGGAATCCTGTACGCTATGGAACTTATCATCTTGACTACAGCCGGTTTTGGTTGATTCTATAAAATCTTCACTAAAACTTGTTACTCCGTGACCCAGTGTATCCATCGGGTCACAGAAAGTAGCTTCACAAGCCATTGTGGTGCCTCGTTTGGACTCTGATTTATAGTTAATTTGCTTGAGACTGAGTGTACTCATTTTAAGACTGGATGAGGCTGAGCAAGCCCCAATCAGTACTGCGCCACCATCTTCATATTGGTTCGAAGAAATTTGAATGACACCCTGTAGCTGGATATCATTATTTGCACTCTCATAGATGTGGTTCACCCATTCTTCTTTGTCGACATAGATACGCAAACAAAATATATGTATGCAAAACAGGACAGCAATTATAGATGTCAGAAGAATAACACAAGAAATAATCATTACAGATGTAGAACTGTCATTAGGTGTAGTAACATTGGTGTTTGATGTTGCCAAAGACCTATATGAAGTGATGTAAACTTGTGTAAATGCTGACCTTGACACTCCAGTTAAAATTGTAGTGTCAACAATTGTTGCCGAAGGGACATTAAGTAAACGAGTACTCTCAAATAATATAGTACTTGTTTCGGCATCGGATGTGAACGGTTGGTACTCAGTCGATTGCATGTCATCAGTTGAGAAAACAGTGGATGAATCCGGCGTGGGAAAAGACGTTAGTTTCGTGCTTGTAAAGTCCTGCGGAGTAGCAGTCGAAGATTTTTTCGATGTAGTTGTGAACCAGGTAGTAAAAAGGGTGATCCCTTGTCTTTGTGGTGACGTCTCCGATGAATTTAGACTATTTGGGGGCAATGAATGCAAGATGAGCCTGATCTTACAGGTCATGTTGTCCTTCGAATTTACACAAGTGAACATACACCTTTCCTGATACTGGTTACGAACTATACCACCGTTGTTTTCTGAAGCAAAAAACATAGATGTTTGATTACGCTGAAGTGTTTACCAAATACGGCTCCTAAAACAGTGTTGAGTGTAGATATTTGAAAACTGTGTAAAAGTTCCATGCAAAAGTACTTGCTACAAAATGTGTTATAGCACCTTTCGCTCCAGCCATGATCTCATAGGTCTATCACAGTTCGATAGAGATATTTATCATAATATCATAATCTCTATTAATGCCTTAAAAAATAATGCAGACATAAGTTACTTGGATGGACTTCTTTGTAAAGGTAACAATTTTCGCTTCTACCCTATTTTTTATCAAATTTTTTCTTGCAGCATCTCTTCTCTTAAAAAGGAAGTATCCGGTGGATAACCACATTTTTTTATATCGTGAACTTGGTTCAAACGTTTTGTTAGTAACTTTAATCTGCCTTTAAATTCACAGAATCACATCTCAACAGGTATTGTTTATTATGGAACTATGACATGAATTAAAAATGATAGTCACACGAACCCAGGTAAGAACAGTCAGTTTTTCCTACATGGGAACAATTCATCTGTACGTTGTCGTTAACTGTAACATTAATCTTTTTCTTCTTTTCGTCATTGTTATATCCATAAAATCTCTGTTGTAAAAATTTAAAACAGTAAGTGCACCACATATTTAAGTGCTTCAGACAATGTCATAGTAGCTTTCCAACACAACGGTAAAACATGAGAAATTCATTACTGTAATTATTTTTAAATAATTCATGCTTTAGATTTCTAACATCCTCAACTATTTAAAACTATGACATATTTAAAGCTGACTGGAAACTTTGACATAATATTTAAAGGACATCCCTATTATGTGCTAACTTATAAATTTGTTGTTTTCTTATTCACATTGTGAGATAAATAACATACAGTGATTACTTATGCCTTATAAGCTAAACTTGATCCAGTATCAATTGGTGCAGTACAGAACGAAGTCAAAATGAACAGGGATAGCTCATTTTGTCAATTTAAAGCAGTTGCGTTAAAATATCTTGGCAAATGTAAAACAGCACGTAAAGCTACAACTAAGAGACTAATTAGTAAAATGGTTTAAACGCAACATCCAAATTTTTATCGTGCCAGTAACAGTATAACAATACTTGCAGAGATGTGCTCAGAGAGTGAGGACAAAAATGAATTTGTAATGATCACTTTCCTTGGCCAAATTCTGTTAACTTTACATAAAAGTTACGCACACTCATTGTAATTGCCAATGCGTGTGTTTGCATTAATACATTGTAGTCCTTAATACAAAGATTCCTATTTGTTTCATATCCTGCATGAAAGTGTAGTAAATTTATTTGAGGAAAGGGACACTCTAAGGCAAAAACTGCTTAATAATAATAACTGACACTTTCCTGTTTGCAGTGTGTCTGCCTGTCTCCACATGAATGCATGTGGAAGATATCAACTCTTGAAGTTGAAACCATGGAGAACATGGTCATAGACTCCAATAAACAAACCATCAGGTTTAAAATCTATTTAGACATAAAATCAGAGCTTACATCAAAAATGTTTACACTCTCTGACAAGAAATATTATCAGCAAAGATACTTTATTACAAATATGATTGTAGATTTTAAAGGCCTGTCGGGGCACATGTGTGCTGTAAATAGTTTGACCTTGACAACCTGCAACCTTTCTTCTTCTTGAGCATTATGTTTTGTATTTCATGTTGAAAATGTTACAGTCGTAGGAGGCATGGATAAACAACAAAACCATTCCATTCTTTTTTTAAGGCAGAGAGTAAGTTCAATTGCTAAAAGGTATTTCTGATCACCTGCCTTTGGGGACCAATTTCAATAAAATTTACATTATATAAAACGAATATTTTTATCGTATCTGATATTTTCAATAAACGTCTTGAAAGTGTATTAATTTAAAAAAAATGTCTTTTAATACACCCAGTTTCAATCAACCATCAGAAGCCCATGCAGTAAAATGGTAGTAAAGGGTTAATCTCCCAAGCCATTATCAACTATCCCAGTCCATTGCTAATGTCTAACACTGAAAGTTCTGTGGGATCAAATTGGAATGATTCATAAACATATAACGAGAAAATGTACCAGCGCAATACTCACAAAAATCTCACCATTCACACCAACACTCAACTGACAGTCTGGTCGTTGATATGTGGTCAGATTAAAACAGGCGACAATGTCTCTGAAAGTATCATTACTCTTATAGCTAGTATATTCACACTCACAATAATATATATCAGCGTCATTTTCAGAAACATTGCTAACGTGTAGAATATTTAAACCTCGAGGGAGGTTTGTTGTAACGGCAAAATTGTCACCGCAATCAGTACATCTACCCTGTAAAAACCATTTGTTTTCCGTATCACGCCTCCACAATCCTCGTGAGCAGGTTGTTCTCATTGTACATGTCAGATTCTTGCTCTCCGCTAGTGGAACCCGATATTGATACATCTTTTTACAATCGCTTTTGCTCCGTACTAATGTCAAACAGACGTAGCAGCACATCAAAAATAAAATGTCCGACTGCATCAACATTACGAATGTGAAGGAACGTATGACAAAGATATCATATGAGCACATTCAACTTCTTTGGCTACCCGTGTTATTGGTTTAAACCCTGCATCTAAAGTAAAGCCTTGCTGCATGAAGAGAAACAATTGAAAGCTCCTGTGAACACATCACAATATGTTCAGGTGAACAATGAAATCATTTATGTTTAATTTGGTGCGAAAATGGAGAACAAAGATAAACGCAAAATGGACTCTTAGTACAACTATGAGATTTCCACTTGACAATAACTGTTTGCAAATTTCCCCACTTTCATTTTTCTCTGTTAAAGAAGTATGAACGTTTCACTTTTTGTTTATTGTTATGACGATACCTATTGTGTAGTTAGACAAAGCAGAGTAGAGACAATTGTCTAGAGTAAGAAACGCTAATAAAGAGTAATAATTGAAACTTCCACATGGAAAAAATACCATAACAGTGTAAAATGTACCTAAAAGGCTCTATGTGTTGAGTAAAATCGCATCAGCCGTCACATTAATTGAAAGTGGGTGAATGCATAAGTGCTTAGTCATTCAGATTTCAACATCGTTATAACAATACAAATTGCCGTCATCAATAAAATCCCATTATGTAAGCTATCACATTCAAAGCACTTAAGAAGGGAATGGTTATCATTTAGCAGGGCATAAATAATAACACTGACGGCCAGCCAATCGAAACTCAGGTTTAGTGTGCAATTACCTTGAGAGTCAAACTTCAGCAGGTACTTTTTCAGTAAAACATATGAAATATCTTAAAATATACGTAAAATTAGTTTACTAAATTCGCTAGGAAGTTGCATCCTTTAAATGTTGGTTGTATAAAATGCCAGCAGTTGTCAAAGGCAGGGAAACCAGCCCATATAATCTGCCCACGTGAATTTCAATCTGGCTTAAGTCAGGCTAGTGCAACCATTTAAATGCAAACTAGTTTCCCACATTACATGAAGGCCAAAATTGAAGCAAATATTCACAATCAAAGAGTCTAAACTCATCAGATAGTACGCTGACGCTTGAATGGTATCCTTCTTCATGTAAAGCGAAATCAAAACTTTAAGACATCCGTCATCCAAATTTTTTTCAGATGGAAGGTCTTACCTATTTGAATGATTAACTCAATTAGCTTTCCCTGGACTCCACGATATCTGAAGGAAAGTCGTTAATGATTGTTTTCGTTTTTGATGACATTGTTATGATCATAGTGTCTACAACCACCTACCGCTGTGAGGGCACAAATTTGATTTTACTCTTCTGAGAGAAATGGCTCAGAGAAAGTCTTTGTCCGGTCAAATAAATAGAACTTTTCTATCACACCACGCTAGATTTGATCTGACAGCTCAGTGAGGACAAGAAGTGTGAATGGTCTCGGAGGCTAGTCACAATTACTCCCATCTTTTAGTTACGCAGTATGTAAACTGAAGTTATACACTACCATACAGACTGAAAAATTCCTTTTACTGAAGTTTAAAAAATGTAATGCTTGAATCCCCATACATTTCTTGGGTCTGATGTTTGCTGTAAAGAGGTAAGGGTGATGAAGATACTTTGTCCTCGTTTGTATATCTGAGAAGGTGATATTGGTTTCAATACTTTTATCGATCGTTTTTGTTGTCAAGGTAGTAGTTGCAGTTTATGTTTATGGTGTTGCTGTATTGTTGTTTTTTATCATGTTTTATCGAATGAACCTAAACGCACTATTAATATACATCTTACTAGCCTTTTCAATGACTTAGGTGAACAAAGTCTAAACAACAACGAAATTACAATAGTTTCGCAGAAGTTTGGGTATTATCTCTATTTTAAAATAAGATGGTCATAAAGGTATATCCATTTAATTATATTTATATGACATTGATGAAGTTACCATTTCTCTTTACACTTTTAACTTTCATTTGCTCGTTCAATAGAATATTACTTATTTATTTCAATTTTAGATTTCAAAGTTGTTTATTTTATCAACAAAGAACGAATTCAATTAATCGAGAGAGATTAAATATCTCCATTATGTAATCACTAATAGACACACCACAAGCAATTAGAAGAGGTATTGTAGATTCTTATACGTTAAAGACACTTTGATGTAGAGCAGTTAAGTATCACATTTTCTACCACTACTGTTACATCAATGAAGTCAGAAATTCATTCGAAAGCTGCAAATGAAAAGCAAGCTATAATCGTTTTTGTCGACCACGTTGTGTGTAAACAAAACTGACTCTCGTCTTTTATTCACTAGGGTGTTACAAACGTATATTAATCCCAAGAGTCTCCTACAGTTGTAGCGCTTCTAAATATTCTGATTGCGACTGCCACCGACATTCACAAATCTTTTACTCGCCCCCCCCCCCCATCACCTGATGGTGTTATAAATATGAGTAGAACTTATCAAAATCCCCGAAAATCTGTTATTATCGGCATTGTATGCCAGTTCAAAGGGTTACGTTGCTTCCTATGGTGGTTTTTTGCCGACAATCATTTTGAACTGTCCACACGGATCCCAGGCACCAGGGAAAGTGGCAAAATTTTTTTCTTCCAACTTGAAAGGGGTAAGGTGCCCGGGGATGATTTTAGAGAACTGTTAGAACCCTATCTACTGAGCAACGTTCTCTTTCCCCCTTTCCCCTTTCTAGAATTTTCTGAAATGTATATGATCATGGTTAATTGCACCCCTTTCCACCAAGCACTGCATTAAAATTTATAATAAAAATGCTAAATGAGTACCAGTCTTGATTTTCGAATGCCAGGAAATCCCGTGTAACAATGTTTATTTCCAAACACATTAGAGTTCACCAGAGGTCAAAACTGAGAACTTTCATTAGAGAATTTGTTCCCTCCCTTGAGGGAAGGACAAAATTGCCAGGATCTGCTTCAATTAAGGATTATATTCTCGAGATGTAACATGTTTGGGTTAACTCACTTGCGGTTGACGTCCAGCCGCTTGACGCATTTTGAAGTAATTTGCCCAGTTATACAAAATTATTAGCTGGAACTGAACTTCATGGATAAATTGACGTTAAAACAAATTTTAAAAAAGAAAAATCGGTCCAGGTTTGGTGGAAATATCGAATCGATAAATTTTAGCATGGAAGCTGCTACGGAACAATGGTCAGTTCCTGGCTGAGTAAATATTTGCTCCGACCAAGCAAACAATCGCTTGTGGTTAAATGACCTCAAAACATCGGCCATCTCGTGCCGTGGTCGGCCAGTTCGTTGCGCCGGTCTTTTTTCATACTTGGTGTATAGATTTACCATATTTCGAGAAAGAATCACATTGTGTTTGGTAGAGATCAAAGGTCATGTGAGGTTACTAGAGGTAAAATACGTAAACCTTGTTAACTGCCGTAAACACTATATCCCAAGATATTAATAATGGATATTTTTCATACTTGGTGTGTAGATTTGTAATTTTACGAGAAAGGTTCCTTTCGCTTTTTAGAACGGTCAAAGGTCATTTGAGGTCAGCGGAGGTCAAAACCGGAAAAATTGTAAACACGATATTTCAGTATAGGAATGACGGCATTTTTCTTACTTGGTGCATAGATTTGTCATATTTAGAGAAAGTTCCCTATTAGCTTTGGTAGAAATTCAACATCATCTGAGCTCACCAGACGTGAAACTACAAAAACCTTGTTAGCTGTTCGTAAATAATATATCTCAAGAATAGACAGTGGGCCGTACCTCCACTCCAAATTGTGTAGTTTTTAACTAACGAAAAGGGAGGACTGAATGTACCATAATTGCAAGGATAAAATTATAAAGAACAACATGATTGTATAAAACATAACTCTGGTTAATTTATTAGTAATTTAAATTTTAGTACCTAATGATTGACTTGTTTGAAGGATGCTGTGTGCATATCATGGGTGAAACAGCTCACAATTAACGTGTATGACGATAGTGTAGTGGAACGTGCTCGGTTTTCCAGTCTGACCGCCCTGGTTTGAATCCCATTCAAACACTATTTTTTCAGATTTTTTATTCAGGTTTATCTCTTGTTACCTATTGTACTTAGGATATAGATTTTTAATATTTACAGGAACAACACCACTGTTTTTGGTGGAGGTCAAAGGACATGTGAGGTCACCAAAGGTCAAATTGTGAAAACACATTAAAACATGAAGTATAACCGTGAGTGATAAACCTCGGTGTGGGAAAGCGTTTCCTTTCGGCAAGAAATCACCGAGACTTTGGGCTTTCTGGTTTAAAATAAAATTTCGGTTTTTTGTTGTTTACAGAAATTTGCTGTATTTTTTAAAGACAAGATGTATTGCTACGATAGAGAATGTTGTTTAACATGCATTTTCTGTTTATCTGAGATACCATTATTTTCTGTTTTTTTAACCAATTGTGACCGAAATAAGTAGTATACTTACCGAAATAACTGAAAATAAATTCTATTATTTTACAACTTGTATCTGTTGTTTTCCAATAACATGATCTCACCGGTTTTTATACAATCAATTTGTGTTAACCTCTGAGCAAGTCTGTTTTTAAGAACATGTTAAGTTTTGCAAAATAATATTTTTTTTCAATATTTTCATGAGCAAACCTGAAGGATCGTTTTAGAGGAAATACGCTTCTTCATCACGCACAATATGATTGAACATTATCAGATGGAAGAGCACCCCCTCTATGGCGTGGGGCCCATGGATCTTCTGGTCCACGGAAGCCCATGGGTAACGTGGTTTTCAGGACCTTCAGCCTCTAGGTGGGAGGCACTATCTTAACAGTTTCTTGATTACTGTCTAGACCCTAAAATTACAACAACCTCCTACTTGGTCCCCTTTCCTTTGCTTATATGATGAACCTCTCGGATAAGCAACTTCCAATAACACAGATTTGAAAACTGATATCTCTGTCATCTACAACTTTTGTTGAGGAGTTCATCCCGGATGGTAATTTTACCAAAATTTCGTTCACTTTGGGGCAGCTAAGAGACCATGCATCTAGAAAAAATTATGGGAAGCTAATTTCAAAGCACCGTGAAGGTACTAATGTCAAGTCGCCGTCACAGGCGCTAAATTATCTGTTCTTTTCGGCCAGTTGAGAATACAGCCACGTATAACAGACCCATAAAGTAGAGGTCTGAAGGTTGAGAGGTTAGTCACTTAAAGTTTGTTGTGTTTTCGGGGACGTATCTCCTTGAGGAGCAGGAATCTTTTAGGAGTAACATTTGGTTTTGCCTTTCCGTTCTTCGCCAGAGAGATTTTAGTTGGACGGTGTCCTAGATAGAACCCTGGTACCACACTAACAACCGGAAGTGAAGGCCGAAGTTCAGAGGTCAAATTTGATGAAAATCACTTTTTACTACAATTCCAGAGGAAAACATTTCGCTAGCTAAACTTCACACTTATTATGAATCTGTCTTGATATATCAAAATATGTGGTTGCCGTGGCAATTGAGGTCAAAGTTTACATGATGGTAGGGAAAATGTATGTCTTTTAAGCGAAAATATGTATCGTCAACTCCTCTCTGTCCAAACTTGAAAGGAAGATACCCTAGTGAGAGAACTTGAACCCCGCACGTAAAGGTCAAGTTGCGTAAAAAATCGTTTTTGGCTATAATTCTAAGAGGAAAATTGCACTGACATGAAACTTCACGCGTTTAATAGATGACAAGCGCCAACAGAATATGTGGTTGCCGTGGCAACTGAGGTAAAAAATCACGTGCGAGAACGTTGGAAATCCACTTTTTGTTTCCATACCTGCTACAAGTCTGCTAAAGCGTCTTACATTACATTAGTGTAACTACTGTGATTAAAGCCTTTTCATTATGTTGGTAAGGCAACTTTACCTCAGCTCAATGGTGTGCTCGCTAACGCGTGACAGCGCGCCAGTTAGCGCATTACAGGCCAAAGAGGATCTAAGGTACCGTATGTAGGGGGCGTGAGCATGTACACTATTGCTGCAGCGTTACATTAGGTGCGTTCGATTTGCAGTCCAGAGACTCGGCTAGAGTCCATTTGACGTCACTTGAGTCAGCTTTCGCGCTTGAGCAGATATGAGACAAACCGAATGCAAACTCGAGTGGCTCACCATTACGTGCCACATGGGGATACGCAGTGCCTACGAAACCTTGCTTACAACAGGTAGGTATCCACTGCTGGCTCTGTACACTGCATGCAGCAGTAATAAAGAAGTTAACTATAGGCCTACCTCTCGATCATTATGTATCGAAGAAAAGTTCAAAATGAACTGTCGCACGAGAAAACAGAATGGCGTAATCGCCTCATTTCTTGACATCTACTCAACTGAAGCAGGGCTCAAAAGTACAACTGGATTGTAGCAATTGCGGTACCGAATTCTTCTAATTCAGCCACGCTGAAGTTCAACGGTAGGTTTCAGTTACAACTCTACGAGAATCAAAAACCTTTTCAAACGGTACCAAATGTAATATGAAAGTACATTGAGTGGACAGATGAGCTGTACAGTTTATAACTGGAAATAACAGCCACCTACTTTGCTGTAGGAAGTTTTCTAAGCCCTTTTCAACTCTTTCAGGGACAGATTTGCCAGACGGAAAGTCTAGCACATGTGTTGCCATCTAACCATGTAACCAGGGACCTCCCTGGTGTAGCGTAAAACGCGTCTGCTCAAGTAGAACACCTCGGCAAGCTTGCCGTTTTGATGACGTTTTGGAAAATCGAACGCTGGCTGGAGCCGCACGAGTTACTCGAGCCGGTAAATTGAACGCACCTATTATTTAATCTACTTCTGGATAAAGGAATAAAAATAAAAAAAAAAGGGAAAAACCGAAAAACATTAGGACAGATGTTTTTCTCTTAAGTTAAAAAGGCTTATCTCAATCAAATTTGCACACTCATACAAATCCTCTTTCTTCCGTTTGCTTGTACACGTTATAGGCCTTAAACTATCTTTCTTTTGTCATTCATTTATGCATGTGACAGAACTAGGTATCTTTGCATTCAGTTCCCTGAGGTTTACAAGGAAGTTTGTGGATTTTATCACTTTCAATTTCTTCTAAAGAGATACAGGAAAGTTTCACTCATTTTATTTTTACGATGGCAGCAAGGTATTGGAAAGTGGAAGTTATATGTCCAGGGTAAGAAATAGATATGATGTGATGTAATGTGATGCGGTGTGATATGATATGATTCTGTCCAAAATGTGGAAATTTGCTTTCCACCAGAGTTAAAACATAAAACATATATGAAAATTAATACAAATATAGGATTAAGAGTTGCACACTACATTTATACTACATCACAATAAGGTTCCCAATGTAAGAAAGGATAAAAGAAGGGGCCCAACAGCCATGATCATTGATTAATTCAATAAATTAATTCAAATATCATTCAATGCATATCCATTTTGCCATGTAAGTAAATTAAAACACAACTACAATGTCTTTGTAATGTCATTTCATTGCAGTCATTGCACACACCCACTGTTATCATTTGTCTTTCTACTTCTTCTTGCGGGATAGCCTACGTTCCTTTACAGTCACAAAGCCAAATGCAGCCTTTTACTATCATGGATCTTATCTACCGACAGAACCACTTTATTATCAAAACAACTAGTCCTTTGTTAAGTTTAAGCAATCTAGATTACATGAAGGAGGCAGGTGGGATAGGTGGTCTATGTCTTTCGAGAAGGTCTATTGATTTTACATACTAATTGTTAGAGAAATGTGAGTTGAAACATTTTCCTAATGTTGCCTTTTCATTTAGGTATAAGTCTCTATAAAACGTGAAATCACTATGTTTAGAATGATAAAATGCACTTTAGAAAGGAGGCTGCTACCTATCCATGACATGTGTGTCTCAAAAATGACTGCATGTCAAGTGGTTAGAGCATCCAACTTGTAGCCGGAAGGTCTGGGGTTCGACTCCTGGCCGGGTCAAACCAAATACTTTAAAAACAGAACCTACAGCTATTGTGATGCTGCCCAGCATAACCAATGGAGTAGGGAAAACAAGCCAGGGAGCCACAACTGGAAAAAAGGCCTTGGCCGGCCGGAATCAAACCAATTGGTTAGAAACTGAGCCGTAAAACCTCATCTAACTCTAACTCAAAAATGAATTAATAAATGCGGCTTATTTTGCTCTTCATTTGGTGCGGGACGTAACATACCCTGTGGATATTCTTTGGAAGGAAATTTTATAGGGTTACATACTTAGCGGACACTATGGTCACATTAAGGGGGATGCTACATAAAGAACAAACCACGATTCTTAGAATCAGACCTTAACTTCAATGTCATAACAGTAAAGATACTTTTAATAAAATACTTTCATTCGCCAAATATCAAAAATTTCCGCAAAGTTTTAACTGTTTTAACGAAACAGAATCATTCCTTAAACAAAGTTACGTTCCTGACAGAACACCAGATTCAACGTAACTAATCTACTAATCTTTCAACCCCCAAGAACCTCAAAACTCAAAGTTATAACAAAAGGCCATTTCTCGCAACAGAACGGTCGACAAGAGTGATAAGTAAAATAGACTAAAATGCTTACTGTTAAAACGTTAACCCTTCTTGACATAAACCACACCGTTTCAATCTTTCTTTTGTTGCAAAATGTGATAATTATTATACAAAATAACTTGCAAATTTCTGTAAGTTTTAAATTTGTATAAATTAGAATTTTTTCAACAACTGTCTTAAAATAAACTTTCCCTTTTTATCGACTAACATGGAGTTATTATATGTTTGTATTATATTCAATATAAAAAATGACAGAGTGAACATCCTACCATACGACTACAGTTCTTTTAAAATCCATGTACATATTGAGTCAGACATAAAACGAATGCAAGGCTGTTTAATTGATCTTTATACAGCATATTAATAGTGCAAACACTTCAAGGATGCAACACTCACGACATGCCAACTTTATTCTTCATTGTGGTTTTGAAATGCGTCTATGATCCTGTTTGGGAAAAGAATATTATCGGAAGCAAAACTGCTTCAGAGGTTCTATACAGTGTAGGATCTTCTGACAGCGCCTCCTAGTTTCCAGCTACTGCAGTATTGCAAATATTTGTATAGATATTATAAATTGGTATTTTGGATATTTTGAACTGCTCTAACGTACGTTTGTCGTTACTGTAAGAGTCGTATCAATAAACAAGCTAAATTTGCAGCTTAATGGGAACAAAGGCAAATATAATCGCTGGACCAATATCACTAGCTCGATGAAATAACTCAGTTTAGCCATCTGTTGTATGTTGCGTCAAATGACAGAAGGCAGTGGGTATCTATAAAGAGGTATGGCTTGTTCCACACATACATGCTTTCATTCTTGTTTGTGTTTATATGTTGCAGGTAGGATTTTTTCATAAAGAGAGAAAAAACTATTCCCTTGTGCCAGTAGCTGAAAAAGTGTCACGTAATATCAAGTCGGGCATGCAGTCAGGTTTCCCACGATCAGGATATGTCACTGTATTTTTACTTGCAGTTTGTAGTTTCTTTTAATTTAACATCTTTGTAAAGACATGCTCAAACATTTTCTTCGAGCTGATTTTGATATTGCTAATGATTGATAAACTTTACTTATTGACTGGTTCACGCGATCGTTTTGGTTTTCATTTATCAATTGCGTACAGTTTACAACATGTTAATAATTATATAAGGTTTTCTCTCGTAGAGCAGTAAAAGTACAGGAGCTCTTTCAGGCAATATACTATTGAATTGACCGTCATAAAATGGAGAGTCAGCAAGAGTGATATTTAACTAGATATCAAATTCAGTATCTTTATATTGCGACAGGAACTGTTTTAAAGCTGTCAGGAGTTATTTAAAAACTTGAGCTTGCCCAAGATATTTGAATAAGCACATGTGTTTATTCACTAACTTTGTAACAAGTTTGATCTGGGTCCAGGCTTAGAAGGAGATTGCACGACTGAAATAGTTCGATCTACCACTTTTCGACCTATTGAATATTCATCATCCCGCTAGGGGACTAACCATGGTAACAGGAGAGGAAATTGAGGGCGGCGGTACTTGTACCTTGGTTTATGTCTTAAGCTACAAGTTTCACGATGGTCAAGTAGTTTAGACGGTCGCCTTGTGTGCAACAGACCCGGGTTCGAGTCCTTTTCGTGACTTAATTTTCCTCTCTGAATTTATTTCTTCAGTTCTTTCCCTCGTTTATTAGGACTATGTCAATGCTTTGGATCGATTTCAATTTCATGATCGAACAGTTAATAAAACTTTCGACCAATATATAAATATTTCATAGAATCTGATTTTTTCAAGAATATCATTGACAAAGGTGTTGCTTTGAAGAAACCCCTGTGTCATAATATACCCAGTACCAGTCAACCTTGAGAAGTCCATAAAATAAAGTACGGTAGCAGTGAAGGGCATATCTCCCAATTCGTTGCAAGATTTTCCCAATTCATTGCCAACTCTTACTACCTTCAGGTCTGTGGGATCATCTTGGCATGTTTCAGTTGGAGGATCGTCTTTATTTCGAACTTACGTCTCTCTTGGGCTGTTTTAAAGTTGCCAAACAAATGCTACATTTAAGGTGGGATAAGCTGTGATTAGGGAGATTAAAGTGTTCTGCTACTGGAAAGCCAATGCTGTTTCTACGTATACTATGCTTGTGGTTATCTAACTAAAGCTTGTGCTAGTTTTTCCAATGTATGTGGCGATCATTCATAGGGTGCAATTGAGCATGTAAACATTTTCTGAGTCGCAGTTGAATTTTCCAGGTTTTAATACCGTACCTGTGACATTATAAATTATGCTGGGTGCAGCTGTATTAATGTGTTTACATACAAGATATCTGGGTTTAATACACTTTTCATTACCAAAGCGGGGCATTACCATGGGGCTTAGGGAGTTGCTAACCAATAAGAACTTAATATTGCGTGGCTGCTTATAAGCAGCCACTGGGGGAGTGTCAAGAAGATTGGTAATCGTGGGGTCGGATTTTAAAATATTCTAGAATTGCTTGTAATGTTTTAGGAGTGGACGGAGATTGGGATGGTAGGTAACCACAAGGGAAATACGTTCTGTGACGAACCTGGTGTGGTAGGAAAGAAATTGGGACCAGCCTGGGGGTTGACGGGACCCTATAAAATTGGTTGCTAAGAAGCTTGAATGGGTATCCTCGTTTGAGACGAAAATCAACAATTTCTGTGGCGTTATATGCAAAGTAATTCGGACGTGAACAGCCTGAGACGTTTGTATCTGATGAACTGACTAAAAAGTATGGACCGTTTGCTGTGGTAGGGGTGAAAACTGTTGAAATGCAGAAATTAACATATATATATATATATATATATATATATATATACATATATATATATATATATACACAGTTATCTAGAATTTGTGTTACACTTGGTAATTAAGTGCCATTGTTTGCACTCTCATGAAAAGGGTTCTATCCTTCCCTTAGCTTACCTCACCTGATGGCATACTCCTTTCTGTAAATTAAAACATGCGCCCATATTTATACAAAAATTATCACCAACACAAGTGTGATGCAAAATAAAATAATGAAAAACGTGTACGTACATGATCCTAGGTATTCAGACCCAGGAAACAGACAACTAAAATCATGTAATGATGATGTAAGTTGTTGCTTGCCAATTAGGGCTGTATTCGACACCCTGTTCTACAACAGACAACAATATTCTCGTACAAGTCGATCACGAAAGAACACGTTCGCGAACTGTTCTTGCACCCAAATCTCACACCATCTCGGTTGATGTGCAGCGAGAACGAACATAAACAAAGATGGCGGAGATGTCTTCTCAAGGAAGAAACGCTAGGGAAATCTCAGTACAATGCCCTTTGAAGGTGTACTTATGCCATTTTTCAAATGACAAAAACTTAAGCAGAACATGTACCCTGCATAAGTAACCCAGTAAATGACCTAACAACAGACTTGCGGGCTTATTATGAAAAGCAAACCAAGTTAATAGTGAAAGTACAAAACGGTACGGCGACACTTTGGGCCTATTGACCTAGAATTCACGTCGACGTGAGACCAAATACTGTGCATAGGCTAAAAAGTATTGTCACTTTCGTATACAGCTGGTGTTCTTGGTATCGACAGGATGGTTATGGATATCATGCTTGTACTCTACTTGATTTACCTGAAAATTAGAGGCTTTGAAGTTTGACTATTAACTGTAGAGTCCGTGTATCCATTGTAACTGTGCCTGCACTATAGGGTTCGTGTTCGCCACGCAGGACGAGTTCCTGTGTTCTCGTCATGTTCCGGAACAGTTAAGAACAGGGTGTCGAATACAACCTATGCAGAAAATCATAGAGAACTTTCCATTCTAAGGCTTTGGTTATGAAGTAGTTGGTAGGCTATAGTTGTAGATACATGTAATGAGTTGTTTGGATTGTCCAGATAATGGAGTAGGCGATCGATGTGTTTTAGCTCAGTATGGCTGCTACGGGAGGGATTATTGATGGCATTTGAATGAAGGTTATCCACATTACACGCGAAACTCATGGAAGCTGCAAAAGTTTTGATTAGTAAATCTATTGTCAAAGCTGGGATCTTGGTGCATCGTGATAAGACAATTTACGTGACGTCACATTCTGCAATTCCTTTTTTCGGACTGCAACTGAAGGTGTACAGTTGGGAAGGCTATTCCAAATTAAATGATGCAAGATTTCCTTGATTGAGAAGTGTCTTGCAAAGGCGAAAGTGTTGATACTACATGGCGGAGAACTTGACGAAGAGATATCGGCTAAGAAATTACAAAAAGGGGCTACCAAGTTCGTGGCGACACAGCCTATGCAGTCCGGTTTTCGTTCTTGTAAATGTAATGCTTGAGAAAATTGCCAGCTCTTTGACTTTTTATGATTAAAATGCTAGGTAAGACATTTTCGTAGATTCCATTGAGAGTTAAGGTTCTTCTGTCAGTTTGCATTTAAAGTTGATGAATTCTAGTATGATAGAAATTGTTCACAATACGTTTCACATCGATTTGTTGTAGACTTTTCACCGCTACATCGCAAACTCCCCGATAGACAAGAACAAAAATATTAAAAAACGAAGTAAATTTCAAGAAAGTTATCAAGTATTTCCAAACGGAAAGGGAAGTCTAAGAACTGTCCAGAATATAGTAGTTTGGGTTGAATTTTATAACGTAGAATACCTCCGTGAACATATTCTTTATGTTCACACTCTGCGCCTATTAACAGTCTGTATAACCAATGTTGTTATCACTTTAACAGCATTCATTTTAAATTTGATGAATACCTACTTAGGTCAGACATGATCTTGTGACGACGTAGTTTAGGTCATAGAAGTTATGTTCTGTTTCACGAGGTCATCAAAAAAATTACTTTTGAAATGTCCATGATTTCAATAAAGGTTGTTATCAGATATGAAAACGATGAAGGTAATGGCCTTTCAGTGATGTACTTTTGAGAATAAATCAACAAATTATGGGGGTCCGCACAGCAAGCGATGGGAGAACCTACTTGGACTTGGGAGGGCGGATTAATGGTTGATCTCCCCCACTTGAGGTATAATACACATTTTAATATTTTACTTGTTTACATAGGAAAGGGCCACTCGAGGATATAAGAAGTTGCGAGACTGTAGATCTCTGTGCTGTAGACCGCAAATGATATGTGCCCATGATGAAGTAGTTGAAGAATAAACGATCTTGAGTCCCAATTTTTGAAGCAGTGTGTAACTCGTTTACTTTAAAACTAAACATGATATAACATTATCGTGCATTTAGCATAAATACTACCTACTTTCAGTGGTACTGCAGCATTCAACTCTGGAACACTTGACCTGGCTTATTATACGCACTAAGTATTAAACGAACACCCCTTTCGTTCCACAAACAGGTGAATCACTGAGGTTCAGCTTTGGACAGATCAGAATGTATAGAAATATGTTAACATAACAGACTCTAACGACTCCATTTTATTAGAAACATTTATTTTTTAACTCCTGTTATGCAGGTATGTTTGAATGTCAAATTACACGGTAGGGGAGATGTAGGAGAGTTGAGCCATTTTTTGCTTTTGATGATGCTGTCAACTAAGTTAACACATTTTAAGGATGATTTAAATGATGACACAGACTACATGTATTGGGACATGCATGGTGCCTATATGAGCCCTTTAGCATAAATCGAATGGGCGTGGCACGCTGTCACATAAAAAAAAATCAAAATGGCTCAACTCTCCCACTGTGCTGTGAAAGTTGAGCCATTTTGTAGTAATGCTTTTCTCAAAACAAATGTCACATTATGGTAAGGTTTGATTGTGGACGAAACTTCTGGTTCAGTAATCGGAGCAGACCTTCACACTGTCTTTGCCTAATGTTACGCATTGTAGTTTTATCAATCTGAAACACCCCAGCTGATACCTCTACGAAAAACCCTTCTTTTGTCCAGTCCCTGTTGTATTCCAATAGGTAGGAGGGTGCCCAAACATGTTTCTATCTTTGCAAGTATTGAAAAAATATTGAAAAAGCATTGAACATAAAAAGGTGTAATTATATCACAACCTCCACCCCTTTACTTGTCTATATTAAGGAGATACCCCACATAATGTTGTGACCAAATGTAGCACTTAAACCACTTTTTAACATGAGAAAAATTAATGGGCTGTTTTACCATAAAAACATTCTTTTCTCAGACATATGAAAAAAAGTTTTTAAGAAAATTCTAAATAAAACAGTAGCTTGTGATCTATTACAGACACCCCCTTGCCACACACAGAATTTGCACACATATGAAACACCCCCTCCTTGTATTTAATAAAGGCTACAGTAAAGATATCCTTTGTAGTATATTAAAATACAGTATAAATGTATACATAGATATGGATTATTCGTAAAGAAATGCTTTTGGGAGAGTTTTGTCACTTAAAAGGAGAGTTGAGCCATTGCGCTATGTCTCAACTCTCCCCCTACACACTGGCTCAACTCTCCCCGATGCCACATTTTTTAACAAACCCCATGGCTTGGCAAGCTGATTGCATCAATCATATCGAAAGTTCTTAACACAAACTAGCTATGTAGTAGCTACATAATACTACTAATATGTCAGTTTTATCCTCTACCATAAAGGTGAGAAAATCTACATAGCCAATTGTCTGGTTTTCACTTTCGATGACCAAAAATTGTTTCTCTCGAACAACTGTAACAAGGTGCAGAGCAATCAAGTGTCTCCTACATGGGAGTAGGTAATAATATTCAGTACCAACAAATGGCAGAAACTTAGTATTTTCACCTCCTACCAAGTCATAAGGAGGCCTGGCTCAACTCTCCCAGTGGCTCAACTCTCTCACACCTCCCCTGTGTTACTTCTAATGTGTAGGAAACAGAAAATACCCCTATTGCACTTATCAAACTGTTCATCTAACTATTCCTAAACACGTTTTATCAACTAATGTTGAAAAGGGAAAATACCGGTTATTGCACCGTCGCGTATGCTTTCGTTTAATTGTCCAAGTGTAGTGTGCACATAGTAATTTTGCATAGCGAAGTTAACTTGACAGTTTGTTTCACAAATTTAACATCGATACAAAGTGTAAATTATCCTTGACGCATATAAATATACTATTCACTCCATGAGTAGATTCGTATACCTGATAATTGTTTTACAGTTAAAATGTAAAATCAACATCCCAGTGGGAGCAACAAAATGAGGACAATTGTCAGAGAGTCAGCGGCATATAAAAATACTTAATTTTCAAACTGTTTTACTACTTCATAGCAGTGAGGACTAGTTGGTCTATCACTTGCACTGCCAGTTATTGTCGAAGCAAGACATAAATTTGATAGACCAATTGTTTCTAAATTGTAATCCTTTGCGGTTTGGAAGTTATCATCTTGAAGAAAGCCTGTTTTGCTTGATTCTATAAAATCTTCACTGAAACTAGTTACTCCGTGACCCAGCGTATCCATCGGGTCACATAAAGTAACCTCACTAGTAACTGTGCCACCTCCTTTGGACTCTGCATTAAAATTGATTTGATTGGGATTGACTGTACTCGTTTTAACACTCCTTGGGGCTGAGCAGGCCTCCATCACTACAGCGCCACCATCTTCATACTGATTTGAAGAAATTCGTATGACACCCTGTAGTTGGATGTCATCTGCAGTCTCATAGATAGGGTTTACCCATTCTTCTTTGTCGTCACACATATGGAAACCAAATACATGTATGCAAAACAGTACAGAAATCATAGATGTCAGAAGAATAACACAAGAAATAATAATTAAAGATGTAGTAGTATCATTAGGTGTTGCAACATTGACGCTTGTTGTTGTCGTCAAAGAGGTATATGAAGAGATGTAAATGTGTGAAAATCCTGACGTTGATGCCTCAGTCACAAGGTCAATGTCAACTTTTGTTGCAGACGTGACATAGGGTAAACGAGCATTTTTATAAAATGAAGTACTTGTTTCGGCATCGAGCGTGGACGTTTGGTACTCAGTCGACTGCTTGTCTTCAGTAGGAAAAGCAGTAAATAAATCTTGCATAGAAAACGGCGTTGTTTTCGTGTTTGTAAAGTGCTGAAGAGTAGAACGTGAAGATGTTTTCGATGTGGTTGTGGACCAGGAAGTAAAACTGACGATCTCTTGCGTTTGTGTTGACGTATGTGATGAATTCAGGCTATTTGGGGGCAATGAATGAACCATGAACCTGATCTTACAAGTCATGTTGCTCCTAAACGATATACAGGAAAACTTACACCAGTACTGAGACGGGCTACCGACTATAACACCGTTGTTTTCTGAAACAAAAACATGAAATAAATTGTTTCATTGCTCTAAAGTGTTCACCGAGTACGGCTTCTAGAACAGTGGTGAATGTAGATAGTATACAGTGTTGTAAAAATTCCAACGAATTAAAACCACTTGGTACAAAATGTTCTATAGCACCTTTAGCCTCAGTCGTTTACTCATAGGTCCATCACTGTCTGATCGAGATATTTGTCATAATTTTATATATGACTTGAAAGATACTTCATGCAGGCATATGTTACTTTAACGGGATTTGTGTAAAGCTAACAAGATTTTCTTCTACTCTTTCTCTTGATCAAAATCGTTCTTGGTGCATTTTTGTTTCATGAAAAGTAATTATGTGGTTGAAAATCACATAGTACTCTTTAAATTGTATACTTAGTTCAAACGTGTTGTTAGTAAATTTATCTGGCTTTAAACTTTATGAAACACATCCCAACAGTCGTTGTTTATCTTGAAACTATGACAAATAAAATTAATAGTCACACGAACCCAAATGAGAACAGTTGGTTTTCCTCTTTGCTCCATATGAACAATCCACCCAAATTCTGTCGTTAACTGTGACATTAATCTTTTTCTTAGTATCTTCATTGTAATATCCATCAAATTCCTGGTAAAAGTAATTAAGAATAATAAGTGCACAACAACTGAAAGTGCTTCAGACAATGTGATGATAGAAAATCGGAGAAAATTCATCATTTTGTTTACTCTTAAATAATTTATGCCAAAAATGACGAACACCGTCAACTATTTGAAACGATGACATAATCAAAACTGACTGGACACTTTGAGATAAAATTGAAAGAAGAGTCCTGTTACGTGTTAACTTATAAATTTGTTTTTCTTATTCTCAGTGTAAGATAAATCGCATATAATGATTTCTGATATGCCTAATAAGTTGAATCCGATACAGCAACATGTCGTGCGGCGCAGACAGAGGTCTTTAATGAATGTGATAGCTCATTGGTCAATTTAAAGCAGTTGCGTTAAGAAAATGGCAAATATAAGATAACACATAAAAGCTAAAACGAAGTGACTTATTAATAATTAAAACGGTGTGAACGGAACATCAAATTTTTATCATCTAAGTTGCTGTAGAACAATACTCACATAAATATGTCCAGAAAGTGGAGACAAAAATGCATGAGTTTCTGATAATGATCGCTTTCCTTAGCTAAGTTTTGCAAAATTTACATACAGGTTGCTCACACTCACTTTAATTATCAATGAATGTGTTTGCATTAGAGCATTGCATTTCTTATTACAAAAATTGCTATTTGTGTCGTATCCAACATGAAAGTGCAGTAAATTCAGTTGTGCAATTAGACATTGTTAGGCAAAAACTGCAATAAATTAACTTATATTATTCCTGTAAAGGACCATGCTTATTTGTTTGTCTTTGTCTTCACATGAACGCATACGATTGAAGAATATCAGCAGCTTGATCCAACAGAAACATAGTCATAGAATCCACTACACAACCATCCGTCTTACAATCGATTTAGGTATTAAATGAGAGCTCGTCTCAAAATGTTTTCATACCCTGAAAAGAAATATTTATCACCTAAGAGACTACTAATAGATTGTAGTTTTTAAAGGCCTGTGGAAGCACATGAGTGCAGAATATAGTTTTTCCTCGACAACTTGCAGGCTTTCCCCTCCTTGAATATTACGTTTTGTATTTCAGGCTGAAAATGTCACCGTGGTAGTACGTACGGGTAAAAAATAAAGCATTCCCGATTCTCTTGAAGTTCAGTTGCTGAAAAGTTTTTTTTTTTTCTGATCACCTGCTTTGGGGGTTTTACTAAAGAAAAATTACACTGTGTTCATTTTCAAAAAAATAAAAAAACTATCTCCTCATTGACCCAAATTCAGTCAATCTTCAAAAGCCCATACAGTAACGTGGCAGTGAAGGGTAAATCTCTAAACTCATTGCCAAATATCCCTGCCAATTGCTAACACCTAATACTTTCAATTCTGTTTGATTATCTAGGCATGATTCATGAACAATTTTATCATTGCAACTACTAAAACACATTTAATTGTCCGGATAGATATAACAAGAAAATTTTCCGGCTCAGTACTTACAAAAATTTTACCATTCACCCCAACACTCAGCCGGCAATCTGGTCGTCGATAGGTGGTCAGATTGAAACAGGCGACAATGTCTTTGTCAGTGTCATTACTCTTATATCTAGGATATTCGCATGCACAATAATATATATCAGCTTCATTTTCAGAAACGTTGCTAACTTGTAGAATATTTATTCCTAGAGGAAGGTTTGTTGTAACCGCAAATCTGTCACCGCAATCAGTGCACCCATCCTGTAAAAAAACTTTTTCATCCCTATCACGCCCCCACAGTCCTCTTGAGCAGGTTGTTCTCATTGTACATGAAAGATTCATGTTGTCCGACAGTAAAACGCGATAATGAAACATCTTTCGACAATCAGTTTTGCTCCATACTAATGTTAAACTGACGCAGCAGCACATCAGTAATAAAATCTCCGACCGCATCAACATTACGAATGTTAAGGAAGGTATAATAAAGATGGTCTATGTCGTCGTCGATTTGAATCCTGCATCTATACACAATCGAGCCTTAAGGAAGAGTTTGAAGCTACTGTAAGCAAATCATCTTGGTTCAGGGAAACAATTGAATCAGTATGTGTAACTTGACGCGAAAATGAAGCACAAAGACAAGGCAAAATAGACCGTGCGCGTTTTGGATGGCTCACTGATTACCTCAAGGAATATTTTGCAACTCCTTTTGCTTATGACTTTATCCTGACGACAAGGATATGACTTTCACTAATCAATATTTACCTTGTAGGATTTTTTGCAAACAAAGTACCCCTATGAAGTTAACCTAGCGATTTGCAAGTGTCTCTACTTTCATTTTTCTTTTTTTGTAAATACATGAATGTTTCACTTTTGGTAAATTGTTTTGACGATACTTATTAGGACAGATAGACAATGCAGAGTGGAAATGATATTCTCCAGTAAGAGACGTTAATCAAGAATCACTATTGAAACTTGAAAAGAATACCATGACACTTCACGATTTCCCTTGGAGGCTATATATTAATCAATCCCATCGACCGTCACATGTTGGTGAATGGAAATCTACCTATTCAGATTTCACCATCGTTAAAATATAAATGGCCGTCTTCAATAAAATTTCATTATGTAAGCAATCACAGTCAAAGCAACTTTGACGGCCACCCAATCGAAACTCAGGGTGAGGGTTCATTTACCTCGACAGACAAACTTTAGCATTTACTTACAAGTAAAGCATAAGAAAAATGTTATGATATATTAAAGGCGTTTAATAGATTCGCAACGTTTTCGCATCCTTTGAATGATGGATTGTATAAAATGTCAACATTTGTCAAAATTAGTAAACAGGGTAGAGAAACCAGCAAAGATACACTGTTCACGTGCATTACAATTGACCTTAAGTCAGGTTAGTACAACTTTTTAAATGTAAAGTAGTCCAAATTAGATTGAGGCCAAAATTGAAGGAGATTTTTACAATTATTAGAGTCTAAATCAGCAGATAGTACGCTGGCGCTTGGGTGATAATCCTTCATGCGAAGCGAAATCAAAACATGTAGACAGGCCTTGGCCGTAATTAAAAGCTCTTTAGATGCAAGGTCTAACCTATTTGAAGGATTAACTCAATTCGCTGTCCCTGGACTGCAAAATATCTCGAGGAATGTGACTGATGGTTGTTTTTGTTTTTGATAATATCGTTACGATCATAGTGTCTACAACCGCCTGCCGCTGTTACAGCAGAAATCTGATTTTTCTCTTCCGCCTGAGAGAAAAACCTCAGAATAGTCAGTCTGTGTAAGGCCATTTAAACCGAATTTTATGTCACACCATTGAGTTGCATAGCTCCCTGGTCACACCAAGCTAGGAGGTTTAATATGACAGCTCAGAGGCCAAGTAGTGTGAATTGACTCAGGAGCTCATTATAGTTGCTCCCAGTGTTTTATTACGTATTATATTTACTAATGCTGCACACTTCTAGCCAGAGTAAAAAATTCGTTCCCATGGCTTTAACCGAATTTTGAAAAATGCAATGTTTAAATCTCCATACATTACGTGAGTCTGCTATTTATTGTAAGGCGGTAAGCGTGGTAAACATATTTTGTGGTCGCTGGTTTATCCGAGAAGCTGATATTGCATTCAATCCTTTCATCGTCTTACAGTGGCGTAGCCAGGATTATTCAACAGGGAAGGGGGAAAACAAAAAGGATCAACTAAGCGAAGGGGCATATAACGGCCGCGGGCCGAACCGAGGAGGGGTAAAATATATTGCTTTATACAAGCGTGACCAAAATAACTCATAAAAAGTGGTGTTTTGGGCGATGAGTAGCGTAATGCTGCCAGTGGCGCCGCCAAGATTTGATGACGGGGGGCAAAAAAGATGACGTCGTAATGCCGCCTCAGTCCCCCCAAGTCTGCTTTAATTGTACCATTTTTTGTGCGTCCTTGCGGTTGTATACAACAGTATGTTATCCTTTTTGTGACTATATAAAGGTGCTGTCCTGGGGGAGGGGTCTAAGAGGAGGGGTGTTCCTCTCTCCTTTGAGAAATTTTTGTTAATTTAAGGTTGCCTAAAATGCAAAATGGTGCTGTCTTTGGGGTATTGGAATTGATCATAAATGGCTGGAAAATATCCTTTTTTAGTAAATTCTACTTCTTGGTTGGGTAAAAGAGGAGAGTATGCATCCCTGCGATTGTGTACAGCAGTGTAGATCCTTCTTTGTCAATACATAAAGGTGCCGTCCAGGGGGTGTAAGGGGAGGGGTGTCCCCTCTTCTTTGAGAAATTTTTGTTAACTTAAGGTTGCTGAGATACAAAATGGTGCTATGTTTGAGATGTTTTTGGTACTAATCATATATAGCTGGAAATATCCATAATTTAGTGAATTCCAAATTTTGGTTGAGTAAAAGAGGAGAGTATGTTACCTTGGAGAAGGCTATGTTGTCAACAAACCTCCTGAAGCTCCCCTTTTGGATACTATAATGCCTTCTATTCGGGGAAAGTTTTTACGTAAAAATACGTGCATGGAGTCCACAGAAACATTCTTGGACTATTACGACAATTTTCCTTTGTTTTATTGTGCATTATAAAAGGGTATCTAAGGCTGACAGACGCCGGTATAGTGCCTCCTGGAAGCAGTGGATTAAATAAACAAAATGGGGCACTGATATGACGATAATTACCTGACATCCAAATAATACCATAGAGTATGATGCCGAGCACTTTACAACTATCGTATTTTTACTAAGTTTGAACGAAAATCCAGACGAACAGCTTCCAGCAATGGGGAATGGCAGGGAGAGTATAGGTGCAGGGAGGTAATATTAGACCTCCCCGATAGGTTAAGAAAAAGGGGGTAAGGACTAAAAAGAGCGTTGGTTTCAGAATGCGTTTTGTCATGAGTGTATTAACAATCACTGTATTGTATGAGCAATCACTATCTATAACGGTAATGGCTGCGAGCGAAGCGCTCGGTAATTTTTTTTGAAAAATGTATAACGACAAATAAGTACTTTCAACCGTCCATATCATGCTACAAATTCGATTGAAAGATCCCATAGGCCCCTACAGAGGTTGGAGATGTACTTCTGTTTTTCGGGAAAGGGTTGTGATCAGAATACTTGCATATATTATAACTTAATAATGGTCATGAGATGGAGTGAAAACCGTGACAAATGCGCAAAAAGCGCCCCGAAATTTTTCATTAAATAAGATATCCATGACAAAAAACTGTATTCATGCTCTGCATCGAGATACTTTCAATTCCCTCAAAAACCTATTTGACAATCACAAAGCCAGTCATTAACCTGAGAATTCGTAAAAAGCTTTCAACTTTTGTTGCTGTGGTTCTGCAAGAAAACCGGAAATTATTGATAATAAGGACAATATAGAGGTAAGATTTGAAGGGCGCGAAGCGCGAGAAACTTTTAATAGTTTGCGAAGGATTTGCGATAATTCTGATAGTTTGAAAATCATTTGTGATAGAAAATGGTTACAATAGAACCATCATTTGGTCGAAAACACACCTCACCCTACCTACAGAAGTCTATAGCTAAAACGCCTTTGGGATCATTTTAAAGTTTTCCCTCCAAAAATCTGAAATCGATTGGGAGGCACGCGCCCCCATACCCCCGTGCAGGCGTCACTGCTCCCATCGTCTTCAATTTGTCAAAAGGGCTTAAATTTATAAATGATATATAAGAATCAAGGAAAAGGTTGTTTTGAGGCCAGTGTTAGAAAGCACCTTTTGCAAAATTAGTGGAGGAAATGCGTGAAAAAAGGGGCAAATTTGATATCAATGCACTACTACATAATGAACAATTTTTGTGAGCCTTTTTGGGTATGAAATCTGTTCTGAGTTTTTACAAGTTCACGATTGTGTTTAAAATTAGGTCCTAAATCTTGCCCAAAACGATCCTGCTTTGCATTGGGCATAGGTGCGCTATCTATGTGGGTAAATGTTGACTAATTTATGACGATTAGTGGGGATTATGATCAACTGTTCAAAAGATTTACCCCAGTGAACATTTTCTACATGCGCAGCTGAATCATTGCATGTTGGTAATTATGATGGATACCAGCTGAGATATTTGATTGATGAATGTAGGCGATCGATCGATCAACTATCGGTATTGGGTTGGCTAGTACTATATTGATGTGTTGCATGCGTGTCGCGTGCGTGCAACGTTGGACGTCACCAGGCATGCAGAAACGTACCCTGGAAAATGTTTATTATTCATACAGTATGACCCTCGAAGTGTCGTACATACTCAGGGTAGTAGTTGCATTTCATACTGTTGTTGCTGTTGTTGTACGAAAAACCACGTTAAGTAAATATATAGTGGGTGGTAGATCCAAACTGTGTTCGACGTTTCGTGACACACGAAAAGTTAGGGCTGAATTTTCCTAGCATTTTTTCACATGAATAACTGTTACAGTAATAATTCGAATTTTAATTACCTAATTATTAGTAAGTGTTAAGGATGCACTGCTATAGCATGATTGGAAATACCATACGCTTAACATTATCTTCTGATGGCGTAGTGGATAAGAGCTCAGTTTCTCACACAGACGACCCAGGTTCGAAGTACTTTATAAGACATGTTCGTTTGTCATATTTTATTATTCAGTGTTTGGTGAGGTTCAAAGGTCATGCAAGGTCCGCAGAGGTCAAGCTGTGAAAATATCGTAAGAAGTTACATAGCCAAGACGTATCAATTTGAGGGATGAATCTCAGTGAAACAAAGCACACCCTTTCGGCAAGGAACCACTAAGCGTTTAGGCTTTCTGGTTATTTTCTGTTATTTATCATATTTGGCATATGATCTTTGATATTAACATGAACCACCCTATTATTTTTGTAAGGTCAAAGGACATGTGGGGTCACTAGGGATCAAATCGTGAAAACACCTTATAATATGATATCTTAACTCTCAAGAAGGTAACTGTGAGGGATAAACCTCAGTGCAGAAGCAGATACCCAGCCTCCCAGTGACAAACACCGTCTTAAAAGTTTCTGGACTAATGTAGAGAACCTACAATTAGATCAACCTCCTACTCGTTCCCTTCCCTTTGCTTAAATACGATTAAACTCTCGGATTAGGAATTTCCAATTATACTAAATGCTGAAAAAGGACATCTCTCTCATCTACATCGAAGGTACTAATCCCAAATCATCTCCACAGGTGCTTATACACTTCATTGGAGCTAGTTAAACATATCAAAAAAATCACTGTAAATGTCCTTAAATTTACAGCTTTATGACGTCATGCAACATTATACCTGAACAGGTGGAGTAATGCTACTTTCTTTCAATGTATTTTTGCGTTTGGTTTATCAGGAACTAGCAACTGATTATTTACTATGCTTGAAAATGTTTACAATCATATTGTTGTATCCTTCTATCATAAACATAAAGAAGTGTTTGTATAGCGCCTAAATCGTAAGCACTTCATAAGTGCTTTAAAAGAGAAACGTCTTCAGATATTTCTTGAAACAGCTCAGTGAACTGCATTTCCGTAAATCATGTGGCATGGAATTTTATAGTCTGGGTGCAAATCTGCAAAAGGCACGGCCGCCATAGCAATTGGACTAGAAGGGAGGCTCGACCAAGAGATTTAGCACTTTGGAAGCCGAGATGACGAGCTGGAGTATATGGAATGACAAGTTCAGAGATATATCCAGGGGCTTGGCCATGAGGAGCCTCCCACGTCAGCAGGGTTGGGAAGTAACGAGTTACAAGTACCGCCGTTACGGTAACGAGTCACATTTTGTGTAACGAAACCGTGTAACGAGTTACATTTACATTTCTGCAACGGAGCAACTAGTTACAATGTTTGGTCAAAATAACTGTAACGGCGTTAAATTTATATTCCGTTACGTTTTCGTTACAAACAATTGCAATTACAACAAATTACGCTCTATTTGTAAACGTTAAAGAAACGTTTCAAACTGATAGCACTTCCCTTACAAAAAAGGATGTCATGCTACATGGGAACACACATAATCACGTGTGGCAGAGCATATGAAAATACATAAGGAAAAAAGTGTGGTTATGCGTGGTGACACATGTGGTATTGGAACCAATCTGACACACAGGACCACACTTTTCCCTGCATGATTGTCACACCTTGAAATCTGGGTCAAAGTGGGGAAAGCTGTGTCAAGTTGACACATGTGGCAAACCAGGGCAAAGTGTGGCAAACGAGGCCAGTGAACGAAATCGAAGTATTGAATTTACTTTACTCAGCACCACACATCTCCACACATCTCCACACTTTGCCTTCTTTACCCCAGTTTGCCTCCTATTACATGTGTCGAAGCGTGATTTTCGGTTTTCCAAACATTGCCTCATGTCCAAACTGTGAAAATGCTGGTCAACGCATGACGCTTTGGAAAAGTGTGTCAACTATTTATTAATGACACACATTGTCACGCAAAAATTCATAGAAATTTCACGCCTCTCCACACCCCACCATAGTTTTGCACAGTTCGACACAGTATTTCACGTGTGGTATTGGAACTTTTGCCACACAATTTTTTTTGTAAGGGTTTGGTGGTGTAGGTTTGTTTGGTACATTTATCAGTCATCTCTTTTATCGTCTTCATGCCCACCGCCACCATTAAACTTTCTTCACGATTTAAGATCAAGCTGATATGTAAAGACTTGAATGGTCACTTGATTTTCCATTCCGGGTGAGGCTTTGGACATGTTTGTTGATCTATGTAACATAGAATCATTCTTATTACTCAGTAAAACTTCATTCGTGTGCCGAGTTATTAATAAGACAAAAAACATATATTTTTGTCCATAAGGTGTAATAAATTCGTTGTAAAGTACTCAACGGTCCTTCAGTAATCTTGTTTCCTGGGTCAGTGACTTAGCTGAGTTTTTCAAGCCTTTCCAAACGTTTAGAGGACAAAGTAGTGTAGGAATATGATACATGGAAAGCGGTTTAACTTACAGACAAGCAGAGCCCCACACTACGTTGCCTTGTTTTAAACATCACCTCTTGGGACTTTAGGACTGTGCCAAAATCTTCCGTGTTATTGGAGTCCACGCAAATTGCGACTTTAGTGGCCCAATTCCAGACTAGCCATTCGAGTTCCGCACCTGTGAGTCTCGGCCAAGTTTGATTTTAGTAGCTCTGATGCCGAAACTTATCTATTTGACAATACATAGAATGTCATGATTTTAATACTATTTTAATCTGTCTTGCATGAACCTGTTCCATCATTAATAAGGCCATTGCAAAGAGTCAATTTAACATAGCCGGCCTTTCCCCGAAAGGGTTATCCGTTGGCTATGCTTGTGTTTTCCATTTTGAAAAAGAAAAAAAAAAAAAACAATGAAACTTTACTTAATCTCAGAGGGATTTTCATTTCTGAAGACTCGGAAAGAATGGGCTCTGAATCCGCTTCCAATTGCATTCCGCTCCAAACTTATTCTGTGAACAGAACTTTCCGTTTCATGACACTTCAGCGTGGCGCCTTCGAGCCAGAACTTAGGCGTTACAATCATGTTAATAAAATGGTACCATACATGTCTCAATCACAGTGCGGCTTTTCATATACCTTTAATGACATCCTTAATTAATGAATGAAAATTATGAATTTAAGCTCTGTCATTTCTTTTTTTTTGAAATGTCAATAAATTATTAGACTAAAAAAGAGTCAGTAGAGCCGAAGGGAAACAGTATAATTTGGAGATGAGCAAATGGCTTAAGCTTATCCTGTAAAATTTAATTAAAAAAAAAAACTGTTATTCAAAACACGAAAAGAAACAGTCCTTAAATTTTTAAACTATTTTGACGAAAGAGTCAATTGTGGTGCATGAACATCGTGTGTGTATGAACCTTTCAACATTTGTATTATTACAGATTGAGAGAGTGCAGGACATGAGTTTTATACTTAGGAAACACACACCTTTTAACCTTGACCATTCATATAAATTTGTACTGCTTAAAATTGTAGCTCATTCTGCTATCATGGTCATGTATCCTAAAAGGACTGGCTTTTAGTTTTACAATACCACCGATCTTCTATCAAATCCGTCACCCTCTCTTAGCTATGCGATAGGATTGCAAAGATCCCTCATTCAAAGACGTATTATAGTAATGTAAAGTCTTTTGATTGCTATCAAGGTTCGTCTCACAAATAGGCAGAGTCTTAATAAAATTGCTACATATTTGTATTCGTGGTGCAATTTGAGCGCTGAAAGCGTGTGCCCACAGTATCCATACCAACGATCAGGAGTGATCTTTTATACCTTTGGAAAAGCAGTATCTGCTTCTAGTTGTCCTCTTGGATACGTTTGAGGGAACAAAAGTTTTTCGGGAGTAACGTTTGGTTTTACCCTTTTGTTCTTTGTCCAAGTCGTGGGGACTTTGGACAGTATCTACTTTTCGGGCTTTTAGCTGAGATCTTGTGTGTATTTCTTCTTTTCACCCAGTTTACAACAGAGTAAGGCTTTAAAAATTAATTATGCAGGGGGCTGATAGTGAAGAGGTTATCTTGTTAAGTCCAATTTATCCCCTGGGGACAAAGCTCATTTGGGAAGAAGAATGCCTTTGGGAGTTTAAGTCTGGTGCGGAGAGCCCAGGGAGCCCGGAGAGCCCAGGGAAATCTGAAAAAGGTTACCCTTCAGCTACAAGATTACGGTCATGTGAAGTATCTCTCCTTTTCAGCCAGTACAGAATTATGAAGGCACGCATTATAGACCCATGATGCCGGCCCGTAACCAGAGAAGGTACCAAAGGCTAAGAAAAAGCTTCTGGAAGGGGGGAGGGGGGGGGGGCTAATGTTTAGGGAGGGAGCGAGATATGCTCAAATGTATTAAGGCAGTTTCAGTTTTTGATCTGTTAGCCCGACCGCCATTGGCCCGGTGGAGAGGGGATCGTCATTGTCATGGTGTAGAGGTCTGAAGGTCAAAAGGTTGGTCATGGTAAGTAAATAGATCTTCTATCATTTGGGTGGTTTCGCCCTTAAGCTCTTCTCAAAAAAGAAAAAAAAAATACACCAGGAGACTTTCGATACGACTTTGAAAATGTACAGACTCTTAAAGATTCTCGTAGTTGTAGGGCGAACATCTGACCTAGATGGTTTAAACATTAAATGCAGCAATTCTCTAAACAGCAACAAAGGCAATATTCAACCTTTTAATTGAATTTTTAGCTGTAAAAGACAAAGTAGGTTGTATGATGACCTAACAGAAAGTTAATAAAAACAAGAAAGTTATATTTCTCGATTTACAGTAGGTTTACGTAAACTAATTTAGAGGTGCAAACTACAAATTAAAGAGAAACATTTTGATTTTGTTATTTCCGTTTTACAGTTTGATTGCAAAATAAGCCGAATCAATTGCAAAACTTTTTTTCAATCGATTTCTATTATTTTTCAGAACAATTCACAGAGTACAGACCAGTATGTCATGCGAGATCAAGAATGAATAGACACATGGAACTTTAGTGCTGAAAGAGCTAAGGGCAGTCCACAAATATATTTTGAAACTAAATGTTACTCGCCTTGTTTTGTCTTAAAAGTCGATCAAAATTCGAGCTACATGCAATGCTTTGCAGTAATTGCTAACTTTTGCACTTGTGCAAAATTCGTTGAGGGTAGGTAGTGATTATTTCTTTACCTTCATCGTTTAAATGTAAAATGAGGAAGTCAATCAAATTTCTTTATCCATCGAGTCAGGAATGTTACGGACAGAAAGTTTGCTTCGAGAGAGAAACTTTCAACATCTAGAACTGAGGTGGCCGTAAACTTTTACTCTGAGAAAATTTGGTTAATATTTTGCAGTAAATATAACAAAGAAAGAGATTAGTGTATTGAATTTCTTGTCAGCTCTTACAAGTTATTTATTCTAGTTAATTACAGAAAATTGCTTAGTTTCATCCAGTGTTAGGTATTTACTTTCCTCAGCACAAATTTACTTTACAAATTTACTTTGTTGCAAGATAGTATAAATTCTATTTGTCTATAGAGGTTTTCACTGACGTCACCGCGTTTGCACGTCTCTTTATTTTGACGGTCAGGCGCCCAGTGTATAACAATCGTAACTAAGATCCTGCAGTCTTTTGCACATGAGTAGTGACGGCCAGTATACCAAATTGAAACGCACTGACGTCAAGTGAAAAACCTCTATAGCGGTGACTTCTTTTTATTACGGGAATCAATTAAATAACAAATTGTAATTGATGCTTAAAATTATATATGATGTGAAGTTTAAGACATTAAAGCCAAAATAACAACTAAATCATAACATGAAAATAACAGACAAAATGCAAAACTGTTTATTTTCGAATAGAATTCGAATTATTCTGTAATTAGTTTGTATTATTACAACTAAGTCAAAGGGAAGCTAGACCCTTACAAAAAAATTTGTGGCAAAGTTCCAATACCACACGTGAAATACTGTGTCGAACTGTGCAAAATTATGGTGCAGTGTGGAGAGGCGTGAAATTTTTGTGATTTTTTGCGTGACAATGTGTGTCATTCATAAACAGTTGACACATTTTTCCAAAGTGCCATGCATTGACCAGCATTTTCACAGTTTGAATATGAGGCAATGTGTGAAAATCACGCTTTGACACATGTAGCAGGAGGCAAACTGGGGTAAAGTAGGCAAAGTGTGGAGATGTGAGGAGAAGTGTGGTGATGTACGTGTAAAGTAAATTAAATAGTTCGATTTCGTTTACTGGCCTCGTTTGCCACACTTTGCCCTGGTTTGTCACATGTGTCAACTTGAGACAGCTTTCCCCACTTTGACCTAGATTTCAAGGTGTGACAATCATGCAGGGAAAAGCGTGGTCGTGTGTGTCAGATTGGTTCCTATACCACATGTGTCACCACGCATAACCACAATTATTTCCTTATGTATTTTCATATGCTCTGCCACACGTGATTACGTGTGTTCACATGTGGCATGCCACACATTTTTGTAAGGGGATGATTGACTTGTTTGCATGGTTTTCGACTTCAATGTTCAAGAATAAATCTGAAAGACAAATATGGCTGCTCAAACATTTGAAACTAATGTTTCATGACACGTATCATCTTGAGTGCATCTTGTATGGCCTGTGTCCATAAAATGGTCTCTGAAGCTTGTAACAGCATGACCCAAAGTATCCAGTCGGTCACTTGAACGGTCTACTACTGATTTTGGCATGAGCATAATACGATTGGGATTGTGCACACCTTTACTGATGGTGGATGACGTAGAAAACATCTCTGATACACCCTCATGGCTACTTTCATACTGATAGGAAGTTAATTGCGGGACGCATCGTAGGTGGATTCCATTATCTGCGCTCTCACAGATAGGCTTTATATTTTCTTCCTTGTCGCGCTTCACATGAATACCTATTTTACATAACAGTATATGCAAGCAAATTAGAAAACCGGTGATTGTAGCAAACAAAATAGCGCATAATTTAACAATGACTGACGTTACATCAGGGGAAGAGGAGTTTATAAAGCTGGTTGGTGTTAATGGATCCCCTATCCCTTGTGATGTAAAACTTTGTGCAAAAGGTGTAGACGTTACAAACACATTTCGTCTGTTGTAAGTGTCAACTGTCGATTTTGATTCGAAATCTGTTGATGTTGTACTCTCATAAAATGTAATTGTTGCATCCGATGGTAGCAACTGACTATTGGACGACGGCTCATTCATCTCATCAGATGCGATAATGGGCGACTCTGGTGTAGACGAATTAAGTACAACCCTACTTTTGAACTCTTCTGAAGTAGCCAATAAAGGTGTTGTTGTACTTTTATGCCTAGATGTTGTGACTATTGGAATCGGTGTATTCAGAGGCAATATATTCAAAATGACCTTGATCTTGCATGTCATGTCATCTTTTGAAGATACACAGCTGATTTTACACCTGCGAATAGACTGGTCAGCTGCCACGGCGCCGTCCTTTTCTGAAATGAAAAGACAAAAGTTACATGAATCATGAAACTACCATACCTCACATACCATATTCTAAACTTTGTGGCGCATCAATACGAAACAACCTCTGTTTTTTGTCTCACATCTTATACAAACAAAACTTCCGAATTGAGCTTTCGATCAATATGTGCATGATATTGGTTAAGTTTCCACGAAGTAAACCTTAACATAGTTATTTTTGTCACAGAAAATGAAACAATAAACGTTAATATTTTAAAGACAAAACTTCTGAAAAAAATCGCTGTTAAGGTAAAACAACTCATTTCAGTGGGTTTGACATCATATGACACACAGGTATATCGCTGTTCCTTATTGCAAAAGTTGTCTAAGTTTGCTTTTAAATAAGTTTCTCTGCAAATTTTTAAGCCCTTTACAATGTGTTAATAGTTTAGTAACATTATTTCAGACGAAAGTGCATGCAATATGGATTGTGAGAACAGTAACACCTACTTTTCTATTTTCTAAGTTGGATGCATCATGTTAAAAACCCCATTGCATATGGCCGATGGAAATACAAAGAGTTCTAAATTGCACTTCTTGAAAGGCATGTTTTCCATCAACATCAACTGAGATCTTTATAATTTTTTTTTCATTTGAACTGAAATGCCCAAAGGCAGTACTAAAAAGTGACAACCGACCATTTGTGTCTTCTTGAGTGGTGGGGTGCAGTGAAGGAAATTCAAAATGATATCTTGACAAAATAAATGTCTCGTACCTGTAAGGGAGCAGTCAGACCTCCTCCTGGCACCTAACTCACATTCTATTGTTATGCTGTCGTCCACTTGGACATCGACCGTCTCTTTGGTATCTTCAAGGAAACTTCCATTAACTTTCTGAATTGAATTATTTGAAAAGGAAAATATCTTGTGGGGTCCAGAGGATTAATTAGTCATGCTCAAATGATGCAAGCTGTAGATACCGACACATCTTACGTTATTCGTTAGAACTTACCTATCATGTCAATTCATGTCAAAACTAAATAGACTGATTTAAAGTTTCGTTAGTGCCGAACGACAAAACACACATATTAGGCTTGGATATCGATCCTGGCCATCTACCCATATACACACATATTAGGCATAGATATCGATCTTTGCCATCTACCCAAAACTCTACAAACTGACCACCAGTGAGAGTTACTTTTGGTGGAAATTTGGGGACATGAGAGCTTCGAATGGTGTACCCATAGTTACGTAAACTTTACGTACAGATACATGTGCATGTTACTACATATGAAAATGAAAACTTAGTACATATCAAATTGGTATATGTATAATTTTCAATGTGCATATTTAATTTTCAATGTATTTAATTAAAAGTGGTCAAACTCGTCGCTTGTCAGTCGTCTGTAAAATTGACGAGTCGTTTTCTAGTCGTATCTCTTTTTGTTATGATACCTGTCTATATCAGCTAATAAATCTGTCTGATGTGCCTGCTGTTTCCAGATAAGCTGTTTCTATGTCTTAACATGTAAGTCTAACAATTAAATAAACGTGTTATTGAATGCAAGCTATAAAAAATAATACTATACTTACAAAAATGTCACCATTCACACCTACACGCATCTGACAGTCTGGTAGGTACGTAGTAAAATTATAACAAGCCACAACGTTTCTTTCAGTTATATTTGTTTTATATCCAGTGTATTCACACTCACAATAGTACATACCCGCGTGATTTTCAGAAACATTACTTATGTGAAGAATGTTTATTCCAAGTGGGAGGTCGTTCGTAACTGTGAAGCTTTTACCACAGTTATTACATGGAGGGGATACGAACCATGTATGCTGTCTCCTCCACATCCCTTTAGTACACGTTGTTGGCATATTACATATCATATTAATATTCTCCTCTATAGCACCGCGAACATGAAACTCCCTTTTACAAGAGGGTTCGCCTATCGAACAGATAGAGGACAATATCATCAAGCATAGTTTTAACCAAAGCAGCATTGCGAAAATAAAGATATGAATTTATGAGATTTTTCGCAGTTTAAAAATCACGTTCCAGTATGGATGATCAGTTAAACCAATCAAAAATACAAATCAGTACTCCATGTGAATTACTTTGTCGAACCTTACGTAATTTGAATGACGGGAGAAATTCTGTAAAGGTAGATACTGAAATTTTTCGTAAAACTTTTGGTCTCTAATTGTGAGTTCACAAATCTCTTCGCTTCTAATTAAATCCTAACTGCACGTAGACGCTGTGTGTCTAAAAAGCCCTTACGAGTGCTCAATTTAGTAAGGCATACTTGTACTCAATTTGCCTACAAGGGCAATCAACCCACGTGCTTTACTTTGCAGTACGTGTGTTTTGTAACCCACGTCCTTAATAAACACATGAAAGTAAGTTTCTTTATAGGTTACATATGCTATTACACACTGTGAAGGGAAAAGCTAGGTAGTGAAAGCAGAAATGGCCGTTCAGCTCGTAAAATATTAACAAAAACTCAATAAAGTAGTGTTAATGTGCTTTATTATTCACAGACAGTTCATGGGAAAAGGAAAGAAAAACTGATTGTTACCTGGCATTGTCTATACAAGAGCACTGGCCTTTCAACAAATCAAGACTCATTGGAAGTGAAACTTTAACTGGGTAATTAATGTTTAGCGTCATTGATTTGTAAGAAAATGACAACGTGGCTCCGCAATTGTTTAAGCCAAAATCTAAATATACAGACTCGGTGTTTCACCGACGGCACTTGACCACGTGTCTCTTTGGTTTTGAAGGACAAGCGTCCTCTGTCTCACTACAACTTTCAAAGGAGTACCTGTAATTATGCCTCGCGTGTGTGCAGTAAATACGCGTACAGCGAGTGTGTTTTGCCCTTCAGTACCAACTGCATGACGTCACAAGAAATTCCACTATGGTAGATGGTTACTGATTGTACCTGCAACTCGTTTTAGACCATAAGCAGATAACCCAACATCGTCCAACTGCTGCGTATTAAATACCTTATAATTACATAACAGGTTTGCCGTCTTTTGACCTAAAGTGAGAATTGACCGCCACTAAAACATCTGTATTATGAAACGCAAAATGGGGCATTTACATGCTCTGCAACAGCCAAATAACCTTTTCTGATCTATCGTGTTCACGAGGTTTTCACCATACGAGCCCTAGTGTCTCCAACCGAACTGCCGACTCAAACAAAACGGTCTTGTAATAAGTATGTAGCATCCAATATGAGACACTTCCGTTTACATGGTTTTGGCAGTTTCAGCGCCTGTGACTTCAGATCATCTTTCAACTCTACTGAAAACAACAAGGGTATTTTAAAAGCATCCATCATTCCTTAACTGAGATATGGTGTTCCAGAGGTTTTCCGTTTTTATCCGTTTTTTTACCTCTGGAGACCTCAAATGATGTTTGGCTTCCATCAGAAAAAAGGAGTTCTTCCTCTCACTATCAAAAATCTGTATCTTAAGTAAGATAAATAACAAAATGAAAACCTGAGTATTAACAAGAACTGAAACAAGAAGTGCTTGCACGAGATTCCAGCCAGGGCAATGAGTATGGGAAACCGATCACTTTCCACTACACGACCTATATACACGTTAATCGTAAGCTGTTTTAAACATAATATGGTCACAGCATTCTTCGCACAAGTCCATCATAAGGTAATCAAAATTGGAATCGCTAATGAATTTACAATACAATATACAATATAAATTTCCTCCTCTGACCCTCCCCTCAATATCTCACCTGATTTGCAGGTTCAAAATCTCAGCACCCCTAGATTGTTTGAATTAGCCAAATCCCTCGACACTTTCCCTCCTGGTAGACCCATCGTCTCCTGCATAGGTACCCTCACCGAACACATATCTGGTTATACTGATAGTATTCTCAATCCATTATTGCCCTCCCTAGGGAGTTACGAAAAAGATTATTCCCCTTTTTTTCAGGAAACTCCAAACCATTGAGCTCTGGTCCCCAGATTCCCTTCTAGTGACTATGGATATGAGCTCCCTCTATTCCAATATTCCTCACAAGGTAGGAGTGTTGGCTTGCAAAAAAATATTGGCTTAAAATAATTTTTCCACACAGTTTATTGAAGAATTTGCTTGCATTGTAGAGTTTGTTCTTACTCATAATCACTTTGTTTTCAATAAACAACATTATTTACAAACGAGTGGTACAGTTATGGGCAGTAGAATGGCGCCTAGTTACGCCATTATATTCATGGCTGATCTAGAGGAAAGAATTCTTTGCAACAGCCCTTTCAAGCCTTCTAATCATTGTAGATACATTGACGACATTTTCTTCACTTGGTCGCAAGGAGAGAACACCCTGCGTTCTTTCTTTACTGCTTGTAACGAAACCCATCCAACCATAAAGTTCACCCTGGAGTTCTCCGATACGGAAATCCCCTTTTTGGATGAACTGGTTGGAAAGCACAACAATACTTTTGTCACCACGCTTTACTGCAAACCGACTGATACCCATACTTACCTTAATTTAGAGAGTTCCCACCCCTACAGTGTCAAAAAGGCCATCGTCTACTCCCAGTGTATCAGAATTAAGCGTATTTGTTTTTCCAAATCCGAGTATGAAAAACACATCGCCAACCTTGCCGGTCATTTCCGTTCTAATGGGTATCCTATTTCCATTATTACAAAGGCTATTTATAAAGCTTCGGCTCTACGCCGTGACAATCTCTTGCTTTGGAAACCGAAAGCCAGTAATTCTCGTATTCCTTTGGTTTTGGATTATGCCAGTAGAACTAATAAGCTACTCAAAGTGTTACGTCAAGATTTTGACATTCTCAAGTCGAGTCCGACACTTCCATTCAAGACCTGTTTCAGGACCCCCTCCCCTCATGTCCCGTAGGCAACCTCCAAAACTAAAGTCCCTGCTCACTTCCTCCAGACTCCCCGTGATGCCTGGTACTGGCAATCAGAAATGCGGCAAACCTAGATGTCAGGTATGTAATTTTTTAATTACTGACCCTTGTTTCACCCCTCCTGGTACCAAATGCCGCATCCAGCTCGGTCATTTCAATTGTGATACCCCTAATGCCGTATATTTGATTTGCTGTAATAAATGTGAAAATGGTAACTATGTTGGACAAACTGGTTCGAAATTCAGACTAAGATTTAATAATCACAAAAAGACAGTCAAAGATAAAACTATTAGTTTTCCAGTTGCCAAACATTTCAGTGAACACAATCATAACTTATCCAATCTCAAGTGTGTCCTTTTAGGCTCGAATTACCGCACGTTCAACAATAGACTTAGGTCCGAGAGTAAGTGGATTATCAAGCTTAACACCTACAACAATGGACTAAACTTGGATTTAGGTGCACTCAGTGATTTTTCCTTTGTCATTCGTGGTGAAGTGTGACCGTCTGGGCTTTAATTTAAGTTCACTGTACTACATGTATACTTTTCCATTGTACATAGCCACTTCACCTCATTATTTGTGTTGAAGAAGGGCACAGGCGTGCCTAAAATATACACGTATATATCTGTATACATATATGTATCGTGCTCTTATTATGTCATCCCGGTGAACTACACTATTTATCATCGCCTATATAATTTATGGAGTATGCGTGTACATCTGTTACAATATATATATATATATATATATATATATATATATATATATATATATATATATATATATATATATATATATATATATATATATATATATAAACATTAAAAGCATCACACCAGATAACAAAAATGAGAAAATCATAGAAGATTCAGTGAAACATAAATCAGATATAAAGTTTATTAGCTTTCAAGCTCTCCGAGCTCTTCATCAGATAACGAAAACTCAAGTGTAAATGAACAACCACTAAAGACTAGCCAAAACGAAAAAGAGGCAATCAAGCAGAACAACAGAACAATAGTATACCGAAAATGTACACAGGACCAACCAAAACAGATCACTGAAGTGAGTAAAAGGGAACAATAGACAAAAGAAAGCGAAAAGCAGCACTGAGAAAATTTTGATTCCCAAATAGAAAATGGTTACACGTGTCTTGTACGACGGTTCTTAGTTTGACAGTTAAAACCGTCATTAATATTTAGCCCCTTTGGAACCAGAGTTTCAAGCTTCCAGATCCATTTCTTCTCCCTTAAGTCTAACTCCTGCTCTAAAAGTTTGGTACCATTCTCCCTTGACAAGAAGTTTTCGGTAATTAACTTATCAAGAATCTGGACAAAAAAATCAACAGGGGAGTGGCTAGAGAGATGTTTATAGAGCTCAGTGCAATGGCTGCTCAAAGCTTTACCTTCCCTAAACTTTTTAAGATTAGATTTATGCCCATTAATTCTTAGCCTAAGGTCATTAGTCTGACCTACATATTGTTTAAAACAAACCGGACAGGAAATAACATAAAATACCCATTTAGAGGAGCACGTGGTATTTTCGTTAAAACAATGGATATTACGACGATTAGCAGTGCTTGTTACAATGTCACTAGCCACTAGCTTTGAACAAAGCTGACATGGCTTGGTTTTCCTTCTGTAACAAGGTCTACTGGGTTCGCCCTTGGGAAGGGGATTTTTTACTTTGGCCTTCACCAAAAGGTTCTTGAGATTAGAGGGTTGACGAAAACTCACAATTGGGGGTTCCGGAACCGCCTCTCTCATTCTACTCCAAAGATGGAGGAGAGGAAGGTATTTCGTTAGAGTACCCTTAATATCAGGTAAACCAGGGTGGTACTGTACCGTGAAATAAATACGCCTAGGTTTCTCTCCTTCGACACTAGGGGGAATAGTAGACTTACTATAAAATGACATAAAAGCCCTATCAATCTGACAAGACACCTTCTTACGGTTGTAACCCCTACGGACCGAAAAGTCACACAATTCGTTGCAACGAAGACGAGCAGTAGAAGGATCAGAACAGATCCTAGTGAGAATTCTTAAACTCTGACTGAAAGCACACTCTAAACACGGTCGGTTCAAATTTGAACCGACCAGGGTAGGAGGTGGCAACTAACCAAAATCTTTTCAGAAATTTGACTAGATTTGGTTCAAGTTAAACCAATTCGGTTCAATTTTGAACCAAATCTAGTCAAATATTTGAACAGATTTTGGTTAGTTGCCCCTCCGACCCCGGTCGGTTCACATTTGAACCGACCGTTTTTAGAGTGCAATACTTCGTTTAATATGGTTAGGGTGACAACTCAATGAGGATAAGTACTGATGGGTATCAGTGGGCTTGGAATATAAATCAGTCGAAATTAAGCCCATGGAATCACGAGAAACAGTTACATCCAAAAAGTTAACCCTCTCCAAAGAGTAATCAAAGGTAAATTTAATTGTGGGATGTCTCGAATTAAGAAAGGACATGAATTCTTCAAATTTCTTAGGCCCCGCAGTCCATACAACAAAAATATCATCAATAAATCTGAGCCAAACATCAGGTTTAGCATCACAATCAGCTAAGAGGTTCTGTTCAAAAATACCCATAAAGATGTTCGCATAAGACGAAGCCATCTTGGTACCAATTGCGGTGCCTGAGATCTGAAGGTAAAAGTCAGCATTAAATTCAAAAACATTACGAGTATACATTATATATATATATATATATATATATATATATATATATATATATATATATATATATATATATATAGATATATATATATATATATATATATATATATATATATATATATATATATATATATATGTTCAGATTTTGACCTCTGGTGAATTCGAATGAACTTTGAATTCCATAACCACAAATTTCCTTGCAATATAACAAATATAAAAATCCATTATGAAAGTGCCCGTTCCATGTCCATAATTCCTATCGTGAAATATCGTGTTCACAAGGTTTACGGCAATTGACTGCTGTAGACCTCTGAGACACCTGACCTTCCTTAAAGGGTTCTTTCTATCAACATGACAAATCTAAATCCAAGTGTAAAAAGTGTCCATCAATCCTACCTTGAGATAACCTGTTTTCAAGTATTTCCTCGGTTCCTGACGTTTCAACTGCAGTGATCGCAGATAAACTTCGGCCTTTACCAAAAACGATAGGGTTCATTAACTTGCAGTCAATCTGTATATAGAAAGTATCCGTTCTTTCTACCTTGAGATATGGTCTCTACACTTTTTTTTAAGATTTAGACCCCTGGCGACCTCTTGTGACCTTTGTGCTTATAGGATAAATATACCTACTAAGTATTAAAATTATCAGTATTCATTATTATTTTTTGAGATGTCGTGCTTACAAGCTAAGCGTCACAAACACTTAAATACACACAAACATACCAACCCTTACGCAAACCACGTACATACATCTCTTGCGTGATTAGTATACATAAATTGCTTTCTCTTTTGTACTAAAGTAGCTACTATAAAGCCTTCAACAGGAACTCAATTTTTCTTTACATTGTTGTGGGCTATCAAACTCTTTTCCAGTGTTCACATGTGAATCACACTTATACTTAAAATGTAGTAGAGCAGGGTTTCAGATTTCAGATTCGTCAACTTTTATTTGAGTCCACATTCCAGAAAAAGTTATACATATAAGTAATAAGCATAACGCAGTGTGACAAGACCGAAAGTGACTCAGGAGGAACCTACAAGAAGCTCCACACAGCTTGTAGTATGAGCCCTCCTTGAACAAACAAAAACTTACGACAAAAATGATTAATTAACATGAATAACAACAAATGATAAATTAACACTGAGAGCAATGTATCACAACACTAAAGTTGAGGTGAGAGAGAGTTCCATAAGTTGGGGCCTGCAAAACGATCAAACGAATGGTTTGTAAGGAAGAGTTAAGTAAATAAGGGGATAGAAAGTGAGTTCCTCGCACATGCAAGTTGTGAGTGAGTTTCATGTCTAAATTTAAATAGTGATCTGAACATATCTGGAAGGTTATTCTTAAACCAAGAAAACTTGAAACTTCCTACCTGGTAACGATAAATATCAAAAATAGAGAGAACGTTTAGTTTGACAAAACATCCACTAGTGGTTTCAACGATTGGTAATTAAGAATTAGTCGAAGGGCTCTCTTCTGGAGGATATCAAGGAGATAAATCCTGGAAGTGTAAGAACCACTCACAGAAGGATACAATAAGATAAAGAAGAATTAGTTAGAGTATAAAACTCTACTCTTACTACTCTTACTATGAAACTATACACGCGATCAAATACTTTTTCGAGTAGTTAAGCAAGGCAACACATAAATAAGTCTGTAATTGCAAACGGAAGTCACATTTTCATTTTTATATACCGGAATAACTCGAGCAGTTTTAAAGCCATGGGAACAATACCCTGTTCTAAGGATAAATGAAAAAACGTAAACTAAAGAATCACAGATTAGACGAGCAACGGTAATTTTCATGTCTTTTGCGGGGATTTCATCAAAACAAGTTAGCAATCATGTTCCGCTTGCCTTCCTCAATCTAACTTCCTTCGTTTTGCCAGTCCTTCAGTCACCTCAGAGTTTGAAACAATGTTATCTTCTTTTTGTTCTTATGCAATGCATTGATATTATAAACCCAATTCTGATAACTCTAGGTCAGTTCGAACACCTGTATGCACATCGGATTTAAATGCTAAAGCATGGAATGCTAATTAGGCTTCTAAATATTTCCTTAGTTGAAAGAAGAAAATTACAACAAGTGGGGCGATGCGCACTGTCTAAGGAGAATTTTTATGACTGGCTAACGCTAGCCCTAATCCCTAACTAACAAGTTACGACGCCATTCTTGTAGATAACTTTACAATCACTCATGTAAGCATTTATATTAAAGGGATTTAATCTAGATGAGATAAAGAGTGCATTACTTTCCAGATTCATGGTTCTAACATCGATCTATGGATTTGGATTTCCTTGTGAAAAAGTCAAAACGCTCTATTTTTCTCTTCCCTTCATTGTACGATGTTGTGTAGTAGAATTGCAGGATGAATTACACTGATTCATGTTACTTATTTCAAATTTAACTAAATACACTGCTTACGTATGTAGACAATGTTCCCGTGGAAATGCTTTATACTGTGTGTATAAGGTATTCAGCAACTGGTAAATAGCCTATTATGCAAATATGATAAACCCAATGTTAGGCAAACCTGAAATATAGTTGCGTCAAATATCTGATACTTTAAGAAGAGAGAGAAAAAAGAATCCCTAACATGATTGATAAGAAAAGTAGTTTTTTGCATGTGTAGTATCTTTTACTCTTTCCTTGAATGCTTCGTTCAATTTCTTCCATGTTTCGTCCGAAAAGTCTGTCTTCCATTTTCCCGCCGTACCTGAAAATGTAAAATCGAAAGTTTTTTGAAAATAATAATAGTGGAATAAAGGAAGGTATTCCTTTCGATTTTGCATTGGCATAAAGATCAGTAAAAAGGAGTTCAAAACATAATACAAAAACTTTAAATATTTAGAATATTAGAGTTGTAGATAATTGTTTCATTTAATATACAAAGACTACTTATAACAGTTATTTACTTTTAGTAAAAATAGGCCTATGAATGTTTTCAAAATTTGTGGCTGGATATTTTTCGGCTGTTAGTACGAAATAATACGTGTGTATCGAAGATATCACATCACTACCATAGACATGCCCGAAATGAGTAACGGGTAAGCTGACAGTCTATTAAACGAAATGATCTGAAAGGATGCTTAAGTATTGACCTTGCTGCTAAAACCTCGTCCAGACGGTTTACTGTAAAAATACACAATACTTTCACCTCCTTTTTGTATATTGACTGTGATTCTAAATTCCTGTAGGGATAGAGATCCTCCCAAGAGTTTAATCCCCTGTTTTCAAGCCCTGGTAATGAAGTTGTCAGGGACGGTGGATAAAGAATTTCGAAGCAATCTATCCCTAAGAATACGATTAGCTGTAGTTATTGATAAAAAAGACTTCACCTTTATTCAGAAATGAACACAGATTAAATTTAATGTTTACTATTTCCATTATTAAAAGTTTTAACGAGCAAATGTCTAACATGATAAAGATAAAGTGATACTGACAGATTAACACCTTCGTCATTTTCTGTCTTCATGACTACAGACTTGGCGAGTCCAGAACCAAAAGGGACGTCCCCGGCTACACCCCTTTCCTTTCACCACATTTTTTGTGGGAAGGTCCTAAGGATCCTTTTCAGTTATGTATGCTGACTCCAATTGCCTGATTCCAGGAAATACAATTTAAGTGTCAAAATTTCAAGTTTTTCCAAGACGTCGTACAATTGACCCCCCGAGGTGCTAAACTTACCCAAATGGATTTAGTCCCCCCTCTCCGTGAGAAATCCCGCATCGGCCCCTGCCTGGAAAATATTGGGTTTCGTAGTGTGAAGTGGGTTATATGTGATGTGAATGTTGATTAATGTTTTTTTTTTTCACTTTTAGCTGCAGTCTGTCCCTGTTAGGAAAATTCAATGGTTCCCAAATTTTCAGGTGCATTAAACAAGGTACTTGTAAAATTATCATTGTTAGTTAATTCCAATAAAAAAAAGCTGATAGAAATACATATATCAACAGCCGTTTTCTCGTGTTGTGATGCCAGCGCTATATGGCAAAATGTTACGTCTCATGAATCAATAGACCTTATGCATTGACGTCATAAGTCATCATAAGTAGGCTAACGTAAGTAGACTTACGGGCGTATACGATTGGTTGACAAGTCAGCTGTCTGCATTTGTTGGTGTAACTTACAGTGATACGCGCTTTCCTCCAAACTATGGATCACTCACTGCTCTGTGACATCGTATGCGTAAGGTCTACATTTAATTTTTTTCTTGTAATGTTTGACTTGATCTTATAATATATGCTGGCATACTACAACATGTTTCATGTGGTTCACTGTGTGTTTTCCACATGTTTAGGATACACGATAGATAAATAAAACAAGACTACACAAGGGAATATGGGTGACCGGAAACCCCCAACCCACCCACCGATTTCTACCAGACAACCCCCGTACAATATCCAATTCAGACGATCCCTACTCTTGAAAAATACTCCTCAGATAACTTTCTCCACCATAAAAAATGGAATTGTCATCTGGGAAGGGAACTTTCTGGCGGTATTTTCAGTGTTGAAAATTGTCAGGGTTAGATTTGTCGAGGTTGAGATTGAATGGATGGGATTTGTCTTAGGAGAATTGTACGGGTTGGGGAAGAATTTGAGAAGAAACCACGGAGAAGGCAATGCCGTCACCTTTATTTATAAAAATTGATAGGTTTGCACTGTTGTCGTCTTGCGATTTGGCAGTCTCGACGTAGTTTCTTCGCATAGCTTCCACGGTGGTATTTGCAACTACGTCCGCTGTGACTTTTTCGTTGACTTCATGACCAATGTGGTTCGCAATGGATTTGATGACACTTGACATGTCCTGCACGGAATGCGTAAATATCATTAAATTTATTGTAGAACCAATTAATTAAGAGTAGAATCAATGTAGGAATGTAATTTCCACATAAATAAGCTGACCCAATTAGTTGGCTTTCTGCAAAAAGTGTTAAACTAATGCACTGAAACTGCTAGCGTTAATGATCTCTTGGATGGTCATAACTAAACATTTCAGTTGATAAGACTAAGGAAACGTTACGTAACTTCTCGTGATACCAGAAAAAAATTCTGGGATGTTACTTTGTATAGCACACACCTCAATACATCTATCAATCCTCTCGTCAAAAAATTAACCCATAAAAGAAACACAAATTCGATTATAACACGATGGATCTCCACTAAACTACTTCATACGTCGTAGGAGCGAGACAAGCTCTTTGTTGAGCAATTACTGTCTCTAAACGTGCGAGAGGAAGTAAAAATGATTTGGTCATAAGTTGTCTATCTAATCTCTCTCATCAAACGTTTAATACATTGAGGGGCTTAGGATGAATTGGAAAAATTTAGGCTTTAAAAAGTAAGTAGTACCCTTCTCTTATTCGCTCTACACTCTGAAAACGTCCGGATAAATTTGAACCCAAGCCGGATCGGAAGGGCTCTAACCCAAATCCGCATCTGATTTGGATTAAAACGATCCAATCTGGATAATTTTTATCCAAATCTGATGAAATTATTGGTCCGAATTCCTGGACGGTACTTCTTTGATCCGGAAGTTTCAAATTTGTATAAGGTGACCTGACGCCCTCAACATCATCAGCCATGATCATTTCTTAACACCATCTTAAGCCGAGTGGGTGAAGCCTGTGACACTTGAAACAGTTATGCCTAATAACCGAAAGGTTACGGGTTCGATACCTGACATGGTAAAAGTGAGGTGGTTTTTAAACCAAAGGGTATTATACAATATCCCCATCTGAGCTGATCTCCCAGGTTAATCTAAATTTTTGAGTATTTCAGTCGTCTTAGGTGAAATCGTTCAAAGTCTTCCTCTAAATTTGTAATTTCTCAGTCTTGTACCTGTACAACCCCTTTTAAGGCCTAATGAATAAACGAACCCATCCACGAAGGAACCAACGAACCATCTAAAAAGCACATATAGACAGATGGACGGAAGAACTAACGAATGAGAAGTTGGACCTTAACTCGCTGTGTCTTTCAAATATCGAATACTGATCAGAACGCCGGATAAATTAGACTAAATGCACACTTTGTTTGAAATTCAAAAGTCAAATTCTACTGAAGATGTAAAGAGCAAACATTGCCAAATACTGGAAAATTGTAACTGCAAAGATGGAACTTAAAATGATCTCATCCCTTATCCGAGTTCTCATGCGGAAAATTGAATAAATTGACCAGAAGCAGAGTAGTAAGACAGTGGAAACTTGCAATACTTCCTTCTCCCGTATTGTTTATTTATGCCATTACCTTCTTCATGTCTTCGTATGTGACAAATAGGATATTCTCTCCTTTTGCGGCAAGCTTTTCGTACCCCAAAGCATGGTCGCACCAACTACCAAATCCAACTGTGAAAACACAACTTATAACAAGAATATCAAAGACGTTACAACATAAGGCAATAGTTAAATTGACTTCAACTGTGCTCGTTACTTGTTTGTAAAAGGAAACTGAATTCTATCCTTGTTGCAGACTTAAAAAGAAATGACTTGTCTTGAGCGCTTCCCTTCAAAACAACTAGTAAAAGATCTCATACGTAACGTTCATCGTGTCCTTTTATTTACAACCGAAATTAAGGCTTACTCAGCCCTACTGAAATGTAATGGAAGTTTCTTCCTGCCTGTAGTAACATTTTGTTATGATTAAAGGCTAGTTGCTAAGTCATAGATCAATGGTTGTTCGAAAAAGTAATGGTACTAGATCAATTTGGGAGATTCCCCCGTTTGGGAGAATCTTGTTTTTCCCCGTAGGTAGAAATATTAGTATTTTGTCTATTCCATTCACAATACCATGCCTTTTTTGTAAGCGTTTTTAATAGCACAATGCTTTGGAAACCCCTTGCTAAATTTTCGGTCTTACGTAATGGATTTAAATGTATATATTCGGTGTACGTAGGTGTATTGACATAGCTACTCGGTAAGCGAGGTCTCAATCGGTGGTTCACCACGCCGTTTGCCAAAACACAATGTTTTTAGTAGTGGTTGGTCTCGCTAAACCTTGTCTATTTTAGGCTAGAAAAGTCTATCCTGTGTCGCATAAATTTTCCATCATTCGGGAGAACTTTGCTTTTCTCCCAACGGGAGAATCTCCCGGATTTTCATTGCTAACCGATTGTCAAATCATCGTTCTGGGTTTAAAATGGTAGAAATCACTAATGCACTTGTCAAAAACAAAAACCCATCGTATTTATTCACTCGCAAGGGAAACCAATGATAATGACAAATATGACTTTTTCATGAGCAATGGCGTAACCTTATCTTTGTAACAACACGTTTCTCATACTGTCCACGATAAAGTTACCTTTTATAACAAGTACTGACTTTTGATGTGTTACTGATCTTACATCACTTAAAGGAACTATGGCATCCCCACAAATATATTTAGACATATCGCTATAGCTCTAAATCCAGTTGGTGGCTGTACATTGATTGGCATTTATTCAAACAATAATAGCACCAGTCTGGTAGGTAATGATGACGTGGACAGTCAGTTGTGTTTCTAATTAGGCACGTGCTTTGTTTTTCAATATTGCCTCGAGCAATTAAACTCAGGACAGGCTACTGTGGCTCTGTCTTGGAAGTGTTCTACTACTAGACAGTTGTTTATTTTTGAATTGAAGGCGGGACTAGAAGTTAGGTTGGTTGGGAGAATTGCCAGGGTCTGGGGTGAGCTTAGTGGGCTTTTAATCCCCATGACCGTGAAGAATTTTTACACAAGGTGACATATTCAGTGTCACGGTCATTTTATAACTCCTTCCTTGATTTGAATGACCTTAGCGTGACAGTTGTAGTCGTGTGATGCAGGCTTATTGATTCAGCTGTAGGACTCATATTGTTAAACAGGCTCATAGAATACCATAGGCTAGTTTTGGCGATTGACATTTGACATGCTCAGTTGGGAACCAGTGCTGGCATGTCTGGTCTGTTGCTTCTACCAATGACAATCCGGCCCTCCATCCCACCTTAATGGCTTTGCATTCCAGTGATGCATTTATCACCAAACACCAAAAGTCTAGCAAAAGATGGTTTAGGAGAAAATGCTGTTTTGGGTTCCATAACAACATTTTTCGAAGTGGTTTTGCGATCCCACGTTATGCATGAAAAGTTCTGGAATATTTATTGCTGCCATCAACATTAAAACAATCATTTTAATATACAACACAACCAAGAACAATATTTGTATTTAAAAGGAACAGATAGCTTTAAAAATTCTAGAAAAACCTTTTCTTCAGATTTCCTGGAGTTAGTTTTAAAAGAGGGATCTTAGAGTAGTTCAATGCTGAGAGTATTTCTAGTGTAAACCCATTTTTACATTTCTAAAGCAAATAGGAAAAGACGGTGGCCCGATGACGGTCTCTAGGTGTTCCTTTTATATATCTGTAAGATCAAAACATGGCATAGCGTGAAAAGGTCCCTGCAATACTTCTTACCTTCTCCTGAGACAAACGTATGTAAAAACATGTCAAAGGTGATGTTTTGTAAAACTGGATCACCTCCATCCGTGGAGTTCGCCAAAAAGTTGTACAAGGAGATTGCAGCATCCCGTGGGTCTCGATAAATGTAAATAAGCTGCATGGAAAAGTAAGGCAGAGCATCGGTTTCAATCGTAGTGCAATAACTCGACTCAAATTAATATAATGAGAGAATCAATGGAAATCAACTGAAGACTGCTGACGGAAAAAATACTGAAATGGGTTTCTCATCACAACTTGAATTGTCCGTAGAAATAGGCAATTGTTTTCTCCAGTACTGTAGCAAGCTTTGAGAATTCAGGAAGTACTTTCAAAAGGGAATTGCCTTCTCCCAGGACCAAATATAATTCAAGTTTTTCAAGACCATTTCTTGAGAATATATTCGTCAAGAGTATATAGACTTTTTATTCCTTGCCGAAGGCAAAAAGAATCTATGCAATCACCTTGGTGATTGTGTGTATGAATGTATGTTGGTGAGTGTGTGAGTTAGTTTGTGTGGGTGGGTGTGTGCGTTTGTGACGCTTGGCTTGTAAACACGTTATCTCAAGATTGCATACTTGGAATTTACATTAAATCTATATTAAAAGATCCCTGTTGTTGGTGGTGGAAGATAAAGGTCATGTGAGGTCACTAGAGGTGAAAACCGAGAACTTAGCAAACACGATATCTCTTGATAGGAAGCATGGATGTTTTTCATACTTAGTATGTGGATGCGTTATAGTCAGAACATAAATCCTATTGATCTTGAAAAAGGTCGAAGTTATCTGAGATCACCCGAGATGAAAATACGAAATTCTAAAGAACTACTTGTAAACACGAAGTATCAAGGCAGCGCGATGGACAATCTTTACACTTGGTATGTAACTTTATAATGTTAAGAGGAAGATTTTATTGTTTTCAGTGAAGGTCACACGTCAGTTGAGGTCATCAAAAGCATGGAGCTACTACTTGGACAGGAGAAGAAACTTCAAAAATCCCTTTGAAGACGACGATCATGCCGCGAAGGTCAAACTCATAAAACTAGTTAACACTATTATCCCTCTCCCTTTGTACTCCATAAAAGATTCACTAAGCTTAAAAGGTGTTAAGAACAGATCACAATAGGTACATGTCGTCTGCTACATCTTGAAGAAGACATGCTTATCACTTCAGCATTGCCAGTCGCTTTAAATGAAAATTAAATTGCTCGTTTCGTCGCGTAGTGTCGCTTATACATAAGTGCTGCTTTGATTCCTTGTTAAAAGCTGCATATGTTAAAAAACCTTTTCAATATGCGCAATAATGGAGAAATTGATTAAAATTTAACAGCAAAGTATAGACTCGTAACTAGTCCGCTCATTTGTATATGGCATTAACATTACTCCTAGCACCAGCACCTATTCTTACGAGGCAATTACCAGTCGTTTTGAATTTTTACTCTGCATTTCTTATTTAGGTGTCGGCAAATTCCCCGGCATCAAATGATTGTACTGTTTAATCCATTTGTAAGGCTATCAGTAGAAATGAATGAGGTTTTCAACGATAAGAAGTCTAAATTGTGAGTGCGAAACAAAAGAAATGAAAAGCAGTAAGTCTCATCATCGATCATTTACAAGATAATCTCCTCACGTATGTCTGGGCCTAACTGGATTAGCATAAATTAAAGTCGAACTTTCTTCTCCTGTCCAGGTAGTAGCTCCATGTCAAAAGACAAAACCCGAAAAGCTGGACTAAGCACGATATTTCAAGATAGAGATGATGGATTCTTTTCATACTTGGTATATAGATGTGATGCTTTAAGAGAGATGGGACCCTATGGGTTTGTTGGAGGTTCAAGGTCATATGGGGTCACCAGAGGTGAAACTAAGAAAACGTCGTAAAATAATTAGAAAGTGGGCGAGACCTCCAAACTTCCCCAGAAATTTTCACTACAAGCATAACTGTTACAGTAATATTTCAAATTTGGATTACCTATTATGAACACGTGTGAAGGATGCTTTGACTATAGCATGATTAAAAATACTTTATACTTAGAGAGTTCTTGATGGCGTAGTGGATTAGTGCTCGGTTTCTCACACAGACGGTCCGGGTTCGAATACCTTCAAAGTCATGTTATTTTTTTTATTTTTTGTTATTAAAATTTTTGTTGGGGTTTAAAGGTCATGTGAGCTCAACTGAGGTTAAATTGTGGAAACATCATAAATATGACATATTCAAGAGGTATAAATTTGAGGGATGAACCTCAGTGTACCAAAGCACCCCTTTTGGCTTGGAATCACTAAGCCTTGAGGGTTTCTGGTTCATTGAACGTTTTATTAAAAGGTCAATAATGACAGACACTCATTACCCATGTACCTTTTCGATTAGGGCTTACCAAAATTTTCAGTGGTGAATGCTCTTTAATTGACAGAAAAATCGGAAAATTGAAAAGATGCAAATCGTATTTCACACAATGCAGAGAGAATGTTCTGTTTACACATTTTATCCGCACAGTGATATTGGCATTAAGCAATAAACCAGGTTTGCGTCTGCAAAAGGAGGAACTACAAACAGTTTTGGGGGAGAGGTAAGAAGTAACTTAGGAGAACTGGAACTGTCCGGAAGGAGGAAATTTGTCCTTTAAAATTAATGGCTTCTTACACAAGACCTTTATCGAACGGTAATGTCAGGCATTTTGGCAGACATTACACTTTGTGCTGCATTGACTATCAAAGAGAGCATAACTACCCTGTCCAACTAATTCTAGACGTTGACTGCTTTAGACGGTGCGATTTGTACCGTAGCAATAGGTAAATACTATATTACTGTTATTAAATTTTAGTTTCCTAATAAGACAATTATAGAAATAATCGAAAAAAGCTTTATTTGCTTTCTTCACATTGCTTTTATGGTACCTTTTCTTATCAGTTGTTGCAGTATATTACATGCTTGCGCAAACATTATGAGATCATAAAGTGGTGAACCTAATTACATAAAACTGGCGCAAACCTTTTGTTAAATGTGAGCATAGAGGAACTATATGATCATACCGGTATTCGCTTCGTCCAAGTCTCTTTGGATAGATAACTAGGGCCGAGATGTGTCATTAGGACGCGTCTTGGAGGATCATTCTTGACTAATTCTACCGTTGGTTTTAGCTTATCTACAAGTGGTAAATCTTTTGCATCCTGCAGTTCTAAGCAAACGCGACGATGATTGAGCCCTAGCTTTGTTGGATCGCCATCATGAAGGATCAGTTGAACCACCTCGTTAATCCAGTGCGTTCCTGTTAAAGAAAAAGTACATTGCAAGTTTTTGGTTTTTATATTTTGGTAATTTTCTTATTTTCAGTCAAACGGCGTACTAAGGAAGGGATTAAATGCTCAAATTGTAAACTAAAATTCCCTCTCTCGTAATGAACATTCATAAGAGAAGGGAAAAGTGTCTAATTACTATCTAAAGGCTTGCTTAAAGAAATTTTTAATCTCCATATTTTAATATATAACATTTGTAAGAAAGGATTGTAAGATAAAATTATATTCCTTGTATAAAGTGCAGTTCTCATTTCTTAGTTTTTATCGTCACAGACCAGGGCGTAACCTTTGAACGCAATTACACGTGAGTGTTACGTTAATTGCTGAGTGCGATTTAAACGCCTCTATTCCATTAAAGGAAGACTTAAGGCAAAAAATTAATTTTAATAAGTAAAAAAAGAACTTAATCTACGCAAGTTGGTGGAACTTCCATTCAAATCAGACATGTAGTACTCGAGTTATCAGAAACTGAAGTTACTACATTTGTGACACAGAGTGAGCTTGAGGCAGGCAGGAATCATGTCACTTTCTCACATATATAAGAAATGCTTTGTTTCCTTTTTTCAGTCTGTTGTGTTAACTTTGAAGTTTGTGAATGTGAAGTATGTAAATTTCCCATGCCTCCCTTACATTCACATTCCGCATGGGATTATGAAGGAGAAAACTGGTTATAAATGTTCAAGAAAAAGAAAAGAGTGCTCATAAATGTGAGCTTGTGACGTCATGTGCATGCTTCAAGTTCACTATGTGTTGAAATTATGACAATTTTAACTGCTAATATCTTGAGAACCGCACATCGGATTTTATTGCCAATTTCACCAGAGTGCTTGAAATAAGTACCCGTCTAACACATTAAAACTTGATTTGAGTTTAGACCCTTCTTTTCATGAACCTTCCGTGGTCCATGAATGTAAGTAATAAGTCAAGCTCTCCCTCAAATGCCCAATCGACACTCATGATGCTCAACCAATCAAAAATTCTCCCCGCGTTCATCTTGACCCTTTCACGTGGGTTTGGTTGCTGCATGCCTCGCAACCAACTGCTATGACGTTGCTATGAACACTATTTAACCAACTGGTTTCCCAGCCTAAGAGACACGTTTTTTCTCAGATTCAAATCGTATTGATTTATTGGAGAAGGCATAATTAAGGAATACATGCGATAGCTTTGCATGCATTCTGTGTGTGTATGTGAATGTTTGCATGTGTTTGTGACGAGTAGCTGGCAAAAACATTATATACAAGAAAAAGTGGAAACTTAGTACAGGAAGAGGAACAGGAAGAGGAACGTTTTTTTCTTTGATGATGATCACAGATTAATTGAGACCACAAGATGCCCAAAACATTACCCTTGTAAAAGAATGTTTCAAGCTGAGGGTGACATATACTTTTATACTCGTTAATGTTTAGATTTGTCTTGCGGAGAAAGGGGATCCTACTGACTTTGGCACAGGTCAGAGCTCACATGAGATCACCGGAGGTACAACCACTGAGCCATACGTCAGAGAGAATGCTTTGAAGCTTCACGGAAGGTCACGTGATGCAAGTTGGCTTACTTAAGTCGGTCACTACAATAACAATTGTATCGCTTGACAATCATATACTTGCTACGGTCGACAGGTTTACGCCGTAGGTCTAACGTTATAGCCAGTCATGCAGATGGAGAAATATGATAGGTGTCGAAAATGTTAGCGAATTGACAAAAGAAGCACCCAGTCCCTGTGAATACTTTTTCTCATCAGGCCAAGAGCTATTGCTACAGACTAGCAAGACTATGCAGTGCCCAGTATGTATACACTGCACAGGGCAATGAAATGCAGTTAACAGACGAATAAAAGTTGACAACAGCATCAAAGGTACCGTTTCTATGAACTAACCCTAAGCTAACGTGCATCACGTGAAACCCATATCGGCTCCAGTTCCGAGGCATATACTACATTGGCTTGCGTATTTCAGTATAGCTCATGGGCGTCAATCCTGGGGGGGGGGGACAGGGGGACACGTCCCCCCCCCCCCACATTTTGGAAAAACGCCCATTGACTTAAGATTTTTACACCGTAAAGTTTTGACAGAAGTGGCCATGTCCCCCCCACATTCGAGTAAAGATTGACGCCCATGGTATAGCTCAGTGAGTAAAGCTGCTACCGTCGAAACCTGAAAGAGCCTGTGAAAGCGACATTTTATAAGCCTTAAGTTAAAGAAACGCATACTTTGCATATGGATGGTACATTCGAATTACAAGAACCTATGGTTTTCAGAGGAGGTCTAAGGTCGTATACGGTGATTAGAGGTCAAACAGTGAAAAAGTCATAGTCACGATATCTTGTGAAGTGTCCTCTTGATGGATATCATAGTTAGCATGTAAATACTTCGCAATGGGTTCAAGGAGGCTATTACTTTTTTCGTAGCGGTCAATGGTCAGCTTAGATCATTAGATGTCAAAATTTGAAGAAAAAAATATTTAAAACACAATAGTTCAAGGATGATAATCTTGAAGTTTCTCATGCTTGGTATGTTGCGCTTTTCTTTACATTTAAGAGCTTACTTGGTGGAGGATAACCGGTTTTCTGAGGCGGTCGAAATTTGAATTTTGAAGACCTTGAAAAGACGAAATTTACAAAAGGATAACTTTCTTTGAGATTACTATAGGTAAGCAGTGCAAACTCTTTGAATACCAAATCTCTGAAAGGAAAGTTTTGATGATTCTCATACTTGGCAGTTGTAGTTGTCAAAGCCTGTTGATTGAGGTAAAGATTAAATAAATCTTCCAAGCCCAGGAGAGGTCAAACTCTGAGAGTATTGCAAAGATAATATGCTTCATGCACTTCTATGAAACACGGCAAAACTTTCCTTTTATCAAACCTTGACTACCTGATAAGACCCCGACTCGCCCGACAACGTCCGGTATCGACCAACACAACGGAAGACAGAATGAAAGAACCTGACAATCATGTTCTTTTCTTTTCATTTTGGCGAAATATTATACAAACTAGTTACGCTCTGGCCACAATCTGCATACCACGTGACCGTGCTGATCCGTTCATCAACAAAACTAAGGTATGCTCAGCACAGTTGTACAAGCAAACTACCCTACCGACGATAAACAATGACCATGAAGCCAATAGGCTCATGGATATGGTAAGTATACAAGTGTCGAACTGAGAGACACGTCGTTATTGTAAGACGAAAGTTTTCTTCAAGATGATGCCCTGGTTTTTAGGTCTCGACTGAATTGCAATGCAGCAATGAAGAAGGAGATACTGCCTGCATTGTAACAAGCAGGGTTCGGTGGAACCTGCTTTCTATATAAGAACCTTCATCACGTTAGCTATGTACGTTGCAGTGAACTGTACACATCATGGGTAAAGTATAATCTCAACGTCCCTTTCAAAACTGTTGGGATAAACTATTCTCAGTTGTAAAGAAACAGAACCATTTTTCTCGTTCCGTGAGAAAACTGAAGTATCCACTCTGCCAAAGTCTTTCACTTCATCTTTATCAATTAGTAATAAAATTGCATGAAAAACATTTTACCGCTAATTGCAGACGCCAGAAAAGGTTATAAAAGCTGTTCACAACGTACCGCATTTTGGATACGACGCTATGATGATGTCATCATCTCTGTATTCAAACGTTTCCAAAGCGTCAATAGCTGCCGCAGGGACAGTAGGTGGTAAAGGAGTAGGTCTTTTATGGAAGTGAAATAACGATTTTAGGTTTTGTGGTAAAGCCATGTAGATGTCGTCGTTGCTTGAACCTGAAACGCAAAGTGATTACATTTTACTTCTTCTAACATGGCATGTCTGTTGGTCTAGACAGCTTCTAGAATTGCTTCTAAATATTTGAATATTTACATCAAAAAATTGTAAGGTCTCTAAAGATGAAAGATGGTCCTAACACCTGACCTTTATGGTAGCACGCCCCCATTTTACGCATATTAATGCGTTCATTTATTCGCCTTTATAAATTTTACAAAGAGGAGATATTGGGAAAACATTTTGGATGTGTAACCATATAGAAAGGAGTCTTTTGTCAATGTGATATCTGAAAGTGCAGTGATGCAATATCACTGGTGCTAATATGGGGTAAATTGAAACAGTTGTGGGGCAGTTATGGGCTTAGCAGCTGGCTGCCGCATGTCGGGCTTTAACTGAGAAAACAGGCCTGGGAAAAGATAAGAAAACTTTGTGCTCCTCCAGAAAAAAAATTCACAGTCATTGTATAAAAAGTTTAAGTGCCATAAATGGTCAACTTCTCAGCTTTCGTTTGAGGGATAGTTTGTACCTGACGAAAACTTTGACAAGGGTTTAGAGGCCTCTTTACTGTTTCAAATAAATGTGTGTGTGTGCGTGTGCGTGTGTGTGTCAATGATAAATTCATTGGGGGTGTGCTACCTTAAGAAGGAGATTTTTGAAAGAAAGATTCGAAACGCATATAACAGAGTAAACACTGAAAACTTTTAAGTTGAATTTAAAATCAGGAGACTGAAGCAGATCTATTGTGAAAGATATGCATAAATTTGCATTCCTCAACTTAAATGAGGGTAACGGTACGAATGAAATTAAGCCACTAAGGTGTGTCTCTAGAAAATGTAGATACTTTATTGCATTTACAAAAATTGGTCAGAATTGCTGTAACTACTTTTCGAAGTAGGCCGTGGACCAAAGGTACTTTACGGGCACCTCCACAACCCCCGACCCAATACTTTTGGCAACTGTACAGTCCCCTAAATATTTAATCATGTGGTTACAGTCAATGCATCGGGTCTTGCACATTTAACATGGCCAATTAAAACAAAATGGAGAAAAAATATTGACTATTCTTTATTTGACATAATATTAAAAAGTAATCTTTAAACTTCATTTGACACTGCTACTCTATATACGTAAGAAGAATATTCAAATCTTAATTTGAGGATTTTCCTGCCAAGATTCAGGTCAACCAGATGGTGGGAATATGGCTAAAATAAATCAAACATATTTATAATTACGTGCAAAATTGAAAAAAAAACAACAACAACAACAAAAAAAAACAAAAACAAAAACAAAAAACAAAAAAACAAAAAACAAAAAAAAACCCTGCTTGTCGTGCCGTAATTTAATGTTTTATATAAAGACAGGTAGACATCGCACAAAATTTTTCTCATTTATTATAAACAATTTATGAAGAGCAACTGTCTTAAAATAATTTATTGTAGTTATTACATTTTTTATTCTTTGGTCATCTTGGTTGACCTGAATCCCAACAGAAAGTTCTATAATATAAGGTTTGAGTATTAATCCTAAAGTTTGGTCGAGTTTAAAAGTAACTGTGCCAAAAACATTTTTAAAGATTATTTACCCCGGATTGAGAATCCATTAAATCCATTATTCCTTTCTTGTGATAACAAGTTTATAAGCAGCTTACCTGTTTTCGTATTTTGACCTCTAGTGACCTCACATGCCCTTGGATATCCCCCAAATACACTACGCTTCTTTATCATAAACCACAAATCTATATGACAAGTATATAAAATGTATATCATCGCTATCTTGAAATATCGCATTGCAAGGGGTTTTGGTTTTTGACCTCTACTGACCTCAAATGATCTTTGACCTAAACGAAAATATAAACACTTCTTTCACGTAATATGTAAAATCTATATCGTACGTGTGAAGAGTATCCGTCATTCCTATCCTGAGATAACGTGTTTACGAGTAATTTACAAGCTTTTTGTAAATTTTACCTCCTCTGATCTCAGATGACATTTGACATCTACCAAAAACAATAGGGTTTGCTTATTGACCATAACGCATCCACATAGTAAGTATGAAACTTGTATTTGTATTTTCTACCATGAGATTTCGTGTTTACAAGGTTTCCGAGTCTTGTCCTCTGATGACCTCAAATGACCTTTAAACCCCACCAAAAAATACAAATTTACCTCTTAAAATGATGAATCTGTATACCAAGTATTAAGAGTATCCGTTACTCTCTGCGTAATTAATGGCAAAATATTGAAATGTGGGGGCCATACATGGGATTTATGCAAATTAGGAATACTTCCCTTATTAGGATTCTGCAGGACCTTTATACTGTACGGTATCTTTTTGGAGACCTAAAAAAAAGGTCTGTGGCGAAAAAAAGGTCTGTTGCAATTTGTTCCAAGTGAAACCTTATTTTGCCTGGCCTATAAAGGACCGATCTGCTCATTTAGACTAGTTTAGAACTTGGGGAACTATTCAAACTGGAATCAAACGTTTCTCAGGACTGTAACGGTTGTCTCATTAAAGTTTGTGATTTACTTTTCATGCCTGATTTTACAAGTTTCTTCTCAAAAAAACGGGTGATTTTACAAAGTTAATTATCAGTTTTAAAACCCAATATATAACAACAGAAAACCATAATTGCTCAGTTTATCTCGGATCTGCAAATAAGTAAATAAAGTTCAATAGTTTATTCCTAAGCGATTGAAAAAGCTGTAATGATAAGCAATAAATTTCATTTCAACATGTTTTACTGCTTTGAAAGTTTCATTCCATTTGGCCACACCGTAGTTTTTGCTTCCACATTATAACCATATTGGGTAAACTTCAACGGGATGGGGAGGTACAATATTCTCGTTTCTCGTGCTTTTCACCATTCTGTGATGTGAATGCCTTTGTTAATAAGAAATTTTGCCCCATGATTTTTCTTAAAAGAACTTCCAATCTGTTTTTCAAAAACATAAAAAGTCTTATCACAACCACTTCGCTCTCCTCTATTTTATATCATAGTTTCTGTACGTATTTCGAAGATGGGGGGGGGGGGGTACAACTGTAATTGAAATAGCTAGACCTCATTCTAGTCAACACATACTCACATGGTTTGGGGGATGCCATTTCGCCTTTAGAATTAAGCTTAACTCACGATAAAAATAAGACCGAAGAAGTGCGACAACTTTTCTGGGCCACCACTTGCTTTTCACTCTTTCCAAACACGAGGCTTTGTAACAATCGGGCAATCGTGAAATCTGGCACGTGATACAGGACTTAGTGATGCAACAATAGGATCGCTGCCCTGGCGCGTGATAATTCTCATACTGTAGTACTCAAGACCGGTCCCGGACTCGAGACCGGTCTCAAGTCACGATTTAAAGGAATCGGACTCGGACTCGGTCTCGTACAGTCCGGACTCATGACTCGGCTCTAAATTTTCCGAGACTGGGCTCGATACCGGCAGAATTTGGCAATCACTGTTATGCAATTAATCCATCGTAACATAACTTTACCTTGTCCTCTGCAGTTTTTATACAACACAGGGTATTTGTGTCTGTTAATTATTTGCTGTATAGTGTACTAGACATTATAAATTGTCATACGATAAAAATGTTCATGGGGCCCTTAATTATTTCCGCGGGTGGCCCACGTGCTTTATCGGGAAGACATCGTGGGACACTGCCAGACGCGTATCCATGACTTTAGGAGCCATGGGCTCCCACAGTAAAAGATGCCAGAGAAGCAATTTTTATTGGAGCCTGCACCTTCGTAAGGTGTGTCCAGCGAAGCATTTAACTGCGAGTGCCGAAGGCGAGAAGCCGAACGGTAGGGATCCTCCCGAAAATTCTTTTTAAATTTGATGGCTTTTGTGGCCATCCTGGACCATTTCTGGAGAAAAAAATTAGATGGAGTTTGAGCCATTTTGGACCATTTCTAGAGAAAAACCCTCGTCCCTAAATATAACTTGAAAGGCTGACAGAATACTTTTCTTATCGTGGATGCAAATTTCAGATAGTGACATTCGGTCAATTGTATGAGGATGGTGGAAGTTGGTGTGGATAGTAAACAACATACAGTAGGGTTATAAGGGCTTTGAAATAGTAATTTACTCAAGCACTGATCCTACAGGAAGTAATGAGACAATCCCACCGGCAAAGATTCTTCTTCGGAGTGTGGACGGTAGCATTAACGATACACCTACTTCCATTGAGCTCACGCAAAGCATGCCAAAAAATTTATTGAGAAACACGATTCACTATACAGGGGCAGGTCTCTGAATTGTGCATGCAAGAGATATGCATGGTGGGTGTAATGACGTAAAGTTAGTTCTCCGAGTAACCCTTATTTCAGGGCTTCATGTCATAAAAGTGTGGCTGGAAGCCAAAGACCATCCTTTGGAAGAAATTTTAACTAAGGTACCTGATAAACCCTTCAATAACAATTGCCCCTTGCCTCCCCACCTTTGGGCTCCTTCACGGTATTAGTTAGTAATCATTGCGGATGCGCGCGAAGCGTACCGAGGAAAATATTCTGGCATAGTTTGATATTTGAAATTAATGTTTTCCCTTCATTTCACATTGCAAAATTGACCATGATGTTTGAAAAATTCCCTTATAATATCTCTGGTCTCTTTTTGTTTTGTTCATTTTTTTAAATTATTTTTCATTTTTAAGGTCTAGGAAATATTAGGGGCAAGTGCTTCCGCTTGCCCCCACGTAATAACAGGTATGATAGCACACAACAATGTATAAAAGGGGATGAAAAATTGATCATGTGTAAATTCCAGTTTCTTAGTGTACACATTTCCTTAGGGGGACTCGGACTCGGTCTCGGGCTCGGAGCTTGTGACTCGGACTCGGTCTCAAATGCCCGTGACTCGGTTTCGGATTCGGATTCGGCAGTTGAGGTCTCGGACTCGAACTCGGAAGGTGACAGCACTGATAATTCTCTAGTAAATAACGAGTAAGAAATACGCACGTGCCAAGGGATCGATTTGCTTCCCGACACAAACTAAAGGTGCCACGCAACCTTACAGAGCGCTTAACCATCGTTTTCGATAAAATGCCATATTACCAGCGTCAAGATTCAACCATGGAGGTCTTAACACGAACAATGTCCTCATGGAGCTTATACTCTAACCGGTAGCTCCATGAACTAATATTCGTACTCTTACAAATCAAACCCTACATCAATTTGACGTGCTGATTTAAGGGTGATTGATTTAAAAGTTAGCCGTCACTTACCAAACACATATGTTGAAAAACGTTACCAGCGATGAACCAATTCGAGCAGTATTCGCAAAACTGAAGTAGGCCTATAGGCTATACAGAACTTGAAAGCATTCTTCGTTTTCGTTCATCTGCTACCAATAATATGTATTCTCTTTATGAGGGTGATATGTATCCTCTTTATGAGGGTGATATGTATCGCCTGGGTTAACTAAGCTTGCTGTACAGAATTAAATGCATTGCAACATCCTTGTAAGAAGTTTATCCCACTATGAACGGAACAAAGCTCAAAGTCTATCAGGTACAGTCATCGTGTCTGCGGGGAATCACCTTGCGTGATTTGGAATGGAATTGTTTGAACATAATCGGCTAGACATGCATGCAATATCAATACTGAAGTCAATTAATAACAAAGGCACTCACCAACAATTCTATTCGGGCACTAACGCCTGCTCGTTGATATTTCGGAAGCCTGCAGTACGCGTAAAAATTTTTTGTTCATTTGTGAAATTTGTAGAAGTACGGTTGGAAACTTTTACTGTAGGCAAAGTGTTCAAATTAATGAATGTGTCCTACAACAACAAGATGAAACAAAAAGCCGTTGTTAATGAGAGGATCCGAAATGTTTGAAGCAATTCGAGTAATTGACAATCGCCCTTGGTAACAACTTAGCAGGGAGTTGCTCTCAGTAACTACCTGAATTACGTAGCTTCCTTTCATCAATGTCTTGTGTAAGCACAATTGTGAAATCATGTAATTATTATACCTACTTCCATTGTGGAGTAGTGCTAGACTTTAGTCACCAAAGTATTACGTCAATGTAGCCATATGCAAACCAAGAACATAATTGCGTTGAGGTGTAGTACGCAAGATTCTGAGGCGTAGTTAGGCTGGGGGCAAAACCGACTAAACTTCAAGTTCAAATTCATGACATTTGCATGGCTCACTACTTAAAATAATTTTGTAATGCGCCCAACAGGAAGGTTTTCAATAAGTGTAGCAGGCTCTAGCCAAGAATGACAAAAGTCAGAATGTATAGTTCCATATGGGTCTTTTTATTAGTTTCTCTCTCGACAATGTCGAATCAGACCGTTAAAACTGAAAAACACAATACTGAGTACATAATATATCACCAATTCACCTGTACAACAAATGAGGTTGAACTAAATTAACTGATAAATCAATTCAAGCATGTACTAAGAACCAACAAAAAATCAATAATTATAGAAATCATGTTTTATCACTTACTCAAAAGGGTACAGAATCCTGCCATCCTTCATCCACACTCCATGGGCCTTAAACCTCTGTTCTATAACACTGTGAGACCATGCACTACAACCCAAACCTAAGTAATTGAACAACCCAAATACCGTACTAGCCTACCCTTTGCTCATCTGTTCAACAAAAAGGCCCTTAAAGGCTACCGTAGCCACAAGGTTGCATTATGTGGCGCTTATGACATGATGAAATAGAACACGTAAGCCTACTATATCTCTGACTGCTGTGATTCAATTGTAAATTCAACAAATATTCACCCTAACCATTAACTACTGCACATGTTAGGGCTCAGTTACAGTATCTTAATCTCAATACTATACCTTGTCAACCATTGTTTCGAATAGCCAACAAGGACAACTGGAGGGTGACGTTTACTGTGGGTTTATGAAGTGAACGCTAAGCTACTGTACACAACAAAATAATGCTACGATAACGTGGAAGGTACTACCAGACTTAAATGATCCAGATCCAAACAAATGAGGGTCCCCTAAGACTAAAAACTGTGACAATAAAGGAGAGGATTATCAGCTTATCATATCATTTATACCTTATGACTCCTTCGGGCTGGACCTACTGAATTTCAGAACAATTACGAGACCATTTCTTGACAAGCGTCTCCTTTGTTAGGCATGAGACAGGCGAGCAACACAGTGCTTTTACAATTTAAGTGCCAGTTCTTTCAATGAACTCAAAATGTCTATTCAAATCTATGCTACCTTGTTTCAAACCCTAATAAAATAACAGTCTACGATAAATCTGAGCCTTAAAATACCTCAGATTGTAAGAAAAACGTTTCTGAGATTGTCAGCAGATTACAAAGATCCCTTAAGAAGGAAGAAATTCCTCCAAAGTGGATGTGCTGACATATAGCGGGTTGGGTGTTGCCAGCCAGCTGTGAAACTACGGATAAAACTACTGCACTTTTAATTCAAGTGCTGAGAAACAGAGTTAGCTAAATTTTGTTTATCGTAGCGGTGACATTTACAATAAACTCTGAAAGTGTTCCAGATAGTCTACCAATTTAACTGAAAAGGGCAAAGTTAACCATATTATATTTTTGGCCTTGGACAACGAGAATTCGCTCACCGGATTTGTATTTTGGAACAACCAGATTGAGAGTGGTCTAGATCTCAGTTCGTATCTGTTTTCTTGAAGCGGAACATATGGGGGAGGTGAAGTGGTGCCATGTTTTGCAGGGCTTTATACACAAAAGGAGAAACTAAAAATCGATTTCTGTAAAGCAGTGGGAGCCAAGCAACTCCGTCAGCAAGCCTAATGATCAGTGGCGTAGCTACGTGGGGGGCATGAGGGAAACGTTCCCCCACGACAAAGCCGTGCCACCCCAGGTGCTCTCTTGGAAAATTTTGGAATGTACAGTTCTGTATATAAGCCCTATAAAAGGGAGAGTATTCGGAAATTGTGCCCCGTAGGAAAGGTTCGTGCCCCCAGTGCCCCTCACTCAAAAATCCTGGCTACGCCACTGCTAATGATGGAAACAACCTGTTCTTGTCAGTAACCTGTAGTTTGGGAGCGTAAGTACTGTAAAATATTACAATGCTCAACGTTATGAACAAGTGTATTCACAAGAGCAATGATAGCGACCTTGCTTAGGAGAATATAGCACACTGTCTAATGTTAAAGAGCTGGTGAAAAGCAGCTCTACACTCATAGTTGACATGATCAGACATAGACATTACAGATTTCGTCGGCTTGAACTCTGGGCACTTACACTTTGACCTTGGTTTCCAAATTCAGCGTTGTAGTGACGTATTTTTGTGGTTAACCTCAAGACACTGGTATCAATCTTCGGAAGATTTTAAGGATCGATTTGTTTTCTCACGTATGATGTGACTAGAATCGGATTCAGTCGCTGAATTATAGTTATCAAATGAATCTTGAATCATGAAAATCGGTTCAGATTTAATGAAGTTATGCAAGGAAATAAAACTCAACAATCTGTCAGAATAAAATTCAATAATCTGTCAAATAGTTGATATTTGAGACAAAAAACATCTCAAATAGGTACTACAAGTTCCGAAATTAACGAAAAGCGTGCTTATCATAATGATTGCAGACGAGCATTATTTCTTGATATTTTCAGGAATGAGGTACACCCTTAGTCTTTGTTTGGGCTGTAAATACCTGGTATAAATACCAAGTTCAGTTTGTTTGCGGTTTTCTATCGTTAAAAAGTCGGCAAAGTCGTGACTCTATCGGCCAAGTCATGACGCCCAGTTTCAAGGGGCAGATTTTTCTAATGAAAGTGTTTGATCTAAGCAGTCTCCTAAATACTTCACAGAGGATGAAACTTTAATCAGGGTGTTACCAACAATAATAATTTCAATGTTAATTTTGGACAACTGTGGGTTCGAACCAAAAATAATCACTTCAGTTTTACTGCAAGATCCTCATGGCACTCCCAAATCCACTGGGAGTGGTTTTTACCTCACATTATGTACCATGACATACTGTTGTCGGTTTAGTAGGTAAGACTTGAACCAGTTAAGCACTGTGCCTTCAACCCCAAAACGACGGGTAAGAGCAGCGAGGAGCATGATTGTGGTGATCTATTGTGTCAAAACCTGTGTGGAATTTGCCTAAGCGATGAGTCTGCGAATATCTTTCTCAGAGAGGGTCTTGAATGCACACCAAGCAGGTACATCTCTTGGGAAATTAGGTGGATCATTAACAATTTGGGGGTTTAACTCCTATCTGATTTTTTCAATTTTGTCATTGAAAAATTGACCAAAATTACACGCAAGAATTTCTTCGTCCTGGTGGTGTGGGAGGAGAGAAGTCGGTTAACGATCGATTATTTTATCCATAATTTGAAACAACTCGTCAAATTTCCCTGCGTTTCATGTCTGGCTTGATTTAGTTTATTGATGTACTCATCAAGTTAAGATTTGTACGTTTCAAGATCAGTGTTAGATTTTGTGCGTATCCATTTTCTCTCTGTTTTGCATTTTGCACGTTTTAGTATATTTACGTTATCATTGTACCACGGCACAGGGGCGTAGCCAGGATGAAATTTTAAGGGGGCCTAGGTACCAAATCGGGGGTTACGACATTGATCGCGGTCCTTAATTATTACAAATGTTACAAATTTGAATGATATATCACGCAGTATCACCATTTTATGCAAAGGCGTAGGAAGCTTTTCGAGACTGGGGGATAAACGTTGTTTCGGATCGCCGTCCTGAGGGAGGGGTCTAAGGGGAGGGGTGTACTTTGGAAAATATTTGAATATTTTAAGGTTCTTAGATGCAATTTGGTGCACCATCTAAAAATTTTTTAAGGAAAATTACTGTAGTTTTTTTTTACATCTCTTACAGAGGAAACAAATAAGGGGTTTTCATCCTTGGATTCGAAGCATAGTTCCTCCCACCACATTTTTGATGGGAGGCTAAAGCCCCCCAGTCCCCGCTCCCTACACCTATAGTTTTATGCACTTGCTGCTAAAAGCTCAATATGGCTAAATTGTATAGCTACGACGTCATTCTTTAGGCCAATAAAAATTGTTGATGCATATAGCCAATCTAAGTTTTGCCAAAGCCGTGCCATATTCCACCGCCTGAAGAACTTACTCAGAGGCGTAGTGTGACTGAACTGCAGCTTACGCATATTGCAACTACTCTTCAGTTTGACAGGTCCTGTGCTGGGCATGCACCCTCATTAGATTGAACAAAAACTCTTCGTAAACCATCCAAACAACTTTGCTAAATTAAGGTTACTGTCAGGAAAAGTGGATCATTCGTTATATTTACTGACAAACTTCTATTTAGATGAAAATGTTTACGTAGAAATTAAAAACCGATGTTTCTGGGTAATGAGATTACCCGAGTGAACATTAAAGGGTTTTAAGAAGCACAAATTCCAAAGAGTCACAATCTTACAACTGCAAGATAACAAATTTGCCCCCCAGTTAACCATTGTCACGGACAAGACAACTAATTTGGAAGAGCGCCACGATTCTGGCAATACCTCTGGTATGATTGACAGGTGTTTGCACCTGCAGCGGAACTGTATCGGAATAGCCTAGTTTTCGACAAAGAGAGAACGGGAACCAGATTTATAACACAAAAGCGACCTAAATGTAAACCGAGACTTTGAGAGATTCAGTTTCACAATCACGAATAGCAGACTTATTTCACATAATTGGAGATATTAAAATTAATCAATTCGTTGTTATTTTCAGAGAGATGGAGATGGTGTGGGATTGACTAATAAAGTAAAAATAAGGATAAGAGTTTTGGACAACCTTACTGATACGAGATCACGGTCCACTAATTTAATTTTATTAAAAAGTGGACCACTTTCCTTAGTCATCTAGGTGCCAAAGGTAGGGGTACCTAACTCTGCTGGTAACAGACAGAACCGTATGGTGACAATGACCAGAGGCTTTAGCCACTCTAGGAGTCGGGTTTCAGACGCTATCAAAAGAAGAGCGAAAAGCGACAGAAATTAGTTAATTTATAAGTTCATCAGGCCATAGGGCAAAGGTTATATCGCATGTTAAAAATTAACATTCAGTGATCACAGTTAAACAGAGAGAAAACCAGTAATTGTCCATAGTTTTTGTTGAAAGTTTAGAGATCTTCTCAGCAGAATAAGAACTTTGTGTGTAAATTCGCGCCGCCTTCTCGCTGACTTGGGAAGCAACCCAGGGTGGCAAAGGGGAAGGTTTTTGAGGCCGGTTGTGACAATAGTATCAATTTCAAGATTTTCAATGTGGTCAAAAATTACTTAACTTCTGTCATTGTTTAGTTTATTTGGTAAAGGGGCCTTCCGTATAAGGACAATATCTTCAAACATTTTTCTTGATTACAAAAACTTCTCCTTAGTCCTGAGAATCAGCTTATAGGCTGATTAAAGGAAGATCACTATACAAATCATATTTTGAAAATATCTGAAATAAAATGAAATTCTCTGAATAAAAGAAATATATGGAAACATTTTGCATACATGTTGAAATACTGCAATTGCATTTTCATTCGGGTGTAAACGGGCTAATTCCACTTTATCGCTCATAATCTTAGCTTCAAGGTATGGTTAAAATTTTAGGCCAATCCGATGGTTTTGCTTGACTAAATTGAGTTTAATTTAACCGGAATGATATTTTTTAATAACTTCTAGCAACATTGTGACCCAGTTTCGCTTTTGTGCCAATGTGGCTACTCTCTAGATCGATTTGAACCTGATGTTTTAAGAATGCCAACTTTTTTCATACACCACGTTTTTTCTTTATTTGCAATTTCATGAGTGCAATCTAGAGCCTTTGGATGCCACATGGTCCATGGTGGGTGCAACAGTCTAGTTACAAATCCATGCCGAATGCAGGATCGTCTCTCTCCAGAGTACTTTATTTTGAAGAAATTTGTGGTTAAGTACAATTTCCTACAATCTAGGACGGTTGGGATGCCAAATTTGGTCCCTAAACTGGCAACGCACTCATGAGATGAGGGGGTACTCTGCAAATTTGCGTTGTATAGTGCGTTATCCTTCAATCTGGCGCTTTCGGAGTGTCAAATTTTCTCACCTCAGCCCCACCCTTAGCGGGACTGAGGTCGGCCTTGATCCCGTATGGCGCCCATATGAGTAACATTACCCATATTAACAAATACCTAGACTTGCCACTGCCTGTCGGGCAGGCATTTTCAGAGACATGTTTGGGTAGGACGCCCCTAAAACATTAGTCTCTTTCTGTAAACCCTGGATTCACCGTTGCTGGCTACAACAATAATTAACCAGAAAGCCCAAAAGATTAAGTGATTCCTTGCTAAAAGGGGGTGATTTGTTGCACTGAGTTCATCCCGCAAATTTAAACTTCTTGACTATATAATTTTTACGATGGTTTCACAACTTGCCTCTGCTGGCCTCATATGACCTTTGAACTCTACGAAAAAGTGAGCAACAAAAAATGATAAAAATTAAAGTGTCCTAGGGAGGATTCGTACCCTGGACCGTCTGCATGAGAAACCGAGCTCTTAACGACTACGTCATCAGTTAAGTCATTCATCATGAGGTATTTCTAATTATCTTATAGTTCCAGAATCCTTTTCCCGTCTTCATAATCAGAGTAAATTCAGGCCAACCTTTTCGTCAGTCACGAAACGCCGGACGAAATTTGGAGGTACCGCCCACTGTTTATTTAGTTTACGAGGTTTCACCTCTGATGACCTCATACGTCCTTTGACCTCCAACATATCTATAGGGTTCCCTCTATTTTAAAGTAATACATCTTTATACCAAGTATGAAAAGGATCCATCATCTCTGTCTTGAAATATCGTACTTTTCAAGGTTTTCTTTTTGACCTCTGATGACCTCAGATGATCTCTGACCTCTACTGAGAACAATAGGTTCTTTCTATCAATATGATAAAGGTAAATATAAAGTATGATGACTGAACATCATTGCTATCTTGAGATATCTTGTTTACAAGCAGTTCTTAGGAATTTCGTATTTCTACCTCCGGCGACGTCAGGAATCAAAAAAGAATAAATTCAAGGAAATGTAGCCCGTCACCAAGACCACTTGACAACCCCTGCTGTAGAGTAATGCATTGTAGTTAAGTAAACACATTTTTGAGAAACTTGTAGGATAGCCCACTTTACCTCTAAACAACTCTACTTACTTATCATACACACATTTTACAAACAGCAGTAATTTTACCAACCCCCAGGCCCAAACTACTTTTCATTACATTCTTCGTATACAAAACGTACTCATAATCACTTGCATTATATACTCTGGATAAAAGTGTATACTGGCGCATTAACTGAATGACTGTAAAGTATGCGATATCATAGGACATGTAATGTCACGGCGGATGATGTAAATTCCTGAGTAAGTATTTTACTTTAAGCACAAGCCGTTCATTTTAAAGCCCAATAACCTTGCATAAATTGTGCACTAAATTTGTAATTATCTGTATTAATCAAACTTGTAGTGTGAGTACATTGTCAAAAGTACGAACACAAGTGGAGTGTTTTTGATTGTGAGTACGATTTCGAGTACACATCTGTTTCGTGAGTAGGAGTGCAACATTTTGTATAAACCCCATTGCATAATTTCTAAAATGTATGAGTAAGGCTTCTAGTACAAGTCCATTGTCACGAGTTCGAGTACAGGCCATTGTTGAGTGCGAACACGTACTCACTACAAGTCTAGTAATAATCTTTTGTAAAAGGAGATTTAAGCACAATATTAGCAACAGACTTTCTGAATTTGCAACCGTGAACTTATTTTTATCCTCCGTTATTTAGTTACCCTTTAGTTCCATTTTCTTTCAGTGGGAATACTGTTTGCATCCTTGCATACTCTAATATATGTCAGAAATTGTGAACTGTATATAGTACGAACAATATAGGAGAAATGCCACAAACAAAAGATTAACAATTCAAAATATTATGAGTTTTATTATTATTTTTGCATCAATTCAGGTGGATGAGATCCTAGAACAAACATATCGGTCAAGAAGAGAGGCAATTATGATCGTATCTGCTTACAGGAAAATGAACCTCTGGTGAGGACATTGCATACGGATGACATCCTTTTCCACCATTGGTACCCACGATGCCGACCACTAGCCTGGCCTTAAAGGGGAATTTTCATGATCCCAGACAGTGTATGAGGCTCTTCCTTGTGCAAGAATAAACCTGTTTTATTGCTTAAGGCCATGTCCTGGTGAGCATACAAGGCTATAAAATGTAATAAAAGTACTCCCTCTGCCTTGTGTGGAATGTGAGCTACTCAGTCTGTCTTTAACATCTTCTATGGCGAAGGAGACGGGAGGCTACAGAACTGTCACTACAACGTAGGCTATGTATGGGATTGTCAATTATGTGAAAACATTTCCAGACCTTTTTATTGTGATCGACGAGTGAAGCATTTTACGAACATACTTTTGCCCATTTTACAACACACGACAGGACCCAACAAATAATTTATTGGACAAGTCGGGATAGAAATTTTTTAACTCCGAGAATTGCTCGAAACACCAGTTCCAAACATGATTAGGTCGAGGATAATATATATCCTTCTTCCAGCTTTTCAAAGATATGTAACATCTATGGTAACATCTATGAGTTATAGCCAGTGTTTGCCTGTCACGTAACAGTTTTGGGTTGTACCATTTTAGGATATTCAGGCCTCATTGAACTTGGCATCACTGGACTGTGAGTAGAAGTCGAATGTATTATGATATCACATTTGGATAACCTGTTTGATCATGGGAGTACTACTTTCCAGTTGGTACTACCAATGTTTGACTGACAATAGACCCTTTTCCAAATAGCAATTATACAAGGGTTGCGTGATGGATATTTGCTGCGTTGGTGCTCGACAGTTTTCACCAGAGTAAAATGCCATCGACAAAAACAACGGTTACCGAAATTCTGTCCCACCATCCTTTGTATTTGCTATTTTGAATTGGTCCATGTGTAGATTAACCAGCAAAAGATAATTCTTTCAGAGAAGAGAAGTAGAACCCGACTGCTTAGTGGAAAGGCGATGTAACGCTATGTTACGGTGTGTATATCATCTGCCCAATCAGCAACCTAGTTTATCCCTTTCGAAGTTACGGTGACATAACAACTACAAAGGAAATACTAATTATGTGTATTACAACTTTCTTCAATAGCGTATGCAAAGTAAGCAATTGATAATAATTGAAATCCAAAAATAGCCCTAAATTAATACTAAATAAACAGCTGCTCAAGTGAATGACTCTCTCTTCTTTCTGGGTAAAATCAAAACGAGGGGGTCATTGTAAAAAGACAATGTTACTAATTTATCATTCGGACCTTAATATACCAGTATTGTTTGTCATCAGCCTTACAAAGTAGTGTGAGTCAATTTATCTCAAACGTATTTTTCATGACCCAGACGTGAGCCATTGAGGATGAATTTCCACTCATTACAGTACATGAACATTGCTAATCAATGCTGTAACTTATTTCAGTTAATATTTACATTATACATTCTGCTTTTTAAGGAATAGTTATGTCATTTTGTAAAGAATCATTTTGCAACATAACTTACAGAGAGGTGGGCCAACATATTTTGTTAGTGCATCCTTGGTCAATGACGGGAATCACCCTTTGTGGTAGGAGGAGTTCCACAAAACCCCAGCCTCATTTACGCAAACCATGTAAAGTTCTCATTGTACTTGAAGTCCGTCTGCTAATCGTAACATAAGCATTTGAAATTTAAAAATTTGCTTTTATAAAACAAGTGATCTTCAAACGTTTATACACTTTCATGGCAAAAAATTCCTCATTCAACAAATAGATCATCGTATTGAGTGTCCTTCATGTCTGCGTGAAGTCTTATTTACACAAAATCTTCTGTTCAGAGCTTAAAGGAATATGCTGGATCTCAAGTTGTTAACTCATGAACGTGAAAGCTTGATATTTACCACACACCTAAAAATATGTTATTAAAACATTATTAATGTTTTTAATCCTGGAAATAACGTTTTGCGTACACTGTGTCCTTAACTTTCTCTTTAAAGACTTCATTTAAGGTCTTCCATTTGTCTTCTGGAATTTCTTTCTTCTTTGTGTCTCCAACACCTGAAAACGCAAACGTTGCAAAGCTTGTTGAGAAAATAAAGCCCCATAGAAATGCAACATAAATGAACATAGTCTTAAAAGAAAGCTTCCATTTGGGAGGCTGAAAAATTTTTCTTAATTAAGCACGATTGCCTTTCAAAAGGCGATATTGTACTTAAAATACTAAATTGTTAGCCCAGGTAACACCCTTCCCCCACTCCAATCGTCTATAAATGAATAAACGTTTTACTTAAAATTTTCAAAGACCTATTTATTTGACAAATAGAAAGTAACACTGCATAAATAATCACCTGTTTTGACATAAATAGATAAGTCTGCATTCAACTCATCCTGAGCTTTTGCTGCTTCTTGGTAGTTTCGTCGCATTGCGTCTACTGTTGTATTTTCCACTATTTTGGCTAAAATTTCGTCGTTGATTTCGTGACCAAGATGATTCGCAATTGACTTTACCACAGTTGCCATGTCCTAGAAATGATGGTTTCGAGAATGAATGATACTTTGAAGATATATGTGTGCACCTTTAAAGATTATAAACCTCTCGCTGCTGTACAATTTAATGGAAGTTTACCTAAATCTATTATCTTAAAACTATGTGAAGAATGAAACCCAAAGATCGATCTCCCATATTCACAGGTCACTTATGTGCTGAGAAGTAAACTAATGAGGTTTATCTACTCATTTTAAAATACTAGATCTTGCAATACGCCATAATATCACTGTTAAACTACTCAGAATACAGAGCTTGTTTTGTTGTATTTTTTTCCGAAAGAAACTGCAACGTATACAAAAATGTGAAAGCTGTCAAGTTGCAATACAGTGATTTGACCATGCAAGTACTGTCGTTACAATATTTCGTGCAAGAAAACAATAATTTAAAAATGGAACATCAGCAGTTAATGCTAGTTTTACTCTAAGGATATAAGAGATGATTGGCAAATCAACTCTTTTTAATCAGGGAGTTGTTACGGATGGAGTTCAAGCACCTTATCCTTCAGACAATACGCACTTGAGAATAATGAAATCGTTTTTGTTAGGGGAGATTTTTATTGACAGGTCCTTTAGTTCCTCTTCTAGATTTGTTTGGCCTTACCTTCCTTATCAGAGTTTTATCTTTTGGCACACAGGTAATCCCCAGCCAAGGATTTGATAAAGACAAAGCTTTGAAGTGATCTGCTTCATCAACAGATGATAATCCTTTGTCATCTATCTAATGTTAACTACCGTAACTGCACTTTTAAGTCATCTAATTTCTTTATTATTCTAATTTTTCGCAGTTAAAGAAGCATCCCTTTTCGGTGAAGCCGGCAAGTTTACCTTTTGTCTACAAAAGTTAAAAATATTCCACATTGGCCCTAAAATTAAGAATCATGGATCCATGTTCAGTAAGTTATTTGAACCTTTACTGAACCCTTTTGAAAAGTGTGAACTAGCGTAAAGAGATGAAATGATTTTTGTTTCCTTGACGACTGGCAATACCATGAAAATGCGGGAAAACATTACAAAACTGTTTTAGGTGTAGCACACGACAAGAAATATTGTCGTTACATCCTGTAATCCCTTGCAAGTGGTAAAGAATTTGAAAGAGCTAGACAAACGGGAGATTATTGTCACCAAGCCCACATACTGTCAAAGGAAGGAGAAGTGTTGGGCGTTAATCGTATATCGACTCCCTGATTAAATTAAGTAAATATATCAAAACACTTTAGCCTACACCTCAGCAATAAAATAATCCATGAAGATTGGATTCATTCTCTGGCACATACATTCTTGTACTTTGAGATTTCAGGTACCCTTCAAAACTTGGTTACCTAGGTAAATCATCAACACAATTTTCTACAGTACTCTAGAAAGGGTTGCTGAACGTATATTTTGTAACTCATCATTACTGAATATTATATTTACCTTTTTCATATCTTCGTATGTGACGAAAAGAATGTTTTCACCTTTTGCTGCGGCTTTTTCGAATTCAGTAGCGTGATCACACCAGCTGCCAAATCCAACTGTAAAAACCAATATTTACTAGTCATTCCAAGTAGTAATGCAGGATTTTCTCTTTTTTGATGTAGAGGGACATGATTGTATAATTTACCATAGGCAGTATGAGGCGGGAAACAACAATTTCAAGGCAGACACCTTGCTTACGTCAGCATTCATGTTACTGTTGCTTCTCTCCAGAAACAGGTAATCATGTCCATAGTTCCCTCCTATGTTTTACTTCTCTTTCTTATCTCTGCCAGATTGAATATCGCCCAGAGATTGAACAACATTGTTATGAAACGTCTGTAGGTAAAGCTCTTTACCAAGCAGACTCAAAATAAAGTAATGCACATAATTGCGATTTGATTCGTAATATTTCTTCAACATTTGAGTCACATCTTTTACACAGTAATTGATGAACAACTTGATCATAGTAATCTCTTGTCTGGACTACAACTCTTCTCGTCACTCTTACTTCGTCTCGGAAGATTCGCCCATTTGGGAGAATCTAGTTTTCCACAAATTGGAAGAAAAAGTTTGTCATGGACGCTGCCAATTTGCCTATTTTATCCACAAATCCAGTTCTCTGGGCACATTTTTAAGAGCAGATGGTTTTAGGAATCCCCTTGCAAAGTTTATTGGTTTCTTAAATGGAGTTTAATGCTAAGTCGGTAGCTTTGTTGTTTTCGCTACGGAAAAGCTACGTCCTTTTCGATGGTTTATCATGCCTTTTTTTGAAAGAAAAGTAATTTATTGAGTGGTCTTCGTTCTTGATGAGGCTTAACTGTATTAGGCTAACAAGCCTACATATTGTGCACATTACATAATGTTTCCCCTATTCGGGAAAAGTTTGGTTTTCTCCCAGATGAAAGATTCTCCCCGGACTACCCTGAACAGCTATTAGTTTACTTTGTTTTATTCCTTTGATCTTAGGACTATTTAGTACGAAATGACGATGAGATATTACATTGGAAGTTTATTTAATATGTTGCCAATTACTGAGGAGGTAAATACAGTGCAAGTGGTTCAGTGATGACATAATGTGGCATGATACCCACTAAATCGTCTACCTGAACGTATGGTCTTTCTTATACTTTTGAGTAAATGAAAAACAAGATTAATGACTCAATATCGGCAAAAGAAAACACAACTTAGGGACTTACCTTCTCCTGCTATGAAATCCTCCAAAAATTTATCAAAATTGTTTTCTTTCAGCATAGGCTTTCCATTAAAGGTTTTGAGTTTTGACAAGAAATTATGAAACGATACAAAAACATCCCTTGGATTTCGCATCATGTACACAATCTGAAATAAGACAAGCAGAGAATAAGGTGAGTGACTATTAAACCAACTGAGGTGTGGGAGAGGCTATACATCTACATAGATGTTCGAATGGATGTGTTTGTCAGTTATTGGAAATGTTTAAGCCTTGTGTACTGGATCTTCAGTTTAGTGTTAAAGAATGATAGCAACAAAAGGCTAAACCATAAAAATCTATTTATATAAGAACAGTGACAATAACTTACAAACTTTTGAGGGCAATGGTCCCCACTGCCCGTATGCTCAAGATGACAACGTAAAGATTTAAATATTTAGAAAAATACTTTGTGATAGAAAGCAATGGAAGTAGGCTATATCAATTATTCTTAAGCATTCATCCCACATAGGCGAAGGAAAAAAAGGAAGAGGGACTGGGAAGGCGACCACCCCCAGTCTCAAAGAATGGTTCACATCCCAACTCGCTCCGCACTTGCAAGTATTGGAACCGTAAGTTATGTTTTTGCAACACTCCAGCAACCTGCTCTTCATTGCGTTCACATTTGTATATACATCACATAAAACGAAAATAATTGTACACTTGAATATGTTCGCAACATTGTAATCTCGAATTACATGACTTTCTTGTCTACACCAAGGTTCCTCCTTTTCGTTCTTTTTTTTTTTTTTTTTTTTGCTCTTTATCTTTTTTCTTTTTCTTTTTTTCTTCCTGTTTTCTTTTTTTCTTCTTTCATTTTGTAGTTAGAACTCCAAAACTTGTGTTGACTTGCGATAGAGTCATCGTCCAGATTGCGGACGGTTTGGTAGAAGTGGCCATTCCGACTCTAATACTAAAAGGCGTCACACTTACAAAACGAAGAAAGCTCTGAACTACATTTTTCGCTTTTGTACTGAAAAATTTTTCACCTCCCTGGTCTAACCTTGACCATCTTCAGCTTTAGACTAAGATACAACTGCGATGAAAGACTACCAGAAGGTACATACACTACTGAAAAGAAAGTTAGTAGATAATAGCCTGGTAAAAGGGGCGACAACTGAAGAGAGGATCAAACAGTTAAAGTGGCAAAGAGAGCAAAGCTGACAAGAGGAGGGAGGACCAATGCTGTGACTATGGTTGAGTTGATCTATTGATAAGTCTGCCAGTGGATCACTCTTCTTTCCGATTTAGCTTTCGACTGAATTTATTAATACAAACGGCCTCTGACTCTTGCCATAAGGTCGCCGATATGGGTATTGAGGATGTTCACATTGTTATTAAAGAGGCTTATTGAGTTGGTTCACAAAATTCATGATTTTTTCACACCAGTTGAAAGTTACTTACAAGTTGATGCTAAATGGTCAAACTAAGAGATTCTGAATGTCTGACTCACAACTGAAATGGCAATGACAGAGTTTTTAATGATTAACATCATCTATTACAAATTTGTGACCAGACACTTTTACCATTATGTAGTATCATATGCAATACCTGCCAACGAAAACTAAAATTTCTCACATTTTCAGTAACTGTAGGAAATGAGACATGGGTAATGAGGCTAATTAGAAGCATTGTCATGCAATGATTTCCTTCAAACTCGTCCCCAAAATAATAGAAGTCAACTCAATGACCCCCTTTAAAATCTTGCCCATTGTGGTATTCGACTTTACGTTTAAAGAATACGGACTGTTTGTGATCCATATTGGCAAAGTGTTTATCAAACATTTCTCCTAAACTTCTGGATGTTTCGCCAATATGCTTAAAATCTCTGTTATAAACTTTTCACTCCATACAGTAAACAATGGCGTCGCCAGGCTTTGGTGATGGGGGGGGGGGCACAACAGATGATGTCTCCGACTTCAAGGCACTTCAGTAAACATCCCAAGTCTGCGCAAAATGCGTTTTTTGTGCTTCCTTCGTTTCGTATACACAGTGGGGCTCCTTACTTTGTCAGGTGTCGCTACACTAAAGTGCCGTCCTGGGGGAGAGGTCTAAGGGGAAGGGATTGCCCCCTCCCCTTTGAGAAATTTTTGTTTATTTAAGGTTGCTTAGATGCAAAATGGTGCTATCTTTTGGAGCTGATCACACACCTGTATGGCTGGAAAATGTCCTTAATTTAGTGAATTCTAATTATAAATAGGGAAAAACATTAGCAATATTGAAAAAGTAAATATTAAAAATACCAAAAATATGTTCAAGGTGGGCTGCCCCTTTCGCCCCCCTTGGCTACGCGCCTGCCATCTACACCGATAATGCCTGCGCGCAAAGCGCTCGGTAATTTTTATTAAAAATGTTTAACGGTAAATACGTCGTTTTAACTTTCCAAATCATGCTACAACTTAGATTGAAAGATCCCATATTGATGCTAGGTGCCTACAAATGTTGTTATTATAGTTCCATGTATTATTCTTCATAATGGTCATGAGATGGAGTGCAAACCGTAAAGCATGCGCGCAAAGCGCGCGAAATTTTTCATTAAATAAGATTTCCATGACAAAACCTTCATTCAGAATCTGCATCGAGACACTTTCAATTGCCCAACAAAGCTACATGCCTCTCAAAAAGCCGGTCTTTTACCTGGTTATTCGTGAACAGCTTTCAACTTTTGCTGCTGTGCTTCTCCGGGAGTTGCTATCAGAAGATATTGATAATAAGAACGTTGTGGTAAGGGGTAAAGCGCGCGGAGCGCGCGAAATTTTTAATAGTTTGCGAAGGATTTGCGAAAATTCTGATAGTTTGAGAAACTTTTGTGATAGAAAATGATTAAATAGATCTATCACTCGGTTAAAACACACCTCACCCTACCCCCTACAGAAATCTACAGCTTAATCGCCTTTTGGGATCATTTTAAAATTTTCAAAAAATTCATAGGGGGCACGCACCCATGCCCCCTCGTGCCGGCTCCACTGACAGTAAACTACTTCTCTCTTCTTACATAACCCTTTCTTAAACTTACATAACTTACAAACTGGGTCATCAAAACAGGTATCCTTGTCGAATGGATTGAATTTACACAATAAATCTTTTAATCTGGTGTCAGACCTTTCAATAACTTTTACTTTAGCTCAGTATCTGTAATATTTTTTTTCAATATTTTTGTGTAGTTCACTGTGAGGGGTGGCCTCGAAAAAACACTGCTTTACAATTAGTTTTGTGATTTCTAAACCAATTATATTTTTGCTAGTCTAGTCTTTTCTATAGTTCGTTCTTTCTTTTGAATATAAAGGGATACAATTAAATTCAGAGCGTTATTCGTTTTTGTAAGCGTGACGCTTTTCAGTATTACAGTCGGAATGACTACTTCAGTCTACCAAACCGTCCGCAATTTTCCATTTTACTTTTCTTTTTAAAGAGGAAGCCCCAACCCCTCTCTAGATATGCGTCTGACGACTTATCGACTCACTTCTGTTTCCAATTAAACTCGAACAGAAAAGCAGGTGGATATGGCTTTAAGCACTTTGGCTCAATAATATTACTTTAGTTTTCTGGAAGGTTTACTAGCCTACTAGACATGTGCTTCCATTCGTATTGGAGGAGAGGCTTGTAGTAAATTCTATAGGGAGACTACTCTCTGTGGTTGAATTATACTATATAAGGGGACGATGTTGCCAGAAAATCAATATTCAATTAAAAGCAATACATGTACTACAAAAACCTAGTGGTCGTACTGACGAACTAATCGTTGGTACTCTTTTCAATTAAGTAAAAATTTTCGTTAAACTTCTCGATCCATCTGCGTTCAGTTACCAGCTCCCTATTAGACCTAATAACTTACCGGTATTCTTCTCGTCCAGGTCTCTTTAGAGAGGTAACTAGGTAAGAGATGTGTCTTCAGAACACGTGGTGATGGGTCGTCCTGCACAAGTACAACTGAAGGTTTCATCTTGTTAACATCAGAAAGATCTCCGACATCCGTCAGTTCTAAGCCTAAGCGCCTGTGCCTGTGATGTAGTTTTGTTGGATCACCGTCATGAAGGATAAGCTGAATCACTTCGTTGACCCAGTGTGTTCCTGAAAAAAATCACAATGTTTATATTGAGTAACCGTGACAAATGAGAATACTCATGACAAATGGGAGTATCCATCACAAATGGGAGTACGCATGACAAATTGCGGTACCCATGACAAATGGGACTCTCTAAAAGTTGTTCGCCGTTCGCTTTCCTAGTTTTACGAGTGCACAATTCAGATCGAGCAGTACAGTCCCAAAGACAAATATGATAGCACAAATATCTTCAGAGAATTGCAGCATGCAAACCTATTACATCTACTTGGCTTTAACCAAAACATTTCAGGGCCCATTGGTTTGATCGTTTTACAAATGTCATATTATCAAACAAACAAACAAACAAACAAACAAACAAACAAACAAACGAACAAACATCATCGAAAAACAGGTCTGATAATTTGACAATACGATGTACGAAAACTACTAACCAGATTTAGGAAACGATGATAAAATTACATCCCCATCTCTGTATTCAAAGATTTCGACAGCGTCCAAAGCTGCCTCTGTCACATTCGGTGGGAAAGGCGTAGGTCCTTTATACCGCCGGAATGCCACAGGGACGTTAAAAGACGAAGTCATATCCTTAATGGTGAATTATGCTCCTCGGCGTGCAAATAGGTGAATTATGCTCTTCGGCGTCCAAATAGCCCTGCGGTACCTTCGTAAAACACACACAAAACGCATTTCAACAAAAGAGACGTTTGTGAAAATGTCAAAGCATTAAGGAATAGATAAGTGCGTGTTCCTTATATTTTCCTTGTTGTTAGATAAATTTTCACCGTTTTTCTAGAATAACAATCGTCTTGGAAACTATTACTTTGTTAAGACGGAAAGTAGCCATCTGCTCTATTTAATAGGGGGTCACTGGGTTTTGTCCAGGTAGAGATTATTCTGTAACAAAAGTAACAAAAATTTTACTTAAACAGACAACAATCACTGCGCCATGTCGGAATGGAAAACCAATCAATTGAAAAAAAAAATCTAAATGCGGTTGGCTCTCCCATCCCTTAAAATTACCTTCCTTTTACCCGCTACAACAAATCATGGAAAATACCACATGTCCCAACCTACTTCAGCTGTTCAGGCAAATTTTGGCTACACAATTGACTGTTCCATGACATTAACAAGGAGACGCTTTTTAGAGCGAGCTCAATTGATAGGAATTAGTTTAATTCACCCAGGACAGCCCCTGGTAAAAATATTTACCGAGGAAAAAATTGCGGATTTCAGTTTACAAATACCTTTACGTGGGAAATTTCATGTCTTGATTGTTGGTCTTTGGGAAAAATTTCAGGGCAGACACGTTCCGCCTGAAAAAAATTATCCCCATAGGCATATGCTAATACAATGACTTATCGGGACTTCTGTCCTTTATTGAATGGCTTCAGTTTTGTTTACGTCCCCTCAGAAGGAGCATCACTTGATATTTTTTCCAGTAATCTATGACAGAGACTGACGTAGAACAACACTTCCATGAAAAGATACAAAACTCAAACGACTAAAACAAGGCAAAGAAGGCTACAGTACTATAAGTTTGCCATAAGGAAAAATATAAACATTTACATTGCAAAGGTTGCAAAAAGAATCTGATCGGTCAAGGTCCCATCATAAAAGGATATTCGTGTGCTGAGAATTAAAATGTTGAAGTTTACCTAATGGAAAAAGGTGAATTGCGCAAACAGCACGAGAGGGCGGTGAGAGGGGGAGGGGAACAGTGAAATTCCTCCTCTCAGGGTTCTTTCCCTCTCTGCTAAGCTGCCCATGAAGGAAACAAGGCAGGGTGTATATATTCAAACTTCCTGTTTGCATTATACACTCTAAAATTTCCGGATCAGAGGGGCACCGACCCCAAATCCGGATCATTTATTTCCTCAGATTTGGGTCAAAAAAATGATCCCGCTTGGGTCATTTTTATCCAAATCTGATTACTGCAAATGACACGAATTTGGGTATGTTCCCCTCCGAACGGATAAGGGTCAAATTTTATCCGGACGTTTTTAGAGTGTACAGTGTTAATTTTGTCCAGCATCAATAGATTCTTATTACAATACCACATACTCAACTCTAGTTCTGTTCTCACCGTATTGGGTCATTTCTAAGTCATACCAAGGGAGTGCTACTGTCAAGAAGCTACTATGCCAGAAGCTTTTTTGTAATTACGTTTGCACCACCAACTTGGTCAGCCAAACCTTTACGTTTTAGTGGCCTATCCAATAACAATTGTGGTGGTATAAGTGGGGCAGGGATATTTAAACTGTGTAGGCCTATGGGCCTGTGTCAGTTTCAAACTGTACCTGGTGGTCACGAAAAGTCAATGGATATACATAGATACATCGACTCGACTTGTAGTTGTCAATTTACACTGGTACCGGTATGTATTATTGTATAGTGGGTAAGTTCTATTGACAATAGTACCAGGGCTTCCCCTCGTGCTTCTATTAACTAAAAGTTTTAGTGCTCATCTTATGACAATAAAACGTACAGGTTTTATAACTTTGACAAGAATAAATAGGTTTTCATTCCTTCTGTTTTCTCAGCCTACAGCGTTTAGACAATACCAGCACAGATTGATGTTCAAATAACACTCTTTATTGTGAAGGTATACCAAGTACCGATGGCCAACTTTCACATCCTGTGTACATGTTTTCAAAGTGGAAACGTATGGTAGCATTTTTAGTTGTATACTATACCTGCAACTGAATTTTCTGTGTGCACTAGCTGCGCCTACCTTTTATGCTGTTTAACCTCTTCTTTTTTGAATATTTCTGTCAACCGACGTGACTGAATCATATTAGTCATTTCACTTACGTATCAGACCATGCAAATTTCGAACAACATTGAGTCCATCACTGTGGGTTGACTCAATATACCGACAACTCAGAATACTTTAGCTATGCATTAACGTTAAACTAAATTATGTAAGCCTTTGAAATTAGATTTGATTTCCGACATTCCAACAAAGATCCCTGCTTATTGAAGTTTTCATTACAGCTTTGCCTTATCGCAGAAGCAGGTTGTGGTTTCAATACAAAACGCCTTCCTTCTTTTATTTAATTTCTCTTTTTCATTACACGTCGAAGATGCTGAATATTTGAGAATGCTGTAAGCCAACAATGATCATCAAGCAATTACTGTTGACAGCAACGGGAGCGGGTAGTGGAAGTTACTTAATAAGGAGAGGCTGGGGAAAACATTAAGATTATAAAAAGAGTTAAACAGGGTCGGAAATTTAAAGTGCAAGGTAGATGCATGGAATATTTATAGGTAAAGGTAGGCGCAAATGTGGGTTGTTCTGTTAACACTGAGTCCCGAATGAGTTTAATTCGGAACTGCACTCTAAAACCGGTCGGTTCAAATTTGAAGTGACTGGGGTCGGAGGGGCAACTAACCAAAATCTGTTCAGACAATTGACTAGATTTGGTTGAAAGTTAAACCAACTTGGTTAAATTTTGAACCAAATCTAGTCAAATTTTTGAACAGATTCCGGTTAGTTGCCCCTCCGACCTCGATCGGTTCAAATTTGAACCGACCGTATTTAGAGTGGGGGAGTTGTGTTATCTCGTCTAGGCAAGCTTCGAATGAGAATCATAGTTCAAAAGTAATAAAATTTTATCTTATATTAGAGAAAACATCGTAGAGGTCTTTAAAATTGAACAACCCAGGGTAATAACAGTGTCGAGAGCGAGCTGTCTTTAGTCTCTGCACTTGCTTTTCGACGTAAGAGAGCACCTCACGTTGATTTTCTCTCGCAGTGAAAGTGGAATTCGAGGACAACCACACATAATCCTTAGCATCGCAATTCTACTGGTCACATTACGACTTAAATCAATGAAAGTAGTATCGTTGAAAATGCGTGCTTAGTCAGCAATGCATCAACCTTCGCTTGCAGCATTCACTTCGGTAACGTATTTATTTGTTTCCCCCTCCCCTCGATAGTCAAAGTTGAAAGCCTTAAGTGAAGTAAGTGAAATCTTCAGTTCAGTGCTTGATATCTCATACGGAGAAGAGGATTTAGTGTAAAATGTTACACTTTCTTGATTCAAGTAAAGCTTGTCTATTTACGTTCTTTGTTGTTGTCTGATTCATAATATTATGAGTATTTATAAAACGTGACTGTTCTTATCTCTGTTTGCCTCTCCCGATTTTTATGGTTGGAGAGAGAGTTCCTGAGAGAAGACTTAAAGAAAGCAGGCCCCTAACGTCATGGTTACCATGATAATGTTTTTCAGCCCACCCGCTCTTCTAACTTTGTTTTCGCCTGGGCAGTTCTGTTATATAATGAAACATTCCCTCCGAAGTACGGTATCTCCAGAGTGATATTAGTTACAGATACCCTTCCTTCCTGGGAAATAGAGTATCGTCATTGAAATTATCCAGGTTTGCTGACGTAGTAGCTGTGAATATAAAGTTTAACATTAATAATACCCTTGGAAGTTTCCAGGGACACCATTAGGCTAAAGATGATCGTTCCCAGCTTTTAAGATTCATTTAAAATGATTACTTAATACATGAACACTTCGTGTAAAATTTTCGAGTAAATATTAAATGTTGCAAGACTCCTTTTTTATCTTTTCGTGAGAGCATGATAAAACAGTTTTTCTTTAACCTTTGAGAAAATAGAAAGCCTTCCCTTTGCAAAAATGTGCTTATTTTTGAGGTTTTTCTTTACATTATCAAATAATTCGTTGATCTAGTAGAGCGTCGGTTGATTATCAATTATACATGGGTACCGGTACAGAAAATATAAAGATAACTCCAGATTACTTAAATAGTTCTACTAAGAATAACCTCATAAGCGTAGGAAGCCGAGAGGCTTGGGGGAGGGGGAGCTTTAGCCCCCAGTAAAAAATGTGGCGGGATAAAGTATGCTTCCGTCCTTCAAGATCCAAGGGCAAAAACCCCTTATTTGCCTCTTCTGTAAGAAATGTCAACAATTTGCAGTAATTTTCTTTAAAGTTTGTCCAAAATGTTGCACCAAATTGCATCTGAGGACCCTTAAATACCCAAAAAGTTCAAAAGGGGACGGGGACACCCCTCCCCTTAAACCCCTCCCACAGGACGGCGATCCGAAACAATGCGCTAAATGTGGAAGGAAGGACCCAAAAATAACGCGAAGTATACACATTTACTAGCGCATGTTCTTGAATAATTAAACTTATTTAAAAACATTAGATCTGGTATAGTGCAGAAGACCATGATAAAAATTGAATTCATAAATTCAAGCTAGTGAGTATCTGCTCATTTGAATCTCAACTCACGTCACCTCAGTTGACTTAGGTTTCACTAGATACAAGGTATGGGCATAATATTCAACCAAGGAAAGGGAGCAATTCAGTCGGCCCCAAGTGGTACTTTTGGGAGAAGGCAGTTTTGGTCTACAATGACAGAATTAACGTAAACACTCATGGTGCCTTTACTTTTGTCACAGTTTTCCTTCCTTGCGTTTTTGTTAATGTAAGGACAAATAACTAATTTACGTTAGCAGGATTGGTAAAAATTATACGGTCTTATACACTTCGTCGTTTTTGAGAGCCAGTGCTTTAATTCATACAATATATACATAAGCGTAGGAGCCTAATTTGATGGGGATGGACTGTTGTGACTTGCCCGAAAAATGAAACTCATATCTGCCCCTGCAGGACCCGAAAAAATAGCAGCATATTGTCCGAATTTTAAGGCAAATATCTTGGCGGAGGCTGCAGCCCCCGTGGCCCCGCCTCCTACCCTATTATAAATACTTTCCTTCTAGACTATTTAAATATGCAACAGTAAGGTATATTCAATACACGTGTTTAAGTGTATCGTGTTTGAGAATACTTTTTCCAAAGTCCCCTCGACTCTCTGGGCTGTTTGCGAAGGAATATTGGATATTACTCTCTCACTGGGCACTACTTATTTGCTGTAAAAATAGCTCAAGGTTCGATAATTAGAAAAGCTGCAACATTTGATAAAAATTATAAAAAGTACACAATTTAATGAAAGCTACCTACCTGACGAAAAGATTGGCACCGAAAAGGATGAAGAGCTTTCTTACCTACGTGCATGAGTTGGCAGCAACATCTGAAGAACAATAATGCTAACGACCACGAAACCTCCGAACTAAAAATACTGGTAGTTTTTACCGCGCCTTCGATCGGATCTTTACGGAGGTATGTAAGGGTCATGTCATTACAAGAGAATAACTTCAAAATATGGTGACAACTTCGCACATGAAATCGCTATTGTACATCTTACCGATTTGGAACATTTTACTTAATTGCAAAACTTATTTCCCGTGAATAGAATGGCTAACGGCCAAAATTGTGGTATCTAAAACATTGACAGTTTTACGAAAACTGGTTCTTAATGGGATCTCGACCGTTTCATTTCTCTTGGTACACTCCATGAAGGAAACTTTAAATTGCCTATATTCAACAAACAACCTAAGACATTACTTATTTTCAGTAAAAACATTTCAGGAACAGTGGCAACAATTAAAACAATGTAATTTGCGGAACAGATTTCACATATAAACAAATGGCCGTAGTTTCGTTGGGTAGTATAAAACAGACGTTTTCCAGAGATTAAGGCTTAGGTGGGGTAATGGCAAGGTGGAGTGGTAAGGGGAAAATACTGTTTATTCATGAGGGCAAAGGCGACAATTTAATGACGTCATTACTAAAAACATCTTAAACATAACGCAATTGTCTCTAATGCATTGGTAAAGAGTACGCAATTAAAAAGACATTTTCAAATTCAATGTTAATTATATTCGTTTGTTGTTGTATTTTGTGCTTTATTAGATCTTCCTTATTTGTTATTTTTAAAGGTGATCAGTCGTCTTGAAATATTCTTTGTGACGTCAGCCTTTTCTTGACATGTTTCTGCAGTCGTCACTGTTCAAGGATACACCGTACAAGTAGCTATGATGACATCGGTATAGCTAGTAGGTATACAGCTACAAGCCGTCTCATCTTGCTTACCGATTAGCTATACCATGCTTGTACGGTGTATCCTTGAACAGTGACGACTGCAGAAACATGTCAAGAAAAGGCTGACGTCACAAAGAATATTTCAAGACGACTGATCACCTTTTTAAGCAAAGGTGTAACTGTCATACGCAGACTTTCTGCGCGCATAGGCCTACGAATGAATTATATTGACTTATACAGTCCCAAATTGTGACCCCATCGTAGCACCCGTCCCTGTTCATGAAGCCGGTATTACTGTACGCAATAAAATCCACTTGTTATTTGTAAGCAATATCCTGAGTACAATTAAAAACTTACCATTTGTAAACATTTACACACTTTTCATGGTTGCAAAGCATATTTTTGTCCAAATTTGTAATTGCGTAATTTAGGATCTGGAAAAGAATTGTGTTACGGTCACCACAAAAATGGTGACCAACAAAGTAATGCTCTGCAGTAAACTTTCCAACAAAAGAAATTTACTTTAGTCAATTTACTGACTATATGATCTTAAAGGTCAAGAGCAGTCGCCCCAAACTTACTCTGAAGCAATCGCTAAATGTTACAAATTTCTTCCTATTTCTCCTCCAAGTATATTTCGTAATATTTTAGGACATAAATATTGCATATTCAAGGTAAACCAAGCAGTTGCTCCTTGTAAATTTTACAATTGAGTGAGAAAAATACTGTCACATGATTCTCAAGAGCTATTCAGGAAACAGGACAGTCTACCATACAATTCTTTATTGGGGTGACTGCATTCTCCCTTTAAAGAGTGTCCCGCATAAAGATATCTTTATGATTGCTTGAAACTTAAATGCATCATTTACACTTTTGCAGATGTGGTGTAGCATTGGGTAATTCCCAAAGTTGTGAATATCGTGCAGTCGAGTCAGCGATATACCAACTAAAGACAACCACATTCTAACCATGAATTACAGAAAGAGTTTTACATATATCTGGAAATATTTTGGTATTTATTTTTTGGTCCTTTTTTTCCTGGCTTATGCTTTGCTCATCGTTATAAAAAATTAGGCTATTTATCCTCCAATTATTTCTTTCGAAGCTTACCTCTCCAACAATTGCTGATACAGTACACCTTGAGACTACACAGGGTACGATTTTACCTGTTTTGTTTGTTAAATCGGTTTCGAGCACATGATAGCATGAGTATAGTTTAATTCATTTACAATTGCTATTGCGACCAATATTTAGCTTTCCTAGGGTGTGGTTTGAGTTAGTTAGATGAGGTTTCACGTCCCAGTCTCCAACCAATTGGTTCAAGTCGAGACGACTACGGCCTCTTTTCCAGTTGTGGCTCACTGGCTTGTTTTCCCTACTCCATTGCTTATGCTGAGCACCAAGCACAAAGGTGTGGTTTGAGAGAGACATGTAATAATCATAGCTGTGAAGGTAATTTGTTCCTTACTTCAGCCTAGACAATAGCAGTCTGTTTAGATTCATTGTCAGAAGTTGCTGGGGTCGAAATTCCCACTGTTCCGCTGTTCCGAGAACAGTGCTTTTAGTGCCGGAACAGTAACTTTTCAAAAGCCACTGTTCCGTGGAACAGTGTTTTCCACAAGAAGCAAAGTGCATATAAATATACGCACAATCTAATCTCTGATAAAGTTATGACGCCGTGAGTATAAAAATCCCGGTAAATTTTGGCTTAAGTGTGAAATGCAATCTCGTTCCACCGTTATCAATTAAAGTCAGTTACTTGCACGTGTTATTCCCTATGCTGCATGGTACAGTGCTGTGTAAACGCACATACTGATGTTTTACTACCAAACACATAAAAACTTTTAGTACAGTGTGTCATTTATTGCCCTACAAGCGAAGGTCATCTTGCATCACCCCTTGTCTTGCGTGGTATGTTCCAAATGGCCTCTATTCATTGATATTCCCTGCACTTTATTGTGTTTTTAGGGGGTTTTGTATTAATATTCCCTCCAAGCTAGCAACTAAGCACCGAAACTTGAAATGACTAAAAGCAATTCTGACTGCTGATATCTCGCAACCAAAGTCAATGGGTCCTAAGTGTTTGCTTTTCTTCGCAAGATCTTCCCATTGACTTACTGTGTGGAATGATACTTGAATCAAGGTTATGGCGAAGAATACGACTAGAGCGATTTCACGTAAATTTGCTTCGAGAAAATAACAACAGTATGTGCACTCATATGTTGGAGAACACACTCATTGCTTTGCTATAGCAATAAACCGCAATGCAAAGGATGAATCAAGCAAAAATATTCCTTTACCGTGGAACTTTCATGCTCTCATTCAAATCCCACTTGCCTTGCTTGCTGTGCCTTCTGCATCAATTTTGAGTGTATTTCATCCTACAGTAGGTTGTGAGACACTGCAATGTTAGGTCTCAAGATAATGCAAAATTATTGGCGATAACTTTGTGCTTAAAAAATAAGAACCAAAAGAAAATCAGGATATCCCACAGGCTAATCCCCGCTGCAGGCAAAAATTCACCCTCCCCACGTTACGTTCAAATCGTGCAGTCATACCACTCGAATGCAGTAGACAGCAATGCAATTTGCACCTTTGCAGTTGCACGCGTGCACGAACTGTACGTATGCCGAGATACTGTGCTCCGGAAAAGTAAAATCTGATCCGGAACAGTAATTTTGGAAAAAGCGCTGTTCCGTGGAACAGCAGCAAAAAAATTAAATTTCGACCCCTGACTGTTGCTACGTGGAAGTGACGTCATCATAGTGGTATCTTTTAATGAGCAGATAAACTAAACAAATGAAGTACAGTTTAATAAAATGACACCGAAAATTTAGGGGTGGTAAATTACCTCGAAAGTAAGCGGTAACTAGAAAATGTGGTTACGAAAATCGTAACCACTTACTGTCCATGATTGTTTCTGTGCTGGTATTTAGAAACGTCCTCAGTGGTTATGCTAGCTTTAGAATATCGCCCTTTCAATTTTCAGTGTTGGCACAGCCAGCTCCCTGGGCACAGTTAAGATGTGCGGAAAAAGCTCGACGAGGGACCTGGAAGACATGTCTTCCAGCTCCCTGGCTCGACCAAATCCGTCAGACAATAGGCCTATATGTACTTGAAGATAATTAAATCCTCTTCATGTACCGAAGTTTGAGTGACAAATCACTTTGCTTTTACCGTTTGACTTTGAGAAGCACAAATTTTTGGCTTTGCATGCAGGAAATGATACTCTCCAGGTCTTGTGGGAAGTATTGAAAAATATTTCATGTCTAAACAAATCGCCCCTTGTTGAGACATATTTACCCCGTCAACGTGCATACAGTAACGAGGGACCGCCTATGCACTGAGCACTGTAGGCCTAATAGCCCAGTGCATGGCTGCGACGCAGCTAGGAGTTAGCGTTAGTGTACTGTAGATAGCTGTCAATGAGCCTAGCTGTACTTCTCCGCAGATATCATCACAACTAGACTTATAGTAGGCTGCAAGCTTCATTTCTTGTTCAAAATGTTTCAAGAAATCTCACTTTTCGTGATTGACCCAGGCTTGCCTACCTACTCTGAGCAATCGACCAATCAGCAAACGCGACAGCACTTATAGCCGTACAGTGTGTGTTTTACCGTTTAACGACATAAGAAGCGTACGTAGAGTACTGTGCGAAATACGCAGTACGACCATGTGCCACAATATATACTGTAGGCCTACTACTGTTTAGGTAGTTTGACTTACTCAAGCCATTCTTAACAAAACAATAAAATACAAAACTGCCAAAATAAAAACCAATCATGCTCAGCCCCATTCCAACCAAAAGTGACCAAGAAGTCTCGTTCCCATCTACATGATTCACTCTACATAATGAGCTCAATGGTAGAGCAAAGCACTCAATGAGAATCAAGAAACATTGAACGAAAGAACTGCTTCTCGAAAATGAGAAGCGTGCCTAAGGTACTGTCCATGACGTCATGGACAGTACAATAAATAGTACAGTAACGCTAGATTTTTTGTTGTGATATTAAATTTAATTTGTACTGTATCCAGGGGCGTGACTATCGCGGGTGTGGGGTGCTACACCCCAGAAGCTTTCAAAGTGTCTTCCCTCGAAAAAATTGTTGCCTTCTGTAGAAAAAATGCATTTTGCAATTCACTGACCTTGTCAGAAAAGATCTTCTATTGGGGGCTACAGAAATGTTGGGGAATTTATGATCACTATGTTTTACTATAAGAAAATTAGTGTCAGGTGGAAATATTGCTTTAGGTAAATTAGCCAGAGACCTTAACCCTCACAGAGTTAACTGTATTGAAACTATTCTAACTGTCGAAAAACTATTATGTATTGTTGGGAATGTAATAACAAATAAGGCTTCTGTATCAGTCTGTGATCTCTTTTACGCTTTTCGGGAGGCCATTGCCTTGTGAATAAAACCAGGCTGTCGGTAAAATAGACGTACCATATTGCATTATTGTCTGCGATTAAGTTGTCACTATTAGAGGACATGTGTCTCAGTCGATTGTCGGTTAACCCAGGGATCCGCCACCCCGAGTGGCAGCTCCCTGGTTGACCATACTCGCAACACTCTGCCCAGATGGATCACGGAGCTGCCACTCGGATCAAGAGTCTGCCTTCCGTTTATTAGTCACACATGGCGGCAAGCATATTGTGCCGTCCCCTGATTTTGCAAAGGCTTCTTTATTGTCCGAGTAACAAGATGAGTCGCCTCTGTTGCAACTCCCTGGGAGCAGTATGGTTTTCCATTTACTCAAAATCATCAAGTCGTGGGCGTTCGCGTTTGCTGTAAACTTGAAAGTGCGTACACTTTGTATTTCCTAGTCGATGGTTGCGGAGAGGCTCACTTTTTCGACTCCTCCTGTAGTTGCAGTGCCTAAAGACATTACCAATTCGCATTTTAAATGTTATTTTTCGGCTCGCGTCGCCCGCACCCTTCATGTGCAGTAGTTGTCCCATTATTAATTCAAGGAAGACGGAGCGTGCCTTGGACGGATTATTGCAAAATTCCGTGCAACCTTCGTGATCCTAGCTCCCGACCCTCAAACCCGCTGGGTCATAAAGAAATCAAATGGTCTTAAGTCCTATAGGCCTAGCTATTATGAAACGAAGGGAAAACTGCAATTTTAAGGTCTACTAAAGGGGTATTCAGTGCTATTCGTACATTTGTGATTGCTATGTAAAATGAACGCAAGCAACCAAAATGTACGTAAAAGGGCCATTTTTCGGCACGCTTCATCTTCTACTCTTGTTGTCCTTTCATAATTTCAAATTGAAAAAAGTAAAATTATTGCAAAACTTCCCAGAACCTTTACGACTCTTCACCCGCCCCACCATCAATCCCGATGGATCATAAAGATATAGACGAGCGGTTAGTACAAATTACAGACTGAGATTTGGTGGTTTGTTTCGTGCCTATTCAATGTCATTTGTAGACAGTTAATGCTTTTATTCTGTTCCCATAACTGTATGAAGGTTCCAGAGCTAGCCTCCTACAGAGGGGCATTACTGAAAGGGCTCTAAGGAGGTATTGGCGTGTTTAGCCCCCTCCCCCTTACTGATGCCGGTTTGTTTTAGTAGCACCTAAAATATGTATATTTTTAAACGCAAATTTTTCTTCAGAGGTAGCATATGTAGCACCAGATTACTTTTAAGGACACCTAAATTCCATAACCTTAGACCCCTCTCCTCCCAGGCCGGCGATCAGAAGATACTGCATGGTCCCCCGTGGGAGCAACCCTGTCTACGCCAGTGTAATGAGTACAACTGTGCCCCACGTATACCCCAACCATATTGAAGTAGGCTACTACGGTACCTCGGAGCTTGAACTTCCAAGTCGAAGTCGACTGTGCTGCAGTATAGTAGCAGACAAATGAAAAGGGAAGCGAGTAGTTAAACTTGACATTGCCAATCGTTAAACTGTGTTTTCCGACAGGTTTCCTTCTTTGTTTTGTTTTGTTTTTTCTTCTCTTGTCCACCCGTTATATTTAAGACTGCCATTGTGTATTATTTGGCAAATATTACTTTCAAACGAGCGATTTGAGGGGACAAATTCTATTCTATTTTATGCAGAAAGTTGAATTTTGAACCAGGTTGCCGTATCGTTTGTTTAAAAAAATATTGAATAAGACTAGTTAATCAAAGCCGTTGTTAGACTATTGGCAAACCTTTTTGTACAGTGACGTATCTCCGTTCTGATGGAGAGAATTTCCCGTCTTATTCAAACAAAAAAAATGTTTTTGCATGTGCTAAGGTACAAAATGATGCTATATTTTATCACTTTTGTAACTATTTTAAGAAAACAATGTAGAAATGGTATCTTATATCTCCTTGACAAAGCTGAAATGTACTGGAAACAATGAAACAAGATTTTTGAAGATGGGAGGTGGCTTGGCGGTTGAGTGCTCTGCTTCCGGGCATCAGATCCGTGTGAAACCATTTGGGAATTTTCTGGTAGCTCAAAAAGTTACTTTTAGGCAGTTCGCTGTTCGTAGTGACGTAGTTTCTGGCTGTCCGACCTCGGTACTTGTACATTTCATACTCGCTGAAGCTGCTTGGGCAGTGACTGGCCTTTAGGAAAGTGTCTTAAGACTGGGGATATATTCAGTCCGTTTGGACAGGGTTGAGAGCGATTGGTACATCCCTGACTCGTTACCCTCTGATCACTAGCCGGAAAGAGGTGGCGAACATCACTGGTGTTCATCCACTATTAAACAGAGCTCTGTAAAAGCTCAAGTGGCTTCCTGGTCCTGAATACGTTAAACCTAAACTATCGCATTTTACCTCGGAGTGGATAATACGTTTTAGCCTGTAGCATCACTTCAGCTCCTCGACTACCAGATTTAGGCTACTCCCTCTCTAACACCCCTAAACTTTTTCATATGTCCTCATCTATAGAGAAAAAAAAAAACTTATTTTTTCACAGGGTAGAGAATCCGCACCACATTACCCCCCGGATACCTGTCCATATACTGCACAGCATAATTGCATAGATTTGTTGCCTATGCACACAGTGCATAGCACCCCTTGAGGAATGAGTAGGATACTACAGGTTAGAAAAATTATGTTTCAAAAAAAACTTTCTTTTCCAAAATATAGATGTTTTGCTATTTGAATCGAACAGTGAACATTAGTTTGCATGATACATGTACAAAACGTTTCTAAATATAACTTTATTCCATGTATTACATATGTATAAGCAATTGAAGCTTCCAGTCTAGTTGCGAGTAGTAATATAAATAAGCATTCCTATGGTGCGTGTATGTTAAGTGTGTGATAACCCGTAGTGCATGGAAAATATGGCCTTGATCCCATGGGCAGCTCTAAGAAATTTTGTTTGGGGGGGGGGGCAAACTCAAGTCCGTATTCAGGGAGTTTCGGAAGACCCCCCCCAAGCAAATATTAATGGTCAGCTCCGGATAGTACAATAGCCTCAATAGGAGTATGCATAGGCGTAGGGGCCCAAGTTGATGGGGGGGGGGGGCTGTAACGATCTGCCCGAAAAATAGAAACAAAAATTTCCGCGCGGGATCAAAATGTTACTGTACAATCATATAGGCATGCATCCGTTATCACACCGCATGCCAGTTACATACTTACAATAATTTGCCACGTTACTACCTATTCCATATTGGTTATAATTCTGGGGGAAATCGTTACAATAATGATAATAATCAGTGGTGTGGCCCAGATTTCTCTCATGGGGGTGGGGCGGGCACTATGTTGTGTGATCGTCGGCCTGGGGGAGGGGTCTAAGGGGAGGGGGTTTTTGAAAAATTAGGTGTTCATACATACAATCTGGTGCCACATATGCTACCTTTGAAGTAAAATTTTGTGTTTTATTTTAGGTACTAAAAAAAATCGGCGTCAGTGACGGGGGCACGGCCTAATGGCTCCTCAAATACACCACTGATAATCATCATATAAGTTTAACCATTAGAAAACACACTGGTGAATTAATACCGAATATATAGGTGATGGTGCAATCCAAATCAGAACTATATTTTAATTACCAAGGAAGTTTTTAAAGAATCGATTTCCGTTAAGCTACATTATTGCATTATTTTTCTTTTAGTAGGTGCCCGGAAAATATTGCCCGAATTTTCACAAAAATATTTTTTAATAGTCCCCCGCCTCCTACGCCTATATGGGAGTATGGTTATTATTATGTATTACAACGATGCCCCATGTAGTTTTCAAAAGCTCTTCAAAAACCATTTCAGGCAGTTAGTCATGAAAAGACTACTTTAAAAATAAATACAACCATATCAACCGATCGCTACCGTACTACTATAGGGGTGGAGTAAGAGGCAGGTGAAATGGGCAAGGCGGCTTGATCTATTTGTATAAAATGAGCCCCACCTTTAAATATTTTATTGTTTCTTTCATTGTGTCACAATATGTTTCAGTTTGCCAAGAAGCCATAAAATGTTTGTTTTCTGGATTGTTTTCTTAAACTAACGAAAATTTCGAGCATGAAGACACTTGAAAACGATGAAATGATAGCACTCGTATTTTGGATCTCAGTACCGTTCCGAAACGAATTTTTTTAAAGGGGGAGGGGAATTCCCCAACTCAGAACGACGTCTCATCCTATATACAAATAGCTAGGCCACTAGTTAAAAGTCTCATCACACTGAGCTTAGATTGACTGTTTTTTGTGTTTATTTTAAATCAACTGAAACGGTATACTTTAGCACAGAGGTGGAGAACCTTTTGCCTTATAATAGGCCATTTGACAGTCATAAGACCGCTCGTGGGCCAACAGCGCTGTCAGTTTGGACAAGGGAAGGGAAACCTCTCCTCCTATGGGAAACACAATACTTTTTGACCACATGCCCGTTACAACTTTTTGTAGACAGATACCTATGCTTATCTGGCCAGGTGACACCCTGGCAAAATTGCTTTTAGTCGTGGATGATAATCAACACGGTAATGGGTTGTGTATCTAATGACCCCGAAAACTCTGAAGTGTCTGCAAAACTATGGGCATTTAACTCCAGCATAACCGTAACACTCTGTAAATGACACTATGATGTCTAAGCTAATCAGATTACAATATCACAGCGTGATCATTTGTTTTGCTTACCTTAGCTCGCACTAACGGCAGGTCCATTTATAATGTCTGAAGTATATATAGTACCAAACAAGCAACTGAGAATGCGCGCGCGAAGCGCGCCGAAAAAAATGTCTTTTTGAAAGCACTTATTAAAGTTTAACTTTCGCATTGCATTGAAAAGTTATTCACTTCTTTAATTTTAAGCCCACTCAAGGAAAAGGGAGGGCCTAACCCATCTCGAATTACATGTTTTTTTTTATTAATTATTTTTGAAAATTGAAGACCATGCTTTGCAAACTTTTTTTTTGGGGGGGGGGGGGGGTAAGTGCCCCCCGTGCCCCTATGGCGAGCCGCTAATGCTTGATCCTAATCCTTTTGGAAGCCATTACGTCCCTGGGCTTTTAATAGAGCAAATACGATGTAGGCCTAACCTATATAAAACAGCATGTATGCAGCGTTTCGCTGCTTTTGTGCCTACCCTGCTGCAGGGTAAACATGGATAGTCATCATGGAACCGTAATAGCTCCATATTGTGTTATCAGCAGAACTTAGCTGAAATACCAGTTTAAAGCTAGAGGTCCCAGCTTGAACATTACTTTGGGCACAAGGCCCATTTTAGGTTAATGCGCCGCTTTGTAAATGATATGGGCCCCAATTTGTATTCTTCACCCTCACTGAATCTCGGCGTCTCCTTAAAACATAAGCATAAGAAGCAGGGGAGGTTGTAGTTGGGGGTCTAAATCCCAGTTTAAATTTTGGTGGGCGGAAGTATGCCTCCGCCCCCTCAATTCAGGCTAGGACGAAAACCCCATTTGATTCCTCTGTTCGACAGTTAAAAATGTCAAAAATTTGCAGTAATTTTTCTTGAAATTGGCCCAATATTTTGCCCCAAATTGCATCTAAGGACCCTCAAATATTCAAATAATTTTCAAAACAACCTCCTCTAGGACGGTGGTCTGAAACAACGTTCAGACCCCAGTCGAAACTAGCTTCCAACGCTATGCCTTATATTGCTGGGTCGCTGGATTATACAGAGTTTCTATGCAACAGGACGACCCTGTGCCCTTTACCTTCAAAATTCTTACTTGTCAATTGGGCCGCAGCATTCTAACTTTTCTATTAAGCCGTATCCTCTGCAACAAGACGTCAAAGTTTCATTAAAATACTCCTCCACAAACATTTACTTTAAATTCATGTGCTGTCCTCCCGTCTCGTACAAAACTGGTGGCGCTATACAGCCAGATAACCCTCAAAAACCAAACAGACGAACCAAAACAAACCACGAGAAGAAGATTCTCTTTGCGTTTCTTGTAGTTTATTGGACGCTTAAATGTATGATTGATATATGATGATGTATGGTAAAACTGAAAAATAAAGGATAGAACAAATTTAAGTAAACTATTCAGTAACGCTGCCTGAAGCACGATTGCGTGAAGCCCCAAACAGGGTATGCTATGTCAATGGCGAACGGTAACGCAGAGGAATTGCAAGTTACAGACGGAATTCGAACGACTACGTGTCCTGCACCTCACCCAGATTAAATCTGAGAAGCACTGACTTAAGAACCTCAACTGTGTATACGACAACTTTATAGGCGACCCCATGCCCTCAGACGCTGGATAAAACAACACAGATATTTGCACTAAGGCAGCGATAATACCTGCTCTCCAATTCAACGGCGGTAACAGTACATCTCTAGGCTAACTAGCCCTGTACAAACTTGAGCCGTCCGAAAAAAAAAAACTAGAAGGCAAAACAACCCTCCAAAACACTTTCAACCTATAAAGTTAACGAAACACATTAATAAAAAATACTCACGGACTGTGATTAGCTTCCATCGAAGCGTATATGAGGGCGATTAAATAGAAAAATCTGAAATTTGTAGCCGATACTGTGTTGGCTACAACTTAAACTTGGTATTTCGATCAACGACTAAAACAACACACGAATGCAGTGTGTGTGATATACTGTCAATACCCCGGAGGCCCCACCATGCACTGGCAGACAGTAGCGGAAGCTTACCAACGATTTCGTAAAGTTGACCTTGGCATTGATAACAAATCTATTGATGGCGCTAATCCTAAAACTGAATATAAAGCTGCATAACGATTAATTCCAACACATTCATTTTAACGTAATTTTAATGATATTGCAACAATGCCGTAGAAAAAGACTACTTATCTTACAGCAGGGGCGTCAATCCGTATTCAAATGTGGGGGGGGGGGGACGGGGGACATACATGACTTAGCACAAACCAATCCCTTTGGTTTTGAAGAGGGGGTGTCTTCCTATAGGCCTTTTCCTCCTCTCCCCCCCCTTATGATGACTGACGACCTATTCTAATAACAGGCCCGTAGCCAGTAATTCTGATATAGGGGGGTACCGACACCTCGTAGAGGGGCACCGAAGATTATGTTTGTTGTCAGTAGTACCACCACAGGATTACAGTTTGACGGAACTGCAGGGGATTATATCTCCAGCTTACCACACATAGCTTAGGTATCGGTTTTACGTGTGCACATACGCGCGCCGAAGCGCGCGAAAACTTCACTCTTCTGGTGGAAATTTTTCCCTCCGCTTGCAATACAGAGACGTAGAAATTCTCCACAAGTGAAGGGAACAACACTATAATCACGATATATCTTCAGCTCAGCAAGTGCAGGTGAAGCCGGTTAAGTACTTTGCGAACGGCGAGGCGGGACCAGGGGCTGCCATTAGGCAGGTTTGGTGTGATCCAGTATGGTTTTGTTAGGACCCAGAGCGAAATTCCCCGAATATGTGGCGAATTAACAATATGGGAACACTAGCATGGAGCTTTGAGCAGGACTTTGAATGGCAGTGAGAGCACACCAATGTCTTCACAGTTCACACTTCGGATGGTCATTATCGTATTTCTACTTTGAACGAAATTTTACATGACAAAAAAAACATGAGAAAAAGTAAATTTTGGAATAAATTTTTGGTACGAGTAAATTTAGCTTCAAACCGTATAGTCGTCGCGGAGCGAATGTTACTCAAGGTACTAGATTACTACATGAAAGCCCCTTGATGTCCGGGATCTAACTTTGAGACTTCACCTAGCTTTGGCTGGAAGAGTTTACTTGAATTTTTGTACTAATAATGTTCATGGGTGATATTACTTCGCTTGTGAGAATTGCGCGCGAAGCGCGCCGAAATTTTGCAGGAAAATTATTTACCACGGTAAAACCTGCATACAGACTCAGCAAGGGGTGGTGGAAAGATAAGCCCGACGAAGGGACCAAGCTCCCCTAAGAGGTCCAGCAACCCGAAGCCCCGTCAGAAGCAATGGGTTACAGATTGGATACCTAACGCGAAATTTTAGGCGACCGGCGAAAAATTTGGGGTTCTGTTGAAGAAAAATTGAAAATATTTGGTTCTTATTAAGGAAAGCTAGAAAATTTGGGTTTCTATGGAAGAATCTGCCCTCTTCGTCCTAGACAGTTCCAATTCTCCTGACTAAGTTACTCCTTCCAAAACTGTGTTGAGCCCCTCCTTGTGCAGACGCAAACCTAGTTTATTGCTTAAGGACATATCCTGTTGGGCGTACAAGGCCATAATATGTAACCAGAATATTCTCTGCGCATGCTGTGTGTTGTGAGCTTTGATGTTCATCAAAGAGCATTCACCTATGACCAATTCAGAATTTTGCTTTCTCCCAACCAAAATGTATTTGGGGGGATGACTGTCTGTCTTTCAGAACAAAACCAAGACGCCGGGTGACTGGTCACGAGGGGAAGCCCCCTTCCACCACCCCTGGACATTAAGACACTTTACGTTTCATACAAAATGATTATAATGATGTTGAGTCTGAATTAAGAATTCAGAGGATGGACCTTTTTATGGATTCAGTATGGTGTTTTTCCGGGAATTACACCTACACGAAAGAACAATAGCCTCATTGTGGAACCTGCACATTTATAAATTATGCCAACATATCTGAAACGGGTGTTAAAGCTATATGTAACTAAAGATGAAAGCGCGCGTAGTGCGCGAAAATTTTTGTGATTTTAGAACAAAAATGTTACAGAGAACAAAATACATTCATTATTAAATTCCTTTTGGGATCATTTTTGGTTACAAATCAACTGGTGTCACACCAGGGCCACCGTTTACATGTACTAAAATTTTATTTTCGATCGATTTTCCATAAAGGGGGGCACAGTGCTCCGCACGGGGGACACGGCCCCCTCGTGCCCCGGCCTGGCTGCGGGCCTGTCTAATAAGAATTATCATTTCAAAGTTAACATGACCATCATTGAGATCTGCCAGGTGAAATACATTTTACCATGTCCCAAAATAGCTGAAACCACGGTTCGCAACGTGGATCATTGTCGGAGATCATGGACCAGACCAGGCCCGTTGCTAGGGTGACATGTTTTGGGGTGGGAAGGTGACCGTCCCAAATTCCGACTGGCTGGATGTTTTTCCAACTGAGTGGAGACGTGTAAATTGCACTTTGTTTATGAGCGCTCTGTGTTTTGTATACAGCAGTGGGTATCCTTCCTTTGTCACTACATAAATGTGTCGTCCTGGGGGAGGCGTCTAAGGGGAGGGGATCCCCTCCCCTTTGAGAAATTTTTGTTAATTTAAGGCTGCTTAGGTGCAAAACGGTGCTATCTTTGGCATATTTTTGGAGCTGATCGTATATATGGCTGGAAAATGTCCATAATTTAGTGAATTCTAATTTTCCCGACTGGCTAGATGTTTTTACTAACTGCAGTGGCGGCGCGTAAATTGCACCTTTTCTATGCACCCTGCGTTTGTATACAGCAGTGGGATCCTTCTTTTGTCACCATATAAAGGTGTCATCCTGGGGGAGGGGTCTAAGGGGAGGGGTCTCCCCTTTTGGAAATTTTTGTTAATTTAAGGTTGCTTAGATGCAAAATGGTGCTATCTTTGGGATATTTTTGGAGCTGATCGTAGTGTAGCGAAGTTGTGAAGGACTAGCAAGTTACGGTAGAATCTCCTGAGATCTTGCAAATTAAAAAATTCAGCAATATTCAAACTCAAAGGAAGGCTTTAAGCAAAAAAAAAATTATATGGGAAAGAGGAACTAAATCTACGCAATTTTCTGAAACTTTTATTCAAATCGGACATGTTGTACTCGAAATATGCATGAGGAAATAAAGTTACTCTATTTGTGACTCAAAGTGAGCTTGGGGCAAGCAGGTGGTTATATCACTTTCTCACATTGGTGAGAAATGCTTTGTTTCCTTTATTTTTCAGTCTGTTCAATGTGCTGACCTTGAAGTTAATATAAATATAGGACCTCCTCATGTTGAATGTGAAGTTTGTAAAGTTCTCATGCCTGTCATGCAATCACATTCCGATAACATGTGATCGTGGAGGAGAAAATTGGTAGTAGAGTTTATAGAAAAACAAAATACTGCTCATTAATGTGAGGCTATGGTGTAATATGTGCTTACTTCAAGTTCATTTTGTTTTGAATATGTGACAAATTTAACTTCTAATATCTCGAGAACCACACATCGGATTTCAATGCAATTTTCACCACAACGCTTAGAATAAGTATCCCTCTAATAACTTGATCTGAGATTATCCCCTTCTTTCAACTGCGGAATCTCTTTAACTTAGAATGACATTCAAATAGGTTTTGCATTGAAATACATCTTACTATGTTCCAATGGGGTATCGTACTCCGACCGTAAAAATTGCTAAGCCTCTAGCTCGAAATACCTCTACGTCAACCATACACTCAGCCATAGCGCTGGTAGTGAAAACAAATGTATTTCCTTTTCTGCAATAAGTACTAATTTAAAATATTTATCTTGTCCTTTTGTCAGTTTTATGACAATACTAAACGGGTGCCAGTGACCTTGAAAAGTTTGCCAAGATCAGCCATCAACTTTATCAGGTATACAGCGCACAAAGGCTAGACCATATGGGATACACCTACAGTAAATAAAAGAGGTCTGGGTACATTCAGTTTGTATTTAGAATAAATATTTTCAGGGTAAGGATGGTATGTTCTCTCATGTATTGTAATAGAGCTAGAATTTGTTTGTCGGCTTTTTTGCATGGCTTCACATTATCTTCCTTGCCCGATATTCGAGCCTTTTTTCTATAAAACTACTGGATAAGTATACGGTACAATGTCCTCTCAGGTATGTGTGTTATATGTCTCCGCAGTAACAGAAAAATCGGCTCAAAGGTAAAGTTCTGCAAAGGTTAAACATATCCTTCTCCCATTTCTACTTTGAAAGGAAATATATAGCGTTAATAATGCATCAATACGGCCTACTACGAAAGTAGTTATACTCGTTATTACCCGGCATTCAGTCTCAACCATTAACTCAAGTAATAGCGTTATTTTCCCAAAATAATAATCAGTACATGAATAATTGATGTTACATTATATGAAATGTTGAAAGTTTGAGCCAACAAATTATACTTAGAGCTGAAAATAACTGATTCTTTTTTTCTATGTGAGGACGTTGCCTCTTGAAAATAAAGTAATCTTGCTCCCTTCCTTTGAATTACCTAATTTCATTCTGTATCTATTAGTCACTGAAAGTGACCGTATCAGGCGGGGATCCAGACATTTCAAAAGGGGGGGGGGGCTGAAAGCCCCCTTGAAAATTTTCCTAGATTGACATTATGCTAATTTTCGCCTATTTGTTATTGTTGATGTGGCGAAAAGGGAGGATGAGGACGGGAAAGCACCCTCCTCTTGGATCCGCGCCTGCGTATAATCTGCTCCTTCTTTTCACTCTTTACTACGGTCACTGTCCCGTATATACGCAATTTCAACCATGAAAGCCAAATCAACAAAATGGGCCCTAAAATGTGCAGCGCAGTGGCGTAGCTACTGGGGGCTGGGGCGCCAGCACCCAGGCGCCCCCACTGGGGATCTGGGCAAAAAAATCACTCGACCCGGCTACTCAACTATAACGATAGACTCTGGCTGTGGAAATCTCCATTCCAATCAATCCACTGAAATCCATCGGGATAACTCCACCCTGAATTATTTTAAATAAATTCGGATAGATTGTGACAAACTTAATGTGTTTGAGAATGAAATAACATCAAACTTTACTTTTTTTGCACCAAAATTGCACTTCTAGATGGCTGCTATCAAGCCTGGCAAGTGAAAATCCGGCGATCTGGAATTAATTAAAATTCTCAAATTTTCTTGGTACGCTCGGCGCCAACTCATGGTAGCGCTCCGCTCTTACAGTAAACGGGATTCAAACTTGCAGTCCTCACCCCCAGTCCGGCCAGCTGAGCTAACCCGTCCTCACAGAAAATAATGTGTCTGAGAATAAAATAAAATCAAACTTTACATTTTTTTCACCAAAGTTGCACTTCTTGATAGCTGCTATCAAGCCTGGCAAGTGTCAACTCATGGTGACGCTTCGCTTAGATAGTAAACGAGACTGAGCCCCCACCCCCCGCCAGAAAAAATCTCTTGCCCTCCAAAACCCCCACACAAAAAAGCCTGGCCACGCCACTGAAAATGCGATAATGTGATTCGTTAGACAATTTTACGGACAGACGCTTCAAATCCTTCTTCAGTACTATAGTTACCTCCTTACTATAGTTACCTTCATGGCAATAAAGGCAAAATGCATTCAAATTCGTTGCCGTAAACTTTGAGGTTTTCTCTCTCGCCGAAATCTGACTTTTGCGCATGAGCGGAAAAAGCAGACCGTTGACAAGGGTAACAGCCAAAAAGTGCAATAGACTGCACAAGTTTACTGCTGCACTGGTTTCCAGCAATTAACGTTTATTAGTTGTGCGCGTCAGTCGATACACATGCACGACACTGCGAAGCGAACTGTACCTTCTCCTGATGGGCAATAAGGCGAACAGTGCAAAGGTACTCTGTGCAATACCCAAGGCATCCCGAAGTAAGCAACTTCCGATGCAGTGCTCAAAACTTTACTAAAATGCCTTTCAAATGAAACTTTTCGGCGCCCTTTGCCCGCATCCTTCATATGCACTAATTGTTTTATAAAATTAAGAAGGGCAGAGTGTGCCTTGGATTATTGCAAAACCCCGTGCAACCTGCGAGATTGTCCACCCTATAGCACCCAATCCTCAAACCTGCTACATCATAAAGAAATCAAATGGCTGTTATTCCTGGTTATTATGAAACAAAAGGGCAAACAGGTAATTGCTATTTAAAATGAACGCGCACATTACAAAAATGTCCGTAAAAGTGTTATTTTTCTGCGCGCTTCATATCTTTTGTACCATAGTAGTTGTCCTATCACAACATCCAAATAGAACAAAGTATAATCATTACAAAACTACATAGAATGATTCTCTACCCTCCCCACCATCAATCCCGCTGCAGATCAAAGAAATCAACCCCTGGCTAGACCGACTTACGCTGAAAAAACTGCAATTTTATGGCCTGTTTAGGTGCGTATTCAATGCCATTTGTAGACAGTTAAATGCTTTATTCTGGTGCCCGCGATTGTATAAATGCTCCAGAACTTCCGAGGCTTTCCCCTCTGGTCAAACACAGCGGAACATTACTGATGTAGGCCCTTAGGCGGCAACTTAGCCCACGTCAAAGTCGACATCATGCTCCCATGCATCATCGAACTACTACCTCAGAGTTATTACTTCTATGTTGAAATTAACATTGCAAAATGGTAAAACAGGGATTTTCGTCCCCCTCCCTTTTTCTGCTTATCTTGTCCTCCCGTTGTTGTATAAAATTTCCGTTCACTTACTTTCTGCAAAGATAAACTAAAATACAAGGGTTGTGAGTCAACCGTTCTTGACACAAATAGTTTGTGGGGAATGTAAACCTTAAGGGTCGGAAAAGGGTCCAGCACCCCCCCCCCCCCTTCATTCATAGATCCTTGAGACGCCCCTGCATGTGTAAAGCACCATTTGGCCTATGGGAGAAATTATTGCATCCAAAAAGACTCTAGATTGCACTGGAAACTACACGTAGAAAATAGAGGTAAAACCATTGTGGCGCCTCGAATCAATGGACATCGCAGGCTGCATATGGTCCGCGGGCCTCCACTTGAGAGCCTAAGCATTAGATCGACAAATTTTGCGAAGGGGGCCGTTTCCAAAACTCATTAACCACTGACATTGCACACAAGAAAAGCGTGGAATTGTGGGTAAATAGGCAATATGACGGCGCCCATGACCACTTTTCTCAAGATGGGGAAAACTGATTCTTCAAAAGGGGAATCCCCCGAACTCTTAATTCAGCATTCCGCCCGTAGGGCTTACAGGTACCATTTTTTACGATCACCGCGGAAAGTAAATACACTGAACTTAATGACTTCAGTCACAAATTTATTATGAGTTACATCCGGAGCATGTCAGGTGCGTTTCGCAAAATTCTGTAAAGACACTAACCCTTTACTTTAACGTAATAGGCTCTATAAAAGGCAAGCCAAAATTTATAATGAGTGTGTTCAGGATAGTTTTATAAAAACTTAAAAAATTATACTTTCAATTATCCTTCTTAGTAAAACGATCAGACACGAAGTTATAATTCGTGAGCCCCACTTTTTGAAGATTGAGTATGACAACGTAGTTTTACCGACGGAATGTGTTATTTGCAAAAGGCACCACACCTCTGCTCAACAATACAAAGACTCATGGCATATTTTAGACGTTCTTAAGATTTGTGGTCTTTGAACAGAAGAAGAAATGTCCGCCATTGCCTTCAATCCCCTGTTGCACCGCCGCCTGGATCCATGCACAACTGCATGATAGGTAAACCATGTCTCTCTTTCTTGCTGTTTTTTTTTTTTGTAAAAATTTTAAAAAGTATAGTTATCAAAATGCACTTATGAAGAACTTGCATCTTTTGAAAATACAAAATACAAAACATAACATAGAGTGTAGCACATACCTAACAACGTGCCAGGGAGACGATACTTTGGAAGGAGGCAAAACACAGAGTTTCAATTATGCTATTACTTTAAAGGTACACCAAATCTTGAGAAGATTACTAACGGTCTGCTAGCAAGGATTTCTCCATTTTATTTGGTAACTACAATATAATGTTTATACCCAGTAACATCATTAAATTCTAGCAATCCCTCAACAAGTGGCTTACACAGAACAATACTTTGATGATTAAGTTGGGGCCGACAACAATTTAAGGGCATGGTGCCGTAAAACAAGAAACGACAGTTTTATCGTGACATAAATCAATTTGGTTTGCTTCTTCCGTAACAAGGGTTTGTGTGCGAATAAGCTGAAGAGGCAGAAGTATATCTTGTGTCACGACAAATGAGTATAGAAAGTTTTTCGGAAGTTTTCTGAAATGACTACATATAGAATCATCTTCACATGTGGACAAAAGCCTACATGATATGTACTTTTCATGTGCGTTACCGCATGGTAGAAAGATAATAAAAAAAATTTGGTATTTTCCTGCTTCCTAGCAATATTATTGTAGTTTAGAAAAGCCCAAAGTCCTACTTTAGACGTAGCAGAGGTATTTTTATTGACTTCTTTATCTGTTGCATGTCTTATATATATAGAAGTATTGATAAAGAGGCATAACGCAGATTAAAAGCTTTTACTGTAAAAACCAGTCTCTTCAAAGCGATGCATCCAATCACAACTCCCTGATAGTCCTTACCACTCTTCAGCACACGGCACATCAGAGTTATAAACTCTTTTTTTTTCAACTCCTGGAACATATCAAACCACCAATTTCACGCTTGAGCTGCAAAGTGCACATATCAGGCGCGGATCCAAGGGGGGAGGGGCTTCCTCAGGCTCAGCCCTCCCCCCTTTTTCGCCACATCAACAATAACAAAAACGCGAAAATTAGCATAATGTTAACCTAGGAGAATAGTCAAGGGGGCTTTCAGCCCCCCCCCCTTCCCTTTCGAAATGTCTGGATCCGCGCTTGCATATATAGTACCGTTCTCTTAGTTATTCAAAGATCACATTGCATCATGTGCACAGCCTGTGCTCGCCTCTTGCCGAACATTTTCTTTAAGTATAAGCGCTTAGGTTACTCACGACTCATTAACTTGGCTTCTCTGCGTGTGCAGTGATGTAGTATAGTCTCCTTTACACAATTGAATACATCTGTTTAAATAATCACGTGTGCATTAACCAACTACAGCTAATTCTACCAGTAAAAGGAAGTGAACTTTTTCCTCATTGGAGATAGGGCCGCGATGAATACGATGTGAATGGCCAATCTCCGCTTTGTAAACAAGACTTAGGTTACTTTGATTCAGGCCCGTAGCCAGACAAGGTACTGGAGGGGGGCCAGAATTTTTCCAGGGGGCGAAAATTTTTCAAGGGGGCCAAATGTGCACAAATGTATTAAGTCAATGGTAAGATTCAAACTCTCTAAGGGGGGCAAAAAAATCAGGGGCTTCCCCCTGCCCCCCTTGACTACGGGCCTGCTTTGATTTTGTTCATTATTTGCCAGTGTGGAGAAAGAGGACAAAATTTGTCTTTGGAAAAAAGGTGATGATGCCGTATTATTAAGTAGTGGCGATGTTTATTCAGGTGATTACATGTGACTTCATAACTCGAAGCTGGAATGAGAACATGCATTTCGTTACGCTACCGAGACAGCAGATGTTGATAGCAGCGCAGAAGGGACGTTTTTTCATTCAATTGAGATTTGTTACCTTACACTTTTTGACCACCTCAATAGACCTTATGCATTGACTTCACGCGAGGTCATTTTAGCGGCAAAACAATGAAGGACACTGCATGCAGGACGACAAATTTTCTCTCAAAATGGTCACAGAGTGGTCGCGGGTGTCTTGAACCTGTCTTGAACCCTTCTCTTTTTTTTCCGTCTCAGGAAGTGCGAGAAATGTGAGATAACTTAATTTGCGACCAATGAAACTCAATTGTGACTGATTGGAGACAAAATAAGAATAACCCGAGACAGGTGCAACAAAAATGCGAGTAAATTGAAAATAAATTGGGAACAACTTGGAACATAATTAAGACACTTTGTGACTAAATTGCGACCACAAAATTGCCCTACAAGGGTCAGGTCTCCCACCATTGGTTGAACATCTCTGGGTCCATTCTGACAAAGTTCCTGAAGGACTTGACATCCTCCTCTCTGAGGTGCTTCATGAGCTGCTCTTACATGTCATATTCGTGTCTCTTCAAAAGCCATTCGCCCACCCACACACTCTTCCTTTTTCTTTTTCTTCTGACCCTTCTTTCCCTGGCTTTGGCCTTGGTGTTCTTGACCACAGCAGCAGCAGCAAGGAGACATGCTGCAGCCTTCAGCATGTCAGCCTGGTCCTCATCCAGGTTTGGGTCCTCATTCAGCAGCTTCTGCACTTCTTCTTTGAGATCCATCACGCTTGACGTCTGATGACAAAATGGTTGCTGGACTGGGGAGAGGTCCCGTGGTAATATGGTCCATATGGTCCAGATTTCTCAATTTTCACGCATACATGTCGCTCGAGTGTTGCACGACGTTCGCGCGAATGTCGCGCAACACTCGCAAGTGCAAAAAAAATTCTCAATTTTGTTGCGCAAATGTCGCATGTCGCGCGACAGGTATGCGAACTCCTGGCGAATTTGGGCCGCAATTTCGCCGGGAGTTCGTGCAACATTCGTGCAACATTCGCGAACGTGTCGTAAGTACCGATTCAGTGTGATTACATGTGAAAATTGTCACTCTTTTCTCGCAATTTTGTGTCCCCAACTAGTCGCCAGCTGTCGCAGCCCAGTGAGATACTAGAATAAGTTGCAATGATAAGCGTTTGCCTCTATTGAAGGCGCACTTTCGGTTTTTTGACTTCATATGCAGAAGGTCTATAAGAAAGCTGTTTTTCTGTCAGTTAGGCTACTCATCAAAATATCGTTTTGCGTAAACGGAATCTTTCACTCTTTCTTTAAAGGTGTCATTAAACTTGGTGAATTTATCACCTGAAAAGTCTGTCTTCCATTGTCCAGCTACACCTGTAAATCAAAGATAAACATAGTGAAAATCTTGAGTACAATACTTTAGATTTTTTAGCGATTCTTTTAAGGAAGCACGTACTTACAGGATTGCACATGAATTACCATCCACCTGCAGATCTTTAACGCGCTTACTTACAAATTACCCCACACGCACCCAGTGTGATACTCTGGGTGGAATATCATGAATGTTTACGGCTTACAATCTCCTCCTACAAGCAATCTTTAGAGGGGCACGTTCCCATTGAGGGATCGGAACACAACGGAGTTCTGCTCTTGACGGGTTGACAACCCTAAACATAAGAGAGTGTTTACTATTCAAAAGAAAAAGTCAAGTTTTCGCCTAGCTATGTCTTGGACGGAGTCATCAACAGCGTGGAGTAACTGAGTGGCGCAATAAAACGTCCCAGGAAAAACAAACCAGAACCCAGTCGTAAAAAGGCTCTCTGAGATATAAACAGGGGTGGCGCCAGGATTCGTCCGACAAGGACAAGGAGAAAATTGGAAAGTTTAGGGGTTTTATTGAAGAATTCGCCCTCATTTAGACCAAAATTAAGTAAATCGTCGGGGCGACTGGCCGTTGTCGGGGATTACATATTTTATCGTATACATAACAGTTCCCCGACGAAACCGGAAAAATGCCTCGAAAGGGGGGGGGGGCATGGCCCCTGTTTCCCACCTGGCGCCACCACTGGATAAAAAAAGGTCTTCACAAAATAAACTGATGAAAATTTAAAATAGACTGACGTTTTTATTACCTTTGTTAACAAAATTTGACAAGTGAAGATTTGCATTCTCTTGCGTTTTTGATGCTTCTTGGTAGTTTCTTTTCATCGCTTCTATACCAGAGTTGGCCACTACTTTGGCAACAACTTCGTCACTGATTTCTTGCCCAATATGACTCGCGATGGACCTAACCACGGTTGGCAAATCCTACAGGCAAAGTAAGGAAAACATTTGAACTAACGTACGAAACTTAAAATATTTCGGCTTCAAAGCCAATAAGGGGCGATCATTACAGTGGGACAATGTTCATTTATCAACAAAGGCTATAGGGGATCTTTTGCGCATTGCCAGAATTTGTCATGGAGGAGCTCCAGACGTTACAACCGCAAAGACCTTCTCATGGGTTGTGGCCTGCCTCAGAACCTTTGATGGTTTCAGTGATAATAAGCCCGTGGACGGTTGAGGGAAAACTATTCTGGGGCGCATTGCTTCTTCGCACAAGAGTTATGGGGGTTTGAACCTCAAACGATTCTTTCTACAACTCGCCTGCTTTGGTACCTTCAGTGCTTTGTCATCCACCGTAGTTGATACTGACTGACTGATGTGTCTTAGAATAATGCATGGTTGGGTGAGGCAAATTGCCTAGTTTCTTTCCCTATATGTTCATAAACAGTAATATTTGCTGAAATTTCTGAGCATGAGGCAACTAAAGTAGTACTCTCAATAAGCATGGAAAAACTTTTTACTCATTGATGTGGCGCCACCAGCATTTGATGTGGAAGAGGGCGGCCCCATAGAGGAAAATGTCGTTATCCCTTTTCAAATTAACCCAGAAAACCGGTGTTAAGATTGCATAAGCGTATCTACGATATCTTGCATCTGGGGTGGACCCTTCCTCTGTCACCGACTAGTGTGGAAGTGTATTCCTTGGAGATGGGTTAACGGAAGGGGTTTCCCCTTCCCCCTTTGAAAACTTTTTGTTGTTTTTCGGTGGCTTTTATGCAAAGGAAAGCTATCTTTCGCAATGCTGATCGTAACTGATCATATGTTTTTTTATGTAAGGTGGCTTAGATGCAAAATGGTGCTATCTTTGTCAAGTTCAACCGATTACATGGTAAGGAATTATTCTTGTTTAGTAATATTTTGGCTGTGGCATGGAAACCCTTCAAGGCTGATACAGATTATCGTAGGGCATCCTGAAGACGCTAGGGTGATTATAAAATGGGGGAAACTAGCATAATTATGCTTTTAACTATCATCCAAATAACAGTACATGAGAGCACATCAAGCACTTCAAAAAATGTTCGTTTTTACAAATTTTGAACGAGAATCCAAAAATAATGAATAGCTTCCAATGGGGAATCACCGAGAGAGTAGTTAAGGTATTAAAATGGGGTTTGAGCATTATACAGCATGTTTCATAATGCGTTTTCTCTGTAAATGCACTTAATGATCTTTGAATAAGCTTCTGTAATGAGTAGTACGTATCTTTCAAGTAATGTGCGTCATGCTACAAAATATTGCGAACTATGATAACATGGATTGCCTCTTGATGCAAGCCCGGGGTGCACCTTCCTCTAATTTTCGGGTAAGTTCTCTCCAGAATAATAATACTCATCCTACATGAAGTGTAAACCGTCGCAATTGCACGCGAAGGGAGACAAAATTTTGCATACGAACTGTTCTAAAACCCGTACCCGTACATTTGAACAAATACATTTGAGATGATGATATTAAAATAAAAAATAGAACTGAAGTTTTAAGCGCAGTGAAAACATTGATAGTTTACGAACGAGTTGTGACAGGAAAATATAAGAATGAATCTACCACTCAGACGAAAAAACTCGTCACCCCACCCCTACAGATATCTACATCTTTTGGCTTCACTAAAAAAATAAATAATCTGGAAAATCAATTTGGGGGTACGCCCCTCGTGCCCCCGTGCCGGCGTCACTGACTCATTGAGCATGTCTTTAATCTTACACATGTTACTGAATGGCACTTTTTTGTAAATCTGTTTCAGAAATTTCTGTATCAAATCCCCCATGCGTCGGCGCCATTGACTCATCGAGTATGTCTTTAATCTATACACATGTTACTACATGGAACTTCTTGTAAATTTGTTACAGAAATTTCTTTATCAGACCGACTGCTTATTCGTTCTTCCATTAAACGTCCTTTTGCTTCATCTCTCTCTAATTTATTTGTTGTTAAGCACCAGCTCATCATATGCATCAAAGTGTTGACAACTTTTAAAGGCTGCAGTGGTTTCTAAGAGCTTTGTTCTGTTATACAGTAGATAAAAGCTATAAAAAACTATAAACGATAGCCCGGTTCGTAACACAATAGAATTATATGATTAGAACCCTCAGTACTGGTTAAAGGGAAAGTGGATGGATGGATACATGCTTGCAAGGATGGATATATGCATGGATCAGTGGCTTGATATACCAAGGACTTTTGTCATTGACTCAAATCCACTAACAATACAGACGTTAGTTTTAAATGTTACCGTCATATTCACCTATTGTATGGAAATTGATAACGAATAATTCATGTACCTTTTTCATGTCTTCGTACGTGACAAACAGAATGTTTTCTCCTTCTGTTGCTTTTTTCTCATAGGCCAATGCGTGATCACACCAGTTACCATAGCCCACTGAAAGAGGGAATGAAAATAATTGTGTTCAGAGGTTGGTCAGTTAAGTTTGTTGTCCTTTCGGGACGTAGCTCCTTTTGGGAGCAGGGCTCTGTTTCATAAAAGTTAGGAATATTCCTATCTTGGACTTAGGGAGAATTCATTCCTATCTTCATGCTGGAGTTTTTCCTAGGGTTAGGGATGATCTTTGGTAGATTCAGAAATGTTCTTTATTGATTTGGCAGGAAATTCACAGATAAAAATAGTGCCACTTTTGATTTATCCCTAAATATTTGAAGGAAGGAATGATTTGCGACGAATGGTTCCTAAGCGGTTTAGGAACTTTAATTTTAAGAATATTCCTAACTTTTATGAAATAGAGCCATGGGGACTCCTTTCTTCTGGAGTATAACGTTTGGTTTCGCGCCTTGGCTGTTTGTCAGAAAGTCGAGGGAACTTTGAAAAAGTACTGAAAAAGTAAATGAAAATATTGTGATGGTTGACCGCTAACTGAATGTAAGTACGGATACGGTAATGCATTTCTGTAGAAGTATTTGATATTATTTCAATATGTCTATATGATCGAATACCTATCTCTTCCTTGTCTTACCATGGTCTGAGATAAAACCCTCGAGGAATTCATCAAAGCTATCCTCTTTCATCACAGGCTGTCCGTCAACGCCTAGAAACTTTTTCAAAAAGTTGTATTCAGAGACAACAACATCTCTCGGATCTCTGAATATGAAAACAATCTGCCTTGAAAACAGAGATAAAAAATGATAAAAATGAAATATATATATATATATATAAAATAAATATGAAATATATACATATATGTATGTATATATATATATATATATATATATATATATATATATATATATATTATCCCTTTGTCAGAGGTTCAAGCCCTAAGATATTTATGGAACTAGAACATACACCATTCACTTCCTCATTCACACTAAAATGTCACTATACGTCTCTAATATATTTACTACCTTAATAATAAAGGAGATGTGCTCCTGTTGCGTAGAAATGGAAAACTTAACTCGGTAGTACTTCAAGTTAACCGTGGTCTTGGACATGAGCCTCGCTAGCTCAGTGATGAAACATTCTGCACGGTACTGCTGTTAAGACAAATCTTTTGTCACCAAATTAAGGAAATGAAAAGCTTCGAATTTTCTCTGATTTCCAACGTTATTCCATTATCCAATATTTATATTTCAGTTTATGAGACTATCAATTAAAAACACTAAATGAATATCTCCTAAAATTGTGTGGAAATTTCACGGAGTCCTTAAAATACAGGGGCGGATCCAGGAATTCTGAAAAGGGGGGGGCCCGAAGTTGTTCGACCTGTGATTGAGGGCACTATACCATCTAAGCGGAGCGCCACCATCGGTTGGCGCGAAGCGTACAAGAAAATTTTTGACGAAACAGACCTCCCAGATCGCCGAAAATAGCACTTCCCATGTCTTATTTTTGCATTTTCTGCTTCATATAATTTCATGTCTCAACTCTCAACATATTAATTTTTCCACAAGTTATTCCGCAGTGCCTTACTAGAATGCATCCTGTTCAAGGCGTCTAATCAGATCTTTAGTAGTCATGTTCTAACTTGGTGAGTATTGAGGGACTTCCTTGAGAAATTTGTGACCTATATCTTAGTTCGACTTGATGCCAGGACTCAGATACTTTGCATTGACATGTGGGAGTAAATGTACGTTTTATCACGTGCATGTTCCCCTCTGCCTAATTTCTTGTTTTGCGTGGACTCATGAGAAAGGAAAAATCACCCAAAATGCACGAGACTTGGCAGTCCTGTCATTGTTTTGGGGGTACGTCCAGGCAGTGTAATCATGGTATTATTGTAGGCCTTACATAGTATCAAAACTGAATGACCGAGGGATTAATTAACTGACAAAACAGCATTTGGCCATTTAGTTTGTCATTGAGTATGGTTATACTTGTTGATTGCTGATTTTTATTTAATTTATAATTCCTCGTTTTTCTCCTTAGGAATTTATTTGTGGAGGGACGTCCCTCTCACTGAAAATTTTAGGGAGGGGCGTGTCCTCTCTTCCCGTTCCCCCGCTTTTTTCCGCCGCCTATGCGTAGCATAACAGAAAATTTGGGTAAAAGCACATCCCACATAGCCGGAAAAGACACTTTTAAGACCTTGTAATTAGCATGGTTTTCCATTTTAAATCTCTTGCAGTTTTTTTTTTGGTTTGGGGCGGGGGCGGGGCTCCCGCCACTATCTAAGCGGAGCGCCACCATGAGTTGGCGCGCAGCGTACCAAGAAAATCTGAGATTTTAATACATCCCAGATCGCCGGAAATAGCACTTGTCAGGCTTGATAGCAGCCATCAAGAAGATCAATTTTTGTGAACAAAATGTAAAGTTTGATTTCATTTTATCACACATTTCTATGAGGACGGACTACCTCAGCTGGTGTGACTTTTAGTCCAAGGTTTGCACGTTTGAATCCCGTTCTACTCAGTGGCTTACACAGGAATTCTTCCACGGGGGCATACAGTGTGTTGTGTGATCGCCGACCTGGGGGAGGGGTCTAAGGGGAGGAGTGTCCCCCTCCCCTTTGAAAAAGTTTGAAAATTAGGTGTCTTTACATGCAATCTGGTGCCACATATGCTACCTTTTGAAGTAAAATTTGTGTTCAAAAGTTTACGCATTTTAGGAACTAAAAAAAAATCGGCATTAGTGGGGAGAGCAATTGGGCCTCCCCCCAGTGTACGCCACTGCGTTTACTATCTAAGCGGAGCGCCACCATAGATTGGCGCGGAGCGTTCCAAGAAAATTTGAAGTTTTAATACATCCCAGATGGCCGGAAATGGCACTTGCCAGGCTTGATAGCAGCCCATCGCAACTGATGCGCACTGTCTCGTAAGGTATTTTTCGATTTTTCTCTCTTTTTTCTCTTCAATTTTTTTTTTTTTTTTTGCATTTTCAAAAAGGGGGGGCCGGGTCGGCCACCCCCCAGATCCGCCCCTGAATTTCAAACTACGGAACTATTTAAACACATGTTTTTGAAGACTTTTAGGGCCGGATAGCTGACTAATGCATTGCAAAGACTATGTAAAACTGTAAGACAGAAATGTGCAATGACAAACCGGTATTCGCCTTTTCCAAGTATCTTCCGAAAGGTAAGAAGGCCCAAGGTGGGTCATCAGGACTCTGGGGGAAGGATCTGTCTTCACTAGTTCTACAGTTGGTTTCACTTGGTCAAGCTTTCGAAAGTCTTGAACATCTTTTATCTCTAAGCAAGCCCTTCGATGTCTGTGATCCAGCTTGGTCGGATCACCGTCATGGAGGATCAACTGAACAACTTCGTTGCTCCAGTGTGTTCCTATTAAAAACGATAGTACTATGCTACTTAATAACTTTGGTCGCACTATGATTTCCGAGACGCCATGACAGGAGAATGAATATTCGAACAGTAGCTCATGCAAATTCGAGATTTTTCCGCATTCAGAGAGCAAGATGCCATATGGCCACTTTTTGACTTTTTTCCTTTACGAACACCACACAGAAGCTCTGAACGTTCAGATGTTTCTTTCGTCAAAGGCTACGCCTTACTACTTAGAAGATCGGTTTATTCTCGAACTAAATTCGATAATATTAGAGGGGTACTTAATATAAACATTCTAGGGAAATCTTCATTGACACCCGATACGTAGTTCTCGGGGTATTAACAGATGAAACTCACATTATCAACACAAAATGAACTTGAGCATATGTGACATCGTAACATTACAATAATGACCCTTCTTTTATTTTTCTTTAAAGTTGACAACAAGATTTCTCCTCCATAAAATCTTGTTTCGTAATATGAATGTATGAATGGAGTACGAGATTTACAAACTTTAAATCCCCATACGAAGCTCATATTTTTATAAACTTTAAGGTTAAAACAACAGAGAAAACAAAGAAAAAAAAAACAAATCAGTGCTATTCAATGTGTGGGCATGACGTAAAACCTGCTTGATTTAAGCCCGCTTTAATTTAAAAATGCATTATCTCGAGAACTGCACGTCGGATATCTAAATGGAAATTTCATTAAAATGCTTAAATTTGGTTTCTTTTTAACATGTAAAAATTATTTGTATGCTTAATACCTTCCTTTAAAACTTGACATCCATGGTATACTTCATTTGGTTTCTGGAGTAACATCTGGTGCGTTGAGTGATTCTAGTTTTTTTTTTTTTTTTGGTTTTTTGTTTTTGTTTTTGTTTTTTTTTTAATTTCGTATTCTTACATTAAAACATTCCGAGGACAGAGCTAAAAATTACTTCAAAATCGTATAAAATGAGTCTGCTTAATAACCTGGTGTGAACAACAAAATTGTTCCATTAAAACTTCTTGTACAAAACTTGACATTCATGATCATTTCAACTTAATGAGAATGAAGGCAGCTGACTGTGGGGGGTATTGGACATTTCAAGAATTCTTATTTCGTGACTTCGTCCCTCTCGTTTTTTTTTATAAGTTAAGTCAAGAGAGTTACGCACTAAATCATTGGGACTAAATAAACGGCTCTGATGGGCACTTCACTGGATTAACATTTCGAGACCCCTTTTACTTTTTGTTCTTTTGGGTGTGCCGTGGGTTTGCTAGGTAAAGTTTCGTTATTTTGTAGGGCAGAACGGAGCCCTTCCCGCAACAGATATTGCATTTCAATAAAAGATACGCAACACAAATTAGGTTTAGTGCCATGGTCTTGTATGTTCAAATATCCCCCCCCCCCCAACAACAAAACATACTGGAAGTTACTGTTCTATACAGTCTCTATAATATCGAAAAATATGAAGCAGACACCAACAAAAGACAAACACAAACACTCACGGTGAAGTGAAAACATAATAACGGTCGAACATAGCTACGTACCACATTTGGGATACGATGCGATCAGCACATCTCCATCCCTATATTCAAACGTTTTCAACGCATCGATTGCTTCATCTGTCACAGGAGGTGGTAAAGGTGTAGGTCCTTTGTAGAAATGAAGTGGCGGTAGTTTAGACATGTCCTTAATCGTATCTCGTGTTATACACTTCTTAAACGACGACAAAGTAACCGCAAAGTGTGAAGTTTATCACGCTGGTCTATTCCTAAATGAATAAAAAGGATTTACGTTCGTTGTATTATATCGTGGTTCTTGACCTTTCGTCCCATCTCCCCCCCCCCCTTTTCAATCAGCCACCCCGTCCCATTCGCCCTTTCCAATCAGCCACCCTATGTATTCCCCCTCCTAACATATATCAAAAGTTGTTTTCGCAATAGTTCACATTCACAGCAAAGAGAATGCCTGTGGACAATGACAATGACCCTTAGGACCGCTTTATTGTCATAACACGGTAATAACCTGACGACACTGAAAGAACATGCCCAATATCCTTGGAAACAGACCCTAACTTGTTTTTCTAAAGTACCCTAACTTTAATTTGGAGACAATATTTCAATGAACAGTCCTTTACTTTTCCAATCAAAAGCCATTGGCTTCCAGGCTTACGATAGTCACTATATGACAGTATGAGAACTCAACCCTACCAGGACGCACGCCTCAAAGTTTAAGAAGATCCTAGCGGCAAGGAGCTGGTAATCCATCTCCCTGCTTGTAGGAACAGCCTGTAATTTGTGGAGGCATTTGTATTATGAAAAAAGCACGAGAATACAAAGGAGTAAAGTTACCATTCATGTATTCAGATATTATGACACAGTTCGGTAACAAAGAATAGTTTCCTCGCGGAGCGGACTCTGTTAGGACCCCTTTAAATTAAGACCTCCAAAACTGGGATATCACTGAACAAGGAATATGCTAGGAAATGTTAGATTCCATTTCAGGAAAAATGAATTTAGAGTGTGGAAGCACTGCAATATCTGCAGTGCCTTCAGTATGTAAACATTCTCCCTACGATCTCAAAATTCGAAACCAAAACATTCCAAAACATACACAATAAAGGTCAGGTGCTAATATTTTTATCATTATATTGCTCTTTTAGACGTAATTGAACTTTCCATCTATAAATCTTTCAGAATGTTGCAGAGATGGCTTCAATTTTAATAGATTTGGACTCTAAATTTTTTGTCCCTGGTGGTCACCGTTCGCGTCAAACAGAAGCTACGTACAAGTCAGGTGACCAACTTCACGCGTGCTGAGAATAATATACCAGCTGCAGACTTACTAACAGGTTCACGTAGTGCCCTAGTGAAACCAGTACACAACTGCAAATCGTTAGCGGAATAATACATTAAATGTCCTTTTTAAGGCTCCTAAGTTGTGTTTTCAGCAAAATTTTGAATGATTTTAACAATTTCTTCCTGCCTTCTTTCTTGCAAAAGGGCATTGCAAGTTCCACAATGGGCACTGTCAATGGGGACACAATTTGGTGCTATTTTTTCTTTTGTCGTAGTAACATTCTTCGACATGATGTGAAGAGAAAATCCGCGATTACTGTTCAGTACTTCCATTCACTACAGTGTCAGAATCGTCGGACTCAAGAGTAATCTAAACAGAATAATTTAAAAAAAAAGATACTGGACAGGATCGGCGGTCAATAATATACCCACCTGGAGATACCAAAGAATTTAGCCCCTTTTAGTTTAATTAAAATTATCAGAAAAGTAGACTGTTGAGGACACATTTTTAATATTCTTTCATATCTTCCTGCATAGATATGACTCGATATACAATCCAAAACAATCTCGATAAGCTATATGCTTGTCATTATTACCATTCGAAACATTTGTAGTATATTCAGCGGTAAGGGTTACGCAGTATAAGGCCAGTCCTATAGAGGCATTTCTTGTGACATCATGCAACTGGGATTGCCCGGCATTGTCGGGAAAAGCATGCGCGCAGTAAGCGTGTTTACAGCACATGCACACGGCATAACCATAGATACTACTGTGACAGAATGAACGCTTGCCCGGCAAAATGTCTAACAACCAAAGAAACGGGCGATCACGATCACGTGACGTCTGTGAAACACCTATATAGAGATTTCTCACTGACGTCACGAATACATGTGACAACAACGCAGTCCGTCATATTGAACGTCAGCCTTATCGCGAGCGACATGTACGCAGTGTACAAAGAGTACGGTACTGGCCAAAGCTTAAAATGTTAACTTCCTTCCTTTGAAAGACTATTTCTTTGATGAAGGTGAAAGTTTTTTTTTCATAATAGTCAAAGAAATTACAGGTCGGTTTCTGTCAAATAAACAACGTAAAGCTAGATGAATTTCTGAAACTGTTCAGAGGAAATATTGAAATCAAGAATCCTCATACTCAATTGACTAGTGCTTCCTTCATATCCGGTGATCAACTAAAATATTGTGACAGATGTTGTAAGTTCATTCAGTAACGTCATTGTGGGCTCGATTTTACCTGTACCGCCATTTTGGACGTCAAACTTAGTGCACGCGCAAGGTCTAAAGTACCTTGTGTAAACACAGTATAGGTAAAACTGACTTGTTTCTTGTTTTCAAAGGACATTTCTTAACTCAGCTTTTAGTGATCGATTGTGGCATAGGCGCAATTACGAATGATCACAGCACTGCAAGTATGCGAACCAGTGGGTTTTTTACGCTCCGTATTCTACAAGAGGCATGTGAAGTGAAAACCGACCATTTAAATTCAGACTCACATCTGGTCACAAATGATAAGTAAAAAAATTGAAATTGTGTTCACTTGATGCAAGACCAGCCTACTAACTTTGTAACAAAGGATGGGCTTTAAGCAAATTCTGGCAAACTTCGCACATACTCTTCACTGTTTGCATATCGTTCGAACGTTTTGCAACAATAAAGGAAATTACTCTGAGGAAAACCTGTAACCTCCTTTGGTTTCGGACGTCAAAGAGGATCATGCAGCAATCTAACACTGTGGGTACGGTAACATTCGTTGCTTGTGACGATTACTGATTATTGAAGTATGTAGTCCTTGTACTCGTTACACATCTGTTTTTGATACAAAAAATTTTTGTCGCTTCGCTTTCACATGTTATAGGCCCATGGTGACCGTTGATACATTTACAAAAAAACACTATTCTGTAACATAACTTGCTTTTTACAATTTTCGGACGTAGTATTTGGTTACCACCACCCTCCCCCAATACTTCCTCTCTCGCTACCTTGCCAGTGCAGGCTGATTATTGGATTTCTCGTAGCCATCATGTCATCCTTTGATTAGCCAGAGCCTCTAAAGCTTCGACCACTGAACTCCAAAAGGACCATTTCCCCTAAACCGCTCTGAAAGCCCATCATAGAGTTCCCTGGGCCCACGTCAACCTGCATGAGCAGATGATTCAGCTTTACAGTTTGAAAAGACTGTCTATCTGAGTATGTTTTCCTAAATCTAAGTTCTTAAGCATCGGATCTCAAAATAAATTTTAGGCTTCAAAGAAGGAGTGCCATTTCCTACAATCTAGAAATCATTTTGGTAAAGAAAATGCTTCCGTGGCTAGCGGGCTTAGTCTAGCGGGCTTAGTCTAGCGGGCTTAGTCTAGCGGGCTTAGTGATGGTGGCGTTCTTTCGTAATACGGGTGTTGGACAAAAATGGGGCAGGGTGGTTACAACTCGTCGGGGACTCATAGCCAGCCCCCCAACCCGTACCAGCGCAACTGCCTTTATGTCCACCTTTCCTTCAAATCGCAATACAACTTTCACAGGGAACCTACTGTCATTGTGCTTGGTGCTCAGCATAAGCAATGCAGGAGGGGGAACAAGCCAGTGAGCCACAGCTGAAAAAGGCCGTGGCCGGCCCGACTTAAACCAATTGGTTAGAACTGAGCCGTAAAACCTGATCTTACTAACTTCACATGGCAGACACCTTCATACAGAATACAGTTAGATAAAAAATATGCTCGTAGCTACACGTACACCTACCTTACAGTTTCAACAACGGCAGTCTTCAAAACGAAAGGCGTGCAGAAGGCAATGGTCCGGTGACGTTTCACAATGCAAGGTTAGTCCTCTACAAGGTGTCACAACAAGGGGATTCCGCTCACAGTCGAACTCCCTGGTCGAAGATCAACGGTAGGATATTAAATGAAGTACCATGAGACATGGAATGAAAGCAAAACATGTAACCTTAATTTAAAGTAGATAGGTATACTTTGTTGAACTGTAAAACTCGGTATCAAAGTTCAGAAATTCAAGTTAGATAACTGATCGCGTGTTCTTGACTAGTTGCTATGGTGCAAGTCACTATTTGTTATGATGACTTGCATACTCATCCAAGCTTCCTACCTCGAGATACAGTGTTTACAATGTTTCCAGGGTTTGACACCTGGTGACCCCAGATGACGTTTGACCTCCACCAAAAACAATAGGATTCTTTGTCTAACCACAACGCATCTACATACTAAGTATGAAATTCATCCAAGCTTCCTACATCAAGATATCGTGTTAACAAGGTTTTCAGAGTTTGACCCCAGTAACCCCAAGCCCCACTGCCGCCTCCGTTGCCGAGAGGACACATTAATTTATCTAAGAAAGGGCCAGGCTGTCCCATCTTTTAAGATCGCACGTTTTTAAGCAAGACTCGTCCATCTCATCATGTCCCTGACCCCCCACTCTCAGCCCTGTTCATGCTATACCCTACCGTGGCTAACGTCATGGCACCGCAACTAGTCTAGTTATGTGTCTTGTTACATATTTCACAAAATCTTTCTTCTGACTGTCTTTGAATGAGAGCTTAACTGGGAGTTTGTTTAGATCAGGGAGGTGTTAGGACCTCCCTGTTTAGATTAAGCTGTGAGTTCGTCTAGATAGGTTAAAGGAAAAGTCTATGATTGGTACTTCAATACGGTCTCTGCTAAAGCCTTTTGAAGGGAGCCTGCGTAAGATCATGAAGTGTCTATAAATGTAAAGTTCCAATGAAGAGGTTGCTGAAGTCTGAAGCATGAAAACTGAGTAAAAGTTACAGTTACCAAGTCCATCAGGGTTGGAAAAAGGGCCTTAAAGGGGCACATTGAGTTGGTTGACGTAATTCATGATTTTTTTTATCACACCTGTTGAGGTTTACTCACATCTTGATAGTAAATGGTAAAACTAAGAGATTCTGCACATCTGACACACAACGGAAATGGTAATGATATGTTAAAATCATTTCTTACAAATTCGTGACCAGACACTTTTTACAGTTAGGTATTAATCATATGCAACCCCTGTTCAAAGACAACCAATGAGTAAGGCCTATCCCAACTGCATTGACAGGCTTACAACTCCTATAACCAACAGCTGCTGTGATTGAAGGTCACAATTGTTTATAAGTGTTGTTTATTCAAGAGAGGCTGGTCTATCATGGGCTTGGACAAACTTGGTGAATTGCAAGCTTTAAAACCCATAAAAACTACAATTTTTCACATTTTTAGTCACTACAGGAAGTGAAACATGAGCAGTGAGGCTAATTAGAAGCATTGTCATGCAATGATTCCCTTCAAACTCATCACAAAATAATCGATATTAACTCAATGAGCCCCTTTAAAGCCTCTAATTCTGTCGACAAGACAGTATATCTTACCGACAAAGCAATTGGCAAATGCGGTTCTTTCAGAGAAAGAAAATATGTCACCACCTCTGCTTCTTGGCCTTCTACTTCTACGGTCACTTTCGACTTTAACCACTGCTACTACTTCTTCTGCCATTGCCACTGCCACTGTTACTGCTCCTTCTACTGCCACTGTCACAGCTACTGCGACTGCTGCTGTTGCTGCCACTGCTACTGTCACTGTTAGGGTTACTGAACTAAGGATTTTCGTGGAAAGAACTAGGCTGCCAGGCTAATGATGACATATTCTCATGTTTTCATTATTTCAGAATACATTTGCTACGTTTCACAAAGCTTTCTGCTTTCTGTTTCTGGATTTTACTTTATCAAATTCGGTGTTTTATAGAGCCCAAGAAATAGAAAACGATGGCAGAAAGTTTTATCCAGTCCTGTTCTGAGAGAGGTCACCCCCTCCCCTTGGGCCCATCCCCGAAGACAGCTTATGCAAATGATGATATCAACATTTAAGCTATGCATCTCGTATCACAGATATAAAATAACAATATGCCCCTTTTCTCCTGCCAGTTAATGTAGCTAAGTACTTTCTCTAATCCCCCACCCCCTTTTTGGGGGGAAGTGCTGCTAGTTTCTAAAACTTGCGATCTTAAACGAAGAATTGGTAGAACTTTAAAAGCAATCTGCAGGATCAGCGAAATGACAGCTCCGGCGTCCAGGCAATAATTGGGGCAAAACGTTTCTTCGTCGGCAAAAGTCCAACTCACCCCCCTTTTACATAACGTCACATACCGGTACCGTACCTACTCTAAAAAAATACCTTACAACATTTTCTCTTCCCGGCTTAAAACCAGGCTCCTCCAGTTAGCGAGAGCAGGGAGGTGTTATTAGCTTAGCTAATAACACCTCCCTGGCGAAAGTGTCTTGGTTACTCGCAAGGGCGAGAGAAAGGAATTGTCGTTTTTAGAGATCTCGAAAATATTCTATAGGCTAGATAAACCTTCCTATTAATCCAGAACGTGACTTGAAAGTAGTGCTACGTTTAGATGGTGCAGTTACCGCGGAGACGGGGAGCTACGGGGGGCTTTAGCCCCTGCACTTTTTCCGCCGTGGGCATTTTGGGCCGCCTTAAACTGGGATGTAAGGCTTTAATTTTCTTGAACATATTGCGCCACTTCGATGATAAGCCCCCCCCCCCCCACCAAAAAAAAAAAAAAAAACTGGCTCCGCGTTCCCTGTGGTGTCACGGAATTTGTGTTCGGCAGCCAGAGTCTGCATATGATACTCGCCCACAACTGAGTCCTGAGGTGTTGCCATACAACAAGTCTGGAATGATCACTCATTGATATTTTATTATACTGTTAACTAAAATAAAACAAGTAGCCACGACGGAACATATGCATATTAATTGGCAAGCTTGGTGTTGGTGTGAAGTTCTTGCGCAAAACGGTTGAGACAATCTACTGGCGAACAAGTTAGTCGGTAAGTCGAGCTATCGTCTTGTAAAGGCCTAAATGAATTCCCACAGCTGATGTATATATAGTGAGATCAAAGGCGTCATCAAGCGGTTTACGTCGTCTTGGGCTTTGAAATTCAGGCAATATACGGTCACGGATCACGGTCACTATGGTGTTCCCGTACAAAGTGGGCTACTCGGCCGGGCTGTTTACGAGTATTTTATCGACCCACGGGAATTAGTAAGGAAACATCTGGGGATTACGTACCATCTGAATTGCAAAAGTATGTTCTAGAAGACATGGAGACGGTTTCAATGGTTGATTGGTCCGATGTCATTGTTTCGTGCAATTCATAAGTGGGATGAAATTCTTGATAAATAAAACGTTCAGTGGCTTCAACGATGTGGTGACTAGGGGCAACTACAGTATCCTGGAAAAGTTATCATAACCTTGCGATTAGGGGACAAGTGAAAATAGAAACATGTTCTTCAGACAATGGTTTACCAGAGTGAAACAGTCATTCCGGTGAAAAACTTCCAAGACTTCGGCAAGTAAAGATTCATAATGTTTTAAATTATTGAAACACCGTTTGGGCGCAATGTTGTGTGGGTTCGCGCAATGCCGCGACTAGCTGTTCTGCCTCGGTAGAAATTAATTCACCAAAAGAATATTCGGAGAAATCGAAGTCCTCGGTTACATCTTTTTAATTAGCGGCTTCTTTCATGGAAAATGATATTTAAAATTTGTGAACAGAAAAAAAAAACACTTCTAGTAAAAAAGGTAAACTGAAAATGAGATCTTCTCTGCTTTGAAAGTCAGAAATTCAACTTTTTTGGAGATCCCTAAAAATTGAAACTCGTAAAGTGTTAGGAACTTCAGAATCCTGCCACGTGGTGGTCGATCATTACTGTCGATACTCATGGTCCCACTTCGATTTAAGACAATAAATTATAAATATTTACAAAGTACTTTCAGAAGTGTCCACTGCAAAAGCTTGTATTGAACAAAAACTTAAGCACGCTTGTGCAAGGGGAAGTTGATACGTATGTCTGACGGAAGCAAGAAGTTTCTTGAGAAACCGACGAGAGGGAAAGTTAGCAATCATTTACGGCTGAGTGCAAAACTGACTGTGATCACAGAAGGATTGTTCAAAGAGCAACTTCCTGTTTATGAAAAGTCATGATCAGGAGGTAAACATACTTGAGTTTGAAAGGAATGGGCGTTTATCCTTTAAAGGAGAGAGGGGATGCCAAAAGAGGGCCGGTTATTATTTAATGAACAATAAAGGCACCTCGATTGCGTGATTTTGCGTATCTACTTTGAAGTTTAAAAATAGGCTACTCACACATCGAGCCGCCGCAAACATAGGCTCATTTCTACACACGCCCGCGGCTGCGTTGGACACAAGGCCCGGTACACTTTACGGGCTTGCGTAAACGTGGGCGGATGGGTGTTATAACATCACTAAAAAATTTACAGAAGTAAAAATATGCCCTACTGTATACTGTACCACAAACTGGAACACTGAGCGAAACTAGGTTTCGGCTCACCCTTTCGGAAAGACATCGTAAAAAAATAAGAAAAAAAAAAGAAAAATGTCTGTGCGTCCGCTTTTTTAGAGTTACTTAAAGAGAAGGCAAAGGCGAAGTCAAATTAAGGACATAAGTATTGACAATTAATTTCAGAAAGTCATGTTTAACGTTCGCAATATAGTGGTAAGTCTAATTATATTGGCTGTACCCCTGTCAGGTTTTACCGCTACAGGTCGGGTTAGGGGGCACGGCCGGAAAATGGCTCATTTTGATTTTCTCTTTTATTTTTCCGTTAACCTTGTTTGTTACAGATCCTTAAGGACCATACTACTGAAATGTTCTGGAATTTAAGAAGACTGGGAAATATGCTCAAACTTTCCAAATTGTGGATTAGGGCCTAGATGGCAATCATCAACCAAAAGGCAGGCATGCGCATTTTTTTCTGGACGTGGGGGGGGGGGGGGGGGGGATCCCGAACCGCCTTCTGCTTGAACAACAAAAAAAAAAAAAAGTCTAAAATACCTAATTGTATGACCCAAAAATTTTCTACAAAATCCTCCCAAGAAATAGGCTTGGGTCGCCGGGTTGGGAAGGGAGGCTGGATTTCCCTCACCCCACCCATTCATCAGCAGTTCATATATGTTTTCTTGTTGGATGAGGCCTGATTGATTACAGTAGTTTCACTCAAAATTTGCGATCATTGTGTTTGCAGAGAATCCTTAGTTTGGCCAGAGATTCTCTTACCTAGGAAAGCATGAAAGGTGATCTGTCGTCCCGATCCGCCATTCTTTGGAATATTATATATATATCCTCTTTATTTCATAGCTTTGTGAATAATGACGGCGGCGCCCTTTCGTCTGTTGTAATTAATTTCATCGTCGCTGCATATGCCCTACAAACAAGGGCCCAGATGCCGCTTGTCGTTTTTTTAACAGCCATGGATGGGGCTTGTGTCCATTACCCTTCCGCTAAGAGAACCGCGAATTACGGTTACACCAATTACAGCGGCAATACGATGCCGAATTGACCCTTAGTACAATTTTCAGTAGCCTTGCATAAATGAAACTTACAAACCCACTGCATTGTTCTCATTTTTCAGCCATCATTGTACTGTCCTAACATCTTAGTAGCCCACCAGGGACAGCCACCACATTATTCGCCTCACACAGCACCACACATACTCGCGTACTGTTTCTGGCTCGGCTCGTTGCTACATACAAAATGTATTACTGTCGGCAAACACGTTTACCTTCGACTCAAGGCAATTCCCCAGGCACCTGCAATTGGTCCCAACTATTTGCATTGCAACGTTTCTGTAGAGATGTGGCAGAGCATGTGCATGTATTTTCACGACCACATAATCGGTAATTAACCAGTTAAAAAAACACCTTTTACTTGTGACGTCATTGGACTTCCCCCTTTTTTCGCAGGACTTACGCCGTGCAAAGAATTTCCATTATGGCTGCTACCCAATCCCCCCTTGTGAGGGTCTACCGTTAACGACGAACTATTAAGTCCCGCCCCTAACTACCATCGAAACTAGGCGACACCCCACCTTCAAGCACGGTTTTACTATATGCACCGGACTTACGTACTGTCTTTGCACGATTCGTTACTGTTCGGATGCCGCCGTGTGTTAGGCCTGATATAGTTGGTATAGTAACATAACTGAAGTAAAGTTTCATATCCTGGGTAACGTGCCGCTTCTACGTGCGTTACGAAACTAGCTTGCCAATGGGGCGAAATTTTTAGGTTATGAAGATTATCAGCAAAATCAACCATTACGAGCTAAATTTTGTGCCGAGATCTTATTCATGAGATGTTGAGTAAGTCTACTTTTGAGAAAAGTAATCGGTAAGAGTTTGGGTATCGGGGACGAAAATATCGCTTATCTGGGTTAAAAGCCAAGATGGCGCTGGCTGCAAAGATTGAAAAAAAAAAATCGAGGCGATGTGTGTGGAATGTCACGTGTAAACGTACCAAGGACTAAATAGGCATTACGACTTCCATAAAAAAACGGATCACGCAAAAATGGGCGCTGGGCCGTTTACAATGGATATGAGTATTAAAACCCATAGGCTGCGAAATGGGTCATTTTTCGGTAGTTTTTCACGCTATAGAAAACTGCCATTTCCCACGGCATTTGCAGTGGCCCTAATAATTAATACAGTTGCATGCGATTGCCAACATTACTGCGTTATGTGCACATAAACGTAGCTACAATACTCGACCCAATGTATGTGAAAATGAAACGTCTATTTTGGGCTGCAAGCTACTGGTGTTTACAGTATATAGTTTGTGACTTAGTTACCTAAGCAATAATGCAGATACGGTTTCCAAGGGGCCGTGTTAAAATTTCGGAGACATCATGTTAAGGCACATCACGTCGTGGGTCCCGGCAAAAGCAGTAGGTAGGGGAATATATACTCGCAATATGCATTCCGCTGTAGGGGCCCTGAGGTCGGAGGGGAATTCAGGAGCCACCGAGCAAATAAAGTCTGGAAAATGATTGCCGGAAAGTGGCCATCTTCATTCTCTCCCTATCTCCCTAAATGGACTATAATTGGATTAATATTTTTCCTAAGGGACTAGGGGCTTCAAGGTTTTGTAAAATAGGTAAGATTTCAAAATTTAAAGCATATTGCACCGTAGAGGGTAGGGACTAGAGAGAGGTTTGTTAGAATTAAAGTAAGTCCATTGTGGTTCCAAAGGCCACGGGTGGCATGGGGTTAAAATGGGATCCAAATCCATCGCAACATCTGTGTGAAATGAAAATGCGGCGAGGCCTTTGTATTGTACCGGAACATGAGGGTGTCGAAACTAAGATGTGATACCATTGCAATGGCATTCCCTCTGACTAATTTTTTGGTAAATACCAGAATGGTTGAATTTTATGGACCTAAACAGTTTTAACATTTAGTCCGCGGAATATGAGGTTCCATGCAAAGTCAAGACTGTTGAACCATGCATAACATGGGGGGCATAAAATTTCCTCCTAATACCCGGTGTACTTGTTTCAATTTTCATCTGGGGGCAGAAATATATTTGGTGGGGCATTGCCCTGAAATGTCCGAAAGCAGCGATCGGAAGATAAGCTGTTTTAAGCAATTCATACTTCACTTGACATCGTTTTCAAAAAAATAAGGTAATAGGCCTTTATGCCAAAAACATCAAACGGAAACGTACGATTTCTTGCCGACTGCAGTGGCCAAGTGGTTAGAGCATCCGACTTGCAGCCGGAAGGTCTAGGGGTTCAAATCCTGGCCGGTAATACCAAAGACTTTAAAAATGGAACCTACCTGCCTTTGTGCTTGGTGTTCAGCATAAGCAATGGAGTAGGGAAAACAAGCCAGTGAGCCACAACTGGAAAAAAGGCCGTGGTCGTCTCGACTTGAACCAATTGTTTGGAAACTGGGACGTTAAACCTCACCTAACTAACTAACTGCTCCAACAAAATTTACCAGTAATTAACGGCGATTTAAACTTCATTACGAATCGTTTTTTATGTCCATCGCTGATAAAATCAGTATCGTGCCCATATCCCTTGACAAGCTTTCTCCGTGATTTGTTTAGTCGCATATTAGTCTCTTTGTGCATCGAAATAGGAATAACGGAATTTTTTACTTCAAATTGTTTACCCGTTTACGCTGCACGTGGTTATTTCCGTTAACTGTGTGATAAAGATAGTTATACATTCATTAAGAACTAAACATTCGAATAAGTAGCAAATTGAACTGGAAATAAACTAACAACTGAAACATTAGCCGGTTCCTCCGGTAGGCTTTTATCACTTTGGTCTTCAGATCGATATTCTAAGCATGAAGTTGAACTTCACTTAATTCCATTGTCGTATTCAAAATTAGTCTTTTGTATTCCAATTTACTGGACTGACAGAGTTCCTGGTCTTGCTGAGTTTTCAAAACCCGCAAACTATGCTGCTAGGCTTACCATTTCTCAGTATTTGGATTCGGCAGGAATATAATGTAAGGAAGCTACGGGGATACACAGTTGGAATCTCGGAACAAGGGGCTACGATGATACGTACAATCAAACTATCCTTTTAGAAGGCGAGGATACACACTGGGAATCTCGGTTTAAAAATAATATATTAAAAAGCCAGTTAAAAAGTTACGAGGGATAACTATCCTTTTAAAAGGCTACGAGGATACGCAGTCGGAATCTCGGGATATAATTTTCACGGGCTACGAGGATACGTGTTTAACACATTTGCTGTTCACAATACAGTTACTCCAGTTCAGGTGCAAGGCATGGTGTCCACCTCTTGTGAACTTCAGAGACTATTGATTCCAACAAGTGTCGCCTCCCAAAACAAAAGAAGGGATTACGGAACACTCTGAATGAAAGTGGGGAATGACTGACTTGACAATGAGTAAACTAGTGAAAACGTTGACAACAATAGGCAACATTGATGACCTTGTTGCCATGGTTCTTTTCAAAATTTGACAAAGAATAAGACGTAAGTAAACTAGTTTGGCTGTCTAAGAGGATTTAAACGCACAGTAAGACGATGTTTCGTTTCTGTTCATTCCCGGCTGTACTGTAGTGGGAAATTTTCACGGGGTTTAAATTTTCACGCTTTTCGCGACCAAGTATCTAAATGCGAGTTTAAGATCCGTGAAAGTACTTTTCATTAGTTTGTACAAGACTATGTTGGTGGCCTGCATCGGCGAATTCTTCACTCCGCAAAATATGTGAACAAGGTACAGATTCGCCAAAATTTAGGCCTCGCTAACATTTCCCGCGATACAGTATCAAAAATCCACTACATACTGTGCAAACTGTTCCTTCGTGGTAAATGACAGACTTGACAGTAGAAATCTTTCTGATGCAGCTCCTGGGCAGAGATTTCACTTGTACAGTACCGTTAACTATGTACGGCACGATACGGCAGACACTGTGCATTGGTCGTTGAATTGCACAATACGGACGTTAATTCGTTGCCTGGCTCTGCATGTTCGATATGTTGTGGCAAAGCAGTGCATGTGACTCTGGCATGCTCCACTTTAACAAATAGGGGGTACGGAAAATATGGGGAAAATATTTTGCTCAATTTTGCCATATATTTAGAAACCTTTAGGGGCAAAAAAGTTTGCAATATAGTTTGAGTAGCAATGAAAAATTATGAGCTATGTAAAGATTGGTATCATCCTCAATTCAAGTCAGTAACAGGATAGAAAATTTTTTTCTGTGCACACGGTCCCAAGGTACTGCCTTGAAAGAATGTGTACGATGCTACAGCTGATGAAGTGGAATTTTGTTTCCAAAAAAATAAAACTCTACCAAAAATACGAAGTTTAGCGATTGATTTGATACAAAGAATATTATTTTGGTTAAAATTATTGTGTTGCGTATCAGTTTATGTGTACCTAACTGTAATACCCAAAATTTACTTTCTTTTGCGATAACTACTTCATTATTGGTCATTATTGGTATTATTTATAGGCCGCCAGCACATGGTCTGTAAATGATTTTATTTCCCATCCTAACGATGTCTTCAAATAACCAATCAGTAGCCAAAAACTGCCATGCATGATTATTACATGGTTTTTTATTCAGATTTCAATATTGATATGCCTTTCAAACAGTTCGTTAGCTCAATTAATTTTCTGAATACCCTTATCGTCACATGGTTTGTTGATACCTACTGTAAACAAGCCAAACAAGAGTAAGTGGAACATCCGCAAAATTAATTGATAATATTTTCACAAATATCAGTGGGAGTATGATGTCTGGTATATTTGTCCACTGGACATAAGTGGACCACTTCCTGTATTCCTTAACGGTTGTTAAGGAAGAATGCTATCAAAACGGTTTACCATCCACTTTAGGAGGGGACTATAGCCAACCCATAACAAAGACCTCTTTTCCGCAAACTATAGCGGATAAAGCTTGGCGAGGATGTTCTGCAAGTTGCAAATGCTGATCTGGCGTAGGACATCAATTTTTTGATCATCTCAGTCTAGCTTACAACATCTGTTTTCCAGTTAAACATGTAAAAAGAACAAAAAAAAAAGAAAAAAAAACGGAGAAAGAAACACCCATAGGATTACTCAAGGAATATTAACATCTATTAGATAAGAAAGCATCAGCTTCTCACGCTCTTATCTGAAGTTTCCATCTCTTAAGAACCACAAATTTAGTATACTAGTCTTATCGAAAATAAGCTCAATCATGTTATCTGACTTTTTCCGAAAACGCTGCTCAGTACTGTGGAATATTTAGAGAATGTAAAAATGATGTTAAAAAAGCATTGGGATAATATAAATGAATATTCTGCATAAAGATCGCCAAAGATTTTACGTACCCTGATACCTTTAAAAATGGTTTCGTAGTGCGTTAATATCAGTAACCATAACGATATCGCTGAAAGTCTTCAATGATTATTTTTATCAAATATCGGGCCTTCACTAGCAGACAAGATCTACAACCAATAGCGATGCAGATCACTTCCTTGGAAACATTGCCATTAACTGCAGTTCTATGTTTATGTATCCGGTCTCTGGTAAGATGAATTTTTTAATGTCGCTAGTGCAGTCTTTAAGCCCAACAAAGCAGCAGGTCAGGGGTATGATGATTTTAAACCTAGTATAAATTAAACAAGTGTTACGCCCTCGTATATATCAAAGCCACTTACTCATATTTTTAATCTTTCGTTCAAAAACAGGAGTTTTCCAAATAAACTAAAAAACGGCAAAAGTTTTACCCTCGTGTTTAAAAAAAGGGGGATCCACAAGCTTTTGTGAAAAATTATCGCTCCACATATTTCCTTACGCTCATGTTTCGCCAAAAAATTATGGAAAAGTTAATGTTTAACACAGTGCATGATTATTCTTAAAATGTTTCATATCCTTTTCAGCAAGGACTAGTATGGTTTTTCGTCCTAAATCCCATTCAAAAACTGAATTAGCCTCTTAGCGGATGCATTAGACAAACTATGCACTAGTTTAGATGATAATAATATCTCAATGGCGGGTATTTCTTGATCTTTTTAAGTAGAAGCCTTCGATACCAATTAACCACAGTATTTTACTTGTCTTAAAACTAGAGACTTACGGTTTATTCGAGGGTAATGTCATAGAATGGTTTCACAGTTATATATCTATTAGGTCCGCCAATATACTTACTACAAGGGTATGAGTTCAAGTCTCAATGATATTCGCTAGTATGTAGGGTACCCCAAGGGTCCATTCTCGGGCCACTCCTGTTCATTGTTTACATGATGAATGATAGTCTTATTTTGTTTCTGATAAAGCTGATATTATACCTTGTTTGCCGATGATTACTAACATTTTCTTCAGACATAAGAGTGCAGATTTATTGTATGATACCGCTTCAAGTGAATTGAGTAAGTTATGTAACTCGGTCTTACTGCTAACAAGCTATCTTTAAACATAAGTAAAACTAAACTATATCATCTTTGGTTAATAGTTAGAACTAGCAGGAGGGATAGTGATGTCCATATAAATGGGATAGCTATTAAGCAAGTTAACCCCACAACCAAATTCCTAGGAGTAGATATAGATGCAAAGGCTCACCTGGCGGGGATTCATATTTTAAATATTTCCAAGAAGATTTCAAGGAACGGTGGGCATACTATCCAAACTAAAAAACTTTTTACTAGAAAATATACTCATTGACACTGTACCCAGACTTTGATTATCCCCCACTTAAATTATTGTTCCATTATCTGGAGTGGAGCAAAAAGTTCTCACCTTAGCCAACTCACAATATTGCAGAAACGAAGCCGTTAGCGCCCATATAGCTCATGCAGGCCCCAGAGACCACCACCAGCCCACTATTTAGAAAGTTTAAATTACTTAAGTTTACTGACGTTATATATTTCAACATTGCAGTTTTTGGGTTCCTAGCGTTAGCAAAAGGGAACCTATGTAGTCAGCTTGGCATGTGTGTGTGTGTATGGGTGTGCACTCACAGACACCTCCTTGGTGGGTACATAGGCAAGCCGGCGGAGACCTCCGCTCTTGCATGTCTTGTTCCTAGCTCACGTGCGGCTCGTAAACTAGCGTAGCTGCCCGAAAATTCGGCCACTGCAACGAGAGAAGTCTTGCGCGGCTGCACGTGCCTGCCTTGGCAAGCAGCCCGCCCTCCAGGACACGTACGATTCTGCTGGGTTAGTTGGAGGTCAGCCAGGCTGATGGGGAAATCCCGTTGAATTCCTTACCGGCGTCCTTTCCTAGTACCCCGTAAGGCTAATGAATGTGCGTTATGGGTGTGTGTGTGTGTGTGTGTGACACTTTCTTAGTTATGCTGTATCTAAACAAGGGAAAGTTGCCCGAACTAAACTGAAACTTGCGTATGTGGATCTGTCATAGTGAGGAAGGTGTGCCCTATTGTTTTTGATGGAGGTCAAAGGTCAATGTGGGTTGTCACCAGGGGTCGAAGACGAAACAACCTTGTGTCTATTTCGCTCCTCTCTTACACGCCTATTTACCTATGTACCATTATTGCCCCCAATAACTGTCTGGCCCAAAAAACTAATAGCACCGCGGAAACCCCTAGCAGTAGAGGGCGCCCTAAACCCCAAATCGTCCTTCTGCATTTTTGCCTCATCGTGTTTGACACGTCTCAAACTTGTCTGGTGGAAAACTACGCTAATTTTCATCTTTTGACATCCTGAACTACTTACTATCCACCATTAGCACCGTGTTGACGATCTCATCGCCGTTTGTGACCAAAATCATGAGTATCCTCTTCTCGTTAGGAGCTTTTTTACGTTTTTCCTAGCCTGTATCTGTTCGAGGATTTTCGCCTCTGCGCGATCCTCTATGTATGTGTTTTTGTACAGGTACCAGTCTCGCGCCGCCATTTTGTTCTGCGTCTCTCAGGGCCTCGGGTTCGGTCGCGCCTTGTGCCGACTTCCCCTCCCCTTTCCCCCCTCCCCCTTATTATGTTGGGGAGTCTCTCCCCTCCTCTAGTTTCGGTTCATGTTAGTTTCCCGTTTCTAGAGGCTTATTTCCTTAGAATTCTTGCTCTCCTAGCCTTGACGTCATGTTTCTTAGTCAGTTCTCCTAGGCCTATTTGACCTCTCTTGCATGTTTCTGTTCAGGTCGTTCTTCTAGGTTTGCTAGGTTGCAGCATTCATCTTTCATATTCCACTATATATATGTGTATTTTGATATGTGTATTTCGTATTTTTTTTTATCACTTGATATGTGTATTACGTTTTATACCACTTGATATGTGTATTACGTTTTATGCCATTTGGTTTTGCATTCCACGTTACCGGGCCTTGCTTCCCGCTGTGTGCTCGCTTGCGCTAATCCGGCTTTGTCCGGTTTCCCACAGCGGTTGGCAAGGCTCCTATTGTTCTCCTCCTCGCTGGTTACCGTGGTTGGTTTCCGGCCGGTTGTTGTATTCCTTATCGATTTTTACCCAGATACCAAATGCACTTTGTGTAAGAAGTTTAAACCGGCTTGGGACACCCACGAACTATGCCCGGCTTGCAGAGATTGTTCCGTGGAGCAAACCGTGCCAAGTATGCCGCACCTGGTCTTCCCGTGAATGGGAATTACTACGCCAAAGATCTCAGGAGAGAGGAAAATCAATTGCCAAGAAGAAAGGCAGCAAAAGCAGTAAATCTTCCAGCAAATCCTCCAGGGCCTCCTCTCATAAGTCTTCAAGCCACGAACCCAGGCACTCCAGGAAGAAATCCGTTCCGGGTACACCAGTCCAAAACCCCACGGATAAGGCAAATGAGATCGGTACGGGCGCTGCTTCGGCAGGTCATCCGAGTCTCGCCTCGAAGATCGGTTGTAGCGCTGCTATCACAGCAGGTTCACCGAGTCTTCCGGAAAACAATGGGATCGGTAGTAGCGCTGTTAACCCAGGCTTACCGCATCTCCAGGAAAATACACAACCAGAGGCCGGCGTGGACGTTTCATCCCTTGGCTTACCGAGCCTCTTTCCAGGCAATCCAGCTACTACCGTCTCGGGAACCGTGATCCAGCAAGCCGCCGATCCAGAGAACCAGGGTTTTTCCGGCGGACAATCCCATGGACATTTCGTTTTCGTCCAGCTTACATTCCACTGTGCCACAAGATTTCGAGGGCTTCCAGGATAGGGGCCGCTCCAAACACCGCTCCAGTTCCAAATCCAAGAAGAAAGAAACGCCGTCGCCGCCATTCATCCTCCTCTTCCTCCTCGCCCTCACCGAGTTCCCGTAGCCGCAAGGGAGACATAGTCCACATACTGACTTCCCCACGGAAAGCCCTGTCTCGGCTAGTCACTCTACTTTCCCAATCCGCGGACCGTTTAGCCACTCCCAGTCAGCCGGCTCAAGACCAACCGTCCACGTCTATAACTCAGCCGTCTTCCGATCCCCTCCTACTTCCAGAGCACAGACCTGACTCTCCCTCTGAAGTGGAAATCAGTTGCGACCGGGGATTTCCAGTTCCATGTCACCGGATCTCACTCTCGTTCACGCTCCCGTTCTCATTCCATGGATGCTTCGGAGGATTCAGACGATGAACCCATTATGGGAACCTCCTTTTCCAAGGAATCATTTGAGAAAGCCGTGGAAGTTGTTAGGAGACAGCTGGGGTTTGATTCTCCACCCGTTCCAGATCCTCCCGTAGCAAAGAGATCCAAGCTTTCTCTGAACAAACCTGCCGGCCCCAGGAAACCAGTAATGCCTGTCGACACTGAGTGCTTCGACCGTTTCGAATCCCAGGCCAACTCCAGGGTTTGGCGGGCCTTTCCCAAGAGACAGTCATCGGACTTCCACATCAGTGATGAAGATTTCAAGTCCTTTTTCTCTTCGCCGGCTATTCCGGACTCTTGCCTTGACAAAACTGAAGTCCGCCGGTGCCGTCGACTCCAGAGGCCATTTCCGATCTCCGACAACTAAAAAAGTCCTTCACATCCCTTCATGGCATGGATCTGGCCGCCAGGACTGGTATGAAATTCACTTCCTCCCTCCTATTATTCGCCGAGGTGCTGTCGAAAGCCTTTAGACAGTCTGGTTCAGATGAAGTCTCCCGTAAAGACATTGGCGCCATAGTTAACATGCTTGGTCCTATCGCCCGTCTTTCATACGATCAGTTTGCCAAGGTCGCAGTAAGAGCCTCAACTGACAGAAGGGAACTGGTCCTGGATAATATCCACTGGCCGTCTAAAGATATCAAACGTCGCTTTATGAAGTTACCTCTTTCCGGCCCAGACCTCTTCGGCGGAAAGTTTGACGAACAACTTACTACAGAGATCAAACGGAAGAAGGACATCAACAAGGCCGATTTCACCTTCAAGAAACCTCCTCCTTCTAAACCCAGAAGATCTCCGTCCAGGGCCTGTCTCCCGTCGTCAGGCAAGGCCTTCCGGCTTCTCATCCCGCCGACCGTCGATACCTCAACAACAGCGCGGAAGACCTCGTTCTCAATCTTCCTCAAGAGGCTTCTCTAACTCGTCCTCCAATCAGTTCTCCAGTCGCCGTTCACTGAGAGGTTCTGACCGCTCCAGCTTCCGCGGCTCCGGACGTTTCCAGACGAGACCCTAGGGATGCCCACCCTACCGACCAACTCCCATCGGTAGGGGGGAGACTTTTACAGTTCGCAGAGAACTGGGAGATCCTGTCACCGGACCCGTGGGTCCGGAGTATCTTAAGGCAAGGATACAAGCTGGAGTTCACCAGTCCCCCTCCGAAGAGGGGCCTCTTCAAGTCTACTCCGATTCCAAGGTCCAAAGATCAACGCACGGCTCTGGAGAAAGAGATCTCAGACCTGATCAAGAAGAAAGCCGTGTTACATCGTCAAAGGTTTTCCAACCCGTCTCTACCGCTCGACATTCTTCCTCACTCCGAAGAAACCGGACTCGTGGAGACCCATCATAAACCTCAAGCCACTGAACAAGTCCTACATCCGACCCAGAAGGTTCAGAATGGAGACTTTAGCCGTAGTATTGTCATCTCTTCATCAAGGTCTCTGGGCAACATCGATAGACCTAAAAGATGCCTACCTTCACATCCCCATCCACCCGTCACATCAAAGGTTCTTGGCTTTCCGCTACAGAAACACAGACTACTGCTTCCGTGCCCTCCCGTTCGGACTTTCCACCGCTCCAGGAGTGTTTACACGGGTCACAAAAGCCGTCCTGGGTTTCCTCCGAAAAACAAGGCATTCTCGTGTTTGCCTATCTGGACGACTGGTTACTTGTGGGCCGCTCAGCTCAAGAATCCTCCCACATCACCTCGTACACCGTGTCTCTCCTGGAAAGCCTAGGTTGGATCATCAACACAGAGAAGTCGTCTCTCACTCCAACCCAAACCATAACCTACCTAGGAGCAGTTCTCGATTTCCCGTTCCGGGAAGAGTGTCCTCCATCTCCGCAAAGGGTCACAACCCTCACAGAAATGGCACTACTCATGCATTCTCGACGTCAGGCTCCGGCAAGACAATGGCTTCGTCTACTGGGCCTCATGGCCAGCATGGTCGATGTAATCCCGTACTGCAGGCTCTTCATGAGACCAATCCAGATCCACCTTCTACGTCACTTCTCTCCAGCCCGAAATCCTCTATCAACCGTGGTCCCGTCATCCCCCCAGGTCAAGGACCACCTTCTATGGTGGATGTCGCCTCTCAATGTTGCATCGGGGAGACCTCTCAAGGAGTGCAGACCAGCCTCAACGATCACCACAGATGCCTCCCTCTCAGGTTGGGGTGCAGTCTGGGAATCAGAAACCCTGTCAGGTCTTTGGAGTCCAGAGGAGTCCAAACTCCACAGCAATTTCCTGGAAACTGTCGGCGGTTTTTCAGGCGATCTCCAAATGGGGCCCCAGTCTCAGGAATCACCAAGTGACGATCCTGTGCGACAATTCAACGACAGTAGCCTACATAAACCGTCAGGGGGGAACCAAGTCAACCTCCCTATGTCTCAGGACTTGGAACCTCCTCCACCTCTGTCGACGTTTCGACATCCTCATCAGGGCCTCCCACCTGGCGGGTCAACAGAATGTCATGGCCGATGCCCTATCCAGGGGAACTCTACTGGAGACGGAATGGTCCCTATCTCAGGTTTGGGCCAACCACATCTTCCAGATCTTCGAGAAACCCATGGTGGACCTGTTTGCCACTCCATCCAACACCAAACTCAGAATGTTTTGCACGAGGTCCTTTCACCCCCAGGCCTGGGCGATCGACGCTCTCGCAATTCCACGGGACAATCTGTACGCCTACGCTTTCCCTCCGTGGTGTCTAATCAACCGAGTACTCCTCAAGCTGAGGGAATCCAATCCAATCCTTCTTCTGGTAGCACCCTTCTGGCCGAACCAACCGTGGTTTCCTGCCCTCCTCGAGATGCTCATCGACCACCCATTCAGATTTCCCCTACAGACCAACCTCCTCACTCAGGCGAAAGGGAAAATCTGGCACCAACGTCTTCAGAACCTCCGACTAGCAGCTTGGAAACTCTCACCAGACGTTTCATTGATCAAGGCCTTTCACAGGAAGCTGCGGCTATCGCCTCAGGCTCCCGTAGACGATCCACTCTGTCAACTTATGATTCCAGACTCACCAAGTTCAAAGAGTGGGCCTCCAGCCAGAATCTTGATCCCATGGAAGCACCAGTTGAAGCTATAGCAGACTTTTTCGTCCTCCTATTCAACGAAGGCAAACAAATCAGTACCATCAGAAACTACCGGTCAGCAATTGCCTCCATCCATAAGGGGTTTCCTGATGGCTCCTCGCTCGGCTCCAACGAGTCCTTGTTACACCTTCTCAGGGGCATGTTCAACAAAAGACCCCCCAGAAAGCGTCTACCTCCATCGTGGTCTATCAACGACGTCTTGCTGGATCTTTCTCGACCACCTTACGAGCCTTTACACAACACACCTCTGGAGCTCCTCACTCTTAAGACTCTGTTCCTGGTTGCAGCAGCCTCTGCCAGAAGACGTAGCGAACTTCATGCCTTGACGACCCGTAAGGGCTACATCAGATTTAGCCAAGCAGGTGTGTTTCTTCTTCCAGACCCAACTTTCCTGACTAAGAACGAAACGGTCTCTTTCACCCCCAGTGAGATCTACTTACCCAGCATTTCTTCGACCTCCTCCATCACTGAAGACAAGAAAGTCTGTCCCGTTAGAGCTTTGAAATGGTACCTGGAGAGAACCAAGAACATTCGTACTTCTGACAAGCTTTTCCTGATCCCGAAGTCTCCCTACAATCCGGCTTCCAAAGACACTTTGTCCAGATGGATAGTTAAGTTGATTACGCCCCACACATCTCCAGACGAACCAACCCACGCTCACCTCCTCCGGGGCCATGCGGCTTCCACAGCCTGGTTCATTGGAGTTCCATTAGACGACATCCTCCGTGCAGCTGCTTGGAAAACTCCATCAATATTTGTGGCTAGCTACCTTACAGACATTGTCTCAGAAGAGGGCGCCTTCGCTAGAGCCGTCCTAGGAGTTCCAGACCGCCGTCGTCCGGGCCTCCCACCATCCTCTCAGTGCTAGTCTGGTTACATAGGTAAATAGGAGGTAAGAGAGGAGCGAAATAGACTCCCCAAAACTCACTGGTTTGGGAGTCTATGAGCGACGATACTTACCTCCTATTTAGCGCCCGCCTCCCGGCCCCACGGACTCCAGCGGGACTCTCAGCCTTTCCGGGATTCTCTACACTACTACACTAGGCTTACCGACGTTGCCTCTAACTGAGAAGTTCTCTCTACCTTTCAACATCCTTGCCGTCTAAGACGTTCACAGACTTGTGACAGCTCCGTCAACGACACCGTTAAAAATACTGTGGTTGTCATGATGATAATGATGATGATGACGATAAGTCAACTCTGCCGACCATGACGATCCTTTATGATGGATCAGCCTCGCCGATTACGACTCTCCCGACGATGACGACGCCTCCTCCGTCCTGTTTGTTCTCTCGGTGAGTTTAGGTTCTTCTTGTTTCCTTTGGGGGGTTTATTTGAGTCCCTTACGGGGGGGCTCTAGTTGAGTCTTGTCCCCCTTTCGGGGGGTTCTCTCTTCGCCAAAAACGCAGAAGGACGATTTGGGGTTTAGGGCGCCCTCTACTGCTAGGGGTTTCCGCGGTGCTATTAGTTTTTTGCCAGACAGTTATTGGGGGCAATAATGGGTACATAGGTAAATAGGAGGTAAGTATCGTCGCTCATAGACTCCCAAACCAGTGAGTTTTGGGGATTGCACGATATCTCAAGGTAGGAAGCTTGGATAAATTTCATACGTGGTATGTGGATGCATTATGGTGAGAAGATGAATGCTGTAGCTTTTTGTGGAGGTCAAAGGTCATCTAGGGTCACCGGGGTCAAACACTGAAAACTTGTTGTTAACACAGTATCTCAAGGTAGGAAGCTTGGATAGATTTCATACTTGGTATGTGGATGACTTATGGTGAGAAGATAATCTGTCATTTTTGGTGGAGGTCAAAGGTGATTTGGGGTCACTGAGAGTCAAATACTGAAAACCTTGTTAACACAATATCTCAAGGAAAGAATCTTGGATAGATTTCATACTTGGTATATAGATCCACCATAGTGAGAAGCTGTGCCATACAGTTTTTGGTGGAGGTCAAAGGTCATCTGGGGTCACCAAGGGTCAGAAACTGATAACCTTGTTGTTAGCACAATATCTCAAGGTAGGAAGCTTGGATTAATTTCATACTTAGTGTGTGGATGCCTTATGGTCGGGAAAACATTTTTTTGGTGGTGACCAAAGGTCATCTGGGGTCACTGGAGGTCAAACTCTGCAAACCTTTTCAACTCTATATCTCAGTGTAGGAAGATTGAATAGATTTATGCTTATTTATGATTTATGCATCTGGTGAAATCACCAGATGCCAAAAAGCAAATTCCCAAGAATTCCTAAAGTCAAATATAAGCACAAAACTGTATCATTCCAGCACATTAAGATCACATTCACCCAATGACTGAAAGATGTGGGACATCTTTCAGAGATGCCAAGTATCTCAACTTTAGTTGAAATTATAATATTACGATTTTAATCCATAATTCTGCCATTATGAAAACCTGCATCAAATACCGCTTTTTAATATTGCAGAAGATTCTCTGCCCACAAAGCAGAGGACTTGTGAAAGTTCACTAGACAGACATTTGTCCTTAGATTAGGACATGTGAGCTTGCAGAAATTGGAAATTGGAATTGATTAATTAAATGCTACTATGGGTTGTTAGTTTTATAAAGAGAACTAATAGTGTGGTCTCACGTACCTCGCGCTCGGGGTAACACCGTGTTACCCTGAGAGTGAGTAATGTGAGAACATGGGTTTACTCGGTGTCTGGGTTAAAATTTCGATCCACCTCCGAACGGAGGGTTCTGCGGTTTTAAACACCGTGTTTGTGCAATCAACCATAGATCACAGGTACAGAGCTGTGTGACCTCCACCTCTCACGAGCAATGTACACACTAAACAGACCGGTATTGCGGTAAATAAACTACTACTAGTTGCTCCGTGGCAAAACTGGCTTGAGATTCATTACTATTTGCCTTGGAGAAGGCAAATTATTCTAGATGGATTTTTGATAAATTTCTACCTACTTCTCAATGCAGGTCCATAGCTGGACAAGGTACTGAAAAGGCGAGATAATTTCCAGCCCGGGCGAAATATGTTTTAGAGGCCGAGAACTTGTACTAAAATGCATTATAAGGCAATGGTAATGTTACTTTTCTAGGGAGAGGAAAATTTTCAGAGGGGCTCCGCCCGTGCCTCTCGATCCCCCTGGCTAAGGGCTTGTCTAAAAGATATATTTGTCGAAAGAAAATAACAGTGTTCGAGTTCGACTTGCACATTCGTACAGTATAGGCAAAGGCATTTTTGTGGCATTTTACGGGAATTTTTCTCATGGTTATTTCCAAATTGCTAGCGAAGGTCCATTTAAAATTATACACTTCAGCGGAAATCCTTACAACTTGGAAGTAAGTATCATATAGTGGCTGACGTGTTTCCAGTTTTGCCTTTCGTTAGAGATGCTGCGAATTCGAAGAAGTAAACTGAGCCGCAAAACAACTTGAAAGACAGCTATACTTTGGACACGAAGAAACTACCGTCGAATAAGGAATGCAGTTTACGGTATGCAGCATTGATGTTGCTTGCAAGCAAGAGCAATACAAGACCGTCAATTTGGATGAAGCTGAGTACATCGACAGTGTTTGGCAGTGGCCGTTAAAGCAGCATTCTAGCATCATAGGCTTGTGCCTTGAGTTGACATGAGTAAGTGTAGCCTTATTTCTACCAGTCAATGGTGTTTTCATTTCCCGCTGTAGCCTGTAAATAATGATTTACCTTCGCTAACAATTTGGAGATAACCAAGAGAAAAATTCCCGTGACACATTTTGACTTCCATCACAACCCAATCAACTGAACCCGGGGTACATGAGAACACACGTTAAAAATCACGGTGTTAACCTGCGGTTTTGCCTTGGTATAAACACGGGGTAACACTAGGAAACATGGGGTCCGTGAGACCATGACTTAAGTTACTGATCATTTGGATCAGATAGCATTGAGCGCGCATGAATTGTGATTGCTTAATTGAATAAAACAAATTGTAACTGTATACTGTCTGTGTTGATATCCCTTGAAGTGCCTGTATTTCTTCAGAGCAATTTATTTATGCTTGAATGTGTTAACACAAGATGTGCATTGTCTACAGAGCAGATTTTGTGCATCTACAGAAATACTGGTTCATTCAGTAGTTGGCTCAGTTTCATTACATTCGGCAAGGAACCACAGTGCCCATTGGGCTCTTGTTACTTACAAGGCATGGAACAGGTTTATACTACCGGATGCATTTCATAACTTTATCATTAGCAATACTCTTGTTCATAGGCATGATACTAGACATGCTAACTTTGCCCATCGCCATTATTATCGTACGAATATTGGATCATGCAGCTTGCGTAATCGTAGTACCAAAATGTGGAATACCCTCACAGACTCAGTTAAAAATTCTCCCTCAATTATCTTTAAGAAGGCAGTTATGAAAGGTATCATTGATAATTATTAAGCTCTATTGTTGAAATTCCCCTTCATATCTTACCCGGTGACTCCTGATATTTTTCAAATGTAAGTACATATTACGGAGACAACCCACAGTTATGTATGTATGTATGTGTGTATGTATGTGTGTATGTATGTATGTATGTATGTATGTATGTATGTATGTATGTACGTACGTACGTACGTATGTTTGTTTGTTTATGTGTTTTTGTGTCTTGTAGAAATTGCAGATATCTGTTTCCTTTTTCTCTCTTTACGTAGCCTCACAGGCTATGTCCCTGGAATCGTCCTACAGATTATCGTGATTTGTCACGCACGAAGATACAAATGCATACACTTCGGAGAAAAATAACTCCTTTCAGCACACAATCTCCATAAAGCGGATTAATACACGACGACTGCAACTGTTTTCCGACAATTTACTTTCCCGTGATTTGTTCTATAATGTTCATGATCGAAAACCAAGGACCAAGACAAGGTGTTGTCAGCAATCAAAGCATAGATTGTGACTTTGTGCAATAAAACTTAGCGACATTTTCGACAGGATGAATTTTTGTTATGCACTTTATGAAGATGATTACGATTAACGCTTACAATCTAGCTTAATTTACATAATCACTTTTGGATGCTAAATGCGCCGAGTAAAACGATTAAAGCTCAGCAACATGGCTGTCATTTTCTGTTACGGTCTCCAGCTCGCACAGGAACTACCACTTATCTACTTTAGGTGTTCAGCTCGTTCACCCAGTGCTTCCATGGGTCTACTACAGCGTAGTGCACCACTGACATGTAAAGATGATTAGACGAATCAACGGACGTACACGAATGCAGATCTTCGGAACTAGTTTATTGTAAGATGAGAGACTCTATGATCGAGGTGACATCAATGGAAGATGGCAAATACTTGAGTATTTAGGGTGTAATTTTTAACAGTGGCTTTCAGAGTACGTGACAGAACATAGTCTAGATGAAGGGAATAATTGATAAAACAAATCAGGACATGAAAGCCACGCACAAGTTTCATATTTCACCTAAATTCATCACATTAGGTTAACTGTAGGTACTACAGCATAGGCTTGTACGTAGTTGATCGCCACCTGTAGTAAGTTGACACATTGAATAGTGTACGTTGCACTTTAGAGTACCAACGGCAACTGAACAAGCCTGTGCATTACCAGAGTTGCTCTGGCTGGTACATAAAGTAGTATACTATGCAGTGACTGCATTTTTCTTTGCAAAAACAATTTTGGAAGAATGCAGGGTCCTCGGTGATAAATAATTGTCACTGGTATACAGTGCATGTTTCTCTGTAACACAGATCTCGCATGACCTTTGGTCGATTTACTGAGTAGCATGGGCAAGGTGTTCTGAAGAGTCAGTTTTAGGCCGACCGCATGAGGACAACTTTAAACTGAGTTTTCATTTTAGCCCATAACAATCGAATAGCCAGAACTCAGTCGCTTTTCACATGCTACTAGGTTTTATTTCGAACTCATCATGAGGCTCTGTAGGATTTGCCATGCAAATTCAATTTCTAGTTTTTGTAGGGAGTCATCCACCTTGTCAAGCCAGTCGTAGCTTTCTGGATGACTTCCTTTCACATCATATGTCTATATGTAATGTGATGAAACAAATAAATGAAATGAAACTATGAAATCTGGTAACATAAAAGTCGAACCAATTGATGTATATCTACCTGCGTATGATACTGTAAAGCAATGAAATGTATTTCAAAATTCCAGCACTTTCTCTCATGCTACTCTCTGCCTTAGTTTTCAAATGTTCCCAATCCACACCTGCTGCATGCAAATTGTTTATGAGCTGTCTTTTGACGTTCATTTATCAAGGGAGATTAGGCCGACTAGCAAGCTATTGTATGGAGTACCTACAATAAAAGATTTTCTGTCTGCAAGAACTAAAGGTATCGTGTGATACCGATCTCTGTCCTTCATTATGCAAGTTCTAAGCTACTGATTCAAATGTTGTAGACACCTTCATGTTTGCCATTAAAGTTGATGATCATCGATAGTTTGATTTAAGTGATGGTTATAGCGGGTAAAATGATTGGCTCCTACAAGAAGGCTACAGTGAACTGCACAGGGTTGGTACAGACATAGGCTACAAAGCAAGTTGCAATTCACAACTTGGTCAAACAAAAGTCATACAGTGAATCCAATGGGATGCAAACTCTCTAAGTTGGGAGGCAAATTTTTTTAACCTGTTGCATCCCGGGGACGCAAACTTTTTTTCGCTAGTAAAAACTCTGAACTTGTAAATTTTAATTATGTTGGGATAGGAAAATTACCTTTAAAACTGAAAATTTATGTTGTAGATAATTTTACAATTACAGGATTTTTGTATGATCTTATTGCATTACATATTGCAGAGCTAGAAGAAGAAAATACTCACAACTTAGGATGAAAGTTAAAAACTTGTGCTTCTTTTGCATTTTCTTTGGCACTAAACTGTAATCTCAGTTGTATAGACTCACTCTTAATGGCAAAAAGGAGTCTTCAGTTCATGCAAGACTCTCCTGGTGTGACAGTCATATTCTTTTTGTGTTGATGGCTTTAATCTTAAAATATGTCAACGTGACATTGCTGCAGGGCCATCCTTAAATGGCATTGTTAAAAGAATTGCAATCACTGAAGCATAGAAACACGTAATATTGTGTCATAGCTTAATAATGCATGGGCAGTTAAGTTGAACTTTCTAGAACATGTCGATAATTGACTGTTTGTGTACTGCAAATATTTGTAAATTCCTTTTGGTGCATAACTAGTTTAGTTTAGTCATTTTTTACGGAGGTTGATCCCTGAAAATAAATACTGTACCTTGGTGGTTAACTTCAGTGGACCGAGTTTACTATTACAGGTTACGCCATATCCTGGATCTTCCCATTCTTGAAAACATGGCGTGTTATTACAGAAAAATGCAAAAGTCACAATCCCAACTTGCACAGGAAATAACTCAACCCAGGATTAAAATTTGTTACAGAGCAGTTTACAAATTACAAAGGAAATATGCAGTCACCCCAAACTTGTTTTGAAACATCAGCTAGTTGTAACAAATATACTCTTATTTCCCTTGCAAGTGTCTTTCACGACTTTCCAGAAAATAAACACCGCACACTGAAGGTAAATCAAGCAGTTATTTACATGTAAATCAAACAGTTCTGTAAAAGAGGTATTGTTACAAGACTCAAAAGAGCCATTCATGAATTAGGATACTGGGGTATAGTACAGGTAGTTCAAATTGGGTGACTGCATTTTCCCTTTCATTTCCGACACCCTCATGTTCGGGTGCTCCTAAAAAGGCATGGCCACATTTTTGTTTTCATTTCACACAGAAGTTGTGATGGATATGGCTCCCATTTTAAGACCATCCCTGACCTTTGCATTGACCACACCGGTCAAACTAACACTAAGATTTTTTCCATAACTTCTATGAAGGAACTTCGTAGCTTAAATTTGAATCTTACCCATTTTATGAAACACTTGAGGAATTCTGTGTCCATAGGAAAAACATTAATCCAGTTATAGTCCATTGCAGAGATAGGAAAAGTGAAGATGACAATTTTGCAATCAGTTTAGACTTGGCTCCTTAAGTCAGGAATCTACAGCTGACTCCAGTATACTGTATAGCCTGCCCCTCCAATATGTGTAGTATACCCCTCCCATGTCTTTTCCGGGACTGCCCTTAAATTCATCCACAGTCTACCGTGCTTATATGGTCTGAACTTACACCCGGTCCCTGGGAAATTGCAGCTGCATTGTCACTCAGTAGTACTGTCACTCATAATATGCTAGGCGTCAGTCTGCAGGTCCAGTCAAGTACACTGTGCCATTTATGTTTACATTTGGGCCCTAATAATTACTGCTGTACAATTCACACATACTGTACCACATGTTGCATGCTACTGGGTTAGGCCCTTTGCAAATGCATGGGAAATTCATAGTCAAATTTCTCATGGAAACATGTACATTGCAGGCAATAACGGACAGATACTGTACTCTCATACTGTAACCATTGTGCAGTTTGTTTTCAGGAAAATGCCCAGTCACCGCTCAGGGCTCATGCATTGATTATCCTTCATGTTTTTCAAGTTTTCTTCAAACTAGAAATTAGGGGAATATTGAATTGCAAATTTTGTGGACAATTAATTACTACAAACAAGTCTCATCTAACACAAAAAATGTGTGACTACTGAGAATGGGTGGGTAAGGGAATCCAGCAACCCCTCCCCCCCCCCAACTGGAGAGGGCAAATTAACCTATTTCTCTGACAGATTATGAGAAAAAGTTGGGCCATAGTACCTAGGTACACAGTATCAGGCTTTCCTCAAACAAAGCGACTCAGCCCTCTTCCCCCCAAAATGCTCATACCGGGCTAAGTTGATGATTGCCATCCTATATTGGTTTTGGATATATAGTAGGATCAATCTGGATATTGTCAATTGTGGGCTTCCTTAGGTATGGATGGAGTGAATGGATGCTCCCAGAACTTCAGAAATTACGGAGAGGCCTATAAATAGGTTCATACATGTGGGACTGTAGGTACGTTCGAGAGCTTGTCTGGGACAATATTTTGGCAGGTTGAACTGTTCCTCCACCTTTCGTATTCCAAAATTCCACTGTTTCCTTAAAGGTCATCATGACTTGATTTTCTAAAATTGTCAATTTTTGGGGGGTATAATGTACTCTGCCTTTTATTATATACATGGGTTTTACTATCACGGTGTGAGACAAGCTGATACAGCCCATGTTCTTCAAGGCCATTTGTTGTTTGCTTCGGTGGCCTGTCCGGTCGTAGACGTGTAAGATTTTGAGAAATCACCCCGGACAAAATTTGGACCTGTGGAGCATAATGGAGGTACGTATATCTAGGATTGTGGGACTGTGTGGCGTGGTATTGATGGTGATTTCATGGGGTGGGGGATGGTGCTAGGATGATTTTTGCATCACGTGGGACAGTTATGGATTGGTTGTGATGGTACAGATTTTTTTACGAGTGTCAAGAGGGACGCAGTAGTAGGTGCAATTTGTTTCTGTTTTCCCCCAAATGACAACAAGTACTTTTTTCTGGAATCACCCTTTGCATTGCGGTTTCTTGAGCATTTCTCACACATATGCAGGGCTTAAAAATAGACTGGCGCTTTTGCGCCAGAGACCACCGTGACTGCGCCAGAAAAATGAAAAAGTGGGTGTTTGTGTGGTGCTAAAAATAGCGCCAGGCGCGTGATTCAAACAACCTCAAAATCACGGAAAAATTCCCTGCATGTATGTGTCCATTTACACCAAAGAAATGTTCCGAAATCTTGCAATATGTACCATGAAAAACAAAGTTTGTTTTCATGGCCCGAGCGTCTGTCAATGCAATGTACTGGGCATCGCATTTATCACACTACACATATTGTATACTGCACCGATGCAAAGACGTACACAACACAAGAATCTATTCAGCGTTCCATGCCATGTGGGATTATCGAACGGCTCATTGCTATTGTAGACAGTTAATCTGTACCTTCGCCTTGTCACGCAAACACACATAACAGTGCCTGTACAGTTTCACCAAATTACTGTGATTGTTACCACATCGGCATATTTATATCCCATCGAAGTCTTAACAGTAGTCAGTGTCAACTTGAAGGTGAAATTAGTGGCTGCGCTGTTTAGCGCTTGTTTCTAGCTGAACGGCATCTGTTCATCAGGGAGCTGGAAGACCAGCTCCCTGGTCCGTTAGACACCAACAAGACACCAACAAGAGTTTTACAAGGTGCCACTATTTTAAAGAAAGTAGTGCCTGTCATCCTGAAAGTCAGCAAGTTATAGATACAACCCCAAAATTAACGAATTGTCTGTTGTAAATATCTCTGTATCAGCAACCTTCTAATGGACAAGGTAATCGTACAATTCACAGGAATATTTACCTACTGTAAATATGACAGAACGGAACTTTGTGACCCCCTTTAAAAATTGGAATAAATATCATTAAAATGCAACAAATTTCATTACAGATACTAGTTTTCTTCCTTGTGAATGCATTTGGATTTCCTAGTCAATGCAATATGATGTAAAACCGGTTGGGATTGGCAGGAACATTCCACTTTCTGTGAACATCAATATGGCTTTGTGGAGCCCTCAGAATCTGGACCAAAATTTTGCCTGTCACAACTTAGGATGGATGAAAAAAGTTTGAATAAACTAATGATCTAGAGTGATATATTTTGGCTAAGGCAACGATTATGGCTTCCCACTCCCCAGCGGAAGAAATTTCAGCCCGAAATGCATGCTTCGATCAAACAAGTGAGCCGCTGCTCTCTGCATACACTTATGTACTACTAATACTACCTTACTTCAACAAAGCAGGATCGGTAATTGAAAAGTGTCAGCGGTACTCCAAATGGTCAAGAATGCGAAAAACATTTACATGGCATGTGCAAAAGACCCTCAAATACCCATCTGCAATACATTTGGAAGCTTGAGGTGAAATCTTTTTTCTACGATGTAATTTTCTTCAGCATGTCTTGGCATTTTTGCCGCTGCCTAACGTGTAGCACATATGTACAATTGAGAACCTAACCTACACACAATTCTGCAGTAATGTTCTTACTTGAAGAGCTGTTCACAAGTTAACATTTTTCTAATTATTTTTGTTCTTGAGTGCCTACCAAAGCTTTGCTTGTTCTCTAACATGCTCTTAACATGCACAGTCTTATTTTATTGACAGAGTGGCATCTTTGCATGTCAAAATTTAACAAAATATCTACAAATTTTCCAGTATATATATCACTGTTAGGAGAAGCTACTACAAAATCAGGTCATGGACTCTAGTCTCCAAGGTGATCCAAACTCAGTGGAGATCAAACCTTGCACCATCTCAATCATTGATGAGTCCAGCCATAGGGTAGGGGATAGAATTGGGGATAGAATTTATGAACTCCTCTCCCCTCTCCACATTCAAGGAGAGAGTGAGGGCAATCCAGAGCTGCTGTATACATGCACTCTGTCCCTCAGTCTCCTTCCAAGTTTTTCAAAAAGGGATTGACCACACCATGCTTAGTAAGTACTCCCATTTGCTATACCAAATAAATGTTCTTTTGTCTTATTTCCTGCTTCTTATACTTTGGCTTTCTTTACTAAATGCACAAATAACATTAGGAGACGATAAGAGGATGTTACGTGTAGGGAAGTGGTTTCTTTGAAAAATGGAAAACAGCTCCAGACAATAGTAAAACAGCTCCAGAAAAGCTTCAAAATGAAGGCTGTTTTTAGCTCAAGAGGGAAAAAGCTTATTTTTAAGCCCTGCATATGAGCTGCACATACTACCTTCTTTGTGAAATCATTCTTGTCTTCAGCATAGATTTGTCCTTTAATTTGCAGTGAGGTTGCTTTAACGATCCTTTTACACTGCAGTAAGTCAATGGGACAACCTCGCATTTTTAAGTGAGGGAAAACACACAATTAAGGGAGCATAGAGCAGAATGTTTGCAAGGCATCACTGCAGCAGGTAGACTTGCTTTTAGGCGGTATAAGCAGTTGATCACACCGTGAAGGAATCTTCACACAAAACCCATTGTTCGGATTCATCATACCTTGAATACTTGTCAAGACCTCTCTTGAACCACTTTGCCATTTCCCTCTCTGTATATCCATCACCAAATACAGTAACCCTTAAAAGTGGCAGATATTTTAATCTAATTCTAATGCTGTTTAATTTTAACTCAGCTGGCTTTGCTTTATGATTTAATCAAAAACATCTTGGGATCAAACATGAAATACGGTAGTCTGGATTTCACACTGGAGGTGTGTTTTTTTGATTTGTAATGTGCTCCAGCCCATCAGTACCACAAACCACAGGTTTTACTGTTCTGTATAGACACTTCCCCTGCAATATTACTGTGCACTTTAATACACGGTGTCTTCCAGGTCCATGGTCTATGTGACAATATAAAGCTAGCAGTCTTGATATGAAAATTGAATTGATCGGCATGGCCGATGGGGGGATTAAAGCGGCACATTGAGTTGGTTCATGAAATTCACCAAATTTTATCAAACTTGTTAAGTTTTCTTCACATACTAATGACAAATGGTCACTACTTACACAATCCCCACATCTTGCATACAAATGTTTCATAAGTGAGTAATAAACAATTCAGTTCGGTTTTCAAAAATTTGTGACCAGACACTTTTTCAAATTATGCACACAACCATTGCAAGCTAGGATACCAAAAAATTCAAAATTTTAGCTTTATGCATAACTATTGGATGTGAAACTTGACTAATTATTCTAATAATAATCATTGCCATGTGGTAGCACCCTTCAACACCCTTGTTAAGTTATCGATATCAACTCAATATGCCCCTTTAAGCAAATTAAGGACTCCTTTGTACAGGAAAGGTGTCTCTAATGGGTGTTGTGCTTCTTTGTCACTGTCAAAAGTAAGTTCTGGTTCGCTGGCCACTGTAGGCGAGTCTTTGAAGGATAGTAGGCACTTCATACGGAGTCACAAAGAATGGCAATTTAAATCTGCAAAGCAGTTCAAGTATGGTGCAGGTGAAATGTATTTATCCCAGACGGCACTGTAAACTTCATTGCATTGTTTTGCATCTATCTACGTATGATTCTTCTCAAAAAAAGAAAAAAAAAATGGTCAATTTTTAAGCAGTATGCCTGTGTCTTGAGAATGCATGCACTGTACTGTAAGTGCAATAGGCATTTCTATTCAGAGCTGATCACCCCACCAACACATAAAAACAACATTTTAATCAAAAGTGTGAAAACCATGAACTATAGAAAAAAGTATTTTCAGACACTCATCACCTCAAAGGATATTGATGTGGGGATGTTAAAATTCTCGGTGGCTGCTCTTTGATTGACATCAAAGTTTGAAAATTCAAAAGATGCAGAGTAGCTCACATTCCACACAATAGACCCTTTTCCAAATAGCAGGTACATAGGATTGTGGGACAGAATTTTGGTGAGCGCCGTTTTTGGCCACAATAAAATGCCATTGATAAAAACGATGCACACCAAAACTCTATCCCACAATCCCTTGTAATCGTCATTTGGAAAAGCGTCTATGCAGAGAGAGTGTTCAGATTACACGTTACAGCCATGTATGCTCACCAGGACATGGCCTGATGAAGGACTAAAATAGGTTTGTCTGCACAAGGAGAAGCTTTAAGTACATTTATGGGAGGAGCTAGAACTTTACTTTAGTTGGGAGAATTGGAACTGTCTGGGATGATGAGAATTGCCCTTTAAGGTCACTAAAGGTGAACTTGTTATGTCAAGAACATCAAAAACAGGCCAGATCCTCATTAAACACTGACTACCGTATGTCTTGAAATGCAATGTTTGTACTTCAGAAGTTTTTCAGCCTATATACAGTAACTGCTTTCAGTGTTTCATGTACAGTGTGGGGATATTATTCAGGAATGTAAGATTTCCGGATTAATCCGGAAAACCGGATTTTTTTAATATTTGGCAATATTTTCCCCTAGATTAGTTTTCACAATGAGAACTTACAATAAAAGCTGAAGCCTTGAATCATATTGCCTAATGTGGAAACATATATTCCAAAACTAGTGACGACTTCACAGTACCCATTCAAGTTCTCAGAGATTTCCACAAAGCGCTCACCGTAGAAACAAAAGTAGTGAAAGTGTCGAGATGCAGTGACTCACTCATTTAGGGCTGCCAAAGCATACAGTGTAGTGTGTGTATAATAAGTCCAGTAGATATTCCGCCCGTACGTACTGTAAGGTTATGCGCAACACGATACACAGCACGCTCTCCTTATTGTTACTCTGTTGTCTCTCCCCACATTGGATTTTGCATCTCCCATCTAGCTGTCTAGGCCGTATGTACATTCAACACTAAAAACCTTCGCTTATACCATGGTACCACTTTCCGTATAACTTACAGGAGGCTGCTTTGTTTCGTTAATATTGTGGATTCAAGTGATATTTCACTTCTTTTATCACCACTTACTCACCGAAACTAATATTTTGGACAAGATGTGGTCTTTGGGATTAGAGTGAAAAGTTACGTTAATATTAGCCTAAACTCGTACCTCCATTAGACATAACGGTATTCCTTAGGCCTCACTTCGGCCTAGGATGGGCTAGGCTTTACACATACCTGTACCGTGTGTTGTGGTGTAGCTTCTAAGGCCTAGTCGATCCTACTCAAACTTGAACGTGCGTTGGATGATTAACATCATGGAAGTCACGGGAGAAGCGAATGTGGAAAGAAATTGACCAGTCAGTTAGACATAAATGGAATTGGAAGTGGTTGGAGGAAAAAGACAGGAATGGATACTGTTTGCCAGATTTCATTCGTGAAATTAACACTTTGTTTTAACTAATGACCTTTGTAAGTTGGAATGAACTCATTGTTGTTCTGTACACATGTACAGGGCTTGAATTTGTTTGATCTTTCACAGTAATTATGTAATGTAAAGTTTGAGTAAATGGGTGTAAAAACTCCAAAATTGCTAGAGCCTCCGGGGGCTTTACCCTGGACCCCACCAGGGGCCCTTCAGCGGGCTTCTGGACCCCTAGGCAGGATCGCGCAGCGCTTCACGCAAGCATGTGTATGGTGGGCCAGGTGCATAGTCGTGGGATTTTTTTTCAGTCACCACTTACATCCCTGATTATTGTTGCAAACATTGGTACACTAGTATTTAAACTACATCACATCCGAACATTGTGCAATAATTGCAGTTGATATTTTCCTTTCCAGTGCAACAAGGACAAGGTTGCTTCTTCCCATGAAATTGCCTGATAAGGGATACCCATGATCATGAGGATTGCTCATAACTAGTTCGTACACAATATGGTGCAAAATAAACTTGAAATTGCAAAAACAGTATTCATAGGTGATACTGTAGACAATGGTTTTGTGCAGATCCAACTAAGTATATATTTAAAGTATACTGTGTAAATGGCATAGTACAGTGCATACCACAGTACTAGTACTGCTGCACAAATGAATGGGAAGGCACCCCAAATATGCTGGGTTTATAAATCACTACTTACAAATCATTTGGCATAATATCACATGTTTGTAATATGCACATTGTTGTTGCATTAATGGCAGGGGTCAATTGATAGTTGATAAATTGGAAGCCAATGCAACCACATTCCAGCTGATGGGATCTACCTTAGGCCCAGTTGAGAAAAATGGTGGCCATGATATCGCTACTGTTTGGCTAAAAAAGCAACAGAAATCCAAATCACAATTTGACTGATGTTTCTGGAATAGTAACCAAACTTATAAACAAATGTTTTCATATTCATTTACTGTGTCAACTGCTGAATACCAACACTGCTTGCAAATTACTGTTTGAAGAAGGATATTAAAAGAGCCAAAGATGCTTGCCTTTTTTGTGTATCAGACCTGTCAATGTGAAAAATTTTAAAGGAGCACCTGTCTGTAGTTTTATAAATGACAGTGGAACATAAGATATTAGAAAACTGTGAGTTATTTGTACTCATTTTGGGCAAATGTTATCTTTTCACAATGCAAATGTCAGCATTTTTCTTTCACGTATGTAGTTTTATTTTCCCTAGATCTCAGTGGCTTCCTGAGGATGTTAAAAGACAGAGTACATGTGAGCTGGAAGTGGATGGTGTTGCTACAGATATACTGAACAGATTAGATCTGAAAGGTACTCCCAGAGTTCTATGTGTCATTGTGGTACCTTTTTCTGGAAAGTGCTTTGCATTACATTTGGCAGTACTTTTGAATCAAAGTGACTTAACCTATGTCTCCCCTTCTTACCTCCCTTTCACATATGTAACCCTCACTTACCTGCATTATTACCTGGCAAATGAAAGATAGCATAGTGGACTCGAGTGGCAGGGCTTGTCAATTCTTCATTTCCCCACCAAAAGTCTACAGTATGTCACAGTTTTTTCACCTGGCTAATTGACCGTTTTGCAATGGATTTTGCTGTTTTCAGTGTTTCAGCTTCTTTCCTTCAAGAAGGTAGCTTCAAAATTTTCAGCAATCATCCCAAAGTGGTTTTCGGATGAGTATACTCTTCCATTTTGGTGATTTAGTGAATTATTTTGTTGCCCTTTCAGCAGCATGTAGGCGATAGGCCTTCGATGACTTTGTGTTGAATAGGCCTCCATTGAGTAGGCCTTCTTAACTTTATGTTAGACTCGTTTATGAGGCCTAGTTTTTCTTCAAGGCTTCATCCGGTGGGTTTGCTTGTCTTCCAACTTCGTTGGGCTCTCCCACCCCCTCCCTAGTTGGGGTGTGATTTGATTTGGGAGACCATTGGTGGGGCCTTACTACCGTTTTCAGTGGTTTTGTACCTGTAAGCTCCAGCTGCTAGTTGCGGTTGGGATCGGTGCTGTGTTAGGTCTCTGTTAGCTTCCCTAGAGCTTACGAGTTTGATTCGCATGTTAGCTTGTTTTTGATTCCTTGCCGTAGGCAGGCAAGGAATCTATGCGATGGTGATACATGTGTGTATGTGACACCAAGCTTGTAAACACAATATCTCGAGATAGCAATGACTGACACTTTTCATATTTGGTATAGATTCACCATGTTCAGAGGAAGAACCCAGTTGTTTTTGGTGGAGGTCAAAGGTCATTTGAGGTCAGCAGAGGTCAAAACCGAAGACTTTGTAACCACGATATCGTAAGTTAGCAAAGACCAACACTTATCATGTTTGGGGTATACAGATTTGTCATGTCAAGAGGAAGAACCCTAGTGTTTTTGGTATAGGTCAAAGGTCATTTGAGGTCACCGGAAGTTAAACATTTATTATTATGCTCTTCTCTTGCCTTTTGCCTTTGTAAGGTAAGGAGGTTTTGTGGAAGTTGATGAATAAATGATAAAATTTGGTTCTTTGAGTTCCTATTTTTAACAGGCAAGAGAAATTGTGTGAGCGACACAACAGCATTGCTGTTCTAGTTTTTGGTAGAGGTCAAAGGTCATCTGAGGTCACCAGAGGTTAAACTGCAAAAACCTTGTAAATGGCTTGTAATCACAATATCTCAAGATAGCAATGACAGATACTTTTCATATTTGGTATATAGATTTGTCATGTTGAGAGGAAGAACCCTATTGTTTTTGGTGGAGGTCAAGGTCATCTGGGGTTACCAGAGGTCAAAAAAACAATTTCCCAAGAATTTCCAAGATTGTCATGGGGTCACCAGAGGTCAAAAAGCAAAATTTCCCAAGAATTTTCCAGATTCAAGATCCATTGGAGTTGAATCCCTTTCAAGACAGTTCCATTTTTCTTTTTTGTCATATTTGGTAGATTTCAAAGTTCATGTGATGTCAGCAGAGGTCAAATTGTTAAAACATCGTAAAATAATGTAGTCAAGAAAGATAAATTTAAGGGATAAACCTCAGTGCAACAAAGCATCCCCATACAGCAAGGAATCACTAAGCTTTTCGGCTTTCTGGTTTATAGCTCTAGCTTCCATGCTCTTATGCATTGTCTTATTTTGATTGCATGTTTTCATAATTGTAGAAGTATTTGTAGCATTGTGATTTATTTGATTGTTGATTGTTCAAGAAATGTCTAGAGGCTTCTGGTTTTAGGGAACGGTGCCCAGACTTTCTTTAACCAGTCCGGTTCAGCAGGCCTGCCGGCTTGCTAGGATGTGGCTTGTTGGCCTGGCAGTTGGGCATGGTTGCGGCCGGGTTGGTAGGCGAGAGACTGTCTTGGATTTTTTTATTCCTTTGTGTTTTGATATGTTGTCTTGTTCACTGTTTAAGTGTATGCCGGGTAGTTATGCTCGGGATTCCCTGATCATCTTTACTGTATAATGTATGTTGTTTTGTAAATTAATACTTTATGATGGATCATTATTTTGTTTCATGTGGTGAAATTTACACAAAGATGTTTCAACATGCATGCAGTCAAAATAATGACTTGAGGGTTCGTTAGTCTAGCTTTTGTCAGAAGTTCCTCTGACTGTTTCAGGGTCACTTCTGATGAAAACTTGATTTCATTCAAGTCATTAGACGGCATACTTGTTGACATGTAGTTGTATGGATTCTGGCCATGAAAGCCTTTGTACTTATTTGCTTAATTCCAGCTTCTGATTCTCATAATTTTTATCACTCTGGTATCCCCTTAAGTGTAGAACCATCTTTTGCTTAAAAATTCATAGGACCTGAGTCTTTAGTGCTGTGGTAGAACAAACATGCAGTAATAAGCTTTACAAACTAAGGACAGAAAAAAAGCGATGCAAAAGGCTGGTAGGCATACCTCAAAAAGACACGATATGGTCATTAATAGAATGGAGGCAGAGTTGTGAAGTTCAGGGAAATTTGCATAAAAGTTGTAAGTACAGAATTCACTTTGCAGACATACTAAACCCTTGCTACTTCTAATTTGCATTTAATTTGCACTTCCCACGCTACCCGGAGGAGTTTTAGCACAGTGCCCCCTACGCCTGCCATCTATCACCCTCATTTGCCTTCCATGCAATCTCGGAGGTTTTGGCATCTCAGAAGCGCAGTCATTTTCTCAGAGTAAGTCTTGTTTCGTGCTACATGTCGTTATCTTTCTACTTCCCTTTCGTATTCAGTATTGTTGGTTTTTCTCCCATTTGGCTCCTTGAGAGTTGTAAAAATTTTGTTTGCAAAATTTTGTCAGCGCAACTGTAGCTTTGTGAGAGCATATGGCTCTCTAGTCTAAGCCACCGATATGGGTAGCTGTGTCGGAAGTAGAATTGAAATTAAAACATTTATCTTGGCCAGAGCTAGGTGATTGTAAGGTTAATATCATAATGGACAGTAAGGGTGCCTAGTAGCTTAGTTACACACCCAGAAGAAAAGTTTCTTTAAAAATTCCTGTGGTTTACGTAAATACAGGTGTTGGTAAATAAGATTTTGTCACAATATTTTGTATACTGAAGTGTGAGAGGAAATCTAGATGATGTTAGTACAGTGGGGAACACTTCAATGCATCTGACTTTACTCAATGTTTGTTTGCTCACTAGACCATGTGGATACCAACCCAGGCCTTGTTGCAATATGGGAAGATGAACGCCAGAGGAGGGAACAACTGGACCAGTTGTCCCAGTTGATGCCTCCAGCGTCACCAGGTAAAAAATTTCTCTTTGAGTGCTCACATTAAAAAGTTAAATTAATTCCAAATACACTGATGAATTAAAGCTCAGTGAGACACAAAGGAAGATCATCTTTGACAGGTACTGTATTGTAATTTGGATTTGAATGTCCATACTGACTAGAACTGTGACATTTTTGGTGCAGGTCAAAGGTCATTTGAGATAAGCAGACTGGTATGTAAAAACCATGCAAATACAATGTATGTAACTTTTTTAGAAGTCTTTCTTAGTGTATTGAGTCCTCAGTACCTCCAATGGGATATGTATGTTACCTGACATTCAAAAATCATTCAGGTTTGTGGTTTTATAGACAGCATACATGTGAATCTGTTAATTTTTACCACTTGTGAGTTATACCCAGATTGGTTCCAAATAAGTGATTCAAAAAGATTGTTTGTTTCTACAATTCAAAAAGGTTTTATCTGCTTCAACTCTTAGCTCGGTGCACCCTCTGAGCAGTATAGCAGAGGACCGGGTCCTCCACTCCACATTAACAGGGATGAGCTTTTTCTGCGAATTCGTGGATTTCAGTGATTTTTTTCCAACATGCGCTATTATAGGTTCCCCATTTCTGCGGCAAAAAAATGTGAAGTTTCTTCACAGCAGAAAATTGGAACAGCAAATTTTCTTCAACAAAATGTATTTCCACGTACTTTGGACATAACACAACACACTGCAGCCGGAATACCCCTCTTCCTAGCCATAATGGCCCCATAGTCATATGTACTGCTCAAAAGTGGAAGCATACAGTCATATCCACTCTAGGTACATGTATGCACTGTGTAAATACTAAATGGTATGATGCTCTGATGTAATGGAAGTTATGCATATGGGCTTATCTACAATAAAGGGGTATAAAAGTGTTACAAAGATGGTGAAAATTGACATCCTCTAGAACAAATTTTTGTTTGATTGGTAGTCTCAGCTTTTTCCTGAGAGCTGGAAGATAGTTCTTTTCACCTATCACCACTTTTTAAGTGGTAAGTGTAATCTATTTCGCTACTACTTACCTCCCCTATCACTACTATTGGACAGTCCCTATACCGTGGAATGATCACTGGCAATGAAATTCCTACCCATATGTATGTAACGGGGACAGATATGGAAACTCTTTGCTCCAGAAATCTTTAAGGAGGACAACATGTATAAATAAACCCTGTATTTAGAAGAATTTTAAACAACAATCACATTTTTACTGAAATTGCATTACCAGTAGTAAAATATGGATTAGTCGGGAGATTTATGGTCACATTGGTAACAAGGACAGACATGTCTTTTCTTGTTACCAACATAACCAAACTATGTTCAAGAAAAGTAAGCACTTGAAACACTTGAATGCCTTGTAACATAAGTTGTGCTCTTTCCTGAAGTGTCAACTGATGATATGTGAAACATTTATCAATATCTGATGTCCCAATGTGCCTACATTATAATACCGACAAGGACATGGTTACGTTAGTAACATCTGGACGGACATCACCTTGAAGGCTCTCATATCCTTGTTGTAAGCAAAAAGATGGAAGAAATCACACAAACCATTAACAAATATGGCCTTCTGCAAACAGATGCAGTTTCATCAAATTCTCTGGAAATTTGTGTCCTATAGGCCTGTTAATATGATAGTTACATACGTAACCATCAGGGGACAGACATGTTACACGTGTAACATCATGTGCTCTGCAGTCAGCTATGATGCATTTACTGCTGGATTATTTTGTTTGTGGTACTTCACATGATCAAGCTTAAGTGTTACATCATAATCTCAGATCTAGCAATCTTTTCTTTCAGTTAAAATATCAACTATTAATATTTAATATCCAGAGGACAGACAAATCTCAAAGTTACTCCAAATTGCTGATTAAATTTTGCGGTGTTTATGCACCTAAAAATATTCATTTATCATTTACCATTAATTTTGTACATTACATTTATGAACGAAGACAAAGAATTTGCATCAGTCACATCTGCAAAGGCCCCATTCATATCATAAATTTACACCACATCTTATGTAAGACTTACAGGTGGAAAAAGAGGGCAGGCAAAATAGCCCCAAATTCTCCCCAAATCAACCTATATAGGTTGGACATTGATAAAATTGTCTTTATTGTCTCTCTGTAGTCCTCCAAGTATGGTGAACTATAAAATCACCAAACCATACTGACATCTTTCAAAATATCATCAAATCAAAAAACACGTGCTGAATATATATCACTTTATTGTAGACAAACCCATATATATATATACATATGTTCACTGGCACAGCACATCGTACATCTGCATGTGTGTGAATTTAATGTGATGTGCATGTACTGTACGAACTTGACTTTTATGGGGACTTACTGTAACGTTAGATGTAACTCAGTGAACAGAAAGATCGCCAAAGGTAATGTTAGCTTGTTTGATTGAATGGGGCTGTCACACAAGTTCTCACTCTTTTAGCTAAGATTTTGCAATTCACATAAAAAGAATCAGGCATACAATGTGTCCAGTCCAACAATAAAACTTTATTTACATATGTACACAAGTCCTTCCCAATTATACTCCCCTCGTCGACATCGTCGTCAATAAGAAATTAGATATTAAAATAAACTTATTAAAAAATAAACTTGTTAATTAGTTCAAAATGATGTGAATGACCATCTCCAGCCTCGAAAATGCAAATTTGTCGTCACTCTCACGTACGTTCCAACCCTCTCTGCATCGTATAGTTCCAGCAACAGTCTTAAATTACACCCAAAGTTTCATCTGCTGTTTCAGCAGGAAGTCTCACAAAATGTCATCTGCAGCATTTAGCAGGAACTGTCATCTGCTTATTTTAGCAGGGAGTCTCAACAATTTTATCTGCTAATTTTAGCAGGGATTCCCAAGAAATTGTCATCTGCTAATTTTAGCAGGGATTCTCAACAAATTGTCATCTGCTATTATAAGCAGGAACTCTCAGAAACAAAAATGGTCTGGTCTACTCAATTTACCAGTTACCCTTTTCCTTCTGCTCTCAGGCAGGAATCTCCACACTTTTCTGCTACATCACTCACAGGAAATGTTGCCACACCCTTACTGCTTCACCTGTCTCTTAAGCTCAAGTCAAGATGACACCACATACTGCCCAAACATACATACAAGACAGTAAACAAAGAAAAGCTATTTTGCGTACATTTTGCATTAAAATACACCCAGCGTACCAGAGCGATACACATAATGCACTAATCCTAGCTAGGTATGTGACAGGGGCAGCACACTTAGACATATGCTTTATCTTGGCTTGTCCAGTCTGTGCATAGCATTCCACTAAGAGAAACAGAACTTAAACTTAAAGGGGCAGTATAGTTAGTTACCTTTGACAGGGGCATGTGCAAAGCACTCCTTCTACTCCCTTCACTACATTTTCATAAGATTTTTTTTTTTTGCACATTCTTTTCGTACAACCTCTGACCTCTGACCTCTGTCTTTAGAGGTATTGCCGCTAACATGTGTTATGTAGGCTTGTGTTCATTTCTATCGAGCCTATACTCTCATAAGTCTCTGAAGGAGTCCATTCAGGTATTTTTAGCTGGAAGTTCATGACATACTTGTTCAAATTTTCATCTAAAGAACTCAGAATTCAGAATTGAGAATTGATGCATAGAGAGTGCTGCCTATCAGATAGGATTACCTTGAACAGCATTTAGTCCAAAAGTTAGACCTAACATTGAAAGGCAAAAGCTGCAGTAGCATAGGCTAGCCAGAGTAACTTAGACCTAGCCTAAAGTTAGGCCTTTGCAGTTCTTGCCTTTTATAATTTTGATGAAAATTCTGCTTCTTTAAGACATGATAAAAATTAGCCCATTTGGACATTATGAAATGTTAAAAATCCAGGAACTTCCGGGCACTGCCCCTGGACCCCACAAGGGGCCCTAAGGCAGGCCCCTGTACCCCAACCATAGGGTTTTCAGCTTTGCACTCAGACTGATGCTATCTCTGTCAGTTTGATATCTACCCACAAAGTTCAGTGATTTTTTTTTTTGGCTCCTCAAGCTCATCCCTGCATTAAGTGGCAGTCCCAACAGTAGGATTGTGTGCAATTAGTGCACCCAAGCCTCTGTGCCCTCTGAGAACCAATTGAAGAGAGACAGGGAATCTTCTGGTGTTTGTCTGAAATCAGTCTGGTACAGAGTCCTTGGCAGGGTTTTCACTCATCATTTTTTTCAAAGAGTCACTGACCCGTGAGAATAAATTTACAAGAGTCAAAACTAAAACAGAAGGGGTCAAAATAAATTTGAGTTTAATGCAACAAACTTTATTCCTGGTTTATCTTTATTTTCTATATCATATCATATTGTTGGGGTGAAAAGCTGCATCAGTTTGACCCCAGAGGTTGTGTGCCTGTGCGTCAAAATCAAAAGTTGTGCGTTGTTGACCCTGGTGCCCGAGTCAGTGAAATCACTGCTTGGTGAGCCCAGTTTGCTGAATTCACTAATCTTACAGTTCCACTTCAAACAAGTGAAAGTTGTAAATCATGCCATCATAATGTTTCTAATGTACAGTGCTTGTAAGAGTTGTCCTTCCATGTGTATCTCATTGCACAACACACACACACAAAGTGAGCTAGTTAACTAGACTGCTGGAGGGCACTTCAGTCCAGTGACTTTATCAGCTGGGCAACTTATTTTGATGGCAAGTTGTACCAAGTGGGAAGAAAGCCGGAGTACCCGGAGAAAAAGCCACACATTTGTGAAACACACTGGTACACAGCAGCTGGAATAGACCACTCTGCAACTCGAGGACTCACAACATATGCATGCCATTGTATGCCATTTCAAGCAAGTATGATACAAATTGAAAAACTGTATCTTACAATGCAAAATATGTACCAAACCTCAAAAGCATGCCTCAAAGCCATGTATATATGTCTATTCAAAGTTTAGCTATAGTGTTTGACATAATCACTTGGTGTTAGGGCTGTGAACTTGTAGCAAAATTACGAAACGTTTAATCGCAAATGTTTGCGATTGTTTAACTATTTACAGCGATTACCTACTAGCGACAGAGAGACTTTACACATGCTCGTAGACATGATGAATACTAAAAATGCTTTAGTGACATTGGGGGATGTGGTATCCGTGTACCCCAAACAAGGTTCCTCATAGAGGCTTAACTTTCACTTTAACTTGTTTTGGACACCTGTCCCACAAGTTTTTCGGAATGCCCCTTTTGTCTTGGACACATCCATTGTTGCCATGGGGGTTGTTCCATTATTTTCAAGGGACAGTTTTTATTTCGGACGGAAAAACGGGTTTTGCAATTAATCGCCGGTGGCTTTGTACTAAACGTTTATTATACATGCGATTGTTTAGCGATTAATTGCTGCATAGTCACAGCCCTACTTGGTATAGGATTACATGCAAAGGTATACATTCAGTGTCTCATCACACACTACAAAATGTTGAAAAGATTTGTCCCTGCAATTGATGTTGTCATCCTTGTGTGATGCATCTAGCAAGTTGGCCTCTGTCCCCTCAACCCCCTTTAACAGTTTTAAAGGGTATGGTAGTAAAACCAGTTGAAGCACATATAAAGAAGTAAAAGCCAAGGTATTACTGCATATGTACATCCAATCATAAAATATCATTTGGAATCTTTTGATTGTTGAAAATTTTTTGCTATCATCTTGAAATTTGCTCAATCCCTCTCACTTAACTGTAAATTTTTCTAATTGTAGATTTCAATGTTTAAAAGGTGTCAGATTGGCGTGCGGTATGTATAGTATCACCTGAGTTGTTAACTAAATAACAAAATGAAAAAGCAAGCCTCCAACAGGACTCAGTGTATGAATATTTACCATGTCGCCTGCCTCGTTTTCCCCAATTGTCTCAGAATTAGATAGTAAATTACATGGTGAAGTGGTCCAGCAGGATCTTATAATAAGTGTTCTGATTCTTACCTCATTCAGTTGCAGCTTGTAAAGGTATCAGAAATGGTTGAGGTCGTAACTGCCTGCTGTGTTTCACAGAAGGTATCCAGAGAAAATTGTATGCTAACTGTGGCTCTGCTTAGAAAGGAAACTTGTTTATTGCTTTTTAAGTACATGGAAGTTTACCTTTGCAGAATCACGTCAGGTGATGTTCAAAATGCAGTGTAAGCATATCCTTGAAGTATCATAGTACCATACTGCATATTTCTTGTATATTCAGTTCTTTGTGGATTGTAAAAGTCGTTGATGAAATTTTTTGTTTTTGCAATATTTAAGCAACTTTTAACTTTCCCTCACACGTAGGAGTTAGCTAATGTTAAATTGTTCTTGAGAACTTGCAGCCACAGACAGTGTTTATATATGCAATCTTTGTCATATGGAAAGCAAAACAGTTGAGTCATGATGATAAACTTATCCTTTCATCACTTCCATACAATGATAGAGTTTAATGTTTGACTTTAGTAAATGGGAACTTTTGTGTGTAATGTTTTCAGTTTCAAGCATATATAGTGGAGTTAAGGTGGAGGAATGCACTAGTTTTCATGCAGAATCAAGTGCCCCCCCCCCCCACCCCCTTATGGCTTGCTGATAATGGGCCTATGCCACATCACTGGTAAGTTGAAAGCAATGTATGTTGATGCAACCTGTGTACTTGAAGTATTGCAACCAGTTGATGGCCACACAGTTCAGTCTTTCCATGTATACACTGTAATGTCAATATGTACACTGATATGTGCCAGATGTAAATATTCCCACATTGGACAGAGCTAGTGCAGTTCTAGCTGTGGAAGATTTTTTTTTTTTTTTTTTTTTGAGCTATATCTCTGGTAATGTTTGTAGGAGATGTTATGTAGTTACCATAAATGCTGAAGTTTTGACCCCCACCACTAAATTGCATTGGATTTACTTATATGATTGTTATCGGTATTGTGTAGTATTATAGACTGGGTGTACAGTTTGTCGTGAGCTAATAATGGGCAAGCTTCCCTCCATTCTGACTGTTAAGTGGATCCCCAGTTTGAAAGCTGGAAAGAGTTAATATTTCTGGTTCTGAAATACATTATGTACTAAATATTCGAAGAGATGTGCTGTAATGAAAAGAAAAGTGGATATTCCCATGCAATTAAACACTTCTTTATGAAAAAAGAATTAAAGCTATAAAACAAGGTTTGCTTCATAGTCGGCAATTGAATATATCAGTTCACTGCAGAATGCTGATTCTCAGTAGTAATCACCAGTTGCACAGTGCACTAAACAGTGTAACAACTTAAGGAGTTGAAAATGTCACTATCCAGTAAGAGAGCCAGACCAAGTAATTCTGTCAATGAACAGAAATTAATTAAGAACAGCAGTGTTCAGTAGAAAGGCAAGAATTGGTAGAGAGAGATATATTGTAGTTATGAAATGTCTGTAACTATAGGTAAATGAAATTCAAGAAGAGTCTATAGTTTGTAAGTCTGTGACACATTCTTGACATGGGTGAAACATAACAATAAGTAGACCATTTTGCAAAACTCTACATAACATATGTACAGTAGGAAAAAATGTCCCAGAAACATGAAACGTTTTTAGTCTTTAGAGGGTGTTCCAATTAATGCAGGGAAGTTTAATTCGAAGTTTTTCAAAAAATCATCCACAGGAATATTTTAGAAAATTCTCCTGAATAAACTTCCGCCATTTTTCCAACCCATTGTACACTTCAGTACTCAGGCCCTTTCATACTCCAGAATATATGGCTGCCGTATAAAATAAAGGAACCATGTACTGTACATGTATGTTTGCATTCACAGTTCACACCACATGTGTGGTTTGTTTTTACTTGACGTTTTTTGCATTATAATCAGTCTTAAAAATGTTGTGTTTGACAATTAGCCCTGTACAGCCCCTGCATCAGTTGTTGATATTTTCGTCTTGCTTATCCTCTTGCTTACGAAATAAAAAAGAAAATTATTCACTGTCTAGCCAGTGTATCCTGTGTACCAGTAGAAATACTCCAGACAATGTGTGGTCACTTGATACGTTATTTGTGCAGTTGAGTAGGCCATTTATCATTTTGTTTCCTATCTCTTTCCATATGTTAAGAATCATTTTGAGACTTTTTTCTATTCCGCTGTTTTGTCTTTGTGTTGTTGGTACTGTATTGCAACAGGTGAACTCCCAAGTAGCCCTCATACATGAAGCACTGATCTATTCAAGTGTAACAAACACTACATATTATACTGTATCTGTACTAGTATTTAATATACTACCTGGTAGTGTGAAATGGGAAGATTATGCTAGCAGATGTATAGTACCATATGTCCTCATTATTGACCTTCACACTTACAGTGTACAGTACAATAGTAACAGTATGCGTTTGCTCTGTAAAGCAGTGTGAACTTAAATAAAACAAATGTTTGCTGCCACCAGCGGGAAGTGCTAAATTTTTAATATACAAAGACATGTACAAAATAGTTCTGTTGACAGTTTGATGTTGGTGTTACTTCTTAAAATTTAAAGTGTACCTAAAGTCTGAAAATTCAAAAATATATATTACAGAGCATGAAAACTGAATTCCAGTGGTCCAACTCCCATCTTCACAGGACATTCCTAAGCTGAGATACAAAATGTTGAAGTTTATTCACTCAATTTAAAAAGGTAGATTGCGCAATAATTTGTGATGTCATTGTTGTACTACTCAAATTACAACCTTTGCATTTCTTTGTTTTTCTGAAAGTTACTACAACTCGTGCCAAAATGTGATCGCATCCTTACGACTTGCGGTGACTTGACTATACAAGCCCTCTCTGTACAGCATGTCATGCAACAAAACAGGAAGTGTTCAAGGTCACATAAACACTTTCAATTTTTAAAGGAAAACAAAGCATTTAATGTGAGTTGTACCACAAGGAGGACACAAATTATTGTGCAATGGACTATTTGGATTTAAGTGAATAAATTTTAACATTTAATATCTCAGCAACGGAGCAAGCTATGACAATGGGAGTTGGACCGATAAGATTCATTTTGCAACCTCTAAAATACATATTTTCAAAATTCTAGACTTTAGGTACACTAGGTTTTTGAAAATTGGGCATAGCTTAGGTTTCTATTTGTTGAAGGTGGTTGCATGTTTTCAACTGGCATGTAAGAAGTTGGTTTTGTCTCTTTGTCAGTTTTGTAATGTTCCTTGTCTCATCTTGCCATCAGAGAGAGGAGAGATGATGCTGCAAGAGGCAGAAAGTGACTGGCTTGAAAGACTCACTGAAGTTGTTGATGAACAGCTCAAGGAATTGTAAGTTATTTTACCCATACACGTTACTGTATGTCAGGTTACAGAATTTTGATGGGCTGTATAGTGGCAATCAAATTTTTCTCAAGTTTTCAGCTCTTTGACTTTCTAGTCTCTCCAGTTGATCTTTGGTGAACATGTTTTTGGGAGTTAAGTAATTTTTGTTTTCTCAAAATATGAATAAATCAGAAGTCCACAATAAACAATTTGTTTACTCCCTGTACACATAAGAGAAGGTAAATCACACAAGGGATAGCCTAATCCTACCTAAGATTCACCCTCAGAGAATCAAACTCTCTTAAATGTGAGAGCAACGGTAGCCCGTATGCTTGGAAATGTTCTTGTATCGCACTATTATGTGTGAGCTACAGTCATTTAGACTTGATTATGGCTTAAAAAACTGGACATTTATACAAGATAAAGTGGAAACCTAACTTTATGCTCTGACTGAATCATGAAATTTTGTATAAAATCAGTGAATGCATATCACTTTCTTAGACCAGAAAAAAAATTGCAAATCTTCATCAATAAGTCTTCATTATTACTTAGCACAGCACTTCTGAAACAGCAAGTAACATAACAAAAGTACCTGTAAAAGAAAGCACTTTAAAAAACACCTTTTTGTCTGAGAATGTGGGAAAGGCAAATTTTGTGTTTATGCTGTATCAACATAACACAGACAAAGACCAGCTTTATTGTAATTAAACCATTCAGTCTCACCAATAAATTTTGGCAACACCTTTTATTCCCAAGATTTTGTAGTCTATTTCGCTCCTCTCTTACCTCCTATTTACCTATGTACCCATTATTGCCCCCAATAACTGTCTGGCAAAAAACTAATAGCACCGCGGAAACCCCTAGCAGTAGAGGGCGCCCTAAACCCCAAATCGTCCTTTTCTGCATTTTTGCCTCATCGTGTTTGACACGTCTCAAACTTGTCTGGTGGAAAACTACGCTAATTTTCATCTTTTGACATCCTGAACTACTTACTATCCACCATTAGCACCGTGTTGACGATCTCATCGCCGTTTGTGACCAAAATCATGAGTATCCTCTTCTCGTTAGGAGCTTTTTTACGTTTTTCCTAGCCTGTATCTGTTCGAGGATTTTCGCCTCTGCGCGATCCTCTATGTATGTGTTTTTGTACAGGTACCAGTCTCGCGCCGCCATTTTGTTCTGCGTCTCTCAGGGCCTCGGGTTCGGTCGCGCCTTGTGCCGACTTCCCCTCCCCTTTCCCCCCTCCCCCTTATTATGTTGGGGAGTCTCTCCCCTCCTCTAGTTTCGGTTCATGTTAGTTTCCCGTTTCTAGAGGCTTATTTCCTTAGAATTCTTGCTCTCCTAGCCTTGACGTCATGTTTCTTAGTCAGTTCTCCTAGGCCTATTTGACCTTCTCTTGCATGTTTCTGTTCAGGTCGTTCTTCCTAGGTTTGCTAGGTTGCAGCATTCATCTTTCATATTCCACTATATATATGTGTATTTTGATATGTGTATTTCGTATTTTTTTTTATCACTTGATATGTGTATTACGTTTTATACCACTTGATATGTGTATTACGTTTTATGCCATTTGTTTTGCATTCCACGTTTCCGGGCCTTGCTTCCCGCTGTGTGCTCGCTTGCGCTAATCCGGCTTTGTCCGGTTTCCCACAGCGGTTGGCAAGGCTCCTATTGTTCTCCTCCTCGCTGGTTACCGTGGTTGGTTTCCGGCCGGTTGTTGTATTCCTTATCGATTTTTACCCAGATACCAAATGCACTTTGTGTAAGAAGTTTAAACCGGCTTGGGACACCCACGAACTATGCCCGGCTTGCAGAGATTGTTCCGTGGAGCAACCGTGCCAAGTATGCCGCACCTGGTCTTCCCGTGAATGGGAATTACTACGCCAAAGATCTCAGGAGAGAGGAAAATCAATTGCCAAGAAGAAAGGCAGCAAAAGCAGTAAATCTTCCAGCAAATCCTCCAGGGCCTCCTCTCATAAGTCTTCAAGCCACGAACCCAGGCACTCCAGGAAGAAATCCGTTCCGGGTACACCAGTCCAAAACCCACGGATAAGGCAAATGAGATCGGTACGGGCGCTGCTTCGGCAGGTCATCCGAGTCTCGCCTCGAAGATCGGTTGTAGCGCTGCTATCACAGCAGGTTCACCGAGTCTTCCGGAAAACAATGGGATCGGTAGTAGCGCTGTTAACCCAGGCTTACCGCATCTCCAGGAAAATACACAACCAGAGGCCGGCGTGGACGTTTCATCCCTTGGCTTACCGAGCCTCTTTCCAGGCAATCCAGCTACTACCGTCTCGGGAACCGTGATCCAGCAAGCCGCCGATCCAGAGAACCAGGGTTTTTCCGGCGACAATCCCATGGACATTTCGTTTTCGTCCAGCTTACATTCCACTGTGCCACAAGATTTCGAGGGCTTCCAGGATAGGGGCCGCTCCAAACACCGCTCCAGTTCCAAATCCAAGAAGAAGAAACGCCGTCGCCGCCATTCATCCTCTTCTTCCTCCTCGCCCTCACCGAGTTCCCGTAGCCGCAAGAGGAGACATAGTCCACATACTGACTTCCCCACGGAAGCCCTGTCTCGGCTAGTCACTCTACTTTCCCAATCCGCGGACCGTTTAGCCACTCCCAGTCAGCCGGCTCAAGACCAACCGTCCACGTCTATAACTCAGCCGTCTTCCGATCCCCTCCTACTTCCAGAGCACAGACCTGACTCTCCCTCTGAAGTGGAATCAGTTGCGACCGGGGATTTCCAGTTCCATGTCACCGGATCTCACTCTCGTTCACGCTCCCGTTCTCATTCCATGGATGCTTCGGAGGATTCAGACGATGAACCCATTATGGGAACCTCCTTTTCCAAGGAATCATTTGAGAAAGCCGTGGAAGTTGTTAGGAGACAGCTGGGGTTTGATTCTCCACCCGTTCCAGATCCTCCCGTAGCAAAGAGATCCAAGCTTTCTCTGAACAAACCTGCCGGCCCCAGGAAACCAGTAATGCCTGTCGACACTGAGTGCTTCGACCGTTTCGAATCCCAGGCCAACTCCAGGGTTTGGCGGGCCTTTCCCAAGAGACAGTCATCGGACTTCCACATCAGTGATGAAGATTTCAAGTCCTTTTTCTCTTCGCCGGCTATTCCGGACTCTTGCCTTGACAAACTGAAGTCCGCCGGTGCCGTCGACTCCAGAGGCCATTTCCGATCTCCGACAACTAAAAAGTCCTTCACATCCCTTCATGGCATGGATCTGGCCGCCAGGACTGGTATGAAATTCACTTCCTCCCTCCTATTATTCGCCGAGGTGCTGTCGAAAGCCTTTAGACAGTCTGGTTCAGATGAAGTCTCCCGTAAAGACATTGGCGCCATAGTTAACATGCTTGGTCCTATCGCCCGTCTTTCATACGATCAGTTTGCCAAGGTCGCAGTAAGAGCCTCAACTGACAGAAGGGAACTGGTCCTGGATAATATCCACTGGCCGTCTAAAGATATCAAACGTCGCTTTATGAAGTTACCTCTTTCCGGCCCAGACCTCTTCGGCGGAAAGTTTGACGAACAACTTACTACAGAGATCAAACGGAAGAAGGACATCAACAAGGCCGATTTCACCTTCAAGAAACCTCCTCCTTCTAAACCCAGAAGATCTCCGTCCAGGGCTTTCTCCCGTCGTCAGGCAAGGCCTTCCGGCTTCTCATCCCGCCGACCGTCGATACCTCAACAACAGCGCGGAAGACCTCGTTCTCAATCTTCCTCAAGAGGCTTTCTCTAACTCGTCCTCCAATCAGTTCTCCAGTCGCCGTTCACTGAGAGGTTCTGACCGCTCCAGCTTCCGCGGCTCCGGACGTTTCCAGACGAGACCCTAGGGATGCCCACCCTACCGACCAACTCCCATCGGTAGGGGGGAGACTTTTACAGTTCGCAGAGAACTGGGAGATCCTGTCACCGGACCCGTGGGTCCGGAGTATCTTAAGGCAAGGATACAAGCTGGAGTTCACCAGTCCCCCTCCGAAGAGGGGCCTCTTCAAGTCTACTCCGATTCCAAGGTCCAAAGATCAACGCACGGCTCTGGAGAAAGAGATCTCAGACCTGATCAAGAAGAAAGCCGTGTACATCGTCAAAGGTTTTCCAACCCGTCTCTACCGCTCGACATTCTTCCTCACTCCGAAGAAACCGGACTCGTGGAGACCCATCATAAACCTCAAGCCACTGAACAAGTCCTACATCCGACCCAGAAGGTTCAGAATGGAGACTTTAGCCGTAGTATTGTCATCTCTTCATCAAGGTCTCTGGGCAACATCGATAGACCTAAAAGATGCCTACCTTCACATCCCCATCCACCCGTCACATCAAAGGTTCTTGGCTTTCCGCTACAGAAACACAGACTACTGCTTCCGTGCCCTCCCGTTCGGACTTTCCACCGCTCCAGGAGTGTTTACACGGGTCACAAAAGCCGTCCTGGGTTTCCTCCGAAAACAAGGCATTCTCGTGTTTGCCTATCTGGACGACTGGTTACTTGTGGGCCGCTCAGCTCAAGAATCCTCCCACATCACCTCGTACACCGTGTCTCTCCTGGAAAGCCTAGGTTGGATCATCAACACAGAGAAGTCGTCTCTCACTCCAACCCAAACCATAACCTACCTAGGAGCAGTTCTCGATTTCCGTTCCGGAAGAGTGTCTCCATCTCCGCAAAGGGTCACAACCCTCACAGAAATGGCACTACTCATGCATTCTCGACGTCAGGCTCCGGCAAGACAATGGCTTCGTCTACTGGGCCTCATGGCCAGCATGGTCGATGTAATCCCGTACTGCAGGCTCTTCATGAGACCAATCCAGATCCACCTTCTACGTCACTTCTCTCCAGCCCGAAATCCTCTATCAACCGTGGTCCCGTCATCCCCCCAGGTCAAGGACCACCTTCTATGGTGGATGTCGCCTCTCAATGTTGCATCGGGGAGACCTCTCAAGGAGTGCAGACCAGCCTCAACGATCACCACAGATGCCTCCCTCTCAGGTTGGGGTGCAGTCTGGGAATCAGAAACCCTGTCAGGTCTTTGGAGTCCAGAGGAGTCCCAAACTCCACATCAATTTACTGGAACTGTCGGCGGTTTTTCAGGCGATCTCCAAATGGGGCCCCAGTCTCAGGAATCACCAAGTGACGATCCTGTGCGACAATTCAACGACAGTAGCCTACATAAACCGTCAGGGGGGAACCAAGTCAACCTCCCTATGTCTCAGGACTTGGAACCTCCTCCACCTCTGTCGACGTTTCGACATCCTCATCAGGGCCTCCCACCTGGCGGGTCAACAGAATGTCATGGCCGATGCCCTATCCAGGGGAACTCTACTGGAGACGGAATGGTCCCTATCTCAGGTTTGGGCCAACCACATCTTCCAGATCTTCGAGAAACCCATGGTGGACCTGTTTGCCACTCCATCCAACACCAAACTCAGAATGTTTTGCACGAGGTCCTTTCACCCCCAGGCCTGGGCGATCGACGCTCTCGCAATTCCACGGGACAATCTGTACGCCTACGCTTTCCCTCCGTGGTGTCTAATCAACCGAGTACTCCTCAAGCTGAGGGAATCCAATCCAATCCTTCTTCTGGTAGCACCCTTCTGGCCGAACCAACCGTGGTTTCCTGCCCTCCTCGAGATGCTCATCGACCACCCATTCAGATTTCCCCTACAGACCAACCTCCTCACTCAGGCGAAAGGGAAAATCTGGCACCAACGTCTTCAGAACCTCCGACTAGCAGCTTGGAAACTCTCACCAGACGTTTCATTGATCAAGGCCTTTCACAGGAAGCTGCGGCTATCGCCTCAGGCTCCCGTAGACGATCCACTCTGTCAACTTATGATTCCAGACTCACCAAGTTCAAAGAGTGGGCCTCCAGCCAGAATCTTGATCCCATGGAAGCACCAGTTGAAGCTATAGCAGACTTTTTCGTCCTCCTATTCAACGAAGGCAAACAAATCAGTACCATCAGAAACTACCGGTCAGCAATTGCCTCCATCCATAAGGGGTTTCCTGATGGCTCCTCGCTCGGCTCCAACGAGTCCTTGTTACACCTTCTCAGGGGCATGTTCAACAAAAGACCCCCAGAAAGCGTCTACCTCCATCGTGGTCTATCAACGACGTCTTGCTGGATCTTTCTCGACCACCTTACGAGCCTTTACACAACACACCTCTGGAGCTCCTCACTCTTAAGACTCTGTTCCTGGTTGCAGCAGCCTCTGCCAGAAGACGTAGCGAACTTCATGCCTTGACGACCCGTAAGGGCTACATCAGATTTAGCCAAGCAGGTGTGTTTCTTCTTCCAGACCCAACTTTCCTGACTAAGAACGAAACGGTCTCTTTCACCCCCAGTGAGATCTACTTACCCAGCATTTCTTCGACCTCCTCCATCACTGAAGACAAGAAAGTCTGTCCCGTTAGAGCTTTGAAATGGTACCTGGAGAGAACCAAGAACATTCGTACTTCTGACAAGCTTTTCCTGATCCCGAAGTCTCCCTACAATCCGGCTTCCAAAGACACTTTGTCCAGATGGATAGTTAAGTTGATTACGCCCCACACATCTCCAGACGAACCAACCCACGCTCACCTCCTCCGGGGCCATGCGGCTTCCACAGCCTGGTTCAGTGGAGTTCCATTAGACGACATCCTCCGTGCAGCTGCTTGGAAAACTCCATCAACATTGTGGCTAGCTACCTTACAGACATTGTCTCAGAAGAGGGCGCCTTCGCTAGAGCCGTCCTAGGAGTTTCCAGACCGCCGTCGTCCGGCGCCTCCCACCATCCTCTCAGTGCTAGTCTGGTTACATAGGTAAATAGGAGGTAAGAGAGGAGCGAAATAGACTCCCCAAAACTCACTGGTTTGGGAGTCTATGAGCGACGATACTTACCTCCTATTTAGCGCCCGCCTCCCGGCCCCACGGACTCCAGCGGGACTCTCAGCCTTTCCGGGATTCTCTACACACTCTACTACACTAGGCTTACCGACGTTGCCTCTAACTGAGAAGTTCTCTCTACCTTTCAACATCCTTGCCGTCTAAGACGTTCACAGACTTGTGACAGCTCCGTCAACGACACCGTTAAAAATACTGTGGTTGTCATGATGATAATGATGATGATGACGATAAGTCAACTCTGCCGACCATGACGATCCTTTATGATGGATCAGCCTCGCCGATTACGACTCTCCCGACGATGACGACGCCTCCTCCGTCCTGTTTGTTCTCTCGGTGAGTTTAGGTTCTTCTTGTTTCCTTTGGGGGGTTTATTTGAGTCCCTTACGGGGGGGCTCTAGTTGAGTCTTGTCCCCCTTTCGGGGGGTTCTCTCTTCGCCAAAAACGCAGAAGGACGATTTGGGGTTTAGGGCGCCCTCTACTGCTAGGGGTTTCCGCGGTGCTATTAGTTTTTTGCCAGACAGTTATTGGGGGCAATAATGGGTACATAGGTAAATAGGAGGTAAGTATCGTCGCTCATAGACTCCCAAACCAGTGAGTTTTGGGGAAATTACAAGAGTTTTGAATGTTACTAAATTTGAAAGTTTGGGTGTACAAATTATTCATAAGCTAGAAAGCAGTGAATTTTTCTTACCTGTGAGAACATTGTTTTATGAAAATGAACTTACCCTGCTACCTTATTTTAATTGCCAAACATTCTGTGCACATAAATCATGGTTTTAAAGGTATGAGAATTTTCTGTACAACAAATGCGATAGTTGTTAACTTTAAAAATCTGTACGTTGATGTGTTACTACACAGTAACAAAGAGACAAAGCAAGGTAGGGCTAGTTAGTAACATGCAAATTATGACTGTTTGCTTTTTATTGGATTTTCTGTTAAAAGGGCAATTAGTCAGTTTTTAAAGTTGCTAACTTCTAGTAAAAAGCTTGTTTTTTGTACTTAAGTAATAAGTAAGTACTTTGTAATTCAAAAAAGTCTTTAAAAATGTATGAAAAATAAAGTTATCTTGAAAAAGGTTTAGTACTGCTTTTGATGACTGTTACCTGAGCATAATAAAACCAACTGTTTGCATTTTATGTGATCTGTGCCTGAATGATATATCACCAGGTAAAAGTTTCAGAATGCATCAACAGCAAGGGATTCTCAAATAAGATTGGCTAAATTGATTCAATCAGTTTGATACATATCATTGTAAGGGCAGCAAATACCAAGGCATATGATTGTTGTGTAGTTAGCAACACCTTTTTTATGGTAATCCCTTAAGCCCACCTCCCATTTTTATGGTAATCAAAGTAATGAATGTCTTAGGAAATTGTGATCCTACAAATTTTGACATTAAATGACTTTACTATGTCACTTATCAAACAAACGGCAGCAAGTGTAGCTGTACTATCCGTACTTATAATATTCCTCTGAAGGTACATGATGTCTTAGAGACTGGACATATTACAGTGCTTCAAGATGCTTAAGCATGCTCAAAACATATTTCATGCTGGAGATTATTAAAATATGTTTGGACTTAACACTGTGGTTCAAACAAGAAAGAAACTTAAGGCCACACACAGTTCCTTTTAGAAGTACATTCCATCACCTTTACCCCAACCCTATTCTCACAACCACTGCAGGGATTTCTTCAGTGGAATTACGTGAAGACTCTATATGAAATGCATGTAACCTTCCATTTTTGATTCCTTGCCGTAGGTAGGCAAGGAATCTATGTGATGGTGATGTCGTGTGTATGTGTGTGTGTATGTGTGTTTGTGACGCTGCTTGTAATCGCGCTATCTCAAGGTGGGAATGACCAACACTTTTCATATTTGGTACATAGATTTGCCATGTTGAGAGGAAAAACTACTTTTTTTTTGGTAGAGGTCAAAGGTCATCTGAGGTCACCAGATGTTAAACTGTGAAAATCTCGTAAATGGCTTGTAAACATGATATCTCAAGATAGCAATGACCGACACTTTTCATATTTCGTATATAGATTTGTCATGTTGAGAGGAAGAACCCTATTGTTTTTGGTGAAGGTCAAAGGTCATTTGCAGTCACTGGAGGTAAAAAGCCGAAAAGCTCGTAATCACGATATTTCAAGATAGGAATGACCGACACTTTTCATATTTGGTATAGAAATTTGTCATGTTGAGAGAAAGAATGCTATTGTTTTTGGTGGAGGTCAAAGGTCATTTGAGGTCACTAGGGGTTAAAGACTGAAAACCTTGAAATGGTGATATGTCAAGATAGGAATGGCCTATATAGATTTTCATGTTGAGAGGAAGAATGCTGTTGTTTTTGGTAGAGGTCAAAGTCATCTAAGGTCACCACAGGTTAAACTGCGAAAACCTCATAAATGGCTTGTAAACACGATATCTCAAGATAGCAATGACCGACACTTCATATTTGGTATATAGATTTGTCAAGTTGAGAGGAAGAAGCCTTTTGTTTTTGGTAAAGGTCAAAGGTCATTTGACGTCACTAGAGGTAAAAAACTGAAAAGCTCGTAATCACGATATCTCAAGATATAGGAATGACCGACACTTTTCATATCTGGTATATAGATTTGTCATGATGTAAGGAAGAACCCTATTGTTTTTGTGGAGGTCAAAGGTCATCTTTGGTTATCAAAGGTCAAAAAGTAAAATTTTCCAAGAATTCCCAAGATTGTCATCTGGGTCACTAGAGGTCAAAAAGCAAAATTTCCCAAGAATTCCCAAGATAGTCATCAGGAGTCACCAGAGGTCAAATAGCAAAATATCCCAAGTATTCCCAAGATTGTCATCTGGGGTCACCATAGGTCGAAAAGCGAAATTTCCCAAGAATTTCCAAGATCCATTGGAGTTGAATCCCTTTCAAGACACTTCAGATTTTCTTTTTTGGTATATTTGGTGGGGTTCAAAGGTCATGTGAGGTCCGCAGAGGTCAAATTGTTAAAACATCAAAAATGATGTAGTCAAGAAAGATAAATTTGAGGGATAAACCTCAGTGCAACAAAGCATCTCCATTTGTCAAGGAATCACTAAGCCTTTGGGCTTTCTGGTTATTGTGAAATGTTTCCACACCCCCTTTTTGTTCATCAGAGAGGAACATCTACCCACTTCAGAGAACGATGCATCAAGGATGGAGAATAAGGAGGAACAGACAGCAGAGAAAGAAACAGATTCATTGCCAACATCACAATCAATGTCAAACCGGCTGGTAGATCATTTTTCTCAGGATGAGGGTAAGTTACTGGTATTCATATTTGTTTGCTTGTTTTCTTTGGAGTGTGTAGTTGGGACATGAGATGTTTAAGAGTTTTGTATATTAGTTATGCTGATTTCATGTGAGTTTTAAGTTTCATTAGGAAGGTAGACCTAAGAGTGCTTTTTAAGAAAAGTCAATAGGAATTATTAATGCGTGGCTGATTGGCTGAATTAAGCTGATTGATACATTGCCACTTACAAGGAAGTTCTAGATTGCTAAATTGCAAAGCAAGAGACAGGTCTCTTGTACCCATTCAGTGCATCACCCATATCCCCACCTCCACATCCCCTTCCACTCCCCACCCCACCCCCTCTCCCACCCTTCTCCATCTGTCTCCCCACCCCACCTTCTCCCCACCTTCTTCCCCTGGTACAACAGAGTTCAATAAAAAGACTGTTTTGGTTCTTTGCATGTGTACAGTGTAAATTCAACTCTCACTTTTCCATTTTTCTCCCTCATTTACCATTTTCATGTAATTCCTAGTTGTAATTATTTACATTATTACTCCTCCCTCTGTTTTCACTTGATCCCTTCATTTACTAGTAATTCCCTGATTTCTTCTATTAAAGTTATACATATTAAATATTACATGAAATAGAAAAGAACCACTCAATTACTCCCCCTGCATCTTTCTCCTCCAGGGATAATATATTATCCTTTCATAATGGGTTTTGCCTACAAAAGTTAATCTAAAGTTGGCTTCTTGCTTTCAGAAATATTTCCATCCTTGACTTGCATATCATCACACTTGTAGCTGGGCAGTTTGGGTTTTGAGATGATCAGTAAGAGCTGTCAGAAATAACTTTCTCAGTAATTCAAAGAACATTTCTTATACAAGAGATTACTTTCTGTCTCATCTTAAAGTATTAAACATAAGGTGTCTAAGCAGAATGGGATGAATTTAGTTACCTGATACCTCTAATAGTCAATGCTCTCTGCCATAAAGTTTAGTGTCAAGTGTTACCTGCCTTTCATCTCAAGTACCAGGTTACTTGTGGTAGTTTAATATCCACTGAATTTAGCACACAAACGCAATGACGATAAGCTGTATACTGAACACTTAAAAAGGAAATGGTTTTATTTTTCATACTTACTGGAACTGACCTATTCAAAAGCAGGAAGGAAATTTGAAGGGGAAATGAGACTGGAGGTTTTTGTTAAAAATTATGACAAAAAAATTATATACTGGGAAAGTATGGTAAGTGCTTAATATATCACCCCAACAGGAAATTTGTTTTGGTTTCTGGTTGATGGCCCTTTTTATACTGTAGCTGAAAGTGTTGTGGTGAGTTTACCAAAGAATGCTTCCTTCACAGCTTAATTTTGTTTCCTTTAAAGGAGCTATAGTATCCCTCCCCCCCATATAGTTTCAGACATATCCCCATAGTTCTAAATCTAGTTGGTGACTGTACTTTGATTGGCATGCATTCAAACATTAATAGCTCCATTCTGGTTGGTAACTAACCTAATTTCTAGCCCCACTCCAATTTAAACACAAACAACTGTCTACTAGTAGAACACTTCCAAGAGAAAGCCACAGTAACCCGCACACTGTTTCAATAGACCTTATGCATTGACATCACACTGACTTCATTTTGGGTGAAAACAATGAAGCACACGTGCACTAATGGCGTGGATTTCACTGCACTTGTAGTAGACTTACACGCGTATGCCATTGGTTGACAAATCAGCTGTCTGCATTCAGAATTTTACCCTGACAAGTATCAGTTAACTGCGTAATCAGTAATTTAAGATGAATGCAGAAGACTTTCGCCAAATAGCTGGGCAGTGAATTTATTTCTTGTGTCAAAATTACAATCAAAATGGAACTTTTTATTCAAACAATTACATAAACAAATTTTTTCTTGACTTTGGTATTAATGTTACATTGCACTGAACAGAATATGTCGCGGTCTTTGCTCAGAATCCGAACAATAATGACTGTCGTCCTTGCCGTTATTACTCGGTACTTATATCACACCGTAATCGCTTATTAAAAACTATCATTGGGTTTTAAACTATCTTAGGTAGCGTTTAACATCTGTAAATCGGATTAAAAAACGCCCACAAGTTATAATATTTATATATGTGAAATAAAAATGTAAACAATTTCAACGTTAACTTTAGGCGTAGAACAGGCCAATTCTTTATTTATGATGTTGCAATTTGGTACTGGCGTCAACTGATGTTAATAACTTACCTTCTACGTTTATGCAGTAAGTAAAACTTGTTGAGGAATTGATGACACACTCCAATATTCCGTCTTGTAAAAGTGATACACGGTTTAAAAAAAGTGAATAATTTCTCAAAAGTTGCACGTTGCTTCCAAACAGTTTATGTACAGCATGCCAGCCTACATATAACGTTTTGTCCTCAAACTTCCATTTGCTTGCAGGTGAAATATGGTTACACTCTAAAAGCAATGGATGGGTAGATAAGACATTTTTATAAAGCATGCACATTCTATTTTCACTATTTAACGCAAGCTTTTGAGAACAATGTACTAAAATGGTAAAATAAATCACGGCAAAATGTTTTCCGCACATATTTGATGCAGATTTCCCAAATAAAAGATACAATACACACGTGGCAGTTTTGTTTGCTTTTATAACTAAGCAGCCATTGTTGCATGTCTGCACGGGTAGTACTTTGTTAAAGAACTTGTTCATTCGTTAGCTAACCTCAGTTTTCAGACAATGTCACTCAGTTCCTTCAATTTCAATTACATCAACTAAGGCAATAGTTAAAGTCTGAGTAACCAAGCCAGCTGTCTCCCTGCTTAATTAATGTAAATAAAGAGAGCAATTCGTAACATGGCATCATTATACTATAGGTCATTCATCACTTTCGGTTAAGTCAGTTGAGATTCTTGAACATGCTTGTGTACGGCTATGGAAAAAGTTGTCCATTTATTGGTAAATGTTGATTCAACTTTTGATGTTTTTAGTTTTTAACTTTTGATTTCTGTTTGTTAATCAAAAGATATCATCTTCAGCTACTACTGATCTTTATTTGCTTTGTTTTATAAATTTAGCTTGCAAAATATATACTCACATCCGAAACTACTCTCAATCTGGTTGTTCCTAGATATAGATCCACGTTTGGTGAGCGCGCGCTAGCTGTACAAGGCCCTAAGTTATGGAATGATCTGCCCCCTTCAGTTAAGCCAGCACGCTCTCTGGAACATTTTCAGTCCTTATTAAAAACCCACCTATTTAGCTGTGCCTTTGATGGTATCTGATAGATCAACTTAATCTTTGTTTTTCAACTTTCTTTTGTAAGGCGCATTAGAATAATTGTTTTAAATAGTGGGCCATATAAATTTCATGAACTTTAACTTGAACTTGATATACTGAAAGCATACTCAGTGGCAGTTTCAAAAGTGGCAAAGAAGGGGTGTGTTTAATAAATAATTGGCTTTCGTATGATCATCAAAACAATTATTCTGTCATTATTATCCAACGCGCCTTTTACTTTCATTTCTAGTGAGAAGGACAATATGTTGATATGACCGAAAGAACTAATTCTGACTTTAAATTACACGCCAAGCAATTTGGTTTTTAATTGATTTGTTCATAAGTTCTGTATCTGAAGGCCCATTACGTTCTTAACTTTCATTTGGAACCTTTTTAAATTTTATTTTATAAAAGAATTTATAGTTTGTTTTTCGTATAAGCATAATATCGTCAAGTGAGTATGGTTTCTGCAAAGGCCATTTCTAACAATATGACAGCTCTAAACCTAGTAGATCAAGTTTCTACAGCATTTACAGCAAACTTCCAGTAATAATTGATCTTTCAAAGAGACTGTACGTCTTTGACGTCACCACTCATAAAAAACCTATTTGTTCATGGTTTCAGAGGGATACTTTAATAGAAGTTATTTGAGAGACACAAACTAGTATGTTCATTACAACAAAATGTCCTCATATAGACTTTAATTGCAACGCAGGTGTCGCCCATGGATATATCCATTGATATTCCTTTTATTCAACACCTGCAGTGTCAGATTCAGTTCTATTGCTGACGACACGTTTTTTATCAATGTAATTTTTTAGAGAGAAAAGAATTCACTGACATTTTAAATTGACTTAAAGCAACAGGTAAAAGTCAGTTCATCTTTAGGTAAGCTAGAGCACTTATCTTTGATAACGCAAGAATCAACGAATCGAATGTCTCTTTAAGTAAAATGGGTGTCTAGAACTCTTATCAAATTGAAATTTTCTTGGAATCTAACTTGACAAACGAATGTGAAGTGGAAAGAACATGTCTCTTATATTCATGACACAACAGACCGCGCAAACGGCAGTTTGTATACAAAACCAAGAGCTTCCTATCCAAAAATTCGGGAGCTATACATCCCCTGATCGAGGATTTCAACATTTAAAAGATTCAGATTTTAACAGTTTTCGAGTTTGAATTTTTGTGAGTAAATTTCATCAAGGACTTTACCAGGAAGCTTTGACTTGTTTTTAAGTACACACTTGCGACTTTTATGAATCGAGCTAGTAAACCTTACTTATGCAGATTTCTCAAAGACAAAAATTAATTAATTCCAAACTAATAGTCTTCGGTATTAATAGAGATCTTGAAGACAGTCGTGATATCGAAACCGGCTTATTGAATAGTTTTACAGGTATCCGACTCACTTTCGACACCTTTTGGTCTCGATCTTTGTGCAAGACTTTGGAGGTCTCGATTAATTCATTTTCTCGACTCGAGACCAGAGATTTTCGTATAAGCCCTTCATTGCAATTGAAGACATATTTATCACAGCTTGTAAATTACATAAGGTTAATTCGTTATTGTGATATTTGTTTTCATACTTGCTAGTTGCTATAAGTTAAGACAGGAACACACCCTACCCTGCCTATGTGGGATAATAGGAGATTACATTAGCCAAGGAAATGACTGTTTTCTTCTCATCAAATTCTTCTGCTTTCTCTCCACATTTTTCCCTGCTTTCCCTTCAGGTCAGTTTGCTTGACCTTTGTACTTGTTCATACAGTGGAAAGGAAAGTTTTTGAATATCTCATAATTCTTTTACACAATATTTATATAAGGTCACGGTCTCGGTCTCGGTCTAGGCCTTGAATCGTTCAAGACTCGGCCTTGGTCTTGGACTTCCATTCTCGGTGTCGCTCTTGACCTCAAAAAATGGATTCTCGGGCTGGTTCTTGATCTTTCACGTGGTGGTGCCGACTTCAGCACTGGTTGTTGTGGAGTTTTTTTTTTATTAATTCCTTGCCAAGTAACTCAATCTCCATATATCATTGTAAAGTATTGCTTTAGCGCTACAACCATACTTGGATAATCATCGAAAATGCTCTTCTTACCATCTTATTATTTTCTTATTGATGTAAAACAGCTGTTATATATATACATGTGTTGTGTATTGATGTGCATAGGTCAACGGTGTGTGTATACCCAGTTAGAAAAACTGTAGCGGTCCGCGAGCATGTAGCGTATTATGCTAGCGAACCGCCGAAGAAATAGCCAGCTTTTTCTCCAGCGATCCGCCAGAGGAACAAAAAAAAAAAAAAAACGACAGAGAAAGGTCAGCGGTCCTTTGGGGGATCACCGGCTGCAGGACGCTTCCTTAAATGGGATATTCCTTTTATTTAATTCCCCAGTGATATATGACCCAAACTTGCAGACATTTAAAAAATTCTTAACTTTCTCATCATACAATCCTCAGCCTTCATTCCACCACCAAAATGAAGCTTACAAAAAGTCCTGTGCAATTCCACCATTTTACTGTGGGGTTACATTGAAAACAGTTTCCAAAAGTTCCGTTTCATTTGTTGTTTTCTTAAATAATAGAAAAATTCCAAAATTCCAAAAATGCTGTTATGATTTCAAAAAAATATTTGATGCACATATAAGGAGGCAACCTACTCATATCATTTTTCTGAACTGTGAACATCGAAAGGACTGCCTAGAGAAGCCCAAGTGATGTGAAGGGTACGGGGTTTTAAGCATACCACCAAAGTTATCCCTAAAAATTTGTACGATTGGTAAAATTTCCAAAAAATACCCCAAAAAGGACATCACCACCCAAAAAATCATACCGGCCACAACCAAAGTTCACTTTTGTTCATTCAAAGACCAATACACCATTCCTTACAAAAGTTAGGTAGTGTTGCATAGTGGTATAGCGCTACCTATTTCTGGTCAAACACGGAGGTTCTCATACATACTTGTACGTATGAGTGTAGGCCTAAAGCTACTATTTACCATTAAGTATGCCTAATGTTAGGCTTAACCTACTTTGTAGTACTGTAGTGTTAATATTTTTGTCTCTGTAAAAGATGAAAGTCTTTGTCATTTTACCATGAATTTTCACAAATTTGGTACCAAACGAAAATACACACCACTGGTATCCACTGAGATAGCTTGCATATATTTGCATATATTATGAGCTTAATTGTCAAACATAACATGCTACATCGAATCCTCAAACTCTGACTTTTCCAATGATATGAAGATCTTTGTACAAAAAATTCTTCCAAATGCACCAATATGTAAACTAAAGTAAGCCCCCTTCTGTATACTGGCGTGTGTAGAGAATAAGTTATTTTGCGTCTTGCCCATTCATAAGCATAACACCTTCCGTCAACATAATGAGTTTTATGCCCAACAATACCCAAGCACCATTCTGTATGTTTCCTACTTGAGTTAAGGAAGTGTCAGCCATTGTTATGAAGATGAAAAAGGGAAAGAGTTGTGGCATTGCTGAAATTAATACGGTAGCGATTCGCTTAACTTGCAGATTTGTCATGTTATTGTTACATCCTTCATTCATATTATCAACCTTTCTTTTGCTTTTGGCATCCTTCCTTCCTAACTAAAAATTACTTACACTATCCTTCCTTTAAATCAGGTTATGCCCAAACTTTATCAAACTATAGGCCTATTTCTATATTACATTATGTCTTCAAGATTGTTGAAGGATAGTTTATAGTTTAGACTGTATAACTTTATTTCTAAACATGATATACTTTATACAAATCAATACGGCTTCTTGACTAATCTTGCTTCATACATGGCTGCCCTCACTGACAAAATTGCCCAAGGTCTCGATACTAATTACACAACTGCTGCCTTATTTCTCGACCTATCAAAAACTTTTGATAAGATTGACCACACCATTTTACACAGTAACTCTCCTTGTATGGTACAAGAGGAATTGCTCTATCGTTGTTTGATATTACCTTAGAAGGCGCTCACATTTTGTTTTCTACTCTTCTGAGCCTATGAAACGCGTGGGAAATGCCATTTCCTGCAATCTGGGGGTCTTCTGGACCAAAAATTTTCTCTGTACGCTTCGCGCCAACTCATGGTGGCGTTCCGCTTAAATAGTAACTATATCGCAACCCCCCCCCCCTTTAGTCAAACCCTGCATCCGCCCCTGTCATGAGTGTTCCACAAGGTTCAATATTAGGACCTTTACTGCTTTTTATTTATAAATTACATTAATATGTCCTCGTCTGTCTCGGACTTAAAATTATTTGCAGATGATACTACTGTTTCTTTGCAAGCTTCTTCTGTTGATGATGTATTTACAGTTCTTCCTCATGAAGCTTCTCATAATTTAAATAGGTTAACAGCAAATGGGTTGACTTAAATCATATTAAAAACTAAGTTGTTTCTATTTGATAATAGAAGTATTGATACAACTATTTACAGTATCCATCTAAATGATACGGTATCACGCCTTCACCCCATGTCACTTTTTAGGAACTCACATTGACTACAAATTAAATGGGAAAAACATATTTTTTGTAAGCAACAAATTAGCAAGAGCGAGCGGAGCCCTTGATCGACTAAAACATTTCTTACCCAGAAATGCACTTTACATCCTTTATAATTTTCTCATTCTTCCCCATCGAACTTATAGGAACATATGCAACGTGTCGTTCTCTGCTCACACAGCAGCAATTTTTAAGGAGGAACATATCCTTTCAACTTTCGACCTTTACACTGACCAGTTAGGCCTATTTATGTATCGCTATCATCATGGTCTCCTTCCAAATGTTTTTGCAACTTATTTCAATCTTAATTCTGACTTCCATTCCTATTATACTGGGCAAGAAATCAGTTGCACCCCATTATGTCTAATACTACCCAATACACTGTACATGCTATGAAAATTGGCTGCTAATACCCGTGTTGAGTAATCTCATGTTCGTTGCGTTGGTGTTAAATTATGGAATTCTCCTCTTTAAAATATGAAACCCCTTGTCCTTAGCATTATGCAAAAGAAAACTTAAACATTACTTGTTTGATGTGTTGCTATAATTCATCTATTGTCATAGGCGCGTTTACATACTTAACCCTCTTTTGTACCCACTTACTGTTGTGTATTTTTCTATTCTGGTTTCCTTACTTTAGGGTAAGGTCCAGATTTGAAAAGATTACTTTTTCCGGTCCTTTATCTTCTTCACCTTTACAGGTATGTTATCAGTAGCAAAATATTTCTAATTTTGTTGTTCTATGTTCTCTGTTACTTTTTTTGGCTTATTTGCGTGTTTATCATGAATTTGGCCTAAGTGGTGTTGTCATCTTTATCAATTAAAGAAATAGAATACATCAAATCATATCATATAAATAAGCGGAATTTAACATACCTATTAGCAAAATTTGCATACTTAATGAGCAAATTTTGGAACACTCCCTTTCAAAAAAAGCTACAAGCAAAGGCATGATAAATGGCTTAAAGCTTATTGAGAGCTCTAGGATGTGACGCCTTTTAGTTACACCACTAACGCTAAACAGACTTGAATCCATATCATAGTATATAAGAATATAAACATTTAAAACATTATCTTACACAAATTAGCAAACAATGAAAATTGTCAATCCCTTCCTGAATATAACAAAGATAGGCTCTCTCAGAAAAAAATGGCACTATGTCCAAAAGTAACAACAAAAGGAGAATCCCAAGTGAGAAGATCAATGATTTTCACATAAACCAGAAAAAAGATTATTTTTATCTATTTACAATACAATGCAAAACAAAAAAGAATTTCTGCGACGGAATGTATATAACATAATCTTAGTACTTTGAATGCACAGTTTTGGTATCAAAAATAACTTTTAAGAGGCAATTCAACTAGCCAAAAATCATTTTTTGACCAGAGCCACCCCATAAAGATGTCAATTTGTGGTTCACGATCTAAACTTCTCCAGGGAGCTGTGGGAGATAGTGAAACATCTACCAAATATGTCAGATAATATGTACTAGAGAAAAATTAAACCTTCTTCGGCTATTAAAGTTTGATTGACAGGTCTCTTTGTTCTTATTGTTTGACGTTTGTTGACTTTTCTTATTAAGATGATCTCCCTCTTTGAAAGCGCAGTAATTCTGCTACAAAGATCATTGTCAAAAGGCTGCTTTGAAGATAACTGCGCAAGCCGATAAATAGAAACGTTTTTACCGTTTTTTTATCAAAACAACTGTTCATCAACTCTTAAGTTGCATTAAGAAAGGAATTTTCCTGTTTGAAAACCAGTGGGAATATAAACTGTGATGATGACATTTCAAACGATTTCGCATTGTTCCTGAAATAGCAAAAAATGTATTCTGTTCAAAATGTAATAGAAAGATACACTGTGCCCTTTTAATACGTGGCACCTGGCGGCACAAACTGAAATAAAGTTTGCTCTCTTTGACGGCTGGCAATGTTATTCCAGTGGGGGAAACCATTGTCTTCACTGCCTAATCCCTCTAATGTTTAAAGAAATTTTAGGAACCAGACAATGCGAAGCTTAACTGGTGTCGGCAAAACACCTTGTTTGAAAGGAGGAACCAGAAAGTCAAAAGGCTTAGTAAATCATTGCCATATGGATATATTGTAACAAACATAAATCACCCACATGACAAACATGAGATCCCTCACAGTTATCCTACTTGACATTTCATGTTAATAAGGTCAAAACCTTAAATCTTGTGACCACAAATGACCTTTCACCTCCACTTAAAACAATAGGATCACCTACCCTATATGGCCATCTACATGCTAAATATGAACGAACCAGGGTCAGATTTTTCCTTAGATCCCGATGAGAAATCCAAACTTACGTTGCAACACTACAGCTTGCTTTGCAGGCTTGCACTGAGCTGTAATATCGCAGTCGCGGTACACCACTCGTATCATAGTAGGCTATACCGAATGAATAGGCCTACGTTGTTACGTAGGTGTGCATGTACCGAACTCCGGTTGCCTATATCGGTCTCATGGCAAGGCATAAAATCTCCCCTGACTGAGTGCGTTGTCAGTTGCTGATAACAGATTGCATGTCATGTTTTCTTAAACGAGCTTTGTTTCTTATGATATAGAATTATCTTTAGTTCACCAGTTATACTACAAACTCATATGGAGACAAGAACTGGAGACTTCTTTAAATTATTCCACAAAACCCATGTCAATAACATTTAATATATTATAAGAAGGTTAAACTGGGTGGGATGATCATGATTCCAGGAAGCATTTTATTGTAATCTAAAACCAGTGCCACACTGTGGGCCACTAATGTTAATACGTTACTTATATACAAACCATTTTAGAAGCCTAAAATTTTTTCTTGGAATAATGGTCAACAAAAATGGAAGGCCATAAAAGTAAGTGTAAAATTGGTTTTGTTGCCCCAATATGACTGTAAACACAAGTGATTTTCCTAAAATTTTGGTCATCAAATTTAGCAAAAAAGGGTACCAAATAAGGCTCAGATTGTACCAGAGAGCTTCTGGAAGGTCGGAACTCGGAGCTTCCACGGACCTTAGGCGGACCCTGAACCCGGCCGAAGGGACTTTGCGCTTCGCGCTCGTCACGAGTTGCTTTCCATTATTTCACTCCCAGCCACTCACTCACCTTGGCATCTCTGACAGCACTGAACATGATGTCCTATGAACAGTCCAGCATGAAAGATAGAATGCAAATGCAAAGTCGGGTAGTTAACTGGTCCACCATCAGGCGCTTCAGTCCGGAGCGCACCCGACTTCGTCGACTGGGCAACCGATTTTAGAGGCAAGCCCAAGCCTATGCCAAATGGGAGGAAAGCCGAAGTACCTGGAGAAAAACCCACGTACATCGAGCGGGATTCGAACCCACGCACATGTGAAACACATTGGTACACAGCAGCGGGAATAGACCACTCTGCTACTCGATAGAACAACGAGGCATCTTCAAATATAAAATTTAACAGATGATGTTGACAAAATGTACTTTGTTTACTATTGTGATCCAGCCACAGAAATGCGTGTATTTTCCAAACATCCATACTGTGCAGTGCCTTGACAATGATATTTTACCAAGATAGCCGTAACAGAATTTTGCGAGTAATAAACAAAGTAGAATAATCGCTGGGTAATATTAAATCCCCAAGAATTTACTTTTCATACGTATAGAGTAAACATTATTATGAAGACTTTTATGACAATTTGTCCATTTATATTGGAAGACCACCCTTTACTTTGTATGAACACATATTATGCAATATTTTGAAATTGCAACCAGTCATGGCCCAGATAAGTTGCCGGGGGGGGGGGGGGTGCCATGTACACGTTATGTTGAATAAGTCGCCAAACAGCACAGCATAAGAGCTTAAAATTGTGATGTGAAGGATGTGTTTCAACTTGAAACATACATCAAAAGTTTGCGTTACCGATGCACATGCTATGGTTGTGCTTGCTACTACACTGGCTGCTTGATATGGCTTTCACTCACGCCTCCAACAATAGGAATCAATGGTCAAGGCCATCCTTTTGCTTGTATGGGTGGAGATATCACTGGATATTAGTTCCGTCCTGTTTCAAAAAATAAAGAGAATAAATTCAGCATGAGAAATGAGTAGAATACAGTAAATTGATAAAACATAAGGGTACCCTTTTGTCTTTCTAGCCAGATGACATTGTAAATGACTTAACGAAACAATTACCTCATCCAGAATTTTAGTAAAAAAAAAAAAAAAAACATGAGTTCAATTTATGAGCCAAGAAACTGGAATATGTGATACTTCTTCTTTGCATTCAAGTTGCATCCATTTTCCCGTTTTCGACATGAGTCAAAGGCATACAAAGAGCCTCACCAAACCTAAACTTTGAATTTTATTCCGACTTATTAATATGACTAATCATTATGAAGGCTGCAAAACAAATATTGCAATCAAAAAGACACTTGTGATATTATGCATAATCGTTGGAAGTTAAACATTCTTAAAACATTTATTGCGTTGATAGTGAGATTATAGTTTAATGGACGGTGGTATTTACAAACAATCAGCTGTTTTGAGTTTGGGCATTTTGGGGGAGTGGAAAGGGGGCTTGCAGTAAGGAATTTCTTTTTTGGACATATTTACGATGTGCAAAAAATACTAATTCTGGTTTCAATGTAATAATGTAACTAAAACGTCAATTCTGTACAATAATTTTGTCTAATTTTTAAGAATACAAAAGTGGAAAAATAATCGAACAATTTAAATATGACATCTTAGAAAGATATGCTGGCAGTTAAATTTTTGTACCCTAAATGAAAACTTGTAATGCTGGACTAGAATTTCAAATTGGTGTGTTTAAGCAGTATTTCTGTTCAAGATAAACCGTACCTTCCTAGTTGATGCCGGTATTTCACTTTGGACACTACATATCAAATTTCTGTCATAAACTCTCAACTGGTAGAACGCTTAACTATGGTTATATTACGCACAGTTTTAACTTTATGGAAATTTAAATATTGCACCAATTGGGTCTATTTTTCAAATAAATGTGTAATATTTGCAATCTTCTAAAGGTTAAAAAATATATAATTTAAAAACATATAATTTTTGGTGGCTTAACCAAAGTATATGTGCAGATCCCTCCATCATCACTGAATATTCTAATCATGTAGGTCATTGCCCACTAAAGGAATAATCATCCTTCTAAAATGCCTCAGTTCTAAAAACCAATCCTCAGGGACCCCATTATTTGACAAAGTGTTTGACTGTGGTTACTCCTGCTTACAGACGAGCAACAAAACGCAAATAAACAAATAAATAACAGTGAAACAAAACATGTCAGCAGCACAACACTTACAGGTTTCATGTCAATGATTCCATTTAGTGACTCAGGCACTGAAAGCTAGTGTCATCTGGTTATTGCAACAAGAAAATTGTGATTTAAATTAAACAATTTATTACTTACGTGGAACGAATTGTTCAATATCACTAGATACACCTCCGTACGGACCGAAACAGAAAACTTCGTAGCTAAGCTTTATCAAACATAAAAGTGACATTTTCTTCAAAAACAAAGGAAAACCTATAAAAGTTTGCTATTCAACGTCCTAGACATACTTGATTCATTTTGATTCCTTGACGTAGAGTAATCTATGCGGTGGTGATGCTGTATGTGTGTGTGTGTATGTGACACTGCATGTAAACACTCTCAAGAAGGGTAACCTCAAGGGATCTCATACTTGGTATGTATATACCCCTTATTGAGAATATGCTTCCTATTGTTTTTGGTGAAGGTCAAAGGTCATTTGGAATCACCAGAGGTCAAATGGTAAATACTTTGGAAATTGCTCATAAACACTCTTTCTCAAGACGTGTAACTTCACGGAGTCTCATACTTGGCATGTGCATGACAAATATTAGAAAGATGATCCAATTGTTTTTGGCAGAGGGCAAAGGTCATTTGGGGTCACCAAAGGTCAAAAGGGTTAAAACCTTGTTGTCACCCTAGAAATCGCCAAATAGCTCTCCCCGGGTTTACCAGGTTTAAAGGTAAGTTGGCACCCCGTGCTATTTTGAAAGTCGCACTTCGTTGACCAGCTGTAGCTGCTATGTAAGTCTGATTGCGTCTCTACGGCCGAAGGATTTAGATGTAAATTGCTTGTTATGTTATTTGTTATGGTCAAGCGTAACCCCAATAGGTGGAATGTAATGATTTGCATTAGTTTGAGAGGAGAAAGCGTCGCTTAAGTTTTGGCGTCAGAGAACCACAGTATACGGTGTCGGAAGGACACATTCTTGACTCTGTTCCAAAAACTTGGGAAATATTTGTTGCAGGCGTTGCCAATGGAGTGCACATTTGGTGTAGGGCGCAGAAATTAGATTTTTCTGTATAAGCTGGGGTCACTTCGCAAAAGAATAGTGACAGAACTATACCAAGAGCCCGTTACCCGGTGACTCTCGAGAAGTTTCTTAACTCTCTGAGAGGGGCGGCCGACAGTCCTGTCGGAAGGATACCGACGGCCGAAGTCAGGGAGCCTGTTACATGCCCAACATAACCGTTATCATGTAAGTACCGGTTCTATGTTATTATCTCTCCTCACTTGGGTTTTTCCTGGGGGTTGGCCAAAATGGGTGTTATATGTATATTACTAAACTGGATTGTAATGGAATGTATAACTTTATTACGACTGTGCCTAGTATTTCACCTGCATGGCAGGAACAGCATGGCAAAAATTAATGTGAAGTAATTGCGTTAAAGACGTCTGGCATCCAAGTAAAAGGAGTAATATATGTCAGCTGGAAATGTTAAGTTACGTAAATGCAAACGTGCTGACGATGTTGTATATATATTTGTGAATGAAGGTAGCCATATGAAATATTTTGTTAGAACTTAATTGTAAGAAGAGAGTAGTGGAAGTATAGTAGAACTAAGAAATTGATTTCTATTGTTGTTAATTTGTATATATATATGTATATATGTTGGTTCGAGCATGGAGGGTACACATAATGTGAATTTTATACCAAAATATCAAGTTCGTGTGCAAATAGTGATAGGTGCAGTATATAGTGCATTTGGGAAGGTCATAGCTACACTGCAGGATATTGAACTGAGTAAATAATATTGTGTCATGTTAATTGTTCTCCTGTACCAAGTCGTTATTGTTAATTTAGTGTAGCGAGTGTTTGGCACAATTAGCGCCTCGTTTACAGTCACTTGTTCATGTAAAAATTTTATTTTATATTCAGACTCATTCAGTGAGGGGTTACATTTGCAATTCGATCGGGCAGGGTCGCCACGTATGTAGGCCAGATGAGATCATCTCTGTGACGGGACACATTGGGCTTCTTCGTCCGTGGGGCTCCGCTCTGAAGATCTAGGCCATATATTTCAACCCGCCCAGAGGTCAAGGTCCTCAGCTTACAGACTTGGGAGGACGGAAAAAGGACTGCAAGGACTAGTCCGACGTCCTACAGTAATATTCCCTTGCATAACCAGCATATGTTTATATTCCCCATCCTAATCTTATTTGCATTTAGACAAAAGAGACTGAGACAACATTGTAATGATATAATTTCTTCTAATTATGTTCGAAGCTTTATTGTGTGAGGTTTAGTGGTAAAAGTAACAGTACAGACCGGTCCGGGGTTTTTTTTTTTATATATATTTCACTTGCATCCAAACATCTGCATGTCCGTATTTTAAAATAATTAGGTGAAAGTTGTCAAAGTAAAGAAAACAAACATTTAAGACCAATGTATATATTCTTATTGCGTAAATAACTCAGTGTTAATTTGTTTCTTTTTGTGTATATCCTCTCTTCTCAATAATACTAGGCATTCAGGACCACCTTTGTTGGTAGGTTCTTCCTAGTGACACTTGTAAACACTATATGTCAAGCAGGGTAACTTTAATGAATCTAATACGTAGCATGTAGATTGAATGACCCGCATTGAATAAATACTCCCTCTTGTTTTTGGTGGAGGTCTGAGGCCATCTGGGGTCACCAGAGTTCAGAAGGTTGAAACTTTGTAAGCACTATAAACGCTATATCGTGAGCGGAGAAACACTGATGAATCACATACTTGACATGTGGATGACCCATATTAAGTGAAGGTCAAAAGACATTTGAGGTCATTGGATGTCAAAAGGGTATTAAAGGTATTAGTGTGTTTGATCCATACCCAGGGATCCTAGACATTCTGTGCCAAAATTGAAAAGACAGTAATTTATGAAACTGTCAATTTGAAAATACAGAAATAGACTTACATTTTATTGGAAAGAAATCACTAAACCTTTTGGCTCTGGTTAATAGAAATGCACATGTCAGGAAGCAAATTGATGCCAAATACCTTTGATAAGGATAAGTTGGAGCAATCTTTACTAGCTGGCAAATATTTGAATAAAGATTATCCCAAGATAAAAGTGTAGGAAGATAAAGTTTGCTAGGATATTGAAAAAAATTAACTATATCATTTGGATGACAAGAGGGCCCGATCAGTAAATACCACTGATTCCCAGACAGTAAATCAGTTTTGTACTGAGTGCATACAGTGTACATAGGTAGGTTCTAAGATATACAACTCTTCACTGGGACCAGGAGATCCAGACAGCTATACAACTGTAAAATTAGAACTTAGCTCATGTAAGTTTGGGCATTACTCATGTAAATGCCTTCTGTCTGTGCATAAAACAGCAGTGAGTTTTATTTAATATTTTGATGTATCCGGTCTATATTTATTAAATAGTAGAAACCATTGGTAGATTCAGAACACCTGAATGAACAGATATAGAAAAATTTATGAATTGAGACGTGTAACATAAACACCAATACATATAAATTATGATCTATTGCCTACATCTAGGAAAAAGACCCGGAGGAGACGGAATTTCGTATAAAGACTGGTCTAGGCCGGGAGGACCCTCATATATACACGTCTCTCAGGAGAAAATTCTCATTCTTCAATGAGATTGATTGGGGAAATTGAGTCATTTTCTCATTCAGTCTCATTTAATTCTAGTTCAGTCTATAATAATTAAATGAGACTGAATGAGAAAATGTCTCAATTTCCCCAATCAGTCTCATTGAAGAATGAGAATTTTTTCCTGGGAGCTGGCATTATGTCTTCGGTGTTTGCCACATCGAATGAGGAGCAGCCTCTGTTCAAGGTCCCCCTCTACCGCCTTCATGAAAAATTGACACTACATCTCTTCTGTCCTTAACTACTGTTGTAATCATAACTATTATTACTGTATGATACATCATGTAGGTTTTCAACTTCTCACCTTCAAAAATTTTGCTGGGAGGGAGTCCTAAAGCAAGCTGGTCCGTCCACCTTACCGCCTGCAAATAATAAGTGCCCTCTGCAGTTTGGCCGCCTTCCATACATTTTATCTTTAGAATATATAAAGATGGCCTTGCGATAGTTTGCCTCAATCTGCCATTGGTGTACAGGAAAAGAAGTAAAAGGTTCATCAAGATCATGTTTTAAAAAGTTAACGATGTCATGATTCATGATGCATGGCTTAAGAAATATATGAGATCGTTAAAAATGTCAAAAATTGTGCCCGAAATTAAGTAAGTTCACTACAGTAAAATATTTTACCTTCATTTCACAATTACATTTCCTAAAATTATTTATAGCCTATTTTATAATAACATGTGACCACTCATAGCAAATACCATGGGGTAGGGGGCAGTAAAATAAATGAACTCCAGGCTAGGTCTACAGAAATTTCAAAAATAAAAATTAATGTAAGCCTTACATCATAATTTGTCTATCTCATATCCTGTCGGAACTTTGAAATTATTGCATTAAAGAGGCACTTTGAGTTGACTCGTGAAATTCACTAAATTTTTCCAAACCTGTCATGTTTTCTTCACGAACTAATGACAAATGGTCAAATTAAGATGATTCCCGTACCCTACGTACAAATAAACTTTTTATGAGTGATTAATAAACGATTCAATTTGGTTTTCAAAAATTTGTGACCAGACACTTTTTCACGTTTGTATTACTCATAACTGCACATAACCATTACAAGCAAGAGTCCAAAATTCCAAATTTTTAGTTTTTGCATGAGTGTTGGATGTGAAACTCGACTAATAATGCTAATGTCATGTGGTAGTACTCTTCAAAATTCTCACAAAATTATCAATATCAACTCAATGTGCCGCTTTAACTTTCAAAACTTAAGCTAATCCATGGACTTAGACTTAGACTTAGATGAGGTTTTACGGCCCTGTTTCTTGTAACCAATTAGTTTAAGTCGAGCCGGCCACGCCTTTTTTTTCCAGTTGTGGCTCACTGGCTTGTTTTCCCATCCATTGAAAAAGATTTTCTTTTTGAAATAAATTAGGCCATAATCAACTTTTGGCACCAACAGTGTAGATTGCGTACTTTTGCTGGTTACCCTGACAATACACCACTATCACGTAAGGCAATATTCTGATGTTTCTGATCCTAGGCCTAACGTTAGGTCTTTGTTCCAATACACGTAGGCTACTAGCCTAATCTTAGGCTAGACCTACCACTGACCTAACAGCCTAATTAATGATACTCCCACCCTAACCAGCCCACCGCCCGCCCCCAGTAGGCTGGGGGCTGTAGAATATACCCACGGTATTTCCCGCCTGTCGTAAGAGGCGACTAAAGGGAAGAAATTGCACCGTATTTGAGCTGTATTTGAAACCAAAATTGAACTTGAATCGTATTTGAAACCGTATTTAAACTTTACCTTTTTATGTAGTTGACACTATATAACACATTCGTGTTGGTGTGTCGTTAAATGTTATCTTACTAACTAACTAACCCATCCTAACCAAACCTTACCCTAACACTGGTCAAGTGACTTTCATGAAGACTTGTCAGAAATATAGAGATGTCGGAGGAAAGAGGACATCGGAACTGAGATCAGTCAACACTTTGCTAACGTGAGGCATGGCCATAAAGCAGGATATAAGATCCATGCTCTATGGGCTTGGCGTAGACCTAGGTCTAGCCTAGACCAAAGGCTTCCGAGCATTGTTTACATATATAATGCACTATGCATATGTGTATGTATATATATATATATATATATATATATATATATATATATATATATATATATATATATATATATATATATATATATCTATATATATATATATATATATACAAATATGCACCTGCCACCTTACAGCACTCAACATCTCAAGTGTATAAGCGTAAATCCAGTAATAGATAAAGAAATATGAGAATATACACGTAGACAAACAAATGACGGAAAAATACTTCAACTTTATTACGACGTTTGATAGGCTCTACCTATCTTCTTCAGGTGCAAGATAGCTCTGAGTCAAAAAGAAGTAAGTACGTATGTATATCAACTACCAGAAAACTAAAAAAGCTGTGGCTACCAAACGTTACAAAAGACAAACAGAACACAACAAAAAAGAAAGCTACTTAGGTTTGCTTGACTAGTTTCTTTGCGTTAATGCCCGTAGGGTGAAAGGTGTCTAACCGTAGTATCCATGAGGGCTCTTTTTGTTCCCATAAATGGCTGGTATAGGTTGGTATTTTTGTATTCCAATTAATTCAAAATTAGTGCAAGCCCCGTTAAAATGTTTCCCTAAAGGAGTATGACCTTTTTCAAACTCTTGCCTATGCCCCCTGTGTCTCTGACGCAATTCCCCTCCCGTTTCTCCCACATACTGTTTCCCACAGGATAAACAATTAATTACATAAATAACAGACTTAGTAGTACATGTAATAGAACTAAAAATTGTGAATTTTTCCTTTGTGGAATAACTAACAAAAGTAGACGTTTCTTTTAAGACTGCACAAGTAACACAATTTCGAAAATGAGTTTTAAAACAGCCTTTAGGTTGATCTTTAGGCCTATTAAGTCTGGCTCGAACCAAAAGTTGTTTTAAGTTAGGCGGTTGTCGGAAAATAATTTTGGGAGGGGAAGGCAGTACATTCCGCATAGTCTCCGATAGTTGTAATATGGGGTAGTACTCTTTAATAATAGCATAAAGATTGGGTAATCTGGGGTTTCTCGTAACCACTAAAGGAGCCTTAATTGGTTTTCTACTAGAACGGTTGGAATAAGTCCCTTTTAAGATGGAATCTCTCGAGAGACCATCAGCCTTGTTTAAATTTTGAAGGACTATATTCTCAGGATAGCCTCTCGAAATTAAATTATTTTTAAGCTTTGAAAAACGTTTCTCTTTATCTTCCTCCTTAGAACAGATACTTTTAATCCTTAGGGCCTGGCTATATCCTATATTGTCTAAAACTTTTCTACTATGAAAAGAAGTGTAATGAACATAAAGAGGGTCTTCACACTGAGGCTTAGTAAAGAGATCCGTAGAAATAAAACCATTACACAGAGTGATAGTAAGGTCTAGGAAAGATAAAGAAGACTGACTGAAATTAGAAGTGAATTCTAATTCTCCTGGAAAGATATTGTTGATGTTATCAACAAAAATCTTAAAAGAATGTTCGTCTCCTTTCCACAGACCCCATACATCATCTATATATCTTACCCAAAGTTGAGGCTGCTGTTTAATAGTTGATTTCATAATATCTTCAAAAACGCCCATACCTAAACAAGCGTAACTTGGAGCCATTTTAGGACCAATTGAAGTCCCATGAATTTGAAGGAAGTGTTCAGTGTCAAAAACAAAATTGTTGTAGTCTAGACAAATTTCTAGACAAGAAATAAGATTCTTTGTACTTGGTTTCAAATTTTCACGTTGGTTGAGAGCTCTTTTTACTCCTTCTATACCTAGGAAGCGTGGCATGCTAGGATACATGGCACGCACATCTATCGTGAACATGCCTGTGTTTACTTCATGCCTGTGTTTATATATATATATATATATATATATATATATATATATATATATATATATATATATATATATATATATATATATATATATATATATATATATACTCCTCGGTTAAACACTCTGGCTTTCTTAGCAAAGTTATGGAACCTGTTGCTCTTAGAAAAGACGAGTACTCTTCAGTAATCAATTTATCTTCCAAAGAGCTGTCCGTTTCTCACCTTAAACTTCTCTCCAAGGGTTTAAAATTTGCTCCCGTGCCACCACAGGTAGATAGTCTAGGCCTTAAAGAAAGTTTAGAATGTTTCAGTCGTTCTTTACGTTTGGCTGAATATTTTCATGGCAGTAAATCTGATGCTGAGGATAAGAACATGAAATTTCGTAAGAAGTCATCTTGGACTCCCCCTACAAACAGGGACAAGCACCTTGATGCTTTTATTGATGTGGTGAAGAAAGAAATAATGGAAGCACCCACTGGTCTCTTTTACAGAAATATTTCTTCTGATGAACGCTGTTTAATTAAGGAACTACAAAACGATAGCGGTATTGTTATTAAGGAAGCCGACAAAGGCTCGGCAGTGGTGGTAATGGACATGGAGTCGATTTACAAAAAGGTTGATAAAAATGTGATTATTGATATTGAAAAGGAAGCTTCTGTTATGCTTCATAATTTGTATTGCCGGGGGGTTATTTCCAAAAATATGTTAGATTTTGCAATTCCAAATGATACAAAAGCTGCCCGGTTTTCTCTGTTACCTAAGGTTCACAAAATTGGTGTCCCTGGAAGGCCAGTCATTTCGGGTTGTGGCTCAGCCACAGAAGGGAATTCCGAATTAGTTGGTCATTTCATTCAAGCGTTGATTTCCTCAATTCCTTCGTATTTTCGTGACACAACGGATTTTCTTGACAAGTTACGTAAGTTGGGCCCTCTTCCAAAGGATGCCATTATTGCCACTATAGATGTTGTGTCCCTTTACCCTAGTATCCCCCAACCCCACTGATGGGCTTGAGGCTCTCCAAATCTTTCTCGGTCGTAGGCATTTTCCAAATGAAGTTGTGAAAGCAATTCGTGAGATGACACGTTTTGTCCTTCATAATAACGTCTTTGAGTTTAATGAGGAATTTTATTTACAGACCTCTGGTACGGCCATAAGTACTAAGATGGCGCCCTCTTATGCCAACATTTTTATGAGTATTTTTGAAGATCATTTACAGGCGTTATCTTCTACGAAGCCTATTGTATGGCTTCGTTTTATTGACGATATTTTTTAGTTTGGACGGCGGGACCCCAAAAGTTCCTCGACTTTATGCAGTTGATCAATTCTCAGCACCCTAATATTAAGTTCACCTATGATTTTTCTCAGTCATCTGTTCACTTTTTGGACGTAACTATCTTTAAAGATTCTAATGGTCTAATCAGTACCGATTTATATGTTAAGCCCACCGACGCTCATCAGTTTCTTGTGTCTAGCAGTTGCCATCCAGCCCATATCAAGCGTAGTATCGCTTATAGTCAAGCCTTTCGGATCTTAAGTATCTGTTCTGACCCTGAGACAGCAAGTCGTCGTTGTGATGATCTTGCCTCTTACCTCGTTAAGCGTGGCTATAACCGCCGTAAAGTTATGCAACAGATTAATAGGGCCCGTTTTAATTTCTTGAACCCTACGGAACCACCCGCCCATGCTGATGATTACCCAAGAAAGGTTTATTTTACTGTTGATTTTCATCCAGGCCTGCCTGACATTGGGGGGATTCTTCGAAAAATTTTTTCCCTTCTCCAGTGTTCCTCTAAAATGAAGGAGGTCACACCCCGTCCCCCCATTGTTAGTTTTCGCCACCGCCCAATCTGAAAAAGTTGTTGGTAAGAGCGAAACTTAGAACCCCATCCCGTGTTGAGACTCCTTGCGCCCCTTGCGGTAAGAACAAAACCAAACCGTGCCAGCTCTGTGAGATTCTTATTTGCAACGAATACATTGTCAGTAATGTTTCTGGACGTAAACTTAAATGTCGTAATTCTGGTACTACTTGTGATGCTAAGTGGGTTATTTATTGTATTTTTGTCCTACATGTAATATTCAGTACGTCGGGCAAACCAACAACTTCAGATTTTTGCACATAAGTCTGAGCTAGCTAAATGTGTTAATGACGATTTTAACCCTAATCTTTGTACGGAGCTGTATAAACATCTCAGAGACCATTCCCCTTGTTTCTTTTATGTTCAAATTTTAGATGTAATTTTTAGTAGAAATTCAGATCGGGATGCTTGTTTGGATAGGGAAGAAAAAGAATGGATCTGGAGGATGGACTGTGTCCACCCGAAGAGGCTTAATGTTAATGATGGCTTTAATTGCCAAAACAGTAAACGCCGCAATCGAAAAACGTAGTCCTCTCATTTAACCCGTCACTGTTTGTATTCTTATTTGCTTTCTGTTGGTGCTTCGCCTACATTTTTACTCTTTTGTATAGGTTTAACTTACCATTGTTATGTTAGTACTTCCTTTTATTTGTCTTGTTTATCTCGTTAGGTTTTAGTTCTTTTGACCTTTTGACCCTTTGATCTTTTTATTCTGGCTTTTTCTCCGTTTCAAAGTTTCTATTCTATCGTTTTATCTATTTAGTTGTTAAACGTGTTTCTGAAGAAGGGACCGGAGTTCCCGAAAGCTAAATGAATCTTCATGTTTTACCAGTCTTTTTGTGCTTTACTTATATATATATATATATATATATATATATATATATATATATATATATATATATATATATATGAAACTGAACGATGGAAAGACTGAGTTTATATTAATCGGTTGTAGACAACAACTGTCAAAAGTTAAGGTTCCTCACATCACCATCGGTGACTCTGACATCACCCCTGCATCATATGTTCGTAATTTAGGTTGTAGTTTTGATTCATCAATGTCTCTTAATGCTCATATATCTAGTATTGTACGTTCCGCTTCGTTTCATATCAGAAACATTGGTAGAATAAGAAAGTACTTAAATCCTCATGCCACTGAACAAATTGTATATAGTTTTGTAACCTCCAGGCTTGACATGGGTAACTCCCTCTTGTTTGGACTTCCTCAAGACCAAATTGCACGTCTACAGTGCATTCAGAACACCGCTGCGCGTTTAGTCACTTTGACTAGAAGTACATGTCATATTATATATCCCTGTTCTGAGGGAGTTGCACTGGCTGCCAGTTGGTTACAGAAATATGTACAAAATTGTCCTCATTGTTTTTAAGTCACTGAATGATCTCGCACCTGGTTACATTGCTTCTCTCCTCCAACCATACAATCCATCTCGCACTCTCCGTTCCAGCAATAAGGCACTCCTTAGTGAACCCCCCTCTAAACATTCTTGGGGGGATAGAGCTTTTTCAATCGCAGCGCCCCGTCTTTGGAATTCACTACCAATTCAAGTCAGATCTTCCCCATCTTTAGCTCATTTCAAACAGACTCACATGTTTCTTGAAGCTTTTTCATAATTCTGGTTTGTGACTTTTATTGCCTATTTGCATTGATTGCCGTTTGTGTATTTTTTATGTGTAGATTAAGTTGTAATGTAAGTGTAATTTTGTAAAGTATGTTTTCATTGTTACGCGCCTTGAGCACCTTTTTAGGTGGATTTGTGCGCATAATAAATCTATTATTATTAAATAATTATAATTATAATTATATATATATATATATATATATATATATATATATATATATATATATATATATATATATATATATATATATATATATACTAACAAGGTAGATCACTTCTCTGGACGAAGCTTACAACTTGACCTATTTTAACACTCTTGCGCTCACTATGAACCTCTCTGATTTCTTTCAATTACTTCGTTCGATGAGAAAGAACATCCAACATCTCTTCGGGCACAACTAAGGGCGAAGTAAAATGAAATGCTTTTCCTTCCCCTGTTAACTCGTTAATATAACCTAATTTTGAGGAGATGTTGTCTATGATTACAAGTCGTGCCAACTGTACGAATTTTCTCACTTATGCCTGATTTGGGAGAAGTGAAGTCATGCTGTAGAGTGCGCGGGTGCGCGCTGTGGCAGGGTGGGTAAAGGGTATAGCTGTCCTATTTACGGTTTCCGAGAGGTGTTTTTTACTATTAACAATACCATTATGCACCAAAACAGTTAAATCACATCAACTTAGCAATGGAAAAGGACTTGTAGGCACGTCCGATTCATAGGGGAGGTATCAACTAGCCCGAGTCACCTTTTTCCTCAGACTTTGTCTTATGTATGCAGCTGACATACATGCTAAAATTTTTATTGCCATAACCTTCATTGTAATCAGGCCCATAGAACCTTCAACCAACCAAGTCTCCCGAGGAAGGCCTCCGCACCCCTGCCAAAGGCGCACGTTTCATAAGCTTATGTGTTAGTGCTTGCGGCGCCTCATCACATACGCCAGTGAGCCACAACTGGAACAAAGACCGTGGCAGGCCTGACTTAAGCCGATTGGTAAGAAACTGAGCGGTAAAACCTCATCTAACTAACTTATCACATACGTAGACATAAAGAGTAGTCAGAACCCTCAAAAGGGTCAAAAACAATAATAAGTTATTAACAACATTATTTAAGGAGAGGATAAATTAGGCTATCTATATACAAATTTACAAAGTTGACTACATGCTTCTTTCTGAGAGGTCTACAGCACGATTGACGTGGAATAGAAGCTACCGACTTAAGGCCGGAAGTCTTCTACAACGGGATAAACTTGCTGATTGGCTGAAAGTCTCATGCCATAAACAACTGAACAATCACAGAGGGGAGGGGGAAACCAGGTAGACTAGATGTCATATGCATTATATCACCTTTATGCAAACGAGGTATTGCACCATAAGACTGCAATAATAGCAATAAGCAACAAAATGGCCTCCCTCTTGATCTATAGCAAAATACCTTACATGCTACATGACAATACAAAGCTTCACATTTCATATGTTAGGTGGAGTACAGTATCTTATCTTCTTATATATTTCATGTAGGGAGATGAAATAATTAGCTTAAAACATGGCTTGGAAGCTTACAACTGTCACGCAAAACCTGCAAAAAAATGTTAACCCAAGCAAAGTTTGAAGACAGCGAGTCAACTTCGCAAATCAGCAAATGCAACCGCCCTCGTTGCAAAATATGCCCTATAATAATGCAGGGTGAGAAAATTCATTTTTCTGCCACAGACGAACTTCTCTGATAAAACTAACTTTACGTGTGAGTCCAAAAATGTTGTTGATGTTCTAAATTTATTGCAGTAATTGTAATGATCAATATACAGACAGCACAAAAAAATTTGCGAACCGTCGGTGTTACTTTGCCTAGAAGCCAGATTAAAAATGAATGTTACAGGATTCTGGAAGTCAGTAAACATATTCAAACATGTGGTAAAAATAATTTTAGAATTTCATCCTTCTGTCAATGCTCCAATAAGAACCACCTACTTATTAAGGAAAACTATTTTATCTGTAAATACAAGCCGTCACCTAACAGGTAATTCTGTTCACTGTATATAGCTAACCATTGTTTTTGTCTTCTTGGAGTTCTCGCCGCTGTGCGGCATCACATTGTAAATAGCTTCTTTGTTGAGCTTTAATCCGGTAAATAACCTCTTTGATGGGCAGAGAGCAGAGAGGCCTAAAATCTAACGATTTGTTTACTTAAGTGTGTGAAACATCCGCCAAGTCTATCCCGAGCCACTGTTTCCACGTAAAATTGTGAGTTGATGCTGCTTTTAATCTGTTACCCGGGCAAGTCCGTGTTCGTGGGAACGCGGTATAATTGGCATTTACTATTACAACCTCTCCAATTTCTTTGTGTCAACTAATTTTGTACGTACTCGTGTCATTTACTTCTGAAGACCCCGCATGAACGGATGAAAGCGCTTAGGATTTAATACATATTTATGATGCCATTTTGGTGGAGTTCTGTGAAGTCATTTCAATTTTTCTTTCTATATACATATATATATATATATATATATATATATATACTGATATATTATACTGATATATATTTATATATAAACTGATATACATATATACTGATATATATATATATATACTGATATATATGTATATATATATATACTGATATATATATATATATATATATATATATATATATATATATATATATATATATATATATATATATATATATATATATAAATACATATAATCTAACCATAATCTAGCCATCCAAATCAGCGATGGCGCATTTTGACGCATTTATCGCCGCCAATCGATCCGAACCGGTTAAGCCCAATTTACGACACAGCAACGTAAAGGCCATCGATCTGATTTACATGAAAGGGCAGTTATACGTATAATACTAACACAACTCGAGCCAAATTTTACATGTCAGACACAATTGATGTGAATAGTGCTATTTGTCAGAAAGCGTGAAAAATTTTGGATACTGAATCAAGTTTTTCTGCCTCGAAGGACGGAGCAAAAATCACACCTAACGTTCTCAGCACAAGAGGCAAATGATCGTGGCAAAATCACAAGTCAAATTTAGCTGAGCTAATTTGCCCTCGTGTGCAACAGGTTTAGATTCTTTAGCCTAGGGCATGAATCAGTCCTTATTTGCAGATCTTGTCTGCTCCATCTCAGTAGTCGACTTCAAATGGTACTCGTACCGAATAATTATACTTTAAGTGAAGCATAGACTCATGGGCATCGCCAAAGGAAGGGGGGGGGGTCGGCGTGTGCAAACGATCCCATTTGAGCTTTTTTACAGAAAGGTTTAAAGGATGTACCAAAGATCGAAAAAGGTTTCCTCTGCCTTTGCAACATATAAATTTCTTTTAATATGTTGAATGGTTAATTTCGCTGCAATTACACATAGAAAACCCTGTAAAGTAGGATGCCCTCTTTAGATTTCGACTCCTACCGCACTGAATGCATGACATATGCTTGTCTTTGTTCAATATCCACCTTTGACTCGAAATACTATATTTCAGCAATAAGGTGTTACTTGATCGGATAGTATTATGAAGAGGTAGTTATCGTCGAAATGCGCTTTAAGTTTAGTAGGAAATGGTGGATATTTTTCTGAAAGTTAACTTCCTTTTAATTCTGCATACGTATCAAACTGAGTGATGGGTCAATCATTATTCTAAATCTCAGTCAACTTCTTCTGTTCTTCCTCCAAGTTTTGTTCGACGCTCTCAATTTTTACCTTTCCATTAATTATTTAAAGGGAATAAATTACATGTTCAGTTTTTTCTAGATCTTGAAGGAGAAAGGTTGAAAGTAAAAAAAAAGTAAATTGGTGGAATCACATTGTGCACTAACTTACTGTTCTGTTCTATGAGAGCCTGATAACTTAAGCAGGACGCTATTCATCTCAGATTTGAACGATTTTCTTAAATTTCTTTGCATTGCAGCGTTCAATTTGCTTAACACATTTCTATGATTTGTTATTTGAGGTTAGCTCTCTTTAGTTCCTTAATCTTGAATATTCCATTTTATTCCACGAGTGTTTTTGTCGAGGGTTTTTGTCCTTTGCCTTTGGTTTCTACTAGTTGGTTCCGTTAACCGAGCCCATGGATCCCATGACAGGCCCCAACTTTAAAAGAAAAACGTTCTGGTGCCATTGTCATTTAAAGACTTAAAAGCTTTCTCTTTGATCCCCATCCATTGGTTCACGTTTTGCTCTTATATAAAATCATAATTTTAGTGTTATCAAACTAGCAATATTGACGATAATTTCACCGCATTATAGGCATTTGAAATGTCTAACTTCTCAGAGCTTCCTGGACCCCACGTCGTAGTTCTCGCGCTACGCGCGACTTTTGCCGCTGACACGGCAACTACTTCCTTCTTCACGCAAAATACGACCCCCCTTTAAAAATTTCTGGTGACGCCCATGTTAAGACAGAAGCTTTTCCATGGACAGTGGCACCGGCACGGGGGGCATGGGGGGCGCGTGCCCCCCCATGAAAATTTTTTGAAAATTTTAAAATGATCCCAAAAGACGATTAAGCTATAGATTTCTGTAGGGGGTAGGGTGAGGTGTGCTTCAACCGAGTGATAGATCTATTTAATCATTTTCTATCACAAATGTTTCTCAAACTATCAGAATTTTCGCAAACTATCAAAAATTTCTCGCGCTCCGCGCGCTTCAAACCTTACCACTGTGTTCTTATTATCAATATCTTCTGATAGCAACTCCCGGAGAAGCACAGCAGCAAAAGTTGAAAGCTGTTCACTGATTAACAGGTAAAAGACTGGCTTTTGAGTGGCATGTAGGTTTGGTGGGCAATTGAAAGTGTCTCGATGCAGATTCTGAATGCAGGTTTTGTCATGGAAATCTCACTTAACGAAAAATTTCGCGCGCTTTGCGCGCATGCTTTACGGTTTGCACTCCATCTCATGACCATTATTAACATAATAATACATGGAACTATAATCACAACAACTGTAGGGGCCTAACATCAATATGGGATCTCTCAATCTAAGTTGTTGTAGCATGATTTGGAAAGTTGAAATTACGTATTTGCCGTTATATATTTTCCAAAAAATTTTACAGAGCGTTTTTCGTGCAGCCATTATCGGTATAGATGGCAGACACGTAGCCAAGGGGGTGAAGGGGGCAGCCGCCCCCTGGAGCATATTTTTGGTTTTTTAATGCTTTTTTTTACAATATTGCTAGTGTTTCCCCTATTTATATGCTGTAAACTAGGCTTGGGAAGTGCCATTTCCAGCGATCTGGGAGGCACTTTTGGGCCAAAATTTTCTTGCGCTTTGCGCCAACTCATGGTGGCGCCGAGCGCTTAGAGTCTGTCTATGGGCTTCACCCCCTTGACAAATTCCTGGTTACGCCTTTGAAAGATGGTGATTTTTGATACGCTTACGACAAAAAAGCATTTTCTGAAAACGCCTTTGTTAGTCCTTCACCCCTTTTTGCTATACCTATCAGGGAGGTCTAATATCACCTTCCTGCACCAATAGTCTCCCTCCCGGCCGTTCCCCATTGCTGGAAGCTGTTCATCTGGATTTTCGTTCAGAATTAGTAAAAATACGATAGTTGTAGAGTGCTCTACTCTGTATTATCATTTGGATGTCAAGTAATAAGCATTACGTCATTGCTCCATTTTATGTACTTTATCCAGAGCTTCCGGAAGACCCTATACAGGTATCTGCCAGCCTTGGATGCCTTTTTATAATGCACAATGAAGGGGAGGAAAAATTTCGTTATAGTCCAACAATGTTTCTGTGGACTCCAAGCACGTATTTTTGAGTAAAAGCTTTGCCAATAGAAGGAGGTAAAGTAGCCAAAAGGGAGCCTTCAGGAGGTTTGTTGACAACATATTCTTCTCTTTAACATGCTCTCCTTTTTCATCTAACCAAAACTTAGAATTCACTAGATTATGGACATTTTCCAGCTATGTATGATCAGCTCCAAAAGTATTCCAAAAGATAGCACCATTTTGCATCTAAGAAACCTTAAACAAGCACAAATTTCTCAAAGAGGAGGGGGACACCCTCTCTCCTTAGACCCCTCCCCCAGGACGGCACCTTTATGTAGTGACAAAGGAAAGATCCTCACTGCTGTATCCAAAACGCAGGCCGCATAAAAAAACGAATATTTAAGCGAGGCCACTCAGTTGGAAAAAAACATCTAGCCAGTCGGAAAAATTAGAATTCACTAAGCTATGGACATTTTCCAGCCGTACAGGTATGTGAACAGCTCCAAAAATATCATAAAGATAGCACCATTTTACATCTAAGCAACTTTAAATAAACAAAAATTTCTCAAAGAGAAGGGGTGTCCCCCTCCCCTTAGACCCCTCCCCCAGGACAGCACCTTAGTGCAGTGACACCTGACAAAGGAAGGATCCCCACTGTGTATACAAACGGGAGCACACGAAAAAAAAAAAACGCATTTTGCGCAGACTTGGGAGGTTAACTGAAGTGCCATTACGACATCATCTGTTGTGCCCCCCCAATCACCAAAGCCTGGCGGCGCCACTATCCATGGACGTCAATAAACAGATGTCGAGAGTGGCATACCTGATTGAAGGACGTCCTCGTCCAGCACAGTTACCCCGACTACACTGATCAAGGTGTCTTTCAAAATGTGATATGAGTATTTCGACTTACAGCCACATTTCACCGGCAGCATTGTGCGATCAAGAAGACTCTTCGTGATACTGGTAGCCTTGTCGCTTTTCAATAAGAAACAAGTCATCAAAACCGGTGAGAATAATTTTAAAATATTGAATTTCTTATAATTTCTTATAATTTCTCATTCTACAATTATTTTAATTAGCAATCCCCTTAGTTATTTAAAATGTCTGTCGTACAATTCACGTGAAATTTTGGCTATCATAGAATTTCCACACTTCTCTTGAATCGGGGATATATTTATTCAGCAGTGTGCTGGATGATGGAAGGAGCAATCGCCACCATGACTTGACAGATACAAAAAGGAAAGCAAATATGAAACAGCTAAAAATGATTTCCACTGCGATGCAGGATGAAGATACTCATATGTACAAAATAAGAATTTAATATACAGGGTTGGGAAGTAACGAGTTACAAGTAACGCCGTTACTGTAACGAGTTACTTTTGTGTAACGAAGTCAAGTAATGAGTTACATTTGGAATCATGTAACGGAGCAAGTGACTGGTTACAATTCAGTGCAAAAGTAACTGTAACGGCGTTACATTTTGGTGCCGTTACTTCCTCGTTACAAACAGCCACATCGGACACAAAGTACATTTATTTTGACGATCGCTGGACTTTTGAGGCGAGGAAAGAGGCTGAATTTGAGTTTCAGTCACTTGGGAAAACAAAGTTGAATATTGTTTTTAGATCGTAGTTTAGTATGTGTATACAGTTTCCAAAGTCGGCACTTGCAGATTTATAATTTAGGTTCTGAGGACTATTACTCCATTTACCTGCCAAGGAAACATCCTGTATTTTATGCAGTGTGGTAAAGTAAGTTACGAAATATCACTTCATTTTGTCACTGCAGTCACACCCATCCTTTCCTCATTATCTACCAAGCTGTGTCCTGAGATAAGATCGTAACAATATCCATATTCTGAAACTGTATCGACTCCTGCAGTTTTCAATACAACCAAAGCTCGATGCCAGAGAATTGCATCATACATTTTTTTATTTTAACATTTTCCCTGTAGAAGGACCCGCTGGCCCTGTGCGGGATGCTTCGCGACCATGGGTGTTTTTGTAACTTGCAGTATAGAATTGAGGGCCAACGCAAAAAGTAAATTATTGTCTGCTACGAAGCACTCCGCTCCCCCACAGTGTCGTCACTAGTGGGGGAGGCGGCCCCCCTTGACTCCCTTCTCAGACCAAGACACCCAAGCTTTCTCCGAAGATGCTGACCTTGTACATCACCCGATCTGGGGCACCACGGGTCCACTCTTATTCAACTCAATAGGAAAGGGGCCAAACCTTTCTAAAAGCTTCATTAAGAAATTGTTGAGGTCTAATACTGTACCGCGAAGGAATTCGCGGGATTTCCCCATTAGCCTGGCTGACCTCCAACTAACCCAGCAGACGTAAGTGGTTGGAGGGCGGGCTGCTTGCCAAGGCAGGCACGTGCAGCCGCCTGCCCCCCCCCCCCGAGACTTCTCATTGCAGCGACGGAATGTTCGGGCAGCTACGCCAGTTTCGAGCTCCGCGTGAGCTAGGAAAGACGTGCGAGAGCGGAGCTCTCGCCGGCTGTACCGTGTCCTGTCAAGGACATGTTGCTGAGTGCTCACCCTCGCTTGCTTAGCGGTACGCGGGAAATGTACCGGTAAGGAATTCGCGGGATTTCCCCCAACCGCCTGACTGACCTCCAAGTAACCCAGCAGACGTACGTGTCTGGAGGGCCGGCTGCTTGCCAAGGCAGGCACGTGCAGCAGCGCGAGACTTCTCATTGCAGCGACGGAATTTTCGGGCAGCTACGCCAGTTTCGAGCTCCGCGTGAGCTAGGAAAGACGTGCGAGAGCGGAGCTCTCGCCGGCTGTACCGTGTCCTGTTAAGGACGTGTTGCTGAGGGCACCCATACATACATACATACCTGAGTTGATCTTCGCATCCGTACAACAAATATTAATTCAAAGTATCCCTGCTTTTCTCCTTGAGATATCGTGTTCTCAAGGTCTTCAACCGTTTGTGACCTCGTTTGACCCCATACCTCCACCCAAAAGTGACGAAACTTCCTAACTTGAGATATCGTGTTGTAAAGCTATGCGTTAAAATATTTTACTCTCAAACACACATATACACATGCCATCGCGACTGCAAGGGCTTCTTTTGCCTTCGGCAAAGAAGCAAAGGAACTATGATGGAAATGTCTGACGGCATAAAGGAGGTCAAATGTTCAGTTATAATTTTCAGTCTGGTGCCTAGTACATGTGTTCTTTCCATTAAAATCTAACGTATCTGCCATTTTGCATCCCAAGTCACTTTGCATTGATTGCCATCCAAACTGGTTATTTTAACTGGCTATTTTAATTAATGTGGGTGCGTGCTGGATTGAAGAATCTGTGGAATCCAGCGCCATCTGAAGGTACAGTTAATAAGGTAACTTTGCTTTTTGTCAAATAAAGCTGCAGCATGTGCAAGACAAACGTGGCTGGCATGCATTTTGTAGAAGCTATTCATGTCAGAGTTTTACTTGCAGGGTTGTAACCCATTTTGGGGAGTAAGAGAGTTTGTCTGCAGTGGAGATAGCCTGCATACTGTTTTTCGAAAGAACTACATAATCAAGTTTTGAAAATTTGAAGTACCGGGAAGCGAAAATACTTCAAATATTCTAAAAGGCAAAGGATCACTTAGCCTTTTAACCTTCTGGATTTTCATTTACGGTAGTGGTGTACTACGGACAAAATCTCCCGTTAAGAAGTATTTAATATGAAACTCATGCCTTTGTCAGTAACATTACTCGCCCCAATTGAGTTGATTTCAAGCCCTAATTTTCAAACACTTTTTGCGTTCTGTGATGTTATAATAGTAAGGTACATAGTTTGGTACACTACCCCCACTTCAACCATTCAGTCAGCGTACTTTCTGTTTGTACTTGCAGAAACACATCAGCATGGTGATTCCGACCTGGTTAAAAGTAGTTGGAGGGCTAATTTTTGGTACAACAAACATCGCTGTTAATATTACCTTCTGGCCAATCGCTGTAGCGTACACTGTAGTGCAATTACCGATGACTTATTTAAACTGGACACGGTACCATGAAGAACAGGTAAAAACGTAATTTAAGAATGCCGCGGACCGCATAACTCCCGACGTTCCGTGATTCCCTAGTGGGTTTCGTAACTCGCCAACAAAAAAGTGCATTTGCTTTTTTATCAGAGTATTCAGAGTTTGTTTTCAAGACGATATAATCCAACAATATTGTGGCCTTACTTTGAGTGACGTCATTACTTTCCCTTTTCTGAAGTTCGAATCAGAGAGAATTAATGGAAAGTTTATATTGTGTACTTGAGATTTACATTGCGTGCACATAAATTATGGATTAATGTAACGGATACACTCTCAACTGAAACCTTAGAAAAGTCAAGCTGTAACGTCACACAAGATCCGACACAATCTTGGGCGTCGATCGAGGGAGGGACATGTCCTCTCCTTTTTCTGAGCTCGGTGGGTGTAATACAAACTGTCTCCTCCACCTTTGTTCGAAAAAACAATTAAATAATTTCTGTGTTAATCTGGGATAACGAGAAAACCCCTTTTGCTTCAGTGAGGACAGATTCCTCAACAAAAGCACCAACTTTCCATTTTTATTATTGTTAAGGTTTCTTCTACATTTCTGTTCCAAAACCTAATACCCCTTTTTTCCATATCACATATAGATAGCTTCTGTAGTTTTCTATAAAGATAAAGAAATCCTAATTTGAGCTATTCTTTTGGCCTTCTCTTCGGCATGGTTAACCACTAGAGAAGGGGGGTTTGACCATCGTCTAGCATACGGGCGGATACGAGACAACGCCCGTTATCAGGGGCAAGTCGTCTAAACGTTCCTGTATTTGTTCGCAATGAGTTTAATTTTCAACAAAACCTAAAATTTTTGCGCCCTCCTCGCGCTGAAGGATGTAGTTGTTTATGCTTCTTCTGCAGTTCTGTCCTATGTAGCTAAACAGAACTAGTAGTAAAATATTTCGCGTGCTAAGCAATTCCATGTTTTCTGAAAAAGACTGAAGCAGCTTTAAACTGGCCATGGGTACATCGGGAAGGCCTATAAACTTACATTTTGCAAAATAAACTCTGTCTTTGAATTGCGTCCTACAAGTTACTTAAGATTTTCTATCAATTCTCTTCTTACCTACGGTCGCAACCTCTCTATTAATCGACACACCTGTTGAAGCCTAGTTGCTGCTCCCTCCCATCGGGGGCTTGGTCCCCTGTAGTGTGAATCCTGGCGCCACTCCTGATTTCCGTTGTACCGCCAATTGCTATGATTAACCAACATGTGTAACGAACTGGTGCTTTATCGTCTTTGACGTTACCACCCCACACTGCAACGGTCTTGCTTTGTGAATAGCCTAATAATCAAATATACAACATATATAAAGAAAAGTTGTCATTTCTTAAATGTCGACATTTTTAAAAGCCAACTTACTAGCCAGCTTATTTGAAAATCACAACCTGAAGTTTGGACATGTGGAACCATAAAGGAATCAAGTTCCTGGATTAATTTTAAACTTTCCAATTTTCTGCATGTTATATGCGTTTATATCTCAGGATAAATTTTTTCAAACACGGTTCCCTACCATTAATCATCCTTCCCAAGCCCAAAGGCGCTAGGTAGGTAGTATGTAATAAAATGACGATGGTCAGGCTGGATTGATATGGTCTATTTAGTGCGCATAATTAAAAATGATCCCAACACCATTACTTCAATTGATGCCCTCAATTTAGCAGAAACCTCACGTTGTCCGGGGCTTTGTCCACTGGAGACGAAACACCCCTTTGAACCTTCACAGGGACCCCGTGACCCTAAATTCCATGCTTAGGGCGCCGTTGGTTCAGCCTATCCTCCCCTAACACTAAACATTTGCAAGCGGTCTATGCCCCCGGTATTCAATAATGCCGGATTCTGTGACAAGGCATACAGGACATATCACTTGTCAGGGATTGTTATACCAGGGGGTGTTATTAGCTGGAGATCCATCGAAAATTCTTTCTTTGAACCCTACTAGTTGCCGACACTTATCTCTTTTGTGTGTTGTTCTTGATGATTCAATAGGCTTAAGAGTTGTTAGGTACTAAGTACAAGTAGGGCACATCGTCTGCTACAACTCGAAGAGCAGGTCGGGAAATTTGCCCCTTGTCTTAACATTGCCAGTCGCTTAAGATGAAAATTAATTTGAGGGTTACGACGCGTTTCGACGCTATTCACAACATACTCATCTAGTTCCCTATAACTTTCTCAATATAGATGTGCCCTTTAAATCATGCGAGGGAATGCGGAAATTGGTCAGAATGCGACAGCGAAGTTTAGTCTTATACCTCTTTTGCTCATTTGCATAAATTATGGACATTGGTTTATTGCCAGGATCATTAAGTTCCTTGGCAATTAAGAGTCTTTTTGAATGTCAGAACAGTGTTTCGTACTTGACTGTAGGCTTGACTGTCGGCAACTAGTTAGACATTAAAGTATTGCTCCAAATAATCCTTTTTGTTGGGGTCGCTGTAGGCATTAATGAGGTTGCCTAGATATTAGATAAAGAAATTCAATGCCCTTTAGTTCAATAATCCCCATTTAAAGGATTTAGTCTCCACTCAAAGGGCAATCTAATTGGATTAGCATAAATTAAGGTTTTCGATGGATCTCCAGCTAATAACACCTCCCTGGTTATACGTGATTACTTTTGAGCAGTGGGCGGTAGAAAATAAAAATTAATCTATTGTGATCTTTTCAGGAACGGCGAAGAAGACGGGAAAGGGCTTTGTGGGAAGCAACTATTTCCATTGCGTTAATTGTGCTTCCATGTGCGGTCTTTCTTTTCATTTTGAACTACTGTGCAGTAGATCTCGAAGACGGCTGGCCGTTCTTAGTAATTATCATTTGGATCAGTGGAGTTGTAACTATATGGGCCTATCGAAACATCTGATACTATCATGTGAGAACCGTATCTACCTACTTTGAATTCAATAAACTAAATTACCTCTCTTTGTTCAAGCAGAATTTTAAATTGTAGATTCGAGATGTAATCGCATTGTTTCGGAGGTGTGCGAAATCAGGACTGTAATGGATCTCGCTTTGTCCCAATCCATTTGAATGGGGCAAGCTAATGACCCTTAGTCCCTGTCTGGAATTGCAACAGTGATACTCTTTACCGTTCCTCAATTAAAGAAAGTTGCCGATTTTTATTTTTTTTTTATTTATTTATTTTTTTGTGAGTTGAAGTCGCCTCCAAGGTTAGCTTTTATTACCCATTAAAATTCCAAGCTATTCAAACGGATGCTTGACAGAATTTCTGAACTCAAGCAAAGTCAAGGGAACAACGAAGGAGAAGAATGCATTACTATGTTGAGACGGCTTTGAGGTCCAAAATGTCAAATGGTATTAAAACATGTCACACAGGCTAACCATATCTGAATCAACTTTAAATTTTAAATTATAAAATGTAAGAAACTGCATTGATTCTTAAACTTCCTTCTATCTAGAGAGATAGGAAAAGCAGTAAATACTGAATATTCTGGTATCATATTAAGCTTCGATTTGTGCTTTGGGCGACAAGTTAGTTTTAATTGAAGGAAGAAGTACATAACATAACATTACCAGAAAGAAGTAAATAAGATAACATTACCAAGAAGATGTAACTCAAATAACATTACCAGGGGTTTGACACGACAGTTCCTAAATGGTGAGATGCTATTTAAAACTAGTTTTATTGAAATCGAAGTCTCTCAACGCCTTATGAACCTTTGAATACTTTCACTTTAAGTATTGCAAATACTGCACAAATACAATTTCATCAATTGACTGAACTAATTTGAACACAGCGTAGCCTTACGTTGATCAAATGTTTAATAAAACAGTTTAAGTAAAAATGCTTATGTTCCAAACTTAGTAAATACTCGCGATGTTCCGATAAACCCTGTCTGCTGGAGACTTTCACTAAGCAGCTGACCAAGAAAAACTTCCAAGAAAAGCGCAACCTCCACTTCTAAATTAAACATATTGGGACGCCATTATCAATGTGTGGCATGATAATCAGAATTCTTTCGTCTGAAATTTCCACTGCTAAATTTTGCACGTAGCTGATGATTAATCTCCTCTGTTACTCATATTAGAACGTTTTTAGTCCGAATAAGTATTCAAAATCCTAAAAGAATGCTAGTGTTATGTTTATTTCCTGTCGTACCATAATCTATTAACATTGCACAAAATGTAATATATTGATTCTATTACACATGTTGCAAAGGTCCAGAGGTTCCAGAGGTTCCAGACCCTACGTCGGCTCCAACTATAGAAGGACACTACCCTGGATCCCTCTAGATGCCCAAGGCAAGCAAAGGATTCCATTCCTTGAGTTTCAGTGTTCGGCTCTACTAGGGGGGCTTTCGGAGAGTCAAAGAAACGCTTTTCTTCATGCAGCAATATCTCCATGCTTGGTTACCTCTACTGAAGATCCCTGGGAAAAGCTCTCAGTCTCAGGGCAATACATTCACTGAAGTTACAAAATGCCAAGTAGATCCTGCTAGACTAGGTATATTTTAAAAGTGGTTGTACCTTATATGTGCACTTTACAATTGTAAGTTGGTTCTCATAGAGAATTTCAACACCTTAGGTTAATAAAATGCATCTTGTATATGTTGAGCTTTGTATGATGGTTGTCAATGGAAGTCGGTTTTATGAGCTACCATCGCCTGCCGGCTAAATCGTAGCGAAACCTACTCCCATATCTACTTCCCATGTCTGATGGTGACAGCATGGATGAACTCACTCGAGCTGTTGGTTAGGTTAGAGTGTACGAATATGCCTAGTGAGGTGAGAAAACGATAAATGCAAATTACTCATGTCGTAAGTGTTGAGTGATGCTAGCTTTACCAGTAAGTAGGCACCATCAATGCCTAACTATACATAGTTACGTCAGCAAATACCGGAAAGTAACAACAGTACTAGTCTACTAGAGGTAGGTCTACACTGTATTAATTTAATAACTTGAAAATAAGTTTTCTTGAAGACTTTTAAAATACAGTTTAATGTAATACCATATAATTCTACTTTTAACAACAGCAGTGAAAGTGTTGTTTTGCTATGGCCAGTTAAATACATTAAATCCCTCTGATTTGAAGGAGATTTTATTTTGAGGTTTTGGCAGTTATGTTTGGATTCCCGAAAGTGATACCTAATGGATGTTGACCTTGCAAAACGAATGTAGGGCCACAAATTTTAGTGTGGTCTTCAATTTTGATCATCGCACATTTCGAAGCCCTGTACGGAACGTAAAAAGCTATATTTGCTAAACTTTGATCTTCATTTACTAAAAGTAAACAACATGAACATTTACCTCGTTTTAACGTAGATTAATTTACGCAACTTACATCTCAGTACAGGTGCAAATTAAAAAGATATGAGTGATTGATACCAACAGTCGTATCAACCTACAAACCACGTAGGGTTCGAGTGTCCTTCGAACTTCCCATTGCTTCCTCCTCCCTACCTTCTTTGTGTTTACATTGAAAGAACACTGACTCATTCTGACTTGATCGTTTTAGGGATGAGGAGCCTTTGTGAACTTTTATTTATCGACTTGATATATCAAGAGAGATACCATTGACCGTCTGCCACATTATGAGATAATATTTCACAACATCCTAACTTCAAGCATCCATTTCACATGGTCCATCAGGTGTATGCAATCTTTTTGGTTACTGAACTGGGCCACATTATATTTCGTTGATTTCTTTGTGGCCAAATAGGGAAAGGACACAAAGTAGTGGTCTAAGAAGAGCTATGGTAAGAAGACCCCGACGTTCATGTAGTGTATGGTTCTTAACTGCAAACTCTTGCTAACTTTGAAGTGGTGAATTAGAATCACAAAAAGTGATCCGGGTTTAGGAGAGAAAACAACTCATTCCTGAAGGCACAGTCATCATCCACGTCGGGGTTTGAAAGTCTCCTGGAAAGATTTGAAGCCGTGGGTAAACCAAACTGATAATAAAGTCACTGCAGGCAGAAGAGGAAGCCCAGGGCCGCAGATTCCTTTACATGATTTGGAAGACAAGTGATTTAGATCCCCAATATTTGGTGCCACAATTCGGTAAAGGTGTACGACTGTCTTCCTTATGGTTTCCGAGAGGAAATATATTCCTGAGGTAACTTTGTGTTATAACGATTAAGAATTGTGGAACTATTAACAATTATATTTCAGACTGTAAACAACATTATTTTACACCGAACATATTAGAATCCTGTCAACTACAGCAAATGGGAAAGGACTTGCCGGCCCTGGTATATGGGGAGGTGATTGACCAGCTTGAGTCTCCTTTACAAGCAGTATTTTTTATTCCTTGCTGAAGGTAAAAGGAATCTATGCAGTCACGCGGGCGATCGTGTGTGTGTATGTACGTGTGTTTGTGACGTTTCGCTTTTAAACACTATATCTCAAAATTGCAGTAATGGATAATATTCTTACTTGGGATATAGCCTTACTATATTTACAGAAGAATCCCTGTTGTGTTTGGTGGAGGTCAAAGTCCATGAGAGGTCACCAGAGGTCAAAAACTGAAACCTTGTAACCACGAACTTCAAAGTAGGAAGCATGGATGCTTTTCTTACTTGGCAGGTGGATGCGGTGTAGTCGAAAGATAAACACTTTTGATTTTGATAAAGTCCAATGGTTATCTGAGTGACTGGAGGTGAAAATACGAAATTCCTAAAAACTGTTTGTAAACACGATATCTCAAGATAACAATGATGGACAATCTTTATACAAAATGTACGACTTTATCATATTAAAAGAAACAGCCCTGTTGTTTTCGGTGGAGGGTCAAAGGCCATTTTAAGTCATCAGAGGTCAAAAACCGGAAACATTGAAAAACACGACATTTCAAGACAGGGATGATGGATCCTTTTCTTACTTGAGATGTGTTACTTTAAGAAAGAGGGAACCTTATGAGTTTGCTGGAGGGCGAAGGTCATATGAGGCCATCAGAGATGCAATTTCAAAATTCTCGTAAATTAAATAGACAGTGGGCGTTACCTCCAAAGTGTGTCCGGCGTTTCGTGACCAACAAGAAGTTAGGGCTGAATTTGTCTACCATTTGAAAGATCAATTTATTGAGAACATTTACCTTTTTCACAACGTAACCGTTACCAGTAGCGTAACTGGGGTGCTTTAAGTGGGGGGGGGGGGGGCAGCGATGAAAATAAGGTAAATCTACCGACACCATATAGTCAATGTATCGACACTTAGTGTCAAAGGCTTATCCCTCAGCAAGTCACCCCCGCACCCGTGACCCCCATCCACCCAGGGGTGGGGCCAGGATTTGCCCGACGAGGGGACAGACTCCCCGACGGGAGGGCCAGAGACCCAAAGCCTCGGACTGCTCCGATCCCGTCGAGAGGTTGGTGAGCGAGAATTCGAAGAAAACCTGTGTACTATACCATATTATTGTGGGGCATATTTTGCATAAAATTTGTATTTACTACAGGAAAATAGTTCCGCGCCTATTTAATGTTTAAAGTTGTGAAAAAACGCGGGAAGCAGGCAAAATTATTTTGAGTGAGCCTATACACTAAAGAGAGTCTGTGCTTATTTAAAGCTTACATAGGTCAATTGGCCTGGCAGTGGGGCCCTATTGGGCACAACTTACATTTTACTTCCTGCGTCGAGTCACTAGCCGTACCGCAAGACAGATACAAGCAAACAAGAGAACATTAAGTAAGTCTAGCGAACTTAGATGAAATTCCCGACATTTACATGGTTCCATGTATTCTACTTATGAAGTTACTTGAAAAAATGGAAAGGGTTTGTAGTCTACTATATTTAGCTATAAGTAACGAAACTGAGGACCAGTGGATGAAGCGTGCCGAAAATTTTGCATTTTATCTCGTAAATGACCCTCTTAGGAAAGCCAAAACAAGTAAGATGACCATATGTGGCGACAGAATTTTCCCGACAGGGGGCCGGGCCATGCCAGCGACCCCATGTTCCGTCGGGTCCTTTACCGAGGAGGTGGTGAAAAGTAGGTATGAAGGTGCCATGCCATTGCAGGCCATATTTTGCACAATATCACTTATTACTTCAACAGCCGACTTGCGCACTGATAGTGTTCTTTTGAGTGTGAATCGTGAAATTGCATAGCGCGCGAAAATTTCTAGTAGGCTTACACTAAAAACGTATGCAATTAGAAAGAACAATAAAGAAAAAATATAAACTGTAGGGGTTGTAGACCGTAACAGACATTGTGTCGAAAGCTCCTGGATTGCCCGATGGAATAGCCAAACTTTGCTCCGTTAGTCGCTGACCAACTAACCCTACCGCATGACACACACGAGAGAACAGCAAATAGCTTTGCGATATGGGATGAAATAACAACCTCTACATAACCTGTGTACTCTGCCTACATGTTACTTGGTAAGGGTGACAGGACTTATGCTATCTAGCTATGTGGAAAGGAACTAATGAAGAAACTGGAGCGATCCTACAGCACCCCACTCTTATTAGAGAAATTGTCATCTTGAGAGCAAAGACTGGTAAACCGTCGGAGAGACTAGTCGTCGTTCATGCACACTTGGCGGATGTGCCGACAAGATCAGCAAATGTACCGACAGACTTTCTCAGGAAGCCAAGTGGGGGGGGGACCTCCCCCTGCCCCCTTCAGTTACGCTAGTAACTGTTACAGTGGTAATACCAATTGAAATTACCTGATTATGAACACGTGAAAAGGATGCTGTGACTATAGTATGATTACAAATACCATATGCAGGACGAGTTCTTTGATGGCGTAGTGGATTAGAGCTCGGTTTCTCGGGCGGACGGTCCGGGTACGAATCCCTCCTGAAACATTTTTTTTTTTCATTTTTTGCTTGTGAAACTCAAAGGTCATATGAGGTCTGCAGATGTCAAGTTGTGAAAACATTTAGCAACAAATTATATACTCATGAAGTATACATTTGAAGGATGAACCTCCGTGCAACAAATCATCCCCTTTCAGCAAGAAATCACTAAGCCCAAAGGCTTTCTTGTTCTTTTATAGTGGACTGACAAAAATGCAAAACCATTGCGTTATCCTGAATATCATTGTAAGGATGGCAGAACCACCCCGGGAAATCGCCCATGAAAGACATAACTTTCTAAACTTTACTGGGAATGCCTCCGCTCTGCTGCTATAGGCGTACCTTTGATATACATGTAAAATCTGTTTGCTTAATTCGCCCTCTCATAGGCTTCAAAAAAGAGAGAAGGGTTGTGTTGGTTCTGAATTAATGTGCGTGAGTCAAAGAACTAAGAAAATGAACATGGAAAGCTGTAAAATAGAATGGAAAGAAGAAATTTTTGCAAGGTAAAATGAAGAAAAAAATTATAAAATCGTCCTATTTTTGTTTTGTTATTATTAATATCTGTATTACAGCCCATGTTACGATCGTCATCGTTTTACCAACTTAAAGGCCCTCAATGATAACATTGTACTCTCCCTAGTCCTAGTCAGGGAAAAATTAGAAAATGGTAAATTTTGATCCTGTGTATTTTTTAAGGGGATGGCCCTTCCACTGCTCTGCACACAGATTGTGTGGACTCCAATGCTAATGTGGTTGGTGTAAAAAGGTGCAGCAACAGGAGCATCTCTAAAGCACACTACTACTCTTAAATTATTACACCTTATGAGATTTTTCATATACAACTAGGTATTGAAGACCATTTAACTTAAAGGAGATTACTTTGCGGCTATATTGAATAAACATGTAGTAAAAGTGTCATTATCATATTTAAACCACTGCACAATATTTGCTTTTAATGTAAATTCCCAAATTTGATGAAAAAAAAACCAGAAAGGTTACCCAAGGCAAACTCACGAGGTAGTTTTTTTTAATACTGGCGTTCATTTTGGGTTTTTGGAAGCCCTATTGGATTCTGGGCGTCATTTAAAGTAGCTAAATGAACTCCCTATATATTCTCACAAACGTTATTGCCATAGGCCCAACACCGCCAGAAAAATCATCTTTTATGTTAAATGGGTTTACCTGACGGTCATTTTGGATTTTCATAGTGCATTTTTGTTTCATGATTCCCAAAACACTGAATATTATTTCTTTTATATTTCCATTCTCAAAATTTTGAGGAAAACCTGAATATTACTGGTAACCTCAAGAGGTAGCATTTCGTGTATTTTGGCGGCCATTTTGATTCTGGCCCCGTATTGAATTATGCACCAGTTATAGTATGGTCAAAAGCTTATTTGAAAGTGTGGCTTTTGAAGTAGCCAAATCCATTGAGAAAACGAAAAATAAAAAAATGGCCTTTTTTGACCTGTCTATAAGGAAATTAATATTTGCTCGGAAACAACTGGTATTTAAGGGTTGGTTACCGTATTTTCTAATCGAGCTATTCATATAGTTTCTGAATAAACTAATGACATATACGTTACGTAATTATAAAGTACTATCATGGAATTTACAATTACGAGTACACAGCATCAGGGCCCGATCAAAGGGGCGTAAGGGGCGTACGCTCCCCTATTTTCGCCAAAGAAATGATTTTTGTAACGGAATTTTACATCCCTAGGCCCATGAAAAAGGTATGATTGAAGTAATCCTAACAGAATACATAAAAACAAGTCAAACCAAATGTTGGCAACTATAAAGACTTTGCATCTTCCAAATCTTTTCTGAATCAGCTTTTAATCATGAATTACGCCCCCTTTATCATATTCCTGGATCGGCCCTGCGGCATGGTGCTGAGGAAATAAATAGGTCTACCACAAGATCAAGATTTGAGCAAATTGCGCGCCACACACTACTATTTTGTTGTATGGAGTAAAAAATACGGGTATATGTTCTTTCATGACCTTGTTCTAAGAAGGAGTCATGTAAACGGTCAGGTATAAATTTTTGAGTGAGTCTTTATAACATTTTGTGAAAAGAATGAGAGTGCACCTGCTTTAAACTCGTAACAAAAATCGACGGTTTCGTCACAGTGACCCAAGAGACCGTTAACAAGCTGAATTTACTTGGGTAATATTTTGCAGGTGCTTTTTGGATATCATAGCTTGATAAGAGCTCCGAAGTAGATATGAGTTTACGTTATACATAGTAACCTATATATAGTCTGATCTGTATTGTGTGTTTTCATGATATTCCTTTCCGTCGGGGATGATTCTGAAGCGTCAACAAAATAAATCTTTATGACTGCCGCACAATAAACTAGTGTACACATCTCAACTCAACTGTCGTTTCTGTTAAAATTGTGGCTTAACAACTAAGAATGCAGATTTGTTATACCAGTTTTAAGTTTCGTTCGTCTCAGTCGAGAAAACTAACCATACCTATTTTGCCCCATTTAAGTCGTGCGGTGTAAAGGAATTCGACCAATTAAGTATCACAGATTGTTCACCAAGCAGTAGGAAAATTGTAAAAGTCCATAGTGTAACCTTTTCAATATGGGCAGTGTAGGAGGGTCAGTCATATCACTTAAAATCGTGACGGCGAATCAAAAGTAGGTCACGACAGTCAATTGAAGTTGAAAAGTGCTTAATCCTATAATGTGCTGAAGTAAAAGGAATAATCGTAAAATGATTCCATTGTCTGTGATTCAATATCGTGGGGTTAAACACGATTTGAAAATGTTAAACGAGGTGCGATAACGTTCAATAGCCTTCTCTTACACGGACGGTACGACAAACAATCGCATCGTGGTATATTTTTATCGTAAGAAATCGTAAGCCAAATCACACGGCTTGCCCTGCTGCAGAGAGGACGTTCCAAAGAGTAAATAAAGCCGATAAAGTCTGTAGCTTGTGAACATTCATCGTCACTCTGTCAATGGATTGACGTTTATGAAATTATTTTTAGTTCTTTTTCATTAGTTTACTTTTATTTAACAGTGGTCACTATCACGGTAACTGCCTGGATCATTTGTGGCCTAATATTGCATACCAATATCCGATGACCTGTCTGTAGCCTACATGGTCACAATGGGACAAATGTTATAGATTTTTGTCAAAGGCATGTTTGTAACACTGGTAGGCTACTTCTTTTGGCATCTTTAGTAATGTGATCCTCATTATCTGTATGTTAACTAAAACAATATGTCTAAGTCAATAATTTAATTGAGAGCATCATATTTTTGTTTTGAAATACTGATTGAAAAACCTGCTTAACTTTCACCAAACTTCATAGTCTGTGATAACATCAGACGGCCTTGATCGTGTTTACAGCATCCTAGAATGAGCATAAAGTGTCAATTTAAGTCATTTAAAATCACAGAAATTTAAATATGGGCACCTGACAGTTAAACAACGCGGTTAGGTCAATTGGTGGGGTACTAGTTGCGTATATAAAGTTTAGGACCCACTTGAATTATATTTTTGTGAAGGAACTGAAGATTTCTTACATTCAAATTTAATAGGATTTGGAGGATTTACTTCCGTCAATCGTTTGATCAGTCTACTTAATAATTTCTTAGGCCAAATGGGACCAGTAGGCCTAAATGTCGTTATTTTCCTATGTGAGACGTCTTCAAAGTTCTATATTCGTCAGAAATCTACGACTGCCATCAGTATGGCGAGAAATGAACTGAGAAGATGAAACCTTTATCTAGACGCTTGAAAGGGATATGGGTGAGGAGTAAGTTCCAATCATGGGTGCAGGAATTATTTACATCCTCAAAATGACCTCATTTTGGAAAAAAATATGTTCCACGTGTAAAGGGGGACACCAAAACACGTTTACCCCATTAATACCATAGATGGGTCTCTTTCATAGCACTTAAGCATACTATTTAGATAATATGAATATTTCTAAGCTAAAAATATCATTCATTTCTCAATTTATGGTTTTATTTCAATCGTGTGGTACAAAAACATTTGTTTCACGTGTAAACAAGATAGGGGGACACCAAAATAGATTTCCTAATATTTCAAATTTTAAAGCAGTCAGCAGAATTTTACAAAGTGTATGTCAACTGACATGTTAAAAAGTTTAATTCCACAAGATATTTCAAAACAGGAACTTTGGCAAATAGGTTTATTTCAACTGTCAAGTTTCACAACATAAACATTTCAGGGGACACCAAACTAGTCTTCAAAACTGAAAATCGTCTTGTGTTTTTTATTTTTAATGAAATTTCTCTCTAAATTGTTTACTGCATGAGGCAGTGCCCAGGCCTCAACAATCTACAAACTACTCAAGAGGATTACTGCATTTAATAAGAACAATATTATTGGAAAAGGAGTAAGAATGTTTCACGCGTAAAGGGGGACACCAAAGTTTACACGTGAAACATCTTTTATAAAATTCCTGGCAATTGATGAAACCTCGAAATAACTTTAAAGTATATGTTTTGTTGTCATAATTAATATGTTATCAACAATTGCATGTTAAAAACTTTACAAAATAAGCCTTTAAACATGAGGAAATTCAAATTTTAAAATGGTAACTCTAAATGTCACAATGTTTGGTCTAAAAAATGGCTAATTTAAGCTCATTTTTCACCAAATTGGGAAGATTTACTCCACTTTTTTTCAAAGGGGAAGGGGAACAACCCTCCCCTTAAACCCCTCCCCAGAACGACGATTCGCAAATGGTGAAAAGTCTCCCCCCGCCTTTAGAGATGAGTCTATGACACTGAATCAGACTATGTACACAACATGCCAGGCATGGACCATTACGATCACCAATCTCAGTGGTTTCGATCGAAAAACATGTTGCACAGACAGGGTTGTCATCTGGATGATTCTTTGTGTGGTTCAGGGACTTTCGTTGTACGAAATTTTTAATTTGAGTCTTTTCTTTTTTCTTTTCTATAATAATTTTGTTGCCTCTGCGTAGGCCTAAAACAGTACTCAATAATATTGCCTGTGCAACTTTGATGGGACTGGTTTAGTCCTCAGTAAAGGCACTTGTATAGAAGGTCACCGATAGCTCCCTATACACGGTCCTTACTCGACCCATTTGAAATCCGTGGTGCTGGTCGAGATTTTTTTCTTATAGCAAAGCTAGGACCTAATGTCCTTATTTACTGCCATAACTTTTCCTTTTTAAATTTTTAACTCATAGTGCAGTTGTTTTGGAAAACTTTAAAAAATAATAAAGAATAACGAAGCGAGGCGAGACGAGAAACTATCAGAAAATTTTCAAAAGCCGATTGTGATTAAACTTTGAAACGTTAAATTAAGAAAAACATTTACATCAAATACCATAATGATAGTAAACAAAGTTAAAGAAACCTACAGTGTTTTGGTAGGGCGGAAGATAATTTTAGGTTACTTAAGGACAAAGTTTCTATTCTTATAACTTACAAGGATAGAAATAAGTAAAGTGCATTTCATAATAACTTTATAGTACATATCAGGGTCTTTTAACCTGCAGACGCTTAGTACCGCCCGGCAACGAGACTGAAAGAACTTGACATGTGCTACTTTCTTTCTCAGTCAAGGAATCACGAAACCGCGGCTTGGTAGTGTTTACCTTCAATCCGTGTCATGCGACACACATGCTAATAGCAGAAATGTTCCATCTCATCAGTGTGGAGACATGTTTTGCGGTTTACGTTTCTATTATTTTTTTTAAAAAGAGTTCTCTTCAGGACGGCTAGGTATTTATATTGTAATTGTTCCATTTGCCAAATTAGTGACATTTGTATTATTGGTTATGTTTGGGTTAAATCGTACTTGGAGGCCTCAAGGACTAAATTAGTTGATGCTTAAAACAATCTGCGTGACGTAAAGTCTACCAGGGTTGCAGACATTACCACTTGGCTACTCCGTATCACGCTTTGTTGGTAATACCCAATGACCTGATCGGTCTCTGGGGTTGGTGCCAGTGAGTAAGAGTGCCACTTAAACACATGTAAAGATGTCAAAGCGACACCAGTGGTTGGAGGGAACTATTTAATGTCCCTTAGTCACAGCATTATGTAAAAGTGCGTCCCGTATAAATATGGGAGTATCAGATCATTACCATAGCAAGAACCACTGAAAAAGCATCACGAAACAGCACTACAAAGATCATCATTTATGATACTTTTTCCTTTATAACAACCAACGTCATATTGCTATCACGAGGTAAAAATGGCTTGCTTTCAAACAGGGAAGTGTTTCCTTGGAGCGCCTTCATATAACTCGTTCAAGTTAAAACACTTCCCTTGCTGTCAGCGTCATTGGATTCGTTCTGTTTGAGCTGACTGCTACCGTATCAGCAACGCAGAATAGGACTACTTTAAGAATTTTACTACTCTGCAGGATAGTGGCTTCCCCCGATTGATTGATTAAGACCTAATTGAATCTATGTTGCAAAACATTTATTCTGCATTACTTCTCGGTATATTGCTCACAAAATTCTGTTAAGGCTGTCTTTGTGAAATTTTATTGTCAAAGCACTATACAATATGGATGGTTGGTAGATACCCAGGATTCCATGACTCGATCACATTAGCAAACAAAAAGGATTTTGCTACCTAATCTGTTAACTTTGACATTTGAAGATGGGTTATTTTTCTGTCGTTCATTATAGACTGCCCATAGTACATCATGTTCAGGCTGCGTGGCTACTTAATTTATATATTTGGTATGGAGCAATCCATTGCAATTTGACTGGCACATCGCTGATTGTTGTTTGCCCGTGGCTTGTTTACTTGTCATCAGAACCTGTAGAAGCTTTCAAAGAAACACTAGCTGTAAATTTCTAGAAAATTTTAACCAGATGTTTATGGAAAAGTGGTCTGTCATTATAGCATAAAGTTTTAGAAAATTGGTCATTGTTCATAATCTTTCATTAAATATTCATTGGACAGCCTTTAAGCTCTGCATTTTTGCAGCTTTTAAACATACTGTGTATGTACTTTCCACAGGCAACGTACCTAGGTGCCTGGTGTACCCTGGTTGCCTTTTATTCATAGCTTTTCCAGGGTCTCTAGCAACTCCCTGTCTTTTCTATCTTGCCATCAGAGCCTGGAGAAGTTTAGAAGCCGGTGCACCACAAGCTGACATTTTTATTGGGGGCCTCTAGTCCAAAAATGATTTTTGGCCAGTTGAAATAGCTTTCTTGATACCAGAAATGTGCATTAAAAGAATTGAGATCATGTTGTATTTATCCATTTGCAGAAACTCTTTTTATTGCATTGTAGTTTGAGGTAAATATTGCCTTTTTCTAGTTTATGTGAAAATCATTGAACACGTCACTCGGGGATACTCATATTGTTGTTTTAGAACTAGAAACTTTTGACTGAGCCTTCCTATCTTCTGTTAGGAAGGGACAGACATTTTCATTTTTGCTAATTTGTTTAAGATAATTTTTTTATATTTTTATATTTTAATATTCTTGATTATGAAATGGATTCAAAAATTTAAACAAGTCCGTTCTGCATTAGTGGTGTAACTAAATATTTGCGCATTACGTATGCACGTTATGCTCACTAGTATGTAAAATTTTACTAATTTTTATGCAAATGACTACTTAAGTGTTCAGAATATGCACGTTTTGAGGCATTTACCATTACAAGTTATTAAAACTCTGTAAAATTATTTGATGAAAATCATTTCCTGATCAAAACCTTTCCTTAAGGAGAATGTTGAAATCATGTTCAAGAAAAGTATAGTGTGTCATTCGGCGAAAGTTAAAGTCTGTAAATTTTGAATTTAAACACGGGTCAAACAAACACACCGGAAAAGACGTGCACATTCTTCTTTCTTTCTTTCTTTCTTCCTTCCTTCCTTCCTTCCTTCCTTCCTTCCTTCCTTCCTTCCTTCCTTCCTTCCTTCCTTCCTTCCTTCCTTCCTTCCTTCCTTCCTTCCTTCCTTCCTTCCTTCCTTCCTTCCTTCCTTCCTTCCTTCCTTCCTTCCTTCCTTCCTTCCTTCCTTCCTTCCTTCCTTCCTTCCTTCCTTCCTTCCTTCCTTCCTTCCTTCCTTCCTTCCTTCCTTCCTTCCTTCCTTCCTTCCTTCCTTCCTTCCTTCCTGCCTGCCTGCCTGCCTTCCTTCCTTCCTGCCTTCCTTCCTTCCTTCCTTCCTTCCTTCCTTCCTTCCTTCCTTCCTTCCTTCCTTCCTTCCTTCCTTCCTTCTTTCCTTCCTTCCTTCCTTCCTTCCTTCCTTCCTTCTTTCCTTCTCTATTTTCTTTTCCTTATTTCTCCTTCCCATTTTCCTCTCTCTTCTCTCTTTTTCCTATAACCTTCCCTTCATTTTCCTGACTGGTGCGGAAATTTGCCAACTTGATTCGTGAATGGGGAGGGGGAGGTGCCACGACCTCTCCAGCGACAGCTTATTGAGGGACTACAGCAAACGCCTTTCACGCATTTTTTTTTTTTTTTTGGTGGAAATACTTTCTTTCAAGAACTCTAGAGGGAATGTCTACAAAGCCAATTCCGTTGGTACATGTGGTTATTGAATTGTATGTGGCCCTTCTTTCCGAACATATATCATATGGAGGTGATTGCAGTACACATTTCATACTTCTTTGCTGATAAGTGTTCAACAGGTAGGAGACGGGAAGCATGTCCCGCTTTTGAAAGTCGGGGATATCATATCACGGTGTCACACGTGCTCATGAATATTCCGGTCTACGTGATAGCCTGTCGGTATCTCCTGTTATCCTCAGGACAAGCGCCTGGGTAATTGTTCCCTTACAAAGATGCAAACTGTATTGTGGGTATGCAAAAATTTTAAATAAGGGTCCCGTGATAACAAAAGAAAGGCATTCCCAGTACTGAATTACTACATAACTAAGTGAGGGTAAAGGATGACCCAAAGTGTGTATTATGTACGCGAAAAAAGAAACAACTTATGTTGCCACGCCGATGTCAACCAGTGGAGAGACTCCGTTCCTAGCCTGCACACTAACCTGTGTTTCTAGACAGGGCTCCGATCCGGCCCAAAACAGTTTGGAATGACTCAGTTTCCTATGCTAAAAACGAGGTTGTAAAAAGGCTCCGTTTCTAACCTTAAAAGAGAAAGGCTCCGTTTTTTAGTCGACAAAATATTGCGGAAAAGAGGCTCCGTTTCTAGTTCAAGAACTAGTCTGCAACCCTCACGGCAGAAGATAACCTTCCTCGAGGGTCCTTCTCCTTTCAAACGCCACCATCATTACCCCAGGGAGCAGGGAGTTGCATTCGAATAGAGACTACCGTAGAGTGAGAACTGATATGTTTAGGGGGTTCTGTTGGAGTGTTTTAGAGGCAGATCAGAAGGTCCGCTTTCGTGTGCAATTTATGCGTATGTAGGAAGAGTATAGGGTCATCTTAGCATTAAATGAGGTTTTCTTTTTTCTTTTTTTGCATTCAATATGTTATTTTGGTGTATTATTGAATTTTTGTGAGTTGATTATATTTTTGTATGTATTTTCTAGTAGGAGATATGTATATGTGAATGTTGCGCAATAATCACAGCTGTGACCTTAAAGCAAGGTATATTTTGTCTTTGCATTTGTCTATCAACCCCACACCCTCACCGTGCCTGTGTCATCGACTTCCTATGTGCAGGATCTAACCTTGAGACAAACGGGCCCCCTTATTTCCAGAAATATGTTCAAAATAGTATGCACATGTTTAATACAATATCCTACAACAGCTCATTCAGCCAAATCAAAATTCGGAGTGATGGAAGAAGAAATTTAATGGAGGAAATTCTAAGAAATTGCAGGAATTGCTGATAGACTCGAATCCAATAAAGGTTCCTACGCTGCTAGGGCTTTGCGTTCTAGGCAAGTTCGTATCCCTCACACTTTTGATAGACTTTTTACATCTTGACAGTGTCACCAACTTGAAGTTTAGAGTCGTCATCATTCTGATTGGTTCCCAATCTGAAGGAACGATTCCAAAGGCAATGCAATGACAAATGAAAGGAAAGACTTTATGTTGGCTTGCTTGAAAAGCAGTAATATTCTATGATTCTTTACTAAAAGGAAATAATACATGTCAACTCCTTTAAGTGTCAGGATGTCCAAGTATTGAAGGGGCCCGGCCTTGTGAGGTGGGACCGGGTGGAGATTTGGGCTCGGAGAATGAAAGACCTTGACACCCACGATAAATATATCATAGGATTTTTATGCTTTCAAATTGGTTTCTCCTCTTTTTACCTCAATTGACCTCTACCAACTATTGCGGCACTCTAACTTAATGTGGAAATCTACATACTACATACATACATACATACATACATACATACATACATACATACATACATACATACATACATACGTACATACGTACATACGTACATACGTACATACGTTCATACGTACATACGTACATATGTACATACGTACATACGTACATACGTAGATACACACATACACGTCTCAAGTAAATCTTTCAAGGTGACTTTTCTTGAGATAACGTGTTTACAAGGTTCTCACCGTTTGACCTCGGGTGATCTTAGATTACCTCTGACCTCCACCATGATAATAGGGTTCTTGTACTCTGTATTGGTATCAACGTGGTAGGTATAAGATACCTCACTGTTACCGTTCTTGGGATATCGTGTTTACAAACAGTTTACTGCTTTAACGTTCTTAAACGTGTGGTGTTTTTCTTTTTCAAAATGTAGGAGTGTGCTATTTGCACCTTTTCAAACTTGAAATGATCTTCCGTGCTCAAGCAAATTCTTACATGTGAGACACCGAATTAAAGCATGTCCTCTTCCAGCAGCGTTAGTGCACAATACCTGAATACGACTTTCAATATGATGGCAGTAGTATTTCAACTTAAAGCTTCCCTGCTATTTTATCACTAGCGTTACGCCATCAGGAAGATTGCACGTGGTAAAGCCTATTTCAGTAAAAACAAACCAAAACAGGTAAGAAGAGATTTAAAAATTTGCAGACCTTACATTTTGGCATGCAGCACTTATTTTTATTCGCAATTCCCTTAGTTATCTCACAATGTCCTTTCAAATGAATGAAAACTCTCATAGGACTTCCACCTATCAGTTCACCAAACGATCGTAGTGCATATAGAGTTACTAACGGGAAGGGTGAAAAGACTTCCAAACCTCCTTTGAAGACAATAGTATCTCTAATTTAAACGCATTGTACTAGATTATATCACTAACCTAATTGAATTTCTTTGTACACTTTTTCTCGATGAGCATTTAATGAGCTAAGAACTGTTAAGAACTTTTTTACAACATGTGATACATCCGTAAGCCACATAATGGAGTTTGCCTATTACTTTACCATTGCGAGCGACCTTAACTCTCTGTTCATGAAATCCAGGAAATTATGTACGATCCGTATTCTACCGATAAAACAAAAACCCCTAGATGGGATGACAACCACGGTGTAGTTGGATAATAACAATCTGTCATGTTGCATCCTTTAAAATTGCACACACAACGAAACACGAGGTACAGAATTATTCTCTATTGTAATCAAAGTAACTCTAAAATTGCTTACAAGATAGACTGCAGTGGACAAAATCACATAGCCAACAGCATATAAATGCGATCTCATGATTATGAGTAGTATTAGGTAACTCTCGGTTTTAATGTCTGCCTTGGTTATATGAAGGTGAGCTTTTAATCGAGGGCAGGCTGAGGTTTTCAAATCCAGTTTGGAGCAAATGGGCTGTTGCTTCTTGATGTGGAACCGGTGCAAGTTTCCATCTCGAATAAGGGACTGTCGTCAAATATACCCTAGTGTAGAAGTGCCTGAAATTCATTTTTACTTCATTTTTCAATGTGTCTCTTCACAACAGCAGAAATATACGTAAGCAATGTAAAATCAGCAGTTACACGTATATTATTAACACAACTTGAGTAAAATTCTCAAGTCAGATACAATCGAGATAAATTGTGCTATTCGTGTCAGAAAACTTAAAAATGTGTCTGGTTCTTTTGCCTCGAAAAAGCGAAAATCGCACGTAACTTCTCCAGCACAAGAGGCAAATGATCGTGGCAAAGAGACAAGACACGTTTAGCTGAGCTAATTTACCGTCTTGTGCGACAGGTTTAAAACTTTTAGCCTAGGGCATGACTCGATCAGTTCTACTTTGCAGATCTTGTCAGCCACATCTCAGTCGCTGAGTTAAAGTCAACGAGTGAGACTTTTGGTAGGTTCAAACGTTAGCAGGAGTGAGTGTTATGTTTTACTTCTAGATTAACAGGGTTGAGAAGATTAATGTATTGGAAATTCCGTTTCGAACTTTCTTGTTGAAGTTAGTAGTTTTTGTAGTTACCAAAGACAGTGATTTGAATGTGGTCCTGCATACAAAGTGATGCATTATTAATAACGCTTACGAGCGTTTATGTTTGTTCGGTAGGTATACGTAACATTTGGTAATGAATAAAATAGTAGTACACAATGTCTCAGGGCTCGTGAGTCCGTGGCTTCAAATAGTACTCGTACTGAACAATTATACAGCAGAGATAGAAGCTTTTCAATGGATGCCATTCAGCAGATGCGATTTCCTACACATGCGTAGACTAATTAAGCCCGATGTTTGTCGACTTATTTATAGCACAGTGCTGCTCGGGCTGACATACTTTTACAACTTTTGATAAATTCATCCTTTTAAGTATCTAAATGAAATGGGTCTTGTAATTAATAAGTGTTGTAGGCTCCTGCGTCGAGGAAGTGGTATACCTGAATTTAGCAAGGCCTCTTTGGCAGAGTTACTCCGACTATGCCGATCACGGTGTTTTTTAAAGTGTGATATGAATATTTCGACTTAACGCTACCCTTTCATTTCACCGGCAGCATTGAGCTATCAAGAAGATTGTGCGTTGTACTGGTAGCCTTGTCGCTTTTTCAACAGGCAAACATCAAACCGGTGAGAATAAATTTAGAATACCGAATTTATTAAAATATGTCATTCTTGAATCATTTAATTAACAATCCCTTGGTTATTTAAAAGCGTCTGTCGAACAATCCACGTGACATTTGGCCGATCATAGGATTTCCATACTTCAATTGACTCGGCGATATAATTGTTCTACAGTGCGTAGGATAATCGAAGTCGAGCATTCGCAATCACGATATGACATGTACAAAAAGAAGGCACAAAGGAAACAACCAAAAATGGTTTGCGCTCCCATACGGGATGAAGATACTCACATTGACAAGATAAAACTGTAATTTGTACCCACTGGTTAGAACCCATGTAGTATTTCTCTCGTTTGAGAAGAAGAACCTTTACAGCTAATAAGGCCAAATCTTTTAACCAAGTATGAAATAAACTATCCTTCGTTTTCATCGTGAGATATCCTGTTTATTAGAAGTTTACATGACTTTCTTCCTTCACCCTTGTGATCTCAGATGAACTTTTACCTCCACCAAAAGCGATATGGTACTTATTCAACAAATCTATATAAAAGCTTTGTACTTAGTAGTAAAAGTATTTGTAATCCTTATACTAAAATATAATGTAATTACAAGATATAAAATATAATATTCAGTCTTTGACTCATTAAGACTTCAAATAACTCTTGACCTTTACCAAAAACGATAGCAACCTCTCTCTTAATATGACGGATCTCTCTATAGGTAGGAAAATTTGCTATCTTGTGATATCATTAGGGGCGAAAAGTCACAAAAACACACCCAAACACACATGCACGGCAAATAATCAAATAGATTAATATATATGACCTTTCTTATTTTTAGCATGTTTGCAATTACTGATTAATTATTTTAATGGCGGTCAGAGGTCATATAAGGTCAACAGAAGTCAAATTGTGAAAGTGTCGCAAATACGATATCTCAATAAGCTTTAATCTTGAATTCTCTCACAGTTAGCATGCTAATGCGCCACGTACATTAGCATGTTCGGGATGCCTCTTGTTTTTCAGAGTGCAAATTAAGTTAATTCGAGGTCAGCGGAAGTCAAATTGTAAAAACTAATAAACACGATATTTCAGAAAGGCATTTCATTGAGGGATCTCATACTTAACATGTTTATACCCTACTTGCATTAGGGATCCTGATTGTTTCTGGTGGGGGTAAAAGGTTATTTGAGGTCATCAGACGTCAAATTGTGAAAAACTCGTGAACATGATATTTCAAGAAGTAATTTTTTCTGACTAAAGATGTAGACGTTAAACAATGATTTCAAGACGTATACTAAGTTTGATTGAGATCAAAGGTCATGAGAGTTCATCGGAGGTCCAACGGAGAAAACCTCCCACAATGATAACTCAAGATGGACACGTTCTGAATTGAATAAGCCTAACTTAGTGATCTTCCACCTTCACTTTTCTGTTGTCTAAGGGTGGTATGTCTTATGTCCAACCCCATCAGCTTTACTTTCCTCTAACAATGTCCCCTGAAAATTTGATGTCCATTCAGTTCATAGTCTGCTTTAGGAGCATATGCTCAACTAGGCAATCTCTTCAAAAGCACACATTCCTTTGTACTGAGTATATGTTACAGTTCTTCGGTTGCAAATGTAGTGTAGTTTATTTGCATTCTGCTGCTCTGTGAGGCAGAGACTGTAGATTTCCCCAAATAATTGCGTGAATCTAGTTCTGTTAATCACTCAATCCTTTGTGGAAGATGCCCGTATCAGGTGTTAAAATGTGTCCTCTAATTTCACAGGTGCAATTAGGCAAGATATTATTCAATAAAGCGTTTTTAACGCACCCACGTCATGCAACTTTACAAAATAATATTCTTTTCAAGTAGAAGCTGCAGATAACGAGGGGTCGAAGATTATTTGACGTAGCTAAAGAGCACAGGTTTTATTCTTATCAGTACATTTCAAGTACTATGTATAGCACATATCAAGGTCAAACAGACGGAGTGGTAGTTTTTGCCTTCAACCCGTGTCATGCGACAAGCATGATAATAGCAGAAACAAACATGGGAAGACATGTTTTACTGTTTACGTTTTGATTACCCTTTTCTAATAGCAAACGAAGAGAAGCACTCTTCAGGACGGTGAGCCCGTTATTTGCATTTTGTTCCATTTGCAAAAATGAGTTTCATTTGTATTATTGGTCATGGTTTGGTCAGATTTTTACTTGGAAGCCCTAAGTGTTCAATTGGTCGTTGCTTAACCCAGTCTACGTGATGTAAATTACCCACGTTTGCAAACACTACCTCTATGGGCTACCCTGTGTCGCGCTTTGCTTGTAACAGTCACAGTGGTTGGAGAGAACTATTTAATGTCTCGTAGACATGGTATAATGTAAAATAGTGCGTCCCGCCCCGCAATAAATAGAGCAGTTGATATAACACGAAGAACCACTGAAAATGCTTCTTTAAAAACAGTGGGGAGATTACTATTTATGATACCTTTCCCTTTATAACAACATGCGTGAAATTGCAATCAGGATGTGTAAATAAACTTGCTTTCAAACAGGGAAGAGTTTTCCTGGAACGCCTTGATATGCATATAACAGTTTCAGGTATAAACACTTCCCTTGATGTCAACGTCATCGGATTCGTTTTGTTTGAGTTGTTTGCTACCGTATCAGCAACACAGAATAGGGCTACTATATGAATTAGCTGCCACTTTCCTTTGTTTTTAGGTTTCTTATCTTACTCCACTGTAGGAGAAAGGCTAACCCCATTGGTTTTTTAAAACCTAATTAAATCTATGTTGCAGAACATTCATTTTGCATTATCCGATTACTTCCTTTGTGGCAGCAATCACTGAATTTTAAGAAGAAAAACTCTTCAGTAAGGGAATAAAAGGAAGGACGTCGACCAGATTATTTGGCAAATTTTCCGACGTATGAATTGCTATTTGACTTGAGTGCATCTACTACCTGTTACAGATGATAGATAAACCCTAAAAATGAAAATAAACGTGCAGCATGTTGCGTGCACTCCGTATGCTGTATAAAGTTTATTGCTCTTTGATGACCTCGTATTCTTTCATCTGATTACAGCTGAGTGTTTGTAAATGAAAGTTGTTTGACATAAAGTTGTTCTAGCCGATGACAAAGAAAGCGAAACGTTGTTACCTTTTTAGTTGACTTGTAAAGGGAGCTAAGAGGACACTTCTTTCGTTTTATGGTGTGACTTAATGTGCTATGCTCATAAACAATAGTTGTGAGTAACATCTATTGCAAGATGGCAAGAATTCCAGAGGGGAATGACTCTTAATTAGAAGCACTCTAATCTGCAGACACTTTCGATTTGTTTCATGTGAAGCAAATATTAAACTGTTGTCTCACATTAGCACAACTGTTGTTTTAATATCGTTATACAGTGCATACAAGCAGCGTGGGCTGTATAGTGAAGAATTGAAATCCTTATAAATATCACCCGGAACTAGTACTAAGTCGATTAGCAGCATTTAGTACGTTACTTACGATTGCAAAATAAGCCAAAAAGGCAGCATTTTGGAAAGAACACTTTCCCTGTAAGACAAGGGACAATTTTTGAAGATTTTGGACTACATTTTTTCGTCTTCCAATTTTGTCCTACGCCTTTTGGACGATTTGGGTAGGAAAAAATCGCTGCTTTTGGACGATTTTTCGAGATTAAGAAGAAAGGCATGTGTAATCAAGTTCAAGTTTATTTTTTCACCTCAGAATACTAGCAATTGTCAAAAATGTACAACACAGCATATTAAGAAAACATAATAGCATGCAAGGTGAAAGGATCCAGAGGGAAGCAGATATGCTTTTACTTAGTCTGGGCCCATGAAAAAAGAATCATAATATGGAATAAGCAAAAAGATAAGAAAACAATTACAAGCGGAACAAAAGAACATTTATCCTAACAATAAAGGTTTAAAACCCAACCTTAAATGTTTGGCTTGTCGAGAAGAAGCTGTTTATACTTGAGTTTAAAAGAGTATAGGGAAGTACAATGCTTAATGTGATGAAGGGAATTCCATAAAACAGCTCCAGAGTGTCTAATATGAGACTTGGTGAGACATGTTCTAGAGTAGGGAATAGTGGGTAGATGCTTTTCCTGGTATCATAATCATGGTCATGCCTATTTTGAACATAAAAATTACTGCAGCATTTTGGAAACTTGAAATGAATAAAATTATGCACGACAACACCAAGCTGAATACGAATACGGAGTAATTTGTAGAGAAGGCCTGTATGAAGAGTGAAAGATACATTACAATTGTTTCGTACAACACGCTTTTGCAGCAAATAAATGGACTGTAGGTAGTCTTTTTTGGCATTCCACCAAACCAGTAAGTTATAACTAATATGTGAAAGTATGAGTGAATTGTTAAGTAAAAGAAGGGTACTTTGGGGCAGAAAATGTTTTAGTTTATTAAGAACACCATTAAGTAGGGAGATTTTACTGCGACTAGACGAAATATGTTCTTTCTGGCTAACTTTACAATCAATAATAGTGCCAAGAAACTTTGTGTGGCGACTTGCTGGGACTCTAGTTTTGTTCAAAGTAAGAATTATATTTTCAGTATTTGGAACTTTATTGTCGAAAACAAGAAGCCTGCACTCTAAAAATGTTCTGGTGAAATTTGAACCGAATCTGATCAGAGGGGCACCGAACAGGAATCCGAACAATTATTTGACTAGATTTGGTTCAGAAATGATTAGAATTGGTTCATTTATGAACCGGATCTAGTCAAATTTTTGACCAGATTCCTGTTCGGTGTCCCTCTGATCAGACTTTTTTTTAGAGTGTGGTTTTATTCATATTGAGGGAAAGCTTTTTTGAATTTAGCCATTCAACAACGTGTGAGAATTCTTGCTGAGCCACTTCAAGCACTGTGGTCACTTTTTTGTTTTGAAAAAGTACTGTAGTGTCAACTGCAAAAAGATGAGAAGAGTCTTCATCGTTCCGGGTAACGTAATGAAGCCTTTGCTTTAAGTAAGACGTGAACCAGGCATGCGCACAACCTCTCACTCCGTACGCATACAGCTTCTGAAGAAGAATTCGATGATTCATACATAGTATCAAAGGCTTTTGAAAGATCCATAAATATTCCAACTGAACTGAGATTTCTTTGTCGATTCCTTGGTATATCTGATCCAGAAGATTACAGCCGCCATGTAAGTAGAATAGTTTTACGGAATCCAAACTGACAAGGTGTCAAAATTTCATGTTTATTTAAGAAATTCATAAGTCTTACATAGACAAGCTTTTCAAAGATTTTCGAGACAGAAGGAAGCACAGAAATAGGTCAGTAATTGGAAAACAACTTTGGATCTACTGCTTTGTAGACAGTAACAATTTTAGCAACCTTCAGTTTAGTTGGAAAAATGTCAGTAGAAAAAGATAAATTAATGATATAAGTGATATGTGGTACAGATATTACATCACATACATATTTAAGTATGGTATTGTTAATTCCATTGTAACCAGGACTTTTCCCTCTATCTAAATTACTTATAACATTTTTTACTTCAAACTTATTTGTTGGAAACATTACAAAGGTCTGCAGGTTATTACGTCTTAAGTTATGCATTGGATCAAGTTTTGTACGTAGTAACTTGTCTGACAAAGACTCCTCAACCGATGAAAACTACTTGTTAAAACCATTAGCAAATTCAACATCATCATTGATTAATCCATTATCACCTCTGACTTAAATTCCTTACATAAACTTTGAGTTTGATTGCTAACAGACACACTATTGATACTTTTCCAAATTTGACTTGTATTGTTCTTATTTTCTTCAATGAGTAGTGGTTCCTTTTGGCAGTTCTGAGGACACTTGTGAGAACGTTCCTGTCACTAGTATAAAGATCTCTACGATACTGAGTGGGGTTTTCTTTCCATCTTGTGTACAATGAATTTTTACGATGAATCGGCCGACTGTTTACCTTGAAATGAGGATTTCCTATCTCAATTATTCTCACCTACAGTTGAGAGACAACTTTAGTTGTTTTGTTCATACCGCGAAGAAACCTTGAAGGCTATTATTGATCCTGTTGTACAACGGAATAGTCTACGCAGCAATATTGGAATGTACAAATGTCCTTGACGATTTTAAATGACAGGACAATTTTGGAAGATTTTGGACGAAATCGTCCAAAAGCAGTAATATTTCGTCCCATTTTTAACTGGGTTCTGACAGGGCCGTTTTTAACTACTAAGGTACGGCTTCCAGTCCCCTTGCAGTCACACTCTCAGCTCATCCCCTGACGTCCCTGTGTAGCATTTAAACCATTATTTATAGAATGATAAAGAAATAATACACAACAAAAATAACACTCAATTAGCACCTAGCAGTAAATTTCTACAACGTGGGTCTTGAAATCCTAGAGCAGATTCTGAGACATGTCTGACGAAAATATTAGGCCCTTTGCCTTAGTGTCCAGACATTTCATTGATTCTGAAGTTTGCGGTATATAATTAGGTCATAAATGTCTTGATACGTTAAAACGTTCACATACATTACGTAGTAACGTACCAATCAATGCAAAGAGAAATTATTGACAAAAACAACCCTTGCCTTCATATTTTCTATTACTTTAAAAAAGATGACAGCATCATAACGATGCTTAGAAATGAAGTAATTTTACCAAAAACTGTCTGCTTCGCTTTGTACCCACTATACTTGTCAGTGAAAATGAAAATCCACCACTTTAAAAGCTATCTTTTAAAACCGCTTCTCTTTAATATTATTGACATGAATGTTACACTTATGTTGAAATGGCACTGAGTCAGCGTCAAGCAAAGCACAAACCTCGGTACTACCTACTTTGGGGAAGTTTGCAAAGCTGCTCTGTAGAGTTTGTGCACTCTTTGATTGTCACTAAGTTAGCAGAACTTTACCTCTAACAATGTTTGATTTCAGAGTTTTGAGATGGTGAACCCCTAGACGCCGTAACTTCACATTTGAAGGACGCGATGATCACTGGCTACCCTATCATGCCTGAAGTGGTCAAACTACAAAGGATTTGTGCATCTATCTTTATTTTAGATGATACGACAAGTTCAACTTATGGTGCTTATTTTACAGTTTTTCCTCGGAAGGTAAAGCACCCGGCGTGTGATAGTGATTTTGACAGATACACGATCATCACTTGGAAGACATATTCCGAAGTTGTAGGGTAGTCGCATCTCATAATAATGCACGAATCCGTGAAAAAAGTTTTGTGTACCAATGCCTTCATTTCCCATGAGAGAGCCATAACAGACACAAAGCTTGAGTCTACCTTCGCTTCACCTCCTCTCTACCTCCGCTTCATCTCATAAAAAGATTTGTGAGATAATGACGTAGTTGACTTGCTCAGTATACCTTCTTCTCCGTCCTTTTTAAATTAAGTCTTGAATCCTCGCTATTTTTAGAATCCATTCTTCTCCCAAGATTAAAGCTAACCATGCATTAGTTGCTGTAAATGGCTATATTATGAATACAGCTTACACAAATTTGGAATTGGACGTCCTTACAGTATAATTCAGTGATAGGGTGTGTAGGTATTGGTAGGTATGTATTGGTAGGTATTGGTAGGTATTGGATAGAGATCCATCGAAAACTCTTGCTTTGAACCCTACCAGTTACCGACCGACAATAATTTAGGGTGTGTGTGTTGTTCCTGATGACTCAATAGGCGTAAGAGGTGTTAGGTACTAAGTACAAACAGGACAGTCGTCTACTACATCTCGATGAGCAGATCGGGGAATTTTGCCCTTGCGTCAATATTGCCACTTGCTTAAGCTGTAAATTATTTTAAGGGTTTCGACGCGTTTCGACGCTAACTACAACATACTTGTCTAGTTCCCTATAACTTGCTTAATATGGGTGTGTCTTTTAAATCATGCGAGCGAATGCAAAAATTAGTCAAAATCCGACAGCAAAGTTTAGTCTTATACTTCTTTTGCTCATTTGCATAAATCGTGAGCACTGGTTTATGAACAGCATGATTAGGTTCTTGGCAATAAACAGTCGTTCTGAAAGTCGGAACAGTGTTTCATACTTGACTGTCGGCAACTAGTTAGGCATTAAAGCATTTTTCTAAATATTCCTTTTTGTTGGGGTGGCTGTAGGTATAAAGCCAAAGGAATTCAATGCCCTTTAGTTCAATAATCCCTAATTAAAGGATTTAGTCTCCACTCTGAGATCAATCTAATTGGATTAGCATAAGGTAAAGTTTTCGATGTAGGCCTATCTCATCTAATACCACCTCCCTGCTCACACTATACTAACACGCCTTTCTCATGTAGTTTTGTAATGAGCTAATTGGAATTTTATACCCCTGTATATACCGTGATAGGTTGATAATTACTGCTGTGAACATTGTTTCTCTTCTACTGCCTAGTCACCAGGATGCAATATACTTTGTCAATCTTTACATATAATTAACCATGCAGCAATTTAATTTTCACAGCACTTTGTCTAATCCCTAGAACTTACATCTATAAAGACAAGTACAGTTTTTATGCTGTCGTTGACAGTGTATGTCACACCCTGAGAGAAGCTCATTGTGATTGGTTGATGAGATATATTGAGAATAGAGAAGGCTTTTCCAATATACACAACACCATTGTTTAGGATGCACACATGCACCCACATGCAAGGTACCCTGTGTGTGCAATAGAAACAGCCTGCTTGGACTGTACAGTTCTACACTTTAAAGGCTGGTGTACACTAGAGTAACTGTTGATTATAGCTACAAGAAGGGAATTTAGCAGTTGGTAGCACACATCCAGGAAAGAAGTTGTGCAACGCCGTATATTGTGCCATAGGATATCTTACACTTAATGAGAGTGCAAGGAATCTACTGAAATACTTATATTCTATAAGAAACTGTGGGAGAAATGTAATGGTCTTTCTTCCTGTACTTTGAACTTGAAATACTACTGTACTGTATTTACATGCATGTTTGAGATTCTGGTATCAGTGCTAAAGTACCACGAATCCAGCTGCCAGAGCAAACCTGGAGAGAAATTTGAATGAATATATGCATGGGGAAATTAAAACCAAACTATAATCTTTTTATATTGGCTGTGAAGCTATTGTGACATTCAGTGCACCCAGGAGCATGTTTGTCAGGAAACATTTTATTGTTTTAATCCACATAAACTTAAAAGTGAAGGGTGCCAGAAGAACAAAGGAGTATGGCCATACATGTTCTTCGGCTGGCTGCATGCAGTGTTGGATTACATAAAGGGCTTTCCTACTGATAACAACAAGCAGTATATACCTACTGCTTTACTCTGGCAAGGTGCTCATTATGGATAAATAACATTTTCCTATGATTTGCCTATTCATACATAAAGGACATTGAAAGATATGATATTTTTTTTTGACGAGGCCTCCTCATATGACAAATTCCCGTGGGAATTTTTTTCCGTGGGAAGCATTCCCCGACGGATTTTGGCCCAGGGGTAATGCTTCCCTCAGGAAGGTTTCCCATGGAGAGCATTCCCTCATGGGAAGCGTTTCCTAGAGGAAGCATTCCATGTGGGAAGGTTTACCCTTGGGAGATATTCTCCATGGCCAAAGTCCCGGAAGAAATTTCCCACGGAGATTTTTACGGGCAATTCAAGGGTTTTTTTTTGTAGGGGTAACACTATGAAAGCAATTCATATGGAACGATTGGTAAAGTTGTTGCGCAATCCTACTAATTAATATTAACTTTCTTTTGGCTACGTCTGAAAGTGGCTTTTTCTGTAAAACCACTCCTTCCTTTAAAGAACGTTCTTAGGTGTCATTTATGACTCGCAGAAAGAAAATGAATAAACCATCACTACTACACACTGTCTCCCTTAGAGCACCAACTCAGAAAGCCTGCTCCAAAGTTGTCAGTACCTTTGATAGTTTTTACGAGGTATCTGTAAGGTTTAAGTCCTACTGTCCATCTCATAACTCTGGGATTACTTAGTTGTGCTGTAAACAACTGAGCTAGCGAGAAATTATTTGCGTTTATCAGAAAATCTACCATACAAGAACAAATTAAAACTCTTCACCGCCCACACTAACGTTGGCGATATTTCTCTAAGATGAAGTGTTTGCATTCTCGTGGAAGCATTTTCCTACTGGCATAAAGTACAGTGTAGGATTCATCACATTGTTTTTGGAACAAAACTGCCAAACCCAAACGTCTTAGACGTCAGTCCTAAGAATGAAAGATTTACGGACGGCTGATAATATCAGAATTGGAGAAGATGTTAGCATTGCTGTAAAGTTGTGATAACAGTCTCTTGGGGATTTCCATTTTCAATCTTGTTCGGTCTTCCCTCCCTAGTTAGGTCTGACAACGGAGCCGAAATTCTGGCAAACTTGGGAACAAATCTATGATAATACACGGCTATTCATAAAACGACCTTACTTCCTTCTTGGTGCAATGCAGATTGACTTCTAAATGTTTTTTTCACTTTATCTGAGGTTAACTGAAGCACTGTCAAGGGTCCTACAGGGTTCTTTCTATGGTTATCCAAAGCGATGGGGTAAAAATTGCGCGAATACATGATTTTACAAAACAGGGGTGCCTCACTTTGTAAGGCAAAAGCCCAAACTTCGGAGAGCTGAAAGTAGAAACTTGACGAAGGAGACGTCCTGCGCCACACAAGCAATTTCAAATTAAACACGTTTATAGATGCAACTTTGTGACATCTGTCATGAACGCTTTTGAATAAAAAGACACATATCGTTGGTACCATGCATTCTCTTGATGAGCAACCATACGACTAAACAATTACCGACTAGGTTTGCCAGTACTGATCGTAAAAATGGCCAAGACACAGGGCCTGAGGATCTTTAATGAGAATTTTTTATCAAAACACTGTAAGCTGTCAAAGTTCCTGGCATCTGACAATCAAGTTCCGTTTACCAAACATTGTTACGACGCTGTACATTATTATGCAGTGCTAGCAATGTGAAATAGGAAAAGTCTCCCTCGTTGAGATCATAATTACTTCCTCCAAAGAACCAAAATACGGGGCACTGAGATTATTGAGATAGATATATTTTCCTTGCATCTGTCATTAAGATATGTATATTGTGTATTGTATATCACATTATGACGCATTGTGGCCAGTATGCGATTTTCAAGTAGTTTAGCAAGTAATGATCTTGAAGGAGCTCAAACCAGAGTATTCCCTTTCTGTTTCCTCAGCTTTGCTTATAGCTAGTTTTTTGTCATTTTTGCTGATATGTCATGTATTTAAGTTGCTCTCTTATAGGGCATCTTAACCTTGTAAAGTTATCACATTCATCGGATCCCCAATTATTTGTAGTTGAACTTTAAAGTTCTGATTTTATTTTTTGTATGGTTGAGTCCTAAAGAGAAAAGAAATTTCTCTCAATATCAACACCACGTCTGTCTTTTGGAGAATTAATGAAAGTAGGTAAAACATCGGCGACCAATGGGCCACACAGTTCCACTCGCCGAATGGAAAAATAAATTATTTTGGATTCCTTGTTCTTATTGGTGTCCTTGAAATAATGGGACTACAAAGATATCTAACTTACCTCATTCCTCAGTCGTATGTAATACTGGCATTCCCTGGCAAGTATGTTGAACGCCTTTAGACCAAATCAAATAAATCCCTCTTATTTATCACTGTGCCTTCATGTTTGCTGTGTTTAAGTTTTTGTACTTGTACTTTCCACCTGACATTTTCTTAGAAAAGAAGTTCATACTGATACACTATTAAAGCCCTCGGAGTCCAATAAGGCAATTTCATATGAATTAACTTCAGGTCCTAAACCAAATTCCATTTACCTTACACTCTAAAAAAGTCTTGTTCCAATTGAACCGAAAACGGATCAAATGGGCACTTAACCAAAAAAAGATCAAATAGCCTATGTGACTATTGTCGGTTCAAAACTAACCATATTCTGTTTAAAATGAACCAAATCTATTCAAATATTTAACCAGACTTCGGTTCAGTGCCCATTTGAACAGATTCGGTTCAGTTCTGAACCGGACGATTTTAAAGTGTAGGCCAGACACAAACACTATATCTTTCAAGTCTCCTTTTATTTTCAAGTTTCTTTTATAGTTTACGAAACATTAATGTTACAAACATATGGTAACCAAGACGTAAGTCTGCTTAAGGTAACAGCGATATTACAGAGACTTTCATAGGATACTAGGATACGAGGATTGCAGCTTTTATTTTTACTCCAAAATTGTAGAGCAAACTTCATATGCTTATTTCCCATAATATCTTTAAAGTAATAATATTCCAAACTCTTACAAATGCTTTTTCCCACACTGTTCACTGACATGAAAATTAGAACTATGCTAACACACTGCACACGTCATGTTATCTAGTCGCAAGTAAAATGATATGTACCAAGAAGAGGGCCCTAATAATTTCCATTTCGCAACTGGGATCATCAAGGCAGGCAAGTTGAATAAGTGTAAAAAATTCTTTCCATTTTCAAATTTGTAAATGGAGAAAGTATTTCACTTTTTCTTTTCAAAATTATACCGCAATAGAAGCACAATTCACTAATCCACTAGTTCCTTACTGAGTTAACGTTACCACTTCTGTTTTGGTGCTATCTTCGCCATAAAATATTTTAGGGCTCTTTGGTTGCCACAAAAGAACAGAAATATTAGGATTATCTGCATTAAACACAGGACATAAAACAAGATGTTGAGCACCAGGATCTGTGGAAAAGGAGATGGAGATTTTGCTCAACAGCAGCCAGGCTTGGCTAATGGACACTGCTGTTAGTACAAAACGCTAAGCCAAGAAAGGGTAATGCATGTAGTAAGTTTACTTCATGGTGACTTTGCCCTAAACTTAATTATAATGTGACCCTGTCGTTAGTTTTGACAATGTCTATGTATGCATAACTGTTATCAAGAGTGTAAATAAAAATATGTAATTTATTACCACGTTGACCAATCTCCTGTTGCGTTGTAATCGTGTGAATGGAAAGAACACACAAATTCAATTTATATTCAAAATCGCACTCAACTCTCATTTAAAACTTATGAGGGCAATTATTTTTTTATCATGCGAACTGATTTGTCTGCAGTTAGTTTACAAAATATAACTGGTTTTGTTCACTGTTGATGTCATGTGTTATATGAACTTCATTTTTGTGCAGCCCTACTATCACCGGGAGTTTACAGATATGCCTCGATAATGTTAGAGTTATTTTATGTCATATGATATAAGATTCAGAACACATTACTTAGGTCAACGTAAAATAGCATTCTTGGACTGAAAGACCTGGCCATTATTCAGATAAACAAAACTGACAAGTAGAGGCACTTGGGCAATGCTAATTTTAAAAGTTGGCGAATGTCACATGATGTTATTTTAATAATATATCAGTTTCTAGGCAGGTAGCGTGGTGCTTATTCAAAAGAACACCTTTATCTATTTGAATTTTTATAATTTATAAGTTTCAGTTCTGTTAATTGAAGCTGATTTGATAAAAGAATATCGTTAATTCACGAAGTACATGTAAGAGCAGAGTAATGTAAAAACAGATAACACAAGGCGGAGACATAGAAGGCGTTCCAAACCGATGTTTCATAATATCTTTTTGTTGTGCAATTGACTTTGATAGTAATGTTTACGGAAGGGTAAAAATTGGTGAAGTGATCAATTTTACGTAGCTTAAAATTTCAGTTATCGAGGTTGCAGACGTAAAAACGTGTGAAAACCCTTCTTTCGAGCTTTCATATAAGGAGAAGCTTGTGCCCTCGGAAAAATCCAAAGGCCACGAAACGGACCAAATGTGGGTTGTAAGTCAATGTATTGATAATTGAAGGTACACTACCTGTAAAAATAGTGGCGCCTATAATTGTCCTTTAAAAATGTTCTTGACAGATTCGAACCACGAACAAGAACATTTTTATTACGATGAATTAAGCATGGAAGATAAATTTTCCTTTGCAAGCAAGATAAAATTTTGGGTTCTAACACAAGCTATACTCAAGTAAGTAGTGTGAAGAGAACGACATGTACTTGGGTTTGAGTGTAAGGTTACTGAAGGTCTATATGGATAAAATACCATGCCATATATCACACTTCATTTAAGCCTTGACTTGTGAGTTCCCTATAAAGGATTTAATGACAAGATTGAATATTCTAATATGAACATCGTCATTCATGGAGAGCTCAAATCTTCAAGTTTGTTGAGCACTGCAAAGGAAATACAGTGCTACACACACGTGTACCCTTTTACTGGAACAATCGCTTCTGGAGTGTAATTCAATATTGTAAAGGTCCGATTGAATTCATGTGACTGGAAACTCGGACAAATAAGGATAAACTTGCAAAAATTTTGTTTCAAAGAATATGCAAATCCAGAGTTAATAACAATTCCTTCATCAAACACACGAAGGTAATGGGCGTCAAGTGTTCATTGGATGACTTTAGTATGATTGCCCGGGTAAGGGAAACAGGGATAAAGGCAAAAACTTCTCAAGAAAGCATGACGACAGTTAAGACGCGCTTAGAACGGTAAAACGTCAAATAAATCTTACCTTGATAGTGATTATCATTTCAGAAATTGACGCTTTTGACATTTCAAGTGAATTTGAAGGACATAATGATGTATGCAGAAAGGGATAGGCGGTCAAACCGAGTAGCTATGACGCTTCACTTTTATCATAAAATGCATGTTGCTGTAATTAGATCCGTTACTGATGGTCGTAAGCTAAACCCTTTACGGAGACCAAAGACAGGCACGATATGATTAAGATTGAACAACCAATGGTGGAATACGCCTGGACTTCTTTACATTACGTTTTGGCCACTTGTGTGTTTCTGCATGGGCATGTATCTTGTCTAATTAAACGAATGACTAATAAGTTGCGTTTTCTGTCCTAATTTGAACATTCATTACTATTTATGATTTTTACATATACCCCATTTAAGAAACTTCATTCATGTCACAAAGAATAGACCTTGAGTTCTTTGTTTGCAAGATGAGTACGTTTTGAAAGTGGAAAATACTGCAGCATCGTCAGGGGAACTGCTGTTTACAAACATAGATTTATGAAAGGATGGTAAATTTGCAGTAAATATGAAACACTTTATTTTATTTATACCACAGTTGGCCTTCCGAAAGAATGTTGGGTTTAAGACGTGTCACAACAACAGATAACAGAATTAACGGCGATATCTCTTTTCACATGTGATTGAAAAGGGCACAAATATAAATCGTAAAAATGTTAAAGAATGCATCGTCAGTTAGTTAAGAGTAACAACCTCTATTTATGAAAACGCTCTCGGAAACCAGAACCTACTAGCCCCAAACTTAGATATCGGACAAAGCGTTACTGCTTGTAGAGGAGTCACATCGAATTAAGCCCAAAGTTGGGACATACTTAAATTAACATCTAGCTGGTTTTGTCAGTAGCAAGAAACTCTGCACAGTAATTATGAGTGCCCCACAAACCCGGCGCATTAACGAATTGCGAGACATTGCACCGACAGTGTCGCACACGTAATTTCAATGTTTGTCAGCGGTCATTGTGTAATCATATTGACTAGCAGTAACAGTCGAACTCCTGGTCTCTTACATAAAGGTATACTTCGATTCATTCACACAATCGTTTATTTAAATAAGAGTGTATACTTTTGTTTTAACTTAAGTGACAATTCAAAGCATCCTGCTGTTAGCGTTAGCACTTGCTAACAATGGCAGTTACACACTCAAGATCGCAACTCAACCTTAGTAAAAGTCGTCGTCAATGGGTATTTAGTAATTTCGCAATTTTAGAAACCATAGCTTCTCACATATTTTTCTACTTGCAGGAACTTTCTCGTTTCATTTTGTAGCTCTGCCTTATATTTCCCGGTACAAATATGACGTGATGCTTCGAGTTTGTTCCCAAAATAAGGTTGGTTTGGTAATCAAATGCCTGTGTCACCACCTGAATTTTTTATATTAAAACGTTTTTGCGGTAGTCGTTTATAGTGAAATTATATGGGTCAAAACTTGGTTAATTGGCTAATTCAGATATTGTGTCTTTAAGCCGTCGTTCGTTTCAGGCCTTTGCTGGGCACAGCTGACGAACAAATGCTACGAAAGGCATGCACTCCTTTACTGTGGAAAGTGACATTACGTGGTGAAAAAATGTATTAAAAGTTTACTGTAGAGGCACAAAATATTTTTGGAGTCGTGGTAGCCAAGCACATACAGTATCACTCCTGTTTAAGAAGACTTTTCTTTAGATGGAAGGAACGAGGTGATGAGATAGGGAGATTAGGTCTCTGTTGGACACAAAAAGATCCTTTCCTAAGTCCAGAAATGCCATAATTAAGTGATAGCACTTCAAAGTGTTTGTTCACCTACCTCAAATTTTGCAGCAGTCATTTGAAGTTGAACTGTCATAAATGTCTCTGCGTTTAAGTGGGTTTGTTTGACTGTCAGACTAAGGACCTAAACAATGGGTTTCATGTCCTCAGAAGGAAAAACAATAGAATTCTCAAGTCCTTGTAAGTTTCAACATTAGGTAGTCTATTGTTAAAGTCTATTGTTGCGTGTGTATGTGTTTGTAAACACGATATTTCAAGATAGCAATATGGAAACTTCCCATACTTGGTATATAAAATTATCAAACTGAAAGGAAGAACCCTACTGTTTTTGGTGGAGGTCACCAGAGGTTATAAGCAGAAAACATTTTAAACGCGATATTTCTGGGTATGAAGCATGATGAATGTTTTTCATACTTGGCATGCTGATGCCAGAAGATGTACCATATTGGTTTTAGTAGACGCCACCGAAGTGAAAAAACGAAATTTTCAAAAACTGCTTGTAAACACGATATCTCAAGAGGGCAATGATGGACACCTTCAAACTGAGTACAAAATTTTATCATTATTAAGAGTAAGCACCATAATATTTTGAGAGAAACTCAGAGGTCAAAAATCGAGCCCTTGAAAAATAAATACGATAGTTGAAAGACAGGGATGATGGATACATTTCATACTTGAGATATAGAATTATCATATTAAAAGGAAGAACCCTATTATTTTCAGTAGAGGTCAGAGGTCGTTTGAGGTCAGTAGAGGTCAAAAAACGAAAACCTTGAAAAAATAATATTTCAAGACAGGGATAATGGATCCCTTTAATACTATAGATTTACTACTACGTATAGATTTACTACTTTAAGAGGGAGACCCCAATTGGTTTGTTGAAGGTCGAAAGTCATCTGAGGTGATCAGATGTGAAACTACGAAAACCTAGTAAACTAAATAGACAGTGGGCGGTACCTCTAAATTGTGTACGGCGTTTCGTGACCAACGTTTAGTTTGGGCTGAATTTTTGTATCACTCCAAAGATAAAATCATAGAGAACAACATTTATTTTTGCACAAAATGTTACAGTGATCAAACTTATTTGAATTACGTAGTTGCAAACACATGTAAAGGATGCTGTGAATAAAGCATTTAGAAATACCATAAGCGTAACAAGTTCTTTGATAGCGTAGTGGAATTATGCTCGATTTCTCGCTTCTCAAACAGACGGTTGGGGTTAAAACCCCTTCCAAAACAAGTTCTTTTTCTTTTCATTTTTGTTGTCCAATTTTGGTGGGGTTCAAAGGTCATGTGAGGTCAGCAAAGGTCAAATTGTGAAAACATCGAAAAATGATATAGTCATGAAGTATAAATCTGAGTGACGAACCTCAGTGCAACAAAGCACCCCTTTCGGCAATAAATCACTAAGCCTTTCAGCTTCCTGGTTATTAAAATCAGGTGACCTGAAAACTTTCCAGGAGACTCATATTTGGATACGACTCCTGGTTTAAGCACTAGGGATAGAGTGACGTTAGATGATGCTCGAGGTTCACATACAGTCAATTGATGTGATGTATATCAGTGGTTTGACTGCATGGCTTCCCGTTAAACAAATATTTAAAATATGTATGAGGTTACCCTACATCAAATCACATACATGATTCAATAGGTAGGGCGACGTGGCGGGCATTAAAATGGATGCAGGGCAGCTGCGGTTTAACGAACAGCGGATTATCGGTAACTGTATTTGCCACCATTAACCCCTAAACTGTTGTTTGTAAACCAACATTTAGTTTCGTTTCGTTAATCAAATAAGTGTTCTAACAAGTATGGGTTAAGACAAAGCAAGAAAACATATCTTTGTTCAAATTGAAGTTTGATCTCAGGCTCAAATTGGTTGAAAGTTCATTACATAAACATCAGGCAAGTTCAGGTTATTGCCAGCCCTGACAGTCAGTCAGACATGAAGTTCTTTGAATGTTTTTAAGACGCAGACAATCAAAGAGCTGAAAACGCACCTTCAACTATTTTATAGAAATCCATTTAACACCATCGTAAACATTCTTGGTACGACTTTGTCAGTAAAAAGGTATGTCGCATATGGCAGTCTTGTTTTTTAACCAGTTGTAAGTACTAAGACTAACCCTTTCATTTATCCTTATAAACTGCTAATTTGAAACGTAAATTGGTAGTTAGACTCATTTATATTCCTATTTAGTTTTAATTTGATTCAACCCTGTGATTATAGCGTCTCATATATAGCAATGTGTGAGAACTATACAATTTTCTTCCGTCGAATGGGGCAATTGTATAGGAGGAGTTGGTAGCAGGACAGGAAGAGGTTATTACAAGCTTACCTAAAATCCTCTTAACTCTATACTTAGGCCGAATCTCAAAACTTTCCATGTCTTATACTTCAAGCAGTCATCACGATCGTGGCTGGTATCGACAATGTTACATTCAAATGCAACGATGAAAACTTTTGTACAGTAAAATTTCGGAACAAACATTAAAGAAATGCCACGGACTATGGACAAATGTCTGTTAACAAATTTTTCCAAATCGACAGTGCCTTTTTTGTTTATTTTTTTCAGGTGATGGCTGATACGCATTACTTTTGGGGTTTGTTCCCAATTGTACAGAATTTTGTAGAACAGAATTTTATAGACATTGTAAACAGTGCTGTTCATAAGCATTCACAATCTAACCTTAGCTCCAACAAGACTTCAGGGGAGGTTCTATTTACAGAATAACAGTGCCACCACGTTTGGAGTATTGACTACTTTGATTTACACAAGCTGAAGATACTTTTTCTGGCTAATAAAAGGACAAGGTTAAGAAGGAATTTGTATGTGCTTTCCCTACAAAGGGTGGAGATTCTGTGAAAATCACAACTAGCAAGTAAAAAATGAACAAAATGGTTATGATCTTTTGACAAAGGTGCAATCACTTAATGTGGTGTTTGGTCTTATTTCATACTGTACTGTCTATGACCCCCTTCATTTTCTCACATTGAACTGCAAACTGTTTTACATTCATTTCCCACAAGTCAGTTAACCGATGTAAACACCATTCCGATTATCGAGTAAAATACACTCAAAAATAATCTATACAACAGTTTGGATGAAAGCACACAATAGCTTTATCGGAATTTGGTAAGATCAGTATCCCATCATTACTATATGATCTGAGTATATGGGCCAAAAAATTTTATTGATAGCTTTTGTACTCGCTCGTGGTTTGTATGAAGCAGTGTAAGTGTCACCTCTTTTTACTTGACCCTGAGTTAATCCAACAGTAGGAATGCAGCTCTGTTTGATAGGCACCTATGACATTGATATCTTTGGCCCCCTGTCCAAACATGGCGTTCTTTATGGTATATGTACTATATACGTATCATATATGTATTTTTGGGTTGACTTTGTCACTACTGTAAATGATAAAGCTGTCTTATAGAGGGAAGCAGCCGAAGAACATATTGAAACTTATGAAACTATTTATTTTTGCTTTTATTTAAAGAGGAACTTTAGATCTGGCAGATATTTCTCTTGTATAACACAATACAAATTTACAAGGACTTGTTACATTCAATGGTAAACAAAAGAAGCCCTCATTTTTGATGAATCATCAGGACTCACTGTACTATACTTGAGCATTTTCTAAAATAAAATTTTGTTCTAGGAATTAAATATAGGTGCCCCAAAATATGAACGCATTAAAGTACTTCCTAGGTTTCTATAATTAATGTCAACACCGACCAGAGTGTATAGGTTGAATTTAGCAATTACACGAATTTACTTGCTTCACTGCACACCGTAGATAAGTTAACAATATCTGGTAAACTATAAAACATGAAAAAGAAATTCTCAAGTTTTGGTGTCAAAATTAAAAATATTTTCACAAAACAATTTTGGGAAGTAATCAGGACATTCCACAACGCAAGCTTGTTCAAGTTTCTGGGTCGGCTCAGTAACGTCATACTAAGAGAGGATTTGCTCCCGTGAAACCTAGACATGCCTGAATATTCTTGGCTTTAGGATTTCTTGACTGGAAGCTACATTTATTAGGTTACCACACTTACAGTGAGCCTCCATTTCCATAATCGTTATGAATTAAAACTTACAGTTACAAAATTATAGTTGTTGGCACTAAAATTAATTTTGAAACGAAAACCTAGTTTCAATATTGGCGAAAACATCTATGATACTCATTTGAAAATCTGCCCTTTATTTAGACTTCAGCTGACATATAATGTAACTTCTACTAAAAAGCCTAACAAAAGAAAGTAGACTGGATATTTCGCCACCGTTAGGGCCAGATTTTGAATTAGATGCTCCATGAAAGTGTTAAATTGCATCAGATAGTTCCACTTTAATTGACAGTGGTATTAAAGGGTGAATTCTCAATTCTTATGCAGTTAAATTGCCTGAAGACTTTTTATAAAATAAGTTCATTCAAATTCCGGTGGTTACGTGAAGTCAAAAATTATTCCAAGTTACGCAGGGTTGCCCAAATCGATTGGCCCGCCTTCTAGTGGGGGTCGTTTATTATGAATTGGTCACCTGATGCAATACCCGTCCAACTCTATTCAAAGAGAGACATTATAGCATGCAACTAACATTCCTTTTTCTCACAAAACTCTTACCTAGAGTCACAGTTGACCTTTCAGGTCATTCCACCTTCAAATCGTTTCTAATGTATAAATGGACGTGTAGAATCCGCCTTATACCCCTTATTGTGCAGATGATCCCTATTATTTTTGGTAAAGGTCAATGGTCATTTGCGGTCACCAGAGGTCAAATGGTAAATTCCTTGGAAATTGATGGTAAAACTCTTATCTCAACATGTGTAACTTCAAGGGATCACCTACTTGGCATGGGAATGGTCCATATTAGAAAGATGATCCCTATTGGTTTGGTAGAGGTCAAAGGTCATTTGGGGTCACTAGAAGTCAAAATGGTGAAAACCTTGTAGGTAAAAACCTTGTAAGCATTATATCTGAAGCAGGGGAACTTTGATCATGAATCTCATCCTTAGCATGTGGATAGCCCATATTTACCTTAATGATTACTACTGTTTTGATGGAGGTCAAAGGTCATTTTGGGCCATCAGTTGTCAAAAAGTTAAAACCTTGTAAAGAATATATCTCATGCAGGGAACGTTAAAGGATCTGACACTTGATGTGTAGGTGGCCCACATAAAGTACATGATTCGTGATGTTTCTGTGTACCCAAAGGTCATTTTAGGTCAAAGGTCAAAATATTGTTCACATGATATTTCAAGCAGGGGAACTTCGATAAATCGAATGCTTAGTATCTGTATTGTCCATATTGAATAAATGATCCTCATTGTTTTTTATGGAGGCCAAAGGTCTACATTTGATTGGCAAGGAATTATTAAGCCTTTTGGCTTTCTGTTTATGGCCACGATCTTTCCCACTCTGGTTACAAATAATAACACAACAATGCCTGTGTGAAAGACTCTACTCTGTAATTGCTTTCACCCTAGTTAATGGATACAATAAAATGCAAGTTACCGAAAGGCAGAAAGCCTGCTGTATTAGGCCTGTGTGTAGTTGCAAGATGCAAAGAGTTACATTCACCATTTATCTGAAAATAGTTGGTAACAATTCAGTTGTCTCCAGCCCTAGAATTTCCTGTAAAGGAGGTGGGAAGCAAAGGAGATGGCAATTTTAACAAGATCAGTTCGTCATGAATTGTCTCCACAACTGTTTCTCACGACATGGATCAAAATCCTTAACTTTACCAGACCGACGTAAAGCTGAAACAAATGATGGATGAACTTAATATGAAAAATTGCGTCATTACTGCAGGCCCCTTAGATGAGAGTAGGGCGGTGATAAAAATTAATATTGCTTTGGCAATTTTTTTCCTTCAGAACAGAAATAATTTTGCCTCTTACCCATGGTGGTATATCTCCAGAAAATAGCAGTCCCCGTAGCTATCTCTACTACCTCTTCCTTCAGACCCTGTCTAGTACAAGCCAGCATGATGATGGATAGGGTGGACTACTCATCAGTATAGGTTGCACAGCTATGCTCACTTCATTATTCACTACCTTCTCATAAACATCATAGAAAATTAATACACGAGATGTGAGCATAACAAGGTTCTTTAAAATCATTCAACTTGGGGTTAGTACATAATATGTGGTGGAGCAGCCTTTATACTTCTTGCACGTTTCTTCATTATGGCCAAGATGGGAGTCTATGGATGCTAAATATTTGAGCTTCTTAGATTAGGTAGTCATTACATTTTGAAGAGGAATACAGAGGGTTGGTTGTAAGATAAACGAGTTAAAACGGAATTATAAATGAGCGGAGGGCTTCCCGGAGCTTTTGCAAGTAGTTTTGCAAAACTGCTGATAATGGTGACACCATACACCATTCTTTAGATGCACATGGGGAAAGAGGAAAAAGATTTCTCTGGAGTTGTATACATTAACTCTACCACCGGTTTAGACTCTACCGTACTGCCTATCTGCCTGAGGAATATTTACGGTGTAGTTGTGAATGTCTATATCTTGTCCTTTATCATCAATTGGGAGTTACATGCACATTAAATAGGAAGAGAGCATCCACCAATACCCGAGGTTTTATAGTTTTGCCACATTTTGAGTAATCTATAACACTCATAATGGGGCGGGGGGGGGGCTACAGAAATGGGGAGAAATACAGGGTATAGCAGGAGCCCAAGGTGCCCATGTAAACAAGACTACTCAACATTTATCCCTAGTGGACCTTAGCTGGAAGCTGTAATGGTTTTGAGCAAGCTGCCGTCAAAACAATAATGGAAAAACAACTCATTTTGAAGAACATTTGTTGATTCTACAGGGGACATGAAGGGCTTAAAATAAAAAAAATACACACCCGTAGAGTGCCTTTTCAGATCTCAGCGAGCATGAAAAAAATAGAATTACTTTCCAAAGTCTAAAAAGTTTAAAAGAGGTAGGAGGGATTGGAGTAATAGCTTTAGTGTTTTCAGGAATTTAACTCTTTCATTAAGTCAACTTTAAGTTTTTCATAATCCCGAAGTTTATAATGAACACGACTGTCAAAACAGTTGCCCCAAGTTTTTTTGGTGAATAGAAAACAACGCTCATTAATTGATATCTTATGTCCAAACGATACAAGTAACACTTTCTTGAAATTTATAAAGGTATTAAGATTGGTGGCACATAATTTGTCTAGGAACGAAAACAGTACAGGCCCAAACTAGACTGTGTGTACTTGCAGGTAAGTACAAACCGAATCCCCGGAAGGTGGTATGAAACGCAGATTAAAAGCCCAATTATTTGTGCTACCTTATTTTGTGATCAAACACATATTGAGTGAAGTCCACAAGGGGCAACGGCCTGCTATGCTCACAGCAAAAATAATTTGGTACCAAAGTTTCAAACACAACTTTACCCACAGTGTAAGAAACGTATATTCCAGCAGGCAACAGCTAGATGTCCGTAAGATAATTCTACCCCAGATTGGGACATTTGCGTAGGTAAATCTAAGACGGTTGAAGGAATTTGTGCGACAGATCTGCGTGCTAAAAAAACTGAGATTTTTAAAGGTATTGTAGCAGTTTCAATTCCAGACTTAAATTGTTTAGCCCCTATAACGTCTAGGACTGTTTTAAGAAGGATCACACTAAGTATGTATTTATTAATAGAACTGCATAACTGCTTCTCATTCGTCTAGATAAAGCTTCTTTGCCTCAAATGCATCATTGCTCCCATTGGCAGACGGTTAAGTTTAACCTCATAAAATAGTCGAAATAAGTGCATGGCAGATGAAGCATGCCGGGTTTGTTAGTAGTAATCGTGTTGAAAGGGATAGGTATCACGCGTAAAAAAATTCATACGACGGGTCACAAAAGAAGGCGCAAATTTATGTAACAAACTGAGAAAATTCAATAATCGAAGCTGTAGGTTTCGAGTAGTTAAGTAATGGCAGTACAGCAAAGAGTGAAAGCTCGTCCAACAATCCTCAGTAAACAGAAACCCATAAGAGAAGATGTTTGCTTTCAGTAAAGCAGGGAGTTGTCTAAATAGCAATTCCCTGTTTGATCAGTGCCACCAAAGGTTTCTACGATTGGCTGCTCCACCGTTTATCTCCAGATTTTTGGTGTTTCTGGTGAGAGTTTCTTTAGGTACTTTGAGCGTGTATAGACAAAAACCTTCCAGCTGCGTATATCGGGGTAGAATCCCCTAAACCCCAGATTCCGACTGACCTGTAACGTTACCTTAGAGGGAAATTTGAGCATTTAGTTTTTCTGACAGCACAGTAAACGATACTTATAGAATAAGTCAAGTGATACTTGTAACAAAGATTGTTTTAAAGTCAATTGTTCACTAGGTGCGTTATTCAAATATCTTTCAATCGTTTTACTTAGGCCTCACTTGAATCCGTAAAATCTTTTTAACAAAGTTCCAAATATTGTAGTATTCTTGATCAATAATAGGAACACTGACAATGGGCTTACTTGCGACAGTTGCTGCCCTAGGAGCAATAGTAGGACCGTATATTCCAGGGATAACTATCGTGACGGCTCCGGCAATACCACTGTGGGGCCCAATTGCCGCTGTAGCAGGTATCATGGCAACTTTCACGGGAGGATTAGGGCTATGGATCAACGATAAAATGGAGGTAATTTAAATATCTTACGAAGTTTTTATATTAACGTTCTGCTCACAGTAACTGTATAAGGGCACAAAACATGTGCTTTGGAAAGATTGTAACCGCGCTATCACATTTAATGATTCATGCGCCATTGGTTCCGGTCCAGGACTTAAACAATTTTGATTTATTTAATATTATTTATAGAAAGAGTAACATTTAATAGCAATATTTATGGTGTTTTAAGGGATCATTGTTATCAACTTACATGCAGAGACAAGCTGCGGTCGAGAGAAAGGAATTCGAAGAATTTCAAAGAAACGTAATTGCTGGAGGATTTTTCATATTTTTAGTCATTGCCGTAATTACCGTCATTTTCTATATAAGGAAGAGAAGGACAAAAAATCAAGCACAAGATGGAAGAGAAACCGGATGGTTCCGCCTAAGGTAAGTATCACGTCGAAACTAAAAAGAAATAAAAATATACATAATATCATGGACGTGCTTATTAATAATAACCATGAAAATTGTAACCTTACTAGGGAAAATAAAATTTCCTTTCTATCTGCCTGTCTGCCTGTCTGCCTGTCTGTCTATCTGTCTGTCTGTCTGCCTGTATGCCTGTCTGCCTGTCTGTCGGTCTGTCTGCCTGTCTGTCTGTCTATCTGTCTGTCTGTCTGCCTGTCTGTCTAACTGTCTGTCTACCTATCATCTATCTGTCCATCCATCCCTCCGTCCTTCCCTCCCTTCTCTCCCTTCTCTCCCTTCCTCCCTCCTTCTCTCCATCCATCCATACATCCATCCATCCATCCATCCATCCATCGATCCATCCATCCATCCATCATTCATCCATCCGGTGGTATTCAAAAAGTAAAAAAGTGAATGAAACATTGATTGTTGTGTTTATGGAATAGCAGGGTACCTTTGGTTTTTTATGTAACAAAATGGTGTTTTATCCTACTCGAGTCATGTAAGCATTGCGCTATGAACTTAACATCAAGTCGGTTAGTAAAAAGTGCCACCATATTGTACATAAAACAGAACGGTGTTAAGCAAAGAGCGACAGGTCGAACATAGCACCAAGATTAAAACCAAAATGTCTTACGGTGTTTAACTCTTGTGTTGGAATTATGAGCACCTTTACATGTCTTCCAATCAGCCGTGGTTGTCAGAAAAGTAATACAAATGGATAGAGAGAAAGTTTCTTTTATGCGACTGTGTACAATAAAAAGCGCTTTGTGCATAATATTACAAATTCAGTAAAGTCTATTAAATCTACAACTCAAAACTATTCGTCCACACAAGGTGTGTCCAACCCTTTGAAAAGCGAATGTTCAGTGCAGTAGAGCGGTAATGATACGAATCAATATATAGATGGATAGATAAATAGACAGACAGACATACAGACATATAGATAGATACATACATATATATATATATATATAGATACATATATATATATATTACATATTTATGTGTATGTCATTATATATTATAACTATTTTTAACTTCCTCCTGTTGGCACGAGGGAGACCTTACAGCCGTCAACTGGCTCATACTTACAGTCCGATTCTGTTTCATGATGCCAAGGTCGTGTTTGACACATTTAGCAATCCTTTCCCACCATTCCATTGGAAGCTGTTTCTAATACAAAAGATGAGTGCACTTTTATAAATTTTTACAAGCACTAGATCAAGTTGTTGAGGGCAAGACTTAGTAAGGGCAAGGGGCAAGTGCCCTCATGCCCTGGCTCAGGTGGTGTGTGCCCTGCGGCAGATGCCTCTTACCCTCCCATAACCAAAATAATTTTCCTATTTGAAGTTGGACATATTCTCTTGGAGAGTTTGCATGCGTACGCTCGCTATACTGATTTAAAAAAAAAGTAAAAGCCAGTAGGTCCGGTGGGGGGTGGGGGGCCCATGCGCTTCACCTTTATGATAATTTTATACTAGCTCATATAACCCCTTTGATACTGAAAAAGTCACTTTGGAACTAATATCCATCTTACCTCCATCATAGTAATTAAACTCGTTGCAAAGCACCTACATACAGCCCGCTATTGCAATCCGTGGCACACTGGTGTATGACCGCAACATCGTGGTGTTGCATCATACAAGACAAAGGGGAGTGCCGTGCACTTTCTTGAAAACTAAACTGCCTGCAGGCTGCATGTTACCTTATTGGCATCTTCGAAAAACAAAGCCACCTAGAAATATGTTTTGTGCCCCATCTTTAAAACTTCAACAAATATAGAAAATTCAGTTCTGCGTTACACTGGGGAAACTGTCCAAAGATGGCAGGCCGAGGGAGCATACCCATTATTAATGGAAAACTAAAAATGTTAACTCCCATTCACTCCTTACAATGACAGTGTCTCATGGAGTTACTCTTTGCAGCCCCTTCCTTCTACTGTCAGTAAAAGCAACATAGCAGAATTCCTTGGGCATAAGCATATGGGGCAATTTCAATTGGGGTGGCACAAGAATTGTTACTCTAATCTCTGAGCCTTTTAAAAAAATTTTGCCAGAATTTCCGCAGATGTGCCCAAATTTTGAGGTTTCCCATACTGAGGGGGCAGGGCACATTGCCCCTTTCCCCCTTCGCCCATTTCTATCTCCTTGGGGTGTGTGCTCGTAGTTGAAAAAAAGCTATACGAAACCTTTCTTTTTTTACAAAAAAGGTAACTTAAAGCTCATCTGTTTAAGTTTACAGGACAATCCTGAGATTCCTGAATTTTATTGGTAAATTCGTATTTCAAAAGGAACTGCGAGACAATTATTTTATTCCCAAGAGGGGCACATTTTCCCATTTTCCGAAAGGTGGGGGGGGGGGGCACGTAGGGTGAATATGAAGTAACGAGATACAAACTAATCTCCTATTCTGTTGTTTTTGTGTTTTCGTAGGATTCCTTTCATTCGGAGGTAAAGTGGACACGTGACTGGATGATTCTCAAACGTCAACAATAACTCACAGGATCAGCTGGAAGACACTGAAGGGAAATCCTTTACTTTTCTAACATCAATACCAATTGTTAAATTTGCCCTATGCAACGTACAATTAAAGCCGTGGTCCTACCAAACTATGGGACGTTTTAATCATACGATTAGACAATTTAGTGGTATGAACGGTGAAATGTTGCAAACGATTTCTTACGGTGCGACAAACCATTCTTTAAAACGATAAGGCACGTATGAGTGATTGTGATATCGCGGGGATCCGTGCCTTCAGGTAAATGGTAAGAAAATGTCATACTTATTAGAACATGATGAAAAACGTTTTGAACATGGCCATTACTTTACCGCAAAGCACATTAAACTTACGAATGCAACAAAATCATAGCTTATGATGTTTTCATGTTCATAAGGTACTATCTTCTAAGGTCGTTATCGTACAATGTTGTGTCTTATAGTAGAAAACCGTAATAAAATCGCACCTTGTATGCCCAGTGAAAGACACTGCATATTAAAATAAACCTCTAAGTCTATAACGTTTGTACATCGATCATCACCCAGTGAATAGAGTTTCGGCTCCGGGATTTAAAATCGGATTTTGAATGTATTTGTCATTGGCTCTTTTCTTAACTAATAATCGTCATTCCCTTCATAACAGCGGTAACATAATATGACGACGAGCAATAAACCTGCCTCTGTTCAAAGTCGACAAATATAGAAATGTACAATAACAATTTAAACAGAAGCATCCAAAAATTTGGTCGAAACTAATAGTTTGAGATTTTTTGATTGCTCTCAACTTCATTATTGTTCACACCAAATCTTGAGGTTTACTTAACTTGCTTTTCAAAAACTATATATAGCCTATATTTACTTTTCTTACTTTCCATTCCTTGCCTTTCTGCGGTGTAATTGATCGTACCCCGTGGTAAGCTACTTCCAACATTCACAAGACTTCGGTGGTCTAATAAACGAAAGTCTCCAAATTGTTGTGAGCTTGAACTAACGAAAACCCTTAAACATCACTCAAACAGACGAGGGGAAGTATATTTAGAAAACAGCAGCTAAGGTAACGGGAGGCTTGCCAAACGTTTAACCGCTAAGGGTTGGGGATGGAGAGTGGGGCACCACAGAAAATAATAGCCCGATTCCATAACATGTAAATTCAAAAAGCATTGTAAATTGTGCATATGGGTGAATATGGGTACCTGATATTCAACTCGAGGGGATTGTCACACGGGTTCCGTACACATAGATAAAAGACACGGCACCATCCCTTACCGTTTGCAATAATCCATAGTTCTTTTATTAATTGTACCTGCTACTGTCAAGATGGAGAACGCTTACGCATTTCACAGTTATGGTAAAATCCAGTTACTTTGGTTAAATTCGTACATGAACACTGCCCTTAGCACCGCAAATCACCGATCAACAGTCTCTGCCCCCAAATCCTTTGCTCTCCTCTCAACTACGGCAATCTATCCGCCTTTTCTGGAGTCTGCGGTCTCACTATCTGTCCCCCAAACCCGAACTATCCTTCCACTTCCAAGACAGACGTGCCCACTCCAAGATTCCTCCAACACACCACATTTCTTTCTTCCCTCTCCTATCATCCTCTAACTCTCTTCAAAACCACCCTGTTCCCGCTCTATTCTAGCTTTCTATTTATTCTCTCTTTTCGTGCTTTGCGTCACCTTTCTATTCTTTAACACTTTCTTCCCATTCCAAAATTCCCCTGTTTCCATGCCAACAATAACAAAGTTTTCATCTAAGCTAAGGATTAACACCACCAAAAGTATTACACATACACGCAAACCTTCCTGTGATACGGAAGCTTGTAAAGACCCGTGACAACCTCTCCCCCTTTTAAGAAATGTATAAATATTAAATTTTTTACATTATCTGTACCACTCGAGTTAACACACGACACAAAACACTCATTATATCTTTACAACAAGAACCTTCATGATACACAAATAAGACACCATATGGCGTCTTGCTAATACATTTACTGTATTCTGCTTAAATAGTCTGCTCCAACATTGTCCGATCCCTTGATTGCCACAATTTGAAATCTATAGGGCTGGAGTGCTAAAGCCCAGCGCATAACCCTGTTATTTACCACTTTCGTGCTATTCATGTACGCGAGTGGTTGGTGGTCGGTTTCTAAAATAAATCGTTTGCCGTATAGGTAGGGCTCGAACTTTTGAATGCCCCACACGATTGCCAGACACTCCCGTTCAATTGTAGTAATAGTTTCATCTCAAGAATTTCCTTTTCCTGTCTTTTTAGCTCTAGCTGATGGGCTCGTTCGTCTCTAGCAGCCTATTCTTTATCAGCTTTCGCCTCTTTCTCAATATCTCTTTCCCGTGCTATAAAGTCAATAAGGGCTTGGCCATCTAATCCTAAGTCCTTACCAACTTTGCTCAGTCTTTCTACATCCATGGTACTTAAGTGGCTGGCCGGTCTAACATCAAGGTTATATGTGAACACAATCCCAATTACACACAATAGCACAGTTAATACAAGGTTAAATAATGCAGACATCATCAGAATACATACATAGTTTGTTCTGTTCGGTATTAGATGCCCATCTTGCACTTCAATCGCAGGTCCAGATAGGCCCCCAAATTGTCACACGGGTTCCGTACACATAGATAAAAGACACGGCACCATCCCTTACCGTTTGCAATAATCCATAGTTCTTTTATTAATTGTACCTGCTACTGTCAAGATGGAGAACGCTTACGCATTTCACAGTTATGGTAAAATCCAGTTACTTTGGTTAAATTCGTACATGAACACTGCCCTTAGCACCGCAAATCACCGATCAACAGTCTCTGCCCCCAAATCCTTTGCTCTCCTCTCAACTACGGCAATCTATCCGCCTTTTCTGGAGTCTGCGGTCTCACTATCTGTCCCCCAAACCCGAACTATCCTTTCACTTCCAAGACAGACGTGCCCACTCCAAGATTCCTCCAACACACCACATTTCTTTCTTCCCTCTCCTATCATCCTCTAACTCTCTTCAAAACCACCCTGTTCCCGCTCTATTCTAGCTTTCTATTTATTCTCTCTTTTCGTGCTTTGCGTCACCTTTCTATTCTTTAACACTTTCTTCCCATTCCAAAATTCCCCTGTTTCCATGCCAACAATAACAAAGTTTTCATCTAAGCTAAGGATTAACACCACCAAAAGTATTACACATACACGCAAACCTTCCTGTGATACGGAAGCTTGTAAAGATCCGTGACAGGGATCCTTCCTTTGTCATCTTTGGATGGGGTGGGGCAACGGTCTGAGGAATCCCTCATCTATTGTGAGGACTTTTCGTTCATATAAGGTGGCTAAGATACAAAGTGGTGCTATCTTTGGCATATTTTAGAACTCTTCGTAAATTGAGACATTTCATAATTCAGTACCATTTTCATGTGCGTTCGGAGAGGGGGGGCAAGGGGGGCACTTTCCCCCTGGAAAATCAAAAACTTGAAAAAACGAAGAAAAAATAAAGAAAAAACGAAGAAAATGAAACATCAACATTTCTTAACAGTTCAATCAGTGTGAATTTCTACTCTCAAAACAGAAATTGAATAAAAATATCAACACTCAGGCCCCAGCAGCCCCCAAGCATATTTTTGGTATTTTTTAAAGTTTATATTTACGATATTGCTTATGTTTCCCCTTTTATATATGTAGCCTTGGAAGTGCCATTTCCGGCGATCTGGGAAGCATTTTGGGCCAAAATTTTCCTGCGCTCAGCGCAAACCCATGGTGGGGCGGAGCCCTGAGAGTCTATCTATGGGCTTCGCCCCCCCCCCTTGACAAATTCCTGGCTACGCCTTTGTCAACACTGTGTGAAAGTATCATCTAAACTCTTTTCTGGGAGTAAAATATTTCCCATGAAATAAGTTGGCCCGCCTAAAACATTTTGTCCCCTCCCCTTTAATTTTTTTCTGTGGACGTCCATGACCATTTCTTTCGGTTAAGTGTAAGAGAAGGGTATTTAGCCTTAGTGGAGTGGTGATCATTTCTCCCTTTGAGGAAGGTTTGTTTAATGTTAGGTGGTTAAAACGAAAAATGGTGAGGTCTTTTGCACAACTTTAAACTAATCACATGCTTACAAGAAATTGCACTCTACCCCCACCCAGGCTGGTAAAGACTTTCATAGTATCTTCTGGAAGTGGGTGGCGGGGTCACTAGAATGATGCTCTTAAAGATCCAGGAGCAAATTTATAAAGAGCGACAGTGAAACCTCTAAAAATGCAGATCGGTCAAAAGCACATTTATTAACTTTATGGCCGACGGTTTAGAATCTTGTGACCTACTCATAGGTGCAATCACGGCTTCCTTTTCTATTAACTTTTATTTGAAACAGTAACATTTAATTCATGTTGGCAAAAGAAATTGCAAAGATATGTTGGCAGAAGAAATTGCAAAGACCTTGCTCGTAATGAGTATACCCACCAGACGTAGCACCGATGAAAATTCTCTGTTTATGATTATTCATAGCTAAACACATAGCTTCCTGCTAATAATATAGTCGAAAGTTCCACTGAACATGTAAACAATATGTGGTTGCATGGGTGCTGTAGTAACGTTAGTATCATAGAAAAATATAAAAAGACGAAATCGTAAAGTTCCTGGTTGAACGCAATTTTATTTCGCCGCGAATTTCAATTTGAAGACACCCTGTCTACTGTTATCATATGTACCGTCAGTAATCACACCTGTTGCCTCGCAGATAATAATAACGATACTTTACAAATTCTTTGGAAATTTCTACTACATCACCGTTCTACTCTAATTGTAGGTAGATGGCAGCAAACATCTAAATGGTTGCCGAACATCCTCCCCCACATTAGGAAGATCACTCTCCTATACTCCCTTAGCACTAAGGATCATACGAACTAATGTTCCAATATATACACCAGGATACTAAGCAAACTACGTAATTAATATGGTACCAATGTTCACTCTCCACTCTCTCCAGAACAGTACACAAATTCGTATGGTACACTCATACTTAAACAACACACATATGATGTCAATTACAAATAACACTAACAAGCTCACCAGAGCTATAGATCTTGTTTTTTTTTTGGTATGATCTGTCTGCCTGAACAAGTACAATAATCTGCTGGCCTAGACCTGCTATCTTTAGGATTAAGCACTGAATGAAGTTTTTGATTGGTTGCTCTACATGCTCAGATTGATCCGATTTTGTTTCAATAGGTGACTCATTTTGTGACGAGGTCAGTTCCAAATAATACAGCCTTTGAATAGGCCGAATTACAACTCCCTTCGAAGTTCTCAACTTTACACTTCTGACCTGTCCTGACCTTGAAACAGTTTTACTACAACATTCAAAGACCATTTCATTCGTGGGGCTTTATCTCCCCCCCCCCCCCCGATCAAACCCACAGAGCCAATTTCGAAATTAGTTTCTTCCAAAATCTTCCAAAATTCCATTGTAGAACAGGAACCATAAGGTTTCTTTGTTCTATGAAAGAAACAACTTAATTCGTCCCTCAGCAGTAGGCGGCAATAATGGAGACCTTTAATAAATCCCTGTTTCATGGTGAAACAGTCATCCAGTTGCCCAATGAAGCATTCCTTTCTTCTTAACTTTGAAACCGACAGAAGCAAGAAGTTTTCCTAACAAAATCGTCCAAAAGGCGTAGGACGAAATTATACGACGAATAAACGTCGTCCAAAATCTTCCAAAATCGTCCCATTGTTCACTGGGAGTAGTGACGCCATTATATTCAATATCCGGTTGGCATGCAATTGTTCAACCCATAAAAATGTGGGGGGATAATAGGGCCGATGAATTTACCTTAGCTCACATATACGTTAAAGGACGAGGATCAAAACAAGCCTCTACTTCATGCAAGACTGTTTCCAATTCCCTTCTTGTCAGTGACGCATTTGCTACAGATTTCGTAAGAGACGGCAGGGTTGGATTTGGGGGGCGGGGCTCCTTTCTGGAAAATTTTGATTTTTTCCCTTTCAAAAAACTAGTGAACTTGAAAAGTGCGGCAGGCAATATGCTATGCTTTTTGTGTTTTTCATGTAAAATGTATAGCATGCATGCAATAATAACCAATAATAATACCAGGAGTAGGAGCAATCTGACCATTCATAAGCCAAAATAATCTTTGACCTCAAATTCCTGAACACCCCGTTGGCACTACTAGTCAAGGATGATACTGACCAACTACTCTGAAAATCCAACTTTGCGTATTTCAACAAAATGGCCCAAATTGAACCCTACATGTCCTTTGACATCAAATCAATGAACACCTTTTAGGCACCATTTGTCAGTGATAATACTGACCAACTGTAGGAGGAGAAGCATTTTGTGTGAAAAACAAAATGGCCCCAATTGACCACTAGATGACCTTTCACCTCAAATCCCTGAACACCGGTGACCCCGTAAGCACCATTGGTCAATGAATATAGGTTACTGACCTACTCTGATGAAAATCCAACTTGGTCTGTAGGAGAATTTAGCACTTTCCTTGTTAAAAAAAAAATCCGCGACCCCAAATCCAGAACACCCCAAAGCCCCCTCACTTGGTGATCATCTTGGAATTCTGTTTGTAAATGCTAGGCCAGTCCCAAAGTTGGTATTTTTTATTAGGTTAGAGAACCAGGAAAAGGCAAAAGTTTGCACCATTTTCCATCTTCATAGCTTTAATAGTCTGAAAAATCCCAAAGGGGAGGGGGCACACTCCTCCCCTTGGACCCCTCCCCATGTCACTCTCATGTACAGGTCAGTCTCTGAGCGGGACCCCCTTCGGCCAAATCCTATATCCTCCAGTAGACGACTTGACGGAACCAACCAATTTTCTCACCAGCCACCCACCAAGGGGCACGTGGGATATAAACCTTCATGAAGGTAGGACATAGGTCACCAAACAATTCTATTAATTTAGTTTGTCCTTTGAAAAATGTCCCGTCGTTGTCCGAATAAATAACAGCCGGTAAACCTTTTCTGGCCACAAACCGACGAAAACTAAAGACAAAATCTGGTACGGATAAAGAGTTAACAAGTTCGACATGAATTGCTCTGATAACAGACCAGGTAAAAAGTAGAATGTAAAATTTTTTCCTTGTCCATAATCCATTCCAATGGTGGAAACAGGTGGAGACTGCCGTACACATTCAGCCGGGAGAGGAGAAGCTGCCTGATTGCATGACAAAGCATCTAATCGCTGATATGGTACGCAGCTCGGTTTCACCGACATTTCAAGCCTCCGAACACCCATAATATAAAACCAATTTGTTAGATTAGAGATAAGGGATTCCACTCCAGCATGTTTCAACTGGAGATGATATGAACCAATCAATAACCAACTAACATAATACTTGGGTAGGATAAATGGGTGCCTTTCATCACAAGACAGATTTGAAATTTGGAGTCATCTCTTTACCCGTAGCAAATTATCATTTCCTCAAAAGGGTGTTTAATTTGCAATGCTGGAACCCGGTGCTACATTCTCACCACTTCTCACAGCAACAATTTCAGAATGTTACACTTCCCTTTGAACTGATTTGATTAATACTCCGTTACCACGTTTTAGCTTGCAGTTAGTAAGGCGACTTTTCTGTATCTTCCCATGCTCTAATCTATCAACCAACCTCAACACAAAGGCCACAACTCTAACCGACTAGCTTGGGAATAGCTTGGGAAATGTACTCCACCCTTTCACATCAAAGGGGTTGCTAACTTGCGCTAATCTATCAACAAACCTCAACACAAAGGCCACAACTCTAACCGACTAGCTTGGGAATAGCTTGGGAAATGTACTCCACCCTTTCACATCAAAGGGGTTGCTCATTTGTCGGGAGGGGCTACAGTCTTCACTTCCTTTGTCACTTCAGTGTGACTGGCTGACATGATCATTGATTCTTTACTTCACTCTCTTTACCACATGTTCTTGTAAATCAGGCCCCTCAAACCATTGCCAGGAAGTAACAAACTGATCTGCAAAGGTCCCTTTTGTTACCAGATCAGCAGGATCACCCTTCCCTAGGCAGTGATTCCAACACGAATGGTTAAATAACTGATGAATTTCTCGAGCCCTGTTACCCGCAAATGTTTTGTACTTACTAGGATCACTCTTGATTAATGGCAATGCCAACATGGAATCTGTCCAACATTTGTAAGGTACAGACATATTCAATGCTTTTATAACAAAGATGACTTTTCCTACATTTGACAGTGCCCCAGAAACTCAAGTCTTAGCAAGGTTACTTTCTTGAGAGAAGCAACTCTACTTCTTGTCATAACAAAGGGTATCCTATATTTGTGTCCTACGGTAATTCTGGAGTACACGACTGTTCCATAGCCATTCTCTGAGGCATCACCAAATACATGTACCTCAAGCCCTTGCAAACTTGACCTAGCATAATGAACCAAAATAGCGTCTTTCTATGCACAATTAACAAATCGATTTCAACCCTTCCACCCAGCGCAGAAAACTATCCCTTAACTCTTGCGGTGCTGATTCATCCCGCACAACACCGCATAGCAACAACTCAGTGGGTCAAACCATCGGGATATAACACTCAAAATGACCCTGACCTGGTAACAAACAAGTCCACGAGAACCTCAACCCCACTAGACATAAAACGATCACTTGAAGCATGCCAACCAAACCTGAAGCCTTGATTGCTTTACTCTCTATATACTTTCCACCCGACTCTTCTAAAAGGTTGTTTGCAACTAACTCACTATTTGTCTTTTACTTTGACAAATTCATACTTACTGTTGCCACATCTCTGTCTGTTCCTAAAAATCAATCATAGTCATACAAATTTTCTCTCAATTCATCAACTGTGCGTGAATGAGGAACTGTGGAAAAATGGTGCTTAATGGTTGCATTCAACAAGAAGGGGCTTGCGCAATTGCCGAAGGGGACTCTGACAAACCGCATACGCCAACCTTCTCGCCTATTTTCCAGAAAAATCTGTTAACATCTCTATCTTCCTTCTGCACACTAATTTGTAAGAAGACTTTGGTAATATCTGCGACAAGATCTATTTGCCACCTTCTAAAACGGATCAAAATACTCACTAAATCCAGTAACAGACATGAACCCTCATCAAGGCAACTGTAAAGACAGACCCCACTAACTTCCTTGGCCGAAGAGTAAAATACACGTCTAACCTTAGTAGATACACTATTGGATGATGTGACATGTAGTACATAGAATATGAACTTTAATACTAACTCTGAACTTGTTACGACACCACTCTCTTGAATTTCAGTCAAAGCCTTGTTGTAGCGACCTTATAAGTCAGGATCTTGGGAAAGTTTGTAAGCCTGACGGTCAGTGGGTTTCCTTGCTAATGTTTCATTGTTCAAAAGCTTCGAAAGATCAAAATCTGATTTTCACGGTAATGATACCGTATACCTGTCATCACTCAGCTGAATGGATGCCGTGAACCTTTCACGAATAGGATCACCTGGTGCCTTTCCATCAACATCCATACCAACTGATTCTGGATCCTAGACTTTGTGCAAAGCTCGGGCAGGTATATCATTTAAGCACAGCAGCTGTGGGGCACTGCAACCATGCCTGCCTTGTTAGGCCATGACCAAGAGAGCACCCAACCAAAATGCGTTTCTTGGGCCACAGGTCCATTTAACATTCTAACCATGCCCTGTTTTACAAAGGACCAATAGAAGTCTTAGGCCGCCAAAGTATCTATGGTTACCTGTCTATCTTCACCATAGTCATAAAAAACTACAAAGGGTCCATTTTATACTAACTTATGTGATCTAGCGGGGCACAGATAACCGGAACCTATACAGCGTGAAGTACGTAACTACTACCTGTGTTGCACTTCACCCCCTACAAACCCACCTGATACACATTCCTCGTGGTCTCTCCATTACCAACACCAGCTCCAAATGCTGAGTAGGAAAAGGATTCAGTTGTCACGACTTTGGTTCCACCTTTCGAGCTAGCTTAGATGAAATACAGGACCTATCTGACCCACTATCAAAAAGTGAAGTTGCCTCAACTGCACCTCCTTCCACACACACCATTGCTTAAGCTGTTTGTAACACTGTATACATATGAGATCTAGAATGCAATTAAACATTAAATGGTGAAATGAGAAAAACATTGTCTGGAGCAACTGTTATATTTTCTATGGGCACTGTCACCTGTGGCACGAATGGGGTAGAGTTTGGACTCAGATGGCTATGTACTAACGGTGGATGCGGCTTAGAGATGGCACCTTCAAAGCGTGTCACTAGTTGGTTGGTATCTGTGGCACCCCATTTGCTTTTCAACACATTTCATGATGTTACCCTTTACAATGTGAACATTGAACGCTGCACCTCTTGGCAAAATGATCACTACCTAAACATCCAAAACATAACTTAATACGAACTTAGCACGAAATATAGCTTTGTAGCGGTCTGTTACAGACAATCGTAATATATGCCAAAATTTGCTACTAGCATGACCCTTTCCACAAAACGAGTAAGAGGATCCCTTCGAAGCAGCTTATAATGCAGACACCGTGGCTGGGTTTTGTACCTTGTCTCAAAAGACGTTGAACTATCCGTTCTGGTTGATGATACTCCCTTGAAGACATCCAAACGCTCTCTACGCTGTATACGTCTATTTTAGGAGAAAGCAAAGGTCGTTTTTCTTCGCTTTCCCTTCACAAGCCCCCTCTATTCGTATGTCCTGAGGTAGACGGCTAAGAATAACAGACGTCAAGAAGAAACCATACTTTCCTCGCTTATCCCCAGGGATTTCAGACTACGTTATTTTTTTAGGTTTACAGTAATGCTTTGCTGTAGGCGATGAGCCATGGATGCACATTTCAGCCTCTCATTCCAGTAATGCCTGTTAATAACAAAATTAGTGACTGCTGGTAAGTCAAAGTTGTGCACCACTGCCTCAAACTGATCCCAAGAGGATGGGAATTCCACAATATTTCCTGCCAATTTAGGAAGCTCTGCCTTTGGCAATCTTGGCGAACTTTGAGACTAACTATGGATGCTAATAGCTTCTGCTAGTAGTTTTAGGTCGCGTTCCACTTCACTTCCACTATTACTAATGTAAGTTACTTAGGAAGATTGCGCAGTATTAATATTTGCCTGTTTCATTTTTTTCCAATGCGATCTATACTGGATATATTTAGCTAAACACAGCCTTTATACGGCCATGTTAAGCCAGATGTACTGCCAGATTAAGGTGCCTTGATACATTATATCAAGCTTTATATGGCCATATGAAGCCAGATATAACTTGATAAAATGCCAGCCCAGATATGCACATAAAGTTTTATATGGCCATATCAAGCCTGATAAAACTTGGTGTAATGGCAACCCAGATAGACACATAACGTTTTATATAACCGTTTCAAGCCTGATAAAACTTGACGAAATACCATTCCAGATATGTAAATAAAGTTTTATATGGTCATATCAAGCAAGATATAACTTGACGAAAGGCCATTTCAGATATGTAAATAAAGTTTTATATGGTCATATCAAGCAAGATATAACTTGACGAAAGGCCATTCCAGATACGTAAATAAAGTTTTATATGACCATATAAAGCAAGATATAACTTGATGTAATGGCAGCCCAAGTATGCACGAAAGGTTTTATATGGTCATATCAAGCCAGATGTAACTTGATAAAAACCCATGCTGCATATACGAATCAAGTTTTATATGGCCATATCAAGCCAGATTTAACTTGTAAAAATTAATGTTCAACATGCAAATGAGTGTTTTGTTTTATTTTTTATTTTTTATTTTGAATTATACTCGTTCCATATTAAAACATGTATTGGATACAGTGGCACCTACCTAGACGTTGCAGTCATTTAGTTTCTACACTTTTCCTAATACTGCAGTATACTAAGCAAAAGTATGCAAATGATTTACATATTTTGGCGGAGCTAATATCTAAAACCTCATTTTTCATGATTTAGGAAAGTTAAAAGTAAAATATTCACCAAGCAGTGGACAATATATACAGTCAAATAGGTACCAAAGTGTATATAAGAAGCACATAAATCTGTGATCACATAAAAAGAAAATTTTAAAGCATTTTTCCGTTCACTATTATGAAACATGTTAAATTTCTGTTCTTAAGTCAATTCAACCTGATATATTAAGTAAATTCTGATGGAGCTCTTCGACACACCCAGGAGAGTTTGTGATCACGTCGGGTGGTGTCAGTTAAGTCAAAGTTTGTCCCTTGGGGACGTTGTTACTCCTTCGGGGAGCAGAACTCCTTCGGGAGTATTGTTTGGTTTTCGCCCCTGGCTCTTCGCCAGAGAGTCAGGGGACTTTTGGAAAAAAAGAGTTTGTGATCACGACGGCGGAGCTCCCAGGTGGGACCTGTTCTATTCAGCCAGTCTAGAACGGGACCACTGTCGAGTGGGTCAGTCAAGTCAAAGTTTGTCCCTAGGGACGTTGTTACTCCTTCCTCCTTCTGGAACTCCTTCGGGAGTTTTGTTTGGTTTTCGCCCCTAGCTCTCCGCCAGAGAGTCAGGGGACTTCGGAAAAAAAGGGAACAGACCTCCTGGGTAGGACTTTAAACTGCATCCGGTTGTGGAGCTTGTTTAAGCGTGGGGATAATGAGGTTACCCTTTGCCACAACTACCTCCGGGGCACCCTTGGGCAAGGTGCGCCTGCATTTGTCCAGTTCAGTTTGGGTCCCCGAAGAGAGTGGAAGTTCCCGATCCCCCGCCGGGCTCGTTCGATCTCTTTGGGAATTTTGTTTTTGTCGCATGTAAATAGTTGTATATACTGTAAATACACTGTAAATAGTGATTTGAGTGTGGCCGGTGGACCCCCCCCCCCGTGTTGTTGCCTTTGAGCGTGTTGTTGCCTTGGGTGTGTTTGTTGCCTTTAGGCGTGTGTTGTTTTGGCCTTGTATTGTTGTGGTCTTTGGTGGTGGGTGTGGTGGTGATTTCTGTTTGTTGGCGGTGGCAAGGACTCTTTCGTTTCCTTTGCTGGGGGGAGGGGGGGGGGGAAGGATGGTGAGAACATGTTGGCGATTCTGTAGGTGGTTGTCGGTTGCGTTTTGCTCCGGTTCCGGTTTGGGTTCTTTGTTCCCAATACCTGTTTTTATGTATTTAAAAAGCTCTCGTAGAGCTCCTTAAGGAATTCGCACGTCAGGTTGTTCGGTAGTACTTGTTGAGTTGTCCATTGGGGACGTATAGCTCCTTATGGGAGCAGAACTCCTTCGGAAGTATTGTTTGGTTTTCGCCCCTGGCTCTTCGCCACAGAGTTGATCGAACTTTTGGGAGAAGAGCTCCTTGAGGGAACCTTCCGCAGAAGTGTTTGTGATCACGGAGACGAAGCTCCCTGGCGCAGGAGTATCCGTGATCGCGGAGGCCAGCCGTGGTCGCGGAGGCTGCCTGGCTCCGGGATGTCACTACCACCCGACCCGAGCTGTAAATAGTTGTTTGTAAATTGTGAAATGTTTGTAAATTCTGAGCAGTTATACAACCTGCTAGGCCCCTTGTTGCACTTCCAGCCCAATAACTGTCTCGCCAGTTGTTGTTGAGCAGTGATTCTCCAACTTTTTAGGCATAAAGGCCAAATAGTTGCAGGGACCGGGAGAAAGCTGCGTTGAAGGAGCAACGTACGCAACTGCTGGAAGAAATAAGGATAGCTAGTCATCGGGCATATTCAGGACTTTGTTATGGGGGTGGAGGTACCGAAGGAATTACAGGAAGCATTCGTCAAAGCAGCGTCTTTGTATCCAGGGATCTACTAATAAGGACCCTTGTGGGTCACAGGGGTAACGGCAAAAAGCCTGGGGTATTAACAAACTTATTGATTGCAGGCTTCAGAATGGAGTCTTTATCTTCAAATGGAACAGGATGCACATACGCTAACTCCGGGGCTAAATACGAAAGTTAAATTTCTAAATCATTTATTTTGAAGAAGAGGAGGCTGGATAATTAAAGCAATAGGTTTTATACCTACGATGGGTGCGCAGGAAGTTTACTGGAAATCAGCATTTCAGAAACATTTTAGTGATGTTTACCTTACAATTTAACAAGCCTTTTCTTTCATTTAAATTTACCCTAATTCCTGTCGTCCCCGCCCTTCTCTTCTTTTAATTAATTCGTTGCTTTTTCATATATTCACAGGTGTTCGGATACCCCGAGTGCTACCTCTGTAGCTAAACCACTGAAGGAGCAATAATTTTACAAGAAAGCATTCAGGATATGTCGCTAAAGGGGATCCAGAGCATTTGCAGGAAATGCAATACCTTTGTGCCAGTTTGTTACTGCCAATGCCTTTGCGAATCATTACCATGTGAACATCTTCCATATTGTAACAGTGAAAATTAAGAGTGTGACCCAAAGAGTCGACCCAAATTTATGGGACCTAAGGACGCGTAATCATGTTTTAGATTAAAGAACGTTTTAAACGGCATTAAATGAGGTATCCATAAGTTTTGACACCTTAACAGAGGGTGCCTTGTTTCAGTGGTTCTCGTACAATTCATATTCAGTGACGTAGCCATGCAAACGGTAGGTAAGTTTTGTGAACCCCCACAACAGCTGTTTGCTTCAGAAGCCCCCTCATGGGAAAATAATAGGCTGAAAATATGTACTTGTTCTGTACTTAGTAGAGCCCCTCGATGAAGTGGAAGAGTCCCAGGAGCCCCCGCCTCAGGAAATAAAATAAATAGAAATATACCCTGGCTATGCTATTGTTCAGACTTTTAATTGCTGAGTCCTCCGTTTCGTCGAATTTCTATTCTTCTTACAAGGAATCGACGATGTGGATGATGCACTCTTTCTCTTCAACCTTTGTGTCATAATTTTATGAACACGTTGATTAGCTCAAAAAAAGCAAAAATAAGAACGCCTTGCATTAGTAGTACGTCTTAGAACAAGTAGTCGAAGGCATCGATCCCAGTTACAGGTGAAATGTATCCAAAGAAGCCATGTAAAACCTATCAAAACTGAAATCTGAAAAAAACAAGTAATGTGTTTTACAAAGTACTCTTACACAGGGTGAAAGTAGCTTACAACACCCTAATCCAAAACGGTAGATTTGGTAATTTCCACCCTCCATGTAGGATAAAAGCCAAAAAGTTCATATCAAATTGAATTTGGTGAAGGTGTGGAAACTTCGATGCTTCATTAAAGCTACTTAGCCAGACTGCACATGCGTTTAAAAGATAGCATATACCCAAAAAATGTCGATGTACTGAGTATAATAGAGTGTAAGTACAATGTGAATTATGGTGTTCTTTATAACATTCGACACTTGGATTAAAACACAGAAGACGAATTCTTTGTCTACTGTTTTGTACCAAGGGAAATGTATAGTCTCTATGGGTTGTTTGGGAATAACATGTCAACTACAGTGCTATGTTTAAACGAACAAGAAGCAGAACAGGCAAACAAGCAAAATGTGAAACTGCCGATTAGATCATCAAAGTTTACCTTGTTGCTGATCATAAACTCAGTTAATGATCCTTTCGTCTTTTTGATTAATTGCCAAATGCAGACAAGGAATCTATGCGATGGTGATGTAGTGTGTGTATGTGACGCTTTGCTTGTAAACATCTCCAGATGGGTAATTCCGAGGGATCTCATACTTAGCATGTAGGTTGCCCATATTAAGTAGATGATCCCGATTGTTTTTTGTGGAAGTCAAATGTCATTTAGGGTCACCAGAGGTCAAAAGGTCAAAACTTTGTAAACACGATATCTCAAGAAGGGTAGCTTTGAGGGTTCTTACACTTAGCACGTAGATTGCCCTTATTGAGTATCTCCAGAAGGATAAATGTGACAGATCTCATACTTTCCATGTCTATTGCCCATATTAGGTAGATGATCCCTATTGTTTTGGTGAGGTCGAAGGTCATTTGGAGTCACCAGTGGTCAAAAAATCAAAACTTTGTAAACACAATATCTTAAGGAGAGTAACCATGAGGGATTTCATACTTAGCACGTAAGTTGCCAATATTAAATAAATGATCCATATAATTTTTGCTGGAGGTCAAAGTTCATTTGGGGCTACCAGGGGTCAAAAGGTCAAAACTTTGTAAACACCATATTTCGAAAAGGGTAACCGTTGGTGATCTCATATTTTAGCCTGTTAATTTTCCATATTTAATAGATGATCCCTGTAGTTTTTGGTGGAGGTTAAAGGTCATTTGGGGTCACCAGAGGCTAAAAGGCCATAACTTTGTAATCACTCTATCTTAAGAAGGGTAACTGTGAGGGATCTCATACTTAGCATGTGGTTGCCCTATCAAGTAGACGATCCCTGTTGTTTTTGGTGGAAGTCATTTGGGGGTCATCATAGGTCAAAAGCTCAATACATTGCAATCACTATATCTTAAGAAGGGTAAATGAGACGGATCTTATACTTAGCATGTGGATTGCCCTATTGAGTAGATGATACCTTTTATTTTTGATGGAGGCCAAAGGTCAATTGGGGTCACCAGAGGCCAAAGGGTTAAAACCTTTTAAACAATATCTGTAGAAGGGGAATTGGGAGTGATGTAATACTTAGCATGTGAATGGTTCATATTTAGCAGATGATCCCAATTATTTTTGGTGAAGGCCAAAGGTCATGTGGGGTCACCAGGGGCCATAAGGTCAAAAAGTTCAAAACCTTGCAATCACTATTTCTCAAAAATGGTAACTGTGAGGGATCTTATACTAAGCATGTGAACTACCCGTATTGAGTAAATGATCCCAATTGCTTTTGGTGGAGGCCAAAGGTCAATTGGGGTCACCAGAGTCCAAAAGGCCAAAACTTTGTAATCACTATATCTCAAAAAGAGTAACTGTGAGGGATCTTATACTTAGCATGTGGGTTGCCATATTAAGTAGATGATCCCTGTTGATTTTGGTGGAGGTCATTTGGGGGTCTCCATAGGTCAAAAGTTCGAAAACTTGTAAACAGTATATCTGAAGAAGGGTAATCGTGCATAATCTCATACTTAGCACGTAGATTTTCCATGATCATAGATGATCCCTGTAGTTTTTGGTAGAGGTCAAAGGTCAATTGGGGTCAACAGAGGCTAAAAGGCCAAAATTTTGTTATCACTATATCTTAAGAAGGGTAACTGTGAGGATCTCATACTTATCATGTGGGTTGCCCATATTGAGTAGATGATCTCTGTTGTTTTGGTACAGGTCATTTGGGGTCACCATTGGTCAAAAGTTCAAAAAGATGTTATCAGTATATCTTAAGAAGGGTTAGCATGAGGAATCCCATACTTGAGATCTGAGTTGCTCGTATTCAGTAGATGATCTTTATCGTTTTTGGTGGACGCTAAAGGTGAAAACTTTGTAAAACTTTGTAAACACTCTATCTCAAGAAGAGTAACTGTGAGTGATCTCATACTAAGCATATGGGTTTTAATGATCCCTTTTCTTTTGGTGGAGGTCAAAGGTCATTTAGGTCACCAAAGGCCAAAAGGTCAAAACTTTGTTATCACTATATCTGAAGAAGGTAACTGTATAGGAACTCACACTCAGCATGTGGGTTGCTCATATTGAGTAGATGATCCCTGTTGTTTTTGGTGGAGGTCATTTGGGGGTCACCATCACCATAGGTCAAAAGTTCAAAACCTTGTAATCACTATACCATAAGGAGGGTAACTGTGAGGATCTCATTTTAGCATGTGGATTGCCCGTATTGAGTAGATGATCCCGATTGTTTTGGTGCAGGTCAAAGGTCATCTGAGGTCACCTGGGGTTCATAGGTCAAAACTTTGTAAACACGATATCTCAAGAAGGGTAGCTTTGAGGGTTCTTACACTTAGCACGTAGGTTGCCCTTATTGAGTATCTCCAGAAGGATAAATGTGACAGATCTCATACTTACCATGTGAATTGCCAATTTTAAGTAGGTGATCCGTATTTTTTGGTAGAGGTCAAAAGATCAAAACCTTTAAAACACTATATCACAAGAAGGGTTTTTGTGAGTGATCTCATAATTAGAATGTGGATTGTCCATATTAAGTAGATGATCCCTGTAGTTTTTTGTGGAGGTCAAAGGTCATTTGGGGTCACCAGACGCCAAAAAGTCAAAATTTTGTAATCACTATATCTGAAGAAAGGCTTTTGTTAGTGATCTTAAACTTAGCATGTAAGTTGCCCATATTAAGTAAATGATCCCTATTGTTTAAGTGGGGGTCAAAGGTCATTTGGGATCACAGAGGTCAAAGATCAAAACATTGTAAACACTATATTTCAAGAAGGGTAATTTTGAGTAGATGTTTCATTTTGGTGTTCAAAAGTTAAAAGCCTGAGACTGCAGTTAAGGGAAGACACGCGCGGCACGCATATTTTTTTTCCTGGATGCAATATTTTTTCCAAGATGTTTGTGGGTAACCCGGTTCCTCAGGAGTTTGCAAAATGTGTTTGAAGTCAAGGTTAGTGTTTAGAAAACGGGATAAGGATACCCTCTTCATTGGTAATCGGGTGCTGCTTCCCATGGTGATGATGACAGTGAGGGATAATGTGCAAAAAGTGTTTTTTGTAAGAATGTAATCTCACCCAAAATAGTGCGCCTATACGGAAGTCTTTAATTCTCTTTCTTTCCCCGAGTTGCAAACGGACTCAGTCACTCGTCCAATTAAACCGACGGCCGTTGATACAGCCGTATACGGCCGTTACATGCATAATCAATTTACCGACGGACCTGCAACTTGAATGGGGCAATTAGATGAAGAGCCAGAAAATCGAAATAGCCGATAACAGACTGACCACGCGCTCCCGTACTTTCTTTCTCATTTTTCTTTTCATTCTCCGCCTTCCCTTTCACAGTCACCCTTCCTTTCCTTTTCCTCTTCTTTTCCTTTCCCTCTCCCCTTTTTGCCGACAGACCGAAAATGTGACACCCTCCACCCCCCGTACGATACGGCCCTGATTGTAACAACAATAAATCGACGGAAAGGGAAGCGACTAAGATCATTATGACGACCCCGAAGGTATTTTAAAGAGAGGATATCGTTGTAGGGGGCAGGTAAATGATTGAGATTCCGCAGCAGACGTTAACGAGAGTAGCGAAATGAAAAGTTTTCTTTTGATGTGAAGATATTTCACTGGCTCCACAAACCAGCAAAGTTTTTCTTTCGCTCCAATTTCCCTCAAACCTGGTCTTGAAGCTATACCACTGTATCTGCATACTGCCAAAGAAATTATAAGTCACATAAGGAAAAACAGGGTTTCTACTGTATCGTTTAAACCGCACTCCATTTCATAAAGTCGCCAAGAAGCCTTGACATATTTGTGTAGTGTTGCACTCAGCTCTTACTTAGCTGAACATTCTTCTAGTATATCAACAGAGGCCAGATAGCCAGACTTTCCAACCTCACAAATGATAAACCTCGGGGTTCCGCTAGAAAACCTGGAAATCACATCTCAAACCTGGAGATATTAAAACAAGTCTCATACGTTACTATGAAAAGTGTTTTTATCACGATTTTAAAATTTCTTATGCTCACCTTCTGAATAAAGTTAAGATGCCATCTACAAAGCTGACTGTTTGAAAAAAGTAGGCTTAGTCACTTTTCTGAAACCGATACATCTGGGACTCAATACAAACTTATGTAGCGATGGAAATTTAAGCGCTGATCTTGGTGTAAATAAGGAAACTTATCAATGCTTCAAAGTTATTTTCACCGTGTGATCTGGCATTTTCACCGTAAGACGATGCCCAACACTGTAAGACTCACACTGAAACCGTAAGAATTGGCAAGTCTGGAAAGCAGCCTTTCGTTTGATCAAAAACAGCAGTAGCGTTGGTTAAGAGAGATTAAATGTGCCCTCCAACTGAAGACTAAGGACACATTTCTCGGAAGTTTTAGAAACACTGGGTCACTTTGTTCAAGCGTGCTCCACCATAAGGGTTTTGCAATCTTTGTCCACGGTATTGAAAGGTCTATTAAAAGATCTAGGGTCTGCTTGTTATGATGGCTATAATACTTAAACCAACTAGTCGTAAAAGAATGATTGTTCAGAACTTTTTCCTGAAAAGAATCTTCCACCATGCTACCTCAAATGTTTGTAGAAATAACTTAACGATCTTTCTTTTCAGTAATTACAAAACTGATAAATTCCATCATTGACATTTAAGACCAAATAATTACTAAACGATCCCTTTATGGAAGACGGAAGCACTTTTTCACAGGCACCATGACGATCGAACTTCCTCACCTTCGTTGCATGATAAGGGATGAGGAAGAACTGAAGAAACATGAAAGAAAATGTCAGGAGTTCCCATATCCAATAATCCTTGTGCCGGGCAACTGATGTTCGATGTAGACTGGTTGTTTGGAAGGCATTTCCTAAAATGAAGAATTTTTGCCACATACTGGCAACTGGATGAACCCAATTCAACCCATTGTTCCGCTCGTAAGCCGTAAGGGTCATTTGGACAATGCTGGCATTCATTGACCACTAGAAGGTCAAGCAGGTCACTCCCCTTTCAAAAAAATTGTGTGGCAAAAGTTCCAATACCACACTGGAAAAACCGTGTCATACTGTGTAAAACTATGGATGGGTGTGTAAAATAGTGAGTTTTATGTGATTATTTGTAGGGCAATGTGTGATTTTAGTAAAAAATTTGACCCACTTTTTAAGGTGCCATGCGTTTACCTGCATTACCGCAGTTTGCCGCATGTGACAAAGAGTGGAGAACCAAAATACAATTTTAAAAGGCAAACATGTGTCAACGTAGGGTAAATTAGAATATTGTGTGTCAAATTGGTTCCAACCCCACATGTGTCACCACTCATTACCTCACTTTTCCAGTTATGTATTTTCCTATGCCCTGCCACATGTGATTATGTATGTTCACATGTGGCATGCCCCACATTTTTTTTGTAAGGGTCGTAACAATGCTGTTACAGGAAGCACACATGAGGTATTGGTCTCGTTAAAACTACTAAAAACCTCTTTCCCCTTCTCTATTACACCAATTGCCTCAAGGCTGGACGTTGCCATTGTCCAGATCATGACACGTGATACAGCTCGTTGGAAAGAGATAATTAATTGGCTCGGCGATGGATATAGCCTAGGGCGTTAGAAAGTGATATATAATCCTACCCCACGAAAGTCCAATTTTGTGGGGTCGAAAATGTAACATTTTGACGGGTTCAATACGGCTTGCAATGAACATTTTTGAAACGTGTGTTCATCAGGACAGACAATACAATGCGTGGGCTGTACAAACCGCTCACGTCTGTCTCACCTTCGTTACACTTACTCCTAAGAAGGCCATAAGCATCATACGGACAATCACTAACCATCCAGTAATGCTCCACTAGGAATTTCTTGGAAAGTTCACTTATCAATGGGCGACACTGTAAGTACTTAAAATGAAGAAATCGTTGAAACTGAAATTTTACGAAGTAGTTCGGTAATGTCCTATATTTAGGGGAGGTTCCATAGTAACGATGACGAATACTTTAAGTTAGACAAGGAGCTGAAAAAGACGGCAACCTGCAAATATCACAAGATAATGTTACATTGTCATGTTGAAATTGCTCCGCTAATTAGGTATAGTTTCGCAAACCGCACCTTTTATCTACTACTAGAGTACTATCACGATAAAAACCCCAACCCAAGGTTGTTATTTTTTCCTTATGATCTTACTAGAATTTTTTTCCACCCAGGTTGGAAGCAATAGCACAACGGTGCCTACTCCTTCGCTAGTTGTTAATTACTTGCAGGCTAGCTAGTGGTTACATTGTATTGTATGTGGCACGTTATCCCCCATTTCTGTCTGTGAACAATTGCAAGATCCAGAGAGAGAGAGAGAGCTACCTGCATTTTCTGAAAGTTGGTTGTGTCAGTTCAATTGCACTTCGGGAGATTCCCCCTTTTAGGAGAATCCAGTTCTCCTTTGATCGGGAGCAAGATTGGTCATAGGGTCACCATATTCCCCATTTTACCCGCAATTTGTCTCGTTTTTCGTATACATTGTCAGTAGCGAATATGCTTTAAACCCCCTTTGCAAAATTTGTCAATCTTGTGTAATGGAATTAGATGTATATTCTGTAGGTGTACCGTCAGAACTACCGAAAAGCCACGTCCTATTAGGTGGTTTAGCACGTCGTTTTTGAAAAAACACGTTCTTGAGTGGTCTTCGTTCTTGCTAAACCTTGACTTTGTTTGGCTCGCAAGCCTTCACAACTTGTTACATTTGCCCTTTTCTGGACAATTTTGGTTTCCCCCAAACGGAAGAATCGCCCGGACTGAATTGTTAGAAGAGTTGGCAGTTTCAAAGAGATCAATTTGATATGCGAAATAGGGAGTAAAAATTAAATTCCTGGTAGCATCAGTGAGGGTGGGGCACGGTCCAATGGCCCGTCAAATACACCACTGACAATCACAATGTAAGTTCAACCATTAAAAACACACGGATGAATTAATACGGAATATATAGGTGCTGGTGCAATTCAAATCAGAACTCTATATTAATTAACAAGGAAGTTTTTTAAACTACCCTTTAGCTACATCATTGCATTATTTCTTTTCAGTTGGTGCCCAAAACATTCTCAGCATTTTGCCCGAATTTTCACAAAAATCCCGCCTCCTACGCCTGTGTATATAAGTTGTACAGAGGGTTTCAGGATTAAGCGCTGACAAGGTCTTTATTACTCAGATTTTTAGTAATGAAATTTTTTAACAAGAGTCCATTCATGGTTAATGACAAAAACTCTCTGCCATGATAATCCTTGCCATGGAGAAAGGGAACTATCAATGTTAACGACTCTAACTAGAAATGTTGGTATAACACATTTCAAGTAAACTCGCATGTTCCCAATTTTCCGTTTACTCTCTTTTCGGGAATTTACATTCCATTAATAGTTGATGAATCGTTGTAAGGATTCAGATTTGCCCCTGAAAAATGAAAGAACTTTAAGAATGTATAGGTATTCTCCCGAAACAACTAAGGTTGTTTATGAGAAGCGGGGCGTAAAACCCTTTTTGCGTTTGGAGATCACAAGCAATGGCCCAAAGCGCCGAGGGTCCATAACCCTCCTCATGGTCCTTATTAAAGCCCAGGGTCAAGCCCTGGTTGGGGCCAATGGGTGAAGCCATGAGAAGATTTGGGGTATTTCCAAATCGTGGACACTGGAAGGAAGCGTTTAACTATCAACAAATAGTATTGTATGCATGCTGAAAGGACCATAAAATTCACATTCTTCCATTACAATAGCTGAGTAACGGCCGGTCGATATCATCATAGATCGGATTTGATAGTGGGGAGCATGGGTGATGTTAGAGAGTGCAAGGGGTTTTACTACGATTCCTCTTGCGCTAGCCTTCAAGAAAGAGTAGGAAGATAATTAGCTCATAAGCTGAGTGCACTCTAGGAATATTTCAAAACACTTGAGTAATACTATTTTTCAAAACAAAATATCATGTTAATGTTATCCATTACATTGACATTCGCCTTATTTCGATTATTTAGTAGCAAACCCCATTCCAATTTTGTGAGGGAAATATGATGGTTTTGCTCCCACACTTTCGGCTGGGGCTACCACCCCCTTTGCCCCTTGTTATTAAGGAGTGTGGTTAATGAGGTATAATTTTACACCAACACTGGTATTGCTGAAATTGCTATCTATTTTACTTTCCTTATCTATTAAAAATAACAGAATAGAATTAAAGAAATGTGATATTTGAAAAACTTTTGGAGGAGTGTTTACAACATTTTTTATAGCCACTCAGGATTCTTCTCCCCTCAGGTTAAAAGCAATATCACAACAGTACCTCTCTTCATTCTAGCCAATGTTTACATTATTATACAGGTTGCACGGACGAGGCGTACACATCTTTATTTTTAACTAGGAAATACTTGGATAACCCATGACCACGATCTAGGTTTTATCAGGGAGACACCTCTATCGTCCCTGGTTCAATTTATTAGGGTAGTTTTGGGGTGTTCCATTACAAAAAAGCAGGCGGAGTCAAAGATACCTATTACTCATCAAGTTCATGAAAGAGTCGTACTTTGAATTATGAAGACTCTCAATCATACTAACCTTCCTTGAATTGTACAACCATTTGGAATCCCACCCCAGTGACATTATTGTCTGACCTGAATTTAATCACAAGGGTGTTTCCCGTAGAGACGTTTGGAGTTGGTAGAAATAAGCCGAACAATATTGGCAATGGTCTTTCATTAACTCCATCAACTACGAAAAAACCCTACTGCAAAAAATTAGACAATAGCAAAATTAGAACCAGGTGAGGGAAATAATTAACATATTGATGGGGGAAGAGTGTGGTATGAAACAATCTTACATTCTTCTGAAAGGTTATTTGGAACCACTGAAGCAAAGATAGCACCAGCATCAATCCGTGCAAAAACTTAAAAGAAAATTGGAAAAATGCTGCTTTCAAAATCGGAAATGATACTTCCTGTACCTTGGCAAATATTAAAGAGTGGGGGAGGATAAAACCCTCAGACCCTCATTTTACTAGGCGTCTGCAGTCCATGATGAAATAAAGGAAAGGGAGTAAAAATCTTCAGCCCCTCCTTTTACAAGGCGTCTTCAGTCCATGATGATATAAAGGAGAGTAAAAAACCTTCAGCTTCTTCTTGTCCCCAAAAAGGTATCTCATGCCACATTTAAACGTGCGTAATCACATATGGCAGAGCATATAAACTGCAAAATGTATTAAATTTGATCTTGTGGAGTAACATATGCGGTACTGGAACCAATCTGACATGTTGAACTAAGCTTGTCGCTGCATGATTGACTCACACGCACATGGAAACATGGTTCACAGTTTGGAATACTGTGACGGATTAGCACATGTAGCAAGGCAGGACAAAGTGACAAACAAAACTTTCAAGTTATTGTGCTACGCAAAATCGTTGTTATACTGCAGTCAGCACCACGCATACCCACAAACCTCCACACATTTCTACACATTTGCTACTACGTAACCCCAATTAATTTGTTACATGAGATGTGTGTCAAAACATGTTTGTGGCTGTAGTTTGTAAAAGTTGCAGACACTGTAGCGTCGACAGGGGCACTGCTGTTTAAAAACTTAATTTTATGAATGGATGGTAAATTTGCAGTTAATATGAAATAATTTGATTTATACCACAGTTTGATCAAAAGCATGAGGGGTTTGAGACGTGTCACATCCACTCATAACAGAAGTAGCGACGATATCTCTTTTCACATGTGATTGACAAGGGCACAAAAATAAATCGTAAAACTGTAAAAAAATTCTTCGTCCGTTAAGAGTAACAACTAAAATGCATCTTGGGGAAAATACCGTTTTTATGAAAACTATCTGGGGAACCAAAACCTAGGAGCCCCAGACTTTGATATCGGCCATTAGCGTGATAGTCACTGCCTCTTATAGAGAAGTCACGTTGAACTGAGCCCAAATTTGGCATATATTCAAATTAGCACGAGCTGGTTTTGCAGCAAGAAACTGCACAGTTACTATGAAAGCCCCCCCCCCCCCCCCATAACGCTTGGCAGTAAACGATTTCCGATACATTTGTGTGACAGCAGTCATTGTGTAATCATATGAGCCAGCAGTAACCGTTGAACACCTGGTCTCTTCCTTAATGGTATATACCTCGGTTCATTTATACAACTAGTTATTAACGACATAATAAGAACGTATGTTTTTGTTTAAACTTAAGTGACGATTCAAAACATTTTGCTGTAAGCGTTAGTACGTGCTAACAATGGCAGTTACGCAGTCAAAATCGCCACTCAACCTTAGTTAACATCCGAAACTATTTTGAAGAAGGAGCGAGAAAATTTGCTATTGACCTACGTAATTTGGTGAAAAAGTACGTCGTCAATGAATAAATATAAATTATTTTCGTGTTACAATTTTAGGTACCACAGCTTCTACACATTTTTCTGCTTACAGGAACTTTGTTATTTCATTTTCTAGCTCTACCTTGTATTCGGATACAAATGAGACGTAATACTTTGAGTTTGTTCTCTAAATACGAATGGTCTGGTATTAAAATTCCTGTGTTACCACTTGGAAATTTAGTTTTTAATTAATACGTGGTTGCTTTTTGGTAGTTGTTCAGAGTGAAACTGTATGTGTCAAAACTTGGTTAATTGGCTAACTCAGATGTTGCATCTTTAAGTCTTCGTTCGTTTCAGGTCTTTGTTTTGCAGGGCTGGAGTCAAGTCCTTGGTATCCGAGGCCGAGTCCTGATGTACGAGTCCATGCCCGAGTCCTGATGTCCGAATTTTAGAGTCCTAAAGGACCGAGTCCGTTTTGCAAGATGTCCGAGTCCGAGTCCTAAAGGCCCGAGTCAGTTTTGCAGGGCTGGAGTCAAGTCCCTGGTATCCGAGTTCGAGTCCTGATATACGAGTCCGAGTCCAAGTGCGAGTTCTAAAGGCCCGAGTCAGAGGCAGAGTCCCCGAGTCCCTGTACAAATGGAACTTGTTTTGATTTGAGTGCAAAGGGAGTAGAACTACAATGAAATAGTCTTATTCTAACCTTTATTTCTTTCCCTAATATTACAGAATGACCATAGATCCAAACAACAAGTAAACATAACAAAACAAAGACCACTGAATTTCATATTATGAACATAGACGGATAAGACACGGATCTACAATTTCCAAAAAGTGGGCCACGAAATAATAGAAGAGCACAACAATGCTACGCCGCACGCGCAGTGCAAAAAGAGAAAAATCAGCTTTTCTAGCTTTCCAGAGTTCTATGTTACCGTATATGATATTGAATTATTTACTACTGACAGTTCCAACACCAAAAATTGACTACTTTAAGATTAATGGCTATGAAGAGAAGCGGATAAATTCCCGTGAGCTTTGCCTGGGTCTGAGCCTGTTATATAAAAGACGGCAGTGTTTACCTGAATGCTCCCCTACCCCATCCCTCGATCAGGGCCGGATTTAAACATGGACCAGGGTGGCACATGCCCAGGAGCCCCACAAAAGTATATTGTAATTGTACTTTTGGGGTAGTTTGTGGAGATCATCTGTGCTAATTTTCGTTTGTAGGCTTACATGTACGTAAAAAGGAAATCTGTGGAGTTCATTAGAGTGGGGGCGGGTGAAAGTGACCACAATCTTTGCCCTCCTTTCGTGACTTGCGTCACTGTAGTCTTGAGGAGAATTAAGGTCGTAGGCGGCCTCCACTTTAGTTTGAGCCCAAGACAGTTCACAAAATTTGTTCTTTGCTGCGATGTTCCCACAGAAATCTCAAAATTTTACTTGGTTATTGCCAAAATCTCATGGGCTAGGGGTACTTTTCTTCTGAAAATAACCCATGGGTTTGATTTCTTCAAACTTAGACCGAGTTGCCCCAAGAATTATTTCAGGTACCAAGATCGAGCTATGCAAGACGAGCACATGATGAATGCTGAATGCTTTAATGATATTCTGATATGATATTGCAATACATGATTTGTAATTATAACAAGTTAATCAGCTTGTAGGCTCCTGAAAATTGTTCCAAGTCTGAAACAAAAGCCTGAGTACTAGGGCCTGGAAAGGCTGGACGCCAATATCTTATTTCGACTCCATCTGGCACACGTTTATGGATACAAATAAACTTACACAATGCTCATACTTAAAGGTAAATGCTCCAAACATTAACACTGAATGCTGTATGCTTACTACACTGTAAAAACAAAATCTGTAAAAAAGCCGTTTTTCTGGCAGCAGAGTTTCCCGACAAAATCTGTAATTTGAAATTACAGATTAACTATGTTAAAAAAAACAGACAGTAACTGTAATTTATAACCATTGTAAAAGAAACAGAGTTTTTCTGGCAGCAGTGTCTCCCTACAATCTCTGTAATTTGACATTACAGTTAACCTATGTTAAAAAGTAGACATACCATATCACATAATAAAAATGATATGCATTAGAGTCGCATAGTTCGAAAATGCTTTTACTTTTTCCAATGTTCCCTCGTGTCTCGGGCAAGAGAGCCAACTGCATCCGGTTGTGGAGTTTGTGTAAACGTGGGAATAACGAGGTTACCCTTTGTCACAACTGCTTCTGGGGCATCCTTGGGCAAGGTGCACCTGTATTTGCCCAGTGCTTCTTAAGTGCTGTTGCCTTTGGGCGTAGTGTTGCCATCGGACGTGGTGTTGCCTTCGGGCGTGGTGTTGTCCTCGTGCGTGTGGTAGCCTTTGGGCGTGTGTTGCCTTCGGGCGCGGTGGCCTTTGTGGGCCGGTTGGTTGACGGGTGGGACTGTTTTCGGGTTGTTTGTGGTTGTTGGGCTAGGGTGTTGTTTTGGGGTTGGCTGCAGTGGCTATTTCTGAATCTCAATAGTAACAAAGACCCTTTTGTTTCCTGTTGAATGGTGTGTATAGTTTGATTGGCATTTTGTATGTGATCCGACAGGGTTTGGGTTTGTTGTTCTTTAGTTTCTCAGTGCCTGTTTCTACGTACTTAAAGAGCCAGAGTTACTTTTTCAAAAGTCCCCTCGACACTCTGGCGAAGAGCCAAGGGGCGAAACCAAACAATACTCCCGAAGGAGTTCTGCTCCCTTATGGAGCTACGTCCCAAGTGGACAATACGTCCTTTAAAGGACAAACATGTGTGGTCCTGCTCTAAACTGGCTGAATAGAACAGACGCCTCATGGAGCCAGAGTCCAGAGCTTTTTAAGTACATAGAAACAGGCACTGAGAAACTAAAGAACCCCAAACAAAATCTGTCGGATCACAAACACAATGCCAAACAAACTATACACACCATACAACAGGGAACAAAAGAGTCTTTTTTTTACTACTGGGATTCAGAAACTGCCACTGCAGCCCCGACCCCAAAACAACACCCTAGCCCAACAACCACAAACCATCCCAAAACAGTCCCACCAGTCAACCGCACGCCCAAAGGCTACCACATCCCCGAGGACGACACAACGCCCGAAGGCAACAACACGCCCGAAGGCAACAACACGCCCAAAGGCAACAACACCTAAAATGGACTGGGCAAATACAGGTGCACCTTGCCCAAGGGTGCAAGTCCAAGGGCGGAATTTATCACTAGTTTTGAAGACAATTTGTGAACAGTCATAATTTACGCAATGTTATATATACCACGTCTGTGACACGTTGGTAATAGTAAATAACCTTACTACAAAGTTTTTAAAGAAAGACAATTCATACATCTCAATATTCTTTACTTGTATTGATTAACTACTTATCCTTTGTCCAAAAAGTGTTTTTTGCTACAGATCTCATTAGCTTAGGCCTGCCCTAAGCATAAATTTACAACTATTATGTGAAAATTTTGGCCACGCCCATTTAAGTAGCTAAAAGGAGATTGGGTAAGTTTGAACCAATCTGAAGGTTACACGTTGCTTTATTGTGATATCACTAATAACCTATACCCTGCAGAGTGTTTACAGTGTTATCTTTTAACAAGTTAGGTATCCTTCTAATTTGCATAATTGCAAAACATATATTTTGGTAAACTACTGGAAATACGTAAAACGTCCCTTTAACTTACAGAACATTTTTGTAAATATAAAAAAAAACGGATATTTTCTGTAAACTTTTACAGAATATAACTGTAAATTGTCATTCCTACAAAAACACAAACTTAGTTCAAAAATCAACCGAAATACGTAAAGCTTTTGTAAAAATACAAGAACATTACATGTAAATTAGAAATAAAGAAAATTATGATGAAAATTTTACAGAAAATTTACTGAAATTTTTTACAGTGTATACAAGTTTACAAGTGCAATCCCATGGAAGATGTGTTTAAAATTTCGTGCTGGATCCGTGCTATCTTCAATCCAGTCATGGAGGCCTGAGACTGATTCGATATTCCGAGTGTTCACTGTGCATAGTGCATACTGACTTACGAACTGTACGCAACATGTAGCAATGGTACTGTACGTAGTGTACGTAATGATATTTTCAGCAAAGATTTTTTTTGCGCAGTTCCGACCTGAGTTTTACGGTCGTGGGAAAAATAGTCGGTCTCGTACCCGGTCTCGGCCCGAGTCCCCGAGTCATGTCGGTCGAGTCCGAGTCCAGTCCGAGTCCTGAGCGCAGAGTCCGAGTCACAAGTCACGACAATCGGGACTCGAGACCGGTCTCGAGTCATCCAGCCCTGTTGTTTTGCGTGAAAAGTGGCACTACGTGGTGATCCGTTGTTATTATTGTTTCATAATTTTGTTGTAGAGGCACAAAATATTTCTTCGGTCGAAGTAGCCAAAGGCGTACAGTACTGTATCACCCCTGTTGAAAATGGTCTCTTCGAATGGAAGGAAGAAGGTAATGAGATAGGAAGATCACAATTGACTTTGTTTAATACAAAAAAATCCTTTCTTTAGGCCAGAAATGTCATAATTAAGTTATAGCACTTCAAAGAGTTTGTTCACCTATCTCAAATTTTGTAGAATGTGAGAGATTGTCAATCAATCAACTCCTTTACACTTAAAACGCTCCTGTTTACTAGAACTTTCAATTGACTGAACTTTCTTTTGTTAGCTTCTGGTTTTGTTCATTTCATATTTCTTCTTCTTTTTCTTTGGTTCTGGTTGTGAAGCGCCAGTGAATGCTTTAGTAGTACTGAGTGCTTTATAAAATTCAATTAACTTAAACTTAAACTGCGTGACTTCGATGTTAGTGGCGTCAGGATTACATTGAATATCACTTGTTTGAAAATTTAGCTGACGTATAACGTAACTTCTGATAAAAGCGTAACAAAGGAAAGTAAAGTGGTTAATTTGCCACCGTTAGTGTCATATTCCAAATTATAGGCTTCAAATTGTAACAAATGTTTCAGTGGCGGATCCAAGGGGGTAGGGGTTTAACCCCCCCTTTGATTTTCGAGGATTTTTTAATTTTGTATAATATATTGTTTATTTTCCCCGGTATGTTTTGAAGGTCATTTTGATTTACAACAATGCAATTAACATGCCACAATTATAAGTTTGCTGACAGAGCGTATTTTTCCTTCTATCGTCCCTATTCTCACTCATTCAAAATCCCTATAGAGTCAGTGAGTCCTTCAAGAGGAAGTCCAGCTCTAATCTTGGTTCCCATATGCCATGAAATCGCATCCAGTAGTGCCTAACTCTGTTTTACAAAATGGGAAAGCGACTCCAGCTTTTCGATTGTACTGCCGCTGAAAATTCAAATATTGTGTTAACTGGTAGTGGTTGTCGTTGAATTGGAATCACTTAATATAGTCAGAAACTGAGAAGGCCAATTATACTTTGGACATCTGTTGGATGTAAAGACGTTCAGGGAAAAATAGACTGTTCAGTGGGATCATACATCTAAAGAAGTTACCATTGTTCTGGAAGGTAATATAATCCAAAATTCACTTATATACTGCGTCCCCTTTCATTACTGGGGAACAATGAGAGAGCCTTGGGTACCGTGATTGAGTCAGGACTCGAACTCGGGACCTAGCTCTAACACATGACTACTGAAACTACTGTGTCACCACTATTGTTACACAAGATATATTCCTTTGTTATCCAAGAGTACGTTATGACCAACATCACGTTTAAACAATATTCCATGCAGAACAGTGGGTGTTTGCCTGGAGTTTCTTGCACATGGGAAGTGCCAGTGTCCTGTAGGCGGTATTTTAGCATATTTTCCTCCGTGCCTCTAGACGACATGGTTGTATGTACAGCAAGGGAGGGTATCAAAGAAACGTAATGTTTCCATGGAAATGACAAACATACAAAACATGAAACATGAAGATGGCCTAAGTATAGATTGTAAGGGTCAATTTTTCTTGGTTCAAGCCGAGCAGTGGTGGCACCAGGTGGGGGACAGGGGACCTTGCCCCCCCCCCCCGTCGGGAAAGGCTGACACCCCGTCGGGGGAATATCTACAGTTCCGTCGGGGAGTCTTAGTCGATAGGGAAAAGTATGAAGTCCCCGACGGCGACAAGTCGCCTCGACCGTTTACCTGTTGTTTGCTCTCAAGAGGACAATTTCCCCTAAAAGAACCCAAAATTTTCGGCGCGCTAGGCTCGCGGTAGAGTCGCTTCAGTTTATTTCTTCCAATTTGCTAGATAGCACAAGACCTGTCAAACTTAACAAGTAACATGTAGGCAGAGTACACAGTTTATGTACAGGTCGTAAATTCCATCCCATGATATCGCAAAGCCTAATTGCTGTTCTCTTGTATTTGTCATGCGGTACGGTCAGATGGTGAGCGACTCAAGGAGCAAAGTTTGGGTATTTCATAGGGTAGTCCAGGTGGTGGTTTCGATAAAATGTATGTTATCCCCGATATGGTCTACAACCCCTACGGTCTACAACCCCTACAGTTTTTCTTTTTTTGTTCTTAATGACTACATTTATTTTTTTGTGTAAGACCAAAAAACTTTCGCGCGCAAATGTCGGTCATTTCATCTCATTTTGCTAAACCTAGTTAATGGTCTCTTGTGTCTGTCGTGCGGTACGGCTAGTGACTGGAGGAGGCAAGTACAGCGTAGGTTTTGCCCGATATAGCCCAACTGCCTTGACAATTGACCTATATATGCTTCAAATAAGTACAGGTTCTTTTTAGTGTAGGCCTATCCAAAAAAATTTCGCGCGCTTCGCGCGCTTAGCCTTTGTAATTTTACAGTTTAGATTCTGGAAAAAACGATTAATCAGAGCGGAAATATGTTAAGGTGGTGGGACAAGAAGATTATTAGTGAGTAAGAAGGCCAAATTGAAAGAAATATTGGAAGAAAGTAAAGAAATCTTCTTCCAAGGAGGTACATCACCTTTAGATGAACTGAAAAATATTTTCCATGTTTTTTTTTTTAGATTTCAAATTTAACCAAGTGGATGAGGAAGTAACTATCGGTGCTCAGTACAAGAGAACAAAATTCAAACTTTTAAGGTTTTATTTGGGCCTGACAGAGATTGTGGAGTTACCCTCATCTGACTAGGAAAATATTATTGAGCTTCCATCTGTTTTCTCAGATGATGATGTCCAGTTTTGTACCTTTTGGTGCTTCATTGGGAGGATGCTCTGAGTTTAATGAGACCATTGCATCATATAAAACATCAAACCCTGTTCAGTTACTGGCAGAGGACATTTTACAGGCACCTGTAAATGAAATACCTAACACTTCTGATGTTCCACCAAGAAATCAACTGAACAAAACTCTGACTGCCCACCGTGAAAATGTATTGTATGAAATGATTCAAGCATTTCAAGATGAGGAATTGATTGATTCTGAAATTGATATTGAGGTTATGCTTCCAAATGGACAGAAGGAAAAGGGTCAGGGTATTGCAGTTTGGAAAGATATTATAACAGCTTTTTGGGAAAAATTCCAAAGTAATCTTACACTGGCGAAGAGTTTTAAAGTATTTTTTCTTAGGCATTATTCCAAAACCTGCAGTGGGAGGCAGTGGCACGAATAATCACGGTACTTTCCTACATTTCTTGCTCCAGTGCTTATCGATCATGTTTTAAGTGGCAAAGATATCCCAAATGATGAGCTTGTTAGAAGTTTCTTTAAGTACATTCCAGAGCAAGAGCAGGAATTATTTCAAAAAGCATTGGATAACTTTACAAGTGTTGAGATTGATGAACTGGTAGATATCCTTGATGTCTATCAGTGCAAAGTTCTTCCTACGTCTTCATAAAATGCAACGCATACTTGAGGAGATAAGCCATTAAGAGCTTATTCAACAGCCTTCTTTCATAGCAGAATGTTAGAGAGAAATACCAAACCATTAAAAGGGGTCCATTTCACTGAGTTGTACGAAACCTTGCAACCCACCTGTGAAGCAGGTATTAGACAAGCTTCAATATCCAGAAAATAAAAGCACAGCAGAATCAGCTACAGTGTCATACCTTAAGAGATTTATAAGAAATCTAAACAAGAAAGAACTTGCTTCATTTTTAAGGTTCTGTACAGGGTGCGATTTAATGTTTTCTGAAAACAGTGTCCGCTTTTCAAACCTTTAAGGCATAGAGAGAAGATCTGTTGCCCAAACGTGTGGATGTGTTCTTGACTTACCCATCACATAACAAAGTTTCACAGACTTCATAAATGAACTTCTCACAGTTCTAAACTCTGGAGTGTGGATGATGGATATCATTTAACTCATACCCCACAATACTTAGTTTGCTCAAGTGTTCTGTATCGCTACATTCATTGATCCGTTTAAATCTTGAAAGAAGTAACTGGTAACAGTTTTCCGATTCCTTATTTTAATACTAACAGTAATAACGGGAGAACATCAGCATTCATCTTTCAAAATTTTAGTGGAGTTTATAGTTCTTCAACAATAAAAAATATGATGAAAAAGTCCATCAACTCAATGGACTGGTACAGTATGAAAAGAGTAATGGTTTATATCTACATGTGTTAACAGGAAGAGTGCACCTTTGTTTTCCTTTACTGCAATCAGGGAGCTGTAAGGGATGGAGAAACAGCACTTGTTCATCCTATGAAACTAGGTGCTTTGCCGACACTTAAGCATCGCATTGTCTGTTTCCTGAAATTCCTCTAAAACTTAGGGGGATTAGGCAGTGAAGACAATTGTTCTTGTCGTCTGCTGTATCTGAGGGAGCTCATAGGATGATTTCCCCCATTGATATTACATTGCCAGCCGTCAAGGAGAGCAAAATTTATTTCAACTTGTGCCGCCAAGTGCCACATTGTAAAAGGGTACAGTGCATCTTTTTATTACTTTTTGAACATAGATACATTGTTCGCTATTTCAGGAACGATCCGGAAACGTTTGAAATGTCGTCATCAAAATTTAGACTCCCATTGGTTTTCATACAGGTATATTTCTTTCGTAATGCTGAAATTAGAATAACAATGGAATTGTGGAACTTAAGAGTCGGTGAACAGTCGTTTTGATCAAAACGGATGAAAACGTTTCACATTTATCGGCTGCGCAGTTATCTTCAAAGCAACATCTTCACAATGGTCTTTGTTACAGGATTACTGCGCTTTGAAAGAGGGATATTATCATTAAGAAGGAAAGTCAACAAAATCAAACAATAGGAACAAAGACACCTGTCAATCAAATTTGGCTGCCTGAAAAAGGATTAAATTATTCTCAAGTACATATTGTCTGACAGATTTGGTCGATGTTTCTCCATCTCTCACAGCTCCCTTCTGCAATCACTGACAAACAGCCACAGATTATAGAGACAGATTTGATATGTGAAATAGTGCCATTTAAGTTGTACAGTATATTGAATTTTACTTCAAAGCTTCACACTTTAACACATTTTTCAATAACTCTTATAGAGATTCACATGATGTTAATTTGGTATTTCGATTTAATCACAACACATATAATGTTACTGTCGTTTTTATAGCTTTTACCCAGGTGTAATGTGCTCTGTGCCCATTTTGAACTTAAATCTCTTTGGAGGTACAATAGGACAAGCCATGCAGGAAACCGCGACCTGAAAAGACTTTCTGTTGATTTCAGCTTTTTCTACATACTGTACAGTTGTGGGTTTGTCTTGTTGCTAATGGTAAGCAGGGTTTTACCGAATGCCAACAAAAACAGTTTGGTATTTGGTAGGCACTAAATGGCACAGTCCTATGTAAAAAATATTCAGCTCCCTTTTGCTTGAGGTGTGCCCCAAAGGTCTGCCCGATTGCTCCCTGAAAGCTACATCACCCCGAATGTTTCAAGGTGTCTGTATTGGTCAAGTGTCCAATTTCTGAAAAGTATAGGAAATAGAGAGGGATGGGTGGGGTCCTTGCATTAAACCATCTATCAGCTCCGGTAACCAGTTGTAGGACGGAATCTTTCTTTTTGTTGGTTTATAGCTGCTACAAAGGAGTTGGTGACAGTGTTTTGTTTTTAATGCGATTTTACTAACTTGTTCATATTGCTTTCTTTCAATTATTTTGAACTTATTTTAGTTACAGCGTTGTATTTCATAATTGAAGTTCCTTTGTTTTACACATGCAGTCATGCATGTGAACAGTTAGACATGCTTTAAAACTGACAAAAATATTGAAATTGTTAAGAAAGCGAACAATGACCAGTACTTTAGGAAATAATTCATTCAAAGTGATGGGGTGTGTACATGTGTTGTTGTTTATATTAAGGAAAGTTCTTTTCTAACTGCCAAAAACAGTTTGGTAGTTGTTAGCACTTAGATGGCACAGTTGCATCTAAAAGAAATGTGGAAGTTCCCTGCTGTTTGAGTTTGGGTCTGCCGCAACCGCCCTTACCATGGTTGCTGTTGTTTAGCTCAATTTTTATGTCTGAAATGTACAGGTAACAGAGAGGGAAGGAGGGGTGTTCCTGCTTTTAAACAGTCATGACACACGCCATTAATCAGTTGTACACTCATGGTGTTAGTTTACATCTGTCACAAAAAAGCTTGTGACAGTAAATTATGTTTTGCTGTAAATGCGATTTTAAAACCTTGTTCTTATTGATTTCTTTACATCACTTTGTACTTATTTTATTGTAACGTTGTATTAACTTGGGGTTCTTTCGTTTTAGGCACGCCACCATACATGTTGACACTTAGACTGCTTTCAAAATGAGACTGAAAAATTGAAATTGTATCAAAAATCAAAATTAGAGAGTGCTAAGTATTTCAGTGTTATATGTGTCTGTACTAAGCAAGTCTTTGATGAAAGGATAGTAGCCCATTTTAACCAATCACCAATGTAAAATTGCTCTGCTCAGACACCTGTTAGCCTTGTTATACATTTTAACTGCCAAAGGTTTTCACTGTTTCAAACGGTAAAATTTTAGGTATAATTGGCTTGTTTCGCCTTTTACTTATTTGATGTTTTGATTTACATACATACATTTTAAGTATTTAGGCTTTTCAATATATTCAATGCTTTGCTCGTATTTTTTTTTTCTTCTTCTTCTTCTACACACACTCATATCTATATATATATATATATATATATATATATATATATATATAATACGAACAAAAAAGAGACAAGAAATATGTCATTGTTGACAAGAGGAGTACAATGATTTAATATCTAAACGAAATTTTCGACTCCCCTGGAGTCGTCTTCAGCGTATAATGACACTATAAATTTACAAGCAAAGAAGCACTGGGTATGGTCAAAAAGCGAGCAACAGAAAACCAACGTAACAGAAACAGAATTACAAGGAAGCAATAGACTTAAAGTTACTTAGCGGTCCCAAATCTCTGTTTAACCTGATCACATTAGATTTAAATTTGAGAATCCAGTGGATCTCAGATTGTTTCCTTTGTCTGGGGGAATTAAAGTTGGAAGCTATCAAGGTGCATCGTAAGTTATCTATAGAGTGATTTGGAAGATTAAAGTGTTGGGCCACGGGAAAGCCTGGTTTATTGTCTCTAATGGATTTCTTACGGTTATTGAACCTTAAGCGAAACGGAGTTCCAGTTTCTCCTACGTAAATACCATGGGGAAAATATTACAATGAAAAATATAAACTAAATTACTGGAATCGCACGTGAGGTGAGGGGGTTGTAATGTGACCTTAACACCATTAATGGGCGCTCGAGAGCCAGTGGTGATATGTTTGCAAATATGGCAGCGCGGTTTCATGCAGCCATAGTTGCCCCCTGAACCGTCCTCTGTACCTGCGGTTGGAAGTTTTGATGAAGTTAGAAGGGATCCAAGGTTGGGTGGTTGCCGAAAAGTAATGATGGGGGGTTCCAAGAAAAGGTCCTTAAGATGGGTGTCGTCACGAAGGCTGGTAAACTCTCTTTAAGTTGTTAGAAAGAGCAGAAATATGGGGGAGAAATTGGGCAGCAAGTGGAATGCGTGAACTGTTGGATTTGACCTTGTATTTCAATAGGTCATCACGTCGTAAAGTGAAAGCTTTGGCAATGGCCTGTCTGATAAAGGTGAGTGGATAACCAGCAGAAAGAAAATACTGAGTCAGACTGATTATTTCTTGTTGGTACTGCTCCGGCTAGAAACAGATGAGTTTGAGTCTGAGACATTGACTATAAACAATGGACTTCTTAAGTGCCAGGGGATGAAAAATATGGAAGTTCAGAAACTGGTGGGTATCAGTGGGTTTGTAATATACAGAAGTGGAAATCTGACCATGATCTAGCTTAACAAGTACGTCTAAGAAGGAGGTTTGAGTATAGGAGGACTCTGTCGTGAACTTGATACTGTGGTGAAAGTTATTAACATGTCGTTCAAAGTACCGGAGGGAGTCCTCGCCATGTTCCCATAAGAAAAATACATCATCAATGCATCTTAGGAAATGAGTGGGTTTAAGATGAAAGGAAGATAACATGTCTTTCTCTAGGTAGGCCATAAAAATATTTATATATGTAATATATATGTGTGTGTGTAATATTCAATATGTTGGTTCCACTTCTAATGAATTTAAAGTCCGGTTTCGCAATCATTAATCGCATATGCTAACTAATAAGAAAACCTGTGTTGTAGCTATTCATTTTGATCAAACCCACCATGAAATGACCGAATTTACCTTTTTCCCAATTGAACGTATAAAGGACTCCGCAAGATGTTGGTCTTGCGGAGTCCTTTAAACCCAGGTACCATAATCATATCAAATTATTCAACAATAGAAGGTACGCCCATGATACAGCGCTTAGTATATACATATGGCACTTAAAGGATAACAATATACCGTATACTATCAGCTGGAAATTTTTGAAAAAAGCTAGTGTCTTTAATGTTGTAACTAAACGATGTAATTTGTGCCTGTGGGAAAAGTATTTTATAATCTATAAGCCCCACTTGGCTACGCTTAATTCCCGGTCTGAATTGGTTTCCACCTGTAGACATTCCAACAAATTTTCTTTGACTAGGTTCACTAAGCAGATTTAGCTTAACATAGGTATGTACGTTTATTTGTTCTGCCAATGTTAATTGTAACTCGGACTGCTGTCAGTCGTGTTTTGAATCGCCTGACGAGTGGGTCATCCCCACGAAACTCAGAGTAGCAATAAATATACTCATGAATTGCTAACTGGTCTGCTTATCAATGTATTACGGCTCAAAAGTATGTTTCGAGCACTCTTGAGGCTTTCGATAGCAATCTTCCTGATGAGTATATATATATATATATATATATATATATATATATATATATATATTTATATATATATATATATTATCTATACTATATATATATATATATATATATTAAAACAGAAGAGTTCCACGTGTGCTCCGAAGTTACAATAAAATACAGGAAGAAATGCAATAAAGAGCATAACTGGTTACAGTTATGCTCATTATTGCATTCCTTTCTTTATTTTAAATATATATATATATATATATATGTATACGATAGAGATAACCAGTTTATATATGGCTTTAACCGTAAACTACATTTGGTATTCCCTACAGTTATATGTAATAGTATGAAATGACCTAACAGTGATTAGTTACTGATAAGAACAAAATGTCTGCACAAAGGTGCCAACGTGTAGGGACAGCTGAGTTCCACAAGTCGACTCCTATAAATATATAAATATGTCCCTGACTCCTCGCTTAAGTCATAAATTCTATGTTTGTTACTTCATAAAATGATAGATCTACCATAAAGAAATTACCCCAAAACAAAAAATTACTGATAGCACAAGGACTGAAGACGTTTATACAATCATTGACCTAGTACCCATTGTAAACAATGGCACCAGCACGGGGGCGCGTGCCCCCCAATCGATTTTTGAAAAAAATCTGAAAATTTTAACATTATCCGAAAAGAGTTTTAAGCTATAGATTTCAGTTGGGGGAAGGGTGAGGTGAGTCCTCGACCGGGTGATGGTTCTATTGTAATCATTTTTTTTCACAAATTTTCTCAAACTATCAGACTTTTCGCAAATCCTTCGCACACTATCAAAATTTTCGCGCTCTCCGCGCTCTTCGAACTCTACCTCACGGTTGTTTTTATTGTCAATATCTTCCGATGGCAAATTTTGGAGCAGCACAGCAACAAAACTTGAAAGTTTACGAATTATCAGGTAAAAGACTGGCTTATGGCAGTGGCTTGTAGGTTTGTTGGGCAATTGAAAGTGTCTCCATGCAGAGCCTAAATGCAATCTTTGTAACAATGTTCTAAACGAGGCTCCTTAAGAAGAATTCATATCACCCGTAAATTTACCAAACAAAACCCGAAGACCAACCAAGTTACACCCCTCCCCCCTTAACAAGAAAAAAGCAAATTAAACAAATAGAAAACGATCGCAGAAAAATGCGTGATTAGACAAAAAAATCCAAACTTTTTATAACTAAAATGTATTACTTGCAGACTTTTCCGAGCAAAGACGCTGCCTGCGTTAATAAAATTCACCGTGTTCGAACAATTCCAGACGAGCATGTACTGTTTAAGCATGGGATATTGCCATAACCTCAGGGGCGGCGCCACAGGGCCCCCTATGGTTTTTGACCCCAAAAATAAAATCGTCTAAATAACGTTTTATGACACAATTTTTGTAGGGGGTGGGGTGAGGTGTAACAGTATCATGGAATAAAGTATTGTTATACATTATCCGTCGCATATAGGACATTTTCGGTGTAAATCCTCGAAAATTTTGCACGCTTCGCGCGCGTTGTCTTCTCTGTCTAACTCGTTGTACATCCGCCACATACTGCAATAGTCCTTCGTGCAAATATTTGGATTGTTCGAGTATACACGCATTCATCATTTGCTATATAGCCTATCTTCATCCACCTCAGAGCTTACACTTAGGCCTCTTCTACATCCCAGAATACCCATGATTGAATTTCTCTCTGAGTTTTTTTTTTTTTTTTTTTGTCGTTTCAGATTTAGTTAGTTAGTTAGTTAGTTAGTTAGTTAGTTAGTTAGTTAGTTAGTTAGTTAGTTAGTTAGTTAGTTAGTTAGTTAGTTAGTTAGTTAGTTAGTTAGTTAGTTAGTTAGTTAGTTAGTTAGTTAGTTAGTTAGTTAGTTAGTTAGTTAGTTAGATGAGATTTAACGACACACCAACACGAATGTGTTATATAGTGTCAACTAGATAAGTACAATTCAAGTTTGGTTTGAAATACAGTTCGAGTGCAGTGCAAGTCCTCCCCTTTAGTCGCCTCTTACAGCAGGCGGGGAATACCGTGGGCATATTCTACAACCCCCAGCCCACAGGGAGGTTTGTCGTTTAAGAGTTAATACCTAGTAGCGTAAACAATAGGGGCGGCCAAAATACAGTATATCCCCTGGCGAGATTCTGTGAAAATTGCTGTCTATTTGAAAACAAGCAAAACATAGTATTCAACACTAAACTGACTAATTTGAGTGATTAAAAGTTAATGCAAATCCGTATTTGACCGACGTATTTATCAATATTCTGTAAATTCTCGGACTACCCGCGAATGTGGTATCTGTTACGAATTCCATGGCTACCTTCACGACCGTGACTCACGGAGAAGTAGGCCTACATCATATTTTAGTGTGTAAATCCAGTACGCATGGACCTACCAACTCTAGTTGTACACTTGCCCTACACATGCAGTGACATGTCTGTAGTGCAGTATCGTATCCAACCAGGGGAAGGGGGGGGGGTAGGATTTTCACTTCCGTGTGCATTGTTCAATCATGTCACAACAATCACAAAATGTTTAAATTGGTACGCAGGGAAGGTTATACCAGAGGGAGAGTAACAGTTCCGTGAAAGTGGGAAAATATATATAAGGCGTGTAACATATCTAGATGTCTTCAGTGCAATTTGAAAGATCTGGGAAGGGCCATTTCTTGCGATCTGGGAGCTGTTTTGGCAAAAATTTTATCGGCGCAGTCCGCGCCAGCCAATAGAAATCATGCCACATATCAAGATGGCTTCAGTGCAATTTGAAAGGTCTGAGAAGGACCATTTAATTGCGATATAGAAGCCATTTTGGCAACATTTTAAACGGTACGCTCCGTGCCAACCGTTAGTGGCGCTCCGCTTCTATACCAACGCAACCAAACGCCGTTCACACGCTCATGCCTGTCAGTCGTCACGTATCAAGTATCGTACGGTTCAAAACTGCCTCCAAGATCCCGAGAAGTGCCATTTCATGCAGTCTGGGGGGTCTATAGGGCGAAAATTCTCTTGTACGCTTCGCACCAAACTATGATGGCGTTCCGCTTAGATGGCAACTTCCATTCTGCGCCCCTCTCCCAATTGCCAACACAAATCTCCGCCCTTGCCCGTTTGTTGTGTAATCGTCGACAATAAGTGCAACAAAACTGGAAAACTGTATCGGCCAAAAGTAAAGAACGTTGGATTACTTACCTAGAAACTAGATTTGTCGAGAAACAATATGACTTCAAAAGATGCAAAATATAGTACCAGATTGCGTCTAAGGCTTCCCGGTAGTCGAAAAATCTTTCACACCCCCTCCCCTTAACCCCTCCCTCAGAACCGCGATCACTCATCTCATGCCTGGGCGGATTCAGGGGGAAGGATGCAGTCGCACCCAAAAAATTCAAGAAAAAACGGCAAAAACGTTTGTTAAGCTATAGTATGAGGAGGGGACAGGATGCAAGTACGTTGCATCTTCGGTCTATGTCCGTCCCCTAAACGTTTCTTTGCCTGTGTTTTTTCGTTTCTTCAGTTAAAAGTACGTTACCTATCCGTTCATTGTCAGTTCTATTCCTTTGCGCTTCCGTTACTTCCATCGAACATTCGGCACAGGTACTGCTACGTTTCATCCGTTTGTTGTCCGGTAATGATCCGGTGAGCAAATAGCAATCACCGGAGACGAACGGATACTAACAGAGAAGTCCAGTACGAGAAACGCACGAGAAAATGATAAAACTAAGCTTAACGGATAAGTAACGAATACGTAAGGGGGACCTTTTTCGGTCGACGTCCGATCCAAGTTTTGTGCATGTTCAAAATCTCTCGCCGTTCATACCGGACGTTCCCGGTCATGAAACGAAGTCGGCGGAGGAGAACAGGAGACTAAACGGATGCTAACGTACATCAACGGAGTGCCATTTTGGGTCTTCGTTTCCTCCCCGTTATTGCAATCCGGTGAGGTGTGACAGGCGCTTAAAGACTGACATGTGTTATGGTACGGTATCCCCCTCCCTCCTCCCTCTCCGTCCCTGGTGACTCCATCCCAACCAATTATTTATACCTCTGCCTGTGAATTCATTCTAAAGGTTTAAGTCCAAATTTTACATAAATAATACTGCAATAAAATAAATTTCGATCAGTTTTGTCTCTTATCCCATACATGCACGTTTCATTTAAGGAGTTTAAAGTGGACCTAAAGTGTAGAATTATAAGAATATATATTTTAGACGTTGGAAACGAATTTCACTCATCCAACTCTCATTTTCATAGCTCACGCTGATGCTGAGATATGAAAAGTTAAAATTTATTCACTTTATTTGAAATAGTCGATTGCGCAATAATTTGTGATGATCTTCTTGTAAGACTCACATTACTTGCTTTTGTTTCCTTTTGAAATTGAAATGTTTATATAACCTTGCAAAAATTACTGTTGTACGGAGAGATCTTGTATAGTCAAGTCACCCTATAACAGTGAGAAAGTGATCACATTTTGGCACAACTTGCAGAGGCTTTCGAAAAAATAAAGAAAACAAAGAATGTAATTTGAGTAGTACAAGAATGACATTACAAATTATTGCGCCATCTACCATTTCAAATTGAATAACCACCAACATTTTATATATCTCAGCTAAGGAATTCCTGTAAAGATGGTGGTTAGACCGTTTGGATTCATTTTTCAAGCTTTGTAACATATGTTTTTGAATTTTTAGCCTTTAGGTACACTTTAAATTTAGCTAAAATTTGTCAGTTCTTTGTAGACCAAAAAAATGCATTTCCATGCGCGTTCCCTTCAATATAAAAAGTTGATTTAACTGTATTTTCAAAGCAAAGTGAACTCAAAGCAAGCTGGAGTGATTTCACATTCTCACATTGATGAGCAGTTCTCCCTTTTCTGTGCCTTTCAATCGTTTTGACTTACAGACCCTTAAGTGTGCAATTTGCAAAATTTTAATATCTCCTATGCATATTACGTAATGATACCATATGATTATGAAGGATATTAAATCTGATTTAAATTTAACGATATGCATAAATCAGTCTATTAATGTGAGGAAATGACGTCACTCCTGTTTGCGTAAAGTTTACTTTAGCTTGCAAATTTGGTTACATCATTGGTTCAAAAACTCGAAAAGCTATAGGTAAAAATTTAATGTTATCTCATAAGAGTTATGATTCCTCTCCCTTTTATAAAATTCAATTTTGCGTATAACCCTTCCTCAGTGATTCGGCTTTTCTATAAGCAAGAAAAAATCACATGATGAGGATTAATTTTTTCTCATTAATTAAGAAATTGCAGACATGAGATCCATATTTCAAGGATGAATACATACAGTTTAGAACACTCGGGAAGTGCCGTTTCCGGCCATCTGGAGGGTTTGCAAAGTCAAAAATTTTCTTGAACGCTCCGCGCCAACCTGTGGTGGCGCTCCGCTTAGAAATATGTATTACCATTTTTCATAGATTTATTTTTTTCTCCTTAATTGAGAAATTGCAGACATATGATCCATATTTCAAGGCTGGGTACATGCAGCTTAGAACACTCGGGAAGTGCCATTTCCGGCCATCTGGAGGGTTTGTGAAGCCAAAAATTTTCTTGTACGCTCCGCGCCAACTGATGGTGGCGCTCCGCTTAGATAGTCTTGCTGCACTCAGCCCCCCAACCCCCCAAATATTTGCATATATTTGCATAGTTGAAGCGTCTCATTCAGTGAGGGGCCGTTTTCACTGACAGACAACCAACCCTTCTCACAGTTCGTATTTATTTTAGAGAAAAAAGTTTTTTTTGAGAGAGAAAAATAAAGTCCAAGAAAATGAAAACGCCAAAAATGCAGGTTCTGACACGGGCGGGGGGGGGGGGGGGGGGGGGGGGGGGGGGGGGGGGGGGGGGGGGGGGGGGGGGGGGGGGGGGGGGGGGGGGGGGGTGGGGGGGGGGGGGGAGGGGGGGGGGGGGGGGGGTCGGGTGAGGGTTGGAAGTCTTCAATGCCTGCACCCGCCAACAATAAAGCTGAGTCCGACCCAGCATGCTTTGCCCCCCCCCCCTATCGAAAAACCCTGGCGCCTACCCTATTTCACTTATCTGGCTCACGTTGGCAACTAGTTATTGCTATGACAGAGACACCGTATTTTATTTAATAAATTATAAAGTCAAATAATTTAGTTACGTAATTGCTGCACATTTACTGTAATAAAGGCGATTATTCTACACATACTAACAACCGAAACAAAAGATTTCTCTGATACAACTGCGAAAATACATTGCAAATTATAAATATTTCCTCTCAATCCCACTTAGTTTCAAGGATTGCACTAGGCTTCTCCACAGGGGTAGGGACGGGAGTACACGTCCCAAAGTCCAGACAAAAGTGACCGATTACCGGAAGGATGGTTAGTTGGGCACTGTTTCGGATACGAAAAGTTGGGGTATCAGTATAAAAAATTTGATAATTTGGTGTTCTTATTGAAAGGGAGTTTGAAAAGTTGGGGTTTTTATTAAAGAAAATTTAAAAAATGTGGGGTTTGCAATGTGTTGAAGGAAATTGAAAATTTGGGGCTTTGACTGAAAAAGTCGTTTTTGAGAGTAAACTCATCTAAACTGTCGGGCCGACCAGTCGCCGTTGGAGATTACTTCATCGCACCCACTAAGTCTTCCCAAACAGATTGGAAAATTTCCCCGACGAGAGCCTCAAATTTCCCCGAAGGGGGCCATGTACCCTTACCCCACCTGGCGCCACTCATGACAAGTTTGCTTTAAATATCTGAATAAATTTTGTTTGAACTCACATGATTTTGTGAGGAACCCTTATGGGAAAAGGCGTAAAATGCAAATCAAGTTTAAAAAGTGAGTGCGAGCTTTAACTCAAACGAGGGAGTAGGTGCAGCTCATTTATGCGCTCTGCTTTATGACAGATACATTTTAGGCTGACGGGTATTTTATTGGTTTGTAAGACTGTGTCTTCTGTGGGATCAACTTTTCATTGTTAAGACAGACCGTTCAACGCGTCTAAGTCTGCATTTAAGTTTCTTTGTTAAGGCATGAAAACACAATAAACAGATTAAATTCCTTTTATTTTCTTGTAATTGGAGCGTTTAAAATTGTATAAATTGTTCACTTTTTGTAAGTACCGTCATACTAAAGTATGCTAAAAAGGCTAAAATTTCAAAAAAATTGACCTTGTTGACCTTTGGCCTTTAAAGTTTGTATGTTCGGGAATTTTTAAAAGGTGACAACTAACCTAAAATTTGAAGTTATATTATACGCAACAGTTTTAGCACAGTAGCTATATTTTACAAATTGGTACTGGGTGGGTCAATTTTTAGAGCTCTTTTTCAAAGTCGCCGCTAGACAAAAATGGGGATTCGGCCAAACTAATTTATTCCTGTGTAAATATCGATATTCAGAGCCCTACCATAATGTTCGTTTGTTTTTTCTTTCGATTTCATTTGGTTAATTTTATGTCAGTATATTAGGTGCCTCAAATTTTCAATTAGCGATTTAGTTTTCCCCAACTTCCTCGATGAAACTAAAAGTTAACTAATTTATGAGCAATCTGAGAACAATTCCACCCCTTCAAATTCATCTCTCTTCATATCTTCCCAACAATGCACAACATTTTGGGGCTCTTATGTGAGGATATTTAAATTTCCGCTGAACAGCGTCTCCCGCTGATCCTAAAAAAATGAAAACCGAGTTTGTGCTCAAATCCGGCACTGTAGATACCACTGGACCTAAAATTTTTCCCATATATCGTCCGAAAGACCATAAACAAAGTTTTAAACTGTGCCAACTTGGTTAAAAACTGAGGTCTGGTTGAATGATTTTTTGGGATTTTCCCGTGATTTGGGAAAATCCTACCGTCGACGACTACTTGCTGCGTGTGACGGATACTACTAAAAATTTAGGCCTCCGCAGCTCAAATGATCGAGATGGTCGTGATATTGTAACGTCCCGACCCGGTCCTGCTGGTGGCGATACAATCTTCCATCTCTCCACCAAACGTAAGAGGGACGAGTGGCGGGGATGGTACTTGGGCTATAAAAATCAAGGCTTCCGGACCCCCACAAGAAGAGACGAAAGTAGAAAAGAACGGACCCAAAGACACACGTTGTAAAGTTTCTACCCTAATATTCGGTAAATATTTCACCAAGAAATATAATCTTACTATTTACAATGAAAACAAGTACTTCTTCTAATACCCCATCTTAATACAACGGATTTCCCCTACTGCGTAAGAGGTGCCGCACTGCGTCGAGGGTTCCGCACTGCGTAAGAGGTGACGCACTGCGTCAGGCCTCTCGGTCAATACTGTACAAATTAAACTGCCGAACATAATCTAAGTCCAGCAAGCACACTGATAAACGGTCTTTCCCAAATGTGGAGAAACCCCGACCACCCTGCCTAAGACAATTAGCAGCGACTCGACGGCGGCTTATCACTCTTACATGCCACCACTAAAACCTCCTCCGTCCCTCTCTTCTCATGCATAGCTTTTTAAACCCAAGATACAACACTACGTACAAATAGCACATACCCTGATACATACATGGTGACAAAAATGTGAAGTCTGGCCAATCATAATTTGTGATCTTTGGTCTGATCGACTTGCCAGACAGGTAGGTAACTCATATTAGCATACAACTTTTTCATTGTTCATTTCTAGTGAAGTATTACAACCTGAAACATTTCTTAAAGTTACGACTTCTCCCTCAGTAAAGCAGTAAAAGAACCCCTCCCTTGTCTGGCCCAGGGTCCTGAACTTTTTGGATTACCATAAATCCTTCCTTCTCCCAAATTTTTAATGTGCCGGAGTCGCAGTCCGTAAAGTGAAACATAAATTACAGGTCAACCCTCTGGCTACCGCTTGAAGGTAGACTAAAATAGCATCTCCTCTTGCGAGACTGCTTTGAAAACAGATCTCAATTTATAAACAAAGCAAAAAACTTTAAAAAGCTCACCCTATTGAAAAATCGAAATCACATTTCGATTACACTATTTTTCAATTGGATACCATTTTCTGAACAGAACTATTTTTAAGCTTCAATCAAGGGTAGTGTATAAAAATAACATGTAATACCGTAGTGTCCTGATATGCGCCTATCTGGCTTAATGGGACTGCCGGACATGGGTAAATTAGTGTTCAAGTTAAAGGGAAATTCAATTGGTTGGTTTTGCTTCCATATCTAGGAACACGTTTCTCTACCGGGCGGACGTCCTATGTTCAGCTTAATATATTAAGCTCACTAATAAATACGGTTCCTGGATCAATTGGCATAACAACTGGAAGCATGTGTTGATGAATATACGGTCTAAACGAAGGGACCATGATGAAATTTTCGTTAAAAATCCCTCCCCCCCCCCCCGTCTCAAACCCGCACCCCTCCCACCAGCTAAAAACACTTAAAAGAGGCCCTGAAATTAAAACATATACTTTTTGGGAGGTTTCTTTTTTCACAAACAGCGTGTGTTAAGAAGAAATAAAGAAATGTTGCAGAAGTATTATGATTAAATGTGTTTGAAGGACGATACGAACGACCAAAATTGTTTCTGGACTTCTGTGCGCCGTACCAAAGACGTGTCTGTAGCGCTCCACCTAACACCTTCCATCGGATGGGGGCAAGTTTATGTTGGCATGGTGTGGTCAAACAGTTTAAAATAGGTAACACCTTCTACATCGGTTCAAGCTGTAATACTTTTATTAGTATCCTTCAGGGGGGGGGTTTCATGTCCTTTTCTCTGGGCACTGGCACCCGAATTTCTTCAATGTAAACTTTGTATATTCTGGCAGTATTTGTCACAAGCAAGAAGGTGTAGTACTAGAGAAACACATAATGAAAAAACCGTGTTACCTGGTGTAATATTGCACTCATACAGATTATCTTGTAAGAGCACTAGACATTGTGATGTTGTAACTGCTACGAATTACGAAAGCTTGGGTTCGAAACGATTGCCGAAAATCTTCACATAATGTCAACCACTGATCTACCAATGTGTTCCAAAACGTGATGAAAATACCGGAGTTTCTATTAATGATTACAAATCCCATGTTCGTGCAACGACGGAATGACGTTTTCACGTAGTAGGTCCTAAATCCTGTAAACTGCCTGAAGGATTTATCCCTTGCCAAACCTGGAATTAAGATCGAACAATTACAGACATGTAAATCGACATCAAATCATAAACCTTTCTTATATCCATATTATCATATTATTAAGTTAGGAGAAAGTATCATCCAAGTAAAACGATTAAAGAATATTTTACTAAATCAATGAATTTACACAGGTTAATTCACGTAACAGCATGTTTTAAAAAACGCATGTCCGAATCTGTGGTCAAGCAAGCAAGAACAGTTACATGTAAAGACCAGTTAGGCAGTGCCAATCGTTTTTGTGCAGTGCATCAAAAAATTTTCAACTGTACTTGATGCTTGCTGACACCATCATATTAAAAGAAAACAACTGTAATAACATACAGTACATATATATATAATGTAGTATATATATATATATAGTCTATATACATATATATATTATATAATAGTATATTATATATTATAATAGCGAGAATAAGAAAGTTCAACGTGACCCAGAACAATTGTACGTGTTCGCCAACAAAAGGATCCAAATAGGATGTCAGGGTGTTTTCTATCCCTCATGATAATATAGAAAGTAAATAAGCAAAAATAATAGCAAGAAACACTGCAACTTTTATTGCTGCTCCGACTACTTATAAATAGTATACATTAAGTCAATACGTTTCGGTCATTCGACCCTTCTCTCAGTTGAACAAAATTGCAGTACTTCATTGGTGATAAACACACAACAGAGGGCCTACGGGGCAAAATTTGATACGCCTTTTAATAGAATTAAATGTCTCATTTCTTTTTGTTAAAGATGCAGCCTAGGGGAAAATAGTACGCGAATTAGAGGGCACTAATCCAGTAGATTTCATCACCAGGCTGAGGGGAGTTTCTTTTGTGTTTGGTTTCTATGGTGTCAGGTGGTAGCGTTCAAATCGGGAGCAAAGCTAAATGTCAGTTAGAAATTGGGAGTGTGTGGTGTGGCTACACAACGCAATTAGTTTAGCATGTGGGATTTGTGATTACCTACCCCCTTTTTTTCGTACCCAAGTATTCCCATCAGCATAAGAGTTCCCCTGCAAACAAACATGCAAGGCAATAATTTTGGGGCCCCTTGGAGTTCCCATGGTTTTTTGGACATAGTTAAAGCGATCGTAAATTAAATTGGCTGTTTATTTGGACCATTAAGCAAATGGGTAACAGAATCAGCTTACTACAACGCAGTCAGTGGAGGGAGATTTTGGTTTTCCCCCCTGCTGGTGTTAACGGATATATTATCAGAAAACAGCGGACAAATGCCTAATTTAATAATTATTGATCGATGAGATGGGGAACAGTGGCCACTGTCTATCCGGTCGTTACCCATGATACATAGAATGGTAAGTTAACAGGGCCAAGGGGGTCCCTGAATTGGTTTGACCTACACTTAAATTTTTAATTAAAAGGAGTGTACAGGAGAGGTAGCATGCCAGAAGTTATCAGCCGAACTGGATTTAACCGTGGCTTTTGTGTATAGTTTTTTTCCAACATTATACCATAAGCACGAGAACGCCTGGTTTTTGGTAATCCCGCACGCAGTATACTTCAGTATATCCAATTAAAAAATTTCTTCTTTTACCTTATTTGTAGTTTGTCTTCCTCCCGTCCTTAAAACCACATTATAAGCCCAATGGGTCACCTCCCTGGTGGACTTTGTTAGGAGGATCTTTTCTCGTCATAAATGTGTTGTAATGCAAGGGGTTGGTAAGTTTCTTGTTCCATCTTATTAGTTTGGGGGGGAGAGGGGGAGCTAGTCAATGTTTTGGTCCCATGATGACAAATCGGTGAGCCCTTATCTTCGGATTCCTACTTCTAATAACTCTGAGTCATCCATCCCTCTTTTTAAGAGAAACTTTAGAATCCAAAGATGAAGGTTGGCTTGGCCCGAATATTGTCGCGTAACAATTAACAAAAGAGTAAGAAAACAAACATATAGAGGTGTAATCGCAGTCAAGGGGAGGAGGACGAATTTAAAGCACTAACCCAACTTGTGCCTGGAGGGGTGGAATGCTGTAATGTCTGTAATAAATAATAATGACAGACCTTTAACAACCTCGGTTTTGCTTACATTTTAAGCGTGTGCCTGTGTTCCGGGCACCAACAAGCATTCGGGAAAGATGTTGTAGGAGTAATGTTTTTTGAGACTGGGAGGTTGAACGTCCTCGCAGTTAAAAGGGGAGGGTGGAGTCATTATATAATTCAGATAAAAGTAAGAATCCGAACTTAGATAACTGTAATCGTGAACGTTGGTATATTTATGTAGGCGGAGGGTAGGCGTGTCCAGTTTTGTAGGGAGAATAAATCAAAGACAAGGGGGTGGATATGCGTAGAATTTTCAGCCTTTGGTTTATAGGGTTAGGCGAGTTTGGTCACGGGGGGTAAAACAGCAAGACCTGAACGTAATCCTCTGTCTATTCCCTTCCTTGAAATTGATGAAATAAGGTGGATAATTGTTGTTACGAAACTACCCCAACAAAGGATTAATTACATATGTGACTTTTGTTCGTAGTTCAGACTGAGAAGAGCATATACTCAACCTTTCTGTAATTCTTTCTAAGAACATTGTTAAGAAACCAATAGACATATAGGTCGTTTTTTTTAACGCTAGATATGATGGGAGCTGAAAAAGTTAAAGGTACAACCGTGAGTTGTACGGTAAGGTATTACAACTACTTGGGTCGCAAGTTCAGTATACTAAAGTTGGGGTACTATTTTATTTGCCTAATTTGTGGGGTGTTTGGGGCCAGCAACAATCATGAAAGGGGTAGGATTTCCGTCTCCTGAATAATACCAAAAGGTTGAATTTAATGGAAGAGTGAAAGTGATTCACAAAAACGAAAAGAATGTGGATGGTTTATTCCATGTTTAAAAACGAATTGTAAGCCATCTAGTGGATACCATACAGAAAAGATAGTGCAGTTCAATGTCAATACTGAAAATAAATTAAACGTTTTGTTTATTTGGTTAGATCGGTTTAAGGCCTTAATAACCACCGATGGTCGGCTAAAGTCGCTAACAACGGTCATCTTCCTAAGACGTATACGTACCCTCGTCATGTGTGAGATGATAAATGTAAATGGCATGCTATGATTTTTATTCAAAAAGCTGTATTCGCGGGTGTCTGATCGAAACGATGATTGGTATCCTGAAAAAGTTCTGAAGGCATAGCCCAGTCATATGTGTTCAATTTAATCAGTAGAATCGTGCCATAAGCAGCGCTGGCGGAGGGGCTCGGTGAGGGGAAGGGCAAAAGTCGTGTTGTGCTTTGCAACAGCATTTTTTTAACCGAGTTGTGGCGAAAATTCAGTTTTTATAAACCATGTGTGGGGGATGGGGTGGGGGAAACCTCCCGTGCCGCTGGGACACATCCGGCCCGGGAGGACCGTGTGGTGTGAGCCCCCGGGTCACCAGAGGCTCATCTACGTGAGAGTAGGTTTCAGTAACACTATGAAGATTCAGAGTTTAACATATTTGTAATCTCTACAATTTATTTATCCGGGTATTCTTGAATGTTAATATTTATCTACATTTTATAAATTTATCCGGCACAGAGGTGGAGAAGGCTAAATTACGTCTGCGTGCATTACCATCTTCTCAGTATGTATTAGTACTTGAGGACGTGACATCTCATGTTGTGGCACAACTTTCCAGCATGCGTTTTGTAAAGCATGGTCTTTTTTTAGCACCATTATACCAAATTCATTCTACTAAACTTATCTATTAGATGATGATCTAATGCGATAGATTTATTTTTCGCTCCTCGCACCGTAATCATGCAGGTCACGGTGGCAGATGTCCCAACGGACTTAAAGAAAAATGGAAAAGGGGTGGATGACCCTGCCCTGCCCGAAACCCCCCTGCCCCGATTCCTTGAGTTGGGTTTAAAACATTAAAAATGTGCATACTGTAACTTTTGTATTGCAAAGGGTGTGTGGTGTGAAAATTATGCAAAACGTATTGAAACATTGGATGAAGTGGCCGCCGCGTATCAAAAAAGTGATATTTTTTTTTTTTTCGGATTTCGGTTTTCGCGGCGGTCGCGCTTCTGGAGGCGTGGAATTTCTCGGCGAATTCTCCTTATTTAGTTGCGTGCTTTTTGCTGCTTGCTATTGTACTGTACTTAGCTTGACTACAATCACAATAGACTCTGTCATTACGGTTTGTAGCTAAGAGAGTTAAAAAAATAATGTTTGTTTTGTGAATATTTTTTAGTCTGATTACTCCCCCCCCCTCCCCCCCCCCAATCAAAAATCTCCTTTATATAGATTGTACAACTTTAATGCTCGGATTTAAAATCCACCTAGGTCTGGCAGACACATTCAGAGCTTTCGGGGGCATTTTACACAACCGTGTATTTATTACCATAACACGACTAAAAGAACAAGTTTTCACCAAAAACTACGGGTTTCCACAGTGGCCCGCATTATTCGCAATAGATGTCCCGTCTAACAGTATAGGTGTAACAAGGATGTAGTCTACCAGGTGAATGTGCTTCTCGACAGGAAGAGAGGTTTTTTTCTCTTATGTTTTCCCCCCCGTCGATATATTTGCCCCCGCGAGTCGGTCTTATAACACTGTCAAAATAATGGGCCCGTTGTGCAGGTTCTTCTCTCGTTACCTCCCCACTTCTATCTACCCCCACTTCTGTTTTAACAAGCTGCCCTTTTCAGTTTTTGAATTTCAAAATTGAACCTCAAACATTGAGTTCAATCAAAAAGTTATAAGTGACAACTTACCTGACTAGTAGGCCTGACTTTAGGAGAAATTCTACCCTTTCCGCTTTTTCGCAAAATTTTCATTTGCGGAACGGTGTCTGTGATCTAAAATAGTGCTATCAATTATCATCGTGTTTGTCAAGAATCTTTCATGTTAGAAAAAATTTTCGTTTGCTTAATAGTAAGGAAATAGAATCCGAAAAATAAACAGACAACCAGCAACATTTTGTGGCTTCCTGTTTGAAAAGTTGAAAACGTATATGGCACAGTAAAAGAAACGACAAAAGAGCCTTTTTTAAGGGTGGAACTAATTTTAATACAAATGGATCAAGGGCCGTTTTTGCCCAGTTTCCCCTGTCTCGTACCTCCTCCCCTATAAAGTAATGACTGGGCTGTGTTGTATGGATGTATTAAGTGATTTTAAAAAAGATTAGTTTTGACTGAAGAACGTCAATGGTTTCCTGTGAGAGCTGTTTGAAAACTACCACAATGGGGGCATCACTGTAGACAAACATAAGGAAGGATGAACACATACTCTAATGTACTATCCGTAGCAGGGAACCATTGATAATTACCGACCTGAGAGGGTGGAGGGGTCGTCCGGAGACGCTCCCCATGAATTACGGACTTGATTTTTGAGACCCCCCGCATTCCCCGCCCCACCCCGCAGTAAACAAAGTTATGTTTAGAGTGCATGGCCCAATGAACAAAACACCGGCTATATTAATGATTTATCCGCATTCCTTTGCTGATAGTAGGGTTTTCTGTGTGCTGGACACCTAACATCATTATTACAGATGTTACAAAAGTTCTTAACAAGGGTGGCCTCTTGAGATATAATTCCCTAAATAGTTCTGAGTTTTTAACTGGCTCACACTTCTGGTAATCAATGTTACCATCAGATTACTCCAACCGTTTTTGTGTTGGATTTAGAAAATCAAGAGACAGCTACTTTAGACACAGACTTTATACAACGTCATTCTTTATTCAACAGTTTATTACCGTACTAAGAACTTGTTTTTACTTTTCCCATCCGTATCGATATAGTTAAGAAATTAGTGTTCGGAACAAACAGTAATACCTCCAGTACTGTAAACAATCTAATTCCTTTATTTCTAAGTGAAAAAGTTAAAGCACGATTTTGTGAATGGATAGCAATTGTTTAACATTGTCCCATACTCTTTCATGGGTATCAACATGCTGGCGCAGAAACACAGGTTTACTATAAGCTTCATTTAGTTTTTAATGTTTATGACTTCTTAGGCACTGGAAATGCGGTTATTTTATAAAAAAAAATAAACTCCTATCTCGATATTGGTAAGTTCAAAGTGGTTATCTTTCACGCCACAGGTGAAATAACAAATTCTTAAAAACTCAACTTGCTTGTTTAACAAAGCACAACATCTCAGGATAGCAATGATAGGAACAATTTTTCATACTTAAATCCGTGTCAATTACCATATTAAAAAATGAAAGGATCACAATTAAGAATATTCCAGTAGAGGTCAAAGGTAATTTGAAGGCCCTTAGAGGTAAAAAATAAAAAAACAAAAGACCTTTGGAAAAACAACGTTATTTTTTCAAGACAGGATGAAATGGGTCCAACCTTTTACATACTTGGCATACAGATGTGGCTAACCTTTTGAACTTTAGAGCAAAATCATGAACCCTGAAGTGTATTGCGTAGGAACATGTGAAAGGTGTCATTGCTGATCGGTCATAAGCATGGTGAAACTGTGCGAAAAACAAACCCTCTAAAACAACGAATAGGACAATGTGGACGGATACCCTATCCAGAATTGGGGGTCCCGGCTTTTGGTAACCTTACAAAACAGAAAAAGTTAAGCTTGCATTTTTTTGCTGTGACTATAGCAGTATTAAGAAGAATACCATATGCTGAACGAGTTTCCTTGTTCAAATGGCGTTAGTAGATTCCAGCTCGGTTTCTCCATTTCCTCTCTCCCAGACGGTCCCGGGTACATCAACTCCCCTCCTAAGACAATGTTCTCTGTTCATTTTTGGTTATTCATTTGTTGGCTGGGAGTTTTCAAAGGTCAAAATGTGAGGTTCAGTCAGAGGTTCAGGGGGACAAAGAAATGTCAACCAGAGCAAGTATAAAAGTATTGAGGGATTAAAGCAGAGTCAGTGCAACAAATCATTCCTACCCTTAAGCCGGATACAATAAAACAACCTTTGGGCTTTCTTCTAGCAGTTATTTACATGTCTTAGTTCCGGAATATACAGAGTAACTTTCATGTTAACGTTGGCTTGTTTGAGCATGAATTAAAATAATAGTCTGTAAACGGAAGGCCACTGTTCAGACTCCTTACGACAAGCAACATGCCTTTAAACGCAAGGGTGATAGATAATTTTATTTAGAACACATAGAATACTTGCATGGGGGGCCTACATTACTGAAAATCGCTGGACTTTTATACCACTCACACGTAAGCAAACCGAGACACGTTTTTTTCCAACCGCGGCTCATTATTATTGCACACAATAGTAAGAATAGCTACGAGGCCGCATTTGATTAGTATACTCTTTGTACATTGTATGAAAGTCTTGAACTTTACGCTAGCTCTGTAACACATTGTATATTAATTTCTATTTCAGAAAGCTATTCCTTAATGTGTGTAGGGCACTGAATCTACATTATTGAAAATCTGGCACAAAACTTGGGAAGAAATTATGCCGGCTAACTATTTGAATCAACAGACACTGGGCATATTATTCAACAGCCCTAAACAGTGGAGTTATGGTGGGTAAAAATTATAACGCAACACAAACTGGGTACAAGTGTCTTGAACCCCAAACCGTAGGGAAGGAATAATGGCAACCATAGTAGTTACAAGTAAAAATGAGGCATTTCTAAAAGATAACCTTAGTTGTTTAAGGGCACGTGGTTTCTTTCAGCATCTTTGGATGTTTTATTTTTGTGGGCCAAAAACTTTATATTGGCGCCCTTATATCTAGGGGCCGCCTATCACTGGAAACTGAGGTCCTGGAAAAGTCTGAGCAAATATTGGTTAATTAGTGTCCATTCTAAATTAATTACACTAATGGAAAATGCTCTTTAAATTCAAATTAAAATATAAATATCCGCTGTGAAATACATATCATACAGTAACAAAATGCACCTATATTGTCGGTAAAGCATTTTAAAAAATTGGCCTTGCCTTGGTGCATATATCTGTTTTGTTTTGAGTTCCACCGTGACTTCGCGTAAATTTCCAAAGTACAATCAGGGTTATAGAATGTTACTGTGAACATGATAGCGTAATTTAAAATTAGAAACGAACCTATAGTCAACTGCAAGACTGAGAAACATGCTGACTGGGTAGCGAGTTCCGTATCGTCGTTTCAAAAACCCATGAAGTAAGAGATAGCCAAGGTTATCATTATTGGCATATAAATTAATATGAACAGTCTGACCCTATTATACTTACCTACTACCCTCACAATTTCGGACGTGACTGAACATGAGACTACCTCAAAGATTCTGGAAACTTCCTCCTGATGGATATCCGTATGGGCGATTAAGCTCACGAAATTTGTCGAAATTATGATTCAAAAATTGTGTGCTAGTTCGTAGTTACTAACTGATTATTAAAAAACACACTTATTACAGTTGAAGTAGGGATTGCGATTTCAATGATGAATAAGAAAATTGGCCTTAAATAAATCCTTCCCGTTTCCATTCAACGTATAATGTATATTCAGATTTATGGAACAATTTTGCGTGATTTTTAGACAGAAAAATGATGAAACAAAATCAGAGTCAAGAGCGTGTGGTTGTTCCTTAAAAAACGGTCAAAACCCCTGCTAGCCAAAACACTCATTTACCTTTAAAAATCCCCGCCCAAGCTTCTAAGCATAATTACATATATGCTAAAGTATAAACTAATTAATTTGCGCGTCAACAAAGTGAGGTAAGACGAAAATACTTGGCCCAACCGGCGTTGGAATAAAAGGTCCTTGTGTACGCCAGTTATAACCAGTAACTTGGATAGTAACAACTAAGTCACGTGGTCAGGGAAAGGGTAAATTATTGTACGCATTTTATATGAGGGTTGGCAACGTTTGACGGCAATGTATATAGGGTTAGCCAAAATTGGCATTGCCCAAACAAAAACCATTGACCAGATGTTGTTAGAGGTATGTTTACGGTACTTACCCCCACTGATGTTATCAGAGGACTGTAATGACAGATTTTGACGTCCTGAAATCTGCGTTTCCACCGCAAGGCTGCACTACGGCTCCGCCTGTTGTTCTGAATTGAACCTGTCCGACTTGTAGTACAAGAAGCACGTCAACAATAACAGCCGTAAAAAAGGGCAAAATGACAAAAGTGAAAGGCAATGATGGAGGACAAACACACGTTCGCATTGGCAAAGTACATAATTACAGCTTAATCGCAATACATTATAGATTGAGAGCTGTCACTCTGGAAATCTTGAGTATCTGCATCAAATCGGTTAAACTGGTTGTGTCATAAAACAATTTTCTATGACGGTTCGTAAGCTTCCTTTATAAATATTGAGAAAGCATGATTTCCTGTTTACATATAGGTTTCTGGACGCAAGAGATAGTTTAAATTCCGTGTAACTTTTGTTGTTTGACATAACTCCAGTTGGGGTCCTATTGGAAATGAACGTATATTGTATGTTCGGACTCAATTGTTTTTGTCACATTAAAATCTGAGCGTAAAGAGTATCGTAGTTTAAAACCCGTTTATGATGAGCTATGCGCCTGTACTAACGGACGATGATTGCTATCTTGCATCGACAGTCGCGGATAATGGTAAATGAGTTTGAGTTAGCACGGGAGAATAAATTCGATTTTGCAAGGCCTTACTACGCTTCAAATTTAGACAAATAGAATTCTGGATATACAATTCAGGGCAGTAGACAAAACTGGCAATAAGTTTAAACAAAGACTGTGTCCATATCTCATCGAAAAACCCTGTTCCTATCGCAGATAAAGAAAGGGAGCGCTAGTAGATAATGGAAGCCCGGCTTAAACTATCTAATCTGATTTGTTGGATGACTGCAAAACAATTCTCGTTGTTCCATAACCATGTTTTGTTAACATCAAACAAAAGCAGTTTTCCTTGTCGCCATTTGCTGCGATGTGTTTGCAACCGCTAACCCACTTGAGATAAAGTACATCATATGTTAATTAAATGGTTGTTGTACCGATTCTTGAAGGATTTTCTTCATGCTCGTCTAAGATCAATGAAATATAAAATATTAATTATAAATGTATAACCTTGAGGTAGTATTAACAAAAAAAACTTGCTTACAACTCAAGTAAGCATGTATATGTCACAACTAAAAATCGTTGCCATCAAACCACGAAATAATCGATTGATTTCGGCTCAGGTCTTATAAAACAATGATCTTTATAAAAAAGTTAGTTTTAAGTAAGTTTGGGCGGTTACTTATAAAAGTCACGAGTGTTATCATATTTTGTCTTTCTTTGTTTGTTGGTGGGGGGGTGACGCGTGAAGCCGAAAATGGATAAAGTGACATTATTTACTAATACGCTTTTAATATTTGTACAGATAAAGCTGACACGTATTGACAGCAAAAATTATAAGGTCGTATTAAAAACAGAAAAAGGAAAACCAGGCGTTTGAGGAAAATATTACTATATTAAATCAACTATATCATTTCTTAATGGTGGTTAAGAAGGGACCAGTTTAGGTAATGTGGATAACTATCGAAGTCAATTTCTATGTGCCTATAATGAGTTTCTGGGCGTTAGCATTTTCACCAAACCACAAACAGCTTATTCTTTTTTCAGATTTAACTTGATGCGACTTTATTTATGAATAGCTCAGTATAACAGTTGGTCAGCTTTAAAATACCTGTCGAAACCGACATCACCATATTTGTAAAGAGACTAACTAATGATTATAACGTGAAAGTGAGCATTGCCTCATAAATAGCGCAAATTTGATGTAAACACAGGAGATCTCTTATCTCTCTGTCTTCTCCTTAAATGCACAGTATGAAATATCAAATTCAAAACCCTGTAAAATAGACAGCTATTTCAACCTGGCCGGGTACTGAATACCTATTTCAGTTGCAATAGAAAACGCTTTCCACCCATGGACAAGAACGTTCGACAACAGACACAATCCTGATGGGTAGAGATTATTCAAGCAGAGCTTTTTGTTGGCTTTCCCAAGCAAACTGATTGCCATCATTCGGCAAATACCGGTTGATAAGAACACTATACCAAGTTAGCTTTTTTATGTAAAATGCATTTGTTTCGATCTCCTCAGCCACGTTAATTACTGCAAGTGAGGGGGATGGGTGGGGGGGTGATAAGGGGGGGGGAGGGGGGGGGGGGCAAGTGTGTTGAACATTTTTCGTGCAACTGATATCTGGGGAAATCGCATGGGTTGTTAGGCAATACCTTACTGAACCTCTATGTACAGGCATACATCCGTAACATCGGGAGCGTGGAATTTGTTATTAATATTGGCTGTATCACACAATCGTCCTCCCGTCCAGTCCTATCAATTCACCTCACACTATCATAGGTATAATCGCTGGGCTTTAGCCTTTACCGAAGCCTACACACACATTTACACCAAACCTAGTTGATCATACGTCACTTATCAATGTAAAGCAAATAAGATAAAATATTACGCAGAATTGAAATCATGATAAAACAAATAAAACTTAGAATAGTAACAATAATAAAAATATAAATATTGCCGTGATAGAATATAAAAATATTTTTTATAACACACTAAGAGCATCCTCCCAGGCTTGGGATCATCTTTCAGCTTTTTCTTCTCTTATCTTTTTTGATAAATCTCCCAACAACTTCATCTTCTGTAGATTAGAATAGCGATAGATAAAGGGGAGTAGAACAATTAAGTAAATGGTATGAGGGACGGTAGGCATTATCCTGATAGCTACTACGTAGTCCTTCGTGAGTCCACTATAACAGTGTTAAAAGACTATTTCACAAAAAAGTGGTTCTTTGAACTGACATTGCGTCTTTTTTAAGTAGAACCCATCGCCCCTCTTTGTTCTGTTGGAAATGTGGGTTGGTATGACCTGCAGTGATATACTTTGTGATTGATTCCTCATGTTGAAGGTTTTTCTTTTTCAAATTTTTATAAAACGAGATCAATGTATTCCCTGCTCTGTCCCAAGTGAGACCCACTCTACACTCTGTAAGCAATGTTTAAATATGTTAGCACGTCTGAAACTAAATCTTATCTACATCTACCAAAACGTAATTATATTGAAAGGTACTTACTAAGCAATTGCTATTTTACAAGTCTTAGGCACTGTAGTTAACAAAAAAACACTTGTAAAGTCATCTTACCCTTTGGGTATGTACTTTGTAAACCACCGCGTTTGAATGAATTATCTTATATTATATAATCTGATATTGTCACACAACAGTGTGAAGAAAACCCGCCAGGGAACTGGAGCTAGCTTTACCATTCCTTGAAAGAGAAATCAAATATTTCGGTATATGCAAAAGGGTATATCTGAGACCCAGTATTGTTTTGGAGCCTAAGGAAAATGTTACGTGACATCAGCAAGCTTGCACACATGTGCAAACAATCTTTGTTTCTTTAAAGTGCGTAACACCCGAAACGCTTTCCACAACAGTTGCAATGAACTAGTAGAACATATGTGATTTTTGACATTCATGGTACAATGAACTTGATTTACGAAGGATAACTCAACATCTGGTGGTACAAGAATGTAATTTTCCTCATAAATAACCATTCTAAAACCCACCTGGTATCCGCAACATACACTTGATATAGTTGTTCAAAAGCTCTTTGTTCGAGGCTGTGAAAGTAGAATATATGAGTGCATATCGCTATTTACCTAGCTGGGTGTACTTAAGCTTGAATATAAAAAAAAAATGATTTGTCTAATCAAAGACATAAACTGGCAATCGACTCAATTCAATCTTCCAATCTTTTTCCTTTCGAACATATTTAAGGTTCCCAGCGCTCGACAGACAGGCCTTTCCTTTTGGCCATCAAAAGGTTTTGGAGTAATCGATTTAACATAAAGTTCTCCGATTAGGCATAGCCCATCACCATCTACTTTTATTGCATGATAAAACCCCAGTGAATGCGTGGTTGACAAAAAACATGCACATTTTAAAAGTGCTGTTTCCCCCCTCATAACTTGAATATATGAGATGGGCTAAAACAGTTTATCGCTCCCATAAATCCCATCGCCAAAAAAAAAGAACCGCTGGCATGAGTAAACATCAAAATTAAGCTACAAGGTAGATGGTCTTTTATGCAGAAATCATAGTGCGTTGTTTATGAAGCAATGGGAAGAAACTGACTTTCAGGAAAATACGGGTAAAGCTTTTCAAGTATGTAAGATCAAATGGTGGTTTCAGGGGAGATAAAGAGTGGCTCTTTGAAGGTCACAGGTAAAGTACGTGGATAGAGTGGGTGCCACCTGGACCCAGCCTGAACTATCTACGCACGATCAAAGGCCTGTCGATACGCGTACAGATTTTTTAAAGGAACAAGTCCGAGTACTAGTCAATGTGGACTCATGGCACACGAAATATAATAGATCCTTTAAGTTGAATTTTATTGCCGCGAGGATTTGTAAAGTTATAAATTGAACTTACCAGCTATAGTTCTTTAGGACTGTTATGATGATTTTTAAAGGCTTTTTTACACGCTGTCGGGTTATCGGGGTTAAGTTAAAATTAGTTGGTTTTGATTCTTAATGATCAACAAAGGCTAGTAATGAGAATCTAAACTAATTTTCTTAACCGAGAAAACCGCTAACACCCTACAAGGGAAATATAAAGCGCTTGTAAAGCTCCACCAGCTTCCTAAAGAACTCGACAGGTGGAATTTTTATTGGCTTAACAAAACCCGGCCAATTTATATATAAAGCCTATTATTCGCTATGGGCATGAGCCACATGCATAGACTGCGGATATGTCCTAAACAATGTTTGCGGTGTTGTACACGACGGCCTTTCAGTGCCGTTGACGTCAGATCGTGGAGAGGCCTAGCCTACCTCAACAATTTAATCTTTTGCTTACGGAGTGACTAGAGTGCTGTTTTACAGCAAGGTTTTCCTTAGTCGATATAAGAGTCGTCGTGTTTTGTTTCAAGTAGTAAATTGGTTGTGCACCTAGACTATGAAACATGTTTTGAAATTGAATTATACGGTGTCCCATTGGGAATGTGTGAATGTTTTTTAATAATATTTATAAACACTCATCTTTCTTTAGTAGATTGTCACTAGTTTGCTTAGTTGTTATGGGGACTTAAGTTTCGTTTGGATCTTATCCTTGCCAGAGCATTTCAGTAATTGCACCCTGAACGTGACAAAATAGTAGACATTTTGTTTCCACTGCTTCTGTGGCCTTCAAAGCAAGAGTAGCACATATTTCGTAACGACTCACGGGCAGCCAGCTAAGGAATTTCGCTTAAAGACTAATACAAGAATAGACTGGTATACATATAAACTGTTACAGCATGTATTTGGAATGTTTGTATGTTGGCACACTAAGCAATAAAACCTCGTGCAGAAGAGAGTGCAATAAAAACAAAGCCCCCGAAGGTGACGGCCGCGTAAAGAGTCTTTTGCGGTTTCCGTGGGTTTATGCAATAGTACGCAAATAATCTCACATGGTTGCGATCTAGTGGAGATCAGTAGCCACATATCTGGCTTTTTTTATTACCATAACGCATAGTTTAAAAATCGAACGACTTAGTATATTCAAGTGGTTACTTATATAAGCAAAATAACACTGTTTTGCGAAAAGCTTTGAGGAAATATATTATTAGATCAGTGCTGGGACAGTGTTACATGTTTGGTCTATAATATATTCGAGTGACTTGGCTAGGCTAATTCCATAGTGGAAAACATTGCTTGTCTCGGAGAGTGCAGGGCCCCAAACCAACTGGCTTATCCCATGCTATTTCTAGTAGCAACTGTATTAAAAAGGCCTTACATATTACAACTATATACATTTGGGACATGAAGGAGGAGATATACTTACTCTATGAGGCTTGTACTGCCGTAGCTTGAATGGATGTAAATAAATGCGTTTTAGTTCCAGAACGCACCTTAGGTCCCAAATGCTTTACGCTGGTAGGCCTAACAAAATAATGCGAGGGGAGACGAAATATTTAATCCTCGTACCCATCATTGTAAAACATACTGAGAGGGAAAGAACCTCGTCTTATACTCTTAGAGATGAACCAGCTCTACCTCTGTCTGTGCTCTAGTTCCGTGCTCGAGCCGAAATGATTTGTTGGAGATTGGACTAAAGGTAAGTCCTTCACCAACCAAAATGGTCCTGTAGATCTCCGCCGGGCTTGAGCTACAGTATACTTGGGTCTTTGAATGGCTTGGTAATCACAAACGTGAACGTTTGATACCGCTTAGTTAAGTTGGGAATTGGGGGAAACAAAGCATCGTCTCATCTTTGTTGAGCAAATCCGCTAGATGTTGGAGATAAGATTATTGCCTTATGTTTACTGCACAAAACTAGCGGGGCAGAGTAGGAATGTTGATGTCACCGCTCAATAAACGTAGTGTTCCGCATACTTTTCCATATTAGGGCCAATGCCCAACTGCCCCATCAAGCTCTAACATATTGGGGAAGACTTGGGACTTATAATTCTCCAAAGCATTTTTAAGGGAGTATGCCAGGAAAGCAATTAAGCCCATGTCATGTCTATTCCGATTTTGGTGGTGTCTGGCTGATTGGGTCCGTGGCCTCCCATAAATATTATATATATTGAGACTACTTCGTGTTTCCCCTCGCATCTTGCACAACAGATCGCGGTGTTTCCCTAAGTCCTTCCAGTGTATCAAGTGCTCTTTTTCCTTAAACATGACTATCACATTGGGTGACTAAGATGGAGTCTTATTTTGAAACCATTTTTAATTGTGTGTGGGCTGTGAGTTAATATTATCCGTCAGCCCAAGGGTAAGATTTGCCGCAACAAGCGATCAAACCCTGTTAGAATAGACAGTCCATATAAGTTTGAGTATGGTTTGTATTCATATGTAGGGGGTGGCTCTAAGGAGACAAAATGTTCATCTTTTACCCTTGGATTTCTTAAACTATGTGCATTTCTTTATTAGAATTTTTGTAATAATATCATTGCCTCTCTCGCCAGGATAGATATTCCCTTCGCGCATTGGAGGGGGCTCCGCTGGACAAGGTACATTGATGTTCATTAAGGGGGATTCTTTTGCAGGCAAAGACGTATGCGAAGTCTTCATTGATTTATTGATTCATGTGATTCACTTCCAGTCCATTGGGTCGTCGGACTTCCGCAATATCTGTTTCGTCGAACAAACAGTTATCCTGTGATAGGCCTTGAAAGTATTCAGAACAAATTTGCGCGTAAGCATTCCTCAGATCCTTATGATTTGGTCTATGCTGAAAGTCTGCATTAGTAGCCAACCATTTCTGTCTGAAAAAAAGGCAATTTTTCGGGCCTTTTCTAATGAACTAAAAGAAACAGCAAGGTATTTAACAAGTGTATACTTTCACTTTTTTATTTCTTGTAGAATGGAGGACAGAAACATTAGTGCAGATCCACCGACAGCTGCGCTAGTCACTTATGTGAGTGTGTGTGTGGCGTTCATGTGATATTTGTTGCTTGTGATCGGCAGCGTTATGTTATTGTAAGAACTACGGCGTAAAATCTTCAGGATAATGGTGGTAATGCTGGACTTTACTTTTTTTTTAAACACTATGGTAATATATTTATTTGATATTTAAGAAAACATCACAACGTTATTGATCTTTATTTTGTTGTCTGTCATCGGTCATTTGAGGTGAACAGCAGGTGTCAAACACAACACATTGAAAACCAATGCGCTGAGCAAAGCACCTCATATATAACTGCGAGGTGTAGAAAAAGGACGGATACTTTTTCACACTTTAAAAGATTCCAGTGGCGGTAAGCGCAGGTGTGATCAGGGGTGCGGGGCCAATTTGCACCCCCTCTGGAAAAATCTTGGGGGAAAATTTTTTTGAAAAGGCGAATATATGGGTTAACTTTGCGCATGATCTGGTAAGCAATTATTAATTTCTCCAGGAAAAACACCTAGATAATCACTTACCTTATTTAACAAGGTATAATTGGCCTACAGCATTGGCTTACAGACCCATCCTCCTAAGGTTTTCAAAAAATCAAGATGGGATAGAATGACGACGACCATGTATTATGAAGTTGTAAACTAGTTAGTGTCTTTACTATCTGTTTTATACAGCTATGGGGCATCTCTGTAACGTCTCATTGGACAAAGGACTCTGCTCCTTTTATGTGACCGTAATACTTCCATATGTTTTCCCTGATACTTAAAGTTAGTAGCCAGCATTGTGGTAATCACTAAGCAGTTTTGTTAGTTAATGGGTCAGTGGGTCATAATGCTATAGCCCTTCTGATACTAGGAGGTTGCGGTCCTCAGTTAAAATTTTGGCTGTATTGTGGTGGATATGTGGTAACCTGTATGAATGGGTAGGGGTGTAGGGCACAAGGAGATTTGACTTAATTATCTGTAACTTCACACGCATTGTACTGATAACTGAACTAGCGCATGTAGAGGAAACTCGTAGAGAGGAGAAAAATTCCAACCTCAACGAGCAAGATGTTTATATAAAAAGTGGTCTTCGTTAAAAATAGTGTAATTCTTGGTAAATGTATAATTACAATTTTACTTTTAGTCATGCGGCCAAATGTGGGCATACACAATTTTGCATCTAATAGCCGCACCTATACATGAGGCATAACAATTTTCCAAAGGGGAGGGGAAACGCACCCGGTACAAAATTTGGACACTTGGGCGGAGGAACATCTGAGTTATTAGAGAAGCAGTTATCAGCTTATTAGTGTGGAAAATCTTGTGCATGCTTATGTGCCCCCCCCCCACCGCGAAAAATAGACCTGGCTACGACGCCTACTGACTTTTAAAATGTGGGGATGACGTTTAGCTGGGTCAGTAGATGTAACCTATTTGTTGTCACCAGAGGATTAAATAGGGCTATGTTAAGGCTCAAGGGAGGTGAGAAGCATAACTGAGCAATAGAAAAGCCTTGAATACTTGTTGGTAAACATTAGTCCCTCAAAAAAGATTGTGATTGATGAGGGTAAAGCGAGAGGTTAAGGGGGGCGAGGAAGAAGGTACTAAGAGGAACTGTTTCGACGCCTGTCCCGAACTCTACAGGTTGTTTACTATTAATCAGAGAAAAAAAAACCTGTAGTTACAAAAAGTAGGAAATCCCTTATAAGCATACTAATTAAAATCAGATTGCTGATACTGACGCAATGAAAATTTTCCTTTGCCTACTTGTCCTTTACGCTTACCAATTGAAAAAATCGTCCCAAAATCCTCTTCGACCAAATCGTCCAAAAGGCGCTTAGGATCGAAAATGGACAGACGAAAAAAAAGAGGTATTCCAAAAATCTTCCCAAAATCACGTCCTCTATATTACACACTGGGAACAGAACCCCAGTGCTGCATTTCGGTGGAGGTGTCAAATGAAAAAACGCGATAAAAGGTTTACCATTTGTTCAGGGTTAAACGTCAGTGGAGAAAACACAGTTTCCGTCTTGGGCCAAAAGATTTTGCACTAATCGCTTTGGTTCTCAAGTCTGGTTAAAGTCAATAAATAGGTTTATAGAGTAATTTATCTATTTTTTCTACTTGGAGGGGGATGGCTCTACTAAAGGATTCTTATGTCAATTTCACTGTAGCTTTATGCATAGCAAGGTATATGCCAAGATAAGTTTTTTTTCCACCGGGAGGGATTCAGACCGCTTACTCTAACACTCATATGACTACCTTATGGCGTTGTCCACTGAACTCGTCGAAATGTAAGGGTGGAAGTAGTGCTGCTCTCCCCCACAGAAGGGTTTAAAAACCCCGCTCGTCGAGAGCAACGCGAATACGGAGACCCTAACGATACGCTCATCGGTATCTCTGCGGGTGTTAACCGTTGATGGTGTAAAGGCATGAAGAAGTGACTTATCATTATTTCGATTGCATTTGCGCAGCATTTGCGCAAAATAAACATTATTTCAATCCAGATTAACCTAGTCCAAAAGGCTAAGATTGGATTAATTCGTATAACAGAGCCTTAATGTATAAAAAGTTTTTGATGGTTGCAGAAGGTTCGTCGATGGGGGCGCGACGGATGTTTCTATACGAAATTTGCATGATAGGGTGCTGATGGAAAAATAATTTCTTGTCTTCTAGACCCAGGCCAAACAATATTAAACTTTGAGTGCTAACTAATGATACGTAATTTGGTTCGCGCAGAGGTAGAGGGCCGTAAAATACATGTGCACAATATTTGGGCAAACAAACGTTTCCATCCATTACCTTCGCTTAGTGAAATATGTTATCTATCCATTTAAGAGGAGAATGTATTGCAAAGGCCAACGCTTTCCTGCGCGCAAAAACCAGTGGATTATAGGGCGATGAGTGGTGTGGTAATATGATGTTGGCTCTTGAGTATAGAAGAGAGTCCTAAGGTACCGGGCTACTCGCGAGCTGAGCACACCACTGCGGGTCTCCCAAACTTAATTAGAGGGCCTATAGTCTAATACAGATAAACTATTTTCATTAACACTATAATAGTTTCCATTTGGATAAATTTAAGCATCATTATCTTGGGTTGGTCACTATGAGTAACATACAAGGAATAACCTAGTTTTTAAAAAATAGGAAAATTAAAAGATAACACAGATGACGTGGACAGAGGTATTAGAAACATTACCAGATACTTGATTGGCAGTGGGGCGGCTCAATGCTCGATTTCAGCTGTACCAAATACTGCGTCTTATAAAGCAGCGGGCACCGTTATCAACTATGGTTGAATTTAGGGGAAGATGTCCCCTGTTTGACCCAGTTATAACCAACGGTCGCTTCAAGATGTCAGTACACTAACTAAAACGTGTCTTCTAACGTGATCACTCAGCTGGAGGAGTGTTATTTCGACAGGGCAACCCAAGGGTGAAAAAGAAAGAAAGAGCGCCCTTAAAAAAGCTCACTGACGCGTGTCCTATGCCAGCGGGCTTTAACCCAATTCTATTTGTTAAAAGCCAAATTTACTGAGTCTTAAGGCTAAAGGAAAATAAGCTACAGTAAGATTTAAATTAAGTCTGAAGGTGAAATTTGGTGGGAAAGATAGGTAATAAATTAATCCTAGCTAACCCAATGAAAATAGTCAAAATTAACTAGCGTGGCATGAAGTAAAACTTGTCTGGGAATATTTTTCGTTAGCTGATGTGCAGTGTCGCAAATGGCCTGGAGTGAAAACCAGTATCAATTAATCTAGAAAATAAGTGCTTTTCGGGTACATCGCTGAGCAGCACCCAAAAGGTAACCAGATTTAAAGTGACTAAATTAAGCAAAATCCATCATATGCGATGAAATAGTAAGCTAATCCGGAAAAAATAAGGGAACAAGGAGTGGATTTTCCCGTCTATTTCAGAAATGTCGATGACTTTAAACAGCTTTGGTAATGGTCAGATTTCGGGATGCTATATAGACAGTTTGCAAACAGGTTACTGCGTAATATTGATCAAGCAGGCAGAACTGACGCAGGCAGACGACTGGCCAGAAGCAGTAATAACATTCTTAATTTAAAAAGTGGAGGCACATCAACATGAGGTTACTACTCTTGATTAAGTTACAGGAGTATACCGGCAGGACATTTTTTAAGGATCAGAGAGAACGATGGCAATAAACTGGTCTTACTGAACCAACAAATACGTATCCACACATTAAAAATAGGATAAGGTTTTTTCAAACCGACGTCAAGTGAGAAGTATATTATTGTAAATGGGGGGCAGCATATGCCCTTTCATGTTCCGAAAGTTTTTGTTATAATATTCACAATTGAAATAGGCTCTTTGCTGTTACAGATGCTCCTCTAAAACGCAGTTGGGAAAGTTTCCATTTAAGATTAATGTATTCCAATACAAGCTGCTCTTGCTCAGACAGGATGATACATGAATTGAATTAGAAAAATGTATTAAAACAGTTACGGTGAATATCTTCCCCCCCCCCCCCCCCCCACCCCCCCCGCCCCACCCCCCCCCACCCCCGCCCCCCCCCACCCCCCCTCCCCACCCCCCGACCTCCCCCCCCCCCCCCCCCCCGAGCCGGCCCCCCCCCCCCACCCCCCCCCCCCCCCGCCCCCCCCCCCCCCCACCCCCCCCCCCCCCCACCCCCCCCCCCCCCCACCCCCCCCCCCCCCCACCCCCCCCCCCCCCCACCCCCCCCCCCCCCCACCCCCCCCCCCCCCCACCCCCCCCCCCCCCCACCCCCCCCCCCCCCCACGCTCCCCCGCCCCCCCCCCCCACCCCCCCCCCCCCCCACCCCCCCCCCCCCCCCTCCCCACCAACCCCCACCCCCCCCCCCACCCGCCACCCCCCGTCCCACCACCCCCCGCCCCCCCCCACCCCCCCCCCCCCGCCCCCCCCCCCCCCACACTCACCCCGCCCACCCCGCACCCCCCCCCAACCCCCCCCACCCCCCCCCCACCCCACCGCGCCCCCCCCCCACCCCCCCACCCAGCCCCCCCCCCCACCCCCCCCCCATCCGGGGTTTAGCGAAGCCACCTGAAGTGAAACTGAGGATCCTTACAGATATTAATTTTTTGCTCTACTTAAATGTGTCTTTGGGCTGTATGTTTGTTTGTTGTTTTGTCTGGTTTGTGGTACATCTGTGGTCTCTAACTTGTATATATTGTTACATGTGAGAGGACATTTGCATTGCAATGAAGAGAAACTTCCCACACACAGTCATTACAGTGCGATGAAGTGTTTGGCTGTACTCAAAAGCGCTATGTTATGAATCTCATAATTTAGAAACACCGGCAAATAATTTTTATGGCACTTGTTTAGTTTTTCATCAGATTGATTGGGAAAAAATAGAATTCATTTATTGTCAGTATCTTCATAAAATAAGGGGGGTAGGTGTTACATGATGATTGAAGAAAGTCATGTTACATCAGTAAAAGAAATTACGAAACTGTAACGAACTTGAACTTGAACAATCTGAATAATAACCTGGAGACCGTTAAGTATAAGAATTAAATTGTCAGATCTATGTAGTTTGTGTCCCTAATAGCTAATACTGATAGGTTAATAGTCTGTAGAAAACGGTCTATTATTGTGATGGTTGAAGATAATTGAGGATTTAGTTATATAGATGCATGTGAAGGGGATGTTGCTGGGCGTTTTTACCCCATGCACAGTTGATTTTGCCCGGGGTAAAAACGCCCACGTTAAATCTCAGGTATTAAGCATACATGAGAAAATAGATTTTATATACGTGATTAAGCATACTGCTAGGGTGGGTAAGTAACGCCTTACTTAACATATATCAACTAAAAATGATAAAAAATAACATCATTTACATATGGGTTTAATATAAAACTGATGAAGGCTAAACCTGTGACGGGATTTTTTTTCAAAACTTTTTTCCGGCATTTTTTTTTCAACAGTTGCCTCAATAACCCCTGATATATGTTAATGAATATTTTTTTTCTTTTTATCATTACTATATATTAACAAATTGTTTTCATATAAATATGTATTACCATTCTATCACACATCATGTAATTTTTGTACTGGCAGAGAAAAAAGTTTTCCGGCTGTTTTTTACCCCATGGGCGTTTTTTTACCTACAGTTTTTACCCTATCCTACATTCTTTTTTGTTAAGAAAAAGCTGCAACGTCAGTATTAAGAAAATCTGTCTGTTTTAGAGTTCCACTCGTAAGGAACAAGCTCTCCTGCGATGACATTTTGTCCAACCACTAACGGTTAGGTCTGACATTAACTTACAGCGGGACAAGTCCAAGCACGTACTACTGAGGCCCTCAAGACAGGCCATGATGTTCTGGCTGAAGCCACGCTGGTTTTTACCTTGATCCGAAACAGTATCAATATTGTCAGTGCAACGATATTTAAACAGTTTTATATGATCAACTTTGAATAGTGCTCCTTTGTATCAAAGCAAAATCACTCTCAAGATGGAAATTGCTTGCAAATGACACTTGGGTAAGGAGACTGTTCGTCTAGTACGAGTCTCATGTCGAACTGACTCACCGTTCGAAAACAGCGTAACGATAATGGTTCGATAGGTAGCCTAGGTTAAGGCTAGGATAACAAACGTTGGCCTATACGTTATTTGTTTTCAACAACGTAGCAGCATGTTAAGTGTGTTGAACGTCACGGTGAGCAATATCGCAAAAACCACATATCCTCACGCTAGTAAAGTCCTCCAAATGTAGTTTTAAATGACCTGTCAAGGCGGAGGTACATTTCCAATTCACAAACACAGAGAAATCGTTTCAAATATGACCTCTTCGCTCAAAATATTCCAAAACCTCCACATTCGAAAATGAGACGTCACAAAGTATGGCCATGTGTTTTAGCGAAACGACAAAGCTATAGCTAGCCCGTGCAGCTAGTTATATAGCCTACATATTACATCTAGCTCGTAATTTTAGCAGGCAGTCCTTACGTGCACTCTGCGAAAACTTTTAGTTAGTTGGGAGAATAATTCATGATCAATGGAAACAATCGTTAAAAAAGCAAGTCTTTTAGCTTTCCACTTTTAAACGTCTCGAAATTAAAGTATTTATGAATGGGAATAAAGTCATGGGTGCCCATGTCTCTACATCAGATTCGAACAGGCTAATGAACGTCACGCATATAGGCAGAGACCCTCGGCTTCGCCTCGGTCTCTCAGCCCCATATGCGTGACCGTCCTAGCCTGTTCGAATCTGATGTAGAGACATGGGTACCATTGACTTTATTCCCTAATATAAAAAAGATTTCAAGACAAGCCACAGCATTATGGGCATGGCATTCACCAATCAAAAATGAAACTGAAACACAGGCACACACCCCATAATCTTATGGCAATGGCACACTCAGCATTAGAATTGAATTTTCACTGTGGCTTAAAAACTACCTGTGTCAACCTGTTCTAAAATCAAAGGTTATCTATCACATGTGTCCCTGCAACAAGTTATCACAAAGTATTTTGCATGAAAATGTGTGTTTTTGGCTGGATATTGACACAGACTGGATAGTAACTATAATGTGCCACATTTTTCATAGTTTTGTTACAAGTGAAAAAGTGTGGCAATCTTAAAAATCATTGTAAAACAAGGGTTCTGGTACAAAAACTTGTCGCATGAAATTGTATATAAGAATCTGTGTGTCAACCAGTGTCAACCCTTTGTCCTAAAATGTTGGCGACAGTTTTCACACCAATGGAAACTGTAATTTCTTCTCTGTACAGTCTGACCATTCCTTCTGCAGACCATAATGGGCTTTTGGTTCTAACAACTTTTCTCAAGTCACTCCTTTTCAGGGTCAAATAACCAATAAGACATTACTGCAGTCTACATTCTCTTTGATTGCTTTTACCTCTTATCTTAGGGTTTGTCACCTTTGACTTCCAATCAAATAACTGCAAGTCAAGTATAAAATTCTGAGACTTAAAGTGTTACAATGTCAATGCATATTTTCATACAGTGATTATGTTAATGTTACTCTATATTTAGAATTGGTAAGCTGACAATTTTTCAATAATTACATGTATGAACCTTACCCTATTTGGCACTGATTTTGCAATGCAATTGTGAGAAAAGAAAACAGTTAATCTTAGAAAGGAGCAACTTAACTTTTTACTGTACTGACTGGTAGCATGACACTAGAAAAGTATACCTAGTATTAGCCATCGCTACCAATCCACAAATCTATCAATTGAACTTCCTGTGCAGCTACAATATCTTGAGATCAATAAAGTTAAAGGGTGTTTTGTTGTTGTATTGCAGAGAGACAACTGGATAGTTAGTGAAAATTTTATTACTGAATAATGGCTCTTACAAAGCGGCATGGTTTGAACAACCGTTTTAAGGAGTGTTTGATCCGGCAACATCTACGATAGCTAGTTTTTTTACAAAAGGGATTACCATGGCAAGTGTAGAGCAGTGTTCACGACTAAGGTGTTTCGATTGTGTGATTCCCAGTACATGGACTTCCCGAGCCCCCGCAACAAAAAGTAATGTCTGCAGACAAATTCCCGAACTACTAGTGAGACCCCCGCAGCCCAACACTTTTTCATTTTCCGGCTACATACTTCACATAGTTAATTTGATAGACCCCTGAAGCTTGTCTGTGAATTGTGCTAGGGAAGAATAATCAGAAATCAATGAGTCATGCAGGGTTCATAACAGAGCATGCCAACATTTGTCATAGAGAAATAGGTAATTGTGGTGTTTTAAATGGACGTACGCCATTAATAATGCCGTCCTGTTGGGAGGGGAGGGGTCTAAGAAAAAAAAAAAAACAAGGAAAGGAGGGAAGAAAGGAAAAAAAGGAAATAAAGGGGAGGGGGTGTCCGCCCTCCCCGTTTTGGAAAATTTTGGCCTTTATATGAAGGTGGGGCTTAGATGCAAAAATGGTTGCAGTCTTTTGCACATTTTGCACTTATTTTGTGTTGAAGAATTTCCATTTTCAGTTAAGTTTGGCAGTCATTTAGGCCAAATTTGGGCCAGATTTTTGGAACAGGCTTGCCATATTTATGGCGCTCAGTCAAAAATTCTTAAAGGGAAATCCCCTGCAAACCCTACCCTTATGGGTATATGGATGTGGTTGCCCCAAAGTGATCCTTCACTGTAAAAAATTTCTGGTAGATTTACAGAACAAAAACAAAGAAATTACATAAACAAAAGGGAAAAAGTGCTGTCAATTTGTTTGCAACAAAGTGATAGCACCTTTTTCCGTTTTCCTCTTTGTATTTCTTTATTTTTTGTTCTGTAATCCAACGGACGTCTGTAGACATTTTTAGTGTTTGTTAATACAGTTGCTCACACAGATGTGTTAGCACTTTTGTTCCCGAAAGGGAATTCCCCAGAATTGCACAATCAGTCTGTGTAACGTTTAGCAAATTTCAGAAGTCTGTAGTACATATTAAAAATTCATTTACGGTTACACAGTCATATTTTGATACAAACTGATTTTAATGACTTATTGTTTCACAAATAAAAAATGTCAAACAAAACCATCGTTAAAATCGGGAATAAATAAGTCAGCCTGTACTTAGAATGATTTGAATCCTAGCTCAAATTCTGAGGCCGCGCGGTACGGTAATCCAGTCCTTTACAAACTATAACGTAACAGCCCTTACTTGCAACAAATGTCTAGGCTGTACGTAACTCTCTCTGGGTCTTGACAATTTTCTCGGGCCGATCGTTACCCACGGCCTTGCGCAAAAGTAACCGCAGTGATGTGTTTCCAATCTCCCTTAATTTCTTTCATTAACAACTCTTCTGAAAAATATCCATAATACACACAGAATGCTGTTCTGTGTCCTATGACATTAAAAGTTTACGATACCTAAAACCAAAGGCTACTCATCTTGTTGCAACGGAGCTCACTCCGTACAAGTGTCCATGTATGATATGAATACGGCATAATATAGCACCCATGTACATATAGTGCATGAAAAATGATTGTACAGTTAGAACGGCCATTTTTACGTACGCCAGCCAAAGACCTGAAGACCAAAGACATCAAACTGCAGTACACAGGGAAACGGACATTGCACAGTTGCACTACATCTACATATCCTAACGTATGTTGTGTATGTATTCTACAGCCTATGCTGCACACGTTGTTTCGTTTTTGCTAGTAACTTTTTACGCACATGAATGACGCATTGTGCGCATGCGATTCGAAAATATGGTCGGTACGGCAACTCCTACCATCACATGAAGTGAATCAAACGAGTGGATTTCTGTCTTTTTTATCTTTCTTTTTTGATCTCCAACCGAGTTTTTAATTATACATTTTAAAACACTCCTTGTTTTACTTGAAAAACGTAAATACATGAACAAGGATATGTGATGAAGGCCTGTAAGAATATTAACACGACCCTTATGTTACGCAAATCGGAAGATTTGGGCACATCATCGTAATGGGCGTAATGCCAGTGTAAAAATCGTAATCATTACGGCAAAAATCCGAATTGTTGGCATCTCTCTGCAATAACTAAACTGATTTGCTCATTTCAACCGATTTATTATTTCTGGAAATCCCCCCCTAGAATATGAAATCCCCTCAAAATTTGGGAGAGGGGGATGAGATAAGGGGTTCACCCAGGGAAAAGGCCTTTTTGCTGGGTGATTTTGGGCTAAAATCTTCTATTGAATTCTAGCAGCATGAGCACCTGCCATTCATGAGTAATTTAATCCCACACACTTTCTTGCTCGCTGTAAAACCTCATCTAACTCTTACTCAAACTCTAAACTAAGTGATTATTCCTTGTGTCATTTTCTTAACTGAAATTTTATATTTTATGTAACTGTACTCTCCATGCTGTTTCCAACATTTTGAAGGAAAGTACTGTCTCTGTGGTACAAAAAAGTTTCATATCTTTAAAAAGCAAATCTCCCCATGCCACACATTTCCAGTCTTCCCTGTGCAGACCAAAACCTATTTATTGCTTGCTTAGGTTATATCCTGGTGAATATGCAAGACCCTTATGGGCTGGGGGTTGTAGAATATGCCCACGGTATTCCCGCCTATCGTAAGAGGCAACTAAAGGGGAGGACTTGAACTAGTATTTAAACTTTACTTGCACTGGATAACACATATGTGTGTTGGTGTGTCATTAAATTTCATCTAACTAATTCATTCTTATTACATGCAGTATTGTACAGTATTGTTCGTGCATACTAGTGCAGTATGCTTACCAATGTGCTGGATTTCATCATTCTTTTCTTCTTCCTTCATTCTTTTATCACTTCCTTCTCTCAAAACAGAATAACCAGGAGAATCTGCTGTGGTGACAAGACCACCTGCAAAAGAATAAAATTTAAACACTTCCAATTACTTTGATGTCGTAGTAGTATTTCTCAAAGCTTAAAAGGGACACCTGTCACACTGCATTAATGTTGTACTGTATCAACATGACACACACACAAAATATCCACACTTTCATTACTTCAACCATCACATTGTTAAACCATTCAGTCTCAACAGAACTCTTGAAGTTTTTCTTCCCAAAACTATCACCAGGGCTCTACACTTACTTTCAAACTCACTTGCCAAGTCAGGCAAGCGCCCACTGAAATCCACTTGCCATGGCATTTTTTCACTTACCCCTTATGGTTGAGCAGACAAAGTACTGATTTCCTGTATGGTTGTTTACAGTCATGCAGGTAACAATCCTTGAAATTAGACTAAAAAATTATTGAATTCCATCCTTCTCCCATCTTTGAAAATAACAAAGTGCACATATTTACAGTAATAAACAGTGTTTTTATTTAAGGGTTCTTAACCAAAGAGTCTGGGCACCTTCAACTTCTTTTTTTTTACAAGAGTGGTGTGACATGTGAAATTAATTTTTTTAATACTTTTCGTTCTTCCTGTGGGAAAATCATCTTTTCCGTCCAGTATAAATTTTGAGATGTGAGTTACTAGGCCTACTGGACTATTTGGGCAAACTGGAGCATGAGAGAGCTTACTGCTTGCCCTGGAAAATTTTACTTACCCTGGGCAATCAGGCAAGTGTTAAAATAGAGTCCTGCAGATTACACATGTACACTATATGACAAAAGCTATGTGATGCAACATAAAATTAGCTTTTTGTCTTTGAGGACAAGTAAAATCTTTCTCATTACACATGTACAGTATTCTTGGTGAATGTGTTACATGATTTCCAATGTAAGCACAAATATATGTACAGGTACAGTAAGAGAGTGTTTTGTCATTTATTTTTGGAAAACTTAATTTCAAGTTGCATCATTTGAAAATTCTAAAAACTTGTGCCAACAAAATAATTCATGAGCTAGCGTACAAAGCAGTATAATTTCCTTATAAGAACCTGATTTCCTGAAAGAGAAATTACCCAGATCTACTGTCTTTCATCCTGAATAGCTTATCACTTCATGTACACATACTGTACTGTCACTCATGGTTTTCAAGGCATTTAAAATTCTATATGCAACAATTCTCTTAAAGGCAACATCTACTGGCACTGTGCAGGTGTCTTACATGAAATACTGAAGAAAAAAATTTCAGTACATGTTATCCAAACCCAGTTCAAAACTCCGTACCTAACTTAAGATGTACCTGTTCGAAAATTGGTTACTTTTGTCAAGAAATCCCTCCAGGTGTCCTCAAAGACTGTGATGCCAAGAGTGTAAATTGCCTCAAATTTCTTTCGTTATTCTTTATCATCCAATTCCTTATTTGTCCTTAAAATTTGATACTGTTGGAATATTTCAGATATGTATGACATACAATATTATCAACTTTATGGAGAAATACAAAAGCAACTATATGTCTGATCAGTTTGCCCAACTTACATGTCACACAGATTTCCCATCATGTACTGCGGAAGCTGCAAAAATAGCATTTCTTCAAAAATTTGTATCACTATTACAGTATACATGTATTGCGATGGGGTTTTCAATGCCTGATACAGAAAACAGCACTGCATTTTTTGGAAGTTCAACTTTGGCACCAGTACATGCTTTTGAAAGTTTATAAAAGTATACCTGCATCTTCAGAGCTATTGCCATGCTGTTCTGGTAGAGAGTGTTCTGTGTATCACTATCTTTTCCAGATGTGGTATCTTCAGGCTCTACTTTGATGGAAATCATACTGACAGTCGAAATTCTTTTAAAAAGGAAAATAAAAAAAAGACACTAACGTTACGTAGATGTCAGGAATAACCTGAAAGCCAAAGCACTAAAGATTCCTTGCCCATAAGAAAAGACAACTGTTACAATGAACAGTACAATGAACAGTACAGTTATAACGTATTATTGGTTTCAAAGTACTTATGTAATTTTAAATTTTATCCTGAAGTTTACTGTGTCTACATTTAGGCTTAGAATAACAGTGCATCAACTTGACTACTTCTTTTTGTAAATTAAATTAAGGGATATTAAAACAAACTGTTAAAGGTCGTGTGACATTGCCACCAAAAAGAGTGTTGTGAAACAGCTCTTTTTGGTGGCATGTCACACGACCTTTAACAGTTTGTTTTAATATCCTTAATTTTACAAAAAAGTAGTCAAGTTGATGCAATGTTATTCTAAGCCTAAATGTAGACACAGTAAACTTCAGGATAAAATTACATACAGTACTTTGAAACCAAATAATACAGTAAACTGTACTGTTCATTGTAACAGTTTTTCTTATGGGCAAGGAATCTTTAGTGCTTTGGCTTTCAGGTTATTCCTGACATCTAACGTTAGTGTCTTTTTTTATTTTCCTTTTAAAAGAATTTCGATACTGTCAGTATGATTTCCATCAAAGTAGAGCCTGAAGATACACACATCTGGAAAAGTAGTGATAACAGAACAACTCTACCAGAACAGCATGGCAATAGCTCTGAAGATGCAGGTATACTTTTATAAACTTTCAAAAGCATGTACTGGTGTCAAATTTGAACTTCCAAAAAATGCAGTGTTATTTTCTGTATCAGGCATTGAAAACCTCATCTCCATATACTGTAACAATGATACAAATTTTTGAAGAAATGCTATTTTTATAGTTTACACAGTACATAATGGGAAATCTGTGTGACATAAGTTGGGCAAACTGATCAGACATACAGTTGCTTTTGTATTTCTCCAAAACGTTGATAACATTGTATGTCATACATATCTGAAATATTCCAACAGTATCAAATTTTAAGGACAAATAAGGAATTGGGTGATAAAGAATAACAAAAGAAATTTGAGGCAATTTACACTCTTGGCATCACAGTCCTTGCATGAGGACACCTGAAGGGATTTCTTGACAAAAGTAACCAATTTTCGAACAGGTACATCTTAAGTTAGGTATGGAGTTTTGAACAGGGTTTGGATAAGATGTTCTGAAATTTTTTCTTCAGTATTTCATGTAAGACACCTGCACAGTGCCATTAGATGTTGCCTTTAAGGGAATTGTTGCATAGATTTTTAAATGCCTTGAAAACCATGAGTGACAGTATGTGTACATGCAGTGATAAGCTATTCAGGATGAAAGACAGTCGATCTGGGTAATTTCTTTTTCAAGAAATCAGGTTCTTATAAGGAAATTATACTGCTTTGTAGGCTAACTCATGAATTATTTTGTTTACACAAGTTTTTAGAATTTTCAAATGATGCAACTTGATATTAAGTTTTCCAAAAATAAATGACAAAACACTCTCTTACTTTACTGTACATATTATTTGTGCTTACATTGGAAATCATGTAACACATTCACCAAGAATACTGTATACAGTATGTGTAATGAGAAAGATTTTACCTGTCCTCTAAGACGAAAAGCTAATTTTATGTTGCATCACATAGCTTTTGTCGTATGGTGTACATGTGTAATCTGCAGGACTCTATTTTAACACTTGCCTGATTTCCCAGGGTGAGTAAAATTTTCCAGGGCAAGCAGCAAGCTCTCTCTTGCTCCAATTTGCCAAAATAGTCAAGTAGGCCTAGTAACTCACATCTCAAAATTTACAGTGGAAGGAAAAGATTATTTTTCCACAGGAAGAAGGAAAAGTATTAAAAAAAAATTATTTTAGAAGTTGCACCACTCTTTAAAAAAAAAAGAAAAAAGTTGAGGGTCCCCAGACTCTTGGGTTAAGAACCCTTAAATAAAAACACTGTTTATTACTGTAAATTTGTGCACTTTGTTATTTTCAAAGATGGGAGAAGGATGCAATTCAATAATTTTTGAGTCTAATTTCAAGGATTGTTACCTGCATGACTGTAAACAACCATACAGGAAATCAGTACTTTGTCTGCTCAACCATAAGGGGTAAGTGAAATAATGCCATGGCAAGTGGATTTCAGTGGTTGCTTGCCTGACTTGGCAAGTGAGTTTGAAAGTAAGTGTAGAGCCCTGGTGATAGTTTTGGGAAGAACTTCAAGAGTTCTGTTGAGACTGAATGGTTTAATAATGTGATGGTTGAAGTAATGAAAGTGTAGATATTTTGTGTGTGTGTCATGTTGATACAGTACAACATTAATGCAGTGTGACAGGTGTCCCTTTTAAGCTTTGAGAAATACTACTACGACATTAAAGTAATTGGATGTGTTGAAATTTTATTCTTTTGCAGGTGGTCTTGTCACCACAGCAGATTCTCCTGGTTATTCTATTTTGATAGAAGGAAGTGATAAAAGAATGAAGGAAGAAGAAAAGAATGATGAAATCCAGCACATTGGTAAGCATACTGCACTAGTATGCACGAACAATACTGTACAATACTGCATGTAATAAGAATGAATTAGTTAGATGAAATTTAATGACACACCAACACAAATGTGTTATACAGTGCCAAGTAAAGTTTAAATACAGTTCAAGTCCTCCCCTTTAGTTGCCTCTTACGATAGGCGGGGAATACCGTGGGCATATTCTACAACCCCCAGCCCATAAGGGTCTTGCATATTCACCAGGATATAACCTTAAGCAATAAATAGGTTTTTGTCTGCACAGGGAAGACTGGAAATGTTTGGCATGGGGAGATTTGCTTTTTAAAGATATGAAACTTTTTTGTACCACAGAGACAGTACTTTCCTTCAAAATGTTGGAAACATGGAGTACAGTACATAAAATATAAAATTTCAGTTAAGAAAATGACACAAGGAATAATACTTAGTTTAGAGTTTGAGTAAGAGTTAGATGAGGTTTTACAGCGAGCAAGAAGCTGTGGGGATTAAATTACTCATGAATGGCAGGTGCTCATGCTGCTAGAATTCAATAGGAGATTTTAGCCAAAATCACCCAGCAAAAAGGCCTTTTCCTGGGTGAACCCTTATCTCTCCCCCTCTCCCAAATTTTGAGGGGATTTCATATTCTAGGGGGGATTTCCAGAAATAATAAATCGGTGAAATGAGCAAATCAGTTATGTTATTGCAGAGATGCCAACAATTACGATTTTGCCGTAATGATTACGATTTTTACACTGGCATTACGCCATTACGATGATGTGCCAAAATCTTCCGATTTGCGTAACATAAGGTGTGTTAATATTCTTACAGGCCTTCATCAATAATCCTTGTTCATGTATTTACGTTTTTCAAGTAAAACAAGGAGTGTTTTAAAATGTATAATTAAAAACTCGGTTGGAGATCAAAAAAGAAAGATAAAAAAGACAGAAATCCACTCGTTGATTCACTTCATGTGATGGTAGGAGTTGCCGTACCGACATATTTTCGAATCGCATGCGCACAATGCGTCATTCATGTGCGTAAAAGTTACTAGCAAAACGAAACACGTGTGCAGCATAGGCTGTAGAATACATACACAACATACGTTAGGATATGTAGTGCAACTGTGCAATGTCCGTTTCCGTGTACTGCAGTTTGATGTCTTTGGTCTTCAGGTCTTTGGCTGGCGTACGTAAAATGGCCGTTCTACTGTACAATCATTTTTCATGCACTATACTGTACAGTGTGTGCTATATTATGCCGTATCATATCATACATGGACACGTGTACGGAGTGAGCTCCGTTGCAACAAGATGAGTAGCCTGGGTTTAGGTATCGTAACTTTTTAATGTCATAGACACAGAACAGCATTCTGTGTGTATTATGGATATTTTTCAGAAGAGTTGTATGAAAGAAATTAAGGGAGATTGAAACACATCACTGCGGTTACTTTTGCGCAAGGCCGTGGTAACGATCGGCCGAGAAAATTGTCAAGACCCAGAGAGAGTTACGTACAGCCTAGACATTTGTTGCAAGTAAGGGCTGTTACGTTATAGTTTGTAAAGGACTGGATTACCGTACCGCGCGGCTCAGAATTTGAGCTAGGATTCAAATCATTCAAGTACAGGCTGACTTATTTATTCCCGATTTTAACGATGGTTTTGTTTGACATTTTTTATGTGAACAATAAGTCATAAAATCAGTTTGTATCAAAATATGACTGTGTAACCGTAAATGAATTTTTAATATGTACTACAGACTTCTGAATTTGCTAAACGTTACACAGACTGATTGTGCAATTCTGGGGAATTCCCTTTCGGGAACAAAAGTGCTAACACATCTGTGTGAGCAACTGTATTACAAACACTAAAAATGTCTACAGACGTCCGTTGGATTACAGAACAAAAAATAAAGAAATACAAAGAGGAAACGGAAAAGTGCTATCACTTTGTTGCAACAAATTGACAGCACTTTTTCCCTTTTGTTTATGTATTTCTTTGTTTTTTGTTCTGTAAATCTACAGAAATTTTTTACAGTGAAGGATCACTTTGGGCAACACATCCATATACCCATAAGGGTAGGGTTTGCAGGGGATTTCCCTTTAAGAATTTTGAAGCGCCATAAATATGGCAAGCCTGTCCAAATAATCTGCCCAAATTTGGCCTAAATGACTGCCAAACTTAACTTGAAAATGGAAATTCTTCAACACAAAATAAGTGCAAAATGTGCAAAAGATTGCACCATTTTGGATCTAAGCCCCCTTCATATAAGCAAAATTTTCCAAAGGGGAGGGTCCACCCCCTCCCCTTAGACCCCTCCCCCAGGACGGCATTATTAATGGCGTACGTCATTTAAAAAACATTACTATTTCTCTATGACAAATGTTGGCATCTCTGTTATTGCATGACTCATTGATTTCTGATTATTCTTCCCTACCACAATTCACAGACAAGTTCAGGGGTCTCAAATTAACATGAAGTATGTAGGAAAATGAAAAAGTGTGGGCCGCGGGGTCTGTGCGGGAATTTTCTGCAGACAATTATTTTTGTTGCGGGGCTTGGGAAGTCAGTACGGGAATCACACAATCGAACACCTTAGTGTGAACACTGCTCTACACTTGCCACTGGTAATCCCTTTGTAAAAAAACTAGCTATGTTGCCGGATCAAACACTCCTTAAACGGTTCAAACCATGCCTTTTGTAAGAGCCATTATTCAGTAATAAAATTTTCACTAACATCCGTGTCTCTCTGCAATACAACAACAAACCCCTTTAACTTTATTGATCTCAAGATACTGTAGCTGCACAGGAAGTTCATTGATAGATTGTGGATTGGTAGTGATGGCTAATACTAGGTATACTTTTCTAGTGTCATGCTACAGTAGTACAGTAAAAAGTTAAGTTGCTCCCTTTCTAAGATTTAACTGTTTTCTTTTCTCACAATTGCATTGCAAAATCAGTGCAAATAGGGTAAGGTTCATACAGTCATTATTGAAAAATTGTCAGCTTACCATTCTAAATATAGAGTAACATTAACATAATCACTGTATGAAATATGCATTGACATTGTAACACTTTAAGTCTCAGAATTTTATACTTGACTTGCAGTTATTTGATTGGAAGTCAAAGGTGACAAACCCTAAGATAAGAGTAAAAGCAAATCAAAGAGAATGTAGACTGCAGTAATGTCTTATTGGTTATTTGACTGAAAAGGAGTGACTTGAGAAAAGTGTAGAACCAAAAAGCCATTATGGTCTGCAGAAGGATGGTCATACTGTACAGAGAAGAAATTACAGTTTTCCATTGGTGAAAACTTGTGCCAACATTTTAGACAAAGGGTTGACACTGGTTGACACACAGATTCTTATATCCAATTTCATGTGACAAGTTTTTGTACCAGAACCCTTTGTTTACACTGATTTTTAGATTGCCACACTTTTTCACTTGTAAAAACTATGAAAATGTGGCACATTATAGTTACTATCCAGTCTGTGTCAATATCCAGCAAAAACACACATTTTCATGCAAAATACTTTGTGATAACTTGTTGCAGACACATGTGATAGATAACCTTTGGATTTAGAACAGGTTGACACAGGTAGTTTTTAAGCCACAGGAAAATCAATTCCTAATGCTGGTGTGCCCATTTGCCATAAGATTATCAGTGGGTGTGTGCCTGTGTTTCAGTTTCATTTTTGATTGGTGAATGCCATGCCTAATGCTTGGCTTGTCTTGAAATCTTTTTAATTAGGGAATAAAGTCAATGGTACCCATGTCTCTACATCAGATTCGAACAGGCTATGACGTCACGCATATGGGCTGAGAGACCCGAGACGAAGCCGAGGGTCTCTGCCTATATGCGTGACGTCATAGCCTGTTCGAATCTGATGTAGAGACATGGGCACCATGACTTTATTCCCATTCATAAATACTTTAATTTCGAGACGTTTAAAAGTGGAAAAGCTTGCTTTTTAACGATTTTCCATTGATCATGAATTATTCTCCCAAACTAACTAAATTTTCGCAGAGTGCACGTAAGACTGCCTGCTAAAATTACGAGCTAGATGTAATATGTAGGCTATATAACTAGCTGCACGCTAGCTATAGCTTTGTTGTTTGTAAACACATGGCCATACTTTGTGACGTCTCATTTCGAATGTGGAGTTTTTGGAATATTTTGAGCGAGGTCATATTTGAAACGATTTCTCTGTTTGAATTGGAAATGTACTCCGCCTTGACAGGTCCATTAAAACTACATTTGGAGGACTTACTAGCGTGAGGATATGTGGTTTTTGCGATATTGCTCACCGTGACGTTCAACACACTAACGTGCTGCTACGTTGTTGAAAACAAATAACGTTAGGCCAACGTTTGTCCTAGCCTTAACCTAGGCTACTAACTTATCGTTACGCTGTTTTCGAACGGTGAGTCAGTTCGAATTAGACTCGTACTAGACGAAGTCTCCTTACCCAAGTGTCATTTGCAAGCAATTTCCATCTTGCGATTTTGTGATACAAAGGAGACTATTCAAATGTGATCTAAAACTGTTTAAATCTGTGCACTGACAATATTGATACTGTTTCGGATCAAGGTAAAACCAGCGTGCTTAGCCAGAACATCATGTCCTAGGGCCTCACGTTAGTTGCTTGACTTGTGCTGTAAGTTAATGTCAGACCTAACGTTAGTGGTTGGAAATGTCATCGCAGAGAGCTTGTTCCTTACGAGTGGAACTTAAACCAGACAGATTTCTTAATACTGACGTTGAGCTTTTCTTAAAAAAAGAATGTAGGATAGGGTAAACTGGGGTAAAAACGCCCATGGGGTAAAAACGCCCGGAAAACTTTTTTTCTCTGCCAGTAAAAAATTACATGATGTGTGATAGAATGGAACATATTTATATTGAAAACAATGTTAATATATAGTAATGATAAAAAGAAAAAAATTATTAACATATATCAGGGGTATTGAGGAACTGTTGAAAAAAAAATGCCGGAAAAAGTTTTGAAAAAATCCCGTCACAGGTTTAGCCTTCATCAGTTTATATTAACCCCATATGTAAATGATGTTTATTTTTTATCATTTTTAGTTGATATATGTTAAGAAGGGTTACTTACAGCAGTATGCTTAATCAGTATATAAACATCTATTTCTATGTATGCTTAATACCTGAGATTTAAGTGGGCGTTTTTACCCCGGGCAAAATCAACTGCCATGGGGTAAAAACGCCCAGCAACATCCTTCACATGCAGCTATAACTAAATCCTCAATTATCTTCAACCATCACAATAATAGACCTTTCTACAGCTATTACCTATCAGTATTAGCTATTAGGGACCAACTACATAGATCTGACAATTTAATTCTTACTTAACGGTCTCCAGGTATTATTCAGATTCAAGTTCAAGTTCGTTACAGTTTCGTAATTTCTTTTATGATGTAACTGACTTTCTTCAATCATCATGTAACCCTACCCCCCTTATTTTACTGAAGATACTGACAATAAATGAATTCTATTTTTCCAATCAATCTGATGAAAACTAACAAGTGCCATAAAATTATTTGCAGGTGTTTCTAAATCTATGAGATCATAACATAAGCGCTTTTTGAGTACAGCCAAACATTCATCGCACTGTAATGACTGTGTGTGGGAAGTTTCTCTTCATTGCAATGCAAATGTCCTCTCACATGTACAATATATACAAGTTAGAGACCACAGATGTACCACAAACAGACAAACAAACAAACAAACATACAGCCCAAGACACATTTAAGAGAGCAAAATTAATATCTGAAGGATCCTCAGTTTCACTTCAGGTGGCTTCGCTAAGGACTCCAGAATCAGATCATCTGAAAACATCACTGCAAGTAACTACTGTACCGTATGTGGGAGAGTATGTGGCAGTTATACATAATGAGGATTAATTAATTGAACAAATGATGCTATCCCAATGTTTAAACTCATTTGACCATCTAGTACAGTACATGCATCTCCATAGTACCATTTCAGTAAGCCAGAAACAAAGTGGTAACATTCAGTAGACTCAGAGATGAAACAGAGTATCATGTCACTTTGCATTGCAAGTTGCAGTCTATCATTTTGATAACAACATGTCAGTGGGGTTTGAAAGAGGAAGACTAAGCAAAAACTTGTTTTTAGCAGATGAAGATGCAGTGCCAAAAAGAAAAAGATTCACAAAGTCATCATGGGTATTAGTTTGCAAGGACCCAAAGCCTTTGTAACCAGTTGTATCTCTGTTGAATCTCCAGAGTGACAAGCCAATGTGCGAGCCCATGCTCATTGTGCTGTACGTTAATGCTTCACTTTCACATACATTTGTGTCGGGTACGTGTACTGGAAATGACTTCATGTTCATAGTCCTCCAGCTGTGATTGAGATGTTTATGGTAGTTGAGGGTGCATTCCTCAAAATTACATAAAAAAATAAAAGAAAAATAATAACTTTACCACAGGGGAACCTGTTGGATAGTTATTTTTTTAAAGGATAGGGGTGGGCGTTTTTACCCGGAGGCCTGGGTAAAAACGCCCACCAAAATTGGTGTCGAAAACTGAGGAAAATTCCTCCTTATCAATTTCATAACCATGATGTTATATAAGCAAATTATAAAGAAGACATGTATTGCAAAAAACCACACTTTTGTTTCCTAAAGTCTGCAAGGAGTACAGAGATATTTACCAAAAACCTCAAAATTGGGCGTTTTTACCCCAGTTTACCCTACCGCAATTTGGATAAGGTTTGTTGATGCAGTACTTTGTCATTAGGCCTGGGCATATTGGACAGTAGCCCCCGGCCATCGTTTCCATAGCATATATTCTATTCTTCGATTTAAAATCCCCTTGATGATTTTGGAGCTATATTTCTTTGAAATATAGTGCACAGAATACGTGGGGCCAACGCTATCTTTCTGGAATATGAAAGATGAGTTTTAAGGTTAGTGAGTGCTCATCACTCATTTTACAACTGTATTTATATTATTACCCATCCCAGGTAAAGGTCTATTATTAAAGTAGAGGTAAGAAATGCTGTACAATTTCTTCTTATCGGCGATGTACCAAAATCAAGCGGACTCACGATAGTTTGACATGCTTTTAAAGCTAACGTTAGAGCCTAGGCCTGTAAAACACCTTACTCAGCTTGAAATCACTTTAATTTCTCTGAAAAGGCCTGAAATATTGTTTGTAGCCTAGAAGCTGATTATTTGTTTGGATGTGCAACATTGCTGTCAACCAAAATATATTATTTATAATTTGGACAGTTACTGAAAAAAAATTACAGAACGGCCCAGGCCTACCTATCCTATACAAACAAACTGTTTACTGTAGTGTTAGAGCTGTTTACAACCATGTTGATCAAAAAATTGCTCTCCATACACCCTATGTCTCTACACTGGATTAGAACATGGGTAACTGACCAATCACAAGCCAGCATTCTCAAAAAGTATTTATGAATGTCAATTAAAAGTGGTTTGAAATTTTTTGTGTATAAGAATTTTCTGCATCTGTGATGTTAAAACTACTAAGGTTAATTTTTGTTTTCATTTCTTCCTTAAATTTAAGAGGGTGGTGAAATTACACTGAAAGTAACAGTACTTGAAGACATCGATTCTCTGGCACAGGGAGAAGAAATACTTAGTATTGTGGACAGAGTTGAAGATGGACACCAGATGGATTGTGGTAAGGATAGTTACTAGTTTGGCTTGGATGCACTCAGCATCCAAAAGATCACCTATTGTGTATAATTTGGAACTAAGCTAAGGCAGGTGAACCTGAGGTTCCCAGAGGTGAAACAGTGAAACCCTGGAAATTGCTAGTAAAAGCAATAGCTCAAGATGTAAATGATATACCTTTCATAAGTTTGCTCTATAGGTTTGTCATTGAGAGGAGGAATCCTACTGTTTTTGGAGAGGAAGTCAGAAGAAGTCAAAACAGAAAACTGTGTGAATGTGATATCTTAAGATACTTAGGAGCCATTGATACTTTTCATGGCATGTGGTTTGCTATAGTGTGTAGATGGAAGCTATTGGTTTTAGTAGAGGTCAGAAGTTATCTGAGGTCATTGAAGGTCATGTGGTGAAAACCTTGTAGACTGCTTACAAATATGATATCTAAAGAGGGGTGGCATTGATGGAGCAACATGTATCATATGGGTTGTGACTTCTTTTTGGAGTAGTTTCAGCCTGTTGCGTGCAGTTGGAAGGAGCTTTTGTTGTTTTGAAAACCCAAAAAGTGAAAGTACATAAGAAATACTACAGAGGCACAGTAGATTCGCTAAGCCTTTTGACTTTCTGGTTGCTTTTCAAATTCCACTGCTCCTTTTGAGAGAGCCAGCACAAGTCTACTAAATACATCATGCATAGGCATTTGGTTTCAAAATGCATTATACAATAAGTTTATAAAATTTGTCCCTTCTGGTCTGTAGGGGGGTTGTTTTACTCCAACTACCCCATTGTTTATTTTTTTAACCCCACTTGACTCAGTGTTGTACTGTACATGCTGTAGGCTTGTAGGTCTAGTGTTGATATTGTGCACCTGTCACAATCTCTCTGAAATCATTGTAAAACAGCCATTTCACCACCCAGCAGGAAAAATTTGGTACAGTATCAGTCAAAAGGAAAACATTTGAGAAACAACACTGCAACATAAGTTTTGCAAAACGAATGAATTTTCACTCCTTTTTCATGCAAATGATTCAGACAATAGAATGTTCTAATTTAGGAACTCATTTGCATATGTGCATAAATAATAGCTCAAATCACTTTTAATTAATATGCAATGAACAGACCATTTCTAACCTTTCCAACATTTGATGTATGGGACTCTGTTTAAAACATATTTTTCAAATTGTTAAGCAAACTTAATTTAATACCATCAGGGGTCAATGGCTTTGTTTATTAAAGAGGTTGGGTTTCAACCCAGTTGCAGTATGCAATATAATCCATTCTCTTTCATAATTATTAAACATAGGCTAATTTTTGGCAAGTACAGCAAGATCCACACTCCAAGTTTTTCAGCAACCCTCTTCTTGTCGACTGCCTTTTTAACTGTTCAAGGCGAACCATTTTGAATGTTGCAGTGGAAAATTAATTACCTGGCTATTTCTGGTACATATATTGAACTTTGCAAAGTTCATGAGCAGGCAGATCAAATATTCAAGTGTTGAAGAAATCTAAAAGAGAATTTAAAAAAGCATGAACCAATTTTTTCAGTTGAAAACTGACCACAGATATTATATTAATCTTTGCCAATTTTGTAAAGACAAAGGAATCTGACACAGAAAGTGTTGACTGTTTACATTATATCCTTCCATACTGCAAATTGGCATTTTAAAGTTGAAAACTGACCGCAGATATTATATCAATCTTTGCAAATTTTGTAAAGACAAAGGAAGCCGACACAGAAAGTGTTGACTGTCTACATTATATCCTTCCATACTGCAAATTGGCATTTTAAATGTTGTGAAAAGGCTGAAACCACCATTCTTTTATACAAGCTCTCCTAGCTCAAAATCTCACTAGTCATGGTATACAAAATTGGAATCAGGGTGAAAGGCCTACTAGTGAACTTTCATGGGAGGGGTAGCATATACCCATTGAAAACTTCTACACGGGTTCAGAGGCATGAAACGGACCAGAGATGATTTGTAGGTCAGTGAAAGAATAATTAGGGGTGTGCTACCTGTGCATGCTAGATTAATACTCACCTTGCATTCAAACAGTTTGAAGCCCTCCCTCTAAAGTTTTGGAATTATGTTTCCTGCAATTAAGTTTACCAGCTGTTTATAAAGTAGTGTATACAGTTTCAAGTTAATTTCTAAACGCCCATCTACACAAGTTAGGAAGTATGTATCTTAGAGTCAGTATTGACACTGAGGAACATACCGTAGAGGAGTAAGAATGGTGCTATGTACAGTACATTAGAATACTCACTTGGATAGGAGTCAGTATGGAAAAGTTGGATTTCTTGTTTGTAATTTGCCAATTTCATTCAATTTTCACATCCTACAATGTGTATGTGTACATCTTAGCTTTTGCTAATTGATACGTCACTCATTCAAGAGTACCTTAAGTCTAGAATTTCAAAAATATATGTTTCAAAGCTTGAAAATGACTCCAAATGATCCAAATCCCATCTTCAAAGGACATTCGTGAGCTGAGATATAAAATGTTGAAGCTTATTCTCTCAATGTAAAATGGTAGATTTGTGATGTACTGTATTTCTTGTACTACTCAAATTACTGTCTTTGTTTTTCTTTTGTTTGTTTATTTTTTTTTTATTTCAAAAGCCACTGCACCTTGTGGCTTGTGCTATATATATATAAATATATATATACCCCTAAATGGTCACTTTGGGCGACACGGTATAAAATGGTCACTTTGGGCGACAACCAGTTAATTAAATATATTTGCATATTCATGCAGGTAAAAAATAGACAAAAAATACTTTAATGATCTTCAGGAACGCCCTCAAGTTGAATATATGTCCAATTACCTGTGTGACGTACGCACGACGTTTTATTAAATAAAAGAGAAATAAATTGGTATTGCGCAATAAGGGTGTGTACACCTAACATACCAATTTTTTACATGCATGATATACACCCCAAAATTTCAATAGTAAATTAAAACATAATGGGATTCTAGTGGAATTTACCTATAGTAACCCCAAACAGAGGGCGCTAGGATACTTTTATATATTTCAAAACTTTTGAAATAACATGCAGGGAATGGTTGTTATAACGTTGTTAACATTTAGGCGACACGTATATGTACACCTAATGTCAATGTCACCTAAAAGTACCATTTTTTCACCCAATATGTCGCCTAAAGTGACCATTTAGGGAAATATATATATATAATTGAATGCATATACACATATACAGAGTCCACGTGTATTCCAATAAATAATATAAAAACATGTAAGATATAAATCATGATTGACACCTCCTTTGTCTGCAGGATTATCATCCGCCCTGCATACAAAGGAGGTGCCGTAACCGTTCTCAACACCAAGGACTACATCAAAGAAGCCGAAACCCAATTGAAGGATACTAGATTTTACGTTCAACTTAAGTGTAGTCCCATCAACCGTTTTAATTCTATTACTAATGAACTCTAACTTGGATGATCTTTCAGCACGTATTTTGTGTAAGGTAAGCAAACTACTCCCCTCCAACCTAGAATAGGATACTTTTACACCCTGTCCAAAGTTCACAAACTTCCTAAGGTTCTCCACAGCTATTTAGCTGGTATATCTGAATCCAGTTCCCCCGCCCTGATTGTAACAATTTTACAGTTCCCGAGATGTGCCGCCTAGCTAGGATTCACTCAGTTGAAGTACCAGACAGACCTATTAATTCGGGTATCGGGACTCTCACTAAAGACCTTTCTGACTATGTTGATAGCATCCCAATCACCTACTTCATAAAATTCCTAGTTACCTCAGGATACTCAGCACTTTCTTAGGACTATTTTCGGTATAGGCACCCTCCCAAAGGATGTTCTCCTTGTTTCTATGGATAATACCTCACTTTACACAAACATTCCACATAAGGAGGGTTCTCTTGCTTGTAAGGAATTACTTCTCGATCCCACCGCTGATACCGAACTTGCGTGTGATCTGTCCAAAATTATTCATTTCATTCTTAAGAATATTTTTTTCAGTTTCAATGGAAAATGTTTTCAACAAGTCAAAGGTACCGCCGTGGGCACAAAAATGGCACCTTGTTATGCCAACATTTTTATGCAGAAACTCGAAGTTAATATGTTAAGTGAATTCCCTATAAAACCATCTTACTACCACCGCTATATTGATGACATCTTTTTTATTTGGACACATGGCAAGGAAACTCGAACTTTTGAAGGATCATAATAATCCTTTTCATTCTAGTTTTAAAAACACTTTTGAAGTTTCATGTACCCAAATTCCGTTTCTCGATGTGCTAGTTAAATTGAAGGATGGCGCTCTCTCTACTTCCCTATTCTGCAAACCTACTGACAAACACCTCTTGCTTCATTTTGATAGTGTCCACTCCTACAAACTTGAAAATTCAATTGTGCTAAGCCAATATCTTCGCATTAAACGCATTTTTTCCGACCCTATCAACTACAAACGCTCAATTTCTTCTCTCACCGGGCATTTTCTTTCAAATGGCTAACCAATCCATATTATTAAACGGGGTGTACGTAAAGCTGCCGCCCTCCAGCGTCATGATCTTCTATCCTACAAAGTTCAGACCCCCAGTAAATGCATCCCCCTCGTTTCCAATATTCACCCTATAATTCCGCGACTTGCTCGCACCTTGAAACAAACTTTTGCCACCTCTACAGACAAACCCACTCCCACTACTATCTTTTCCAACCCTCCCCCTTGGCCCTCCGTCAACCCACTAATCTCAGAAGACTCCTTACTTCCTCCAAATTACCTAACCTCGGTCAAACTATTAAGGACAACACTGGCAGCAACAAAAAGCGCTGCCAGATCTGCAAACACATCACCCTTGGAAAACATGTTAACATCCCCAATGTAAAATTTGCCATGAATCCCCCTAATCTAAATTGTAACTCTTGTAATGTTGTTTACATTTTTTCACTGAAATTTATGTAATGAGGGTCTTTACGTGGATGAATCCAAGACTTCCTTTCGTTTGAGGTTTAACAACCATAAAAGGCCTATTCGTGACGACGTGGCGGAGCACTTTAATCTTCACCGGAGCACTTTTATCTTCACCGCCATTCCCTTGAAAATCTTAAAGTCACCCTCGTTGCAGGCAATTTTGTTTGTACTGAATACCGCAAGTCCGCCGAACTTAATTGGATTTTAAAACTAAATTCACACATCGCGGGGCTAAACAAAGACCTCGGTGTTTTGAATCAGAACACTTTCCATCAGACAACGTAATTTTTTATTCCACTTATTTACACCTTTTCATCACCTGTCATCTTGTGTTTTTAAACTGTATCTCCGAGGTTGGCTAAGTTACTTCCCACAATTCTTCAGTTTATATATATATATATATATATATATATATATATATATATATATATATATTATATATATATATACATATATACGGAATACCAGACGGGAAAGTCTTCCATCATTACGTCACTTCTAAGCTCCGCCCAGCTTGTGTAGATACGGAAGTGTAAATGTGACGTTGCGACTTCTAAATATAGGAACTGAAGAATGCTAATGATGGAAGACTGTCCCGCCTGGTATTTGTATTAAATTGACCAGTTCTTCTGGCAGAGTTCCGATAGCTCAGGTGGTGGAGCATACTGCACGTTGAGCAGTAGGTCGTTGGTTCAAACCCAGCTCGGACCTCAGTTTTTCATCATTTGGTGGTATCGTCTTTCTTACTTAGGCAAAGGTTGCCAATGTTATATATTTATATATATATATATATATATATATGTATATATATATATATTATATGAGAAAGAATGCAATAAAGAGCATAACTGGTTGATTATATTCATATATATATATATTCATATATTCATACATTATATATATATATATATATATATACTGGTTTATTATATTTCGAAATTTTCGGTCCCCCTGGAACCTTCTTCAGCGAAATCTTACAACAAAGTGAGTAACTTAATCAAGAAAATAACAAGCAACCGACAAACAAAGCGCTGGAAGTTAGATAAACAAACAGAACAGGATTAAAGTGTTTGATGAAAGGTGTATTGATTAAGAAGACCGAGGTCTTTGTTTAGTCCAGTGAGATGTGATTTAAGCTTCATTATCCAAATTAGTTCCGTACGTTTACGGTTTTCTGTGCAAACAAAGTTACTAGCTATGAGAGTTACTTTTTAGATTATCAAGATCATGACCGGGGAGATTGAAGTGTTCTGCTACTGGGAATCCAATAGCATTGTCTCGAATAGACTTTTTTGTGGTTATTAAACCTAAGACGGAAAGAAGTCCCGGTTTCCCCAACATAGAGTCCGTGTTTACACAGATCACACTGAAATATGTAAACAACATTGCAAGGATCGCAATTGAGGATTGGGGGTTTTAACGGAAATTTCATATTAGGGATGATGACCCGCTCTCCCGTGTTGATATGTCTGCAGATTTCGCAGCGTTGCTTGTTGCAACATGTATTACCCCTAGTGGTTTCGTCTGAGGTCAGTATTTTGGACGGAGCGATTACCCTCATTAGATTAGGGGGCATATATATATAAATGTTTACTGATTCTTCCATATTTTTGGGTAACTCTGTGACTTGAATTGTAAGTCAATGCAATTATTAATTTTATCAAAATATATCGAGGATCCCAGACCAACACGGAGTAAAATGACAAAGTTTCTGCCAAATTCTTAAAAGGATATTTTGCAATTTTTACACAGACCTTCTCTTTTTCGTCTTCTGTTCTCGCCGTTGGCCACTCTATGTTCTCTTAATAGTTCACAAAAACTCTTTGGCACCTCTGTAAAATAAAAAATTGGTGAAATTTGCATCATCATGTGAAAATTAGCTTTCTTGTAACTAGCATGAGTTGTTTCCACGAAAAAACGCACCCTTAAAACATATTAAAAATAGGTTTGTTGTAAATGTAAACGGTTACACCAAGTGGCTACAGAAATAAAGCATTATGCTTAATCTTATTGTGCATTACATTACTGTTGCACATCCATAGAACTGTCATTGTCAAACCTCTGTCTAAACTTTACTTAATAACGGAAGTATTACTTTTTCATAAGTAAAACTTTATGTATTGTATATTCTAAAAAAAATCTATGTTACAATATCAGTGTCTAAGTTAATTCTACCATTACAAATGGAAGGAAAAAATATTTAAAAGATTTTTAAGGTCCTTTTATAAGACATACTTTCAAAGAGCTAGCATTGTGGTTTGTTATACTTTTTCGAAGGAGAACCCTTAAAATCGTATGAAATATATCTGATTTTGCTAATCATTTATTACGACTGAATATATTTCATCTCTTCAGGTATATTAACACTTCCCATGGTTCTCTTGCATAAACAGTATGCATAATGACTAAGCTTTTGTAGTTTTTTAAATGGACCACGTGTGGTTGGTTCTTTTGTTTCGATGTTTGATAAATTTGCCTAGATCACTTTAACGTAAAGAATCACAAAGGTGAATTGAGTGCATGCCACGAAGGTTTAACTTTTATCTTCTGCCCAGTCTCTGAGTATTATTATGTTTCATTAACTTTTCTAAAATACTTTCAAGCAGATAATGGCTACAACAAATCTTTCTGTGACTCATGACCTATTATCTATGGTGTAATTAATACAGATGCAACATTTTTGTACGTCCCTTTAAATTGGGAATAGGTCAGACCGACATTTTGGGACATTACAAAAATCTTTCGCTTGAAACTGGGAGTCATGACTTTTCGCGAGGGCAAGAGTACAAGTACGAGTTCGAGTACGAGTAGTAGTACAAAACACCAGAGTACAAGTACGAGTACGAGTACATAGTTCAAGAGTACGAGTACGAGTACAATTTCACAGTTTCCTATTATGAATTAATCACAGTTTCATTATCACCTTATTGTTACAATTTTGAAGCAACAAGAACTGCATGTACTTAACTACTGCATATCTAAAGTGAACCCACATCTGATTTGATGGATATCTTTTTGACTTGAGGCTGAAACTTTCCCGAAAACATGGCAAAGGAATTAATCTAGTCGCCAATCCTGACCACCACAATAGCCTGCATGATCTTGCTTGTTCTCTTAAAAAGTGGAAGCATTGAAAGGGTGGTTACCATTTTGATAAAACTGAATTTTTAGCCAGTTGATTAAACCAGTTGAGAATAATACATTGAAGTAAATTTATGATGAAATACGGTTTAGTAGAGTTTTTGCCCAAAACAATGCTCACCTACGGACACACATCTTCCCATCCTGATGTTCATTGAGGTAAAATGTCTGATCTCCTTATATATTAGAGATGTGGAGATGTAAAAATAACAACCTACAATTATGTAGCAAATTTGACTCCAAAGGAGGTTATTTCACACTTTTCAGCCAGTCTAGAACGGGGTCACGAATGACAGACCCATGATATTGAGGTCAGGAGGTCAAAAGGTTAGTCATGTTCAGTTTAAGTTGATCCTTCGTGTAAACGTTTGGTTTTCGCCCTTCGGCTCTTCGCCAGAGAGGGGACTTTTGAAAAAGTGATTATACCACATTTCACCTTAGGGATGTACGCTTGTAATTATTGCAAATGTCATGTCGGTTTAAATTTTGATGTTTATTAAAGTGTAGCTTAAGGTGTGAAAGTATTACAAATTGAGTTGATATGGTAAAAATCTGTCTCCTTTCTGCATTTTGATGAAGAATAAGTTGGAGTGTTGGTAGAGATTTCATAGCCTCTTCAATACGAATATCCTACCTTCTTCTTCTATTGGTGGTGGTGGATTTTCTGTTGGATGATACGGGAAAGTAATACATCAGTCTTTAAAATTGGGTTTTCCCTGCGCATTTAATACAGATTCTTACAACAAAAGAGCACTAAATATTTCAAATGGATAGAAAAACGAAATTAAAATTTTATGCCGTTTCATTTTTGATCACTTATTGGAACCAGTCAGGTCATTGTGCTCTAAGTGATAAAACACATCTCTGGAGAATGGAATTACGTTTTTTCCATGAATATGGATTTAACAATAAAACTAAAGCAGAAAGTTTACTAGTACTAGTTCTTTTACTCCTTAAAAGGTAGTTTGATTTAGGTACATTATATCTATAGAGCCTGAATTTAGTTGCAAACCTTTCGTTTTTAGAATACAGCATAGCATCTCTCTTGAAATCTTATATTTAAGCATCAATTATGTTTATTTTACTAGAACGTTAAAGACTAACCCAGAGTATCATATTAACAAAAAATTCGGCGATGATACACCCAATCCTGCTTTACGACTTTAATCGTGTTGTGGTACTTTCAATACATTTGCAACATGGAACAATTGACTTCAAGCAACGAATGGAGAGGGATTCTTCTTTTGCTTAAGTTCAGGGCCACTATTTCCCACAATCGTTCTGATGGGATTTATCTCTGATAAAATACCAAACACAGCTAAAAATGATAGGATATTCCTCTTGAAATGTAAAAAAATAAATAATGATGCTTTATTAAATATTTTCAGTATATAACACTAATAGAAAACGCCCCATACCTTCATCAGCGGGACAATGGGGTACCTCATCCCAAAACAAAGGTATCTTTGCACCCAATTGCCAGCACCTTTGGAAGTACAAGTCCATGACAGAGCAAGCCATTGAAGAAATCCGTGACACACAGACATCCATCACACAGGAGTCGTAGAAATTTTGAGGGTCTAGGAAGTCAAAGCACTCCGAAAATGGACCTACACAGGACGATAAAAATAATCTTTAGTAATCTGGTAACGAGAAACACCAATTTTCTTTTGACTCATGCCAATTACTAAAAGATCCAAGGAGAATAGAACCAATGCCTTGAACCTACTAGTCCATTAATTGGACTAACAGTAGGCCTAATGCTTATTGATTATTTCACACCTTGCACACTGCAAGCATTGAAAAGGTCTGTGTCTTGCTTAGCAGTTCATTGTTAGTAAACATGAATCTCCTAAATGCTTCCTATTCAAACCTTGAAGTTATCATGGACTATGAGGAGGGCAAGTGTTGTTTTGCTCATTGTAGGCATTTACAAATTTTACAAAACAAATTCTACTTTACATATTGCTATAGGCAAGCAAGGCTCAGAAACTGCTACAAAGGGGCTTCTTGCTTTCATAAATCATCCAGATCAGATATCTAAGGGGAGGGGGTGTCCCCTTTTCCTTTGAATTTTTTTGAAAAATTAGGTGTCCTTACATTCAGTCTGGTGCGATATATGCTACCTTTTGCAGTAAAATTTGTGTAGAAAATTCACGTAGTTTTAGGAACTAAAACAAAAAGTAACGTGCGCTGTGATTGGCTAAGAGTAATACCTGACACCTATCAAGTATAACACGGAAAGGTATGAAGATTCAGACTGTAGTATATGTACGTAATGTTTCGAACGCCTGTGGTATAGGCTATATAATTAAACGCACCACTTGTCAGTTGCATCATGGCCTAGTTCTGTCACGCACGAATTGCAGCCAGTTCTTTGAACAGTGTAAGTTAGGCCTAGAACTTTTGATCGTGCTGGAACTGACGTTAGGCCAATGTGTGCCGTATACAATTAATTTGTTTAATGTACACTGCTCTGCATATACACGAAAGCACCACTTCCTGGTTTGGAGCACCAAATCAGCTGGTTCTGTGGGGTGACTTGCAACTTGCAAGTACGTGTGTCCATGGCAACTCAGTACTTGCATATGCACTGCACTGTAGTAGCTGTAGGTACAATTAAGGCCCAGGTCCAGACATATATTGCATAACCCATAAATTTCATAACCTTGAGTCTGGTTTAAAAACAAACAGGGAGGGTTGAGCTTTTACTTCAATGAGACCTGCATTTTAAGTTAAATTATACAATTTCAATATCACCAATTCTTTCATCTCAAGTGATGGCCCGTGGGCTATTTGTGGCCCGCAGCATATAGAGAAATTAGAGAAATGGCCTACAGAAGATTGCTTTCTTCCTTAGACACGTCTCCTACCCTTCTAACAGATGGTGGTCAAAAATTTCAGCAACACCCATCCATCAAAAACTGAGGACAGTTTCCTGTTTCTATGAAAAAATGGTACCTGCTATGACCATAAATAGCCAGGCATGTTGTTAGCTTGTGACAGTTTTACATGTTAGTATATCTCCATGTATCCTTTAGGTCCTAAATTTTCAAGTCTTTGCCTGTGGTGCGTACCGAAATGGCTTACCAAAAATTTGAGGAACCCCAAAATTTTAAAGATCTAACATGCTGTTTATTGAAGTCCTGGTTACTGCAGTTAATTTATGGTACAGTAAAAGCAGGACTTAAAGTGGCCCTTGGCTCAAAATACTTGATTTCATCCCACGTCACACGAGTGTGATTGCCAGGCACTGAAGGGCAAAACACACACGCAGTTAGCCTATTTACAGCACACGCCCACGGCATAACCATAGATACTACTGTGAAACATGGATATTTGTCCTTCAAACCCAAAGAGACGCGCGATCTTGCCCTTGAAAACAAAAAAGAAGCGGGATCACGTGACGTCGATGAAGCCCTTCTATAGGTGAATAATTAATGAAAAACGTGTGCATAGCTAAACTAAACTTCACTTTTTCTGTTCACTGTTGCAAGACTGATATACACATAACAGGATTTGTTGTTAACACCTCTGTACACGACTTTAACTGGTTAAATTTGTATTTCAATTGTTCTACACCTTCACTAGTACTGTGAAAGCTGCAGTGCACATTATCATGTGGCCTTTTGTTTTGTATGTTTAGTTGCATGAGTTTCGAAATGGGGCAAAGAGAAGGTTAATATTTTATAATGTGGCTACATATGTTAATACTCGAAAGATCAGAGGTGTGTAAGGGGTACTATGTATATAAGTAACCACTTATGACCCCAAATCTCCAAACTCCATGAGCAATATTCACACACTTCATCAATTTTTCTTGCTAATTTATCATATCAGCCCCTTCTCATATAGGAAAAGTCACTTTGATGGGACACCAAAATGGTCAGGCATAGGAAACTTGAAATCCGCAGGTTCTATGCTAAGATATACGCTGCATGCTTGTTCTGTACCGATGTTATCCCCCTTCCCTGCATGCTTGTTCTGTACCTATTTCATTCCCCTTCCAAATAATTAATATACATAGGCTGCCCCCTCTTCACATTTGGGATTCTGCCATCCCCTCAGGTAAGTTCTGCAGGCAACAACACTGATAGTCTACAGTTTCATTCTCAAAAGACAGTGCTTTTGTGTGGAAAAAATTTAGGCATACAGGTCTCAGCTAGTCATCAAGAGGTTGTGAGCTCCTCCCTCTGCCAACTTCCCCTAAACCCCATCGAAAGAGAGGTTCGACAATGCAGTTGGACTCTGACTCGGCTCGAATTCGAATCCTGGTGGACTCGGTCTCGGCTTGGACTCGAGCCGTTCTGGACTCGGACCCTTGTGGACTTGGACTCGGCTCGGACTTGAGTTGTATCGACTCGACTCCAACCCTGGCAATAATGACCTTGTTTTACTATTCACTATACACAGTTGTTACCTTGATCATTAAACTACTTGTAATCTAGGAGTTTGTTAGGCAGTAAAGTGTTTCATCATGTAATATGCATTAGAATACTAAATATGATTAATGGCAGATTAGTTACTGGCCTTTTATTGTGAATTAATAGCGACTTAAGCAGCTATTAGCTTATCAGTGCTTTAGGAAAACTCATGATAAGACGAAATTTAAAATAATGCTCCTTGGTCGCTAAAGGTTGGTGTCAAAAGTTAAATGACCCAAATTCTGCTAATAGGGTGTCGCGGACTCCTCCTACACCGTACTTTCATCAAATCCTATCTTGACGGGTAGGTACTAAACCATGAATACTTATACATGTGGGATTAATGATGCCATATGTCAAAGATCAGAGGAAAAGGTCAAATTCGTTGAATTGCTTTTAGCGGTAAAATTTTCTCTTAAACCCTAAGTGTTTCAAATGCTAGTTTACAGGATGGGAAGACTTGTCTGACCATAAAATGTTTGCATTTGTGTAAATTTTATCATAGATTAAATTAAAATGGGGATTTGTGTAATCCCTCTCTTAAACTTACATTGATTTCAGACTCAAACAAAGCTAACTGATTTCTTTGTAAACATTTTAATTGGCTCTGATTGGAATAATAGATACAATAGGCTGTGCAACACATCAATTTTCAAGCAACACAGCACTGGAAAAGCCATTTGTGCAAGTTTGCAATCTGGGTTATTATTGTAAAGAAAAATAGTCCTAATCTGCACACAAAAAGTCAACATCTGCTTCTTACCAAACTGTGAAAGTAATTCCAGAGAGGACCGAGTCCATGTCAAGTCCGAGTCCACAAAAATTGGACTCGAGTCCGAGTCCTTACTCGAGTCCTCCAACCCTAATTATTGCGCTTTTTGTATTAAATTATACTTGGCTTTGCTCATTATCTGTCAGGAAGAGTTATGACAGGTAATAACACACTACACGAAAGGCAGATTCTTGATGATTTTGTAATACTCCTTGTACTGATTATAGCGTCATGCTAAACAACTGCTTGAAAAGCCCAGGAGCTATGCATTACCAATAATGTTTGAATCGTAGGGTAAAGCACACACTGGCCAAAAACCACTTTAACCATTTCACCTTTGACTAAAGACAACATCAATTCAGAAGACATTTTGTTGTCTCGTTCTTGTAATCATCAAGTGTGGTTCACCTTACAGTTTAGGAGGTTTGTGACACATTTTTCATCTTACAGTCACATAGATACCCACATCCACACACAGGCTCACACATATCTTCAGTTTAAACGATAGGCTATGTACAATATTTCATGTCCCTTTACATTAGATGAGAAAATGAAAGCGACATATGCACACGGCGTTAACACGGTACTTAAATTTGGTGTTTTTCAGAATATGGCTTACATTTGCAACACCACAGCGTGGTTTTGTTCTACGCTTTGGGCACTTACCTGGGCTTCGAATGATTCCATGGCAAAGATTTTCGGCCCATGCTTGTTCTGGTGATCTGTCTTCACATGGATTTTCAGTATTTCCTTCAGTTTCACATGTATTGTTATTCCTATAGGCAGCACCAAATTCTGCCACTGAATTAGCCTGTTATTACAATCAAAAGGGAAAACCGTTTAATTGTTGATATTTGACATTTGGAGCCTGAAGTAGTCCACCTATACAGGTAAAAGCTGTACTTATCGATTGTAGAAACTGAAATAATTCTCTGAAGGGTAGGAAGAGCCAAAACTGAAGTAGACTATATTTCCAAAAAGTGTTTATGTTTGTCTTATGTTACTTCGAGTGATGTGTTAAGGCTTAGTAAACAAAGTTGTATTGCCCGTGCACATGCCTGCCTCGCAGTATACTTTCATCTAACATTGAAAGGTTGCTTCGTCTTAAAGACAGACAGTCATCACCCCAAAGTATATTTTGAGTGTGGGGGTATCAAAATTTTCAGTTGGTGACTGCTCTTTGATTAACATAAAAGTTTGAAAATTTGAAAGATGCAGAGTAGCTCACATTCCACACAAGGCAGAGAGGGTGCTTTTATTACATTTTACAGCCTTGTATGCTCACCAGGAAATGGCCTTAAGCAATAAAACTGGTTTATTCCTGCACAGGAAGGAGCTTCATACAGTTATGGGAGGAGCTAGAAGTTGCATAGCTGGGAGAATTGGAACTGACTGGGATGATGAAAATTCCCCTTTAATAAAATTATGACACCTCCTTTTACAAACCATCTACTCCTGACACAAGGTAGGTAGAAAATTCCAATTTACCTGCAAGGTTACATGCGCATGTCCTTTATTTCCATTGTGCGAGGGAAGGCCGAGTTGTTTAGGGTATGCAAGCCTGCCATTCAGTTAGAAATGCTAGTTGTAATGAGTTATTATTACTGATGTGTCCTCTGTCACGCAGAAATACACGTAATATCTTCTTGACCTGCACAGCAAAGGGCCTAATGTATCCGCCTATAGTGACATGGCTTTGTCATATCTAACATTACAGAATCTATTACATTTTTCTTGCTGTGAAGCTAGGGATCATGAACTTGAGACCTTTCCACTTTGTTTGTTTGTTTGTTTTTCCTTTTTGTTTTTATACTTTGCCATGGACTTTTTGCTCTATTTGTGCGTCTGGCGTAAGTTTATAATGTTTGGAAATCTGGTGAATAGCGCGTTTGAATACGCGTTAATTGACAGTCGATACACGTTACGAACACTCGGATTTTGTGGCATGTATTTATGGTCGTTACTGTCAATCTTATCAAATGATCTGTAAATAAATGTTTCAAAACAAATTTAAACCGACTCTTGGCTTTCTTTCAACAAAATGTTACAAAATTTCTTAGGATATGATATCATCAGACGCTGACAACTAGAGGAAGTATAATAGCTAAATGTGACGTAATGAAACATTGTACTCAGTAATGCCGTGTATTTTTTCACTTATATGTTTGCACTTACTATGGTGCCATCTTGCAGCTTGAAGTCGTCACTTGTGTCATCGGTACATGTACCACACATGCCACAAGTCAATCCAAAATATTCAGCTCCAAGGTGTATCTCAGCCTTTTGTACATTATCGTACATGATAACAAGACCGAAGTCTGTGATGATAGTCTGTAAAATTAGTGCAACGTAAATGGTAACTAACGCGTGTCTGCATGAATACATAAGCAATGCTTAACATATTTCAGTTAATGGGCCTGTCGTAGTACTAGTGGCATGCTACCCAGTTAGTATATGAATGGTAGACTTGGCAATTATCAAAAAGAATATATTCTGCTTTTAAACTAGATTTTTAAAATTGCAATTACGTGAAGACAGATAATTAGCGAGTCCCTAAGCAAATGAGACGTCCGAAGGAGTAAAACACGTTAGTAAAAATCTAATAGACGTTTAATAAAGATGGCAAAACTAGAAAGCAAAAATGCTTTGTGGTTTCGATGACAACCACATACATGCGTAATCTATTATAATGCCAAGATTCTTTCAGTTACTGGTGGAATGTGGTCGTAATGTTCAAGAATGGTACCGTTTTAAGTTCACAATTAACCTTGGGAATTATTGGGAAGTTTTTTGTTGGCCCCAGGTGATTTTAGCTGGCCCCTTATATCCTAGAAAACTTCGTAGGGGTTTTCTACTGGATTTGATACAACACCATGTGAAGTATAAAATCTTTCCAAGGTTCCTAACTTAAGATATCTTGTGACAAAGTTTTCAGAATTTGACTCCCGTAACCACAGATGACCTTTGACCTCCACCATATAAGACAGGGTTCTTTCTATTACTATAAGGCAACTACATCCTAAGTATGAAATCTTTCTAAGCATCCCACCTTGAGAGACCTTGTTACCAAAGTTTTTAGAGTTCGACCTCCGGTGACCACAGATGATCTTGGAACTCCCCCAAAACAATGGGGTCCGTTTTCCTACCATAGCGCATCTACATGTAAAGTAAAAATAAATCCAAGCTTCTCACCTTGAGAAATCGTGTTAACAAGTTTTTCAGAGTTTGACCCAGTGACCCCTGATGACCTTTGACCTCTACCAAAATTAATTGGTTGCACTCTGCTACCATAAAATATCCACACACTGAGTATGAAATCTATCTAAAGCTCGATATATCATGTTAGTAGGGTTTTTAGAGATGACCCCGGTCACCCAGATGACCTTTGACCTCCACCAAAAGCAATAGGGTTTCTTTTCTTACCATAATACATACACATACTACGTGGGAAATCTATCGAAGCTTTCTACCTTAAAATATCGTGTTACAATTTGTAATGTTTTGATCCCCGTGACCCCAGCTGCCCTTTGGCCTCCACCAAAAGCAATACAGTTCTTTTTGTAACCATATGGCTTCCAGATACTAAGAAAAAAATCTCTGCATGCTCCCTGTCTTGAGATATTGTGTGAACAAGGCTTTCAGTATTTGATCCCGGTGACCTGATAACCTGTCACCTCCACCAAAAACAGTAGGGTTTTTTTCTCTCAATATGGGGCATGTATGTACCAAGTTTGAGAATTATCAGTTTCCCTTCTTAAGACATCGTCACAAACACACATGCACATCCAAATGCTCACATACATACACGCCATCGAAACCAAAAATACAGCAGAGAACAATTAAGGCGTATGCAATTATTGATTTTACGTTCAATTGTTAACGAATCATATTACTAGAGACCCATAATCAAAATAACATATTATGTATTGATAGTTGACCCAGGGAGTGTCAATAGTGTGCCAGTGGAATTTCAGCTTTGGTTAGTTAGCATCCACAGATATACGTCTCACAAAACGTTGCGCCACCTCACATGTTGTAGTAGTTTGCTGCAGCGTTGCCTCGATTCTCTCTCAATTTACCCTTTTCGCACATCGCCATCATATGATTGCTGTGTACACTTTTGTTGTCTATTCATAAGTTTAGAAAGGTTTCGTTACTTCATAATTGTGGTAACCCATTCCTAGTCTAAGGATTGAAACATAATCTGAAAGAAGTAACAGGTCTTAACCTTCTGCAGACTTACCGTAGAACCAAAGACATGATTACCAATTCTTATTCCGTCATCGTTGTCAACATATGGTAGGAACACTTTTAATCCATTCACTAGCACCCTGCCGCCGATTGTTATCGTGTATGTGTTACCTTTAAACTCAAGTCGCAGTTGCCTCAAGTAGGACACCCTGTCTGCAGGGGCGTTCTTGCTGTGCCTACCAATCAGCTTGAAATCTGGTAGTTCATCTGAGTCCTCACACTTCTCAATAAGAATGTACTCACAATCTCCCTGGTAGTCGTAGTTTCGCCCATCAAACGTTAAGTAATGAGGGTCACCATAAATATTGCACACACAGGACCCTGAAGGATACAAGAAAATATTTTTATTAACCACAGAGCCCCAAGACCTAGTGATTCCTTGCCAAAAGGAAATGCTTTGTCGCTTTGAGGTTTTGGCCTTAACTCATCCTTCTTAAGATATGAAGGTTGACGATATTGTCACGACTTGACCACTGGTGACTTCCCGTCTCGTTTCATCTCCACCAAAACAATGGGCTTCTTATAAAGATCACGGGTGGTCTACCTGCTGTGTATTAGATCCCTTCCAGGGTCATACCAGGTTTCATATTTTTACCGTTTTTGACCTCAAAGGATCCTTGACCACCAGCAAAACAATTATTGAATTAGTTAACGCAATATCGTGGCTTCTACGTGTCATCTATGAGCAGTGGCGCCTCCAGGAGTTGGTGATGGGGGTGGAGCACTACAGATGACGTCGTACGTAATGCGACATCAGTTAACCCAAAAGTCTGGGTAAATTGTGCCTCTTTTGTTGCGTCCCTCCTTTTGTTTACTCCAGGGGGAGGAATCATTCTTTGTTACTACATGAGGGTGCCGTCTGGAGGGAGGGGTTTAAGGGGAGGTTGTCCCCTCCCCTTTGAGAAGTTTTTGTTAAATTAAGGTGGATTAGATACAAAATGGTGGTACCGTATGTTTAAAAAATGTCCATAATTTAGTAAATCCTAATTTTTGGTTAGATGAAAAAGGAGAGTATGTTGTCTAAGAGAAAGGTATGTTGTGAACAAACCTTTTCAAGCCCCACTTTGGCTATTAACTTCTATCCGGGGCAATTTTTACGCAAAACTACTTGCGTGGAGTCCACAGAAACCTTCTTGGACTGTAACAAAATATCCTTTGCTTCATTGTACATTACAAAAGGGTATTCGAGGCTGGCAGAGACAGGTAAAGGACCATGTGGGTGCTCTGGATTACTTACACAACAAGGGCCCAGTGGGCACTATGGTTCCTTGCTGAAAGTAATGAAACTGAGCCATGAGCATACAAATAAAATATTATCTAATGAGAAATTTACAGTGTGACTCTGATGAGCGCTGCATGACCCTCAAAGTTGTCAGTAAATGTTGATTACATCAACCAAGTTTCCTATAAGTCCATACCTTGACCTTTTTCCTTTCAAGGTATGATATTTATACGATAATTTCACCTGAGATGATTAATAAACGAGTTATTTCGTTTGACTTCATACTGATGAGTGTGTACACCGTCGTTAAATTGCGGTGTTCCAGTGCACACACCCAGGCTTCTAATCTGAACACCGGGTGTCCGATTGAAGCTGGACTTGGTTTCCTCCATTATTGAACTGTACTGATGAAAACGAAAAACCCCGAATCAACCCCTGGATAAGTTTGATCAGAGAGTACCCTTGAGATCCAAATATGACCATAAAAATTTAAATCACCATAGAAAATAATACAGGTCACCGGAGGTCAACCTGAGGTCAAAGGTAACCCAGATGCGGGTCAGCTGTTAGATTACGACCGAACAAGTCCCAACTTTGACAGACATTTTGTTCCCCCGTTACGTGCTAAAATAGCTTTTGACCCTTTGTTGACCCTAGATCACATGATCATGCTGTTTGAAAATGATCCCTTATCTATATAATAAGTTCAGGGTTAGTCCAACTTTTCCTTTTTGAGTTACAGTGTACGCAAGCAAGCGTCACAGAACACATACTCATATACGCCAACCTAACTACACAGATTCATTCGCTTAATTTAAGCGAGGACCAAAAAAGGGCACCAACATGATGTTTGATACCTGACATCTAAATTGCACTATAGAGTATATGACGGCAAGCAACTTACAACGATCGCATTTTTACTCATTAAATTTTGAACCAGAATCCAAACGAACAGCTTCTGGCAACGGAGATTGAGCGGAATGGGAGAGTATAGGAACAGGAAGGTGCAATATATCACCTTGATCCCTGATACGTATAGCAACAGGGGCGGAGGACTAACAAACGCAATTTCAGAATACTTTTTCAACGTAAGTGTGTTGATATTCACCATCTGTAATAGGTGGGCACAAAGCGAGCGGTAAAACGTTTTGAAAATGTAAAGCGGCAAATACGCACTTCCAAGTTTTCACATCATGCTTGCAAACTAGATTATTCAAAGATCCCACATTGATGCGAGGCCCTTACAGAGGTTGGAGATGAACTTTTTCTAAAAATTCTTGAGATCACAAACATTCCCTTTATCATTACCTTGACAGGCCCGTAGTCAAGGGGGGCGAGAAGGGGGCGAAGCCCCCCCCCCTGGAAAATTTTTCGCCCTCCCTAGAAGATCAAAACTTAGCATTGCCGTAATGCACTTTAGTATTTTTCGCCCCCTCTAGAGAATTTCCCCCCTCTAGAAGCCGTTTCGCCCCCTTCAGCACTTTGTCTGGCTACGGGCCTGCACATTGATAATGGTCATGAGATGGAATGCAGACGGTGACGAGGGAGCGGGAAGCGCTGCAAAATTTTGCATTAAATATAATTTCCATGAAAGCATTCGAGACACTGTCAATTCCCCGAGAAACCTATCTGCCAATCAGAAAGCGAGTCTTCTACTTTGGCATTTGCACAAAGCTTTCAACGTTTGCTGCTTTTCTTCTCCGGGAGTTCCCATTGGAAGGTATTGATAATAAGCACACCACTGAGGTAAGGCTTAACGCGCACGGAGAGGGCGAAAATTTTGATAGTTTGCGAAGGATTTGCAAAAATTCTGATAAGTTGAGAACCAGTGGTGATACAAAATGATGAAAATAGATCCATCACTAGGTCGAAAATACACCTCACCTTACCCCTACAGAAATGTAAACTTTTGGGGGGATCATTTAAAAAAATTCCCCCATAATGAGAAATCGATTAGGGGCACGCGCCCCTATGCCCCCGTGCCGAACTGTCTTTGAGATTCATCAAGATAACCCTGTATGATTACGAGGTTCCCACATACGAAATCTAGTGAATCCGAATGAGCTTTCATCTCCAACAAAACACGAAAGGGTCTTGTTATCAGTATGAGCAGCCACATACTGATTACAAGACCCTTTCGTTACCTACGGGATACATCAATGTTACCCGTCTTGGAATATCATGTTTATAAAAGTTTACAGGGTTTTCGAAGTTTAACAGCCAGTGACCTCAGATGATCATTGAGTTGTTTTCTTAGTATAAGGCATCCAAATTTCATGCATGAAAAGCCTTGATTTCTAACTTGAGATAAAGTGTGTAAGAGGTTTTCGATTTTTGACATGTGGTAACCGCAAATGATCCCTTCTCTTCACTAAAACAATAGAGTTCTTTTCCTCAGTATGACAAATCTATACCCCAATTATAATAAGTAAAAGCAGATAAAAGTTGACTAACCAAAAAAAAAAAATAAAATAAAAAAAAATAAGTGCTTGCATGGCTCAACCCCGACCAGTCAGATTGGAAAACTGAACACTTCCCATTACACCATCAACAAACACGTTACTGTAAGTTACTCCCAATAGCTTTAAGTGACAGCATCCTTGACAAAAGTTCATCATTAGATAGTTAAACGTGAAATTTGTAATAAATGTACCAATGGTATCATTGGGAAAAGATATAGGTTGTTCTCCCTACTTTTATCCTGGGGTTGTTACAATTCGTCAGCCCTCTACCTAGCCCTTCAAAAAATTAGGAACCTCCCTCGCAATATGACAAATCTATATACCAGGTATGAGACGTATCCATCAATGCTATCGTAAGATAACATTATTGAAAGCCGTACACAATGTTTTTCAGATTTTCACTATTAATGACCTTAGATGGTTGTGTGCACAAAAAAATTAACACAAAAGTACTGCTGGGAAACTATTGGTTATTGTAGTGTAAATATGTATTTTTCTGACTATTCTGTAAACACTTGTATATTATATCGTAAATCTAAAATTAAAAGGAATTATTATTGAGACAAAATGTGAAAAACAAACCATGTACATGTTTATAGTTCATGAAAAACAAATTTGTACACATCAAATGACAGAATGATTTGAAAACAAAAGATAATTGAATAAATGAGATGGAAAATAAGTCTTAGAAAAAAAACCTTAGAATGCCTTTGATCTCTACCAAGACAATACTCTTTTTTTTTGTAATATTGATAAATCTATGTAACAAGTATTTCCATCATCTTGAAATATTGATTTCACAAGATTTTCGCTTTTTGACCTCTCGTGACCCTTAATGACCTCCGACCATCCCTTAAAACGATTGGATTTTTCCTCCTAATATGAATAATTTATAAGCTTTTTTATATATTATGTAAATACACATCTATAATATTTATCATTCCTATCATGAGATAACATGTTTACAATCAATATCAAAGTATTTGACCACTAGTGACCTCAGATAAAGTTTGTCATCTATCAATTCATACACCGACCATTGCATAATTATCCTCATTCTAAGTATGAAAAGCGCCTCCATTTTTTGTTTTGAAATATCGTGTTTGAAAGGATTGCGATTTGACCTTTGGTGACCTTAGATGACCTCTGACCTCCATCAAACACCAAAGGGTCTTCCTCCCGATATGATTAATCTATATCCAGTATGAAAAGTATCTACTATCATACCTATCTTGTGATACCGTGCGTGTAAGCTAAGCGTCACAAACACACTACTACACGTGTCAGTCTGAATAGGTTGTCCCAGGTAGGGCACAATCCTATCCCACATGATTTCTTGTTCTTTTTCTTGTTATTGTAAAACATTTAATGAAATTAGATGATCTGAAACAGAAGGTTTTTCATTCAATATCGAATACCATGTTTCAATACCCAGCGTTTTCTATTGCTGCTAATCCTCTGTCTACTATGTTATTCAATGGCTTTGTTATGGATTTTGTACATAGAGGTGTTGATAGAGTTCTAGGGATGAAGGGTGGTTATTGGTAGGTACAGCAAGATATATGGAGTAAAAGTTACTGCCTACACACATTACCAAAGCTTTAGTCATTCCGTCTGAACAGTTTCCTGGTAAGGACTATAGAATTATACTTTTTAAGGGACACAGTAACGTTTGCGTAACTTTGATATTAGCAATGTGCATGAGGATCACATAAGCTATGCCTGTTTGAAGTGATGATAGTGCTCACTATACTACTATGTTTGAAGACAAATGTAAGTTTACTTACAGCATGTTTTTGTTTTAAATATAGATATGACAAATCATCACATAGCATAGCATAGCATCACATAGCAGTCAAATCCCTAACGCCTGTCAAAGTGAACACCAAATACACTCTTTTGGATATTCATAGAAATATGTGGCCTCAAGAATGGTTGAATGTTAGTGAATATTTACAAGAAGGCAACATCTGGTCCCGTTGAAATCTTTCAGTAGCCTAATCTAAATAAATCTTTCAGCAGTTCAGAGGAGCTGAGCAAACAGAGTCCGCTCCGGGGCTACACATTGCATAGCACACTAGGCTAGTTCATAAATTCTGACTAAGCGTAGAGGCAACATTCAAGACAAACCCAAATCGTGTCCTACCTCGTTCGCATGCTCCATCCCTCATGGAATATCCAGGCAAACAATAACAGTCCCTGATCCCATTCTTAACAACGCACGTGGCATTTTGTGGACACGAATAATCTTGACACTGTATGCCATTCCCAGTACATTTACAATGTCTTGTACAGTCTTCGTTCGTCCATTTCTCACCGACCTAAGATGGCACAAAAGAGACATCAATGATTCAACACAAACTTGATGAAATCGACAGCCAAAGCCCAAACACAATTTTTAAAGCTATAGAACAGCAAAATGATGAAAACTTTTAACCAGTCTGTCTGCTAGAACAACAAACTCATTTGTAGTCATTTGCTGTAAACCAAATTTGTAGTTATTTGTCGTAAAAGTTGTAAAAAAAAATCAAGAGGATAGAATGGCTTCAAATTTGACATAACGTCATTCTTATCTTTGTGCATTCGTGTACGCTTTATAAAAATCATCACAGATGAGAGATACTTGGTGATGAGAGATACTTGGTGCTTAAAACAAACAAATGTGTGGATTACGTGACAACAAAATCTTTTCAAGAAACTTATGGAATGAAACAATTTTCATATTACAAATGTAAAGTATAACGCGGCCTAGTCTAATTTAACGTATTAAAATCTCTTTGTACTATAACTTTGCAACTTGCTCGGAATTTGTGAGAAACACCTACCTGTAGGTACCCTCCTGAATCCAGCTTGCAACCACATTCCGACCTCGCGACGCAGTCATCACCATCAAGAACTTGTCCATCGGGACACCGACAAACCTCTTCACAACGAAACTTGCAATCCTCATTGCCTTCCCCTGCACATGTCTCTTGACAGGCAGAGCCACATGGATCATAAATCATACCGTCAGGACAGACAGGATCTAGATAGTCAACAAAATTGCAAAAACCCAATTGAATAAACGAATTTTAAAAGTAGAACGTAAATAAAAGTTTGCATCAAATTACAATCAGATTCAGACAAATTCCCTTTACCCGTTTTCTTCTTGAAGTAAAAGTCTGTGTTATAACGAATAATTCAAGGTATTTATCGTGACTTGTTTGCACGAATGGTCATATTATTTTGGTTCAAATGGTGGTATGGAACATTCAGAGATTTGCAAAATAATTCCTAAAATTAACACTGCAACATGCATGAAATACTTCGAGCAAATATTGTTCTTGTAGAGTATTCACAGATTATACTGAACACAAAACAGACCCATTTACTAGATCATAAAATAAAGTGCATAACAAATTTTACTGGCGCAAGTACAAATTCTGTTTTGTCTACACAAATAAAAAGTTTCGGGTGTCATAACAATTACAAACACAAGGTAAGTTTCTATCATTTTAAAAAATCTAAAATATTCCGCTAAAATCATGCGAGAAAAACCCACCACATTGGGGCACTTCATTCCACCAGTGTCCAGGAGAGCCACCAGCCTCTTGACAAGAACGAGCATAGACGGCTAGATTATCACACAAAGCTTCCTCTTTCTCTGGTACGGCACAGACGTCATATGTACAAGTGTCAAACAACGGCTCAGGATCAACAAAATTGTGACAACTTGCAAAAGGACCTGTATTGGACAAAAATTTATAACTTCAGCTAGAGATAGAATCAGTAATTAACAGTGAGTACAGTGCCCAAATGAAGGTGACTTTTGAAGGTAAAAGATAACCACTTACAACGTATTTACACTGTATAGTCTTGAGCGTGTAGTTTTGGACACTCAGAGAGATATTCTGAAAATATTTGATCTGCTTTGGAAAATTGATTTACCGCTTGGGAAGATCCTGAACTTCCGTCTATTCAAACTCTGACTTTAGGAAGTTTTTGAGTAAAAAGTATTGCATGCACGTCCGAGAAGTATTCCAAATGATACAATGTCAGTGTTAAAACAATAAACTTTCTGTAGTTTTTGAACATCTCAAGGTTAACAGCATCAATGTATTTCTCATATCTAGCTTCTTAATCAAAACGTTTTGTTAGTAATATTATTGTAGTTTCTTTACATATTAGTAAGCCTGTTCACTACATTTGTCTGGTTTCCTGTAAGTATTTTGCAGTTGTAACTGGTTTTAGAAGTCCTCCCCACGAGTGATTAGGCGTAAGACGTTTGTCCTTCATTGGAAAGCATGTCAGCCTACTTTTTGACTAAATTAAGCTAAAATAACAATCAACTCAGAAAAGGGTTTACCAGTTTGACATTTCTCCAGTTTGAAACTATATCAAAAAAAAAAAAAAAAAGGTAATCGAGCAAGCAATTGTGGGTTCATCTCGAGACCTTGTAGTTTAACTTTTTTTTTCTTAAAGGAGCGTTAAAGAGCTGTTTTTTGCTAAGAATGATTTTTGCCTTTTCTCACATATTTTCTTTAATCATTCGTGGAGTTGAAAGCACTATATCTGAGAGATTTCTTTTTGACGTACAAATATAATTAACAGCTTGCAGAGAATACTCGTTTAGTTTGTACTGCTTAATGTTGCCGGAGTTGTCGTTTGAAGACCCCCGTCTTAAACAAACGTAGATGAAGTCTAAGGGAAGAAAGCATTAAAGATCTGATATCCAATAACTTACCAATGACGGAGGTAAGGACGCTACAAAGGTCGAATGCTTCTCTTTCGGCTTCTGAGTTTTCCTCATACGCTGGCTCTCCTGTATCATCCACACACTCCCTCGCGTCGGTGGCCCAAGCATTACCAAATTCTGCTGCTGTTAGAGACTGATGAGTCAAAGAGGAAATAAATTTACAAGATACTTGCTTAAAATGACAGCATTCCAAACTCAAGATTTTTTTACAGACAAAACAACCACAACGTGAATGCACTAAAAATAATATCTGAACACTACTTTAGCCATCTATTGAATATTTGTGCACTAACAACCATATATTATTCAAAAATCAAAGATCCTATAAATGTTTTCTCAATGCAACCACAGTTTGAAGACATCTTACCAACTCTCCGTTTGGTAACGAAAATTCATCTTTTGGATTTCTGTTACAAGTACCGCACAATCCGCAGGTCCTACCTAGATGCATCTCATGGTACACTTTAACTTTGGCAGTGTGAGGACTTTGAAACATAATAGACAGCTGAAAAGAGGTTTCGATGACCTGTGAATAGATATTGGTACAATCACTTGAATGAACGCAATTCCAATTATACCTCTGGTGGATATCACCTGAACTATTTCATATTTTATTTTTCAGTCAATATTTTTGCAAACGACATCAAGTATTGTAAAACTTTCAGAATGGTATTTTGGCCGATTCTACAACTGCCACTAAAACTGTGTACGTAAAAACCTCATTTAACAACCCGTCTTATAGTAAAACTCAGTGGCGTAGCTAGACATTTTCTGTGGGGTGGCAAAAGCAAAAGTTTCCGGCAGATTATTATCTGGGGACCTTTTTTTTTTTTAGCTTTCCGGGCAATTTGAGACCGAATTCTGATTTTCACGTTGACATTTCGATTTCGATGTGCAATTATCTGGGGACCTTTTTTTTTTTTTTTTTTTTGCTTTCCGGGCGATTTGAGACCGAATTTTGATTTTCACGTTGACATTTTGATGTCTAATTCTGGTTAAAAACATAACAAGTGTTGTAAGTGTTTCACATGAACTTTTTAATTTATTTCCGACAGACACTAGAAATTTCCGACAGAGGCCTTCAAAGGCTTTGTGGGGGGGGGGGCTACCGCCCCCTGCACCCCTCTAGCTACGCCACTGGTAAAACTGCTGCAACTTTGAAGTCAGTGACGTTGAAAAACATTTGCAGTTTACCTGTTTGAATGGTAAGCTTATGTATAACGTAACTCCTAATCTAACAGTAACAAAATGAAAGCACCATGGACGATTCACTTAACGTTTTGAGATTTTCTGCTTTTTTCTTCAAGAGAGTATTAAATCGTGTAGTAACTGTTCTTATCAGCCCGTCAAGAACGCGAACACGCATGAAAGACCTATGATGTAGAGGTCTGAAGGTCGACAATTGGTCATGTTCAGTCTAAGTTGTCCCTTATGGACGTATTCTCTTTCTTTCTCTTCATCAGAGAGTTGAGAGGGTTTAAAAAATAATCTTAAATTGCCTCTTGTACTAAAAGTTTACCTTGTCCTGCAATTAAAGAGCAGATTCTGAAATGTAAGAATTTTTATTACAAAATGTATTCTGTTAATGCCAGCCATTACCAAGATTTCCCAGTCAAGGTGAGGAATCACGAAAATTGGGGCATGACCCAGCACTGGCTATGTACAATTACAACTTTGACATTGCTTAAAAATCTCAAGGGGGCAAACATTCTACAACCGTTCAGCCCTCAAACATACCTTACCCCGGCAAAGGTCCTGTGTTAATGGCGTTGTATAACGCTTCCCACCAAAAGAATATTAAGGGCACTTTAACCTCACTTCCTATTTAACTCCGATTTTTGGATGCCCTCAAAAATTCATTACTCTAACTTTTTTAAAGAAGTGTTGATCTTACCACGCTCCTTGGGAAGAAAAAGTGGATATTAACAAATTCGTCCTCATACGGCAAAGGTTCCTGGATTCCATTAATGAAAACTGTAACATCGGTTTTGACCTCGTAAGTATGATCTCCGACCTCAAGTCTGACAGCTCTGGTGAAAGATACGGGAGCCCCCGGATAATTCTTCACATTATTTGCTACAACGCGATACTGTGGTACATCGCCTGTTGTGTCCTCATCCTCAGGGCACCTTTCGACCAAAACATATTCACAGTCCCCTTGAAAGTCGTATCTTGCGCCATCAAAGGTGACATAATGAGGGTCACCCCAAGCAAGGCACTCACAGGCAGCTGCCAAAGAACAGAAAGGTCGTGAATACGGTACATACCGTTATTGAATTAAGAAAACTACCAAAGAATGAATCCAAATGGTTAATTCTTGTAAGGAAGCTAAACTTAAAAAACAAAACAAAAAACATTATTGTTTTGTTTCGATTGTTATGATAGTGTTTACGTCTTAAAATATGCAGATGACACAGCTATTATCGGGTTATGCAATGATAATTATCCTCAATGAATTGATAACTACAACTCTATCATTGAAGAAACGATTAACTGGTGTAGCAGACATTTCTTGTTTATTAATGGTACTAAGACTAAAAAAATAATAGGGGATTTCCGCACAGTTCAGAGTCATGATCCTATTACTATTGATAATTGTGCCATTGAGGTTGTGTCTGATTTCAAATATCTTGGGCTTACCTTTAGTTATACACTTACTTGGGATACTCATTTTACAGATATGCTAACAAAAGCCAGACAGAGGCTTTACTGTATAAGGAAGCTTGCTGGATTTGGTTTAGTATTCGACAAACAAATTTGGCCTTTTCAGACAATGGTTTTTTTCTTTAATTGTTTATTGTGCTCCCGTGTGGTAATCTTCCTGTTTCAAAGGTCAATTAGAACTCATAAATAAATATTTTAGGAGGTACACTTCAATTACTGGTGATTATATCGATCATGTTTGCTTCAGTATGCATCTGGCATTATCGGTGATCCTGATCATACTTTGCACAGGTTTTACTCCAAGCCAAGGAAATTTTACACCCTGCCTCGAATGCGGACAGAACGTTTTAGGAACTCATTTTTACCTAGAAGTATTAAGCTTTTAAGTTGTAATATGCAAAGATGACTTTTTACCCACTTTTATACGTTCTTACTTTTTAGCTTTTTAAATTTATAATACTTTATGACTTTTTTAATCCTTACGAGATGCTTGTTGTCCGTTTAATTATAATGTCATTTTATGATGATTATCAATAAATTTGAACTTGAACTTGATTATCAACAAAGCTAACGGGGTTGTACACGTAATGTTATTTTCAAGCCCCTTCGAATCTCTGGTAGCCCTTAATTAAGAGTCATGGAATATGTAATTGAAACAGGGAGTTTTACTCTTGTACTTTGATAATACGCCTCTGGAATAAACGAAAGTATAAGCAAAGAGTGTCTCATACAAAATGACCTGAAAACATATTCTCTTATTGTCTATAATACTTCTGCAGACAATCAAGAGTTTGTTTGATTTATTTTTAGAAATGTTTTGTTTTATACTTTTGATGTACCTTCGACACATTCTTGACCGTTTCCTGTAAAGCCTTCTCGACAGACACATCCTCGTACACCAGCTCGTAGGCCACACTCAGCAAATTCACTGCACACCAACGTACTGCACTGCATTTCGCCATCGACACAGGTGCATGTCTCTGAGCAATCATCATTCACTATGGTCTCAGTGCTCTGAAAGAAAGAGTTACATGCATCTTATGTATGTATTACATTATGTTACATTATCCCGAGACTTCGATTGATTGGTCACTTTCTTTGGGGGTGAAAACTTGCTACCCAACATATTAACCAATGTAGGGGCATTTTGTCCGTGGTGACTTACTTAGGTAAAAGCCCCCAGCATGGGTCCTTTTCCCTCGTTGTCTGTTTCTTTTCTATTGAATACATCTTTAACAGGATTCTACAAGTCCACATCCGCTCAACTACTATAACGGTATAAAAGACGTTGTAAATAATCGGGGAAGGTATACTCCTATCTCTACTTTTAACTGATAGCTTGGATTCTGTCATCCATCTGCAGTAGTTAGATCTTTCCAATAGCAAGCAGTGTATACGTTTGTCAATATATTGGCCTACTTCTGCCAAAGGACGATCCTGTATAAAAATTTTCAGCGTGTTTTACGATCCTTTTAAACAACCGTTAATAACCCGACAGCCTAAGTGCAAGTGATTTTTATTTTTAATTTCTTATTCGATACTATAATATATAGTTTTTAATAGTTTGTGGCTTTCCAGCCTCGCACACAACTTTCAAACTACTTTCAAAGAAGAAAGAAATCGCAAATTATTTTGCAAAAAAATTATATTTAATTTTGGATAAGTGCCTCTTCTTTTAATGGTACCCATTGTTGGCAGTCCCCGATATCCAAACACTCTAAAATTCTTCCCTCTTAAGACTGAAATGGCGACATTGAAACTTTGAAAAAATGAATCTTGCAACTGATCTTATTAGAGTGGAGGTAAGAGTGGAGTGGAGCATGGTGGTTGAGTGTACTGTCTTGCACACTAGAGGTCCCGAATCAAAACCCCACTGGAGCCACTTGGAAATTGCTGGGGAGAACAACTTACTTGTTCAACATAGCTGCTCACAGTGATGCTGGGAGACTTTAAATTGGTGAATTTTAATTGGGTATCTGGTTGTCCGTTTCAGGTGGTTTTCCAATACAGAAAGTTGTCCGATTCAGGAAGTTGTGAGCTTTGCTCGGTTTAGCTGTCAAAAGTGGTGCAGAGCAAGGAACCTCCACCCCTTCCAGTCTTTGGAAAAGTGGCTAAAGATTGGGGATACACTCACGTCCGTCGGATGGGGACGTTAAATGGGGTTCCCGGGAGCAGGATTTGGAGCGATTAGTACTCACCTGCCTTGTCAACCTCTGAACACTAGTCGAAAAGAGAAGGCGAATCTCTCCGGTGTTCATCCACACTCACTCTGGTATAGGGTCCTCAATGAGCCAATTGTCTTCCTAACCCTCAAGCGTTTAACGTAAACTAGCCATGGCAGATTTGAAACAAGAAGAGAGAGCGCAGTTTAAACCCACCTGGATATAACTTCCATCGTCAAGGTGGCATCCAACACAAGATTGGACACATTTATCTCCATCTATAAGTAATCCCGCTGGACACTGACATGTTCCAAGCAACGGAACTTCACAATTATCATCGTCTCGATCAGCACATGATGGTGGACACTCGGTAGGTGTTACTGCATATACCATGTCCTCAGGACAAGCTAGTAATTAAGAAATTGTTCAGACCATGATAAGGGTTTCAAAAGCGTTCTTAAGCATCTGGAAATGCTTAAAAGATTTTCTCACCGAGACAGGAATAACTCCGTACTGCTTTCAGACTTACCATAGATAAAGTAAGGGCACTGCTTTGAGTTTAATACTTTCCAGAATAAAAGATTAACAACCTAGATTTTAATTAACTGGGTTTATTTTTAGAGTTTTATAGTTCTCAATTTGTCAATTGGGGTGCAAAGTGTAAGTGCAACAAGAATTTTTGTTTCTTTAATGGGTAATAGTAGAGTTATAAACCATCTAGTTATCATATTTAATGAACTAGTTCAGATAAGAGCATTTATTACGGTTGCAATGTGCAAGAAAGGTCCTGCTGCTCTCGTGGAAACAGGTTGAGACAGCAATTCAAGCTCATAGCACTAATAAAACAAGCAAACTAATATCACAATTTAAGGCCGTCGGAGCCGGGGGGAGGGGTGGGGGGAGGCTAGGGACTACAACCTCCTACACTTTTAAGAGTGAAGTTTTTCCTTGAAAGCTGTGCCTAAAACGTCCAAAAATAACCGAAGAAAATGGCAAAATCTTGGTGGTAAAGGGTTCCAGCCGACTTGTCATACAGAATCTTCCGACCGCCCTGGAATTTTTACTTGCATCAGACATGTGATTTGTCCCATACCTTGTATTTATGGTAATCAATTACTGAAGTTGAAGAGCAATAAAGGGTCTTTTGTAAGGCTGGAAAGTATTACGGGAAGTGATTGTGGTAATGAAATTAAACTAAAACAGACAAAGAAATGAGATTCTTAACAAAGAATAAAAACAAAAACCATAAATGTTACTGCTATTTAAAATACAAACAGAAAAATATCCTGATTTGCACTACTTCTTTTCTTTACGAAATACTGACTTCGGATAAACAGGCATAGCCTTCATTCCATAGAGATGATACTGTTAGCAGTTTCATTAATGTAAAAATGTTGAAAATTGGTGATCATTAAAACAGTTTATGAATCTATTAAATCTTTTTAATATACTCTGCATGGGAATTTTTAGCACGTTCATAACATATAAAAACATGAATGGACGTCGATAACATTTTCAAGCAAGGCGTGAGGGAAGAGTTGCTGACAACCCCTTGAACTGAAAAATCTGAACGATGTAGACTGTATACAACTCGTTCCAACTGGATTGACCTTTGTAAGACATGGAATATAATCCTGTCTGGGTTTTTCTTTTCCCAATAAGTAAAGATGAATTAATACGTGTACATCTAAATCCTGCCTTAAATAAGGCAAGTCCGCTGGGTTTGATGAAATCAGGTCTTCTGTTGTTAACCGGGTTAGCTGTCTTATTTGTAAACCCCTTAATTATGTTTTTAACTTATCCTTATAGACTGGGGTTGTTACTGATGATTTGAAAATTGCCAAAGTAGTCCAGATCTTTAAGAATTTATTGATCCCAATGGCTTTGCTAACTATAGACCTATTTCCGCTTTCCCTGTTTCTCTAAAATTCTTGAACGTATTGTCTACAGAAAAGTCTCAAATTTTTTAGATAAGCATAACATTGTTTTCCGTGGACAATATGGCTTTAGACCTGGTCTCTTCACTAATATGGCCCTTGTTGATGCCGTCGACAACTTAACACAGGCCATAAACAACAACCATACTGCTGTAGGTGTATTTTTGGATTTATCTAAGGCCTTTGACACTATTGATCACCATTCTTCGTCAAAAATTATTTTATTACGGTATTAGAGGTACTTTCCTTTCTTGGTTTACTAGTAATCTCTCCAAAAGAAAGCAATTTATCTCTCTTCAAGGAGTAAACTCTGATGTTAGTAATATTCAGTGTGCTGTTCCTCAAGGTTCTATCCTCGGACCCCTCCTTTTTATCCTTTATATGAACGATGTCAGTAAAATTTCTTCTAGTGCGTTTATTGTGTTATTTGCTGATGATACAAATATTTTCTTCTCTGATAGTAATTATAAACGCCTGCAACAAACTATTAGAAATGATTTAGCTGCTTTCAGCGATTGGTTTGCGACAACCAAGCTTTCGTATAACGTAGATAAAACGAGTTTTATCGTTTCAATGCAAGGAATGATAGTGTCAACTTTAACATTGGTACTAATGGTAAATTGCTAAAAAAGGTGGATTGTGTGAAATTCGTAGGTGTTTTCATCGACTCTAAACTCACTTGGCACGAGCACATCAAGTATATTTCCACACTTGTTGCCAAAATTGTAGGATTTCTTTCAAAACTAAAACATACCCTTCCTAGGAACATTCTAAGGTCCCTTTACCAGACACTAGTACTACTACATCTGACTTACTGTTGCATTATTTGGTCTGGATCAAGCAAGTATCTGTTAAACAAGTTAATTAAGAAAAGGGCAATAAGACATATCACCTTTTCTCATTCGAGGGATCATACAAACGACTTATTCAAGTCTATGAATTTACTTAAATTTATTGACCTATTCAACCTACATGTGGTCAGTTTTGTCTACCGTTCTCGGCACGAAAATGCTTTCAAATTCGTTCAATGCTTTCTTCACATACAATTCATCCATCCACTTGCACAACACAAATCAAGCTGATCATCTGCACATGAGGAAATATCACAACAATTTGTACAAGAATAGTCTTCATCGCCGTGCCATTACACTTTGGAATCTCTTACCTTCAACAGTAAAGGCCAAGCCTTCTTTAGCCTCTTTTAGAAAAAAATCTCCAAAGGTACTTTTTAAGCTTGTATTAATCCCATGAAATGTTTACTGTTCCTGTCTATAAGCACTCCTCTCAGGGTCTAGGGCTGGGTGGAGTTTGGTATTTGGGGTGGGTGGGGGAAGGGTGGTGGGCTGTGTATTAATTGGGAGGTAGTTTTGCTTTTCTTTTTCTATTTGTATTTATCCTAGCTTTTCGTTTTTCTCAGGGAGTGTCACTTCTCGATAAGCCCTACAGGGTTTCTAAGTGCACCTCCTGTCACGCATTTTCTTACTTAAACGTTTCTATTATTTGTTTGTACATTTGTGTTGTGATAAATCAAAAATAGATCAAATGAAATGAATAAAATATTCTATTTATTACCTGGTTTACACACCGTTCTATCTTCATACCAGAATGGGACATTACCCCCAGCCTCATGGCATTCTTCTGCATACAGCTTTATATTGTTGCAAAGATTTGTGACAGAGTTTTCAGCACACAAGTCATAGACACAAGTCTCATAATATTGCTGAGGGTCTACAAAGTCATGGCACACCGCCAAGGCCCCTGTCAAGGCAACAAAAAAAATTGCATCCAACTAATGGAAAGCATCCAACCCACAAGACGGACACAAAGTTAGAAAAATCATGGATCAATACCAAAGGCTTCAATATCTAAGTAAACTACGAGCTACGACCTAATTATCTAATCCATGAAAATAGTTATTTAGATTTTAATGTTAGCCCTTCCTCATAGCAAAAGAGGAAAACCACACTTTAGATACAGTGATGTGTATGGAAGTAAAAGTACCAAATATATAGTTTTTCATGTGTTTCAAAAGATCAAAAGTAACGACGTTAAAGCTTATGCTAGGAGACTTATGTACAATTTTTCGCACAAGGCCTTTAGAGAAATACCGAGAAATTGTCAGCACAAACATAAAATGATGCATTTACTTCCTTTTTCAGTCATCACGTGATATATACAAATCGGTTTCACATGGTATCAACGGGGAGTTGCTATATCACATAACTTAAACGTACATCTTTAACCTACATTAAACGCTGTGGTAAAGGTGTGTTCCAGATCATTTACCTCATTTTGATTATTGAAATTTGGAAAGTATGAAAGTATTTATTAATACCAATTTCCGGACTTACTTGGAATATATCACAGATGAGCAAAATCTCTCTTTGTTTGAGTACAAAAGTCTGCTGTATATTTCTATATAATTTGAAGTGATTGATCATGTTATGTTTGAAAATTTTATGCAAGTAGTTTAAATGATTGGTAACTCCAGTGTCACATTTGTGTCGATACGTGACGTCTGGTATTTTCTTTGACATTGCCAATGATTTTTATTGCTATGTATTACACTCAACACCATCGCATACCCTAGAAAAATACGAAATGACAAGTATTGAATGAGTTTGAAACAAATCTATCTTGTAATGTACTTGCCAACGTTTACAAAAATCATTGAACTTAAAGTGCACAATATCATATTTTATTCCACTTCTCTCACCCAAGGGATCAATGATTGCATTGCAAGCGTTTTGGGCTTCAACTGATTCCGTTTCGTCAGCAGGACAGACGACTGGGTCAGGGTCAACACACTGCCGGTCGCCGGTTTTCCATGATGAAGCAAATTCAATAACATTGCTTATCTATATAGATAAGAAGCAAAAAATATCAATTAAACTATAGCAGCATTTCATCTTTGCACTAACTAATCCACTTGAGTTGTCTATGGCCTCCGAATTGAGGGCGCTAAAATCTATAACTCCCTTTTGACGTACAGTAAGACGCCTAAAGACAGCACGTACTCTTAGAGCTTGGGAATACCAATTAAGAGTGAGAAAGGTAACACGTGAATGTTTCCGAAAGTAAGGGCCAGATGAGATTTAATAACTTTGACATTTTCCACGAATTTATCATCCACCAAGGTCAAGTAAAATCCAAAATCTTCAACCTTAGATTACTTGGCGTCATGTTCTCATTTTACTTTCTAAAATACACTAAAATGTGATTGTCCTATACAACAGCTTTCTTACCGTTGCTCCATCTTTAGTTAGGAATTCATCATGACGAATGTTGTTGCAAGTTCCACATAGCCCACAAGTATTGTCAAAGTATGCAGACTTCTTTAATGTAATAATGGCTGTCTGTATATTGTTCCAAGTCACTTTCAGACCGAAGTCTGTTTGGAGAACCTAAAGAAAATGTAAGAACTTGACAAACATTTGTCTTTTGTAAAGTCAAACTATGACAGCAGAAGGAATGGTGATCCGTCTGTTTACTTTACGGGTGTTATCCGCCAGTGGTGGAGGTCATCAACGTCTCTAAGGTGCAACCTCCACCTCTAGTCATTAAAAAGGATAAACGGATAAGGTTATAAAGAAGAATGAGCAAAGACTCAAATCTTCAAAATTTCCAAGCCACCGTGAGACCAGAAACCAGCTGTTATTATTCTATTGAGTTATTCTACTACGTCTTCACTGCATTCAATTTTGAATAGGGATCATCCATTTTACATCGTATCCACAGGTATACAAAGCTTATTCTGGGAAAGGGATTCCAAGACTCATAACCTTTTTCAGTATGTAAGAGCATCCTCTTTGTTTCACACATCATCATGTTTAAGACTTTTTAATATGATTTAGGACGAGCAGGGATCAGTTAAGAGAGCATATTTTGTTGGTTTGTAAAAATGATTCAAAATTGTACACCCCGCGATCAACTAGAAACCAATGCAAGACTTACCGTGTTGCCAACTTTAGAGATGCTTACTCCATTACCATCCTGATAAGGCAGATGTCTATTCTGTCCGTCCACTATTACAGCGCCACTTTGAATGAGTTCATACACCTTGTCCTGAAATATCAGTCTAATCCCTCGTAAGTAAGATACCTTGCTTGCTTGAGAATTTTTCAAGTTATTTCCAATGAGTTCAAAATTAGGTTGATCAGAATCCTGACATGGCTTAAGCAAGGTGTACTCGCAATCACCCTGAAAATCGTATTTCCTCCCATCAAACGTGATGTAATGAGGATCACCCCAAACCTTGCACTGACATGTTTCTGAAAGGACACGACAATTGAAAGCAAAGTGAGTGTTTGACCTTAACCCTGGCAGAAGTAAGTTTTGAGTAACTAATGTTTGACTTGAAGTGGTGTTAACGGTCATTGGTTTCACCTTCCAGTTTCACCTACCTTCAAATTTTACTTTGTTTTAAAACGTATGATAATTCGAACTTCATGCTCTCATTTGAGTATTATTTATCTAAAACTGTTTCCCACTATAAAAACATGTCATGTCTGTGTCTCTTTTCAAAAGTGTTAACAATCTTTCGAGAGTACGTTTTCTTGCTTATTGCCTACTGTTGGTCAGTGAATGTAAAGATAACAAAGATGCAATCCATGAAGTTGAAAATCACATGATCCCCTCACCTTCTGTACATATTTTGTTAATTGAAATTTCCTCATACTGACTAACTTTCATGGTCATATACCTACCCACTAAGGTTGGATTTAATTGGATTCCAGATTTAGTGGTGGAATGACACACAGTTTTGCACTATTTCGGCTAATTTGACCTTTGACCTACATTTGACCTACATTTGACCATTGACCTTTTCCCTTAGCAAGCAAAAAGCAGCACTTACTAGTTTGTTCGTCTTTACATATCAGGTGTTTAAATATCTTTTGGTACATACTGATAAGCAAATAATGCCAAAAGGCTAAATTGTACCTTATCTGAACTTTATTCTTAGAACTTTCATCCATGACGTCATCAACGATGCTTGCTTAAATTTAGATGGTCAGCTACCGTCACACCAACCCTTAAGTTGATAGGACATAATGTTTAAGAGGGGGTTGTGACATTTTCTTTTGCTAACACATTTAAACAACCCACACTCAAAGTTATTTTCATGTTTATAAAGTTAGCTGAAGTATAATAAGTCATCTCCATATGTAAAGCGATGAGATAAAAGTAACCTCTTCAAATAGCTGTTACCATAATCGCTTTTGTTTCTTTTTTATGTAAGTCATTGAAAAGATGTGTTTTATGGGATCATTTTTATCACAGAGGTGGTTAAAGACTTCTGTCTATCTGTTTAATTAAGAATAATGCGACATTAGCCATCTGTCTGAAGAACTCAAAGTGATTTTTGTCTTTATTTTTAGAACTTGATGTGAAGTTGCTCCATAAGCTTACAACTAAGAACTGTTTGAGACTAGAATAAAAGTATTAAACAGTTACATGTAGTCAGCCGAACAGGTAAAAGAAAGATGTTTTGAGTGAATGGAGATATTTTGTAATGCTGAAATAGAACATTTAAACTGGTGTTCTGAAGACAACACCATTGAATACGAGCAAACGCGCGCAGGCGGGCGCAGGAGAAAAATTCGTCTGTAATCCATGGTTTACAATACATTAAAGAAATTATGGACTCAATTAATCAAAAAAATTTTGTCTTACCAACAGGTTTACAAGTTTGTCCATTCCCAACGAAACCGTCATTGCAGTAACAACGTTGCACCCCTGACCTCATTTCGCAAGTAGCATCTCTATGGCAACTTACGGTTTGGCAGGAAAGTCTGCCAGAATGGCAGGAACACATCTCACTACAGTCCTCGTTGTAGCTCTTACCACCACCCTAGAGTAAAATGACAACTTTATTTGAAAATGGTTATATTGAAAAAAGAGAAAAACTACGAAGATCACATTTTAAAACAGCAGATGCTTTTGTATCCACTAGTGACTCATTCGTTACTTCTTTAGAATTCAATTCATGTAATCAAAGGAGAGCACGGTTGATAAAAAGGTTCATATGAATAATAGGGAATCATAGATAGTACAAAGAAAAAATATGAGCCACCCTTATTTGAAAAATAACTGTAAATATAAATTTAACTTACAAATCCGAATGCTTATTGCGTTTGCTTATGGTGTTTTTAGAAAAGTAATCCGCTGAACTTTGTTTGCGTCGTATCCATCGTGTGCTTAAATTTGCGTGAACAACATCATGTTTTGAGGGATGACATAACATACGAACTTCCATGTTTGTTTAAACAATATTTCATGTGTTTCCTAAATAAGCGCCTAAGACGGTATTGTACTCATTACCAAAGATCATTGTCACATTTTTTCAGCACAAAAGTCAAATTTATTATATTTTATAGCTGAAGACTTTGGTGACGGTAATCAAGCTGTAAGTCTGTATTTTTTATCGAGTATGCAACACTTAAAATATATTTTTACGAACATGTACTCTAAAGCAAATTTTAAGGGATCGACACTGACTGTACTTACAACTATGAAAAATGCTCAGCCTAAAGCGCATTTCAAACATACTCCTTAACCGTCTTTTCAAAGATAAAAATTTATTACAAATGTATTTAAAATAAAATTAATCATTACGTTTATAAATGCACATTTCGAGCAGACAGTTTATCATTTTTGAAACAAATGGTATTCTATTGACCACTTCAGCTTACAGGCAGATAGCTCCCATCCTCCAGCTGACACCCACACTCTTCTCTTGATATACACTTCCCATCCGCAATGACAAAGTTCTCTGGACATTCACATGCCTCCATGCACTCATTTTGACAGCTCTCATCTTCATCCCAAGCGCATGTGGCAGGGCAGGCGTTGCTGCAGTGATTGTATACTGTGCCTGCTGGACAGTCGAAAGCTGAAGATACACGAAATAAACAATGGAAATGATCAGTTGATTTTGTCACGCGAATCGGTAGCTTGCGATTGTTTACTATAACACTGTTCACAAAATGATAGGTGTTTTGAAGGTATTGTTAGGTATTTAATTTATCCTTTGTTGAATTGTATACTCCTATACTTAATACGGTAAACCGTCCGTCCTTTGTTCCGGTGAGATTATCTTCTGCCTCACAGGATCTTCTTATCCAAAGAAAAAAGGAAATATAGGTAAAACCCTTTGCAATATCTGCGTACAATGTTTGATAGGACTTCAAAGGAAAAGCCAGTAAAGAACAGGGGCCGTATGCACAAAACATCTTAAGTGTATTTTTTTAAGTATTTCCTTAAGAATTTCCTTAAGTGATCATCCTTAACCTAAGTGGTATGCACAAGGCATCTTAGGATAAGAATTTTCCCAAATATCTCCTTAACTTTAAGGTACCTCTTCGAATCTCTTAAGTGGGAATTTTGTCCTTAAATTCAGTGACTGTACAACACAGTGGGGTTCATTTGTGCATGGCTTTGACCAAGTCAAATATTGAACCACCCACTAACAGAAGCCTGAGGGCCCTATGCTTGTTGGAACTCTCAACAGGTTGTTGCAGATACATTTAGAACACATCGGGTAGTTATCTAGATAGGGTTTTACGCCTCAACTTATAACTCTTTGATTTAATCGAGGGGCGACCTCGACTTCTTTTTTTTTTCCAGTTTTGGGGTACTGGATTGTTTCCCTACCCCATTGCTTACAACGGCAGTTGGTTCCATTTTTAGAATCTTTTGTATAACTCGACCTGGGAATCGAACCTGGGCCTGTGAATGCATCAGCGTACTACTTGTCGAATCATTCACTGGGTTACAAATGCTCTCCTGAGACATAAACGAATTTGTGAGATTTCTAGCGAAGAATAAAAAGGTTCATTAGTTATAAAGTGCGCGCTATTCATAATTGAAAAAGGACGGTTCGCTATTCATAATAAAATAAAAGTTCGATATTCATAATCGATATAATGTTCGATAGTCAAAATGAAAAACGTTCGCTTTTCATAATTGAAATATGGATTCGTTACTCATAATACGAAATAAGGTTCGTTATTTATAATCGCAAAAAGGTTCGATATTCACAATCGAAAAAAGGGTTCGATACTCATAATCGAACTGTTCCCATCTTGAATGTGGAACCCTTTTCTATTACTGTTGTTACAAGACAACCCGTCAGGAACACCGGATTGAATCCATCGACGAGCGAGTGGAAAGTTCCAGAGACGTCCAACTTCAACGCAGCCTTTCTAGAACTGTCTAGAAGTGAGAACTGTTTACGTTATGTCCCAATTATAGCAGCGACCTGGCATCACTTCTAAGAAACTGCAATTGTCGTTATTCAACTAGAATATTCAACTGTGTTCTAGAAGTTTCTATTAAGGAACGTTCTCGTAATTGCTGGACTGTGGGCACTAGAAGTTTCTGTTAAATTCTGGAGAGTTCTCGAATAAAAGCCTAGCATATAAAAGGCAGTTCAACAGTTGTTGTGGCGGAGAGAGACATTGAGAGATACCCTAATACTTCATCGAGAGATACCATCGAGTCCAGACGTTACTCTGCTGTCCGTTTATTGACCGAATCATATGAGGCCAGCCACTGACAATTCACACTTGTGACAAATTGCCTTACGCCGTTTCTACACTGTGCATTGAGGTTGTTATCATCCATCGCCTACCTAGCCTTGTCATTATTCGCTCGTGGAACCAGTTCCTACGCTACAGCACGCTGCAGGTCTACCACTGTGCCATCGTCAACGTGCATGCACTACCAGCCCTTGGACCAGACCAGGCAAATATTAATTAAAGGATTGTGAGTAAGTCTAATTAATTATTGTAAATTTAAGTGAGATAAGGAGATTGTAAATAATCATTAAGTTGTTGAATTTTAATCTCGTTCTTCTGTGATCTTTCGCTGTTATTGGTTTGACTCGCGACCACAAGCCGTAACACTGTATTACGTATTTCGAACCCCTTTTCCCATTATGAATATCGAACCCTTCTCCTATCATGAATGTCGACCAGTAGCCTGCGCGATGGGAGGGGGGGGGAGTGGCTCCCCCACCTTTGTAAGTAGTCGAGGGAAAATTAGCTAGTCGGGGAAAATCAAAAGCAGTCTGAACGAGTCTGGCCGAGCAACGGGTGCGCTCTCCCTCACCTAAACTGGACGTCATGCGTGTTTAAATGCTTCAAAATGTTTCAAATATAGCACCATTGCGCATCTCAGTCCTCTTCCAAAAGCAAAAGGGGACACCCCTCCCTTTATCCCTCCCCAAGGACAGCGAACAATCAAAGCTTGTGATGTGATCTTAGTGGAGAATTGTCCCCTAAGGATGTGCCCCTTGCTTCAAGAATTCCTCAACAAGTACCTCTTTCTCCTCACAACTCCACTCCGGCCCTCTTTGTTTAGCTGCCATGTTTATAGCCCTTCCACATTGTACGGTGTATACATTACACACCCATGTGCTTGCTCACTTTCAAGTAAAGGATTCCTTAAAAACGGTGATTCCCCATGACTTCCCTAGTGATGAGCTATTGTAACAATGAATTCTATTGGTCATTGCACAGGCTAAACATTGTTCTAGACTTAAAGATTATCCTGCAGAGTTGAGGAATTCCTTATCCTTTGAGAAAATTCTTAGCTAAGGAAACTCTTAAGGTGCTTTGTGCATACCACTTAAGGAGTTCCCTTAGCTAAGATTTCTTTAAGGAAGTTAAGGAGGATTTTCCACTTAAGATAAGGATTTTTTGTGCATACGGGCCCTGGAGTCCAAGCGGGATGGAAGTTTCATTCAGCTATAAGTCAGTAAAAGACAACAAACGTGATGGGTGACTTCCTGCTAATTTGGTTTCCACAACGCTTGAACTATCCCTAAAATAAGTTATAAAAATACACATTACTTTATTGTGTCGATAACTGTATTCAGCCTGCTGAATTAGATTTGAACAAATCCAATTTTTGGGGGGTATCTACTGAACCAGTTCAGGAATATCTGTACAGTCTCTCCTTAAGTATGTAAAAGTAACACAAGTAGATATTCAATATACATTCGAATGATGAACAAACGAATGTCCTACTTCTTTTCTGCATGGCATGGCAATGCATAATTCACGAAAAATATTCATTGCAAGGATCTTCTTTTGAAAATGCTTTGTTAAAACACTGTGCATTTTTTGGTTGGGTAAAATGCTTTGGTGTTTGTCAAACCTTGCTCAAGTAGTGGCCTCATTTACCAGTGATTCCTTACAACTGTAAAAGGAAAAATCTAGATAGGAAAGATATCATGGGTCAGTGTAGTGCATAATAAACATCGAAAGATAAACTGCCCAATTACTGGTTTATATCTTCCCCAATAAATTGACAAAATTTCAACAAATGTTGGGTAGAAGTTTACCCAACACTCTTGGGAGGGAAATGCCCAGCAGTTATTCACTGGTGGTTTGACCAACAAATGGTCAAAGTTTTGATCAACAATTTAGGCAATTTTGTACCCAACTTGGTCACTTTTTACTACCTTTTTGAGGTTGTTATATACAGGCCCTATACTGGGCAAGACGTGGGTCAAATTTTGCCCAACATTTTTAACAGTATGAGTATTGATTTTGAAGCATTTCATTGGACAATACATTTCTTAATGTACTTACGACATTGTGGAACAGACTCTCTCCAGTTTCCTATATCAACACCAGTGTTTTTGCAGACAGTTACCAGATTCTCCAGGTGGTTGCAAAAAAGAGACAGGTCAGGCAGGGTAGCACACAAATCATATTCGCAGACTTCTTTTAATGCCCCGAGATCCACAACATCACTGCAAGTACTGAATGGTCCTGTTAAGTCGTACAAAGAATTGCGACATTAATACCACAGATTTTGATCCGTTCGATGTTTCCTACTTATCGTAACAATCAACTGTTTTTATTCCTGTTAATTTTCAACCATTAACACTATCTTATAAGTATAATTTGTGACCTTCCTATCACACTTTAGTAAGCAGTAGCCCCCGTAATATGTTAAGTCTTTATTTCAAAAGACAAGCAAAATCAGGTTTGTTAAATATTTCCACTTGGGCGCTGGTTGAAAGGCCTTTTTGAATATTTACTTCACCTTCTTCTGAAAATTGTCATCTTCCATTATAATACATCTTGCTTTAATGTAAAAGCTTGGCACTTGGCAAACTTTATAGCAGGTGTTGAATACATACTCCGCTTTTGACTTTCATAATCTAAGACTTGCCAACAATGACAGAGATCATCACATTTTGCTATATTTATGAGCTCGTTTGATGTTGCCTCTCGACTGTTGATTGGTTTCGTTATATGAATATTCATATTGAACGGCGAAGCTTCAACTGAATAACGACTTTGTTGGTATAACGAGCCTCAGGTTTTAAAATTCACGGCCATATGCAAACTTTACAACAACTACATGGATGTCTTTCCGTACCATTCTCGTCAGAAATAATATCGCATAGTTCTCTCGCATCTTCCCTGTGTTCTGTGCTCTCCAAACAAGGGTCGGTAGGTTTACCAGACTCACAATCCTCACCAATTGCAAACTGATTTCCACACCTGGCAGCTGATCTGCCCTGAGAAAAGAAGAACATGTCACAAATCAGCTTTATTTAGTGCAACGTTTAGTATCATTTGAGGTCAGTTTTTTTTTCTGGTCCATTACACTAAAACATTGTTCTGCAAAGAATAGGCGGGCATACGCACCCTGGATCCGGCCCTGAACTGTCTTAAGAAAAATTATGCCAAGCAAATGAAGGGTTGTCAGTACATTGGTGTAGTTGTGTAGTCAGGTCTTTCTCGAAGGGTAGGCACTAGCCTATGCAGATTCGTCCAGGGGTGTTGGTGTAACTCAGTCATAAGAGTCATTACAACTAAACATGGCCAATAGTTTCGGCTACAGAATGTTTATGAAGCCATTGGGTTGACCACTGGCATATTTAGAGGAAATGGTTGACTCGCCAGAACTCAGTGAAGTGACCAAAGTAGTGATATATCGGGATAAAATAATTTGATATAGAAATAGTCAATCTATATCTCATGGTGTATAGGAGTAAATTTTCAGGAAACCAGACTGAGTGTAGGATCTGGTTTTATGTAGTTGGTTGACTATACGTAGTAGTAATCTATAGCAATTGTGCAATTGCTAAAGTTGTTATCTTTTTACAACACAGAATTGAAAGTGCTTACGCGCACGACGCTTCCAACCCATCGGAACACTACAATGCGTTTCTAACAATTTCATTTAAGTGTCACAGCAACTTTAGCAAATTTCTTCCGAATACAAATACACTGAATAACGGCTTTTTCTATTTTCATCGGAACATCAGCCGTATCGGATGTGTGCTTTGTTTGTTTAAAGAAATTCACATCATGAGTATTTTTTGCCTCTCTGGTCATACCGATGACACATTTGTATTATCAAAGCTAATATAAAACCCCAAAAGAATGTTTTTCACTTTACCAGGGAGGTAACTTATCAAGGTTTATCAGTTCCGCACTCGAGAAACTTCCTAAAACAAAAACATGTCCTTCTGTAAATTCAGAAAACTTTCCACACTTACAAAGAAATAGCTCTACTTTATTTTGGAAAATGATTTTCCCTCCAGTTACATCCTTGCTTCATTCACCGCAATTTTATCCTTTGTAAAACATTCACAGGCGCAGTTTTGTGCTACGTAAATATCCATTTACCCCTGATATCTCTCACCGCTACTGGCACAAACTCGACATACAGTGCCCGAACGGAAGCATTTAATCGTTACACTCTGAAATCATTTCATCAAGTAAAATACTGCTTGGGGAGGGGTCTTGTTGTTATCATGCAACTGATTTGTCTTTCTCTATTGCTAGCTATGCACCAGTTTATCGCAAAATACGAAAATTCAGATTTCACGATTGTGTTACCAAATTTCTACGTGACAACTTGTTGGCATTCTATTACTGAATTTACCCTTCCGCTACTGATGAGACCTGGTACTTTTCTTCCATGGTCGAAACGCGTCTGGCAATAGGCTACGAATACCAGGTATGGCTTGCTACTAAGTAAGGCCACTCTTTACCATTTAAAACAGACCCATTCCTGGTTTCCTGATTTTCTATTTTAGTTACCATTACATGGTAACTTGACGGTTCTTGGGCACATTATGGATATCTTGTATATCTCGACATATCATCACTTCAGTCATGTCACTGAGTTCTGGAAGGCCGGCCACTCGCTTTAATTCTAAAAAAAGTCAGAATTCTATTAGGGGTCATGGCCCCGGTGCCCCCTCCCTCTGGCTACTCGAATGACAATAACTGCAGTATATCCTGCTCATTTTATCAATTAGTTTATCACACTAGGAACTAATATACACCATTCCGACAAGTTATATCATTTTATGCTTAAGTAGTTAGCCCACTTAGATGAACAAAAATCAGTCCGACAAATTCAAGCCCACTATCCTCCATACCCAGCTGAACAATTTTCTATACTGAATAGTTGGTGAAAACTTTTTTGCCTAAGTAGACGTAACTAGTGTGTCTCATCTTGCATTTCCCCTGCCGGTACTTACTGACCGAAAAAAATTTAAAACATTGTATTTAGCTATCAGAAGAAGAAAAACGTTTGTGTGAATTATACATAGGCCCACATAGCAAAGAGAAATAGAATGTTTCTATCATTAAACACTATGATGTGAAACTTTCCTAAATATCTTAATGTCCTGAAGAAGTAAAGGCCACGAGTGGTGGTAATCAGGGTAATTTGTAGCTAGCCTAATTTTAGTGTCCACTAAAATCCCATACGAGCGCGGTAATACAATGTGGGAAAGCAGAGGTGATCAGCGCTGCGTAACTTCCACAAACCACGTTATGTGTAGGATAATGAACGTTAGGTCACACACGACGTGTGCTTAGCCTAGCCTTTTAAAATCTGTGTTGAAACGGGATTTGCCAATACGCGTGGAACGTTCAGTTTTCCCTAATATGAGCGGACTATTTGTTATTGAAACTTTGTTAGCGTGTTAAACTGGTGCAACATTGGATTTTGGCCAAGGAGATTGCGCTCTGCAGTGAAAATGTACTAACTGGTCAAAGAAAACAGTGGCGATCGGAGTGGCGGTCGGTAAGCTTGAGTGCTGGTTCGCCCGACAGGGGATCTCAGCCCTTGTTCATTCTCTAGGATTGTTGGTACTTCTGATTATCAAAAATACTGAATTTCATCTCAGTTTGTAATCTATGTAAATATTTTAATTACATAGCGACTGAGCATAAATTTAGAAATGTAAAAGTTACACAAGCAGCATTTTGCTATACCAACCATTGCAATGTGCCTCAGTTGGTAATGTTGTCTGCCATTATGAAACATATTTTTACCATTTTGATTTGTAAAAGAAAGAACTCTAAATTTATTTTCTCTGCGGTAGTATGTCTTACCTTGCCACTGCAATCGTTTTCCTTGTCTCCATCACAGTTTCCACAGATGCCATTTACCAATTCTTTGTACTTGCGGTGCAGGGACACAGACGCGGTAGTCCCTCTGTATTCAACTATCAATCCAAAGTTTGTAGTCAGCCTCTGTCGAGAGAAGTTACATACGATAATCCTACCCATACATGCTACAATAGCACTGGTACATATCACTTTGGTCTTAAGGGCATGCATAAGTGGACTTAAAGTAAGCACAATAAATAATCTGCCCTATATGGGGAAAGCTTTCACATGTGCGCTTCAAAAATATAACCTATTTGCGCATGGTTAAAACAGAAATAGTCACGACTTCAAAACTTCATATCTCAGTAATACCTAACCGCATGTACATGATTGCCGGCTTCTTTACCAGATAGAAAAATATCTTCCAAATGGTCCTACGTTATAGTGTGCGTTATGGAGGAAATTCCTTGCAACAATTATCCCAAAGGTTGTTTCCATTGAAATTTTTGCACAATTTCTGAAAAAAGACCCTATCCTTTCCAAAAATTCTGACAGGTCTTAAGTTTACCCACCCTAAATCAGAAACTTTTTTAATTAAGCTTTATTCTTCATTTTTACATGTTGAATAGGATAAGTTACAAATACGCACCAAATATCCTCAAATCATGTGTAATGTTAGCGAATTTTGCCCAACAAAGATCAAATAATCATACTCGGACATCCCCCACAGCTATCTTGCATTTTTGATTCAGACTCCGATTAACTGTTTTCTTTTGATCGTTTGGACTTACTGCTCTCAGTTTTTAAGGACTGCATGTGTGGCTTATATGTTATAGCACACGGTCAGTAAAAAAAGAAGTAGCTAAGATGTAATCATTTTGGATAGGGAGTGTAACTGGTTCGAGAAAGATGTTAAGGAGGCCATTTATACTGCAAATGAGAGCTTAACCTTTAATCCAGAAGAGGCTCTTAGACATAACCGCCCCGGGGCGTACAGTTCCGTTGTCAGGAAACTTGTGAAAGAGCTCAGCTCAAATTAAAACCGTGAATCTCCTTCACGGTTCGAACACGGAAATTTCAAAAGTTCTGACTGAATAACCCTGACAAACCTTGACCTGTCTTGACTGTCTTGAAATGTGGTGAATGCGTTAGGGGGTCTTAAGTAGACAACATGCAATGAATCTAGATCAGTGGTTCTCAAACGCGGTCCCCGGGCTTTGTTGATGTGGCCCCTGAATTGATTTTACGTTTTGAGAAAATCAAAAAAAAAAAAAAAATGTAGCACAGTAGGGAAAAAAAAGGAAAAATAATTCATAAAATGTATGTTTAAATTATGTAATTTAGAGTCACTACTTGACTCCTTCCAAATTCGCTCCTCTGAAGTGGTGCTAGGTTGCCTACGTAGCAGGCTCTGCGGCATGTTGCTTGGTTAGTTATATCTAGCCACCACTTATTTCGTGTGCGTGTTGTTGGCATTCATACTATGTACACGGTGGCATATACTTATGTAGTGGTGCATTGGGGAGTAGTTGTATTTGTAATGACAAAGCTTGGGGCAAAGTTATATCTCGGGAATTCAATTTGCGAAGTGAGGTTACTGGATGTATCGTGTTAAACGTGTGTTGATTGGTAAATGAAATTAAAATTTCTGCAAGTTGTCTTTTGGTACTCGAAAAAATTAATCAAATGTAATCGGAGTGGCATTCCCTAAAAATGTGTTTCGACATTTTATATAAGCGCGCTTTTTCCACAGCTCTGTTAAGTAAAATAGAATCATTCAATCAACTTTAAGTTTTTTTCGACTTTTTGAAAGGTCCTCAAACTCGGCAGAGCCACTTCTCTATCTGACCGCGTTTGAGAATAATTGATCAAGAGCTTCCTCACATGCTGGCCACCAACGCAGGATAAGTACAGAATTGGTGTGACTTCATTCGTTTCAGAGTAAACTTTGGCTCCGCAACATATAAAGTTTGGAAAACAACGCATGATAAACATCAAAGTGACCATACTGGTGACTCACGCATGATGCAGAATTGTACAAAGGGGTAGCGCTAGGTGGAGAACGAAGGGCAATGGCCCCTGTCGTCTGGAAAACTCCGTTTTCGTCGGGGAGTCTTAATGGGTACGATTAAGTATGTAAATCCCAACGACGACCCGTCGCTGCAACGAATTTCTTTATTTTGCCCCGGGTAGGGCAGATTGCTCAATAAAAACAGGGTGTTTGGCCTCCCTGTCGACCAAAGACTGGCGCAATCCCAATTGCAGAGGTAAATTTGCGGTTGAGAGTGCGTTTTTCTGCAATGTGGAAAGCTTGCTAGCCAAAATTTGCTTATGCTGGACGCTGCAAAAGTGCATTACTGTCCTCTGATAATAGTCATACTTCTGCTTCTGTTTGCCGTAGATACAGCTTCGAGACCTCTTAAGTATGGATTTCGCTCTTCCCAATGATTGTCTTCTCTAAGCCTGAGATCCTCCCCTGCAGCTCGCGGCCTCATCCCAGCCTCTCTATTTGGCCTTCACCCTCAAAAAGTTTGAGAACCTCTGATCTATATCAACAGTGCATTTAGACACTATTGCAAAGTAAGGAAAGCCAATTGGGCTGAAAAGTCACTTCGGAGAGAATCAAATATATAATGGGAAAAGGTATACTCTGGCTCTAGCAAAATCCATCCAATCTGACTACATTTGGTATCAATGGAGGGGAATTAATATGGAAATTACGGTTTTTAGAAAGAAAATTTTCTTCCCCTACATCTAAAAAAAAATGATGATGGTGGTGGTGGTGATGGTGGTGATGATGGTGATCGCGATGGCGATGGCGATGGCGATGACGATGATGATAAAACACACATTGGGATCGGATTTATTTAGAAGGCCAAGGGGAAGGGAAGGTATCATAAACGATATAAAACATACATAACAGCCAGACATACTATATTAAATAAAGCAACGTCTGCAACTTACGAATGCTCCATCCGCCCGAAGTGTAATTGTTACTCCGTGAGCATTGTAGGGGGTTAGGGATAGGACTCCGCCGACAAAAAGCAACCTCTTGTGCAGTCGATAGTCTTTTCCATTGTACTGGAGTCTAACGAAAGACACATAAGTGACCTTCCGACCAGGGTCACGTCTATGGTAGTGGGCCGACAGAGTGAACGCAGGTAGTCCTGAAGTTTCCGACTGCTCTTCCGTGTGCTTACTGACCACATATTCACACTCCCCTTGGAAAGTAAATGCTACTCTATCAAAGGTGCGATGGTGAGGATCTCCCCATAGTTCACACTGACAAGGCCGACCTGATCGTATACAATGGCAGCGAAATTATTTTAAAAACAAGCACATAGGAGACAATTCTAGTGAAGCTTACGGTGCATTGTAAATTATAAGTGTATATTCTAGGGATATGAAGCCGTAAACTCAGGATATCAACCAATTGCGCGCAATACCATTGATGTAAAAACAACCCCCTAAATTGCTTTACCCGCACAATGACCTCTAAACAGGAGGGATGTTAGAAAGGAAACACAACGACCAAATCTGATTTAATGTTTTTCAGGTATCGTCATTTGATTGGCAGGTCGCTTTGTCCCCATTGTTTCCATTGTTAAATCTCTGTTGACTAAACCCCTTTAGTGATGATCTCCTTACCTTTCCAAGTTATCCCAAGACAAGGGCCATTGTTTATACATGCTTTGAAGGTAAGGTTGGTTTCCGCTAATGACCAGACTCTAATCAGGATTTTCGATATCAGTTTACCCGGTTTCACTACATTACACGACGTCAAAGAACGTTAGACGCTACCATAACTGGGGCAGGTCTGATTACTTGAAGGCAATTCTTGTTGAGGTGCGGTCTGTTCCCTGAATTAAGCTTTATCCTTTTAATTGGCTGATGAATGCATTTTCTTGGTCTTGATATTGCATTTAAAATTTTGAACATTGATACTGGCCCCCAAACCACTGGAAATCACAATTTTAAGTGAAATTTTGGTGCTGACGCAAGTAAAACTGGTTCCTTTCCAAAAAGCTGGTACATATACTATTGTTCTGTTGTTATGGTTTCTCTGCTTTTACGTTAATGTGACAGATGCTGACAAAGGATGTCAGTATGCATTTGTGTGAAATACTTTTCCATCTTGTGAAAATTGCTAGGTTTCAGCATCACATGTATCTTGTGATCAAAACTTAACCTCTTTTTGGAGCCATGTCATTATGTTCAAGGGTTCTATTTTGGCCAAAACAGATTGTCTGTGGTCTGGAAACTGGCGATGCCCTCTAACAACGTCCGTTTCAATAGCTTTATATTTTGAGGTAAAACCGTCATGTTTAAGAAAAATAATGAAACTTACTAGATGACTTTGGTACAGGTACTGTACGCATGAATTAGCCTTCACACGCAAACGTAGACTTAAGCGAGTATCCGAAAGGTACAAGAATTACCTGACTGCATTTGTGTTGGTGCAAGTTGTTATGCTACGAGCTTACCTCTGTTAGAACCGATAATGTAAAAATCAACCGATAATGTAAAAACGACCGATAATGTAAAAAAAAAAAAAAAATACCGATAATGTAAAAACAACCGATAATGAAAAAAAATACCGATAAAGTAAAAAACTCTTTGAAGCGATAATGTAAAAAAAGGTACCGATAATGTAAAAACGCTCCGATAATGAAAAAAAAAAATGAAAAAAAAAAAGAAATACCGATAACGTAAAAACTGTTCTAACGACGTTTTCATATGGAATTGGAAACGTGGAATTTTATCAAAAAAGTCCTACGTTAATTCAGAAAGTTCGTAGGTCATACCCCAGGGGAAGGGACTCTCACCCCTATTTTACAGATCCCTCTTGCAGGTATATTTCCATTAAAAAGGTACATTGAAAGACAGCAGAAGAATTGCAGGTCCCTTTTTCTCACTTGTCTAGGCCAAATACATAATGCTATCATATTTCTCCTTCATTTACTTAAAGCGCCCTCACCCCCTGTTGTTCCGCAAGCTCACCAAAAGAACAAATCTACGATATAAAATATCATGAAAGGACTGCAACATAACCGTATTTTACTACATTAAGGTGGGTCATATTGATGGCACAGCTTATATGCATAGGTCTAGGGCCCACGTCAGGGCGCCCTCTAATAAAAACCAGTTATTTCAAAAACTAAAGGACTGAAAATTATATTTTTGAAATGAGGTGTCCGAAAACCCAGGAGTGTTATTATCGTTATTCTGAAGTTGAAGGAGGGTTAATCCCTCTCACCCATTCCCCACCCCAGGGGAAGAAGGGGATGAAATCGAAGCTACTCACACTTGATAAGAATTGCGTCCTAGAGGGTATCGACCACGCTGATCACAGATCCGAAGTCAGTCATCCCACCTCTCGGTCGTAGTGGGTTGTGCGGGCCGTCAAAAGGCCCACTTTTAGGGTCAGTGTCCCCAAGAGCAGATTTTAGGCATTTCAAAACAACCAGTTTTCATACTAGATGGTTACCAATTAAAATGTAGGGATATGATTTCGATTGCACTTGTTAAATGTGGAGTGAAAGTTATCCCTTACATGTATGGCTTCACTAATACGTGGGCGAGTTACACCTTATCTCCGGAGAAGGCTCCTATCTCCGAGATGATAGCTTGAAGGAGATAACCCCGTCAATAGGTCATGCACTACATTTTCCTACCGTTCCTGTAAGTCACAAGCCTGTTCTTTCTCCTACTAGCTACGCTGTATGCATTAAGTTGAAGAAACGCATTTTTCTGTATATGCTAACAGTAATTTTGGGGCTGTGTTTTGCTTTGCCCCCTTGGAAGGTGCCTATCTTTAATCAAACCTTAATTTACCCCTTTCAAACTCAAAAGGTGATAGGCCTATATGTCCTGTATAACATAGAGAAGGCGTTTGGAGGAAACTGTCCTGGTTAGGTTTGGATTGGCGATTTATGACAGCAGGTCGAAAACGTGTGGTGCGGGTCGGGTAAACTAATGTTAGCATTACATGGCAAACAGTAATCGACCTTTTATGTATGTATATATATATATATATATGTAAGTATATATGTATGTATATATATCTATATCTATCTATCTATCTATCTATCTATCTATCTATCTATCTATCTATCTATCTATCTATCTATCTATCTATCTATCTATCTATCTATCTATCTATCTATCTATCTATCTATCTATCTATCTATCTATCTATCTATCTATCTATCTATCTATCTATCTATCTATCTATCTATATATATATATATATATATATAAATACAAGGCCAATCATATCACGAGAAACCTGTCCGATCAGACAATGCTTTCCTGTCGTTTCATCCATTCTGCTTCTCGAACAACAAGAAAAAATTCCGATACCCAGTTATAAACCACGTAGGCTACTCACACACAACGTATTAGCTATGTATGTTGAGTATAGTTAGGGACCCCACGTCTTTATTTTGTTGTTTTACAATTATAAATACACTGTTACTTTTGTGCTCCATTTGAATACACTCAAAAACTCACTTAGACGGCATGCGCTTGTACGCATACACGCACAAACCTACTATCTACCCCCACCGCCTGTAGGACGGCAGGCCTACCGGCCGACCTACACACACATATGTACACACAAGTACTTAGGACCGTAGGATACGGACGTTAGAAGAGCTTTTGCATTTTCGATAAAAAGGTTGCTACCTACCTGCATACACGCCTACCTACGTACGTACACACAGACGTACACAGGTATACGTAGGACCATATGGGATCGTCGTCAAAACAGTTTTTACATTATCTGTAATTTTTTTTTTTTACATTATCGGTTCAAAGAGTTTTTACATTATCGGTAAATTTTGTGTACATTATCGGTTGCTTTTACATTATCGGTTGATTTTTACATTATAACGACCTCAGCCGCGGACTCACTATCTGCTCTGTAACATCATATGGAAAATCGAAATATAGATTTCAAACTAGTAACGTCAAATATTTTACCTAGTTCAGGGCATAGAGTTATCGTTTGGACGAAAGGTAGATATGAAAATAGTGTGCAGTTGTTCATTTTACAACATAATAAAAGATGGAAAATTCATCACAAAAAATTATATAATAAATTTTTTAGTAACCAGCATAATTCTTAGGGCAAATTTACATGTAGTTTCTTTCTTGACACCTTTATTGAAGCCCTTAAAGGCAGTCTGTACTTAAATAATGTAACATAGGGAACTTGTATGGATATTTCAACATCGAATTTGTAGGATGGATTCTTATAGCTTGATTATGATTTTATTGCTTGGTTTCTTATCGCTTGGTCTCTTATGGCTTGATCTGGAAGTAGAATTTAGATTGTTACAGTTTCAGTTTTGACTGGAGCGGTTGTAAAGTTGTTTCTTCTAAGGTTGTGTAGGGATTCGCTGTGGATCTAACCCAGCAAATGGCCTAGTCAAGTTGATAAGGGAATCTTCCTCAAACATCCTTCGTTTTAAACATCATATACTTTAGTTGGTACATATGAAGTAATAACTCCACGGGGCGGGTGGTGCAAAACTACCTGCATCTTTGACCCACAGGGTCTTCCTTCAAATAACCTGACACAATATTGGTGAGGTAAACGATCATTACTTACAATCTGATACGTCTTTAAAATACTATCATCAACAACGTAAACAGACCTTACTTACAATTTTGCTTTATTCAGTACAACGAACTTGATAGCAAGTCTCTGCATCCACTGTCATCTTTACTAAATCGGCAACCTCCTGGCCTCAAAATATAGAATATATTCCATGTCTCTTTACAACAGAAATTGGAGGTGGGGGCAGCACTAGGGTGTCTTGATCCTAAAACAAGTTCTGTTTTCAAAAAGGATTTTCTACCTCTATCTGGACAGCTCTTTTTGCATAACTTCTTGCCAAATTTTGACAAATTTACAGCCCAATACGACATCCTCATGTGCTCTTCCATGGTAAACGGACTACCTCCTTGTCACACGTGCGACAAGTAGTCAGAAATTATTGGAAAAAATTGCATTCTCCCAGACAAGGTCAGACTCCTTGTCGCACGTGCGACAAGTAGTCGTGATGCACGGACTGACTACTTGCCGCACGTGTGACAAATAGTCGGGGTTATTGGCAAAAGTGACACACTTTCGGGCATTCTTGACATGAATCCCAAAGGAAAGAGGCATATTTCATGAAAATGATGACTAAATACGGAATATGAAAATCCATTTTGAAATTGGAACTAAGCTCTTATTGAAAATTTAAATCCTCTTTCACAACGTCTACTACGAAACACGAATTATTTTTGCCCATTGCTCTCCCTATCCCGTTATCTATGAAACATTTTTTAGTTAAATATTTTGATTATATATTCCTGGGTTTGATAGACACACTACATCAACAGTTTGGCATATTACTGCACTGTAACAAAAGTTTATAAATTATCACTTCATTTGCGCTACTAGGGCTTTGCTCAGGAAGTAACCGCAAATGCTCATGTGGGTACATTACTGAAAAGGAATCTACACATACTATTTTGAAGGGGCGTTGTGGTTTTTGAAGAAGCAGTTTCATGAGCACCTTTGACTAATTCAAATCTAATTTAACAAAGTTAAATGTTCATGACGGTGCCTCCCTCAGGTCTATTAAAAAATCCAAGTCCAAGTCTATAAATTTTCTACCTATGACACACTTACCGTTCTCACAACGGACCCCAGTGAAACCCTCGGCACATCTGCATTCGTATTCCTCCCCTGTCCTAATTCTTTGACAAGTCCCATCATTTTTGCAGGGATTCGGGTTACATGGATCTGGGGCCACTATGCAATAAAGAACAACAGAAACCCATCATAGTTTGTCAGAAAATCAAGAAGTGATATCTTTGCATTTTGTACCAAACAAATTATTAAACGATTGCTTGATGTAGAAATCTCCAACCCCAAATTAATTAAAAGGTGATTAGATGTTTGGAAAAGTTGTTCTAATCGCTAACTCATTCCGCCTGTGTTCTCTACCAAAAATCACATTTTTTGCTGCATTTTTGTCACTTTTAAGACGACAAACACGATTGCACGATAAAACCTTCAAATTATTCGAGCAAATTCAACTTGCGGTTCCCAGCGGTATGCTCCGTTTTTTCAAGAAATTGATACAATGATGGCTCGTGACTTTGATGTACCTTTTATTTTGTTACAAATTGTCAACAATTTAGTGATCGTGAGGCGACAACAGTTACAAATAGGGCCAATTGTCTCAGACTTTTCGTCACACTGGGTGGAGATGGTTTATGACTTGTTTATTCTTTCTTTTTTCTTTCTTTTTTTCTTTTTTCCTTTCTTTCTTTCCTTCTTTATTTCTATCTTTCTTTCTTTCTTTTTTACTTTCTTTCTTTCTTTCTTTCTTTCTTTCTTTCTTTCTTTCTTTCTTTCTTTCTTTCTTTCTTTCTTTCTTTCTTTCTTTCTTTCTTTCTTTCTTTCTTTCTTTCCTTTCTTTCTTTCTTTCTTTCTTTCTTTCTTTCTTTCTTTCTTTCTTTCTTTCTTTCTTTCTTTCTTTCTTTCTTTCTTTCTTTCTTTCTTTCTTTCTTTCTTTCTTTCTTTCTTTCTTTCTTTCTTTCTTTCTTTCTTTCTTTCTTTCTTTCTTTCTTTCTTTCTTTCTTTCTTTCTTTCTTTCTTTCTTTCTTTCTTTCTTTCTTTCTTTCTTTCTTTCTTTCTTTCTTTCTTTCTTTCTTTCTTTCTTTCTTTCTTTCTTTCTTTCTTTCTTTCTTTCTTTCTTTCTTTCTTTCTTTCTTTCTTTCTTTCTTTCTTTCTTTCTTTCTTTCTTTCTTTCTTTCTTTCTTTCTTTCTTTCTTTCTTTCTTTCTTTCTTTCTTTCTTTCTTTCTTTCTTTCTTTCTTTCTTTCTTTCTTTCTTTCTTTCTTTCTTTCTTTCTTTCTTTCTTTCTTTCTAAGCGATCTTGCCATTTTGGGGTCACATATAACTAAAGGTTATCCTTGACGGAAATTTGTTATTACTATGTAAGATACAAACCACACAAACCTGGCGTTTCGCAGTGTCTCCTAGTGAATCCATCCGTGCAAATGCATTCGTATCCTTGGTTTATGTCGACATTTTGACAAGCACCGCCATTTTGGCATGGATCACTATTTCTGCAGGTAATCCTCTCTTTGATATGAACAAAAATGGAAAATAAGTTATGAAACGAAATTTAGCACCACCATACACAATTGTTGCATTTTAGTAGGAACATGTAGTCGATTTGGAGTTAAGTAAACATTCAGATGACTCTTAAACAGTCTGGTGGCGTAACAACTCTTACACCTGAATCTGGAATACTATACGGAAGGGTTTACATCTAATTAGCTCGGTGTTTTCCCACTTCTAAGTGACCATAACTCTTTAGCAAATATATATAAGCCTAACGTATGTTGGGTTCTACCTTAAGACTGAACTTCATACGTATTCGGTTTAAGAGAAATAATTTTAAATACTTGAAATTGTATCTACATAAGGTTTTTAATTTGATCTTTGTGCTGAAAATATAGTGCATTTCAGAAACGTTTCTGAGAAAGAAAATACAATTGAACTGCATAGACCAAACATCTTTGTTAAAGGGGTATGGAAGCTGCAAAGTAGAAATTATTCTGTACATGTTCTTAGAGAGATAAACGTTACTGGAAACTGGCATGAAGTGTTTTGGACATTTGCAACACACGTGCCCTCTGCAGACGTCATTTGGTAAGACTTTCGAACCCTGTTACGTTGATACCTAAATCACGTATTCATTTATTTCCATTTACCGTTGCAGTTGTTACCAGTCCAACCTTCCTGGCACCTCGCTGGGGTACATATACCCATTTTGCTATCACAAACGCTGCCGTCAGCGCAGTGACATGTCTGTTCACAGTTTCCACCGAAGGTACCATCTTCACAAGCTGTAAGAAAAGTTTGATATCCATGTTGAATGAAATGTACTTACCTTAGTTGATATTACCTTAGTTGGTACTTACCTTAGCGGTATCAGAGCGACGGTGTGTAATGCAAACTGCACGGCATTGCTTTTGCCCTTTTACTGGCGGAGGAACTACAGGTTTCGTGTAAGAATTATGTAGTAAACATTTAAGGCACCAACTGATCTGTTTTGAAAGTTACTCGTATTTGTTTGAAAAACAGACAAAATGACATTTGTCTTCTGAAGCTGAATGCATACTGTGCTTATGAAGACACACCAATCAACCATCTTTTTTACCAGAAGTACCTTTAATATATTCATCGCTTCACTAAACACGCAGCGATGTTTCAGCCTTCCACCTTACTTTATTTTCTATGATGCACACTCATTTATACTTTCGAGCTTTGAGCAAGTGCCAAGCACATGCTCAATTAGATGAAGATTGATATAGACACGAACTTAATAAGAATAAAATTGTATCCTTTCAGAGAAGCTTGCTAGTACAAATCAGCGTAGTCATCGCAAGTGTATTAAGTTCATATTGATTACAAGATGTGAAAACAAGCATTCAACCATACTAAATATAAAAATAGGAGATTTTAAAAAATGTATCATGTGGTCCCTTTTCACAAAAGATAACGTTTGCCATCAACATTATGTTTTTGTTGTTCCATTCGTCCGTCTCTTATATTGTTCATCCACTTTGAAAGAACAGCACAAAATCCACTTTTGAAACATCGGGTTATAGGGCAGGGAGCACACACTCGAAGTGACCCAAGTGGGATAGAATAAAATCAGTTTTTTCACATTTGAATCGATTCTGTTCAATTTTGAAGAAACCATTCCGTTCTCGTCCCAGTTGATTAGATGGAAAGAGTGCACTTAACAAGTAAATAGTATCATCATTTCGAATTTCATCATAAACGTCAACATGTTGATGAAAGCCGTAAGCCATCGGTGATGAAAATAATTTAATCAATTAGTATTTGGCAGGTGACAATCAGTTTCACCTGAACGTGTCTTGAACAAAGTGTTACTATCTTATTATAATAAGCGATATTGCATTACACAATGTTTGGCCTTGCACAGAAGCTTCTTCACCATGCTAAGTGAGTACTAATGTGAAGAAAGACTTTACTTGCAATAAGGATTATACTGGAATATGTTTAGGTAGGTAAAACAATACGATATGTCAGGATAATGATGGATACTTCTCATACTTGGAATATAGAATTACCCAATTAAGCGGAAGAACCCCATCGTTTTTGGTGGAGGTCAAATGTGATGTGGGGTCACCAGAAGTCATAAGCCAAAGCATTGTAAAGAAGATATTTCTAGGTATGAAGGATGGTTGTTTTTCATACTTGGCACGTGGATGCGTTTTTGTCAGAAAATGAACCCTATTTGTTCTAGTAGAGTTCAACGGTTATCTGAGGTCACCGGAGGTGAAAATGCGAAATTCTCAAAAACTGCTTGTAAACACGATACCTCAGCATAATAATAATGGACACTTTTCAAAATAGGTCTATAACTTTATCATATTCACCAGAAGAACGCAATTGTTTTCAGTGAAGGTCAAAGATCATTATAAGTTATTAGAGGTCAAAAAACGAAAACCTTGAAAAACACGATATTTCAAGAGAGGGATGATAGATACTTTTCATACTTGGTGTAAAGATTTCTTACTTTGAGAGAGAGAGAGAGAGAATCCTATGGGTTTGCTGAAGGTCGAAGGTCATCTGAGACCATTACAGGTGAAACTTCGAAAACTTCGTAAAATAAATAGACAGTGGGCGGTACCTCTAAATTGTGTCCGGCTTTTGCTGACAAACTAGAATTTAGGGCTGAATTTTTTGTGCCATTTACAAAGATAAAATGATAAAAACAACGTTTCTTTTTCACAAGCATAACTGTTTCAGTAAAAATTTTACCTGATTTACCTGATTATGAACACATTTGAAGCATGCTGTGATTATAGGATGATTAGAAATACCAAAATTTTAACGAGCTCTTTGATGGCGTAGTGGAATAGTGCTCGGTTTCTCACGCAGACTGTTCGGGTTCCAGTCCCTCCTAACACACTTTCCTTTCTCATGTTTTGTTATTCAATATTTGGTGGTTTCCAATGGTCATGCGAGGTCAGCAGAGGTCACATCGTAAATACATCGTAAAAATGATGAACCCCTTTCGGAAAAGAATCACTAAGCCTTTGGGCTTTCTGTTTTTTAATACTTCAGGTAATCTTGTAGCTTTTGACAACTTTGTGAAAGTGGAAAGCATTCCAGCTACTTAAGTAATATTATTCACCAAAAATTTCTTCGCTTGTATCAGTGTCTCATCCTGACCATCTCCTGGTCCCCTACTTTATATGCCAGGCAGGATATCACATCGAATGTGGTCAATTTCAAATTAAAAGTTACTCCCCAGAACCTTAATCTGTGCCATATGTTCTTCAGAGAGGTGTGATCATCATTACTGGCAAATCAAATGAATCTCACTATTGCAGAATGGTGCAATGATATGATGTTCAATACGCATTGTACTGACTGCACTTATGGCAAAAAAGTCTCAGATGGTGCTAAATATCTACCATTTTTTGAAGGAGAAGACTTCTTTGCAATAAACTATTTAAAGGTTTGATTTTAGCTCACATAAAACAGCTCGCCTTTTCCAAAAAAACCTGGATTTAACGTTTGACGGATAACCAAAACGTTGAGTGAATTGTAAAGTTCACCAACTTACAATTGCATGTGGAAGCAATTGAAACATGCATGTTATCTTTTGTAAAATATTTTACGAAGAGGGAATGGGGTATAGTTTTTCACCCACGTTTGGAAATCTAAGGTTAAAGTTTAGGAAGCACTGGAACTTCAACGAAGCACTAACAAAACAATCTTCCGCTGTCGTCTCAGTGATAAACCCCATAGTTCTGCCACTGGACTCCATCTTACAATTTTAAATCAGTCAATTAAGGCAAGATATTTCTAGTCTCCATCATGTGGGCTTTAATGATGTTCTTATGGTCCTGCAAAATTTAAATTTCTATCAACAATATTTATGAATTTACTTAAAACATTATTCTTGACATCAGTAACGTGTGAATCTGCTGTATGACTCTGTAGGAGTCGATTTTGGCTAACTTGTCTGTCTGGTTTTGTTTGCTGCGTTGGCTTTCTTGTAGGTTACGTGTCATTGCTGGTCTGTAGCTTTAAATACTAATGAAAGGTACCTCTGTTACAACCGAGACCCTTAAAACCAGGAGAGCAAGAACACCCATAAGGGTCTGGTAAGCAAAACAGATGGCCTTTGCAAGTTCCATCTATTCCTGTCGGTGAGAGAGCTGGGTCACTGCAATTGTATTGGCAGCTTTGCCCGAAACAGTTAGGCCCAATTACTGAAAAACAACAGAGAAAAGCATCTTTAATTTACGTTTTTGTCAAGTTCCTAATCGCATTTATTTTGGAAATGTTGTAAGAAGGGGTATGTTACGAACTGTTTACTATGGTGACACCACCTTGTAATATGACTGTTCAAAAAAATCTCTTATTCTCTCAAGTCCCTTTTCCTATAGTAATGAAATGAAAATGTTTGCAGAGTGGATACGTCTCCACGAGAGGTGTCTCCGTCACTAGATTCCTATAACGTTTTTTCGGTGTTCCGATATTACTCACTGTAAATCTCTCATCGTTAAGACTACAATTTCCGTTTTAATTGTCACAACACTTCACAGACTATCTTTGACTGGAAATGCACATATAATCAAAGACAAATGTCAAAACTGACAAATGTTTGTGAACTAAAAGGTTTGATAATATAAGGTACCCAGGGCGTATGGGAAAGGGGAAAGGGGTTGGGAGGCACAGCACCGCAAAGAAGAACAGGAGGTTGCTGTATAGGTACTTGCTTAGATGTCGCTACACTGGACGTTTGTCAAAGTTGGGGACATTTTCTTTGGTTGAAAAATCACCCATGCATGAATGGGTAACAAAACCAATACCTCTATCTACAAGCATGTGAATTCGGAGAAGAATAACATTGCTACATTGGCAATTGGCTTCAATTAAACTTTACACATCGATCAGGGAGCATGTCTACCGCCAAATGTAAAACGTATGTAAGGGTTGCAATATCCTAGCCATGTGTTATAAATACATTGCATAAGAATTGTAAAAAGAATTGTAAAATTGCAGGCGGAGACATTACAAACGGGTTTTATGTCATTTCCTACCTAAACTTTTGTCAATTTCATTTCAAATGGTAAGTATAATAAAGCGAGTTTACCAAGTAATAAATCTACCGATAAAGAGGTTTCAGGGTTACAATTATATTTTATAGAGAAATAACTCTAGCCTTGGCTACAACTGACATAACTACGAGGTGATTTTTAGAGCAAATGTAACTTGCAAGAAAAAATGATGAACTGGATTGTAATTGCTTAGAATGGGTATATTTGTCATATCCAATGGATTTTTGTAAGAAGATAAGCACAAGGGTTGATTACTTTTGGGAAGGTTATTAAAATTTTGTATACATACCGATTTTTGCAGTTTAGACTCAACGACATTACAAGACACACAAAAATAATTTATGCATCATCGGCGTTGTGTTTCCAGGGTATCTCTATAAAGCTCATAAATATATCATTATAAAATCGGAATGTTTCCATGTACTCCGTATATTATCTTGATCTGAAATTAGTTATTCAAATTGCTTCTCGAAACTTTATTTCACTAGACAATAGCGGTCCTGCAAGTGGTGTAGCCAGGATATTTTGAGCAGTGGGGCACTGGAGGGTCATGAACCTTTTCTAGGGGGCACAATTTCTGAAATTTCTCTCCCTCTCTATAGGGCTTATATACAGAACTGTGCATTCCAAAATTTTCCATGGGGGCATTTGGGGTTCCACGGCTTTGTCGTGGGGGCACGTGCCCCTCATGCCCCGTAGCTAAGCCACTGGATCCTGCCCAGTCTTTTACATCATACACCTTCGACTGCACCTAACATACTTACTTTCCTCGCAGTATTCACCAGAAAAGCCAGGTGGACAAATACATTCTCCATCATCTGAACAGATTCCTCCATTATAACAGTAGCAAGGTTGATCGCAATTTTCTCCGATGAGATTAGCCCCACACTCTGCAATAAAGGCAAGTACAGTGAATGAAGTCATGAATATCAGAGCACGTAAAGGGATTCCAAAAAGCCGGATATGTGAGGGGTGCTGGAAAAGTTTTTGAGGCTTCTTTTGACAAGGTTGGCACCGTCTGTAGTAGGATTTCTGTGCTCTGAAAAAAGATCCAAACAAAATGATTTTCCTTACCCCTAACTATTAGTCTCATTACGGCATGTGGTTTCTTGAGACCGACGTAGCATTCGTATATTCCATCATCTTTAACGGATGCATCTTCTATCAATATGGATTTTTGGCCTCTAAACTTTTTTACTTCCTTTGCATTCCTTCTCCACTTAAGATTCTTGACGTTGATTGATCTGGTCACAACAGACAGCTCAACGTTGCCCCCCTTATTCACGGTCTTCGTCACGTATCCGTTGGGGACAATTTCTGAAAGTAAAAGCAAAAATGGAAGAAGGGATAGTGGCTTGTCCAAAAGACTAATGGTATCCCCCACACGGTTTTCAAGAGAAAGGCTCTCCCGGGGAAACTTTCTATGTAAAATTTACCTCGGAAACCTTCTTTGACAATTTTCTCATGGGTGATGATTCAATCGTCATTGATGGGAATTTTCAAGGTAAAATTTTCACGGGATAGTGATTTCTCGGGTGGACATGATTCAGAAAATTGGGAATGTTTTTCATGAAAAGTATTCCGGTAGGAATTTTTCAGTGTTTTCCGACCAGAATCACACCGCATTCCTATAGCAACACTTCTTTGCTAGAGGATAAATATATCTTATACAAGAAGAAACGTTTAAGCAGAGACAGGAACTTAAAACTTCGACGGAAAAATGGAAATAAGATACAATGTAGGTACATTTTTTCACCGTAATTATTAGTTTAGTGACTTTTGTGTGTTTACCGTAAGCAAAATGGATATGCTCAGATGCCTTGCAAGGTTTTCTACATATTTTCTCCCGGCGACCTGAAATTACATTTGACTTTAACGAAAAACAATAGACTTTTTGACCTTAATGTAATTCATTAACATGTCACCTATGTAATCAATCAAGGCTATCATTCAAGAGATATCGTCACGCATGGAATAAAAAGTTAGTAAATATATATTTACTCTCAAGGCGTATAAGTCACTCTTATGGTTAATTAGACGAGCACATTACCGACATGTAAACTTCTTGAAGGCTTGCCTTCATCCCACCGCGGCCTACCTTTCGAGATTGGAAGAGGGGCTACACATACAAACTACTGAGAGAATTTTGAATGATTGGCAGAAAAAATGGTCCCCCGAGCAGTTTAAAACCTTGCAAACGCACCAGCATTAGTGCCTGAGCAGTGTCATTGTATGAAGGTGAAAGTACTAAAGAAATGTATCAGTTTCCTTTGTTTCAAAATACCTACTGTTTTTTTTTTAAATACCATTTTAAACTATGTGCAAAATCACATGAAAGATATTGTAACAAGTGCTAGACAGCTGACCTCGATAAAAGCTTAAATTTGTGCTTAAAAATAAGACCATAAAGAGGTAAATAGAATTATCTGCACATTTTACTCCTCCTTATATCTTGCATCAAACGTGCCAGAGTACTATATTATCTCAACACTGCCTCACCCTCTCCTTATCCGGATATCAAATAACCATGGAAGAAGGTAGGCGCGCTTTGAAATTGCCTAAGTCATGATGTTGGGGATCCCAGGCACTTCCTTATAAATGGTTTTAAAATGTTTTCCTTGAGGTCTATTAGTTTTGAACTTTGGCACAACTTGGTTCGACAGTGTGCAAATGGAATTGGATGGACATTGAAGGAATCATAACTATTACTCTTTGATTTTGAGGAGCCCCCGCACTTGTTTTTATATGAATCGTACTTCACTAGACATGTTTGAGAGGTGATGACACTTGTTCTGCACATTTCATGAGGGATTTGTACCCATGCTCCCGTATTAAAGTAACCACATCTTGATACTCGTTAACCGTTATGTAATGTCAAACAATCAATAATCTCTTAATCGTGCACCACAGGAAAATGCAAATACTGTACTAAAACACCATAAGTAATAGGATCGAAGAAATTACCGTACTGTTATCTTCTGTTTTTACAAAGTGGTTGCTTGCTTATATCTAGCAACTTTTCAGACACTGCACAGAGCGAGACACACACGAAGACTATATTAATGCATTTAAACGCAGGCATATCAAGTGTCATCAAAATAGTTCATAAACAGTGAGATACTCAACAAATGAAAGATAGTCAAATCTTTTGGAATCCCGAAACAACTAATACGTTACATTGACATCAGCAAACAGTCCCAACCTATGCAATGTGGAAAACCTACTAGTATACTGTGTAACTTATTAGAGATGGTGACTTTGAAAAGTGTAGAACGTTCATACTGTTATTCATCAAGTGACTGAAGACAGGAATGACAGTGTCCTTTCCTCCAGATGACGTTGTACATGAGAAGACTCCGTTACGTATAGCTTCACCAGACTTTTTCTTCTTTGTAAGAATTTGACGATACACTATGTCTTCACCAATTGATTCTGTTGAACCTTTTGGCATATTCTTCTGGTTTTTCCCCGTTTTTTGGTATCTGCGAAACTTGATTGGAGGTGTTCCAGGTCCAGCAGCGATAAAATAAATGTCAGAAAACTTCTTGTAGAATGGGTTGCTATTGATGCACGTGAAGTCGCTAGCGTTTACTTGAGTATCTGCAATCATTGAAAGGAAAGCAAGGTTTGAGATTTCATGGTATACGTATACGCAAACTTACATTGGCAAAAGATTAACGAGCTATGACTTAAGGCATTGTGACCTTCTTGATTGCGTTTACACTTACGATAAAATAACTGGTTTCTAATTTTTATCCGGATGTAGCTTTTCATGCACATCATGTTACAATTGTTAACCTGGATTGCGTGTACAAAAGATCCCTTGCCCCTTCTCCTCTCCATTTTCATCAAACTTTGGAAAATATTGGCAGAAGGGAATTCCACTCCGAGTTTTGTAATTTAACACGGCTTATAGCATGAACCAACTGTGATTTACCTGGTGCACTTTCACCCAGATCCAGAGTACGTAACTTATTAAAACAAACCCATTCCTTGTCTTTGCAAGAACCTTGTACGGTTTACAGTCAAGTAGTGATTATCTTAAGATCTCATTCAATAACGCTGCTGTAAAGGTTGCACGCATACAAAGTATCAAATATATATACATATAGCACGTACGTTTAAGTTGGTTAAAGGTGTGTGCTCATGTTATCATAACAGTTGTTTTGCTCATCAATCTTAGATTCAAGAGTCCCTGATGAAAACCCCGTAAGGATTATTCGAATGTCTTTTCCATGCTCAAAATATACATCTTCAAAGTTTGACCATGTCATCGAACCCTCAGAATTTATGATGAGAAGTGTTGCTCAGTTTCTGCATTTCGTTTGTTAATCCTTTATAAATTATCTGTAAATTACCAGTTAGCTTCTAGTTTGGTGTTTAATGTGTACATATTTAAAGAAGTTATAGCTACTTCCATAATAAATCCCTCATGGCATACCAACATTGTAATTGTTGTTCGAATGTTACTAAAAAAAAAACAGATAACATAACGTGAGTTCCTTTTTCTAAGTAAAAAAGTTACAAATGTAGCTCATGTTTATTCATAATGTAGGTGCACAACAGTAATTATTTTGTCAAATGGTCAATAGTTGATGATTTTTTTTTTAAATTGCGACTACGTGAAAGCAAGAACTAAATTTTCAGTGTGCGGCCAAACCTTGCTGTAAAATTCTAAACGAAACCGATTACTTCCTCGAGATTAATCATTGGCAATCAAAGGTAGTTCTTGAGAACACCCATGCAGGCTGCCTTCTTCCAAAGAACTAGAGGCCTCCCAACTTTGCAGCCTCAGTAATTAATTTCTAATAATCAAACCTGCTCACTAAATTACAGGGGAAAGGGTATGTAATGGGTGTAGTCTGTTTACTCGAATAACCCCTGTGGACTAGGCGAATCTTGCACATATTTTCTGTAAGTCCTTTTACCTATCATTGATATGTATATTTAATTTTTATGAAATATTTGAAGTTTATTTTATTGTTTCTTATATTTATTTTTTTTTTTTTTTTTGAAATCCGTCTTTTATTGAATTTTTAATCGTCCTCAGACACAAAACATATTTACAAAGATTGGTTGAACGAATGGTAATCAAGTTTAGAGAAGAATAGACGTGACCACATGAGCTCTTTCACCTAACCAATCACATGATACAGTATATACATTTTCTTCTATACGTAGCTTGTACAGGGTATTTAAAGTATATACATACAAAAACGATCAACTACCTGTGCTGGTAAACTTTTAGATGGGAATGTAAAGAGATAAAGCGGTAAGAGAATTTACAACATGAAAAGAATACATAATATGCAACTACTATTCTTTACAAACTATGGCACGCAAGTACAACCAATCTTAAAGAAAAAATTGCTCATGAAACTTAAATGGCAACTCAATATAATCAATGAATTCAACAAATATCCCGCTCAATATTGCAGTAGGACAGTGACGAAATGACGTCGTCGTACATTTTCTTCCGATTTGAATTACCTGTACTTTTTGAGCAGATGTAACGTTCCACTTTCATTACAAATACAAGTTTATGATAAAATTTTACAGGATCTGGTAGTAATGCATTCAATTTACAATTGTACAGATAATGTTTACAATGAAGGAAAATAAAATTATATGGGTGATGCATGTTTCTTATATTTAATTATTCTCTTAAATGGGCCAACGTAAGCACCAAGTATCGTTTTTATGAAAAAAGTACGCCTTTTAGAGGATTCTTTTGTAAGATAAAATATTGGCTCCTACATATTGATGCCCCAACTAAAATCTCTGGTAAGTAAACACACTTATGATTCAAATACTAGAGTGCACTTCTATGCAATTCCTTGCCATAACTAGTGATCACACGACTTGAGCAACCCAACCACGGGCTACCTATAATAAAAAAAATTTGCGGACCTTTAGGACTGGATTCTATTTACTATGAAAAACAACAAAGGCGACCAAACACGTGGCATTTTACCTTCTGCTTCAGCATGTCAATCAATAAACATTAAAGGCAGTATGCAGTTACCCCAATCAGAGTGAGTGTATCCTGTCACTCTAGTTCATGATTGGCCCATTCTGATCATGTGACAATATTTTTGTTGGTAAATTGTAAAATTCAAGGAGAATCTTTCCTTGCTTTACCTATTGTTTGTAATAGTTATGTGCAAAACATCTTCAGAGGTGCTTGTAAAGCAATAAGACGAGATTTGCAAGAATTTGCCGATTTTTCAAAGAAAATTTTGGGGTGACTGCCTATTGCCTTTAAATGTTTTGAAATCTGTAGAATTGATTAAGGTGAAAAAGGAAGGACACATAAAAATAACTCAGATTACTTCAGTCTTCCTCCATGTTTTACCTGAACCGCGTGCTCCTCTATTCTTTGTTTTATACGGCGTTTGTAAAATTTCCAAAAGCAAAATGTTATATTAATATTTCAATTAAACAAAAACTAAAAATTTTAATCATTAATGAGTTCATTGTTTATATCAGTCATTATGAAAATGATTATTTGAAAATAGTTACTACTGGAACGTTTCAGTGGCGTAGCTAGGATTTTTGGTTTGGGGGCTCCGGGGGTGGAGATTTTTGTTCGGGAGCTCCCGTTTACTCTCTAAGCGGAGCGCCACCAAAGGTTGGCGTGGAGCCTACTAAGAAATTTTGAGATTTTAGTACTTGTCAGATCGCCGGAAATGGCACTTTCCAGGCTTAATACTAGCCATCTAGAAGTGCAAGTTTTTGTGAACAAAATGTGAAGTTTGATTTTATTTTATTTTCAAAACACATTTCTGTGAGGACGCTCAGCTTGTCGGAATTTGGTCCAAGAATTGCAAGGTTGAATCCCCTTTACTCAGTGGCCTACCCAAGATCTCTCTCATGTTGGGCCATGCAGTCTGTTGTGTGATCGCCGGCCTTGGGGAGAGGTCTAAGGGGAGGAGGTGTCCCCTCCCCTTGGAAATATTTGATTAGGTGTTCTTACATGCAGTCTGGTGCCACATATGCTACCTTTTGAAGTAAAATTTTTGTCAAAAAATTAACGTATAATTAGAAACTAAAGAATCGACATCAGGAGGGGGCATGGCCAAATGAGTTTACTATCTTATCCGAGCGCCACCATAGGTTAGCGCGGAGCGCTCCAAAAAAGTTAGAGATCTTAATACATCCCAGATCGCCGAAAATGGCACTTGTTAGGCTTGATAGCAGCTATCAAGATGTGCAATTTGGTGGAGAAATGTTAGCTTTGATATTATTTTATTCTCAGACACATTGAGTTTGTCGCAGACAATCCGAATCTATTCAAAATTATTCAAGGTGGGTGATTTTTTTGCCCAGATCGCCAGTGGGGGGGGGGGCGCTTGGGGGTTCGGCGATTTTTTGGAGGGCTCGCGCCCCGAGGCCCCCCCCCCCCCGTAGATATGCCACTGGGAACTTTCAACAGAAGCTTCAATCACATTAGGCTTATTTTACCACTGCCGGTTAAAACCAGTTACGTTAAGTTACAGTTATTAGCATAAGAACGTACCTGAGCATGTATGTTTCACTTGTACAAACCGTTTATACGATTGATCAGAATATTCAAGTCTGCAATTCCCCTCCGTGGCCAGAACCGATTGGTGTGTTTATGTTTGGATTTGATAGTAAAATATTTTTAAGAAAGTTAATGTGTTTTAGCATTTTCTCTGATCTTGGCTATTCTGATTGTCTAAAAACGAAGAAAACTCTTCTGAAATTTCTTAGTATTAAGCACACTGTTAACATTTATGAGAATATAAAAATTAGGTGATAATACTACTTAGTGACTCTTTTAAAAATGTTCCATCCATTCCTTTAAAGTAAATTGTAAGTGCGTATGGTGTTACAAGACTCAATTATATGGTTGCATCTACGAATAATATCCCTCGCTTTTAATTTTAACAAAACTATACCAGACTATAAGTTAGTTCCTGTTCCACGGAGAAATAGTGAGGTGCAGGAACAAATACATGATTAGCTTCTTTTCTGTTTTTTTTTTTACCTCTTAATATTTAATTCGAGTAAAGGAGAAGAGGTTTGAAAACATAGGGTTTAACAACGACAATATCATTAAAAATACAATTTAATATTTTTTCCATTTAGAAAATTGGAAAGTTCAATAATTAAGTTTTCATATTTAAATAGATGCATGAACTCTATTTAAGTTTCTAGGGCAAAACATCAGATATGATAACTATGGCTGCCTTGGGCAAAATTACATCTCTATTATGCCGTGTTTTGTAAGGAAGTACAAGCTTGTAAAAAAATCTGGTACTATACTGCCACAAGGATCGCATCATAGTGCAAAAGACATAGGTCATATAATTTACGTTCTTTTCATTGTTATACCCTTGCAAAACGCGTGGTATTTCGTACTGTGCTACCACAAGTTTACTCCTACAGGTATTTAAACTGCAAATTGTATCATTTGTAAGCACCTCAATGGCTTTGTACATGTGCATTGAAAAGAGTAACGTTTATTCCAAATGGTACACATTTAACTCGGTATAAAACTATGAAACTGAAAATGTAAACTCGTCGAAAGCAATACAGAGTTAAATTCTTTTTGCATATTGTTAATGGCAAATTGAAACCAGACAGTCTGACAGGATGATTTTTACCCTTAGAAGAAACCATCAATTCATATATGATAATATGACTTCAGAATTTCTGAAATATTTGTATAGCCAATGTTTTTACACGCACTGAGCAAGTATGGCATTTGGATTGGCTTAGATAACAATAAGTTAAACGCTACTTTGGTAGTTTGTTTGTATTTTGACAAAAAAAAAAAAACATGTTTCGATATTTCTCTACTTCTATTTTGTTTCACCTAATCCCTAGAGGCCGGTTTCGATGTTGAAGTTAGGAAAATGACGCACCACTTCATTTTCTGCGCAGCTGGCTCTAACATGGACTTAATACATACCTTTCTCATTGTCCATAACACTTGACGGAAAAACAGGTCAGGTTGCAAATAATGTGAATCACTTTCCTAAATGAAAATAAACCAGGTTAGAAGCTAAGAATACTGTAAAAATACTCTCACTTCCCCCTGCTTATCTTTCTCCCTCCGTGACTTAAAACTGGTCTTTTTGAACGGAAGGCATCCTCCTGAATGACTATATTAGAAAGCGCCCCACGAGTTTACCCTTGCCTGTCCGTTCTACCAACCAACAATCTGCATAAATATCTGTCTGCTAGATAACTAATGCGTAATGATGTGAATACCGTAATACCATAATACTTAGAGGGAGAATGTGTAAATTTAGCTTGTGTCACGTTGTACCAATAGTACACATTTACTACGTTTTTCGTTAAAACTATGAAAATTACAAATTAAGCTTTAGTTTTTCAAACTATGGTCCAAAGATGTTATCAAGGTAATAGCAATAACAAAGACTGATAATAACTACCTAAATGAAGAAGCAAGTTTTCGGAAAAAGACGACAAATCCGAAACTCGTTCTGCTAATTTTGTACCGGGTCGGAGTCGCGTTTGTGCCGCTCTTAAGCTTGAAGAAAAAAATCGAGAAGAAAAATGTTACAGGCCCTAAAACTGAAAACCTTCACAATACCAACTTTGGTCTAATAACTTACCCCCGGTAGCTACAATAACAGTTGCCATCAGGGCAACTGCTAGTGCAGCTTGTCTCATTTTATCAACTTTTTGTAACTTTGTAACAAAATTTTTAAGAGCACAGTCAAGAATCCTTCTTGATAACGCCTCGATCTGGACTCGAGTGAAGTTTTGAGGCTGAAACTATTGGACTTGTAACGGCTTTTCCTTTGCTATAATTATTTATGAACCACACCTCTTGGTAACTGTGGAAACGGAATGATGAACAAAAAACTGGGGGCGATACTTTCCGGTCTATCGTTAGCCACGTTGGCATACAGGTCTCTTCGAGCAATGACATGAACCATACCAAAGACAATATTCTCTACGTCTGCGCACTTCAAACTTTGAGGTTTGACTGGTAGCTTCTATTAGTTTCGGTTGCAAGAATCGAAGAAATGTTTTATCGATGAAGGGGCAACGATATTTTGTTCCAAATAAACAACTACAAACAACCGTAATAAACATCTGTCCCTCGGTCATCCAGTTACTGAAAAGAAAGCGATCCTGTTGCTGAACAAAATATCCATTATTGGCCATTTAATGAATACAGTAAAACCTCCTTTTCCCGAACATATCGGGACCGGAGGTAGTCCGGATAACAAAAAAATTCGGATAAACGAGGTTCCAAGTTTTTGCCTCAAGTACGGTAGACTGGGTCCATAAGACAGTGTGTCAACACATTTCCAAAATAATTCCGAAAAGACTAAAATTTGCAGACAAAATCCCCCCAAATATTTTGTTACTAGTTTGTGTGACCGATGATATGACAAATAAATTTTAAGACTTTTAAAACAGAGAGATTTATTCCTAAAATTCGAGGCTTTGCTCTTCTGAATGACCAATGCTTTTTACACTCTATATGAGTGTATGGGCTGAAGAAAAAGCTGTTACGATCTGGAGAGGTATCTAAGAGTAAAAATTCTGCATTAATTTCCAAGAATGATGTTTCCTACAGAGGGTGGCACTCTGCAGTTACTTTAAAAGACATACTAAGTCAAAGTGGTTACTGTGCGTACCAGCAATTAAATCGACGGTTTTTCCACTTCCAACGAGGGCAACGATACACAAACCATACGCCCTTTATCAGAAAATCAAATTAGAATTTTGCGTGTGGTAGTCAGGAGAGACCGAATGCGACGTGAATGCATTGATGGACCGAAAATGAAAATTTCACTACGCCTCTACGAAGCAGTAAAACATTCAGGTTTTCATTTACCTTTAAAAACTATTTCAACTCTCTATTGTCACTTAAAGAGAAATTTCGTATTCCGTTTTTAATTTGTGTCTCCGTCGCGTTTGTCAAAAAAGAGATGTATAAGTAATACCATAACGTAATGATAGTGCACATAGGTTGAACAGAAGTGTGATGCGAGTTTTCAAATTTAACTACGATATTATCTGTGAACAGAGAAAGTAACAGAATTAAAATGTTTCATACATCTTCAATTTATAAAAATGAACAAGAAATGTTTACGGAAAGTCTGGAGACTGATAGTAAGTTAGACAACTATATGGTTTAAAGGGCGTAGGTATTCGTTTTACCATCATCTTACCTCATAAAAAGACCCCGCATTTCCCTCACAAGCCTTTTTCCCGTGAAGTTTCAGAAGATTAATATTACACTTAAGAGGTCTATCGAGAAACAAAATATTGTAATTAACGCGTCTTTTTAAACATTCCACCTTAGTTTATTTTATTTATGTATATGTTGTTCCGAATTTTGCAGAGAGGCTCGGAAAGCACGAGACAATCCATACTAAAATCGCTGATAAAGTTCAACTAAATCCATGCGTTTTTTTAACCAGAGACTGAGGTTACTTGCGTGTGTACAGTCAATTTATTTCCTTATTCCATTTTAAATATTTTAAACTTCATTCTGAAGTCTCATAGTTACCCAACCCTTTTCCCAGTACTCATACGCTCTTCAAACACCGATTACCTTTACTTATGCTAAAGGTTACTCTGTAACTATAGAACTACCCGATGGCATGATAATGCTCTTCTTTCAGGTTATGTGAATTAAATTACAAATCAATTGCGGGTATACTTGCATAATTACTTGAAGGGAAGCTCAAATGTCTCAAATTGTAGAAAAAACACAACACAATTGAGATAATAAGATAATTGCCTCAAACAAACAGAACACTACTTGAGAAAGTATATGGTTATGATATGTAAATAGGTTTTCATTGTGCTCGTGGTCCGGTCTGGGTGTGTTCGGATGTTTGTTTCGCCCGTGACCGTTCCCAGCTCGTTATAAGCACACTTGTTGCTACAGGATGCCTTTGCAACTTCCTAAGTATATACTGCATTAAATTATTCTACAAACTACATATTAAATGTATTTCAACTCATCCTGTTTAAATGTAAAGTTTTTCAAAAGTATTAAATCGGAATCAATGGCCTACCAAATCTGTCAAAGCTAAGTGAATCAGTTGAAAGTGTGTCTTACAGTATCCATCTACTTGCATAAATGTTCACTCTACGGGGTTATTTTTTTGCAAAGACCATGCAATCGTGGTAGCTATTAACAAGGCCGTGAAGCAGAACATTGTACAGCGTAACAGATCATTCCACAATAAAGTAAATCATTGATATGTAAGGAAACGTCGTACCATAGAGGGGCTCCTTCGACTTCACGTGATCGCTCCCTCTTTGTTTCTGCATGGCAAACTCACGGGTCTCTTTGGTGTTGAAGGGCTAGAGTCCATTTTTTTCACAATAGTAGCTATGGTTATGCCGGGCGGTGTGCTGTAAAAACGCTTACTGCTTGTGTGTTTTGCCTTTCAGTGCCTGGGAATCCCACTCGCGTGACGTCACATGAATCCCCTCTTTAGAAAAGAACGTGCATAGCTACTCCCACTCCCGTGAGCGTCCATGACTTTATGGTCGGCTGTTGAACCCATTGCTACCTTGCAATCGGTGTACTGTGACTGGAAGGAAAGTTCTAACTAGACAATTTGTACTTGCAGGCAAGTACATATCGAAGCCTGTAGAAGACATAGATATATGGAGCTTTTGTCTTGTGGGTGGGGGGGGGGGTGAGTTGGAGTGAGGGGGAGAAGGGGTGAGATGAAGGGGGACTATTAGGGTGTACTCTGTTTTTTATGGGGGGATGGGTGGGTAGAGGATTTGTGTAACTCCATTGACGAAAGTTCCAAGGTTCTGTTACACTTACAGTCAATATATTGTGATTGCAAACACCTCTTCTGCAGAAGTAAATGTAGGCCTACCCGAGGCCTATAGGCTATCTTTAGTAGTTTATAGTATAGTAAAGGAACCGAAATTGACGCGGGCCCGTAATTGACGCACCTTCACAAATTATTAGCTATCACCGTAGCAACGTTAGTGTAGCAAGCCTAACGTTTTGGAACCTATCCAGCACTTCGTTTTTCACGATAATGAATCCTTTTCAGGTAGGTGCATACCCAAATATGATTATTTTTCAAGCATTTTATAACTGCATCCCACCTTTGTGTGTATTTTTAATATCTGGATATAATACTCTCTAAAAAAAAACGAAAATTACCTCTCCCTGGTGTGCACTGTCGATAAGTACTGCTTCATCTGACGTACTTACGCCTGTACAGTGCGTTGAGTGCATAACCTAGGTTATAAAGGTTATTATACTCTGTTTGCAACTTGACCAAAATTCCCGTCTTTCTTAGGCAGGTTAGGTCAAAAAGTTAAACAAGTTTTGCATGATACTGAAGGTGAGGAAACTTAGCACCTTCCCCACGGAGCGGACTCTGTTGCTCAGCACCTGTACGAAGATTTTGGTTGAACATTCGTGAAAGAAGTATTCTAAACTTGTTTGAATTTTATTTCTCGATCCTTATATCTATGCAGGACGAGATCAATATCAAAACACACAATTCTGCCCAATGCCTATTATCAGTGAGATGGTTGGAATTTAACGCGTTGTGCATATGGTGAACGTTGAACATGTATGCATTTAGCGAAATCCCCTCTTTCGCATGCGTAGCTGTACGCTCTGCCAATATGTCCATGTTGAACGTGTGTGCACCAGAAGGTATACCGAGCCACGTAAGTAGTCGAAAAGGCACGTGACAACGAAAGCAATCCCTACAATCGAAGCTGTGGCTTCGATTAATTACATAAAGTGAGGCCTAAGTAAGGTAAATCTTGTAACCTTCCTTTGAGCATTCGATTATCTAGCCCTGGAATTAGAGAAACGGTTATTCCATATTTTACAAAAGATCCCGAAGATACCAAGTTTCCGGTAGGCATATTTTGGAGTTTGTATCAACAAGGGGAGCTTAGTGTGTAGAAACATTCTACATGGACTATTGTGCAAACTGAAGTCATGTAGGCTCAGGCATATTGGATTGTAAACCTCTTTAGGATGAGATTACCTGATCACGTCCTCGTACTTGGTCTCTGAGTGTAACATCCGCCTAGGTAACAGAATGGAAAGATGGGACCGTTTGCCTCCATCTTGGGCACTGTGATCCCTACTGCAGAAGTGCTCACAGATTTTTCTCGATCCAAGTAATTTCATATGTAATTGATTGCATTATAAAGAGTCCTTCTACATGTCTACAAGGTGGCTATTTTTTTTATCATACTTTGACTCGCATGCACATGGTCGGCGATCCTGGGGGTTGGTGGATATATACCCCATTAAATTGGATGCGGGATACTGTACGCTTTATCCCCCAGTGAAATCAAAATTCGAGAACATGTAAAAAGTTAAGCTAGTTATTAAGAAAACTCCTTAATTGAACAGAAAAATTAAAAGACCTGCCGGTTCTCATAGTATCACATTGCAAAGCCTGGAAAGGGCCATTTCCGGTGATCCAGGGGGGTGTTTTTGGCAGAAATTTTTGATGCCAACCAATGGTGGCACTCCGCCTAGATAGTGACATTGACTATACCCCACTTTCAAATTAGGGGCGGATTGTCGCCTATGCACATGTACTGACTACTGGATGGTTTGATGATGCACAGGGTTTTGGGGTTCACAATAATGACTTTGAAATAATGTAGTTAATACCTTATTCGGGTATTATTAGTATTCCCGTTATTAGTGGAAGTTGGTCGGGGATCCAGCCGATCAAAATCTTTTTTTAACATGCAATTAAGAAGCCGCTGTTCTGGGACCCAAAATGTGTGATCGAGCACATAAACACATTTACCAATCACCAGTGAATTGTAATCGATTTCACCCTGCTGGTCTTTAAATGTCCTGTCATGTGAAAACATGAAATTGAACAAGAGTGTAGTATGATTATTTTTCAAGAAGGTTGTTGAAAGAAATAGTTAGACGATTATCATTTTGGATATCATCTTCGAACGGCATGGGCAACCACTTCAACGAAAGATAGTTCAGTTTAAATTAGGTTTTAAGCCTCAAAAAATCAAAACATATATTCCTTCAAGCAATCAATATTAAAATTACCTTAACTGTAGTAAAGATTTATTCAGTGGATGTGCTGGGGAGAGATGGTTACTGCAGTGTCTAAATAGGTAACAAAAGGTTTAAAGTTTTATCATATCATGAAAAATATATTTCTAGTACAAAAGTAGCTAATCTCATCTTGGTGCTGAACTCAAGATTTCAGAAAACGAGATCATAAAATGAAGGACTGCCAATATTTATTACCTACAACTATTCAGCTTAAATGCACAGAGTGACAAAATGACATATTTGGGAACATAGATACGTAACCAGTTAAAGTGCGTTTATTTATAATTTATGGGCGCCATTTGTGTAGGCAATGAGTAAAGAAAACTTATTTCTGAAACTCCTGTAAAATTGACAGACATGTGCAAATTTTGCGAAATATCCCCCAAAAGGTAAGCAAATAGGTTAAACACTCTTATGTATCTTCACATTAATTCAAATAAAAATAGAGAAACGATTAGAAATTTGTACCTTTACATCATGAAAGACCTAATGAATGACCGGAAATAAATACCAAACATTTTTGACCTCCACCAAAACATGATAGGGCCCTGCCTCTGACCATTAGGCATCCACTAAGCTATCCAAGCTTCCTACCTCGAGATATCATGTTTACAAGGTTTTCAGAGTTTTACCCCCTGTGACCCTAGATTACCTTTGACCTCCACTAAAACAATAGGGTTCTCTGCTCACCATAATGCATTTACATGCCATGTACGTAATCTATCCAAGCTTCCTAACTTGAGATATCATGTTCACTAGTTTTCAGACTTTTACACCTGGTGACCCCGGATGACCTTTGACCTTCACTAAAACACAATAGACTTTTACCACTGACCATAATGCATCAACATGCCAAGTATAAAATCCATCTAAGCTTTTCAATTTGAGATATCGTGTTAACAAAGATTTCGGAGTTTGACCCCAAGGAACCCACATGACATTTGACCTCCATAAAAATAATAGGGTTCTGCCTCTGACCTTAAAGCATCCACAAACTACATATGGAATGTGTCCAAGCTTCCTACTTTGAGGTATCGTGTTCTCAAGGTTTTCAGAGTTTGACCCCGATGACCCCAGATGACCTTTGGCCTCCACCGATACAATACGGTTCTACCTCTAACCATAATGCATCCACACGGTAAGTATGAAATCTATCCAAACTCCCTACCTTGAGATATCGTGTCAACAAAGTTCTCAGATTTTCACTTCCGGTGACCTCAGATTACCTTTGAACACCATCAAAAACAATACGATTTCTCTCACCATAATGCATCTACATAAGTATGAAAGTATCAAAGTATAACATCTATCCAAGCTTACTCCCTTGGGATATCGTGTGAACAAGGTTTTCAGATTTTAACCCAGTGACCCCAGATGACTTTATACCCACATCAAAAACGATAGGGTTCTTTCTCTCAATGTGGGACATCTGTAAAAAATTGATAATGCATTAATCGCCACAGAGGGATGAATGTACATAGGTTGCTTCCATTCATGTTGTATGATTTAGTCATCTTCATAGTTCCTTATATAAAAGGTTACCAAGCAGAAATGTAGTGCTAAAACACACACACACACTGATAACTTTGATGACTTTATTGCAACTATCCTTACCGGGCTAGTGATTTTACTTTCTTTGAAGGTAGTTCTTTTACTTTGACATGTTAAAACACGAAGAAAACAAAAGAGATGAACACAGTAAAATATTCATTAACGTACATGTTAATTATGCAGAAAAACTAACTTGGGTGTAGTTTTAATAGTTCGACTTGTTAAATCGGGGACAAAATGAAAACAAGTAAACCTAGTATCCGCCATGTTAATCTTTACGTTAACCTTGTAAATAAACTCGCGGTGAGTAAGTTTATTCACCATAAAGCTTGTAAAAGTAGGCATCACTTGTGATTCCAGGGATTCACATTTACATGACTTAGCAAGTAAATCAGTTTTCTGTGTAGCCAGTGCTAATAACTTCCTAGGGGTCATCGTCACCACGAATGTACTTTGCTTGTAGGTAGAGGGTTGTTTTGATTTTGGTTTCAGATTACCATAAAGAGCTACAGTGCGTTCCCACTTGAGCACGAGCATGACATCAGATCCGGTTCTGACCTCGCCCAGGGGATCGATTTTAAAGTGGGAAGTTGATCCTCTCGTTACCCGGATAAGATCTCTGGAGCTTGCTCTATCGGAGGGAGGGTGATTAAGGTGACACAAAATAGAAAACGAATGACTAACTTCCGCAGACTGTACTATTGTAGCACAGCTTTCCCGGAGTCTCATATCTAGTCAGATATCTAGTCAGAGTAACCCTGCCGCGAGGCAACGTGTTTGCATTTGGTCTTTTGACTCTTTTCACTTACATCTCGTCGTCAGGGAGCATTTTGTAATGATTTTCACTTCCAGCGCAAGTGGGGCTTCGGGGTGCTTTTTACGTTCATGGAAACGGGCACAGACTTTTTCAAAGAGCCCCTCGACTATCTGGCGAAAAGCCAAGGAGCGAAAGCAAGCATTACTCCCGAAGGAGTTCTGCTCCCAAAGAGGAGAGACGTCCCCAAGAGACAACAAACTTAACTGACCAACCTCTCGACCCTCAGACCTCTACATCATGGGTCTGTCATGCGTGGTCCTGTCCTTGACTGGCTGAAAAGAACAGATACTACACATGATCTTAGTCAAAAAGCACATACTGTGCCTTTTACGTGCTAAACAAACGGGCACGGCCAGACCAGCGAAAGGATAATATATATGGCCAACAACCCAAAATACCGAACACCAACAACACCCTCGCAAACGAAACAAAAACCACCAACACTGACTGCTACTGAGCAGCCAACACAAGACCAAACTACCATCACTTAACAACAACCAAAAAACCGAAACACAAAGAACACCAGACCAAATTACCATCACCCACAAGTAACTACCCCGAAGGGCTACAACCCCAAAGGGTCACGAGGAGTCGGGATCCACTTGCCTTTTTTTCAGAAGTCCCCTCAACTCTCTGGTGAAGAGCCAGGGGCGAAAACCAAACAATACTCTTGAAGGAGTTCTGCTCCCTGAAGGAGTAACAACGTCCCCAAGGGACAAACTTTGACTTAACTGACCCACCCGAAAGTGGTCCCGTTCTAGACTGGCTGAATAGGCCATATTAAACATACATTTTCATGAGGAAGGCTAATCGGTTTTGGTCACTTGAAGCATACAACCAATAACACTGACATCGTGCAAGCTTTGAGTCGCAGTAAACAGTGACGTCAGGTTCAGCCGTAACAAACTAATCCGGAACATTTTCAATGTTTATCCACGAGGATGTAGGCGTGAGACTTTCGGAAAGGTATGGAGCGAGGGCTATCATCTTCCGAATGGATGTGCTTGCCCTCTCGGTAAGAATTGGATTCAACGAAATAGATACGTTGTTGTGGTACAAGAGAAGCTTGTTTTCCATTGGCATTGTTCATTGGCTTCAAATTCGCAATTACATGGATATTCATATTAGATGAGGCGTTCTTATCTCTGATTGGCCCTCCTCATTTTTGGTAAGAGAATGACGTTCTTCACAATTTGTTACCTGACGTCGCGATAAGTGAAAAGACCAAATTTAAACACGTTACCTCCCTTCAGGGTTACCCTGTCTCTTATCTTTGAGGCTAGAATTCAATAGGAGGATTTAGCCATCAGGCGACTTAAGACATCTTTATTTTTCACCCGGAAAAAAATCGCCTTTTCTCGAAGAATTTTGGCTAAACGAGCCTATTGAATTCTAGCAGCATGTCTCGCGCCACACAAACTTATGAAAAAAAACATGACCCACAGATATAATTTCAATAACGCAACTTCCTGTCGCTTGAACCGGAGGAGGCGATCCGATCTCGCGCAGAGGATCACAGGGGAACAATTTTGGCCATATTCCAATTGACTGACTTTGGGGGATCAGCGTCGGGGGGGGGGGGGATCAAGTGTGAACACAGTCTGTGTGTGTTTGTGCGGGTGTGTGTGAGTGTATGAGAATGATAGCAAGTTCTCATCCTGAATGGCTGTAACTGATCATTTTCTGGAGCTGGGCAGGGGCGGGGTAGATTTGTAAAACAAATACTAGTTTCATGTTTTCAAAATTTTCTAGAAGTGCAAAATGTGGTGTGGTGTGGCAGCTGAGCTACGGCATCATTGATGAGCTAGTTACGCATACTGTAGCAAAGTAGTGCGTACATCAGTGTGCATTTTGAGAGATCGTGTTCGTTCTTGGCTACCAAAGCAATCGCATAAGAAGGAAAATTGGGAGGAAGGGGGGACGTTTACACGGGAAGTTAGGGGATATTTTTCAAATTTTTAGCCTTAGAATAAAGCATTACATGACATTAGGAGGACGTCAAGCCGTGCGCAAAAATCATTACTATAGGGGGAGTGGGGCGTTTTCGAAGTCTCTGCATAATTTTACTTCATTTCTTAGGACACAAGAGGGGCGCATTTTTCTTGTATTTGGGGGCGTCAGATTGGTCATAGGAGGGGCAACTGAGCAGTTGCCCTCTAGATCCGCCATTTCCGAATGAACTTACCACTAAGCATGGGCCTCACATGGGTTATTTGTGTGTATTGTGAGCTTTCAGTCATGCAAAAGCATGGGCTTGAATGTAAAGTTATTATTGGGCTCATATGGCAGTGTTATGCTGGTTTTGTTTGGGCAGACGGTCTTGGGTAAACCAACTGAGCATTAAGCCTAGCCTGCGCATGCGTAGCCTCATATAGTGCGGTATCAAGTTCACTGAGCAACACGATTGTTTCTATGGGAGAAGATAGGGCCTAGTGGGTGTATAGGCTCGTATGGGTGTATGTGAAGAAACCCTAGGCCGCTGCATGGGTTTTGTCCATGCAGACCCATGAGAGGTTCCGTGCGAGGATTACCTGTGCCATGTTATGTGGGTGTAGTGACCGTTGGCTGGCCCATACGGTCCACTTTGACGGAATCGTGAACATTGAGCATGTCAGTTTAGAAGATACTTTTTTCTTTTCATAATTTAGAAGGAAAAACAAATATTCATCAAGCTCATGATCAAGATGCATGATTTCTAAATAGGATTCACATACCATGCTGACCCATAAAAATATCACCCACATGTACACCAAGTAGGTAATAATGGCCTCACTCGACCAATGGGCCCCTTTTTGACATATTTAATGTATCCAAATTTTTCTCTTTTCTAGATATTCTGCTCTGAGTCAAGTTAATTTCGCATTAAGTAGCTAACAAGCATGGCCGGCTCCCACATTGGTTTATTGAAATATTGGGTTCCAACTCACTGAGAGGTATCTATGTGGGTCAGATAATCTATGTGGGACCCATATGATAGCCCCCTCCAGTGGCCCAGTGATCGCTACATAAACTGAGAATGCTAAAGACATTTTCCAGCTTGCACAGCCTTTCTCTTTTAGCACAAAAAATAGAATCAAAAGGGACGGAGCCCCTCACCCGGCCCAGACTATGGGACGTTAACATTTTAACTATAAATGGACTCTAGAGTCAACCGTAATGACCTGTATGAATGTAAAGGGCAGTCAGCAACTTGATTGCAATACATGGCGGTACTTAAAAATCAACTATCTCGGGGCTTTGTCTAATGACAAGTCTACCATTGTGCACAGTAGCGTACTATCGTATCGACGAAAGACCCTTATCTTGAGAGTGGTAAGATGGCGGACCGGTCACGGCTTCAAAAATCTTTACACAAGTGCTATCCAGGGGTATATAGAGCTGGACCTCCTTGTTGATATGTCAAGGCGTGTTTACAGTATGTAATGCTCATAAGGTCATGAATGGGGGGGGGGGGAGGTCTGGAGATCAGAAGTCCAACCAATTTTAACCAACTGAACCAGCTATTGTTCCGAGTTAGGATATAGGACAACCTGTAATTGAAAAAATGTCCTGCAGCTTGTAAAAATAGTGAGATTATGACTTTGCGTCTGGTTAGTGCGCCTTCAATTTGAATGTCGTTTGTAAGACAGATAAATATTTCATTCTAATTCTTACAATTGTGTGACTACCTCAGATGGGTGTAAACTGACGTTAAAATGTCGATGGGTAACCTACAGGTCATGATCAATTGGTTTGGTCTTTGAAGAATATTCTAAAGGTCGTGATATCATTTCAGGAATCAAGAAAAGAGTAGAATCTTGACAATTATGTACTTTTAGCTTGACATAACAGATACCAAACGAAAGTTAGCAAATTTTTCTTCAATCATAAACAACACCTTCGGTTGATAATTAACATATGCTTCTTGTCCTTGGTAAAGTGGATCAACTTTGTTTGGATTTTATTTAGGCTACTTTGTTTACTATTCTCTTAATTTGTTCTGTCAACTTGTTCCTCACTGCACATTTTAAACTGTACACATTTTTTCTTCCAAATTTGTCTACCAAATTTGTATATACGTGTGGGTGCTAATTACAAACCGTAAGGCCCAGGAAGGGCCTAAACGCACCTGTAGTGCTCTTACTGGTGGTATTTGGGAGTTTCGTGCTGATTACGTTGGGGGTTCAGCCGTCGAAGTAAACCTTTACTGTTTTTGACATGTTTAATGTGTCCAAATTTTTCTCCTTTTTAGACATTCTGCTCTGAGTCAAGTTATTTGTCGCATTTACTGCCGAGAGGACCCCCCTACTCCTCCCAATTTTGAACCGTTGTACCTAGAATTGCGCTCATGAGGACTGTATAATGGCCAAAAGTTTATTGTGGAACCCTCTTTAGATGCGCCTATGTTGATTTCATTTTAGGATTTTGCCCTCAACAAGTGAGCTCTTCTTTCGTGATCCGCTTGTAACATTGTGATCTTTGAGAAGGAAATGGAGGGGGAGGGGGTGGAAAAGTGTGCGACATTTTGGGTCATGACAGGATGTATGGGGTTTTATTAGGGTCGTGGTCAAAAAAGTAACTACCACACGTTTATGTAAAACAGTGATAAAATGTCTGTTAACCGCTACTTCGGTCCTCAGCATACACAAAAAATTTTTTAGAAAGTAAAAAATAGTGTTATTAGTACATCCTTTAGTGCAAACTTTTTAATACAATATCACTCCAAAGTCCCGTGCAACTCCCGCCACCATTCATCATAGAAGCCCACAGCCCTTGTAACCCAGCTGATGACTTTAGTCTCAGTGGGGTCATCATAAGGTCAAATTTTTATTGTAGTCGGTTTAGTGAGCCTCCAGCGTCATATCAAGATACTTACATGACAGTAATTTTGTTAGCACCCCAGAGCTCCCGAGCGTTTTGTCCCCTGAGCCACATAAGGGAAGGTCACTGGACCTTGCACCTTCGGAGGAATGCTCTCGTTCTTTTTTCGTTCTTTACCACGGCTCACAATGCGTGCAGTCACTTATTCTCCCTGACATTGCATCCGTTATATTCTAACCAGGGGGTTGTAACTAGCTACTCCCTGTTTGAACATAGTGTAGATATACGGAGAAAACAAATGACACTCGTCCATACTTTAAAGACTGCCCATGTTTCGGACCTTTACGCTACAAAATGTTGGTCCCAAAAAGCTAGTCGTTTCAAAAGGAGGCCCTCTTGAAAAATGTGCTATGCTGCTTTGTTTTGGCTTCAGCAAAGTTGCCATAACGTCAAACCAAACGGAAATGTATTTAAACTGAATAAAATCCCCATGACGTTTGTACAATTTGTTAGTTAGTGTTTATATTATAATTGTTTTATAATATTGTAGCAGGCACGTAGCGACGAGGGGAACCCCCCCCCCCCCAAAAAAAAAAAAAAAAATCAGTAAAAGGTTTTGCACTGAAGGAGGAAAAGATTTGATATTTTTGGAATATAAATATAGGAAAAAATTGGAAAATCTTGCACCATTTTGCATCTAGAGTCCTTGAAATAGGCAACAATTTTCAAAGGGGGAGGGGGAGCACTCTCCTCTTAGACCCCTCTTCCAGGCCGGTGAAACTCCAACATCGGTGTAATCCCACAAATTGGTTTTTCTGGCTAAGGGCCTGTATTGTAGTGGTTTAGAAATTAGGGTATTATTTCGATGAGTTCAAAAACACAGTTTGCCACCGGGTAACCGGTCTGATTGCTTCTGTGCAGTAAACGTTGTAACCATGATTTTGTAATGTGAGGGTTAGTAATTGTGTACCTTTAGAGGCAATTAAACCTCGGCATTGAAAGCCAGTGAAACATGTAGGAAAAAACCGAAGTCAGCAGAGAACTATAGATAAGGTGTTTAGATTCTTGTTTCCAGTTCAAAGAAAGAAGTCTACTGAAACAAACTGACAGATGATGGTCCAAAGGTATATTCGAAAGTCGAAACTTGGTTGAAGGAACTTGTCACTATTTGAATCATTCTATTACGTTTTTACTTAAAGGCAATAGTTGACAAAACGTCTAGTCAAAACTAATTTATACTAGTTGAGAGCTATGAAAGTGTTACGTAACAATTGATAATTACGAAACTTAACTAAATTTTCTACTATTCCTTTCCCAGATTATGCAAAAAATGTCATTAACATACAACAATTTGTCCTAGGTCATTCCTTGCTTAAGTATGGACGCTCTTATTTTCTCAAGGATTGGCAAATTGAGACTTTAAACTAGCAATGAGCACCTTACGGTTATGTTTGTCATAACTTTCATGGATGTCACCTATGGATTTTGTAAAATGGTCAAGTAGTAAAAGGGAACGGTTGCAAGTAAAGATGTAGGTATAGACTATATTGAAATCGTCAGGTAGAACCTTGACCAGATGCATGCTACTTTGCACTTAAGCGCTATGCAATTTCAACCTTTAAAACAGATTAAAAGCGATACACTAAGCATCTGTAGACGACTACCGAGTGTGCAAATTAATACATATTATAAACTGCATTATTACAACACTCAAATGTAAAACTATTCTGCTTTCTTTCTGTAAAAGCATCCTAAGAAATATTTTTTAACACTGTAATACCAAGAAATATTTATTTACACTGTAAAAAACACTGGGATTAATTTGAAAAAAAAAATTGGATCAGATCAAGGTAACCCACCAAAATTATTGGGTCAAATAAGGACCCCCAAAGGCCTCCTTTGACCTAGATGGGGTTAATATTTGACAGTAGTATTGGTATAGTTCCCTCGTGACCCAAGTGCTTTTTAAGAGTGTAAAATATTAGGTGCACAATTACATCTAGAAATATTATCTATTTATTGCTGAAGCAACTGGAAATGTTGAGCAAAACACCTCTTTGCAAGGAACGCCGCTAGGGAAACGGCTTAGCAACTGTGCTTTCAAAAGGGTCCTACGGTATCTAAGTGTCAAAAGATTCATGTTGCTTTACTTTCAATCCACTCCATTAACTGAAAGGGTGGTGTTTTTGTATGTCGTGCTTACTTTAACGAAAGTGCTTTATTAGTCACACTTTCAGGCAAAGATTCTTCCAGCTTTTATTATAAGTTACATCTACTAAATGGTTGTTCCTTTACTAAATGGCTATTCCTTATAAGTGTAAGAAGAACAGTTAGAAGAAACTATGAAATGAGAGCAAATGATAAATATTTTACAATTACCGATGCATTTAACAGTAGCCTGTCCCTAAATGCATTGTTGAAGTTTTAAAAGCAAGCACTATTTCTACAATCTACTTACACTTAAAATATGTATATAAGCATAAACCTAACAAGCCATTTAACCCGACATATGACACTCTCATGAGGTCATTAAATTCTTGCTGCCTATGGAGTTGGAACAACTGGTCTTATCTTCATTTCTGATGATTGCAGCGAAAGAAATTGCCACTCGAAGTCGTTCTGGTAATCTCCATTCAGATGAACAAAATGGCAACCTCCCTGAGGATCATCACCTCCCATCAGCCACCAACCGCCTCCGCTGTTTTTGGCACAATTGCGGACATTGTCTCTATCTCGGGTATAAAACTTCCAGGAATTATGGTTTGTGAAGTAAAATGGAACTGTTAACAAAAAGAAAAGTCAAGACATATTCAAATCAATTCCTTTACCTTTAAGGTTACATGATTAAAGGTACGTCTACAATATTAAGTCACTTAAATCAAAAAGTTTAGATTCATTTGGTCTTTGAACATACTTTCCTTAACTGTGGGCTTGTTTGTGTAGTAGAGGTCCAATTTGGAGTAGATATGCCAAGTGTTTTTGTATAATGTGTTATGTAGTGACCAAGGAGAGCAGATCCGGAAAGTCTGGAAGTTCGTGTTTTCTATTTTTCTATATATATATATATATATATATATATATATATATATATATATATATATATATATATATATATATATATATATATATATATATGTCTTTTGCCACCTATCACTCCATCAATTGCACTGAAGTATGTATTATATGTATGTCAGCTGTATTCTTGTGACTGGCTGATCATCGACTTGGCTTATTCAGATTGTTCTTTGTATCATTCGTACTGTTAACCGCCTGACGATCGGGTCTTACCCGTGAAACTTGAAGTAGCGGAAATAAATATGAATACCTGCTAACCGGGCTCACTTGTAGTCATTTCTATATATATATATATATATATATATATATATATATATATATATATATATATATATATATATATATATATATATATATATATATATATAAGGAAAAGTAGACAAGTAATACTCATGCTATGGTTTAAAATTGTAATTGCCAACGTTTCGTGTATTGAATCCTTTTACAAAGGCGACTAACATGAAACTATAACGATACCAGTTAGAATAAAAACAAGTTCATACAAAACGGATTTCATAAAGAGACGCAGATGCATACGCAAAAAAACTCGTCATAATGCTACAAGCCCACAGAAATGCCGCGAACACGCAAAATCAATAGTCCTTATGCATTGACAACACACTGACGTCATTTTGGGTGAAAACAATGAAGCACACGTGCACGAACGGCGTGGATTTCGCCGCACGTGTAGTAGACTTACCCGCGTATACCATTGGTTGACAAATCAGCTGTTTGCATTTATTGGTGTAACTTGCAATGATACGCGCTTTTCCGCCATTTTCCTCCAAAAGAGGGAGCACTTTCTCCATTGTGACATCATATGCATATGGTCTATACAATGTGCTTAATTACGTCACAATGCGTCATAGGAGATGAAATATCAATTATAATATTAAACGTAAATGACGTACAAGCAAAGACTCGTCATAATGCTACGGACCTGTAGAAATGCCGTGCGCACTAAAAATAAATACAGTCAGCATAATATCATGAGTAATAAAATGATGATAATTACGTCACAATGCGTCATAGGAGATGAGATATTCAAATGTTATTTAAAACATAAATGACGCACAAGCAAGTACTCGCCATAATGCTTTCATCTCCTATGACGCATTGTGACGTAATTAAGCACATTGTATTGATTTTGCGTGTGCGCGGCATTTCTGTGGGCTTGTAGCATTATGACGAGTTTTTGCGTACGCATCTCCTTCTCTTTATGAAATCCCCTTTGTATGAACTTGTTTTTATTCTAACTGGTATCGTTGTAGTTTCATATTAGTCGCCTTTGTAAAAGGGTTTAATACCCGAAACGTTGGCAATTACAATTTTAAACCATAGCATGAGTATTACTTGTCTACTTTTTCTTGTTACCATCTCCATGCTACAAAGGACTTTGTAAAAAACTATATATATATATATATATATATATATATATATATATATATATATATATTTCACTAATTCGGCACTTAGGGGGAAAGTTGTTGTTGAAAAGTCGACCTTAAGGGGAAAAAAATTTTCGGGTGACATATAAGTTTCGCCTTAACGTTTCCACACACTTTTTCTATAGGAATACGTAAACTTACAAGGGCGCCCTCTTAGATTTACAAACTAGATGCCATTACTTCAAAGTTGTCAAATTTACGGACACCTAGCTGTTAACACGAACGGATGGCTGGCCATTGAAATAACGTTAATTATATGTTTAGACGTTAAGGCGAATTTATTTCTTATGTATTTTATTATCTTTTTTTCGCCCTATGTACAAGCAGATATAACAATTTCCCCTTAAGGTGGGAATTAGCGTTATATATATATATATATGTATATATATATATATGTATATATATATATATATATATATATATATATATATATATATATATATATATATATATATATATGTATATATATATACATATATAAATATATATATAATATATATATATATATATATACATATACACACATGCATATATAAGTGTGTGTGAGTGCCCGCGTGTTTGTGTGTATGTCTACCCAATTACCTCACTTTCAGACATAAGTGAAAACTCTCCCATGAAAGTTGGACAACCTTCCTTGTTAGTTGACTGACACGAAAGCCTGACCTTGATACATTCTTGCCGTTTGCATGATCAGGGTGAACGTTAATGCACCAGATATAATTAGGCTTAAATAGTAAAGCTATGCATTTGCACTCATTGAAAGCAACATCTGAGAACTAATTTACTTTGAAACGAACCAATTAAACTTTGAAACGAAAAAAATCGGTCCATATTTAGAGAAAATATCGATCATACCTCAAAGGAAATTTGCAAGGTAGCAATTCAGTGTCCTCTCAGTCTACTTCTACTAGAGTGTTTGCGATTTTCAGTCAGCCAAGGTCATTTAATTACCTATGGTGAGATCATGTCAAAATATCGCCCAGTTTGAACCTCATCGCCCAGTTTGGGCGCCGATTTTCATGGGACGAATTTCTCTCATGGAGGCATGGTGGTCACTGGAGCCAGGAGCAGCTCCCCCCAGAAGAAAAAAATCAAGGGTGCCATATGGTTTTGTCAGAAAAGCGTTTGAAAACCTTCACGTGCCAAGTTAATACGAGAAGTCAACTGTTTTCAAAATATATATCTGGAGTTACGTTAATCCCACTAGCATGGTTAGTTCAATTAGTTGGAAAGAGAATGTTCTTTCAATTCATGCAAACTCAGGAGGGGGGGGGGGATGTGACAAAAATGGTGAAATGGTTGGTGAAAATTAGTCATTTAAGACTGAAAACTCCAACTACCCTCCTCCCGCCAACTGTTTTGTAATAGTTGTTACCCATTTTCTAGACGAACGTGCATCATGCATACCTAAAAATAACATTTATTTATTGTGGACAACTTTACTCGAAAATATGCATATTATGATCTCACCGAATTGCACCTAGAGACCTTCAAATACTGAAAATTTCCCAAAGGAGAACGCCTTTTTCTTTACGCTCTTCTCCTTAGATCACAGTTATGGGACAATCTTCCAGTCACAGACACCCTCCTATGTTCCCGTGCTCAATCGGTGCTGTCTACTCGTTATGCTCTGCAGTAATATGACGTTTTAGATTTTTACCACGGATCACGAAAATAAATAAAAAACAAAACAATGAAATAAAAACCGTCCAAAGCTGCTCTAGATCTTCTTATTCGATTTTTTGCATCCATTTTCTGCCCACCTCCCATATCGTACCTATGGCACTTTGCTTTAGGTTACGCTTCCGTACACCTTGCCTCTTTAGAAATTTTTTTTTTTTTCGCACAAGCCTCTTATACCTACTCCCAGTCACCACTTCTTATGCCCTCCAAAAGAATTATTTTTGCTAATCACTTTACACTCATATCCCCAATACGCGTGCTTCTTGGCTTATGATAAGATGATGGCGGCTACTGGCATCACCCAACACACTGAAATTTAATATGTGATCAATTCATCCTTGAACACAGTAATTTTACATTTAGGGACACCCATTACCTCCAAATCAAAGACACCGCCATGGGGACCAGAATGACCCCAATTTTTTCTTTTGCAAATAGTTTTATGAGGTGCCTTGAGCAAGATTCCCTCTTCGTCCCCTCATAAATCCTTTTTCTATGTACTTTATATAGATATCTTTATGCTGTGTTATAAGAGTGAACAAGAACTTAACGACCTTTTCTTGTTCGCCAATGTCTTTCATGAGATTATCAAATTTACCATCGAGAGATTTATGAAACAGATCCCTTTTCCGGTAAACTTGTAATGATTAAGGGTCACAAAATACAGACTTCCGTGTTTGCAAAATCAACGGACAATCACTCTTTTCTCCACGTTAAAAGGATTCATCCGCGACATACGAAAACTCGATAGTCTAAAGTCAGTCGCTCAGGAACAGATAAATCTGGTCGAGTGAAAACTGGTTTCAACACAAGGTTATAGAATTTCTCGTTTTTTTTTTTCTTAAAAGGGGATATCACTACAGACTTTTCAACTTTAACCTCAGCGGGATGATAGCCTTAAGAAGATGCAACTTACTTGAGCAACGTAACAAAAGGGCATTAGAAAAAGTACCCATTGTGACCATTTTTTACCCCTCCCTCTAACCCTTTACACTATTAAGCAATTGCGTGTTACTTTGAGTATTTTATATATATATATATATATATATATATACAGGAGAGTGACTTTTTGAGTGACATGATGCTATATCAGGCAGATTGTAACAAGCAAACAACAGAACAAGATGACCTAAACGGCGACAACACCTCACTTAAAGACAAGTAAGTAAAACCAAAGGAAATGAATAATATACAAAACAGAAAAGCTCCAGGGGATGGCTGGAAACATTACTGTTGAGGGATGAATGCTGCAATCTGAGAGGAACTCCGGTAAAGCGTGATTATTCTCACTGCAGTGTTGGTATATAACCCACTTTTGATCGCCATAAGATTTCATCAGATTTTAATCTGTCTGCAAGTCTCCTGCTAGTCTATTTAACATAAAAAGAATTACAGTCTGGACAATTGATTTGGTAAACTACATTGATTACATAATGAATACTGAAGAAAGATTCTTTTGAGTTCTGTGAGACTGTCAAGAACTGTACTTTGAGAGATGGAATCGTTATGTGTAGTTTTGACGTTATATCGCTTTACGTCCTTACCAAAAATCTCATTGCTACCTCTATTAAACGGGCTGATCTTAAGAAACTGTTGATCAAGGGGGTTTGTTGAGCAAGTTTATGGCTGTTCTATGGGTTCATCCCTAACTGTTTGTTTTGCTGAGATCTTCATGTGTCACCTTGAGACCAAGTTAGTACGTACCTGTCCAAAACCCAAATTATATCATATATACGTTGACGACATCTTTCTGCTCATTTCCGCAGATTATTTGAATGATTTGTCATATTCATTCAACTCATTTCACAGCTCAATCAATTTCACTCATGAGGTTAAACAGTGCTTTTCCGTTTTGGATGTTGCTCTGTCGAGATTTGTCAGCAATGAAGTTTACGACAGAATTATTACTTCGGTTTACCGAAAACCGACTTTCACTGGTCTTTTTATCAATTACAATTCATGGAGACCCAAGAAGTATAAGGTATCTGTAGTTAAGACACTTCATGAACGTGCCCGTCGGCTGTGTTCATCCTGGGATTTATTTATGACAGGGTTAATGTACAAACAAAAGATACCTATGTTGAATGGCTACCCCAAACGTTTGTTATGGCAGATGGAATCATACACAAAGAAATTACGGTTTGAATTTGGAATGGGTCCCGTGAAGAAAAGCGATGATGTTTCACAGGGGAAAATTATTTACATTAATTTACCTTAAGACCTATTTACACGATGTGATTTTTGCTTGCTTCTGTCGCATGCGTCGGACGCATGGGTCTAAAACGCACCGTGTGAACTGTACCTGCGACACGATTTTATGACCCTTGCGATGTCGCATGCACCAAGACGCATGTTCTAATTCCAGGTGACATCGCAAGTATAACCAATCAAGTAGGTGCGAAAAGACCACGTGCCCAGTGCATACTAATTAACGCCAAACAACACTAAAAGGAACTTAAGAAAACAAACAGCTTTATCATGACGTTTCGTGCGATTTAGACTCATGCGAAAGACGCAAACAAAAATCGCATCGTGTAAACAGGCCTTTATATTGGTCCCAGCAATGATAGGATCGCTAAAAGTCTCAAAAATATCATGACGAACACTTGTGGGGACGAGGTCGAATTTAGGATTGTTTTATTCTCAGAAGAAGCTTTTTTCTCTGTTTAATTTTAAAGATTATTACCGTATTTATTATTCCAACAATGTAGTTTAACAAATCAATTTTCCAGACTTTAATTCCGTTTACGTTGAGGAGACTAGCAGGAGGTTTGCAGACAGATTTAAAGAACATCTGATGAAATTTCTTTGGTCAAAAGCGGGTTATATACCAATAATGCAGTGAAAATAATCACCCTTTACCGGAGTTCCTCTCTCATTGTAGTGTTCTCGGCAACAAATCTATATTCTAAAGGCGTTGAATAAGGGAGAGTCTTATAAGGGAGAGTCTTACAATCAAAGCAAGCGGATCATCCCTCAACAGTAACGTTGTCAGCAATCCCCTGGACCTTTTCTGATTGTATTGTATTGTACATCCTTCTTTTCCTTTGTTTTCACTTACCTGTGTCTGTGTGAGCTTTTGTCGCCGTGTTAGGTCATCTCATGTTCCTTTGTTTGCTTATTATATTCTGCCTGAAGATGGTCCCGTGAGTTGACCCAAATATAGCATCATGTCACTTAAAATAGTCAAAAAATATTATATATATATATATCTATATATATCTTTGTATGTGTGAAAATATATATATATATATATATAAACACTAAATTAAAACTTTGGGGAAATCACGATACCGCGGTTTCGTTAAGGAGAAAATGAAACGATAGAATACATAAGCCTTTATTTCCCCTAAGGTAAAATAAACTGTTAAGAGACATAATCAACGTTATTTCAATGGCTCGCCATCCGTTAGCTTTAACGGATAGGTGTCCGTAAATTCGTCGACATTGCCGTAATAGTATGTAGATTGTATGGTTGAAAGCAAGTTACCATACGTTTACGTATTACTATATAAAAAGTGTGTGAAAACGTTAAGGGGAAACAACTTTTCCCCGAATGTACATTTTCGCCCTAATGTAGGTTTTTTCCATACGGTTTTTCCCCACGGTGGAAAATAGGCATATATATATATATATATATATATATATATATATATATATATATATATATATATATATATATATATATATATATACATACATACATATATCTACATATATATATACATATATATATACATATATATACGGAGGTGTAGATGTGACGTTGCGACTTCTAAATGCATATATATTTATATACATACACATATTATATTTTATATTTTTGTATATATTTATACATACATACACGTAGCATTTACATATTCTATTAATTGGTACGGTCCTTACACAAACTTCCTTTCGTTCCACCTGCTAAGTTGAGTTGGTATGACTCTCCTTCTGTTCCAGTTTCAAAAACCTCGTAAGTTGCGAAACGAGAAACTCCATCGCAATCTATAGTGTCAAATCTTAGAGTATAACGTTCTTGCCGGGTTAGGAAATGTATTGCTTCATTTCCTAGCCAGAATTCTTCATTCAAATCGCCAAAACCATTTTTGTAGTCGTCCCAATCTTTTGTGAAATCTTCAGCTCCACTTGTTCTCCTCTGGATGATCTGTGGTAAAAAACTTCAAAATGTCATATCTATTTCGGTGTGAGGATTCTTTTATTGTGCTTTCTTGCCTAGGGATAAGTACCGGGGGTAAAGAATGTTTGGTGTCTGTCTTTCCGGGGAAGGAGAAGAGGTAGGGCGAGATAGTCCTTTACTTTGCTTCATTTTCCCTTACGCTCTAAAAACGTCTGGTTCTGATTTGGACCGAATGCTTTCAAATTGGCACTGCACCAAAATTTAGCCAATTGTTTGACTGGAATTGATTCATTTTAAAGAGACAATGGTTAGTTTTGAGCCGAAACTAGTCAAATATTTCGTCCTTCTTTGGTACTCATATCTGCATGGAAATGTTCTTGACTACCATTTCCAACGGTTACTAAAAATTTAATTAGTTATAGATAGTCTATTTGAAATTGTTAAAGGGGATACGGCATCCCCGAAACCGTGGAGTTTTTAGCAACATATTTAGGTAGGGTTCTAAGTATAGTTGATGATTGCACCTTGACTGACATTCATTCAAACAATGGCTGGCCAGCGATGACTTGTACAGCCAGTTGTGTTTCCAAGTAAGATTACACACAGTGTTTGTCAATATAAGTAAGGCCCCAAGCAAATTATTCCTTATAAAATGTGGCGTGCCACATGTGAACACATAATCACATGTGGCAGGTAATATGAAAATGCATAAAAGAAAAAAGTGTGGTCGTGAGTGGTGACACATGTGGTATTGGAACCAATCTGACACACAGGACCACGCCTTTCCCTGCATGATTGTCACACCTTGAAATCTGGGTCAAAGTGGGGAAAGCTGTGTCAAGTTGATACATGTGACAAACAAGGGTGAAGTGTGACAAACAAAAGGCCAGTGAAAGAAATCGAATTATTGAATTTAACTTTCTCAGCACCACACCTGTACACACATTTCCACACTTCACCCAATTTACCCCAGTTTGTCAGATGTAACCTGCGTCATAGCGTGTTTTTGGTTTCCAACACTTTGCATCATGTCCAACCTGTGAAATGCAAGTCATTGCATGGTACTTTGGAAATGTGTATCAAATGTTTATTAATGACAAACATTGTCATGCAAAAATTTACAGAACCTTCACGACTCTTCACACCCCGCCATAGTTTTCCACATTAATTTAGGTGTGGTATTGGAACTTTTGCCACACAATATATTTTATAAGGGTTATACACTTAGTGAAGGCTCTGTAATGCCTGTCTCTGTCTTGGAGGTGTACTAGAAAGGTGCTTTCTGTTTAAATTGGAGGAGGAGCTAAACGTAAACTTATTTGGGAGAATTTTATCCTCTGGGGTGAGATTTGAGAGCCTTTAATATTTACATAGTATTTGTGATTTGATATTATTAAGTTTATTAATTATACATAGATATATCACCTAGACTATATGGTTGTAATGTTTTCGTTTTTTTATTGTTGCATATCATAAAAACAAAATTTGTCGAGATTCATGCACTGGGATAAATTGCCTAATTAATGTAGCATAAGAAATAAGCTAAACTTGTTTGAAAAAGCATGAAGGAAACTTAAATGCAGCACATACTCCGTTCGCCGAAAGAAAATAATAGACGTAACCATGAGACAAACTTGTAGTGTGAACGTAGTACTCTTACTCTCGGTTTTGTACAATTGCCTGTACTCGTACTCATGAAAACGAAATGTACTCTCACTCGTATTCACAACCGGAGACACTGCACATGACCGAACCAGGTTCTGAAATTGGGGACCTCCTTGGGGACGGAGGGAGGGGTAGAAGAGAGTTCAAGGGCAATGTTTAGGGGAATTAATTTGTGACACTATCTAGGCATGGTGCCACCATCAGTTTGCATGCATAGTACCGAGCGAATTTTCGTTCCATGGCGCTAAGTTTGCAGGAAATGGTATTTCCCAGACCTTGTAAGTGCATCTGACCAATATTCCTCAGTTCGTCATTACTTGGTCTAGAAATTTACACTTCCAACTGTCCAAATTTAAGGTAAAATAACGGGTATTTATAAGGATGGTATAGGGCTGGGAATGCATAACATGAAAGATAAAATTTTTTTCTTGGAAGAAGCTTTTAAATTGATACCGCTCATTATTATCACTTGACCATCATGCACTAGGGATAAAAAGTGGAGCTAGGATTTGCCGGACAGGGAGCCAAACTCCGTGACGGGAAGGCCAACGACTTATAGTTTCGACGGATTGCCGAAAAGATGCCTATAGCAAACCAAAAAAATATGCCGAAAACATTTTGGGTTTGAATTGAAGCCATGTTAAAAGAAAATGGGATTCTCACTAAGGATAGGTTAAAACAAACACTGGGTTATTTGCAATATCACGTATGCGACTGCTTAAAGATTACATACTTAACTTTCAAGGGTAAAAAATGGACAGCCTTTACTGACTGGGAGGGGGGGGGTGCTCCCTGCACCCCACCTGGTGCCATCAATGCTAGAAATTACCATTTAGTGTTCAGAACACCAACGTCTTGGATTCGTCACCGAAAGCAAAAGGAATCTAAGATCCCTATTGTATTGTCGGGGGTCAAAGGTCATGTGAGTTCACCAGATGTCGTAAGCTGAAATCACTGAAAACACCGTTTTTCTCGGTATGAAGATTGGATACCTTTCATGTCTGCATGTGGATGAGTTATAGTCAGAAAATGAACCTTAGTTTTCGTGGAGGTCAAAGTTTATGTGAGGTCTCCGGAGGTGAAAGTACGGAATTCTTAAAGCTGCTTGTAAACACTATAAATCAAGATAGCAAGAATGAATACTTTTCATACTGAGTACATAGATTTATTATATTGAGAGAAAGACTATTGTATTCAGTAGAGGTCATTTCAGGTCATCAGGGTGAAAAAACCTAAACATTGAAAAACACGATGTTTTAAGACAGGGATGATAGATACTTTTCATACTTGATTTACAAATTTGTAACTTTAAGAGAGATAGAGAACCCCATAGATTTGTTGGAGGTCGAAAGTCATCTGAGTTCATAACGGGTAATACCTCGTAAAGTCAACAGACAATGAGCGGTATCTCCAAATTGTTTCTGTAGTTTCGTGGCTAATGAATTTTAGGGCTGAATTTTTGTACCATTCTAAACATAAAATTGTAGAGAACAACTGTAGTTTTCATAAGAAAGATGATGCTGTAAAAGTTCTAATTTTAGTTACCTAATAAGAAACACGTGTAAAGGATGTGACAAAAGCATCATAAAAAAAAATCACGATACTTTAAACGAGTTCGTTGGTGGCAGTGTGGAAAGAGCCCGGTTTCTCACACAGACAGCCCGGGTTCGAATCCCTCCCAAGACACTTCATTTTTATCACATTATATTATAATGTTTGGTTGCGGTTTCCCTTGAAAAAAAAAATTGTCACGGTCCAAAAGTCACATGAGGTTAGCAGAGGTCACACTGAGAACACATCGTTAATAAATGATATTGTTAAAAAGATAAATTTGAGGGATAAGCCTCAGTGCAACAACACATCTCCTTTCGGTAAGGATATACTAAGCCTTCAATATGGACTTTCTGGTTTGTGAAGCAAGGCAAAGTAGGTTTCGGAGTAATGAAAACATTAACCCTATTTCGCCATAAGAAGATCTGTATTGATGATGAGCAGATGGGCAAAACGCAAAAAAGAGCTCCTTCCCCAAATAGGGGATAACTTGTTTTGCAGTGCATTCTACCTAGTTATACAAAAGAAAATCTATGGTAAGTTATTGGGGATGAAATTTGCAACCTGACTTTAAAAATCGAAATGAGGTCGAGTCCTGATGTAGGACGGATATTGTACTAAGTACTACATGAGATAAAAATGAAACATAAGCAAAGAAAAAAGTTCTATAGAGGGCGAAGCCTGCAACAATTGTATTTGTTTTAAAGGATTTGAGCCCATTTAAAACAGTAAAAGGTGAATCGTCGGAGATACTTTTCCTCGCGGGCATTAGAGTAAACGCTTTTGTCCTACCCAGTGGCTCCAGCAGGCGGGGATGTAAAAGGAAGAGAGGAGGCAAAAAAGAAAGAAAAAGAAAGAAAAAGAAAGTTAACTAAAGATATAAAATTAACAATAAGCCGTTCCAGAAGATACTGGAAAATTCGCTGATGGGGGCGCATTGGCCCCCTATCTCCCTCTGGTACTAGTCATGGCTAAATGGTAGGGTAAAAATGGTTATAATGCCGTTATTTAATGACAATGCATGTCAGAGTAAAAAGTCTCGCCGAACATAGACTACATACGGCCTGCGGTCAGGATGTTTGTCATCCCTATGGAAATTCGCAATTGTATATTCCAGTTTCAAGCAATAAGACGGTGAAATGTTGAGAAACCAAAAAACAAACATACAGCATAAGCAAATGTCTGCAAAGGAATGTGTCTAAAATAACGAACGTATATACTCTTCCATCAAAGGTTTCCTTAGACGGGACAAGGTGTATGTATTACAGCATAATGAGGATGTTCTTACCCAATCTGACAAATGTAGGCTATAATTACCTGTACCTGGTACACAAACGAAACCCATAGCAACATTATCGTGCTCAAAACACGCAAATACATTGTTTGAATTCAGCTAATAATTTGTGTTTGCATATTGTGTGTTATTATGATTATATGATTATGATTAATATTTTATATTATATATTGAAATAAACGTGTTGATATGTTGCAAGTAATAAAAAGTACCTGAGAGTACTGGGCGGAAAAGAGATGTTCCTCCCCCCTCCTTACGTGTATGGCTCATGACATTGTACTCACATAACAAGCCTGTTCCCTGAAGAGTTTGAGGCTAATAGTCCTTACAAACCTGTCAACTCCCTTCCAAATTATCGTTTAATCACCTTTGTTGATTCTGTAAGCTGGTTATTATCATCTCTGTGTGGTCAGGAAGCCTATTCAAGGATCAGTGGGCCATAATACAGATGTTGTGAACAAAGGTAGAACCCATGACATGTGTATTCGGACTGTATCCCTGAGTTTAAACTCTGCATCACAAAGTATCAAAGATATGATACTAGGGGCCTTCTGATATCAATAAAGGATGTACTGATATACCAATTGATTAAAATCATACTAGAATTACCAACAACTTTATATTCAATTCTACATCTCCAAATCAAGAACAATTCCTTTTTATACTCGAAACTAGTGAGGTACTCTAGCTTGTTTCCCAAAACATGCAACAATCTGTCTTTTTTAGAAACACGTTCCTTTCAAATATCTGGTTACTTACGGTCCATCCTCCCCCGTCCGTTGTCATGTCACAGTAGGCTTCTAAGGATCCACCGGGATAGTTGACAGGGTAGATGGTATACACACCATCTGCAGTATTACCATCCTTCAGAGCCTGATTGCAGTCAGGTGGCCTAGGAACTTTCCTACAAATTTGACCATCGCCTGTATAGCCTTCACTACAGTGACAGCCGTGTACTCCGTCCTTTTCTCCACAAAATGCATGAGCATCACACGCGTAGTCCACATTAGTATCAACAACGGTGTCCATACATTCAGTTATTTGGGTACAATTCTCATTGACAATGGGTACATTCTCCTATGAAAGGTAAAGGAACATTTTAAAGTCCAAATGTCTAGAACATTCTTTATTGGGTGAACCTGGTCCTTATTCTGCTGCTAAGCAGAATAGGCAAATGATGTAGTTAAGCATTTCGGCAAACCTATCTTTAATAAGGGTTCTGCAGGGTTGTTGCCTAACTCAAATTAATACTTGCTTTTTAATAGCATAAGTATATAAACGTCTTTCACATTAAACTAAAAACATGAAAAATTACAGATCTTTCAACTGAAGTTCCGGAATGCGGATTTGCTCAAGTATTTCAAGAAAACCTTCGCTATTTCTTGCCTTTTGCAATGCATCAATGCACGTAAAACAGGTTGTCATAAAATTAAGTAGCATTTAGAAGTGTACTTAAGGACGAAAGGATACGTTTTGCAGTAACTCTTCTAATTAGAATTAAAAACGGTTTCTGTTTGTCCAGTATAAAGTACAGTTCTCAGAGGAGGTGAATATTGTGATCGATTCTTATGCATGTTATGGGAAGGAGGGACTAAAATAAAATGGGTATATTCAATAGCGACTCACAGGTATTATAATTCTTTGCTCTTTCACGTAACAGTCACAGGCTTCAGGTTTAACGCATTTACTGTCCTTAAGGACAAGTCCAAACGGACATTGGCAGTCCTCCACACAACTGTGAAGGCATTGTTCATCTCCGTTCAAGTCAACGCACGATCTCGGACAACCAGATGTGCAAGATGAATATGGATTTTTTCTAGAACAACGGAATTCTGAGAATAAGAAGCAAGCGAAATACAAGTGATGTGACAAGTGATACGTTGCATGCAAGTTACGAAAAGAAGAACTCTAAAAACCTTTGTAGGCTTGTAAGGCAGACTGGGATTTTCCAATAAAAGAAACAGAAAAAAGGTTGAAAAAGACCTCAACGAAATACAGTGAACACATGGTACATGAGTTATTAGTTGATTAATAGCTTTATATGCAATGCTTAAAACATTGCTCTTCAAACGTGATTTTTTACTGCATTGGATTTTATTACGAATAGTAACAATAACGGCTTTAAATAAATTCAGGGAAAATCATTACTTAAAGGACTTTACTTCGAGCGAAAGTTTAAGTTGATTTTTTATCGAAAATTTTTGCTCTTTTAGCCAGTATCATTCCCTAATTTTATTTGAAAGGGTAAATGCTAGACGGTCTGAAAACGCACACAAGCAAGACAAGCAGCAATTTGAGGGGGGATATATATTATCACAATGAGGCAAAAGTCATTAATTTGAGGTTGAGGTAATCAGCATCTTCACCTTTTCATTTACCAAAATCAGACTCTCTCGTCAAACTTTTACTGGTAAGATGAAAGATAACCATGCTTGAAACATGCACAACATATTTTTCAAAATAACATTGGCAAAGTTGATGTCATTCCTTTCCCGTGTTTGTAAATGCAGCTCAGTTTCTACTAGAAAATGTAACATCAACCAATGCTGTGGCCCACTTGGTGATGGTGGTGACCGTTGAGACAGTTGTTAGGCTTCAGTTGCAATCTGCTGCTCTGGTCAAAGTAAAGTGAGTTTCTTCAAGAACAATCACATCAATTTAAAGTTGAACTGGAAGCCATCTGACGTAATCTTCCAGGACTCGGGATAACCCCAAACCGGTTTCAAAATATACCACAGTCAGATCTCCGAATTTACTAACTTAGAGACTACCTACTTATATGGTACAATTAACTCTTTAAGCCCCTATCGCCTGCTCATCTCCCATATTTAAACCAAAAGTACTCACTGCATTGCTTGATCTTCTTCCGCCAGTCTTGTGGATTCCCACCCGATGAGCGACACTGTGCTGCATAGGACGTAAAACTGTCACAAAGAAGTCCTTCTTCCCTGCAATAGTCTTGGATGCAAGTCTGGTAGTGAGCCACAGGATGGAGATAGTCATGGCAATCAGCAAAAGCTCCTAAAAGAGAAATATTTAATAAAGTTCAAGAAGTGTAGGCTAGGGGAAATGCAAAATGTATCATGAAAATGGCGGATTTTAAGCAAACCTGCAGTTTGTCATGATGGCGATATCTTTTGTACAGTCAGCCCTCCAACGAGTGTCAATCACAAGTGGGTATTATTTGGCAGTAATAGTAATGCCTTGACAACTTACCGTTGGGGTCTACTATCGGATAGCATCTATCTTTAGCCTCTACTTGTTTCGTTGAGCCTTCTTCACAAGCGTCCTGATCATCCGCATTAGGGTTGCAATTTCCGACCACAACCCACTGATTTCCAAATTCAATAATATCTGTAGTCTGACAAAATTAAAGTTACAATAGGTGTGAGAAATTGTAGAAATTTTTGAGAACAAAAACCTTTTGTAACATGTCTAACATGAACTCTTTAGAAGCAAAACAATATCAGAATGATGAATATGAGTTTTAAGTCTCCTGATTACGACTACCCTGAAACAAAGTACGCCAGTTTTAGCAATAACTCTCTCTTCATTTGAGGATCATTCAAGAGTAGCTTTTAACCACACTGGTAGACAAAGCAAAGGTACTGCGCAATCGAAATTTTCTTCAATGTATTAGTATAAATCAGTCTACATTGAGCACGTTTATACAAAACAATCGCTCAGCCAAGTTACATCTTTGTTGATTTGCTTAAAGTTGGAAAGTTCAGGCAAATCCCTTTGTACCAAAGTACACCGGCAACTAAAGTGTCAGATGTTTGAAAAGGATTATGATACCAGAAAATTATCAAGTGAAATTGTTTTCGCTAAACGTAATACAAGGAAACGCAGGTTTTGATATGAACACTTAACCATGGATATATGTACCAGAAAAACCGTCCATACTTTCAAAACTTAATTTTCCTAAATCCAGTTAGGTCTTGTTATTAGTTCTGTTTTTCTTTTAAATATAAGGGACAATAAACTTGCTACAAAACTACATCTATACTTACTGTAGTTTTACCGGGTAGAGTAAGATCATCTGATTTGTCATTGTTACAGGTGCCGCACATACCAAATGTCTTCCCTCGTAATGCAGCTGTCAGTTTGATTGACACAATTGTCTTGCGATCGTAAAAGACGGACAATCCAAAGTCTGTAGCTATCACCTATAACACCCAAGTTATATATTTATTATGACTGATAAAGATAAGAAACTAAATAAAGATAAAGACCTTGAAAAAGCATATAAGATAGGCAGGGATTATATGGTTTTATTTTTAGGATGTACATGTCACTCTTTTTTTTTGTAAATAAATTATATTTAAAGTTAGCAAATATGATACAACCCCATGTGGTGATAAACTTAACTCCAACTAGAAACCTTCCATGACTGTATGATTTGTACCATTCTATGAGGAAGTGAACCATGCAGGTGTGTGGTTAACCCTCTGAATAAATATCTGCTACAGCAAACACATTATACTCTTAGAAAGCATCCAAGTTTTGAATAGAACTGGTTCTTTTGTTTGAAAAGGCTTTTTTAGTGAAGACTTGCTGGGAGGAAAGCACTCAGAGTACTTTGTCCAGAGTCATTTCCAACATTCATCGAACTTTCAGTGAAATTTCACCTAGGTTACTGGCGGAGCTAAGGGGTAAGAGCAAACAATGACACCCCTGTGAGCTACGTTAAATGGAAGTTTTTGACTAAAAATAGCTCTATTGTGCATCACGGAACCCTTGGTTACGCAAACAGTGCGCTAGTAGAATCTGAATTTGCCAGTTTTCTTACTAAATAGAAACTACTATTTGTGCTGCCATTCTCTGTAATGCAAGAAACGAAAATAGGCATCTCTCCTTACCAGATTTCCGCCGGCCAAATTCAAGCTAGAAACTTTCCCATCAAAAAAAGTCTTGGACTGTACCTCCCCGTCTTTAACTAAGATTCCATCTTGGTTTATTTCATACTCTCCTCCATTATAATCCAGACGCAGTCCCTCAAGTTCAGATGATAGGTCATTTTTTACAAACTTCCCCACAAGTGAGAATGAAGGTATGGTGTTGTCCCAATTCCTCAAAAGGGTGTGTTCGCAACCACCGTTATAACGGTACATTACATGGTCGAAGGTGCAGAAATGGTCATCTCCCCAAATGAAACATTCACAGTCCGCTGAAAAGTAACAATAGAACAGTAACGTAGGACGCAAGTAAGTTGTGCCACTCAAGCTATGCCATATTCTCTTTCCTACACAGGGTTTGACATAATTTTTATGCCTTAAATTTACGTGACTTCCGTAATTTTTCAAGACTTCCTAATTGAGATAATGGCAATCAATGGTCCCTTGCAAATCGCAGATTAGTTTTTGAATGGAATTCTCGCAAATATGAGCTTGACACACACTGTTTTAGGAATTTTAAAAACAAGCAGTTACAAAATTGAACTTGTCCCTGATAAGAACTAGAATTAAATCTATAGATTACATAACGATTTAATTCTATTTGAAGAGTAGATTAGGTGACAATAACCCTGGCAGAAAAGTTGTTATGAATGTTTCGCACTACATTGTCCATAGCCAGATCCATCCCACAAAATTGAGCAAAATTTGAAAAAAAACTTTTCATTTTAGATAGATGGAGCTGACGAGATGAAAACTTATCAACAGATAATTTATTACATTCAAATACTAGGCAATGAATATGTAAAACCAGTAAAAGATACAGGTAGCTCTCCACAGAGAAAAGGAGATGGAGAAGATGACAGTAGATGGATATAAACCTTTACCTTATATGCAAGTGTAGAAGAAAATAGTGGCTCTGAAACAAGTTAATTTTACTTCATTTCCAGTCAACTTTCTAAAAAAGCAGTACAAACTTTCAATAAATGTAAACGAAAACCTTTCTTCTCACCTTGCTCGCACTCTTGCCCATTGCCGATGTAGCCATTGGTGCAGTAACAATCCCTATCTCCGGATCGAATTTCACACGAGGCTTGTGCATGGCACTGGTAGGCTTCACATTCCAGCTGGCCTAACGTACACGTGCAGCGCTCTGTACAGCCCTCTGTAATGAATACTGAACCCGGCTATAGAAAAAAAAAGTAACCCGAAAGAATGGAAATGGATCTCTTCTTTCTGCTCTGCTATATTGGACAAACAAATCTCCCTTAACCGTGCCCTGTGGCTAGCTACATGCTTAGGTTTGCACGATACGGGAAGCTTTTCCACTTATACCTATATCGAAGACCATAGCCAAAACATAGAACAGCAAAATGGTTTCATAAGAGAAAGTGGTGTAACTCATATGAGCATGATCTATTTTAATCTATGCTTAGGCCATAGTGGTAATTCAAATATTACATGAAACTTTTTATATCGTTGAATTCTGACAATCGTCTGTCATCAGAATGTGTTGCTACTTACGGAAATGTACGTTCCATCCTCAGTATCACAGCCACATTCCTCTGGGTAGACACACTGTTGGCCATCTAACAGCTTGCCTTCAGGGCATAGGCAAGTTTCAATGCCCTCAACATTACATGTTATTTGTTGGTTTCTTCTAGCACAGGTAGCAGGACATCCAGTACCACATTGAGTGTAAATCATATCCTTTGGACAAGGAGCAGCTAAAACGAAGCAATTGAGGGAGTTTTAGAAAAACAGTGTTTGTTCCACTAAATTTGTTTAAACTAAGATGAATGAATAGCAATGTAGCATATGGTCTACAGGTTCGCTGTTATTGTATGCGAGTCTCTCTAAACCAGGATTTGAGCTCGGGACCTTCCACTTTTTTTTTGGGGGGGGGGGAAGTATGGAAAATGAAACCAGATGACATTTGCTCTCTTTCAAAGATCTGATGTTGTGCAACCGTTCAAGGATCCCTTGGGAATGCAAAGCAATCCAGAGATCACAGACAGAGCGTCTAGTTTATCCCAATCGAAAGCTCAGTGGAAGCCAAAGAAAAATCACCAACGCTTTGAATCACAATAGCAAAGGTCAAACATGTACGATCAGTATTATACTCCGAAAATAAAAGTTACTTAAGAGCCACAGGGTAATAGAGTGAAATGGTGTGGGATATATATATATATATATATATATTTATATATATTATATATATATATATATATATATCCCAGTTGTAAGCTTTGTGTTTATCTTGTTTGTTCTGTTCCAATTACTGGTACTGCTAATAATAATATTTTAAATGCTAGAACCGTGAAGCTTCTTGTAACGCAGAATGGATTGTTTACGTTATTCACTGTCCAATATGCAATCTGCAATATGTACGTCAAAGTAATATCGTTAGATACCGTATGAATGGCCATAAAAGTTACTTTTGCCTTTATACGGCTGGTTAACTTACTAAAATGGATAATAAACGCTTATATGACACTTAATTCACCATAATTTGGATTATTTCCATGTGCAGATTGTCGACACTGTGCATGTAGCCAATTCTAGTAGGCAACAGTTTCACCGACTACTAAAGAGAAAGGAGAAAGAATGGATTTGGAATCTGAGTACCATTTACTCCGTATAGGTTAAACCAAGATGATGGTTTTTTAGTCAAAATAAAAGGTGTAGGATGCTTTATTTTTTGACGGGTTTTGTTTTCCGGTCTGCTTGCTTGTGGTTTTCGTTTTTTTTTTTCTGCCAATGTTAGGCCTATAGGCTGCCTCTTTGTCTCTTCTTGGCCTTGAATGGTATACGTTCCTTTCTTTTCTGTTTCTAGCTTTGTACCCTCTTTTTTATTCTTGCGTTGTACATTTCGTCCTCGTGTATTGAGTCTGTGCTCTTGTGACGATCCTATCATTTTATTAGTACATTTATTTATACACTTTCTTTAACCAGGGTAACCCGTTCAGTCCCAAGGGACTGTTCTTCCACGGGGCCCTGGGTACAAAGTAAAAAAAAAATATATAAAAAGTACTGAACATATAAAATCGATGTAAGAACAAACTACAGAAGAAAGACGGAATAAAACAATACCACAAAAGGCTTCAGATTACGTAGACTCGGTGCTCTCCCCCATTGGTGTCGTAATTACCGTCAATTGTCGAGGATACCCCTCATTTTCTCAGATTGCTTCAAGAGTTTGTGTTTCCTCGGGGCCCTGGTGGACGGTTGGTATTTATTATGGATGTAACCAGCATTTATACATCAAATCCCCATGAAGCTGCTCTAGCAGCCAAGCAGTATTACCCACCGTTACTTTCCTTCGTCCGACTGAACTAGCCCTGACTCAGAACTGTTTCCAGTTCAAAGCATTTTTTGGTCAGATAAAGGGAGTTACCATGGGTAAGAAAATTTGACCATCTGTGACCTGCCCCATCACGGGTGATCTTGAGGAGCAGCTGCGCTCACAAATTAGTGACAATATACCCATTCTTTACAAAAGATACTTCAAAGACATTGTAGCAGCTTCAAGATTTCGTCATGAAATAGAGACGTTTACAAACATTCTGCTCTGTTTTGAAATCACCCAGTAGATTTCCGACACCTCGGAATTCTTCTTAGACATGGAGTTCAATATTGTTGACAGAAAAATGAAATCTAATCTCCACTTGAAGACCACTGACTCCCACGGTTATATATTTTATCCATCCAACCTCCCCAGGTTATGTACCAACTCCGTTCTTTACTCCCAACTTTAAGGGCAAGAAGGCTTTGCTCTAATGATACGGATCTCATCAAAGCCTCTCAAGAGATAATTTCCCCTTTGAAGAACGCCAACATCCACGTAACGTGCTTTTGAAGTCGTTACGTCGTCTTCAAAGAATAGGGAAAGCTGTTACCATAGCCCCCAAAATGGCGAGCGAGAAACCCATTAACTCATACGTGTAGTCGTATCATATCATTGTGTAGTCTATTCATAAGAGCGTAGAGATTTTTCGACAAGATCCCTCCACCAGTGAGTTTTTTCTATGAACTGACTATCACGGCATTCAGAATTAAAAAAAAAATGTGGTCACTTGTTTCTGGCATTTTGTCCCCAACCATGAATGCCCGACCCCCAGGGACATTTTCCGTGCAGTCGTGTGAGTTGTAATACGTGCTCAGTAGTCAGCAATGACAAGGGTCTCTCAATCGTGGTCCCCAACAACAACTGTTTCACCATTAACCAGTATTTCACTTGTACATCTACTAATGTAGTACGATTATACTTTATAACTTGTAAGCGTTGTGCTATGTTGTATGTGGGTGAAACGAAACTTCGCTTGGCTGATCGAATTTCAAACACTGTCAGTGTGCTCGATACAGGACTTGATTGTCACGGCAGCCATATCATGCGGTCTCATAAAAAAGCTCTGGACTAGCCCTTTATAAACTGGATGTTAAAATCAAACTTTTGTAACAGTTTTATTGCAGGCTTGGTCGTGTCCATTCTTCCAGACGCCTTTCTTTCTCCAACCAAACGCGTGTTGGTTTTTTTTAGTCATAACTGCCTTGTGTAATTTTTTTTTTGGATCGCGTCATGACAGTTTTAATATTTTTCACGTAGTTGCAATGGTTCACTGTATTTCAAGGAGTTGTGGTGTTATACTGCCGTGTGTATGCACACTTTTCTTTTTCATTTGGATCGCGTGTTTTGATGAGTTGATATTTCGCTGCCTGAAAAAGGGTAGTAGTTACCCGATACGTTGGGGAGTTTTTCAAATTTTAGCACTTTTAATACTTGTCATTGACTGTTACAAGTGCTAGGTTATTTGCACTTTGTTGGTACTGAAGGCACTCTCACCCATGATATGGGAATATATGGTAGATCGACTATGACCAAGTAGATTGAAAGTAACGTAATTAGTTTCGATCACAATTAAATCAATCCTAGGCAGTAACCATAGCCTCTTTGAACAAGGGAAACGACAGAAGTTGACAATTAAAGGTTTTGCGACATGAAAATACCTTAAGTGGATACTTGATGTAAAAAGCATTAAAAATCCGCAAAATAGCGTTAATTCCTATTAAATCTCATCAAATATTGACCAATTGGTAGGGTAATATCTATTTCACACTTGTATCATGAATAAACATGAGCTGAGTATGCAAATATGTGACATCGAAAGATGGACATATCATATATGGCTAATGTTAGCCTATGTTTTTTAACCTTAATTTAAAGGCCACTGGTAGAGTTGTTATCCCTTGAGAGGTCTTGTTATGAAAGTTAAAATTGTTTCTTTGAGAAATATTGATATCACTTACCAAACTGTACACTATCTGATCAGTAATTAAGAGATAATTTATATAGGGTTAACAAAAGAAATCTTAACAATGTGCAACACTCCACATTATTTCTGCATAGGCAATGAACTACTTAAGAAACCATCAAACTTTATATTTTGAGAACGGTGAAAGATATTGAAATAATTCCAACGGATCTTATATTTGGAAGACTTAATTCTTTAACTGAAAAGTGAAACAGCTCCTTTTGGTGGCATGACTCAAGAGCTTTAATCCATGAGCAGGACTCGAACCTGCATCCCCCTTTTCGTCCAATCGCCTTCACCTCTTAGCTATCATGGTCCATGTTGCTTTAAAGCTTAAATGAAGGTACAAGAAGTGCCACAAGCAATTTTCTGTCTCGTAACCATGGTTAGCCTATAGGCGGGAATGAACATTTAATAGATGCACATCCCCAAGCAAGTACCAACCATTTCTGTCTTTGTTGTACCTTAGAAAGAACCGGGGTCAGACAATTTGTGCGTAATTGTGTTATTATTAAAAGTTATATTGGAATAAAAAGGCATTATTGCTTTTTCGATTTCTCTTCTCTTTATTTTTCGGCTTCCAACACTTACATATTTGCATATGTAAAACACATTGAGACTCACCACATTCTTTAACGTCCTTCCACCATTCCCCAGGGTTGCCTCCCAGCCGACGACAGGTTTGCACGTATTGGTCAATGTTAGCACATAGCGCTTCATTTGTATTTGTGGCACAAACATCATAAACGCAAGTCTGGAAAAAGGGCTGTGGGTCCACAAACTCGTGACAAACTCGTAGAGGTCCTGCGGAAGGGGACATTTACCAGTAGACGAGCAATTGGAACTTAACACTGTTCATTACAAATACATTATATTAGCACACCTGCATACCTCTACGATCAATCTTCAATTTCTTGCAGACTACCGCAGAGCTATCATGTGGAACCAATTATTACGCATTAGCCTAATTGATCAGCGAATAGCAAATTAACGGCTCGGAGTTACTATGCCTATTTACTGTTTTACCACCGTTTATGTTTGTTACGCAAATAAGCACAGTATCACAATTAGTTTCCTTCCTTGACTTTCCCACTTTCTCCCTACACAGGACTATTACCTTAAATTCGTAAAAGAAACTGCCACCTGACAAGTGACACGTTCAATAACATACGAAAAACCCTAACAGACCGTTGTCTTCTGGTACGTCTCATTACAATAATAAGTATCATGTTCATAATCACCTGCACAGCTAAAAACTCTGTTAAATTATCCTACCCTTTAACATAACATCTTCATATTCATGTTGCTCAAACGATATTTTGCTTGCTTTACGTGAAATCAGCTGGGATTACTCATTTCCTGTCTTTCGCCCGATTTAAGAGTGCATCAAAACAACATCTGTATGTAATTTGTTCAGCAGAGCTGTCTTACTTTTGTGCAAAGCATTAGGCGAATTTCACCATGCCCAAGCTTTTATACTAATTTAACCAACAACGTATCTGTCATTATCGTTGTAAAAAAATAAGATAGTCATCTTGTAAACTGACAATCTTCTTGGCTTCCTCTTACATGATGAAAATTTGCTTGTCTACTCAAACCGCCAAGGTACAAAAACGAAAGAAAAACGTAATCGTCTTTAGGACACTTGCCTTCATTAGTAAGAACAAAGCAGAGATCTTCGGCGGCATGTACCTCATCAGAATTTTCCTCACAAGGGAAAACTCCGTCATCAGGGGAGCAGTCCTTATTTCCTGTTGCCCAACCGTTTCCAAATTCTGATGAAGATTCGGCCTGCATAAAGTACCAAAACATAATTGCATTTTCAGCTTTGCATGATCTCGATAACGCCTACAAGGTGGAATGCAGCTGTATGCCGGATTTGTCCATATCTATGCGTTTCGTTTTGTTCCCAAATCTATTTTTTTTTCTAAACGGTATTAGATTTTAATTCTAAACAAGAAAATGTATTTAAGGTACTTTAAATTCATTGTAGTGGCAGATACATCTTATAAATAACGGTTAGGCTCTACTTTAGCTTACTAGAGTAGATTGTGGATAACCATTGTACTTACGTGTTCCTGTGAAGGCAACAGGAAGTCATCAGATTCATCCCTATTACATGTACCGCACATTCCACATAACTTCTCATAGTAATCTGGACCGACTTCAATTTTCAGACCAGCTATGTTGTATGTAAAAGTAAGCTGAAGGTTAAAGTGTGTAGTCAAAATCTGTAAAGGAAAAGAGCAGAAAATCATAACTCATTTTGCTTAAAAAGGAAATAACGAAATCTTTAAAATCTAAATTTCATGAATTACATCACAATTCCTTAAAACTGAGTAACATAAATGAAATTTTTACATTACTTTGACTATTGAGTTCTTTAGGTAGAAGTCTCAAATAAAGCAATCTATCTCAGATGACGGTCAAGTGATTTATTCTCTGATATATGAAATGTCCCTGTTTAATGTTGACAGCAAGGAAATCAGTACGTCGGTTCATTTGGGTCTAAGGCACGCTCTTCTGTTAGCAATAACATTAGAGTTTACAAGGAAATCCATTTGGGTACAAAAATCATAGTTTGTATAGAGGTGAAACGTTACATTTATGATTCCCGTCAAAACGAAATTCATTTGGACTTGCTGACTTTAAGGAATGGAATCCATTTAAATGTAACAATTTTGTTTTGGACAAATGTTGCTTTGGGGCGTTGTATTAACACTAATACAAGTCCTCTTAAAAATTTATACAACTAAATACGTCTTACTTTGCAGCAACAATAGTACTTACATGTGCTAAAGATGTGCTAAAGCATAATCCTAGTCCAACCTATTACCCATATATCGATATGTGAACTACAGTGTGCTTACTATTTTATTAGGTGGTGCAAAAGTGACGGTGACATATTCATTGCCACCAACAGAGTACGGCAAGGTCTTTGTGACATCATTGACTTTAAGAATACCACTGTTAAACATTTCAAATTCCATGTTGTTGTACTCTAGACGAACACGACGTAGAAAAGAAACTTTGGCTGATGGAACGTTCTTGTCATTACTCCCGATAACCTTGAAACTTGGTAGGTCTCCATGGTTACACGACTCCACAAGTATATATTCACAGTCACCTTGGAAGTCATACCTCTTTCCATCAAAAGTTATGTAATGAGGATCTCCCCACACAGTACATTGGCAAGGAACTGAGGAGTATGAAAAACAAAGCAATTACATCAAAAATGGAATGGTAATTTCTGTAATCCAGCTATAAACAGCGCCAACAGTTGTAAATTGTTGCAGAGCTTATGACCTCATGACTAATATTTCGTGCAACATGGTCAGCTTTCTCAATCAAATTACCCTCTTATCAGTATGGCTAATGATAAGGAAAAACGAGATCTTGATTTTTTTGAGCATTCGTGTGATTCTATGCTAAGCCAAATGTCGTACATATCAAGACCAATTTTTTCTTAAGTCAGTCTGCAAACCGGGGCTAGCACGTGCAAAATAAATGAACTTATACCAGGAGTGATATAAATGGAGATCCATCGAAAATTCTTTCTTTGGATCCTTCTAGCTGCCGACAATAATCTCTTCTTGGTGTGTTGTTCGGGATGATTGAATAGGCTTAAAAGGTGTTAGAAAGTAAATTTAGGTAGGACATATTGTCTGCTACAGCAGATCTGGAAAGTTGCCCCTTACCTTAACATTGCCAGTCGCCTATGATGTTAATTAATTTAAGGGTTTTGATGCGTTTTGATGCTATTTACAACATACTTTTTAGTTTTCTCTAACCGGTTCATTATGGGTTTTCTTTTAAGTTATGCGACGAGATGCGGAAATTAGTCAAAATCTGACAGACAAGTTTAGTCTTATACTTCTTTTGCTGATTTGTATAAACCAGTAGTATTGGTTTATTGCCAGCATCATTAGGTTCCTTGGCAATAAACAGTCGTTTTGAATATCAGAACAGTGTTTCATACTTGACTGACGGCAACTAGTCAGACTTAAAACATTCCAAATAATTCATTTTGTTGAGGTCTCTGTAGGTATGAATGGAGTCGCTTTTCGATATTAGCAAAACAAGCCAATGCCTTTTAGTTCAATAATCCTTAAATAAGGTTTAGTCCCCACGTTGAGGTCAATCTGATTGGATAAGCATTAATTACAGTGTTTGTTGAATTTCCATCTAATATCAACTCCCTGATTATACATTTCTTTGTGGAGGTACATCTCAACTTTTGTATGTCGTTACTTTTCAAGCTAGCAAAATGTGTCTTCCGTAACTCATTAGGTGGATTTGACTTAAAAAAAAACGTGAAGCTCATATCACTGACTTCGTAAAGTAAAGGTTAAACTTCAACAATGTTTTTACTTAAATTTGTGGACAAGTGAAACTTAGTCTATGAGAAAAATGAAAAGCATTTACATAGCTACAGTTTAAACCGAATACAAATTTCAGGCAACTGCCAGATTAAACAGGGCGATTGTTTAATGTAAGCACCATTATAGATCTTTCAAGAATTTGTCATGAAGAGAGAACTAGGCTATGACAAGTGGTGCAAAATTCTTTACGTTTTGGTGACATGCCATCAAAAAGACCTGATTTAAACTGGAAGTTAAAAAATAGAATCCCCCCAATGAAACATCCGTTGGAGTTAGTCCAATATCGTCCACAGTTCTAAAGATATTCGACGCAAGTTTGTTGCACAGTGGTAGCATTTCTTTTGTTATTCCTTTATAAATACTCTCTTTACTACTTATAAGATAGTTTATAAGATAGTTGTGGCTATTTGCTTAATTTTTAAATTAAAGCTAATCAGATCAATTATGCAACTTCGTTATTTTTATGTCACCCTTTAAGCTATCATAATACAAATTTTAATCTAATTTTGCCGCTTGTTAAATAGCTATGAGTCGTGATTAGTACTATAGCCATTAAACAGTGGCAAACATGCTACCCTGATTTAGCTAAAAGAATTAGTTTCCTTTCCTTTAATCCCTTTTGTTTTCCTCTGAAGCTAAAGAACCACATTTCGTCGGTAAGATATTTACTAGTAATGTCTTACATGATTTCATACTTAAGTTACGACAGAAGTAGTTTTTTGCTTGACACAGTAGTGACGTGAGTTTTCTCGAACTAGTAAATTGTTTAAATGCTATCACAACGTTTATAAGACGTAGATTTTTACCATCAGAACATTCTTCTCCATTCCACTGGGTACCATCTCTACAGAAGCAACCTCTTTCCCCTCCAACCACTTTGCAAACTTCCTCTCCTTTGCATCCCAAAGGTACGCATGTAGCTTCACCATTATCACAGGTACATTGTAAAGAGCAGTCATCATTGACATACACCTGGTCTTGCTGTGGTAGTATCAAAAATATAAATAAAACAGTAAGGTTTTCGTAAATGTTTTAGATTCGCCCGCCGCCTTGGCTGAACTATGATCGTCCCATATTTCATTGGCGAAAATCGAAACGTTCATCACCAAATGTCATGGTGAAGATCTTTAAATTTACATTGCAGCCATGTAAAAAGATGTGAAATTTATTCCTTTTAGAAAATCATGCTATATTTTTAAAAACGTTGGGGAATAAGGAGCTACCTTCTGATTGGGAGAATACATGTTGCCTCATATTACAGGATATAGCTAGTTAATAAGATGGCTAATTTTAACATATTTATATTAAAGTAGAAAGACCTTTCAAAACAGTCGAGATTTTTCTGATACTCTCTATAGACGTACGGCAACCGTCGTAGTTCAAAAGAAGACAACCTGCCCTTTGCTGCATCCCTTGCTATTGCCCTTGTTGCTTAATTTCCACTGCCCTTTTTATTCAAGTTTAACAATCGTTTCCCGATTTTTCTGACTAAACGGTTGCGTTGCCAATCTACTTACTTCAAGATAGACATCGTTTGACAATGTACACCCACAGTTATATGGAAAAACACACTTTGTGCCATCCAAAACTTGTCCTTCGGGGCAGAGACATGTCTCAGTACAAGTGTCTTCACAGTTTGGAACCCCATTTGGCTGCTCACAGGTAGCAGGGCACGACGTACCACAGTCTGTGTACTCCCAGCCTTCTGGGCAAGGAACGGCTGGAGAAGTGTGAATTAAATGTAAAACGAGCTAATTGAACTTTGTTTCATTTTTAAGTAGTGTACTAGTAAATCTATTCATTCATATTATCGTACTTATGTAACACATGAAAACCTCTGAGGAGTTTACCCCTCTGAAAAATGAAACTCGAAACTGTTCTCAAGGAGACGACGCATTTCATTATATAGGCCTTTTATATATGAATGTCAAAGCTTAATTGCTTTACCATAAAGCCTGGTGCATATTGCCCCTATGTATTAGCTAAAACCAAGATACGTTGTGAGTGTGGATTAACGTCTTTGTGCAGAGGCAAAGCCTGGTTCTAAAACCCCTATTATTAATTGAGAGCATTACCTTTGCAAACCTTAAAGTCTGACCAAAACGTTAAGTAGAACCACTAATACACGAAAAAAACTCGTTGTACTGTAAATTGAAAAGGCCATATATATGAGTGTCCAAGCCAAGATCATTACATTAGTAGTTTGCTATGTCAAACCAACACTTCTCTTTAATATCACTTCTTTTACTTTGGAGCACTCATGCATCCATGTATCAAACAAAATATATTTATGTACAGTGCCACATCCCACACCCGACAAGACAGACGGCATAGTCCCAATTGCGTTTTAGATTCGAAGCAACCCAAATGAGTAATTGCTTACTATAACCTTGATTGATGTGCAATGGAGTGTGACTAACATTGCTCACCAGAGTAGACTTCTAGGATTACTGTAAAGTATCGAGCTACATTAGCATTAATATGGCCTTGTACAATTATTCTGCATCTCTTTGTGTAAGAGGTAATAACTTGAGACAATTGCAGCGTTGAATTGTTGTTAGAAGATAACTTATATTGAAGAATTGGAAGAATTGTAACTGTCCGTCTTTTTCAGAAAATTGGGGGTTTATAATGTTTTGATACACAAGAAAGATACACTCCAGAGCTATACTTAATACGTAATGTGCAAGCACAATGGATATCATAGGTCAAAAGTTTCATTACAAGACACGCAATAATTTTCGTTGGTTCACATTTAATCATAGTAGAAATTACCGCATTGTCTGACATATGTCCACCATTTTCCAGGGTTGCCTTGCAGGGCTCTACAACGTCGTACATAATTTTTTATGGTACCGCACAGCTGATACACATTCAGGTTTGTTGCACAAACATCAAAAACGCAAGACGTATAGAACGGTTGAGGGTCTACTAGCTCATGACAAGCTGAGAATGGGGCTACAAAAGAACAAAGAACAAACGACATAAATACACTCCGGAATATTAAAAACCCATGAAACAGTTCGTGGAGCTATATGATTATTCTAGTTAAAACAACTACCGAAAGTTGAACTAAAGAAATGTCTCATGGGGGAAATTTTCCATATAACGACAATCAAACATGGTCTAAACCAGCATAAACACATTAGGTTCCTTAGCTCCAACTTCTGATATGTGTCATTAGTAACTAATATCCAAGTTGTCATGATCAGTTACCTATTGAAAACGTTTATAATTGATCGAAGATTGATGGTACACTTGTGTGCAAACTTTTGAAATCCCCCGTTTCTTCATTTCGTGTGGTTAAATCACTTTTTTTACAAACTGATAACAAAATATTGGTAAAAAACAATTTGTAGGTTGTTTGACCTTTCTCTTTTGAGATACAGCGTCTGTCAGTTACGTATCTACAAGTTATCTTGGTTAGATACCTTATCACCAAGTTTAAACTAGCTTGGATGTGTGGTTAAAGAGTAATTTGCCATTTTTTGACAAAGTTAGGCAAGAGCTGAGTTTTGGCCTCAAACGTTTTGACGTTTGACTTTAAATCAATCAATGCACTGTTTTCAAATTTGTCTAATTATTCTCCACATATCATGGGGTATAATGACTTTTAATAATACAACACTGGGCTGAAATGACAATAAAAAAGCAAATGTTTAGCTCATTTGACTCTCATCTTTGTTCTACGTGGTCGTCACTTATGTATGCCCAATTACGCCGGCTCAGAGTTGTCACTGCATATGCACAATACCTTGAGGTCATAGGTGATATGAGTAAATGTGCTAAGGTTCGTAACTTGTGCACCGTACTCAGCAATAACTCCGAAATGTCTTGTTGAATGTTTTTCGTGTTAAATTTTGTGAGTTTATCTGAAAGCACAATTAGTATAATGTAACTTATTGCAACTTCTAAGGGGATTCTAAGTCTGTTCTAATATGACATATGATCTGAGGCCACTGTGCATGCGCAGCAATAACTCTAAACTGGTTAGTTATGTTGGTTAGGTAATTTCCCAAATAGTTTGTATTTGTCAGGTCTTATGCTGTAGGAGTAGCCTACGACACCCTTTTATTATTCATACACACAGACGCCTAGAAACTCAGAGAATCGGAATCTTAGAAACTCAGACGCCCAGAAACTCATAGTTTTACATTTCTGAAGTTAGGTGAAGTACAATATCTCATGTCTTATATTTCACATGTAAGGAATGAAATGTCACGTCAACTGATATCCTTTTTTCTGCATGGGTTAGAAGTTAGAAACAATGTTTAGACTCAAAATGAAGAACTATATTACACCAACTGAAGTTACCACATGTAAGCATGGAACGTTGGTAGCTAAGAAACAAAAAAGTGAGGTTTTTGCGATGGTATAGACCTTATGGATTGACGTTATGTTAGAGGGCAAACAAGAGGGGTAGCCAGATAAATAACATGAATGCATAAGAGGTACTTACAGTGTAGCTTTTGTACGTGCACGTAGACGTACATGGGTACCTGACCGGTACAAAAATTAGCTTTCTGCATTTCTCTTGGTGTACGATATAAGGGTACTTGGGTACCTTTACCGAAGGCCCATTTGCTGTTCTGTAACGTCATATGTATGATGTCTATAGTTCAAAGTTGAACTGTATTTAATGCTAAACGACATCCCCAAACTCAACAATTGCCCTCCATCAACTCTCACATTGCAAATGAGAGGAAATTGGAGATAAAGCTTATAACGAAATGCATAAAAACATACCTAATCTGTTTAGCAGAACAAAGCACTGGCTTTTGGCAGCTTCATTTCTTTCGCTTCCTGCCGCACAAGGGTCAGCTCCAGTTGGGGGTTGACATTGTCGGTTGCCTGTTGTCCATGAATTTCCAAACTGGTTTACATTATTGGTCTTCAAAAGAAAGTATATTTTGTTAAAAACATTTTGCACAAATTGTCTTGGACGAGTACTACAAATTTCAAACGAGAGTACAAGAGGAAAAGTACTTTATAATGGGAATCATAATGTAAGGGTTTGGGTGCGACACTAACCCAAACAAATTGCACTATGGCTTATTAAATTCAAATTCTAAATTTAAAAATTCAAATCCAAATAACATGCCGTCTGAATGTTAGTACCCACGTTTATAAGCTTTGCCAAGCCTCCTGTGGATACCCCGCGGTCTGTCACCTGTATTTATTTTCATACGTATTGAATCTATGCTGTATGCAAATGAATGATATAAAGTTGCTGTAACTGAAACTAGTATGATATCATTCTAAGTACCCTAGCAAAGATATTTCCCCTTATATATAAACCTTATATGCTCTCTTTTCTGAAACCATTTATTGAAGCTTTCTACAAAAATAATCATATTGAAGCACTACTTAAATCAACTTACAATCACTCCATTTGGTAGTCGGAAGTCATCTCCAGAATTCCCATTAGCGTTTCCTAGCAAACCGCATGTTTTTCCTCTGTATATTGAAGACATCCTAATATTAAGGTTTAGGTAAGTGGAGCCAAAAGTAACTTGAATCCGTATACCAAATCGACCAGAGATAATCTGTTTTGAAGAACACAGTACTAATGGTATCGATGTATTAGCAACCATTTTTCATTTGAAATGTACATATCAAAGCAGGATGAAACTTTTAACAACTGATTGTTTTGTCTTGCTGCACCAATGTATTTGTACAATGCAAAGTAGGAAGAGGTGTTGGTCAAATCTTGCCATCGAACATGTGGTGAAAAGCAACAGTAAAATACGAAACAAAACATTCACTTTGCTACTTGTTATATATAAAATTTTTTTTTTAAATATTTCGTTATTTTTACCACATATTTTACAGTTGAAAAAAGAACGAATGGCTTTCACAACAGCAGAAGAAAACGTCAGCCTCAAGTGATTTGATTTTCTTTATATCTCCAATTGTTAAACTGACAACCTAGAAGGGCAAAATCAGGATAAACAAGCACATAAGCCACAATAAAAGTAGCAGAGGACAATGAAGTATATTTTGCGGCTAATAGCATAGCTAAAGAAGATAAAGGACCAGGAAACGTAACCTTGTCAAGTCTGCCTCTGACCATAAGTAAGGAAACCAACATAGAAAACAAACATTGAAAAACACAAAATATAAACGATTACAAAGAGGAGTAGGTGTATAAACTTGCCTTTGACAATAGATAAATTAGTTTGACAATAGATGAAAAAGTTTTCTTTTGAATGATACTTAGGACAAGGATTTGTATATATTTAAACCTAGGGAATTTCATAATTTAAAACCTGCACAACGAACATGAAACTGCTTAACACGGGTTATAGATATAGGGGGATGCAACTGATTTGCTGCCAGAGTATTATAGGAATGAAAGTAAGAATTAAAGTTGAAATAAGTTTCAAAACATGTGGAAAGAGACCGTGATGATAGAGATACATAATTATATCTGACTGGTAATCGTAAGGGTAAAAACTTAGAGTATATATAGCTCCTTAAAAATTATATGTAGCTCCTTAAGAATTGTTCTGTAAGCTAGATACGACAAGTTACATATATTCCTTGCATGCTCTTGAAGGGTTATTTGGGTTGCTGAGCGGCGTAATACGAGTATATACCCAAGTAACAATGTTATAAGTTAAATGATGAAAAACATGGGGGAATTATAAAGGATGAGCAGCGCATTTCTGGGTAAGAAGTGTTTTAGTCAATTAAAAGTTTCGCTTTCACTTGCTTCTTTGTTACTACAAATGAAATTTTTCCAATCTTTTTAGTCAATGTAAATTCCTAAGAAAATTGCATGGAATGAAGGCGTGATAAGGTATTATTTAGATGAATGCTGTGGGTCAGAAATTCCATTATCAAATAGTAACAACTCAGGTTTTGCTATGTCTTAAGTCAACCTAGTGTGGTTACCAATTGATGATATGAGAAAATTCATGAGTTAGAACTAAAGTACATCATCAACAGAAGGGACGTGCAAAGAAACAGTAGTTTCATTTGCAAATAATGTAAAATGTAACACAAATAGGAACGTGTCATGTATACATAAAAGAAACAGGTAAGGTCCTAGTATTGTACATGGTGGAACACCCATATTACAGTTCAGTGTAAAAGAGTTAACACCATTAAAAAAAATACAAAATGTGAACGAATTCTAAGCTAACTTTTAAACCACTATATAGCAATTTCTCTTATATCATACAAGGAAAGTTAACTGAGCCAATTGGTGTGGTCAATCTTATCAAAAGCGTTAGATAGGTTGAGAAATAAGGCAGCAGCTGTGTAATTTGTATCGAGACCTTGGGTAATTTTGTCAGCGAGATTAAGGGCAGGCATGAACGAAGCCTGATTAGTCCAGAAACCGTACTGATTTGTGTAAAGTATATAATGTTTAGAAATAAAGTTATACAGTATATCATAATTCAAGCGTTCAACAATCTTAGAGATAGAAGATAATATAGAAATAGTTTACAATTTGATAAAGTTTGGGCATTAATTGATTCAAAAAAGGATAATCTTAGCAATTTAAGGTTTGGACGCTAAGATACCAGAAGCATAAGAAAGGTTGATGATATGATCCTAAGGTATAAAACTACCACCACAAATCTGCTTAAGCGAATCACTTGAAATTTTATCAAAGCTCTTTCAGCTCTTTCCTTGTTCATTTTGATAACGATGGATTACAATTCCTCCACACAAGTAGGAAACATGAAGAATGATGGTTGCGTACGTTCAGGATGAAACTCAACGGGTTGACGTTAACTGACAGAAGAATAAGCAACAGACGGAAAATATTTGCAATATCACAACAATTATAACTTAGACCATCCTCTCACATCAACAGTTTATTAGAATTTACGTCACCTTTTTTGTTAAGAATGTCATGTAACATTATCCATAGTTGGATGCTGTTGCTCATGTTAGATTAAATGATGTTATGACAATACATTTTTTCGCCATTCGAATGGGTCAGCAAGCAAATTTTGGTAGAAAGAACAAGCATTTTTGTTTCCACAGGTAGAATTAATTTTAAACATTTTGAAAAGCCTGTTTATCTTTTGGATGGACTTCAAGTGTCTTATTAATAACCACGGGGACTTTTTACGATTAACCATGTTTTTGACTGAACAGTATTGACAATAACGATCAACACAATGACGAAGTATTTCCAAACAAAGAATTGTAAGCTGAATCAGCAGAATTATCAGACATGACGATTCCCTATTAGACCGAAGCTAGTTCACTTATTAAACGGTAAACCTTTTCAGGACAAGTATAACCTTTCATAGTTAACTTAGGTGAAGTTGGTGTATGGGGGATATCGCAAATTAATAATAAAGGTTATAAAGGATGATGGTCGGATACCTCACCTTAGATTAAACCAACTTTCCTACGGTTATATCAAATACATCTGAGAAGATTTCATCAAGAAAAGAACTAGATAAAAGAACCCTTGTAGGCTCATCAACACAATAGTAAAACGAATGGAGGGTCATTAAACTACAAAAATAGCAATACCACTGCTTTTTACTATACATTACAACATTGGTTCAAATATATTGAGTGTAATAGTGAAGTACTCTAGTACACAACACTCTTTCTAGCGTTAATCCCCCAGTATCAAGAGGTAAGACTACTGTTTCTTACGAATCTTTTACAGTCAAGCTTAAAACACTGCTCCTCGTTGTTTAAAAAGGAGAACGTGGATGCTAGCAACAGTGGATGAGTTACGACATCAAAACAAACATTTGGATCTGCTGCGAAGGCGACTTGAGTAAGCTAAAATACATTGCATGATCCTTCAAGTCGGTTTCAAATTCGAGGCGTATTCCGCACTGAAGTTCGGCCTCCAGTAATTTAGTTCAATGTCTTAGGTATGCCTGACGTCAATTCCTTTAATTCAGAAATCCTTCAATTTTTCCCGTTCTTGAGATCTAACCCTTACAAAGTTGTCTGTGTGAGACCTACGAACGAGAGTGACCATTTGCCTTCACTAAGCTGAATGAAGTAATAGTTTATTATTTGAGCATAACCGTACTATGAGCTCCATCAATGTTCTCAACCTATTCATAATGTGTGCACGAGTTTCCATATTTTGTTTGGTTATAAATATGGGCTATTACCGTGCACGTAATCCGTTCATCGAAGTTTTCTGTTTGAATTTTGTATGATAAAGAAATGACCACAATGGTTTAAGTAAGAGCTTATCAATGTTGCTAAAATACACTCATTCTAATAATGTCAAATGCATTTCTGCCAACAAAACAAAGTAGAAGCAAATGTTGATCAAAGCCCTACTTTCAGTAGACTGATTTCTCGACATTGAAAAGTTACTTACACATGTCGAAGGGTAGTAACTCATAGTCACTTGCCCTTTTGTGTATGGGAGATTGACTGCAGCACCGTTCACCAGAAAGCTTCGAGGAACTCTTCGAACTTCATAGACTGATCCTTCAAATTCCAGTCTAACGGAATTTGTCACTGTGGCACGAGTATTGTAAACCCATCGACCAAAGTCTCCGATAATTTTGAAAGGAGTCACTCCTCCAACAGCACAGACTTCCACCAATGTGTACTCACATGCACCCATGAAATCATACCGTCTTCCATCAAACGTGTAGAAGTGGGGATCTCCCGAGCAATCTCCAGTTTCATCAGTATCTGAAGAATTCAAAATCATAATTGTCTGTTACAGGACCAATCAGAAAACCATTTTGGGTGATATATGTAGCAGACTGCAAAATGTATTGACAGAAATGTGGATGTCAAAACTAGCTATTCATTTCAAAAGCCTTTACTAAAAGCCTTATCTGATGGTGTAAAAGTTTGAAATATTTGTTGAAATAATAATCTGAAGTTTCAAACATAAAGATAAACTAAAGAATCTAGCAATATCATATTTAAAATAAAAAAACAGCTCAAGTGCTGGACCTATCGAAATGGAACACGGAGTATGTGGACTTAGTCTATTTACCACTCTTAACAGATAAGGGGTATCACGTATGTTGCCATTAATGATTGAAAGCCTTAAGTTTTATAGTGAAAAAAATTATTTCTAAGGAGAGCTAGTGATTTGTTTATTTTATATTTTATAACATTGAGGGCATGCGGTCCAGTTACACTTTCTTAGCAGGCTACATCCTTTTTCCACAAAGCATGTTAAGAAAATTTAAGCATGGCATTTTTCGTTTATATGTTAGATTTCATGTTCCTTAAGTTCGCACCTTACGAAAAGTTAATATTTGTCATGTGATGTAGGTCTCAGCCTTAACTGTCTTTTTTCACACAGATTGAAAAATTGAATAGCGTCGGAAACAGCCAAAGCTTGTTACCTACGTAGTAGAATCTGAGCTACGTAGTAGAATGGAGCTCCATGATGAGAGCGACGCAAACTGAGTGTCAGAAAGAGTGAACTCTATAAAAGGGCAACATAAATTATGTTGTAACCATCCACGATCGTTTACTGAAGCTTGAGACAGGAAGACTAAGCAAACAGAGACAAAATTACCGAACTTCAGAGCAAACAGTTAAGGCTACGTACGTGTTGCTTACGTGGTACAGAAAATCATTTCTGATAAAACTCAGCTATTCAGAATATACAAAGCATGAAAGCACTACAGTAGGCGACTAGCCCGTAATTTGCAGCGTTACTCAAAACATTATTTTCTGTGGAATCCTTGAAGAGAATGATTGGTTTATACTTACTTACCTTCGCAACTATCCACCGGCTCATGAGATGGCCGTCTAAAAGTCGTAGGAGGCTGATAAGCAGCTTCATTTATCTATATGATTGGGGTTGTATTTAGAACATACCTCTTGGTAATGTGTTGGGGAAAATTTCAAGTCCCTACCTACATCCAATCTACGCCAGTGCCCACAAAGAGTACCAGATTAAATGGAAACATAATAGAAGCGTATACAGCAACGATAATTGAAAACAAAGGAGTAAGTCGTTTGCAACCGCTTCCTGTCTTGACTACGATGATAATGAATACATAAACAACTGAATTCAGCACCTTTTTCAATGCCTGCAACAGGATTTATATAATCATCATGTGTAGTAAAAATATCTTTGATCATACTGGTCTCTGACTGCTTTGGAGATCTCTAGTTAAGTAGACTATTTCTCTGTTATTATACCGCACCCCAAATATCTAGTTGAAGCAGTATGTTGGAATAACGGCACTTTATCTGATATGGACGCTTGATATAAAATGAACTAGAATAGGCTACCATATGTAATATTGGGCGGTTTATTTGCACAGAGAATCGTACTTTCCATTCCATGAGGTTTAAAACCCTTGGCAACAAATCAATTTTATTACCAAAAGTTCTGGGCAGCAAAAGGTTTCCTGCAAAAGTGAAAATGACACCTCACCATACCAGCTTGGGACACCAGGTAGAATCATCTGGAGAGTTTATACATGATTCATGGAAAAATTAACAGTCACCTTCAATGTATTTTTGGTAGACGTAGAAAACCTTGGATAATCAGAAGTACCATGTTGGCATGTTACAAGCATAATAAATGGAGAGTTTAAAATTTACATGGGGTAGGAACCTGGGCGAGATCTCTAGGGGTGGAGGCAGTCATGAGACGTTTCAGTGGCGTACCTAGGATAGACGGCACTCAAACGGATCTTTTCTTTGTCACCCACTGTAGCCCTGAAGGAGGGGTCTAGGAGGACATTTGCTTAGGTGCAAATGTGCTGTCTTTGGCAAAGCTTTGAACTGATCACATTAAGTGCCTTGGTTTTTTCTATTCCTTTTTGAGTGGTTGTGTAAGATTTTATATACATAAGATGGCTAAGGTGCAAATTGGTGCTGTCTTTAGTAGGATTTGAACCGGTTAAATTTTAAGAAATTCCCATTTGTTGTACCTTTTTCTATTTTCTTTTAAGTTAGGTGTAAGGGAGAGGGTGCTGTGTAAGGCCTTTTTCTTGTGAGAAAGTTAAGCCTTTGTAAGATTGCTTAGCTACCAAATATTGCTCACATTATTACAAAGCTTTGAACTGATTACATATTTTAGAATTTTGCATTAGGTATTGTCTTTACGGCTGTTGTATGGCATGATTGGGCAACGCGTGAGAAAACTTCCTATAGATCTTTAACGTGAGGGCTTCAGTTGTGCTGTGTGCGTTAGGGCGAGTTATTCGCATGAGGTTCCGTCCGCAGCGAGGGTCCGGAAACTACCTAGGTAATTTTGGAACAATGAACTTTTATATACCCCTATGCAGTTCCCTAGTTCCTTGGGGTTCTTAAATACATAATCAGTTCAGTGGAGTTCTAAGAATTTTCAGTATTTTTTTGAAGTAAGCTGTTTTTCTTTTAGGGTTTGGAAATCTCAGGGAGCATTTGCACCCCTGGCCCACCCCTTGCAGGCTACACCCTGTTTACCGTTTTTGTTCCGTGTTAATTAAAAAAATCATTTACCCTTGAAAGAAAGTCAGTCCAGTTTATCTCTCAACATTTTGTACTTGGAAGCAAATAATGAGTTTGTACAATGTTAAATGATATTTTTTAAGGTTAAATGGGCATATTCATGAGAACTTATGAAGCTTATTAATTGAGACTTTTTAACAAGTCAGATATAATTACATGTATCTTACCTGTTTTACAAGTTTGTCCATTACCAGTGAACCGGTCCTTACACTTGCAAACACGCACATTATTTACCAAACTACATGCAGCATTTGCATCACAGCTGTAAGCATTTCTAGATGTCACTCGGTTGGCATCACAACAATACTTGATCGTACAATCAATGTTGATCTGACATTGTCCAACCTTGTAAACAGAATCCAATGAAATAAGTTCAGTATGTAACCATATCCCGGATCATGAATTGATTTTAAGCTCCAAATCACTAATAAGAACAAATCAGAGGTGTACTGAAACAAAATCCTGGATATTACAGGGAAATATTTTGACATTTATGGTACCAGTGTAACAATGGGATGATATGTTATCAAGCTTGTAATTTTGACAGCCACGTCTTACTCTGTTTATTGTCGTATGTCTTACAAAGATTGTTCCTCCGTAAAAATGTCTTGTTTCTAGGACAGTCCTTCTACAAAACACTTAAATATTTTACGCCTATTTGAATTACGGAGTTTGCTATGAAGAATGAGGGTTATCTTTTGCAGAAGTACTGCATGAATCAACCCATCAATAGATTAATAATGTTGTTGCTTACATGTAAGCTGAAACCACTTCAAGTAAGGTTACGTCGATCGAAACTGATTACCACCCTGCGTTTTGTTCTATAAACATTATGCTTGAATTGCATGCAAAACATGAATCACTGCAACATTCCTCATTTTTTATACATAAAAATTATTTTCAGTAATGCAAAGTAACAGCATTGAAAGGTAATTACATCAGTCGCCATGCGAAACATCAAATATTATCTTGCTCAACCTATGTGACCAACGATTACTTTCAAATAAAAAATATAAGATCACTTGAAAGGTTATGAAATTGAGTTTTCACAATGTTAACCTGTAAACAATCAGTTCAGTGCCATCATGATTTAGTCTGCTTTTGAGATAATGGTGCTTGATTTAATTTTTTTACTAGTGAGCAAAAGCGTTTTCATGGAAGGGGGGGGGGGGCAAAAGAAACATTAATTCCAGTATTCAAGACTGTGTTCCACCCTGTTGACCAATCAAATTGCTTACCTCTAACCGAATTCCATCAATAGGATCACACGGACACTCATTTTGCTGGATGCATTCGTTGCCCTGTAACACAAGGGGCATGGGGCAAATACAGGTAAGAACAAGAGGTTCATTTGGGTTACATCCCGCTGCAGTAACATCGTCACAGGTAGCTTGACAACTTGGAGGAATCATTTGAGCTTGGTTTCCGTTAGCACATGTTCCAACAGTCTGTCCGCCCTGGTTAGCTGTAAAAAAGGCACATTTAGTAAGTGTGCTAGAATTAACCATTAATTCCCTGTAAGTACGAAATGCTTGTTACTTGCCCAGCTAAGTATGGAAATGTAAATAACTGCTGCTATACTGGGATAAATAAACTAAATTTGGTACAAACATCGCCATACGAAGTTACTACTTACTGTAAGATTGACGCCAGATTGGGCAAACCTGCGCTATCATCCCTTGATATTTTACCCCATTGGGTTACACGTATCAAAAAACAAACAGACATTCTGACGGTTATACGATAGCACTTTTCTATTAATAAACGTCTTATTAAGATAGCAGTAGCATGTACGTATGATATAACTGACGAAATGAATTTTCCAAAAATGCTATCGTTTTTCGACAAGCTTTATCCTTTCTGACATAGGCCAAAAGAAATGTTATAGACAAGTTTGATCTTTCCCCGGGGCAACGAAGATGAAAGAAGCGTTCCATTGTGTCTTGGGCTTTTCGCAGTATTACTCAGCCACCATATGATTGTTCTCTCATGTGTATTTTTTGTTATTGATTACAAACTGTTTTAAACACTTTCACTTGACAACAGTGATCAACAGTATTCAAACAGTTTTACACTTGTTGAGAGTCTACAAACTAAGTGCCAGAAACAATGTGACACATGATCGCCTTTTTTAGTCCAGCAAAAACAGGCTATGCTCTTGAAATCCGTGAATGTATTTGAATTTAGATCGCTCTCTTACCCTGTCGTCTCTTCCTGGAACTCATGTCCCGTATCGCTGATACTGTTGTAAGAAACACAGATACGGAGTGACTCTCAAAATGTATAAAAACAGCAATAAAAGACTCAAAACCTAAAAGAAGTTTAAAGATAGGCTGCTACCAGGATAGCTTTAAAAAGCATACAAAAGGTATATAAAAGGACAATGAAGAAGTGCTAAGAAATCAAAGGAAGGAGGAGATTTGAATCGTGGAAACCAAAATGCAGAATGTACTGTGAAAGACATGTCCAGAGAGTTGTTAAAGCAGCATAAAAATTTTCAGATTTTCAGACTATCTGATTCTTCAAAATTTTGTGGTAATTCTGTGACTTGAACTGTAAGTTAATTCAATCATTATATTTCATGGAAATATATCGAGTATTCTACAAACACACACACACACACCCATATATATATATATATATATATATTACAAATTTTGTGGTAATTCTGTGACTGTAGGTCAATGCAATCATTGATTTCATCAAAATATATCACGTATTCTACAAACACTGAGCAATATGACAAAGTATATACCCCACCCGTAAAAGCAAACTTTGCAGTTTTTATACAAACCTTCTCTTTTTCGTCTTCTATTCTCGATGTTGGCCACTCTATGTTCTCTTAATAGTTCACACAAACTCTTTGGCACCTCTACAAAATGAAAATGAAATAAAAAAATAAGCCCCCTCCTGTACAATTGCAGTGTCTTGTTTAATTATTCCATTACAAATGGAAAGAAAAGAATTATTTAATAGATTTGAAAAGTCCTTAGACCTTTTCCATCCTAAGAAATACTTTCAAAGGCCTAGTATTGTGGTTTTCACTCTTTTCGAACGTCATCCTTAAAATCATATGAAATATATCTGATTTTGCTAATCTTTAATTTTTGCCTCTTATCTTCTTCACAGTCTCTGAGTATATCTTGTTTGATGAACTTTTCTTAAATACTTACAAGCAGATAATGGCTACAACCAATCTTTCTGTTACTAAGGACCTATTATCTATGGCGTAATTAATACGTATGCAACATTTTTCGTACGTACCCTCTGCAATTGGAAATTGATCAGACCCACATGGGTGGAGGATTTCGCAAACTAAAAAACTTAAAAAACACCGTATGACCGTTAATCTATATTTGATCCATAACTTCGACCCGTAGCAACCACAAGGAAAAAGACAACTCCCATATTTTACTATTCTTCTAATAATTTTCTGTTGATGTGTCTTATGATGAAATGGTTTTTCTTTTCAATTTAATGATCAGCAAGTAATAGTTAAGTGTTATTTTAGATCTCTAAACTTTTGACATCTGGCCTTCAGTCTAAGATGTTATGAAATACCCATGTACACTTTTGTATATTAATGAGACTCGTTTTATACATACGTTTTCAAGAAAATGTATGGCTTTAACTTATTTGTAGCCAATTAAACTTTGAATTGTAGTAAACGGTCCATGACATAATCAGGTATGCATGCAAAAGTGCTCGTAGTCCGGTACCTCCCCCGTCAGGCCTCAGCTTTGACAGTGGTCAGACTAACGATTTAGGTGAAATGTGTGGAAACACATTTGTACAATACTGAGATAAGTTTTACTCATGATCATTGTTTGAAGGTCGACACCAACTTCAAAATCTCTATTTGAAATGTGTCCCATATTCTTTTACGCACGGTATTATGGTTAAATGTATAACTAAAATCTAGATCACTTAACCTTTTACCTTGGGCATACCAGGGAACAGTAACAGCTCCCTGGGCATACTTTGTCATTACAAGTACTCGTGTTCAAGTTTCGTATGGTCTGCTATCCAATCGCTAATTTGAACTTGTCGAACTTACGGTTACGTCGGCTTAGTAGAGTTTGAGAAACTGCTTTTTTCCCAAACACATGCCCACCTACTGACACACATCTTCATATTCTGAAGTTTAGTGAGGTAAAATGTCTGATTTCCCTATTTATTAGAGATACGGAGATTTAAAAATAACAACCTATAATTATGTAGTAAATTTGGCTCCAAGTTGGGTTATTTTAAACCTTTCAGCCAGTCAGTGATAGACCCATGATACAGAATGTAGAGGTTAAAACGTTAGTCATGTTCTGTCTAAGTTGACCCTTGGAGTAAACGTTTGGTTTTTACCCTTCGGTTCTTCGCCAGAGAGGGAACTTTTAAAAAGTGATTATATCACATTTCACCTTACGCATATAGCCACTGTCACTGTCATTTCGATTTAAACTTTAATGTTTATTAAAGTGTAACTTAAGGTGTGAAAGTGCAATTACAAGTTGAGATGATATGGTAAAATCTGGCTTCTCCCTGCATTTAGATAAAGAGTAAGTTGCAGTGTTAGTAGAGATTCCATAGCCTCTTCAATACGAATATCCTACCTTCTTCTTCTATTGGTGGTGGTGGATTTTCTGTTGGATGATACAGGAAAGTAGTACAAAAATCTTTAAAATTGGGTTTTAACCTGCGCATTTAATAGAGATTTTTATAAGAAAAGAGCAGTAAATTTTCGGAATTAATGGAAAAATGCAATTCAAATTTAATGCCAAGTCATTTTTGTTATCACTGTTTGGAACCATTCAGATCATTGTTGAGGTGATAAAACGCATCTCTGGAGAAAGGAGCTGCATTTTTGGATGGATTTAACAATGAAACTAAAGCAGAAATACTAGTTTTTTTTTTACTCCTTAGAAGGTAGTTTGATTTAGGTACATCATATCTATAGAGCCTGAATTTAGTTTGCAACCCTTTCAGTTTAGGCAACAGCGTGGCACCTCACTTGAAATCGTATATTTATGCATGAATTATGTTTATTTTACAAGATAGTAACAGATTAGCCCAGCATTATCATATTTGAAAAAAAAAACTGCGATGATACACCCCATCCTGCTTCACGACTTTAATCGTGTTGACGTACATTCAATACATTTGCAACATGGAACAATTGACTGAAAGAAATGAATGGATAAGGATTCACTTTTTGCTGAAGTTTAGCCGGCCACTATTTCCCACAATCATTCTAATGGGATTCCTCTCTGATAAATACCCCATATTGCTGAACGTGATGGTATACTTCTCTTAAAATGTAAAGAAATAGTTAATGATGATTTATCAAATATGATAAGTATATAACACTACTAGAAAACGCCCCATACCTTCATTAGCGGGACAATGGGGTACCTCATCCCAGAACAAAGGTATCTTTGCACCCAGTTGCCAGCACCTTTGAAAGTACAAGTCCATGACAGAACAAGCCATTGAAGGAATTCGTGACACACAGACATCCATCACACAGGATTCGTAGAAATTTTGAGGGTCTAGGAAGTCAAAGCACTCCGAAAATGGACCTACATGGAATAATAAAAATCGTTCTTAGTAATCTGGTAACGAGAGACACCAAATTTTTGTTTAACCCATGCCGTTTAATCTATGATAAAATTTATACAAATGCAAACCTTGAATGGTCAGATAAGCCTGCACATACTGTAAACTTGCGCTTGAAACACTTAGGGGCTAAGAGAAAATTGTACGGCAGAAACCAGTTCAACAAATTTGACCCCTTACCTCTGACCTTTGACCTTTGACATCACTAATTCCACATGAGCAAGTATTCATGGCTTAGTACCTACCCGCCAAGATGTTTTTTGATAGACATACGGTATAGGAGTAGTCCCCAACACCCTTTGAACAGAATTTAGGTCATTTGACCTTTGACCGCAACCTTTAGCGACCACGAAGCATTATTTAAAATTTCGTCTTATCATGAGTTTTTCTAAGACACTGATAAGCTAATTACGCCATTAATCATATTTAGTATTTCAGTGCATAGTACATGATGAAACACTTCACTGCCCAACAAACCCCTGGATTACAAGTAGTTTAATGATCCAAGGTAACAATTAATATTGTGAATAGTAAAACAAGGTGATGATTCCGCCTATTTGTGGTTAGTTGTACGTGATGTTGCTTGGTATCCATCAGGAAGAGTTATGACAGGTAAAAACACACCGAATAAATATAGATTCTTGATAATTTTGGAATACTCCTTATATTGATTATAGCGGCATTCTAAATAGCTGCTTGAAAAGCTCAAGGACTGTATAACCAATGAGTTTTGAATCATAGGCTACTGTGAAGTAAACTCTGGCTAAAAACCCATTTTAACTCATTTGACCTTTGACCTAATACAACATCAATTCAGAATGACTTTTTTGTGGTCTCGTTCTTAATCATGAAGTGTAAACGTGATTTTCCTCACAGTTTAGGAGGAGTTTTTGACACATTTATCATCTTACAGACACACAGATACTCACACCCACACACAGGATCACACATATCTTCATTTTAATCGATAGGCTATGTACAATATTTCATGTCCCTTTACATTAGATGAGAAAATGAAAACGACATATGCACCCGGCATAAACATGGTACTTAAATTCGGTGTTTTTTCAGCCGCTAAGAACATCAAACACAGTTAGGTGAGGGATCAATCAAACTAAGAGTATTGCTCACATTGCAACACCACAGTGTGGTTTTGTTCTAAGCTTTGGGCACTTACCTGGATTTCGAATGATTGCATGACAAAGATTTTTGGCCCATGCATGTGGTGGTGATCCTTCTTCACATGGATTGTCAGTATTTCCTTCAGTTTCACATGTATTATTATACCTATAGGCAGCACCAAATTCTGCTACTGAATTAGCCTGTAATTACAATCAAAAGGGAAACAAACGTTTAATTTTTGATTTATTTGTCAATTGGAGCCTACAGTGGTTCACCTATAAAAGTAAAGAAAGCTGTACTTATCGAATGTTACAAGTGAGATTAATCTGTGGAGGCTAGAAAATGCCAAAAGGCAGGGACGCGATTTGATGTCTAAAAGTGTGTGGGGGGGGTAAACTCGAGTGGACTGTCAAACGGCGCCGAAGGCCCCTAGGGCGTGGGGTCCAGGGGACGGCCTCAGGACCCCGGTGGGGGTCCAGGGTGAGAAGCCTTGGGTATTTACGAAATTGTAGACATTAAATCGATGCATTTTAGCTTCAACTTCAAATGACAAAAGGTGGGCACTTAATGGGAAATATTGCGTTTAAAATGCACCAACATGACATACAAAGAAACCAGCTTTAACCATTATTTAACCATTCCGTCTCACCAATAAACTCAAGATATAGCTTTATCTCCTCAAAATATTGTGCATTACAAGAGTTACGGAAGTTGCATCATTTGAATTTTTGAAAGTTTTGGCCAACAAGTTGTTGCGGAGCAACAAATAATTGCTTTCTGTGAGAACCCAATTTTTTGAAAAGAAGACTACCATACTGTCTTATTTTGAATTATCTATCAATCATTCTGTATCTGTAAATATTGGTATTAAAAATATGGAAATTTTCAGTAAAACAAACTCAATATTTAACTTTAACAGGCCACAAATATCAAAATCTGACTTTTTTCAATTATATTGACACTCAATATGACTAACAGTGGGCAGGGATCGATAATGCAGAGGGCTTGAGGAAGGATGGTAGAATGAATTACTGTGAGTGTTTTCCGGGGCTTTGGAACAATAATTTTAGGAAAGGGAGATCTAGTGTTCAGAGTTAGTGCGCGCAGAGCGCGCTGAAAAGATCTCATTTTTCAGACTTTTTAGCCATGTGGGTAAAATAAAAGGTAAGACAAGTATCGTTTTTTCCTTATTTCAGTACCGGAAATGGCACTTCCGTACCTCACAACTTGCATCTAAACTATCTTTAAAGAGTCGGTAAATTTACACAGATCGATGTATACACAGATCGACGGTGAAAAAAATATTGCTTTGAAAATTTCTGCGGGAGGGGAAACTTTCCTCTCCGCTGCTTACGGTTATGGGGTTATTTGTGGTTTCAGTGATAAAGAAGAGTTTGTACGAATGTTCTACAGGAAGTAACGGTGAATCACGAAACAACATTTAAAACGGATGAGTGCGAAACGTTTGAGACACTTAATTGTAGTCTATTGTTTTGTTTAGTTTTAAATGCAGTATTTTTCATTGCATAAAACTTTTCCAACCTTCCCAGCTGCTTGCTCTTTTCATAGAGCAGGACATAGTAACCTATATTCTGCTCTGTGATTTTCTCTTTCATGTTTCATTTTTGTCGATGGTCTGGGACAAGTCCTTGTCAACTTTTTATCAGTGTGAAAAATAAGGAAGTGTCGATTTTGAAGGTTATAAACCATGTGATACTTTAAAAACTCAAAGAATTGTTTTATGGGAGTTCTTACATGGACATGACCAAGAGCATCGGCACTTAAAGTGTCAGGGAAGTAATTTACAGTGAAGGTTGCAGCTTGACAAGTTGTGACCGGGGAAACCTTTAACCGCTAGCCCTGAAGGCTTGAAACCGAAAGCTGAAGGCTGAGGGTCCTCTCGATTTTTTTTTTTTAAATTTGACGGCTTTTGAGCATTAGCGGTTCGCCATAGGGGCAAGGGGGGCACTTGCCCCCAAAAGTGAGCAAAGCATGGTCTTCAATCTTTAAAAAAGCATGTAATCCGAGATAGTTTAATTAGAAGTAAATGTAGACGAAATCATCCCTTCTATCTCACAAATGTGATATACTATAAAAATATGAAGTTGTGTATACTATTACAAATTTTCTCTTTAATTGTCAAGTTTGTATTGCGTGATAATTTCAAGATTCAACCTCTGTATTACTGGGTTATTCGACCACTGGTCTTTGAAATAATATTTTTCTAGTCGTCATCATTTTAATTTGTTTTCAGTCATGTATGCACGGTAGTTCCTTCAATGAGGGGATTCTAGTTTGTGATAACGAAATATAATAAAATGTCACATTGTCTCGCTAATAGGGGAGCCATCATCAGTGCCAAGAAATTTCTTTTGCTAAAATGTCTCCTAAAACTATTGTCGGGAACGTGAGTTGCAAGTTGCTCCATGACATTTTTCATTGTATTTTCATGTAAGTCATGCGTCAAAAATTTGTACTTCCCTAAAAGGGTGAATACATGAACATTAATTTGGTAAAATCGCATGAAGCCATAACCACTGGTGATTGCAGAGCCATGCGTGACAGGCGAGTGTGATGATTAATGTAAAATACGAGAATTTTTGAATCTGAAGCTCAATCGGTGTCTGATCAAACATGACTTGGCTGAAAGTTCTGAAATCACACCCTAGTAGTGTTGAATTTAATGCAGTAGAAGCCCTGCTTATGAGAACTCGGAGAGGCAAAAGTCGTGTTTTGCAAGAGGTTTTAACCGAGTTGCGAGAATGCTTTAAACCACGTGGTAGAAAACCTCCAACCCGCGAGACCATTTGGTACTGCCAGCGGGGCAATCATGATCGTAATTTCAGTAACACTTGACATTCAAATTATAATAATTTTATCTACCAGTTACCCGGTCAGCCGGTGTAGGCTAAATATGTTGCTTGATCCGCTCTGGTGTAGTACGTCCTTACAGGTAGCACACTGTAGCATGCATTGTAAAGCATGTCTTTACTAATAAACCAAACTCATTGGAAACTATGCAAAATTTATTTTGTTCCTAGAGTAACAGTCCCGGTGCATGCCATGGGTTAGACCCCCCCCCCCTCCTTTTGAGAGGGTTTAAAATTAACGAAGTGAATAACTTTTAAATGCAATGCGAAGATTAAACATTTAATAAAGTGACTTTAAAATGAAAATTTTCGGGCGCGCTTTGCGCGCTTTTTCTTAATCGCTTGTTTGCTACTGTATATACTCCAGATAGTACAAATGGGTCTGTTATTATAGTGCAATCTAAGATATATAAAAGAAATGATCACGTTCTGATATTTGTAATAAAATTAGTCCCCCGCATCATGTCATTTACAGAGTGTAACGGTAATGCTGAAGTTAAGTCACATGAATCTTGCAGAATTCCAGAGCTTTCGGAGGTCATTAGGTACACAACCCATTAGGCACGTTGATTATCATTCTCGACAAAAAAAAAACAGTTTACACTGGGTGTCACTTGCTCAGATTAGCATAGTTACAGTATCTGTCTACAAAAAAATGCAACGGGCATCAAGTATAGCCTACACGTATTGTGTTTCTCATAGAAGGAGAGGCTTCTCTTGCCTTGTCAAAATTGACGGCTCCGTTGGCCCATGAGCGGTCTTATATGACTGTAGAATGGCCCGTTATAAGCAAAAGGTTTTCCACCTCTATGTTGACGTTTACCGTTTACGTTGATTTTAAAATGAACAAACTAAACAGTTAATCGAAACTTTAGTGAGACATCTGACTATTGACCTATTTGTATAGGGGATGGACTGTCGTTCTGAGTTAGGGGAACTCCCCTTCCCCTTTGAAAAATTTGTCTTGGAACGGTATTGAAATCTGAAATGGTGCTATCATTTCCTCGTTTTCAGATGTCTTCATTTTGGAAATTTTCTCCAAAACAGAGGGTTGTTATTTAGCAACTCCCTGCTGTAACATATAGTGACACAATCAAAGAAACAACAAAATGTTAAAAGATGGAGCTCATTTTATATGAATGGATCAAACTGATTTGCCTGTTTCCCCTGCCTTTTACTCTACTGTTATGGAGAAGCGATTGACTTATATGGTTGTAATTATTTTTTAAGAGAGACAGCTCATGACTGAGTGCCTGAAATGTTTTGAGAAGAGCTTTAAAGACTATATGGGCCATCACTGTAATACATAATAACCATACTCCTACAGTACTATCCGGAGCGGAACATCGATATCGCCCGCGGGGGGGGGGGAGGGGGGATTGCCAGGGGGGCGCCCGAACCTCCCTGAATACGGACTTGATTTTACCACCACCAAACAAAATTTCTTAGAGTCGCCCATGCTTTTGAGGCTATTCAGGCCCATTTCTTGAGATAATCTTGCTTTGCACAGGCATAATTTGAAATGCTAATTAAATAGTATTCTTATAATAATCGCAAATTTAAGGTACCGTATTAACTTCTAGTCAATTTGCTGAGGATGGTAGTTGTTGGTGAGGAAAGTGAACAGCGAGAGGTGTAGAGGTGTAGAGAGTGTTTCAGAAATAGTAATTTACTCAAGTTGTCCTACCAGGGAGTTGTTATTTAGACTCAGACTCCTACAGAAAGTAGCGAGGCAATGCCGCCAAAGTTTTCTTACGCACAACAGTACATCATTAATACTGAGAAATTGGCGGTCCCCTGGTTGGACAAAAATTGCATGATGGGTAAATGTTTTAACTAATCAGCGTTGCCGCCATCGGCGGACAGCCCGTGAACCACCTGACATTTCTCTAGCCGACCGCCGAAGTAGCTGACAGCGATCCGTCGTTGGGCCGGCCAAATTTTGCTATCAGGTCTATATAGTACTTTCAGTGACCCTTATCTCACAGCTGAAAGTCACAACAGTGTGGTGCGTTGGAAAATAGAAATTTTACGGTGACAGACAAAATTTTCAATTGTATAAATCAATTTTCTCCAAAGGTGTGTCCAAAGCGCGACGAGAAAAATCTTTCTAGCATTTTTGCGCTTTTTTCTATGAATGTTCTCCTTCATTTAACATTGAAAAATTAATCATAATAGGCTATTGAAACTTATCTTGTAATTTCTCTGGTCTGGCTTCCTTTCGCTCATCTTTTATTATTTTTATTTTTAAGCTCTGGATAAAAGTGGGGGTAAGTGCCCCCGTAGTCCCGGCGTATGTCCAAAGTGAAGTAGACTGCATTACATTTTTGTTGCTGTGAAGCTAGAATCATAAACTTTAGGCCTTTCCACTTTGATTTTTTTGTTTTTGTTTTGTTTTCTCTTTTTTGTTTAATTCTTCGTGGACTGTTATGCTCTGTTTGGGGTCCGGCGTAGTTTATAATGTTTCGAAATGTGGTGAATAAGCGTTACTTGTTACGCCATACACGTTACGAACACTTTTTTTTTCAGGGATGTATTTATGGTCTTTATTTTCTGTCTTATGAAATGATCTGAACTAATTTGAACTGACACTAGGCTTTCTTTCAACATAGAACAGAATGTCTTAGGACAATATGTCATCAGACCCTGGCAACTAGAAGAATTCCAATAATAAAAGGTGACGTAATGGTACATTACACTAAGTTAATGTGTTTCTTTTTTCACTTATGTTAGTACTTACAATGGCACCATTTTGCAGTTTCAGGTCGTCACCAGTGTCATCGGTACATGTACCACACATGCCACAAGTCAGTCCAAAATATTCAGCTCCGAGGTGTATCTCAGCCTTCTGTAAATTATCGTATATGACAACAAGGCCAAAATCTGTGATGATGGTCTGTAAAAATAGTGCAACGCAAAATGGTGACTAACGCGTGTCTGCATGAATACATTATAAACCCATACAAAAATCTTCTATAGAATTCTATAGAAAAGATTCTATAGAAACTGTATAAGATTTTCTATAGAAATTCCTGTAGAAAATCCTATACTTCTTCTAAAGGAGAATCCTATAGACCTTCTATAGAATCTTATAGAGTTTCTTAGCCTCTAAAGACACTAAAGAAACTCTGTAGAGGTTCTTTAGAAAAGTGGGCCACTTTTCTAAAGAAACACTATAAGTTTCTAAAGAGAATGAGTGGGGCTTCATAGAAACTGTATAGGGGTTCTATAGAAACTGTAGAGGTTCTATAGAAACTGTATAGGGGTTTAATAGAAACTTTATAGAGGTTTTATAGAAACTGTATAGAGGTTCTGTAGAAACTCTATAGAGGTTCAATAGAAACTGTATGGAAGTTTTAAGATAAATGTCTGCAATTACTCTCTCTGAAAAACAGATAGACATTGTCCATTCGCTACTATGAACATAATGTGTATGAGACTTTTGCATCTAAGATGCTTTTACTTTTTCAATGCCCCCTCGTATCTCGGGCAAGACAGCCAGGGATTCGAGAGCGAATTTCGGTGTAATTTTCGAAGACATTGTATGACAGAAAAATATGAGCTATGTTATATTTACCACGTCTTTGACACGTTGGTTATAGTGAAAAATGTTATTACAATTTTTTTAAAGAAATATAGTTCATACATGTTAATATATTCTTTATCTGCCTATATTAACTACTTATCTTTCGTGCTTAAACAAATTGCTACATATCTGATTGATTTAGACCTCCCTAAGCATAAATTTAAAAGCTGTATGTCTAAATTTTGGCCACGCATACTTACTCTATACCATAAGTAATTTCAGTGAATAAAGAAGGAGTATATATTGAGGAATTTTTACTCAATTTAGACTTTAAGAATATTTTGTGTGGGGACCTTTATATCATTGCAAAGATCAAAGACAGGGAATTTGAATGCACCTTTTAATTTTTTAATTAATTAATTAATATGCAAATAAGATGTTCTATAGAAACTGTATAGAAGTTCTATAGAAACTTTATGAAAGTTCCATAGAAATATATCAATATATTTCTATAGAATTTCTATAGAGAGTATCCAGTAGGGTTGTCCTACAGAGATAGTTTTATTTAGAAACTGAGCTATGGAAACTCCTGTAGAAATTCTATAGAACTCTAAAGGGACTTCGAATTTCTATAGAGGACTCTTAACATTTCTATAGAAAATCGTTGATTCTATTCATTTCTAAAGAGCTCTATAGTCATTTCTATGGAATTATATGGAAACCGTTTGTATGAGAATGCTCTACATGTTTCAGAAAATGGTACTGAAGTTGTGTCATGCTACCTTGAACCAAGTCAAAATATATGGATGGTAGACTTGCGAATGATTAAAATGAATATGTTCTGGTATTAAACTAGATTTTTAAAATTGCAGTAACATGAACACAGATAATTAGCGAGTCCTTTAGCTAATGAGACGTCTGTAGGAGAAAAGTACAGAAAGAATTTAATAGACATGTAATTACGAAAGTAAACCAGAAAGCAAACATGCTTAGTGGTTTCGATGATTATCACACTACATGCGTAATCTATAATAATACCAAGACCTCAGGTTTCTTTCAGTCACTGTTTTAATGTGATCATAATGTGCAAGAAAGATACAGAATTTAGTTTATATATGACCTAAGGTTATCTTGGATAGTTTTGCTCGTTGACCGCAGGTGATCTTAGCTGGCCTCTGACATCCGAAAAAACTCGTAGGGTTTTTTTTTACTGGATTAATGCAACACCTTATGAAGTATAAAATCTTTCCAAGGTTCCTAACTTGGAATATCTTGTAAACAAATCAGAACTGAATCCTCGTGACCCCAGATGAACTTTGACCCAAAACACAAACAACAGGTTTCTGACTATCACCATAAGGCATCTGCATACTAAGTACGAAATTTATCTAAGCTTCCCACCTCGAGATATCTTGTACACAAAGATTTCAGAGTTTGACCTCCGGTGACCCCAGATGATCTTGGAACGCCATCAAAAAAAATGGGGTTCTTTATCCTACCATAGAGCATCGACATGTAACGTATAAAAGCAATGCCAGGTTTTCACCTTAAGATATCGTGTTAACAAGGTTTTCAGAGTTTGACCGCCAGTGACCCCAGCTGACCTCTGACATCTACCAAATTAACTGGGTGCTTCCTGTTACCATACGACATCAACATACTCTAAGCTTCCTTCCTTCATATATCATGTTAATAGCGTTTTCAGAGTTTGACCCCCACCGTCACCCACATGACCGTTGACCAAAAGTAGGGGTTTGTTTTCTTGCCATAATGTATACACATATTAAGTGGGAAATCTGCCCGAGCTTATACCTTAAAATATTGTGTTGACAAACTAGTTTTTGATCCCCGTGACCCCAGTAGGCCTTTGACCTCCACCAAAGGCAATAGGGTTCTTTTTCTAACCGTAGGGCATCAACATAGTAAATATAACGTCCCTCCAAGCTCCCTACTTTGAAATTGTTAACAAGGCTTTCAGAATTTGACCCCTGTGACCCCAAATAACCTTTCACCTCTACCAAAATAAATAGGGTCCTTCCTCTCAATATGGGGCATGCATGTACCACGCTTGAGAACTGTCAGTTTCCCTTCTCGAGATATCGTGTTAACGAGCAGTGTCACAAAGACACATACACACATACAAACACACACGTCATCACGAATGCCTAGGTTTCTCTTTTCATTGAAAAAAATTACAGCCGAGAATAATTAAGGCGTATGTTATTAATGATTTAAAGTTCAATTGTTAAAAAAATCATATTACTAGAAACAGGAATCAAAATAACATCTTATGTTATTAATAGTTGAACTTGGGTGTAATTTGTAAGTGTGCCTGTGGAATTTCAGTTTTGGTTAGCATCCAAAGATATACGTCTCAAAAAAACTTTGCACCACCTCACATGTTGTAGTAGTCTTGCAGCTTTGCTTCGATTCTCTCTCAAGTTAAACTTTTTGCACATTGCCATCTTGTGATGGCTGTTTACACTTTTGTTGTCTATTCATACGTTTCGAAAGGTCACGTTACTTTATGATTGTGGTAAATGTTCCTAGTCAAAGGATTAAAGCACAGCGTGGAAGAAAACAAGGTCTTAACCTTCTGTACACTTACCGTAGAACCAAAGACATGATTACCAATTCGTATTCCGTCATCTCTGTCAACATATGGTAGGAACACTTTTAAACCATTCACTAGCACCCTGCCGCCGATTGTTATCGTGTACTTGTTACCGTTAAACTCAAGTCGCAGTTGTCTTAAGTAGGACACCCTGTCTGCAGGGGCGTTCTTGCTGTGCCTACCAATCAGCTTGAAATCTGGTATTTCGTCTGAGTCCTCACACTTTTCAATAAGGATGTACTCACAATCTCCCTGGTAATCGTACTTTCGCCCATCAAAGGTAGAGTAATGAGGGTCACCATAAATATTGCACACACAAGACCCTGAAGGATACAACAAAAGGCCCTAAAAATCCCTTGCCAAAAAGAAATGTTTCCTTGCTTTGAGGTTTCTGCCCTAAATTTATCCATCTTAAGATATGATGGTTAACGATATTTTCACAAATTGAACACTGGTAATCTCACATGTTTCGTCTCCACCAAAGCAATGGGCTACTTATAAACAATACGGATGGTCTCCTTACTGCGTATTAGATCCCTAACAGGTAGTACCAGGTTTTCATATATTTACCCCTTTTGATCTGAAATGATCCCTGACCACCAGCAAAAAAAAAAAAATATTGAATTATTCAGCGCAATGTGGGGTATTCTACATATCATCTATGAGCAGTGGCGCCGCCAGGAGTTGGTGATGGGGGAGGCACCACAGATGACGTCGTACGTAATACGACCTCAGTTAACCCCAAAGTCTGCGTAAATTATGCCTCTTTTTATGCATTCCTAGGATTATATACACCGGTGGGAAGAACCTTTCTTTGTTACTGCATGAATGTGCCGTCATGGGAAGGGATCAAAGGAGAGGTCCACTCCCCCTTTGAGGAATTTGTTAAATTAAGGTGGATTAGATACATGTGACTTAGATAATGGTGCTATCTTTGGGAAATATTTTGAACTGATGGCATGTTTGAAAAATGTCCATAATTCAGCAAATTCTAATTTTTGATAAAGTGAAATAGGAAAGTATACTGTCTAAAAGGAGGGTATGTTGTCAACAAACCTCCTCAGGCCCCCTTTTGGCTGCTTTGCTGTCTTCTATACCACAAATACCTATATATATATATATAATATATATATATATATATATATATATATATATATATATATATATATATATATATATAGTAGGTAGGGTGACGTAGCGACTTTATATTTTATATGAATGAGTCAATCCACGCTATATTAAATAGTCGCACAGAGACTTTAGGCCATTTCCCCTCTAACATTGGCACTTGCCTCATACTGAAAGAGTATATTTATTTGTCAATGGAAAACTTAGCCTCAAGCAGGATTCGAACCAGCGACCTCCCACATACAAGACGGTTGCTCTGACCACTGAGCTATTGGGGAAAATGTGACAGAACGCGGCCAACTGAACTTAAATACTGGAAAACGTAACAATTGAAAACTTAACTCAACAGTATTTAAGCTCAGGCTCTATCACAAAGGCCTCAGTGGCTAAATGGTCAGAGCAACCGACTTGTATGCGGGAGGTCGCTGGTTCGAATTCTGCTTGAGGCTAAGTTTTCCATTGACAAATGAATATCCTCTTTCAGAATGAGGCAAGTGCCTATGTTAGAGGAAAAGTGGCCTAAGGTCTCTGTGCGACTATTTAATATAGCGTGGATTGACGCATATATATAAATATATATATATATATATATATATATATATATATATATATATATATATATATATATATATATAAATGCAAATAGAAACGCACCAGCCGCTCCACATATCAAACATAAAATCCGTTAAAATTTAAATTTATTAAAAACCAACGAGATATGGATTTTTAAGATCTTCAATACAACATGGTACAGTGGTAAGACTTCGATAAATGGCAAGTGAGCATACTTAAACGACGTTTCGAAAAGCTCGTCTTTTCTTGGTCACGTATATAAGTAAACTGATGGTAAACGCTACACGAAATGCAGATAAATACTCTAAAAGGAGAACCTATAAGCCCGCTCAGCTTTACACTTTAAGCTTGACTTCTTTTACATTGATTCCCTCTGGTTTAAACGTATTTAATCGATAAATTCATTTAAGTTCAACTTCTTCGCGAATCCTCTTAAGGCCCTGTCACACTATAGCGTATGAGAGAAACGTATGAATTGCGTATGAAATTCTTCGAATACGCACAACTTTTGAGCGTATGAACGGAAACTTTCGACAACTTTCGTTGAAGGACGTATGAATAGCGTGTGAATAGCGTATGTATACCGTATAATTGGCGTAGAGGTAGCGCATGCGTAGCGTGTGCGAGCGTATTTGAGCGTATGTCATCTTATGTCAGCGTCAGTGAAGCGTTCACAAACGTATGAGTAGCGTGTGCAAGCGTATGCGAAACGTATGCGAAAAGTATGTCTAGCGTATGAGCAGCGTGCTCCGAACTTTCTCTTTATCCCTGCACTAGACATAGGTTACGATGACGTTGCTGATGCGCTTTCCATACGCTAGCTTTACTGACCACCTTCATGCCACCGTATGAGAAGCGTACTTGACCTATGAGTAACGTACCTTTAGCGTCATTCCAGCGTATTCAGCGTATGATGAACGTCTGCGTAACGTATAACTCATACGCTCGCATACGCCGAAAATTTTTGAACATGCTCAAAATTTTTGGGCGGCCTCGACGTATGCGAACTTACACCGACGTATGCCAGCGTGCTTGAAACGTATACGACTTATGCCTAACCTACCCCCAGCGTATGACACCGTATGGCCAATTTTTCCCATACGCACGCATACGCTACTAGGATACGCTATAGTGTGACAGGGCCTTTACAATTATTCTGGACTTTTTCCAACCCAATAAGCTCAAATCCCTACAGTTTTCAAAGTGCTTTCCTAAAGGAGTATTATGTTTACGAAATTCCTGCCTGTGGCCTCGGTGTCTACTTCGTAGCTCCAGCCCTGTCTCTCCTACGTATTGTTTGTTACAGTCAATACAGTTGATTAAGTAAACAACTCCAATAGTATTACAACTTATATCATCACTGATTCTAAACTTCTCACCAGCAGTAAGACTTTTAACACAATTGGTCTCTTTTAATACATTACAGGTTACACAGTTCTTAGAATGTAATTTGTAGCACCCCCTGCCTCCCCTGTTATTCTTGGAAACTTTAGCCCTTACCAAAAGAGATTTTAAATTTAGTGGCTGTCTATAGACCGGGGGAGATTCAAAATTATCTTTAAATGTTTAAGACATTTGTAAAATGGAAAAATGTTTAGATAATATAAGAGAAAGAGGCGGAAGGCGTGGGTTACGAGTAGTCACTAAGGGGGCCAAAACTTGTTTCTACTTTTTATTCTTACTAGGGAAACAAAGACTACTTCGCAAAACTTTGCTGGCTTTACCTATTTTCCCTCTAACTTTAGACCTTGGGTAACCACGCTCACTAAGATTATGTTCTAGAATCTCTAAATTTCTTCGAAGATCCTTTTCCTGTGAGCAAATGGATTTGATATGTAAAGCCTGACCATAGGCTATATTATCTAGTGTATGTCTGCTATGACAGGAATCGTAATGAAGAATCAAATTTTTGAAAGATGGTTTTACATACAGATCAGTATCTAGGTGACCTTGTCCTGTTCGTTTGATACAGACGTCTAGAAAAGTAATTGTTTTATAATCAAAAAAGAAAGTTAATTCCAATTCATTGGGATATAAATTGTTTAGAATTTGCATAAAAGATATAAATGAATCTTTGCCGTGAGGCCAAAGACCCCAGATATCATCAATGAAGCGGTACCACTCAGTTGGTTTCACCGTAGATTCCTCCCATAAGTTCTCCTCTACCAAACCCATGCCCAAACATGCATATGCAGGTGCCATTTAAGGCCCTATGGACGTGCTGTGGATTTGAGTGTAAAACTCATTATCAAATTCGAAATGATTTTCCTCAAGACATATTCTGATACATTCAATTAAATTTTCAGTTAAAGGAATTTTAGTTAACCTTGTATTCAACGCTCTCCTTGCACCCTCTATACCATGATGCTGAGGAATATTGGGGAACATTGCTTTATATATATATATATATATATATATATATATATATATATATATATATATATAAAGTGAGAGCGCTATAGTAATTTCCCCTAACATACCGGATTAGTGTTATATATATATATATGCCTATCATGAGATAGCATTTCACCACCGATGATCTCAGATAAATTTTGTCTTCTACCAGAAACATTAAAGTTCATCCACCGACCAAAACATAATTACCCATAATCTAAGTATAAAAAGTGTCTTTAGTTTCTGCTTTGAGACATCATGTTGAAAGGTTTGAGATTTTGACCACTGGTGACCTTAGATGACCGATGGCCTCTACTAAACACCAAATGGGTCTTCGTCTTCTTTAAATGATAAATCTATTATCAAGTATGAAAAGTACCTATCATTCCTTTCTTGTGATATCGTGCTTGTAAGCTGAACGTCACAAACACAGGTACATACCTACCCCGCCCCAGCCCTCACATACACTCGCCATCTTGATTGCATAGATTCCTTTAGCCTTTGAAAAGAAGTCAAAAGAGTGTCAAAGATAGAGCACAGCCTTACCTTAGATTATTTCTTGTTCGTTTCTCTTTTAATGTTAAACATTTGATGAAATTTGCTGATCTGAAACAGAAGCTATTTCATTCAATATCGAGTACCATGTGTCAAGACCCAGCGTTTTCTATTATTGCTAATCCTCTGTCTATTATGTTATTCAAGGCGACAGAAAATTACTTTTTCCAAGGACTGGGTGGCAAACTTTGTTTGCATAAATTTGGTATTGGCAATATGCATGAGGATCACATACACTATATGCCTGTTTTAAGTGGTAAAAGTGTTCACTAGTAGTGCTAATAGTGTCCACTGCGTTCCGAAGACAAATGTAAGTTTAAACACCAACTTTGTGCTTTAAATATAGATATGACAAATCATGACATATCGTAGTATACTACTCTAGTTCATTAATTCTGACTAAGCCTAGAGGCAATATCCATGACAAGCCCAAACCATGTGTTACCTCGTTCGCATGCTCCATCTCTCATGGAATATCCAGGCAAACAATAACAGTCCCTGATCCCATTCTTAACAACACACGTAGCCTTCGGTGGACACGAATATTCTTGACATTGTATGCCATTCCCAGTACATTTACAATGTCTTGTACAGTCTTCGTTGGTCCATTTCTCACCAACCTGAGAGTGCACAAAAGAGACATTAATAATTAAACACGAACTTGATGAAATCTACAGTCAAAGCCCGAAAACAATTTTTAAGTTGTAGAACTCCAAAATGATGTAAACATTTAAGCAGCCTGTCCTAGAACGACAAACTCATTTGTAGTCATTTTTTTGTAAAAAGTTTTTATAGTCATCTGCTGTAAAAGTTGTGAAAAAGATCAAGAGGATAGATTGGCTTCAAATTTAACATAACGTCATTCTCATATTTTTGGATTTGTGTATATATGCTTTTTAAAATCATCATAGATGGGAAAAATTGGTACTTGGTGGGCCCAAATGAATCTTCAATCCATTGTAAATTACGTGTCAATAAAATCTTTTCAAGAAACTTATAGAATGAAACAGTTTTCATATTGCTAATGTGAAGTATATTGCAGCCCACTTGCATAACTGAAGAGGGGGGGTGGGGGGGCTGTCGTCCCCGAATTGGTTTCCTGGGATGGCGGGTCTGTCGGTTCATTTGTTGATCTTGTCGGTACATCCTCCCGGTGTGAACGATGACTAGTCTCCCCCACGGTTTACCAGTCTTTGCTCAAAAGAAGACAATTTCTCTATTGAGAACCCAAAATTTTCGGCGCGCTACGCGCGCTGAAGGTTCACTACAGTTTCTTCAATAGTTCCTTTCCACATAGCTAGATAGCATAAGTCCTGTCACCCTCACCGAGTAACATGTAGGCAGAGCACACAAGTTATATAGAGGTCGTAAATTTCATCCCATGTCGGAAAGCTATTTCCTGTTCTCTCGGGTGTGTGATGCGGTAGGTTTAGTTGGTGAGCGACCAACGGAGCAAAGTTTGGTTGTTCCGTCGGGTAGTCCAGGTGCTTTCGACACAAAGTATGTTATCCCCGATACGGTCTACAACCCCTACAGTTTTATGTTTTCTTTATTGTTTTTAATCAGAACATGTTTTTAGTGTAGGCTTACTAAAAATTTTCGCGCGCTTTGCAATTTCACGATTCAAACTTAAAAGAACACTATCAGTGCTCAAGTCGGCTCTTGAAGTAATGAGTGATATTGTGCAAAATGTGCCTTGCAATGGCATGGTATAGTCAAACACCTTCGTCGCTGGAATGGCCCGGCCCCCTGTCAAGAAAATTCTGTCACCACAAATGGTCAATTTATTTATTTTGACTTTCCAAAAAGGGTTATTTCTGAGATAAAACCCAAAATTTTCGGCACGCTTTATCCATGGTCCTCAGTTCCGTTACTTATAGCTAAATGTAGTAGGCCACAAACCCGTCCCATCTTTTCAAGTAACTTCATGAATGGAATGCAAGGAATTCGGGAATTTCATCTCATTTCGTTAGACGTAGTTAATGTTCCCTTGTCTGCTTGTATCTGCCTTGCGATACGGCTAGTGACTCGTGGAGGGAAGTAAAATGTAAGTTGTTCCCGATAGGGCCCAACTGCCAGGACAATTGACCTATGCAAGCTTTAAATAAGAACCTCTTTTAGTGAATATGCTTACCCACAACAATTTCGCGGCGTTCGCTTTTTCACAGCTTAGAGTCAGGCAAAAACATTAAATCGAGGAGGAACTATTTTCCTCTAGTAAATACAAATTATATGCAAAATATGCCACGCAAATGAAATGGTATAGTACACAGATTTTCTTCAAATTCTCCCTCACCAACCTCTAAACGGGATCGGAACTGTCCGAGGCCTCGGGTCTCTGGCCCGCTCGTTGGGGAGTCTGTCCCCCGTCGGGCAAATCCTGGCTCCACCCCTAGGTGGATGGGGTCACGGGTGCGGGGGTGACTTGTTAAGTGATAACCCTTTGCACTAAGAGTCGGTATATTGACTATATGCTGTCGGCACATTTCCCTGATTTTCATTCCTGCCCCCCCCCCTTCAAGCACCCCAGTTACGCTACGGCTAGCCCAATTTAACGTCTAAAAATATCCTTGCACTATAATTTTGCAACTTACTGGGAATTTGTGAGAAGCACCTACCTGTAGGTACCCTCCTGAATCCAGCTGGCAGCCACAATCCGACCTCGGGACACACTCATCACCATCAAGAACTTGTCCATCGGGACACCGACAAACCTCTTCACAACGAAACGTGCAACCGTCATTGCCTTCCCCTGCACATGTCTCTTGACAGGCAGAGCCACATGGATCATAAATCATACCGTCAGGACAGACAGGGTCTAGACAATCAACAAAATTGCAAAACGCAAATCAATAAATGAAAAGTAGAAGGTAAGTAAAATTTTGCATCAGATTACAATCAGATTTAAAGAAACTTCTTTCACCTGTTTTCTTCTTGAAGTTTTAAGCCTGTGTTATAACGAATAATTCAAGGCAAAATAATTTCTAAAACTGACACTGAAGCATGAATGATATACTTCGAGCAACTTTTGTTCTTGTAGAGTTGTAGTCACAGGTTATACATAACACAAAACAAACCCCTTTACGAGATTAATGAAATAAAGTTCATAACATATTTTACTGGCGCACGTACATATTCTGTTTTGTCTACACAAATGAAACGTTTTGGTTGTCATAATAATTACTAGCACAAGTTAAGTATCTATCATTTTATAATCTTAAATATTCCGCTAAAATCATACAAAAAAACCCACCACATTGGGGCACTTTGTTCCACCAGTGTCCAGGAGAGCCACCAGCCTCTTGACAAGAACGAGCATAGACGGCTAGATTATCACACAAAGCTTCCTCTTTCTCTGGTACGGCACAGACGTCATATGAGCAAGTGTCAAACAACGGCTCAGGATCAACAAAATCGTGACAACTCGCAAAAGGACCTGTATTGAAAAAAAATTTATAACTTTGATTAGTAATATAATCAGTAATTAACAGTGGTTACGATGCCCGAATGAAAGGTGACTTTTGAAAGTAAAAGATACCACTACAATGCATTTCCACTGTACAGTCATCGTCGTGTAGCTTTGGACACTCAGAGAGATATTCTGAACATATTTGATGTGCTTCAGAAAATTGATTCACCGATTTAGAAAGATCCTGAACTTTCGTCTGTTCACACTGATTTTAAGTACTTTATGAGTAAAAATTGTTGCATGAACGTCCCAGAAATATTCCAAGTAAAATTGTGTTAGTGTTAAGATAATAAACTTTCTGTATTTTATAAACATTGCAAAGTTAACAGCATACATGTGTTTTTCATATCTAGCTTCCTTATATAAAACGTTTTGTTAAATTCTTGTTGTTACTATACATTTTAGTAAGCCAAGTCATTACATTTGGCTCGTTTGCTGTCAGTATTTGATATTTGTAATTGCTTTGAGAAGTCCTCCCGAAGAGTGATTGGATGGTTGGACTTAACTTGTCCTTCACTGGACAGAATGCCAGTACCTTCTGACTAAATCAAGCTAAAATAGCAGTAAACTGACAAATAAGTGTACCAGTCTAAAGATTCTATCAATTTCATATTCTATCAAACAAAAATAATCGATCTAGAAATTTGTGATTTCACTCGAGACACAGTAGTTTTACTTTTGTTTTCTTATAGGAAGCGTTAAAGAGCATTTTTCGCCAAGAATGATTTTTTTCTTTCCTCACATATTTTCGAAAGATTTCTTTGTGACGTACAAATATAAACAGTAGTACGCAGAGAAAACCAGTTTAATGTCGCCGGAGTTGTCTTTTAAAGAACTGAGTCTTAAACAAACGTAGATGAACAGTCTGAGGGAAGGAAACATTAAAGGTCTGATATCCGGTAACCTACCAATAACGGAGGTTAGGACGCTACAAAGGTCGAATGCTTCTCTTTCGGCTTCTGAGTTTTCCTCACACGCTGGCTCTCCTGTATCATCCACGCACTCTCGCGCGTCGGTGGCCCAAGCATTACCAAATTCTGCTGCTGTTAGAGACTGATGAGTCAAAGAGCATACAAAGTTGCAAGCTAGTTGTTTAGAATGTATTTCAAACTCAAAGTTTTAATAGCCAAAACGACCACAATGTGAATGCACTAAAAACAGTGTTTGCCCCAGCCATGTATTGAAGATTTGAGCTCTGGCCATCAAACAGTATTTAAAATGAGTAGTAAAACAGACATCCCATAAATGTTATTTCAAAGCAACAATAGTTTGACGGTATCTTACCAACTCTCCGTTGGGTAACGAAAATTCATCTCTTGGATTTCTGTTACAAGTACCGCACAGTCCGCAGGTCCTGCCTAGATGCATCTCATGGTACACTTTAATTTTGGCAGTATGAGGACTTTGAAATATTATGGACAGTTGAAAAGAGGTTTCGATGACCTGTAAATATATATATTGGTACAATCGCTTGAATTAATGCAACTCCAGTAATACCTCTGGTGTATATAACCTAAACTAGTTCATATTTTATTTTTCAGTCAATATTTTTGCCAACCAATTCAAACATTTCAAAACTGGTTGAGATGTACTCTACATGTTCCACTGAAACTGTATACGTAATAATCTTATTTAACAACCCGTCTTATAGTAAGACTACTGCAACTTTGCAGCCAGTGGCGTTGAGATCACATATGTAGTTAACCTGTTAAAATAGTAAGCTTGTGTATAATGTAAACTTAATCTAAGTAACAAAAGCCAGCAGCACAGACGATTCATTTCCCACTCTGAGATGTTCTTCTCCATACTTCAAGAGGGTATTAAATTGTGTAGTAACTGTTCTTATCAGCCAGTCTAGCACGGGAAACTCATGACAGAACCACAATGTAGAAGTCTGAAGGTCGAAAGGTTGGTCATGTTCAGTCTTAGTTGTCCCTTATGAACGTAGCGTCTTCTGTTCTTCACCAGAGGGTTGACGAGGTTTTAAAAAGGAGTTTCATTGCCTCATTTACTTTAAGCATACATCATGAAGATTGGGGAATGACCCAGCCCTGGCTATTTACAATTACAACTTCAACATTACTTAAAAATCTCAAGGAGGCAAACATTCAACAAGCGTTGAGCCCTCACTCCTACCTTACTGGTTACGGTCCTGTGTAAAAAGCTACATATATAACGCGTCACACCAAATGAACATTAAGAGCACTTTCACCTCACTGCCAATTACTTTAACTCCGACTTTTGGATACCCTCATCAATTCATTACTCTCAATTTTTTAAAGAAGTGTTGATCTTACCACTCGTCTTGGAAAGAGAAAGTGGATATTTACAAATTCGTCCTCATACGGCAAAGGTTCTTGGATTCCATTAATGAAAACTTTATCACCGTTTTTGATCTCGTAAGTATGATCTCCGACCTCAAGTCTGACAGCTCTGGTGTAAGATACAGGAGCCCCTGGATAATTCTTCACATTATTTGCGACAACGCGATACTGCGGTACATCACTTGTTCCGTCCTCATCTTCAGGGCACCTTTCGACCAAGACATACTCACAGTCCCCTTGGAAGTCATATCTTGCGCCATCAAAGGTGACATAATGAGGATCCCCCCAAGCAAGGCACTCACAGGCAGCTGTCAAAGAACAGAAAGGTGACCGTCGTAAATGTATACCATTTTTAAGAAAATACCACACAATGAATCCAAATGTTAAATATTTGTAAGGACACAAAACTTGCAGAAATAAAAGTAATTGTTAATTTTATTCTTTGCTAGTAAACTAAGAAGTTCTTTTTAAAGAAACACAGGGTAAGGTAGTGATAAGGTAGAAAATAAAGGTAAAGTTCTGTCAAATCAAAGTGAATGCTTTCAATTTGACATAATCCAACAACTCAAAACAATTTCCTTTTAGATTAGTGATTTATAATAAAAATGTTCAAGTTCCATCGAATCTCTGGTAGCGTTGATAGGGACTTTAACTACTTTGCTTTAATAATATGCCTCTTGAATAAACAAAGTATAAGCCAAGAGTGTCTCATACAAAATGATCATGGTAGCAAATTCTCCTATTGTCTATAATACTTCTGCAAACAAACAAGAGTTGTTTGATACATGATTTGAAATGTTATGCTTGTACTTTCAATGTACCTTCAACACATTCTTGACCGTTTCCTGTAAAGCCTTCTTGACAGACACATCCTCGGACACCAGCTCTTAGACCACACTCGGCAAATTCACTACACACCAACGTGCTGCACTGCATCTGGCCATCGACACAGGTGCACGTCTCTGAACAATCGTCATTCACTATGGTCTCAGTGTTCTGAAAGAAGAATCACACGCATTTTATGCATGTATGAATCTTTTGAATGTTACAGGTCATTATTTTTTTTTGTTTACGCTGCCATGTTTGACACACTAAGAGCTTGTATGGAGTTTCTACACTTGAACTTTGCACTTGTAGTAGCTCATAAACTGTGTCTCGTGATCAGATGTTACATTATTGTGGGACTTTGGTTGATTGGCCACTTTCTCTTCCTACTTATTCGGCAATATAGTGGCTTTTTGGGTTACCATACAGGTGAAATATTTCTATCCTTACCTGTACATATTGGTATCCGGAGTGACGATCGTAGGTAAAAGACCATATATCAATAAAGTTTATTAGAGTTAAGTGTCCCAGCGTGGTTCCTTTTCCCTCGTTGTCTATCCCTTACCCGTAATACATCTATCACAGGATTCTAGAAGCCTACATCCACTCAACTGCTTGAATAGTATTAAAGACGTAAAGACGTGATAAATAATAAGGAACGGTCGGTCATATCTTCCTCTACTATTGACTGATAGCTTGGATTTTTGGCATCCATCTGCAGTAGTTAGATTTTTCTAATAGAAAAGAGTGTGTATCCTTGTCAATGGACTGGCCTTTTGCCAAAGGAGGTGCCTGACTTAGATTTTCAGCAATGACAGATTTACAACAAGAACAGAGAACGCAGTTTAAACCCACCTGGAGATAACTTCCGTCGTCAAGGTGGCATCCACCACAAGATTGAGCACATTTATCCCCATCTATTAGTAATCCTGCCGGACACTGACATATTCCAAGCAACGGAACTTCACAATTATCATTGTCTCGTTCAGCACATGACGGTGGACAATTGATAGGTGTTGGTGCATATACCATGTCCTCAGGACAGGCTAGTATTTAAGAAATTGGTCAGACCTTGATTAGGTTTCAGGACCGTCCCTGAGCATTTGGAAATACTTGAGAGATTTTCTTACCGAAACAGGAATAACAGTATTGCTTTCGGATGTACGACTGATCAAAGAAAGGCACTGCTCTGAGTTATATACTTTCCAGAATAAAAGTAAATTTTAATAAATTAGGGTTATATTTACAGTTTTATAGTTCTGAATTTGTCATTGGAGATGCAAAATTTATGCCCATGAATCATTTTTGTTTATTTAATGGGTATAGCAGAATTATTATAAACGATCTAGTCACCACATTTTGTGAATTAGTGCTGATAAGAGCATTTATTAGGGTTGCAGTGTGACCGAGACGTCCTGTTACTCTGGTGAAACGGGGTGAGACAGCATTTCAAGTTCATAGTACTAATAAGAAACACGGGAAATAACAACACGGAGCCTGTGGGGGATAGGGTTACAACCCCCCAACGCTTTTAAGATTGAAATTTTTCTTTCAAAGCTGTGCCTGAATGCGTCCAGAAATTACCGACGAAAATACCAAAATCTTAGTGGTAAAGAGTTCCAGCCGTCTTATCATACAAGCCTTCCGACGGCCCTGGAATGTTCACTTGCATCAGACATACGATATGTCCCATACTTTGCTTTAGTAGTGGAATTGGTAGACCGCTCTTTTACCTACATGACAACACGTCAGAATTTTCTATCTAAAACACGGACTTTATTTATGGTAGTCAATTACTGAAGTTAAAAAGCTACACAAGCACCAGGAAAGTTTCTTTTGTAAGGCTTGCAAGTATGATATTGAGTAGAGTATTACGTGAAGTGATTGTGGTAATGACGTTAAACTAAAACACACAATGAAATGAGATTCATAGCATAAAATACAGAAAAGGTCCATCAATGTTACTGGTATTTACAATAGTCTACATACAGAAAAATCAATATCCTGATTTGCACTACGTCTCTTCCTTACGAAATACTGACTTCGGATAAACACGTATAGCCCTCATGCCATAAAGATGATGCTTTTAGCAGGTTCATAAATGTGAAGGAAAATGTTGAAAGTTGGTGATAACTGAAACAGCTTATGAATGTATTAAATCCTTTTTCAAAATATTCTGCATGGAAATTTTTTTAGCACGTTCATAACATCCAAAAACATGAATGGACATCAATAATGTACGATTTAATTACCTGGTTTACAGTCCGGTCTATCTTCATACCAGAATGGCACCTTACCCCCAGCCTCATGGCATTCTTCTGCATACAGTTTTATATTGTTGCAAAGATTAGTGATGGAGTTTTCTGCACACAAGTCATAGACACAGGTCTCATAATATTGCTGAGGGTCTACAAAGTCATGGCAAACCGCCAAGGCCCCTGTCAAGAAATAACAGATTTAAATCAGACAAATGTAAAACATTTAATCCATACGGACGCAATTTAGAAAAAAGTCAAAAAGCTATATCAAAGGCTTTAATATCTAAGTAACCTACCAGCCAAAATTTCAAAATGACCTACCTATCTAATCCACAAGAATAATATTTCAGATATTGTTAGACCTTCCTCTTAGCAAAAAATAAGAACTACACTATAGATGCAGTTATGTGTATGGAAGTAAAAGTGTCAAATACAAAGTATTTTCAAGCGTTAAAAGGATCAAAAGTTACGACGTTTAAACTTTTGCTGCGGGACTTATGTACAATTTTCGCACTAAGCCTTTAAAGTAATAACGAGAAACTATCACCACAGAAGTGAAATGATGCATTTACTTAGTTTTGTTAACACTGCAGCTTAGGCATGCTTTGTAAAGTTAGTCCTTAAACAAATTAAGGTATCAATGAGTAACCACGTGGTATATACCAATAGGTTCCACCAGATGTCAATGGGAATGCATACCTTGAACGAACATCTTCCACCTATATTTAACCCCTGTGCTAAAGGTAGGTTCAACATGAGACCATCCACATCATTTTTATTATAATTGAAATTTGGAAATAATGAAAGTATTTATTAATTACAGTTTCCGGAGTTACTAGGAATTATATCACAGATGAGTAAAATTCCCCTCTGTTTGAGCATAAAAGTCAAAGTTGTATATTTCTGTATATTTTGCAGTAATTGCTCATGATATATTTGAAAGTTTTCTGGAAGTAGTTTTAATAATTCTTTATTCCAATAGTACATTTGTATCGATACTCGACGTCTGGTATTTGCTTCTACATTGTCAATAATGTACATGGCTATATATATACTACAATGAAAACCGTACTACAATGAAAACCATGTCCTAGAAAAATACGAAGTGACAAGTATTGAAAGAGTTTGAAATAGTTTTATCTTGTAGAGTACTTGCAAACGTTCACAAAAAAATCATTGAACTTGAAAGTGCACACAAAATCATATTTTATTTCGCTTCTCTCACCCAAGGGATCAATAATTGCATTGCAAGCGTTTTGGGCTTCAACTGATTCCGTTTCGTCAGCAGGACAGACGACTGGTTCAGGGTCAATACACTGTCGGTCGCCGGTTTTCCAGGATGAAGCAAATTCAATAACATTGCTTATCTATACAGTTAAGAAGCAAACATTATCAATAAGAGTATGGCATCAGTTCATCTCTGAAGTAACTAATTGAGTTGTCTATGGCCTCCGAATATCTGGGTGCTAAAATCTAGTAGGACACGCTTTTGACTTACTGTCACACGCGTACAGACCTCACGTACACTTAGAGCTTGGCAATTACAATTAAGGGTTAGACAGATAGCATGTGGATGTTTCTGGCAGTAAGGGTCAGATGGGATTTAAAAACTTTCACATTTTCCATGAATTTATCATCCTCCATGACAAGTAAAGCCCCAAATCTTCAACTTTGGAGTACTTGACATCATGGTCTCATTTTACCTTCTAAAATACTTTTAAAATGTGATAGCCCTATTCAACAGCTTTCTTACCGTTGCTCCATCTCTAGTTAGAAATTCATCATGACGAATGTTGTTGCAAGTCCCACATAACCCACAAGTATTTCCGAAGTATGCAGACTTTTTCAATGTTATGACGGCTGTCTGCCTGTTGTTCCAAGTCACTTTTAGACCAAAGTCTGTTTGTAGCACCTAAAGAAAAATGTAAAACTTGACACCGTTTGCCCTTTATAAACTCAAAATATGACAACAGAAGGAACAGTGATCTGTGTGGTCACTTTACGGGTGCTATCCGCCAGTGGTGGAGGTCATCGATGTCTCCAGGATGAAACCTCTACCTCGAATCAATAAAAAGGACAAACGGACAAGGTAAAAAGGTTATACAATAGCAATAAAAAGTCACAAACCACAACTGTTATAAAATGAAATCATATCAATGCTTAAGTACAAACTCTGTTGGGAAGGAGTGCACAACCTTAACACCCTTACGGGTGAAGATTATATACAGCTGAGTACCAATACTTCTCAATATGCAATTGCACGCCTAACCTAAATTTAGAAAATGTCACTAAAATCACATATTATGCAAAGAAACTAGTAGAATTAGCAAACATACAATCTTCTAAATTCCCAAGCCACAATGAGACACAATAACCAGCTGTTGTTTTTCTGTCGGGTAACTACACTACGTCTTCACCGCATTCAAGTTTTAATAGGGATCATTCATTGTATGTCATATGCATTGGCATACAGAACTAATACTGGAAAAGGGGTTCAAAGGCCCATGGCCTTTTTCAATATGTAAAACAGAGCATCATCTTTGTGCCGCAAATCATCGCCAGTCTTTTTAAATTAATATGATCTAGATGGGGAGGGTTAGATGAGTGTTCATATTTTGTTGTTTTGTGAAAATGATGAAACATTGGAAATCCCTCTGCCAAATAGAAACCAATCTAATACTTACCGTGTTGCCAATTTTAGAGATACGTACTCCGTTACCATCCTGGTATGGTAGATGCGTATTCTGCCCGTCCACTATTACAGCCCCACCTTGAATGAGCTCATATTCCTTGCCCTGGAATATAAGTCTAATCTGCCGTAGGTAAGATACTCTGCTTGCTTGGGAATTTTTTAAGTTATTCCCAATAAGTTCAAAATTTGGTTGATCAGAATCCTGACATGGCGTCAGCAAGGTGTATTCGCAATCACCCTGAAAATCGTATTTTCTCCTGTCAAACGTGATGTAATGAGGATCGCCCCAAACTGTACACTTGCATGTCTCTGAAAGAACATAAACAAGAGTTGAAAGATAAATCAAGACTATCGAAAGTAAAGTAAGGTTGTGACCTCAAACCTGACAGTAAGTTTCGAGTAACTAAAGCTTGATTTTGAAGAGGTGTTAACGGTCATTTCATTCATACTTAGTAAAAATTCTAATCTTCCATTGATTCATTACGGTCAGGTGACAGTGGATTATCCTTGCATAACCGCGCTGTAAATTAAGGGTAAAATCACCGGCAGATGAATGCAATATACTGAGATCACCTTCAGATATGACTGGCTTGGCACAAAGAGCAGGATATATCACAGGCGTTCTCAGCATTTCACATAATACACTATACATATATATTTATGTAAACTGAGAACGCCTGTAGATATGCATAGCCTGCTCTACACTACTTTATGGTATTTACTCACGCCAAGGCCTGTGAAGACGCTTCCATTTCTCAGAAACGCTTTAGTTCCCCAGACTTGAATGAAAACCTTACAAACAAAAGATCCGTACACGGATATATCTCAGAGTCACATAATGTACGCTAGACCTAACGTTAAGCCTCCGTAACGTTGCATGAAGGCTGCTCGTCGACCATAAATCCTCGAAGTCAAAGTAACTGCTGCTGTTAGGGCTGAGACCTCTAATTTGTCCAACTTTTCTCCAAATGTAAGTTCCACAATTCAGTAAATGTTTATCTCTAAAATAAGTAGTAAGTCCTAGGCAAATTCCAAAATTTGAAGAATACCTGAACGGGCCCCTTCAGTAAAAAATGTGGTTGTTTACAAACATTAGTTTTCTTTCTTTTTCGTATTTTTGATCAAAATCTTGTTCTTTATGAATGAACAAGGTTATTCAACGCTGGAACTGTGCATTAAATAAAGGATAATCGACTCTGGGGTTTATCAATGCTTTTGCTTGATGCAATTGGGCTGCGCTTGCTTTAAGCCCCGATCGTGCATTATCCTCTACTTTAATGCACGGGCAAGCGTCGGTTAACCCTACATGGTTTCACTCTCCAGGTTCGCCCCCTTTAAATTTTATGCTTCCTTCAGACATATGATAATTCGAGCATCATACTTTCATTTGAGTACTATTTATCTGAAACTGTCACATACTATAGAAACGTATTATGTCTACATGTTCTTTCAAACGTGTTAGTATTTTTCAGCAGTAAATTTGTTTGCTGATTAGCCACTGCTGGTCAGTGAACGCAAATATAACAAAAATGCAATCCATCAAGTTGGAAATCACATCTTTCTACCTTCTGTACATATTGTGTTGATTAAAAGTTCCACATACCGACTAGTTTTAATGGTCATTCACCTACCCACCAAGTTTAAATCTCATTGGATTTCAGATTTAGAGGTAGAATGACACACTTTTGTGCACTATGTAGGCCAATTAGACCTTTGACGTACATTTGACTATTTACCTCTTACTTTAGGAACAAAAAGCAGTACTTACAAATTTTTTCGTCTTTTTCTACATATAAGGTGGTTTGATTTTGTAACATACTGATAAAAAATAATGCATACCCCAACTACACTCAAACTTATCTCTAGAATGGAGTTAGGTGAAGTACAATATGTCATCTCCGTACATAATACATGTAGAGGGATGAGATTAAAGTAACCTCTTTAAATACCTGTAACCATTATACTTCTTTGGTTGTTTGTGTACGTCATTGAAAAATGTAAGATAAAGGATTTTTTATTATTGAAGTTGTTAAAGAGTTCTGTCTATTTGTTTAATTTAAAACAAAACGACACCAGCTTTCAGTATGATGAACTCAAAATTATTTTTGTCTTTACGTTGAAAAGTTGATCTGAAATTGCTCTTTAAACTGAAAACTATTTAAGACTAGAGTAAAAGGAGTTCATAGTTACATGACGTAAGCCAAACAGGTAAGAGAAAGATGTTTTGAAGCAAATGGAGACAATTTGTAATGCTGACTTAGAACAAATAAAACTCGCTATGATGGAGAGGAGTGAAGAAAGGTTTTTGGAATATTCAGAATCATGACTTTCTAAAGACAATGTCATTTAAAACTGTTCTGTATTTCTAACAAATTTATTGGCAAGGCTGGCGCAAAAGAAAACCTCGTCTGTAATTCACTGTTGGCAATGAATTAAAGAAACTGTGGACTAAGGAAATTTTAAAAAAATGTCTCACCGACAGGTTTACAAGTTTGTCCATTTCCAACAAAACCGTCATTGCAGTAACAACGTTGCACTCCTGACTTCCTTTCGCAAGTAGCATCTCTGTGGCAGCTTACGGTTTGGCAGGAAATTCTACCTGAATCACAGGAACACATCTCACTGCAATCTCCGTTGTAGCTCTTACCACCACCCTAGAGTAAAATGATAATTTATTTTGAAAATGACAATTTCGACAAAACCCCAAACCCACATTTGAAAACACCAAATCGTTTGTACCCACAAGTGACTCATTCGGCTCTTCTTCATAATTCAATACACTTAATAAAAAGAGTATGGTTTACCAAAAAGTTTATAAAAATGATAGGAATCATAAAGTACAAGCAAAAAGAAATACCTTTATATGTAGGAGACGCCCATATTTGAAAACAACTTGAGATGCAGATTTAACTGAAACATCGTCATGATTATTGTGTTTGCTTAAGATACTTTTAGAAAAGCAATCCTCTAAACCTTTTCAGCGTCCAAGCCATCGGGTGCGTGAATTTGCCCATTGGCTCAGGACCCTATACCCCTTTGTAACATTAGAACTTCTATGTGAACATCATAACATCTTGCAAACATATTCATTGCTTTATATACTATCAACATTTCATTTGTTTCCTAAATAAGCGCAAATCGTATCACATGCTATTTATGAACTAAATTTTATTGTAAAATTATTTTAGAACAAAAGAGAAATTCATGATATGTTTTTGCTAAAGACATTAGTGACGGCAATCGAGCTGTAATTCTTATTTGTTTAAGAGTATGCTAAACTAAAAATATATTTTCAAGAACATGTGCTTTGAGTATAATTTTAGGGATGAACCCTGTTCTTTTAACTTTGTCATAAATACCCCCTAAAACTTCTTTGCAAAGGTCAACATATAACGATAATGCATTTGATATAAAGTTATTTATTACATTAATGCATGCGCATCTTATACTGACAGTTTATCGTTTTCAAAACAAATGGTATTCTGTTGAACACTTTAGCTTACAGGCAGATAGCTCCCATCCTCCAGCTGACATCCACACTCCTCTCTTGGTATACATTTCCCATCCGCAATGACAAAGTTCTCTGGGCATTCACATGTCTCCATGCACTCATCTCCACAGTTCTCATCTTCATCCCAAGCACAGGTGGCAGGGCAGGCGTTGCCACAGTGATTATATACTGTGCCTGCTGGACAGTCGAAAGCTGAAGATACACGAAATAACCAATGGATATGACTAATTTATGTTGTCACGCAAATCGGTAGCTCGTAGTTGTTTACTTTAACACTGTTTACAAAATGATAGATGTGCACAGTTTTGACGGTGTTGTTAGAAATTCGATTTATCTTTGATTGGATTATTTATCAAATGTGGTAGAACGTCTCGTCTCCCTCACAAGATCTTCTTATCCAAAGCAAATACAAAATATAAAAAGAAATATAGGTGAAACTCCTTCTAATAAAAAGCATATTCATTCACAATGCTTGACATGATTTCATAGGAAGGCTAATAAAGAACTAAAGTGCAAGCTGCTGGAAGATTCATTCAGCTATTGGTTAGTAAAAGAAAAATAACTTCGATTTTCTGCTTACGTAGTTTACACGTTTCAACTATCCCTTAAATAACTTAAAAATACAAACATGAATTTATTGTTGTGGGGCAAACTGTATTTACCCTGCTGAACTTGATCTAAAGAAATCCAGTATATTTATTTTTGCGTATCTATTAAAACAGTTCAGGAATATTTGTACCTTCTCTCCTTAAAGGCAATAGGCAGTCGCCCCAAAATTTTCTTGCAAATCTCCTCTTATTGCATTACAAGCACCTCTGAAAATGTTTTGAACATAACTATTACAAACAATAGGTAAAGCAAGGCGAAATCCTCCTTGAATTCCACAATTCACTAACAAAAATATTGTCACACGATCAAAATAGGCCATTCATGAACTAGAGTGACAGGATACACTCACTCTGTTTGGGGTGACTGCCTACTGCCTTTAAGTATGTAAACAAAGTAGATATTCAATGTACTTTCGAAAGAGCTTTTCTGCATGGCATGGCAACAATCAATTCACGAAAAAAGGTTTCATTGCTAGGATCCTTTTTTGAAGATGAGTATTGATTTGAAGCATTTTATCAAACATCAAATGTTTTTATGTGCTTACGACATTCTGGAACAGCCTCTCTCCAGGTTCCTATATCAACACCAGCGTTTTTGCAGATAGTTACCAGGTTCTCCAGGTGGTTGCAAAAAAGAGACAGGTCAGGCAGGGTAGCACACAAGTCATATTCACAGACTTCTTTCAATGCCCCGAGATCCACAACCTCACTACATCTACTGAATGGTCCTGTCAAGTAACACAAAAAATTGCGTGGACATTACTACCGCACAATGTCATTGATGTGTCTTACTTTTCATAACGAGAAACGGTTTCGTGTACCAGTAAACTTACAAGCATTAAAATTATCTTCTGAGTATTATTTGTGACCTTCCTATTACAGTTCAGTAAATAGTGGCGCCCGTTATATCTTAAGTCTTTGTTTCAAAAGACAAATGAAAGCAGGTTTTCTAAATGATTCTACTTAGGCGCTGGTTGACTGGTTTTCTGAATATTTAATTAACCTCCTCTTCATCTTCTGTGAAAATATATCCTACGTTAATGTAAAAGCTTGGCACTTAGCCATGCATACAACTGTATACGGCAATACCAGCATACGGGAACTAATATACTACGAACAACGATTAGAGATTGAAGAAAGTGGCTGTGGAATAATTAATATGAACTGATCAGTTTGGTATAACGGGGTTTGAAAAGTCTGCGAATGTATGAAAACTTTGAACCAACTACATGAATGTCTTCTCGTACCATTATCTTTAGAAATAATATCACATAGTTCTTTCGCATCCTCCCTGTGTTCTTTGCTCTCCAAACAAGGGTCGGTGGGTCTACCAGAATCACAATCCTCACCAATTGCAAACTGGTTTCCACACCTTGCAGCTGATCTGCCCTGAAAAAGGAAAAACATGTATCTGATCAGCTATATCCATTCGTGTGTATTTATATGACGAGACGTATGTAACGCTTAAACAAATCGAAAAGCAAAATTGGTGCAACTTGATATAGTGCAATAACTGCAGTTAATCCTCCTCATCATATCATATAGCTTACCACACTCAAAAGTAATTTACACCATTCGGGCAAAACTTTATCATTTTATTCTCAAGTAGTCGGACAACTCAGATAAAACCAAATTCAGTTCCACATTTAAGTCCACCCTCCTTCATCTTTCTGAACGATGTTGTTTACTTCTAAGCCTAATAGTAAAAAATCATTGCCTGACAAGAAGTTACTAGTGTGTCTCATTTTGCATTTCCTTTACCGGTTCTCACTGATCGAAAGATTTAAAACATTGTATTTAGCTCTCAGAAAAAAAGTTTGTGTGACGAACGTGAATAGTCCCACAAAGTAAAGCAAAATAGAATGTTTAGGCTATTAAACACTATGATGTGAGACTCTCCTAAAACGTCTTATCCTTATAAATTGAAGACCGCGAGTGATGGCATTGCTTGCAGTCCACCTTTGACCGACAAATAGATCAGGCGACCTAGTAATAAAAGACAGTAACCATGCAAATATTAGCCTAGAGCTGCTTATAACAGGCTAAGCAAAGGTCCCTACATTGAAAGAAAACCTACCTCTCGAGTTTGAAACAAATGATTATACTATGATGTATTATACAAAAGCTTTTTCTGAAGGTAAAAGGCCGTTAGTTACCACAGTTTTAAGAAAATGTAACCTCTCCTTCCACAAATGTTCATACCTTTACACCTTTGCACTTGTAAGGAGATTTTTGTGCCATTTTGTGACATTCTCATGCCTCGTTTTACAGGGTATTTTAGCCAGTGTTCATTCTCTGCGGTTGTTGGTGTTTTTGATTATCAAACATACTAAATTTCATAACAGTATGTTATCAATGCATATATTTTCATTACATAGCGTCTGACCAGCTACATGGTTATGTGGTTAGAGCATCCGACGTGCAGGCGGAAGGTCTAGGGTTCAACTCCTGGTTGGGTTATATCAAACACTTTAAAAATGGAACCTTGTGCCATTGTGCTTGGTGCTCAGCTTAAGCAATGCAGTAGGGAAAACAAGCCAGTGAGCCACAACTGGAAAAAAGACCCTGGCCGGCCCGACTTAAACCAATTGGTTAGAAACTAAGCCGTAAAACCTCATCTTACTGAGCATTAATTTAGAAATATAAAAAATTACACAAGCCGCATTTGCCGTAACAACCATTGCAATTTGTCTTTCTTATTTTGTCTGCCATTATTAAGCATATCGTTACCATATAGATTTGCAAAAGAAAAAAAATTCCGAACTCATTTTTTTTTCTGCAGTAGTATGCCCTACCCTGCCACGGCAATCATTTCCTTTGTCTCCATCACAGTTTCCACAGATGCCATTAACCAGCTCTTTGTACTTATGGTCCAGGGACACAGACATGGTAGTCCCTCTGTATTCAACTATCAAGCCAAAGTCTGTAGTCAGCCGCTGTTCAGAGAAGTAAAATAAGATATGCTACTCATACATGCCACAATAGCACTGTTAAATATTACTTCGATTTTAATTCTATAAGTGGACTTAAGGTAGGCACAGTACATCATATGTTGCATGTGGGACAAAATCTTATATGTACGATTTAAAAATATAACCTGTTTCTACACTATGGGTTATATGCATTCCAGAAAGTAGTCACGACTTTAAAAATTCATATCTCAGTAATAGCTTAATCCATCTACATGATGATTTCTTCCCAAGAATTATCCCAAAGGGTTTCTCCATTTACAATTTTGCAAAGTTTCTGAAAAACGACTCTATCATTTCAAAAAAATTCTGAAAGGTCTTAAATTCACACTACCCACTTCAGAAACTGTTTTAATTTAGCTTCATACTTCATTTTTATATGTTGAATGGGATGAGTTAAAGATATGTACCAAATATTTTCAAATTCTGTCTAATATTAGCGAAGATTGGTCCAAAATGCTCAAACACTCGTTCCTAGTAAGTCCCCCACGCAATAGCTTTCTTGCATTTTCACCACAAAGCAGACACCCCAGGAAACTTGGTAGACTCCTTTCAGAATGACTTTTAATGCATGACATGTAATGATCATAATGATAATGAGAGTAATAGTGATGATGACGGTGACGATGACGATGACGGTGACGATGATGATGATTAAAATAATAACAAACAAACACATGAGATTGACGTCATTTGCTCAATTTTCATGTTAATGTGCCACAATAATGTAAATCTAATTCTACAACTTCTATTCTTTCATTGGGAAGAATTCTTAAAACGGTTTCAAAACGTGCCTCAAATTTATTTTATTTACACTCCTTCGTACTGGAAGGTGAAAAAAGTTTCAAATTCCGAGCCAGTATTATTCCATCTGTAAGATGGTAATTTTGAAAAGATGGTGTGTAGTAGTTAAACTTTCTGGTCAAAAATAATATTATTTAAAAAAGGATTTACGGAGGACTTCTTTATATTTTCTATAGAACCACACGCAGGTTCAAGTCCTCATCCTAGTAACATTTTCTCCCCGGGTTTATATATCTTCTCTTCTTTTCCACGATTTTGCAGGCTGCCGCTAGTACTTTGGTTTGATTTAAACTTGATCGAAACTAAAATTGATAGTTAATAAGTATGTCGATGCTTTAATTAGCTTAGATCATGCTTATATGCTTAGAGGGATTATGGTGACTATGAATCCATTTGCTGCCAGTACTTGGAAAGACTGCATGAGAAACTGGCTGAAGTCCATAATAGACTCAGGACGTAGTAACAATCGACGATTCCATTATCCAGCAATTTGAAATTATTTCAGATCAGTATTACACATTGAAACGGGACTAATTTAGAAGGCCAGGGGCAAGAGAAGGTATCATAAACGATGTATAAAATACAAAACAGCCAGGCATGTAATATTAAATAAAGAAATCTCTGCAACTTACGAATGCACCATTAGCCCGAAGTGTAATTGTTACTCCACGAGCATTGTAGGGTGTTAGAGATAGGGCGCCAGCGATAAAAAGCAGCCTCTTTTGCAGCCGATAGTCTTTTCCATTGTACTGGAGTCTAACGAAAGTCACATAAGTGACCCTTCGACCGGGGTCACGTCTATGATATTGGGCCGACAGAGTGAACGCAGGTAGCCCTGTAGTTCCAGACTGCTCTTCTGTGTGTTCACTGATCACGTATTCACACTCCCCTTGGAAAGTAAATGCTACACGGTCAAAGGTGCGATGATGAGGGTCTCCCCACAACTCACACTGGCAAGGCCGACCTGATGGTAGACAACGGCAAAGAAAATCATGTTATTTTAAAAAAAGCATATAGGAGACCATTATCCTTAATCTTAGTGAGGCTTAAGGGACATTGTAAAGCGGCCAGGGGCGTAGTTAGGATGAAATTATAAGGGGGGGGGGGGTGGGCTACGTATCAAATCCGGGGTCACGGCATTGATCGCCGTCCTTAATTCTTGCACATTTTATTAGGACATAAGCAGTTTTGGGGGCCTAGCCTAGGGGGATGGGGGCCTAGGGCTTTGCCCAGGAAGCAACTGCAAAGGCAAATATGGGGACATTGCTGGAGGAATCTACACGTACAGTTCTGAAGGTGCGTTGTTTCTATGAAAGAAGCAGTTTCGTAAGTACCTTTGCCTGATTCAAGTCTAATGTAAAAAAGATAAATGTTCTTGACCGTGCCTCAGGCTTAATTAAAAAAAACTGAATTCTACCACTACGGCACTAATAAAATGGTCATTGTAAAATGTTTCTTCCAAACAAAGTCGATAAATTTTCTACTTATGACTCACTTACCATTCTCACAACGGTCCCCAGTGAAACCATCCGCACATCTGCATTCATATTCCTCCCCTGTTCCAACTCTTTGACAAGTCCCATCATTTTCGCAGGGATTCGGATTACATGGATCTGGCACCACTATGCAATATAGAAAGACCGAAACGGACCATAGTTTGTCAGAAAATCAAGAAGTGATATCTTTGCATGTTTGTACCATGTCACGTATCAAGCGATTGCTTGATGTGGAAATGTCCAACCCCAAATTAATTTAAAGAAGATTAGTTGTTTGAAAAAGGTCTTATAATGCTAAGATCATATTGTCTATGTTCTCTACCATAAATCACACTTTCTGCTGTCTTTTGTCAATCTTTTAAGACTACAAAATCGATTGCACGATAGTGTTGCCAACACTTAAGCTCCCTCTTTAGAAGAAGACGATAAAATGATGGTCCCTACCTTTAATGGAACTTTTATTTTGTAACCAATTGGCGACAATTAAGTTACTACTTGATTGTAAGGTGACAACAGTTTCAAATACGGTCGATTGTCTCAGGATTTTCTTGACACAGTTTTTGACCTGTATCCTTACTTTCTAAGCAATTTTGGAGGTCACATAAAACAAATAGATACTCTAGACGGAAACTTGTTGCTACTATGAAAGATCACATATCGCACAAACCTGGCGTTTCGCAGTGTCTCCCAGTAAATCCATCCGTGCAAATGCATTCGTAGCCTTGGTTTATGTTGACATTTTGACAAACACCGCCATTTTGGCATGGATCGCTATTTCTGCAGGTAATTCTCTCTGTGATAGAAAAAGTCAAAAGTAAGCTATTAAACAAAATTAAGCACCACCACGCACAATGTTTGCACTCTAATAGAGAGAAATGGTGGATTCGGAGTTAGACGAACATTCAGATGACTCTTAAACACTCTTACACCTGAATTTGGAATACTATATTGAAGGATTTCCTATTTAAATAGCTGGGTGTTTTTCCCACTTCTAAGTGAACGTAACCCGTTAGCACATAAGCTCAAAATATTCTGAGTTCGACCTGAAGACACAACGTATGGGTATTTGGTCTCCAAAAATTAATTTTACATTGTAATTGTGTCTGCATAATCTTTTTTATTGGACGTTTGTGCTGACAATGTAGACACGTTTCTGACGTAAATGAAGTTTTATTCAACCATAATGTGTATTGACTTCACGCAATGGAGATCGCTGAGAATATCTGAAATATTATTGTTTAAAGTACACCTTATTCAAACAATTTGCAGACCAGGAATCATACACTTAAGAATACACAAGCTTTAGAAGCTTTATGCTTTTTCTTTATCCCTTCGGTATGATGTCATATCTAAACATCTGATGTACAAAAGAATGCAAATACCTTTAAACGATCAAGCTGACATTCCCTACAGTCCCCATCATTAACGTGCACGATATATATCTAGGTGTGGAGGATGTTGCGATACAACGGCTATTCATGTATAGCACTACATATTTAAGAGGATGCGTCTGACCGAAAGGCAAAAATGCGAAGATGAGCTTCTCTAGGGTCTTGAGCTAATGGGCAGACAGATTCAAACCATGTGGGGAGGGGAGGAGCATAACGTGATAACACTTCCAAATTTACGCTGCCTAGGTGACAGAAACCCATGTGGGGTGGCATGTCACCCAAATCACTAACGAACTTCAATTTTAACTCACAACTCTGCATCCTACGAACTTGTTTTGAGTACCAAAAGAAGGGGGATAGAGAGATCATGTTGGTGGTACTTTTAAGAGGGATCTATGTGGGTGAAATTTTTCTTAACTATGGAATAATATTTGTTTTTATTCAAATGTTTGCAAATTTGGGCCATAAACCAGGGTCCAGCCCCAAAATTAGTGTAGGAGTAAGCTATGTCCTATCAGGGAGTTGTTAGGAAGGAGATACAACAGCCAGATCTGTCAGACAATATGTACTTGAAAATGATCTAAGCCTTTTCAGGCACTGCTATTTGATTGGCAGATTTCTTTGTTCCTATTGATAAGTCTCTGTTGACTAAACCCTTTTAATGATGATCTCCCCCTTTCTTTTCCAAGTAATCCCGAGACAAAGGCCACCTCCCTGGTCCTATCTACCCACCATAACCTTTTTCTTATCTTAAAATACTCTGGAAAGCTTGGGGTTATAGATAGCAAGATATTTCCAATGCAAAATGCCCCTATTTGCATATTTTTACAGACGAAAATTGTCAAAACCTATGGAAAATATTCCCACCCTCTAAAGCAAAACTGATTGCATTTTTGAATTCTCCACAGAATTTTACAGCTTCACCCATATTTGATAGTTAATTTAAGGTGTATACTGCCATCTATTTCCATAGTCCGGCTTCAGTTTGAGGTAAGTGCCACCTAGAATGGCCATTAATGCCACCATGTTTCATCGATTTTCTAGCATGTCTATGAACAGAAAAAAAAATCAGGTAAATGGGTTGGGGAAATATAGCGGGGTGTTTGTCAAGAGTCAAGGTGCTCAAAAGTGGGGAAAGTAAAATGGCTATCTTTTTCATCCAGAAACTCAAGAGTTACAAACGACCCCTCAATTTATTGACCGTGAAATTGTCTTTTGGTTGATAAACAAATTTTGGAAATCAAGTGACTGATGAGGACATTAGAGGTCAAAAAGGACGAAATTTGCCCTTTGACCTAAATCTTGAATTTGCCATTTTTGAATGTAATTGTGTACACTAAACTGATTCATTTGTGACATTTAACCTGAAAAGATTTTATTACATGTCTTTAAACAATTTTAGGCCACTAATGGTTCAAGGTTTTTACTTATGAATCACCAATGTCAAACGAAAAGCCAACTTACTTTTACAGCCCGGAAATGGGAATCCATCCATTGTAAATCATAACATGGTGTACATCATCAAATCTGGGTCAAAGGTCAAATTTCCTGACCTTGGGACCTCTTTCAGCTGCATTAATCCCTTGATTAGTAAAATCAACTTTTCACCTGAAACAAAATTCCTAGACGGGAAACTGAAGGGGTGGTTCTTTACTCCAGAACCTCTGGATGTTTCATTATGGCCATTCAACTTTTTCCTAACCCCTACATCTGTGATTTTTCAACACTGGCTATCATTAGCAAATACCCTTTGCACATTTTCCTAACCCACCCGAAGATAAATATTTACCTGAATTTTTTCTGTTTATATAAGTGTGTTAGATTAGATAAAACATATTATCGGTGGCAATTACCTCAGTAAATAAGCACAGATATGTCATTGTATTGTTTTGAACCTTTATACGTACGAAGAAGGACCGAGGGTATCGATATGCGTATGCATAGATATGAAATGAATTAACTTTAATTAATTTGCGATAAGAGAGAATATTTATGTATATATGAAATTGAATTCAAGATGATGTACAGCGTGTAATGATTAATAATCAAGGATGGATAAGTTCCCATTTCCGGTCTGTAAAAGTAAGTTTTTCTAACAAAATTTCCCATAGTTGTCTTTTCGTTTGACACTAGTGATTCATAAGTAAAAATCTTGAAACATTTGTGGCATAAATTTGTTTAGGACATGTAATAAAATCATTTCAGGTCAAAATATCTAAAAGGAATCATTTTACTGTACACAATTACTTAAAATGGCAAGGTCAAATTTAGGTCAAAGGACAGAGTTTGTACTTTTTTGACCTCTAATGACCTTATCAGTCACGTGATTCCCAAAATCTGTATATCAACCAAAAGACAATTTTACGGCCAAGACTTGGAGGTCGTTTGTTACTCTCGAGTTTCTGGATGAAAAATATTAGCCATTTTACTTTCCCCTACCCCAAAATCAGTAGCGTAGCTAGGGGAGGGCAAGAGGGGCAAGTTGTCCCGGGCGCTACATCTAGGGGAGCGCCCAAACGAGATCACCTAAAAATGTTGGAACAACTACTTGCCATGGGCATGATATTGATATAACAATTTCATCTTCTAATAAAATAATATTTACGATATTGCTAGTGTTTCTCTTTTTTATATGTGGTAAATAGGCCTTGGAAGTGCCATTTCCAGCGATCTGGGAAGCATTTGGGGCCAAAATTTTCTTGCAGTCAGCGCCAACCCATGGTGGCGCGGAGCACTATGAGTGTGTCTTTGGGCTTCGCCCACCCCCCCCCCCCCAACTTGACAAATTCCTGGCTACGCCTCTGTCAACACGGTGTGAAAGTAGCATCTAAACTCTTTCCTGGGAGTAAAATATTTCCCATGAAAAAATTTCCCCCCTCTATTTTTTCTGCGGACACCCATGGACATTTGTTCCATTTAAGATCTTGAGTTGTGTAAGTATTCATAAGATTATCACCCCCCCCCCCCCGAAGATGGAGCAGGGGTGCCAATTTTGTTTCTTGCTCCGGGCGCTACAAACCCTAGCTACGCCACTGCCCAAAATTTTTGAGTTTTGAGCACCTTGACTCTTGACAGATACCCACTATATTTCCCCAACCCACCCGAAGCTTCTCATTTACCTGAATTTTATGTCCATAAACATGTTGGGAAATCTAAAACACATGGTGGCATTAAACATTATTCCAGGTGGCACTTACCTCAATCTGAAGCCTGACTACCAGTCAAAATAAACCCAAAGACCCACATGCTGTTTCATGTACAAAGTGTATGGTCTCCCTGTACAAAGTGTAAGGCACTTTAAACCACATTGTAGCCTGTGTGGTGCATTGGCAAACACTCCATTCACGGCGTCCAAGTGCACTCACGAGTGTAAGAAGCTCTCCACAGAATGAAAATAATACTTCATACCTTGTGTGTGTGGAAGGTTAGCTGGGATCATTTAATAGCTTTTTTGTGTATGCAGTCAGAGGAATCTGGGCAGATTTTGAGAGCAAATTTTACTACAGTCATATCTCGCTCACAATAAGTCAGATTGGGGCAAATTGGTTTCATTGGAAAGAGAACTGAATGGAAAATGTGACAAAAAAGAAATTCGTAACACCCCCTTGGTCCCCCCAAAAACTAAGAAAGTAATACAAAAAACAAAGAAAAATATAAAAATAACGTCAATCTCATAAATTTGCATATTAATGAGCAAAAATGACGTAATCGAAATATACATATTCTAACCTTGTATTTGATAATTGAGTCTTAACAGAAAATATCCTTCTAAATTAGATTAAATCATGTATAAATTTACCTTGTCAAAGTTACCTTATTTTTTTCAAAAACCTTGCTATAAGTTAAGAGGAGAGTAGTACCTAATTTCGTTCATAATATCTTGAGGTACGTCCTTGAGGCCGTAGGACTTGTAGAACTTTTTTGAATTTAAGGAAACCCCCCCCCCCCCTCCCCGAGCTTGTAAGTCTGAAAAACGGGCATTTCAAATTAAACCTATTCTACCTTATTTGAATAGGCACAGGTTAGTAAAGAAACGGGTTCAGGCATCTTTCAATAGCGAAAAATACTTCTTTGAGTATTTGTTGTAAGTTACAGAACTGCTGCTGAAATTCGAGTGAACAGCAGTAAACAAAAGGTCGGATTTGTTGTACTTCTTGGGCGTTTTGGGGTTTTTTTTTGACGTAAGAAATTATAAGTACGGAACTGCGTGGACCAAACCTCTTTGTCAAGGGTATATGCAAGCTATAAAGAAGAAACTATTCTGTATATGCTCTTATAGAGGTTAACGAGAATGATAAACGTTATTGGAAACTTCCATGAAGTGTTTCGGACTTTTGCAACACGTGTGCCTTTTGCAGATGTCACATTTTAGACATTTGGAACCCTCTAACATTAATAACACAACCAACTAATCATTTATTTTTATTTACCGTTGCAGTTGTCGCCAGTCCAACCATCCTGGCACCTCGCAGGGCTACATATGCCCATCTTGTTATCACAAACACTGCCGTCAGCGCAGTGACATGTCTGTTCACAATTTGCACCGAAGGTTCCATCTTCACAAGCTGTAAGAAAAGTTTAAAATTCATGCTGAATAAAATTCACTTACCGTTATTGAAGCTGCCATTGATTTTTAGATGACATCATATATTCCGCTAGGCTCTATTTACCCACATATTGTAGTGTTATATATATATATATATATATATATATATATATATATATATATATATATATATATATATATATTCGAAAACGACCATGCCTATCTTGGCCTTGTAATCATATAGCATGGAATTGAATATGTCAATACCTACTTTGTTGAAGAAAATAATGTTAGCCCATTTCTTGTTTAATATTTCATACAATTCTCTCCAAAGAGAGGCTGCGTAATATAAAAGGGGTTGAAACAATTCAGTTGATATAAATGCACAACACAGAAATCAGAGTAAGGGCACACATTTGAGTACCTGTACGGCAAGAGAGCAACGGCGCGTAGTGCAAAATATACGGCATTGCTTTTGCCCACTTACTGGTGGCGGAACTGCAAGTTTCAAGTTAAGTATGTAAGAAAATTGTAAGCTTATAAGCACCAACTGATTTCTGTTGTGAAAGTTACTCATAATTGTTTTTGAAAAAGAATCAACCACCTTTTTGCCGTACAGTTGCAGTGTCTTTAACATTTTCGTCGCTTCACTGGTTAAACGCGCAGCGATGTACTGCTTTAGCTTTCTCCCTTATTTAAATTTGTACGAGGAAAACCCATTTATACTTCAGAGCTTTCAACAGGTCCCAACTACATGCTCAATTTGATGAACACATGACATCTACTTGATGTGGACACAAAATTAATAAGAACAAAATTGTACCTTTGAACCATACTAAACTTCAAAACAGGACAGTTTAAAAATGTATTATGTGATCCACTTTTACAAAAGATAACTTTTGTTTCAACATTATCATGTTTTTATCAACTTTGAGAAGAACAGTACAAAATCTACTTTGAAATATTTAACCTCTGGTTACAGGGCAAGGGACACACACTCAAATAACCCAAGTCAGATAAAATGAAAGCAATTGTTTTAGGTTTGAGCCCATTTTGCTCAAATTTCTTTTCCCAATTGATCAGATGGTTAGAGTGCACTTGACAAGTAAACAATATGCTCTTTTCGAAACTTATCATGAACTTCTAATCACTTTTACATGTTGATGACAGTTGTGACCCATCTGTGATAAAAAACGATATAATCAATTAGTATTTGCCCAGTGACAAACAGTTTCATTTGCACGTGTCTTGAACAAAGAGTTACCCTCTTATTTCAATAGGCAAGATTGCATCACACGATGTTTGGCCTTGACTCGAAGCCCCTTTACCATGCTAAGCGAGTCATTGTGAAGGAAGACTTTATTTTCAGTGAAAGATGTACGTCACATTGGCTAGGCACGCAAGATTGACAACAATTTCCGAAGAGCCTCTAGTTTTAATTGCCTCAAATACCAGCAAATTAATATCATCAGTCCTAGGACCAGAGCAATAGCCATCTCTAATATTCTAATTGCTTATGTCTACAAACATACGTCGTAAACTATAATAATGGTCTCATATTTCAAATATTATGTGGATGAATCAACGAAACGGCGGAAAGTAATTTTAATACAATTTACATGGTAAAAGTAGGCTTAGATGTAATTTTCTTTTACAGGTATTGCATTAGCCTGCTCAAGATAATTTCGTCAACGAAAACATGTGCACAAAAACTAGGAGATAGGTAACCTTACCTCACACAAACATAAATCTAAATCAAGTTAAGGTAAATTATATTGTGTTAAAAGTGTTTTCTGGCTAAAGCTAAAAGATATACTATCATGGCGTTGCCTAGAGATAACAAAATGTATGGCGTCTGGAAAATAACAATTCATAAGCATTAGATCAAAATATATGCTACAATGAAAAATGAAATGATTGAGTATTCATTTAATACCGATATCAGTTCAGGAAAACTTTCATATCTTCAATGGTGGGGGTTAAGGGCATTCGAGAATATCTCCTGACGACTCAAATGGACTGCTGGACGCTTTTAATTCTAATTTTATTTATCTGTTCTCCGGTTTTTGATTCCTTGTCGGAGGCGAAAAGCATCACGCTGGCGAGTTATGTATGTGTGTATGTGCGTGTATGTTTTTTGTGACGCTTGGCTCTTAAACACAGTATTTCAAGGTAATGATGGATACCTCTCATAGTTGGAATATAGTATTATTCTATTAAGAGGAAGAACGTTGTTGTTTTTGGTAGAGATCAAAGGTCATGTGAGGTCACCAGAGGTCATAAACCGAAAACATTGTAAGCAAGACATTTCTGGGTATGAGTCACGATTCCATTTCATATTTGGCATGAAAATAAACCCTATTGGTTTTGGCAGAGTTCGAAGGCTATCTGAGGTCACCGGAGGAAATAATATGATATTATACAAATTTTTTTCTAAAGACGATATCTCAACAAAGCAATGATGGACATTTTTATACTTATTTTACATATTTACCATGTTAAGAGAAAGAAACCTATTGTTTTCAGTGGAGGTTAGAGGTCATTGATGTCATGTGAGGTCAAAAACCGAAAGCCTTGAAAAATACGATATTTCAAGACAGGGATGATGGATACGTTCCATACTTGGTATAAAGAATTTGTTGCTTTAAGAGAAAGAGAGAACTCTATAGGTCATGTGAAGTCATCAAAACTTTGTAAACACGCTATCTCTAGGCAGGAAGCGTGGATACTTTTCATCCTTGGTATGTGCGTACGTTATAGATAGAAAATGACCCTTATTGTTTCTAGTAGAGGTTACAGGTAAACCCGATAATTGGTGAGAGAGAATCCTATGGGTATGTTAAAGGTTGAAGGTTATCTAAGATCAAAAAACTCGTAAACTAAATAGACAGTGGGCGGTACCTCTAAATTATGTCCGGCGTGTCCTGACCAACGAAAATTTAGGGCAGAATTTTTATACTATTTCAAAGACAAAATTATAGAAAACAATATTTTTTTCACAAGCATAACTGATAAGCATAACTGTAACAATGTAAGTTTTATTTGAATTACCTAAATATGAGCACGTGTAAAGGCTGCTGTGACTATAGAATGATTAGAAATACCATACATTTAACGAGCTCTTTGATGGCGTAGTGGAACAGTGCTCGGTTTCTCAAACAAATGGGACGGGTTCCAGTCCCTCCTAAAACACTTTCTTTCTTCGTTTTTTGTTATTCAATTTTTGGTAGTGTCCAAAGGTCATGTGAGGTCAACAGAGGTCAAATTGTGAAGAAATCGTTAAAATGATAAGCATCCCCTTTACGGCAAGGAATCACTAAGCATGCTGGCGATTTAACGTAAGTTATATAATCAATTGCCACAAATTTCTTTGTTTATATCAGTGAGTCTCAAGCCGCCCCTCCCCAGGCCCCTCCCCATGGGAAATTGAAATCTCTCTGAGGAACTGACAAGGAAAAAGGTGGGGATAGGTTAATATCTTAAAGGTTTCCTTGAATTCAGTTTTGAGGCCCCGACTGTTCTTTTTCTATCATTTGGAAACTTGGGTAATTATAGTTACTGGTTAGACCAAAATTTCAGAAAAGTCACTCTACCCTGAAACTGCAAATAATTTAAAGCCACGTCAAATTCTTCTTTATTGAGCATATAGCTAATATATAAGGCAGGAAGTCGCATCTAATGTGGTCAATTTCATAGTAACCCTAGGACCTTAATCTGGGCCATATTCCCTTCAAAAAGTGTGATCATCATTACTAGGAAATAAGTCTCACGTTTGCAGAATTGCGTAATGACATGATATTCAATAATAAAAGTAGTATTTTACGCAATTTATAGATTGCCATAATCGCAGAAAGTCTCAGCTAATAGTGCTTAATATCTACCGTTTTCCGAAGGAAGACCTCCTTGTGATAAACTATTTGCAGGTTTGATCTCAGCTTACATTACGCAGCTCGCGTTTTCCTTAAAGTCTTAGATTTCATGTCTGACGGATAAGAAGAACCTTGAGTGAATTGTTATGTTCACCACTTTACCATTTCATGTGGAAGAAATTGAAAAAAGGCATTTTATGTTTTGTAAAATATTTAGAAAGAGAGAATGAGAGAATTTGTCACCCACGTTTGGGAATCTAAGATTAAAGTTAAGAAGCACTGGCAGGCTCAGATATTTTCCATCGATTGGTATGTACATTCTACGAAACACCCAAAGAAATAAACTTCCGCTGTCGTCTCAGTGCCAAAACCCCCTAGTTCTGTCACTGAAATCTATCCCACAATTTTAACTAAACCAATTAAGGCAAGATTTTCCAAGTCTCTATCATGTAGGCTTTAATAATGTTCTTATGGTCCTGCAATATTTAAACACCTATTAAAAATATTTCTGATATTATTTTCTGTTTTGTCTTTTTGTAAGTTACATATCTTTGCTTGTTTGTCGTTTTAAATTCTGATCAAAAGGTACCTGTGTTGCAACCGAGACCCTTAAAACCAGGAGAGCAAGAACAACCATAAGGGTCTGGTAAGCAAAATAGATGGCCTTCGCAAGTTCCATCTATTCCTGTCGGTGAGAGAGCTGGATCACTGCAACTGTATTGGCAGCTCTGCCCGAAACAGTTAGGCCCCAGTACTGAAAAACAACAGACAAATGCATCTTTTAGTTATCTTTGTTAATTTCCAAATAGCTCTTATTTTGGAAACGTTGCAAGAAGGGGTATGTTACGAACTGTTTATACTGGGGGAGATTACGTTGTATTATACCTGTCCAAAAAGTCTATTTTCCGAAGTCTTGTTTGCTATTTTAATGGAATGAAAATGCTTGCATAGTAGATACGTCTTCAGGAAGGGTGTCTCCCCGTCACTAGATGCCTATTACTCTTCTTCGGTGTACAAGTATTACTCACGGCTAATCCCTCATCGTTAAGAGGGAAATTTCCCTTTCCATTGTCACAACACTTCACAGACTATCCTTGAAACTGAAAACTGTTTGTGAACTAAATATTTGATAATATAAGATAACAGGGGCGTATGGGAAAGGGGTGCTGGGCGGGGCCCGCCGTAAAAAGAAGAACAGATGGTTGTTGTACATGCTAAGATGTCGCTACATCGATTTTTGTCAAAGTTGAGGTCATTCACCAGGGTTGAAAATCACCCATACACAAATAGGTAACAAAACCAATTTCCCTATCCACACACATATGAATTCGAAAAAATTACATCGATGAAAGGACCATTGGCTTCAATTAAACTTTCCACAACAATCAAGGAGCATGCCTGACGTCAACTGTCAAAAGGCTGTAAAAGTTGCAAATATCATAGCCATGTGTGATTATAAACATATTGCATGAGATTGAATGCAGGAGGCTAGAGTTGCAGGAAAAAAGACAATTACAGACGGGTTTTAGGTCATTTCCTCCCTAACTTTTGGTGAATTTACTTTCAGTTAGTAGATATTATAAAGCGAATTTACTAAGTGATAGTACTACAGAACAAAAAGTGTCAGGGAATTATCTTTTAAAGAAATAACCTCACTACAACTAATTAGTGATATTATTATTATTATTATTATTATTATTATTATTATTTAAAACACTTATAAAGCGCCAAAAGTACCAAAAAGTATTCGATGGCGCTGTAAATACAAACAATAAAAATACGTTTTCAAATTCTTCTTGATATTAAGAGCAAATGTAGGTTGCAAGGAAAAATTCCTACACTCGATGCTTTTTTACGAACTATGTTGTGTTAATTCCCTCAGACGAATTGGATTGTCATTGCTTGCTTGGGTATATCGATCATATCCAATGGATTTTTGTTTGTAAGAAGAAAGCACAAGGGTTGAAAACTTGTAAGGAGCTTTTTCAAATTTTTGTACTTGTACCGATTTTTGCACTTTCGACTCGATGGAATTACAAGACACTTAAGCTAATTTATGCATAATCGACTCGTTTGCTTCCATGATATCTCCATAAAGCTTACAAAATATATAATTATAAAATTGGACTGTTTCCATTTACACCTTACATTACCTTCACTTGAAATTAATAATTCAAGTTGTTTCTCGAAACTTATTTCACTAGGCAATAGCGGTCCTGCCCAGTCTTTAACACCCTTCACCTGCGACTGCACTTAACATACTTACTTTCCTCGCAGTAGTCACCCGAAAAGCCAGGTGGACAAATACATTCTCCATTATCTGAACAGACTCCTCCATTATAACAGTAACAAGGTTGATCGCAATTTTCTCCGATGAGATTGGCCGCACACTCTGCAATAAAGGCAAGTAAAGTGAATGAAGCCATAAATATGAGAGCATGTAAAGGTATTCTAAGAAACCAGACATGGGGGGGGGGGTAAAAAGTTTCAGGTTTCTTTGGAAAAGGTCGACACCGTCTCAGATGGATCCAAACAACATGATGTTCCTTACCCCTCACTATTAGTCTCATTACGGCATGTGGGTTCTTGAGACGGACGTAGCATTCGTATATTCCACCATCTTTAACGGATGCATTCTCTATCAATATGGATTTTTGTCGTCTGAACTTTTTTACTTCCTTTGCATTCTTTCTCCACTTAAGTTTCATGACGCTGATTGACCTAGTCACAACAGACAGCTCTACGTTGTCGCCTTTGTTCACGGTCTTCGTCACATATCCATCGGGGACAATTTCTGAAAGTTAGAGCAAACATGGAAGAAGGGATGGTGGTTTGTCCAAATAGACCAAGAGGATCAATGACTTTCCCCACACCGTCCTCAACAGAAACTGTCTCTCGTAAAATTTTCCATGTAGACTTTCCCTCAGAAGACCTCTTAAGACAATTTTACTTTGGGTGATGATTCAATCGTCAATGGTCAATGGAAATTTTCAAGGTAAAATTTTCCCGGCTTAGTGATTTCACGTGTGGGGATTATTCAGAAAATTGGGAATATTATCCATGAGAAGTGTTCAGGTAGAAAGTTTTTGAGGGTTGACCGACCACCACATTCTTATAGCAACACTTCTTTCGTAGAGGACAAATATATTTTATACGAATGTTTTAAGCAGAGGCAGCAACTTAACAGTAAGACAGAAAAAAGAAAATAAGTTACAGTATAGGTACATTCTTATCACCAAGTATTAGTTTAGTCACTCATATGTGATTAACGTAACCAGAATGAATGTACTTGGATTCCTTTTAGGATTTCCACATATTTACTCCTTTGACCTGAATTTACATTTTACTTCTACGAAAAACAAGACTTATTGACCTTAATGTGACTCATTTACATGTCACTTATGTAATTAATTAAGGTTATCATTCAAGAGTTGTTATCATCCATGAATAAAAAGTGATTACATATATATTTACTCTCAAGGCAAATGAGTCAATCTGTTGGTCAATACAACGAGCACATTACTGACATGTTAACTTCTGGAAGGCCTGCCTTCATCTCACCGTGGCCTACCTTTTAAGGCTGAAAGTGAGGCTAAAATTTTACACTACTGGAAAATTTGAAATAATTGGAAAAAACTTTGGTTCTCTCCCCCGAGCAATTTCAAAAATTACAAATGAACCAGCGTTAGTGCCTGAGTATTAATCATTGCATGAAGATAAAATTTCCAAAAATGTATCAGTTTCCTTTGTATTAAAATACCTACTGTTTCTTCCGTGAGTACCATTTTAACTCTCAGCAAAATCACTATGAAAGATGTTTTATAAAGTGCTGGATAGCTGACCTAGATAACAAAAATTCTTAAATTGTCCTTAAACATAAGACTATAAAGAGGTACATAGAATTATTTGCATATTTAATTGTTCCGTATATCTTACATCTAACATGTCAGGGTACTATATTCTCTCAAACCTGCCCCATCCACTCTTCACCCGGAGATCAAATTACCATTGGAGAAGATGGGCGTGTTCCTAACAACGTTGAAATTGCTAAAGTTATGATATAGGGGGTCCCAAACACTTGCTGAAAAATGTTTTAAAAATGTTGTCCTTGGGGTCTCTCAGTTTTGAACTTTGGCACAACTTCATTCGACGGTGTGCAAATGAAATTGGGTGGACATTGAAGGAATCAGAACTATTACTATATGACTTTGAGGAGCTCCCCAAACTTGTTTTTTATACGAATTGTATTTCACTAGACATCTGTTTGAGAGGTGATGACGCTTGTTCCGCACTTTCATAAGGGATTTGTATCCATTTCCGTTTCAAAGTATTCATTAGCACTGACATCTTGATGCTCGTTGACAGTTGAGTAATGTCAAATAATTACTAACCTCTTAATCTTGCCTCACAGGAAAAATGTAAACATTGTTATAGAACACCATAGGTTGTAGGATCGAGGAAACTACAACCGTACTGTTATTCTTATGTTTCTACAAAGTGATTGCTTGGAGTGTCTTCCTTAGAAAGTGCCTATAACTTACTTTTCAAACCCTCCCTATGCAGAGCGAGACTTATGCATGAATACTGGATTACTGCATTCAAACGCAGGCAAATGAAGTGTTATCAAAATAGTTCATAAACAGTAAGACACTCAACAAATAAACGAATCTGGGTATGACACGTTATTTGATAAACAGCAAAGGAGTCAAGTTTTTTGGAACCCAAGCACAATTAAAAAGACACACTGACATCACCTAAGATTTTTAACCTGTGAAATGTGGAAAACCTAGAAGTATACTATATAACTTGTATATAATGATATCATTTAAAAGTGTGACAACTTTCATACTGTTAGTCTTCAAGTGACTGAAAACAGGAATGACAGTGTTCTTTCCTCCGGATGACGTTGTGCATGAGAAGACTCCGTTACGTATAGCTTCACCAGTCTTTGTCTTCTTTTTGAGAATTTGACGATACACTATATCTTCATCAATTGATTCTGTTGAGCCTTTTGGCATTTTTTTCTGGTTTTTCCCCGTTGTTTGGTATCGGCGAAACTTGACTGGAGGTGTTCCAGGTCCGGCAGCGATAAAATTTATGTTAGAATATCTCTTGTAGAATGGGTTGCTATTGATACACGTGAAGTCGCTGGCACTTTCTCGAGTATCTGCAATCGTTAAAAGACATGCAAGTTTTAAGATTTCATGGTACACACAAACTAGAATTGGCAACAAGACTAGCGAGCTATGACTTTAGGCATTACGACTTTTTTGCTTGCGTTTACACTTACAATAGGATAACCAGCTTGTGATTTTTATCGGGAGGTAGCTTTTCATGCATTACCTGCCCTTCCGTTTCAATCTCCCTTCTCCTCTTCAGTAACATGAAACTTTGGAAAAAATTGGCAGCAGGGAATTCGACTGCGAACTTTATAATTTAACACGGCTTACGGCCTGTACCAACTCTGTGATTTACCTGTGCAATTTCACCCTTATAAGATACAGAGTACGAAACCTATTATAACAAACTCATTTCATGTTTTTTTTTTGTAAGAACCTTGTAAGGTTTACAGTCTTGTAGCATGGGTAGCCTCAACACTCATTCAATAACGTAAGTTTGCACGAGATACAAAGTACCAATATTCATTCACTCTGCCACGACAACGCACGACACGACGACGACCATCACGGCATGGGCTGTGGTCGTGGCGGGGGTGGCCGGTTCCACGACTAGAGTTCCGTCGTGCCGTACGCCTTCGGCCCGATTGAACATGTTCAATCGTAGTTGGATGCAGCAGGTGCACCAGAATTTCTGCGAGTTATGCAAATTGTCGCAAGTAGACGTGGCGGCGTGACCCGGGCTTTAAGGTGTGCGGATATGTTACCAAAACACTAAGTTGTTTTACGCATCAATCTAAGCTTAGGCCCAATAGCGACCGGCTTTTATTCGGGTGCCCGCGAGTCGATCCTCACTAATCCGGCCGCTCGATGTATTAAACCCACAGCTACTTACAACTGTGCCATCGGATTACAGTCCCTATTGTGTAGTGCAAATTCTTGCATAACAATGGATACAAAGGAAATCGGTTCTCCTCGAAGGGTTGCGCCGTTATATCCAATAGTATTAAGTTGTCCTCCCGAGTGCTTAAACTTAAGTGAAACGATTAGTTATTTCTTGAGAGGAAGGGAAACATAAAGGTGCGTTCACACCAAAAAACGCGCGATTCCCGCCGCGGGAAACGCGGCGTTTCTCGCAAAACAGAGGGTTCACACTGCAGCGGGAAAACGTGACGGTTCCCGCAGCGGGCTTTTTATAGTCACGTAAAATAGCCTAAGCCGAAGATGATGTGGGGCATTTGCTGGCTCTTTTTGTACATGCACGGGCCAAAAATATATCAATAATTAAAAAAGGGAATGTAAACTATGTTTTGGTAAACAAAATTAACAAATTAACAACTGTTTAGTGAAATGGGAAGGGAAGGAGACAACATGGATACTATTTGTAACGAAAAATGAGATAACTCCTTAAGCAGTATTTAAAGTGTGATTCTTTTTCTTCGCGCATCAGCGTGACACAATCTTCGACAGTACTAAGATAATTGTTACTGAATACGCCTTTCTTCGCTTTGGACAACTTAAGTACAATATTTATGTAAAAGTTTAATGAAATAGGCTAGTCCCAATTTTATACGTCCAAGAAGCTCGATCCTTCATCATCAACAATCCAAAGTTGGCATTTGTAAAAAGGGGGAATGGTGGTGGTGCTGGGTGGGTTGTTTGTTGCAAAGCCCTTTTAAACTATTCAAAGCCATTTTAAGATACTGAAATACTTCTTTCTAATGCTCGCGATTTTGTGAATACCCCATAGCTTCTTCAAGCTTCTACCCTTAGCCCCTGTATTTGCCTCTAGATCCGTACACATCAATGTCATTGGATTACAACCCATGGGCCGAAACTTTAGGGTGCGACTCATTCCGTCCTGCATAAATGAAAATTATTTGATTTTCCCTCCAAAAACTATCAGTGCAAAAACATACCACAAATCATACAGTGTAGGAATAGACATATTACTTTGCACTATAGCCTAACCTAACAAATCAAGATTTGTTTGGCTATTTCACTTTATATTTAATGCCTAAAAACCATTGCGTTCCTAATTAGAACTAATTTTGTCACCAAAATATTCGAAATTTTCTTTTAACTTCGACTCTCAAACATCTTAACTCTCCAACATCCTTCTCAGGCATCATGCTCTGTAGTCTGCACAGCACAATGAACAAACCCAAACACCTGTGTGCCAAGAACCCTATTGTATGGCGAGCTACCATTGTTCTCCGAACAAAAATCGCACGATTCCCGCTTTGAATCAGTCTGAGATCGATCGATGCGGGACCCGCCGCGTTTCCCGCAAAACGCTTTTCGAAACGCGATTTTGGTGTGAACGGGTCCATAGAAATACGTACAAGGTGATTTGCTTTGCGGCTCCCGCGCCGCAAAACGTAGCAGATTTCGATTTTGGTGTGAACGCACCTTAACGGTGCCGAAATGAAACATGCTCGATATCGAACAAGGCTTGACTAGCATTCTGGCTGCTCGGATGTGTTTAACTTGTAGCGTAATTGTAGTGTGCGATTACAAGAGATACTTTGATGTGAAAACGAGTAATGTGACTATTTTATTGTAGTCGAGGGTAAATTTAACGATAACTCATCTTTTCCACCTTTAATGACAAATGAAGTAAAAACTGTGTACGTCTAATTTGTTTACTGTATTGTAAATTCACTTATGGAAAAAAGCATGGCGATGGTTTTACCTTGATTTCGACCGCGGCCTACTTTTGTCGGCTGTTTGCGTATTTTGCTCGTGTGGAATACTTATAGCCTACGAAGTAACCGACTTTGCAAACGAGTTCGTAAAATCACTACTCACTCGTTGCTTTGTATTTGCCCCTTTTCACTAAAATAGCAGATGTTGTTTCCGATAACACAAATGCCAATTTTAGTTTTTGTTGTTTCATATTATTTTGCAAATAATCAAGTAGCTGTAGGAACCGACGAGTGAAAAATTGATATGCGCCTATAATACGGCATTCATGAAGCATAAGTTGAAAATTGTTAATATCGGTGCGGTCACGTGAATCAACTTAGTTGTAGTTTAAATCTTCTGTTAACAACTCCTAAATCAGTAAGGTTCGACTGCTTTCCTTTCTCTATCTTCGAGTTTTTCCGATTTCTGTAGACCAATCGAAAACCAAAGGCGTATTTCTCCATGGGCGGCTCTAAGAAATTTTGTTTGGGGGGGCAAACTCAAGTCCGTATTCAGGGAGTTTCGGAAGCCCCCCCCCCCAGCAACATTAATGGTCAGCTCCGGATAGTACAATAGCCTCAATGGGAGTATGCATAGGCGTAGGGGCCCAAGTTGATGGGGGGGGGGGGCTGTAACGATCTGCTAGAAAAATAGAAACAAAAATTACCGCGCGCTCCGCGCATGCCCTAATGGCTCCTCAAATACACCACTGATAATCATAATATATGAGTTTAACCATTAAAAACACACTGGTGAATAAATACCGAATATATAGGCCTAGATGATGGTGCAATCCAAATCAGACCTATATTTTAATTACCAAGGAAGTTTTTAAAGTATCGATTTCCGTTAAGCTACATTATTGCATTATTTTTTTCAGTGGGTTCCCGAAAAATTCTCAGAATATTGCCCGAATTTTCACAAAAATATTTTGTTGGGGGAGCTGCAGCCCCCCGCCCCGCCTCCTACGCCTATGGGAGTAGGCCTATGGTTATTATTATGTATTACAGCGATGCCCCATGTAGTTTTCAAAAGCTCTTCAAAAACCATTTCAGCCAGTAAGTCATGAGCTGACTACTTTAAAAATAAATACAACCATATCAACCGATCGCTGCCGTACTACCATAGGGGTGGAGTAAGAGCCTGGTGAAATGGGCAAGGCGGCTTGATCCATTTGTATAAAATGAGCTCCACCTTTAAATATTTTACTGTTTCATTTCATTGTGTCACAATATGTTTCAGCTTTGCCAAGAAGCCATAAAATGCTGGTTTTCTGGATTGTTCTCTTAAACTAACCTAAATTTCGAGCATGAAGACACTTGAAAACGATGAAGTGATAGCATTAGTATTTTGGATCTCAGTACCGTTCCGAAACAATTTTTTTAAGGGGGGGGGGAATTCCCCTAACTCTGAACGACGTCTCATCCTATATACAAATAGCTAGACCACTAGTCAAAAGTCTCATCACACTGAGCTTAGATTGACTGTTTGGTGTGTTTATTTTAAATCAATTGAAACGACGGTATACTTTAGCACAGAGGTGGAGAACCTTTTGCTTATAACAGGCCATTTGACAGTCATAAGACCGCTCGTGGGCCAACGGCGCTGTCAGTTTTGGACAAAGGAAGGGAAACCTCTCTTTCTATGTGAAACACAATACTTTTAGACAACATGCCCGTTACAACTTTTTGTAGACAGATACCTATGCTAATCTGGCCAGGTGACACCCGGGCAAAACTGCTTTTAGTTGTGGATGATAATCAACACGACTAATGGGTTGTGTATCTAATGACCCCGAAAGCTCTGAAGTGTCTGCAGAACTATGGGCATTTCACTCCAGCATTACCTTTACACTCTGTAAATGACATTATGATGCCTAAGCTAATCAGATTACAAATATCACAGCGTGATCATTTGTTTTGATTAATTACCTTAGCTCGCACTAACGGCAGGTCCATTTGTGATGTCTGAAGTATATATCGTAGCAAACAGGCAACTGAGAAAACGCGCGCGAAGAGCGCCGAAAAAAATGTCGTTTTGAAAGCAGTTTGTTAATGTTTAACCTTCGCATTGCATTGGAAAGTTATTCACTTCTTTAATTTTAAGCCCACTCAAGGAAAAGGGAGGGCCCAACCCATCTCGAATTACATGTTTTTTTATTTATCATTTTTATTTTTGAAAATTGAAGACCATGCTTTGCAAACTTTTTGGGGGGCAAATGCCCCCCCGTGCCCCTATGGCGAGCCGCTAATGTATTTCTCCTGACACTATAAAAATTGTACCCTTGCCCGATTGAGGAGGTGAAAATGTGAATATTCACATCTTTTGTCTGTCGGAAGACGGGGATTCTCGTCGTTGTAAATTTATTGGTTGATACCAATATGTTTCAAAAGGTACAAACGTAATCTATTTCACCCCATGCTTCCCTACCGTTATTATTTCTTCAGGGGCGATTATTTTAAGATTTTCATAAAATAAACTGGCCAGCAAATATTATAAAGTTGTTACAAATCTGTACAAGGGAGAGTGGGTATTTTGTGAACTTCGGTCGCTGTCACTTATATTTAGCCATGCCCATCATGATCTTCTTGCCACTTGCATATTCTTAACCAGTGCCTTCCTGACCACATCGTAAGTTCGACATGACTTTGATATCATAAATTCAGACAAACTTTGTAAGATACTGAGGACTACAAGTGCCATAGTGCAGGAACTAACGTTTTCTAACAAATAATTACGCATTATACGATGTGAGCTGGTATTACAGGTTGAAATATTAACCTGGTGAGTTGCGCAATTGCGTGGCTATCAAGTGTAAAATGTTTGACTATCGAAAATGCTATCAAATGGAAATTTTCAACAACCTACAAGAGACATTCGGGGTAAGCATTTAACATATTAATCCATTAGCCATCGGAAACATGCAAGATGCCTGGGTTCGGGGAAAGAATTGAGGATTGGGCCTTTTCGCCCCTCACCCCCAAACTCAAACACGGATTAGGTTGGGGTAATAAAATGACACTGATCAACTGACTATGTCTACAATAGTCATGTACTTAGTAAGTCGATGTGTGTCACCAAACGGAGGGGGGGGGGGCATTTGACATTGTTTCACCTATCCATTGAACAAAGGGAGACGTGTTCCCTAGCCCCGAGGAGTTTGACTTCCTTGAATGTATTAGTCTGAGAGGCTAGCTGTTCAGTGACGACAAGCACGTGTGACTTTAAGCATGAAAATATATACTGGTCAACGTTGTGAGTAGTAAAGGCAACAACCCTCTGGATACCGTTCAGGAGCGGATCCGGGATTTCAAGGAGGGTGATTTCCTAGGGGCGAAATTCTGTTACAGTGGTCAATGTAAGAAATGTCCTCTTCCCTTAAGATTTTTCTATAATTGAAGTTGCTTAGACGAATAAAAAGGCATAGTGTCACGTTTATTGGCACGAAGGTTTGAAAAGGTAGTCCTAGAAAGGCATATTGACACCTCTGATGGCTTTACTTTGCATCTCGTTTCAAACGTTTGTACAAATTTGAAGATGGTGGGTGGTAGAAAGTCTATGAGACGCACATTTGAAGGTAATACGGAGTGCGAAGTGCCACCCTCGGTTGGCGTGGAAAGGACATATTTCGGCAAAAAGGTAGCCCCAGTCTGAGAACGGTAAACTAAACACCACTGAATCATTGATTTCTTCTATGTATTTGTAAAGTTTGCAAATCGGAATATGGCAGGTAGAAGAAAATCTACATTAATGCATGAAAAAGGTAAAACGGTACGTATCATCTAAGAGGAGCGGTACCATCCGTGGAGAGCAAAGTTATTTAACAAAACGTGAGTCCCAGAACAGTGAAATTACCAACTGCAATTTCAGTGCTTGGGATATAGCTTACATTATCGGTTCATTTTTTTCTACTGCATTATCGGTTAAAAAAGTTACTACATTACCGGTCCACTCTTTCTGCATTATTGGTTAGTGATGCATTATCGGTAAATGTTTACTACATTTATCAGTTACTGATACATTATCGGTCAATTACTACATTACTGGTTGTAAAAGGCAGCGTTGCTGGTAGCACATTCCACCTGCCTTTCCAGCACAATATTTTATTCGCGGGTGCTACCAGCCATTTACATATTTGCATATTACTTAATACCAACCTATACCGCAGCACAAGTTCCCACTGCCGGCTTGTTCATGGCTTGTTCACTTATCTTCGGCAGTGCTGGCTTAACTTATCACTTGTTTCCTTAATTTACAATTATACTTGCCAGTCTATACGATAAATGTCCTACTGTAGCTACCCGGCGACTTCATAGTGTGTGAATTCCCCTACCGCTGTTTCAGCAATAATCTGATTTCACATTTTGGAGAAAAATACCCTTGAAAGGTCAATCCCTATCGATCAATTAAACATAAGTTTCGGGTTCCACTAAGGTAGGAGATTCAATCTGATCACAGCTCAGTGAGGCAAAAAATTGTGAATGGACTCGGGGTCACTAACAGTCGCTCTTAGAGAGTTCCGTAACAGTTAAACTCAAGTTACACTCGGCTCGCCCAAGTGTGAAATACTTGGGCAAATACAGAAGTTTGAAAAGCTGTAACCCTCGAATTCACATACATAACTCGGGTCAGCAATTTCCTGTAAAGCGGTAAGGGAGATGTTCACACTATGTTCGAAAAAGTTTTCAATGAGCGGCCAAACCAGAATTAATGGAATTCCGAACTAAATTTTCAGTGTGCGGCCAAACCTTGCTATAAAATTGCAAAGTAAACACAGGTAACTTCCTAGATATTTATCATTGGCAATCGAAGGTGATGCTTGAGAACACCCATGTAGGTCAAGTTTTCCTGTACACGAATTTGGAGGCCTCCAAACATTGCGGTCCTAGTAAATTTTAATTACCGAACCCGCTCGGTATGTAATGGGTGTAGTCTGTGCATTCGAATAACCCCTGTGGGCTAGTCAAATCTGGTACGTATTTTCTGTTAGTCCTTTTTACCTATCATTGCTATGTGTATTTGATTTTTATGAGACTTTATATTTTATTTTTATTGCTTTTTAATTCTTCTCTTAAATGTGTCAACGGAAGCAACAAGCATCGTTTTTGCAAAAAAGTTCACCTTTAAGAGGATTCTGTTGTAAGATAGAATACTAGCTGTAACAAATGCAACTAAAATCTTCTGGTTAGTACCGACACTTATGAGTCAAATACTAGAGTGCACTGTTATGTGTTTACCGATTTCTTGTCATAACTAGTGATCACAAGACGTAAGCATCCAACCACGGGCTGCCGGGTGTCTACAAAAAAGACCCAAGACCTAAGACTTAAGACCCGAAACTATGAACCGAAGACCTACCTAACTACAAAACGCATATCCGGAACTATGAAACGAGGACACCCCCTCCTTCTACAAAAGGAAGACCCACCCTACTATAAAACGAAGGCCCGGAACTATCAAACGGAGATACACCCTACTTTAAAACGAAGAACCGGAGCTATGAAGCAATAGTGAAAGTCTAAGAGAAATTATAACATCACTGCGGTACACTTCATGGTTCTTACTTTGTCTAATTTTACATTTACATTACATAGGTTTTTGCCCGTAAACTCCTGCTGTGATAAGATCTATACTTTGTATATTAATTCTGTTTATAGGAGTGGTTACTAAAGGGGGCTATATCGTTTGTGGTTTGAAGAATATTTAGTTGGCCCCTAAGCGAAACGGTTGCTTGTCTGTGGAGACAGATATTTTTGTCTTGATGATTGAATATATAGGATAGTAAGACAGAGTGCAAAGATAAATTAAGTACAACCAAGCAAAACGTTATCATTTCACACTCTTTATTATCAGAAAAAGTCTTAGAAATTCAATAGAGATTAGGTAGCAGTAGCGGGGGTGAGGCATTCAGATAAATTCGGGACTGAGCGAAAGCGAAAAAAATAAGAGGAAGAGAAAAATTAAATTGAAGAAAAAAAATCCATTTAAACCATGTAATCGGGACGACCATAAGTTTGCATCTCCTTGTTCCCTACGCACCTGCCAGGGAAGCGGAGCCCCTGAAACTTTGGGTATTTTGATATTGTTGCCACAAGAACCAACCATTTTCCCTAATAGCATTGTATCCGCATGAAACAGATTAGAAAACAGTTTGGTCACACTGAAACATACTAAGTCGCTCAGGCATTTTTTTTTTAAATTTTAGTAATAACTAATACTAACTAATCACCGGTCCATTCGATGATGCAGAGGGCTTATCTTGGGGGTGAAGAGGATTTTATTGTTCCGGGTCTTCGTTTTGTAGTAGGGTAGATCTTCGTTTCATAGTTCTTTTTCTTAGGTCTTTGATCTTTTGTTTGTAGACACCCACGGGCTACGTTTAATATCATATTTTATACAGCCTTCATGATTGGCTTCTATTTACTAGGGAAAACAACAAATAAAATCGACCATACATGTGGCATGTTACCTTCAAATCTGCTTCTGCATGTAAATCAACAAACACTAAATGGTTCTGAAATCTATTGGATTCATTAAGTTGTAAAAAGGACACACAGTTAGAAATAACTCAGATTACTCCAGTCTTTATCCAGATTTTACCTGACCCGTGTCTTCCACGCTTCTTGTTTTTTCTACGGCATTTGTAAAATTTCAGAAAGCAAAAGTTTTCATTTAACAATTCATTTAAATTAAAAATAAAAATTGAAATCATTTATGAGCTCATTTCTTCGATCATTTTTATTGAAAATAGTTATCAATTGAAAATGTTCTAACTGGAACTTTCCGCAGAAAGCTTTAATACATTAGGACTATTCTATGAATTCCCGTTAAAGCCAGTTATGTTAAGTTGCAGGTACTAGCATAACAGTGTATTTGAGCATATATGTGTCGATTGCAAAAGCTGTTTACACGATAGATCACAATGTTCAAGTCTGCAGTTCCCCTCCGTGGACAGCAACGATTGGTGTGTTTATGTTTGGATTTGATAGTAAACTATTTTGAAGGAAAGGAATATGGTTTTTTTAGCATTTGTTCTTATTTTGGCTTTCTGATTGTCTAAAGTAAAGAAAACTCTTCATAAATTGCTTAGTATAAATAAAACGTTAACGTTTATGAGAATATGACAATGGGATGATAATCCCACTCAGTGACTCTTTTAAAAAATGTTCCATCCATTCCTAAATTGTAAATTGTCAGTGCTTATGGTGTAGCAAGACGACTGAATTATATAGTTGCATCTACGAATAATATCCCTTGCTTTAATTTTAACAAAAAATTACCATAATATATAGATCATTTCTGTTCCAAGCAGAAATCTTGAGGTGTAGGAACGAATTACATGTGTCGTTGGTTTTTTTTTTCTATTTTTACTCTTATTTAATTTGTATAGGGGAGAAGAGGTGTGAAAACATAGGGTTTAACAACAAAAATTACATTACCCAAACAATTTAATAATTTTTGCAATTTAGAAAATTGGAAAGTTCAAAAAGCTAGTTTTAATATTTAAATAGATACAATCTTACTCTATTCAAAGGTCTTGGGCAAGACATCAGATATGACGGATAACTTTGACTGCCCTAAGGAAAATGTCATCCTTTATGCAGGGGTTTGCAAGGAAGAGCAAGTTAAAAAAAAACTTTACTGTCACAAACATTCCCATCATATTTCAAAGGACATACTTAATATAATTTACGTTCTTTATATTGTTATATCCTTGCAAAAGCACGGTATATCCTACTATTATACCACAAGTTTCCTCCTACAGGCATTGAAGGTGCTACTCTATTATTTTTAAGCATTTGAATGAATTTATTCATGTTCATTGAATTGAATATGGTTTATTGCAAACGGTACATGGTGCACAGTTGACTCGGTATAAAATTGTAAAATTGAAAATGTGAACTTAACAAAAGCAATACGGAATGTCAAATTCTTTGGTCATATTCTTAGTTGACAAAGTGAAACTAGATAATCTGACAGGCAAATTATTTACCCTGAGAAGAAACCATCAACCTAGTTATATATAATAATATAGCTGCAAAATTTCAGAATTATTTGCATAGCCAATGTATATACAAGCACTAGGCAAATATGGCATGGGGATTGGCTTAGACTACAATAAATTTAACGCTGATTTGCTAACTTTGTTTTCATTTTAATTCCAAACACGTCTCGATATTTCTCAACTTCTATATTGCTGCTCTCAATCCTCAGAGGCCAGTTTCGATGTTGAAGTTTAAAAAATAACGCAAGACTTCATTTTCTACGCAACTGACTCTGAGATGGACTGAATACAAATCGCTCTCATTGTTCCTAACACGTAACGAAAAAACAGGTCAGGCTGCAAATATTGTGAATCTCTTTTCCTAAATGAAAATAAACCACTTTAGAAGCTTTTCAACAATGTAAAATTACTGTCACTTCCCTCTATTTATCTTGTCTCTCTCGGTGACTTAAAACTGGTCTTTTTGAATTGTAGGCAGCCTCCTGAATAGCTGTCTTAGAAAGTGCCCCATGAGTTAACCCTTGACTGCCCGTTTCACCAACCACCAATCTGCAAATAGGGCGTATAAGTTTTCACGTACACCCTAACAGCAATGTGTAGAATAGGTTTATAAATATATGTCGACTCGATAATTACTGCTAAGCAATGAAAATACGGAAACATAATTCTAAAAGGGGAAAGTGTGAATTTAGTTTGTCCCATGTCGTACTGACAGTAGACATTTACTACTTTTTTCGTCAAACTGTAAATATTACAAAAAGCTTTAGTTTTTTAAATTATGGACAAAACATGTTATCAAGACACTAACTATCACATAGACAAACAACGACTACCGTGCGTCAACTAAAGAAGCAAGTTTTGGAAGAAGACGACATTCCCAAACTTTTTTTGCTAATCTTGTAACGGGTTAAACTCGCGCGTGTGCCTGTTTTAATTTTTTTGAAAAAAGCGGAGAAGAAAAATTTGACAGGACCTAAAATTGAAAACCTTCACAATAACTTTGGTCTTATAACTCACCTCCGGTAACTACAATAACAGTTGCCATCAGGACAACTGCCAGTGCAGCTTGTCGCATTTTAATAGTTCGTTGTAACTTTGTGTGACTTTGTAACAAAGTTAATTTTTTTACAGCACTGTCAAGAATCCCACTTGATAACGCCACGATCTGGACTCGAATGAGAGTTTTAGGCTTAAACTCTTGGATCAGTAATGGGTTTTCTATTGCCATGAATATTTATGAACCACACCTCTTGGTAACTGTGGTAACGGAATGATGAACAAAAAATGAGGGCGATACTTTCCGGTCTATCGTTCGCCACGTTGGCATAAAGGCCATACAAAAGAACATATCCTCTACGTCTGCGCATTTCAAACTTTCCCTACTGAATTGGCCTGATTCTTAGATTCTATTAGTTGCGCTTGCAAGAATTAAAGTAATATTTTGTCGATGAAGAGGCAACCATATCTTGTTCCAAATAAACGCAAATAACTGTAAAAACATTTTTCCCTCGGCCATCCAGTTACTGGAAAAAGTCGAACCCGTTCCTGAAAGAAACTTCCATCATTGGCCATTTAAAGAGGTATTTCTACTAAAGGTGACACTCTTCAGTTACTTTGAAAGACATAAGCCTTCTAAATCAAAAACCGTTACTGTGCGTACCGGCAATTATATCCACAGCCTTTTCCACTTCCTAGAATCCAATGAAACACAAACTATACGTTCTTGATCAGAAAATTAAATTAGGAATTTTGTGTGTGGTAGTTTCAGACCGAATGCGACGTGATTGCATTGATGGGCAATGAAAACGTCACTACGCCACTACTAAGCGGCAAATCATAGAGGTTTTCATTTACCTTTGAAGACTACTCCAACTCTATATTGTCATTTCAGGAGAAATTTCCTATTCCATTTGTAATTTGTGTTTCCGTCGCGTACGTCCAAAAAAGAGGTGTAGAAGTAATACCATAACGTTATGATAGTGCACATAGCCTGAACAGAAGTGATATGCGAGTTGTCAAGGTAATTAGGATACGCTCTGTGAACAGAGAAAGCAACAAAATTAAAGTGTTTCAGCAAAGCATAAATCTTCAATTTATGAAAATGAACAGGAAATGCTAACGGAAAGCCTGGAGATTGATAAGTGAGATACCCTTATGGTTTAAAGGAGGTAGGCATTCGCCCCACCATCATCTGATCTCATCAAAGAACGCCATATTTCCCTCACGAGCCTTTTTACCTTGGAAGTTTAGAAGATCAGTAGTACACGTAAGCGGTCTATCAAGAAGCAAGATATTGTAATGGACGTGTCGTTTTAAGCATTCCAACATAGTTTGTCTTATTTGCGTATATGTTGTTAAAATTTTGCAATCTGGCTTAAAAAGCAAGAAACAAGCCATACTTAAATCCCTGCAAAAGTTCATCCTTTAAACAACAGTGAGTAAATCCATGCCCTTTGTTTTAAATAGAGCATGAGGTTAACTTGCTTGTGTATAATCAATTTATTTCCTTATTTCCATTTTATATATTATAAGCTTTATTTTGAAGTCTCTATAGTTGCCCAACCCTTTTGCCCAGTACTCATAAAATTTTCAAAGACCGATTTTCCTTTACTTATATCAAAGATTACTCCGTAACTATAGACCTATCCGATGACATAATAATGCTCTTCTTCCATGTTATGGGAATTAAATAACGTAGAATTTGCAGGTATACTTGCATAATAAGTTGAAGGAAAGCTCAAATGTCTCAAATTGTGGTAAAAACAAAACACAGTTGAGATGACCAGCAGAAAATTGCCTCAAACAAAAACAGTACTTGAATGTTTTTTTTTTGTGTGTGTGTGCTGGTTGTGATGTGTAAATAAGGCATTATTGTGTTCGTGGTCCATTCTGGGTGTGTTCAGGTGTTTGTTTCTCCCATGGCCGTTTCCAGCTCGTTTAAAGCACAGTTGATTCTACAGGATATCTCGGCAATTTCCACAGTATATACTGCATTAAATTATTCTGCAAACTGCATAATTATCTTTTAACTCTTCATGTTTAAATGTAGAGGAGCTTTTAAAAGTATTCCAACGCATTCAATGGCCTATCAAATCCGAAGCGAAGTGAATGAGTTAAAAGAGTGTCGTAAAGTATCTATCCGTTTGTACACTGTAAAAAATGTGCGTAGGTGCACGGAAAAGTTTGTTCACATATGATATATTTCCATCTGTATAAATAAAATCAGCTGTTTTTACATCGGTTGTGTATAAACTGAATTTTCTATCCCTGTAAGGTGTTTTGTTGTAAAGAAACATGTTTTGTTGTATTTCTACATATTGTATGGCTCGTACATGTACACTTTGAGAACCGAATATATATTTCGATTTGAAAATATTCCAAAAGTAATATGGCATTACTTTCTTGTAAATTTACACTAAATGAGCACTGTATTATTTGCAAAATTCTCTCTACGAATAATTTTGAGAACAAGTTTCTATGGTTAAATAAAGTCATCGTTTGTACGTGGCTAGGCTGAACCAGGTTGGCGCTCACTCGATCAGCCCAGCAGGCGACTTTCTCCAAAATTTGTTTCGAAAGTAACTGGCTTCGATTGATACGATAAGTTTTTAAAAATCTCATTTAGGAGTTATCAATCATTGATGAAAGTTATGCAGCACAGGATTTTGCAATAGATAGTCATCTTTTTGAGCTTGAAGAGTAATATTTGGTGAACTATTAAAGTATGACTGTTTGTTGTTTTAATGTAGGCTAGGCTGTAATTTACTACCGTGCAGTACATTGTTCTAGCTTGCAATAACAAGTAATACCCCAGGCGGTAACGCACGGTAAATTTCGCGAGCTTCTGTCAGTTTTAGGGGATTACTCCATAGAAATGGAAGGGTGCGTACTTTTCTGAACGCATTGAGTGTTGTTAAGAATACAGTTATTTTTTTATGAAAATATCTAGCTCGGTTTGAGATGCTCGTTCCTAAATTTTAGGACGGTACTATATGAAATTTTTCGACCTAATTGAATTGACGATAGGCGATATGCACCTGTTTACGTACATACATATACAAGTGACGTTGTACGTACGTACCTACGCACGTACGTACGTACACGTATATGTGCTGAGGAATAGGCGTAGGGCCGACACGTACGTGCGCACGTATGTATGTACTGATGTTAAGTGTGACGTTTGTGATCAGTATAACTGTGGTAAAGTCTGACGTCACAACGCGAATTTGGGATGAAAACAAAGGAGTGTGACATCACAGTTACAAACCTCGTTATAAACACTTTTTAAAGCAAGCTACTGAGATAAGTTTATAGTTCATTTTTTCTGGCTCAGCTACGAATGCACTTAATAAAATTTAGTATGACACATCCTTCCAAAAACATCAAATTTATTCAAAAAGAAATTAATAAAAAAAAAATAGTAAAGCAGTAAAGTAAATAAAAATCATAAGTTATTGCACTTTAACATTTGATTGGAGACATTCTACAAAAACATCAAATTCATCCAAAATAAATTAATAAAAAAAGTTAATAAAGAAGTGAAATAAAAAAAGTTTGATGAGTGAATGCATACATTTAATCTAGGATAATTGCATAGTCACATGATAAGTTAAAGGAGAAGACACATTTTTATGAAAGAAAATTTTTTTGTATGGGGTTGGTATACACTAAGTCCTGATGTCACATTGAACTTGCCAATAGGTAACAAAACCTAATAAGATCATTAAAATGGATATATGTATTTTTGAAATTTGTGGGTCACTTATTTAATCATATTTCTTTATGGAAACAAATTTATGGAAGAAGTAACAAACTGTAATTAAGTGGTTGGAATGGACTTTCTCATAGTTACTTGGGCAGTTGTTGCATTTCATTTTTATTTTGCTTCCAGACAAACCATTAAAAGGGAAACTTAACATAGTAATACTTAAAGAAATTAGGAAGAGGTGCTTGGGAGCGGAAGGGAAGGAGTTTCTATTTCAGCTTCTGGCAAAACGTGCTATTTTAAAGCAAGTGTACAATTAAAATTTCACTGGCAGGCAAAAGAGTTACAGCCCCCCCTCTCTCTGTCAATGAAAATAGTCCCATAGGCTTATGGTATTTTCTCTGTACATCATGATTCAAGATGCAAGGCCTATAGGATAACTCACATTTGCAAAAACAATCATAGGGCAGTTTTTTAAAAGGGAAAATGACTGCAGCTTTTTATGTAATAGATACAAATAATTTTGATCAGACATTATGATCTGTTCAGAATGAAAAATGAAGGAAATAGCTCATCTACAAATTTAAAGTTAGAAAGTGTTTGATTCAGTATACTTTCTTACAATGCTCCACGTCCTCGTAAATTTCTTGTGGTAATTACCCTTTAGACTGAAAGTTGCCGTGCTTCAGAGACAGAGGCAAAATAGTGAAATTATTTTTCAAAACATATGAAATATATTTTAGTTTTGTTTTTTAAAAGATTGCTTATAAATGGAAAATTAGAAACAGTCATGGGGTTGTCTGGGCATGGTCCCTATTGAGAATTTAGTGTTATTGTTTTGAGAAAAACAATAACCAAGTTCAGACCAAGGTTTTTCTTCAGTGTTGCTTTCACATACTAAAAAAATACAAAGTTTGGTCTTTATCATAAACTAAAAAATTATGGTGAAGCAATAATTGTACATGGCTAAGTGCATGTTCAGTTATTCTCTGGTGCTTTTAAAACATTTCAAAACAATTTTGTCATCTGATTCACCTGACCTTTAAATTTTTTTGGAAAGGAATTGAAAACCATGAGAGTGACATATGACCAATTTTAGTAGCACCTTTATTCTCCTTTCTAGCAAATCTGTGATATCTAGTTTCTAAGTGGAATATCAAATAGTTTTCAAAGCTGTAGTATATCTAGCTGCAGATACCGGATCTGCTAAAGAAGGCATACCATCCATTTAAAAAACCCACCATTCTGTTTTCTAGGTGTGGTATGTAATGTAATCAGCTTCATGGACTAAGGCTGTTGATATTACAAGGAGCTCTGAAATACATCTCTGTGGATCATGTTTCTGAACTTCCTGTCAGATTTTGTCTTTGAATTCACTGCTTCACATGAAATTTACATCCATGTAGGACAAAGTAGGACATTAGCTTGCTAACCATATTAGGTATAGGGAAGGTGATTGCCAGTGATGAATCTCAACATATCTTAGCATAGGAATATCCTGTGATGTTGAGAGGTTTAAATAGTGAGATTCACTTTTCAACCTTTGTAACCTTCTGTTTTTAAATTTTCGAGTTCAGAAACACTTTTATATTCTTCAAATGACTCATATCTAATAGAAAAAATTTCTTTCCTAAGAACCCTTTTATCATTCTTTCAACAGGACCTAACCGATTTCTGACACAAAGACTATTTCAGTACAGTAGACCACACCCCTACAACTTTCCTGACAAGCAGTCTTCCAGGGGTAAACTACTGTTCTATGACCTTGTATGTCTTTACCTGAGCCTTTCCTGTACAGTTAAAGCAACTCTAGAGTACATCCAGAGGTACTCCTTTTTCATTCATGTTCCATTATTTTAGTGAATAGGTCATGCAGCATGTATACTGAAGTGATGGCCTTCGTTTCTGAGAAGAGCAAAATTCCCCCAATAGGTGAAACTGATGCAAATGTCTTTCCTCTTTGCAGATAAATAAAGACCGTGTCATGTCTTAAGTACTGTAGACTGCACTAAGCCGTTCTGACAATGGTCATGTATGGTACGTTATGATGCTTCAGCACTGGCTCACAGTGAACATGCATTTGATCATTTTTACATAATGTGTTTTCACTTAATAGAAAACAGTGTGATGTGCTACCAGCCTCGTCCTGCTTTGTGGTAGCTTTGACAACACTGGATATGAATTTAATTTCATTACTTTAGGTAGAAGTATTTTTCAAGGGGGTCCCAAAAACTGTTGGGCTGCTAACAGTGTAAAACAGAACTTGTGGAAAAGGTAACCAAAGGGGTGGCACACATGACCTATTTTCCTCTCGAATGGGGGCTGGGGAATAGATTCCCAAGAAAGGTTGCATCTTCCCAACTGCATTAAAATAATGTTCAGTTAACTTGGCAAATTGCTGTGTTAAGACAGGTGAATGAAGAAGAAAAAATATTTCATGACTGGTACTTTCAATAAAAACATTGAAAATACTTAATATAAAGCAGAACAGATTTGTAATTTGCAATGATTTATGTCTTTCTATTTATAGATTATTCTTTGGCATGAACTCAGAGAGGAGAATGGAAGGCCAAAAATAATAACAGATGGAACATCAACCCCACAGTCTGTTCCTTCAGCGAAAAGCTGATCATATTTGAGTGGCACTAAAAGATTGGCAGGGACAACTGTAGCATCAGAACTGTTCATTTATGTGAATGAAAATTAAGCCAAGTATTTTACCATTTGGCTGTTAAGTTTTTACTCTGCTACGTTTGTAAAGGAGAAAGATCAATTGTATCGCATTTTATGCTGAAACCATTAAATTTTGCATTCAGTAATGGAACTTATCTGCAGTAGAGTTTTTGCTTACGGATTACTATAAAGATGAAGGGAGCTTGATATCTATCAATACCAAAATTATTTCCTACTGTCAAAAACAACTGGGGAGAAAAATGAAAGAAATTTTCACAGTAACGAAGATAATGCATTAATGCAGTTTTAAATCATATTGGCATTTTTTGATTTTCTTTACTCTGAGTTGCTTAATAAATCTTGAAACTTATAAAGCCTACCATGAAACCACAGTTCAACTGAGTTGATGAAATAGTCATACAATTATCATGCAACCTAAGGCCAATGCATGTTGGAAAGAAGGGATGGTTGTTAATTATTGTTTGGACTCATTTTCCTTTACGGTTTTTTACATGTTTTTCAAAAGTGTTAAATAATTGAAAACATATTTGTGCAGGTACCAGTGCATGCAGTTCCTTTAGTAGTATAAAATTTGGTTTTCGATCTTTGCTAGATCAGTAAAAAAGGGTATGTAGAATAGCAGTAGTAATTATGCAAATTCTCTCTAAACCCCGTCAGTTTGATGTTGAGAGTGTGCAGGGAATAAAGATAAACAGTAACATTTCATGTTGATTGACGATTTTAAAGATTTTACTTGTTTAATGTACTACAAATCATTGTACAAAACAATGGAAAATTGGTAATATCCTATAGGTATATACATACTTTGAAAAAGATATGTTGTAGTGTATCAGTTCTTGAGTGACGTTTTGTGACTTTGTTGCAAAGTCGTTTGCTGTTTAAGTCATTTGCCAGTTAATGGGAAAAGTTCTCTGCATTGTATTTGATGTTAAATCAATTACTGTTAGATTCAAGTGTAGAGCTTTGGGCTCCAAAATAGTTTGACAGTTTTACTATTAAATGGAGAGATCCTGAAGACTGTATTGGACATACTAAATTGACTTTTATGATCCTATCTAATTTGTCATTATTAAAATGAAATTATTTGAAATGAAAATTACATTCCTTCAACCACAGCTGAGTAATATTCTAACATTTACTATACAGCTTTTTATTGCACAGGCTTTTTTTAATTCTTGTATGACATTATGGATGATCATTGTTGTGAAATCAGTTTTTAGTTTTATAAACCTTCCTAAGCGTTAAGGTTCTTTTGTAGCTAGTAATCAAATAGCAGGGATTTAAAAAAGTTTGTAATTAAAATGGCAATGTTGGTTAACAAGAATCCTCTCACTTATCATTTATTTTTCTTTTGATGTATTTAGTGGGAGGTAAATCGGGGACTGAATGTAGGCCTACTACTATCTACTTGGAAATGCTCCAGTATCAGAGAACACATTGATAACACACAGATGGGAAAACAGCCACAATCTTAGGATACAGGGGAAGATACCATTTGAAAAAAAAGCATATCTCTAGATACTTAAAGACTAGTTCTGTACCAAGACAAAATTTATCACTTTTTACATATAAAAAGATACTTACACCACAAAATACGTTTGTTAGTCAATGAAATTGGAGTTGTAACAAGACACTTTTTCTTTTGTAAAAGAAAATGTTGTAGTTTTCTTATGTAAAAGGACTGTCAATATAGGAAAAAATCCCTAAATTTAAAGCACAAACTCTCCACCTACACAAAATTCTGATGTAATACTACAGAAGTTGATCTGTAGGAAAACAAAGTTTGTTGTTGATCTACGTCAAAGACTGTGTAATTACAAAATTCTTATGGAAACTAATTGACAGCACTTTTGTTGTAAATTTACAGAAGATTTTTTTACAGTGTATGAATGTTCATTCCTCGGGTTAAATTTTTGGCAAATACCGTTTAATCGTGGTAGCTAATAATTATGCCGTGCAGCACAACATTGAACAGCGTGACAGATCATTTCACAATAAAGTAAGTCATTGATATGTAAAAGAACATTCTACAATAGAGGGGTTTAACCGACGTCACGTGATCGCTAGTCTCTTAGGTTTTGAAGGGCAAGCGTCTATTTTGTCACAATAGTATCTCTGGTTATGCCGTGCGCGTGTGCTGTGAATAAGGTGACTGCTTGTGTGCCCTCTGTGGAACATAATGTGTGCCGGTACTCATACGCCCGTGGGCGTTTATGAATTTATGGTTGGCTGTTGAACCCATTGCTACCTTGCAATCGGTGTACTGTGACTGTAAGGAAGGTTCTCGTTACAGAAGTACAGTTGAAGCAACGTAAAGTTTGTGACCTTAGTTTTAGCATTCGATTTCCCAGTCCTGGAATTACAGAAAACCCCATATTTTACAAAAGATCCCCAAAAAATCAAGTTTCCGGTAAGCGTGTTTCGGAGTTTGTAACAACAAGTAGAGCTCAGTGTGTAAAAACATTCTACATGGGCTATTATGCAAATTGAAGTGATATAGGCTCAGACAGTTTGCATTGTAAACCTCTTTAGTGCGAGATTACTTGATCACGTCCTAATATTTGGTCTCCTAGTGTTACAGCCTCCTCGGTGTCCTTCTGGAATGATGAGACCGTTTGTCTCCATCTTGGGACTGTGACCTCTACTACAGTACTGCTCACAGATAATCTCTCAACAAAATCCATTTTCAAAATGGATTTTCCACCTCTTTCTGGACAACTCTCTTTGCATAACTTTTTGCAAAATCTTTGACAAATTTACAGCCAAATATGGGAAACGGACTGACTCCTTGTCGCACGTGTGACAAGTAGTCGGGGATAATTGACAAAAATGGCATTCTCTCAGACAAGGGCAGACTCCTTGTCGCACTTGCGACAAGTAGTCAGGATACACGGACTGACTACTTGCCACATGTGCGACAAGTAGTCAGGGATTATTGGCAAAAGTGGCATTTTCTTGTGTGTTCTTGCATGAATCCCATAGGAAACAGACAAATTTCATGGAAACAATGAATAAACATGGAATTTGGAAATCCATTTTGAAATTGGAACTTGTTTCTCGTTTCAAATACTTTCACGTGTCACTGATTGCATAATGAAGAGCCTGCCCACAAGTCTACAAGTTACCTATGGTTTTTACCATAGCTTGACTCGCATTTACAAGAGCGGCGATCTTTGGGGGATGAGGAGATATATCTCCCATGGAATCGGATGAGGGATACTGTATATTATACCCCCCCCCCCATGATATCAAGCCGGCATATTCGGAAATCATGTTAAAAAGCTAAGTTAGTTATTAAGAAAACTTCTAAATGAGACAGAAAAGTTAAAAGACCTAGCCTGACAGTTCTCATAGTATCACGTTGTAAAGCCTGGAAAGGGCCATTTTTGGTGATCTCGGGGATATTTTTGGCCAAATGTTTTTGGGCACGCCCTGCGCCAACTGATGGTGGCGCTCCACTCACTTTCAAACTGGGGGGCGGATTGTCGCCATGCGCATGCACTGACGGCTGGATGGTTTGATGATGCACTGTGCTTCAAAGTTGACAATAATGACTCTGAAATGATGTAGTTAATACCTTATTCAGAATATCCAGGGAAAGTTGAGCGGAAATCTAGCAGATCAAGAACTTTTACACAACGAATTAAGAAGCCGATGTTCTGGGACACAAAATACGTGATTGAGAACATGAACAAATTAACCAATAACCAGTGGATTGTAATCGATTCCACTCTACTGGGCTTTTAACGTCCTGCTATGTGAAAAAAATGAAATTGTAACAAGAGTGTCACAAGATTAATTTTCAAGAAATTAGTGGAAAGAAATACAGTTAGACGATTACCATTTTGGGGTGACATATCCGGAATGGACAAACCACTTCTATGAAAGGTATATCAGTTTAAATTATGTTTTAAGCTTTCACGAAGAAAAGCAGCAATGTACTTACCTTAGCGCATTCGATATTAAAATGGCCATAGCAGTAATGATAGAGGAACTTAATGGATGTGATGGGGAGAGATGGTTAATGCAAAGTCTAAATAGATACAAAAGGTTTAAAGCTTGAAAAGAATCATGAGAAAAAAAAACATATTTCTATTACAAAAGTAGCTAATACTCATATCACCAATAATACCAATATCACCAAAGAATAATGTTTACCTACAACTATTTGAATAAAATGCACAGAATGACATAATGGCAGAATGACATATATGGACAAATAAAGACGTAACGAGTTGAAGTATTTTTATTCTCACTTAACGCGTGCAATTCATTTAGGCCTTGAGTACGGAAAAATATTTTTGAAACTCCTGTAAGGAAAATTAGAAATCATGTATTTTGCGAAATGGCTTAAAAATATAAGCATTAGCTTAAAGGGGAAAAGCAGTCACCCCAGCTTGGAGTAGTGTAGTAGACTGTCCTGTTTCATGATTGGCTCTTGAGAGTTATGTGACAATATTTTTTCTCCTAAAATGTGAAATTTACTAGAAGTAACTGATTGGTTTACCTTGAATATGCAATATTGAAGTCCTAAAATATTGTAAAAGATACTTTGAAGAGAAATAAGAAGAAAATTGTGAGATTTAGCTGTTGCTTCAAAATAAGTTTGGGGCGACTGTTCTTGCCCTTTAAACTCCCTTATCTTTCTTCACATTAATTCAAAGAAAACTGAAGAAACGATTAGAAATAATCTGTACACTTACATCATGACAAACCTCAAGAAGCATCTAAAACAAACCCAAACCTTTTTAAAGAAATTTCTCACAGTACAGACTTTCGAATCATTGTTAGTTGCTTCATGTTTGCAAGGTTGAAATCAAAGAAATGAAATCAATATTTTGTTACTTTCAGATCACCTAAAATAAGCAGAAAAAGTTAACAGACACATACACAATCATTTGTAGTACTTTCCTAACAGGATTTGAAAGAAGTGGAAATGAGTAGCTAAAATATCCAAGTTGCCGTAAGCGCACGATAGAGAAACAGCTTATCAGTGATTTGTCTTGGAATATCGAGTCAGTTTTAAAGTCTTTCTAAAAATCCGCAGTACATTGGGTTTGGCTTTCATTAACATTTCATTGTTTTCATGAAGATATGTTTGTAACATTCTTCTACTCTTCACCTGTCGTAGATGTCATCCTTGCTTTTCAGTAATAATTTTTAAAGAACCTCTCTGGCTTGTAATTATATTCGTCCCTTCAACTGAATAAGAGTTTGTCTTTTAATGAAAACAAGAAGCAGAAATTGTGAAAAGAAAGAAAATTAGTTTCATAATCTTGCTTATGCAAATAACAACAACACGTTCCCTACTGTCCCCCTAAAGTACCAAATTCAACAATTGCTTCAATACAATAAACTGATTTAATAATAGTTATAAAGCTAGACAGCTAGTCACGTACTGGGACTGGCAATGCTATTGCTCTGATAAGTGATTAATAAACATCTCAAATTTTGCTTGCTGTCTGCGAATTTGGCACAGTTGGTCTTATTTTCATTTCAGATGAACGCAACTTAATATAAAACCACTCAAAATCATCGTTGTAATCTCCATTAAGATGAACAAAATGACAACTGCCAACTCCCATCCACCAACCGCCTTTTGTATCTGAGGCACAATTTAGGTTACTGTCTCTATCCCGGGTTGCAAACCTCCAGGTATTGTGACGCGCCAAGAGAAATGGCACTGAAAAGGAAAAATGAAGACAATTTCAATGTAATGTGTCCTAGTGAATTCCTCTTTGAACTGAATATAGGTATATCTATACATTTGAAACACTTGAAAACATTATTGAGCTTACAGCAGATTCTGTGAAACATTCCATTGGCGTTTTAACAGGATAAATCGAGTAATGAAAGCTATTGTCATCCGTCAAATTTGATATAATGTAGGGCGGAAACTATCTACAACACTACTGTACAAAAGTACAGTAAGTATGTAAAAAGTGCTAAAAGTTTGCTGAAAATTCCACGACGTTGCTAGTATAGACTCTTCATCGGGTGGCAAAGAAATGCAACTGAATAACAATGAAGTAGAAATAGAGAAGAAACACATTGACGAAAGGCACGGCAAACCGGTCTTACAGAACGAACACGGTGTTAAAATGCGAATGGAGGCTGAGAAAAACTGGTAAAAAGAAATGAAAAGGGGAACAAGTTTAAAAAGGTCCATTTTAATGTTAAGACCGTGTGGGGAGAGGGTCCCGAGCTTCATGATAAGCCGATTTTCAGCTGTCTGACGATCACGGTCAGAACCTCTGCACATTAAGGCTGCGGTAACGGCCAAGTCTTTTATTGAGCACGGTGATGGGGGCTTGAATGTGTGGCTACCGGATACCCTTACAAAAAAAAGTGTGGCAATTTGTTCCAAATCCTCAGGTTTTCACGCGTGTCTGCCATTGACACAGGTTGGGCAGTTGCCACACTTTGCCACAGGTTTGACGCAGGTTTGCCACAGGTTTTTACAGGTTTTACATGAAAAATGTGTGGTAATTAAAACCAATGTTAACAAAGAATTCTGAGACAAAACCTGTCGTTTAAAATTATAGGCAGAAAAGGTGTGTCAACCTTTGTCAAACCTTTGTCAAACCTTTGTCAAACCTGTGTCCAGAGTGTTCCAAATACGCAGGTTGTCACCCAAGAAAACCTGTGATTTCTTTTGTTTTTCACGTGTGATCACGTGTGGTTACAGACACAGGTTAACACATCTTTTTTGTAAGGATATAACCTTGAAGGTTTTGTTTGATGGACCTAAGGTGTTCAGTGACTCGGTCAGCCAAGAGACGTTTGGTCTCTCCCACATATAGGCAATTGCAACATCCACAAACTAAAATGCAGAGGCGGCGCCACAGGGGTGGCAGGGTAGGCATTTGCCACCCCTATGGCTTTTAGCTCAAAGAAATAAAATCGTCTAAATAACATTTTAAGACATAATTTTGTGGGGTGGAGTGACAGTACAAAAAATATAACAAAAGAAAGCACCATTTGGCATCTAAACAACCTAAAATTTACAAAAATTTTTAAAAAAGGAGGGGTATCTTTCTCCCCTTCGACCCCTCTCGCAGGACGGCTATTACTCACCCCATGTTTGCCACCCCTTTCAAAATACCCTGGCGCCGCCCCTGCTAAAATGTAAACCAAATTTGTGGAAGTGCAGGTAAAGTGTTGGTTCACACTGAATCTGTTGCCGTTAGAACCCGAAATGTGAATGCGTGTGTTCTTGCCAACCGCTGGGCATGTGTTGCACCTACTACGACCACAGAGAAATGTACCTAGGGTGTTGTCAGTGGGTTGTTGTGGATGAGAAGCCCGAACTAAGTGTTTGGAAATGTTCTTTTCAAATCTAAAGGCCGTAATGGGGGGGGGGGGGGTTCGGGGAAAAGGTCACGGGTTGAAGGTCTAGTCGAAGGGTCTCTACATTCTTGTAAATGGCACGAATGATGGGGCGCACCGATGGGTGATGGGGAATTACCAAAGGAATGCGTAGATTGGTAAACCTGTCAGACTTCTTACTCAAGGCCTCCGCTCTGTTGATTCCTTGGATGCTATGTAGAGCATTAGTAAGGATTTTGGTGGGATACTGACACTTCTCAAAGAATGAAAGTATATTTCTGGAAGCTGCTGGAAAAACAGATTGGTCTGAGCAAATCCTTCTGGCCCTTAAACGTTGTGAGTATGGAACGAATTTGGTACAGAATGTGGGATGGTTGGATGGGATACAAAAGGTAATTATGAGAATCGGTAGGTTTGAAATATAGGTTTGACTTGATTTTAGGGTCGCAAATTGATAATTGAAGGTCGAGAAAAACCACTGAAGTGTCAGAAATGCAATGTGTGAATTTCAAAAATGGACAGAAGGATCCTACAAATTGGATGAATGATTTTAAATTTTGACGGGTCTCTGTTGCCACTCCCACGATATTGTCAATATACCTTTTGTAAATGAAAGGGTGGGCACCGGTATACTGCGATAAACGTTGTTCTTCAAAGTGGCCCATCGTTAGGCAAGCAACAGAAGGACCCATTTTGGTTCCATGGCTACTCCTTTTTAATTAACCTGACGGAAAAAGCGCCCATTGAACTGGAAACAGTTCTGGGTGAGAACAAGTTCTGTCAAGCGAAGGAAAGTAGTTGTAGGAATTTGGGGGTCTTGTCGTTGGTCCAGGTAATTTCGGATAGCTGACAGAGCAGCATGATGGGGGATGGATGTGTAGAGACTAGACCTTATATATATATATATATATATATATATATATATATATATATATATATATATATATATATATATATATATATATATATATATATATATATATATATAAATAAATCAGAAAAGAGAAACAAGTCGTACAAAAAATAGATATCTTCATGCCAACTTAAATCGGAAAACTCTCCAGCTAAATGCGAAACAAAATATTTCGAGCGTTTTACCAGCTCTTCTTCAGTTGAGAAAACTTGTACTAAGCAAGAAACTGTACGCCCCTATGTCTTATACGTACCCACTCATGAAATCTAAATCCCTATTGAGCCCATTCTTGTGAGTATTTAGTCTAAGGATAGTTTTTATTTCACATTTTCTGCGGTCCTGTGCTGTTTTGAAATTACCAGAAAGAATAAAGACTTTTAGGTTGGCAAAGCTGTGATCTGTAAGATGAAGGTGTTCAGTCACTGGGAAGCTAGGGCTGTTCTTTCTTATGCTGCTTGTGTGATTATTAAACCTATGACGGAAGCTTGTACCAGTTTCACCGATATAGGTGATTCCAGGACATATGTCAAATTAAGTTAACAAACCACGTTGCTAGAATCACAATTAAAATTGCCCGGACTTAGCTGGGTTCCCGTAGCACTATGAAAGAAGGTCGGTGAGGTGTCGATGTGCTTGCAAATAAGGCACCTGGGTTTATTGCATTGTTCATTCTTGGAGGGATTAGAATTCTGACTGGCGGTAGAGTGTAGTGCAAACGAGGGCAGCTTTAAGGTTACGGGGTTGCCTATGGGCTAGTAATGGAGGTGACTCAAAAAGTTCGGCAATATTAGGCTCACATTGTAGGATCTTCCAGGAACGCCTAACATTACAAAGGAGGGGTTTAAGTGACGGGTGGAAGGTGCTAACTAGTGGGATGCGATCGGGGGTGGGAGTATTACTATAAGACAATAACCTCCTCCTGGGGGTTGAAAAAACCCTGGAAAAGTAGTAGCTAAGCAGGTTGTAAGGGTATCCTCTATAGAGAAAAAAATCTACCGACTCGGCTGCCTTCTCGAGGAATATGTCGCAATGAGAACAAATACGTCTGTACCGGATTAATTGACTGTAGGCAATGGAATGTGTTATATGGATAGGGTGAAAACTCTTAAAATGCAAATAGGTATGTCTATCGGTGGACTTAGAATACACAGAAGTCACAATATTATCATCATGTATCGTAACCATCACATCTAAAACAAATCTGGTTGGAGGAGTGTTCCATGGTAAACTTAATCGATTCATGGAAATTATTAACAAAATCATAAAATTTTAGGAGGGCTTCAATGCCGTGTTGCCAGATCATAAATATGTCATCAATATAACGTACATAAAAGGATGGTTTTAGAGGAAAAGCAGCAATAAACTGCTGTTCAAGATAATGCATACAAATGTTTTCATACGATGGTGCCATTCTCGTGCCCATGGCAGTACCCTTGGTCTGTAGGAAATTACGTTCATAAAAGGTGAAGTTGTTATGGGAAAGAATGAACTTAATTTTTTGGTATTGCGAGTGCAGTCAGTGTGGGTGCAGGAGTAATACACGTCCGCCGGTCGGGAAACCAAAGGAGCCGCATTGTTAAGAATTGGTTAAAGTCATTGTTTGAACATGATTGAGTACTTTCCCCAAAATCTTATAACAGGTCATCGACTAGTAGCGTCAGATATCAAACCGTCTCCCCTCCCCGAGTTAATTAGTTTCTAGCCATCCGAATTTTAGACTTAAAAATTTTGTTAAGATTCAATATCAAATTATCATGTACAAAAAAGTACTATCGGAAGATCCCAAAGCAGTCGGCTACCGATTAATTTGATAAATGAAAGGCTCAATGATGTACTCTCTCGTTATTGATCACGCATCACATACACTTTTGACTGTTTACGACATTTGCAAAATAGGTTGCCTTGGTGCAAATTTTGGGAAATAGCATTACTGTATGAACAATTAGCTGAGCTTTAACATTTCCCCAAAATAATAGGGTTCTTTTTTCACCGTAACGCTTGGAAATGTTAATATGAAAAGTATCCAGCTCTGTATCTTAAAATATGGTGTTTACAAAGTTTTCGGCACTCACATACACATACGAATACTCATATACACGCACGAACAGGCAAACACATCCACACGCCATCTTGACGGCATAAATTTCCTTTCTCTTTCGGCACGGAACAAAAGAATAAATCACTCTAATTGCATCTTGGAATACGATCAGTATTTCTCATATCAGGCATAGTAGTCCAGCTTCAGATTGTGGTAAGTGCAGCCTAGATTGGTCATCAATGCCACCATGTTTTTTTTTTTTTCGATTCACTGACATGTCGATGAAAAGAAAGAAATCAGATATATGAGGATCTTCGGGTAGGTTGGGGGAAATGTAACGGTGTATCTGCTATAAGTCAAGGTGCTGAAAAATCAAAATTATTACGTTCAAAAACTTGAGAGTAACGGGAAGACGTTTTAATTTTTTTGCCAAGAATCACGTGACTGACTGCTGAGGTCACTAGAAGTCAAATAGTACGAAATTTGGCCTTTGGCCTCAATCTTGACCATGCTAGTTCAGAATGTACTTTTGTACAATAAAGTGCTTCATTTGTCCTATTTTGGCCTTACATGATTTTATTACATGTTTCTAAACATTTTAGGCCGCCAGTGTCCCAGGGTGTTCACTTGTGATGTGAATCGCCAGTGAGAAATGAAAAGCCTACTAATAAAAACTTGTTAGAATAACCCACTTTTATAGCCCGGATATGGTAATCTGTGTATGGTTAATAATCACTGTACGCTGTGTATCATCTCGAGTTCACTTCCATATCTAAATCAACTTTCCCACTTATTGCAAGTTAATTAATCGCATATCTGCATGTGCATATCTATACCCTCGGCCCGTCATTACACCTCACAAGTTGAGAAACAATACAATGAATTTATTCGACATATAGCTTCATATTGAGCATTCGATTGAGGTAAGTGAATCCTGGAATGGTCGTCAATAATAACCCATGTTATTTAACCCAATTATTGAAGTTATCGTTTATTCCTGTAGGACTACTGGTTGTATAATTATAGCAAATTGACATTGCCCTATCCCTTAAAGCTGTGATTTACAACACAACACTGGCTACAGTTTGAAAACATTCTTTGCACATTTTCCCAACCCACCAGAAGATTTACGTTTACATGATTTGTTCCGATTGTATAACAGTGGGATTACAAAAACCATAGTTCATCTTTAACGACCATGCCAGGATGCACTGACTTCAAGCAAATACTCAATATAAAGCTATATATCGGAAATTTTATTTGTTTTGCACGTTGTTAGGAATAAAGAAGAGCCAAGGGTATCGATATGCACTTGCATGTATTCAATTAACTAACTTGGGAAAAGAGGGAATGTTTATATAGTTATGAAAGTGAACTCAAGATGATGCACAGCGTGCGGTGATTATTAACAATAAACAGATTGCCATTTCCGGGTTTTTCTAACATTTTTTTCATTAATTGTCTTTTCAGTTTTCACTGGTGATTCATAAGTGAAAACCTTGAAACACTGGTGGCCTAAAGTTTGTAAAAAGACATGATATAAAATCATTTCAGGTCAAAATGGGACAAATGCAGCACCTTAATTTACACAATTGTATTCTTATATAGCATAGTCACGATTCAGGTCAAGGTCAAATTCCGTGCTATTTTGCCGTCTAATGACCTCATCAGTCACGTGAATCACAAAATCTGTATATCAGTCGAAAGACAATTTTTAAGCCAATAAGCTGACGGGTCGTGTGTGACTGTCAGGTTTTTGGATGTAAAATAACAACCTTTTTAAATTTGTTTCCTCTACCCCTATTTTTTTTTATTTTCCAGCACCTTGACTCTTAGCAGAGACCCTGCTCTATTTCCCCAACCCACACAAAGATACGTAATACCTGAATTTTTCTGTTCAAAGACATCTAAGAAAATTGAAAAAATGATAGCATTAATGGCCACGCCAGGTGGCCCTTACCTCAATCTGAAGCCGGGCTATAGTTCTTCTGAAGCCATAATATCGATCTGCCGCAGGATGTTTCAAGTTGTAGAATATAAATGGAATGGAGGACTTGCTATGTCAAATTGCTTATAACTCGTGATAGTTTGTTAACTTAATTTTAACAAGATAAATATTAGAGGGATTGGGGATGATGTTCAGTTATGTAGGTTGAACTGTGTCAAAACGTTCGCTACCTGTGTGTCAGGCCTACAAGGTAATATCGGTACGATATGACATGGCATGACGTAACGTGAAGTGACGTGACATGGTCTGACATGATATGCTGTGATTTGATACAAAGACTCTGCATCCGCATCAACAACAATACATTGGACCAAACTGAGTATAGATAGAAATATGTACCATCAGAATGAAATTTTATGTCCAAAGCATTCCAGTATACTTTCTTTTCATGAGACTTCTTATTCAATCAGCCTTGCTAACATTAGCTTGATAATGATCAGAATCATACTTATCATTTACATTTCTGCTACCAATAGAAAGAAAATTACGCTAACTAGGATAAAACGTTAATAACCAAAGTTTTGACCAACTAAAAAAAGCAGACAAATGTCCTTGTTTGAAGACTTCCATCGCAATTGATATTTTCCTGTATAATGTTGTGTCATCAGCAATTAAATATGATGAAGAATACCTAGCTGATTTTGGTCAGTGATTTATAAACAAAACAACACGTTGTTCAAGAACACTCTCGTGAGGAATTTCACCTGTGACTGAATAACACCAACATAATGAGGTAGTAACTCTCATCTACTGCTATTGTAGTGCATTTTAAGGAGTTTTCTTCCTAAGCCTTATCTTATAGGCACTGCAGTCATTAATTCTTTGATGGTCACGCGTATTGATAGTGAAATTATTATTACTTAATCATCAAACAGTTCATAGAAAAAGTGTCTTTCGATACACGTTTATTACATTTCGATTACATTGGTCAAGCTGAGGGTAGGCATACATCCAGTGTTAGCACAGTACTTTTCGATGAAGCGTTCATCACCTGCCTTGAATTTGTGTTGCTTCTTTTCAAACATTGAAAGAAGGAATCTTTGCTTGCTATCTTTTTATATTTCAGTTGCATGCCAACGATATTAGATTTTAAACCATGTTTTTCTACAAAATCTTGGTTCTTTAATATTACTAATGCTATTCCCCACACTCAAAAATATACTATTCAGATTTAAAGGGAATTTTTCAACCGGGCACTAAAATAAATCTATTCAGATATGTGATTAGATTTGGTTTATTTTACAACAAAAACTGTTAAGTTTTGAACCGAAGCTATTCAAATATTTGAATAGATTTTTATTTAGTGCCCGTTTGAAGAGAACATTTTTAGAGGGCAGAGATCACGAAAACGATGTTTACATCATATTATCATTGCCTCAGTCACCAGTGATCATCACTAAGTTAGCAAAACTTAGTAAGGAATGAAGATATCGTGCTTTCTATATAAGTGAGGAACTGGATGAAAACTGCGAAGTGATCAAATCATTTTACTTACTGTGACAGGGATGGATCTATCAATTGGATGTCTTATTGGCACCTATCGTTAGAAAAACGCCAACAGTAAAGCAACTGTACTAAGATTAAAACCGCTATTGTTTCACCCATTTGTCCAACAAATGAAATGAAATTGCTCAGCAATAAGGCAACATTGGGAGGATAAATTCTTTCAATAGGTGGATAATTTTCCTCCCACGCGTTTAGTTTTACCTTAACCCAATCTGATTGGGCAACACCTTTTCCTGACGGTTGAGACTGATACGTAGATAGCTAATAGAACTAAAAAAACTCGAGCAAGCTTTGATATTTAGACAAAATCGTGCCCAGAAGCTATTATAAAAATATTGATGTAAAACAATACAAAACAGAGATGTCCTTACACAAATCTCCACTTGTTGCACCTGATAAGTTGATTTGATAGGATTCTACTTCTGTTCCAATATCAAACGACGCGTAAGTTGCAAACTGGGATGTTCCTGCTGTAGTTATTGCATCAACTCGCAGACTGTAACCTTCTTGGTGGGTTATGGAATGTATTGCTTCGTTTCCTAACCAAAACTCTGAGTTCAAGTCGCCAAAACCATGTTTGTAATCCACCCAAGGTTTATTGAAATTTTCCGCCCCGCTTGTCCTTCTTTGAATGACCTGTATTAGAAATTAAACAACATTTTGATTCACGTAAAAGTATCTCTACCTTCTGAAAGCATTTAAAACGCCGGCATAACTACAATGCACTAACCATGTGAAAGTTTGCGAGGTTGTCGGATATGATACAAATCTCTTCTTATGACCTCCTAGTATGTATTGAAGTATTTTGTTATGGGGCTAAACCAGTCTCTTGAATCAGACATCGGCATCAGTCGATATAATATGCAACAAAAACAAAATAGGGCGTCTAACAACCGTAGCAGCATCTACCCAAAACGTTCATCCATTTCAAGAAACTTGCTTGTTTACAGTAGAATATGTAGTCCTTCTTACACTTCATTGTTTTAGAATCGTTAAAATAAAAGTGCGTTGAAAGCACCTTCATAATATATATATATATATATATATATATATATATATATATATATATATATATATATATATATATATATATATATGTATATATATAAATTTACAGATGGGTTAACTTAAGTTTGGCACCTTTACAAATACACGCAGTCATAACCCTTTTCCAAATAGCAATGTTGCATGGGATAATGTGATGGGGGTTTGGTGTGCGTTGTTTTTATCAATGGCAGTTTACCGTGCTAAAACATCACTTAACAAATTCTATCCCATAATCTTTTCTTATCACTGTTTGGAAAAGGGTCCATTATATTAGAACTTTCTTAGGTAAACTCGATATTAAATAACTAAAAATATTAAGAAAAAATAAAAAACCCTGATTTTCGACCTATCCCATGCCCATTTCAAGAATGCACAGATCAAACGTCGAACAGGCCAGTGCTAGTAATTTTGCTCGAGCTTTATGATTTGTTTTATTTCAAATTTCATTTTCATTGCGACTTGTATATTTATAAACTTTTTTATCATGTATGTTTTCAGAAGCCTATTTTTCAATCTCTTCGTTGTAAAATATATCTGTAATATTTTTTGTTCTCTTATGTGTTTACAAATTGGCCCATTAGGATCAGGTATTTAACTTCAAACGCTTTGTTTACTGTTAAGTAACATTAAAAAAAGGTAGAAAGAGAATCACTTATTTCATATCAAGTGGGATACTTTGCGAATGTCCTAAAAGCTAAATCTTTGGATCCTTTATTTGCCTGTAAAACAGCGCCTGGTGGAAGCTCATTAGCCACGATAATTGGTGACAAAAGCCCCAGCTACGTTTTGTCTTTATGTTTCACTTTTGCTGAATTTCGGCATCGGTAAAAATTCAACTCGATGATCAATCAGTCATAACAAGGAAAAAGTGTGCCAATTGTTATCAAGAGGCATAAGAGCACCCCTTCTCTACACGCTCTCTCCGCTCCAGCCCTATCGTCTAACTCTTCCTAACCTTTGGCCTGACCTGACGATCAAAATTCACAGTTCTTAAGCTTTCAGCATCTGCTGTGTTCAGAAAACTGTAACAGAAATATCGTAACAGTTTATGTTCTTTTCATAAACTACTGCCTACTTACAGTCCAGCCTCCCCCGTCAGTTGTCATGTCACAGTACACTTTCAAGGATCCACCCGGGTAGTTGACAGGATAGATGGTATACACACCATCTGCTGTGTTACCGTCTTTTAGAACTTGATTGCAGTCAGGTGGCCTAGGAATCCTCCTACAAATTTGACCATCTCCTTCGAAGCCCTCGTTACAGTGACAACCGTGTTCTCCCTCGTCTTCACCACAGAATGCGTTAGTATCACACACGTATTCCTCATCATGGACAACAATGGTGTCCAAACATTCCCATCTCTGAGTACAGTTCTCATTGACCATAGGTAAATTCTCCTGAAATACAAACAGACATATCATCAACCAACAAATAATCATGGAAAATTCTCATATTTAGTATATGGATTTGTAATAAGCCTACTAAGAGACAGAACCTTGTTTTTCTGTAAATGTCAAAGGTCATTTGCGTCACCAGGAGTCAAAAACTAATAACCTTGTAAACACGAAATCCCAAGGTAGGAATGTTTGACACTTTTTAATACTTGGAACATAAGTTAAGTTTTTTTTTTTATATTCAGAGGAAGAATGCTTTTGTTTATGGTATAGATCATTGTTAATGTGCTGTCACGGAGGTCAAAGTTGCAAAACGTTGTTAACACAATTTCTGAAGGAACTATGTATACTTTATACACATAGAATGTGGATGCGTTGTAGTCCAAAGATGAACTATACTATTTTGTTTTTGGTAGCGTTCAAAAGTTATCTGAGGTCACTAGAGTGAAACAGCAAAAATGGTGGAAATTGCTTTTAAAGCAGTAGCTCAAGGTGTTAATTAGGGATACATTTCACACTTGATATGCAGGATTTTCACTGAGATGGAGAATCCGAATGCATTTGAAGAGGAGCTCAGAGGTCAATAGAGGTCAAAACTGAAAACTGTGTACATGTGACAAACTGTTGATAGCAACCAAAGATGCTTTTCATAATGGCATGTGATTTCAATATAGTCAGCAGATGAATCCTATGGGTTTGATAGAGTCAAAAGGTTTTCTGAGGTAAAAAGAGGCTTGTAAACTGCCTGCAACTATGATTTTATCTCATGAGGGGCACCATTGCTAGAGCTATACTCAGCATATGGGGCTAAAACTCCTTTGGGGAGTAGATTCAGGTTTTTGCGCGCAGCAGAAGGGAGTTCTTTTGCCCAAAACCCAGAAAGTGAAAGTACTTCAAAAATATTTTAGAAGCAAGAAATCATAACGCCTTTTGGCCTTCTGGTTTAGTTTCAAATACATAAACAAATTTGATAGCATTAGTTAACAATTTTCTCCTATGTAACTTTGAAAACATAATCGTAGATCATCCCATATTAAGAATGCTTCAATTGCATTTCCGGATAATTTTTTTTATGAATAACAGAAATGATGGTGTAGTTCAAAACAACCCTTAATCCCTTTCGATCACTATTGTTACAAAAGAGTCTAGGTAAATGCATTAGTAAACTTGAATCACTTTTTCAGGAATTAAAAGGAATCATAATGCAAGTACTGATTATTTTTCATTCTTTTAAAAGAATGAGCAAAGGTCCCTCTGGTTAAAGGGGGGAAATATTTTTTCTAGTAATGTTTATTGTAATTTGTAGAAGTTGTCACTGGTGACTGAACACGTTTGATTCAGGTGTTTTTGCTGAGCGCGTGGGACCAAGGCAATAAGGTAACTTGCACGAAATTGCAACTCACAGGTATTATGATTCGTTCCTCTTTCAGGTAACAGTCACACGCTTCAGGTTTTACGCATTTGCTGTTCTTTAGGAATAGTCCAAAAGGACACTGACAGTCCTCCACACAGCTGTGAAGGCATCGTTCATCCCCATCCAAGTTAACGCATGATCCTGGGCAACCAGATGTACAAGATGAGTAAGGATATTTCCTAAGACACCGGAATTCTTGGAAAAGGAGAGAGGACAAAACACGTTTAGTTATTTCAATCCTTTCATTTGCTACAAACGCTTGAGGGACTTTTTACCTTATCTTCCCACCACCGCTCTTTGCCTTGGTATCATTTTGTATTAATTTATGTGGAAAAGTAAGCAGTTGTAAAGTGGACGAGAGTACATCATCAATCCGACTTACAGGAAGTCGCTATACAATAGGTTATACCACAATGCAGTATAAGTTAAAATTAAGGGGTAGGAAATAGCCCTCTTTGCCTTAATCTTCAAAATTCAAAATCAAAACCTTTCGTAAACCTCTATATTTGAAAGCGTGCAGTTTTCCAGGATGTGCATAATAAATAATCTAGGCTAGCATGAGTTAAAGACATAAATTCTTTTCTCCTTGTTTCGTGATAAAACGTGTTTTAGGTGGTTTATTAGAAACTGCAACATGGTGGAGTGAATAACAGCGAGAGACTTTAAGGTTGCGGAGACAATATAATAAATGAGGGTATAGTGAGACTTTGGCCACTACTCCGACTAGGTGAAAATAAGGAAGACTTCTCATACAAAATTATCTATGGCTTCCAATTTGAAATGACATTCTAAACTGAATATATTTTAGTTCTGATTACAACTGGTGAAACTGGAGGCCATCCGAATGTGATTTGTAAAACGACTTGTAACCAGGGTTGTTCCCGTTACGCTTTGAAAGTAACTCGTTATAGTTACAGTTTATTCCGTAAAATTGTAACTCGTTACAGTTACTAGTTACAATGTTGAAAAAGTAATTAGTTACAGTTACTTTTGACTAAAAAGTAACTAGCTACATTTCAAAAGTAACTCGTTACTTCAAGGTGAATATACGGTACCTCGGTACCTGAAATGGAGGGGGGGGGGGCATAATTAGATAGTAAGACGGGGGCACATGAGACGACCGACACCTCATTTGTGCCGGTTATCCTTAGGTGTTCCCCAAAGAAAGTCAATGAAGCTAGCTGATCTTCAATGGGCATTGTCGCAGAGGCTCCTAATGCTCAACATGAAGCAGCGAATCATGATACTGTGTCGGAGCTTACGCAAACTATTTGTTAGAGGAATATGGTTATAACCAAAACTTTTCCAGTTACCAAAGTACTTCTTTGAGGGTTGAAATCTTTATACTCCCATCACACAGTCGGCTAATTTAGAGAGGTTAGCGGCTATGCCGGAAAGGGGAAGAGCGTTGTTTCAGCAGTAAAGTCTTCACCCCTCAAGAGCATAAATATGGTATAATAAGAGGATGAATACATTTGTTAGCAGTAAAATTTTAAAACCTCACCGCTAAGGTTGGGCTAAGTGATATTTCCCCATAAATTTCAAGTTTCACATTGTGTCGATATAAAACAGTGCATAGAAATGGTGATACTATGCAGTTTATACATGCAGATCATGTGCACATAATTCACTTTCCCTTTACAATAGGTAAAGCTTTAAGTCGGACACTTCTCTTTCCAATTAGCTTTGTTAGGATACTTTTAACGCCATTGACCATTTCAATATTCTGCTGTTTTTTTATATTAACCGTACTATTATTCCAGTGTAAGGAGTTACGGACATTGAAAAGAATATGATATAGCCTAAATTCATACGTTTGATTCATCAAATAAAGATACCATACATGTTAAATTAGATGCATAAATGGATGCACGGTGTTTACCAACGCTTGGCACCGTATAGATTTACTGGGCTCCAACGCAAGAGTCCGGATTCGGTTAGCTTAATGCCGGTCTCAAGAGCGTTTTTCTAGATTAGGAATTTGCCCGGGATAGAAGGTTCCGGAATCGAAATTTTTACGGAATGTGATGTAACTGGACTCGGACTCGGAGTTCATTCCAGCCGAGTTCTCAAATATGAAAGTTACATTAAAATTGTTTAAAGTTCCATTTGTGCACAATGTACAGATCTAAGGTATTGTCACATACAATCAACTAAATTACTCAGGAGGCCAGGCTATGGAAGTGAGTACAAACGATGACTTTGTTAATTAATGGTGGACATGTACGATAGAATTAAAACATCTGTATGTGTGATATGATATACATTGGCAAAAAGACTGGTCTCGGAATTGGTGCCATTGGAATCAAAACTGGCAGAAATTTGAGGATCCTGAGTAGTACCATGCTCGAAAGATTCGGGAATCTAGAATCGCAGTTAGCTCCGACTCGGATAGGGTGAACACGGGTCCAGCCCTAACGTCTCAAGAGGCAATGATTAAACTTTCAAAGTAAGCTGGTATTTGAATGCCCATGGGCCAACCCGTTTCTCACGGTACACTCTCTCCACTGTGTCCTCTAAAGGACAATATGAGTAAACCAAGGCCCAGCTGACTTTACTTAGAATACATAAAGTCAGCTGAGCCTTAGAGGACCGTTCAGTATTTTTCAAATAATCGCACAAATCGGTCTCATGGATAATAAGCATTGATCTGTCTAATAAGTATTTTGACATACAGATCAATTTTAAACTTATTTCAATCAGGGAGTTGCTATTTGACAACTCCCTGGTTCAATAGACAATCAAGTTGCCCGGCCTGTAAGCCTGCAGCGTGTGCATCTAATATCAACTTCTGATTCTAATCGTGAATAAAATTTGATGTCGGTGAGGGCGACGTCGATAATAGCGATGAATGATAAATAGCCTATATCGAAAATAATTTTACATTTTACTACCAAAGTGTCATCAATTTGAAAATTTTCTGTTATTCTGTTATTAGCTCAAAGAAAATGCAATTTGTGGTCATTTTGACTATTTGTAACGGGAAAGTAACGGGACCCAAATGTAACGCCGTTACAGTTACTTTTACACAGAATTGTAACTAGTTACTTGCTCCGTTACTGAAATGCAAATGTAACTCGTTACAGGGTTCCGTTACACAAAATGTAACTCGTTACAGTAACGGCGTTACTTGTAACTCGTTACTTCCCAACCCTGCTTGTAACTCTGGTGCGACTGCAAGGACATTCCGTTAGATGGACGGGCCTTGTAATATACAGGGCAGCCACAATTGCATACACATTTTATTGACCTGCGGTTGCTCATACTTACCATATTTAAACAAGAATAAATACTCACTGCATTGGTTGACCTTCTTCCGCCAGTCTTGTGGATTCCCACCAGATGAGCGACACTGTGCTGCATAGGACGTGAAACTGTCACAAAGAAGTTTTTCCTCCCTGCAGTAATCTTGGATGCAAGTTTCGTAGTGAGCTACGGGATGAAGGTAGTCATGGCAATCAGCAAAAACTCCTAAAATGAAAGTTACAGTGAAAAAAATGTTGCCTTACTGCTCAAGAATTGTGGTTCGCTGGTGAAAAACAAAACGTAAACATTAGTTTAAAGTTGTGGTCATCATTTTTATGTGGTGCTTGCGGCGTTTGCAACGAATTTCAATTACAACAGGATAGTATTTTACAGTGATTGACATGCTGTTGTAACTTACCGTTAGGGTCTATTAGTGGGTAACATCTATCTTTCGCTTTAACTTGTTTCAGCGGGCCTTCCACACAGTTGGTTTGATCATCTGCCCCAGGATTGCAATTAGCTGATACAACCCACTGATTTCCAAAGTCCATGATATCTAAGGTCTAAAAAATGAAATTACAATGCAGCATGTTTAACCTTGCAAGTATTAGTATGACTGCACTTTAATTAAGTCAATCCAGATAAAATGTACGTTTTAACCAACAACGGTTTTCTCTGCAGGCAAGATGAAAGTGTTGATTCGTAAAGAGTTTAACAGCAAATAGGCCTAACTGGGACAATCGTTCGTCCTTTGCAAAAACAGTTCCTTCCTACTGTGATTTTTAACGTTTGTCACTGAATTGTCTTCAAATTGGTTTAACACTTACTGTGGCTTTGCCAGGGAGCATAAGATCATCAGACCTGTCGTTGTTACAGGTGCCGCACATACCAAATATCTTTCCACGTAATGCAGCTACCACCTTAATAGATAACATTGTCTTGCGATCATAAGACACGGACAATCCAAAGTTGGTAGTCATCACCTATAATGATCAACAACATTCCTTATATATGTAATGAAAACAGAGATACCGATCTTTCCCTTAAAAAAAAACCTGTGGCATGCCACATATGTGAACGTACATAATCACATCTCGCAAGGCATATGAAAATGTAAAAGGAAACAAGTGTGGTCATGCGTGGTGACACACGTCGTTATTGAATGTGACACACAGTACCACGCTTTTCCCTGCATGATTGTCACAAATAAAAGTCTAGGTCAATGTGGGGAAAGCTGTGTCAAGTTGTCATACAATAACTCACAGAAAAGTCACGACTCTTCACAACCCACCCTAGTTTTCCACAGTTTCACAAAGTATTTCACGTGTGGTATTAATACCTTTGCCACACTCTTTTTGTAAGGGTAGGGCTGTTACTGAAAGAAGCCAGTGAACACAAATGTGCAAATGCAACAAAAATTAACGCAACACTTTGCCCATATATCATATCATTATACATATCAAAGTGGTGAAAAGTAAGTAAATATCATTGTTTTTCCAATATAGAGCTTTCTGCCGTCTGGTGTTGATTTTATAAATAGCTGAGGGAGGGGCGGGCTGCGCCCCTCGCAAAGATCTTTTTCCAAACCCCTCGTAAAATAAAAAAGGCATTGCTTCCATGTATTCTAGTCAATATACTATCCCCTAAAACATAGTCGTCCTATCTATCTCGTCCGCGTAAGTACCTTGTCTGGTTACGGGCATGCAACTGAGCCATGAAGTCAAATGTCTAACCCCTTAATTCAAGCAAAAGCTTTTTCAATTTAACCTAATTTTTGGCACAGCATTACTTCTGTTTTTGGAGGAGCTCAGCAGATCCAAGGAGGCGAAAAGGCCCTTGAACGTGAAAAGTTATTCATCGATAACCTGGCCATTATGGTACTGAATGATATACAATTTTCCAACGAAACACTCAAGATCACACAAACATTACCCACAAAAGGTCTAAATCCGTCTGTAAACAAAATCATGTCACAATTAAAGCCAAGGGCTACGATTTGTGTTGGACATTAGCTGACGTGGCTAGAAAACCCCCAAATGATCCATATATATATATATATATATATATATATATATATATGTAATATATATATATATATATATATATATGTACATACAACTACATGTATAAGTATACGCACATGTATATATAAACGTATACATAGACCCAGATGCATAATTAAACGGAAGTTGAAATGCAAACGTATATCCCGACAGCTCCCTGGTTAATGTAAAGCTGGTAACGAAATTTCCTCTTTAGTGGAGCCAAAGAAGCACAAATCTTCATTTTCCCTACTCGCAAGTGACATTGGATGTGCGTTCAGAAGTCAATGATAGCCAAACCCTTACCAGGCATTTTTATATCCAACAGCGGCTTGATTGAAGCCAAGAACTGTCTCTCACAGCTCCCTGACTTGGGTAGTTATCAGACAGGACGAAAAATAACAAGAAGGCACCCGACAATGACACCAGAGAGCTACTCGTGCGAAGCGCGCAGAAAATTTGCATGATGAAGAATATTCACGTAAGTGCAAAATTGTGCAAGATTGTGGTAAATTATAAATTCCGAAGTAGCGTATGCCTATGGTGTGTTCCACTAAGTCATGTCCAGTTAAGGTGAAGATCTCAGAGGTCCGAATTAAAAAGTCGACAATCGAATGAGGTTCAGTGGTGCAAAGCAGAAACAAACAGTAGTTTTACCTGTTCGCAAAAATCTGTGGAGTGTTAAATGGAGAGAATTAAAGAAAGGGGGGTTCCATGGACCTTAAAGTTAACTTTCAGAACTATAATTCCTGACGTTTTCTCAAACATTGCTCATGATTTTCTAAACGTACATCATCAAAGTTACTCAGATCCAGTAGAGATGGGTGTATGGAGATGGAAGGCAAAATTTAAACCTCCCTTGTCCATCTTACTGTGGATTTTCTGTCATTCAGTTTGAAGTGTCAGTAAAAGAGAGTGGCATCACAGGGATACAAAAATGCCAAAACACAATTGCATCAAAATATCCATGAAATAGTAAAAATAAGTATAGCGCTATCTTCCTGAAGAAACATTCATCTGAAACGTATCATGAAATGTCGAAAACAATCCAATTACCAATAGTGGCACAAACAGAAAAGTATACAAATATTTCACTAAATTAAGCTAAAAATGAACCAGGACGTTTCATTTTTAACAGAATCTAGTAATCATTAAATCAAAGCTAGTCAATTTTTGACGAGATTCCGGCTCAAGCCTCAACGAATTAGATTGTTTTTAAAGCGCTAAGGCAATTTACATGATTGTATTTGGATATACCAATTAATTGTGTTAATTTGAAAATCTTGAATATGGATTGAAAGTAGTATTTGCTGGTTTGTGTCCAAGAGTCTCAGTAATCACTACGCATTTATGTTGCAACAGGTTTCCGCGAAGGGGGAAAAATTAGCCTTGCATAGTCAATAAAACTACATACTACGGTGGTTAACAAAATATTAAGAGGAATATACTAGTGAACATACCTTACGGGCCTACACGCAAATATAAGCAAAGACTGCGGATTTAACCAAAATACATAAGGTTCTCCATCATCCCTAACCATATTATTGGAGGGGACTATGTCTCACATACACCAATTTCAGCAAATATTGTTGCAGTTGACAATTCTACACTAAGATTGAACAAAGATATTACGTTTCGGATCAAATTATAGAGGAAATATGCATGTGCCAACGACTGTTTTTTATCACCGAACGTGAATTGTGAACGCGCGAAGTGCGCCCCACAAAATCGTTTGCATGACTTTTAAATCATCGAAACGTCTAATATTCACACAAGCATGAGCAATTATTCGACTTTTGCAAATGATCATAGATATTCTGTCTCCCTCAACAAAATTATTGGAGGAGACTATGTCTCACACTCACAGTATTAGGATATATTATCGTCATTAACCAAATTTGGGAACGAAATTATTGGGGACCATCTCATCCCCCACTGCGATCTCCACCCTTATAAAAGGTAACCATGAGTGCTGTATATTCCTACCTGGGCAATATATCAATAACTTTGACGGCCATTACTTACCACACTTCCCCCAGCGAGTTTCAAGCTCGACACCTTTCCATCAAAAAACGTCTTGGACTGTTCCACACCATCCTTTGCTAAGATTCCATATTTGTTGATTTCATATTCTGCTCCATTATAATCAAGGCTCAGTCCTTCAAGTTCAGCTGACACGCCTCTCTTGACAAACTTGCCAGCAAGTGAAAATGAAGGTATGCTGTTGTTCCAGTTTTTCAACAAAGTGTGTTCGCAACCACCATTGTAGTTGTACATTACATGGTCAAAGGTGCGGAAATGAGCATTTCCCCAGATAAAGCATTCGCAGTCGGCTGATGAACCACAAAGAAAAGGAATATTTAAACAAATTTTGCAACTCAAAGTAGGTCTACTACTTTTTCTCTATTATTTTTGACATAAATGGTCATTAGAGGAAATGCCAAATAGCCATGATTGGGAGAAACTCCAACTACAACTAATACCTTTAGCAAATAAACCGTGCAGCTCAACTTCCTGGCAGATATGAACCTCATCTTGACTCCTGAGAACTTGCACTGTTCAAGGTCATTCACGCATGAATAGCTGTGTTGGGTCTGAATGGGAGAGTCTCACCAACAGTTGTTAGGAGGAAACCACTAAGCAAACATATCAATTAGGTGGCCTGATTCCACTTCTCCAAGTTGCCATTGGCAGATAGGTTTCGAGTAGGTGATAAGAAATACCTTTCATGATAGTATTTAGGTGAAATTCTTGACTTATTTCTATAGGCCTTGAAGGGTTTTCCATAGAAAAAACAAACACCAATCTTTTCCCAATAGCAGAATGCCAATACAATGATAGTGCCTTGCCTTTTCAGTATATAATATTATTTCAAAGATGATGCAGGCAATGCATAGCGGATTCACATTGTAACTATTACAAGAAGTATTACACCCGCATCATCACTTTACGAATGCATAAATTGCCATCGTCGTCATAAATTAATTGCATTCTGAGAGTGCTCTTTAATAAAAAAAAACCAACGTTACTTTTCACTTTTTAATTAGATATGAAAATCTGACGGAATAAAAAACTTATAAGTAAATACCCCTTTAAAGGAAATTTTAAGTTTTATATTTAACTGAAAGGTGTATATGGTAAAGGTCAGTTGTCTACTCACCTTGCTCGCACTCTTGCCCATTGCCGATGTAGCCATTGGAGCAGTAACAATCCCTATCTCCAGATCGAATTTCACATGAAGCTTGAGCATGGCATTGGTAAGCTTCGCATTCCAGCTGACCTAAAGTGCACGTGCAGCGCTGTGTACAACCCTCTTTAACAAATGCCGAACCCGGCTGTGTAAAAGAAAAAACAAATGAGCGATAAGAGAGGAAATGGAATATACCTTTCTTGCAGCTTTCCACTTTACAAAACACATATTATTTCAGTATATATATATATATATATATATATATATATATATATATATATATATATATATATAAAGATGTAGAAAACATGGTAAATACTATGCAAAATGAAGTTTTATTAAATTACGACGTTTAGGGTTTAAACCCTTCAACAAGGTAAGAAAACGTACAACTGACAAGGCAAGAAAGATAACACAATTCTCAAGGATACGCTCCACCGAACACGGGAACCAAACAGACCTGGACGTAGACAAAGTGCAATGAACCTAGGACGGGCGTAAACAAAATACACACACACGAAAAAAGCCGTCAACCGGGAAGAAAGGGCGGATTAAAGTAAATCGAATTTGGAATTGAGGCCTTTTGGAATGAGGGTGCCAAGAGAGAAAATAAGTCTATTCTCTGCAACAAGACGTTGGTAATTTGATCCTCTGCAGGCAGTAGCTGCAGTGACAGAAAAGTGGCCAATGTTGCAATGAGAAGGGGGATTGAAATGGGCAGCTATGGGAAAACCGGTGAAATTCTTGTGAATGGAGCGTAAGAGTTCAGTTATACGGTCAGCAAGTCTGCGTTTTGTTTCCCCCACATAAAGAATTTTACAATATCTACAAAATACAATATAAACAACATTAGTTGAAATGCATGTGAAATGATTGGTGATCTGAAAAGTACTCGAGGGGCCGACAACCCTGGTCAGTTGGTCTCTGGTAACGTAGGGACAGGTGTTGCATCTCCTTCGTTTACATGGGTAGGTACCAGGGTTTTGACTAGTGGGTGGGAGGGGGTGGGCGGCCCGAACAAGGTGATCCGAAATGTTCCTTTCCCGTGTATATGACGTGATTGGGAGGTGGGTAAATATATCTTTGGTGGAAGGGTCAGATAACAGGGTTTTGTAATGTTTGTAAATAACACGACGAATGGGATAAACCGACGGGTGAAAAGGTAGTACCAACGGAATACTGTTGGACTGGTTACTTTTGGTTTTGGATTTGAGGGCATTGTTTCTATCGATGTTCGATATATATATATATGTATATATATATATATATATATATATATATATATATATATATATATATATATAAAGTAAAGGTTAGCTGAAGCATAAACGTACATGGCAGTTTCAAATGAGAAACTCAATTTTCCTCACTTGAGGAAAAGGATATAAAAAAAACCTTCCTTGTTACAAACTACGGTTTCAGACTTCTAAAAAGAGGCAAGCAGTAAAATTAGAGTCACTTACAGAAATGTACGTTCCATCCTCGGTATCACAACCACATTCCTCAGGGTAAACGCATTTTTGTCCGTCTAGCAACTGGCCTTCGGGACAAAGACAAGTCTCAATTCCCTTTATATCACAAGTTATTTGTTGGTTTCTTCTAGCACAAGCAGCAGGACATCCAGTACCACACTGTGTGTAAACCATATCCTTTGGACAAGGAGCATCTAAATCAGAAGTCAAAGGTGCGGTGATGATATATATTTATATATATATATTTACATGCCAAATTACCCCAGCCCCCACCCTTAGGGGAAAATATGCTGATTAAACAAACAATAGATAGAAACATTAAATATTGTTTTCACACATTATTTAATAGGGAATAGAAAGCTGCATGGTAAAGTACTATACAGAGAAAATGTATGTGAAATTAATTCCCTGTACACCAAATTACATACACATATCCACCAACACGGACCTCTAAGGGGGTAATTTAAATGACACGTATATCACAAAGCTTAAAGATAAAGTATATACCTGTGTATTTTTTTTTTATTTTTTCGCCTCATCGCCTTGGCAGTATGACGGTTTCGCTGTATAGTGGGAATTAGCTTTATATATATATATATATATATATATATATATATATATATATATATATATATATATATATATATATATATATACAAACGCTTCCCACCATTATTCTGTTTCTATATATATATATATATATATATAACGCTAATTCCTACTGTACGGGGAAATCGATATATCGCGGTTTCGTTAAGGGGAAGAAAAAAACAATAAAATACATTAAAAAATATTTCCCCTTTTGGAAACCAGATATACAACAACGCTTTTTCAATGGCCCACCATCCGTACGTGTTAAACGATACGGGTACGTAACTTGGTCAACATTGAAGTAATAGCATGTAAATCATGTGGTGAAACGGACGTTACCATCCGTTTACGTATTCCTATATAAAAAGCGTGTGATTTCGCAAAGTCGACCTGATTTTTTCCCCTTTTAGACGATTTCCCCTTTTAGGCACGTTTTTTCATACAATATTTCCCCTTAATCCCAAATTAGCAAAATATATATATATATATATATATATATATATATATATATATATATATATAAAACGATAATTCTCAATGGACAACAAAACGCACCCCTTACGGAGGTGTCGATGGCGTCATTCATGTTTTTGCTACTTAGTATACAAATTTAAGTAAGTTTAACCACTTTACATATTTAGCAGGTATACGTTTATAAACTTTTTTTGTCTACGGGTGGCTCCGTCCAAAAAGACCGTGGCGGGCCCGACTTAAACCCATTGGTTGAAACTGAGCCGTAAAACCTCATCTAACTCTAACACTCCATTTTAACAAGGACGTTTACCCTTACCACATTCCTCAACATCTGTCCACCATTCTCCGGGATTGCCACCCAATTGACGACAAGCTTGCACGTACTGGTCAATGTTAGCACATAATCCTTCATTCGTGTTTGTTGCACAAACATCATAAACACAAGTCTGGAAAAAATGTTGTGGGTCCACATACTCATGACACACGCGTAACGGACCTGCACAACAAAACAAAGTGTGAAGTATAGAGACATTTAATCATCTAGTTCAATGCACTGGGCTACAATCTTTGAATTATTAATGCAAAATTTAAGATTAATGGCTCTTCATTTGTTTAACTTGAACCTATGATTTTCACAATCGTTTTTACGTTGTCCGTCATCAGAATGAAATTTGCTGCCAGACTTAGAGTCCGATGTAACGAAATACACTGGACAGGATTTCTGTCTTTAGACCTTACCTTCACTGATAAGAACATAGCAGATATCTTCAGCAGCATGCATCTCATTGGAATTCTCCTCACAGGGGAAAAGCCCTTTATCAGAGGAGCACTCCATGTCACCGGTTACCCAAGCATTTCCAAATTCTGATGCAGATCCCGCCTTGAAGAAGCACAACACAAGTATACATCATTCAAACCCTGAGATCTCTATATAAAATCTGTCATTTCCAACCATAATGCGAAATTGGTCATAGATATGTTTTTAAGTTGTTTTTTTTTTCGGAACACGTCACTCAGCACTTTTTATCTAAAAATATAGAAAGTTACTTTACATTCTTCACAGGAACAGATACTTTATTCAAATATCCTAATTTGTGGATGACTTTCGCAATCATGCGTGAAAAACTTTTTTAATAGAATGTTGGCGTGATTTACATTTTTCATGTAATGCTTTTCTTCTAAAATATCTCGACAAACGCTTGTACGGGAAAGAAGCAGAGATCTGTAAGATTTAGCCGATTTTTCTAATAAGCGAGGATCTGTAAAATTGAACGGACATTTTAAAATAAGTTAAGACCACTGCCTATTTCTTTTAACATCTACTTAAGGATAGTGGAGAATATAAAAAAAAGAAATTCGACTTACTTGCACCTGTGATGGCAACAGGAAGTCATCAGATTCATCACTGTTACATGTACCGCACATTCCACATAACTTTTCATAATAATCTGGACTGACTTCAATCTTCAGACCAGCTATGTTGTATGTAAACATAAGCTGGAGTCCAAAGTGGGTAATTAAGACCTGTAAAGAAGATTCACTTATCATAAAAGTGAAGCCACTGTGAAGGTCTAAGGTAATCTGTGCATACGTTGACTGTCCTTCTTCAGATAAAATGTTCAATGAGACCAATCTTTCTCAAGTGATGGCCATGTAATTAGTTAATTCCTGTTTGAAAGCTCACTTCCTTGGTTCTATGTGGAGTACCCTTGTACTACGATTTACATTCAATAAGCGGCAGCAGCATTGACGTCAAGAGGAAAATTCATTCGATACTTAGTATCAGCGTTAGGAATATGGTAAAATATGTCATATTTTGACACGGCTGGTATAAAACCCACTTTCACGTGATGACTATAGAATGAAACCCATTGCAATCGTACGACAAGTTTCGGACACATTATTTAACAAAGTATTGTGTGAAAGCAGCCACGGCACACGAAAATATGCAAACTGTAGATATAATGGGCTCTACAACAACATAAATACGTAAAAACATGACTGAAGACAAAAATGTATTCAACGTCAAACCCTGTCCCATATGATGGAATGTGAACTTACCACTTTATTGGGTGGAGCAAAAGTGACTGTGACATATTCGTTTTCACCCACTGAGTAAGGCAAGGTCTTTGCGACACCATCGACCTTAAGAACACCACTATTAAACATTTCGAATTCCAAGTCTTTGTACTCCAAACGAACACGACGTAAAAAGGAAACCTTCGCCGAAGGAACGTTTTTGTCATTATTTCCGATAACCCTGAAACTTGGTAGGTCTCCATGGTTACAAGACTCCACGAGTACATATTCACAATCACCTTGGAAATCATATCTCTTCCCATCAAAAGTGATGTAATGAGGGTCTCCCCATACGGTACACTGACAAGGAACTAGTGAAACAAAGAGCAAATTAATTAAAAAGCCAATGATGTCATGTTTCTGACATCCTGGTCATTATGACTTGAATTTAAGACTCCAAGGTCATTGCAGAACTTCATATATCGTCTCAGTGATAAGAAAGATTAACTACTGGGTACCTATCGGCACCTTGGAGCTTATTTCATGCATGTCCCTAGTAAATTTCTTATTTTGCAATGAGAATTACTGGCTATAATCTTCTTTTCACAGGCTTACCATCCATCATAACTGTAACCTTAAACCTAATCTATGGAGAGAGCAGATTTTTAGACGACATCCCAGTTCAAGAGCTGGTTTGTATGACATCAAAACCCTCATATCGTCAATCTTATAAAATAATTGGACAACTGCTTCGTGTTATAACAAATGAGGTATCTAGGGCCTATGATTTTAACTTCCAAATTCCACAAAATTCCGTTCCAAACATAACCGTGATTTTCGGATTTTGAAGTAATTATATTAAAAAGAAATCCTAAACTTGTCTGGTTACAATCCCGAAGGCAGCAACCACTTGCAACACACAAGCGATTTAGCCTAACACACTATAGCATAAGCAAACTGGAGCCTATACCGGCCAAATTTTGCCGATTTCCGTAAATGTTCTACGTGTTTTCTGATTGTAAAGTCAAGGGGTTTTGATGATTTTAAGGTAAGGTTCTGAAGGGGGGCTAAAAAGCTTCTAGGGGGCGAAAAATTTTCCAGAGGGGGCGAAACATACTAAAATGCATTACGGCAGTGCTAATTTTTGATCTTCTAGGGGGGCGAAAAATTCTCCAAGGGGGCTTCGCCCCTCTTGCGCTCCCCCCCCCCACCTTGACTACGGGCTTGTTCGAATCTGTATCATATCGCATAGTAAAGTTTTGACCCAGCGAATTTGTTGTCATCTCAAATAGCATATGATTTGTGAGGTCCTTACCATCTGAACATTTTGCTCCATCCCACTGAGTACCGTCTCTACAGAAACAGCCTCTCTCTCCTCCAACCACTTTGCATACCTCCTCTCCTTTGCATCCCAAAGGTATGCATGAGGCTTCGCCATTATCGCAGGTACACTGAACAGAGCAGTCATCGTTGACGTGCAACTGACCTTGCTGTAGTCATTGGAAAGATATAAATTAAATATCAAGGTATCTTGCAAAAGCAAAATTTCCATAGCGGCACTTGCAGAAATTGAGCCGCTGTTCAGCACCTAATTATTGATGGTAAAAACTGGAGAAAGTACTTTATCCAGTTCAACAGATCATGAAATCAAACTTTGCAAACTCAAAAAAGGAAAGAAAAACCGGGCAGCCCAAAGGCTTAGTGATTCCTTGGTGAAAGGGAGTGACTTGTTGCATTGAGTTCATCCCTCAAATTTATATTTCTTTTCTACATCATTTTTACGATGTTTTTACAACTTGACCTCTGCTGATCTCATATGACCTTTTACCCTACTAAAAGTGAGTAACAAAAAAGAAAAAAAGAACGTGTATTACGAAGGATTCGTACCCGGACCGTCTGCGTGTGGAACAAAGCTCTGATCCCCATCAATGAACTCATTCAACCTAAGGTATTCCTAAACATCATATAGTAACAGTTTCCTTTTACGTACTCATAAATAGGTAATTTGAATTAGATTTATTACTGTAACAGTTATGCTTGTGAAAATAAATGTTGTTCTCTCTAACTGTATGTTTGAAATGGAAAAAAAATTCAGGCCTAATTTTTTTTAATTTTTACGAGGTTTTCTTAGTTTTACCTCTGCTGACCTCAAACGAACTTTAACCTCTAACAAATCTTTCAGACTCCCTTCTCTTAAAATAACACAACTTTATACCAAGTATGAAACAGATTCATCATCCCTGTCGTGAATTAACGTGTTTTTTCAAGGTTTTAAGTTTTTGACCTCTGATGACCTCCAATGACCTCGGACCTTGACTGAAAACAATAGCGTTCTTTCTTTAAATATGATAAAGGTATGTATCAAGTATGGGGATTGTCCATTATTGCTATTTTGAGATATCATTTTTACAAGCAGATTTAAGAATTTCGTATTTTCACCTCCGGTGACGTCAGATAACCTTTTAGCTTTACCAAAACCAACGGGGTTCATCCTCTAACTATAACATATCTACACACCAAGTATTAAAGGTCAAAAGCAGTCGCCCCAAACTTATTTTGAAACAAATCCAAATGTCACAAATTTCTTCTTATTTCTCTTCCAAGTATCTTTCATAATATTTTAGGACATAAATATTGCATATTCAAGGTAAACCAATCAGTTGCTCCTTGTAAATTTTACAATTGCGTGAGAAAAATACTGTCACATGATTGTCAAGATCCATTCAGGAAATAGGATAGTCTACTGTGCAATTCTTTATTGGGGTGACTGCATTTTCCCTTTAAAGGCATCTATGCTTTCTCCTAACAGATATCGTCTTTACTAGGTTTACAGGTTTTGACCCCTGGTGACCTCACATCACCTAAAACCTGCACCAAAACAATAAGGATCTTTTTCTCTTAATATGATAATTTTACATCCCAAGTATGGATATAACCCATCGTTGCCAGCTTGAGATATCGTGTTTACAAGCCAAGCGTTACAATAACACATACATACATACACACGTATACTCATAAACACACAATCTCCTGCGTGATTTTATAGATTCCTTTTGTTTTCAGCAAGGAATCACAAACAATATCTACCAATGTTTTTACCGTTTTAACATCTGGGATATTGCGCTGCGTAATTGTGAACAACTTTTTCGAATGCTTTTAACTTTAAAGGCTTTGTCTTTGCCACTTTTTGTTCAATCAGTCTACGCCGCGGAACACTGCGGATAACAATGCATAATGAAAGATGAGCCGGACAGCAGTCATTTCAGGCAAAAGTTTCTGATTTGATTCAAGATTACCTTTCTGGCAGAAAGTTTAAGTCATAAACTTTCTCCTCTTGAATAATGAGATTCCTTGTGCTAAAATGAAGGACGGAATGCTAATTTCTTTTAGCAAGTTGTAAGCCCCACTCCTTGGTCTTCTTTAACTGTGAGAACTTGTGAAAAAACGGTCGGTAAATAGACCACGTGTTTCAAAGATGGGATACATTGGATCTGAAAATATTTTAATTAACTGGAAAGCAAAATCTTTTAAAACTAACCGTTTTTGTTACTGGAAAGGTATTATTGCTTCCCAGTGTGCATGCATAAACATGCAGTCTACTGTCAAAGTGCAAAAGCGATATTTATATTTGAAAGAATGACTTAAGATTGAGATGATTTGCAATTTACAAAGGTAGCTAAAGATTAAGAAAGGAGTAAACCGTTCAATTTTCCACAAGCAAGACCTGTAGAGGGTTAAAAGCGCACTGTAATTTTGGCTTTTGTTTTACTTGCCATTCATTGTCATTTTCGTCATTGAAGTATGCTATACAGTCGCCTCTTAGCTTCAAGACGTTTCCTTTTTGTTTCCTTGTCAAAGAAAAAGGGAATCTATGCAGTCACGATGGCTCGTGTATGTGTTAGCTTTTGTACGTCTGTGCGTGCATGAATAAATGTGTGTTTATAACTCTTAACTTGTAAACACGACATCTCAAGGTAGGAAGGAAAGACACATTGCATACCTGGCATGAGGATGAATTATAGGCAGAAGATGAGGGCCAGCTTTTTAGGGTAATGAGAGTCAAGTTCCCATGACGCACCAAGACAATGCATGTGACAGTCCATAGACAACCCTCTTGAAATCTTTCGTTTTGATGCCGTTTCCCTTTCATTTTTTCTTTCATTTTAGGTTTAAAGGAGTTGATAGACTTCTGCAGGGCACTAAAAACTGGGCTAGGAACAGATATACAACTCAACGTGGAACTCTTCTGCCCATTCGAAGAATGTTTGGTACCGAAACAGGCCAGCTGAAGGCCGAGGTTTATTTCTAATGCCTTCTTGCTACGGTTAGAGGAAGGTGAACATGGCCAACTGCCGACTCTTAAACCCAAAGGTATCACAGCCAAAGGCTTTGTTCATACCAGCTCCCCACTTTGTTTCATACTCTGCAAAAGGAACTGGGATAACTTCACAGTTTGTTTAAAACCTTGATGGTCTCTGTACACTGAGTTAAAACACCTTGGTCCCTGTAACCATGTGTAGTGAGCTGTACCCTTGTATCTCAGATATTTTGTATTTTGCTGCTTGGGTGTTTTGTAGTGTTTGTTCACTGAGGATACTCTTGTCTTCTTTCAGTGGTCTCAGCAGCATTGTACTCCCCCTGCTAGAGACAAAGAGAGGTTGGTCTAATTTAACTGGTGTGTTGACTACTCGCGTATATCCTGCATTTGTCTATCCTTTGTACTTTACAGAATTTAGTGCAGCTGCCTCACATGGCTTCTTTGTACTGTCAGTTCGTGGCCTGTTTGAATTCCTTTTGTGGCTTTTTCACAGACAGACAATTTTGTCCTAACATTACTTCCTTCCCAGGCATGAACTTAGGCCTAAACATGCAAGTTGTTACCACTAGAACTAAAAAGGCTACTGTAACAATTTCAAGGTATGATGAAACTGCTTCGCCTAGTTATTGCAACACCTGCTTACAGTAAAACAACTGACACGACCAAACCACACTTGTGGATCCAGGTGCACAAATATTGATCTCATTTACAATTTCTTCAAAATTTAAGAGAAATCACATGACCTATTGTTAAATCAGGCAGATGTTTGTGATATTTTAGTGAAAGTGTGAGAATTCAGATACTGAATCCAATTTGTTTATTATCAAGAGAGTTGGGGGTGGAAACACGTTCTACAGTACAGAACATGTGCAGTGAGAGTAAGAGGTGCACCAGCAAAGCACAGAAAAATTGAAATTGACAGCGACCTTATCTGCGGAGATGCTGAGATGATATTGCGAGACGATCTACGAGCAGACCGCAAGTGAAGAGTAAGCAACTGAGCAGAGGATTAACCAGTATATTATGTTCAAATAAGGCTGGCTAATTTTGACAATTTAGCCATATTAGGGGTAATATGCACTGTGACTTACTGTTCAAAGAAAATTTTCAAATGAAATGATGGGTTAAGAATCCTCGTTTGGTCACTGTAGGTGTTCCTTATGCAAACTTTGGTGGAAATGCAACTCGGTCACTACCTTAAGGCAGTGGGCCACTAATTCAAATGTTCTTACACGGAAAAATATTGACTGACAAATTTAGTCCCGTAAAAATTTTATGGGAGCTTGTTTAAAGTGCCATTGCTACTCCGCTCTGTGAAGTGCCGTCTTTGTAGAGATCAGGGCTGGAAACATGAACCTAATATTCAAAGCCTTCTAGCTCAAACTTTCAATGGTAATGGTATAAAAATCTGAAAATGCGTCAAGAGCCCACATTGTGAGCTTTAACCAGAGGGGTGGCATGTCCAGATTGAGAACGTTTACAAGGATCTAGGAGGCTGGTAAATCGCCTGATTTAGTGTGTAAGACAACAGGGTAATAATTAGTGGTACGCTACCTTATTGAGTAAAAGAACCATGTTGTTTTCGTGTAAGTGTTGTTTTCGCCATTTTGGGTTAACAGAGGTCAAATGGTGAAAATATCATCAATACGGTATATCATGAAGGGTAACCAAAATGAATCTTACAGCTGGCTTTTCTCCCATCTGCCAAGTGTATACGACACCATCAGTATAAGTAGAACAACTGACGGAGTTGGTAACACTCCTGATTGAAAGCACCCTTGTGAGGTACAATTAAATAGCTAACTTTGCTTACTCTCGTTAAAGCCGCCCAAGGCAAGCCTTGATTACACTATGTTGAATTCAGTTAAGTCATTTCTTGCTGTTGTTTTTTGTAAGACTCCTTGATGACTTGTCATGAAGTTGTGTATGAAATCAGGGTTTGCTATTCTTTGGAAGAGTAGTTTCAGCTTTAAAATACGCCTGCAATGGGAATTAGAGAGCAGGACTACACTTAGTGAGCACGTGGTGTTTAGTCGTGTTAATATAAAATTCCGGAAAGTGAAAGTACTTAAAAATATTTTTAGAGGCGAGGAACTACTAAACCTGTTTGTTTTCTTGGTCTTAATGCTTCCCCTTGTCCTATAGAATATTCCAATCATATTCCCACGGAAAACTAGCGTTTCTTTATTCTTGTTCCTCCTATTATCATTGTTCCAGTTATTTCTTTATACAACAGTTTCTCGATTGTCTCGCCTCATAAAGTGACTTGTCTGCTTACTTCAAGATAGACACCGTCGGATAACGTGCATCCACAGTTATATGGGAATACACACTTTGTGCCATCCATGACTTGTCCTTCTGGGCAAAGGCATGTTTCAACACAGGTGTCCTCACAGTCTGGAACTCCTTTTGGCTGTTCACAAGTAGCAGGGCAGGACGTACCACAGTCTGTGTACTGCCAGCCCTCTGGGCAGGGAAGGGCTGGAGAAATACAAGGTGGCAGCATATTTACAACCAAATGTAAGCCTTACTTCATTTCAAGCATTGCACTGAAAAATATGTACTGATACATTACCATAATAAACTCATTAATAAAAAATCCTGGGGACTATATTCTTCAGAACCAAGAAACATCGACTGCAAAGTGACAGAAAACGTCACTACTTAGTGAACGGAAGAAAACACTCATACAGAAAAAACACGTTGTGGGCAGCAAATTCATTCACATTTGCAGTTACGGTAGTTTGTCGTCGTATATATTGAATGGACGTAGACGCTTATTTACTTTATTCACAGGGAGAAACCAGGTGTGTCATGCTAAAATCTACATGTGCTGTTTGGCTGGAGTTTATTCAATTCTCATTGCATAGTTACGCAATATTATCTCAAAGATTAAGCATGAAACCAAGGCAATACACCCAAATTTGGATATTTCATGTTGCAAAACTGTTTTAAATAAATGGGGTGATTGTCTACTAACCGCCCTTCCTCCTGGCGAAAATCTAAATGTGAACTATAATAGTACCCACCGCACTGTCTAACATATCTCCACCATTCTCCAGGGTTTCCTCGTACGTCTCGACACTTCTTGACGTAATCCTTGATGGAGCCGCATAGTTGATTTACATTCAAGTTTGTCACACAAACATCAAATACACAGGAAGTATAGAAGGGTTGAGGATCCACTAATTCGTGACATGCTGAAAACGGGGCTACAAAAAACGAACACATAAAAACTTTTCAGAGTAGTAAATTCCTTATGAAGTGGATACGTGATTTCAGTTTATTTCCTTGGAAGATTTTTACGTTACGTTTGTTTCATTGTTCAATATTATGCTAATAGCAATACACAATCAACAATCAACAATGTAAGAGGGCCAACCTAAATTATGAGGTTCATATTATTGCAGATTGGACATCTGAGGTCTCTTAAAGGATGGGCAGGGTTTATACATATGTGGTTTACCGCCTACGTGCAAATACGTTATATATGTTATAAACTTTGGCAATGGTGATGCAATTTTTCCCTTACTGCCTGATGAAAAACAGACAAATGCATGCTAAATAAAAATACAGATTAAATGTATGTAGATGAAAGTTCACCTAATTTGTTAAGCAGAACATAGCACTGGCTTTGAGCGGCTTCATTACGTGCGCTTCCTGCAGCACAAGGGTCGGCTCCAGTTGGGGCTTGACATTGTCGATTTCCAGTTACCCAGGAGTTTCCAAACTGATTAGCGTTACCAGTCTTCAAAAGAAAGTGATTTACATTGAAGTGGCTTTACATAGTTTGCAATGAATGTTTTACATGTAATGTGATAAAGTTCCAACATCTAGCGTAAGATGCAAAGTGCCCATGTGGTTGAGCCTATTTGACCAAAAAATCGCCCAACGCTTTTCACTTCGGCTGGCCAAAAGCGACATTTTAAGCTTACATAAGAAATGTTGAATGTGAGTGTTAGGTAGTCACTCTGAGCATTCCGAAAAAGCAGTGTTCCATTACGTTCACATAACTTTTGATGTTCCTGCTTCTGGTATCACTATCGTTATATTCAAATATAAATGGTAAAAATTGCAACATTGAAAACTCACCACTGCCCCATTTGGTAGTTTTAGATCATCACTCGGATTTCTATTAGCATTTCCCAGTAGGCCGCATGTTTTTCCACTGTACATTGATGACATTCTTATACTGATATCAAGATAGCCATTTTGGAATGTTACTTGAACTCTGATACCAAATCTACCAGAAATAACCTGTTTATAAAGAATAAGACAGAAAAGTAACAATTGCGATGTACTGAAAGAGCCACGGGATCATTTGGCATTACAAAAACGCTAGCAGATTTTGATTAACGTTAATGCAAAAGTGAGCAAAACTCCAGTAACAAGGGGAATTCCAGGAAACAATAATGCCTATTTTAAATACACTTTTGCTTGCCATAGACCGGTAGAACACATATTTTTGCATATGTTGGATTTACTAATGGAAAAACAAAAACCATCCAGCCCATCTCTCTAGGGTGGGGTACATATGTGTAATGGACTTAAGATGAACACGATTCACCATGTGACAAAACTACAGATTAATGAATGTGCTTTAAAATTAACAAAAAATTAGACAAAGCATTTGCAACATAAACTAATCTCTTCATCGGGAAAGTTAACATAGTTCACGAAATCACGTTTTTATAATAATGTATGCTTTGAGGGTAATACATGCAGAATACTTTCATGAAGAGGTGAAGATTTTCAGAAAAATAGTTAGGGCAACTCGTGGCTCTCTTAACGTAACGGTTGGTCAGAAAAACATTTATGTTAAAGGTAAGACTCACTGGGATCAGATCAATGTGAGGTAAACGCTTAGGAGAGTGTGGTTAGCCTCCTGAAAGTTTATATTTACTTGGTTTCTTTTCATCAATAGACGAAAGAAAGTAATCACTTTTTGTAGAAATGTTTTATTCTTCCAGAAGAAGTTATGTGAATTTCTATGTTGGGCAAATTCTCTGCGCATTTAGCTGAACTTCACAACTCTCTTAAAAATTGTTAACTATGTACCAGGTAACTATATCTGGTCAACAAACTACTCACTTGAATATGGAACAGGTTTTGCAGCAAATGTTTCTAATCTTTTGTCGTCCATGGAAAAGTGCAACTTATCAGGCTTCTTAACACAGTGTGAGCAAAGGGTGAAGACCAAAGTCTCTTTATGAAACCAGGGAGCTGTTATTCGGATGGAGATAGATCGCTTTGAAGTGAGGTTTGTACCGCCAAGGTCACTCAGTAATCCATCGCTTGTATCATTCTTGACATTTCAATAGGGCCTACACTGGATTAAAAAGTTAACACAAAAGGGATTTGTCGTCTGCTACATCTGCAGTTAGACTGAAGGTTTTCCTCCACTGCCACAGCATTGCCAAACGTCGGGGAAGTAAAAAATTATTGCATCTTTCGACGCTCGGTGACGCGTATGACAGTATATCAGTTAGGTTTTATGTAGAAATATGAACAAGAATCTATATCTGGTTATTTCAGGAAACTCCCGGAAACTTTCATATTATTGTAATAAAGGTTAGACTTATACCTCGTCAACTAGTTTGCATGCGGTATTTTGTATAGGAAGGGGCTGACTGTATTCTTTTAAGTTCAACTGAACAGCCGTTTCGAGTTTATTACCACCTGCTCAAAAAATGTTGGCGGCGCAAACCTACACATCAAAGAATTGTTCTGCGCAGGCCACTTGTTAAAGGATTACGTGACTTGAATGATATCGCTAGGTAAATGCCATTAAATTGGAGCCACCATACAAAGGAAAGAAATGCCTTTTCGCCAAATAAACGGCTTATCTTTGATAATCTCCCCTCGGTTTAGTGGGTCTTAAAGTATTAGCATAAGTTAAACTTTTCGATATATCTCCATCCGAATAACAGCTCCCTGATGAAACACTGTGGTTTATTGAACTCTTGAATAGACGAGATGCTTCCTAACATCCCATCCGACTATAGGGAAAAACACATCATGATTGTTTAAAATTCCTTACTTTAACGATCTCAAACTCTCAAACTATTTTTTTTTTGTTAAACCACGTGTGGAAAGCAAGCAAATGTCATATCTTTTAACCGCCAATTCTCATATGAATGCAACTAAGGAGCAAGTTATGAAAATTCAGTTTGTCCCACAACACTTTATAAGTGATAAACAAGCACTTTACAGTGTTAGAGGCATGTGAGGCATGTGAATGTTAGCAAACCACCTTCCTACTAAAGAATCTGAAATATGTCTTCGCTTACAGCATTCTTCAGTTCAAGAAAACAGCTATAAAGGCTGGCTATATATTGTCAATAGCATCGACTTTTTCTACGCTCGAGAGACACTTACACATGTCGGGTGATGATAACTCATTGTCACCTGTCCTCTTGTATATGGAAGATTGACAGCAGCACCATTCACAAAAAACCCACGAGGAATCCCACGGACCTCGTAGGATAAACCTTCAAATTCAAGTCTAATTGCGGTCGTCACTGTAGCACGAGTATTGTATTTCCATCGAATGAAGTCACCAATAACTTTAAAGTATGGAACTCCTCCTCCAATGGCACATACTTCCACCATTGTGTACTCGCATGCTCCCATGAAATCATATCTTCTTCCATCAAATGTAGTAAAGTGGGGATCACCTGTGCACCCTCCAGTAATAGTGGTGTCTGACATTTAAAAGTAAAACTGCTTAGAAAGGTCACAACATCAGATCTATTTAATGCGATACAACTGTCAGGTTAAAGCAACTAAGTGACGGCCATAATTACAAGGTAAACAGGTATAAATTTCAAATGCTGTCACTGAATATAGGATCAGAAGAATTTGATGATACTCATACCCAAAGCAAAGTCATAGGAGGCTGCCTAATATAAGTTTTAGTCGGAGAAAAATTCTATTCAAAGGAAATTTGGTATTAATGGATTCGGCATGTGTACATTACAGTGATACAATGCCTAAAGTCACACATGTTGGGGCTAAGAGTAATTTGCGTGAATCCAAAATGACAGCCATTTGTAAATTTGAAGGCCTGTGTGGTTTCCTGTACGTGAAATCAAGTGGTAGCAGGAAACAGTTTGTGTCTCAACAACCAACACCTTATAAGTTCCACACAAAAATATGAAAATGATTAAAAATATCCCCAAACCACGGGAATTTTTAATTATGTTTCTGATATTCATCGTAAAATATAAACAAACATTTAAAGTAGTTATGTGAAAGATATGTTAAAAGATCATTTTCTTTATTATTATTTAATACAATATATTCATTATCTTTGAACAATTTTTGTTTGGCAGCCATTTTGAAAGAATGAGACTCAAACAAATTTCTGTAACTACTTGATTTTATGTATAGGAACCCTACAGTTTTCAAACAACATATCAAGTCGAAGAGTTTTGGGGTGGGGGTACAAGTGAAATGCTCCTGGTACATGCCTTATAAGACATTTTGCGTCCTCATGACTAAATATTACGAGATTTTTCCCATGTGACGTCCCAAATACATCAAAAAGTATTATTTAAGACGATAACTTGCTAATTAGGAATCATCCTTTTATCCAACGGCAAAACAGCTATGAGCAATACAACCAACCCCTCAGGAGAAACAGTCTCCAAAAGTTAAGAATGGCTCCCAAAATTTTTCTGAGAAAGGCCTAATTTTTGCTTATTTCAGGCAGCCTACAGTTAGGTACGATTAATATCTAAAATCATGTAAAGCCCGAGCCATCAAACTTGAAACTGTTTGTGAGAGTGTTTATGTGTACTAAAGTTTCAAGAATTGCCACAGAAGTCGAAGAGTGTAAACCGTTATGACTGTACTCAAAAAGTGCAAAAGTTTTGTACTAGATATTAATATTAAAACATGGCAATAGCCTACAATGGATCAGCATGAAATTTGAACAGTTATCTGTAGTTAAAATAGAACAAACATGTTTTCTACCTGCTTGGCAAGTTCGTCCATCACCGGTAAACCCCTCGTTACACTTACAAACTCGCTCATTGTTCACCAAAACGCATGCAGCATTGGCATCGCAGCTGTAAGGATCTCTTGATGCCACTTGGTTGGCATCACAGCAGTACTTGATCGTGCAGTCAATGTTGACCTGACATTGTCCAACCTAAATTAAAAATAACATCAAAGAATAGTTGTCATTTCGCTAAAAAATAGTTCTTTTGTTGCTGTTAGAAAGGTGCAGTTTGTTACCTGTCATGTTTTTCTCTCCCTACACGTGTTTCTGATTCTTTCAAAGTCCATATTTTGCTACTGTCGTTACCTTTTGTCCAGAAAAGATTTTTTACTTATATTGAATACTCTCTAGTACGTAGAAACTTTGTTCTCATAATAAATTTAATCAATTTAGTAATCGGGTGTTTACCAGCGTTGACAAAGGAGGACAAGCCAAGTAAGTTACATTACTATTTACTTTCTTTGACTTCCTGAAAATTTGTACTGAAGATGGATGCAGGAGAGTGAGTTCTTTATTCAAAGTTGGACTTGCATAAATGAAGCTTTGAGCAGAAATATATGTACTAAGTAAATCCCGATAAAGTTGTTTTCATAAAGTTCTATTTACAGCGCAGTTAACTCTTACTTTGTCAAGTAAATGTCTTTCCTATGCATTAAACTTTGTTTACAAATCAGTAAAATTGCCTTGGTGTTTTGTTCAATAATCTCGCTTCACGTAATAACTTGAATATTCCCACACACATTTAGGAATGATGACAAAATTAACAGACCACTTCTTTCGCCATAGCATTATTTTACTTGTCGATATCTACCATTTCAATTACCTCAGTAATAAGATGACCACAACCCCATAGACGAGGGGGTGGGATGGAAAATGGGAGGGCGTCCCCCTCCACCAATCATTCTCCCTTATAAAATTCAAAATAAACATTGCCATAAAGCATTTAGTATGTCTTGCCTCTCCTAAAATACTCCTTCCCCCCCCCCCTCCAGAAGATCTTTTTGCCATGTTACGAAAGAGTATTTTTTTTAAATCTGGCATACACAAATTCAATGTTTTGGTATTGTTAACATAATGATTGCTAGATCTTCCAGAGCACGGGATCTTGTGGTAAAATTTTATACACTTGATCATGGATCCACAATACCTTAAATGGTATTGGATCTCTATAACCGATATATACAGGGATAAAAGGGGAAGTATTTATACAAGCATTAACAGTCTAATACAAGAGCACATTTGCTTGCTCAAATTGTAAAATGAGTCTTTCATTGCTAACTGACACATAGTGTACTCTTGTATCCCTGAGATAGTAACATTACACTTTTTAGCTCGTCTTCTCCAGAGAAAAATACGATAATTTGTGTGCACTACTTCTGAACACTACTTGCCTTTTTTATTGCTTTAGGAGCTCTCAACCAGACTATATCCCTTTTCCAATTCTTCAAGAATTCCTTATATTCGGTTTACCAAGTTGTTGCTTACCTCTAACTGAATTCCATCAATACGATCACAGGGACACTCTTCTTCTGGGATGCATTCTTTGCCCTGTAGGACAAGGCGACTAGCGCAAATACATGTCAGAACAGGAGGACCGTTGATGTCACATCCAGATATAGTTTTATCATCACAAGTAGGTTGACAACCAGGAGGTATCATTACCGCTGGCGTTCCATCTGCACATGTCCCGACAGTTTGCCCCTGCTGATTAACTGTTAAAAGTTGCCCAGTAAGAACAATCCTCTTTTTAGCTAGCTGTCATACTCTAAGGATCCTCAAACACCTGCTGTTTTATACAGGTGGGTTTTCTTCCCTCAGCTTCTTAGAAATTCTTTTCAAAATTGTAGTGGAGTCTGTTAAGCGCTAGACCAACAAGCATATTTTCCACGACAGTGATCATTTCATGAGACATCAGTACACGTGCTTAACGCACACTATCGATTTTTTCCGTAACTTAAGTTAGGACAAAAATCAACAGACGTTTAAAGAACGCAACTTTTTGTTCTTTTTTAATTGTACTACTCCAAACATAATCAAAATCGACAGAATAATTTTTTTGTAAATACAAGTAATACCTACAAATCACTCTCCGTCTATTAAGTGTAATTTTTCAAAATACCTACTTAGATATTTTTCTACTGACTTTGAAAATGATCATGTATGGATTTACAACTGCAATGTAGCCTTTTAGAGAACTTACAAGTTGTGGGTACTGCCGTTTTGTTTTTTTACTTACGTAACAAATGTAACGAAGTTTTGTATACTCTGTAACTTATAAGTAATAATAAATACTGTTTTAAGACTTCTGCAATATTCTGTTAACGAAGCAAAGGTTTTCTAAGGAAGAATATTTTGTTTGTTTTCCTAGTTTAACGCATGACGTGCACGGATAATGGAGTGAAAGCAACTCTTAATAATGTCTGTTCCTACCCTGTCTTTTCGTCCTTGAATGTATGTCCAGGGTCGTTGTTACTGTTGCAGGAAAAGAATGCAGAGTAAGAGCTCTATCATATTAATGCAACGTAATCTTGAAACAAAAATGGATAAGTCACATTTTAGAGGGTTTTGCTTCAGGTACAAACATGCACTAGGGCAGTACGCATTAAACTGCTAATCTACTTAGCTATGCCATTGAAAATGTTACATTTAACATGCATGTTTTCTGATTTATGTATTACGAAACGAGGCAGATGAACACTATGCATTTGTAAATGCCAAGTGTAATGTGCAGGCCATTAACACAGAAACATTTCTTTTTCAGGTATGTGTTTACCCCACAAAAATACGGTTTTAAAGCATATCTGTACATTTAAGAGACTCTCAGTTGGCATAACATCATGCCAAGATGATCCAACGGAACTGACAATCGTAAGAGTTGGCAATGGACAGGGAAATTCTGGCAACGAATTGGGAGATATGTCCTTCACAGTTACGTTATTTTAAATACTTCTCAAGGTTGACTAGTACTAGGTATATTATGACACTGGGTTTTCTTCAAAAGAACACCTCCGTCAATAATATTATTGAAAAAAACAAAATTCTATGGAAAATTTACACCTTCCTCAATCAAATTTTGTCAAGTCCCTAGAACATTATAAATGATAGAAGAAAAGGAAGCAGCGACAGCTATTAAACTTACTCCCTGAAGTCAATAGAGTTGGCACCACAAAATTCTGTGCTTGCATGGGAAAGACTTGGTAAATAAAATGGAACATTGAAAAAGGATTTGCTAGGTCAATAAAACTCAAGTGAGCGAGTAGGTACAGCTAAAGAACACATCCTTTATGAGCTCTGCTTTATGATTAGATACATTTTAGGCTGACGGTTATTTTATTAGTTTGTACGAGTGTGTCTTCTGTAGGATCAACTTTTCATGATGATTTCAGCTATTCAGGTTTCTTTTAATGCAAAGGCATTTCATTTGCATATAATTCTGTAACTGACAGTTTTGCTGAGTTTGTAAGTTCAGATATTTGAAAATGTTAAGTCATTGTAAGGCCGATCGAAAAGGGTAATTATATGAAATTATGAAACCTTTACACAAACCTCCTCGTCTCCGTCTTCTTTTTTCGGCGTTGGCTACTCTGTGTTCTCTCAATAAATCACACAAACTCTTTGCCACCTCTAGATAAAAGACCAGAGAGCCCAAAGGCTTAGTGATTTCTTGTCCACAAGAAATGCTTCAAATTATCCTCCTTGAGATATAATGCTTAACGATATTTACCTATTTGACCTCTGCTGAGCTCACATAACCTTTGAATTCCACCAAAAATCGAATAATAAAAATATGAAAAGGAAGTGTCCTTAGTGGACCGTGTGTTTGTGTGAGACAGAGCTCTTTCCACAACACCATTGACAAACTCGTAATACGTATTGTATTTCTAATTATGTTAAAGTTACAATTTTCATCACACGTGTTCATAATAAGGTTATTAAAATTACAATAACAGATTACTGATAAGGTTATGCTTTGTAAAAATTTGTTTGTTCTCTATAATAATCTTTGGAATGCTAGAAAAATTCAGCCATAACTTTTGGTTGGTACGAAACGACATTAATTCGGAGGTACTGCCCATTGTCTTTTTAGTTTAAGAGGGTTTTATATTTTCACCTTGGGTCTTCTCAGATGACCTTTGACCTCAAACAAAACTCATAGGTTCCGTCACTTTTAAAATGAAAAATCTGTTTACTAAGTGCTGCCCATCGTCGCTGTTTTGAAATATTGTTGTTTCGCTAGGTTTTCAGTTTGATCTGTAGTGACCTCATATGAACTCCGAAGTCTACTGAGGGTCTTCCTCTCAATATGATAAATTTAAATATCAAGTATGAAAAGTATCCATCGGTGCTGTCTTAAATATCGTGTTTAACGTTTAAGAATTGGGTATTTTCACCTCCGGTGACCTCAGATAACCTTTGACCTTTACTAAAGCATTAGGCTTCATTTGCTGACACATGACAATTTGCTCACATGACCTTTGACTTCAACAAAACAATTGGGATCTTTTTCTCAAGATGGGAAATCCATGTGTCAAGTATTAGACGTATCAATCATTGCTATTTGAGATATTGTGTTTACAATCCAAACCTCACAAACAAAATTACATACACACAACCACATGCAACACGCATACATGCACACATATTTACATTCGCCAGCGTGATTGCATAGGTTCCTTTCGCCTTCGGCAAAGAATCAAAAAGGTTCTTGAATATTGAGGTTTCATGCAAACATGTGTTTCTTTGTAAGAAACGGCTTGAGTTATTATCACTTATACACCTTTTTCAAGTTCTGAATAATTGAATACAACACACGTAAATACAAAATACCTTACGTTTACTGTTATTTGCATGTTCCACTTTTATATCTTGTTTTAGACAAAACAAAACCCTTTTATACCCCATCGGTTCCTGTGTATATCCTATGACTAATTTAGCGGGAACTTATACTCATATCCACTCATTTTAACGAGAACATCCGTTTTGTGATTCCTTGCAGAGAAATACATGCTTGTTAAGTTCTGTCACTTGTCCAGGTACCCGTTGTTGCCTACGTTGTAGGCTATAACTGTCATTTTACTTTTCCAGTCATACCCCTGCACAAGTGAACACTTAACACATTTTTTGGTTATTCATAGAAGTGTCTGATGCTAACACTGGTTGATTGTAAACGAATTTTCAAAACAACACATCATCTGATACTGTTTAAATTATGTAGTAGCGGCCTATGCCACCCACAGGCTCGAAGTTTGTAGATACCCACTCTCTGGCTGTTCTGATTGCAGTGGCGGTTATGCAACACATTAATGACCATACTTCATGTTCCAGTCTCGGCTTTCAGTTCAACTACTATCGGAGTAAAACACTCATAAGTGAAAGATAATCTCTCAACAAAAACAATAGCATGAATAAACTGGACGCAGTCCACTTCGCTGGGGGAGGGGGGAGGGACGGTGACTGACGAACTGAAACGACTGGTATACCCTCCTCCGAGCGAACTTTGTTTGCGTAGCGAGGTACCGTGCGCTATTACTCCTTGTCGGTCAATTCCAAGCTGTTCTGGGTTGTAGCATAATGAAAAATTTTGGTAAATACTGTTCTGAGTCACTGATAATTTAATACTTTTCGTTCCAGCACCACAGGGTTTTAAGTCCCCAGAGGAATCCTTCTCGAGATATCATGTGTACGAGGTTTCCGCTGTTTCACAATTGTTGACCTCAAATGATGTTTGACCTACACAAGCTGTCTTGCTTGAACCCAAATGCAAATCATCAACTTGATAAGTAAAGGATCCCTCAAAGATTACTAAAGATATCATTTTTGCAAAGTTTTCACAGTTTGGAATTGTGGTGACCGTTTATGACTTTTCACCTGTACTAACAATAAAAGGAGCCTTTTATTTAAGGTAGTGTATCTACAAGTTTAGTGCAAGAAACATCTATGTTACTCTTCGTGAAACATCGCGTGGAACAATTTTTTCACAGTGGTATTAGCGGAGACCTCAAATGACCTTTGACACCCACAGAACAGCCAGTTGTGGAACATTAATTTCTTAATATGAGATTCACCAATGTTATGTTTCATGATATATCGTAGTTGTCAGTTTTCTTAGTTTCACCTGCTTATCTCAGATGACCTTTGACGTACACCAAAAACAATAGGGTTCTTTGTTTTAATACGAACAATCTGTATGGCAAGTATGAAAAGTATCCATCATTTTGTAATTTTAGATGATTAGGTTGTTGAATTTCAGCCACTGGTAACATCAAATAAACTCTGATCATCACCAAAAGTTACAGGTCTCATCCTCATGATATGAAAAAACCTCATATCAAATATGCAAAGTATTTATTATTCCTATCTTAAGATACCTTGTTTACAAGTCAGCTTCACAAAGACACGCATCCATATGTAAGGATACAACAGTATACACACATAAATCGCCAGCATGATTGCACATATTTCGTAAGCCTTTGGAGAAGTAATCAAAAACGCCGTAAAACTGCACATGCTGTAGATATTTTTGACTAGATAACCTTTAATTGTTTTGAGAAGAATGTCCTTACTATCGATCTAAATACCAACATTTTATTATCATAAATAGGAACTAAAAGCTGGTTAAGGAGACTGTAACCATTGTTTGTAGAAGCAATGAAGGTTTTCAAAGTTTCTCTTTGGTATAAGTTTTAAAGTCAGTGTTAATGTAGGTTCCTTTAATAACACCATATTGTGTACTGCTACGTTCAATTCAAAAGGATTTATTATTCCGAAAAAGAAAATAAAGCATTGAAAGGAAGAAATATTAGGACATATTTCTAGAATGTTTCATTCGTTTAACGTCATTTTTATTTGTATGTTTTCGGTCAAATTAATCATTAAGAGATGGACTCAAAATACTCGGGACCTGTATAGGCTACAGTGAAATTGAAAAGGGAAACTATTTCCTACCAGTACCTGCTCCCCACAAACTACATAGAAGACTATTACTCTATACGTTAGCACGTTAGCACTGTGTCTGCATATAGCGTAAGTTTACAGTTTGACAAATTCCGAAGACTGTATTTCTATAATTTGTCGTTTGTTTGAGGCTTCCAAACCACATTAGCACTAAATGCACTTGAAATTTTAAGGTTCGTAAAATTTGGACAGAATTATAATTAGACACTGATTTATTTTTGAAAAAATTTCAGATGATTTTATCCTAATCCTAGCTTTCGTCGTCTTTTCGTTGGTATAGGCCTACCTAAGAAGCCAAATCGGTCATTACGTTTGTTTTGGGTAAATAATGAACTTGTTCGAGTCTCCTCTATTCGCTGCAAAACTAACTACAGGCGCTATGTGCAAAGCCACTATAAGTCATGTCTATTTAATTTGTGCATTGGACAGCCATACAACTGTGAAACCATTAAAAACCAATTATGGCAAAAGTAAGACAATCTCGCTGTACAATAAATGTTAATACAGTAGATAGAATGACCGTGCCCTGTATTGGTGATTGCGGAACAAGTAAACGTATCCCATGCACGTAACTTGAAGTGTAACGTCTTTTGAATCACATTTTTAAGTTTAGGATTTTCACATCACACTAAAGGAACGTTTTCTCTGTTGAAGTGAATAATGCGAAAATGCTGATATTAATTTTCATCTAATTACACAGGTTCCAACTAAATCTGCCTTTATAATTTACCTTAAATAATAACTTATCGTGTAAAGGACGTGTCTTGTACTAAACTGATCTTCCAGATAAAATGGGTCAAAGATACTGTCACGTAACTTAACCCTTACTTACAAAATGTTGCTGGAAGCTGTGCTTCCACAAACTTAACAATCAAATAAAGCAAACGTCTTAAAAGAGTTCTGGGGTCTTTGTCATGCTTTTAGCTTGAGTATTCGAATTGATTACTATTACTTCTATTATAAGAAAACTTACCTTCTTCTTCTATCGGTGGTGGTGGATTTTCTATTCAGTTGTAAAAGAAATGGGAACAAAAAGGTTATCCGTATATGAATAAGACGTCTGGAATAAAACGAGGAGCGTCATTGTTTTGACTACAAACAGATTCATAGGTTAAGAACCCTCAGGATATCTGCGACTGAATGCATTTTACAATTCACGTTACTTCAATCTTCATGCTCCTTTCGATTAATGTACCCCGAGTAGTTTAACATGATTCTCAGAGGAGGAGACACTTCCATGATATGAATCTCGACTGTTCTATGATTCGAAGTGAAAAAGTGTAAAAGCAGCTTGTAACCCTTTGAGGTTATCATTAGTTTTGACATTCCAAAGGTAAAATACCCTTATCAGCTGCTACAAAGGGCCGTAATCCGGGATTACTACTAGATAAGCGACAGATGTAGGCAAGATCTGTCCCTACCGTATTTATCTAAATACGACCTTAGTGATGTCTTCTTCCGTAATTCGAGGTTTAAAGTCAGGTGATTACTTAGAATGCGCAGTTGTACGCACATTTACTGTCTATTTCATAAAGCTAAGTTAGGATCAAACTTAACATCGAGATAAGGTTTGCTATCATGAAGGTTCCGTAAAGATGTGAACTTTTCTTATAAAGTAACATTTAAGACATTATGTTGAGAAATAGGGTTATATTGGTGGAAAAGGATCAAAAGCTTTCTTTATTTAAGGACATGCTATCGCTGTTGAGGTAATTTAAACCTGCACATCTGTTCTACGTAATTTTTTCATAAATAATCAACTGCGCATTGCTTTTGAAAAAAATAATCTATATATATTTTAACTAGCTTAACTACGACAACAGTCGTTCTTTAGACAAGAGCAATTTTTGGACTGTTCCTTGTTGGAACATATGGTAAAGTTTTAAGAGATTACATAGGATAATAGGGTACAGAAATTGTAGGATTAAGGTTTACAAACTCAATGGACTTATAAAGGGGGTGAGACCCTGACAAAGGAATGCAAATGATGTCGAACAATTATTGTTTAAAGCAATAAAGACTTTGCTTTTACCCTTGTTTGTAGACCCTTGCTTTTTATTTCTAAAAAGAAGAAAAGTGAGCCTAATTAGGTAGCCAACAGTTCCATTTTGCCCAAATTGTTTTCTATTCTGTTTTCTAAGACACTGTATAGGAAAATTGTTTTTAATATATGGTGGTGTAATGGAATAACCTAACACTTAGACAATATAAAAGTCCAGCTATTATGAAACATCCAAACTCACAATTGAATGTTCAATACCTTGTGGGCCATTTAGTGTCCATTTGAGTTAAAACAATTGTCTTTAAGCAATACAATCTACCAAAATTAAAGTCAGGCACTTTATTTAATCGTCAGACACCCCCAAATTCAGTATCTGCTTGAATTTTCCTCTTGTGAAATGCCTTACATAATTAAACGTGATCCTCTTTTTTACTTTCCAAAAAGAAAAGTCGTTGCAAATGTGGTCAGTCAATCTTGCAGTCAGAAAAATCTCGGCCTTTACCCATACCTTCATTAGCTGGACAATGGGGTACTTCATCCCACCACAAAGGTATCTTTGCACCCATCTGCCAGCACCGCTGAAAGTACAAGTCCATCACAGAGCAAGCCATTGACGGAATCTTTGACACACAGACGTCCATCACACAAGAATCGTAGAACTCAAGAGGATCCAGAAAATCAAAGCATTCCGAAAATGGACCTATAGAGACATCATGATGATACTATTCTTAGATAGTAACACTTTACTATGAATTTAAAATGAAGTTGCACTGCTGTTGCATACAGCAGTAACATGCTACCAGTGATCAATTGACACTTTTAAATGACTCAACGGACACGGAAAACGATGTTCCCATGCTTTTTGTGCACTTTTATCAGTACACTTTCGTTGAAAACAGGCACCTAGCCAAGGGGGGACGAAGGGGACAGCCGCCCCCTTAAGCATTTTTTGTTGTATTTTTTAATGTTTATTTTTTTAATATTTCTAGTATTTCCCTATTTATATGCGGTAAATAGGCCTGGGAAGTACCATTTCCAGCGATCTGGGAGGCATTTGGGGCCAACATTTTTTAGCGCTTAGCGCAAACCCACAGTGACCCGGAGCGCTGAGAATCTTTTAATGGGCGTCGCCCCTTGACAATTTCCTGGCTACGCCCCTGGTTGAACAAATCTATTATAGACAAGAGGGGGATCAAAAGAGGAACGATTTTTTCCTCAAATTTATTTTGGGACGGAATAAGATTTGTTCATCCTTCAGTAGCTGGTTCATTACTTTAACATTTGCTTTTATTTGTGAGTATAAGATACAATTTATAGCTTCCTCGACCATCCCTGACTGAGACGAAACGCGTTTCTTATTTCAACCTTTTGTTCAAAATAAGAAAAAACTGACCACCTGTACTTCTTCGGCGATGCTTATTGGCATGGATCTAATCTACGAAGTTTATATTAAAATGTTGCCAGCATCAGATACCTTTACGTATACAAATTTTTACAGATATACGTACACCTATATGTATTTCATACGAATACGTATTCATATAGGTTCGTATATACATAGGCTATAGATATATGTATCCAGATCTACAGAGAGGACCCCATCCCCCGACCAACTTCTTTAATGTGCAACACAGATCGACGATCTTTGAGGTCATACCCACTTATAGTATTGTTATCTTTTGCTGCATAACCATTTGGCCAGAAGCATAGTTGGCCTATCTTTTAAAACTACGGACACTTACCTGGATTTCGAATAATCGCGTAACACAGATTTTTAGCCCACATATGTTCTGGCGATCTTTCTTCACATGGATTATCTGTATTTCCACCTGTATCACATCCGTCATCATTTCTGTAGGCAGCTCCAAATTCTGTGACTGAATTAGCCTGTGAACAAAAAAAAATTGAAAACGAGCTTTGCGGGGTTTTGTGATAACTAAACCAAATGAATTTGCTACTATGAGTGGAAAAACAATAGAAGCACAGGTAACTGTGGATCTTAAGCCGAAAAGCTTATTGAAGACATAAGAATAATACTGCCCTCCCTTGAGAATCTCTGTAGGCTGTTAGTATGTTTCTTTACAACATTTGATAAATGCATGCGTTTGCTACCCATCAAGAATTCTGCAAACGCCTTTGTGAGGTCTGTGTACCTGCTTTTTGTTTTCTTTCCCAAGGTGAAAGGAATCTTTGCAATCAAGGGAGTGTGTTTGTGTGCGTATGCGTGTGCGTGTGCGTGTGTGTTTACGCGTGTGTCTTTATGACGCTTGACTTGTCAACACGATATCTCATGATGGATGATGGATATTTCTCATATTTGGTATATGAAATTAACATAAAACGAGAAAGAACCCTACTGTTTTTGGTAGAGGTCAAAGGTCATGTGAGATCACTAGAGGTCATAAGCGGAAAACAATGCAAACAAGATATTTCTAGGTAAGAAGCAGTGATACTTTCATACTTTGCACCTGAATACGTTACAGTCAGAAGATGAAACCTATTGGTTTTGGTAGAGGTCAGAGATATCCTGAGGTCACTGGAGGTGGAAATATGGGTGTAACGGCAACGGTTTGGTTAGTATTACCTATGGGTTCTGTGTTTGAATATGTATGAGTACATGTCAGGTCCAGGCCAAAGGTCAGTGACGGGTTCTGCCCTGAGGTTCAGGGACGCACGCTTATGCATTAATTGTATGTATATCGAGCATGGTCACTTGTCGAGGAGGGCTGGAGAGTGTAAGACGTGGCACGTGGTGTTGACACAGTTGTAGACTCGTCGTCGTTGTTTTGTAATTTGTACCCTAATTTTCCTCACGTATGTGCTGTTAGAACGTTTCACCATCTGTTTGGAACCAGAACGGTATCTATGTACTGTATGTTTTCTTACTCTTAATCAAATATATCATATCAGCAAACGAGAACTTTGAACTGTAGTCTGCATTTATTGGATGTAACGTATAACCTTTGACACTAACAGTAACAGCCGTGACATGGGAGCCCGAGTCGCAACGATGCACTGCTGTATTCATGGGCGTCAATCCTGGGGGGGACGGGGGGACACGTCCCCCCCACATTTCGATGGGTGGGGGACACAATATCAAATGTCCCCCCCCCACACATTTGAGTAGTGTCGTGGCTCTATTTGACTGGCTTTTTGAATGACATGTAGGTTTGTTGGGCAATTGTTAAGTGCCTCAATGCGGATTCTGAATGTAGATTTCGTCAGGGAAATCTTATTTAATGGCAAAATTTCGGCGCGCTTCGCGCGCATGCTTCACGGTTTGCACTCCTTCTCATGACCATTAAGAAGGTAATTATACATGGAACTTTTCTGATCACAACACTTTCCGAAAACAGACATACATCTCCAAACATTTGTAGGGGCCTCGCATCAATATGGGATCATTCAATTAGTGGGGAGGGCCATTCGACCATGCCCACCCTCACTGATTCCGATTTTTTAAGTTTCTAAAAATACGTAAATTTTTTAACACAAATTTACTTCAAAAGGTGGCGTATTTGGCACCAGATTGCATGTAAGGACACCGAATTTTTCAAAATTTTCAAAAGAGATGGGGACACCCCATTGGGCCACGCCCCCCTCACTGATGTCTATTTTTTTAGTTCCTAAAAATACGTAAATTTTTTAACACAAATTTTACTTCAAAAGGTAACATATGTGGCACCAGATTGCAAGTAAGGACACCTAATTTTTAAAAAAATTTCAAAGGGGAGGGGCACCCCTCCCCTTTTAAACCCTCCCAGGCCAGTGGTCACACAACATACTGCATGCCTCCCTTGTGAAAGGTTTGAAAGTACGTTGTTGCCATTAAACATTTTCAAAAAATTTTACCTAGCGCTTCGCCGAAGCAATTTATCGGTATAGATGGTGCAGACGCGAATCCAGGGGGGACCTGGGGGGCCCGTCCCCTCGCCACGGAAACAAAAACGAAAGGAGAGAAAAAAGGAAGAAAAAGAAAAAAAGAAAAGGAGAAAGAAAAATTACCAGCAAAAAATTATAAAAGTGTCTATAAGAACGTAGGGGTTGGGTGGAAGCTATAGCTGGATTATCTCTTTAGATATCTTTTTACAGTGGTAGTCAACGAAAGGAGAGCTACCAGGCTACAATGTTCGAAAACAGGTGAATAGCTGAGTAATGATCCTTGACTTAAGATCTAGATAAGTAAACATCGTGACATATGCAGTATGGGCCCTGCTAGCTGCACTGAAATTAGTGACAATTTTGTGTTAAAGAGTGAAAGTTTTTGTAATCTAGAGGGATTGAGAGGCAAAGATTTCGCCACCAAAGAAACTTGCGAGTGAATACATAAGACAAGCTGTCAGGTGACGTGCTGTTGTGCACAGTGGCACCAGCTGTTGCAGGCAAAGTAGCGGCGTGCATACCCTATTCGATTTCGAAACTCTCTGAAAAGTTTTAAAATGAACTCAAAAGGCTTTTAAGCTACAGACAGTGGCGTCGGCACAGTGGGCAATGGGTGACGTGTGTCCCCCTCCCCCATCGAATCTTGAAAATTTTAAAATGGTCCCAAAGTCGTTTTATAAGCTACAGATTTCTGTAGAGGGTGGAGGGTGAGATGTAGTTTTGATGATTGGTTTATTTATTCCAACCATTTTCTTTCACAAACTGTTCTCAAACTATCATAAGTTTTGGAAATTCTTGACAAATTCCAAAGTTTTGCACGCTCCGCTAGCGTCAAGCCTTGTGTCAGTGTCCTTATTATCAAAGGCTTTCGGTAACTACTCACGGGGGAACAAAGGAGCAAAAGTGCTTTTTAAGAATTCTCAGTCAGAAGATTCGTTTCTGAATAGCATAGGTTGGTGGGAAAGTGACAGTGTCCGATGCAGGTTCTGAATGCAGGTTTTGTCATGGACTAATATTTTATTCAAAATTTCATACGACGGGGTTTACACCCGATTTCATATACCACTGACAAAGCTATGACGCAAGAAATTATTCCAATGTAAACACTTTTCTAAAAAGTACATTCTCCTTCTCTGTAGGGCTCTCATCATTATGGGATCTTTGACTAATCTAGTCTAGCACATGGTCTGAAAGATTGAAATTCGTAATTGCCGTTGCTTATTTTCCAAACTTTTACCGCGACGTTCAATAACGACGAAAATCTTTTATGAAACGAATTTTGCCTGTCCACCATCCTTCTTGCTATACCTAAAAAGACAAGATGATATATCATCTCTCCTCCGACATGGATGTCAGGTTGTGAGAGTCCTGTTGGTCCCCCTTTTCAGGGTACAATTAATGCAGAGCTCCCGGGAGGCTCTATACCGAAAATTTTCGGCGCGCTTCGCGCGCAATTGTTTACGCTAACTGAGAGAGGTATGTTTTTATTGAGTGATGGATTTATTTTTATCACTTTTTACCAAAAATCATTTGAAATCTTTCACGATTTTTGCAAAGTCTTCTCAATATTTCTTGATTTTCGCTTGATCTGCGCAGTTTTAGCCTTGAATTGCTCCTTTTACTAACAATAAGGACCAAAAAGTATTCGCATTACCATCGGTGGGGTTCTACCTTAAGCCAATTATTTGTGTGCATAAACGTGATTCCAGAGTTTCAGAGAATAACAAGGATGTAAAGCAACTGATATTCATTTCTTCACCCTCCTCTTCTTATGAGAACTGAAAACTTAGTATCGAAGCCACCTTCTAATTGATAGACACCCATAAAGGGAATTGACACCGTTTGTAATAGCAATGGTTTTAAATGTAAATTCAAATTTTCACGGGCAATTGTTTCATCTATCGTCCTATACCTGAATACCGTATAACGAAAATAAAACAGTCATTATGGCAAAAATCATTTCAAGTTACCTGCATGGGTTCATAATGTTGGCGTGTAAGTTTAAAGATAACTTAGATTCTTCGGAACTACTGCAGGTACATATAGTAACTTATACTGAGCCATACACATCAATTTCCATGCAATATGAAAAGGTATAAAATCTCACTGACATAAGAACTGGCGCCGATTTCTGTGCTCTTAAAATAAAATACTGCGAGAGCTTCCGGGGGCTTCGCCCCTGGACCCCGCAGGGGCCCTATCGCGGGCCCCTGGATACCACGCATAGGAACTCGTGCTTTGCGCTCGTGGTGCACCGAAGATTTTCCATCTTGGCCCCCCTCAAAATTTCTGGATCCGCGCCTGCAGATAGTGATTGTTAATACACTTACGACTACAAAGTATTCTGAAAACGCCCTTGCTAATCCTTCACACCTTTGCTATACTACGATCAGCTCCAAAAATATCCCAAAGATATCCATTTTGCATCTAAGCAACCTTAAATTAACAAAAATTTCTCAAAGGGGAGGGCTACGCCCCCTTCCCTTAGACCCCTCCCCCGGATGACACCTTTATATAGTGACAAAGGAAGGATCCCCACTGCTGTATACAAACGCAGGGTGAATAAAAAGGTGCGATTTACACGCCGCCACTGCAGTTAGTAAAAACATCCAGCCAGTCGGAAAATTAGAATTCACTACATTATGGACATTTTCCAGCCATGTACGATAAGCTCCTAAAATATCTCAAAGATAGCACCGTTTTGCACCTAAACAACCTTAAATTAACAAAAAATTTTCAAAGGGGATGGGGATTCCCCATCCCCTTAGACCCCTCCCCCAGGACGACTCATTTATGTAGTGAAAAAGGAAGGATCCCCCACTGCTGTTATACAAAACGCAGAGCGCATAACAAAGTGCAATTTAAACGCCTCCACTCAGTTGGAAAATACATCCAGCCGGTCGGAATTTGGGACCTTCACACCCCCAAATATATCACCCTAGCAACGGGCCTGGTCGGGTCCATGATCTCCGACAATGATCCACGCTGCGAAGCGTTGTTTCAGATATTTTGGGACAAGGTGAAAATAACATCTTGATGTAATCCCGTGGACTCCGTGTATTTCACCTGGCAGATCATCTATGATGGTTATGTTAACTTTGAAATGATAATTCTTATTAGAATAGGACAACGTCAGCCATCATAAGGCGGGGGGGGGGAGGAAAGGGCCTATAGGAAGACGCCCCCTCTTCAAAACCAAAGGGATTGGTTTGTGCTAAGGCATGTATGTCCCCCGTCCCCCCCACATCTGAATACGGATTGACGCCCCTGGCTGTATTGCGTGTACTTTTCGTGGGAACTTGTGTGCTAACGTTGGCAAGTATTGACCAGGGTCGGTGGATGTGGCCTCGTTTGGCCGCAAACAATCCTTCGTCATTGAATAGAGGCAATTTGGCCCAGCTGAGATGTTCCAGAAAATATGTAGCAAGGTTAAAAGGCTACAATGGGATTCCTAAAAACTGCTTGTAAACACGATATAGAGAGAACCCTATGGGTATGTTGAAGTTCGACGGTTATCTGATGACATCAGACGTGAAATTACTAAAACCTTTTAAACTAAGCAGATATTTGGCGGTACCTCCAAGTTGTGTCCGACGTTTCGTGACTAACGAAAAGTTCGAGCTGAAGTTTTGTAACATCCCAAAGAATAAAATTATAGCAAACAACATTTACTCTTTTCACAAGCATAACTGTTACAGTAATGATCCGAATTTTAATTACCTAATAACAAACACGTGTAAAGGATGCTGTGACTATGGGATAATTAGAGATCCAATACGTCTAACGGGTTCATTGATGGTGTAGTGGTAGCGTAGTTGGAAAGTGCTGAGTTTTTCACACAAAAGGCCAGGGTCGAATCACTTCCTAGACGCTTGTTTTTTTTTTTTTTTATTCACTTTTGGTGGGGTTCAAGATCATGTGAGGTCAAATTGTGAAAAATCGTAGGAAATGATATAGCCGAGAAGGATAAATTTGAGGAATTATTCTCAGTGCAACAAATCATCCCCTTTCGGAAAGGAATCACCAAGCCTTTAGGCTTTCTGGTTTTACCCTGCCTTCGTTAACCCTACATACCATGCAGCTCTGCTTGCAGAGATTTTATATGGATGAATCAAGAAATTTTAGAAACCAAAGATCATCTAGATCATCTAGATCATCTAGATCTATATAACTCGTTGCTGTATTGCTATTATTGGAGGGTAAAATTTCATTTTTGAAAGGCCAGTAAACCATCATTTCAGTGCATGTTGCTATTAAAGTCATAATTTAAACCGTGTCAGTAGTAAATGAATAATGAACTAAACATTAAAACACTTGTATGCAACCAACGTTCAGCCTCCCGTGACTTTAGTGTACTGAAATGACTTCTATTTAACTCTTTTCTCTAGTTATCTAACATAAAATGACTTTTTTTATATTTCTGTAGCTCTGGTCCTTGAAGACATAAACCTATGTCCTTCCATGTTCATACTTTTTCTACAATATGTTCAGATGTTGTTCTTCCCACGTTATGCACCCAATTTGTATACTAAAGAAATCGGCGAAATACTGAAGCCTTATATAGCTTGAATAGTATTATGAAGTTTTTTTTTTCATTGAAATGCTGTGGGTTTGGGGTTTCCTCTTCTTAAATTGTGCAAAGACAGAATGTGGACAACTGCTTTCAAGTTGCAGTCCGATATTTTTAACAACATTTTCTAAAGGGTTATGTGTTTGTCCAGTTATTGCCTAGATTGGTAATACTACGAAAAATCCCTGTGACAAAATACAGCGTGACACAAAAGCGAAACCTCTGTTTTGTCTCTACTCATATATCTACTTACAACGCTTCCGTTCCGTAATTTAAAGTCATCAGCAGGGTCATCAGTGCATGTACCACACATACCACAGGTTAGTCCAAAACTTTCAGCTCCGAGGTGTATCTCAGCCTTTTGTATGTTATCGTACATGATGACAAGCCCAAAGTCTGTGATGATGGTCTAGAAAAACGATAATGCGAAGGATATGTAATCAAGGACTGATATTTTTTTCATATAATATTTGCTCTTACTATTTCATTATATTGACTCAGCTGAGAATCAAAACCTATAATGGTTAAATGCGCCATTCTGAAAGTGATGAAAATGAATTTGTTTATGCTGATAGTAATTATATTACCAGTCTTATGAAGTGAGGTAACAAATGTGTGTTGTTCACAAGCATTTTGATAACTTTACTAAGGAGACACTTAGAATTGAAGAAGAAAAAAAAAGAAAAAACAAATTGGGAGATGAGTTAGAATATTTTAATAACTAGTCGTTATTGAGCAGTGGAGATCCAGTTATCACACTAAGTTCATATCAATGAATCAATACCACCTTCTTGTGTGCGTGTTTTTAAAACTCGGTATTAATTATTTGTAATCACATAGTACTTCTTGAACATTTAGCCAGTGTGCTAGTAACATGTGGGCTATGTTGTGAAACTGCACGAGAAACTACATATCACAACACGTCAAATTCTTCCACACACTAAGAAAGCTCTGACAGTAGGTTATACAACTCACAGATGTTTACTTATGCTGGAAACATTAGTCGATCATGATGGATGATTAAATTGTCGGTATGTAATGTTCTGTGAATTGCTTTACCCTGTAAATGTACCATAGTGTTGACTCATGGTTAAATCTTATTATAAAAAAAATGTTCTATAATTAGTGCATAGTGAAGTGCAGCTCAATAATGATGAGGAAAAGTTCATCGCCCGATTCAAACCCATGTGGAAGCACCCCCGAAACTTATTTAACCATAAAAAAATGGTGCTGAACCACTGTTAAAACCATTCTAAACCTCTTTTGTGGGCCTCACTCTAAAACATAAATGTAAATAAACATTTCATGTGGCGACGAAAACTTGACCTTGTGAACCACATCCATACACTCAGCACAAAGAAAAGGGTATTTTATAAGTTTTTAAGGATCAAATTACTTCATTATTGGGACAGGTGGTTCATTATACATCCATTTAAGTAAAAGCTCAAAGATTGACTTAATGAATCTTTACTTTTTTACGCTTACCGTATAACCGTAGACATGACTACCGATTTTTATCCCGACATCTTTGTCAACATACGGTAGAAATACTTTTAATCCATCTACTAACACTCTGCCTCCAATCGAGACCTCGTACATGCTACCTGCAAATTCAAGCCGCATGTGTCTCAAGTAAGACACTCTATCTGCAGGGGCATTCTTACTGTGCCTACCAATAAGTCTGAATTCTGGTAGAGTGTCTGAGTCCTCACATTTCTCAATCAGGATGTACTCACAATCTCCCTGGTAGTCATACTTCCGTCTATCAAAGGTCGAGTAATGAGGATCACCGTAAATATTGCATACACAGGCACCTGAATAGAAATAATGACAAGTCTAGAGGTTATAACGCCTTCTGATCAATTTGTCTTTCAGTCAAAGAAATAATTAATTGCACCGTAGAACTCAGTTAGCCAACATGTTATCACCTACAACAAACCCAAGACATTTATTACCTCTTTCGCAAGCTCCATCCCTCATAGAATACCCAGGCATACAATAACAATTCCTTATTCCATTCTTTGCTTCGCAGGTGGACTTCTGTGGACAGGAATAATCTTGACATTGCATTCCATTCTCCGTACATGTACAACGCCTTGTGCAGTCTTCGTTGAACCATTCTTCATCGACCTAAGGATAAGACAAAGATACATAAGACACATCTTCCAAAAGAATTTGCTCAAGTTTGCGGGGATATAGCCTAAATAAATATTCAGAAATCTAGCAAAATATAAAGCTGCAATCATTTCCAGGCACTTTAGTACAAGCACACATTCTTGCAAACTTTCAAGTCACTGTTGATTTTTGCCATCTTCAGAATGCAAATTAAGCAGTGCATTGGTTTGCACAGAAAATGGAGAGGGGATTATAATTATTTCTTCAGTTAAAACAGAAAAGGCATTATTATTACTTTGTAAATTTGTAGCTTTCCATTAACTACAATACGAAAATGTGAGTAGATATAGACCTTATGCATTGACATCACGCGACGTTATTTAAGATGCAAAACAATGAAGCATACTGCACGCACGACATAGACTTTGTACGCTTGCGTAGTAGATCCTGTGCATATCAGACTGGTACAAAAATGAGCTGTCTGCATTTGTTGGTGTAAGTTGCAATGATACGTGCTTGTCCCCATCGAGGCACCATGTCTCCCCTGTGACGTGTTATGCATAATCCCTATACAGTATGCGGAAATGTGCCTAAAATCAGTCGACTTACGTACTGTTAAGTACAACTTGTTTGCAAGGCACATCAGCACAAGACTTTGGGTGAGTTGATTCATTCCTACTTATCCTTAGTGTTAGTGGATCTTTATATCTAGGTTTACTAAAATGTCACTGAATGTTATTCCTGTCTTAGGTAGAAGTAAAGGAGTTTCATTGGAACTTCCACCAATAAATGCAAACATCTATTTTTGTCCATGCGAAGACTACGTCGTGCAAATGCGTGCAGCATATGTACCAAAGTTAAAAATCTTATGGAGCAAGCTTCATTGAGTCTTCTAAAACAACGTGGTGTGAAGTCAATGGATAACTTCTGTAAATGAGAGTAAAGCAACCTTTATTTAAAAAAAAAATACTGAATCGCATCCAGGAGATTTCAACCATTTTGCAACTTGATGGGAATTCGTGACATACCCACCTGAAGGTACCCTCCTGAATCCAACTTACACCCACATGCCGATCGTGCCACACAAGTGTTACCATCCAAAACCTGTCCATCCGGACAACGACAAACCTCTTCGCAACGGAACTTGCAATCATCGTCGCCCTCATCTGCGCAAGTCTCTTGACAGGCAGAACCACATGGATCATAAATCATACCGTCAGGACAGACTGGATCTTGAGAGTCGACAAAATTGAAACGGACACATTAAAGAAATTCATTTTAAGTGTACGTGATAAGTAAAATACTGTTTTAATTCAAATAAGTTTAAATCTATGTCCTTGACCAGTTTAAATATTAAAATTAGAAATATGTGTCGTCAGTGATAGGTCAAGGTTTTCAACAAAAGTTGCCAATGTTATCATTTTGATGAGTGGTTACGTAAATTATAATCAACTTTAACACGCTCAGTTTCTGACTATAAACAAAGTTAAATTCAGTGCTATGGAAACCCAACGTGCAATCCAACGTTAATAGTTCCAGAGGCAATTCTTTAAAACGAAAACATACCAAATAGAATTAATAGTGAAAAAACCTTCATAAACTAACAGTATGTGCAGGTTGCTGTATAAAATTCAAACACTAGCATCTAAGTATAGCATCTACACAGGTAGCTGCACGAAATAATTTCCTTTGTAAAAGATACCTATATTGGTACACTGGTGTAACCTATAAGGTAAAAATTACGGGGTGGGGTTTCGTCAAATGTACTAACATTGCTTAAACTGTGTATCGTAATTGTACCTTATTTATCCTCTATATGTATTAGGAAAAAGTGGATAAAACTCACCACACTGAGGTACTTTATTCCACCAGTGTCCCGGGGAACCCCCTGCCTCTTGACAAGAACGAGCATAGACGGCTAGATTATCACACAAAGCTTCTTCTTTCTCTGGTACAGCACATACATCATAAGAGCAAGTCTCAAACAACGGATCAGGATCAACAAAATCGTGACAACTTGCAAAAGGACCTGACATGAACGATTGAAGGAGTGAATAAACAAATTTCACTTTGGGTAGGTGACCGTTAGATACGACAATGTTAAAATGTTACGAAGCATTAATTTTGCACTAGATATTCTTAAATTGTTATCTATTTCAGAGATTGGATTCACTCCTTTGGGTATTGGGTCAAGAGGACTGTAAGTAGTCTATGGGTAAAGAGTACTAAAGACATGTCCGAAAAATTTAGAACTCAAAAGCAAACCAACAACTGGTAAACAAATAACAATTCTTGAGTTACAAATGTTTTCTGCAACACATTGACTCTACATGTTTAGTACATTAATGCTATCAAATTTAACACCTCCTTTGAATATTCAACTTAACAATATAGGTAATATTGGACTAAACCATCAACGAAGACCTACCTCTAGTAGAATATATTGCAAACTTTAATTGAAATGCAGTAAAGCTACAATTTATAAGCGTTTTACCAGCATTTTGTTTGAAAAGAACAACTGCCTGTTAGCTACTGAAAGGACAAAACAACCAAATCTATTTTAAGGAACTATCTTAAGATCTGGCATTTTAATTTTCGTTTGCTTTCATCAGAAAAATTTGCACCACCCTCTTCTTAAACGATAACAATCTTTTCTTGACTTGCCAGTGATGTTTAAAAATTCATTTTTTATTCATATTTGATAATTTTCTTAACATCATTGTAATCTAAGGCATTGTCTGAGTAAATTCGGTTCAGTTCACGTACAGACAAAATTAACGTTTTTCACAAACAAAAGTCACCAGACTGGCTGGAAAAGCTTCTTAGACAATTGTAGATAACGTATCTGTGGAAAGAAAAGATAGAAAAATGTACATATCTTGTAGCATACCAATGACTGAGGTAAGGAGGCTGCAAAAATCCAAAGCTTCTTTTTCAGCTTCAGAGTCTTCTTCACATGCCGGTTCTCCTGTATCACCTACGCACTCTCGTGCGTCGGTGGCCCAAGCATTACCAAATTCTGCCGCCGTTACAGCCTGTTGATTTAACGGATATTTAAAATGCTTGCTAGTAATGTAGAGCACAATACAAAAGTAAAATTTTCGTAGGAAAACGTCACATCATGTAATTGGAATGTTAATACACCATGTGGTAACAGCAACCTATCCGTAGAATGAAAGATTGATGAGCTGACATAGCAAGCAGTAACTAACTTTGGGTGGTAATAGAGTTGACCCTACACGCTAACTCATGACAACAACTCTCTCAAAACATCTCACCAACTTTCCATTTGGTAACTGGAATTCATCTTTTTGATCTCTGTTGCATGTACCACACAACCCACAGGTCCTGTCAAGATGCATTTCATGGTAAACCTTCACCTTTGCAGTATGGGGACTTTGAAACATGATGGACAGTTGAAAGGAAGTATCAATGACCTGAAAAAGAAAATATTGTTGGAACCATTTTGATGAATGTAACCCCTCAGAAGAATCTGATGCCCGAATCTTTGCTAGCTCATTTGTCTACATTTGTCGCAATTTGGAAACGAATTCTTTTATCAGCTTTTACTGGAACCATAATAGTAGACTGCACTTAAAAACGAAAGAATCTTAAGAATATCACTTCTTGCCTTTAGACTTTTACAAGATGTATCTAATGAAAAGCTTTGCATCAAAGTTGACATTCGAATGTCGCAGTCACTGTCGAAGGAATTCATTCTAAAAATAAATACAAAATTCTAGGAAATGTCATGGTCTATTTAATGCTTTCAAAATATACAAAATATAAAGAAGTGTCGATCTTACCACTCTGTTTGGGAAGAAAGAATAGATCTTAACCAATTCATCTTCATACGGCAATGGTTCTTGAATACCATTAATGAAAATTTTGTCACCGCTTTTGACCTCGTAGGCTTGATCTGCAACCTCAAGTCTGATACCTCTGGTGTAAGAAACAGGAGCACCTGGATAATTTTTCACATTATTTGCAACGACACGGTAGTGTGGTACATTGCCTGTTGCATCTTCATCTTCAGGGCATCTTTCTACCAAAACATATTCACAATCCCCTTGGAAGTCATATCTTGCGCCATCAAAGGTGACATAATGAGGATCCCCATAAGCAAGACATTCACAGGCGGCTGCAAACCGAAGCAAAAGTCTTGCATGTTACATTTGCCATTTAAAACTTTGCAAAAAAACAGTGTTTTCAAAACATCTGAAAGATAATCTCTGTTAATAAAATCTCACCTTACCAGAATAACACTCCTAAAAATAAGGTACATAATCAGGTTCAAAACCCATGCTTCACGTTTTCTTGCACACTTGCCAATGGAGCTTCGTGAATAGTTTAGACATGTAATAATCGATTGTCCAAACAATTTTTTAACATTTGTGGAATGTTTAGTATTATTTGCAAATTTCAACAAGGCTTTAGAAGCTTCCAAAGTACATTAAATTTATATATGGATGAGTGTTTAACTACGTCAATTCTAATCATCTTGCATAGGGACAATTATCACCAAAGATATCTCATTTCAATCGATCGAGTTCTCTATATTTCTGCGAAAACAACGTTTTGTTCGTTAGTGAATTTAAAAGAAATTTTTGGAGTCATTTAGATCACCTTCGACACATTCTTGACCATTTCCAATGAAGCCTTCTTGACAGACACATCTTCGTACACCAGCGCGTAGACCACACTCAGCAAATTCACTACACACCAACGTGCTGCATTGCATCTCGCCATCGACACAGGTACAGGTTTCCGAACAATCGTCTTTCACTATGGTTTCAGCGTTCTAGAATAAGAGATCCATTACATGTCCCTAAAAATCTTTCGAATGACCTTTTCGGAGATTCATAACCATGGACTTGCTAGCTATGTAAATAAATTGGTCTGCCAATTCTCGCCAACTAATTTCATGTCTTTGTATGTACATTGCTTAGTGCGTCCTTTCTGGCCATTTATTAGTTGGACACCCTTATTAGCAGTTTTTCTATTTTCAATATACTAGTAAATAGTGCGTTCATGTTTCGCAAACCTTGCTTAAACCCCGTTTAGTCATACTCAAAATATCCATTGCTATTAAGTGTTGCATTATAAAACATCATTTAAACACTACATGCGTATTTCAATTGATGCCCTTTGAAATATAAATCTTGAAAAATGATATATAATCTTTTTACAAAGTCTAGCATCATAACACTCTCAAATCTTTACACTGAGATCGGTATTTACTAGCAATTCATAAAAGCAGGGAGTTGCCATTACACAGTCGTGACAGAATCGAAACGTGCATGAGATTTGAAAAAAGCAAGAACGCACCTGGATATAACTTCCATCGTCAAGGCGACATCCATTACAAGATTGGACACATTTATCCCCATCTAAGAGTAGTGGGTACGCGCACCAGCATGATCCAAGCTGCGATACTTCACAGTTATCACCATCATGTGGGTCAGCACAAGACGGTGGACATTTGGCAAGATCTGGTATATAAACTGCGTGCTCAGGACAAACTAAAATGATGAAAATTGAAAAAAATGCTCTTCATCATAAACATTCATTCTGGGGATGTAAAAAAGCATAAAAGACTACTTTCATAAATGCGTATGCGCATTCCATTTGGACTTACGGTTGACCGAAAAAAGTTACCATAGGTGTTACTATTTTCCAGATCCTAAAAACTAAGTTTAATTAATTTAATCTATAGAAAGTCAATGTACATCTAATAACAGGAAATCAATTCTCAATTTGGATTGGTGATTTTTGAACTTATCGAACATGTACGTTACCACTTTTTATGGCTAGTGCTGACCGTATAATGTGTATTTGTGCCCCAGAATAGTAGGATATATGTTCAACCCGACCAATTATGCTTTAGTGGTCGGATTGGAAGATATTTTATACACCTCCTTTACAATTGTTATCCCTGCCTGGCCTGGCTGACTTGACCATTTTATGGATGGTTTGGCAAAGGCAATCTATCTCAAGTGTACTTATGTTATTCCAATATTGCAAATAGTTGCACAAACTTTACAAATATTTTTGCTTCAATGATTCTACACGATCGATGTAAACAGATAGGTCATGGATAGTCAGTCAATCTGTGGTCAACGGAGAGAAAAAATCACGTAATGAACCGTAACAGTCAGAGAGCAGATTGGGAGATAAGAGGGATATTTAATTCACCTAAATATGTCTTACTTCAGTCCCGTAATTCCTAAGGCCCAAAATCATCCATGAAAGCATTAACAATGATAGAATTTTGACCAAGTTCTCGTTACGCTGGTCTTAATAGGCTGAGAACACGAAGCAAGTTCATTCTGTTAACCAACTCACCCACAAACGGTAGAATATAGACCTTACTCAGACTTTTTTGCAAAAGCTATGCTCACCGATCCATACAAATCACCTGTTGTAGCTCCCTGAGGACTGTCAGAATTGTCCTTTTGTTGTAATATATGTCAATAATAGTAGTCTTTTACCAACGATACTGAAGTTGACGGTGCGACAAAATCGTCTTGTGTAAAATGGTTAAGAGATAGTATCAAATCTTCAGTTGTCACAACTTATCTGAACACACAACGTAGAATGCTAAATCGATGCATAATAGCTATCACAGGTCCGTAATATAAGTTCAAGTTTTCCATACAGACGCAACTCTGACAAATTACGTCTCCTAAACCACACCCAACTGCATACAGCGACGATGTCACTCACTGGAGGAGAGGCCCAAGACAGGTCCGTAAATGAGGAAAGTTTTAAAATACAATGAAAAAATGCTGTTAGGTATCTGATGTTTTTATTCACCTGGTTTACACTCGGTTCTATCTTCATACCAGAATGGCACGGAACCCCCAGCTTCATAGCACGCTTCTGCATACAGCTTCATATTGTTGCAAAGGTTAGTGGCAGAGTTATCAGCACATAAGTCATACACGCAGGTCTCATAAAATGGCTTTGGGTCTACGAAATCATGACACACCACCAATGCCCCTGTCATAAGAAGGAAGGATTAAGCAGACTGTCCACAAATCAGAATACTGGACCACATCAATACCTAGATCCTAAAATACATAAATGTAATGCTAATAAGCATTACCGTTAAACTGCGTAGCAACTTTTGTAAAACAAAGTTTCAGAAATAAAAGATAGAAGCTTCTCATACCGATGCAGCTCAACCGCACTATTAATTGAGTAATGAGTACATATAATTGAGTAATGAGTACATATTGTCAGTTCTCTCTGTGCTTCTTGTGGTGTGCAAAAAGGGTCAAAAGTTAAATTTTCAAAAGATCGTCAATAAAAATATATTTACAATTATGATCCCGTCTCATAAACCTCAGCAAAACAAACAAAATTTAGTGACACAAAAGTGAAATACAATAACTTTCTTTTTTGATTGGAAAGGAATCTATGCAATCAGGCTGGCTAGTCTATGCACATGTGTGTTTGCGGATGTATGCATGTTTGTGTGTTTGTGACGCCCAGATTGTAAACATGATATCTCACGATAGCAACGACGGAAACTTTTCATACTAAGAGTGTATAGGTGTATAGATTTTACTTGAGGAAGAGTCGCATTATTTTGGTGGCGGTCAAAGATCATTTGGGGTCACCAGATGTCAAAAGCCTAACACCTTTCTACGTACGAGATCTCAAAGTAGATTGCACGAATACTTTTCATGCATAAAATGTGGATACGAAATGGTCAGTAAATGAACCCTGTTGTTGGTAGTAGAGGGTAAAGATTATTTGAGGATACCGGGAATGGAGCTACGAAATACTTTTCATGCATAAAATGTGGATACGAAATGGTCAGTAAATGAACCCTATTGTTGGTAGTAGAAGGTAAAGATTATTTGAGGATACCGGGAATGGAGCTACGAAAACCTAGAAACTTGCTTGTAAATATGTTATCTCTAGAAAGAAATGATGAATACTTTACACACTTGACATTTAGATTTTTATTTTAAGCGAAAGAACCCTAATGCTTTTAGGAAAATTAGAGGTCATTGAGAGCAGAAGAGGTCGATATCCTTAAACCTTGTGAACACGATACTTCAGGATAAGAATGATGGTGTCACAGTTGACGTGCATTCTTTGTAAAAACCTTTAAGTAAGATAGTAGGTTATTCATTGTAACCTGTCACCCCGCACTAAACAATAGATAAAACGCGAATGTTCCGGAAGCTACGAGTGACCTCCGTTGCCACGGCGAAGGGAAAGTCCCGTTTACATCATCTTACTATTATCGGATTAACACACCGACAGCCTATCAGCTTTGACTCTTTGATCTATGTCAAACCTGTAGGGGACATTGTAGATGATTCTCGAAACTATTTCGCCAGATTTGCTTTGAAAAGGGGAACATTATAAAATAATCTGGATACTCTTTTATCAGAATTCTTGGAAAGGGACTTTCCAGAGAATAAATCTTGCTATATATAAACAGGGCGATATTCGGACAAGAGAGCTTGGAGATCCAGAACCCTGAGACGACAAAATCATGTTATTTTAAGTTCGGGAAGCTAATCGCCCAGGCCAAATAATCGTGACGGAGATTTGTCTTTAATTACCGAGGAGAGGGACGAAAGAACCGTTGGACTGTTTGTTTATTAGATGGGAGTACCGATACCGCTACAGGCATAGTCTAGATTCTTATTCGACGGCTATCCAGGAGGACGCTTTCTTGGGTTACAATCGCGAGAGGCTTCTAGAGACTTCGCGGGAATTGCGTATCTGCTGTATAGTGGTGGTGTGCCGGTCAACAAGGGACCTATTCCCGACAGCGTTACTGGTGGTACTAGGAGGTCACATCAGAATTCATAACGGTACCGAAAGACGATCGAGTGAGTTTCGGTTTAAGCTAAAGATTGTAATTTGAGATCTCAAAATTTCCGCTTATGTACAATATTCAGTAATTATTATAGTTGTTCAAACGTTAATATATCACTTATTTGTTGGTGTTAAACTTTCACAAACGTCTCAGTGATCTAATTGGACCCTTTGTGTTTATTTTCCCAAGGTATTTGAATTTCTTTTCCTTTCACGGCTTTAAAGGCTTGAGGAAGAATCCGGGGTTGCAACTAGAGGAGGAGTGAGGGACGAAATTTTGTTCCTGGCCCCGACGTTGTGACAGATGGACCATTTCATACTTGGTGTATAGATTTGTCATTTTACGAGGAAGATACCTATTGGTTCTGGTGGAGTCCAAGTTAATCTTAGGTCATCAGACGTCAAACAACGAAAACCTTCTAAGCTGGTCGTTAAGACAATATCCCAAGTATGACAGTGGGCCGTACCTCCTAATTGTGTCGTTTCGCGACCAACAAAAAGGAAGGGTACAATGTTTGTACTATTACAGTGATAAAGTTATGGAGAACAACAAGTATCTTTTCACAAGCATAAATCTGGTAAATTCAATAGACATACCAATTTAAATTACTTTAAGATTGACTTCTTTGAAACATGCTGTAACAATATCATAATTAAAAAAAGCTTACAATTAAAGTGTATGTTGATGAAGTAGTGGAAAGTGCTCAGGTTCCTATTCTCCAGGCCATGGTTTGAATCCTATTCAAACACTTCTTTGTTCCATTTTTGTTAATCAGTTTTGGTGTTTATTTCTTAATGTACTTGAAATATAGACTTTTGATATTGAGAGAAAAAACCCGTTTGTTTTGGTGGCGGTCAGAGGTCATCTGAAATCACTAGACAACAAAAATTGAAAACCTCTAAAACTCCATATCTCAAGTATGGCATAACGAATGTTCTCTATGCTTGAAGTATGTACGTATTTTACTTGGAAAATAGCCTTGTTGTTTTAAGTAGAGTTCGAAGATTATCTAAGGTCACCGGTGGTGGAACTTGGAAAACATCTTTATACCCTTACAAAAAAAACGTGTGTCAATTGGTTCCAAATCCTCAGGTTTTCCCACGTGTCTGCCATGGGTTTTCACAGGTTTTTGCAGGGAAACCTGTGTTTTCCCATGAAATTGACACAGGTTTGCCAGTTGCCACACTTTGCCACAGGTTAGCCACAGGTTTGCCACAGGTTTGACACGCAAAATGCGTGGCAAATAAAAATAGTATTGACAAAGAATTCTGAGTCAAAAACTGTGACTTAAAATTGAAAGCAAGAAAAGGTGTGTAAACCTGTGTCAAACCTGTGTCCAGAGGGTTCCAAAAACACAGGTTTGCCATCCAGGAACACGCGTGATTTCTTTTGTTTTTCACGTGTGATCACGCGTGGTAACTGACACAGGTTGACACACTATTTTTTGTAAGGGTATTAGTTGTCTAATACTTGGGATGCCGCATATTTATTAACAGGACCCGTTTGATTGGTAAAGGTGAACGTTTATTGGGAGTCACTATAGGTGTCTTATTGTGAAAATCTCGAAAACATAAGTCATACATAAATCATAAAAATCTTGATGAATCTCATAGTTGACCTGTGGATGCGCTCATACTGCGTTCAATAATTTTATTGTTTTGGTGGCAGTTAAAAGGTAAAAAGACGTCAGTCTGTGATAACCTAGTATGTGTCTTTGAGGGATCTAATGCACAGTAGACGGACGACCCAAGTTGTTCACCAGAACCCCATTTTTGGCAGAGGGTAAAGAACATGTGGGGTCACCATAGGTAAAATTGTAAAAACATAATCCTGAAACATGATTATCAACAAGGATAGCCTTGAAGGCTACACTCAGTGCGACAAATCATTTCTTTCCTGCAAGGAATCACTGAACCTTTGGGCTCTCTAGTTTATAACACTTAAGCTCTGATATGCTGTGAAAATTTCATAAGGCAAATAAGGAAGCAATTTGCTGCCAATTCACTCGTGGACCAATGACGATTTCTTCATAACGTAACCGAATTTTTCCCTTATTTAAGTCGTTGGGTATGCAAACAGAAATGCTCAGGATATTTTATCCCCAACATATACATTTTAAGGAATACTAAAGTGCATCCCGTAAAGCAATATAGTGGGGTTTTTTTTGTAATAAATGAATAAAACCTTTCATGCCTCCTGTATGAAAAGTTCTTATCCATCCCTCCCTCTTTGAGGAACTTTGATCGGTTTGTTTCAAAAATGTCGTGCTAAAAGTTACAAGGATGACTGCCTTTAATAGCGTATTTGTGTCGATACTTGTCATCGGGTGTTCCGTTCTTCGTCGCAATGAAACTGTCTTAAAATGCTTATCCACTACAAGGAGCAACACCTAAAGCCCATAGAGTGAGGCTTTACAATACTTACTTAGTTTACACACTTTTGTTTTTGTAATATGAATGGCAATTTTCAAAAGATTTCTGGTGATGAAAGTAATATTTACAGTTTATTCCATTGTACTTACCTAAGGGATCTATAATGGCATTGCAATCGTTCTGAGCTTTAACTGATTCAGCCTCTCCAGCGGGACAAACGACTGGCTCAGGGTCAAGACATTGTCGGTGGCCGGTTCTCCAGGATGAGGCAAATTCAATGACATCGCTTATCTATGTAGATTGAAGAGAAAAAACATCAACGAGGGTGAAACAGTAATTATTTTGGAATGATCTTCTGTTCGAAACCAACTTGAAATGCCCATGGGTTTGATTTCTAAACTACGAGAAAACAATAAGATATATTACAGGTCTTTGCGTTATTCTGAGACATTTACAAAGACACATTAGTGGGAGGACATGATAATTACGTTCCATTGATTGGAAGCTTCATCAAAATGCTTTACCAAAATGTGGAAAATTCCATTTATAAAGGTCTCATTTCAAAGTATTGACTATAATTTGAGAACACCCAAATTGCTATGACTGGTAAAGTGAAAATATGTAACCTCCTTAATACTGGATTCTTTTATTTCATTTCATTCAATATGCAATGTCTCAACAATAGTTATCTTACCGTAGCTCCATCTCTAGTTAGAAATTCATCATGGCTGATGTCATTGCAAGTTCCACATAATCCACAAGTATTGTCAAAATATGCAGACTTCTTTAATGTAATAATGGCTGTCTGAATGTTGTTCCAAGTCACTTTCAGACCGAAGTCTGTTTGCAGTACCTGTTAACCAAAATAACCAAATGTTCCACTTTATATGTCCTTGCCCAAAAGATAAACTAATCAGCACCGTGGTTTCAAATTGGTTTATCTCCACTTTATGTGTTTACATTAAGGTGTATATTGTGTGAAATCTTATTGCATCGATTTACACATTTGCTAATCGGGAACCACATCATGATTATTTTAAGTTTCTCTTCTAAAATATTATTCCAATATTGTCTCATATTTATATTACTATTAACCTAAAATAACCTGTGGCAAACATTCAGAAATAATAATTCAACTCCATTTAAGACATCCGCTCAAAGGCATTTTCCTATTCACAAGGGTCTAATGTGCAAGAGAAACAAATTTCAGTTCATACCATCTAAACCCCGTAGCAATACTCTTTTTCTAACTCCAGATAGCTAATTTTAAAAACTACTATTTTTTTGTCAAAAAATACGTCCAGTTCTCATCAAGATCGCAGAATGGTATCTAAAGTGGGCACATTGCCTCAGATTTCTTTTGTTTTCCTTTATTTCCTGCTGTCCTTGAAATTTAATACTGTTGGAATGTTTAAATATCTTTCCATGTAGGTTTAGCATAAATCTACACCATATGTACGGCATAGCAAGCAAAGTTGCTAAATATTCGTACAACAGCGCCAATACCATCAATAAGTTCAATACTTTGTCAAATTAATATACCGCGATGACATCACAGATTTCCCATAATGCACTTTGTCTTGAGAAAAAAGTCGCACATCTTTGAAAATTTGTATCTTCCATATGCTACAAGCTATTGAAATGCGGTTTTCACCTCTCAGACGAAACAATTTTCTGCATTTTTTGAAGTCATTGATTTTTGTCACTGGCAAATCTCTTTAATTAATACGAGATCCACAAACGAACTCTTTTCAGGGGGTATCCTATTTGCACGTTTTTCACAATTTTACCCCTGTAGACGTCAACTGATGGTTAACCCTCACCAAAAAGGTATACGAATTTTTCACTCAACAAAAACTAGCCAGCTGTCAGGTTTGAGATTCATCTTAGATTTGTCTTCTACTTAAAGCCATAGTATTATTGTGCTTTACATGAGATATCTAAATGCCTAATATTAGATTCTGATCAATGTAACCATCTTGCGATAAGTGTCAAAAGGCAATAAAATGTATGTAATGCAGCAATGAAATGGAATTTTATAATGGTGGTCGATAAAGTATAAACAACCTCGATGGATGCCACAAAAGAGCTTACCTATCACTTTTCTGTAGATAAAGTAGTATTATTCGCTTTCATTAATTCCCTTTGAAAAAATTCAGTAGTTCTAAGTGCAATATCAGTTGCACTTTTTCATGCAAAAGTTGTAGGAAAGAAAGTGGTGTCCGGTCAAAAATGTTTGCCCTAGACTTACAGGCTGTGTTAAAATGAAAACAGTACAATGAAAGATCTTTGAAAACATGAAAAGACTCTCACTGAGGCCTAGAGACACCTGCAGTGGTATAAATTCAGCAAAATCATTCTATGTTAAAGTGTTAATTGATATTATATGATATAGAACAAGTCAATTTGTTAATCCTCTGTAGGTTTTCATTACATTAAACTTGTGCTAAGCAAATACATGCATGGGAGAAAGAGCAGAACAATACTTGCCGTGTTGTCAGTCTTTGAGATGCGCACTCCATTACCATCCTGGTAAGGTAGATGTCTATTCTGCCCGTCCACCATGACAGCACCACTTTGCAGGAGCTCATACACTTTTCCCTCGAATTTCAGTCTGATCTGCCGCAAGTAAGATACTCTGCTTGCTTGTGAATTCTTTATATTATTGCCAATAAGCTCAAAATCAGCTTGATTGGAATCATGGCATGGGGTTAGCAAAGTGTACTCACAGTCACCCTGGAAGTCATATTTCCTTTTATCGAAGGTGATGTAATGAGGATCGCCCCAGACTCTGCATTGACAAGTTTCTGAAAGATAAGAAAATAGTTTTAAGAATCACGACAGCTGAAAATACTGTGAAATCTTGAACACAGTTCAAAGCAAATTGGGTAACTTAGGCATAATTTTGATGTTCATTTTTTGTGGATTTGCTTCAAAAGCCAGTTATGCTTAAGTTCAACTGCCTTAAAAAACAGTTTCCCTACGAGGGTTAATCTCATTTATGAGTATTTATATTCTGCAACAGTAAGCCACTCTTCAGATATTTGATCTCTATGGAAATTTTAGAAGAATTCAAAATTTGCTATTTATCCGGTACTATCATCATGTGAGCAAGCTCAACCAAATGCTTTCATAAAGACATATTACCATGATTTGATGTAGTTAGTTTGGTTTTGTGAATTGAAAACTTTAGGAATAAACGATAGGAATAAACGATATGTCGGAACTACATAAGGCTTATAAATTTAATGTGTTATGTATTATGCTAAGGACGATGTACCTAGCATTCAAAACTAAGAATGGATGAAAAGAAACCTAGTGAACTGAATAATCTCGAGTCATAATAGAAATTGCAAGGAAGGCTTTTGTATGGGTAGGACACAACATGCGTGCACGTGTAGCAATTCGTATTTACGGTGGGTTCACCAATGGCAACACTGTGTGGCGTGTATAAATTATTTTACCTGGGGGAGAGCACCATTTTCCAACATGGCCTTTTGTGCTGCTGTCAGAAAAGTAACGCAGGTGAAATACCTTTAATGTTACGAGAGAGGGTGTTTTATGTAAGGAGGTGTTTAGTACAGAAAGCCAGAATCAGATTTAATTAAACCTTTGCAGAAAGGAGAGATCACCATAGAACAAGGCTATATTAAAATTACAAATTACCCTTCAAGAAATAAACATAAAAGGAAGGTGTATGCTCAAAGTTCCATTTTACTACACGGAGCGCAACTACTTCAAATGGTGTAAGTTTAAGTATTAGAAGCATTGTCTCACCAACAGGTTTACAGGTTTGCCCATTCCCAGCAAATCCGTCATTGCAGTAACAACGCCGTACTCCAGTCTTCAGTTCACAAGCGGCATCTTTATGGCAGTTTACTGCTTGGCAGGAAACTCTTCCTGAGTCACACGTGCACTTCTCACTGCAGTCTTCGTTGTAGGTCGTGCCACCACCCTACAGTGAAATTCAATTTTCGTTACAGAGTGTAATGCAGAAATAGCCACCACCTACACATGCCATATTACATAAGTATCCTTTCTTTACAAAAATGTCGATTTATTTTTTGACTAAAATTTTTTAATGCCTTTGATAAAGGTTAATTTGAAAAAAATAATGAACTTTCCTTAATACATGAATTCTTTTAAGCAATAACATTTTTGTGGACTATTGATAAATTGGTAACACCAGAACAGTCATCTTGATATGATAACACCACCATCATGCCACACTGCATTGTTTTCCATACGGAGCAAATGTTCAAGTCTTCCCTTATAAGCTCAAATGGCCGTAGATGCAGCATGGTAAACTGCTATCTACTGATAACACATCCTTGTCAGTAAAATTTCATACAGGTGATCACTACCAGTATTAAGAATCATACATTTCTACGTCCCATTAATACCCATAAACATCTTGTCCTTTTGATAAAGACAGCTCGATTAACGGCATTTGAAATGTATAAAATGATATACTTCTAGGCGAGCAAATTTAATATCATTTTGGAACAAAAATGTATTTTTTGAAAACTTGAACGTACAGGCAGATAACTGCCATTATCCAACTGACATCCACATTCCTCTCTTGATATGCACTGCCCATTAGCAATGACAAAGTTTTCTGGACAATCACATGTCTCCACGCACTCATCTTCACAGGTTTCATTTCCCACGGTGCAGGTGGCAGGACAGGCACTGCCACAGTGATTGTAAACTGTGCCCGTTGGACAGTCAAATGCTGACAAGAAAAGAAATTACCACTGAATATAATCATAACACAACTGTAGCATGCAGTTGTTCCCTGATTGGTGTACAAAATGATATCGAGCGTTAAAAACAAACTTCGAACTGTCATTCTTCCCTTATCAAAGTAGTCTCTCTGATGTCTCATTTAGCAAAAAGTGGTCTACCTTTTAAACGTCTGGCTTTTTATCTTTATAATAGACGGTGCACTTATTTAGCTTTACAAAATGTTGTTGGTCATTCCACATAAGCGTAAGAAGCTTTTTGCAAGTGGGGGCGGTGTGAATGTTTGTGATCCGTGTCCTGGAAAGGAGTCTAAGGGAGGGCATCCCGCTCCCCTTTGGAAATTTTTTGACTATTTAAAGTGCCCGAAATGTAAAATGCTGCAATATTTGACAAACTTTAAAGTAATTGTAACCTATTCAATGCCATGTTTTGGCAGCATGTCATCCAAAGTGTGGGAGCGAAACGAGGTTTCCGCCCCCATCAATCAGAAAGGGGGCAAAGGGCAGTCGCTCCCCTTGCCCCTGTTCCTACGCCTATGTTCCAAAGCTGAAAGGTGTTATTCGTCGTTTGGTTCGTATATTTTGAATATAGTTGGGAATATTTAAACACTATGCTTAATCCCTGTATACGAAGTGTGTGGCATCTGTTTAAGCAGCAAAGTAGTTCTAGCTTGACCATTGGCAAAATTTTCTTCATTTTTGCATCAGTGCTACATCTTATAAATAGATGAATGAGTTCTCTCTTTGCGTATGTACAAATCACACAAGTAGACATACAATCTACTCTCAAAGGAGCAAGGGGCTGTTAGGAAGGAGATACAACGACCAAATCTTTCAGGCTATATATATATGTACTTGAAATGTTTTAATTCTTTGAGGCACCACCATTTGAGTTACAGGTCTCTTTTACTATTGCTAAGTCTCTGTTGACTGAATACTTTTAATGATAATCTCCTACTTTCTTTTCCAAGTAATCCAGATAAAATTTTCCCATCATTGAGAAACGCATTAGAAAAGTAAATTGTAAAGAAATTCTTCGCTAACTTTAAATGAAATGATAATTAGTGTGACGAATAAGGACAAAATGTTAAAATGTCATATTTTTGCTGGCCGGCTGGCAACGAGAAGTTTACGAGTTCAACATAAGGGGCATGTCTTCTCACTGTCTTTTGACAATGCCTCACTGATCCTAGTTGATCTAGGTATTGAGATAAGAATTTTGAGAAGCAAGGGCTATGGGCCAGAGACACTTCACGGGCACCCCTCCATCACAACTCTCCGATATAGAACAATGGATAAGTCAAGAAACAGCGTTGTCTCTTTCGAAAAATGAGCATTTAAACCTGACACATTGTATGGAGCAGTCATTCTATATTTGTACTTACGGCATTCTGGAACTGACTCCCTCCAGTTGCCCATATCGACACCAACGTTTTTGCAGATAGTTACCAGGTTCTCAAGGTGGTTGCAGAGAAGAGACATGTCAGGCAGTGTAGCACACAAGTCATATTCACAGACTTCTTTCAATGCCACTAGGTCTACAACTTCACTACAGTCACTGAACGGTCCTATTAAGAACATACAAAAAATAAGGAAGGTGGTCCCAGGGACAACAACATGAGCATAGAATTTTCCTATTAACACGATTTAAAGGAGCCTTAGATTTTGTGGAAACAGTAAACCTTACTCTCTTACAAGAATACCCATTAGCGGCTCACCATAGGGGCACGGGGGGACTTGCCCCCCCCCCCAAAAAAAAGTTTGCACATCATGGTCTTCAATTTTCCAAAAATAATAAATCAATAAAACATGTGATTCGAGATTGGCTAGGCCCTCCGTTTTCCTTGAGTGGGTTTAAAATGAAAGAAGTGAATAACTTTCCAATACAATTCGAAAGTTAAAAATTAATAAAGCGCTTTCAAAACGAAATTTTTTCGGGGCACTTCGCGCGCATTTATTTAGTTGCTTATTTGCTACTATATGTATTTTAGACATCACAAATGGACCTGCCTTTAGTGCGAGCTAAGGTAATCAAAACAAATGATCACGCTGTTATATTTTTAATCTGATTAACTTTGGCATCATAATGTCATTTTCAGAGTGTAACGGTAATGCTGGAGTTAAATGCCCATAGTTTTGCAGACGCTTCAGAGCTTTCGGGGTCATTAGATGCACAACCCATTAGCCGTGTTGATTATCATCCACGACTAAAAGCAGTTTTGCCTGGGTGTCACCTGGCCAGATTAGCATAGGTATCTGTTTACAAAAAGTAATGAACATGTAGCCTAAACGTATTGTGTTTCCCATAGAATTAGAGGTTTTCCTTCCCGTTGTCCAAATTGACAGCGCCGTTGGCCCACGAGCGGTCTTATGACTGTCAAATGGCCTGTTATAAGCAAAAGGTTCTCCACCTCTGAGCTAAAGTATACCGTTTTCATTGATTTAAAATAAACATACCAAATAGTCAATCTAAGCTCAGTGTAATGAGACTTTTGACTAGTGGCCTAGCTATTTATATATAGGATAAGAAGTCGTCCTGAGTTAGGGGAATTCCCCTTCCCCTTTAAAATATTTCGTTTTGGACCGGTACTGAGATCCAAAATAGTGCTATCATTTCATTGTTTTCAAATGTCTTCATGCTCGAATTTTCCGTTAGTTTAAGAAAACAATCCAGAAAACCAACATTTTATGGCTTCTCGGCAAAGCTGAAGCATATTGAGACACAATGAAAGAAACAACAAAATATTTAAAGGTTCGGACTCATTTTATAGTGAAAAATGGATCAAACCGCTTTACCCATCTCACCTGCCTCTTACTCCACCCCTATGGAATAGCGGTAGGTTGATATGGTTGTATTTATTTTTAAAGTAAGTCAGCTCATGACTAAATGCCTGAAATGGTTTTTGAAGAGCTTTTGAAAACTTCATGGGGCATCGCTGTAATACATAATAATAACCTTACTCCTATTTTACTATCCGGAGCTGACCATTATTGTTGCGCGGGGTGGGTCTTCCGAACCTCCCTGAATACGGACTTGAGTTTGCCCTCCCCCCAACAAAATTTCTTAGAGTCGCGCATGCCATTACCGAAGTACTATTTATGGTTTTGATACCTAGATACTTTAAAGAAGGAACCCCATCAACAACACACAATATTGTTCTGTAAGGGATGAACTACTGTTGGTTGGTTAGGTGTTTACAGGTAGGGGTAGGTTGAATAGTTTTCTAGAAATTTCCAACTGTACTTCTAAGCTGTGCAATTTACTTTATATCATAGCACCACCGTGCAAGCACAAAAATGAGTCAATATATCAACTATGACAACTTCATCAGAGATAGAAACCCTGGAAATTTTATTAGAACATCATTGAACTCCATAAACACTCTGGTGGTGCTTCAAAATCCGGAATTACGTACAAACTTTACAAGGCATAAAAAGGTTGTTACTGTGTACCGTTCTGTTGAGATATAATACTACATAGTTCTCTTGCATCCTCTCGGTGCTCTTTGCTTTCTAAACAAGGGTCTGTTGGCCTTCCGGATTCGCATTCTTTACCAATTGCAAACTGATTACCACATCTAGCAGCTGCTCTACCCTGAAATAAAAACAGATAATTTGTAAATATCTCCATGCATGATGACTTACAGTCGATGTGACACAAATATGTTGCACCATAGTGTGAGCACAATATTGCAAAATGAGGTTGGCACCACGTGGTATATAATACAATGATAGTAGTAGATCTTCGTATCATACAGTTAATTCTCAGAACTAATTTACAGCATTCAATAAGTTAAAACATTGGCATCCCTCACTGAAGCATATTCAGTCCGATATGCAAGCCTACTGTCATCCATTTTATAGCATATGACAAAAACCGTATGAGATCGTCTTTTGTAATAATCTTAGATGTAACAAAAAAGATACATTTTCCAATATTTGCCACATATTTGATATTGTAGAGTTTTGGTGAAAGGTCACTTATTTTAAACGAAATTACTACAAATATTTATTGAAAGAATCGCGATGTAAAATTTGATCTCAGTCTTCCCTTTATCGATAACGTAAACTGCAACAAAGTTTGTAATTAATATGTGAAAGCGCTTTCTGACATGGGGGCTTGGTTAGTTAGTAACCTAAGGTTATGGGAAGGGAAATTTTCTTGACTCAAAGTTTTTACACGTTCTACTATTCCGCACGTATAAAGTAAGACTTGCTCCATTTGCGCTCTGTTTCCATGCCTAGTCTTTCTTCGCGTGTTTTCTAATAAGCTGGAGCTAGTATTTCACTGTAAGTATTACCTGTCTGGAAATTTTCAAAACTTAGTGAAAGTACCTATTATTAGATATAAGCAACTTACATTTTCTTCATTAAATGTTTCAAGTTGTTACTCTATCAATGTCTGTCTCAGTGGAACATGTTATCTTCACCATTAAAATTTAAAAGTATATCGTATCTCACTGTCTTTGCGTAAGATGCCCCACCTTGCCTCTGCAATCGTTTTCCTTGTCTCCGTCACAGTTTCCACAGATTCCATTCACAACCTCTTTGTACTTGGCGTGTAGGGACACAGAGAGAGTTGTTCCTTTGTACTCAACTATCAGTCCAAAGTCCGCGGTAAGCCTCTGTCATGAAATATTGGATACTTAGCTGAACCATATCTTCTTCAGCAATATTACTCAATATCGGTTTGATCTACCTTATAGTCGACATACCAAAAGCAAATTACGCGAGGTTGCTTCAATGGGAAAATGATCATACTTATGTTGGAAAACAAAACGTACACTAGAGCATCTGTTATATCACAAGTTAAGATAATTAAGGGTTTATTTAGAGAAAAAGTATGTAGCAACTAAAATAGTCTATACAGATATATTATTTCAAGTAGAACCTGTTAATCTAAAGGCTAAGCGTTTTGAAAAAACTTAATATTTCATGAATACGAAAACAGTTGGAGGGCCACTTCACATTCCTGAAAACTGCTTTGCACAGCTGCTATTACATTAAATGAAATAGAAAAAATGTACAAGTTGTACGGAAGAAACGCATGATTACGCAGTGTCGTGATTAAGGTAAGTAGGGACATTATGACTGCTTTACCTGATATAACATACATAGCGTGCTTGCAGTATTATAATATTGTATCAGACCCATTGCCATATATTTCCAACCTTGCAATGTATGAAAATTGCACAGTTGTTGTATACAAATAGATGAGTTTTACTGGAAGCCCAAAGGCATGTTCTCCACCTAATGTTTTGCCTGTCACTAGAAGCAGAATTTTTCTAAACAAGGCGTTCTTCATCCCCAACGTAGAGACTTAATGTCGTTCTTGTATAAGGGAGATAATTTTCCTGGTATATGCTGATATGTAAACGAAAGCAATTTTATGACACATTCGAGATAACGAGCGCCACAGACAATAAGCTGGTTGAGGTTAAGATTGGGAACATTTAATGTTTCCCTAGCAAGTGTCTTCCACCATGTTTAGAATAAATCGTTGCAGGAGAAATGCTAACCAGTGAAACATCTGGCATAAAATTAATAGTTCTATGACAAAGTTATTGTTACATCAGTAAATAGAGCCTTTCATTAAGTAAACGTGACTGATTTATCTCCCTTAGTTAAACAGAACTCTTTTCGTTTGCCGGCAGTTGGTTGTAAATGATCGATTTGTGGACTTCTCGCATACCCATGGTGTAGATCAAGGGTATGCCTTACTATAACAAGCTAAGAAAAATAAACGAAGACTCGAAAAAACATCAAAAGGTGACCAAAGCATGACCATGACAGTATCAGGAAGAAGCGGGCATTGATTATACTGTTTATCAACAATTTGACATACCCTCTTTTCAATTTCACACAAACGAATAGATTTATTTAGAACACTAACCTGGAAGGCAGACATATATTACATGGTATAAAATATACAGAACATAATAACATCTGATATAGAATCTTTCAAACTTACGAACGCACCATCCGTTCGCAGTGTAATTGATACTCCATGTGCCTTGTAGGGAGTTAAATATAAAGCACCGTCAATAAAGAGCAACCTCCTTTGCAGTCGATAGTCTTTTCCATTGTACTGAAGTCTCACGAAAGTTACATAAGTCACCTTCTGACCAGGGTTACCTCTATGGTATTGAGCAGACAGAGTGAAAGCAGGTAGTCCTGAGGTTTCCGACTGTTCTTCTGGGTGCTCACTGATCACATATTCACACTCTCCTTGAAAAGTAAATTCTTCCCGATCGAAGGTGCGATGATGGGGGTCTCCCCACAACTCACATCGACAAGGCCGACCTGTTGGAAGGGTACGACAAAAATATTTATGTATATCGAAAATACGTAAGATGGTTACCAAGTACCTACCGCCAGTGGGACGCAAGGGATCATGGTAAATTGAGATCATCGGCAGCGTACGATTGCACGATCGTACGTCGTACTACAGTTACATAACTTAGTAACATCGATTTCTACATAAACTAAGGAAGCCTTGCTGCAGCAAAAGCCCTTCAATCGGCTGCAGAAGCCAGGATAAAGATCAAAGGGAGCCAGCCACAGCGTTACACTTCGTTAAGACCTGATTTACTCTACTACAAATTTGAAAATTCGGCACTTTAAATAGTATCCAGTAAACATTCTCGTTTTATACTCTAGTTAGGTTTGTACAGAAATCAGAAGCATGGCTTAAACCCATTGGTCAAAGTGCCAACAAAGTATATATTGAAGCCAGAGAACTCAACATTCGGTACCAGCAAAATATATTCAATGGTTGGCACCACTGGCGGGCCGTTGGCCTTCACACACCCTTCCATGGGTTGTCGTTATACGTGGGCGGATCTAATTTATACGTCGCACGGATCTAAAATAAGAGTTGTGTTTATGTAAAGTTGGTTAGGTACATTTATCTTTATATCTGTAAAGTTCAAAAAATATTTGGAAATTCTCTTTGTGAAAAGTCCTCTAGTAGGGTGTCCTTTGGGAAAATCGTCTCATGAATAAGGCTTTGATCCAGAAAAGTGATATCACTTTTTTCTTCCCAAAAACTGATTATGCACTAAATATACATTTTCCATTCTTGTAAGGTGAATCAACAAGGTTAACATATTATTATTGCGATGATCTGCTATGAGATGAAAACGTACCTGCCCATACATTGAGGGAGTTACTTCGCCCTCTTCTCTACATTTTAACTTTAATTCTTTACATCTTTACAACAAATCAAAGCAATTGTATGTCCTACTTAGCTTACAGACTCGTGTGAATTTATCGACGATATTCTACGTGTGGACAGTTAAAATGTAATGCAGGCTAAATTTTGAATGAGACACTCCTTGACATTTTGAGTATTAAGATGTTATTTGAAGTTAAAATTGAAGCACTGGTTATTTGCACTCCTTTTGTAGTAGAAAATAACAAAAGGAACAAAGAAAAATTTCTGAAAAAATGCTTTTATTTCCTTCAAGCTGTAAATAATGTCTAATCATGGTAGTTATCAAAGTCTAGACAGTAACTACATATCTTGGACATACTTGGATCACCTCTATGGGATCAAACGTTTCAACAATATTAGAATCGACACCACACTTACAGCCTCTTGCGGCCAGAAGGAAATGTATTCATCAGATTTGGGGACAAAGCAGTGCTCTGATTGCTTGATTCTTTTTTCGGGACTTAAATTTGGGTCCCGGTTGTATTATGTTCTAACCATTTACCTACCATCCAGCTGTGAATTGGTTCATGTATAAGAATATTTGGGCTACATATTATGCAGATTTATTGTTAAGTATGAAAATATATTTACGAAGATTTACGCTAGCCTCCGCAAAATAAAAACAACACCGTCAACGCGCAACCCTGAAGCCTACTTTTACGGAAATACAAAAAGGCAGTGTTGTTTTAAAACCGGGTTAATACATCTGTTACATGTAATTGACTCACCATTCTCGCAGTGTTCTCCTGTAAAACCTGCCTGACATGTGCACTCATAGTCTTTGCCTGTTCCAACTCTTTGACAAGTCCCATCATTTTCGCAGGGATTCGGCTTACATGGATCAGGCGCCTCTTTTTAATATAAAACAAATGAGAAAACATGGTTACAAGAATTCACGGTTTGAAATCTACATTTTTACCAGAAAAAATGTTATCAAAGTCTTAATTAGGAAGTTTTTACAGTTTTATTAGAGTGTACCACAATATTAAATTTGAACGTGCGTAGTATATATATTGTAAGTACTTGTACACACTTCAATATTCAGGATCACACCTGATTTACTGGATTTAACGCTTCAAACAAAGCGTTAGAATTTTATCAAAGTATGACATTCAAATCAGCCGCAAGAACGACTACGTTCTACTTCCACGGCAATGTACAAAGTCCTCTTTCTCCTTTCAAGCAATACCAATAAACCGATTAGATGTGACTCACTCACCGTTCTCACAGCGGTCTCCTATAAAACCTACCGCGCATCTGCACTCATATTCCTCTGATGTTTCAACCCTTTGACACGTCCCATCATTTTCGCAGGGATTCGGCTTGCATGGATCCGTTACCTCTATCAAATGAGAAAACATGCTTACAAAAGTAAGAGTTTGAAATCTTCATTGCATCAAGTGTGTTTTCCCATTCCCTTAGGACGCCCTGCTGGAACAGAGGTGCAAATCTTCAAAATTTATTTCGAGGAGCTTCTTTCTAACTTACGTTTAATTAGGGAGAACAATGCTCTGAAGAGGTGCATAATAAATTTAAAGGCCGAAGTCGGGTGCACATAATGCCATCTCGTCCACCAACCGAAATACAAACAATGTAGGTCAGAAACCTGGCTGATGTGTAAACCGAATTGGTTTACCTTTTAAAAACATCATGTTAGTTTAAAATCATTTCTCGTTCATGTATCCATATATTTTACAAAGTCTCAGTTGCTCAGGCTGTCTGAAAATGTCCATGAGTAGCATGGAAAGAAAGGGTGCCGGGGGATACACCTTATTGTGTTGCTAATGTTAATACATAAAAGTAGATGGTAGAATTCAGCATAAATATTCTAAGTAATGAACAGTCAAATAGCCACCTTTAAATACTATTAAACATTTAAGATCTGAAAAGCCCCTCCAGACATGTGCTTTACAGATTTTACAGTCCCACATGTTTTCTAGCCTCAATGTTGTAAATTACTTATACCATGATATTGATTCTCTTCTATATTTCTGAAAGGAAACATGAAAAAATAATTTTGCAAACTTTGAAATCGAGAGATTTATAACCTGTTGCTTTCATTTTAAGCTAATTTAATACACCGGTGACATGTGATTCACTCACCACTCTCACAGTGGTCTCCTGTAAAACCTTCCCGGCATGTGCATTCATAGCCCTCGCTTGTTCCAACTCTTTGACAACTCCCGTGATTTTCACAAGGATTCGAGTTGCAAGGATCCAGCTCCACTGGAAATGATAGAAACAGCAAATGAAACATAATTTTGTGTCTTCATTATTCCTAATTTATACTCCATTCTATGAGAAGCGATGTGGGACTTCACGTGAGAAATCCTAGAACCCAGAAATTTGGAGGGGGCCTAGTTATTCAACCTTCTTGTCCAAACATGATAAATATGCGCATCACTGCAGAAACATCCAACAAACATGAAAAAAATTTGAGTATCATGACCTAGTTAATACAATTTGCAAACTGAGAAAAATATTGCATGATTGCTACCTTTTTATTCCCGGCCAACAACTAGGAACTCAATTTCCGGGCACTTCTCTCCATTGTTTCTGTTACTTATAAAGATATGACTTTCAAACCAATACCTGCAAAAATGCTTCAACAATATAATTTCTCATGGCTAAACTCTGCCGCCTTTTTTAAAAAATAACATAATGGAGTTTTTCCACCTCACATGCACGTTTACGTCATTAAGCAACTGGGGAAAACTTAGTCATTGCTTGACCCTCTAAATTAGATAGACCTTAGAAACGAACAGAACACAATTTCTCCCAAATTTGTGCCCTGTAAAAAATATCGGATGATAAACTATTCTCTCCCTAATGTTCCTTACAGAGCAGTTATCCTGTTGGAAGTAACAATGAGCATTTAAATACTTGTAGGTGGTAACAAGTTATTATTATACGGAAGATGCCAATGTCACAAACCTGCAATTTCACAGTGTCTTCCAGTAAATCCATCAGTGCAAATGCATTCGTAGCCCTGGTTTATGTTGACATTTTGACAAACGCCCCCATTTTGGCATGGGTCACTGTTTCTACAGATAATCCTCTCTTCAATACAAAGAAAAGAAATCCAGAAGTTAGTTTAAGTACGAAAGTGAGCTTCACTACACATCAACTTTTAAACGTACGAGGTGAAAAAGGTCAAATTACTTTACTCCTGGTCTTAGAAATGCACCTATCAGAGGTCCGAAAAGACTAGTTGCGCTTTATTTTACAGCAGGTTCTGGAATGCTGTGTGAAAGGTACCACACCTAATTTTCCCGATGTTCCTCTGCTTTTAAAGTGAAAGAGCAACTTTGTTGGAAAAGCCTAGAGCCTTTCAAATTGTAACGTCACTGTACAATTATATAGCTATACTAGGTAACAGATATCTTTTAAATTATACCTATTTCTGCTGAATATCTCACTTAGTTATTTTAAAGTTGCTACATTTTGTTTTTTATTTAATATATGGCAAGTAGATCAGTTGTTTTGTTTCATTTTTTTCCTTTAGCATAATGGCTAAGAGTAAGCCGATGAAAGTGTAGGTGGCATTCATTGTTATCTATAAAAGCGTCCGGAAGTGAATGCTTCCGTTTACCGTTTTAAATATGACACGCTATGCACATCTTATATGGGATATAAATGGGGTAGCGTACACTTAAGCATTCACGTAACAACACCAACAATGCAAAATAGCCAGCATGACGTTCCTTAAAAAGCTAAATTCTTTATAACACCTACAATTGGTTTGCTGGTTGTATACTATTTTAACGATCGGTGCTATCAACTGCACCTAGACATATAATATTTGCCCACCCATGCAACTGTTTATTATGGAGCGTATTTCCCTTTGAAAAGCAGATATGCCAATTAAGCTATTCAAATTTCTGGAGTTTATCAGAAGACGAATACAAACATGAATGGACTCCGGTGAGAAAGTTTTTTAACCTGTTAGTAGTACATAGTTGCAAGAAAGTACCCTGAAAGAACAAATTATCGATGCACTTTACAAAGTAATTTTTCGTCAAACTCGACTCAGCTCGTTTTGGTTATGTCCGTAGGACCGTAGGGCTTGTATGAATTTTGAGACTGGAGAGACATTCTGAGACTGCGCCCTTCTGTAAAAGCTACATTGTGAGTGAGAACTGTCTTCCCACGTAGTTTGAAGGTACGAGTTGCAAACCAAGACGGTGTAAGAGTACGTTTCATTGTAGTATGTATTTAGAATAAACATCTTTTAATTGCTGAAAAGCTCTCGTGGGGTAAAATCTGAGTCACTCATAGAAGTAGAAAAAAGATCTGGTCATTTTTATTCATATGTTTTTGTTACTCTCTTCAGCGTTGAGTAAGTTATAAAGTAGGCAATCCTTTCAGAGTACGTTTTTAACAAAAGACAGTATTGCAAGGTAATACATGAAAACAAAGCTTATGGGTGTTTGAAAACAGCAACATTGGTTTGACGCCCCAAGTTTATGACTGCCGTCAAGACCAACTTTAAATCGGACAAACCTAAAATAACATTTCATTTGCTTTTGCTTACCGTTGCAGTTGTGGCCAGTCCAACCTTCCTGGCACCCTGCAGGGGTACATGCGCCCATTTTGTTATCGCAAACACCACCTTCAGCACAGTGACATGTCTGCTCACAATTCGCACCGAAAGTGCCATCTTCACAAGCTGCGATAAAAGGAAAATTTAAGACCATGCTCTATGAGATTGATACATTCTGAAACCCCTCGAAAACTATCATTGGCTAGTGCATCAGAGCATGTATTGTGAGTGGCCTTCTTTTCCATCAAATGTGAGGTACTTATGCAGATATGCCTTAGTTTTGTTCTCGTTTGGCATCGTTTTCGATGTACCTATTTTTGTGCACTGCTTATGTGTGTCGATAATGACGTTTCTAACTTGGATAACAGCTCCGGCAGCTTTCAAGCAATATACAGCTTGTTAAAGCTTTTAACGTTACATATTTTATGGTGGAAGAATATACAATGTATACTGTGAAAGTGTCCTTAGTATCCCTGCCTTACCTTCACCGCATTACAAAGCTTATGTTGCTGCATCAACTTTGAACAAAACTGTAAAAGTCTACTTTTCAAACATTTAACCCTAAAGTACGGATTTTAAGGCGCACTCTCAAAATGTACTATTTTAATATGGAGATAAGCTAATGAGTAGCTTTATGGTTAATGCTTTTTACTGACATGACTTTTTTAGAGTGTATTTAGCGGGTTGTAAACTTATTTCATCTTAGTTCCACATTTATCGTTGGCGTTAAGGTAACTTTCCTTATTGCGGACAGTTAGATCTACTCTATTAGAAGGAGAATTATTTTACTCACATCATTGTTTGGCTAGTAGCGACCTTAACGAGGTTTCACTTTATCGTTGTTTGGACCATAGAATTACTCTACAATCTCATCAAGCATAGTCAAAATTTTAATATTCAACACTGTATTACAGTGACTTCATCAACTCAAAGGATTACAATTGTGGAGGGTTATTTGTCTTTAGATGACAGCTTTTCTTCAAATTGTGGAACATGTTTACTTTTAAGAACTGTTCAGGTGGAAAAATGATAAATAAGGTGGATGAAAAACCTAATCTGGAATTTAAAGGTGCATCAACAAGCCCCTAAACAGTGGCTAGACCTGATAGCTTCGAATACCAGCAACTTAATACCATCATGTTTTGTACCAGAGCAAAACCATCTCTAGTTTTCCCACTGTATATATCGATAAGGTATACCGTAATTTCTTGTGATGGGTTTTATGTCAAGTACATACTAAATCAAACCCAAACGAAAGTCATACGTTATTGGAAATATAATGACTAGCATACAAACCCACGCAAAACTATTTATTCAAAAAATACTTGTTAACAAAACCCAGGAGATTCCATTCGGAGATAAAAGCACGCCCATTTTAGGTATTAGTAACAAATAAAAAAAAACAGTACGACCACGTGTTACGTGATACTGAGTTGAAGGCGCTCACCACCTGAAACATGAAACTACCACAACTGATGTTGCCTCGACAAAAGAGAATTGGGTGATGTGTGGAAAATAAGTGTGTATGATATTTGCATCGAAGTAAACGTTAATTTTAAAATAAAGAGATTGCAGTTTTATTCAATACCATTACAATTTAATGTGACTCTAGTGAATACTGGGTTGGTCTATTCTGCATTACGCTGAAGCACGGTAAAATTATCTTTTGTTGGCAATGTAAAGGATGTAGTGTATTTTTATGTTTTTAAAATAGTTGAAAACCAATTCTCTGTTTGAGGTCACGTACTATGTCACACCCCTACTCGACTCTGTTAACAATTTTTAAATCACTTATTTTAATGTTCGTTTATAGTTATCTGTCTATAGAAAGGTTAGTTAGGTCCTTTGTTACTTCTTATTTGATTCATTCAAAGCAAACCTTGGTTGCAACCGAGACCCTTAAAACCAGGAGAGCAAGAGCATCCGTATGGGTCAGGTAGGCAGAACAGGTGGCCTTTACAAGTCCCTTCCATGCCCGCCGGCGAGAGTGCTGGATCATTACAGAGGTATTGGCAACTTTGCCCAAAACAGTTAGGTCCATTAACTGCAAGAAATTAACATAAAACACGAATTTTTATTTTCGTTTATCTCGCATGTGCTTTGTCATATTACTTTTAAAATGGATGTGGAAAGAGAGCTAAGAATTATTTCGTAACGGTGACGTATACATGCAATAAATCTCATAAACAACTGCTTTCCCTTATTTTGCTTTCCTGCCTTTGTGACAGGACAATAAAATGTAAGCCTGGCGATTAGGTCTGTACCAGACCTGCTGTAATACTTTAACCGAATGTCGCTATTGCCACGTACACTGACAATAGTCATGTATTATCATTATTAGAAAATGGTTACGGTGCTGAAAGTCTTGCCGACTATTTCTTATTATATGGTACATTCAGGGGCCTCACTAACGGGAGTGTGAGGATGATACCTCCCCCCACATCCGAAATTTTCAAAGTGTCGTGGCACGGAACAAAATTGCCACTTCTTTTCGCAATTCTTTTACTTTGTCAGAAAAATAGGGGGTTACTAAAACGTAGGGAAATTTTATAATCACATCATTTCACTTAAGGTGAATTAGTGTCAGTCGAAATATTGTTTAAAATACATGTAGCCAGGGACCCAACCCCTCCCAGATTTGACACACTACTGTGTTGGTCGGGAAATGATTAAATCATGTTGAGACAAATTTCTGTGTCAGTAGGTGATTATTACTACTCTGTCGGGAAGCCTTGAAGAAATTCAGGCTGTCGGAAAATTACTGCGTATGAACAGTGGCTTCAGGTCATAGGTACAAAATGCAGCTATAAATGTCCTTATAAGTTGCACTTATATTATTCTATTGTGCTTTCAGATACACTTACGAAATTTAACGCGAAAGACTTTAAACAAAACATTTCAGAGATATTTTGGGGCAGTGTACAATTTACGACCCTGAGCACATGCACTATGTACTCATGTGACCAATGAACTGAGGCCACTGCTCATATGCAGTGATAACTCTGAACTGGCTTGTTTTGCCATGTACTAGACAACATGTTCGACACTTTTCGAAATGTGGTGCAACTGAATCTGGCTGCTCGTCTCCCGAAAGGGTTTTAGGTAGTCGCGGCCAGTATCGTCGGTTTGCGGAGGTTAAACCACGAGGCACACTGCCTAGGTGGATATAAGTCTACCTACTGCTCAATCACATATGAGTGCATAGGCGTAGGAGCCCAAGTTGATTTTGGGGGCTGGAACGACTTGCCCGAAAAATATAACCCAAATTTTCCGCGCGCTCCACGCACGTTCGACATGTTAATGTGCATATCATATAAGCATGCATCGTTTATCACACCGCATGCCAATTACATACAAATAATTTTCCGTGTTACTACCTTCTTTATTGGTTTTATTTTTGGCCGAAGTCGGTGATTGTCGGCCTGGGGGAGGGGTCTAAGGGAAGGGGGTTTGAGGGGGTTTGAAGGAGTTTAAGGGGGGTTGAAAAATTAGGTGTCCTTACATGCAATCTGGTGCCACATATACTACCTTTGAAGTGAAATTTGTGTTAAAACATTTACGTATTTTAGGTACTAAAAAAAAAAAATCGGCGTTGCCCTCTCCTCTTTGAAAATTTTTGAAAAATTAGGTGTCCTTACATGCAATCTGGTGCCACATATGCTACCTTTGACGTAAAATTTGTGTTAAAACATTTACGTATTTTAGGTACTAAAAAAAAGTGGCATTACTCCCTCCTCTTTGAAAATTTTTGATAAATTAGGTGTCCTTACATGCAATCTGGTGCCACATATGCTACCTTTGAAGTGAAATTTGTGTTAAAACATTTACGTTTTTTAGGTACTAAAAAAAATGGCTTTACCCCCTCCTCTTTGAAAATGTTTGAAAAATTAGGTGTCCTTACATGCAATCTGGTGCCACGTCGTTTGCTACCTTTGAAGTGAAATTTGTGTTAAAACATTTACGTATTTTAGTTACTAAAAAAATTCGCTTTATCCCCTCCTCTTTGTAAATTTTTGAAAAATTAGGTGTCCTTACATGCAATCTGGTGCCACGTCGTTTGCTACCTTTGAAGTGAAATTTGTGTTAAAAAATTTATGTGTTTATGAGAAAAAAATCAGCATCAGTGAGGGTGGGGCATGGCCCAATGGCCCCTCAAATACACCACTGATAATCATAATATACGTTCAACCATTGAAAACACACTGATGAATTAATACGGAATATATAGATTCTGGTGCAATTCAAATAAGAACTTTTTTATTAATTACCAAGGAAGTTTTTTAAACTACTAATACCCTTTAGCTACATCACTGCATTATTTTTCTTTCAGTAGGTGCCCGAAAATTCTCAGCATTTTGCCCGAATTTTCACAAAAATTTTTGGTTTGGGGGGCTACAGCCCCCAGCCCCCCGCCTCCTACGCCTATGTTTGAGGGCCACCTTATTAACTTTCTGCGACCGTCGTCTCATTTTGCAAACGCTTCTTTATTGGCTAGCTTATAACAATCAGGTCTCAGGACGGTCGATGACAGCGGGGCACTCCCACGACCTTACTAAACTTCTACGTACCCCCTACTCTACTACGAATATTAAGCAGTTAGATATTTCTGATTTTGTTCACGACAAAGACAGTCGGATCGCAATAGGGAACGACGGTCTGTCGAGAAAACAACTTGGCACACACTTAACCGACGTCTGTCCCGCGACTGGTTCTCCCTGTTGTGCCTCGCAGTCAGGTGTTAGTTGTGTCGGTTTTCCGCTTAAATCGTGAATTCAGAGGCGTCCGTGTCTGCGGTAAGCACTTGAAAGGGAATTCACGTTGTATTGCAATGGTCACAAAGGAGCCTCACTTTCCGATTAAGCACTACATTTACTATCGATGCAGTATGCAAAACCGAAAGAGGCGTTACTGTCACATTTACTCTTAGTTCTAACGTTTGTGCTACATGTGTTTTTTGTGTCATCAGGGGCGCAAGTCGCGGGGTAAAGGAGGCCATGGTCCCTCAAAAAGGAAAGTTTACTTGCTTACTTTTCTTATATCATGTTTAACGTTCTGGGGGCTTGAATTTGACAAAAATCACATCGAGGAAGGTGTAAATTATCCATAGAATCTGATTTTTGGAATAATATTGTTGACAAATGTGTACTTTTGAAGAAAACCCTGTCTCATAATATAGCCACTACCAGTCAACCTTGAGAAAGTCCATAAAATAAAGTGGTATTGAAGGGCATATCTCCCAATTCGTTGCCAAACTTTCCCTATTCATTGCCAACTCTCACGACTGTCAGTTCCGTGGAATCATATTGGCATGAACATTATTAAAAATGTCCAAAAAGTGGTATTTTCGGCCCGCTTTGCTCGCATTCATCTGGTATCCCTTTTGTCGTACCATAAGTTTCCATAGAACAGGGTAAAATTATTGCAATCTCTATGGACATTATGACCATCTACCCTCCCAACCAGCAAACCCGCTGCATCTTGAAATTGACTCCCGGCTAGTCCTAACTGGGCTATTTTGGAACGTAGACAACAGACTGCGATGAAATGGTCTGTTAAGTCCGTATTTTATATTTGTAGATAGTTAACTACGGGTACTCTGGCTTTTTTTCTGAATTGTCAAGGGCTTGCCATTAATACTGGTTGCCCAGCCGACGAAGTCCGTTGCGTGCCAGACTGGAGGCGACCTCTGACGGAAACAGTTAACTAGCCGACTTTTCCCTCAAATACTGTACACGATACGAAGGACTTTTGATAAAAAATATCAGCAATGCCCACTGCTTCATAATTATTAAGCCTAGCTCTACGTGGCGGTGACCTAACACATTGAACTGAGAAGAACAAAGTTAAAGACAAGTTGAAAAGATAACTTCCTCTTTGTGCAATAGCAGTGGCGTAGCTAGAGGGGGGCAGGGGGCGGCCGCCCCCCCCCCCGAAAGCCTCCGAAGGCCTCTGTCGGAAATAATAAACAATCCATTTGAAACACTAACAACACTTCTTATGCTTTTAAGCAGAATTACACATCGATGTGTCAACGTGAAAATCAAACGTCGGTCTCAGAATTGCCCGGAAACCGAAAAAACAAAAAACAAAAACAACAAAAAACAAAAACAACAAAAAACAAAAAACAAAAAAAAAGGTCCTCAGAATTTCGAATCTTACAACTATCAAGATATCAAGATAATAATCTGTCGGAACTTTTCTGCTTTTGCCACCCCCCCCCCCCCCCACGAAAAATACCTAGCTACGCCACTGTGCAATAGCAAGATGCAAGCCGCTCAATGCATCGCTCTGAAAGCAATTTTTGTCAACTAATCACCTGCTCTCTGTATTGCCTATCATAACTTTGGTCATGACGATCTCTACGAAGCCATTTTTGTTAAGTGATTTGCATGTTTCACAACAGAGAAACACATAAAATTGTCGTTTCCAAAATGTCAGCATACCGATGTAGTAGTCTATGTTAACAATAACGAAAAATAAGCATCCCCCAGAAGTATTCTGCCAAATGTTGTTCGATTATTATAACAAATAACGACAAGAAATGAATATTTAATTACCCAGGGCCAAAACAGCTCATCAAAGAGTACACATGTACATTCCAGCCAACAAGCATTGCACATTAATAGACGGGACGTACTTTTGTTGAAGTCAACGGTACCAATTTCCGAACAAACTAAAGCCCTCGTAAGCTTGTCGAAAAAATAATAAGGTTATTAAGTATCATGGAAGGCGCAGGGAGCCGAAGACAACCAAGCACTGCAGTGGCAATCAACCTTGTGAGGTTCCAAGATCACTGAAGAGTGTTTCCGATTTTGTGTGTGATTGAGAAAGTTAACTCAAAGAGGATAGCATGTATGTCTTCACACTCATGAATTTATTTTATTCTAATGACGCACGGAACTTGCGATCTTTAAAACAGTATGGAAGACATTTTGGGTCATTCAAATCCAAAATGGTCTAACGGTGTCAGCTTGTAGAGAGACACCTGAAATGTTTATTGAAGCCGGGTTCCAGCTTTCCTCTAGGATTACGTTTTGTGGCTGAAATCTTTACACTTGCCGTGATTCACCTGTCATAATTATATTCCCTTACATGTGGGAATTCAACTTTGGCAATAAAAAGGGGGAGAGTATTACTGACGGAAGAAATTGAATTAAACCAGAAAAAAGCTGCCCTTATTTTGTGTCTGATACCTTCTCCACTAGGCCACAGCTACCCCTGAATATTAAGGAGGTAAGCATTTACTTAGATTGTAGTTTGGAAATGTCGTGTTTCACCCAAGAGTTCTTCGCTAGTGTTCGGCATTTACATTTGAGACAGGTTTTGGGGTGACACAGGATGCCTTTGTACATTTTAAGTAAAAAAATATGATTTCTGCCTGCACAAGTATTACTAGTACAGTTAATGCGGCAATGTCTAAGTTCTTGAATTGTGATACTGGGTGAATTTTAGCACAAGTGAAATTATTACTGAAAAAGTTTTCTTTTGTTTCCAGAATTTGCCCTCCTGGGGGAGCCACAACCCGAAGCTCCGACAAGGGGGACGGGTTGCCGAACAGAAACGAAATCAACATTTCGGCACAAATTTGAAAAAAAATGTAGGATTTCCTGAGAAAAACTTTGAATTTTTTTTGAAAGATTTGCTCTAATTTACAGCAAAATCGAGTAATTCGTGGGATCAACTGGCCGTCGTCGGGGACTTGTTTTTATCATACCCATTACAGGTACCCAACATAACTGGAAAATTTCTCCAAACTGGGGGCAAGCCTTCCCCGACGGGGGACATGCTCCCACCCTTCACCCCACATAGCGCCAACGCTGTCAAACGTCAAGCATATTGACAAATGAATAACACCAAAGACCTTATGATTTCGGTATTATTCGATACACAGGAAGCACTTGAATTAGAATAAAGGCAAACGGACAGCTGACAGTTGCTACTGAGACCTGTCCATCATCATGATATATTCTGTAAAAAAGTCCATCATTTGTAGCGTCATTGAAAGGGCAAATGTCATTCAATTGCCCAAAACTCATCTCATAAAAATACACTAAGACTTTAAAACACCATTCATATTTTGCACTGCAAAGTCTTGCGTAAGGGGTTAACAATGCCAGTAAAGTTTATTTAGGAAAGGTCTCACCTATTTCACAATGGGTGACTGCATTCGCCCCTCACATATAGTCATCACAAATAAAGATAAAAATATTTCTATCTTAACGTTTTCAAACGTGTGTACTTTAGCTAACATTAGCAACCCTTCTCTAAGAAATTCTGCTCTTAAACTCCTACCAACCCGACCATACTTACTTTCCTCACAAAATTCTCCAGAAAAGCCAGGTGGACAAATACATACACCATCACCTGAACAGACTCCTCCATTGTAACAATAGCAAGGTAGATCGCAGTTTTCCCCGATAAGATTTGCTGGACAATCTAGAATAAAGAGAAAAACGGTACCACTTATATCCTTACATGAATAAAGACTATATTCTACTACGTAGTATTCAAAAATATATACTTTATTATATATATATACATATATATATATATATATATATATATATATATATATATATATATATCAAAGGGAACAGGGATTGTATATGAGGGGGCGTCTGGCTGCCCCAGGATATTTTAAGGTTTCAGTGTTGAATAGTCCGTGCTTAGACAGAGTCAACAAATGTCTTTCCTTTGAAGGTATAAAGGCATGTTTATGTTTTTCTCACCCTGGACAATCAGTCTCATGACAGCATGTGGTTTTTTAAGACCGACGAAGCATTCATAAATCCCACTATCTTGAACGGATGCATCTTCTACCAGTATAGATTTTTGTCCTCTGAACCGTTTTACCTCCTGTTCGTTCTTTCTCCATTTAAGTGCGCTGACCTTGGTTGATCTGGTTACGACAGAAAGAGTCACGTTATCGCCTTTATTTACAGTTTTCGTCACATATCCGTCAGGGAGAATTTCTGAAATTAAGACAAAATTTGGAATTTAGGATAACATTTCGATTTTTAACCCCCCCCCCCCCCGCAAAAAAAGATCTACATTATATCACAGGTTCGGGGACAATAATTCCCACCTAAGAGTAGTAAGAAGATACCTGTGGAGTAGAACTCAAGGAAATTGCCATGGTCTGGGATTGCCTACCTGAAAATTGTGCTAATGCCAGAGCACCAATAAGTCAGAGTCTGATAACCACACGTGTTACAAAATGGCCACACACTTTTGTATAAGACTCTTGTTAAACGTTGCATGCGCAACGCAACAAAGAAAGGAGATATAGAAGGGAAAATTGATGTACCAATTAAAAACATTCCCATAAACAGCTTTTCATATCCGTTCATGGTCACATTCAATGCGATGACATTATAATGTGTAAATTCCGTATGATATGAGCAAGCCGGTGTACATATTACAAGTTCGAGAGAAATGTCCTGTTTTGTTTTGTGCTATATGTCATAGGTCGTTTATTCTATCTACATAACTCCCTTTGCTTCAAATAATTTTTTGTATAACAAAAAATAAGTTACATATCCTTAAAATTACAAGCAACACCCACGATTATATCTGACATCATCACAATTGCCAGGGGTAATTGTATACCAATGTCCCATTCAGAAGAGTAGTTGTACACCAATCATTGTCTCATTCAAAGTCACCTAAGGTACTAAATTCTGTGCAAAAATTGTTAAAGTCTTGTTGCCCTGCATTTACTCCGACTAAAGCTTAACACTGTCCCAGCAAGTTCAGATCCCCTAGGTGGCACAAGATTTCAAAGAACATTTTTTCCTTCATAGCATATTTAATAGAAACGTACCGAGGTCCTCCCTGCTATGATAATGAGCCCTTCTGCCTCTTCTCACGGCGACAAAGCTAGCTTCCCTACAACCTTTTTAGTGTTGCGGACAATAAAAATGCTTTCCTTTTCTCAATATGTTGAACATGGGAGCTCCAGTTTTATACTATGTTACGAAATGTGAAGCAACTGTGAGTAAGGGCATACTGCAAGTTCGCAAGGGTCCTATATAAGTAATGTAAGTTGTTGTTTAATGTCCTAAAATTCACACACAGTCAGTCAATTCAAAACTATGGTGCTCGAACCATCGACACTCGTTCCCACCACTTGTAATGCCAGGTGCAATTTCAAGGGGGTTCTCCGGCCTAAGCCCCCTTTTTCTCCACATCAACAATAACAAATTAGCAAAATAGCAAAAATTAGCAAAATATTAATCTAGGAGAATATTGAAGGGGCTTCCAGCCCCCCCCCCCCTTTTGAAATGTCTGGATCTGCACCATGCATTATTGCTTTGGGTTTAAGCTTCAGCTAAATAAGCAGGATTCACACCTTCACAAACGTTAACAAATTTCGTAAAAAATCATTAAAGAATTCCGTAAGAAATGGATAGAGTAATTGAAAAAAATTGTTGTATTAACTGTGACTTCAAGGCAGAAGCTTGGGATGTATTAATGAGACTTTGCCTGTCACAAAAAGTCTTTCCAAGTTTTCAAACGTTTGCATTTAATGTGGTGCTGCAAAACACATGTTACTTGATATATGCATGAGAAGAAACACCCATGAAACATGATATGTTTTCACAATAATTGATAGAAAAAATAATAATTTAATAAAGAGTATTTTATCATTTTGTATTGTATCTTATCCTGGTATCATGTGGGCATGGAAACATTAAAAAGGATGTCTAATGTTACATGAGAAGGTAGCACAGTGACTCTCATGTTACATGAGAACATTGCAAAGTATATAAAATGAGATTGTTTGGAACGAAACGATATCTTTTGGGAAGGTTTTATCGATTTAGACAGCGCAGTCTTAGTCTCATGTTCTTTGGTAAACATTACAGATTTCGTCGGCTTGAACTCTGGAAATTTACACTGTGACCTTCAATCCTGGACAAAATTATCTGGGACAAATCCCCGCTCCCCACCTCAGTAGTGGTTTTGAAGGTGAATTAAAGTTGAGCGCTGAAGAAAAGAGCGCGCTTTGCGTTTCTTATCAAACATTGAACGAGGGGTGGAGGGGAAGGTCCGGAACTGTCCCAATAATTTTGTCCAGGATTGAATCCTGGACAAACTTATCTGGGACAAATCCCCGCGCCCCACCTCAGTGTTGGTTTTGAAGGTGAATTAAAGTTGAGCGCTTAAGAAAAGAGCGCGCTTTGCGTTCCTTCTCAACATTGAACGAGGGGTGGAGGGGAAGGTCCGGAAGTGTCCAAATAACTTTGTCCAGGACTGTAGGTTTCCGAATCCAGAGGTATAGTGACGTATTTTTGTGGTAAACCTCAAGACACTGGGCATCAATCTTCAAAAGATTTTTAAGGATCTATTTGTATTTCCACGTATGATGTGACTAGAGTCGGATTCAGTCGCTGAATTAGTTATCAAATGAATCTTGAATCATGAAAATCAGTTCAGATTTAGTCAAGTTATGCAAGGAAACAAAATTCAGCAATCTGTCTAAATAAAATTCAATAATCTGTCAAATAATTGATATTTGAGACAAGAAACATCTCAAATAGGTACTACATGTTCCGAAATTAACAAAAAGCGTGCTTATCATTGCAGACGAGCATTATGTCTTGATATGTTCATCATAGAGGTACACCCCTAGTCTTTGTTCGGGCTCTGAATAAGTGGCAGAAATACCAAAGTCAGGTTGTTGTTGCGGTTTTCTATCGTTAAAAATCGGCCAAGTCGTGACGCTATCGGCCAATTCATGACGCCCAGTTCCAAGGGGCAGATGGTTCTAATGATTTGAAACCCTTTTTAACGCCTTTTAATCTAAAGGCTGGGTGGAGGGCTGCCTCCATTAAGGCAGAATAATTGCTATTCGGGGAAAAAATACGGCTGTTTGCATGGCATACGTGCTTAAAATTTCGTCAAATATTGCTCAGCCTCCCCCTCCCTTAAAGTGGTCGCGCATTTTATCTCTTATTTTGTTTTATTATATGTTTTAATATGATGAAAAATTCATACGGTTATCTTTCTTGTGGCTGAAGACAGGAATGACAGTGTCCTTTCCTCCAGATGATGTTGTACATGAGAAGGCTCCGTTACGTATGGCTTCGCCAGATTTTGTTTTCTTTGTGAGAATCTGCCGATATTCTATATCAGCTCCAATTGCATTCTTTGTGCCTTTTGGCATGGCCTTCTGGTTTTTACCAGTTGTTTGGTATCTGCGAAACTTGATTGGGGGTGTCCCAGGTCCAGCAGCGATAAAATGAACTTCAGAAAACTTCTTGTAGAATGGGCTACTATTGATACACACGAAGTCAACGGCACTTCCTTGAGTATCTGCAATCATTTTGACAAAAGAATTTTAATTGTGAACAAAATAAAAGAATTAAAGAAAGAAAGAAATACGAGTTATCATTAGGTTAATATTACCAGTATACTTAGTTTTGTTTTTACCAACATGAATGTTTTATCAGGGAGCTGTTATCCGATTGGAGATAGCACGAGAAATTTAAATTATACTAATACTTTAAGAGCCATTCAAGTGTGAAAAGGTTACCAACTAAATGCTCTTAATAAAGCTTACCAGGACTGAAGGGCAGGTCACACTACAGCGGTTTTCAATCCGAAATCCTATCCGACTTTTTCTAAATTGGACCTGCCAATAATTTCTTTATTCAGGCTGTGATCTAAGGATGGTCACGCTATATTGATTACTGATCCTAGTTTGTCTCACGATAAACTGTTCTGCAACCATTATATAACTTATTGAGCGGTATTTGTTCAAAAATCAATCAAATTTTTGCACGCGTGTCCTATAAACGCTGTCTGCCGATGTGACGTCACGAAATAATTAGTTTACATTTCATTTTCGTAGTCCTCTGATGCAAATCATATATTGTTTCGTTTCATTTATTTGTTTTACACAATATGTGATTCCAACATAATACAGTATAGTGCCAGATGAGATAATATACATAAACATGTTGTGAAGGAAGTAAGCTAAAAAAAACCCCTAGGGGCCCCTTACTTTAGGGAGCTTACTCCCTAAAGTAACAAGTAGAGAAACAAACACACAATGACTGAACAAAAGTTACAGAGAAGATTTCATACCATCCCTAAACCGGCCAAATCCTTGCCCACACAAGCTCCCCCTCCCACACCATCCCCCTCCCCCAGTAGCACACATGCCTCTTCATAAGTTAAATTGCGGTACCGTCCTTTAAGTTAAAGTACTAAAATAAAAAGTTGAATAAAACAATACAAATTTAATTAATGCACGCTGATGTAATATTTTGTGAAATTTTTCTGAATTGAGCGCATGCTTGGCTTAGAGATCAAATTTGCTGGTAAAGAGTTCCAGGCCCTTACTGCTCGGTAACGTAAAGAACTTTGTGAAAAGCCAGGAAGGGTGATGGGGTTTTGCAACAAATAAGCATGACGGGTAACGTATCCGTGTTTAAAACTATTTTGCTCGAGAAAGTGCGAAAATTACTCAGTAAGAGATTATTCAGAAACCTATACGTAAAGCACAAAACCCCGAGATATAGCGTATGATGCCGCAAAAGATACAAGGACTTAACAATAAGACTGGTTGGATCTCTTTATCCAGCCATAGAAATGTGCCTAACGGCTCTCTCTTGCAAAATAAACAAACTTTTTACATGACAGGAGCTAGGACCAGACCAAACTGATGAGCAATAAGTTAAGTGAGGATAATTTAAAGATAGATAAATCATTCTCAAACATTCTTAGGGACAATATACTTCAGTCTGCCAGTGGTGCCAAAGCCCTTTGCGACTTGTGACTTGCGACTTAGTTTCGAGTCAATAATTACACCTAAAAATATTTACACAGGTTGGCAAATTTTTGGCTCTTTTTGACCAGGGATGGAGAAGATCTGAACTAAAAGTCATAAAAATCGGACGGCAATCCTATCTGAAATCGCCCTACTGTAACCTGCGCCTGAGACCCTTTATTTATGGTTTTCAACGTGATGAACTATCTCTTGCTACATCATTCATGTCTGCAATACATTTAAAAGGGGCTTAAATTGGTACCTGTGAAGTAGCTTAGCATGACGCATGATGTATATACCTGCTACAAAGGGAAGAGATTGTCTCTGGGAGAGGCTTTCGTTGAGCAGGGGCAATCTTTGTAAAGCGCCTTGAGGCCTATCTTTGGTCGTCGTCATCATTATTATAATGACGACGACGACGACGACGACGATGATGATGATGATGATGATGATGATGATGATTATTTTTGTTATTATTGGGGGACAAGCCTAAGGCATGCCAAGCTAAACACACCGCCTTACTGGGGTTGAGATTTCTGCGAGCTTTTAAAAATGGGTTGGAGTATTTTTCAAATTAACGGTTTGTAAACCTGTTTTTGGACCCTCAAGCTATATTATGGCGGATAGAAAAAAACTGGGTACACTCCCTCTTTCCCAATTTTCATCGTCAACTCGTTCGAAGTTTACGAAAACCACGCCCACCCTGCTGCACTACACAGAGAATCCCGAGAGTCAGTTCAACGAAGAAAGTGACAGTGAATATGACGATACTAAAAACTGGAGGTCCGCCATAGGCTCTTTTCAAAAAGAAAACGGTCGAACGCTCTATGAAGGAACTTCAGAAGTCTGTTGCAAAGCTAGAGAAGGATTTAAGTAAAGCTGTGGAGTTCCAGGGTAGGAGAATTGACGATTAAGAGAGAGTTGTGGGGGAAAAGGGCCAACTATGTGATCAGCTTACTGAGAGAGTTACGGCGTTGGAAAACGCTCTTGAGGTAAAAACCATGGATATTAACAAATTGGAGAAGTTTTCACGTAGAAACAATTTCAGAATTGTTGGAATACCCGTTAGGGAGCATGAGAATTGTGACGTTTTGGTAAAGAAGAAGGTGTTCCCATTATTCAAGGACGCTCCTGACTTGATTATAGAGACGTTCCACGGAGATGGTAGAGACCTACCAGGAAGACCCCCTCACATTCTTGTTCCCTGTTTATGAGGTACAGACGATCAGCCTTACAGGGCCATTTTTTTTTCATTGTGGAAAATCTAACTAGACTGGACCTAACAGAGAAGAACACTGAAGCGGTCGTCCAAAGTGGCGGATCCCTATGAAAGAGGGGTAACACTTATTTTTAGAGGAGGAAAGTGGAGAGATGCTATGGGAAAACCGTTTGAATTTTAGCTGAAAGGTTCCCGTCAAAAATTTTTGTACTAATTTTAGTCATTACCTTTCAACACTTCTACTTTGGTGAGAAGTTTCTTTTCCATTTTAAGAATCATTAGATTTGCATTTTGTTTTCATATTCCCCACCTACATGCTGATGCTGCTCGTCTTTTTGGTCTTTGGGCCTGGTTGACTATTTAATGCTTAGGCCAATTATCTCCTAACAGTTACACAGCAGAAATGCTCTCGGCAGTGAAGGACAACGTAATTCTTTTTCCTTTTTCTACTTACTTTTTTCAGTCTAGTAATTTATATAACATAACAGGTTAAAGGGCAAAGGAGAGCCAAGGCCCCATAAGATATCCTGAAGTCCGTAAAACCTTAACTGCAAACGAACAAACTGCCAAAACCAAACCAGCCCAGTACAATTAGATTCTACCACAGTCATGGAAGAACTTGTCAATGTTAACCTTACAGCAGTGCACCGATGTGGAGTTAACTACCCATTCAGGCAGACTATTTCACTCGTTGACAACTCTATGAGAGAAGCTGAACTCCCTCATGTCAAGTCTTGCAACACACTAATAGCTTCTTACAATGGCCTCGAACCCGATAAATTTTTCGAACCTTTAAATAACTACAAGATGACAAAGGATTCCTTTCAGAGAGAAATTTGTACACCTGAAGAATCCCCCCCCGTAACCTTTCTCAACTCCAGGGCAGTAAGCTCAATATGCTTAAGTCTAATATGATAAGGTAAATGTCTCACCTCGAGTATAAGGGAGTGGCTCTCCTATGGACTGGCTCACAAAGAAACTTGTCCTTTCCATAGAAGGGACTCCAAGCCTGGCCTGCGTGGTCGAGGTGGGGTCTTACGAACTGCTTATATAGATTTAGTACAATTTCTTTACTAAACTATTGAAATTCTTCTTAATCAATCCAAGCACCCTATCAGCCCTAGCAGCAGCAGCTTCACACTGTCTAGATGGATTTAAATCGCCTGTAATAACTACACCCAAATCTTTCTCAAAAGTCACATCACTCAGGGTACTACCATTCATGTTATAATCATAGCTGAAATTTTTAGGACCAAAGTGAAGGACTTTGCACTTATCTGCATTAAAAGACATTTGCCAAGTCTGAGACCAAAAAAATAACCTATTCAAGTCCTTTTGCAGTAATGAGGCATCATCTTTATCACTAACCTTCCTATAGAGCATTATCATCAGCAAACGTTCTTAAACCAATTATTATATACATTTTCTGTTTCCACTCTTCTCTCATCGGGGATCATTGCTTTGCATTACTGTCTGTACTGGAGAAATTGAACCTATCGCTTTAACGGGTGTGCATTTTAGTATCAATGAATTTTTTTTTAACAATAAGAGTATTAGGACTCGTTAGCCATCTTCATTCTTGCCATGGGTTTCTATTTTTTGTTACTTTTAATGTGAGAGGAATTCGTGACAACAAGAAACGACGTAACCTGTTTTCTTTCCTACATACCCACAAGTACGATTTCATTTATTTGCAAGAGACACATTCCATCCCTTCCGACAATTCTTTTTGGGTTAATGAATGGGGAGGGAAAACTTACTTATCTCATGGTTCTAACAGTAGGAAAGTGTTACAATATTGATCAATCTGGTTATAACTATGACAGTCATAAACGTAATTATCGACATGGATGGTGGCTTCATTATATTGAATGTTAATTGTAATGATGCACTTTTTGAACTAATTAATATTTACGGCCACAATGTAGATAATGTATCCTTTTTCTCTAAGTTGGAAAGTTATATTAGTAAGAACGAAGGGATTTTATTGTCTGGGGAGGGGACTTTAATTTTGTAATGAACTTAAACCTAGACAAGGTTGGAGGTAATGCTCAAACTAACTTTAAAGCATGAAACAGAGTTCTAAGTATGATGGCAACTTATGACTTGATAGATATTTGGCGTGACAAAAGTCCTTGTCTAAATCAGCATACTTGACATTCTAACCTTGACACGTCTATCCACTGTAGGCTAGACTATTTCATTCAGTCAAAACACCTTAGAAATGCCGTAACAGATATGTCTATTTTGCCTCTGTTTGGCTCTGACCATTGTTGTGTAATAATACAACTTATGGTTGGTAATGTTCGAGGTAAAGGTATTTGGAAACTTACTATTTCTTTGTTGGATGACCCAAATTTTTATGGTGCAGTCAAAGATGCTATTAAGTAGATAATCACAACCCATCATCCCAGGTTGCTCTGGGAGTCTTGTAAATTGATCATAAGATCTGTTTCAATATCTTATTTTAAGATTGCGGCAAAACATCGACATTCTGATGAAAAGAATTTAATTGAAAAGATCGCTTCACTTGAGCAACAGTATGTTCTACCCCCCTCTGTTTATTTTAAAAATTAGCTGGAGGAATCAAGATCTAAATTAGACTCTATTTATGACTATAAATGAAAGGGAATCGTCATCCCTTATAGGGCTCGGTGGTCTGCGAACGGGGAGAAAAACAATATAATTCCTAAATTTAGAAAAAAGGAATAAATCTTACAATAGTAATAAGCAATTAATATTAGATAATGATAAAGTGATACGTAGCCCTGATGACATTCTGAAAAGGTAATACGACTTCTGTGTGGAACTTTGCACTAAAGATTTGGGGTGGCCGCACAGAAGTGTTGATAGCGCTATCAACACCTTAACAGCGCTGATAGAAAATTTTGGGCGCACAGAAGCTTACTGATAGGGGGATTAGCTATCAGCGCTGATAGGCTATCAATAAAAGGCCGCACAGAAACTATCGCTACTGGTTATGTTATATCAACTCACTAACAGTGACCAAGGCGCCGATAGTGACTTTGATAGCACAAAATTTAATTCCTAATGGAGGCAAATGTAGCGCACAGCGGTCGACATCGACTCCGTAGATGACGGAACGTTCCGAAAAGGCAAAGATATGCAAACCTAAAACAGAACTAGTGAATGAAGTTGCTTATAACACGACTTTTCAAACAATTTTTCTTCTTCTTTTCGATATTGTAGGAATTGAATTAGAAAAACGGTACTTTGAGTTACAAATATGTTTCTGTGATAAAGGCTTAGTAGCAAGGGACATCAGTGGGAAATCGTCCCACTGAAATCAACTGAAATCAACTGAACTGAGTAATTTGCAATAGGGGGAAGTGGCTGCAGACTGACTGGGCTTTGCAAAAGGCCCACTTTTTGTGAGGTGGCTTGAATGCAAAGTGGTGCAATCTTTGGTTAAGCTTAGTTAAGCGTTGATTTGATATTGTGTTTAGGAATCAACATTTTTAGTGATATGTTTCTCTTTTGTTAGGGTGTAATTGGGGGGCATGCTGCCTCAGGGCAGAGATGACACCTATACTCTTTGCGAAAGTTTTCGTGTTCTATGTTTTCCTAGATCTAAAAAGTGGTTTTATCTTTATTTAGTGAAGACATGATCTGAAATTTTAATTATTTACTGAATTTTTCGACGGTGGCATGGCACCTCTACAAGGCTGGTACCCGGTTCGGGCTTCTCCCTAGCGCTCTTAGTGCGGTCCCTGGGGGACCTACATTCCTACGCCATAGCGTAGGAATGTAAGAAATTTTCGGTCAAATGTGTCCCAGATGGGGCAAATGACAGGTTTAGACCTTAAAATTTGTACCTAAGCAGTCTTACCTTTTAGATTCATGCTAAGTTATTCTGTAACAAATTTAGATTTCAAGAAGAAAAATTAGATTTGATTTAAACAGGGCCGAAGCGAGGGGGGGTGTGGGGGTGTCACACCCCCCTCAACATTTGGTCGCCCGTCGGCAAAATTTTCGGTCTGTCGGCAGAAAGGGGAGAGGGAAAGGAAAAGAATAGGAAAAGAGGAAAGGAGGAAAGTAGGAAAAAAGAGAGAAGGGAAAGGAAAGGAAGAGAGTAAAGAAAAAGAGGGAGAATGAAAGGAAAAAAAAAGAAAGAGAGAACGGGAGCGCGTGGCCAATTCGTTAACGGCTATTCCGATTTTCAGCTCTTCATCTAATTGGCCCATTCAAGTTGAAGGCCCGTCGGCACATTGATTATGCATGTGACGGCCGTCGGTGTAACTGGACGAGTGACTGACTCGGAGAAAGAAAGGGAACCATTGGTGGCGCCAGTTGGGGGCAGAGGGGCCATGGCCCTCCGTCGCGGAAATTTTCCGATTTCGTTGGGGAGCTGTTTTATGTATACGATATAATATGTAGTCCCCGACAAAGGCCCAGTCGCCCCGACGATTTACTTAATTTTGGTCTAAATTAGGGCAAATTCTTCAATAAAACCCCCAAATTTTCCAATTTTCTTCTCTAAAAACCCAACTTTTTTTGAAATTTTCCATGGTAAAAGCCCAATTTTTTCAAATTCTCTCAAAATAGAGCCCAAAATTTTCGGCGCGCTTCGCGCGCCATACTTTTCCTTCAAACATCGTTTCGGCACTCAATCGCCCTCGTTGAGGCTTTGGGTTGTTGGTCCCCCCTGTCGGGTAAATCCTGGCGTCACCCCTGAAGGAAATTAAAGGCTTCCTTATAGGCGCACTATTTCGGGTCATATGACATTCTTGAAAAACCACATTCTGCATATTATTCCTCACTTTTATCATCACCGTGGGGAGCAGCGCCCTATTACCCATGGAGAAGGCATCCTAAACCAGTTAGCCCGTTTTCTAAACCCTAACCTTGACTTCAAACTAATTTTGCAAACTCCCGAGGATCCGGTGTACCGACAAACAACATGGAGAAAAAATAATGCGTGCCGCGCGTGTCTTCCCTTCACTGCAGTCTCAGGCTTTTAATTTTTTAACACCAAAATGAAACAGATACAGAACCCGTCCTGGCGTTCAAAGCACATTTTGAACGCTTGTGTTAAGATTCTGAACACTTTTTCTCCCTTTTTGAACGCCGGACGCCTATTTGAACACTTACCGTATTTGAACGCTTGACGCGTCTAATGTTCAAATGCTGAACGCATAGTGTGGAATTCCAGTTCTGAACGAGAGGTCCAGCTCCTCAATTATAGTGGCATGACGGGACGAATAGCCTAACTCATTAACATTATCTGGAATCTTTGCATTGGATAATGTATTATGAACCAAAACATCAGTCCTGCATGAGACTTAAATTTTTACCCAGAGATTATGCTAAAACCTCAGAGCTTCCGGGGGCTCCGCCCCCTGGACCCCCACCGTTGCCTTAAGGTGGGCCCAGTGTTTTAGCCCGCCCCTATTTGTGCCACAATGTCGCATGAACGGCCACAAATGTCGCACAATAAAAATTCCACCCGGGTGAAAATTTTGAGGTTCCACATTAGGGAAGAATTCCACTAAAACACTGCACCATTTGCGATCTAGGCACCTTTCAAATTCCAAAAATTTCCAAAGGGGAGGGGGAAACCCCTCGCCTTAGATCCCTCCCCCAGGCCACAGATCGGTAAATGTGGCACAGAGAAAACGTCCTAGCTGAAACACTGGCGGGCAAAACGCTTAAATCTATAGCGGCTTGACGAGAGGAATAGCCTAATACATCAAAATTATGGGGGATCTTTGCATTGGATGTATTATGAATAAAAATATATTCATCCTGAGACAAATTTTTACCCAGAGATATGCTTAAGCCTCAGAGTTTGCGGAACTTTGCCCCCTTCCCCCTCCCGCGGGGCTTTGCCCCTAGACCCCACCAAGGGCCCTAAGGCAGGCCCCTGGACCCCACCCGTTAAAGCTAACTTCCGCGCTACGCATTACCAGATCTGTAGGCAAAACATAGTCTCTACACCCCCCCCCCCCACCCCCATAGAAAACACTTTCGCTACGCCCCTGGATTTAAAGGAAAATTGCAGTCACCCCAATTTGAATGAGTGTACCCAGGAATCCTATTTCATGAATGGCTTTTTAAGGATCATGTTGCAATACTTTTCTGAGTTTGTAAAAGCCCCGTATAGAGTGACTTCTTGGTTTACCTTGAATATGCAATATTTCTTTAATCTAACACATCACGAAAGATGCTTGAAGTGACGCAATAGGACATCTATAAGATTTAGCCGTGTTTCAAAATAAGTTTGTAGCCTCCGCTTATGCCTTTTATATTCAGTTTCTTTACCAGCTCGTGAGGTTTAGCTAATGATTAAAGGTAACCATAAGCTACTTTATCTCTCGCCAAGGTATATGCTGGTGAAGGTATTTAAGCTGTGAATCTTGTAGGAGGAAAACTTTGGTTTATTCGTGAAGAGAAACCCGTATTAAGAACACATCCACGAACACATTCCTAGGTTTGGGGGTCCTAGAAATCATAATTTGGACAGCGAAAGGTTTAGCAATTTACGTATTTTTTCTCAGGAAGGTCAACTTTTATTTACGATTTGGAAATCCCAAGGGGCAACTTTCCTCTGCCCCCAGAGGCTACGTCCATCAGTTGGAATTTGTTCGTCCTAACGTTAGTACCTTTACACAGTAGTTCATAACGCACAACCTCACACATTGTCTAAATTCAAAAGAGCCGAGGATGCAAATACTTGGCTTTTATCAACACGAAGGATGTGCATCAAATGTAGGTCTAAGTGACGCATTCTATGGACAAATTCTCCCTGTTTGTTCCTGTATTAGAGGTAGCATACCTGAATAAAACACTCCAATGGCGATTACAAGCCAAACCAACTGGGAAATCCCCGATCTATAATATGTTAATGAGCCTATAAGCGCCTTATCAGAGAGCACTTCTATCAGCGTCTTCTGTGCGGTCGTTTTGCACCTGCTGATAGTAGCAGGTTTGATAGAGAGTTGATAGCGCTATCAAGACTGTCACTATCAACGTTTCTGTGCGGCCACCCTTGGACGTTAATTCAAATACTTTTTAAAATAGCTCTCTCTGCATACAAAACTTTCCGATGATCAAGCAAAGAGCTGTGAGGGCTTTTGTCACTTGACGAATGTTCCGATGCCTTATTTTTATACCCTTGAATAAGTCTCCGGGTTCCGATGGAATCCCTACTGAATTCTATCGTGTGTTTTGAGAAGACGTGGTTCAGATGGTTGTAAATTCCTTTACCTATTCATTTCAAAAGGGTTTCATTTCAGATGAGCAAGGTAGAGTGTGTTTAACTCTTATCCCCAAAGGGAACAAAGATCATCCTTATTTAAAAAACTGGAGACCGATCGCTCTGCTTAACACTGGCTATAAAGTCGCTGCTAAGCGCTTAGCTATACGCATGAAAACTTTCTTGGCCTTATTAGCCCCGAGCAAACTGGGTTTCTTAAGGGCCTTTTTATTGGTGAAAACATCAGACTAGTCTTAGATCTCATTAACTACTGGGATGAAAATGATATTCCTGGTGCGCTTATTTTTCTTGATTGTGAAAAAGCTTTTGACCGTCTTGATGGGATTTTATTCAAAACGCTCTTTCTTATTTCAACTTTGGCAAGGATTTTATTAGACTGTGGATCAGAACGCTGTATAGAAATGTTTCATCTTATATAACTATTAATAAAGGTTTTCTTCCTGGTTATTGCAATGTCTCTAGAGGTGTACGTCAAGGATGCCCCCTTAGCCCATATTTATTTATAACTTGTTCTGAAATTTTCAGTGCTTTGGTTAAGTTCAACCTTAACATTGAAGTTATTGTTATTGGAATTCTATTTTGAAAATCTCGACTTATGCCGATGATACTGTAGTAATAACCAATGGCCCATTGAACGATATTTCGGAGACGGTGAAATTACTCAACCGATTTCATAGCCTGTGCAGTTTAAACTGTACAGGCTATGAGAATCGGATGAGACACTAGACAGTGGGTAGCTAGGATGAAATTTTTAGGGGGGCCCAGGTAACAAATGGGGGACCAGCACCACCGAGGGTCAGGCTTGTAAAGACTATCTAAGCGGACTGCCACCATCAGTTGGCAAGAAGCGTGCAAGAAAATTTTTGGCTTTACAAACCCTCCAGATGGCCGGAAACGTCACTTCCTATGTGTTTTAAGCTGCGTGTACCCAGCCTTGAAATTCGAATCTCATGTGTGCCATTTCTCAAATAATTGGAAAAAATCAATTCATGAAAAATTGTAATGCGCAAGGCCTCACATACAATTTTTTGCTAGGGGGCAAAAAGTGGGCATAACTGATTTGTGGTCTGGGGGAGGGGACTAAAGGGAACGGGTGTCTCCCTCCCCCTTGGCGAAAATTTGTAATTTCAGGAGGACGTATAGATAGCAAATGGTGCAATATTTGAGGAATTTCAGCTTTAAAAGGAAAACGAAAAGTAGTTGTGACTAAGTGCGACAAAAGTCATTTTTGAGAGCCTGGTGGATATGATGTGAAGCATGACCTCAGCCTTTGAACTCCATTGTGGGAGAGAGTTTAAGGGAGAGAAGGGAGTGTTATTGGTTATAAAACGTTTTCATGACTAAACTGGCACTGTTTAAAAACTTTTTTAGGCCATTGATGATTGAAGCTACATATTGCAACAACAGCAACATTGTAGCTATGCATAATCGCGCGTAGCGCGAGAATCTTAGAAAGGTAGGCTAGAAATACATCCTAATAGAGCTGTAAATGATTGGTGGTGTGTATAGATATAGGCATGAAAATATTGATCTGCCTATTTGAAATTTTTTAAGTTCTATCATTACGATTAAAGCTATTTCTTATATTTTTACTGCGTTTTCTCTGTAGGCTATATTCTCAAAGTTGGAAACGGTGCACTTGAAAAATTTCTGGGGGTAATTGCTCCCCCTCCCCCCGCTGTGTATGGCCGTGGATACCATATGAGCTGAGATAATACAAGAATCACACTGAATTTTATGCATCCCTTTTCATTTATTCTGCCTGCAATTCTCCCATATTCACCTTCTAGTATATCTCTGTTACATTTGTCCATCACCCTATCCATAGGCTACATATCCACTACTCAATTACGTATCCCCTAGATCATACCATAGGGTTAACATATTTATTTTCTAGCAAGGAGGACATAGATCCCTGTCCTGAAGTAGGGGTCTAAGGGTGTTCCCTTCCCTTTGGAAATTTTTCCGGTTTTCAATGGTGTCTAGATGAAAAATGGTGATGTATTTTTTTCACGGACTCAAGTCATCGGTATATTACTTGGTCAGATCTATAAAACCACCAGTAGATCTTTCAAACTATTTAACCCGCAAGGCAGAATTAGGGATCATGTGGGAAACACATGAAATCCGGACTTTTTCGGCAATTTTACAAATCCGCCCGGACGCCAGTGCGAACTAGTAAAAAGAGGACTTGTCGAAAACATCGTTCTACAGTGCACTTGTCATGGGCAAGGAAAGAGACACGACATACTTGTTAAGGGTAGACGAATTATTCGAACGTAGCGCCTTACCGTACGGCATATTTTGTGTATGATACCGTATCGGAATGGTCGTGTAAGAATGGTCTTCAGTGTATAGTTGACATGTTTTCAGTAAATCAACCAGCCATCAGAAAGGCAGAAAGGGTCTAAACCTGACAAAGTCACATCCGAATCGTCGTCGGGACATTCGTTTCATCGTCCAAGTGAATTATATGCGAATTACACGACAGGCAGACTATATACCTAATTTAGTGAAAGTAGGCATTTTAAAGTTATAAGTTGAGTTCATACGTGCGCAAAATGTGTTTTACACACAATTACTTTTTCTTAATTCTTACACATTTTATTTAATTACTTTTTCAATTGAAGGAAATACTTCAAATTTTATTTCCGTTCAAACATTTACTTTTTCTTAATTCTTACACATTTTATTAGGGCACAAAAATTCGGGGGGGGGGGGGCTAGGCCTCCCGCCCCCCCCCCCCTCAGTAGCTACGCCTTAGATAATAAATAATTTCTGAAAAGTTTCTGGTTTAAAGGTGAATTTGGACACATCTTGTCTTTTCTAGCGTGGACCATTATTCTCGACCCGATTCCGTTATTTCCAAACGTTAGATTTCGTCAAAAGTGACGCACCTGTCACTTCTTTAGGCATTTTCTTTACTCATCATCAAGAGGACTATGAATTATGTCCCAAAACTTTGTCGTATCAAAAGTATTATTAATCTCTGGTCTTACTCCTATCGGTAAAATTGTTCTCATTAAAACATTTCTCATTTCACAACTTGTTTATCTATTCTCTGTTCTTCCTAAACCAAGTAAACATTTTGTAAGGACGGTGAAGTCTCTTGTATGGTTTTGTTCGGCCTAAAAAGCCTGACGAACTAAAACAAATGTTCTAGTAAATGCTTAGTGTAAGGGATGTCTTAATATTAACGATGTAAGAGGCATTTGCGATAAGTCTTAAGAGTGAATGGGGCAAACTTTTCCTTGATGACAATGATGGAGTATGGAAAATTTTTGTTTCAATTGATGAAGGACCTAAAAATATGGTAAAGCTTTTTTGCTTAAATGCAACTTTTGCAAAATTGACATAAATATCTCAAATAATTTTATACCTGATGTTTGTTATACCTGGTCAGATTTTAATTTCAGAACAGTAGATGTTTATGAATACGCTTATCAATATATTCTGAATATTTTTTTCGTAAAAATTGATAATAAGTTATTTTATTCGGATTCTCTCAAAGAGAACGGTGACTTTTTCTATAATAATGGTAATGCTATTGACTCTAATCGATTGCGTTGAGTTCGAGTTAGATTATATCCCTTTCTCTGTTTATTTTGGAATTTGTCAGCAATTCTAAAACCCTGGAAAGAAAGCGTTCTTCTTGCTCTCAGTCCAAATGGGTAATGGGCAACGCCTCGTAAAGGCGGTCACGTTACCTAAAGTAACAAAGTATACTTACAAGTATTTAATAATTGAAGGAAAAAAACATAACAATCAAAAGCAATCCAGAGATGGCACAAAATTGATAATAAAGTACACGACTGGGATAGAATTTTCACCCTTCCTTATTTAGCTGTACGTGATACCAAATTTCACTACTTTCAATACGGTTTCCTACATAGAATACTTTGTCCCAACCTGTTTATAACAAAGATCAAGGTAAATGATTGATCTTTGTGTACTCTCTGCCGTAATGGTAATGAAACGTTGAGACACTTATTTTGGGATTCCGATTCTGTTGAAATATTCTGGGAACAATGTCGTAACCTTTGCTTAAGGAGCAACTTCGACTTAAATTATGATCACGTAAAGTTTGGTTTTTTTATGATCCCACACACCCAAGTAATTTTGTTTTATACTGCATGCAAAATATTATATCTTTTGCTGCAAATCAAATGGTAAGACACCAGATGCCAAAGCATTTTCCTACAATCTGAAATATTATCTACAGGTGGAATATAAAATACATAGGAAAGTAAACAATAAATGCCGCACTCTTCTCTTCCTAAAAATGTTTAAAGAATGATTTAGCAACTTTTATTCAACTACCTCTCTTGACAAAGAAATATGTCTGATTTTGGTAATGCGTTTAGACATATCAAGTAATAGTGTTCATTTCTTATTGCATGTAAGGTTGTGACTGTATATTATTATAACTATACCTTGTACCATAAGTAATTGAATTGAAACGGTAAGTAGATCATATCAACGTATATAAGTACTGTAAAACTCATGAAAGCTTATTATTATCTACCTATGTTTCCACCGACTGTGACAGGATTAGTCTCGGTAACCAGAAAGTCTTCCCACACACGTACGTAATACTCCTCAAAAAGGTTTTGTCTACCATTGATATTATTTGTAAGTTTGATATGGTGATAATATACAAAATTCCACAAGTGTTTTCACTTCTGGAGGTTATACACGCTACCGAGCCAGCCATGACTTATTATATGATAATGTGACCATTTCTTTCTTGTGTTGAACCAAAACAATTGTTGACAACCATCTATACATTTATACTCGCTGATTCAGACCTAGCTATTTATCAGTGAGAGCTCACATGGTATTAAATACCACAGAAACTTCGCCCCGCTCACTCCTTGTGAAGTCACTTGCTGCTTTTGTGGTTTGCCGAGCCTAAAGCGCGATGAAATCTAAAGCTAATTTTGTCATTTCTGCATCAATTTCGTTAAATCTTATATTTTTGTGAGAGTAAATTGTCTGTCTACAACTTTGGTTTAAAATCTAAGGCATTGCTTCTTATGCCAAAAATATTACACCTCAGAAAACTTTCTTCCCTCATATGACTCATTTGCGGTTTTAACAGAAAAGTGTCATATCAGATCCCGGAATGAGACCCATTAGTCCCGAAAAGGGGACGGAAAGCGATCAGTGATTTCTGTAAGATCGACCTGGCTTAATTGCTTTCATTCCGTTCTTTCAAATTGTGAACAGTACGTAACTTTTCGTTGCTACCAAAGACGATGGTAACAAAATGCAACATTGACAGACAGATAAAACGACTTCAACTGTAGCGTGGTGTTTACAGACACAGAAAATAAGAGTTAAAAACTTTTCTGCAAATTCATAATCTTGAATACTGAGGGACAAAACAAGAAAAGCTGCGTACTTAAAAACTAAAGACTTTACACGAACAAATTTGATCTTCAGACTCACCTCCAGTAACTACTATAACAGTTACCGTCAGGGCAACTCCCAACACAGGTAGCCACATTTTACCAGATAGTGGCTATTCAGTGATTCCGTGTTGATTTGCAATGATAATTAACGTCTTGCTTCATAACAGCTCGACCTGAACTGTAGTGAAGGTTGCGCGGGAATGCTCCCACTAATATAATTTCATTCTATGAATATTCATGAGACACACCTGTACTCAAATATGAAGGAAAACAAAGCAACTTAAAGCTTTTCCGCTCACATACATCAGGAGATCTATGCAAAATAAAAAAAACTGCATCTCTACGTCTGGGCAATTTTAATTCGAAAAAATGCTGGTAGCTGCTTTGTGCAAATTGTATTCAACTAGGTTACAAGAACTGAAGAGATTTTTTTTGATGAAAAGACCGACCCTTCTCTTTGCCGTAATCAATCAAAATTTTTCTTTTTCTGCAATTTAACAGACACAACTTTGAATCGTCCCGAAGGAAAGGCGATGGTGTGATTTTTATCAGTATTTCCACTAAGATTTTTCTCCCACGGTTACAGTCACCACCACTTCAACTCCTGACTCATACAGTCATATCTTGTCAAAGAGATCATTATAGACCGTTAAACAGGATTTTCCACAGGAATCTATCTTACTATGCACGTTGTAAGGTTTTCTAGACCACACACTACATCACTAAAGGCAACTGTACTATAAATGATATCATCACATCATTACATCACACCTGGATCGATGTTGTTGGCCAAAGACCATTCCATAGCTCAGTAAATAATAATGGCCAATACCGTAAGCGATCATAATTAAACGTGTCTGTAGTTACACACTCCGGGCAATTCGACCAAGAGACTATCAATCCTTGCATTGACACGCGCTATAAACTAAGTAAGTTCATATACAAATATTGATAGCAGAGAAAATTCCAGTGGTCTATGATTCTATAGGTAAACTAGAAACTATTGCATAAGCTTGTATTAGCCCTACACTTGGCTGGTTTTAAAGGGTGGCCGCGAATCATAGAGTCAGACAATATTAACAACTTCAGAGTAGTTTTTTTTTTGTAAGTTTATTACCACTTTTGCTTCACCAACCCACTTTTGTAATAATTAATGCCCACTTTTCTCACAACAACGGAACCACTTTTGTCACAATCGTCGCCCACGTTTTTCACAACGGAGGTCACAACTTTTGTCACGACACTCGCCCATATGTGTCACAATTTTACAAGGCACACTTTTGTTATGCATACATTGTCCATTTTTGTCGCACACGTCCCATTGTACAGTTTAGCGCACGTTTCGGAGTTTTTACGACCTGAACTTTCTGCGTTGCAAGGTGAAAACTACTAGAATGTACGGTGTAAACTACCCGATGGCACCCCTGATCTCTATATAAATATATCTGGGTAGCGCTTTTGGCAAGATTTTTGAAGTCACCAGTCCCAACATCTTGTCACTCTCATCGCGTCTTTAATCGATACCCTAGTACGAAACTGCGTACAACATTAAAGCAGGGATATGCTATTTGGAAGGAGTTACATCGCTTTGAAGTGAGGTTTGCACCGCCAAGTTCACACAGTAATCTGGGCCTTGTATATTTCTCGGCATTTCCTAAGCCCCTATAACACAGAGCCAGGACCTTAACACGACCATCCCGACCTGCTCCAAGCTTGCTTGGTCAGGGTAGTCTTCGTACAGTCCTTAGAACGTCCCAGCAAGGTCCTGATAAATCCTAGTGAGGTCGGAGTGATCGGCGTCTGGCTCCGACTGTTTTGAAATGTTGAAAACGTTCGGGGCCAGGCGCCAACAGCACGACGACATGATTTATTCGTAATAAAGTAGTAAGTCAATCGTATCTCGATCAGGGAGGTTGTATCTGGATCGTATGTCAGTCATGTCTGAGTCTTAGTGGTCGTGGTAGGATCTGGAGCAAATGGAACTCAGAGGACCTTGCCCAGACGATTCCGACTGTCACACGACCTCTACGACTATACTCCGACTATACGACGACTTTGTGAAGACTCAAAAATTCCCAATCAAGCCAGTTCGGTGGGTTATTTGGCAGTGCCGCAAGTGCCACGATCGAGATCCGACCTAGACACGATTGTTCCAGGACCTTCTCAAGAATGTACCAGGACCTCATCACTACACACCTGACCTTTCTAGAACGTCACCCCGACTACCAAGATCAGACCCGATCAAAGTGAGACTGTACTAGGACTGGACTATGATAACTCCGACCGAAGTAAGACCGCCCCCACCCGACAAACCCGACAACAAGCTGACTGAGCCAAGATCTCGCGAGGACAAATTTCTGGTCAGGTGATGGTAGCGTAATGTGATAGCCAATCGCAATCCAGGATCCAGCGAGTCCCGCCAGTTGGTTCTCTGGCGCTGAATGCGTGGCCTAACACGGATGAGAAGTTCCTTGAACACCTCGGGATCCACTTGCTGAAATTTGCGAAACCAAATCTGATCCTCCCGTGCAAGCTCGGTAAGCAGGTGCTCGTACATGCCATATTCAGGTCTTTTAAGCAGACACTTTCGGGTCCACACTTTCTTCTTCTTAGCACTACTGTACCTGCTTTGCGAATATGTTTTCTTTGTTGCTAACGCAATCGCAGCAGGTCCACCTCGTAGAGCAAGGCAAGAATCTGCTGACTGTCTGCCATGGCTATCATGAATGATGCACTCGAGTTCAGATGAAGCACAGGTGTAGACGTCAAACGTTATTTCTGGCTAGAAATGAACAAGCCACACTTGTCTTGGTCTTATTTTATCTGGGTGATCTTGTCTTGGTTGGTATCTGAATTGGGGTCGTCGTAGCTCAGTAACAATGATCGGAGTAAGGTCGGATTAGGTCCTGTCTCAGTAGTAGTTCAGTTGTGTCTCGGTCCTCTCTCGGTCATGATGATCGGGCACAGTCCTAGTTGGGTCGGATCAGTACCTGGTAGGGTTCTGCCTCGGTCCTACCTTGGTCCTATCTTGGTCCTATTTCGATCGGGATGGTCGTTGCTTGCTCCTATTTCAGTCGTGATGGCTGAGACGATCGTTGGAAGGTCCTATCTCTGTGTGATAGGGGCATTACACTGGATTACGTTGTTCATGCAAAAGGGATTTGTCGTCTGCTACATAGCCAGTTGCTGGAAAATTAAAATTAATTGCGTCTTCGGACGCTCGGTGACGCGTATGAGAGTATACCAATAAAGGTTTATGTAAAAAATGAACATGATTCTGTATGTGGCCATTGCAGGAATAAGCTATCTAAATTGTTGTGACAAAAATTGGACTTTGCCTCTGCAGCTCATTTGCATGACGTTCATTCTATAGGCAGGGGAAGAACTCATTGATTTTATTAAATAAAACAGTCATTTCGAGTTTTGATGCACCTGCCCCTAAATTGGTGGCGGCGTAAACCTACTCCTCAAAGCATTGTCCTGAGTAAGCCAATTGTGATAAGATTACTAGACCTGCATGATGTTGCTAACATATCGATATCAAATTGAAACCAACGAATAAAAGAAAGAATTCCCCATCAACGGAATAAGTAGCTTATCATTGATGATTAATAAAAATAATTAATAAATTAATAATTAATAAAAATAATTAATAATAGTTAATAATTAATTAATAATTAATTAATAACTTTTAAAAGTGGGCAGTGTGTGTCCGTGAAAAAGTGGTGACCTACGTTGTGAAAAATGTGGGCGAAGATTGTGACAGAAGTGGTACAGTTGTTGTGTCAAAAGTGGGCAATAATTTTGACAAAAGCGTGTTGATGAGACACAAGTCGTATTGCGACAAAACTGATAGTTACCGCAGCCATGTAACCCAAATCCCAGCGAAAATGACAGGACTTGTCATTGAGTTGAAACAGGCAAGAATATGAATGCAGATGTAAGGCGGGTTTACAGGTGACCGCTGCGAGAATGGTAAGTCAACTACATGCAAGAGACGTATTTACTTGGTTTTAAAAGCAGCACTGCGTTTTTGTATTTCCGTAAAAGTGGACTTCAGGGTTGAGCGTTGACGATTTATTTTTTCTTTTTTTTATTTTGTCCAGGCTAGTGTAAAATCTCCTTAAATATATTTTCATGCTAAGCAATAAATCTGCATAATATGTAACCCAAATGCTGCTATATATGAAATAATTCTCAGCTGGATGGCTGGTAAATGGTCTGAACATAATACGACCGGGTCCCAAATTTAAGTCCAAAAAAGGACCAAGCAATTAGAACACTGTCTCTGTCTTTAAGTCTGATGCGCTGGCCATCGAAAATACTTTTCGCTCTGACGACAAGAAGATGTAAGTGTGGCCTCGATTCTAATATTGTTAAAATGTTGATACCGTACAGGTGATTAAAATATGTCTGAGTTATGTAGTAAATGTTTAGACGATAATTACAAGATATAAAGACATTGTTAAGAACTTGAAGGAAATCAAAAAAACTTTCCCAGAAATAAACGGAATCTTTTCATAATCAATATGTTTCTTTGTTTTCTTTGTCATTTTTCAATGCAAAATGAGTGTGAATAATCAGTGCTATAATTATCACTTCAAATAACAACATCCTAATACTTAAAAAAAGTCGAGGAGTTTTGTCATTCAAAATTTAGGCTGCCTGATATTTTAATTGTCCTCGCGTAGAGCGTTGTCGATAAATTTACACGAGTCTGTGAACTAAGTAGGACATACAGTTGCTTTGATTTGATGTATAAATGCGAAGAAGGTAAGTATAAATTGAGAGGAAAAGGCAAAGCAACTCCCTCAATTTCTGGCCAGGCACAGAATCATCTCAAAGCGAGTTATCCCAATAATAATATAAGTCAGCCTTCTTGATTCACCTTAAAAAAGGAAAAAGTTATATTTAGTCCTTGATCATATTTTTGGGAAACAAAAAATGACAGCACTTTTCTGGATGTAAGCCCTATCCATGAGCCAGTTTTCCCAAAGTACACCCTACTAGAGGACTGTTAGAATATTTCCCAAAACCAATATAGAACCATTATGCAGCTGAGCCACTTAACATAAACACAAATCTTTAAAGGGATTAGGTTACCCCTTATTTAAACCCGGTACCACGTATAAATATACATTCATTACATAATGAAGTTTTTACCATATGATCAGTTCAAAGCATTGTCCAAAAAACGTTTTGCATCTGAGCCACGTCAAATGAACAAACATTTCTCAGACAGGGAGGGAAAGCCAAAGAACCGCCCGTAGTGCGAACCATCCAACATCTTCTGCTGATACCGATTCTGGAATTCTCTGGCTTCGAAATAAACTTTGTTGGCATTTGTGGCCGCTACATTTTCTAAAGCAATAGGTTTAAGCTACGCTTCTGATTACAGCACAAACATAGCTAGGGTATAAAGCGAAAATGTATACCACATACTATTTAGATTGCGGAATTTTCAAGTCTTTAGTAGAATAAATCAGGCTTTAAGAATTATAACTCTGTGGTTGGCTGCCTTAACTCTTTATGCTGGCCTCTGCAGCTGTTTGAAGGGTTTTGTTGCAGCAAAGCTTCTTTGACTAATGTAGAACCCAATGTTAGTTATGTTACTGACAGTACAGTGTAAGATCGTACAATCGTATGCTGCGGACTGGCTCGGTTTACCATGATCCCCTACCTCCCACTGGCGGTAGCTATTTGGTATCCATCTTACGTATTTCCGATATACATAATCATTTGCCATACCCTCACAACGGTCAGTCTTGCCGATGTGAGTTGTGGTGGAGACCCTCATTATTGAACCTTCGACAGGGTAGAATTTACTTTCCAAAGAGAGTGTGAATATGTGATCAGTAAGCACACACAAGAATAGTCGGAAGCGTCAGGACCACCTGCTTGTAACTTTGGGAGACTTCAGTACAATGGAAAAGAGTATCGACTGCCAAGAAAGTTGCTCTTTATTGGCGGTGTTTTATATTTGACTCCTAAAACGCACATGGAGTATCAATTTCACTGAGAACGGATGGTACGTTCGTAAGCTTGCCAGATTCTATATCAGATGCCTATAGGTTCTGTATATGTTATACTGTGTAATTTATTTCTGCCTTCCTGTTTAGTCTGCTGAATAAATCCCTTTCGCATGTGTAAAATGGAAAGAGGGATATGTAAAATTGTTGGAAAATCCTTCCTGATAATGCCATGGTTATGCCTTGATCATCCTTTTGATGTATTTTTGAGATTTAATTTTCCTTAGCTTAAGTAGTGCGTAATCTTTATCTACACCATGGATATGCGAGAAGCCCAGAAACCGATCCTTTACAACCATTTGCCGTCAAACAGAAAAAAAAAAATTAACCTAGGGGAGACAATTCAGTTACCTGTAATTTAATGAAACTTAAGGCTCTATTAAATCATGTATCAATGAATCTGTCATAGAAGTGCTGAATTTATGCTTGATGTCTTATTGGTTAGCAATTTCCCCTACAACTGTATGTTTTAAATATGGTGGAAATAGGAAAGAATCAGTCTCATAAGAATAGTTAGAGTGACTGGGTATTCCCTTAAACTTCCTTGATGAATGCTTTGTCTGTGCCTATTAAATGCCCTCAATCATAATCTCAACAAACTTATTCTTTGTGTCGCTCATCATCTCGAATGCGGCGTAAAATTGCTTCGGTTTACACGGCAGCATATTTCAGGAATAATTTCCTCACGTTTACAGGAACGACTTTAAGTTCTCTACGTGGGGAGGGGGGATGTCTTGTTTAGAAAAACATCAGCTAGAAAACATGTCCTTGAGCTTCCAATAAAATTCAGCTATTTAACTGTAACTATAAAACTGCAATTTTGATTCATTGCAAGGTCGGAATATACTGAAATGGGTCTGGTACAATATTACTACACTGAAAGTAAGTTATGTATGTTTAATCAGGTAAAGCGGCCTGTCATGATGTCCCTACTTCCTTCTATCACGACTCTGCGTAATCATGCGTTTGTTTTGTACAACTAGTACAGTAGAACGTGTGAAAACCTCGAGACAAGGACTCTTCCCTTCCCATACCCTTAGTTTATTAACCAACCGATCCCGATGCCAGAAAGCGCTTTTACATAAACCGGTCAAATGGTAGTGTTAAACAGCAAAAGAGGCCAATTGACCTCTAATTACAAATAACACTTCTTCAAATGACTTAAGGCTGATTAATACTTTAGTGTAATGTTGTAAAGCTTTGAAAGTTGAAAAATGCTCAACTCTAAAAGTTGGAAATCCAAATATTATTGCTATTAAATTGCTATAGCTATAGTAAAGATAAATGATATGCTAATGTAATCGTTTATTTATGCCGTAGTTGTCAGGATAACGCAAAATACTCGACAACGACAAATGTCCCAAACGTTTTAAATCTTTTAACTCTGAAGAAGGGCAAATTTTTTCAATACTTTCAGGGATTTCAGTTTCAGTATCATGCATATTTATTTCCTTGTTTTTAATGATCGGTAGCCCGCAGTAGCCTACTCAAGTAATCTTGTCATAAGGCAAACGTGTAAATATGATAATGCTTTTTAGCTTATCGGTGACGACTTACTGCAACAGGGACCAGTGGACTCCCAAGGGAACTTTTCTAATTTCATTGGAAAGCATTTTGGTTACCTACAGGATAAAGTTAAAAGCTCCCTGGTAATATTTGACAGCATTACGACACCTCGACAGTTTACTTTTCTTTGCTCTCAGTGACGGGAAATCTTATTATTAGAACACAATATTTTTAACCGGTTTGCTCGCTGTGCAGATTTACTGTTTCATACAGCCTTAATACCACCCAGGACCATGATCTTTAGCTAGCGTGCACATAGCTTCTGTAAGAGTCGAGGTCTCACCACTAATCGCACAGTTGTTTTAATGTGTTTACCGCACAGAACCGTGACTAGTGGCGAAAAGATCAAGGTCGGTTTGGATACAATACAATCGATGTTATTCCCAACAGAGTATAGACGCTCCAGCTCTTTATCCAGGGTGATTACAGATGGGCACAGATTCTTCTATTGTTTCTTGACAATTCTTTAATACGATACGACCCTAAAACGAACCCCAACATTTCCGGCGCCTTTCGTGTGCAGACTTTTGATGTTGTTGTAACACCACAGATTGGTTTTTCATATTGATATGTATTCACCTCCTTCCTGATGCATGACGCACACAAATGAAGCCTACACGTTAATGATCTCAAGAAATGTTTCTCAACAATATGCATATGGTTTCTATAAAACAGAAACCTTACATTCGTGATGGCGCGTGTATGTGCGTGTGCGTTTGCGCGTATATCCGTGCGTCTGTGTTTGGGCTTGTGGCGCTTGGCTTGTAAACACGATATCTCAAGTTAGGAATGATGGATACATTTATGCTTGGTATATGGATGTATCATATAGAAAGGAAGAACTCTATTGCTTTTGGTGGTGGTGAAAGGTCACAAAAGGTCAATAGAGGTCAAAGAGCCAATCCTTTAAAACACGATATCTCAAGTTAAGAAGCATGGATAGTTTTCAAAAATGACATGTGGATGCATTCTAGTCAGAAGATAAATCCTATTATTTTTGGTAGGGGTCAAAGATTATCTGAGGCCACGGAAGGAAACATTTCAAAAACCATGGGAATTGCTTGTAAACACGATATTTCAAGATAGGAATAATGAACACTTTTCACACTTGGTATGTGAATGTAATATATACAGAAAAAAACCCATTTTTTTAGTGGTGGACAGATTTAAGGTGTGGTCAACAGAGGTCAAAAATGGAACACCTTGTAAACACGATATCGCAAGATAAGAATGATTGATACTCATACTTAGTGTATGCACTCATAATACTGTTTTGTTGGAGGTCCACGGGTATGTTAGGTCACCAGAGGTCAAAAAATGAAACCTTGTAAACAGTATATCTAAAGTTAAAAGATATTGAAACTATCCAAAGTTAGCTTGTGGATTTTTTATGGTCAGAAAATGAACGTTTTTGATTTTGGAAGAGGTTATCTGGGGTCACGGAAGGTAAGACTTTAAAAACCTTGGGAATTGCTTGTTAACACGATATCCCCAAATAGGAATGGACACTTTTCATATCCATCGTATATGGATATATCATGTAGAGAGACAGAACCCTTTTTATTTTGGTGGTGGTCAGAAGTCATGGCAGGCCAACAGAGGTCAAAATGGAAAACCATGTAAACACGTTACCTCAAGGTCGGAAGCGCATATACTCCCCATACTTAGAATGTGGATGTGTTATAGTCAGAAAATGAACCTATTGTTTTTGTTAGAGGTCAAAGGTTACCTAATGTCATAGAAGATTAAACTTTACAAATCTTGGGAATTGCTTGGAAACGCGATATCTCAAGGTAGGAATAATGGATACTTTTCATACGTGATGCATAGATTTATCATATTACGAGAAAGGACCCTGCTAGTCTTGGTGACGCTCGGAGATCATGTCAGGTTACCAGAGGTGAAACCAAAAACCTGTAAACACGATATGTCAAGGTTGGAAGCATTGATGCTTGTTGTACTTAGCATGTGGAAGCGTTATAGTCAAGAAATGAACCCTGTAGTTTTTAGCAGATGTCAAAGATTGTCTGAGGTTCAAAACTTTGGAACTTGCTTGTTAACGTGATATCAATAGTTTCCGTATACGCATTTATCATATTTAGAGGAAGAACCCTATTACTTTAGGTGGGGGTCAGAGGTCAGGTCAGGTCACTAGAGGTCAAAAGTTCAAAACACTGTTAACAGTATATTTCAAGGTAGGAAGAACGGACACTCTTCATACCTGGCATATGGATGCTTTATGGTCAAAGGATGACCCCTATTGTTTTTGTAGAGGTCAAAGGCTTTGGGGGGTGTCAGATGACAAAAACTGAAACCCTTGTTAACACGCTATCTCAACTTAAGAAGCGATGTATACTTTTCATATTTGATTTGAGGATGTTTTATAGTCAGAAGATGAACCCTATGCGCTCTAAAAGGAGGTCAAATCGAATGGCATTCGTTAGCACTTTAAGACTGCCCATATTTCGGAACTTTACGCTGGAAAATGTCGGTTCCCGGCCAAAAGGCTGCAGTTGGTCTCAAAATGAATCTGCAACCTCTCGAAAAAATGTCTTATGCCGCCTTGCTTTGATGTAGTTACACTGAATAAAAATCCCCATAACTTTTGTGAAATTGTTAATTACTGTTCATCTTACAGCTTTTTCATAACATTGTAGTGGTTAAGGAATTTGGTATCTGAATTCAAAAAACACACCTAGTTGGGGGGGGGGGACCTGTCTAATTGCTTCTGAGCAGTAATTAGTATAACCATAAATTGTAAGCAGTATTAGTCAGTGTGCCTACAGAGGCATTTGATCCTAGACACTGAAAGACCGTCAAACATGCAGAGAGAACAAGGTCAGCAGAGAACTTTAGATGCGGTGTTCGTGTAGATTCACAGTTTCCAGTACAAAGAACAAAGACTACTGAAGAAAAGAATTCGAAAGGTGATACTCTGTAGGTATATTCGAAAAAAAGTGTGCAAAGGTGATATCCCAGTTTGAACAATGCTGCTTCTAACTTACGTAAATCAGGCTAATAATTTACAAAACTTCTAGTCATAACTAATTTACACTAGATCGGATCTATGAAAGTGTTACATAACAATTAATAATTACGAAAATCAACTAAATTCCCTATGGTTTCCTGCCCAGATGAACAATATGCCAGTTAAAAGAACAGCAACACAATTAGTCCCAAGTAATTTCTTGCCAATGTATGAACGCTCATATTTTTTTCCAGAGACTGGGAAATTGTGATTTTTGTTTTTAACTTTTTATTAGCAATGAGCACCTTGCGGTTATGTTTGTCACATTTTCATGGATGTCATCTATGGATTTTGTAAAATTTCCAAATCGTAAAGGGGAACGGTTGCAAGTATAGTTATAAGTACAGATAATATTGGAAGTTGACGTGAATGACAATCGTCATGTTGAACCTTGAACAGTTGCGTGCCACTTTGCACTTAAATGCTCAGATTTTATAAGTTTAAAGCGACAATATAAGCATCTGTTGGTGGCTACCGAATGTACAAATTAATGCATATTAAAGCCTGACATGAATGATCATATCACTCAAATGTACATCTATTCTGCCTTTTTTATTTTCCTGCGAAAGGATCCGATGAAACATTAATTAACACTGTAAAAACACTCTGGTCAATTTGACCCAAAACTGGGTCAAGAGGCAACCAACCATACTTCTTCGACCAGATGAGGAACCAAATAAGGCTTAGTTTGACCCAGATGGGATTATTATTTCACCCGAAATTTTGTTTTAGGCCTAGTTTCCTCGTGACCCAAGTGCTTTTAAGAGTGCAGAGCATAAAGCTGCACAATTGCATTTAAAAAAACACCTTTTTCATATTATTCAGAACAGAAAGTGTACCCTTCAATGGAGCAAGCGCGTATCATTGCAACTTATACCACAAATGCAAACAGCTGACTTGTGTACCGGTCGGATAAGCGGGTAGCTTTCTACGAGTGCGTGTGAAGTCTACGTCGTATTTTGCCGCCGAAATGACGTCGCGTGACGTCAGTGCATAAGATCTGTATACATGGAGTATTTAGTGCTGAAGCAATTCAACCAATAGACATTATGAATATGACGTCACATAACAAAAAGTACGTCCTCTAATGGAAGCAAGCGGGTATCATTGCAACTTACACCAACAAATGCAGATAGATGATTTGTGCACCGGGAATACGCGCGTAAATCTACGACACTCGAGTGCGAAATCTACAACAATGGGTTTACATGCGCTTCATTGTTTGCCTCCAAACTGAGGTTGCGTGACGTCAGTGCAAAAGGTCTATGGGGTGGTATTTTGTATGTCGTACTTTCTTTAACGTGAATGCTTTTTTATCTTACTTTCAGGCAAAGATTCCTCTAGCTTTTATAATACGTTATCTCTACTAAATAGTTGTACCTTTTTCCTATGAGTGTGTAAATAACAGTAAGAAGAAGCTATGACATAACAGCAAATGATAACTGTTTAACATTTCCGACCCATTTAACAAGCTCTAGCTCTAGACTCGACTACTATTTCTAAGAACTAGTAACACTTACAAACAACAGCAAAAACTAATACGCTTAGTCGATATCTTTTAACACGACAGGACACTCAAAAGAAGTCAGTAAATTCTTGCTGCCTATAAAGTTGGAACAGCTGGTCTTATCTTCATTTCTGATGATCGCAGTGAAAGAAATTTCCATTCAAATTCATTCTCGTAATCTCCATTCAGATGAATAAAATGACAACCTCCCTGGGGATCATCACCTCCCATCATCCACCAACCGCCTCTGGTGTTTTCGGCACAATTGCGGACGTTGTCTCTATCTTGGGTATAAAACTTCCAGTAGTTATGGTTTTTCAAGAAAAACGGAACTGTGAACAAAAACGAAAGTCAAGTCATATCCAAATCAATTTCTTTACTTAGGTGAAATGGCTAAAGGTCCGTCTACAATATCACTTTCTAAACGAATGACACAGTGGAAAGTTAATGATGCATTTGGTCTTCGAAAATAACTCTCTCAGCCGTGAGCCTGCTTTTGTGCTAAGGACAAATTTAGAGTAGCTTTGCTCAGTACTTTTGCATAATATCTTATGGGGAGACCAAGGAGAGCAGACCCTTCAGAAACGTCTGGAAGTCAATGTTTTCTATTTGTCTAACTAACTGACTGACTAACTAGACACTAATTAAGAGAGATAGATAGACAGACAGACAAACAGACGGACGGACGGACGGACAGACAGACAGACAGACAGATAGATAGGTTTTATGTAGTGAAACCGCCACTCCGTTTCGGTTGAGATTCAAAAACCACAAAACAATCCATCCGAGACCAATGGAGTGGGTTCCCCGTTGCGGAACAGTTCAATTCACCGAATCACAACATTCACGATACTAAATGCATCCTCGTATCTTCAGGATTCAGATTCACTTTAGAAAGAAAAAAGCAACAATTGAAGTAGATCGTTCTACTAAAATCCTTCAAATTCGCTTTAAACAGAGTTTTCGGCCTACTTAAGGGATATTCCTTTGTTAATTCTTTGTAACTCAGTCCATATTTTTTACGGTAGCCTCATTATGTAACTATCAGAAACAATTTTCACGTTTTTCTCCACGTTATGCTTATACGATTTTTCATCAAAAGGACCTAGAATGTTGAGTGCTTACATGGCTCCTCTTTGTACCGTTTACAACTCTTTTTCATTTAAGTCTATCCTTTAAACTAGGTTGCTTCGTCTCTAGTAGACTTTAACATCCTTCGAAGACTTCGTTTTATTTTTTACCTTTTTCATTTTATTTTCTTTGCTCTTGTCGGTGGTAAGATTTACCTCTCACCTGCATCTGTCCTTCTGTCGTATTTTCACTTTATTTTTACAAACACAATCCCTAAATTATAAGCCATAGCTATAGCACGCAACGCGATGCGTGTCTTTATTTCTATTTGTAGAGTTCGAAACTCAGTGACGTAACTCATCTTTTTACACTCTCTCATTACACTCTCTTTGTTTTTTACACGCAATCTACTAATGTGTGTGTTTAGAGTCAAAGCTTTCAATTGTCAATAAAGAAGTTCCCCATATAGGGCGGAAATATTTGACTTTAACAGTACTCTCTCTTGTCTATCTTTTGATTATTCCTCGGATTTTCAACTACTTTTATATGTGTGTATATATATATATATATATATATATATAATATATATATATATATATATATATATATCGGTCGAAGAGTTAGTAACTGAATCGATCATGAATGAAAGTACTGGCATAGCCTTTTGAACAAGGGAAGAATGGAAGAAGAAACCAGAAGGAAAATTGAGCCCCTCGGGTTTGAACCCGGGACGGTCGCTTTCCGGGAGACTGCCTTGACCACTGCACCACCGTGACTGACGTGATTTTCGGCTCGAACCAAGGTACAAATACCACACGCTATCATTTTCCCTCCTTGTTACCATACAACGTGTGAAAATCCCGAAACGGGTAAATTAGAAAGGTCGATCGTGGTAAGATCGACTGTAAATGTAGGTCGAAGAGTTAGTAACTGACCTACATTTACAATCGATCTTACCACGTTCGACATATATATATATATATATATATATATATATACATATACATATATATATATATATATATATATATATATAAGGTCAAAGTACTGCGTAGCACTTATGAAGTAGGTAGGTAAAAATGAAGTAGTAAATAGTGCTAAAAGTGTGTGAAAAATTCCACGACGTTTCGGGTTTAAACCCTTCATCAGGTGGCAAAAATGCAACTGATCGTTGACACGGCCAAACGTACAATTTAAAAAAAAAAAAAACACAAAATTGGGCACGGTCAAACCGGCTAGGAAAACAAGACAGTGTTAAGTGGTTACCACAAGTCAAAAAAATGCAGGAATTGCTGCGTTATAACAGTTCAAGTCTAACGTTCAGACCATGTGGGGACAGGGTTCCAAGTTTCATGATTAGGCGGTTTTCGGCAGCTAGGCGGTCATGATCGGAACCTCGACACGAGATGGCCGCCGAAACCATCAAGTCACGGATCGAGCATGTTGACGGGGGATTGAAGTGTGTGGCTACAGGGAACCCTGGGAGGTTCTGTTTGATTGACCTCAGGTGCTCAGTGACCCGGTCAGCAAGACGACGTTTTGTTTCTCCCACGTACAGTATATTACAGCGTTTACATACGAGAACGTAAACAACATTGGCTGAAGTACAGGTAAAAGGCTGATGAACGTTAAACCGGTTGTTGTTGGGACCTACAATGGAAAGGTTTTTGTCATAACTGACCACCGGGCAAGTATTGCATCTCCCACGGTTGCAAGGAAAAGTTCCTGGGGTGTTAGGCACTACTGCTTGAGGTTGAGAGGCACGGACCAAGTGCTTAGATATGTTCTTTTCAATTCTGAATGCTGTGATGGGGGGTTCAGGGAAATGGTCACGGGTGGATGGGTCATGACGGAGGGTCTCTACATTCCTGTAAATGGCACGTACTATGGGAGTTACAGATGGGTGAAAGGATAGGACCAACGGGATACGTCTGGTGGGTGTATGGTCAGTTTTGGGGGCAAGGGCAGAGGCTCTATCAATTCCTTGTATGCGTTTCAGGGCATTAGAGAGCACTCTTTGTGGATACTGGCGTTGTTCAAAGAAAGAAATAATCTGCTTGGAAACTTTAGCGAAATCCTGGTCGTCGGAACAAATCCGTCTGGCCCGTAAAAGTTGTGAGAAAGGAATCGAATTGGTACAAGATCTGGGGTGGTTGGAAGGGTACATGAGGTAGTTGTGAGATATATATATATATATATATATATATATATATATATATATATATATATATATATATATATATATATATATATATATATATATGTATATATATATATGTATATATAAGTTAAATCGCTCCAAAGTAACGGGGTAGCCTTTATGAACAAGGGAAATAACAGGAGAAATAAATCAGAGAGAAAATTAAGCCATGAGCGGGACTTGAACCCAGCGCCTGTCGTTCACAAGAAGACCGCTCTAACCACTAAGCTATCACGGCTTCGTAGTGTCGAGCGTGGCAATTTAGGTACAAATACCAACCCATCTCAATTTTCTCTCCTCTTACCAATATTCATTACCCCACTTAGGGTGTTACCCTGGTAACAGGAGACGAAATAGAGATGGGTTGATATTTGTACCTAAATTGCCACGTTCGACACTTGTTCCTTAATTGCCACGCTCGACACTCAGTAGCCGTGGTAGCTTAGTGGTTAGAGCGGTCGTCTTGTGAACGACAGGCGCTGGGTTCAGGTCCCGCCCATGGCTTAATTTTCTCTCTGATTTATTTCTTCTATTCTTTCCCTTGTTCATAAAGGCTACCCCAGTACTTGGGACTGATTTAACTTTCATGATCGAAACAGTTTACACAACTTTCGACCTACTTATTCACAGTTTGATCTACCATATTTCGACCTACTATATATACATATACATATACAACTATATAAAACTGTTTCGATCATCTTTAAGCACATGACTTGGTACAAGCTTTAGCCAGGGTACGCACTGTGACGTCATCATCCATTTGGGCTCTTATTACGTCACAATGTTAAACGCCTCAAGTCTAAGCGCCTCATTAACTCGTGCATTTTTTCAAGGGTACCGTTGTCGTGTAAGTTTTAGGCGTGCTCTGTCAGTTAGTTACACTAAAAAAGTGCTGGAAGCATCTAAACTTTTGTGAATCATAAGATCATAAATACAGTTAACTGAAAAAGGGACATCAAACTTTTCGCTTATTTTTCAAGTACATATATATATATATATATATATATATATATATATATATATATATACATATAGCGTTTACATATTGTATTAATTGGTACGGGTCCTTACACAAATCCCCAGTCGTTCCACCTGATAAGTTGAGTTGGTATGACTCTCCTTCTGTTCCAGTTTCAAATGACTCGTAAGTTGCAAAACGAGAAGTTCCATTGCGATCTACAGTATCAACTCTCAGTGTATAACCTTCTTGCTGCGTTAGGAAATGTATTGCTTCATTTCCTAACCAGAATTCTTCATTCAAATCGCCAAAACCTTTTTTGTAGTCGTCCCAATCTTTTTTGAAATCTTCAATTCCATTTGTTCTCCTCTGGATGACCTGTAGTAGAAAATTTAAAAAGGGCATATCCATATCAGTGTGAGTATTCTGCTTTTTGTGTTTTCCTGCCTAGGGAGTAGAAAAATGGGTAAAGAATGTTTGGTTTGTATCCTTTTCGGGGAAGGAGAAGAAGGGGAGGCCGAGCTCGTCCTTTACTTTGCTTCATCTTCTCTCATCTTTTATCAAGGGATCCATTGAAAGAGCTTACTCTGGCTAACGTGGATTCCCTCAGCCTTACTATATTATCCTAATACTGAAGGAATAATTCACTTATAACTGTCTAACACCTTGTTTTGTTTACGTCACAACCTTTGTCTCTTGTTGCATAAATTACAGCCTGACTGAAATCAAAGCAATTATACAGAAAACTACTCATATCTACAAGGAAATGATCTTGAATACCTTTTTCCAACGGTCACTAAAAATTAATCCATTATAGTCTATTTCTACTCCTTAATTTCTACATATTATTTGAGATTTGATATTTTCAGTTTATTAATTACACATGAATCTATCACCTGCACATTTTGATTGTAATATTTTCGTTAATTTATTTTTCATAAATTAAATACAAAGGTTTGTGATCCTTATGCAGTGGAAGAAATAAGGCTCATGCACTGGAAGATATTGCCGAATTCATATTGTATAGGAAGAAATTGCCTAATTTATATTGCGTAAGAAATAAATTAAACTTGTTTGAGACATCATGAAGGAAAACGAAAATGCAGCACATAATCCGTTCGCCGAAAGAAAATAATAGACGTAACCTTGAGCTAAACTTGTGAGCACGTACTCTACTCTCGGTTTTGTGCAATTGCCTGTGCTCGTACTCATGAAAAGGATGTGCACTCGCACTCGTATTCACAACCGTAGACAATGCGAATAGAAAATGGTTATCAGTGTCATATTGATGAGTCCGTGCCGGGTGGGGAGGGTGAGGGAGGGATGGAAGATATTATAATGGCAATGTTAAGGGAACTAATTTGTGACGCTATCTAGGCATAATGCCAACATCAGTTCACACGTACAGTACAGTACCAAGAAATAGTTTGTCCCATGGTGAACAGATTGCAAGACATGGCATTTCCCAGACCATGTATGTAGGGCTTATAATATTCCTCAGTACGTGGTTGCATAGTGTAGAAATTTACACTTCCAACTGCCCAAATGGAAGGTTAACTGACGAGTCTTTACAAGCATAATATAGGGTTGGAGAACTTAACCTATGAAAGAGTGATTTTTTCTTGAAAGAGGTTTCTAAAATGATACTACTTTTTGTATTCCCACTTGTTCATTATGCTTTACATATAAATATTGGCGCTAGGATTTGCCGGGCGGTGAGCCAAACTCAGTGTCGGGAGGACCAACGATCTACAGCTCCTACAGCTCCGCAAAGCAAAAAAAAAAAAAGATCACACTGTAAAACATTTGGGCTTTGTTTTGAAGCCATTTTTATAGTTTGTGGTTCTCACAAAGGATAAATAAGAACCAAAGCGGGTTCATTTACAAAATCACGAATGCGACTGCTTAAAGATTATATACTTAACCTCTCAAGCATCCAAGACAAAAGTGGACAGACTTCCCTGACCGGGGGATGCCCCTTGCCTCCCACCTGGTGCCATCCCTGCTAGATTACCATTTAGTGTTCAGAACACCGATGTTTTGGATCCCTTACCGAAAGCCGAAGGAATCTATGCAATCTCTCTGGCGAGTACACACAAGTTTTCTTTACACACTAATACCGAATACCTCATTATTATCTCCTTTGTGTTTGGTTCCTTAATCCTAACTTTAAGAATAGACTGTCTATTGTTGAAACTGACACGGACTTAAGAAATCTATTGTTTTTCCCTATGAGGACCTGAAATCCATTGTTTTGGTCCTCAGACTGACAGCCAGACAAACGCACGTAATTATGTGTCTGTGTATGTATTGGTGTTTGTGAGTACTGGTTTGTAAACACGATATCTCAAGATAGCAATTACGGACACTTCTGATATTTGGTATATAGAAGTATCATATTAAGAGAAAGAACCCTATTGTTTTTGGTGGGTTTGAAGGTCATGGAAGGTCACCAGAAGTCATAAGCTTAAAACATTTTAAACACGATTTTTCTAGGATGAAGACTGGATACTTTTCATGCTTCCACTACAGTCAGAAAATGAACTCTACTGGATTTTGCTAGAGTTCAAAGGTTATCTATTGTCTGTGGAGGTGAACGTATATCACGATATCTCAAGATAGCAAGAATGGACACTTTCCATACTTATATGGTTATAAGTTTATCATATTGAGAGGAAGAATCGTGTTGTTTTCAGTACAAATCAGAAGACATTTGAGGTCATCAAACTTTAAAAATCAAAAACATGGAAAATACGATATTTTAGGAAAGGCATGAGGGATACTATTCATACTTGATTTATTAATTGGTAACTTTAAGAGAGATAGAGAACCATATAGATTTGTTGGAGGTCGAAGGTCATCTGAGGTTATCAGAGGTAAAACTACGAAAACCTCGTAAACTATAGACAGTTGGCAGTATCTCCAAATTATGTCCGTTGTTTTGTGACCAACGAAAAGTTAGGGTTAAATCTTTCTAATATTCCTAAGTTTTAATTACAGAAAACAACATTAATTTTTCACAAGCATAAATGTTGATGTGATAGTTCTCATTTAGTTTATCTAATTATGAACACGTTTAAAAGATGTTGTGCCTACAGCATGATTAAAAATACCATACGTTTAACGAGTTCCTTGATGGCGTAGTGGAAAATGCCCGGCTTCTCACACAGACGGCCCGGATTTAATCCCCCCCCCCTCCAAAAAAAAATTATTTCTATCATATTTTATTATTCAAATTTGGGTTTTGTTTTTCCTTCAAAAAAAATGATAGGATTCAAAGGTCACGTGATTTCAGCAGAGGTCACATTGTTAAGACATCGTAAAAATAATATTGTCAAAAAGGATAAGTTTGACGGATAAGCCTCAGTGCAACAAAGCATCCCCTTTCGGTAAGAGACTACTAAGCCTTCAAACTGGGCTTTCTGGTTTGTGAAGCAAAGTAAAGTATGTTTCAGAATAATGAATACATTAGGCTTATTTCTCCATAAGCCGATTCTGCATTGATGATAGGAAAAACTCAGAAATGGAACATCTCCTCCTAATAGGGGATTATTTGTTTTGCAGCGCATTCTACCTTATGCAAATGAAATCCTATGCCATCATATTGGGGATGAAATTTGCAACGTAACATAAAAGTTCGAACGCTACTTGTGGTCGCGACCCTAAGCCAGACAGATATTGTACTATTTATTACATGAGACGAAAAACAAAAGCAAAGGAAAAAACTCTACAGCGCGCCAAAAAAATGGTTTCGAATTAAAGGATTTGAGCTCTTATAAAGCAATAAAATGCAAATCGTCGTGATTTTGTCGTACCCAGTGGCTTTAGCAGGCACGGGTGTAGAAGGTGCAAAGAAGAAAGAGATAGAGAAAAGGAAAAGAAAGGTAAAAGAATGTGAGGCGAATAAAATCAACAATTTGCCGTTCCAGAAGACACTGAAAAAAATGCTACGGGGGGAGGGGACGCATCGGCCGCCATCTCCCTCTGGTACCAGTCATGGTAGTGTAAAAATGGTTAAAATTTATCCAATGACAATGCATGTCAGAGTATAAAAAACGTCTCGCCGAACATAGGCTACATATTGCTTGCGGTCATGATGTTGTCATCCCTATGGAAATGCCTAGTTTCATATTTCAGTTACAAGCAACAAGGTGGTGAACTATTAAGAAACCAAAAAGCAAACTTACAGCATAAGCAAATGACTGCAGAAGGATTTATCTAGGGAAAACGAACAACCCATATACTCTTTCATGAAAGGTTTCAACAGACAGAACCATGTGCTTTTGTGTGTTTTTAAAGCATAATGAGGATGTTTGTACCAAAACTGGCAAATGTAGGCTATATTACGTCTACTTGGTACACAAAAGAAGCCCATAAAAACAATATCCAGAGCGAAACACCCAAATACATTAAAGTTTGAAGTCTTCAATAAAGTGTGATCAACATATTTTATGTAAGTAGCAAATTGTTAATAGATTGACAAAAACATCACGTTGACATGTTGCAGGTAATACAAGTTCCGGTATCAGTACTTGAGAGTACGGGGGCAGAAGAAGGGTGCCCCCATTTCTACCCCTTATGACTCATAACATTGTACTCACACAACAAACCTGTTTCCTGAGAATTTTGAGAACAATAATGGTAACAAACTTGACAACCCCCTTCCAAATAATCGTTTCGATCACTTTCCTTCCTGGTCACTTTTGTTGATTTTGCAAGCTGGTTATCATAATATTTGTGTGGTTAGGAAACCCATTCAAGGATCAGTGGGCCATAATACAGATGATGTGAAGAAAGTTAGGATCCATGACATGTGTATTCAGACTGCATCTCTGTGTTTGAACTTTGCCTCACAAGGTATCAAAAACATGATAGTAGGGATCTTCTGATAGTAATAAAGGATGTACTGAAATATCAATTGATAAAAATCATATTAGATGCACCAACAATGTATGTTTAAATTCTCTATCTCCAAAATCAAGAGCATTACCTTTTTATACCGGAAACTAGAGCGGAACTCTAGCTTATTTACCAAAAGATACAAAGTGCTCTCTTTTTCAGAAACAATTGGGCAAATGTATGATAACAATACACGCTACTTTCAAATATCAGCATACTTACAGTCCATCCTCCCCCGTCAGTTGTCATGTCACAGTAGACTTTCAAAGATCCTCCCGGATAGTTGACAGGGTAGATGGTATACACACCATCTGTAGTATTACCATCCTTCAGAGCCTGATTGCAGTCAAGTGGTCTAGGATCCTTCCTACAAATTTGGCCATCGCCTTTATAGCCTTCAAAACAGTAGCAGCCGTGCACGCCGTCCTTTTCTCCACAACAGGCATTAGCACCACATGCGTAGTTCACATTTGTATTAACAACGGTGTCCACGCATTCAATTATTTGGGTACAATCCTCATTGACAATAGGTACATTCTCCTATGAAAAGTAAAGATTTTAAAGTCCAAATGTCTAGAACATTCTAAATTGGGTGAACCTGGTCCTTACTCTGCTGCTAAGCAGAATAAGTAGATGATTAAGTTAAGCATACCGACCAACATATCTTAAAAAGGATTCTGCAACCTTGCTGCATAATTCAAATTTAGAAACTTTCTGCGCATTAACAATTTTAGTAGCATAGGCCTAAGTATGTAAATGTCTTTTATATGGAAATAAAAAACATGACAAATTACAGATCTTTCAACTGAAGTTATGAAATGCGGATTTGCTAAAGTATTTCAAAGAAATCTTCTTTTTCTTTTAAGGAAATCTTCACTATTCCCTGCCTTGTACAATACATGAGTGCACGTAAAAAAGTTTGTCGTAAAACTAAATAGAAATTAGAAGAGTTATTAAGCAAAGATTATTTTCACAGAAACTCTTCTCATTATTTACGATTTCTCGGTAAGAGAGGAAAAATGATTGTATTATTTTTGTCTGGTGTGAAGTACAGTTTTCGGAGGTGGTGAATAATGTGGTCGATCCATGTGTATGCTATCTGAAGTAGGGACTAAAATAAAATGAATATATTCAATAGTCACTCACAGGTATTATAATTCTTTGCTCTTTCACGTAACAGTCACAGTCGTCAGGTTTCACGCATTTGCTCTCTTTTAGGACCAGTCCAAACGGACATTGACAGTCCTCCACACAACTGTGAAGGCATTGCTCATCTCCGTCCAAGTCAACGCAAGATCCCGGACAACCAGATGTACAAGATGAGTATTGATATTTTCTGGGACAACGAAATTCTAGAAACAAGTAGCAAGCGAAATTAAAATTATGTAATTTTCATTTCATTTCATTTATTTGTCTCTTCGTAAAGAAAACTAATAACAATATCAGCAAGTGAAGTCACAAGTTATAAGTTGTATGCAAGTTACGAAATGAAATACTCTAAAAACCTTGGTAGGCTTGGAAAGCAGAGCACTACCTTTTAAAGAAAAACGGACAATTGAAAATTGACGCAAACGATATACAGTGAACATTTGTTGCATGATTTTTGAGTTGATAAACAGTTTTTTGTAAGGAATACTTGCTCTTAATACGTGGAATTTTTCGACAGCATTGTATTTCATTTGGAAGAGTAACAATAACGACTGGACATAAAATCAGGGGAAATCATTACTTAAAGTAATTTACTTCGAGAGAGAGGTTAAGTTGATTTTATCGTAAATTACTGCTCTTTCAGTCAGTATCATTTCATATGTTTCATTTGAAGGGGTACATGTTAAAAGAAGTTCTGAGAAAGCACATGAACAAGCAGCAAGTCACTGGGCGATATGCATACCAATGAGCAGAAGTCATTAAGTTAAGGTAGAGGAAACTAGCATTTTCACCTTTTCATCAACCACAATCACTCTCTAGTGAAACTTTTATTGTTTAAGATTAAAGGCAATCATGCTTGAAACAACTGCATAACATATCTTCCAAAATGACATTAGCAAAGTTGATGATATTCTGTTCCCCGTGTTTGTAACACACTGCAGCCCAATTTTTGCTGTGCTTTACGCTCACAAAAAGCCACCCACCGCAGTTTGTGATATCGCAGCCCACCCAAGGAGATGCAGTGCCATCTCCCTGGTTCAGCATTCAGTTCACATCTCACACAGTGAGCGTTAGTCGTTACAGGACGGTAAGATCATGGAACTACCACCTAGGATCATGGTACTTCATCTGCGGAAGCCTTAATTATTTTGACGAGTGACATCACAGGTTCGTAAAATTTCCTTTCTCTACTAGGACCTAAACCAATAATAGCAGTAGCAGTTGCTGCAGCACCAACAATCTCTTTTACATCCTGTTGTTTCCAAAGGGAAACAACCTGCTAAAGCCCAACGGCTACGATTCGAATTCCAGTTATTATAACTTTGAGTATAGTATACCAGGGAGGTGACAAGACCCCCTTAGAGCACTACCTGTAGTTCAATGCAGACAGTGTCTTAGTAATAATTCTCAGTTTGCTCGTATTTGACGAACAGTTTGTATATGCTGTAGAAAGCGTTTGTTATTGTCTGATGTAACGTGATACAATGATGTGACTGGTGGATTTTAAATCAGGAGTGACGAAGGTTTGGTTTTGCGTGCATAATTTTTTGGGTGAACAAATTTGTCAGTTGTTACAGGAAGGTTAATTACTCCTTAATTAGTGCTCACAGGGTAGAATTTTTTCCCACTTACCTCTATTTCAGCAAAGGACCCGATCGTACGTAAAAGAGGATAGATAAAGTAAAAAGTCTGACAAACGCAATATTTTCTTTTAAGAGTTGAACTGGAAGCCATCTGACGTGAACTTCCAGTACTCGGGGAAACCCCAAACCGGTTTGAAAAAGTACCACAGTCAGGTTTCCGAACTCACTAACTTAGAGAATATCTACAAATATGGTATTATTAACTCCATGGGCGCCTATCGTTTGCTCATTTCCCATATTTGAACCGAAGGTACTCACTGCATTGCTTGATCTTCTCCCGCCAGTTCTGTGGATTCCCACCCGATGAGCGACACTGTGCTGCATAGGCCGTGAAACTGTTACAAAGACGTTTTTCCTCCCTGCAGTAATCTTGGATGCAAGTCTGGTAGTGAGTCACAGGATGGAGATAGTCGTGGCAATCAGCAAAAGCTCCTAAAGAGATATGACTGATAAAGTTCAAGAGGTGTAGATTTGGGGAAATGCAAATGTATCATGAAATTCGGTTGGTTTCAATCAAGCTTACAGTTTGTCATCGCGACATCTTTTGGGCAGTCAGCCCTCCAACCAGTGTCAGTCACAAGTTGGTATTATTTTGTAGCAGAAGTTATATCTTGAACACTCACCGTTGGGATCTACGATTGGATAGCATCTATCTTTGGCCTCTACTTGTTTCGCTGTGCCTTCCACACAAGCTTCCTGATCATCTGCATTAGGGTTGCAATTTTCGTCCACAGCCCACTGATTTCCAAATTCGATAATATTTGTAGTCTGACAAAATTAACATTACAACAATGGGAGAAAATATCACAAGAACCTTTTCTAACATGTCTAACATGAACTCTTCAGAAGAACAATATCAGAATGATGAATATGATTGTTTATGCCTCCTGATTACGACTACCCTAAAATAACCCACGCCAGTTTTGGAAATAGTTCTTTCATCATTCGTAGACGTCTAGATTGACCATTACAGAGAAGAGTTTAACCATAGTAGACAAAATAAAGGTACTGAGTAGTCGAAATTTGCCTTAATTTGTTCAGTTAATCAATCTATATTCAGCAAGTATATACAAAACAATCGTTCAGCTAAGCTACTTCTTTGTTTGCTTGCTTTAAATTCGAAGGTCGAGCGAATCCTTTATACCAAAGTACAACAGCAATAGTGTGAGATGTTATGATACCAGAGGATTGTGAAGCGAAATTGTTTCCGGTGAACGTAACACTAACAAGAAAAGGCTTGCCTTGATATGCACACTACACCATGGATATATTTACCAGAAAAAGTGTCCATACTTTCAAAACTTGGTTTTTCTTTTGCCAGCTAGGTATTTTATTTATTTCTGCTTTCCTTTTTAATATTAGACTCGACAAACATGCTCAAAACTAGATTTATACTCACTGTATTTTTACCGGGCAGAGTAAGATCATCTGACTCGTCGTTGTTACAGGTGCCACACATACCAAATATCTTCCCTCGTAATGCAGCTGTCACTTTGATTGACACAATTGTCCTTCCATCATAAAAGACGGACAATCCAAAGTTTGTAGTTATCACCTGTAACACCCAAATTTTATACCTTACTATGACTAATAAAGATACTAAATAAACGTAATGACTTTGAAACAAGCATATCAAGGAGCCAGGGATTATATGGATCTATTTTAAGGATTTAAAAATGACCCACATTTTCATACAAGTTTTAAAATTATTAACGGTCGGCAAACCTGAAAAGGCCGCATATGGTGAAAACAATTGACTCCAATCCCAATCCTAAACAAAAATACATGGAACAGCATCCCTGCCCGCCATTCAATGTTGAAATTCTTTTAAGTTTGAATACTTTTTGGTTGGGACAACATTGATATGGAAAGATGAGATTTTGGAAGACCAGCGAATCTATCAACGTGTTGCTCCATGTATGCAAAATTGTCCTATCATATTTTTTTAGGTTTGTCTGAGTTACCATTCACGCCCATGGAGGGTTTATACAGGGTACATAAACACAGGTGAGATTCGGCGTTTTGGGACTGTGACGTAATTTGTCGTTAATTCCAATATTTCTACGATGACACTGTATATATCCTAGGCGGACAGAAAGTAGACTTATCTAAACAGCCGTTTATACATTTGGGTAAGGGTGTGGTACGAGCAATCTCTAAACAGGTGTTACAGATACGTCGACCTGATTACAATAAAAACGAGGACAGGCAAACTATACATGTGTGAATTATTCTTATTTTAAGTAGTACCATTCGTTAGATTCACGAGTTTTGCATGGGTAGGAGCCGGAATAGTGGAAACTAATATTTTAAATGATTTTCGTTGGAGTCCTCAAATTTTACCGTGGCATGATTGTTACTTCTTTTAGAAGGGCAGCCAATTCATTTGCCAGCCCCTAAGACACACGTACTTTGTTCAGGAGTTGGCAATATTCGGTACTACTACCGTTTTTGCGACAGGAAAGATTCCACTGGTTTTCATTAAAGAGGGTCAAGTTGTAAGGTCGAGACCGAAATGATGGCTGTCCGCTGAATATTTTTGGTTGGGACAACATTGATCCAGGGGAAGGGATTTGGAAGATCAGCAAATTTATCTAAGTTTTGATGCATTTGTGCAAAATTATCCCATCATTTTTGTCTCGGATTTTGAAAACCTTCTGCTGTCTGATTTGTACCATTCTATGAGGAAGTGAACCATTTAGTTATATGTCTAACTCTCTGAATAAATATCTGCTACAGCAAACACATTTTACCCTATCGCAAGGAAGCATCCATTTTTGAAACGCATTAGTTCTCTTTCTTGAAAGGAATATTTTTAATGGAGAATTGGTGGGAGGAAAACACCCAGATTACCCAAACACTGGTCTTGCAAAACCTGAATTTGCAAGTTAGAAAGAGCCTTTTACTGAATAAAAGTATTATTTGTGTTGTCATTCTCATTAATCTGATAAATGAAAATAGGCATCTCTTCTTACCAGATTCCCGCCGGCCAATTTCAAGATAGAAACTTTCCCATCAAAGAAAGTCTTTGACTGTACCTCCCCGTCTTTAACTAAGATTCCATCTTGATTTATGTCATACTCTGCTCCATTATACTCCAGACGAAGTCCCTCAAGTTCAGATAACAGGTCATTCTTTACAAACTTCCCTACAAGTGAGAATGGAGTTATGGTGCTGTCCCAATTTTTCAAAAGGATGTGGTCGCAACCACCGTTGTAACTGTACTTTACATGGTCGAAGGTGCGGAAAGAGTCAGCTCCCCAAATGAAACATTCACAGTCCGCTGAAAAGTAACAATATATCAGGAAAGTAAAACGCAAGTTAGCTGTCAGTGACGCTTACACTATGTCATATGCGCTTTTCTACATCGGGTTTGGGGTAAATTAGTATGCCTTTAGTCCACGTGATTTCCATACCTTTTGAAGACTTCCTAATTGAGATAATAACAGTCAATGACCATTTGCAAATCGCTGATTGGTTTTCAAATGGAATGCTCCCAAATTAATTCCCTTACAAAAATGGTGTGCCAACCTGGGTCTGTAACCGGGCGTGATCACACATGAAAAACAAAAGAAATTACACCTTTCCTAAATTTAATTTCAAGCCACAGGTTGTGACTCGGAACTCTTTGTTAACATGGGTTTATTTGCTACACTTTTCGCATGTGTTTAAAACTGTGAAAACCTGTGGCAAAGTGTAGCAACTGGCTAACCTGTGTAAATGTAAGGGAAAAACACGGGTTGCTAACCAAAATACCCGTGATTACCCATGGCAGACTCATGTGAAAACCTGAAGATTTGGAACTAATTGCCACACGTTTTTTAGGGGTTTGAACTTGACATATACTTGTCATTTACTGTGTAGGAATCTTAAAAAAGAAAATTAAAATTGCCCCTGCTAAATCTAAGTAATGCATAACGGTTACAACTACATGACGAGTGGGTGAGGTGATTATTACCCTGACAGAACAGTTGTAAAAAAGTATTGCACTACATTCTAAGGCGAGGTCCATTGAATAATTGAATAAAATTATTTGCAAAAAGCTTTTTTTTTAAGATATATGGAGCTGACGAAATGAAACCTTATCAACAGATGGATGATTACATACATATGTTAGGTAATAAGGTAAATTTCTACAGAGAACAAGAGAGGGAGAAGATTACAACAGATGAATATGAAACTTTACCTTAGACGTCAGTGTATAAGAAAACATAGCATAAAACTCTTTTTAACTTTATTGCCATCCAACTTTCTCCTCACCTTGCTCACACTCTTGCCCATTGCCTATATAGCCATTGGAGCAGTAACAATCTCTATCTCCAGATCTAATTTCACACGAGGCTTGAGCATGGCACTGGTAGGGTTTACATTCCAGCTGACCTAACGTACACGTGCAGCGCTCTGTGCAGCCCTCTGTAATGATTACTGAACCCGGCTATAGAATAATATAATCGGAAAAATATGAAAATGGATCTCTTGTTCTTACTAAATTAGAAAAACATATCTTCACTCTCTGCAACATATGGCTAGCTTCATACCTATGTGCCCAAGACACGCAAACAATTTCCATTGATATTAACAATGAAGACTCAAGTCCATGCCTACAGCAGCAACATGGTTTATAAAGAAAATAGGTGAGGTCTCATGAGCATGATCCATTTTTATCTAGGTGTACGGCATACTTGTATATCAAATATCACACGCTTCTTTTTTAGATCGTTGAATTCTGACAATCGTCTGTCATCAGAATGTGTTGCTACTTACGGAAATATACGTTCCATCCTCTGTATCACAGCCACATTCGTCTGGGTAGACACACCTTTGGCCATCTAACAGCTTGCCTTCAGGACAAAGGCAAGTTTCAATGCCCTCAACATTACATGTTATTTGTTGGTTTCGTCTAGCACAGGTTGCAGGACATCCAGTACCACACTGGGTGTAAACCATATCGTTTGGACAAGGAGCAGCTTAAACGAAGCAATTGACGGAGGTTTAAAAATGCAGTTGCTGTTCCGCCAAATCCTTAAACTAAAAGGAATGAATAGGAATAGGGAATCTACCTATCTACCTGCCTACCTGTCTGCCTGTCTGTCTGTTTGTCTTTATATTCGTGACATTGTAAACCAGTCAATGTTAGAGTGCTGAACCTGTGAAGGGAGCCTAAATATTGAAGAACATTCCAGAAAGTATCATCGGTAAAGGCAGCCTCAGGGATGACCAAAAACGAAAAGCTGTGGAGCCTAGGCAAATCTTCACACTAATAGCCATAGGAAGGGCCTCAACAAAGATCTAAGCATTTACAGGAGCTGACGTTGTAAAATGTATACCTACTTTGCTTCGTTACCCAGATCTCTGAGCAAGAGATAGGACCTCGAAATATTGGACTAAGTTCTTTGTACTATGTTGGTGTTGAAGGTACCCTCACCCATTATACGGGGTAAGTGGTATATGCTTTCTTCTAATTTACATTTAGATCGACTATGTACAGGTAGGTTAAATGTTAAGTAATTAGATTCGATCAAAATAAAATTAGACCCAGGTACTGGTGAAAGTCTCTATGAACAAGAGAGGGAACAGAAGTTGAAGATTAAGCCACAAGCAGGACTCGAACCTACGCCCATCGCTCTCTGTGCGACCGCCTCAACACTAAGGCATCATGGCTCCTGTGGCTTTAGACGTGACAGTAAGGTTCAAGTTGTGCCGCAAGCAATTTTCTATCTCGTTACCATGGTAAACCCATGTGCAGAATATTCAATAGATACACATTCCCACGAATGTACTAACCATTTCATTCTCTATTACACTTTAGAAAGGACCAGGGTATAACAATTTGTTATTATGAAAGATTATATGGGAATAAAGGGCATTACCCCCTCTTTTGTAATACTCGTCTTTTTATCTTTGGGGCTTCCAGCACTTACATATTTACATAATTATGATAATTATGCAATAGACACTAAGACTTACCACATTCTCTAACATCCTTCCACCATTCCCCAGGGTTGCCTCCTAGCCGACGACAGGTTTGCACATACTGGTCAATGTTAGCACATAGCGATTCGTTTGTATTTGTGGCACAAACGTCATAAACGCAAGTCATGAAAAAGGGCTGTGGGTCCACAAACTCATGACAAACTCGTAAAGGTCCTGCAGAAGAGTAGTGCATTTACTAAGTAAATTAAACTGGGACTTAACAATGGTCATTACGGTTAAATTAGATTATTACACCCACATACCTCTTCGATTAATATTCAATCTACTAACAGAGATATCATGTTGATTCAATTATAAACGGTTAATTTTTACACGAATAGCAGTTAACGGTTCGGAGTCATTATGCCTAATGACTGTTTTGACCTCCGTTTACGTTGTAATGTAACTACCACAGTATTGCAATTAGTTTCCTTTCTTAAATTCCCCACTTTCCTCCATACATAGAACTATTACCTTAAATTCGCAAAAGAAACTGCCACCCTGACAAACGGCTCGTTCAATATCATATGGAGAAAGTTAACATCCCGTTATCATCTGGTACGAATCATTACAATAATACGTTTCATGTACATAACCACCTGCACAGCCAGATGCTCTGTTAACCTATCCTTCAACAGAAAATATTCATATTCATGTTGCCCAAACCATATTTTGCTTGCTTTCCGTGAAATCAACTGAAATTAGTCATGTCCTCTGATTCGCCCGAGTTAAGAGCGCATCAAACCAGCAGTTGTAATTTGCTCAGCATAGCTGTCTTGCATTTGTGCAAACCATTAGGCGTGCCTTACCATGACCAAGCTTTTACAGAAATTCAACAAGCAATTTATCCGTGAAAGTTACTGTTAAAAGCAAGGTAGGCATCTTGTAAACCAAATGTCTTCTTGACTCCATCTTCTCACATTAGAACACTTGCCTTCATTAGTAAGAACAAAGCAGAGATCTTCGGCTGCATGTACCTCATTGGAATTTTCCTCACAAGGGAAATCTCCGTTGTCATGGGAACAGTCCTTATCTCCCGTTACCCAACCTTTTCCAAACTCTGAGACAGATTCGGCCTGTACAAAGTAGAAATACATCATTGCAATTTCCACGTTAATCTCTGTAACGCCTGTCAAATGCAGATGTATTCCGAAACTGGGAAGACCTATGCCTTTTGTTTTGTTCTCAAATCTTTTTATCGAAACGGTATATGATTTTAATTCAAAAAAGGAACATAGGATAAATTTACATCACATCTACTTTAGTGACAACTACATATTAGAATCAATGCTTAATCTCTACTCTAGATCAGTAGAGCAAATTGAAAATAAACATTGTACTTACTTGTTCCAGTGATGGCAACAGAAAGTCATCAGATTCTTCACTGTTACATGTACCGCACATTCCACATAACTTATCATAGTAATCTGGACTGACTTCAATCTTCAGACCAGCTATGTTGTATTTAAACAACAGTTGAAGGCCAAAGTGGGAAGTCAAAATCTGTAAAGGGAAGCAAAAAGAAAATCATTACTTGTTTTCTACTTAAAAAGGACATAATAAAATCTTTAGAATCTGAATTTTACGGGATTACATCACAATTTCTTAAAAATGAGTAGATTAAAAACAAATTTATACATTACTTTGACTACTAAGTTCTTCTGACAGAATTTTCAAATAAAGCAATCTACCTCAAATGACGGTCAACAGATTTATTGTTTACTTTTTGATATTTTCCTGTTTTAATTTAAAGGCAAGGAATGCAGTAAGTCGATTTAGTTGAGTTAAAGGCACACGTTTTTGTTGCAAATATATTTAAGGTCATAAGGAAATTCAATGGAGTGTAACCTCATTGTTTGTATAACGGTAAAGGGTTACATTTATGAGCCCAGTCGAGACGAAATTCAATTAGACTTGTTGACTTTAAGGAATGCAATTCATTTAAATGGAACAATTTAGTTTTAGACAAATCTTGCTTTGAGGCATTGCATCAACACGACTAATACAAGTACTCTTCAAAATGTATAGAGTCTTAAATACGTTTTGCCTTGCAACAACAATAGGATATACATGAGCTAAAGATGTGCTAAAGCAAATACTTGTTATCCTAGTCCAACCTATTCCCTATATGTCGATATGTGAAGTACAGTGTGCTTACTATTTTATTCCGTGGTGCAAAAGTGACGGTGACATATTCATTGTCACCAACAGAGTACGGCAAGGTCTTTGTGACATCATTGACTTTAAGAATACCACTGTTAAACATTTCAAATTTCATGTTGTTGTACTCCAGACGAACACGACGTAGAAAAGAAACTTTGGCTGATGGAACGTTCTTGTCATTACTCCCGATAACCTTGAAACTTGGTAGGTCTCCATGGTTACAGGACTCTACAAGTATATATTCACAGTCACCTTGGAAGTCATACCTCTTGCCATCAAATGTAATGTAATGGGGATCTCCCCACACAGTGCATTGACAAGGAACTGAAAAGTACGAAAAATAAAGCAATTTTATAAAGAAATGCAAAGGCAACAGTTGTAAATGATTGCAGAGCTTATGCCCTAACGACTACAATTTCGTGCAACATGTTCAGATTTTTTAATCAAAGTAGCCCCGTATCACTAGGGTTAATGAGTAGGAAACAAAGATTTTATTTATTTATTTATTTATTGATTGATTGATTGATTGATTCAATCTTTCATTTATTTGTTTGTTTAGGGGCATTCGTGTTATTCTATGTTAAGCCAAATGTAGTACATGCCAGGAATAATTTACTCTGGAGTCATTTTGCAAACCGGGGTTAGCACATACAAAACAAAAGAACTTGTAGTCTACTTCATGCCTATACATCTCTCCATTTGGATGTCGTTACTTCTCAAGCTAGATAAATGTAAAGAGCCCTCCATAACTCATTAAGTGAATTGGATATGTACCAATTGCAAATTGTCCATCTACTCTATTCTCATAACGCGAGGCTCCTATAACTGGTTACGTGAAGTAAATGGTAAAATTCAACAAAGTATTTGAACTTAAATCTCTGCAAACGTGAAACTCAGCCTACGCAAAATGTGAACAGACCTTACATATTTGCAGTTTTAAACAGAATACAAATTTCGAGCAGCTGCCAAATTAAGCAACTCAATGGTATACTTTAAAGACCACGACACTTCTTTTCAAGATACTTTTCATGAAGAGAAAACTACGACAATCGGTGCTACAAATTCTTGAATTTATGGTGACTTTTCACCAGAAAGACTTATTTTCAATTGAAAATTAAAGAATAGAGTCCCTTAATGAACCATTCGTTGAAATAATTTCAACGTCGTTTACTGTTAAATTTGATGATTTCTGAGGTAATCATTGTCTATGGAAAATAATGATGAGGAGTGTTGCACAGTGTTAGTATTTCTTTTGTTATCCCTTTGTAAATTCTCCGTTAATCAATGATGTGATAGTTAACAGTTTGGTACGTGATATTAATGTTTTTCACGAAAACAGTTTTAACTTCCAAACAAAAAACCCTCAGGGCATACCAATGCTCTAAAGGTCATTGAAATGAAGGTTAGGAAAGCATAAGCTTTCATTAGCTATATTTGGTATATCCATCTTTCAACATCACAGATTTGCATGTTTAGCTCATGTGTTTATTTGCGGACAAGTATGAAGTAGAAATTTTCCTGTAAACGGTCAATATTTAATAGATTTTGATGGAAATGGTGGCTTTTTTCTCAATTTTAATGCCTTTTAAACCAATTATCCAACTATTTGATTTTATGTCGCAAGATCTTTAAGCTACCGTAATATGTGAAGTGTCGCTTATTAGTAGCTATGTGCCATGATTAGTGCCAGTAGCCAGTAGATGAACAACTTATCAAACTGTGCCAAATATGTTGCCTTGCTTTAGCTAAAAGTGTTTTCTTACGTTTCCTTTCTTCACCCCCTTTTGTTTACCTTTGAAGCGATAGGTATTTACTGCAAACGTATACGGTATTTACAACTAAAATCTTACATAAGTTCATATTTCAACAGAAGTAATGTTTTGCATGACATGGTAGTGACCTGACGTAAGTTTGTCGACCTAATAAATTATTTAAATGCTATCACAACGTTTATAAGACATGGATTTTTACCATCAGAACATTCTTTTCCATTCCACTGGGTACCGTCTCTACAGAAACAACCTCTCTCCCCTCCAACCACTTTGCAAACTTCCTCTCCTTTGCATCCCAGCGGTATGCATGTAGCTTCACCATTATCACAGGTACATTGTAAAGAGCAGTCATCATTAACATACACCTGGTCTTGCTGTGGTAATATCAAAAATATAAGTAAAACAGTACGGCTTTTCATAACAGTTAAAGATTCGCTCGTGGCATGGGCTGAAGTATGTTTGTCCCATATTTTATTGGTGATAAGCAAAACTTCCATCGCAAAATGAAGATGTCATAGAGAAGAGTTTTGAAACTTAAATGGCAGTGATGTCTAAAGATGTTTAATTTATTCCTTTTGGGATATCATGCAATGTTACTGACACCTGTCTACTGATAGGGAGAATACATTTGCGTCTAATTAAAAGATGGCTAGTTGATAAGAGAGCTAATTTTACATATTTATATTGAGGTGAAAAGACGTTTAAAACACAGTCGAGCTTTTCTGATACTCTCTAAGGACGTACGTCAACCACACTATTCCAACAGGAGACAGCATTTCCTTTACTGCATCCTCTGCTACTACCTTTGTTGCTTTAATTTGCACTCCCCTTTCTATTCAAGTTTTCCATTTTTTTTTTTTAAATTTTCCTGTTTACAGAGTTGCGTTACCAGTCTACTTACTTCAAGATAGACATCGTTTGGCAATGTACACCCACAGTTATATATAAAAACACACTTTGTACCATCCAAAACTTGTCCTTCGGGGCATAGACATGTCTCAGTACAGGTGTCTTCACAGTTTGGAATCCCGTTTGGCTGCTCACAGGTAGCGGGGCAAGACGTACCACAGTCTGTGTACTCCCAGCCTTCTGGGCAAGGAACGGCTGGAGATATGCGAATTAAATGTAAAATGAGCGAATGGAACTTTGCTTCATTTTTAAGTAGTGTACTAATAAATGTATTCATTCACATAATTGTACTTTTGAAACACATAAAAGCCCTGAGGAGCTTGCCCCTCTGAAATATGAATTTCAAAACTGTTTTCAAGAAGCCAGGACATCTGGGTGATACGATAGTACTTAACTATTATTTGAAAATACTGTCTCTAAACAAAACTCTGATTGACAATCATTGGATTCACTATTGCACGTCTGTTAGCATTCCATTAGATAGATCTTTAATATGTGAAAGCTCAATTGCTTTTGGATAAAGCCTGTTGCATACTGCCGATACGTATTAGCTAAATACACGGTACGTTGTGAGTGATGAATTAACGTCTTGCAGAGGCAAAGCCTAGTCTTAACATTTCTATTGTAAATCGAGAGCATTACCTTTGCAAAATCTTAAAGTCAAATTAAAACGTTAAGTACAAACACTAATATAAGAAAAACATCTGTCTTCAGTTATTAATAAATATTTTATAGTCAAATGAAAGGTACCATATATATGAGTTTCCAAGCCAAAAGCTTTATGTTAGCAGTTTGCTGTGTCAAACCAACACTTTGCGTAAATATCACTTTTCCTTTGAACACTCATGCACATCCCTGCCCATACAAAATATGTTGATGCACAGTGTCACATCCCATTTTATAGATAACAAGACAGAACGCATAGATCCAATTGAGTTTAATATTCGAAGCAACACAAATTAACTATTGGTACCTTCGATCTTGATTGATGTGCGACGGAGTGTAGCTTAAATTTCTCACCAGACAGAGTAGACTACTGAGATTACACAATTATGTCTAATTACATTAGAATAAACATAGCCTTGCGCAATTAAACTGCATCTCTTTGTCTAGGAGGTAACAACTTGAGATAATTGTTGCCTTGGATTGTTGTTAGAAGATAACTTATATTGAAGAACTGGAAGAATTGTAATTGAACGTCTTTTTTAGGAATTGGGGGTTTATAATATTTTGATTCACAAGAGAGATACCCCCACAGCTATACTGCATACGTATTTTGCAAGTACGATGAATATCATAAGTTAAATGTTTCATTACAAGACACTTGCAATGATCTTCGTTGGTTTACAAGGAATCATAGCAGCAATTACCACATTGCCTGACATATGTCCACCATTTTCCAGGGTTGCCTTGCAGGGCTCTACAACGTCGTACATAATTTTTTATGGAACCACACAGCTGATGCACATTCAGGTTTGTCGCACAAACATCAAAAACGCAAGACGTATAGAATGGCTGAGGGTCCACTAGCTCATGACAAGCTGAGAACGGGGCTACAAAAGAACAAAGAACAAGGGGCATAAATATACTCGAGAATATTAAAAACCCATGAAACAGTTCGTCGAGCTATTATTTTAGTAAAATCAACTATTGAAAATTTAAGTAGGCTACATTCTTACTTCGGACAGGAAAGACTTATGTAATAGCGAATTAAAAATTGAGGATGATATTTTCGACATAACAACCAGCAAATATGGTCTGAGCCAGTATGAGCTTATTAGATTTCTCATCTTCGACCTCTCGTATGTGTCAGCAGTAACAAATATCCAAATCGTCATGGTTAGTTACCTATTGAAAACGTTTTTACTTGATCGGAGCTTGCCGGCACACTTGTGTACAAACTTTTGGCCTCCCTCAATTTGCAGCTGATTTGACCTTTCTCTCAACGTTTGTTCTATGGCTTCATCAATTACGCATCCACAAATTGACCTGGTTACTAGTTGTCACTAAATTTGAACTAGTTTGGAAGTGTGGTTATAGAGCAGTTTGACACAAGACACACAGTTAGTCAAGATCTGACTTTTGGTCTCAAAGGTTGGCAACCAGAAAGCACTATTTCAATTTTCTGTAGTTCTCTACATATAATTAGTTAATCAAAAATTTCTCACGTACTCTACTTTTAAAACCAAACTGACGAAAACCAGTCTTAGCTACTATGACCTTGAAGGACGGACGTTTCACCTCGGACATCATCAATAAAATATCCTTTATCCTTTATGGTAAAGTACCCGCCCACCAGCGTTGAACATGGTCGAGTTTACTGTTCAGGAGGCCAGTTCAGGAGGAATTCTCGATACTCTTCTATTCAAATTTAGGCTAATTTGACGGTTGACTTCGAGCCAGTATATTGCACTATTTTCAAATTTGTCTTATCGTTCTCCACATATCATGGGGTCAGGCCCGTAGCCAGAAAAGGTGCTGAAAAAGCTTCTAGGGAGGGCGAAAAATTTTCCAGAGGGGGCGAAACATACTAAAATGCATTACGGCAATGCTAATTGTTGATCTTCTAGGGGGGTGAAAAAATTTCCAAGGGGGGCAAGCCCCCCTTGGCCACCCTCGACTACGGGCCTGCATGGGGTATAATGAATTTTAATAACATAACACTGAGCTGAAAGTGACAATACAAAAAGAAAAACAAATGTTCAGCTTATTTGACCTTAGACTCATCTTTATTCTACAACGTCATCACATATTTATACACAATAAGCACGTTCAGAGTTATCACTGCGTAAGCACAGTGGCTTAAGGTCATAACTCATAGGTCATATGGGTACAGAATACGCGTGCTTAGGTTGGTAAATTGTGCACCGTACTCAGCAATAACTCTGAAATGTCTTGTTGAAAGTCCTTTTGTGTCAAATTTCGTTAGTTCATCTGAAAGCACAATAAGAATGATGTAACTTACTGTAACTTATAATGGGATTTATAATTTCATTCTGTACTAATACGACATATGACCTGATGCCACTATGCAGCAATAACTTTAACCTGGCTTATTATTTTTGGTCAGGTACTTTCCCAACAAGTTTGCACTTGTCTTGTACTTGTCTGGACTTTTCTGGACTTATGCTGTAGACACCCATTTATTATTCATACACACAGATGCCTAGAAAGTGAGACATTCCGAACTCAGACACTCCGACGCCCAGAAGCTCACACAGTTTTATATTTCTGAAGTTAGGTGAAGTACAGTATCTCATGTCCTATACTTTACATGTAAGGGATCGAATGTCGCGTCAACTGATACCTTTTTATCTGCATTGGTTAGCAGTTACAAAGCTTGTTTTATGTTCAATGATGGAGAATTATCTTACTACAACTGAAGGTACCACATGTAAGCATGAAAAGTTGGTGGCTTAGCAACAAAAAGTGAGGCTTATACGATGGTATAGACCTTCTGCATTGGCTTACTGTTAGAGAAAATACAAGGAAGGTAGCCAGATAAATAACATGAATGCATAAGATGACTCTCATTGTAGCTTTTGCATGCACACTTAGACAAAGATGCGTACCTGACTGGTACAAAATTAGCTGTCTGCATTTCTCTTGGTGTAAGTTGTAATGCTACTTGGTTACCTCTGCCGAGGGCGCACTTACTGTTGTGTGACGTCATATGCATAATGTCTATAGGTCTGTGTTGAGCTGCATTTAATGTTAAACAACATCCCCGAAATCAACAATTGTCCTTAATCAACTGTCACATTGGGAACGAAAGGGAATTTGAGATAAATAAATGCATGAAAACATACCTAATTTGTTTAGCAGAACAAAGCATTGACTTTTGGCAGCTTCATGTCTTGCGCTTCCTGGATCACAAGGGTCAACTCCAGTTGGGGGTTGACATTGTCGGTTGCCTGTTACCCATGAATTTCCAAACTGGTTGACATTATGGGTCTTCAAAAAAAAGTATTTTTTGGTAAAAGCAATTTGTACAAATTGTCATGGACATGTATTACACATTTCAAACTAAAATGCAATGGGAAAATGTAAGTAGTAATTGGAATGATAATTTGAGGGTGTGAAGCGACACCATCAAAAACATATTACGCTGTGGCTTATTAAATTGCTACCGCCAAGTCCAAATGACATGACGTCTGGATGTTAGTTACAATATTTGTAAGCTTTGCCAAGCTCCCAAATACTCCGCAGCCTGTCACCTGTATTTATGTACGTACATATTGAGCCTATGCAGTATGCAAATTACCGAAAAACGTTGATGAAACTGAAGCTAGTACGGTATCATTCTGAGTACCCTAGCAAAGATATTTCCTCTTACATATAAATGTTATATGCTTCTTTTCTGAACCAATTTGCTTAAAGCTTTTTTTTTTTCAAAATGATCATATTAAAACTCTTGTTGAATAAACTTACAACATCTCCGTTTGGTAGTCGGAGGTCGTCTCCCGCATTCCTATTGGCGTTTCCTAGCAAACCGCATGTTTTTCCGCTGTATATTGAGGACATTTTTATATTGAAGTCTAGGTAAGTGGCTTGGAAAGTAACTTGAATCCGGATACCAAATTGACCAGAGATAATCTGTTATAGAGAACACGGTACTAATATTAACGACAAATTGGCACACCATAGTTCATTTAAAATAGACACATAAAAACAGGTTGAAATTTTCAACTACTAATTGACTTGTCTTGTTGCACCAATGTATTTGTACGATGCAAAGTAGGAAAATGGGTTGGTCAAATCTTTTGAACATGTGGTGTAAATTAACAATAAATGCAAAACAAAACATCGACTTTGCAACTTGTTAGGTATAGTAAAATTCTAAATATCTCGGTACTTTTACCACACATTACACAGTTGAAACTATTTTTACAATAGCAGAAGGAATAGTCTGCGAAACTTGATTTGATTTGATTTATTTTATATCTCCAGTTTTTTAAATGACAACAACAAATAGGCAAAATCAGGACAAACAAGCACATTAACCACAATGAAAGTAATTGAGGACATAGTACAACAAAATGAGAGATATTTTGCGAATAAGAGCATAGTAACTTAGCAAAAAAGACAAAGGACCAGGAAAAGTAATCTTGTCAAGTCTGTCTCTGAGTATAATAATTGCTGTGTGAGCTGGATACGACACGTTACATATACTCATTGCATGCTTTTGAAGCTTATTCAGGTTGCTGAGCATCATAATATGAGTATTTTCCCAAGTGACTAGGTTATAGAGTACCGACGTGATGTCGTCATTTCCGCATAGTTGCCCATGGCAATGGTTCTAAACAAACTTCGACCTGATTAGCCTAACGTACTTAACGCAATACCTTCAAAAAATGTGATTTTCACTCGTATATATAAAACCACATGGCACAAAGTAGAGCTGAATATTTGTCACAATGGCACTCTTTCTGCCAATATGTTCCTGGACATATGGCACCCTACATCATTGATTTCATTCTTGAAATGAGATTAACTTCAGTCGGTAAAAAAATGTTAATGGGCCCATAGCGCATTATACTCCGTAAGACACGCACTTCTGTGTAAAGCTTCCTATACCAGATCTACGAAACCTCTTAAAAGTTACAGTTCGAAAGTAAACGGAATTTAATCCAACCTGTAAAAATTTGTAAAAATACTTCGAATATACATAAAACCATATATTGGACCCTCATTTATATTAAAGAAGCCATTTTATTGCAATAAATTAAAGAGGTTGAGTCCTACGATAAAACAACAGGGGTTTCTGTTTGTATGGAGCCAGTAGCTAATGACGTCACACTTCGGCACTGTATAAGATAGATAAGGAAAAATAGGGGAATTATAAAGGGTGAGCCGCTCATGTCTGGGTAAGAAGTGTTTTAGTGGATTAAGCAGATTATTACTTAGCCCATCCTCTCACATTAACAATTTATTAGAGTTCACGTTACCATTTTTGTTAAGAATATCATGTAAAATTTTCCATCGTCGGGTGCCAGTGCTCTTGTTAGATTGAATGATGCTATGATAAAACATTTTCTTTGCCATTGGAATGGTCTCGGTAAGCAAATTTTGATACATTGAGCATTTTTCTTTCCATGGGTAGATCTAATTTTGAACATTTTGAAAAGCTTGTTTATCTTTTGTATGGACTTCAAGTGTCTTATTAATAACTTTGGGGACTTATAACAGCTGAGCTTTTTTTTGACTGAATACTATGGAAAACAACGATCAAAACAATTACGAAAAATTTCTAAAAAACAATTGCAAGTTGAATCAGCAGAATTATTAGACATTAGGATTCCCCAGTAGACCGAAGCTAGTTCACTTATTAAACATTTAACATTTCCAGACAAGTATTACCTTGCATAGTTACCTTCGGTGAGGTTGGTTATAGTGGGTATCGCAAAACAAATATAAAGAACGATGGTCGAATACCTCAGATTATACTAACTTTCCAACGTTTATATCAGTACATTTGAGAAAAAATTATCAAAAAAAAAAAAGAACTGGATAAAAAAATCCTTGTGGGGTTATCAACACAATGATAACACGAATAGAGGTTCATTAAATTAAAAAAAAATTGGCAATGACACTGCTGTTCAATGTAGACTACAGCATTGGTTTACATGCATTTAGTGTAACAGTGTAAAACTCTAGTGCAAAATACTCTTTCTAGCGTTAGCACTCCCAGTATGAGGACGTAGTACTATTCTGTTTCTTATGAATCTTTTACAATCAAACTTAAACACTGCGCCTCGTTGTTTGCAAAAGGGAGAGCATGGATGCAAGCAACAGTCGATGTGTTAGGACATCGAAACAAAGATTAGGATCCGCGGCGAACGTGACTCAGACTTCTCTGCTTAGTTCTTGTACTAGTACCAGTTCTGCAACTGAGCCGAAACTGTCACTTTTTCTGTTTCTAGGCCAGTTGGGAGCAAAGTATTGTCTGTTTTCTACGGCATTGAGGCCATAGTAATAGTATCATAGGTGACGGTGATTTTTTGGACAGATACACCTGAATATTTGAAGGCAATTCTTTGTTCAAACTCTAGTTTTGCTCAGTTCTTGAGAAAAATAAAAACGCAAGAAGAACCTTATGGTAAGTTATGCAGTGTAGATCACAGAGGTGCACTGTAGAAAAATAATCCAGTAAATTATTGAACCATATAATGGTTTGATATAGCTGAACTTGGTAGAAACTTGCGATTTCGTCTTAGATCATGGAACTATAAGCTAGTAAGGAGCATTCCACAATGTTCTGAAGCCTTCATATAAGGTCACGTGTTGTAGGTTAAGCTTACTCAAGTCGGCTGTTAAGGCCACTCAAATTTCGTGAGTGTCGTACCTAGTGTAGTATGTTTGTTAGGCTAGTACTATGACCCCAGACGACAACATGCGCAATGTGTATAAGTGGAAATACTAGATTTCTACGTCCGTACAGTTTCTATGACAGCGGAATTGACTTGAGTAAGCTAACTACGTCATGTGATCCTTCAAGTCAGTTTCAAATCAGAGGCATATTCCGCGTTGACGTGCGTCCTTCAGTTATATAGCTCAATGTCTTAGGTACGTCTTACGTCAAGGCCAGCTCAGAGTAAAAGCAGTTTCTAGTTGAAAGGAAGCCCAAAACCTGTTTCTGTACTTCCTTTAGTTTGTTTGTTATTGTGCATTTCATTTACAGTGAGTGAGCCATCCTGTAATTCAACATTTTTCATTTTTCATTTTGTCAACTTTTTTTTACAGTTTTGCTCGTTGCTGAATGCTGTTTGACTTTTGTATGATAAAGAAATGTCAGACTGGTTTAATTACGGGCTATCAATGTTGCTTAAATAGACTCGTGCTAATAACGTGTAATGTATTTCTGCCTACAAAAGAAACCAAAGTGGGAGCAAATGTTGATGAAAGCCCCACTTTTTGTAGAGATGATTTCTAGACTTAAAGTTACTTACACATGACGAGGGGTAGTAACTCATAGTCACTTGCCCCTTTGTGTAAGGGAGATTGACCGCAGCTCCGTTCACCAGAAAGCTTCGAGGAACTCTTCGAACTTCATAGACTGAGCCTTCAAATTCCAGTCTAACGGAATTTGTCACTGTGGCACGAGTATTGTAAACCCATCGACCAAAGTCTCCGATGACTTTAAAAGGAGTCACTCCTCCAACTGCACAGACTTCCACCAATGTGTACTCACATGCACCCATGAAATCATACCGTCTTCCATCAAACGTGTAAAAGTGGGGATCGCCCCAGCCTCCTCCATTGTTATTATTATCTGAAGAATTCAAAGTCATTATTGTCTATCACAGGAACAACAAGAGAACCACTTTGCGTAATAATAAGATTGCAAAATGTATTGACAGAAACGTGGACGTCAAAAATAGCTATTCATTACAGAAGCTTTTACAGAAAGCCTTACCGGACTGTGTAAAAGTTTAATATATTTATCGAACTTACAATCTGAAGTTTTAAAACTTAAACATAAAGTAGAGAACCTATCTTTATCATATGTAAAATATGAAGTACAACTCTCGTGCTACAGCTATCGATATAGAACACGGAGCATGTGGACTGTTCACTACTCTAAACAGATAAGGAGTATCACCTATGTCGTCATCAATGAAAGAAATCCTGAAGTTTCATAGTTAAAACATTTGTTTCTAAGGAGAAACCTAGTGATTTTGTAACTTTTTATATTTTTTAACTTTGAGGGTATACGGTCCAGTTATCCTTTTTTAGCAGGTTCCACGTCTTTTTCCCACAAAGCTTATTAAGAAAATTTCAGCATAAAATTTTTAGGTTTTTTGTAGATTTCATGTTCCATAAATTCGCACCCCACGAGAGATTAATATTTGTTCACGTGATGTAGGTCTCCGCCAGAACTGTTCTTTTCACACAGATTGAAAAATTGAATAGCACTGGAAACACGCAAAGCTTGTTGCCTACGTATTAGAATCTGAAATCAATAACAGCGTGGAACTCCATGATGAGAGAGACGCAAATTAAGTGTCGGAAAGAGCGATTTCTACAAAGGGGCAACATAAATTATGTCGTACTCACACATATCGTTTGCTGAACTTTGCGACAACAGATTTACTTGTTACTTGTTCAAGTGAACAAGTAACAAGTAAATTTTTAATCTTTTTTGTTTATAATCATGGCCGTTAGTGGCTAAAGCGATCTCTTCGGGCGAGTAGTTTCTAGAAAGAAGTTTCTCTGTAAAAGAGTTTCTTTTCCCTAGGAAATCAGACTCGTTACTGCCTAATCTGGCGTATCTTAACACTTCACCCTTTGTAAAACCTTTGAAAGTGACAAGTGGGTGTGCAGAGTTACGGTCGAGGTATTGCAAAGTTTCAGTGGGCTTGGTATTGACAAGGGTTTGTCGGAAAGGTTTTTAACTACTCGCCCGAAGAGATCTCCTCAGCCACTAACGGCCTTGATTATAAACAAAGGACGAATCTCCTCGGGTCTAAGAATATAAAACAGCGCCACCACTCGTTTTCAAAACAACATACACCCCCATATCAAAACATGTCACCTAAAGCAAGCTTTAATAAAGCACTGGAATTTAATTGCAGGTGACAAGCAACTATTCCGTCTGTTTCCCGATCAACCCATTATTGCCTATAAGAAGGCACCAAATCTTAAAGATTTACTTGTTAAATCAAGGTTTCCCCCAAACCAGGAGTCGGATGAAACAAAAGAAAGGTACGACGATATTTTGTTAGATGCATTTTAGCTGCATTATAACTCTCAAGACAACTCCCGCCTTGTGTAAAAGGTTCCTACTGATGAAGTTCCGCCGTATAGAGCAAGAGAACAGAAACCGGTCTAGTTGGTTTTAATAAAACCACCCAAATGTCAATTTTGGAACGACTCATATTCCTCCCAAAAGAGTGGAATTTTTAAGCTTTTGCACATATCATGTTATAATATGATCGGGTACTATTCCCTAAAAAATCCTACAGTTCACCGACTTGGTAACGTCAGATAGTGAACCGCCTACCCCCACTTCACTAAACTGATGCTTTCTTTTTCACCCACTACGGCCCAGGCTGAAGGAGGGGTCTAACAGGAGAAAGGTTCAACCGGAGGACGGGGGAATTGGTTAGGGTCGCTCAAGTGCAAATTTTAGCTCTCTCAGGCAAAGCTTCCAACTCATCATATAAAGTGTCCTGTTTTTCTTCTATTGGGGGAGGGGGTGTTTAAGGTGTAAGATGAAACATCTAATCTAACCTTTGGGCAGTTTTTATGTATAAGATGGCTAAGGTGCAAATTGATGCTATCTATTACGTAGGCTTTGAACTGGCTACATGTTAAGAAATTCTCATTTGTTGTGCCTTTTTTTCTATTTGGGGGCTTAGGCGTAAGGAAGACGGCACTGTATAAGACACGTCCCCATACCTATGTAAAGTAACTTGGGTACCATATGTTAACAAATCTTTGAATTGATTATTTATTTAAGAATTTTGCATTAGTTATTGCTTTTTCGGCTGTTGCGTGGCATGATGCCTTGCCACAGCCAGTTCCGACCTTTCCCCTACAAATTCTCTACTTGGGGGGCCACCCACAATTGGTTGGTGCGGTGCTTTGCCCGTCGAGTGTTTGTTCAAAATGCTTCCCAGATTGACAAAACGGCACTTTCCAGACCTCCAAAGTAGCACCTAAACATTTTTGAAATTTCAAGCTTTCGAAACGAGGACTTCAAGAAGAAAGGTTAAACTTAAAAACGTATTCGGTAAGATCACTTGAAGGGCGAAAACAGGACTGAAAGGTACTTTACCTGGGCATTGATTTTAGCATGTAATGTAAGCTAGTTATAGGCTATGTATAAGCATGATGAGCAATCCGTGAGAAAAAAATCCTATAGACCTTTAACACTTCAGTTGTGCTGTGTGCATCATGCATGAGGAAGGAAGTTAGTTCGTATCCTCCAGTTACTCGCATAAGGGTTCGACTAAGGCAAGGGTCCGGGAACCACATTCTGGAAAGAGAGCCTTAATGTCCGTCACCCTATGTGATTACCTAGTTCCTGTGACCTTAAAAACATAATCAGTTAAATGGGGTTTTAAGTATTTTCAGTATTTTTAAGTAGACCGTTTATCATTTAGGGTTTGGAAATCTCAAGCCCCCTCCCCCCCGCAAACTGCGGTCCTGTTTATCTTTCCTAGCTGTGTTAATTAAAAACACCATTTACCCTTGAAAGTCAGTCTAGGTTATCCCCTCTAAATTTTGTACTTTAGAGCAAAACATGAGTTGGGACAATGGTAAATCATATTTTGTCAGGTTAAATTAGCACATTCATGAGAACTTTTAGAACTTGTCAATTCAGACTTTTTTACAGGACAAATATAATTACGTGTATCTTACCTGTTTGACAAGTTTGTCCATTTCCAGTGAAGCCATCGTTACATTTGCAAACACGTTCATTATTTACCAATTTACATGCAGCATTTGCATCACAGCTGTAAGCATTTCTAGATGTCACTCGGTTGGCATCACAACAATACTGGATCGTACAGTCAATGTTGATCTGACATTGTCCAACCTTATAAACAGAATGCAATGGAGTAAGTTCGATATGTAACATACCCAAGATCATGCAACGACTTAAAATCCAGAGCACTTTAGAAGAAATCAAAGGTGTTGTGAAACAAAATTCTGAAAGTACAGGGAGATATTTTGACACGTACGGTTTGTAACATTGTGATGATATGTTATCAAACTTTAAAATTTTGACAGCTTCATGTCACTCTGTTTATTGTCGTATATCCTACAAAAATTTTTTTCGTAAACCGACTTTTTTCAGGACTGCACAGTCCTTTTGCAAAACACCGAAATATTTTACCCCCATTTGAATTGCAGTGTTGGCTATGAAGGGCCAGGATTATATTCTGCAAAAGTACTACATGAATTAGGCCACCAAGAGATTAATATCTCATCAAGAGATTTATATATAAACGTTATTATCAGGAATGCAGAGTAACAATATGAAATGAAACTACATCAGTCATCATATCCGAAACATCAAACATAACCTTACTCAAACTATTACATACACTCTTTTACCAACAACATGATTTTCAAATAAAAGATATGAGATCACTTGAAAAGTTATGAAACGAAAAGTTTCCTCAAAAGTCAAGAGTGCTTCAAATGTAGAATCTCCTTCAAGTTTCTTTCCCGATTGGTTCGAATAGTGATCGATTAGTGGCTTGTAATGCCTCGTGGGATAGGGTAGTTTTTGTACATAATTATTAAATTTTCATAATGTTAACCTGTAAACAATCAGTTTACTGCCATCATGATATAGTCTGCTTTTGATATAATGGTGCTTGATTTAATTTCTTTATCAGCGAGCAAAATTATTATTTTGTGTTAACGGAACAAAAAATCAATCACATTGCTTACCTCTAGCCGAACTCCATCTATAGGATCACAGGGACACTCATTTTGCCCGATACATTCATTTCCCTGTAACACAAGGGGCAAGGGGCAAATACAGGTAAGAACAAGAGGCTCATTCGGGTTACATCCCGCTGCGTTAACATCGTCACACGTAGCTTGACAACTTGGAGGAATCATTTGAGCTGGGTTTCCGTTAGCACATGTTCCCACAGTCTGTCCACCCTGGTTAGCTGTAAAAAACGCACATTTAGTAAGCATGCTTCTGTCAACCATTAATTCCCTTTAAACATGAATTGTTTGTTACTTGCCTGGCTTAGTATCTTGATGTATATAACTGCCTCTATATTGGACTACAGTAATCTTAATTTGGTACAAATATGGCCACACGAAGGTGCTACTCACTGTAAGACTGAGGCCAGATCTTACAAACCTACGCTACCATTCATTAATATTTCATCCAGTTTCAGTACACGTGTCAAAAGCAAAGAGACATTCTGACGGTTAGATGATAGCACTTTTCTATTAATAAACGTCTTATTAAAATAGCATTGGAATGTCCGGATAAAATAGCTGACGAAAAGAATTTTCAAAAATGTTATCGTTTTTTGACAACCCTTATGCTTTTTAATTCCCATGAGGCAATGAAGATGACAGAGAAGTTCCATTGCGTCTTTGGCTTTTCCAAGTATTACTAAGCCACCATATGATTGTTCTCTGATGAGTCATTTTTAATGATTACAAACTCTTTTGACAACGTCACTTGACAACAATGATCGACAGTATTTAAACAATGTTACACTTGTGCAAAGTCTACAAGCAAAGTGCCAGCAACAATGTGAAACATTATTACTTTTTTTAAGTTCAACATAAATATCTATGCTCTTGAGATTCATGAATATATTTGAATTTGGATCGCTCTCTTACCCTGCCGTCTCTTCCTGGAGCTTATTTCTTGTATTGCTGTTACGGTTGAAAGAAACGCAGAAAAACTTATTTTCGTCCATTAATTAATACAAATTAATATTGGCAGATCAGATGTTTAACTCTTTTCATCGGAAACAGTATTTTTATTCTGAAATGGGCAAGGTTTAAGTTTATGCATCAACTTACCAAAGTGCCGACACAGTTAAAGACACCACTGGAATCCTTGAAAGTGCAATACTTTGGAGGTAATACTTCTTACTTCCTGATAAAGCAGCAAAGCATTAATTTCCATGCATTTACCAGTAATGGAACGTTTTTGAGAACAAGTTATCCCTTTAGGAATATGTAAAATAATACTCGAGCACCGAGCGCACTTTCAAAGTTATAATAGCAAACTAAATGCCGATCCAATAAAATCACATTACAGGTATTTACAAAGAAATGCTGCTTTTTCTTGAAATAACCAGCCCCTTGCTTTTCTTTCAAATACTACCTGTTGAGCCATATTAAAAGATAAAGTAGTCACACGCGCTAAAATTAGGCAGTATCAAAGGTGACATTAGCTACCTTCCTAACTACCGTCAAGAATATATATATATATATATATATATATATATATATATATATATATATATATATATATATATATATATATGCACTGTTTCGTTTCGTAAGGGCACAGTGTGGTAGGTCCTCACTCTTCAGCAGCCTGATGTAGTGCTGCCTTGTAGTACCCTATAGTCACAACCTTTCACTATTTAAGCTCCCTTCATAGGTTGAGCACTCTACCATCGACTGGTTTAGTTTGTCAAGAATATATATATATATATATATATATATATATATATATATATTATATATATATATATATATATATATATATATATATACATATATATATATTTATATACATACATATATATATATATATATATATAGAGAGAGAGAGAGAGAGAGAGAGAGAGAGTAGGTAGAGTGACGTAGCGACTTTATATGAATGAGTCAAATCAACGCTGTATTAAATAGTCGCATAGAGACCTTAGGCCATTTTTCTTCTAACAAAGCACTTGCCTTATACTGAAAGAGGATATTTTTTGTGAATGGAAAACTTAGCCTCAAGCAGGATTCGAACCAGCGACCTCCCGCATACAAGGCGGATGCTCTGACCACTGAGCCATTGAGGCCTATTTGGTAGAACGCGGTCAACTGAGCTTAAATACTGTCGAGTCACGCTTTCCATTGTTAAGTCACACCAGTGCGTCCCATGCAAAATTGAGTAAGTAGAGAGACGTAGCGACTTTATTCGAATGAGTCAAATCAACACTGTATTAAACAGTTGCATAGAGACATTAGGCCATTTATATATATATATATATATATATATATATATATATATATATATACATGTGTGTGTGTTTGTAACCACAAATATGGTTACGTTTCATCGACGATATCTTCATGATCTGACTTCACGGTAAAGATACTCTGAAAATTTTTGTGGACAATATCAATATTCATTCCACCCCACAATTAAATTCACGGCCGATAACTATCGAGTCAGTGTCCACTTCCTGGACACAAGATTGACCACAGAAAGTGGCTCACTCAAAGAGACTTTTTCAATAAATCCACGGACAAGCACAACTACCTTCTACAGAGCAGCTGCCATCCCCCGCACTGCACAAAATATATACATATAGCCAAGCACTACGCATCAAACGTATCTGTTCCTCTGAGACAGACTTTCATATTCGCACATACGAGCTGCCTAACCACCCCCAAAATAGAAGACAGTGCTTTGGGGGCTCAATTGACAATGCCTATAAAAAGGCAAGAGATGCTCCACATTCTGAAACTCTGACGTACAAAACCGACAGCCCAATTCTAAATGAGTGTCATTGGTAATCGAGTACCACCACTCGCCAAAATCATTCAAAAACATTTTCCCATACTACAGAGCACGGCCGAAAGTTCTCAGGTGATCTTTTAAGTTGTTTGGTTTGCTTTGTCTGGTTTGTGTCTTTAAAGGATTTGCTTATCGTTTACTAGAGTTTTCCAAAAATCATAGCTTCGTCATGCAACATCCACCAGCCTTTATTTAACCACCAAAATAAAGCCAACGAATAGATCTACCAAATGCTACCATTTTGGGGGTGTATATTGAAAACGTTTATTACAAAATATCAAAACATAGTTGTTTACATTAAAAATGCCCCTAAAATGCCCAAAAGTGCTAAAAATAACGTAATATTTTAAAACCCTCAATTTCAGGCACTTAGGAAAAGGTCACCCTACTCACTTTTTTCTGAATACCTTAGAACCTAAAGAATCACCATGAGAGTTGATTAGATGCAAGGTATAGGGAATTTAGAGATATTTCAAGTAGAATTTTTAAAAAATGAGTCATTTTTGGTCAAAAATCGACATTTCAAGCCCAAATACCCGCCCCGTGTTCTAAATTAATAACTCAACAACGGAAAGGCCAGTCTTTTTATTTAAACACCAAAATGTTTGTAACAAGATTACTGACATAAAAATACCAAAAGATATGCATAAATGACAAGGGTAAGGTAAATTAGAGAGGTGCAAAGATCCAGACATATTCAGCTTTCAAAAATGCGTCGATTTTGGCCCAAAACATGCATTTCTTACACCAAAATCCCCTCCCAAACCAAAACGTATAAGCCACAACATCCTTCCGACTTTTTCACTTACTAAAATGTCCATTTATAGCTACCTTACAAAGCCCATGCAGCTCTGTTTATAGATCCAATGTTGTTTACGTTTCACTGTGCACTGAGCCACAGTGTTCTATGTAAAGATCATAAGGGCCAGTGTGTGTGAGTTCAGTGTGGGCTGTACAGCAAGTCGAGTAAAATGGGCATACCTTCCTCATTTTTGGTCCAATTTCCTCAAATGAAAGAGAAAAGGAAGCCAAACAATCTCCTGTACCATAAATTACTAAATAATAGTGATCTGAACTTTTATTTATCGGTTTTCTATCATTTTCCATGAAAAACCGTATGACGTCATCAATTTGCATATTTGCATATATAATGAGATTCGTTTAAAAAATAAAATGTTCATTCGAGTTCCCCATCCTTGCTATTTACAATGATATATGGTTTTTAAAGGGAATATTCTTCTCAATCAACCAAAAAATTCCTGAAAATATTCCTACTTTTCAATACTCGAAACAAATGCTTGTGCAGTTTTCTTGTTTTTACTGTGTTCTAGTAAGTTGTCTGAAGGACGGTTTCGACGTTCGAAAATTTGAGAATAAACGTTTCTTCTTTAGTGTATATATATATATATATATATATATATATATACATACATATATATATATACATATATATATATAGAGAGAGAGAGAGAGAGAGAGAGAGAGAGAGAGAGAGAGAGAGAGGAAATGGACAAATAAAATCTACAGACGTAATGTCTTTATTACCAACTTCATTGTAAATCAAAGATAACGAAATTTCGAAGTCCTGCTTCTTCTTCAGCGTTATTAAGCTTAGTGACTAGATGCAAAAACAGTCAAGTTCAATGCAAACAGGAGAATGTACCCAAGTGTGAAAACTCCTTATTCAGTCCTTTGTTGCGACTATAGACCTTGCGGATTAGTTTCAGTTCATGAGCTTTTCGCTCTGAATCGGTTTTGAAGTATCCTTTAATGATACACACTTTTAGGTCAATAAGGCTGTGGGATGGCAAATTAAAGTGGACGGCAACCGGGTGTATTAAGGCGTGAGAGCGTTTTCTCTTAATTGATAACGTCCCTAAACCCCTGGTCAGTAATCTCTGTTCGCTGAAGAAATATATATTAACACACAACAACTTCACTTTTGATGATAAACACTTCGTTCAAGTAAACGGAACCGCCGTGGGAACCAAAATGGCCCCGGCCTATGCCACTCTGTTCATGGCGGCTTTAGAGGAAGATTTTTTGAGGGAACACGCTCGCAAGCCCTTATTGTATCTAAGGTTTATTGATGATATTTTTATGTTGTGGGAACACGGGGAAAATGAATTGATTTCCTTTATCAGCAGCTTAAACTCTACCCATCCTTCCATTAAATTTACTTCCAATTACTCCCGTAGTTCACTACCTTTTCTCTATGTCCTAGTCACCATTGATAATTCTTCGATCAAAACTTCGATCTACTCCTAACCTACTGACAGACATTCATATATGCATTTTCGTAGTTTCCATCCCCCTCACACTAAGCAATCGGTTATATACAGCCAGGCTCTTAGATACAAACGTATTTGCTCTGATGAAGCTGATTTTCGTTTGAAATTACTTAGCCTGAAGCAACAATTCTTAGATCGCGGCTATACTCTTCGATTGATCAACAACAGTATTAACAAAACCAACAAATTCTCCCGCAGGCAGCTCCTGCAGCATAAACGCCCCAAAACGATGACCGTGTCCCATTTGTCACGACCTATTTCCCACAATGTAAACAATTGTTCAAACACTTTAAAGTCCTCTGGTCGTCTCTCAAGCAAGTTGACCCTGAATCACCTTGTTTCAATTCCCCTTCAGTGTTAGCACTAAAGCAAACCCCCTCGCTCAGATCTCTCTTGGTCACAAGCCGCCTACCCCCATTAGCTCAGATACCATCTGGCAATAAACCCTGCAATGTATCACGGTGCCAAATTTGTAAACATATTGTCACGGATAGTGTAGTTACCCCCCCCCCCCCCGGGACACAAATCAGCCTATGGCCCGGTCCTTTCAAATGTGATTCTGCCAACGTAGTGTATCTCCTTTTCTGCAATAAGTGCTCTCAGGGCAACTACATAGTGGAGACAAAAAACCCCTTCCGTCTTCGTTTCAATAACCATAAACAAACCATACGTAGTAACTCTAAGGCCCACCCGGTTGCCGTCCATTTTAATTTGCCATCCCACAGCCTTATTGACCTAAAAGTGTAAGGATACTTCAAAACCGATTCAGAGCGAAAAGCTCATGAACTGAAACTAATCCGCAAGGTCGATAGTCGCAACGAAGGACTGAATAAGGAGTTTTCACACTTGGGTACATTCTCCTGTTTGCATTGAACTTGACTGTTTTTGCATCTAGTCACTAAGCTTAATAACGCTGAAGAAGAAGGAGGGCTTCGAAAAGGCATTACGTCTGTGGATTTTATTTGTCTATTTCCTCTATTTTTACTACCAACACACGGATACCTGTATTATCATGCAATTTTATATATATATATATATATATATCCTGACTTTTCAAGTCTTATGAAAGTTGTTTGACCTGAGCAATAGGTCAATACCAGCATTGATTTCATCAAAATATATCAAATATTCGATAGACACGGTGCAGAATGGCAAAGTATATGCCCCACTCTAAATAGGAAATTTTGCAGTTTTCACACATACCTCCTCTTTTTCGTCGTCTTTTCTCGGCGTTGGCTACCCTATGTTCTCTTAATAGTTCACACAAACTCTTTCTCAGCTCTAAAGAATGAAAATACGTGAAATTTGCAACATCATGTGAAAATAAGCTTATTGTGGCTAGCACGAGTTGTTTTCACTTATGGATACGCACTTTAAAAAAGATTGCAAATAGGTTAGTGCTCTTAGTGGCGAAGCGTTCTGCGGTTGTCTTGTACTTTTGTCTTCTTTCGTCGGTGTTTTCGTTGTTTTTCAATCCAGTATGTATTTAGATCGATTTCTGGTACATTTTTGTTATTTGTTAAGTGTTTGCCCAAACCATTTCCTGTTTTGATGACAAAAAACTTTCTAAGCTGGAAATCATACGATTGTCAGATTGTCATCATTGGAGCCCAGTATACGGCAACTGAACTTCGCGAAATTGGTACCCCAGGGGTATGTCGTATCTGCCCTACGTTGGAGAGAGATCTGCCTCCTGAATTACACCGACGAAAGCGTGGTAATGCAGGGGGTAATTAAACGAAGAAACGGGACTTGTAAGTATAGACCTTACTTGCCAAATATCGTTGTGAGGAATGTTCATTATTTACACCAACAAAATGGATGAACTTTATGCGATTTCTGTTTATCTATCAGACTTCCGTAACGCTTGTATGATGTCTTTCACTGAAACATGGCTAACTTCAAACCATGAAGATGAACATGTACATCTGGATGGTTTTAAAATTTTCAGAGGGGATACAAATATAAATGAGGAGGGGGAAAAGTGTGGAGGAGGCGTTTGCATATACGTCAACCATAAGTGGTGCCATCCCAGTAATACTGTTTATGCACCCTATCCTGGAAATTCTGACTGTTCCGATCAGACCATATTATTTACCACATGAATTTTTACATATTCTGTACTGCACTGTTTACATTCCGGATAATTCAGTGGCGAAAGCCGGTAAGTACAGCTATACAGAAACTCCAGATAGCAGCCCCGGATACTTTCATCGTAGTCAATAGTGATTTTAATCATGGATTATAACAAAGAACAGGAGTTCAATACTATCAGCACATTAAGTTTCCTACTCGTGACGGAAGTAACCCTTGATCTGTGCTATTCAAGTGTCAAAGATGTATATACTGCGACTCCCTTAATGAGGCTTGGGGAAGCAGATCACAACCGTATTTTTCTGACATTCAAATACAACACCCATGGTCCAGCGTATTTAGCCCAAGATGATTAAATCCAAACAGTGGTCCAAAGTCAGCTTGGAATTATCGCCTGCAAGCCTGGTTCGAGCAAACAAATTTGAGCGTTTTTAACGAATCTTGTAAGGATTTAAACGAACTAACAGATACGATCAGTGGTTGCATACACTTTTGCGCGGCTAGCATCGCCTCAACTAAGAGAATTAAATGCCATGCTAATAATACCTAATAATAAACCATGGATAAGCAAGGAGATTAAAGATATCATAAACCGTAAGAAAGGAGTGTTCGGGAGAGGTAATAAAGATAAACTTAAAGCGATGCAGAAGGAACTAAACAGAGCGATACGGAAAGAAAAGCAGACTTACAACGACAAGGTTGAGAGTCGCTTTACCGAAAATGACATGAAGCGTGCGCTGAATGAGTGGCTATACTAACACAAATGAAAATGGTGTTTTACCGAATTGTTCATTTGACAATGCGAATGACTTGAATAAGTTTTATTGTCGTTTTGAAAGTCACGACTTCATGTGTACGGTTGACGACCTCTTATTCTCAAGTTCAAAGGATTCAAAGCCTTTCTTGAATGTTACCGAGGAGGACTTCCGGCACATTTTTTTTACAAACTGATGCCTCTAAATCTCCTGGACCGGATGAGGTCTCTCCCAGCGCCTTTAAAACGTGCTCACGCCAGTTAGCTACCATTTACACCTATAGTTTTATTTGTGTTTTTTCACCTAGTCCGTCCCTTCCATTTGGAATGTCTTGTATCAGTCCTGTTGCCAAAAAGCAAAGTGTTTCCTGCATGAATTATCTATGACTCATTACCCTCACTTCCGTTGCTTAGAAAACTTGTGCAAGACTAGTCTTTAATTATATGAAACCGTTAATTTCCAGACAAATTAACCCAATGCAATTTGCTTATTCTAAAGGTCTCTCATGAAATTGATAACTTTTACCTTGATCAGAAAAGAAAATTTATTCATTACTGTCATGAACCTAGAAGTAAACGTTACCAAAATAAAGAAAATATTTGATTTGAGAAAAAAACAAAGTTTTACTAAATGATGTGATTATTAAAGGCAGTGCCGTTGAACGGGTCAATAGTTATAAGTATCTCCCGGTTGTACATGATGAGAAAATAAACTCGGGAGTACATACTAGCTATGTCGACAGACGACTTAAGCCAAGGCTATACTGCTTACGTAAGCTTAATTCTTTCAACATTAATACATTCGATCTTGCCCTATTTTTTAATTATATTATCTGCAGTGTCTGGACTTACTGTCCATTATGTTGGGGAGGTAACACATGTAAAACTCAGCTAACGTTATTATTTATAGAACTGCTATAATCATTAGAAGTCTGTCCTTTTTTGAATAAGTATATGAGATCCGTGTACGGGCAAAAATTTTCCATTGTTTGAACTTTTCACTTACATATCGTATTATTGAGCGTAGTGGGAGACTATTTAAGACAACCGACGTCTTATACTAATCGCTATCGCAACTCATTCATAGGCTTGGCCATTCGGACTCACAACTCAAATTTTTAAAGATAGAAGGGGAGGCTGTTCTCGCTTTAGTGTTGCTTAAACCGTATCCGTGTTTAGTGTTTTTATTTCATTTTATCTTCAATTCCTCCAGTCTTATTTGTCTTTAATTCGAGTCTTATTCTCTTACGTGTTATATGTTTCTCTGTTTTATGTATTTACCATTTGCCTTTTGACTATGTACATATTTATTTTATTTTCACTTGCATAATGTCTGTGATCTTATTTATTTTACTATTACTTGTACCTTACAGCAGAATAGTATTTTCCCAAGTGGAAATAAAAAATGGGATTTATCTTATCTTATTTATCTTGGTGAAATAGTCTACTGTTACACCAGGAACAGCAATAAACCATATGTGCTAAATCATACTCTGCAATTAATTACTACTCAGACCCATGGAATTGTCATTGTCAAACGTTTCCATAAGTAAAGTTTTTTGGTATCTGTATCTTCTAAAAGGCAACACCACTTCTCATACCATAATAGTTAATTTTACCATCACTCATGGAAAGAAAAGAATTGGTAAAATGATTCGAAAAGTCTTTAAACCTCTTTCTTCGTATGACATTCTTTAAAGGACTATAATTGTGGTTTGTCACTTTTCAAAAGAACAATGTCATCCTACAATTATGTGAAATATATCTGAATTTGTTAACTATGTATCAGGATTGAATATGTTCCATCCCTTCGGGTGTATTAGGGCTTCCCATAATTCCCTTGCATAATCAGCATGCGTGGTGAATAAACTATTTCCTTTTTAAAATGGAGTGCACGTTATCAGTCCTTTTGTTCCAAAGTTCGATTCATTCGCCATGGATCAACTCTCAGTGAAGAATTACAAAGAAAAACTGAGTGCATTCCCTGAAGTTGTAACTCTTATACTCTAGACAGTCTCTAAGTAGATTTTGTTTTGATGGAAGTTTCTGAAATGCTTACAAAGAGATAATGGCTACAACCAATCTTTCTGTGACTCAAAACCTATTATTTATGACGAAATTAATACAGATGCAAAATTTGTCGTACCTACTCTCTGAAATTTGATATTGATCAGACCCACAATTTGGGAGGAGTTCGCCAACTACAAAACTTAGAACAATATAACCGTCAACCTATATTTGATCAATAACTTAATTCGACTCGTACGTAGGAACCATAACGGAAAAGACTATATTTTACTATTTTTCTAATAATTTTCTTTTAATGTATCATATGATTTAATTTTTTTTTTGTCAACTTTCTGATCAGCAAATAATAGTTAAGAGCAAGTTTAGGTCTCTCTATGACGTCTGGCCTTTAGTCTAAGATGTTATCAAATACCCATGTACACTTGAAGAAAGCTTTTGAGGACTTAAACTAATTTGTAGCCATTTTGACCTATGAATTAAACAATCGATAAATGACATAATCAGTTATGCATGCAAATGTGTTTAGTCCGGTATCTGCCCACCAAGCCACAGGTTTAAATGTGGTCAGACTAACCATTAAACAGAAGTTCAGGGAAACCATATGTACAACAAAAAGGTAAACTTTGTTCTTGACCATGATTGAACGTCGACAACAACTTCAAAATCGCTAGTAAAAGTGTGTCTCGGTTTCTTCTACGCACCGTAGTGCGGTAAATGACTTTTCGAACACACTGATAAGAGTTTATTGCTACAATCTAATTAACGATTATTTAGTCTGTTGCCTTTGCCATACCAGGAAGCAGTAACAGCTCCCTGGATATAGTGTCATTAAAGGTACGAGTGCAAAAGTTTGGTATGGTCTGCTGTCAAATCGCCAATTTGAACTTGTCGGACTTACAGTTTAGTAGAGTTTGTGAAACCCATTTTTGCTCACACATTTGCCCACCCGCTGACACACACATCTTCTCATCCTGATGTTCAGTGTGGTAAAATGCCTGATCTCCCCATTTATTAGAGATATGGAGATGTAAAAATAACAACCTATAATTTTGTAGTAAATTTGGCTCCAAGTGGTTTATGTCACACCTTTCAGTCAGTGTAGGACGACGCTACGCATGACAGACCCATGATGTAGAGGTCTGAAGGTCGAAGGTTGGCCATATTCAGTCTAAGTATACCCTTGGGGACGTAGCTGCTCTTCAGGGAATAGAACTCCTTCGGGAGTAAACGTTTGGTTTTCGCTCTTCGGCTCTTCGTCAGAGAGGCGGCTTGGAAAAAGTGATTATATCGCACTTTAACTTACGCATATAATCATTGGAAGTGTCATGTCGATTTAAGCTTAATCGTTATTACAGTGTTGGTAAAGGTGTGAAAGTATCGACATTATGCACTGAATTCACGCGACGTCAGTTTGGCGGTAAAACAGTGAAGTACGACATAGATTTCGCACGCGTCTGCTGAAGACCACGCCCCATCAGTTGTCTGTATTTGTTGGGGTTAGTTACAATGATAAGCACTTGCCTTTACTGGGGGTGCACTTTCTGTTATGTGACCTTATATGAATAAGGTCTATTATAAGTTGAGTTTCTATGGTAAAATTCTGGCTTCACCTTCATTTAGATGAGGAATAAGTTGGAGTATTATTACTTAGAGATTCAATCTAATACCAATACCTTACCTTTTTCTTCTATTGGTGGCGGTGGATTTCCTGTTGGATGATACCGGAAAGTAATACAAAAGTCTTAAAATCAGGTTTCCTCTGTGCATTTAATAAAGATTCTTATGAGAAAAGAGCAATGAACATTTCGAATGAACGGTATAATGCCATTCAAATTTCATGCCAATTAATTTTATTTTTATCACTTTTAGGAATCACATAGATCATTGTGCCCTTAGCGATTAAACACATCTCTAGAGAAAAGAATTGTGTTTTTACCATGGTATGGATTAAACAATGAAACGACAGGGGCCAAATTACTGGTACTAGTTCTTTTACTACTAATAACTTGATTTAGGTACATCATATCTATGGATCCTGAATTTAGTTCCAACCTTTTCACTTTACGGCCAGCAAAGTACCTTACTTGATATCGTACATTTAAGCATCGGTTAAATTAACATTAGTAGTGAGCTGTAACAGACAAACCCAGCATTAACGTATCAAAAAAAAGAAAAAAAAAACGGCGGTGTTAACCCACTTCAGATTATCGTTTTTTATCGTGTTGTGGTACATTCAATCCAATACAGCATGTAACAATTGACTTAAAGCAACGAATGAATAATGATTGATTTTTTGTTGAAGTTCAGGAGGCTACTGTTTCCGAAAACATTCCGATGGGATTCCTCTCTGATGAAATACCCCACACAGGTAAACAAGACGTGATATTCATCTTGAAATATAAAGAAATGAGCAGTGATCAGTATATCACAATACAAGAAAACGTTCCATACCTTCATTAGCTGGACAATGGGGAACCTCATTCCAATACAAAGGTATCTTTGCACCCAGCTGCCAGCACTTTTGGAAGTACAAGTCCATTATAGAACAAGCTAATGAAGGAATCTTTGACACACAGACATCCATCACACAGGATTCGTATAAATTTTGAGGATCCAGGAAATCAAAGCACTCCGAAAATGGACCTTAACAAAATGACAAAAATAATTTTCAGAAATTTGGTAATGAGAAACAAACATTTCTTTAATTACCCATGCCATTCCACCTGTGATAAAAAGTTACACAAATGCAAACTTTTTTATGGTCAGATAAGCCTCCCCATCCTATAAACTTGAATGTGAAGCATTTAGGGTTTAAGAGAAAAGTGTACGGCTAAAACCAGTTCCACAAATTTCATCCTTTACCTATGACCTTTGGATTATGACATTATCAATTCCGCATGCGTAAGTATTTATTGTTTAGTACCTACCCGATATAATTGGATTTGATACACATACGGTGTATGAGGAGTTCGCGACACGCTTTTAGCAGAATATGGGTCCTTTGGCTTTTCAGCTATCATTGAGCTTTGACCCTAACCTTTAGCTACCAAGAAGCATTATTTAGAATTTGACTTATTATGATAAGCAAATAACTGTTCATGAACAGAAGCGTCAATCTTTGCTCAAATGTGTGTGTGTGGGGGGGGGGGGGGACATGGCCACTTGTGTCAAAAATTTACTGTGTAAAATCTTAAGTCAATGGGTGCATTTCCAAAATGTAGGGGACGTATCCCCCTGTCCCCCCAGGATTGACGCTCATGCTCATGAAGTTATTAATTCACAATTAAAAGCCAGCGAGTAAACAGCAATTAATCATATTTAGTATTCTATTTCATATAACATGAGGAGTATCACTTCACTGCCCAGCAAACCCTTGGACTGCAAGTAGTCTAATGACAAAGGGAACAATTGTGTATAGTGAATAGTAAAACATGGTCATCAGTGCACCTAGTTGCATGTCACTTATACTTGACTTTGCTTGGAATCCATCAGGAAGACTTTTGACAGGTTACAATATACCACACAAAAAAAGACGGATTCTGATGATTTTGAAATACTCCTTGCATTACTGTTGAGCGATATGCTAAATAACTGTTTTAAAAACTCAAGAGCTCTGTATCATCAATAACTTTCAGATCATACTGTAAAGCAAACACTGGCTAAAAGCCCATTTTAACGTCGTGATACTGTATTTGACCTAAGACGTCATCAATTTAGAATGACTTTTTTGTGGTCACGTACTTTGTCACCAAGTGTGCACTTTTTGTGCACAGTTTTGGAGAAGTTTGCGACACACTTTACATCTTACAGACACTCACACCAACAGAAAAACCACACAAATCTTCATTTTTGACGTTGGGTTATGTATAATATTTCATGCCCCTTTACATTAGATGATGAGAAAATGAAAACGAAATGTGGATATGACATTAACATGGTACTTAATTTGGTGCTATTTAAACCGCTCAGAACATCACACAACAAACTCGAGGATGGCTTACATTTGCAACACTATTTTATTTTGGTCTAAGTTTTGGGCGCTTACCTGGGTTTCGAATGATTGCATGACAAAGATTTTTGGCCCATGCATGTGGTGGTGATCCTTCTTCACAAGGATTGTCAGTATTTCCATCAGTTTCACATGTATCATTATACCTATAGGCAGCACCAAAGTCTGCCACTGAATTAGTCTGTTATTACAATCAAAAAGGAAACAAAGTTTTATTTGTTGATTTTTCTATTTGGAACCTAAGGTATACCTAAAAAGTGAAGAAAGCTGTATTTATCGAATGTCGAAACTGAGATTAATCTTTGTAAGGTAGAAAGTGCCAAAAATGACGTTGACTACTTTTGATCCAAACAAAGTTTCTGCATTTAAAATTTCCTTATGTTACTTGGAGTGCTTAGTGAACGCATTTGTAAAGCCTGCATAGGCGTAGGAGGCGGGAGACTAGGAGACAGCCCCCCCCCCCTCCCAGAAATTGTTTTTGTAAAAATTTGGGCAATATACTGCGAATTTTTCGGACACCTACTAAAAGAAAAATAATGCAATTATGTAGCTAAAGGTAATCAATAATTAAATTCCCTTGCTTATCAAAATAAATTTCTGATTTGAATGCACAAGCACCTATATATTCAGTATTACTTCACCGGTGTGTTTTAGTGGTTAAACTTAAATTCTGATTATCGGTGTTATATTAAGAGGGGCATTGGGACATGCCCCTCACTGATGCCGATTTGTTATTTTTGTAGTACCTAAAATACGTAAATTTTTTAACACAAATTTAACTTTAAAGGTAGCATATGTGGCATTAGATTACATTTAAGGACACCTAATTTTTCTCCCCTTAGAACCCTTAGATCACACAACATGATGCATGCCCCACCTCATGAGAGAAGTTCTGGCTACACCATTGATTATTATCATTATTGTTGTAACGAATTCTTAAAAGATAATAACCAGAATGGAAGGGTAATAAGGCACGGCAAATGATCGTATGTAATTGGCATGCGGTATGATAACCGATGCATGCCTATATGATATGTACATTAACATGTTGAAATGCGCGTGGAGCGTGGGAATATTTTTGGTTATATTTTTCGGGCAAGTCGTTAAAGCCTTATGTATCCACCTTTCGAGTCTTTGGCGATTTTAAAATAGTGCCATGGTTTTGTCATATGTAACATTACACAATCTATTACATTTTTGGTTTCTGTGAATCTAGAGGGCATAAACTTAAGGCTTTTTCCCTTTATTTTTGTCTCCTTCGTCAGGGACTGTTTCGCTCCATTTAGGCGTTCGGGGTAGTTTATAATGTTTCAAAATCTGGAGAATGGGGTGGTTTGAATCAGTGTTAACTTTATTTGATACACGATACGAACACTCGCGTTTTCAAGCATGCATTTATGGTCGTTACACTCTGAAAACGTCCGGATCAGAGGGACAACGACCCAAATCCGGATCATTTATTTCATCAGACTTGGATAAAAATGATCAGGATTGGGGCACTTTTATCCAAATCTGATTACTGCAAATGACACGGTTTGGGTCGATGCCCCTCCGATTCGGATTAGGTTCAAATTTTTTTCTAGACGTTTTTACGTTATTAACGTTCTGTCTTATCAAATGATCTGTAAACAGAATTTTTTAAAACTAATTTAAAGCAACACTAGACTTTCTTTCAACAAAATCTTACAAACTCCCTTAAGATATCATATCATATCATATCGTTTTTCACTTATGTTTGTACTTACTATGGTACCATCTTGCAGCTTAAAGTCGTCACTAGTGTCATCGGTACATGTGCCACACATGCCACAAGTTTGTCCAAAATATTCAGCTCCAAGGTGTATCTCAGCTTTGTGAACATTATCGTAAATGACAACAAGACCAAAGTCTGTGATGATAGTCTGTAAAAATAGTGCAACACAAATGGTAACTAACGCGTGTCTGCATGAATACATAGTAAATGCTTCACATATTTCAGTAAATGGAAATGTTGTAGTGGCATGCATCCCGGTTAAAATATATGGATGGTAAAATTGCGAATGATTATAATGATTATATTTTGCTATAAAACTAGATTTTTTAAATTGTTACATGAGTACAGACATCTGTAAGAATAAAACACGTTAGTAAAAAAAAATATTTAGAGGCGTGTTATTAAGAAAATAAAAAATACAGCGGAGAATGATTAAGGTGTGTGTAATTATTGAGTTTATGTCCAATTGTTAAAACAGTCTTATTACGAGAGACCTTTTATTAAAATAGTATCTTATTGTATTAATAGTTGAACCTGAGTGTACTTTTAAAAAAATGCAAGTATGCCAGTGGAAGCTCTGGTATGGATAGCATCAAGAGATACATGTCTCACAAAACTTTGCACCACTTTACATGTTGTAGAAGTTCCTTGCAGTGTTACCGCGATTCTTCTCAGATCAAACGTTTTTCACATCACCATCTTGTGATGTCTGTTTACACTTTTGTTGTCTATTCATACGTTTAGAAAGGTCACGTTACTTCACAATTATGGCAAATGTTTCTTAGTCAAAGGATTAAAGCAGAGCGTGAAACAAATACTAGGCCTTAACCGCCTGCACAATTACCGTAGAACCAAAGACATGATTACCAATTCTTATTCCGTCATTTTTGTCAACGTATGGCAGGAATACCTTTAAACCATTCACTAGCACCCTGCCGCCGATTGTTATCGTGTATGTGGTACCTTTAAACTCAAGTCGCAGTTGTCTTAAGTAGGACACCCTGTCTGCAGGAGCGTTCTTACTGTGCCTGCCAATCAGCTTGAAATCTGGTAGTTCGTCTGAGTCCTCACACTTCTGAATAAGGATGTGCTCACAATCTCCCTGGTAATCGTACTTTTGCCCATCAAAGGTGGAGTAATGAGGGTCACCATAAATATTGCACACACAAGACCCTGAAGGATATAACAAACTATTTTATTAACCACAAAGACTAAAGGTTTATTAAACACAAAGCCCAAAGGTTAAGTGATTCCTTGCCAAAAAAGAAACGCTTTGTCCCTTTGAGGTTTTATCGCTAACGTTATCCTTCTTGAGATATTACGGTTAACGATATAGTCACAATTTAACCATGGTGACCTCACATGTCTTTTGATCTCGACTAAAAACATCGAGGTAAACAACATGGATGGTCTACCTACTGCGTATTAGATCCCTCACAGGGTTGTACCAGGTTTTCACAGTTTGACCTCTTTTGACCTCAAATGATCTTTGACCGCCACCAAAACAATTACTGAATTATTGAACGCAATATGGGGCTTCCACATTTCATCTATGGTGCTCATCAGGATAACCCTCTATGATCTATCATGTTTACGAGATTACAGCATTCGACTCCCAAAAGAGTTTCACACTCATCAATAGCTTGGGTCTTGTAATCAGTATGGAGAGAAGCCACATGCTAAGTATGAGATACATCAATGTTACCCCTCTTGAAATATCATACTTGCAAGCAGGTTACAAGGAATTCGTAGTTTCGCCATCTGTGACGTCAGATGATATCCAAATTACATGTATAAAAAGCCCGCAAATGATCTCTAGCCTCCATTAAAACAATAGCGTTCTTTCTCTCAGTATGGTAAATCTATACCCCAGGGATGATAAGTAACAGCAGGCAAAAGCTAGCTGACTAACAAAGGCAGACGTCAGTATGGGAAACAGAACACCATCAATTCCTTCAATTACACCATCAACGTACACGTTAACTGTGGGTTACTCTAAATTATGTTATATTGACGTTATTATGCGCTCAAATCCATCATTATTTTATTAAACGTGGAATTTATTATTAATGTACCGGAGTTATACTTGAAAAAGGTATACGTTGTTCCGTATACTGTTATCCTTGGAATGGTACAAATCATTGCCCCCCCCCCTTTCTCTATCGGGTCCTTCAAAAACAGTGGGTACCTTCCGCGCAATAAGAAAAATTTATATACTAAGTATGAAAAGTATCCACCATTGCAATATAAAATGATTTAAAGCGGTATACAAATTTTTCGGGGTTTCACCACTAATGACCTTTAATAACACTTGCTATCTACCAAAACAATACTTTTTTTCGAGTAATATTAACAAATCTATATTACAAGTATAAAAAGTGTCCTTTATCTTGAAATTTTGTTTTCACAAGGTTTTCTGTTTTTGAACGCTGCTGACCTCTAATGACCTCTGACCATCCCTTTAAAGGTTTATGATATTCTGCGAAACGAAACGAAACGGAACGAAACGAAACTAAACGAAACAACCTAACCATAAAAGTCACACTTAATCTGTAGCACCGGCAAAGGCTTCTCAATACAAAGGGAAGGAAAGAGATTCAATCGGCCAAAGTATATGGTTGTTTCGTTCTGTTTCGTTAATATCATTAGCGTGGTAGGGTATTGATATTCTGCGAAACGAAACGAAACAAAGAAAATATGGATATTTCTCAGACTATCTGAATAAAGAATTTCAAACATCCTTTTTGTTCGACCCTTGTGAGTACGTAGGCTTCCGTAATTTAGTAAGATACATACATAATATAGGTTTACAGTTTTCAAGCCGAGTCTGTTTCAATTACGGTACGAAGATCGGGGTATAAGCAACCACATGCACTGGAATTTACCCTAGGTCTCCGAGGTAGTACGTCCCATGATGCAAGAACTGTCCCCAAAGCACAGGGCGCGAAACTCAGGGGTGGCGCCAAGGGGAGCACGGGGCCATGGCCCCCGTCGGGGATTTTTAGTTTCGTCGGGGAGTCTTAGTCGATACGATAAAGTATGCAGTTCCCAACCACGACTAGTAGCCCCGACGGTTTACTAGTGTTGTGTTTTCAAGAGGACAATTTCTCTAAAAAGAACCCAAACGTTTCGGCTTGCTAACGCGCGCTGCAGAGTCACTCCAGTTTCTTCAATAGTTCCATTCCACGTACTAGATAGCACAAGCTTCCTGTCCACCTTACCAAGTAACAAGTAGGTAGTGTACACAGTTTATGCAGAGGTCGTAAATTTCATCCAATATCGCAAAGCCTAGTAGTGGTTCTTTGTGTGAAACAGTTGGTTAGCGACCCACGGCGGAGCAAAGTTTGGCTATTTCATCGGGGAATTCAGATGGTTTCGAATGTATGTGATCCCCGATACGATCTACAACCCCTACCGTTTTACTTTCTTTCTTTTTGTTCTTAATTATAACATATGTTTGGGTGTGTGTGTGTGTGTGTGTGTGTGTAAGCCACCAAAAATTTTCGGGCCCTTCGCGCCCTTAGCAATTTCACGATTCACATTCAAAAGAAAACTATCTACCTTTTGTCACGTGTTCGTTTTGAATAACCCGACCTGCAAATGTAGCCTTTACCACTAGTACTTGTGATACTCTCTTAGTTATCAGTTAAATTTTGTCGGTAATTCACTCAGAATATTTGTAAGCAGTTTTCAATTGCATGACAAGTTTCATCGAATTTGCATGAAAGCAAGTAACTCTAGATTTTCAAAACGAAGACATGACTTGTAGACCCTTAGCACTCATGCGACAAAACAATAGATACTACTTTGACACAATGGACGCTTGCCCTACAAAATATTAAAGACGTGTAATCTTGCCCTTCAAAATTGCGTCTAGTTGATCTAAGTCACGTGACTGAAATCCCTCTATACCCCGATCTTCGTGACTAAAACAGACGTGATCGTTGTAAATGTCGTGAGTAATAAACTACGGAAGCCTACGTACTCACGAGGGACAAACAGGAAGAATGTTTTTGTATGGGTTTTTAATTCTGATATTGAAGGAAATATCTATATTTTCTTTGTTTCGTTTCGTTTCGTAGAATATCAATACCCTACCACGCTAATGATATTTTGCAAAACAGAACGAAACAACCGTATACTTTGGCAGATTGAATCTCTTTCCCTCCCTTAGGTATTGAGAAGCCTTTCCCAGTGCTACAGGTTAAGTGCGTTTCGTTTCGTTCCGTTTTGTTTCGTTTCGTTTCGCAGAATATCATAAGCCCCTTCAAACGATTGGGTTTTTTCTCTTAATATGAAAAAATTATAAGCCAAGAGAGAAAAGTATCTATCATTCTTAGCAAGAAATAACATGTTGAAAAGCAACTTTAAGGTCTCCGTTATTTCACCACAGGTGATCTTAGATAACTTCTGTCTTTTACAAAAAACAGAAGGGCTCATCTACGGACCATTGCATATCCATATTCTAGGAATAAAAATGTCTCTCCTTCCTCTTTTGAGACTTCATGTTTACAAGGTTTGCGATTTTTGACCGCTGGTTGCCTCAAATGACCTCTGACCGCTGACCTCCAACAAAGACCGGAGCTGTGGCCGAGTGCATAAAGACGGTGGCATTTGAAGCGATGAAGCTTAGCAACCGGGAGGTTCGGGGTTCGATCCCCAGCCGGCGTCAAAGTAAGGTGGGTTTACATCCAAGAACAATCTACGGTTTTCCCATCTGAACTGGCCTTTCAAAAGAAACCACATTTAATCTAAATTGTTGAGTTGGTTGGCCACCCGACGTGAAGTTGTAATTCATAAGTTATAGGCTTCTCCAACTTCCGTGGTCGCTTAGCGTCGTAAAACAACTGCCCTTCAAGGCCTGAATTATAATTATTATAAAGACCATAGGGGTCTCTCTCTCTGTATGAAAATTCTATACATTAAGTATGAAAAGTATCCATCATTCCTGTCTTGTGATATCGTGTTTGTGAGCTAAGCATCATACACACACATACATACATACCCCCACCCACACACACACACCCAAGCAAACACTCGCCAGCGTGATTGCATAGGTCCCTTGAGCCTTCGGCCAGAAGTCAAAACTACTCCACATATCAGTCTGAATATGCTGTCGCAGGTTGGACAAAATTCTGTCTCACATTATTCCTTTTTCTTGTCTCTATTAATGTTAAACATTTAATAAAATTTGAAATTCTGAAGCAGAAGCAATCTTAGTCAATCTACTATACTACAAGACCAAACGTTTGGAATTTCTGCTAAGCCTCCGTCTATTCTTTATTCAATGGTTATGTTGTTGTTTCTGTACAAAGAGTTGTGCATAGAGTTTAAGGGATGAAGGGTGGTTATAGTTAGCAAAAATGAAGTGAAAGGTACTGCCAATGTACATTACCAAAGCTTGAGTCATTCCGTCTGGACAGTTTTCTAGTGTATGCGACAGAAAAGTAACTTTTTTCTACAGACACAGTGGCATGGGAGCTTCGAATTTTACCTTTAAAATTGACAATGTGCATAGGGGATCACTTAAGCTATGCCTAAGTTGTCATAGTGCTTTCTACGCCACTGCGTTTGAAAACAAATGTAACTTTAAATACAGCATGGTTGTGTTTTAAATTATTGATATCATAAATGATCACGTAGCATAGCACACAACAGACTAGACTAAGTCTAGAGACAATGTCCATGACAAACCCAAATCATGTGTTACCTCGTTCGCATGCTCCATCCCTCATGGAATATCCAGGCAAGCAATAACAGTCCCTGATCCCATTCTTGACATCGCACGTGGACTTCCGTGGACACGAATAATCTTGACATTGTATGCCATCCTCAGTACATTTACAATGTCTTGTACAGTCTTCGTTCGTCCATTTCTCACCAACCTGAGAGCGCACCAAAGAGACATTAATGATTAAATAGCAACTTGATGAAATCTACAGTCAAATCCCGAAAACAATTTTTAAAGTTATAGGACAGCAAAGTGATGAAAAACTTAAAGCAGCCCTGTCTGCTAGAACGGCTACTCATTTGTAGTCATCTGTTGTAAAAGTTGCAAACAATATCAAGAAGATAGACTGGATTCAAATTTAACATAAGGTCATCCTCATCTTTTTTAATCGTGAATAAAAAAACCATCATAGATTAGAGATAATTGGTACTTGGTGCGCCCAAATGTATGTTCAATCCATTGTGAATTACGTGAAAAAAACTCTTTTCAAGACACTTATGGAATAAAACAATTTTCATATTACAAATGTAAAGTATATTGCAGCCACGTCCAATTAAACCTATAAAAATAACCTTGCACTATAATTTTACAACTTGCTGGGAATTTGTGAGACACCTACCTGTAGGTACCCTCCTGAATCTAGCTTACAACCACATTCCGACCTTGCGACACACTCATCACCATCAAGAACTTGTCCATCGGGACATCGACAAACCTCTTCACAACGAAACGTGCAACCGTCATTGCCTTCCCCTGCACATGTCTCTTGACATGCAGAGCCACATGGATCATAAACCATACCGTCAGGACAGACAGGATCTAGACAATAAACGAAATTGCAAAAACGGAATTCCAGAAACGATTAGGAGGTAAGTAGAAGTTTACGTCTAATTACAATCACATTCTAACAAATTTTATCACCTGTTTCTTCTTCACGTTAAAAGCCTGTGCTATAACGCATAACTCAAGGTATTCATCGCCAATTGTTTGATTTGCACGAATGGCCATTTTTATTTTAATTGAAATAGTGGTATGGATTATTCAGAGATTATCCTACATACGGATTTGCAAAATAGTTCCTGAAACCGCCAATGCACCATTCATTAAATACTTCGAACAACTTTTGTTCTTGTAGAGTATTCACAGATTATACAGAACACAAAACAAACCCATTTACGAGATTAATAAAGTTTATAACATATTTCACTGGCGCACGTACATATTCTGTTTTGTCTACACAAATAAACGTTTCGGGTGTCATAACAATTACTAGCGCAAGGTATCTATCATTATTTTAAAATCTTAAATAATCCACTATAATCATACGAGAAAAAACCCACCACACTGGGGCACTTCGTTCCACCAGTGTCCAGGAGAGCCACCCGCCTCTTGACAAGAACGAGCATAGATGGCTAGATTATCGCACAATGCTTCCTCTTTCTCTGGTACGGCACAGACGTCATATGAGCAAGTGTCAAACAACGGCTCAGGATCAACAAAATTGTGACAACGTGCAAAAGGACCTGTATTGAACAAAAATTATAACTTCAATTAGTAATACACTCAGTAATTAACAGTGATTATGGTGTCCGAATGACAGGTGACTTTTGAAAGTAAAAGATAACCACTGACAATGCATTTCCACTTTATAGTCTTTGTCGTGTAGTTTTGGACATTCAAAGAGATATTCTGAAAAAAAACTTGATGTGATTCGGAAAATTGATTTACCACTTTGGAAAGATCCTGGACTTCCGTCTATTCACACTGGCTTTAAGTAGCTTATCAGAAAAAATTATTGCATCCAGGTCCCAGAAATATTCCAGTAAAATAGTGCTAATGTTAAGAAAATAAACTTTCTGTAGTTTAAAAGCCTTGCAAAGTTAGCAGCATCAATGTATTTTTCATATCTAGCTTCTTCAATTAAAACGTTTGTAAAATTCTTGTAATACCATTTCATTTTTTGTATGCCAATGCATACCATTCGACTCCTTTGCTGTTATTATTTTGTAATTGTAAATGCTTTGAGAAGTTCTCTCCAAGAGTGATTAGATGGTTGGACGTTTGTCCTTTACTGGACAGCATGCAAGTACCGTCTGACTAAATCAAGCTCAAATAGCAGTAAACTAACAAATCAGTGTACCAGTCTGAAGATTCTATCAATTTTAAAAGCTCTATCAAGCAAAGGTAATCGATCAAGCAATTTGTGGGTTCACCTCAAGACCTGGTAGTTCTACTTTTGTTTTCTTAAATGAAGCGTTAGAGAGCTTAATCTTTCGTGAAGTTGAAAGCACTGCCTGATATATTTCTTTTCGACGTACACATATAATTGAGAGATTGCAAAGAGTACTAGTGTAATGTCGCCGGAGTTGTTGTTGGACGAACTGTTAATTAGACAAACGTAGATGAACAGTCTTAGGCCTGGGTTTTCAAACTGAGGGACGCGTCCCACCGGTGGGACATTTTACAGTTTCTGGGGGACCTCGTCCCAAGTCCCATAGGAAAAAGGAAGGGCTTATGTTTCTTACTATAGGCTAATATACAGAATCACCTTTACGTAATATATATAATTATAATTGTGGGACGTGATACATTCATAAATGCCAATTTGGGACGACAGCCAAAAAAGGTTGAAAATCCCTGGTCTAAGGGAAGGAAGCAGTAACGGTCTGTTATCCAATAACCTACCAATGACGGAGGTTAGGACGCTACAAAGGTCGAACGCTTCTCTTTCAGCTTCTGAGTCTTCCTCACATGGTGGCTCCGGTGGATCATCCACGCACTCTCGCGCGTCGGTGGCCCAAGCATTACCAAATTCTGCTGCTGTTAGAGCCTGATGGGTAAGAGGGCATATAAAATTGCAACCTTTTTGTTTAAAATGATGATATTCCAAGCTCAAGATCTTTTACAAACAAAACGACCCGAACGTGAATGCACTAAAGACAATATCTGAATACCACTTTAGAAATCAATTGAAGGTTTGTGCACTGTGCATCAAATGTTATTTAAAATTAGTTGCCAACCAGACGCACCATAAATGTTATCCCAAAGCTACCACAATTTGATGACATCTTACCAACTCTCCGTTTGGTAACGTAAATTCATCTTTTCGATTTCTGTTACAAGTACCGCACAATCCGCAGGTTCTACCTAGATGCATCTCATGGTACACTTTAACTCTGGCGGTATGAGGACTTCGAAATATTATGGACAGTTGAAAAGAGGTTTCGATGACCTGTAAAAAATATCGGTACAATCACTTAAATTTATGCAATTCTAACTCTACATCTGGTTTATGTTAACTTAAACTATTTCAAATTTAAACTTTCAGTCGATATTTTTGGAAATTGTACGATTCACAGGTACTCTACAACCTTTACTAAAACTTTCAGTAATAACCTGAAAACCCGTCTTACAGTAAGACTGCTGTGACTTTGATCCCTGGGACATTAAAACCGCATTTTGTAGTTTACCTGTTTGAGTAGTAAGCTTGCGTAATTAACTCCTAATCTAGCAGTAATAAAACCAAGCAGCATTAATGATTCGCTTCCTGGTTTGAGATGTTCTGTTCCCTGCTTCAAAAGAGTCTTAAACTGTGTAGAAACTGTTCTTATCAGCCAGTGAGGAAAGGGACCACACATGACAGACCCATGATGTAGATCTGAAGGTCGAAAAGTTGGTCAGGTTCAGTCTAAGTTGTCCCTTATGGATGTAGCTCCTTTGAGGAGCAAAACTCCGTCGGGAGAACGTTTGGTTTTCGCTTTTCTGCATTTCGCCAGATAATGGAGGGAATTTTAGGAAAAGTAGTCTGAAATTGCCTCATGCAGTTAAGGTTCACCTTGTCATGCAACTAAAGGATGAATCCTCAAATGTAAGAATTGTTGCTACAAAATATATTCTGCAAATGTCAGCCAGCAGCCAGAATTCTCAGTGAAGGTAGGGAATTTCAAAATTTAGGGGGCATGACCTAGCCCTGGCTATTTACAATTACAACTTCAATATTGCTTTAAAAATCTCAAGGATACAAACATCTTACAGCCGTTCATCCCTCAAGGCTACCTTATGGGCTACGGTCCTGTGTAAATATATTTATATAATAGGTCGCACCAATCTAACATGAAGGACACTGTAACTTTACTGCCAATTACTTTAATTCCAATGTTTGGATGCTCTCATCATTTCATCAAACTCAAATTTTCAAAGAGATGTTGATCTTACCACTCTTCTTGGAAAGAGAAAGTAGATATTTACAAATTCGTCCTCATACGGCAAAGGTTCTTGGATTCCATCAATGAAAACTTTACCACCGGTTTTGACCTCGTAGGTATGATCTCCAACCTCAAGTCTGACAGCTCTGGTGTAAGACACAAGGGCCCCTGGATAATCCTTCACATTATTTGCGACAACGCGATATTGTGGTACATTGTCTGTTGTGTCCTCATCTTCAGGGCACCTTTCGACCAAAACATATTCACAGTCTCCTTGGAATTCATATCTTGCACCATCAAAGGTGACATAATGAGGATCCCCCCAAGCACGGCATACACAGGCAGCCGCTAAACAACAGAAAGGTTGAAAATGTATACAAATGAATCCAAATGATAAATTCTTGTGACTGCTTATTTTAACATGTGTTAGTAGACTTGCAAGATTCTTTTGAAGAAACAATGTGGTAGGTAGTGATTGGGTATCAAATAGATTTAAAGTTCTATCGTGTACTCCCTAATCAAAGTGAATGGTTTCAAATTGCATAACCAACTATTCAAAACCATTTGTTTTAAAATTAGTGGTTTATTACATGAAAGTTATATTCAAACTTCATCGAAAGTCTGGTAGCTCTTAAATGTAATGGATATGCGATTGGAGCAGGGGGGTTAACTATAGTACCTTAATTATACCCCTCTCGATTAAACGAAAGTATAAGCAAAGAGGGCTTCATGAAAAATGGTCATGATAGCATATTCTCCTATAATCTTTAATGTTTCTGCAGAAAAACAAGTTTTTTGATACATGATTTGAAATTCTTTGGTTTTTACTTTTGACGTACCTTCAACACATTCTTGTCCGTTTCCTGTAAAGCCTTCTTGACATACACATCCTCGGACACCAGCTCGTAGGCCACACTCAGCAAATTCACTACACACCAACGTGCTGCACTGCATCACGCCATCGACACAGGTGCAAGTCTCAGAACAATCTTCATTGACTATAGTTTCAGTGTTCTGAAAGAAAACGTTACACGCGTTTCATGTATGCATGACTCTTTTGAAACTTACAGGACGTCATTGTCTGTTTACGCTGCCATGTTTGACACACGGAGAGCTTGTATGGGGTTTCTATAGTTCAACTATGCACTTGCAGTAGCTCATTAACTGTGTCTTGCAATCAGTTCTTACATTATTGCAAGATTTTGATTGAATGGTCACCTTCTTTCCCTACTTATTAACAAATATTGTGGCTTTTTGGGTTGCCGTAACTTTATATCAACAAGTTTAAGAGTTAATTGTCCCAGCATGGTTCCTTTTACCACGTTGTTTATCCCTTGCATATCACACATCTGAAACAGGATTATAGGAGTACACATCGGCTCAACTGCTTAAATGGTATAAAAGAAGTGGAAAATAATAGTGGACGGTCTGTCATATCTTACTTTACTAATTGTAACTGACAGCTTGGATTTGGTATCCATCTACACTTGTGAGATGTTTCCAATAGCCATCAGTGTAAGGAAAGTGTATGTTTGTTAATAAACTGGCTTACAACTGCCAAAGGAGGTTCTTGACTTCGATTTTTCATGGGGTATAATCATATTTCTGCCAACAATTAATAACCCGGTAGCCTTGGTAGAAATGTTTTTAGAAGTGCTTTTTTAAATTCTTAGACAAAACCAAGTTTAGTTTTTTGACAGTCTGTGGCTATCCAGCCTTGTACACAAAGATAAGTGGGTGTCGAGAGTACTTTCAGAAAAGAAAAGGATCGCTCTTCATTTTACAAATGCATTTAGATTATACTATATATTTTTATTTTTAGGTGAGTGTCTATCCCTGCCATGGTATCCGTTATTAGTAGTCCCCAAATAACCCAGTACTCTCGAATTCTCTCCTTTTGACCTAAAATGGCAACATCGAACCTTTGAGAAATGCATTGCGACTGACCTCAGTTTGCCATGACGGATTTAAAACAAGAACGGAAAACGCACTTTAACCCACCTGGAGATAACTTCCATCGTCAAGGCGGCATCCACCACAAGACGGGACACATTTATCCCCATCAATAAGTAATCCAGTTGGACACTGACATGTTCCAAGCAACGGAACTTCACAATTATCATCGTCTCGGTCAGCACATGATGGTGGACAATTGGTAGGTGTTGGTACATACACCATGTCCTCAGGACAGGCTTTTATTTAAAAAAAAATAGTAAGATCTTGATTAATTTTCAAGCCTTTCTGAGCATTTGGAAATGCTTAAGAAATTTTCTCCCCTAAACAGGAGTAACATTGTTGCGACCGTACTTCGAACTGCTGAAGTAAAGGCAGTGCCTCTCTAGAATAAGACTAGATTAACAGCCTACACTTTGCTTAATTGGGACTAGTTGTAAAGTTTTGGAGTTTGGAGTTTTCAATCTGTCAATCTCTATACAAAACTTGAGTGCATGAAAAGTTTTTGCTTGTTTTAAAGGGTAATATTGAAGTTACTGACCATGTAGTTATCATATTTTAGGAAATATTGCTGATAAGAGGGTTCATTACGATTGCGCTGTGACACAAACGCCGGCTACTGTGGTGTGAATAGGTTGAAACAGCATTTCAAGTCCATAGTACTAATTAAAACACACGAACTAACAACTCAAATGAGGGTCGATGGAGTAGGTGGGGGCTAAGGCTACATCTTCCCCACACACACTCTTAAGATTGAAGTTTTTCCTTCAAGACGTATCCTAAGCTGTGCCTGAAAACGTTCAAAAATTACAGAAATGCCAAAATCTTAGCGATAAACGATTCCAGCTATCTTATTATACAAGCCTCTGACGTCCCTGGAATGTTCACTTACATCAGTCATATGGTATGACCCGTTCCTTACTTAAGTTATCGAATTGGTTGACTGCCCTTGTACCTACATGACGACACGTCAGCATTTTTTGTGTAAAGCACAGACTACATTTATGGTAGTCAAATACTGAAGTTTAGCAACAGCACCATTAGGAGGAAAGAGGCTTTCGTAAGGCTTGAAAGCATTACCTTGAATAGAGCATTTCGAAAAGTGATTGTGGTAATGACATTAAATTCAAACATACAATGAAATGACATTTATAGCATAGAATACAAGAATAGGTCCATAAATGTTCCTGATTTTTACAATACATATAAAATAAAAGCATCCTGATTTGCACTACTTCTTTACGAGATAATGACTTCGGAGAAACACATATATAGCCTTCATCCCATAAAACTCTTGCCAGGCTTATAATGTGAAGGAAAAGTTCGAAATTTGGTGACAATTTATACAGTTTATGAATGTATTTTCTCCTTTTTCATGCTATTCTGTTTGGCATTTTTAGCACGTTAACAGAACATAATAACACAGATGGACGTCAATAATGTACGATTTATTTACCTGGTTCACACTCCCTTCTATCTTCATACCAGAATGGCACCTTACCCCCAGCCTCCAGGCATTCTTCTGCATACATCTTTATATTGTTGCAAAGATTAGTGATGGAATTTTCTGCACACAAGTCATAGACACAGGTCTCATAATATTGTTGAGGTTTTGCAAAGGCATGGCAAACCGCCAAGGCCCCTGGAAAGAAATAAACGATTTGAATCAGAATAATGGAAAGCATTTAATCCACACGACGGACTCAATTTAGAAAAAGCCATAGTTTAATACCAAAGCCTACGCGAAATACTAGCAAAAATTCCCAAATGATCTACATTATTTGCCTTATCCATGGAAATATTTTAGAAATACATTTTATACCTTCTTCATGGCAAAAGAGGTGAACCAGAGTACGGGATGCAGTGATGTATATGCAAGTGAATGTACAAATATATAGGATTTTTATGTGTTAAAAGATTCAAAAGTTACGATATTATTTCTTTTGCGGGTAGACTTATGTACAATCAAAACACACAGCATAAAAATTAGAAAGAAAAAATTTTTAGCACAGACGTGATATGATGTATTTACTCTCTCTTTTTATAAAAAGACTACTGCAACTTCGGTATACTTTGTAAAAGTAATTTTTTATCAATGAGTCACCACGTGGTATATACGAATCGGTTGCACCGTGCAACAACGGGGGCTGCTATATTACATAACTTGAAGGTACATTCTTCATCTACATTTAACCGCTATGATAAATGTACATGTACTTTTTCATTATTGGAATTTGGGAATGATGATAATATTTATTAATAACAATTTTCGGGCTACTTGAAATTATGTAACAGATAAGTAAAATCTCGGCTTGTTTGAGTACCAAAGTATTGGCTATTTGTGTATTTGTGTAGAATTTGAATTAATTGCTAATGTTGTTTTGAAAAATTTTATGCCTATGGTTTAAATAATATGGAACTCCCTGAGTTTGTAAATTTGTATCGATACCTGACGTCTGGTATTTGCTCCTACATTGTCATTAATATATATGGCTATGTATTACCCTGATAACCATCACATATCTTAGAAAAATTCAAAATGACAAATACTGAATAGGTGTGAAGGAAATTTATCTCGTAATCAACTTGCAAACGTTCACAATTAACAATGAGCATGAAAGCGCACATAATCATAAATTTTTCCACTTGTCTCACCCAAGGGATCAATGATTGCATGGCAAGCGTTTTGAGCGTCAACTGGTTCCGTTTCGCAAGTAGGACAGTCAGGACAGTCAACACACTGTCGGTCGCCGGTTTTCCAAGATGAAGCAAATTCAATAACATTGCTTATCTATATAGGAGCAAACAACATAAATACGAGTAAAGTAGCATTTTACCTTTGAACTACCAAATCCACTTGAGTTGTCTATGGTTTTAGAGTATTTAGGGCGCTAAAATCTATTACACTCTTTTGACTTATTGTAAGACGCTTACAAAACACTAGTATATTCAGAGCTTGGCAATTACAATTAAGGGTTTGGCAGTTAAGAATGATTCCTTTGCTAACATGTAGGTTTTTTCGAAAGGAAAGGTCAGATGAGATTTAGTAGTAAGTAAACAGTTGAAAAGTAAAGCCAAAAATCTTCAACCCTAGATACTGGGCTTCATGTTCTCATTTTACTTTCTGAAATGCTTTCAAGTGCGATTGCTCTCTACAACAGCTTTCTTACCGTTGCTCCATCTCTAGTTAGAAATTCATCATGACGAGTGTCATTGCAAGTTCCACATAGCCCACAAGTATTGTTAAAGTATGCAGACTTTTTCAATGTTATGACGGCTGTCTGTCTGTTGTTCCAGACCACTTTTAGACCAAAGTCTGTTTGGAGCACCTAAAGAAAACGTAAAAACTTGACCAACACTTGTCTTTTATCAATTAAAATGAGACAGCAGAAGGAACGGTAATCCGTCTGGCTACTGTACGGATGTTTTCCACCAGTGGTGGAGGTCATCAATGTCTCTAGGATGAACCCCCTACCTCTAGTCATTAAAAACGTAAACGGATAAGGTTATAAAGATTATATATTTGCAACAGGAGTTACAACCGCAACTATCACAATTTGGAACTAGATTCATTGCCTAAGTACAAACTCCGTTGAAAGGAGAACACAAACTTAATAACCTTAATACCCTATTACGGGTGAAGATTACATAAGCTTAGTCCCACTTCTTAACATGCAATAAGAATATCACGGAAATCACACATTATGCAAAGAAACCAGCAGAATCAGCAACGCCTCCAGTCTTACAAATTTTCAACCCACCCATGAGATTATAAAACCAGATGTTTTTTTTTTCTATTGAGTAACTCCACTACGTCTTCACTGAATTCAATTTTGAAAATGGATCATTCCTTGTACATCATATTCACTAGCATGCAAAGCTTACACTGGGAGAGGTATTCAAAATCCCTTTTCAATAAGAAATAAAGAGCATCATCTTTGTTCCACAAATCATCACCTTTAAGACTTTTTAATGTAATCTAGTACGAGCAGGGGTGAGTGAGCACATTTTGGGTTTGTGAAAATGATGAAAAAGTGCAAATCCTGCGACCAAAAAGGAACCAAAAACAATACTTACAGTTCTGCGATTTTTAGAGATGCGTACTCCATTACCATCCTGGTAAGGCAGATGTCTATTCTGCCCATCCACTATTACAGCACCACTTTGAATGAGCTCATACACCTTGTCCTGAAATATCAGTCTAATCCCTCGTAAGTAAGATACTCTGCTTGAAGGAGAATCTTTTAAGTTATTTCCAATAAGTTCAAAATTAGGTTGATCAGAATCCCGACATGGCTTCAGCAAGGTGTATTCGCAATCACCCTGAAAATCGTATTTCCTCCTATCAAACGTGATGTAATGGGGATCACCCCAAACCTTGCACTTACAAGTTTCTGAAAGAAGACGGACAAGATTTGAAATATAAATCACGACAATCGAAACCAAAGTGAGTGTTTCACCTTTAACCTGGCAGAAGTAAGTTTCGAGTAACGAATGCTTGATTTTAAAGTAGTGTTAACGGTCACTGGTTTCACCTCCAGTTTTGCCTACCTTCAAATTTTATTTTTGTTCTTCAAACCTATGATAATTTGAACTTCATGCTGCCATTTGAGTATGATTTATCTGAAACTCTTACACACTATAGAAACATGACATGTTTATGTCTCTTTTCAGAAAATGTTAGCAATTTTTCGACAGTATTTTTTTCTTTTTTTGCTTATTAACTTCTGTTGGTCAGTGATTGTAAATAACAAGGATGCATTCAAGAAAGTTGAAAATCACATGGTCTCCCTTACTTTCGGTTGATATTTTGTTAAGTTAAAATTTCCACATACTGACTATTTTTCATGGTCGTATTCCCAACCACCAAGTTTGAATTTCACTGGATTTTAGATTTAGAGGTGAAATGACACTCTTTTTGTACTCTTTAGACCAATTTGATCCTTGACCTACATGCTGTTATTGCCCTTTTCCCTTACCAATAAGAAACAGCAATCACAAATTTTGTCCTCTCTTTCAATGTATATCTCTCTGTCTGTGTGTTTGTCTGTTTACTTTAGAACAACGCGAACTCAGAATGATTTTTGTCTTTATGTTGATAACTTGGTATGAAGTTGCTCTTCAAACTGACAACTGAGAACTGTTTAAGATTATAATAAAGGGATTTCATTTTAACCTGAAGTGAGCCTAACAGGCAGGAGGAAGATGATTTGAAGCAAATGGAGACATTTTGTAATGCTGACCTTAAACAAATAAAACCCGCTATGATAGAGAGGAGTGGGGAAAGGTTATGGAATATTTAAAATCATGGCTTTCTAAAGACAGCGTCATTTAAAACTGTTCTGTGCTCCGAACAAATTTATTTAAAAGACGGGCAAAAACGAAATTCATGTTTTGCAAATAAAATAAACAAATAGTGGACTCAAGTAATCAAAACATGGCTCACCAACAGGTTTACAAGTTTGTCCATTTCCATCAAAACCTTCTTTGCAGTAACAACGCTGCTCTCCTGCCCTCATTTCGCAAGTTGCATGTTTATGGCACGTTACGGTTTGGCAGGAAATAATTCCACGTGGATGACAAGTACACGTCTCACTGCAATTCTCGTTGTAGCTCTTACCGTCAACCTAGAGTAAAATGATAACTTATTTTGAAAAGGGCAATATCGGCAAAACTCCAAACACACATTTGAAAACAGCAAATGCCTTTGTATTCACAAGTGACTCGCCGCTTCTTTAGGGTTCAATACACTAAATAAAAGGAAAGTTTGGCCAACAAAAACTTTATAGAAATGATAGGGAATCATAAATAGTACAAAGAAAAGAAATACGCTAATATGTAGGAGACGCCCATATTTGAAAAACAACTTGATATTCAGATTAACATCCTAATGCTCATTGTGTTTGCTTAAGGTGCTTGAAGAAAAGCAATCCGCTGAGCTTTGGCAGCGTCCTGGCCAACGGGTGCGTTCAATTGCTCAAACAATAGCCTGTTCCGTGAGATGATAATGCGCTGATTACATAACATAAGAAGTTACACCTGAACATCATAACATCATATAATCATATTTATTGCTTTATATAGAAGCAATATTTCATGAGTTTCCTAATTTGGCCCACATGACATGGTATGGTGTTCATTAAGCAAATATAATTGTAACATTACTTTAAAGTAAAGTAAAATGTATCATATGTTATGGTTGGAGACATTTGAGACGAAAATCTAGCTGTAATTCGTATTTGTCTTAGAGTATGCTACACTAAAAACATATTTTCACAAACATGTGCTCTTAAGCAAAATTTAACTTTGCGACATTCTCAGCCGAGCGCGCATGTCATAAATAGCCTCTTAAGTGCCTGAACTTGACTTTTGAAAATTATGACGTCATTTTTAGCATTTTTTGAGTTTTGGGATCATTTTTTGAATGTAAACAACTATTTATAGATGTTTTGTGAAAAATTTGCAAATACAACCGCCCCCCCCCCCCCGAAAAAAAAATAGTGGCATTGCACAGAACTTTTTGGAAGCTTTCTTTTGGTGGTTAAATGAAGGCTGAGGAGTGTATATTGACAAAGTTATATTTTTTTTAACAGGCAGCTTTTCGGGGTAATGGGCTTATCCCGCTGAACAAAATAGAGTTAAACTTCTTTGCAGGATAAAAGTATATTGAAAATGCATTTGCAGATGGATTGGTAGAATTAGCCATTCCATCTCTAATAGTATACAGCGTCAAGTTACCAAAAACCAATAACGTTCTGAATTTCATTTTACCCTTTTATATTTGAAAGTTTCGGTCTCGACAAAACTCTAAAAACAATTAAAAACGGCAAATGCCTTTGTATATACAAGGTATTCATTCCCAATGCAGTAGCCATTTCATGTATGAACGTTTTAAGGTATACTCCAGGTCAAAGAAACGCTTTGATAAAATGATCGACGATAAAATGATCGACGATGACAAAGATGGTAAAATTCTTTTATTTTGACCTAAAACATGGAAACAGAAAGAACAAACTATAGAAAAGTCTAGCAAAGGAAATATAAGGGGTTTAAGAATCACAAAATTGATTCGGAAGCAGCCCTCTTTGTGGAGGCTACTCCAACAGTTAGCTTCACAAAAATGTTGAAAAAATTATTAAAGACACTGAGCTAAAAGTGAAAGTCATTGAAAGGTCTGGCACTAGATTAAAAGATTTATTGTGTAAATCCAATCCACTTGACAAAGGTACTTGTATTGACGCAGCAGTTTGTAAGTTATGTAACGTTAAGAAAGGGTTATGTAAGAAAAGAGTAGTTTACTGTATAGAGTGTGAAGATTGTAACGGTATTGCCGAAACTTCCAGAAGTCTAGGAGAAAGGGGCACTGTGCCAGTAGTAATGAAAAACAGTCCGTATTTTGTAATCGTAAAGCCGAATACCACAATGGGCAAGAGTTTAATTACAATGTATATATCCTCAATACCCATATCGGCGACCCTATGCGACGGCAAGTTTCAGAGGCCATATGTATAACTGAATTCAGTCTCAAGCTAAATCGGAAGGAAGAGTGGTCCTTTGGTAGAATTATCAATCAAGACCTACTCAACCGTAGTAACAGCATTGGTCCTCCTTCTACATCACTTTTTGTACTTGAATTTGTCTTTTTTGAACAAGCTGTTGTCTGTAAGATTTTCTTTTCAGCAGTGTATGTACCTTCTGTTAGTCTTTTATGATGTGTGCTGTAGTCTTATGATGAAGATGGTCAAGGCGAGACCGAAATATCAAAATAAAAAAGGGTAAAATGAAATTCAGAGCATTTTTCGTTTTTGTTACAGTGACGCTATATACTATCAGAGTCGGAATGGCTAATTCTACCAATCCATCTGCACTTTCGACGATGACTCTATCGCAAGTCAACAAAATTCTTTATTTAGAGTTCTAACACTAGAAAATGCATTTAAAATGAATTTTATCATTAAGTTTATGCATGCACATCTCATATTGACAGCTTGTCATTTTAGAAAATAATGGTATTCCATGGACCATTTCAGCTTACAGGCAGATATCTCCCATCCTCCAGCTGACATCCACACTCCCATTTTGGTATACACTTCCCATCCGCAATGACAAAGTTCTCTGGGCATTCACATGTTTCCATGCACTCATCTCCACAGTTCTCATCTTCATCCCAAGCGCAGGTAGCAGGGCAGGCATTGCCGCAGTGATTGTATTCTGTACCTACTGGACATTCGAAAGCTGAAGATAAACGAAATAACCAATAAATACGATTAATTGATGTTATCATGCAATTGTTCGCTTTAACACTGTTCACAAAATGACAGGTTTGCGCAATTTTGAAGGTATTGTTAGAAATCTGATTTGTCTTTGATTAATTGTATACTCCAATGAGGTAGACTGTCCGTTGAATGTTTCATCAGATCAACTTCTGCCTCACAAGATCTTCTTGTCCAAAGCAAAAAAAAAAACAAAATAAAACATAAAGGCAACCTCCTTCTAGTATAATGCATATCCATGCACAATGTTTGATAGGATTCTAAAGGAAAGCCAATAAAGAACGAAAAGTGCAAGCTGCTCCAAGTTTCATTCAACTATTGGTTAGTAAAAGAAAGCTTGAAAATGTCATTTCAAGCTGGAGGGTAATTTTCTGCTTAAATGTGGTACACAACGTTTCTACTACCCCTTAAATAAGTTCAAAACACACAGATCACTTTATTGTTGTGAAGCAAACTGTATTCAGCCTGCTGAATAAGATTAGCAAAAATCCAGTCTCTTCTTGGTTCTTCTTGTGTATCTAATGCATCTGTTAAAGAATATCTGTACCTTCTCTCCGTAAGTATACAAAAAGGTAAACATTCAATATGCCTTCGAAAGAACTGCCCTGCATGGTATAGCAATGGATAATGCACGAAAATAAATCAGACAATGAATAACATTCTTAATGTACTTACGACAGTCTGGAACAGACGCTCTCCAGTTCCCTATATCCACACCTGCGTTTTTGCAGATGGTTACCAGATTCTCCAGGTGGTTGCAAAGGAGGAACAAGTCAGGTAGGGTAGCACACAAGTCATATTCACAGACTTCTTTTAATGCCCCACGATCCACAACCTCACTACAATTACTGAATGGTCCTGTTAATTTACAAAAATAATTGCATGGACATTAATACCACACAATGTCATCGATGTTTCCTTCTATTCGTAACGAGTAACTGTTTTGTATACCAGTTGATTTGCAAGCATTAATCATCTACGTATTATTTGTGACCTTCCTGAAAAAGTTTAGTGAACAGTGGCGACCGGTATTATGCTAATTCTTTGGTTCAAAAGACAAACGGAATCAGGCTTGCTAAATGTTTCTACTTAGGCGCTCGTTAGATGGCATTTTGAATATTTAGTTAACCTTGTTTTGCAATTCGTCATCTCCTGTTATAATATATCTTACTTAAATGTCAAGGCTTAGTCGTGCAGTTAAATATATACGGCAATATCAGCATATGGGCACTAATATGAATTTATCAATTTCGATTACAGATCGAAACAAATGTCTGTGGAATAAGTAATATGACATGATCACTTTGGTATAACGAGGTTTGAAAACCCCGAGGTTGTGTGCAAACTTTGCAGCGACTATAAGAATGTGCTTTCGTACCATTCTCGTCAGAAATAATATCACACCGTTCTCTCGCATCTTCTTTGTGTTCTTTGTTCTCCAAACAAGGGTCGGTGGGTCTACCAGGATCACAATCCTCACCAATTGCAAACTGATTTCCACACCTGGCAGCTGATCTGCCCTGAAAAAAGAAAAACATGTATCAGATCAGCTATATCCAATTGTATGCATTCATATGACAAGCCATATGCAGCGCTAAAACAAGTCGAAAGGTGATATTGATACAATTGGATATAGTAAAATAACTGCAGTAAATCCTCCTCTCGGACCACTGAGATAAACCAAATTTAGTCCAACATTCGCCCCCACTCTGCTCCATCCTTCTAAACGATAGTTTTCTACACAAGATTGAAAATTTTACTCAACTAAAAGTTACTAGTGTGCCTCATCTTGCATTTCCTTTACCGGTACTCACTGATCGAAAGATTTAAAAAAAACTTGTATTTAGCTATCAGATAAAACGATTGTGTAAAAATGTGAATTGGCCCAAAAAAACCAAACAAAAATCAAAAAAAAAAATGAATGTTTTGGTCCTTTAACTTCATGATGTGAGCCTCTCCTGAAATGTGTTATTCTGATAAAGTAATGACCACGAGTGGTGGTATAACTTGCAGTCCAACTTTGACCGATGAATGGATCAGGCCGTCTACTAATGATAGAGTGTACCTATGCAACTATTAGCCTAGAACTACTGATAACAGGTTAAACAAAGGTTCCCCTATTGAAAGGAGACCCATCTCTTTATTTTGAGAGAGTCATTATTCTCTGGTTTATCAAACATCTTTCTGAAAGGGTCAGGTGGTTAGTTACCAGAGTTTGAGGAAGATTTAGTTTTTTTCTTCCACAAATTTTTTTAAATCTACTATCTATATACCTTTGCACCTGTTAGAAGATATTTGTGCCATTTTGTGTTATTCTCGTGCCTCGTTTTAGAGGGTTTTCCAGCCAGTGTTTATTCTCCTGGTGCTTATAATTCTCAAAAAATGAATATCATCACAGTTTGTTATCCATGTGTATATTTTAAATACATAGCAACTGGGCTAGATACAGAAATAAAAAAATAAAGAAGCCGTATTTTCCCATAACAAGGATTACAATGTGTCTTTCTAATTTTGTCTGCCAAAATGAAACATAACCTTACCACTTTGATTTGTAAAAGAAGAAGATCTAAATTCATTTTCTCTGCAGTAGTGTGTCCTACCTTGCCACGGCAATCATTTCCTTTGTCTCCGTCACAGTTTCCACAGATGCCATTTACCACCTCTCTGTACTTCCTATGCAGGGACACAGACACGGTAGTCCCTCTGTATTCAACTATCAATCCAAAGTCTGTAGTCAGCCTCTGTCCAGAGAAGTAAAATAAGATAAGCCTCCTCATACATGCTACAATAACACCGCTACATATAACTTTGACCTTACTTAAGACCATGCAGAAGTGGACTTAAAGTAAGCACGGTACATATATTTGCTGTATTTCGGACAAAGCTTTATATACACGCTTAAAAAATATAAATTTATATCTAAGTAATCCCTTACCCCATCGACATAATTGTTTCTTTACAAAATAGAATAAAGAAAAATCTGCCTAATAGTTCTACGTTATAATGAAAGTTATGGAAAGAGTTCTTCGCAAAAACTATCCCAAAGGTTGTTTCCATTCAAAAATTTCTGAAAGATGCCTGTATTATTTCAAAAAATTTTGTAAGGTCTTAAGTTCACCCTACTTACTTCAAAATTTATTTTGATGTAGCTTTATATAACTGCATTTTTACATATTGAATAGGATTAGGTACAGATATGCACCAAATATCCTCAAAGTATGTCTAATATTAGCAAAGTTTGCTCCACAATTGGCAAACATCAAACAACCGTACCTCTTAAGTGCCTCATCGAACAGCTTTTTGCCTTTTTTAAACAAAGTAGACAACCAAGGAAGCTGATTTAGACTCTTTTTCAATGTTTCCTTTTCAATGTTTCTTTTTGACTTTTTAGATAGGGAGGGTAACTGGTTGCAGACAGGTGTTAAGAAGGCCATTTATGTTGCAAGTGGGCCCCCAAATCTTAACGGAGGAGGGGTCTCAGAAATAACCTCTCCGGGGTGTACATTGCCCATTGTCAGGAAACTTCCGAAGAAGCTCAGCTCAAATTCGAGCCGTGACTCTCCTTCGCAGTTCGAACAAGTAAGTCCAGAAGTTCTGATTTACAAACATTACTACACATGTATAGAAAAGATAGAACATACACACTTAGAATGTGTACTGTGCACGCAAGATATATGTGGTAAGGTGACCTGTCTTGACTGCCCGTGTCTGTCATGAGTGGTATTTGGGTACGTTTAAAATGTAGTTAATGCACTACAAGAGTCTCGAGTAGACTGCTTGTAATGAATCTAAGTCAATAGTGCATTTACACATCAACAATATCATACTTTGGAAGATCAATTCGGTTGAAAATTCACTTTGGATAGGGTTACATTGAATGGAGAAAAGCTCTGGCCTTAGAAAAATTCATTCAATCTGATCAAACGTGGCATCAATAAAGATGAAATTATATGGAAAATACTATAACAATAATTTCTTTCCTGACATCTCCAAAATAAGGAAATAATAATAAAAACAAAGAAATGTATAAGAAGGACGTCGTTTGCACAGTCTGCATTTTAATGCGCCAAAAGCATGTAATTCTTATCTGCAACTTCTAATCTTTTATTGGAAAATATTCTTCAAAACTGATTGCAAATGTACCTCAAATTTAATTTATTTACACTCCTAAGCACTTGAAGGTGAAAAAAGTTTGTAGTTCTGAGCCAGTATCAATTCAATCTGTAAGACAGTATTTTTGAAAAAGTGGTCTGTAACAATTACATATTTTTGGTCAAAAATAATATTATTTCAAGTGGGTTTTGCGGAGACCCACCAGTGGCTTTTTTCTTATAATTTATTCTGTAGTCCCAGACACCGGTTCAAGTCCTCATCCTAGTAAAATTTTCTCCCTGGGTTTATGCATCTTCTACTCTTTTTAACGTTTATGCAGGCTAGAGGGGTAATGGTGACTCTGCCTCTATTTGCTGTCAGTACTTAGTAATGTTGCATAAGAAACTGGCTGAAGCCTAGAATAGACTCAGGACGTACAAACAACCGATGATTCAATTATCAAGCAATTTGAAATTATTTAAGATAAGTATCACACATTGAAATGGGAGTTACTTAGAAGCTCAGGGGGAAGAGAAGGTATCATAAACGACGTGAAAAGTAAAAACGACTAAGCATGTAATATTAAATGAAGTAATCTCTGCAACTTACGAATGCACCATTCGCCCGAAGTGTAATTGTTACTCCATGAGCATTGTAGGGGGTTAGGGACAGTGCGCCATCGATAAAAAGCAACCTCTTTTGCAGTCGATAGTCTCTTCCATTGTACTGAAGTCTAACGAAAGTTACATAAGTGACCCTACGACCAGGGTTACGCCTATTGTATTGGGCCGACAGAGTGAACGCAGGAAGCCCTGAAGTTTCCGACTGTTCTTCCGTGTGTTTACTGATCACATATTCACACTTCCCTTGAAAAGTAAATGCTGCACGATCAAAGGTGCGATGGTGAGGATCTCCCCACAACTCACATCGGCAAGGCGGACCTACTCAAAGACAAACGCAAAAAAATTATTTTATTTTAAAAATAAACAAATTGGAAACCATATCCTTAATGATTGTGGGGCTTAAGGGACATTGATAACTATGAGTGTATGTTCTACGCATATGAAGCGGTAAACTCAGGACATCAACCAATTCCGCGCAATACCAGTTAAAAACAACCCCTATATTGCATTACGTGCTCAATGAGCGATAAAAAGTCCAGAACAATGCGATGTATGCGGAAGTGACATGAATCAAGCCCCGGGAATCGCATATCCGGGAATGCATTTACAAATTGCTGTGAAAACTTTACATCGATTTGAAGATAAAGCTATAAATCTTTGCTGCTGCATTTTCTCTGTAATCCGCAGGAGAGCCAGGTTCTATACCAAACGGACAGCCAGGTAGTCAAAGATGCCATGCAATACTTTGTTTACATTTTCGTTACCCATTTAAGCATTTGAAAGAGGTGTCACCCATATATAACTTGCCTCTACCAATATTCCTTCCCGGTTTATTATTAACTACGTTAGTGATGGAGTCTTTGACTACGACAATAACAGCACAATTTAAGATAAACTTTGCACGATTATATTATAGTACCCAGGGCAGGATGAAATATTGTACTCCATTCGCCAATTAAGCAATATAATTTCTTCGTTGTCATAGCAATAGTTGCCACGTTAATGGTTAAATTTCCTGAAAAAGTACCCTGTTTGGCCAGCCCATACTGTGATAACAAAGCGTGAGGGGAAGCGGCATCATTGCGAAAAAATTAAACCTGGTCAAGTGTGCCCAATGCTGTTGGGCACACTTGTTTTCAACATAAAACGGTACCTTAGGGTAAATCCCTCCGTCTCCCGAAAGTAGCAGTAAAAGATAAGGGTGAAAATCAACTCTGTTAAAATCCCCAGCGACTCCGAGGGAAAATAGGAAAGTGACATGGAACTTGATGTTTTAAGGTACGAAATCAAGTACTACCAAAACGTTTTTTTATGCCAAGGAAACGGTGGTCAAAGTCACACACACACACACACACGCACACACATACGCACCCTCGCTGCCTTACCGGTACACGTACACAGGACCCGGTAAGGAATTCACGGGATTTCCCCATGAGCTTGGCTGACCTCCAACTCACCCGGTAGACGTACGTGTCTGGAGGGCGGGCTGCTCGCAAGGCAGGCACGTGCAGCCGCACGAGACTTCTCATTCCAGTGACGGAATTCTCGGGCAGCTACGCCAGTTTCGGGCCGCGCGTGAGCTAGGAAAGACGTGCGAGAGCTTAGCTCTCGCCGGCTTCCCACGTGCCGCCAAGGAGGTGTCTGTGAGTGCACCCATATATTTATATATATAAAATAAGAGAAAATCCACGTATGCTCCATGAAGCATAAAAATGGTGAGTAGAAAACACCACAAGGATGAAAATATGAGAGCAAAGATACGGTAACAAAAGAGCGTATATTTATTATGCTGCAATTTGTGTGACAAAGGCAAATATATCGGTCAGACCGGCACCAAATTTAGGCTGAGGTTTAAAAACAACAAGACAACTTTGCAAGATAAATCAATAAGCTATCCTGTATCAAAGCATTTTAGTAGTGAACCAAACCACTCTTTGTCTAATTTTAGATGTATTCTGCTCGGTTCTAATTACCCATCAGTCACTTAAAGACTCAAATCAAAAAGTAAGTGGGTAATAAAGCTGTCCACACATACCCGTGACCTTAACAAGGACCTGGGATTCTTGAACTATTTCCGCCTCTGTGATTTGTTACGTTCGCCAAGGGCTGAACCCCATATTGCTGTGTCTGTTGTTTGTAAATTAACCTTCACTTCAAATTTTTTCCTGAAGAAGGACACAGCGGTGTCCGAAACATACGCTAATTCATTATCGCATGCGGGCTCTCCTATTGTCATCCATGTGGTGTCTTCTACTTATCATTTATATATATGCCGGACTGATGCAAGTTATGCTTGTCTCAGGCTTGCCATTCAGTCTTGAAACCTACTCTGAGCTGCACTGATGAGATCTAACAAGATCAAACAGTTCTGTCTGCAGATTGAGTTGTATATATATATATATATATATATATATATACATATATATATATATATATATATATATATATATATATATATATATATATATATATATATATATATATATATATATATATATATATATATATATAAGGAGGTGGAATAGATAACCGAAATCTTTAAAAAGTCTGTGTGCGTTCCATCATTTGCCCAACAACAATTCCTATACACTTGCTATATATATATATATATATATTATGCATTGTTTTGTGCCAAATAGTCCCCCCTTAAATGGCTGCACCAAACCTTTTGGAGTTGGCCTCTGGTTGAAGTAATGTTATCTTTTTGGAAGTAAAAGTTTTACCAAAGCCTCAACAGAAAACAAAATTGGTGTTAAATATAACAGAGGTGTTACATAACATTAAGGCGTACTTTCTATGGTAACGGAGGTCACCGACCAAGGTATAAGCGTTTACTACACATTGTTATCATTTTTATCACATAAAGTGATAGACGAAATAGAGTATGTTTTAAAAGTTTTTTTTTTTGTCAAATGAACCCCCTTGTACTGAGGTCAACGATAACGAGGAGATGGGATTGAAGCAGGGCAGTTACGTGGTAAAGCTCCGACCTCATAAACTATCCTACCGATTTTCTTTTAACTTAGTGAAAATGCAAGGTTAGAATGATGTCACAATAACCTGAAAGATTGTGTGACATGAAAATAACATAGTTGGATATTTGATGTAAAAAGCATTAAAAATCCAAAAAATAGCCGCAATTTCCATTAAAATCCATCAAATATTGACCATTTTACAGGGAAATTTCTATTTCACACATGTATCATGAATAAACATGGCTAAATATGCAAATGTGTGACATCGAAAGAGGGACATACCATATATGGCACATGTTAGCCTTTGCTTTTTCAACCTTCATTTCAAGGACACTGGTAGCGTTGTTACTCCCTGAGGGGTTTATGATAAAAATTAATTTTTTTTCCTTGAAAAATATTGATATCACTCACCAAACTACAATCTATGTGATTGACCTTGAAGAACAACAGGTCAGTGGTCAGATGTGAATGATCAAATTTGAAGAAAATTGATTTTCAACCATAAATAGTAGGGAAAACGTGGATTTGATATGAAAATAAAAGATAAGTCCCAAAAGCAAACTACTATTAAAAATATTCCATTATCCTAGTAACTGACTCAACTTTCAATTAAATTTCAAGTTATTTATTATTTTAATATGTACTTTTAGACAATTTTGATATCAAAATCCTTTTCTATATAGCCAAGCAAATATTGTCAAGACAAGATCATCTTTGTACTTGCTGGCCCTGAATCTACAGGGTAAACCATGTTTACACGCCATAAATTCATTTTTAAGAACCAGCCGAGCATTTAAAGACTTGATTCCTTTAGCCAATCTCACAACATAACACCACGAAAAAAACGTTAGAGACAACCACTACAGGGTAGGTCAGATTATTGGACAAGGTAATACTTGTTGTGGTGCGATCAGTGCTCTGAACTGAACTTTCTCTTTTTAATTGGCTGATAAAGGTGTTTAATTGGTCTTGCTATTGCATTCAAAAATTTGACTCTGGACACTTGCTCCAACACCACTGGAGACCACAATTATGAGTGGAATTTAGTGCTGGCGAAAGTAAAAACTGGCACCTATCCGATAAGCTGTTACAAACAAATATATATATATATATATATATATATATATATATATATATATATATATATATATATATATATATATATATATATATATATATATATATAAACATATATATATATATACATATATGTACATATATGTACATATATATATATATATATATATATATATATATATATATATATATATATATATATACAGTAAAACCCCGTTTATCCGAACTAGCCGACAGATTTAACAACAATAATAGTCAACACAATTACGGTAGTATCCACCAAGTTTTCAGTGCTTTGTAACTCAAAATTCAACGTAAATTTTTGCAGAAATGCACTAAATTTTCTTGGAGACTTTAAAAGTCATGGAAAGATGTCATGATGGCCGAAACAGCCGACATGTGGACATAGAAAACAATCTATTATCTCTTTGTCAAATTTGGAAGAAATATCGTACGTATTTGCTTTGAAATTCTTATTAGGAGCCATGAGTCGGTATAGGCTCAAATACGTTAGGCTAGCGTAAGTCCTAGTTTCACTAAATCTGAAAAGTTAGTAACGTAGTGATCTTCATACCTAAAAATAACGAAAGTAGACCTTACAAAAACATTGCGAACTGCTGTTTGAGAGTCTCCTACACATGTGTCTCTAAAAGTTTTGGAAATTTATGCAGAATTTATACTCTAGATACCTCTCCAGTTCGTTACAGCTTTTTTTTTAGCCCACACACTCATTCAGTGTGTAGAAAGCATTGCTTATTAGGACGAACGAAGGCTCGACTTTTAGGAATAAAATCTCTCTGTTTTAGAAGTCTTAAAATTTATTTGTCATATCAATGGTCACAAAAAATAGTAACGAAATATTTTGGGTTTTTTTGTGTGCAATTTTTATATTAATATATATATATATATATGATATATATATATTTGTTATATATATATATATTTGTTTGTAACAGCTTATCGGATATGGAGAACTAGTGCTGTTCCAAAAATAGGTGCCTGCTCAGGAGGTGAATTGTGAGTGCTTCATATGGTGTTTGAACAAAGGCCAAACCAACTTGGCTTCATAGCTCAGTGGTTAGAGCGTCCGCACTAGCAAGCGGGAGGTCCCGAGTTCGAACCCCGGTGGAGTCAACTTCTTTTCACCTCAGCCAGATTTTCCAGTGTCACAGTTTATATGTCTATATATATATATATATATATATATATATATATATATATATATATATATGAGGCATATTGAAGAATTTCACGTGTTGAGAAGTCACAAATATGAATAACAAAAACCATAATGGCATGATGCGGTGGTTGATACTTTTATTCTCAACGAGATAATGTATATGCACTGAAGTACAGAAATTTCCGAAACCCCTGGTTTTTTCATAGGCTACTAGAGCAACAGTAAACTTAAAATTGAAAACATGCAACAGAGAAATTGCGCGTTAAAGGGCACCTTAAAAATTGACGCAACGGTACATTTAAGTTGTTAATGTGAAGTCATAATGTCTTAGCGTATAATAAGCTAAACGAACAAAGGAATATTGATAAAGAAATGACAAGATCCTGTTTAACCCTGTCTTGTGTGACTGGATTTTGCAGATCTTACGAAGTTCGTCGAGTTTTCTCGTTTTCCAATCGAGGTAGTTACTCTGAAGGATAGCAAATTTTAGGTCAGACATGGAATGTTCGGGCGCATTGATGTGTACACTTACCGGGTGACCACATATGTTACGACTGATACTAGATATGATATATGATTATTAAATAGCTGTCTAAAAGTGGATTGCGTTGCGCAGATATAATTCCCCCGGTTGCAACGGCTACACATCAGAAAGTAAGTTACATTTGAAGCGTTACAGTCAAATTTACCCTGATATAGCTTAAAATTAACACCGGGTACAGTTATAGTGTATGAAGTTAGCATAAATTTACAAACCAAACAACGAGATTTCCCGCATTGTGTATTACCCTTGGAGTGCGTGGCATGCTCTCTGCCTCTAGGGTGTTTGCTTTGAACGAGTAATGACTTTAAGTTTGGGGGTTGTTTGAGGGCAAGAACTGGGGGTTAGAAAAATTTTCAATGGTAGGATGGCTGGTAGATAAGATGTTCCACAGAGACTTGATCTGTTTGAAAAAAGAGGGGATTATAGGATTATATGTCGTGACAAAGGATATGCGTTTGGTCTGATCCTTATGTGTAGAGGTAAGCGGTTCTTGAAGGTTTTTTTTTTTATTTTGGCTTAGTTGAAGTTCCAGTGAATCAATTTGGGGGATATCCTCTTTTCAAGAAATGCAATTCAAGATCACTTAATTTGTTTCAGAAATCTGATGGATCAGAACATAGACGTTTGTAACGTAGGACCTAGCTATAAACTATTGAATTCTTAATATGTGTCGGATGAAAACTGTTAAAGGCAAGATAACTGTGTTTATCCGTTGGTTTGATGTAAACACTTGGGGCTACCTGATCCTGTTTTAAAGAAACCATGGTGTCCAGAAATGGTAGGCCTGAACCTGAAAAATCATATGTGACACTTTTTGCATGAAAGAATCTTCAAAGTAAGCCATAAATAAGTTAGCATGGGCGGACGCCATTTTTGTGCCCATAGCTGTGCCGCTTGTTTGTACGTAATGTTCGTTGAAGGTGAAATAATTGTGTTCAAGAACAGTTTTGGCTAATTTGGAAATATCATTGATGGTGGGGTCAGGGTAGTTGGCTTCTTTGTTGAAGTGCCTACAGGCCGTATACCTTCATCATAGGGTATGTTTAACTTAGTATAAAGTGACTTAACATCTAAAGTAACCAGTAGGCAATCGTCTGGTACGTTACTTATCTCTAAAAGTTTTCCCAGAAAATGCGTAGTGTCTTGAAATGTAGCTGTCGGTTAGCGGTAGAAGAGGTTGTAAGAATCCATCCACATACTGTGATATGTACTCGGTGAGAGTACCATTGGCCGGGTGGATTTATTCCGTTGCATTTTGCGGATGCGATGACGTCACCGACATTCTTGGGAACGATGTTCTGAAGTTTGTGGATTTTGGGTATTAAGTAAAATCTGCCAGGGACGGGTGTGGTGGAAATGAAGTCACGGACTTCTTGTTTTGTGTTATCTGAAACGTTCGATAAAGTTTCGTTCAGTTGTCGCTGGTGTTCATCCGATGGAATATTATCCAAACGTTTGTAGAAGTGGGGTCATTTAAATGGCAGTTAGCTTCCTCAACGTAGTCTTCTGTTTCCAAAATCACAATGGAGCCTCCTTTGTCAGCGGGTTTAATAATTACGTTTTGATTGTTTTGAAGTTCTTTGATGGCGGATAGTTGGGAAGTTGACAAGTTCCCACCACACCCGTTCCTGGCATATTTTCATTGCAAGTTACACCAAAAAATTCAGGTAGCTGATTTGTCAACCAGTCGTTTACCCGGGTAAGTCTTCTACACGCGTCAATGACGTCAATGCATAAGATCCATTGGTGAAAGTTGTTATGCTACGAGCTTACCTCAGCCGAGGACTCACTATCTGTTCTGTGACGTCATATACAGAATGTCTATTTATAAATAATCACATCACTCCGTGCGTGAACAGTAATTTTGTTTAACTCGCGACAAAATTTTAGGCAAAATTGAACCATATACTTTTTTTAAAACTCAATTTTAACCAAATTCACTCAATTTTAACCAAATCCCATCAAATGTTTGACCTAGTTTAGGGCATGAAGTTATCGTTTGAGCGAAAGGTAGATATGAAAATAGTGTGCAGTTGTTCATTTTAGGACATAATGTGAGATCATGGAAACTTCACCACAAACAATATATGTAAAAACTTCTAAGTAACCAGGTTAATTTACGGAATTAATTTACAGCTATTGTCTCTTGAAACCAATATTGAACTCCTTGAAGGCATTCTGTACTTAAATAATGTAACATATGAAACTTTTTCAGAATATTTCATTTTTGGTTTTGTAGGATGGTGTCTTATGGCTTGATCAAATTATGGCTTGGTTTTTTATCGCTTGATCTATTATGGCTTGATCTTGAAGTAGAACTTAGATTGTTCCAATGTCGGTTTTGACTGGGACTGTGGTGAAGTTGTCTCTTCTAAAGTTCTGTGGGGATTTGCTATGGCTCTAACCCGGATATTAGGCCCGAACTTTTCAAAGGACATTTGCATATACGGTAAAAAGTCCAAAAGTACATTCAACCTTCCAAATGTCCCAGTCAATTTGATGATGAAACCTTCCTCAAGAATCCTTCGTTTTTTGAGTTTTATATTTTGATGGTTTGATGGTTATATTTTGTTTGGTTTGATAATGATACTACATCTAGGATTTGACATGCTATTACACTGTAATAAAATGTTATACGTTATAATTCCATAAGCCCTCCTAGGGCTATTCTCAGAAAGCAAGGCTCACATGGGGACATTGCTTGGAGGGAATTAACACATTCTATTTTGAAAGGGCGTTGTTTCTATGGAAGAATCAGTTTCATGAGCACCTTTGCCTGATCCACATCTCATGTTACAAAAATAAATGTTCAATGTTCATGGCCGTGCCTCAGGCTTCATTAAAAAGCAAAACTGCTAAAGTCTACAGCTACGGTTATTACAAAATGTTTCCTTCAAACATATGACTCCTGACATATGACTTACCGTTCTCACAACGGTCTCCAGTAAAACCCTCGGCACATCTGCATTCATATTCCTCTCCTGTTCCAACTCTTTGGCAAGTCCCGCCATTTTCACAGGGATTCGGGTTACATGGATTTAGCACCACTATGCAATATGGAAAGACCAAAACGGATCATACTTTGTCAGAAAATCAAAAAGTGGTATCTTGGCATGTTTGTACCATAAGACGTATGCATCGATACGTGGAAATTTTCTGTCATGTTGTCTGCCCCAAAAATCACATTTCTGCTACCTTTTTTGTAATTTTTTAAGACGGCAAATCGATTGCATGATAAATCCTGCAAACTATTAAAACAAATTTAATTTGTCCTCGCCAACTGTACGTTCCCTCTTTTAATGAAAGCAATATAATAATGGTTCCTACCTTTGATGTACCTTTTATTTTGTTACCAATTGGCAACAATTAAGTTACTGCTTGCAGCAATCTAGCCATTTTGGAGGTCCTAGAAAACAAATAAATACCTTAGACAGGAACTTGTTATTACTATGGAAGATAGAAATGACACAAACCTTGCTTTTCGCAGTGTCTTCCAGTAAATTCATCCGTGCAAATGCATTCGTAGCCTTGGTTTATGTCAACATTTTGACAAGTACCGCCATTTTGGCATGGATCGCTATTTCTGCAGGTAATCCTCTCTTCGATATGAAAAAAATATTGAAAATAAGTTATGACAAGGAATAAAGCCGCGCCACGCATAATCCCTGCACTTAAACAGGAAGAAGAAGATTTGGAGTTAGAAACACATTCAGATGATCTAAGAAACTGGTGGCGCAACATCTCTTAGACATGAATTTAGAAAACTATATTGGTTTGACATCTAATTAGCTCGGTAGTTTTCCCACTTCTAAGTAAACGTAACCCGTTGGCAAACAAGCCTAAAAGTTCGACCTTAAGGAACTTCATTTTCCTTAAAACAAGTAATATTAAATTTTACTTTCAAATTGTAACTGTATCTGCAAAAGCTTTTCATTGCATGTTTGTGCTGAATATGAAGTGCGTTGCAGCAACTTTTCTGACGTAACTGGCTTATATCTCAATGTTCGTTTTTTGTATTGACCTCATGCGATGGAGATTGATTGGTAGGTCTTTAACGCCTTATACAAACAATTGACAGACCAGGAACCATCCACTTATGAATACACAAGCTTTTAAAACTTTATGTTACTTTTTATTCTCTTGCTCATTCGAAATGTTTTCATATCTAATCATCTGGTATAAATAAGAATTTATATACCTTTAAACAATCAAGCTGAATTTTCGATAGTCCCTATCATTAATGTACACGATATATCTATCTATTTAAATAATCACTGGTATCCAATGCACGAGGACGTGGAGGATGTTGCGATACAGCAACTATTCACGAATCGCACTACAGATTAAAGAGCATGCATCTGACCGAAAACAGAGATGTGAAGGTGAGCTTCTCTAGGGTCCTGAGCTAATGTATAGACAAATTCAAAACATGAGGGGAATAACATGAGAACATTTTCAACTTTAGGCTCCCGACGTGACAGAAAATAGACCCTTAAGACCCAATTTTGCAATAAGCCTACCTAATTTCGTTCATTAGGTTTTGAGGTATGTCTTTGAGGCCATAGGGCTGTTAGATTTGGGGGGGGGGACTTAAGGAAATCCAATAGAGTTTGTAAGTCTGGAAAATGGGCCTTTTTTAAATAAAACCTTTTCAACCATATTTGAATTGGCACAGGGTAATGAAGAAAATGAGTTTAACCATCTTTCAATAGCAGGAAATACTTCTTTGAATATTTGTTGTAAGTTACAGAACTGGTGAAATTTGAGTAAACATTAGTAAACGTAAGGTCAGATTTGTTGTACTTCTTGACCTTTCAGGTGTTCTTGATGTACACAAATATAAGTAGGAACTGCATAGACCAAACATCTTTGCCAAGAGGATATGCAAGCTATAAAGAAGAAACTATTTCTTAAAATTTCTTAAAATGATATACGTATCTGGAAACTGGCATGAAGTGTTTCTGACTTTTGAAACACATGCTCCTGTGGTCGTCGTATTGTAAGACCTTTGGAAGCCTTTAATGCTAATAACTCAACCAAGTATTTTTTTATATTTACCGTTGCAATTGTTGCCAGTCCAGCCCTCCTGGCACCTCGCTGGGGTACATGTGCCCATTTTGTTATCACAGACGCTACCGTCAGCACAGTGACATGTCTGTTCACAGTTTGCACCGAAGGTACCATCTTCACAAGCTGTAAGCAAAGTTTTAAATTCACTCTGAATAAAATTTACTTACGCTCATTACAGCTGCAATTGATTTTTCAATGACATCATCTATTCTGCTAGGTTCTATTTATCCACCTATTCTAGTTACGGGGTGTTTTCTAGTTTTCTGGTTTTCCTGTAATATACTTCAAATACTACCATATCTATCTTAGCCTTCTAACCATATAGCATTTCATCGAATATGTCAATACCTACATTGTTCAAACAAGAAAATGTTTGCACATTTTTAATATTACATACAATTTTCTCTAAACAAAAAGACTGTGTTATTTAAAAGGGGTGGAAATAAATCAGTTGATATAAATGTGCACCATAGAAACTAAATTAACGGGGGTGTGACGTCATTTGGCTGTCTGTACTGCAACAGAGCAACCTCGCGTAATGCAAACTGTTCGGTATTGCTTTTGCCCCACTTATTGGCGGAGTTAGAAGTATGAAAAAAAAAACATCTAAGGCTCCATGACTGATCTCTGTTGTGAAAGTTACTCATATTTTTTTTTTTGAAAAACAGATAAAATGATACTTAAATTCGGAAGTTAAATGTATACTGTGGGTATGACCTTTGTGCGGTACAGTGGAAGTGCCGTTACTATTTTCTTCGCTTCACTGGTTGAACACGCAGCGATGCACTGCTTTAGCTTTCTCTCTTACTTAATTTGTATGATAAAAACTCACTTATACTACAGAGCTTCGACCGGGTCCCAAGCATGCTCTCATTTAGATAGACAGATGACATGAACTTAATATGGACAAGAACTTAATAAGAATGGTATGTATTCTTTTAGAGAAGGATGCTAGTGTAAATCAGCTTGGATATCGCAGTTGTATTCATAATGACTACAGATGTGCAAAGCCTAACCCTAACCAAGTATTGAACCATACTAAATTTAAAAACAACCGAATTTAAAAACCGAATTTAAAATCTCGTAGCCCCTTTTCACAAAAGATGCCCTTATGTCATCAACATCATGTTTTTGTTGTTTCATCCGTTTGTCGCTTATGTTGTTTATCAACTTTGAAAGAATATTACAAAATCTACTTTTGAAACATATAACCTCTGTTTATAGGGGAAGGGGCACATGCTCAAACTGACCTATTCAATGTGGGATAGAACGAAACCAATAGCGAATCGATTCTACTCAATTCTGAAGAAACCATTCCATTTTTGTTCCATTTGATCAGATGGTTAGAGTGCACTTGACCCGGAAGCAAAACGTTCTCTTTTCGAAACTTATCATGAACTCCAAATCACTTTAATATGTTGTTGATATCTGTAAGCCATCTGTGATGGAACGATTTAATCAATTAGTATTTGCCCAGTGGCAATCAGTGTCACCTAAATACAACGTTTACTCGATAAAACTTCAATAAGCAAAATTGCATTACACAATGTTTGACCTTGCATCGCAGTTCTTTCACCATGCTAAGCGACTGCTAATGTGAAAGAAGACTGTACTCGCAATGACAGATATAATTCACTTAAAGGAATGTATTGGAATGTGTTCAGGTAAGTACAATAACATTACTTGCATAACAACCCAATTTGGCCACGAAAGGTAAGGTTAAAAACAATATCCGAATAGCGCCTAGACTTAACTGCGTCAAATACCAGCAAATTAATATCATCAGTCATAGTACCAAAGCAATTGCCATCTCTAATATTTTAATTGCTTATGTCTACAAACGTACGTGGTATACTATTATCATGGTCTCATATTTCAAATATTATGTCAGCAAATCAGGGAAACGGCGAAACCCAATGCTAATGGAGGGGTGGGGGAAATCGAGAATATTCCCTGACGGACTTAAATCCACTGTTGTGCGCTTGTCAGTGTACTTGCATTTACCTGTTCTCCAGTTTTCCCTTGCTTCACTTAATCTTGTTGCCCTTGACATTAAACAAAATGTTACATTGTTGGTCATCATCATTACTTTGTGAAAGTGGGAAAGAGCATACCGGCGATTTAGGTAATATTTATTAATCAAAAATTTTCTTCGGTTATATCAGCGCGTCTCAACCCGGCCACTCCCCTCATGAAATTTGAAAACTATTTGATAAACTGGTGGAGAGTGAAAACAGGTGAATATCTTTAGAGTTCATTTGAATTCAATTTGATGTCAGACTTCTCTTGTTTCCATCAACGGAAAGTTGGGGGACTATAGTTACTGGTTTCAGAAGAGTCACTTTACCCTGGAACTGCAAATAAGTTAAAGTGACATCAAATTATTCTTTTATTGAGCATCTTTATTTTTGATATGCCAGGTAATCACATCTAATATGGTCAATATGAGATTCATAGTAACCACAGAACCTTAACCTGGGCCATATTTTCTTCAGAGAAATGTGATCATAAGTACTGACAAACCAGTTCCATTATTGCAGCATGGCGTTATGATATGACATTTAGTGTAAAAAAGTAATGTTGTAAGCATTGCATAGATTGCCATAATGGCAGAAAGTCTCACATAATAGTACTAAATATCCACAGTTTTCCGGAGGAAGGCTTCTTTGCGATAAACCATTTGCAGGTTTGATCTCAACTTACAGAAAAACAGCTCACTTTTTACAAAAAGTCCTGGATTTCTTATCCGACTCTTAACCAGAACTTTGAGTGAATTGTTATGTTCGTAACCTTATTATTGCATGTTGAAGCAATTGAAAAAGACATGTTATGTTTTGTAAAATATTTTAGGAAATGGTAATGGGGGAGCATTTCCACCCAAGTGTGGAAATTAACATGCAAATATAGGAAGCACTGGAAGGCGCATATACTTTCTACAAATCGGATACGTACCTTCTACGAAGTGGTCTACCCAAAGAAAAGCTTTCGCTGTCGACTCAGTAACAAAACTTTCTAGCTCTGCCACTGAACTCTACCTTATATTTTAAACTCAATCAATTAAGACAAAGTTGTTTCCAGTCTACATTATATGAGCTTTAATGATGTTCTTATGGTCCTGCAAATTTTAAATTGCTTTTAAACATATTTACGAATTAATTTAAAACACCCACGTGTGACACTGTTGCGGGACTCTGTAGGAGTCGAGTTTGACTAATTTGTCTGTCTGATATTTTTTGCTGCTTAATTTTTTAATCAATTAAATATCTTTGCTTGTTTGTCGTTTTAAATACCGATAAAAGGTACCTGTGTTGCAACCGAGACCTTTATAACCAGGAGAGCAAGAACATCCGTAAGGGTCTGGTAAGCAAAACAAATGACCTTTGCAAGTTCCATCTATTCCTGTCGGTGAAAGAGCTGGATCACTGCAATTGTATTGACAGTTTTGCCCGAAACAATTAGGCCCAAGTACTGAAAAACAACAGAGAAACCATCTTCAAAGTGATATTATCTGTTTTAGAAAGAGAAATACATAACAATGCCTTGTCCAAAGTGTTGGAATAACGTTTAAGCAGTCCATCAGAACAAAAAATATAAGTAAAGATCCCTCACAGAAGTAGTTGTTCCAAATATTTTTTCAACTATCGTAAAAATAACGACAAAAACTCTGAAAATCGAAAATGTTTGCACACAATCTTTATTCCATTCAATCCCACTCCTGGGTGAACAAACCAACGGGAGTGCTCTAATGTATGAATATGCAAAAGGCAGCACAACGAAAGGTGCCTACGTATATGCCAGTGAACGAACACTGAACACATGATATTCACGCTATAGCCTAAGTACTTGAAAACTGACTATAGGCCTATAGTACAATAGAGCTGATATCCGAAAGGTCTTATTGGCTCCATGATAGTAAATCGAAAGGAGCAATTTCTGTTGAAGCCCTCCCGACCAACTTCGGAACAAACTACAGCCCTCGTGAGCTACTCGATAACACCACAACTTGGGACTAAGTATCAGCAAGGGTTGCCACTTGGAAGGGAAAGGACAGTAAAATATGTGCAGTCAGTGAGCTTCCGTGATCATCGAAGAGTGTTTTTTGCATGATTCTGAAGGCAGACTTAAGAAAATACGAGTAAATCTAACTCAATTTACCCACGAGACTGGCCATCGATATAATATGTAAGTACTACCTCCGACGAATAATACTGAACAATTCTTGAGTCATACAAATCATCGATGGTCAACGATATCAGCTTGAAGTCTGACATCTGAGATCATGCTTACCCTCCGTCGCAAGGTCATACCATGGAGCTACTACCTGGGCATTCTTTCATGTAACGTTTCCCAGCTAAAATGTACACAGTTGCCTTGATTCAACTAGGGAGTTCTGATACAACAGACACAAATTCTGTTACATGTTGAAAACACTTGGAGAAACCATCTACAACAATCAAAGTTGACGGAGGAAAAAATACATTACTCACAGAGGAAATGGAATCGAGCCATACAATTTTACGACTACGACTGTTTTGGTTTGGATTGTCATACTTCAGATTAGTGCCCTTGCTTCTACAAACTCGACACATTTTTCGTCAATTAGTGTATCGTTGTCCAGTTTACGTAGATTATTTGATATGTAGACCTACCTGCATGTAGCCTACCGCTCAAGGACAAAGACTTGGGATGCGGGGAAGTAAGCAAGTGTATAGAGCTGTAACTGGTTACCGTTACAAGCGTTAGTATGCAAGTGTCTTCTTGAATGCTGTTGGGGTGAAATTCACTAACAAGGGTATTATGATGAAAACAGGTGCTTTTTTTCAAAACCTCAAGTATGCTGTGCAGTATACAACCTTCAAAATCACTCTATTCCCAGCTAATGCATGAATAACCGAGGGAATATAAGCCCATGTACAGTACTTTGGTACATATAGCTGCGTGATCCATTCAATATTCATGTAGTGTTGTGATAGGCGTAGTTTGAGCTATTTGTTATGAGAACGTTTTTTTTTTTCAAAATAGCCTGCAGATTTTGACTGTGTTTGCACTGGTTCTTTATATTTTGCCCTTCAAACTACCATTTTCAGTCACTACATAAACAACTCCATCCATGAACAGTATAGTTAGTGTATTGACAAATAAAGAAAAACATTAGGCCGTATGTATTTCCCTTATCTTGAAGAGGTAATATCACTTTAAGTTGCTTTTGTTTTAAATTTCCAAGTCGCATTTATTTCGGAAGCGTTGTAAGAAGGGGTATATTTAGAGCCGTAGCCTGTGGGGACGGGGGCAGGGGCAAATGCCCCCTGATATTTCCAAACTCTAAATGAAAGTTGGTCTACTTGAGAAAAATATTGAATTGATAAAAATTTCACTGTCCAAATTATAAAGACACCCAAAAGCTGGGAAATCGCATGTAAAGGTTCCTTTTCCCCAATGCTTCCCGGGAGGCCCGGGCTACGCCACAGAAGCATTCTTGTGTGAGGTTCTATAAACCATCTTCCTCTGATAAGATATACCGCTACACTGGGTAAAGATAATATAGTCTGTGAGTACCTTCAATTATTAGCTAAACTCAGTGAGCTTGTACAGTAACTTATAAATTAAAGGGCATAAACAGTGACAGCAAACTTACTTTGAACAACAGCTAAATTTCACAGATATCCTCTTATTTTACTTGAAGTAGGTCTATTAAACTTTACACATAAAACAAGAAGCATGCCAATATTTGTAAGGGGTGCAAATATCACAGCCATGTGTAAATAACACATTGCATAAAATTAAAGAGACGCCTAGAGTTGCAGAAAAAAATAACCAATGGGTTTTTGGTCATTTCCTTCCTAAACTATGTTCAAATTAATTTCAAATAGCAAGTAATCAAAAGAGTTTACTAAGTAATACTACATACTACACAACAAGAAGTGCTAGGGTTAGAATCTTCCATTAAGAAATAACTCTAGCCTTAGTAACAACTGATAATTTCAAGAATAAATCTTTAGAGCAAATAAAATCTTTTGACAGGGTATATTATTATACCGACAACATCAACAAATACCTATTAAATAGCTATCAATTTCACCAACTAGTGATTTTGTAGAGCAAATGAAGCTTCCAAGGAAAAATCTCTGTTCTCGATACATTTTTTACAAAACAGTTTGTGTCAGTTCCCACAGGCTTGGGTGTATCTGTCATATCCAATGGATTTTTGTTTGTAATAAGATAAGCAAAAGGGTTGATAACTTTTAGGGCGCTTATTTAAAATTTTGTTATTCTCCCGATTTTTGCAGTCGAAACTCAATGGAATTACAAGACACTCGTGTAGCAAAGCTAATTTACGCACCATCGGCTTTGTGCCTCCAGGATATCTCCACAAAACTTATAAAATATAAAATTGGAATGTTTCCATGTACGTCTTACATTACCTCTATTCGAAATTATTTATTCAAATCGATTCTCGAAACTTAAGTTTACTGGGCAAAAGTGGTCCTGCCCAATCTTTTCACCCTACATCTTCGATTGAACCTAATGCACTTACTTTCTCCGCAGTATTCACCAGAAAAGCCAGGTGGACAAATACATTCTCCATCATCTGAACAGACTCCTCCATTATAACAATAGCAAGGTTGATCGCAATTTTCGCCGATTAGATTGGCAGCACACGCTGCAATAAAGGCAAGTACAGTAAATAAAGCAATGAATATGAGAGCATGTAAAGAGATTACAAGAAGCAAGATATAAGTGGGAGCTGGAAAAGTTTCAGGCTCCTTTGGACGAGGTTAGCGCCGGACTATAATAAGATTTCTACGCACTAAAAATAAATCCAGACAACTTGGTTGTTCTCTATAAACCCGCCCGTACCCATTGCTCGTCTGGTAACAACCTGCCCCCATGACAAAAACTAACGTTGGTGACCGTGCCTTTTTTTGGTGCTGCTCCCAGCTGATCTCAGGCATGCTCACAATTTACTACCGTTTAAAACTGAGCTGAGGTCTTAGTTATTTTTTGAGGTTTTTTCCGTGTAAAGTGCCACCGAACATGTCTTATGATGGCGGCGCTATTTTAAGTCCTTCATTACTTTTACCATAACATTTAATTTTTCTTACATCTCACTATTAGTCTCATTACGGCATGTGGTTTCTTGAGACGGACGTAGCATTCATATATTCCTCCATCTTTAACAGATGCACCTTCTATCAATATGGATTTTTGGCCACTGAACTTTCTTACTCCCTTTGCATTCTTTCTCCATTTAAGATTATTGATGCTGGTTGACCTGGTCACAACAGACAGCTCTACGTTGTCGCCTGTATTCACGGTCTTCGTCACATATCCGTTGGGGACAATTCCTGAAAGTTAGAGCAGACATGCAACAATGGCTGATAGCTTGTCCAAATAGTCCAAGAAGACTAATGGTATTGCCACCATGTTCTCAACAGAAAGGCCGCCCAGTAAACTTTCAGTATGGAATTTTCATCGAACATCTCCTCAGACAATTTTTCTATATGTGAAGGTAACCGTCGAAGATTCAATCTTCATTAGTTTGAATTTTCAGGTAAAAATTTCCAGGGATAGTGATTTCTCGTGTGGGGATTATTCAGGAAATTGGGGATGTTATCCATGGGAAGTGTTCCTGTAGAATCGTTTGACGGTTATTCAAGCATGACTATACCACTTTCTATCGCAACACTTCTTTTGTAGAGGTCAAACATATCTTGCACAAGAAGGAACGTTTAAAGCAGCCCCAGCAACTTAACAGTTAAATGGAAAAAGAGGAAATAAGTTATAGGTACATTCTTACCACCTAAAGAAATAGTGTAGTCAGTTTTATGTGATTAACGTTACCAGAATGGATGTGCTTGAATTCTGTGCAAGGTTTTCCACATATTTCCTCCCGGCGACCTCAAATTACCTCGGACTTTCAAGAAAAAGAATAGACTCTTTACGTGACTCATTCACATGTCACCTTTGTAATTAATGAAGGTTATCTTTCAATGGATATCACCCCGCAAGGAGTAAAAGGTGAGTAAATTCAAAGTTACTCTCAAGGCGTATAAGTCACTCTGTTGGTGAAAAAGACGAGCACATTACTGAAATGTAAACTTCTCAAAGGACTGCCGTTATCTCATCAGGGCCTACCTTTTAAGACTGAAAGAGGGGCTAAAATATATATACTACTGGAGAAATTTGAAATAATTTGCTAGACAAATCTGGCTCTCCGCCCCCAGCAATCTCAACAATAACAAACGCAAAACTGAAGATGCGTGGGACTGGCCATTAATGCCTAAACATAAATCATTTTATGGAGAAAAAGTGCCAAAGAAATGTATCAGTTTCCTTTTTGTTAAAATAAGTACTGTTTTGTTTTTAAATATCATTTTTTAACTCTGCAAAATCACATGAAAGATGATTTAACAAGTGCTGGACAGCTGACCTCGAGAAGGCAAAAAATTGAAATTGTTCTTGAAAATGAGACTGCAAATTTTGCTCTTCCTGATATCTTGCATGAAACATGCAAGGGCACTATATTTTTACACAAATCCCCTTCCACTCCTCATCCGGAGAAAATATTTCCACGGTAGAAGTTGGGCGTATTCCTGGAACTTTGATATTGGTCAGGTAATGACATAAGGGGCTTTTCAGTTCTGAACTTTGGCACAATTTGATTCGACAGTGTGCAAATGGAATGAAGTAGACATTGAAGGCATCAGAAGTCATACTTTTTTATTTTAATTAGGATCGTCGCAAACTTGTCCCTTACACGGATTGTAGTGCACTAGATATCTGTTTGACAGGTGGTGGCACTTGTCCGGCACTTTTGATGACGGATTTGTACTCATGCACCCGTTTGTACCAGCACGCACATCTCGATATTTTTTAACAGTTACGTAATTTCAAGCAATTACTGTTCTCTTAATCTTTCACCACAAGAAAAATGTAAACACTGTAACAGAACGCAATAGGTAGTTGGATCGAGGAAATAGCAACGGTTATTATTCTGTTTCTACAACTGATTACTTGGGGTTTCTTCACAAGACCATTCCTTTACCTAACCGGTTTTCAAAGCCTCACTACACAGAGCGGGACTTACTCATTAATGCTGGATTATGGATGGCAACGCAGGCCAAAATGTTATCAAAATAGTTAGTTAAACTGTTAGATACTCAACAAATAAAAGAAATTTGGATATGACACGTTATTTGATAAACAACAAAGCAGTCAAGTCTTTTGGAACCCAAGCACAATTAAAAAGTCACACTGACATCACGTAAGAGTCTTTACTTGTGCAATTTGGAAAACCTAGTAGTATACTATATAACTAATATATAATGATATTTATTTAAAAGTGTGAAAACTTTCATACTGTTAGTCTTCAAGTGACTGAAAACAGGAATGACAGTGTTCTTTCCTCCAGATGTTGTTGTACATGAGAAGACTCCGTTACGTATAGCTTCACCAGACTTTTTCTTCTTTTTGAGAATTTGACGATACACTATATCTTCACCAATTGATTCTGTTGAACCTTTTGGCATTTTTCTCTGATTTTTCCCCGTTGTTTGGTATCTGCGAAACTTGATTGGAGGTGTTCCAGGTCCGGCAGCGATAAAATAAATGTCAGAATACCTCTTATAGAATGGGTTGCTATTGATACACGTGAAGTCGCTGGTACTTTCTCGAGTATCTGCAATTGTTAAAAGACATGCAAGTTTTAAGATTTCATAGTACACACAAACTAAATCGGCAACAAAACTAACGAACTATGACATTAGGCATCATGACGTTTTCGATTGCATTTACACTTACGACAGGATAACTGGACTGTGATTTCTATCAGAAAGTTGTAGCTTCTCGGGTACATGATGTTACAATTGGGGTGCGTGAACTAAACTTCCCCTGCCCTTCCACTTCTCCCTTCTCCTCTTCAGTTACATCAACCTTTGGAAAATATTGGCAGTTGGCAGTAGAAAATTCAACTTCGAACTTTGTAATTTAAAATGGCTTACAGCCTAAACCAACTCTGTAATTTATACCTGGTGCACTTTCACCCCTACAAAATAGAGAGTACGATACATGTTAAAACATCCGTGACTAACAAACCCATTCATTGTCTTTTGCAAGAATCTTGTAAGTTTTACAGTCTCGTAGTGAGTAGCCTAAACTCTCATTCAATAACGCTGCTGTATACGTTTGCTCGCGATACACGGTATCGAGCATACATATAGCAAGTACGCTTAAGTTATATGAGGGTGTGCGTAAATGTAACCAAAACAGCTGTTTTACTCATCAGTTTTAGATTTAGAAGCCGTGATGAAAATTTCTTTAGAACTATTTGAACACCTTTTCCGTTCTCAAGATGTACATCTTCAAAATTTGACAATATCTTCGGGTTCTTAATATTTATAATGAGAAGTGTTGCACAGTGTCTGTATTTCTTTTGTTAATCCTTTACAAATTATCAAGCCAGATATAACTTAGATGACCGTGCCAGATACACAAATCAATGGCCATGTAAAGCCTTATACAACTTGATGAAAAACCATGCCAGATATACATATCAAGTTTTAAATGGCCATATCAAGCCATATACAATTTGATGATGGAAAATGCTACGTATGAATACCAACCTTTATATAGCCTTATCATACCAGATATATCGTGATAACATACAATGCCAAATATGCATTTATATGGCCACATCAAGCCACATATATCTTGATAACAGGCAATGCTAGATAAGCATATAAAGTTTCATATGGCCATATCATGTCAGATATAACTACATTAAAGACAATGCCAGACTTCAATGCAAGAAGTACAATTCAAGTTTTATAAGACCATATCAATATTTTTGTGTTTAATTTGGTTACTTGTCCCACACTAAGACCACTCTGGTATGCAGCAGAATGTATCTGCATACCAAAGTCATCAGATACATACACTTTTTTCTAACATGCGTACAGGTCTAACTAACATATGCAAATGATATGTGAACGTGGGAGGAGTAAGGATTTGAAGCCCTGATTTCCCTTTTTCATTATTTAGGAATTAAAATGTGAAATATTTACTACACCTTCAACAAACTTTACATTGAAATATGCACCACAGTGTGATTTAAACCCACGATACTTTGAATTCATGCAAAGCATTTTTACTGCTCACTATTAAATAAGTTAAGTTGACAAATTTCTGTACTTAAAATAATTTCAACATGACATGAAAGTAATCTTTGTTAAAAATGTTCAGCCAACAAAGTTCTTTATTTCACACTTTTAAAAGAAATTGATATTCTTAGTATCATTCCTAATGGTGTTTTATGCTATCGGAACTAAAGTATATGGGGCGTACAGACTTTTCACTGTCATATAAAAGTTGCAATTGCATATGATATCATTAAGTCTGTTTGAAAGTCTCTCAAACTACTGAGAGTATGTTTTACTGGAGGTATGGTCATAGTTAGCCAGGTCGTTTCAAGCATGACAGCTTTGACACGCAATAGTGCAAAAGTGGCTATGAATGGTGAGCCTCATACATGACATTACATAGTCAACTGTGACAGGGTTCAGGAGAATAAATTGCTCTTTAACCTCAAACATATTATATGACTGTAAACAACATATTAAAATTCTTGTTGAGAAACTATATGCAAATATCTCAAGTTGTCCTTATTTTTTCACATTTAATGGCTTATGTGTTTCACAGTAAGGTACGCTACCCTAGTTCATTTGAGTTGGAAACTGAGTTTACTTCCTGATGCTACATAATGGAATACTTCTGAAAGAGCTAAAGTTGGTACAAAATGTACTCAAAACTAGGAACACAAGGCCAAAACAATTTATAAAGGGATATACAGTAGGTTAACTATTATTATAAGTACTAGAACAAGCAAAACTACTGACATAGCTACTTGTTGACACATACAATATACATCTATCCATGGAACACTAACCTGTATTGTCCACCCCCAATACAATATACATCTATCCATAGGACACTATTCTGTACTGTCCTCCCGCATATAATATACATCTATCCATGGGACGCTACCTTGTATTGTCCTCCCCCACTACAATATACATCTATCCATGGGACACTATCCTGTATTTTCCTCCCCCAGTACAATATACATCTATCCATGGGACACTATCCTGTACTGTCCTCCCCCAATGCAATGTACATCTATCCATGGGACACTATCCTGTATTGTCCTTCCCCAACTCTAAACACCTTTTTGGGAAACCAAATCCTTATTCAAAGCAGAAGATTTGTGTGAAACGGAGATAAAAAGCCCAAATATTTGTACCACCTGATTTCTTGATCGAATAAATACAGCGTGAGGTTCACCAAGGGGCAAATGGCCATCTTCACTTTTGAGAGCAAAATGTTCGCTGTTAAATTTTTAAATACAACTTTACACACTGGCAAGAAATGCATCTTCCAAGCAGACAACAGATGGCCATAAACTGTTACCATCCCAAACCCCAGCAAGCAAGTCCCATTGGGTCCCTTGGCTTTTACTTGGGAAGCTTGGACTTAATTGGGCTTGGGCTGAGGTTGGTATTTACCTCGGGTCCCAACTGGGCTCGAGAGATGAGAGAGATGCTGTAAACTCATTTGGGCCGAGTTGGGACCCAGTAAGGATTAACTGGGCTAAGTTAGCTTAACTGGGGACTGATGAAAACCATGTGACAAAACTGATTGGGCCCAATGAGCAGCCCAATTTAGCCCCAATATGGTGTGTTGGCTGGAACTTGGGCATTTGTTCATGGGCAGCTTATTAAGCATAAGGCATTAAAACAAATTGTGTAAGAGATCAGCATGTTAAACAAGTGGAGATTCTCAAAGGTGTTGTTGCGACTGCAATGCCATAGTTAGCATGTCTAGTGGCATTCAAGTCTGGAACTATTTTAAGAGGGATCAAGCTAATTATTTCTCAAATGAAAAAGAGTTAAAAAAGTATGTAACGGTTTATCATCTTTCGAGACAAAAACTAACTGTTTGCCTAAAACAGGCTGATAACTCATAGTGGAACATGTTTAACATGTTTAAGGTGGTGAAATCAGGAAAATCATCAATAATTCAAATTCATGACGTAGTCAAAATAACTGCATCTCAGATGAAGCACGCTGGTATGTTCATAGTATCGTGTTCAAATCAAAAAGAGTTGTTTAAATCAAGAAGAATTCAATGTTGCCCGCTCGGTGGACATGTATTACTCTGCACCTATACTGGCTGCACTCGTAATACCAACGCCCGAGAATATTCACCAGAAATTCTTTGTCAAACAGCGTAAAAATTGTTCACTATCATCTGTTCACATATACGATCACAACAAACACAAGTCGTGACTATTCAACAAAAAATTGATTAAAGCCAGTCTGATTACCATGCTGTTCAGACAACCAAGTCAATGAGGTTTTAGTAAGATTTCTCCTGCTTAAAGCTCACACAATGAAGAAGTCCCATTGACTTACTGTGTAAGAGTGAGTAGGTCACAGGACACTTACAGTTGAAGCTTTGTCGTGCAATATGAATATTGTAACGCTATATAAAAGGCTGTGCGGAGCACCTCAGGATTATGTGGAGCTCCTGGGAAAATGTAGGGCTGCTCCGCAAAGCGTCTCTCCATTCTACAGGGATAATCCTGTTTTTGTATGAAAATTAGAGTTTTATCCCTGTCCCCCCTGTGGACCTATCTATACTAGGTATCTATACCATCATCCCTCCACAAACAAGCTTTGCTATCAGAAATCTCTCTATCCAAGAACTATCCCTAGCTGGAACCTATTACCGGAACAGGTTCGCTGTGCCCCTTCAGTGGACAGCTTTAAAAACCAGCTTTTAGCCCTTGATCAAAATCGCTGTAGCTAGTTTACTTATTCATCCGACTCCCTTAGCCCTAGTACAACAGCACGGGATAGCCTTGTCTGACGTTTGTGCTGCCCATAAGAAGAAGAAGAAGAAGAAGAAGAAGAAGAAGAAGAAGAAGAAGAAGAAGAAGAAGAAGAAGAAGAAGAAGAAGAAGAAGAAGAAGAAGAAGAAGAAGAAGAAGAAGAAGAAGAAGAAGAAGAAGAAGAAGAAGAAGAAGAAGAAGAAGAAGAAGAAGAAGAAGAAGAAGAAGAAGAAGAAGAAGAAGAAGAAGAAGAAGAAGAAGAAGAAGAAGAAGAAGAAGAAGAAGAAGAAGAAGAAGAAGAAGAAGAAGAAGAAGAAGAAGAAGAAGAAGAAGAAGAAGAAGAAGAAGAAGAAGAAGAAGAAGAAGAAGAAGAAGAAGAAGAAGAAGAAGAAGAAGAAGAAGAAGAACAAAGTTCTTCAGTAACAGTCAAAGTTATACTTACTCAGCTGAAAGTTGAGTACCAATTTCTGTTATGCTCTATCAGTCATATCAAGGATCTAAGCATCACCTGTTCAATCTCAAGTGGTACTTTTTACGTAGCAATTTTTAGTGAGAATGTATTCTACTTGGAATGGATGAAATTGTATCTGCAACTGTTGACAACTGACAAGTATAATAGTGTATCATATTATTCTCTATTCTTCTTTTGAAATATCTCATAAAACCACCTTTGATCAAAAGGACACCTTTCTTGCCTTTTAGAGAAAGCACTTGAGAAAATAATGTTTCAAAGTTTGCCCTAAAATACATTTATGACAGAACAATTAGCACTACATCTTAAAACATTCTGCAGTTGGATCAATGTCTCAATGTCAGTCTAAGCTCAGCATCTACATCAGATTCATGTTCACTCCATCTCCACTTGAAAAATGATTTGCTATCAATTGGACACTTACAGAGACGTTCACTGGATGGTGCTTGGGCTAAAATCTGACTGTTCCATCTAACCTTATAGCAACTTCAACAAGACTTCAACATTTGCAGGCATCATATGAACTTTGAAAGTCACAACTGGGTTGTTCCTTGAAGAGATATCAATCTGACCTGGGACAACCTTCAAATATTACCTGACGTCTTCTTGATAAATTGGACCTAAAGCCAATGTTGGTCAAAAGGCAAAAATTTACAGAGTAAGTAAGCTCTGTGTCTTCTCACAACAAATACAAAAGATCAAAGACAAAGGTGGGCACCTCCAAATTAATGAACACCTTAATGCCTTTCAGAGGGCACACAGTGCATATTTTATGTTAAAATGGTCAATTGTTTGCTATGTTCCCAATTCATATCTTTTAAATCAGAACCTTGAAGGCAGTTGTTTTACGATGCTAAGCAACCACGCATGTGGAGAAGCCTATGGCTCATGAATTACAACTTCATGTTGGGTTGCAGCGGACTATTAATATCAAATTAGGTTTCTTTTCAATGGCCATTTCAGGTGGGAATACCGTACTGATTTCCCATGGGGTGAAAGCCCACCTTACTTTTCCGCCGGGGATCGAACGCTGAACCTCCCGGTTGCTAAGCTTCATGGCTTCAAATGCCATCGCTTTTATCTACTAGGCCACAGCACCCGTTTCATTACCAGTAATTTTTGTCACTTTTCACCACGTACCTGATGTAAACTAGAGAGGAACGTTTATCCAATTATTCTCTAACTTCAATAGGCTTAACAAAATAACCCTTTTTTAACTTAATTCAAACCACAAATCATGCTTAAATGACCCTGAGTAAAAACAGTTCCCACCTTCCAAAACTGTGATCCTGAAAGAGCCTGATGCTGTGTTTCCCGATGGGTCGGTGAATGTGTATGTTACTATTACTGAACCAGTTGTAAAGAACCCGCCAGGGACGTGAGTACGTGACACAAGAACAGCAGTTCCAGAGTTGTCAGTGGCGTTACAGTCAGGAAAGCGTATTGCCAATCCAGCAGTAGATACGGGGATTGTCTTTGTTATATCAGGCCCACACTGGACCACAGGTGGAGTATCATCCACTGTAACACAAGCCAGAATAAAGTTTGATGAAAGTTCAATCAATCCATAATGCTATTGATACATTAAGTTTTAGCCATCCCTGGTTGAACACTATGAATCTACACTACATCAATAAACTTCTTACACAGCAAACTTGAAATCAATGAAGTTTAAGGGGTTCAACTTTCTACACAGCTAACGTGAAATCGACAAAGTTTAAAGGGCTTCTTGTCTACTCTGTAAACATAGTTATTGATCAAAATATATAACCTGTTAACAACCCATAATGAAGACTATGCTATACTCTTTGAAGAGTATGTGATCAAGATATAGCTCTCTGCTTGTTTACAAAAGGAGTCAGTGATGGACAGATAAAACCACTCTGAGAAAATGGCTTTTCAAGGGTATAACATTGGCTGAAAATTTTTTTATTGGTTCCCATTTTCCTATTTCCCTCACACACAGTAACTGTTATGTAGTTTCATTAGAGATCCAAACCAAGGAGTCATAGACAGCTAGGATTTGGCACCTTCAGTGCTATAGATGTAAATGGCCATAGCAGTGGCATACCAGAGTTGCTCAGCTTGCAACAACTTTGTTGTTTGTGGACAAAGTACTGTAGATGAAATTCTGCTGACAAAAATGAAGTGCTATTATATCCCAAATTGTCAGGCCCATCAAAAAAGATTCCTATGGCAATATAAATACCATACAAAAATAATTGTTGGTATAACTTGCAATGATACGTCATTTACCTCCAAGCGAGGGAGCACTTTCTGCTCTATGAAATCATATGCGTAAGTATATAGAGGTTCTTCACGTGACGTCATAATGGCTCGATTTATCTGCACTGCTATTTTGGATGTGGACTCCAGAGTTCAAGTTCTTGAAGAATTTCAGAAACCCATCTAGGATTACGTTGTACATTTCTTGGAAATCGATAGTAAATCTGTTGGCCCTGTCATGGTCTTCCTTGACCATTACGCAACAAACTCTGGCTACCATCAAGAAACATTCTTAACAAAGAGTATACTAAACATTTTAGCCTTTGATCAATACATTTGTACATTTGTTGCGTGCGATAAGTTTGACGTCCATTGTGGCTGCCTTTGTTGTTATCACATGTATTTGTGACGTCAGTGAAGAATCTCTGTATAAAATTGGACGATGCACATCAGTGTGAAATATGCCTAAACACTGAAGACAACTTGGGGGTCACGTGATGTAGGTTAGCTAAGTCAAGTGGATTCCGCTGCCCTAGAAATGTGTATCCAGAAGTGGAAATAATGTATCACTGAGGCAATAAACCTTATCCATACTATGTCACAGAGCATAAAGTGCTCCCTAGTTTAGAGGAAAAGCGCGTATCATTGCAAGTTAACACCAACAAATGCAGACAGCTGATTTGTCAACCAATCGTATATGCGCAAAAGTCTAGTACAGGAGCGTGCGAAATCTATGCCGTTAGTGCATGTGTGCTTAATTGTTCCCCTCCAAAATGACTTCAGCGTGACGTCAATGCATAGGGTCTATAGACCTTATGCATATGATGTCACAGAGCAGAAAGTGCGCTCTTGTTTGGAGGAAAAGTGCTTTTCTTTGCAAGTTACACCAACAAATACAGACAAATGATTTGTCAACAATCGTATATGCGCGTATCAACTACGAGTGCATGTAAAATCTACGCCGTCAGTGCACTCGTGCTTCGTTTTCCTCCAAAATGACGTCAGTATGACGTCAATGCATAACGTCTATATGTGCATCCTAACGCACCTTACGCCTATGGCTTGTCTTTAACGCCTCTTTGGCCTCTTATGTGTTAATTGGCGCTATCACACGTTAGCGCGCATGCACATCATTACATTGCACTGCACAGTTGCCAGTTGCCTCAACAACTTAATGAAAGGGCTTAAATCAAAGTACCTGGCACAAATGTAGTAACACTAACGTAAGACAAAAGCGAAAGTACTTATTATTACCTTTATATTTTCAGTACAAGTAAATCCAACCAAACGAATACGAATCTAATAATACATTGGCCTACAAAGTAAGTACATGATAGGGCTTATTGTAAATAGAGTGTGCAGTAACTGGAAAGATACGTGTGTAACATACAAAGCACCATCGCGCACTGCGCACTGGTATATGTGTAGGATCTACATATAGATCTAGTGGGACCGCGTTGGCAGCTTCGAGGCAGTGGCTAAAATGCATGCGTGCATATACACGCACGTTTCATCTTCCTAACATGTGCCCTTTTGTTGTTGTGCAAAAAGGAAGCCTTCAGTGCGCTATACAGATAATCTGTGCACATAACATAGGGTACACGCTTGCGGGATATATCCGGCCCGCTTGAATGAGCAAATGATGTTAAAAATCAAAAGAATCAGTAAAAGGGGGGGAGGCAGAGTGCACCAAAAAATTTAGAGCAATCTAGAGTTTAGTTGGGGAAAAGTGAGGTAAGGAGGAAAGTTGAAGAAGCACCACCATTGAGTGTGGGCCTGTGTCAAGGAAATAGAGATGAATAAAGTTTGTTGAATATGCCCTATGTTTGAGTTACAAGCAAACTATCGTCTTCCTTGAAGAAAAGAAAAATTGTTACAGACTAAAAGGCAAAACATCATGTTCACTCTTTTAGTATACCATCTGCCAACTCAGTTATACCACAAAATGACAACACAAAATAACTATCTGAACTCGAAGTCCTCGAAAACTTTTGGATTTTATGAGGCTGCTTTTCTATAAGTAATATAAGCTTTTGCTAGAGCTTGGAAGTTCTCCGAATTTTTGCTCACCTTCGTAGCAGATAACGAATATGTACGCCTCTTTCACATACATTCTCTAACAGCCACCATAGGTGCAGGAGTGAACGTGCGCCGGGTGGGCAAGATCTTTACATTGGGGGTAATCCTGGGGACAGTTTCGGCAATTGCCCCTCCAAAGAAAATATTGGGAAGGCAAACATCGTTTTTCCCATCGTTATTAATGTGAATCTTACATCTAACCCTTTCAACATAATGCATATCCCCATGTACAATTTTTTCAACACTTCATATAAATATTTAAGCGTTTTCTATTGAAATTAGGGTTGTCGCAAGATCCCCCCCCCCCCATCCTTAAACCCGATCTACGCCCCTGCTTGGCATGGATAACTAGGGAGTTGTTATTTGACAACGCTGCAAGACAAGACCCCACCTTGTAAAAATACTGGTTAACATGTCTATTTTCTGAGTTGTGGAAGGTGGGATATATGGGTAGGATTTCTTGAACGGTGGCCACTTTAGGAGTGCGAACTTTTCTCGGAATTCGTACAAATTTGTCGGGTCGGAATTCGGCCAGGAAAACGAGCGAGAGATGAGGATGGGACGAAAGTAAAGAAACCTATCACATTATAGTCTAGCTCGTATCCAAGGGGTCAGGCTTCTTCGATACTTCAGAAAAAGTCCCCCCCCCCCCATAGAAAATAAAAACTACCATTTTGTTACATATGATATCTCTCCCTTAAAAAAATATTTTTCCTAGCTTTCTCGCACCTCCCCCCCCCCCCTTCGGTTTCTTGTCTGGTTACCTGAATATTTGGGGCAATTTAAATATTTGCTGTACCGTGTTCAGTCCCATTTACACGTACGATTTGAAAAGTTGGACGAAGAGTAGGGTACACTGTTCAAATTTCCCGGAGACTGACCCTGTCGGAGCTAACTTGCATTGTATAGTAGCAATAGTCTGCCCACGAGATCCCTGTGGATACTTATCAAGGAACAGATAGAAGAGAATAACTATGCAGTTGAAAACAACTTTGCATTCCCCAACTTCAACAGAAACTGTAGCCTAGTACGTATGTTATAGGATATCAAGGGCGGAAATTTGTGTTAGACATGGGAAGGGGGTATGTGTGTGCATATATATGATACGTACATGTAAACGAATACTCATATGTTAATGTAAACGCATGCATAGACCTGTATGTATACGTAAGCGTATATGGAAATCAGTGCCTTTGCCTTTCATAGTCAACTAAGCCACATACTAAGGTCATTGACAAAAATGAGAGGTGATGAAAGGCATTCCGTCCCCAACCAAAATAACTTATGGGCCTTCATGCAAATATAAGCACATATTGCTGGTTATGAGTACTACAGGGACTTCCTCTTCCCTATCTAAATTGGTGGAGGGGACTATGTCTCACATACACCAATTTTAGCAAACATTACTGCAGTTGACCATTTCCAGGGGAAGATTGAGCAAAGGTATTAACAACGTTCCCAAACAAATCATAAAGGAAATGTACATGTGTGTCTACGAATGTTTTATTAATCCCCGAACATCCATCCTGAATAGAAAGCGTGCGAAGCGCGCCGAAATAAATCGTTTTTCGTGACGTTAAAGTCATTAGAAAAACTAGCATTCATATAAATATCAGCAGTTATTACGATATTTGCCAAAATATCATAGATTTAGAGTCCCTCTCAACCAAACTATTGAAGGGACTGTCTCACACTCATAATATTTGCAAATATTGTCGTTTATCAAATATTGGGGGGGGGGAGAACGAAAGACGGTCCGCCCCCAACCAAATTATTGGGAAGGACCGAGGGACCGCCTCCATTCCTTCCGCAATCGCCGCCCTTGGTTATGGTTTATTGGTAGGGTTCTTTATTTTTGCTGTATGAAGCTAAACTACGACAAACGATCAAACTATTTTTAAAGCGTGGGAAGCGCGCTGGAAATTTCTGGAGAAATTTCTAATAAAATCTGGAGAATCTCGGAGTACTTAGGTCCCACACAAAATGTGAAAGACAAATAATGGCCTCGTTCAAATTTATTGAGGCATGCATCAGATACCCCACCCACACATATTGCACCCACCCATTTTGGAAGGCGATTCATCCCCCACCCTGACCTGATGATACTCGCCCGGTGTATACGGAATGAAATTCAGGAGGTTGAGGTTCACACTGACCTTCACACATGTGAGGTCACATTGTCCCAAATGTCCAACACCACTTCTGTCAAAATCGATGACGCTTATTTACAAACATTACCAAAAAGGTACTGGCTTCAACCTGTTTAGCTATCCGGGGTTACTAAGATATTATAATGAGATCATATTTCAATGAATGATGTTGTTACTGATTAATATAGAGTGCAACCGCGCACCTGAGTGCATTTGTAAAGGGATTAGCGGATACCTTAGTTCATAGGCGCAGGAAATGCCATTCAGCATCATTGAAGACCAAGTTGTAATTTCCCTCGTCAAGTTACAAGAGCATATTCTACGTATAGCCCACGCAGTCCCAGGGCTGTCAACTATCACGCATTCAGGGTGAGAGTCACGCATTTCGGGGCAATCTCTCTCTCCGGGGCGTATATACATGAATTCGCAGGGGGTTGTGAACTATTTTGGGAACAACTACATTTCTTGGAGACCTACTCCCATTGACATAGGTTGTACTATCCGAATTTCCTAGATTATTACAATTTACAGGACGGTAGTAGTAAAAACTATAGGTACACGCATTCGAATATGAAAATGATCGTCATATGTTTAACTAACTGGATTTGAGACCGACTTTTTGGCGCTCAAAGACCGACTTTTAATTTTCACGGGGGTGTCAACCTCCACACCCCGTATTTACGCCCCTGCTTACGCTCTCAGGATGAAGCATCTGTTTTTCACGCACTGTCTCAACATGGTGTAAAGAAATCCACTCACAACGCAAGCGATGTGTCGGGTGTCGGTAAAACGCCAGCTATCACTCTACCTGAGTTCCTCCTACAACTGATCATAAGCCAGTCTGCGGTATAAGCTGACTGGCAGCAGTAGTAGTGCAGTATAGCCCACAGTATAATTAATCTTACTATCATCGAGCAAGCCCTTTTCAACCCAAACGTAGACATTTATGTCTGAGTCCACCGGATTCGATTTTAGGTGGTCACAGGCCAGTAACCAGACTTGGAGGGAAGGGGGGCCAAACCAAGCTCGGGGTACAAGTATGTTATTGCACAGGGGCCTGGCTATACCCACACAGCTGGGTGGGGGGCAATCCAAGGAACAGGGGATCCCCAAATCCACCCACCCTTGGCTACGGGCCTGGGCTGTCAGCAATACACACAGGCCTCAGAATTTCCAGTTTTCGTAGGTCTTTATTTACAATGTGTACAAAATGTCTCCTTAAAAATTTTCAAGAATATGAAACATCTGAAAACTGGCAATTCTTGGCATGTTGTTAGGAGTCACGGGAAGTGCCATTTTCTGCAATCTAGAGGTATTTTTGGCAAAAAGTCTCCCTTGCGGGACGCTCTGCGCGAACTGGTGGTCGCACTCTATGTCAGAAGGCTCCCAGCGAATCTCACTCTCACCAGTCACTAAAAGTTGACAGCCCTGCAGTTCATGGTCCTCATAAATGGTTAGGAGAGGATAAAGGACTTTTAGGGACGGGTGGGGTGGGGGTCCAGACCACAAACAGATTTTCCGCAAAATCAATGTATAAGCTCTGACTTATCGTTGATTTACACATGTATATAGTTGAAATGTGTTTAGAGGTGACGGCCGTAGCCCGCGCGGAATAGTTTATAGGGGTGTGGCAGTTAATGACACTATCAAACGGAGCCCGAAGTGGCCTAGCGATAGATGGTTGATACCCGGGCGGACACTTCCTTTTTCATCCGTGCATGGGTGCCATTCGTGTGAGGGGGGTGGGGGTGATCTGGGGGTGATCTGGGGGTGGCATGTAAGGGCTGGCTTACGTGTAAAACAGTTCTATTTTAGCGAAGCTTTGAACTAATTATTTTTTACGAATTGTAATTATTTAGTAATTTTTATTTTTGGCTTGGCGGAAAGGACGCTGTCTTTGAGGACGGGACTACATTCATACTCTTTGAGAAATATTGTTCTACGTGGGGTAGCTTAGATGTACAATACAGTTTTGCTTTTTCTCAACTTGGTAAAACGTTGAACTGATAATTATGTGTAGGAATCTCGTTACTTAGTATTTTTTTCTGTTTTAGTTGGGTGCATTGAAAAGGGGGGGGGGCAGGGAAACACTACCCTTTGAATTTTTTTCAAAGACTTATCAATTAAAGTTATTTAGGCCTATTTAGTTATTCATTCGTTCTTTCGCTCATTTACCTACTTATTTAAACACTTACCCCAGGGATTCCGTGGCCTTGACCTCTCGGTCCGTTCTAGAAAGTGCCTCTTGACGCCACCAAAAAGAAAATGGTCCATTTGCATGGTCACATTAGTGCGCATCCTTTAGAAGTTGTTAAAATGTTTCAATCTAATGCTTACAATTTTGACAATATCCGGAGCTTGAAGGGGGCTTATCCCTATAATATTTTCATGAGCGGCAAATCCCTAGGGACAGGAGGACATGTCGTCCCCTCATATTTGAGAAATCGCTCATTGACTTTGATTTTTCACACAGTAAATTATTTGAATATAGGATCATGCCCTCTCCCAATATTGAGAGCAAATCGCCGCCCTTGAATATATTCAACGGCGTAGAGTCCAGGGTTACTAGCCAAGAGACCCCTCCCGCCCGATGTCTGAGGCGAAACCAACGGGAGATTTCCCTCCTAAAGAAAAGGTTTCTTAGCAATAAAACGGACTTCAGTCCCTCAAAAAAAATTTTGTATGTCGACCCCTACCAAGGCTACCACCCCCACCTAACACACACGGTCCTCCTCATAGAAAAATTGCTTATCGCCTCTTTAAGTATCCTCCATACAAACTTGGAAACTATGATACATTTGTTCTTATTGCAAAATAAACTGATCCACTGTACAAGCGATGCGTCAGTGTTTCTGACAATTACATACTAAAATACCAAAACCTATACCCATCTGCACACAGACTCGCTGTAATAGTTCTTTACAAAACAATGTTCCTCACGAACGCAACACACGAAATGCCTCTGAAGAGTAGTATTCTAACACTGAGTGGAGAATTGCCATAGAACTCTCTGTATAAGGTGTGCAAGGATCGAGTACATAACTGCAGCGTACTGGTCATACAGTATACAGTGCTGTAACAGACTTCCTAGTAGGCTTACTGTCCTTGATCGAACAGCTCGCGTTGGTCAGCGACATGGTTTCAAATTACATCCATGAACGTGTTGTCTGTCTGGGTTTGTCTTCAATTTCTTGTTTCGCCTTGTCCTCCAAGCTGCCTGGTGTGACTATGGAGGCATGGGTATACTCCCATCATGGAGTGATAGAAAAGGCGGTCTTTATGTGCAACGGTACTTTTGTACAATGATAGACATCTGTTGTAACTGAAGGCGGGGCCTTAAGTTGATGTTTTTTGCGGTGGCGCTCTCATACTTTGAATCATTTTAGGGTGGTGCAATTCTTCCTTTAAAGTAAAAAATAGCTATTTCCAAATTATATACCCATCATGGCACACCAACATTACAACTGACGTTCGAATTTAAGTTAACAAAGAATAACATAACGCGTATTTCGTGAGTTTCTTTTCCAAGTCAAAACTTCACAAATGCAGCTCATGTTTATACTTGATGTAGCTGCACAACAGTGATTATCTTGAAACATGCTCAATATTTTATGTATATTTATAGAAATTGCGACTATTTTGAACGTTTTTAACGCTTTTAATGCATACGTAGATATTATATTTACATGTGTAAAGACCTTTAAGCTCATTTGTGTTTCAGCTCCGTCCCACGTTTGTTCCGTTTTTCAGTATCTGGGCAAAAATTTAAATTACAAACATTTCGTGGGAAATAGTATAGTTACCTCATTTGTAATGCAATCCTCTGCCTCTGCATTCCCTCTGCATTCACTCTGCTTTCCACTCAATGATGGTATTCTACACTCACTGCTATTACTATAGGCAACGTTGCTGGTAGCATATTTCCCTGCCTTTCAGTACTAGCTATGTTTATCGGAAGGCGCTACCAGCCATTTTACGTATTTTCGTATTGCTGCTGAAATTACTTAACTATTTATATCGCAGCGCAATTACAGCTGTCGTTACAGAGCAACACATTCCCCACTGCCGTAACTACATATCTTATTCACTTATCTTAGGCAGGACTGTCTTAGCTATTGTTGCCTTCAAGGGCGGCGATATGTATTGGACATGGGGTGGGGGACTCTGTAGGAAACCTCAAAATGATCTCTACGTATATGCCCACATACGTATATCTATATTTATATACATGTATAGCCTATATATTTGGCCCCGATTAGGACCCAATATGGTGTGTTGTTTGGGTATATGAATACTTATACGCATGTGTATACGTTAACGTACACATAGACCTACATGTACACGTACACTTATATGGAAATGTAAACTACACATTTAAGTAGCATTGGGATGTGCGTTCAGAAGTCAGTATCAGTCACACTTTTTCCATGCAGCTTAATATCCAACAGAAGCTTGATTTGAACAGAGAACTGTCGTTCAGTTCCCTGATTTGAGTGTTTGGCAGAGAGAATTAACGAAATAACAAAAACTTTCCCTGCAATGACATGCACGCAAAAGCTACACTTGTGCCCGAAGCGGGCAGAAAATTTGCATATTGAAGAAATTTTATGAACTGAAGTACAACATTTTGCTAGATTAAGGGATCAGAACTAGGAAACGTTCATGATGTGATCCACTAGGCCATGTCCGGTTAGGATGTAGGCTCCTCAGGCCCATTTAAAACAATTGTCAACATTTTACCTATTTAAAAGATATCAGACTCAACGCTGGTCACAACTGCTGCTGCTGTAGACAACAAAGTGTTTTGAATGGAGGGAATTAAAGAAAGAAGGGTTCCATGGAAATTAAAAGAAGGTTCCATGGACCTTAAAGTTAACTTTCGGAACATTAATTAATCACTTTTTCCTGAATATTGTTCGACCATCAGCAAGAAGCGCTCGGAGTGCTCTTAAAATACGGTTACCCATAATCCTTTGGGTTGGGCAATATGGAGATTAACGAAAAAATGTTGGTCTCTCAGTCTTACTGTAGATTTGCTGTCATTGAATTTGCTGCATCTATAAAAGGGATTGAAAGCACGCGGATACAAAAATTTACCATCACAGTATCCACGCAATAGTTGAAATTAGTATGTGGCTATTTTCCTCGAGAAAAATTCATTAAAACGTACCATATATAATGGATATAATGTTTGCCTGTGTGTCTAAGAGTCCTATTAATTACTAGGCATGTATTTGGCAAAGAAAAATGTTTGCTAAGCACGCCGAAAAAAATTGGTCAATAGAGCTAAATAGTACTTATCGTTAACAAAAAAAGTGAGATGAAAGAGATTTCGTACCCCTCAACCAAAACACTTGGAATCATGCTTTGCAGCCTAAGCCTAGATGCAAATATTGCAGGTTTTGCCAAAATTTTGAACTATGTCTCACATACACCATACACAATTTTAACAAATATCGATGCGATTGACCAACTCCACGGGAAGATTGAACAAAGGTTTTACGTTCCCTACCGAGTTATAGAAGGAGTGTAAATGTGTGTCTGCGACTGTCTTTTGATCGCCGAACATGCACTCCGATTATTCGCTCCCAACTTTGCATCCTATTAATTTCTAATTACCGAATCTGCTCAATGAATTGTTGGGGAAAGCATTATGTAATGTGTGTAGCCTGCATACTCGAAGAACCGGTGGGCTCGGCAAATGTGGCTCATATTGTCTGTAAGTCTTTTTACCTCTAATTGCTATAGTTATTTATAAGTTATGATAATTTTGCAGATTATTATTATTTTGTGTTCGATGCTTTATAGAAGGAGGAAACATCGTTTTCACAAACAAATTCCCCTTAAAGACGATTTCTTTTGTAAGACATCATATTGGCTCTAACAAATTGATACCTCAACTAAATATTCTGGTTAGTAACGACACTTATGATTCAATTACTAGAACGCACTGTTATGTGTAAATCGATTTCTTTTCATAATTAGTGATCACACGACGTGGGCAATCCACCACAGCCTTTTTATGCGCCTTCGGGTTTGGATTCTATTTACTAGGAAAAGAAACAAAATAAGGCGACCAAACGTGTGGCATTTTACCTTCTTCTTCAGCGTGTCAATCAGTAAACATTGAATGTTTTTGAAACCTTTAGCATTTATTAGTTTGGAAAAGGAAGGACATAAACAAATAAGTCAGTTACACCAGACTTCCTTCCGATTTAAACCGACACGTGCCCTCCACTTTCGTTTGTTTTTACGACGTGTGTAAGATTCAGAAAGCAAACGGTTATATTAATATTTCATTTAAATTAAAAATAACACCTCAAATCACTAATGGGCTCAGAGTTTAGATCGCTCCTATTGAAACTGATTATAATTTAAAAAAAAGTGTTTACTGGAAGTTTCCGTCGAAAGCTTTAATCACATTATTTTACCATTCCCCGTTAAAGCCATTTACGTTACTAGCATAGCAGTGTACCCGAGCACGTATGTTTCGAATGTACTAACCGTTTACAAGATAGATATTCAAGTCTGCAATTACTCTTCGTGGTTAGCAACGATTAGTTTGTTCCTGTTTGGATTTGGCAGTAAACTATTTGAAAGGAACGTAATAAGGTCGTTAAGCATTTTCTTCGATTTTTGATATTCTGATTGTGTGGAAACAAAGAAACCTCTTCCGAAATTTTTTCGCGTTAAGTAAACCGTTTAATGTGGAAGTATATCTTTATAAGGCTATTATAATGAGGTGATGATACTTTTCAGTGGCTTTTTGGAAAACGTTTCCTCCAATTCTTCAAATCAAAGACTTTGAAAATGGAACCTCCTGCCATTGTGCTTGGTGCTCGGCATGAGCAATGGAGTAGGGAAAACAAGCCAGTGAGCCACAACTGGAAAAAAGGCCGTGGCCGGCCCGACGTAAACCAATTGGTTAGAAACTGAGCCTTAAAATCTCATCTAACTCTAACTCAAAGTACCTTCCCAGCGCGTACGGTGAAGCAATTTGAAGACGACTCAATTACATGGTTGCATCTGCGATTTTATATCCCTCACTTTAAATAACACCAAACTATACCAGACTTAAGTTCATTTTCTGTTTCAGGGAGAAATTTTGCGGTGCAGGAACTAAATACATGATTAGTTTCTTTTTCTCCTTCTTCCATGATTGAATTCGTGTAGAGGAGAAGAAGTTTTAATACATTACCCAAACAATATAATAATTTTCCCCATGAGACAATTGGAAAGTTCAAAAGAAAAGTTTAAATATTCAAACTCCATTTAAAAGTTTTTGGGGAAAATTATTAAATACAATAGCGTTTATTGCCTTGAAGGAAACTATATCTGTATTTTTCATCAGTTTGTAAGCAAGTGCGACTAATAAATATCGACTGACACTGCCACAAGAATTTCCATCGTATTTTAAAAGACATATAACTTCATATGCGTTATCTTCTTTGTATTGTTGCACCCTTGAAAAATCACAGTGTTTCTACTATTTTACCAAAAGTGTCCTCCCACAGGCATTGAAAATGCTAGTTCATCATTTTTAAGCATGTTAATGACTTTTACATAATTGTACATTGAATAGCATAATTTTTATTCTAAACTTTCCATGGTACACAGTTAACTTGGTATTAAATTATGAAATTGAAAATGTGAACTCGAAAAAAAGCAATACAGCATGTAACATACTTTCTGTGATAATGATAGTTACTGTCTGCATGTTACTAATTGGCAAATTGAAACCAGAGAATCTGACAGGACACTTTTTTTAGTGAGAAGTAGCCATCAAGTTCTATATGATAGTACATAAATGTAAAATGTCCGAAATATTTGCAACGTAAACGTCTGTACACATACTAAGCAAATATGGCATGGGGTTTAGCATAGATTACAATATTAAAAATTTGAGTGCTTCTGTGCTAGTTTCGTTTAATTTTGACACCAAAAATCGTTCGATATTTTTGTACTTCTGTTTAGCTTCACGGAATCCTCAGAAGCCTTTTTTGATGTTTAAGTTTGAAACATGACGAAAGACTTCATTTTCTGCCCAGCTGCCTCTAACATGGAATTAACACAGGCCTTTCTCATTGATCCCAATACCTGACAGAAAAAACAGGTCAAGCTGCAAATAGTTTAAACCCCTTGATGACAATAGGCCAGGTTAGAAGATGTTCCATTCCTCTTCAAAACTGTAAAATTACTCTCTCTCTCTCTCCCTCTCTCTCTCTCTCTCTCTCTGCTCAGGGAGCACCTTCCTGCTTCAAGCTGGTCTTTTGAAACTATAGACAGCCTCCTAGAAATACATTATAAACTGCCCCACGAGTTAAGCCATGCATGCTCGTTTCAACAACAATCTTCAAGAAACGAGCAACATTTTTTCACTTTCACAATAACAACAGTTTGCCTTGTGTAGAATCGGTCATTAAATCTTGGGTGCGTCGGCTTGATATCTATTGCTACACCAGGGAGAGGCAAATATCACCTCCCTGGTTACACGATGTAAATACCGGGGCATAACACCAGAGTTGTAATCGAGTCACTAGATTCGTGATTCGTGACTCGAGTCACCAATTGTCAAACTTTTAAGTGACTAAAGTCGAGTCATTGACTCGAGTCAGGACTTGAGTCATTGATTCGAGTCACTGTATTAATGGGGAAATTACTCCTGAATGCTCTCGAGTCACTATCATTTTGAGAAGAAGTGACTCTAGTTGTGACTCTTGGCAACACTGCATAACACTAAGAGGGCGAATGTTTAAATTTGGCTTGTGCCGTGTCTTACCGGCAGTACACGTTTATTACCTTTTCCATTAAAGCTATAAAAACTTAAGATTAAGGTTTAGTTATTCAGATTATGGATAAAAGACGTTATCAAGGTAATAACAATGGCATAGACTGATAACTACTAACGTACCTCAACTAAAGAAACCGAAGTTTTGAACAAAGTCGTCAGCATCAAAATTAGTTCGCTTATTTTGTAACAGTTTACAAGCACGTGTAAGTCGGTTTTAAATTTTTAGAAAAAAAAATGCGTGTGTACCGGTTTTAAGTTTTTAGAAGAAAACAAAACGGAGAAGAAAAACATAACAGACCCTGAAATGGAAAAGTTTCACAGTACCAAGTTTTGTCTTACAACTCACCTCCGGTAACCACTGTAAATGCTGCCATTAGGACAACTGCCAGCGCACATTGTCGCATTTTAACAGCTCGTTGTAACTTTGTGTAACAAAGTTTTTAGCAATATACTGCTAAGTATCTCTCTTGATAAAGCCTCGATCTGGACTCTAATGAAAGCTTAGATACTGAAACGAAATTTAGATACTGAAATTCTTGCACTAGTAATGCTTTTTTCATGAATATTTATGAAGCACACCTCTGGGTAACTGTGGCAACAAAATGACGTTAAAAAAGGCAAAAAAATGGGGCACTACTTTCCGAACTATCGTTGGCATAAATTCCGCCGCAAACCATTTTACAAACCATACTGAAGAACCTATCTCTGCGTCTGCGCACTTCAAACTTTGTCGACTGAAGAGGCCTGACGTTTAGGTTCTATCAGTTACGCTTCCAAGAACTAAAGTAATGTTTTGTCGATAAAGAGACAACTATACCCTGTTCCAAATAAACGACTACAAGCAACGGTAATCACATTTGTCCCTCAGCCATCCAGTTACTGGATAAATATTGAACCCGTTGCTGAAAAATTTCCATTGTTGACCATTTAACGAATAATTTCTACTAAAGCTGACACTCTTCAGTTACTTTAAAAGACATAAGCCTTCTAAATCAAAGCGGTTACTGTGCTTACCAGCAATTATATCGACAGCCTTTTACACTTCCTAGAATCTAATGAAACACAAATTACACGTCCTTGGTCAGAATATTAAATTGGGATTGTTGTGTGTGGTAGTTACAGAGCCGAATGCAACGTAATTACATTGATGAGCCGCAAATGAAAATTTCACTGCGGTCGTACCAGGGAGGTGATATTAGTTGGAGATCCATCGAAAACTCTTTTTTTTTTGAACCCTACTATTTGCCGACAATAATCTCTTTTGTGTGTTGCTCTTAATGATTCAATAGGATTAAGAGGTGTTAAAAACTAAGTACAAGTAGGACACGTCGTCTGCTACATCTCGATGAGCAGAACGGGAAATAAAACTTGCCTTAGCATTGCCAGTCGCTCAAGCTGTAAATTAATTTGAGGGTTTCGACGCGTTTCGACGCTATTTACAACATACTTGTCTAGTTCTCTATAACTTGCTCAATATGGGTGGGTCACTTAAATCATGCGAGCGAATGCGAAAATTAGTAAAAATCTCACTGTCAAAATTTAGTCTTATACTTCTTTTACTCATTTGCATAAATGATGAGCACTGGTTTATTGCCAGCATCGTTAGATTCCTTGGCAATAAACAGACGTTTTGAATGTCGGAACGGTGTTTTGCACGTGACTGTGGGCAACTAGTTTGACATTAAAGCATTTTTCCAAATAATCCTTTTTGTTGTGGTCGCTGTGGGTATGAATGAGGTTGCCTAGATATGAGACAAAGGAATTCGATGCCCTTCAGTTCAATAATCCCCAATTAAAGGGTTTAGTCTCCACTCTGAGGTCAATCTAATTGGATTAGCATAAATTAAAGTTTTCGGTGGATCTCCATCTAATATCACTAATATCACCTCCCTGGTCGTACTAAGCGGCCAAACATGAATGTTTACATCTACCCTTTATGACTACTCCAACTCTCTATTGTCACTTAAAGAGAAATTTTCTATTCCGTTTTAAATTTTTGCCTCCGTTTCGTGGGTAAAAAGTAATGCCATAATGTGATGATAGTGTACATAGACTGAAGAGAAGTGTGGTGAGAGTTTTTAAACTGAACTAAACATTTTTCTATGAACGGGAAAGTGACAATATTTAAGTGTACCAGCAAATCATACACTGCTAATTTATGAAAATGAACAAGAAATGCTAACGGAAACTCCGGAGATTACTTTGATAACTATATGGTTTAAAAAGAGTAAGTATTCGCCGCACCATCATCTTATCTCAAAGGACCGGGTGTTTTCCTCAGAAGTGGTTATTCCGTAATGTTTTAGAAGATCAGTATTACACGTAACAGGTCCATTAAGAAACGAGATATTGTAATTAAAACGTTTTAAAATATTATTTCTACCATGGCTTATCTTATTTGTGTATATGTTGTTGCAAGTTTGCAGTAAGGCTCAGAAAGCACGAGACATGCTATACTGAAATCGCTGACAATGTTCAAAATTTTTAAGAGCAGTGAGTAGATCCATGCGTTTTTTTTTTTTTTTTTTTTTTGAACTAGACAATGAGGGTACTTTTGTACAATCAATTTATTTCCTTATTCATATTTAGAAATTTCTTTTGACTTCACTTTGAATTCTCTGTCGATACCCAACTTTTTTCATAGAACTCATAAAGTTTTTAAAATCCGATTTCCTTTTATATAGTTAAGAATTACTCTGTAACTAAAGAACTCTCCGATGGCATAATAACTCTCTTCTTTCCTGTTATGGGAATTAAATTACACCGCATTTGCGGGTATTAGTTGAAGGGAAGCTCAAATGTCTAGCATTGTAGGAAAAACTGAAAAACGACTCACATGACCAGCAAGAAATAGACCCAGACAACAAATTAAAGTACTTCAACCTTTTTAACATTTGCCTGAAAAGAGTATCTGGTTGTGATATGTAATAGATTCACATTGTGCTCGTGGTCCGGTCTGCTATGGGTGTGTTCGGCTTTTTGTTTCACCCATGTCCGTTTCCAAGTTTTTTAAAACCACAATAGTTCCTACAGAATGCCTCCACCACTTCCACAGTCAACATTGCATTAAATTATTTTCAAAATTAATTAAATTATTTTCAAAAGTGTCCCAAATTGAAGTGATATAGGCTCAGGTATTTTGCATTGTAAACCTCAGGTATGAGAGTACCTGATCACCTCCTCTCACTCGGTTCCGGGGTATAACTTACATCTCGGTGTCGGTCTGGAAGAATGTGACCGTATGTCTCCATCTTGAGGACTGTAATGCCTTCTACAACATTGTTCAGAGATAAACCAGGGAGCTGTTAGGACCCTGGGTAAACTATTGTAAGGTTAAAGTTCATGCAAGGCTTGTGTACAGTTTGTTATTCGTGCTATGTTTCATTATGCAAGTTAAGCTGTCTGTTATTTCTGTAATGTTTTGTTATGTAAATTATTTCTTGAGTCTTCTTCTCTGTTCGTTTTGCTTTCCAAGATTTTTGTAAGTCTTCCTCGAGGGAGCCGAGGAGCTCTGTGAAATATAGTTAATCGTGAACATGTTGGTATCCGCCTAGTTTCCAGTTGGTTTTTTTATTTAATGTCTCATAGGCCTACCTAACCAGTTTCCGGCCATGTTCCTGCCCTTTATCGGGAACTGAAAACCACGCTGCACTATCTTAATTCAAATACTTTCACATGTCATTGATTGCATAGTAAAGAGTCCATCTATGCGCAAGTCTACAGCTTGGCTTTCATTTTTATCATAGCTTGACTCGCATGCACTGACGGTTGGATGATTTGATGATAAACACGGCTTTTGGGTTGACAATGATGACTTTGGGATAATGATTTACACAAGCTATCCTTAATTAGGTAGGCTAATGATGATACAATAATGACATGGGTGTGGGTGGACCGTGCCGACAAAAGGGCATTTTAGAACAACTTTGGTCATTTTTACAACATGTTATATACTTCTGCAGCCTCGCAGTGAAAACAATTTATGTATTCTTTAAATAAGGAAAGACGTAAGCGTTCAATGGTGGGGTAGAAAGCACTCGTGACGGAGTTACCCTCCAAAATTCTACTTCGTATTCTTTTCAGCTACGTTACTGCACTTTTTCTAATAGTAAGATACATCTGCATAGTAAATATAAAATACCTTATTCAAAATATGTAGGGAAACTCGAGCGGGCATATATCCGATCAAAAACCTCTTATACAACCTATTGAGAAGCCGCTGTTCTGGCTCAATAAAATACAAATATTTTGTACTTACAACTGTTCAACTAAAATGCGCAGAATCAGGCGCGTAGCTAAGGGGGCGAAGGGGACAGAGCGCCCCCCCCCCGAACTTTTTTTGTCGGTATTTTTTAATGATTATTTTTACAATATTGCTAGTGTTTCCCCTATTTATATGCGTGCGATAAATAGGCCTGGGAATTGCCATTTCCAGCAATCTGGGAGGCAGTTTGGGCCAAAATTTTCTTGCGCTCCGCGCCAACTCATGGAGGCGCGGAGTGCTGAGAGTCTGTCTGCGGTTTTCGCTCCCCCCCCCCCACCTAGATTATTTCCTGGCTACACCCCTGCACAGAATGACAGAAAATACATATTTGGGCAAAGTGAATACCTTAAGTTTAGGCAACGATTAAAAGACAAAATATCCTTGAAACCCAGGTAAGTTGAAATTGGAAATTATGTATAGACTTTCTTTGCATTAACTCAAAGAAAAATCGTGAAAATTATTAGATCCTTGAACCTAGAACCTAAAAGCCGAAAAAGAACCTAAACCAAACATTAAATCTTTTTGTATGGGAGTTCTTAAATTACGGACTGAAAGCAATATATCAAATCATTGCAAGTTGCTAAATGTAATCAAGGTTTTAAAATCACTTTAAATTAGAGAACTGAAAAAAATAATTTTCTTCCTTTCAGATCTCCAAAAAGTGTTAAAGAAGTTAAAGAGGCATGCCCTTCTAGTCCCTTCCCACACAGATTAAGTATTTCAATAACTGGAAATGTGTAGCTTAAAATATCCTTGCCAAAATTGCATGATAGAGAAACAGATTGTCCAGTGATATGGCTTGGAATATCAAACCAGTTTAAGTTTACTCTCAGGGGCTGACGTCATTGGGTTTGGCTTCCATCAACATTCCATTTCTAATATGGAGATATGTTTGTAAAGAAGTGAAAAAAAGAAGAACAGAGGAGAGGGGACAAAGAGAAAAAAGAAAGAAAAACGAAAGGAAAGAGCGCGACTGCTCATGCATGCTTGTGTGGGTGTGGGTGTGTCTGGGGGGGGGGGGGTCAGGAAAGATGAATTTAAATTTATGTATGCTGTAGTGCAGACAACTCACGTCGAAATATTTGAGTAACTCCATCAAAAACTTCACAAGGAACACAAGCATTTGCGTTCTACTGAACTGCACTGCAACTTATAGCTTCTCATACAAGCCAAAAGTTGTTCATGGTAGTGTGATATTGTGTCGTGGTGAGACGACATTTTAGATAAGTCGAGAAAATGAAAAAAAGTTCAGGAAGGAGGAAGGAAAGCCGAAAACAAGGAAGGCAAAAGGAATAGAGTGGCAACCGAGCATGGTTTATAGTTTGAGAAGGGAACATAAGGCACCCCTATTCACCAAACTGGCGTCTAGAATTGTTTGGACACACCATTCGAGCTCGAGTCAAGTCATTAATCCTTAGAAAAGGCCTACACGAGTCAACTGAACTGAAGATAGCAACTCGGGTCATGGGTTGTTACAATCCCGCTGGTTTCCCGTGCGTGCTTGTAGACGCTAAATCGCAGTGACAAATGTGTTTTAGGGTGCAATCTTATGCAATGTTCAGAGTTTGGGTAAGGGATGGCGCCATGTGCAAGAGAAACAGGGGCAGGGGCAGGACAACTTCAGGGGGCATGGAAGGTGCATGACCCAAGCGATATCGAAAATGTTCGATTTAATTTTAAATGAACCGAAAGGCATTTAAGCTATGCATTTTTGCAGGGGTAAGATGAAGTGTGTTTTCGACTGCGTACTGGCTCCTTTAATCATTTTCTATAACGTATCCATCCAAAAATATCAAAATTTCAGGCTCTCAGTGCGCTCTTACCTTCAAATTCTTAATTTTTAAATACCATTCCAAACGTATTTGTTAAAAGTAAAGTTTAGGCTTTATATCAATTTCTATGCCAAATTTCTGCGCGCTTCGCGGGCAATTGCCGCCGTTTACTTTCCATGCTTTATGATTATTATTATTAGCACAAAAATGGACGGAATTGTTCTGGAGAAAACCATTTTCCGAAACTTTTAGTTCTACCTCAGACTAGCATCAAGATGCAATTTTGTGGTAAACTTGTATTATGGGCAACATTTGTAGCTCGATGGTTATGACTTGAAGTATATTAATCATTGCACAAGCTTTTCGAAGGTCGTTAAGTGCATTTCAGAGAATAAGCATTATGAAAAATGCAAGTTTATCAATCCTCTGTACCAACTTTGGAATACTTTTACTCCCCTCTCGGTCATTCCCCCATTGGAAGCTGTAGATTTAGATTCTCTTTAAATCTGAGTGAAACTACTATTTGTGTGCTCTCCTAAGTGCCATTTCTATGTCGGTTAAAAGAATTATACTTATGTCCCCTTTCTTGCAATTACCCCAAAATTCCAGGAGACCCTGCATGTGCCCTTCTAATGGCACTTTCTGAGTTAACTTGGGATGGAATTATGATATTATACCAGCGCTTCTCAACCTGTGGGCCGATTTAAAAAAGGTTGAGACGCGCTGTATTATACCAATCATCAAATCTTGGCGGCTCCACAGGAAAGGGGGTTATGTGGAATACCTACCTCTCAAGGAGGGCAAATGCTTCAGTCTACACATTAGGAACTCCTCTGCTTAAAGATTCAGAACCTATTTTGTAACCATTTTAACTGTTTATCTTTTACCTAATCTAATTTAACTTGGTCTTGGACTTCCTGTGATTATCAAACATAAAAGATTTAACTGTGCAATATGGAGGAAATGTCAACAGTTTATATGTTGTGTAACCAACTGGACAAAAGTTCCTCACTAGCCAGGGATTAAGTGTAATCCTAGAAGTGATTGTGGCTTCTTACAACAAAGAAATGAGCAGATAAGTAGGATTTTATTACACCCGACCTCCCCTTTGTGAGGTCTGGTCAGAGTATACAGATTTTTAAGGAAGAGAGTTCCAAACCTGAAAAATTCTAGTGGCCTCGCCGACTTATTGGATTTCTATGTTCCATTTCTTTAAAAGTTCGTTTCCATATGGCTAAGCAGTGCCGAACCCAATCTACAAAGTAAACTATAATTCGTGTACACCTTTTTTTCTTTAGAGGAATTTCATCCCCAACCACGCAGTTGCTCGCGCAGTACGGTAAGCGGCGACGGCCGGTTTGACCGTCATCAGGCACGAGGGTTCTGATACAAAGTACGTTGTAGCCGATTTCGACCAGCCACCCTGGCAGTCGATCTATTAAATTTTTAATGTGAACCAAGAGCGTATTGGATGCCAAATTTTTATTTTATTTCAACTACAAGCTCCACCAAACCCCAAAATATATCTTTCTTTCAGTGCCGACAGAAATATTTTGAACAACGTTTAGATAATTTTGTTTATGTTTTCTGTCTTCGTTCTTTCCCCCTTTCTTCTTTTATTTCTTCTCCCTTCTTTTTCTTTAATTTCTCAGCGAAAGGTGGGTGGGGCTCAACCTTCTCCCTCCCCCGCATTAAATCCGCGCCTGATAATAGTCATCTAAAAAGTACAGCCAATGAAACGCCCCGTAAACTCTCCCAGCCAAGCTCCTCTCCACGCACGGTATCCACTGTCGATAAACCACACTCTGCCTAAACGATCTCAAGACGAAGCACGCACGTGACATCGTGACATCTAGTACTTTAAATGCCCCCAAGATGTTTGCTAGGCTGCCCAAAAATTGTTTGGGTCCGAATGACACGTGTAAGAATTAAGGACGGCGATCAATGCCGTGACTCCCCACTTGATACCTGCCCCCTAAAAATTCCAGCCTAGCTAGCCTTCTGTTAGGATATACTTTAGGAAGTAGTTTTGCCTGCTAGTTTGTCAGTTAACTTTAGTCCGGTATCACATACTTAATTGGCCATTACAAACCGAATATGGGGAAACACTTCACTGCCCATAATACCAAGTTATCAACAAGAGAGCAATCCAAGGAGTTGCTGATCTCATCCCAAGACATCCTTTCACTTCTCAGTTCCAATTGTAGCAGATATCTGTGATTTCATTGTAAGCAGTGGGCTGGTGACCTCAGGTCACAAAATAAGAAGCTGACGAAGAAAATTACCTCATGATCCAAGTATTTATGATCTGAATACTTTAAAGCGAAGGCGTATCTCGCTGTGGATGCTCACTTCAACTCGACATATTTGATGTACCCGCTTGCGTCCTGACTATAATTGTCCTTGTAATGACAAGCGTGCTGAAAAGTATCAACCCAACAGTTTGATATTCTCATGTTTCAAACTGGTAACTTGGGCGCCGGTCACACGTATGGGCCTTTGGGTCAAAGTTCATGTAGCAGATGAAAACAGTCCTGGGCCCTTTTCAAAAAGGGTTACGCTCGATCTTAAGTTTGATTTCAATAGGACAATTGCATAATAGATCATAATTCAGGTCAATCTTAAAACTCTGTAAAACACTTACGACGTTTTAACAATTTGACCTCTGCTGCTCTTACATGACCTTTGAACCCGACAAAAAATGAATAACAAAAAAATAAAAAAGAAGAGTCACAGATGGAATTTATTTAGAATCGGGAACTTCTGTGAGAGAAACAGAGCACCAATCAACTACGCCATCAAAGAACTCATTAAGTGTATGGTATTCCCAACCATGCTATAGTCACAGCATCCTTAACAAGTTTTCATAATTTGGTTATTTAACTTTGAATCGTTACTGTAACATTTATGCTTGTGAAAAAATAGATGTTGTTCTCTATACCTTTATCTTTGGAATGGTAGAAAAATTTAGTCCTAACCTTTAGTTGGTCACGAAATACAATTTGGAGGTACCACCCACTGTCTATTTAGTTTACGAGGTTTTCGCAGTTTCATCTCTGATGACTGCATATGACCTTCGACCACTAACAAACCCATAGGCTTCCCCCTCTCTTAAAGTAACACATCTATATCCCAAGTATAAAAAGTTTCCGTCATCCCTGTCCTGAAATATCGTATTTATCTAACGTTTTCTTTTTTTGACCTCTGATGATCTCAAATGGCCTCTGACCTTCACTGAAAACACTAGGGTTCTTTCTCTCAACATGTTAAAGTTGTATGTAAAGTATCCATGCTTCCTGCCTTGAGATATCCTGTTTACAAAGTTTTTGGTTTTTGAACTCTGGTGACCTGATATGACGTCTGATCTCCATCAAAAACTAAGAGCTCTTCCTCTCAATATGATAAATCCATAAATCAAATATGGAAAGTGTCAATCATTCCTATCTTGGGACAGAGTGCTGACAAGCAAGTTCCAAGGTTTTGAAGTTTTACCGTCCGTAACCTCATGAAGCTTTGACCTTTACCAAAAAAAATAGGGTTCATCTTCCCTCTATAATGCATCTACATGCCAAGTACGGAAAGTATCCATGTTTTCTTCCTTGAGATATCGTGTTTACAAGGTTTGTTGTGCTTTCTTATTTCTGCTGACCTAGCATGACCTCTGACCGCTACAAAAAACAATAGGGTTCTTTCTCTTTTTATGATACATCCATATACTAAATATAAAAGTATCTAACATTACTTTCTTGAAATATTGTGTTAACAAGCCAAGCCTCTCAAACACACACTCAAACATACACGCATACACACTACCTGCCATCGCGACTGCATTGATTCCTTTTGCCTTTGAAAAGGAATCAAAAATAGATGATATTTATTTTGGGGCTTTCATAATGCCCTTATAAAATGTCAGTTGAAGGATGCAATTATTTGTTCCAATGTTCACAGTACCCGAAGGCGTCCGGCTTGTTTTCACCAGGTCAATGTTCCTGGAAATCTGGCCACTGGGATCCACGCCTTCAGTGAAGAGCATCGCATACCCGAGGGCGCCGTTTTGGCAAAAAATTCCACCCAGTCATTTCTTGTCGCCACCCCTTTTCTACTCTCTCACAATCCCTCGGTGCCATCAGATAGAATGGAATAAACTTGGTGCATTGGCGCAGATGTACATTATTCGACGGTTTTTCATTCCTCACCTACATCCTCTTGCCTTGGAGATACATGGTCAGGAGGGCAGTCACAATAATCGTATATTACAAACACTGAGCCATGCATGATTCAGTGAACTTGAGGCCAAGAAAGCTGCACGGGGTATATACCACCACCAGACGCTAGGAAAGGAACACGGGTAAGAAACTAAGCAGAATGTCACAGCCCTTTGAGGTAGCGTTTAACTCCTTAATGGAATGGAAACCCCTAGAGCGGTCAGATAGGACATGGGCAGTACTTGACAATTCAGAAAGCTAGTGCCGGATAGTATTTAGTATGTACTATTAATTTTAAGTAGGTCATTGCAACTGCCAGTATGCCAAGCAGAACTTCCACGTTTTCCCCATATCCGATATTATTTTTTGTAGGCGCCGTCAATTTTAACCTTTTACAGCCTCCTCGTTGGTCAACCAAGATCGTCACATTAATTAATATTTTTTTGCTTGAGTGCATGGTAACTATTTACCAATCAGGGGACTGCATTGCAGTCTGGAGTGTTCCACGAGGTTTGCAAGCCCAGGCCGCAAGCTTGGTCACTCGTGCGGCACACCTCGAAGAAACAAGATGTAGTAACAACATTAATCACTATCTGTAAATAAATAATTGTTAGCCGGCTTACTTGATCAACTTTAATCATCTTTTTTGGGGGGTGAGAATGGAAATCATCAAATAAATCATCAGTCATGTAAATAAACTCGGAACTGTTTTCGTCCGTTACTCTTTTAGATTCCCTTTTCGGAAAGCTACACCTCTCAACCTCCTGGCTAGATCCTCTACCTACCGAAACCTCCACATGAAGTGATTGGCCCAAAGACCTGACACTAGCAATTCAAGACTCTTCAAAACCTTAGCAGTAATTTATACTGTACAGGTAAGCCAATAGGAACACGTACGAGCTAAGGGAAAGCATGGACAGCATCGTAACTTTGTACTTGGATTATGCGACGGATCTCTAAATTTCAGTTCAAATCTTGTGAATTTGTCTTCTTTGGCAAATGACAGGAAATTACATCTAATTAGCAGTTACTTTCAATTTGTATATTGTTAAATTTTTAAAATGAGGAAATCAATGCATGGCCACCTCATGTAAAGCATGGGAGAACTGTGAATCAAATATGCTCTGTTCCTGAAGATATGCTATAGAGTTATTAACACTTCAGGCATACAGTTCACATGCAGATCTATGAGACTTTTCAAGTTGGAACTTTTCTCACAACTTGTGTCAAAACAGTAGGATGTTTTGAGGTGTGGTCATGCATCAGTCGTCTATTCTCTCAAGAGTGGACTGAACAAAAAGGACACAATTATGGAAATGTATAGACAACCTATCATTATGCAAATTTCTTGCTTGTTTGCCAATATGGGATGCAGGGGTTCTTAGCCTGGGACCTACTGGGATACATACACAACCTAACCATGGCCAACAATAAGCCTAATCGGGCTAGCCCATGACACGCCCTACCCCAGTTTGAGCCTTGAAGCCTTAACCCAGCTGGGGCCTGCCTGCAGCCTTACTGGGCTGGCCTAGTTGGGCCCCAAGTGGTACCCACCTCCTCAGCAAGGCTACCCCAGTTTGGACCTACCTGGGAATACCTGACAAACACTGATTGGTCCTAGCTGGGGCTCAGCATTTAGCCCAACAGGGGTCCAGTTGGGGCCCGACTCCAATCCATCTGGGCTAGCCCAGTTGGGGCCCACCTTCAAACACCTGAAAACACGGATTGGTCCAAGCTGGGGTCCAGCATGTAGCCCAGCAGGGGCCCAGTTGCCCCAAGACACGACCTGTCTGTTTCCAATATTTACTTGATAAAGTTCGAGTTAAGAATGCAAGAAAGATACAGATACTGATCAGAATTTAAGAAGCAGTATAAGACCTGTATTTCCCGGAAGTACAATTTCTATTGTGCACCATTTCTAATTATAATAAAGAATGATAAAAAGATTGTGCCTCCTACATGATGTCCCCCAAACATATTTGGATAACAGTGCATCAGTGCTGATCTTTCGAGCTGATGTGAAGCCACTTTGCATGATTTCACCTTTGTGTTTAAAATATTACTTTCCGTTCCGCACCTAGTTGTATTTGTCCAGCTATGCCATCTATTGGACAAATAGGTTTGAGTGTTGGAAGAACCAAATTACAAATGAGTGTTCGTACATTAAAGAGATAGGATCGTCTGGGATTTCTCTCGCAACAGATACATGTAATTTAAGCTTGTAAATTATTCGGCAATCACCAATAAACTGTGAATAATGTTACCCTATGAGGTCTTCGACTTATAATTGAGTGCCACATCGTGATAATTTTTTAAGCCCTTTTAGAAAGAAACTAGCGAAGGAATCTTACACGGAATATTCATGTTTGAATATACAATTCTACATGAAGTAGGGTAGATAATCAAATCATAGCTAATTAAAGGTTATCAAGTTTAAAATGAGCAGTTCGTGTCATGGCACTTAAATGGATGTGGTGGGGGAAGATATACATGGGGTGTACCTAACTTTTAAGGACAGTCTTATGTGACATGACAAACATACCAAAAAAAGCCTTCCTAGTGCAGTAAAAATGTTCTCGTCACATTATTGGTGTAGTAGAGGTGCCTTGCTTTGGGATCATTATTTTCTTGTATCTCTCTTCAACCGCATCTGGTCGACCACAAATGTTAGGAATATTATACATATAAACAATACACCGAACAGATTTAGTGGTGTTTTGTTCTACCGACCCATAGTGATAGGTCTCTTCTTTAGTAAATGGTTAAGTTGGTTATTCGTTTCAAGTCATGCAAAGAGCCGTGAGCACTTTTAGGAACTTATTTCTTTGGTATTTTATCAATGCAAGGAAAAATAACTTGACATCGTCTTTTTAATATTTAAGTGCGGGTCAGGAAAATCATTAGAAAGGATCTGAAGGATACATCTAAATTTTTCTGAATTTTGTATGAATAAACAATTAAAGTTAAATGAGAAATATGGAAATAGTTGTAGTTGTTACAATCGTGAAAAGGCAGATGACAACGTTACAAATTGTATGATTGGTGCATGACCCATTCTTTGTTTTACTAAAATTAATGGAAAGAATACAGGAAACTTCCCCCAATTACCTCTTAAGTCACTTCAGTGTAATAAACAACTAAACCCAGTGGAAAATTGGAGTTTTGAGCTCACATATTCTTTTAACTCAAAATTTATGGCTGCCTTCCCCTACTCCCTCTTCCACTCCCTCCTTCTCTAGGAAGTTCGGGCAAAATCTGTTTTAGAGCAGTTTTTATACATTTTAAACAAAGCAATGGACAATTTTCTGGTAATATAGGCATTACATTGGCAAGTACATCACAGCCCAAGACAAAAAAGCCTCTAGTACCTTTTTGCACAGGAAAATAAACCTTCTTCCCTTTAGCCTTTTCTTACTTTCTTCTGTAGTGTGTAACGTTAATGGAACCCTCTACCATGTAATACATACCGATATAAGTTTACTTGTCAAAAAAGATACTAAAATTGGACAGAAACATGCACTGCGTTATTAAGTTCGTTCGTGGCAATTATAATAAAACTTTCTTTAGAACTGCAGAGTTACTCTATTAACCCGACAATATCAATCTTTAATCTCTAATAACAAAAAGCATAACTTAAAACCCAAGGTTGGAGTCATTAGCAATGACGTGAATAGAATATTAACGAAGTATAATTTTAATGCCTTCCTGGTTATGGATTTGGAACTATTGGTCTTATTTTCATTTCTGATGATTTCAGCGAATAATGAAACCACCGAAAGTGATTCTTGTAATCTCCGTTTAAATGAACAAAACCACATGCGTTTTGCTCCATCCACCAGCCTCCTTTGCTACTTGTGGCACAGTTGATGATATTATCTCTATCACGGGTGACAAATTTCCAACCGTTGTGAAATGTCAAGAAAGCCGGTGCTGTTAAAAAGAAAAGTGACGGTTAATAAGTTTCTAAATGAATCATCTAGTTCCTATGAAACAGCCCAAAAGCACATACTTGTAGACAGAGATAATCATGCATGCTGTAAAATAAATACTCGAAGGCCTACAATTAAAAACATGATCGCTACATTGTTAGGTTCACTTATAAACTGCAACTGCAGATATGTATTTATCCACGCGTAGTTAGTTATTGTAGAAATGAAACGTTTATTATTGACCTTTGGGTGCACACTGCATACTGACCGAGAAATTACTTCACAGTGTAAATATTCTTTTTTATAATTTAACCCACTGGTTCCCTTTATTTTGACATTTTCGCTGGATGAAAACATTTTACCGTGCAGAGTGAACAACACGGATATCTAACACTCATGAGTGCTTTCAGCAAAGGACTTATTTTACGTACAGATTTCTTTTTATGGACTCAGGTTCCAGTTCTTGCTAGCTTGTCACATTTACAGTCAAAACATTTAAACATTGCATAAATGAATAGAGGACACACTTTTCATCCCATTCCCTTCAAACCACACACCCATAGTTTTTTCATAACTCAGAATAGCCCGGTTTAAAAACAGACAATTTTGGTCACAAATAGACTTCCAGTTGCTTCATTGTCACAAAATGTTCCACAGACTGATTTAAAAATCTTTTGTTATTCTTTAAAATTCAATTGTTTAATTTTGACCATGAAACATTACACCATTGAAACATTGAATAACATTCATTTGACATTGGTCTTAAAATTTGTGAGAGTAACGGTTACAACTCTAAAAGTGTCTGCATACTTAATTAACATGTGTCAAGATTATAACGAAATACGAGATGTTCGATTGGTCTGCCTGTATGACATCACAGATTTTCCGTAATGCAAGGCACTGTTGTGAATTGAATAGTTTCTTTAAAAAATATAACTTCCAAACGCAACATGCTACTAAGATAAGATTTACACTAAAATCAAGACAGAAAAAGAGTTCCTGGTTTTATGCAACTTTCGTATTTTGTCACCGAAATATCCCTATAAGCATAAGATCTAACCATGTGGCTGTTAACTATCACCCTGTACCAGTGGCGTGTGCAGGATTTCAAAGGTGGGGGGCACAACCTGTGATTCCCCCGACTGACATGGAGGGATGTGACAAGTGCACCGAAGGTGCACCACAAGCGCAAAGCGCGAGTTTGCACGCGTGGGGTCCAGGGGACCGCGCCAGGGCCCCTGGCGGGCCCAGGGGCAGAGCCCCGGTGGGGGTCCAGGGGGCGAAGCCCCCGGAAGCTCCTGCAACATAAGGTAATAAGACCGCCCTAAATTGGTTCTAGAGGCCTTATTGATCAGGTTTCGTTTGTTTCAGATTTTGTAAAATTCGATGTCAGTGACGGAGAGTTCAGGTTATCCTCTATGCGTTGAAAGCTGCTGTGTGCTACAGTATGTGTCACATACATTGACAGGTACTACGTTAAAGATCACGAGGCCAGTCAAGAAGGCTGCTTGAGATAATTGCAAAAGTTAACAGCACTGTTTCATCCTTAAACCTATATAGTTTACCATTACAGATGGTTAAAGTGACTAGCGCGAAGGGCGAAGGGAACTTAATGATAGTAGGCCTACCTGCACCATATGAGACAGATATTGATATTGATAGCATCCTGTCTGATTATTCACCGTAGGACAATTGGAAGAGCTCTATCCTTTGGTAAACGACCAAAAAATGAAAAAAAAAATCTCTTCTAATATCATTCTGTAGGCTACTTCTAAGTTTTGAGTGCCAGGGATGGCGCCAGGATTTGCCCGACAGGTGGCCAGACGGGCGGAGGCAGCGACCTGAAGCCCCGACAGCCCCGATGTCGACAAGGGGATGGTGAAGATGGATCTGAAGAAAATGTGATCAAGAACATAAAGAAAACAAAAAAGAAAAACTGAAGGGGTTCTAGACCATATCGGGGATAACATACATATTATCGAAACACTTGGACTACCCTATGAAACAGCCAAACTTTGGTCCGTGAGTCGCTCACAAACTGACCGTACCGCATGACACACATTAGAGAACAGTAACTAGGCTTAGCGACATGCGATGAAATTTTCGACCTCCACATGAACAGTGTTCTCTGCCTACATGTTTTGTGGTAAGGTTGGCAGGACATGTGCTTTCTACCAATGTGGAATGGAACTGCTGAAGATCCTGGAGTAACAATACAGCGCGCGTAGCGCGCCGAAAAATTTGGGTTCTTATTTGAGAAAGTCCAAGTGTTTCGATAATATGTATGTTATCCCCGATATGGTCTAGAACCCCTTCAGTTTTTCTTTTTTGTTTTCTTTATGTTCTTGATCACATTTTCTTCAGATCCATCTTCACCATCCCCTTGTCGGCATCGGGGCTGTCGGGGCTTCAGGTCGCTGCCTCCGCCCGTCTGGCCACCTGTCGGGCAAATCCTGGCGCCATCCCTGGCACTCAAAACTTAGAAGTAGCCTACAGAATGATATTAGAAGAGATTTTTTTTTCATTTTTTGGTCGTTTACCAAAGGATAGAGCTCTTCCAATTGTCCTACGGTGAATAATCAGACAGGATGCTATCAATATCAATATCTGTCTCATATGGTGCAGGTAGGCCTACTATCATTAAGTTCCCTTCGCCCTTCGCGCTAGTCACTTTAACCATCTGTAATGGTAAACTATATAGGTTTAAGGATGAAACAGTGCTGTTAACTTTTGCAATTATCTCAAGCAGCCTTCTTGACTGGCCTCGTGATCTTTAACGTAGTACCTGTCAATGTATGTGACACATACTGTAGCACACAGCAGCTTTCAACGCATAGAGGATAACCTGAACTCTCCGTCACTGACATCGAATTTTACAAAATCTGAAACAAACGAAACCTGATCAATAAGGCCTCTAGAACCAATTTAGGGCGGTCTTATTACCTTATGTTGCAGGAGCTTCCGGGGGCTTCGCCCCCTGGACCCCCACCGGGGCTCTGCCCCTGGGCCCGCCAGGGGCCCTGGCGCGGTCCCCTGGACCCCACGCGTGCAAACTCGCGCATGATTAAGACTCCCCGATGGGGCTCCCCGCCCCCACCTGGCGCCATCCCTGTTGAGTGTTCAGTGTCTCTTCAATCTTTTTCTCTTCCCCTAACCCTTAAATCCCCCGACTAAGAGATTTTCCCCCGACTGGCTTCAGAGGTGGGGGGGCCAGTGCCCCCCTGGCCCCCCCTTTGAACACGCTACTGCCCTGTACCAAAGGAAAAACGTTAGAAAGTGATTAGAAAAGGAATTTTCTTACTCAGATTCCCACTTGCTGCGCCTGATAGATTGAGTTTATACGACTCTGTCTCTGTTCCAGTGTGGAACTTCCCGTACGTTGCATAGTAACCTTTACTGTCCCAAGCAACTGCATCAATTCTCAAAGTGTAACTTTCCTGGGTGGTAATATAATGAATTGCCTCGTTTCCGATCCAGAATTCTTCATGCAAGTCGCCAAAACCATTTTTGTATTCTGTCCAAAGTTGGTTGAAATCTCCCGCCCCATTTTTCTTCCTCTGAAGGACCTGTTGGAGATTTCAACAAAAGATTTCTGTCAATGAAAAACCTATTCGTCCCACATTTTAAAGCATTGAAAAAGATGAAAAGAACTAGATGCGATACATTTCGCCGATGGATATCTCCTGCATTTCCCTGTAGAAAGCATTATGTAGCTGAAGCCTTAACAACTTCGTTGCATCTGCTATACAGTTTGCCAAGTTTTGAGTTCTAATTTCAGAATATTCATAATGCACGCATATTTGAATTCTCATTCCTGTTTGGAATATTCTGGTTTCTGGTTGTTGTGTAACTTATTCAGATTGCGTCTGAATTTGCTTGACAAACTTTCTTGATTTAAATTAATGGAAGAAAACCTTGGTTTAGTAAAAAAAGGATTGACAAAAACATAAGGCATGCACACACATCGCAGGACACTGGCGACGCATGTTCTAACTTTTTCAAATCTTCGTCAAAAGATCATGATGAATAAAAATGTGCAATCCTAAAAAATTCCTTCTTTAATGTAAACGAAGAGGGTATGGATGCATTTTACTCCAATATTTGCATTATCAGACTCATCACAAATCTCAAAAATTCGAAAATGATAGAGAAATAGTTTAAAACTTTACTAGCAATGTCTAATCTAAATGTATCAGTTTCACAGAGACATTCTCAGACTGTACTACCTGACCACAGTGTCCCTGTTTGAGCTTTTCTCGCCCAGTCATATAGCAGGATTTTTGTTTTTGTAAAAGGACTTCCAATAGTGTCTGATGCAACAGGTAACAGTGCTAAAACTAGGGACGTTGTGATGCCTTAATAGGCGTTGGTAATATATATATATATATATATATATATATATATATATATATATATATTATATATATATATATATAACGCTAATTCCTACTGTACGGGGAAATCGGTATATCGCGGTTTCGTTAAGGCTAAAAAAGGAACAATAAAATACATTAAAAAATATTTCCCCTTTGGAAACCAGGTATACAACAACGCTTTTTCAATGGCCCACCATCCGTACGTGTTAAAAGATATGGGTACGCAACTTGGTCAACATTGAAGTAATAGCATGTAAATCATGTGGTGAAACGGACATTACCATCCGTTTACGTATTCCTATATAAAAAGCGTGTGATTTCGCAAAGTCGACCTGATTTTTTCCCCTTTTAGACGATTTCCCCTTTTAGGCACGTTTTTTCATACAATATTTCCCCTTAATCCCAAATTAGCAAAATATATATATATATATATATATATATATATATATATATATATATATATATATATATATACTAAGAACGTGTACCCGACACTGGCTGAGGATCGCTGTAGTGCGTGAAACTTTAAGTAGCAAGGCTAGATCTGTGTTTATGTTATATATATATATATATATATATATATATATATATATATATATATATATATATATATATATATACATATATATATATATATATATATATATATATAATAGAAATATGGTCCACGTGTATTCCGATAAATAACAGGTAAACAAGCAGAACACAAAGCATAGTTGACACAGCAGGAATACATTAAGAAGAAATTTATTTTTGAAATTTTCGGTCCTACCTAGGACCTTCATCGGCAACTACTAGACTGACAAACAAAACAATTTCAAAAATAAATTTCTTCTTAATGTATTCCTGCTGTGTCAACTACGCTTTGTGTTCTGCTTGTTTACCTATATATATATATATATATATATATATATATATATATATATATATATATATATATATATATATATATATATATATATATAGGTCACAGTAGGTCATATGTTCGGTTCGCGTTCCGCATTAGACTAGAATGTGTATTATCTTTTCATACTTAAAAGTTAATATCGTAGGCTCTTATTGTCATTCGGCTGTTCCTTTTACTGCATATAACTGGAACATTTAATACTCTACACACTCTCAGGCACATGACTGTACTAGCAACGAATTCGACCTCTACTATTGACGTTAGATTAGCCACTTACATTTGTTTGAGGTCGAAAGTGAAAAGATAAATATTTCTTTGTTACTGCAGCCTAAAACGTTGGTTTTTTTAAAGGTCTAGTCTTCTTCAGATTGCTTTTTGCAAAGTGTCTTAGTTTGTATCATCGTAATGATGAATTTCGTGTGGAAACCAAAGAAGTGCACAAAATACACCGCACTTTTCTATACTATTCCGTAAGAACAGGTTTCAAGATATGATTTGCTATTAGTGTAAACTTTCCGTGCGCATTCTTTTTTGAAAAATAAAAAGAATGAAGATAAATTTTACAACGAAAATCAATAGCGTTCGTTGTAATCAGAATACCAGTGGATGAGTGGCTTCAATTACAGTTGTACCATTATGTCGGCAATTGCAACCCCAAAAATCTTACAAAAAATACCCGATGACACAATGGCTGGCAACTTGAAAGTTATAAGGCACCACTTTCCATTCGAAAGTCATAATAAGTCGACTTTTCCGCACTAAAATCATGCACATATTTTGACGGATTATGTTCAATTCAAACCAAGGGTTATTTTGAGATACAAAGAGACATGTGCTGTTACAAGGTTTCGCATCCGTAACATAACGATTTGCCGACAAGATATTGTCTTCCCTGGAGGTGTAGTTGTCTGTAACTCAAACACCTAGCCTGTAGCTATATGAAAAGGTGTAGAACTCAAAGACTTTTTAAAAGTACGCTGTAACAAGTATGGTCACGAGTTTGTTCCGAACTTCTGCATACTTACAGTCCATCCTCCCCCGTCCGTTGTCATGTCACAGTAGACTTCTAAGGATCCACCGGGATAGTTGACAGGGTAGATGGTATACACACCATCTGCTGTGTTGCCGTCCTTTAGAACTTGATTGCAGTCAGGTGGCCGAGGAATCTTCCGACAAATTTGGCCATCCCCTTCGTAGCCCTCATTGCAGTGACAGCTATATACTCCGTCTATGTCTCCACAATAAGCATTAACATCACACACGTAGTCATCATCACTGACAACAACAGAATTGATGCATTCCCACCTTTGTGTACAATTCTCACTAACCATGGGTACATTTTCCTGTTGGGGTTAAGTACAGTGGAAACGTTTGGTAAGGTACATGTAAGGTTGAAATCATTAATAGAAGGGTTTAAATCAAATTGAGTTTCGATACATTAAATAATATTGTTACAACTGGTATTCTGGTGTATTGGAGATTCTATCACATGAATTTATGATACTCTCAGGGAAAAATGAAGCTCAAGGAAGAGCAGGTGAGATCATCTCTACACCTTTATCAATATTGTTATGATTTTTATTTTGTATTTTACAACAATTGTTTCATTAATAATCTTAACCCTTTGGTATATGAATAAATGAAAGATATGGAATTTTCCCTCCTTAACATCCCCTACAGCTAAACTGACAGTTCTATCAATTTTCAAGTCAGAATAAGGACTTGGAAAACAGAAAACAAAACTTTTTTTCATAAGTTACAGGTAACGACATCGCCCCCTACATGTTTTAACTTCATTTTGGGTTTCATTCAGCAACTTCACCTGCTAACACGCCATAGAAGAACTCTTAAATGCAGTTCTTTTCTTAAATATATTTAAAGTAGGATTTTTCGTCTATCGCTTAGTCCTGCAGCTTCAAATTTAAGTATCAGCATAGGTGAAGGAAGCTGTTCTCGACTGGGGGGACTAAACGTTGTTTCAGAAGGGGTCTTTCGATGCAATGTGGTGCAATACTGATCACATTTTAATAACTGCAAAATTTGACATTTTTACAGAGGGAACAAATAAGGAGTGTACTAATAAAAATTAATAAGAAAAGCATAATTCAACTACTAAGCAATACTGGAACTTTTAATCACCGATCAGTATATTTAGATTTTCCCAATGTGCCGAACTACTTCAATATCTAAAAGCAATACCTTATTATAACATAATGCAATAGTCCTATCTTCATACATTCCCGTAGTTTAGAGATTATTTGTGAAAAAGGCCAACATGACAAACGTATTTGATCTTTATTCATGTACAAAACCAGATAGTGATATACTTGGCAGTCAATGTTTGTTCCCTCAGGTATTACCAAACTTTCTCTTCTGTCACAAGTAACGACGTATAAGTAAATTTGAAATGAAACTTGTTCAATAGAAGCTGAATGAGAAGCTTTTCTTTTCTTTCGGGGATAAGATTTACCGTATTCCCCTGTAGGTTACATTTAACATACATCAGTGTCGATAACGTTTTTGTAAAAGCAGAGAACTACACCACGATTTTTTACAACTTTAATGCTAGTCTTGTATGTACCACTGCAACGTTACTATAGGTAGTCTTTTTGTTGACACAGCCAATGGGATATCCTTTTCGGCATGCATTGCAATTCTTTAATGCCGAAATGGTTTATGTGGTCGCGAAGCTGGGTAAAGTTTACTGGAATTCGTTTGTCTGTCAGCTGGAAGTATACACTGAATATCAATGAGCCAAATGTAGGAAGGGGAGTGAAAATGAGGAGTAGAGAATAAACACTTACAGGCATAATTAATTTTAGTTCTTTGAGAAAACAGTCGCACTTTTTAGGTTTGACACATTTTCTGTTCTTCAAGACAAGTCCAAAGGGACACTGGCAATCTTCCACGCAGTTGTGAAGGCATTCTTTATCGCCGTCCAAGTCAACACAGGACCCCGAACAGCCAGATGCACAAGGAGAGTACGGATACTTTCTAGGACAGTTGAATTCTTCAAATAAGGAGGAGACACAATAGGGTAAAGTATGATATTGAAGTCAAAAGCGCTTGAATAATTTTCATTAAACTGTTTAAGTATCACAAGTACTGAAGTATAATTTCCTGCAAACTTTTATTACATTTGGTGGCATGTTTCTAATTATTAATAGAAATGTAACAGCACTTGCAGCACTGAGATGGAGGAGTGTCTAAAGTAAACAGATATGCAGAATGCCACACTTAATACCCCACAATCCTGAGTGGCAACCACAGGCGTGTGGCCAGAAATTTGCCAAGGGGGGAGGCGAATCCTGTAGGCAAACTATCTAAGTGTAGCACCACCATAGTGGCGAGTAGCGTACAAGCGTAATTTGGCCGAAAATACTTCCCAGATAGATGAAAATGGCACTTCCCAGGCCTTGTGAGTGTGCATCTAAACATTTTTGTATTTTGAGTTACTAGCAATATTATAAAAAGATCATTAAAAAATACCAAAACTAGTCTCAAGGGGGTGGCTGCCTTCTCCCCCCCCCCCCCTTGGCTACGAGTTGGGCAACCAACACAGGCTAAGACATACGCAATAAATCAATGACTTGTTAACGACATATCTACAGGTTAGTCACTTCCATCAAGTTCTATACCTATACGTCTAAGTTCTGGCTCAATAAAAATCCAGTTCTCTAAAACAGCACATATCAAACTGGGCCATTTTGTAGGGCAATAAGCTGATGATCCTGGGCTTTGAATACAACAAAAAGCATTTCTAGGTTCAAAACATAAAAGAACCATATCTAGCTCTTGTCATGCTCTTTATGCAATTTGATTCCATGGTATTTCACGGTTACTGCTTTCAAGATGATGGCCAAGATCCGTCTTGGAATTGATGACCATATTAATTAAATACTTTTGTCTGACGATATATACATAATACTCTCGGACTGAAACCGATCTCAAAGTCTCACGTTTTGGTTGATTAAACATCAAAACCCACGGTATAGAACAGTTGTGGTGTGAAAGAAAGATGACATTAAACCCCAGATATAAAAGGGGCACAACTATAACTCACTGCATTTTTCGTTCGTTTTTCTCCAGTCTTGAGGATTCCCGCCAGATGAACGACACTGCGATGCATACGCGGTAAAACTTTCACAGAGAAGTTCATCTTTCCTGCAGTAGTCCTGTATGCAGGTCTTGTAGTGAGCCATGGGATGGACAAAGTCGTGACAATCAGCAAAAACACCTAAAGAGGATTAAAAATGTATAAAATACAAGCTTATTCAATCATCAAGAGCCTTCGATACGAGGAAATTAATAAATATATTACAACGAATGCTTGGTTAATTAGCTGGTTTGTCATCCAGTTTACACTGGTATATTCAGCCATACTAAATCCACTGTGGCTTACAATGGGGTATACCATGATAACTTGATAACAATTTTAAAATGGTATAGCCGCTCACCGTTGGGGTCTACCAGTGGGTAACATTTATCCTTGGCCTCTACTTGTTTCGAAGAGCCTTCCGCACAAACTTCCTGTTGATCTGCACTAGGATCACAATCTTTTGGCAAAATCCATTTATTTCCAAAGTCAATGATGTTTTTGGTCTGCAAAAGATTGCAAGAATATTTGAACAACTTTTAGCATGAAATTATTCCCTCCTACCGTCTCTAACAGAAACATAAGATTACTTAACTACCACGGAGCGTAACAGGTTAGTGCTTAACACAGATATGGGAATTTTCACAAACACAAAAAAAACACTTGAACTAATAAGTAGATTGGGTAGTTACTTTTGACTAGCAGTCGCCAACCTCTTAAATGTATGTAGAAGAAGATCACTGCATAATTGTACGTAAGAAATGCACGTGGAATTAGCTCTTTTAAATTGGGAAGAATGAGAAAGTCTCATAACGCTATTGGACTCTTAATGCATATACGTTAAAAAAGGGACCTTCCATTTCAAAGTATGGAGCAGATAATGCTGTAAAAGGAAGGAAATGCAAGTATCCATTGTCTGTAGGTTCACAATTTGGTTATTATTTGGTGAAGAATGTCTCCCCGTAAAAGATAAGTCCTGAAAAGCTGAACATGCAACCATACTCAAAGAGGTAACTTTCTCTTTTCATTTCACGACACTGAAATCTTAGCCCTAGTTTACTCATCTGTCTTACATTCCTTAAAACTCACTGTAGTTTTACTGGGCAGAGTAAGATCATCAGACCTGTCGTTGTTACATGTGCCACACATACCAAATATCTTCCCGCGTAATGCAGCTATCACCTTCACTGATATCATTGTCTTACGGTCATATGAGACGGATAATCCAAAGTCGGTAGTCATCACCTAAAGTAGAGAAGAGACCAATAGCAACACTCAATATCTAAAGTAGGCTATAACCAATGGCCGTAAATAGAATGTATTTTGCTCAGTTATTCGTTATGCAGTTTGTCAGTACAGGACAACCCATCATAATCATTATCTCCTGAAACGAAAACGATATATCCTTCACCCTTCATGGCAAAATTACCTCCATGCTGTACCGATTAAACAATACAAGACAAAAGATCTGATCTATATTACTATGAATCTCAGTCAAAGTCGTAGTAAAGTCGTCTTACATCGTGATTGTGTATGGTGGTTATTTGTTGCCACACTGGCAGCACGTTTATTCTCGTTAGTTTCTAGTAGAATATTCCGGAAAGTATAAATATTTAATACAATCTTTGATATCTCTTTAACATCGGTTGTTAACTAAGGTTGTCCCGGCTGAAATGAAAACACTTTACCCTTCATCAGCAGTCTGTTACCTGTAAAATGAACTGGTAGAAGCAATTTAAGGAACTTAGGTTTTTACAATAGACCTTATGCATAGACGTCACGCGACGTCATATTGGAGGATAAAAAATGAATCACTCTGCAAGCAGTAACGTGGAAGACTTCGTACGCGCGCTGACCAATCCACAAATCAATTGTCTGCATTTGTTGGTGTAAGTAGCAATGATACGAGCTCGCCGCTAACGTGACGTCATATGCGTAAGGTCTATACAATTAAATCAATAGATGTTGCTTACCACACTTCCACCTGCCAAATTCAGACTTGAAACTCTTCCATCATTGAACATGTTGGACTTTTTCACGCCGTCCTTTATGAGGATTCCATTTTTGCTCACTTCGTACTCTGCTCCATCATATGTCAGATAAAGTCCTTCAAGTTCAGATAACATGTCATTTTTAACATATTTTCCAAGCAGTGCAAATGAAGGTATGGTATTGTCCCAATTCCTTAACAAGACGTGTTCGCAACCACCACTGTAGCTGTACCGTTCATGGTCAAAGGTTCTGAAATGTCCATCTCCCCAGACTAAGCACTCACAATCCGCTGATGAAGTAACATGGATACATATTTGAAACGCTCCGCAGCTGGATGTCAACCAAGCTATGGTGCTTAAGTAACTGTGAGTTTTGGTGCTTACAGTATGCTTACGTACACCACGTCACATGCATTTCAAATGTTCTTTCCTGCTTTTCTGGACAAAATATTCAATTTTAATTTTAAATGAATCTTATCAAATAAACGTCATAAAAGAAATCTTTGCACTCGTTGATTCTGTATAGTAACGTGTCCCAAAACAGAGAAGTTTCATAAAAAAAAGTATGTAATTTTATATTCTTGAAGCTAGCGTCATTGCTAAAGGCAAACCTCCCCACTAGGACATCTAGAAAAATTAAAGCACTTAGAAGGCTGCGATTTGAATGATAAGTATCATGCAAGACACGTAAAATTCTGTAAAAGGTGTTATGATGGATTAATTCCTGCGAAAGACGAAGCGATAGGTAAGAGCACAAAGTAGGAAAACAGCGTTTGCTTCTAGAATAGCTAGTTTGCTTCTTTACTGTAACTAAGATTTTTCTCACCTTGCTCACATTCCTGTCCATTACCGACGTAGCCGTTGGAGCAGTAACAACCCCTGTCTCCAGATCGAATTTCACACGAGGCTTGCGGATGGCACTGGTAGGCTTCACATTCCAACTGACCTAAAGTACACGTACAGCGATGTGTGCAGTCCTCTGTGATGAACACTGAACCCGGCTGGAAGAGGCAAAGCAATGCCACACAGGTGACAAAAGGGGATTTTCTCTTCATGTAAGGGAACATAATTTCTGTACGCCAAAGAAAGTCTTAAAATGTCTGTTTTCTACATGTTATTCCACGGCCTGAAAAGTCATGCAAATTAAGGGTAAATAACCCTTTTTACCGGTCAGACACCACGATAGATGTTTCAAAACGTCACATTTCCTTTCACAAAGAATATTTCAAAAGGTTTACTCATAAATTCAACAATTCAATAAGAAATTATTATTACATTCTTAAAACACCGCACATGTATTAAGATACGCATTATTTTGTATACTTCAAATGGGACGATTAAAATGCCCTTTCGTAAGTTTAAACGGGAAATTGTAGTTTGCGATTTTTTTTTAAAATGTTAAAAACACTACCATGCAGATGAAATTCGTAGATCGGCGAAAAAATTGTATAGTGTGTACATTCCCTTTCGGCTCTTACAATAAGAATTTGTTTCTCTTTTCTGAAAGAAATTATTCAAAGGTGTCAATCCATGTAAGGCCAATGACACATTTTTCACTTCCGGAGGAGCTGAAATCTGATAACAGCTCATGGGGAGGCCAGCCAAGCGTTATCTATCTCGGTAGCAACTCACGGTCAATTGCAAACTGCGGTAGGCTGTAGATGTTACCAAAAGGGTTATTAACGCTTGGTCAGATCCAGCGCAAAGTCGCAGGTTTGAGCTTTAGAAATAGTAAATTAAGCAGCACCATATATTACTCGAGTCTGCCTTATTTTTAAAGCGCTAGAGCTAGCAACGAACATACTGAGGCTTAATATAACATAGACCTTTGATGTCTTAAAACCTCGAGTAGCACTGGATATATGTCGTAAAAACTTCCTGTAGTACTGGTTACCACCTGGGAGGATCCGTTTTGTACACAACTGCACGAATAACAGCAGGGCGGTACTTACAGAAATATACGTGCCTTCCTCAGTATCACAGCCACATTCCTCAGGATAAACGCATTTTTGTCCATCTAACAGCTTGCCTTCAGGACAGAGGCAAGTCTCAATGCCCTCAATATCACACTTTATTTGCTGGTTTCTTCTTGCACAAGTAGGAGGACATCCGGTACCACACTGTGTGTAAATCATGTCCTTTGGACAAGGAGCGGCTAAAACAAAGGCAGTTATGGAAATACAGTGATGCAGGGATTTGCTTGTACAGTCAGCTTGTAAACCGCTAACATTTACTTAAAATAAAGTTTCTTAGACGATTAAGCTATAGTCTAATATTACCATATGACTTTCGATCACTCACTTCTTACAAACACCATACAGCTATTTTAAGAATGCATAAAAGCACCAAAGAGGAGGTTTGGCACTATCATTAAAGCTAAATCAAGTAAAGATGTTATTTTGCTTCATACTTAAGAAACATTTACATATACAGCAGAGAAATATTATTACTGCACAGGCAGCAAGATACTTGTAAACCTCGTACGTGGGACGTAATTGTGCAATGACAAGACAGTAAACACCCATCTTTCAATGTGATTATTACGAATGATACACTTTTTAATTAAGCTTTATTATGACCATAGAAAGCGTGAACACTGTTTACGACATACCGCATTCTTTAACATCTGTCCACCATTCTCCAGGGTTGCCACCGAGTCGACGACAAGCTTGCACATACTGGTTAATGTTGTTGCACAATGATTCATTTGTGTTTGTAGCACAAAAATCATAGACGCACGTCTGGAAAAACAGCTCAGCGTCAACAAACTCATGGCAAACTCTTAATGGACCTGAAAGGAAGAGCGCAGCCAAAGTATTAAAATTTTACACATTTTCCTACAATTTTTAGCACATCCACCTAAGCCTTTGTATGCTGTTACGAATGGACAACTTTATAGTTCTGTATCCCTAATCTCATCTCCACTGTTATATGGAACACCTCCGCCACTCCCTATTACCCAGTACCACATTGCTACCATTATATCTAAACTCACATTGTTCCAAATAGAGGGGGAATTACCTTAAACCTGTAATAGAAGCGTCGTTTCAACACTTTTTAACACTGCGTTACAAAATCAAACATAATACAAGAAGTAAACTCCAACGGCTACCAATTCTGGCTTCAACGCCTGCAATAGGCAATACTACCCTAGTAACAGGTCTCACTTTGAAAGGCACATAACATACCTGAACATGCATTATTGAAATAATTACCACCTGGCCTAACCCTAATGCACTTTTAAAGAACTTCCATGCCAGTGATATGAGTTTACTCGACATTATATTGGTGCTTTGATTTCATCGGTTCAACTTTTTATCCTAATGTTTTTGTATTCTCCCCACATTTTCGATTAGCACTGAACACCTTATTCGACACCTGGATTAACTAAGCAAGATTCTTAAATATTGTTAAAAGGATTTTCTGTGTTGATCTATAGACAATATGAACGAAACTAGACATAACTGTTATTGTTGGGAATTACCTTCATTGACCAAAACATAGCAGAGATTTTCAGCAGCATGAATCTCATCGGAATCCTTCTTGCATGGAGAAACCCCTTCATCAGGAGAACATTCCTTGTCACCGGTTGCCCATCCATTCCCAAATGTTGATGCTGAGTCAGCCTATATAAGATAATGTGTTCATATATTCATATATATATATATGTATCGTCCTGAAAACACGAAGAGAGCTTTTGAGTACGGTGGAACTTATTTGTTATTCATATATATATATATATATATATATATATATATATATATATATATATATATATATATATTATATATATATATATATATATATAATATATATATATATATATATATATATATATAAATGAGTGAATCAACGCTGTATTGAATAGTCGCACAGGGACCTTAGGCCATTGTACCTCTAACATGGGCACTTGCCTTATACTGAGAGAGGATATTTATATGTGAATGGAAAACTTAGCCTCAAGCAGGATTCGAACCAGCGACCTCCCGCATACAAGGCGGATGCTCTGACCACTGAGCCATTGAGGCCTATGTGGTAGAACGAGGTCAACTGAGGTTAAATGCCGTTGGGTTAAGTTTTCCATTGTTAAGTCATTGTTAACAATGGAAAACTTAACCCAACGGTATTTAACCTCAGTTGACCGCGTTCTGCCACATAGGCCTCAATGGCTCAGTGGTCAGAGCTATCCTCGGACTGAGAACGGCTGGTAAATCGTTACCTATTAGCCTCAGAAAACGATTCAAAATTGGAAAGGATGTGTCTCGCCGATGTTTAGTCATTTCAATTCGGTATGGAGACCTTTGTAGTTCAAGTGGCTTTCGTAACCTGCTGTAAACAAGAGAATGATTGACCTACCTGTTCTTTAGAAGGCAACAGGAAGTCATCAGTTTCATCACTGTTACATGTACCGCACATACCACATAACTTCTCATAGTAATCTGGACTGACTTCAATCTTTAGGCCAGCTGTGTTGTATGTGAATATTAGCTTCAAGCCAAAATGGGTAATTAGCAGCTGCAAAATTGAGGATAGAAATTTAGAGTAATTTACTTTTGTCATCATTAGGTTCACCAGTTTTAACTCAGAATTTGCATTCCTCAAAAGGACACTGATAATAAAACCCATGTAATCTACCGCCAGAACAAAGGCCGCTTTGCCCCTCTATTACCACCTGTTAGTTGATGACGGACTAGTGCAATTCTATGTCATATTTTGAAACAACAACATTGAGTTAGACAAGTCATTTTTGAGTACACAACGTACTTTGATACACAATCACAATGAATTAACGTATGATGTCATTGCAATAATACAAACTGGCAGATCTTGAAAAGGAGCATCTCATCAACGAGAATGAAGTACGTGCAAAAAATAGGTGTGACTGAACCTAGGCCTCATCCTTTTAAAATGTTCAAATGAACACCGTTTTAAACTTACTACTTTGTTCGGCGGTGCAAATGTTACCGTCACATACTCATTTTCACCACGTGAGTAGGGCAAAGTCTTGGAAACGCCATCAACTTTAAGGATACCACTGTTAAAGATTTCATATTCCACGTTATTGTATTCCAGACGAACACGGCGTAGAAAAGAAACCTTGGCTGATGGACGGTTTTTGTCATTACTTCCAATAACTCTGAAGGTCGGAAGGTTTCCATGGTTACACGATTTCACGAGTGTATATTCACAGTCACCTTGGAAGTCAAACCTCTTTCCGTCGAATGTAATGTAATGGGGATCTCCCCACACAGTACATTGACAGGGCACTGGGGATTAAAAACTGCAATTTAGAGATACAACTAAAATAGCCTTTACTACCTAAGCCACCTGACTTTAGGGATATAAATTTTATATAGTTTCATGATTGCAGAGGGAAACATTTATGGAGATACTAATAAATCTTAGTTAATTACATATAAACCATCGAATTTCCAATATATAAGTAGATACAATCAAAACCTTTCAGCTACATCTGTTACTTGTGATACTAAAGCAATCTCCATGTAAGTTTGGATACATCATGTTAGATTCATAGTCTATACTTTCACTTTATAATCTATACAAACTGTACTGTTTTCAATGAATAGGTCTTGCAACTTGTTGATATGCATGTACACTTGTTTCAACTATACTCTATAATCTATATAGAATTCAGATGATGGAGGTGATCTAATTTTAACTTTTTAAGTTGATATGTTAAAAAGGTAAGCTGTACTTTCGACGCATAATTTTTGATATGTGTTATCATATCAGAACAATACATCAACTCTGGGTGAACATTTTGGCTAATGAAACACTAATTCTGCTTTCAGTTGACTTAGAGTAAAAAATAATCTAAGATTTAACTCAAAACTATATATATATATATATATATATATATATATATATATATATATATATATATATATATATATATATATATATATATATATATATATATATATATGTGTGTCACACGAACAAAATCAAAACGGACACGACAGTATATGTTGCGGCGTACAACAAAACGTAAACAAAGCATACAAGAAAGCATCGCCCAGCACACGCCACGAAATTACTGCAACTGACAAAACTATCGCTTCAAAATTCGAAATCAGTGACAGAGTCGACACAACAGGTGAAAAACAAGCGTTTATTACACTAAAGGACCACAAACCGAACTTCGACAACAAACCCACCTGCAAGGCTAATCAACCCATCAAAATCAGAATAGGGAAGATCAGCAAGCAAATACTAGAAAGAATAAACTCAAACATCAAACAATCTACAGGTTTCAATCAATGGAAGAACACAAGTGAGGTAATAGATTGGTTTAGGGAAATACACAACAAACATCAACAACCGTTTATTGCATTTGACATCTGTGAGTTTTACCCCTCAATAACTGCTGACCTCCTCAAAAAAGCTCTGGATTTTGCGTCGAACTACACAGACATATCAACATTTGAAAAACGTGATCTTTCACACAAAGAAAACTATGTTGTTTAACGTCGAAACAACATGGTGCAAGCGTACCGAATCTTTATTCGATGTCACCATGGGCAGTTTCGACGGTGCTGAAACTTGTAAACTAGTAGGACTATACCTACTATCACAACTTCAGCACATTAACATGAATGTTGGTCTGTACAGAGACGACGGTTTGGCAGTTTTCAAAGCAATCCCAAGGCAAACAGAGAACATAAAGAAAGAAATATGCAAGATATTCGCAAACAACAAGCTAAAAATAGAAATTGACGCAAACAAAAAAAATGGTAAACTTTTTAGACGTAACTCTTGCACAAACAGAGCAACCACCCTCCACTCATCATAAAGAACATCCCAGAAAGCATCAACAGGAGACTATCTAACATCTCATCCGACGAAAACACTTTCAACACCTCAGCACCCTTATACCAGGAAGCACTGCACAAAAGTGGCTATGGGTATAATCTAAAGTACAGAACCCAACTGCTTAACACCAGTCAACAAAACAAGGCCACAAAACAAAGACGTGCCAGAAACATAACCTGGTTCAACCCCCCATTCAGTGACAATGTCACCACCAACAATGGCAAGAAGTTCTTCAACCTTTAAGCCAGCTGCTTCCCATAAACTACATACTCTATGTTGACACATAGTTGTCATAACCAGTGTAGCATTAAAAGAGCACAAAAGGCGTAAATAACTGCTAGGATATAAAAGAAAGCATTTTTACGCCTTTTGTGCTCTTTTAATGCTACACTGGTTGCAGCCCATTCTTTTAAATTTTAAATCTTTTAATACTGCTTCTGCACTTCTCGACAGCGTCTGTTTTTTTATCTGTTTGTCAGTCTAGTAGTTGCCGATGAAGGTCCTAGGTAGGACCGAAAATTTCAACAATAAATTTCTTTTTAATGTATTCCTGCTGTGTCAACTATGCTTTGTGTTCTGCTTGTTTACCTGTTATTTATTGGAATACACGTGGACCATATTTCTATTATATTTATATATATATATATATATATATATATAAATGTAACAAAAGCATATAGGGCTCACTATTTGTCGTTTCGAAAATAGCGAACTTCAGTATCATGAACAATAACATTACCATTTTTGAAGTTTGAAAAGTCAATTGATAACTCGTTATGATATATCCAGAGGTCCCTATGCTTGGCTTAGCTTTTTAATGTGGTATGCATACTTACCATTAGAACACTCTTCTCCGTTCCATTGCGTACCATCTCTACAGAAACATCCTCTTTCCCCACCGACTACTTTACAAACCTCTTCACCTTTGCATCCTAAAGGTATGCAAGAGGCCTCCCCATTGTCACAGGTACATTGAAAAGAGCAGTCATCATTGACATGTATCTGGCCTTGCTGTTGTCGGAAGAAAGATACGATCTATATACAGATATTTGTTACAAATATTAAACTTTCTTTCTTAATTCTTGCGGCCCTGAATGTTTTGACTGGAAAACTCTTGAAGTGGGGAAGAAACGTGGCCATCCATTTGAAGGGCTCATGCAGACAACCGTGACAGTTTTGCATTGATTAACACCAATTTTTTTTAGCTGTTTAATCTAAATATCTGGAGGCATAAATTGAATTCATACATCTGGAATCCATATAACTTAGCTGAAAGTTAGGCTGGTTCACTACTGGACTGTAAGTAGTCTCTGAACTAAACGGATTCCATTATTAAACTAGAAGCCACCCTACTCTCTGTTATAAGCCACACCTCAGAAAGTTCACCTATATTCAACACTTCGAAGCGTCGTAAAGTTCTGACATTGGGCCTGAATTATTACTGCAGAGTCACTTAGAGCTATCGTTGAGATCCACGTAACGATTGTAGATTGCAACCTTTTTAGAGATTTTAAAAATAACTTCCTTAAAGGAGTGTAACTTTTTATACAAGAGTTGTTTCTTCGTCGTTTATTGACACGTGTTGTAACCTATTGCCTCTTTATATGTTTCATCACTTCCCACCACTCTCTGCCAAAACCGATCAATTCTGCTATCTTAAAATAGTGCAATCCTTTTCACCACAACTAAATAGCATTGTCGTTCTGTAATTTTTTCTCATTCTTCCATTCTTACTCATTGTATTGGTCTACAAATCATATTTGATCTTCAGTCAGCAATTCAGTGCAAAGATTACCAGAATACTCACTTCAAGATATACATCGTTCGACAATGTGCATCCACAGTTGTATGGGAAAACACACTTTGTGCCATCCATAACTTGTCCTTCTGGGCAAAGGCATGTTTCAATACAGGTTTCTTCACAGTCCGGAACCCCATTTGGCTGCTCACAAGTAGCAGGGCAGGATGTACCACAGTCTGTGTATTGCCAGCCCTCTGGACAAGGAACAGCTGGACAGGTACAAATGGAAATTCGTTCATCTCTATTTAATGTATTTCCTAGGAAATATTGTTTGTAAGATGAGATAGCCTAGCTTACCACTCAGGTGCAAATTTTTGTAATTATTAAATCTGTGTCTGACATTCTCAAAGTTTCTTAAAACATCCCTTTTCGGCATGTGTACATACAAGTTTTGGTCATTCAGGCAAATTGACCCAAGATCCCAGGATATAGAAGACTTAATGTTTTACTTCAAACTTTGACTGATATAAGATGCAATGCCAAGGTATAATGTTAGAACAAGAAATTAAGCCAACTGTTATCACAAAACCCAATCAAAAGATGATCCAAGATGATAAGATAATTTTAGACTCAACCATGGGCGTCCGGAGGGGGGCAAGGGGGCACTTGCCCCCCTGAAAAATCAAAAACTTAAAAAAACGAAGAAAAAATAAAGAAAAAAACGAAGCAGCAGCCCCCCCCCCCCGAGCATATTTTGGGTATTTTTAAAGTTAATATTTACGATATTGCTTATGTTTCCCTTTTTACATGCGGTAAATAGGCCTTGGAAGTGCCATTTCCAGCAATCTAGGAAGCATTTTGGGCTAAAATTTTCTTGCGCTCCGCTCCAACGCATGGTGGCGCGGAGCGCTGAGAGTCTGTCTATGGGCTTCGCCCCTCCCCCCCCCCCCCCCCCCCTTGACGTATTCCTGGCTACGCCTTTATCAACATCGTGTGAAAAATAGCATCTAAACTCTTTTCTGGGAGTAAAATATTTCCCATGAAAAAAGTTGTCCCACCTAAACATTTTGCCCCCCCCCCCTTGCATTTTTTTTCTGCGGACTCCCATGGACTCAACATAACCTTAGACAACTCTTTTAGTGGACATTACAGACAAGTTATGAGTGCCGAGAAACGGGGGAAAATCACATTGTTTCTGACCCTATAAGTCTTCAGGCCTTATCTTATTTGTATAGTTGCTATGGCTATTTTTCCATATGACTTTGACCGTTGACATCATTCAAGTCATTCTGTAGCAGACTGTATTTGATGCTCCCCCCGACATTGTCAAACAATTCGGGAAACAAATCATGATGTAAGCTTTAATTCAGCAGGCCAGGTTCTAAATACCAGCAATTACAACGTTCAGACTAATAAATATATAAATTTTAAGGTTCCCATCGACAAACAACACGAATTACCACATTGCTTAACAAAATTCCACCATTCTCCTGGGTTTCCCTGTAAGGCTCTACAGCGCTGGACATAGTTCTTGATGGAACCACATAACTGATCTACATTCAGATTTGTCACACAAACATCAAATACACATGAAGTATAGAAGGGTTGCGGGTCTACGATATCATGGCAAGCTGCAAGTGGGCCTAGAAAAGAACAAATAAATCAATATTGAAGCATTGTTGCTTTGGAATAGTACAGCCAACACCTACTAGATACTGACACTCTAGGAACATTGCAAAATGTGATTACTGTTGCATAATGATGGTTTTAATCTAATTACTCTTGTTGTTCCTTGCTAAGATAAATTGAGCTATCGTAAAACACGGCTCCAATCATGAACTAACGCAAGTTAACATACTGATGGAGGACCGTGTAACGTCAATGGCATTCTTAACATTTAGTGTTGTCATCCTCAACGTAGTAACATTCAAATAATAGTAACGTCACCTACATACAGTATGTTCATTATTTAACTTACAAACACAGTCGCAAACTGTACTGGTAGTACCCATCTTTTTGTGACCTAAGTCTTGAAGGTAAGACAAGCAAATGTGGTCTACAAATACATTAACAAAACAAAATGACGTTCACCTAATTCGTTTAGAAGAACATAGCACTGGCTTTTGGCAGCATTGCTTCTTGTGGTTCCTGCAGCACAAGGATCGGCTCGTGGTAAAGCACGACATTGTCGGTTGCCTGTTACCCAAGATGTCCCAAACATGTTGATATCACGAGTCTGTGAATGGAAGGTTAGTGTCATTCAGAGGAATTTTTAACTCCTCCTTTATATTTGTGTTGTAGTCTCTATTATTAATGTAAAATTCCATATGTTAGTCTATTAGCAAAGTTGGTAACTCTTCAAGCGTTGGCGGTAACAAAATGAAAGATACTTTCAATATGACATGGAAAGTTGATTACACTTTTTATTCATTCGCTATGAAAATGCTGGATTTTAAATTGATATAGGCGCCATAATCTCACCCCAGACTGTGCAAATTCTCACTAATTAGTTTACTGTAATACCTGCCTCCAGTTTTAACAAAAACATTATCTAGTGCACCTGATAGACAGAGCCAAATGCAGCCTACACTGAGTTTGAATTGCGTAAGGTTATAATGACACTCTACTGTGTATGAGCGAAACTGGAAACAGAACTGCTTGTACAAGTCATCAATCACCAACTAGAGTGGAGCTATTATTTGAATGAGTATCAATCAAAGAGCAGTCACCAATTGTGTTAAGAACTATATGACTATTCCTTGGTATTGTTACGTTTGGGGAGATGGGTTGAGATTGAGTAGCGTTAGCCCAGCATGTTGGAATCCTTGGCCGATGATGTTGTGTTTTGATTGGCCACTCAAGACTTCCGAGGAAGTAACACAATGACAAGCGAAACAACTGTAGGAGCTTCCGCTGGTTTATTCACAATCGACACTTGACAAAAAGGACTTCTGATGATTTAAAACATGGCACATAGTAAAATAAGCTGGAGTTATAAAGTACACAGTAGTTGGCAACTAAACATAACACCAGTAGTTTGCAAACTTAACTTCAGAGGTGACTTTAAACACTCACTGTATAGTTTAAGGGACTCGGCCTGCTAACAACTATCAGTGTAAGCTATCTTGCTAGCTTGCCCTTCTTCTGATATATGTCCAGGTGTGTGTCAGGGGTATGAGTACGGGTATGAATCCGAATCTGAATGAAACTGTTAGATTTCTACACGAGTAACCTTTTTTACATGATCCACTTGATTGTCTTTGGAATGAGCACTTTTTAATATAGCGATAAGACTGAGGCTTACATTAAAAGTTAAAATGTTCCTTAAGTAATCCAGGGCTGGCCAGCCATTCCCTGCTAACCCTAGGTTGTCCAAATACATCAAAACCTCTATAAAGCAAATAAATCGTGACGTTAAGTTACACGAAGTTACATCACATATGTAAAAAAGCAGATACAAATAATTGACATTCACAGTGGGGAGTTTTCCTCTGGATAACCTTCAATGGCAAACAATTACCCTTTAGAGACACAACCTGTACACAATAAAACAATCTAAGAGTTTGGGAATGCTTAAAGACAGGGATATGTGAGCTCCACGTAATTCTAAGTACTCCTCAAAGCTCTTCATAATCCTTTAGAGCTCCAAACGACTCCACAAAGCTCCACTGATGAGACATACATCCCACCAGCGTTGCAATATATGTAGTGGGATGACACAGCCCCCTTAAGTGAAACTCAGCATTCATTGTCCAACGTAAGATTTGACTTGCGGTTGCTTCTTCTATAGGCTGGTAGTGTCAATGAATTGTAAAGGTATTTGTGAGGCCTAATATTTTAACTACACTTACAATGAAGTCAAACATAAGGCCTAATTAAAAGGATTCTTTCTTTCCTGACGTGAAACGTACCATACCTGGCCTCTGGCCAGTTGTTAAATAGGAACCTGGTTCCAATCCTTTTTATGTTTACGTTCTTTTAGTTAAAAGGGTTTGCTCCATTCTTTAATTACAAAACAAACTTACCGACCTTCCATCGGGAAGTTTAAGGTCATCATTAGGATTTCTATTGGCATTTCCCAGCAAGCCGCACGTTTTTCCACCATACATTGACGACATTCTAACATTAAAATCAAGGTAAGTCCTTTGGAAGGTGATTTGCATTCTGATTCCAAATTGACCAGAAATTACCTGTTGAAAAGAACGTTGGCCACGGAAATGAACATAATTATTTAGACCTGATGAACTGAATCATGAACATCGTAGACAAATGGCACAGTGAAATTGCGCATGTTGGTTGGAATAAATTTTGTTATCATTACCCTTTCAGTTATGAAGACGAGCATGAGAAATCGTGTTAAGTTGCACTAGGATCAGTCAAATGAGATTCTATATGAGGGTGTCACATAAAAATTTGTGACTTTACGTGCTCTGGGTTGTCTGTAACTTAGGACAAAAATTATCGCATACTTAGAAGATACTTACACATGTCGGGTGGTAGTAGCTCATTGTAACCTGCCCCTTTTTATATGGAAGATTAACAGCTACACCATTAACAAAAAATCCCCGCGGAACTCTCCTGACCTCGTAGACTGACCCTTTAAATTCAAGTCTAATAGAATTTGTCACTGTAGCACGAGTATTGTAGACCCATGGACCAAAGTCTCCTATAATTTTGAAGAACGGAATGTCTCCTGTACTTTTACAGACTTCCACCATTGTGTACTCGCATGCCCCCATGAAGTCATACCGTTTTCCATCAAATGTAACGAAGTGGGGGTCTCCACTACATCCTCCGCCGATGTTAGTATCTGAAGAATCAAAAGAAAAACATTTCTCGTCACAGTCCGGTATCAATTTTACTCGATGCAACTATCCGATAATAATAGCTTACTGACAATACATCTTTCAGATAAACGTATTTCCATTTCAGATGCTATTACTGATACATAAGTTGAAGAAACATAGAATAGCTATTACTTTAAAATTCTTAGTCCGAACCGTCAAACTTGATATCAAGTTTCATCATCTGTTCTTCCAAGATAAAACAGAATATAATTACACTTCAGAGGGAATAAAACTTTAACACTACAACATACTATCTTATTAGTTGAATATTTTCTTCAACTAAAGTGGATTTAGCACGAAGAGTTAATTAAATTATTTCTGTTAACGTGGTACTACTAAAGCAATTGGAACATATCAATATTCTCCTTTTGAGTGCCCACAGTTCGTTAGTTCATCAAATTCTAAGATCACGCCTTCTAGTTGTAAACTAGGGCAGGGGTTACTACAACCATGCATTTCTGTGATTTTCATCTGCTTTTTCAGCACCTCTTTTGAGATTTTATATCAATATAGGCTTTGTGAGCAACTTTGCAAGGACACGGGTGCGTTTTGGCATTGTGTTATACTACAACTGGGCATTTGATTACCTGGAAACTGTTCTCACAACTCTTGTTTATATGACATGCTGTTTAAATTACTCATTTTTTATTTACAGTCAATCCTTAAACCGACAGTATGCAACGTATTGATGACATCGCTGGTAGAATCTTACGCACCCACTACCATTTTTTTTTTCAATTTGGAATGTTTGAAGTCTTTTATTGAAATGCTAGGCAAGGACAAAAATAACTACTCTCTAAATTGACTAAAATCTCAGCACTATCACTATTTTGAAGGACACAAGGAGGAAAAAGAGTGTTTTGCGAAAGTGTTTGTCTTGTTGATGGATGTTCAAATTGCCGATACACAGACACAGATGAGGACTCCTACACGGACTTGTATTAGGATTAAAGACGAATGGATGGCTATCTTCATACTTTTGTAGTTTAAATGCCCATAGTCAGTCAGTGGTACATGAAAGGTATTTACGTTTCTTTACTATCACTCTTTTGGAAATCATATCCCAGCCAAAGTTTCAAATACATCTTGTTGAATCAAAATAACTTTCCAGACAAGAAGTGTTCATTTGGTATGCTTGGCAACGTTTACCTATGCAAGGGAATCTCCTTTTTAGGAGATAAGCATTATCTCAATGAAGAAAACAATTTAATCGCAATATCGAAATTTACACACACCATACTGATTGAATCTCTCAAACCAAAGATAAAAAGAAACACTGTGATTATCTTTCACTACTTAGCAACTATGTAGTAATTTAAAAAATAATTGGGTAAAAGGTTTGTGAATAGTTAAATGAGTATTCAGAACTTGTGAGTAGGTGGACTGTTGGAATATAGCTGTAGCTAGTTGATGTATCGGAACGAAAACAAATATTACCAAATGTTTCATACCTGTCTTACAAGTTTGTCCATTCCCAGTGAATCCCTTTTTACACCTGCAAACATTTTCATGATTTTCCAAGCAGCATATAGCGTTGACATCGCAACTGAAAGGTTCTTTGGTAGCAACGGGCTTTTTTGTAGGATCTTGGTTTGCATTGCAGCAATACCGGAATGTACAATCGCTGTTTATCAAACATTTTCCGATCTTGAAAATAAAACAATCAAAGGTCAATACAAATTTCTTAAAAGGCTTGCCTATACATAAAATTGCAATCAACTCTACTTACTGTCGTCACCTCTCGTCAAAGTAAAACGATGCAATAAAAACATGATGTTCGTCATATGTGTCATTGAAGTTATACCTAATCTAAGCTTTTATTTCTTCACTCTGCAAAACATGAAGAAATTCTTGAGCAACCTCTGTGTAAGTAGAATTTTACACAATTTTGATTAACTACAACTCAATTGTTGTGCACCAGAGATTGGTGTTGTGTACTAAAAGTTGAAGTGTTGTTGCCAACGTAAGCAAATGAAAAATATTAAATTAACAAAATATGAGCAAAAACTTGTCTATAAGTCCGAAATTGTTTAAAAATATTTTTATTACTATAACAATATTCTCAAAGGCATTCCTGAGTTAAACAATTATGACAATAGTTGTAGAAGAATGTCGGCATATCAGAGTCAAATATTTGAGAGTTTGGATGGAAAGGTAACTTTCATGTTTAAATGACACTAGTGGATGACATAATTCCATATACTATACAATTACAGTACTAATGTTATTAGGCTAGGCTAAAATACTGCTAAACTATAACAGAATTCTGTAAACGTTTGAAAATTGCAATGTACTATTTATTTTTCTCTTCGTTGATTTCTGTAGTCCAGACATTGTCCACTTTTCATGAATTTTAAATACCATAGAAAAACAGAAACAGCATCACTTGCAGTGTTCACAAAAAAGCAGAAATCAGGCAATGGACAAATGTTGCAGTTCAGTGTTTTTAAGTAAACACTGATCACATGTATTGGATCTTCAAAATTTCTTGAAAGAAGAAGCAATCTTGCTATTACTGCCAGGAGAGGGTAGACAGTAGGCCCATCTTGTTATCATCAATTGAACATTGTGTTGAATGTTGGGACAATAAAAGAATTACTGTTTGATTTCTTGCAGTAGGCGAAAGGAATCTGTGCAATCACGCGAGTGTGTTGTATGAAAGTGTGTTCGTGACGCTTGTTTTGTAAACACGATATCTCAAGATAGCATGGACAACTCTCATACTTGGTATATAGAATAATCATCTTAAGAGGAAGATACCTATTGTTATTGCTGGAAGTCAAAGGTCATGCGAGGTCAACAGAGGTCAAAAACCGAAAACCTTGTTAACACAAAATCTCTAGGTAGGAAGCATGGATACTTTTCATACTTATCATGTTAATGCGTCATAGTCAGAAAATGAACTCTGTTGGTCTTGGAAGAAGTCAAAGGTTATCTGAGGTCAACGGAGGTAAAAATGCGAAACCTTTAAAAACCGCTTTTAGACACGATATCTCAAGATAGCAACGATGGACAATTTTCATACCTGGGTTACAATACAATATTGTTTTCATTGAAGGTCAGAGGCCATTTGAGATCATCAAAGGTCAAAAACTGAAAACCTTGAAAAATGAATATTTCACGACAAGGATGATGGATACTTCTCATACTTGGTATATAGACATGGGCGTCCGCAAATGGGGGCAAGGGGGCAAGTGCCCCCTGGAAAATTATAAACTTGAAAAAACCTAGAAGACAAAATCACATCAACATTTCTTAGCAGAGCAGTGTGAAATTTTACTCTCGGAACAGGAATTGAATAAAAAACATCAAAGTTTCTTAACAGTTCACTCGGTAAGTGTAAAGTTCTACTCTCGAAACAGGAACTGAATTCTTGGAGGATCTCTTCCGAACTTGTCAATGACCCTATTTATTAGCTTGGACTTCTGGCTGTTCTGGTGGACACTTAGCATGCAGAGGTTAGAGAGACTTTGATCACTCATTGTTGATCTTAATCAGGTCCTCACCCTTCGCCTTGTGCTGAAGGACATTTCTACTGGGCATGATGTTGCCGACAGAGTCAGTGGGATGAGAATAGCCTTACGCACAGCAGGGAACAGAGTGGTCTTGCTGCACCAGCTCATACATGCGTAGCCCATTGCACGTACCTGACGTACGTAGTTCTATTGTCCAGTGAAGGCTTACCCAAAGGCCGCAGGGGTGGGAAGAACTATCATGTGATATTCGGCTGGTGGCACCAACCAGGTTCATAGCGTTACATTGTTTATGCTGCCGTGGTGGAAATTAGCCTTTTCGTCTGCGTTGATGGAAAATTACATTCTCCCAAAATATGGGTTTTTTGCAATATTTTTCACCGGAGATGTGATCTAACAGGGGCAATTGACCTACTCGATTAGGTGCAATATTTAGCATCTAAGCTCTTTTCTGGGGTAAAAAATTCCCCCTGATCTGATCAATGAAACGTTTTGCCCCCTTCTGCAGTTTTTTTCTGAGGAAGCTCATGTATATAGATGTGTTACTTTAAGACAGAGGGAATCCTGTGTGTTTGGTTGAGGGTGAAGGTCATTTGAGGCCATCAGAAGTGAAACTACGAAAACCTTGTAAACTAAATAGACAGTGGGCGGAACCTCCAAATTGCATCCGGCGTTTCGTGACCAACGAGAAGTCAGGGTTGAGTTCTTCTATTACTCCAGATAAAGTTATAGAGGACATTTATCTTTACACAAGCATAACTGTGACTGTAATAGTTCGAATTTGAATTACCTTATTATAAACACGTGCAAAGGACGCCCTGACTACAGGATGATTACGTATACCATACGCTTAATTAACGAGTTCTTTGATGGCATAGTGGACTAGTGCTTGGTTTCTCATAGGAACTACAAATCACCCTTGTTAGAATCCCTTCGAAAGGTTTGTTTTGCTATTGGATTTTTGGTAGGTTTCAAAGGCATGTGAGGTCAGCAGAGGTCCAACTTGTGTAAGCATCGTAAAAGGTGATGTATTCAAGGAGAATAAATTTGAGACAAAAACCTCAACCTAACAAAGCCCCTTAGGCAAGGAATCACTAAGCCTTTGCGTTTTCTGGTTGTTGCTTTTGGTCACATTTCGCCAGTGTATGTTAGTTTGTTGTTCAAGTATGAGCCCTCATTAGAATACTTCAAAATTTAAGAGAAAATATGAAAACTGAACTAAAGCACTGAGATTTGCAGTCTTAGGTTTTGCAACTTTTATACATCTACCTCTTTGCATGAGCAATGACCATCATGGTATGATCTCTCTGAGCTGTTAGCAAAACTATTAACTTCTAGATGTTATTTCCTGTTTGATCTATTAATACCTCTCCTAATTATATATATAACTCCATGGTAGTGTAAAAATTCGTTTTTTTCAATACGTCTAAATTGTATCATACATTGTATTGCATGGTAAGTAAAGCAACTTAGTCCTGTTGTGTGATTTCCAAATTTAGCTGAGGCTTTTAATGTCAGTACACCTAGCTAAATAATATCAATCATTACAGCCAATGTTATAGGCGAAAAAGCACAATATTTTACAGTTAAATTTTCATATTTCTAAAATTTGATACTATTTTGCGTTACTTTTGTGACAGCTGCCTTTAACAGGTATCACAATGCCAGCCTTTAATTCCAAAACTGTATTGAACTGTAAGTTATTTCCTCCCTAAGAAGGAACTTGTCTTCTTTCAGATCCTCTCTGTGGAGGGTACTGAAATGTTTCTATTGGATAATACTGCAACAGGACACACTCATTGATAAAGGGATGTGTACTTAAAGGTGATCAGTCGTCTTGAAATATTCTTTGTGACGTCAGCCTTTTCTTGACATGTTTCTGCAGTCGTCACTGTTCAAGGATACACCGTACAAGTAGCTATGATGACATCGGTATAGCTAGTAGGTATACAGCTACAAGCCGTCTCTTCTTGCTTACCGATTAGCTATACCATGCTTGTACGGTGTATCCTTGAACAGTGACGACTGCAGAAACATGTCAAGAAAAGGCTGACGTCACAAAGAATATTTCAAGACGACTGATCACCTTTAAATTATCTAACCATTTTCTTCCTGTCATTTCGTTCTTTGTCCCTTTAGTTTAAATATCGAGATAACCTTTTCAATTTGAGCATGCTAACTAAAAGAAAGGCTTAATTCTACAACTAAAGAATCTTTCAACCAGGCTCCTTTTAGTTTCAGGACAGAAACGATTTTAGAGAGAACATTACGGTTGTTTACGGGAGAGACGCCAGCTATATAGAAAATTTGGCATAACTCTCCTGCCAGAAAAATATTATACAACATGTTTGGATATCACACAACACCTAGTAGAAATAACCCAACTGTTTTGTCAAATAAAAAGTTATACAAGGTTGTGTTAATTCTAAAAAACGTTGACATGTGGAATAAGTAACACAGGTGTTGTGAATAACAAATGTAGACGCTATACAGCACCTTGTGTAACCAGGGAGTTGTTATTCGAATAGGGCTAGCCCGCCAAAACTTCCTTTGAAGTGAGGTTTGCGCATTTAATGTCATCTAGTACTCATTCCATTATCTTGCTCTTAAGATTTCTATACGCACTAAGCTGGATTAAAAGTTAACACAAAGGAGTTTGTAGCCTGCTACATCTGGAGTAGAACTCTGGCGATTTTACCCATTGCAAAAGCATTGCCAGCCGCCTCAGAACTAAGTATGTTTTCTCTCGGGTGTCGCTTGGTGTCGCAAATGAGACCACGTCATCTTGGTTTTATGTAGAATTGTGAACATAGATGTATGTTCGGTTATTTTAGAAAAAAATGAGGAAACTTTTCAGAATGCAGTAGAAGAATTAGGCTCCTCTCTCTTTAGCTCATTTGCATATGGTCTCCTTAGATGAAGTAGGGGCATTTGTATTGATCTAGTTCCATTAAACAGCCGTTTTGAGTTTGAAAACCCTGTCATTACTATGGTGGCGGCATACAAACCTACAAATCAAAGCATTATTCAATTTAATCCTCTTGTTAAAGAATTACCAGAGGTGAATGATGTAGCAAGGAGAAAGAAATCAAGTTGAAAGCATTAAATAAAGGGCCTAAAGCCTTACAAGCCTTATCACCAGCTAATAGTTGGTAATCGTTAACACTTAAATAGGTCTTAAAGTATTAGCATAAATTAAACTTTTCGTGCTACCTCCATTCGGATAACAAGTCTCTGTTGTAGCAATTACACAACACCTTGTGTGGATTAGACATAAGTGTTGTGTCAGTGAAAAATGCACTACCTTGTTTTATTCTGCACAAAGTTGATAGGTGGAGTAGTCACATAGTTGTTGTATAGAATTTTATGCAACTTGTGTAACTTTTTTAAAGTGTATTTTGAAAATTTTAAAAATATCTTATAAGCAGTGGAATAAAGAGCCAAGGACAAAATTGTGAATAAATATCCACAAGCGTCTGTCTGTAGACAAAGATTGTCATTAACGATGAATGGACATAAGCACAACTATCTGGGTTATAAGCACAACTATCTGAGTTATTTAAACATCAACACAAATGTGATACTTTTGGTCACGGAATACCGCTTCATCACATTTAATCATAATTCAATGATTGCCGCTATTGTTCCGACTAGTAGCTGTAGCCTAATATTGCATTAAATATTTTGTAGGCATGTTTCCGAGTCAACGTTAGGTACATTGTAAATGTGATGTATGTGTTACGAATACTGCTCCAAGTTGTTTACGAATTTCAAAGCATTTAGTAATCTCATCAATAACCACGTACATAAAAGATAAGATAATGTTCAAAGACGGTACACGTGCTAAACATGTAAATATTAGACATGTATAAAGCTGTTCCTTGGAATAAGAGGAATTACTTCTCGATTATACCAAAATTGACATAGATACAATTTTAACTTGTTAACATATTGTATGAAATAGCTAAGCATTTATCAAGTTTGCTTGGTTCTGATGTTATTGTAATTGAACAAAAACATAAATTCCAGGCCAACTCAGATTTTCTGGACTCTATTCGACTCATAGACTAATGAAATTGCTTACCTCTACCTGGAATCCATCAATAGAATCACAAGGACACTCGTTTTGTGGGATGCATTTATCATCGACGTGTAACACTAGGGGATTGGGGCAAACACAAGTAAGCACAGGATCCGCGCCCGTCTGACATCCAGCTGCCTCAGTATCATCACAAGTTGCTTGACAACCTGGTCCTATCATCTGCGCTGGGAGTCCGTTAGGACATGTACCAACCTCTTCCACATTTTGTTCATCTTCGAAAAGACCCATATAAAAGCATTAGTTTTAAATAGTTATTTATTTTTATTCTACTTAAATGCATAATATCAGATTATTGTTATGAAACCGTTTCTATATATACAACAGAGGCCACTGACGATAGAAAATGTAAAGGGGCGCTACCATGATTAATGCATAATATTTGTATCTCCTACCCTGTGGTAGTTGCAAATCAATTGTCACTCAGCAATAAATTGTTCTAATTGTTGCGCAAAATTGACAACATTTTTGAAGTTGAAATCCCTGTCAGGTGTAGGCTTCAAGTTGTCTGTGAATTTCTAACGTTTCAACAATTTTGCCTGGTTTAGGCTACCAATGAAAAGACACTTTTCAGTTTTTGTGCAAACCTACTGTGTATCCCAATATTCGCATGACCAGCACGAGGTAACAGTTAAAGTCAAACTTTTTGGCTGACATATCCAGGCAACCTATCACGTAACATTCTCTTTTAGCAAACGGGGGCATAACACATGTTTTGTAATTGTTTTGGCCTTTTGTACAATTTGTGAATTCTGATATGATTAATCTCAAACAAGCCTAATGTTACGGAGGATGACAAACTCTTTTCTGGTTCAGGGTGATCTGTTAAAAATGAAAACTCTATTATGGACACTCTTTCGTCATGGCTACATCTGTTGAAATAAACTCCAAAAGTCAAGTAGTAAGAGTGCGGTTTTCCTGTTGTCTTTTTATCGTTTCCTTGCATGTCTCGATACAATTGGTGACTGCATTTTGATTAACATTCATTCAAAACAAAAGCTAAAGTTTGGTTGAAGTATGATGACTTGTGCAGTTAGTTGTGTTCCTAGTGTGTTAATATGTCCTTGAGCATTTAAATGCAGTGTAGACGACTTTGGCTTTGGCTGGAAGGTGCAGTCGACAGATGTGTTTTGCTTAAATTGAAGGTGGGCTAGATGTTAACTTTGTAGTGAAAAGTTTTACAGTCTTGGGTGAGATAGATTTTTAGATAAAATAAAATCAAGTTTTTATTCTTACCCTGTCTTCTTTTTCTTGACTTTATTTCAAGTATGTCTGTAACTGTTATTTGAAGAAAAAATAGAATGTTTTTGCCAAGGCAATATGATACTTAACTTATATATAACTTCTTTCAATTGCCCTTACGCTACTGAAAAGTAGTAAACATTTAGATATTTTGCAAACCTTACATTATGAAATGTAATAAAATGCTGTAAATGATTACCACGTACCAGTTATCGTCAAACATCCCACTAAGATGTACTAATACAACTAGTGTGATGAATACGAGTGATCAAGTTATTGAGTGTGCCTCGTAGCCACAAACAGATAAGTGTTGTTGAGTCCCGCCTATTGGATTTATGAGTTGTATAAAGTTTAGAGTATACCAATTGTATGACCACCAAACATTAGACCTAATACAACCGTTCTTATGAACGGCAATCATAATTTGAGGATTTTGATTTTCAATCATGAACCACTCTTAATATATCCTACATGATCACTAAACACAACAGGAATGGCCTGGCCATTGTAAATTATCTTGAAAAATTTATTGTAGTCATCCGTTACTGTCGTCTTGATGAAGGTTGTTGTTGGTGCATTCCATTTTTCTTCGTGAGAAATAATAAACCCGCCGCTAATACATATGCATGACGAAATTTAAAACTCCTCACCATGTAATCGGTATCAGTCAACGAAATCACTGGACTAGCACCGACGATCTGATTCATCAGTTACGCCAGCCAGAAATGCGGTCAGTATACTTTCATGTGGATCACTAAATGAATATAAGTTGCTGAAAATTGCAAAGGGATGTTAAACCTCCCTACATAAGAAATGTTTTTAGTTCTACAAATTAAAAAAGGATTAAGCTAATTACATATTTAATAAAGAAATGCAAAGTACAAGATAAAATAACAGTACCATCATCCAAACTATAGTCTTTCTAATACCTGAAACTGTACAGTCACTACTCTAAAGATGAAGGCTTAGTTAGCCATATACATACAAAAACGTTTTGTAAAGAAACTGAACCAATCGGTAGAAGAGGGGCAGTAATTTGACTGGAAAGGAACACAGTGACAGAAAATATGGCTTTCTTACTCTAACAAATTACACACATGTTGTGAACAAACCTTCCCTTCTTCTTCGCTTCCTCTCAGCTTTGGCTACTCTATGTTCCCTCAATAATTCACACAAGCTCTTTGGCACTTCTGAAAAAATAATCGTGATCTTGAAGTTTTCTGGCACATATAAAAATGTAATTTTCTCTGTATTAAATGGCATTTATTTTTCTCGGCTCACGTGTACCAGCTTTTACTATCTGTCATCGCTCAAAGAGCATAAAATAATCTTATAATAAAAGAACTATATTGCTTCGTTGAATATTTAGTTTTTGAAATGTAATGTTGACCAACATAAAAATAACTATATGCATATCATCGCATTTTACATCAATCATACCAATAAATCATACCATCCAAATGTTGTAGTTGGAAAATTCGTTACTTCTGTTGGGTCACAAGGTCTGGTGTACCGTGAAAATCTTGTCGCCTGTGTGCGCATGCGTGTGATATTCTTGCCCGCCTGGCGGATGTGTATTATGTCTGAATTAACTTTGTCTGTTCATGTAATACCAATGACGAAAGAGGTGACAACAGAAATGTTTCTCTTCACCTTTGACCCATCCCATGATGCTTTGCATGAAAACATTTTCCCAACTCGTCTATTAAACTCTGCATGTACATTTATCTTTATTTACACGTCACCGCAAGTTTCACTGTCTTCAGTAAAAGAGTATCAAGATTTGAACTCGCAAACAGGCTTTAGCCTATTCCTTTTCATAAGGCGTAGTACAGAGCTTGTTTTACCGACACACCCTCATCCCTAGTCAAAGTAGGTTCTAATTTAAAAAACGTTCGAGCCGTAATTGGTAAATTCCAGCACCTGGGCTGCGATTTTGCTTTATAATTAAGCCCACATGTTCGTTTCGCTCATCCCGTATCCCAAATGAATTTCTTCTTAATGGCCTTCTCTTCCCGGTTTTTGATAATTTCATCATTGATCAATTGAAATTAAATATGCCATAACAGTATGGGTTTATAAACTCCTTTATGGCTTAAAAACAGACGAGGACAATGTTCTCAACTTTCACTTAAAATTAATTACGTACAAACTTAAAGACTAGAAAACAAGTCTTTAACCTTCATTTCTTACCTTCGTCTTCTATTGGTGCTGGTGGATTACCTATCAGATGACAAAGGAAGAAAACTCTGTACCTTGTAAACAAAAGGCTCTTCAGACTTGAAAGTCAAGGGTGGGATATTAACAGAAGTTCATGAGGGTAAGATTTAATTTAGATACTTTCTTCGATTGAATAAAAAGTACAGAGAGAATCACATGACTTTGGAGTATTGTGCTCCACGTTTTCGTCTTTTGTCAAATTACGACATCAACGTTATTCAATTTGTTTGCAATTCCCTTTCATCAAGACCATTTCATCATTTCATGTGTAAACCCAAAGTTTCATCACATTTGGTCCGTTACAAAAACCAAATAATATACAAAACTGCAAAAGAGATGGCGCTGCATGTATTTCTTATCCATGATTCACGAATTCGGTTTATTTAATACAACTAGGCATTCAACAGCTTATTCTAAACCGTGTGCTTTTTACGTACGTAGAAACGGGCACGAAGAAACAGGAGAACTAAAACCTGACCGGACAAAAACACAACTCTGAACTATTTACAGAATTCTGTACATTGCGCTAGCAAACAAAAAATTTCTGTGATAACTATGTACAAAACCACCCCGAACCCAAGCCAATGATGTGGGACTATTTACAATCACAATATTTACAAATTAACTATCACCCGGTCAGCCCGCACTGAAACAAGTGGACCCCAAAACCTGCCGAACGTCGACCTTGGCAAACGGACGAAGTCGGCCTCCACCCTTAGCTTAATCTCCGTCCTCACCGACGCCAGGACGACGTCCGCAGGCTTCCCATCTCCCCTAAACACAATATTACACCGGTCTCTCCACAAGGCCAGCTTTATGGAGCCGAAACAAAGGTAAGTATCCCGCGAGCACTTGTATTGCATGGCGGGGGTGACAGACCATACAAAGCGTAGTCCTGGCTGACCGCCCAGGTGGCTTATTCTAAACCACACGTCTATATACAATTGACCTTCAACAACAATCTCAACTGTATCAAACTTTTTGCAAGTATTTTGCGGCCGCCTGTCCGCCGAAATTCTCAACTAAGCTGAAATTAATGAGATTTCCTACATAATAAAAAACGTCTATTTGTAAGAAGTAACATGAAGGATATTTAGCATTGTCAGATATCTCAGGTGAAAGTTCCGTCAGGCAATTTTAAATAAATGTACAAGCCAGGATACTCTGGTATTCTGGTAACCTCCTTGGTCTCGATAGGTAGGTTGTCATACATCATTAACGATACTGGTAACGAACTAGGAAGGGGACTGTGAGGTTTAACTTAACATGGTTTGAAATTAATTTGAGACTGGCTACCCAGCTCTTCAAAAAGGGGGTGAAACTTTCTCTCCATACCTTCTTCAGCTGGACAGTGGGGTACTTCATCCCACCACAAAGGTATCTTTGCTCCCATCTGCCAGCACCGCTGGAAGTACAAGTCCATCACAGAACAAGCCATTGACGGAATCTTTGACACACAGACATCCATCACACAGGAGTCGTACAAATTTTGGGGGTCCAGGAAATCAAAGCACTCGGAAAATGGACCTACAAAAATTTTAGGGATTACGATAAATAATGCTTAGTTTCAAAATATGATGCCTGTCAAACAATACAGCTCATTCCTTATGCTGTATAAACTACAGATTCTGCTATTTGCACATTTTCAAAATGATATTGCACCTAGTGTAAACTATGACATTTTTTTCTGAACCGCAGACACACTGACCTGGATTTCGAACGATCGCATAACAGAGGTTTTGGGCCCAAGCATGTTCTTTTGATCCTTCCTCACATGGATTTTCTGTTACATCTTCGGTTTTACATGTTTGATTATTTCTATAGGCAGACCCAAATTCAGCTAGCGAATTAGCCTGTTTAGAAGAAAAAGCAAGTTAGACCTTGGTGATAGTGTTTTAAATTGAAACGTACAGTCCCTTTCTGTAATAAATATCGAACTGACATGACAACTTACCATTTATGTCATTTCTAAGCAAAACACCTCGCGGATGTAGCTGAAAGTGAGATAGTCTTTAACACATAGATAGTGCAAGGCTTCAGGTAGTCCCAAATGTATGATCTGGTGTAAATTTGTTGTATTTATATCAAGCCCAGAGCCAAGAGGAGGGGCTGGAAAACTTTTCGCCCCAGAATGCAGTACCTTGTCAGGCTAGGGGGCTGATTTATATATGCAGTCGTAGGCTATTTTGGAAATTCATGTTTCATTTTGTCATGCCATGTATGTAATTTCATGTTTAATTTACAGGAGGATATTGTCAATATATATATATATATATATATATATATATATATATATATATATATATATATATATATATATATATATATATATATATATATATATATATATATAATGTAACGTATTTTATATGTTTTGTATAACCTTACTGATGTAATGATGGTTAGACAAATTTCAAATGTTTGCAGTGCGACATCATGTGGCTAACAGTGGCGCCGCCAGGATCTGGTGATTGAGGACCACCTCAGTTAAACCTTTCAAGTCTGCGTAGATTGCACCTTTTTATGCACCCCTGCATATGTATACACCGGCGGGGGTTCTTCCTTTGCCACTACATAAGGGTGCCGTCCTGGGGGAGGGGTGTCCCTGTCCCCTTTGAGAAATTTTTGTTAATTTAAGGTTGCTTAAATGCAAAATGGTGCTACCTTTGGAAAATTTTTGGAGCTGATGATATATGGCTCAAAAATGTGCATAACTTAGTGAATTTTAGCTTTTGGTTACGTGAAAAAAAGGATAGTATGTTGTCTAAGAGAAGGATACGTTGTCAACAAACCTCCTGAAGCCCCCCTTTTGGCTACTGTACTGCCTTCTATTCGGGAAAAGTGCGCGGAGTCTACAGAAACATTCTTGGATTGTTACGGAAATTTCCCTTTTCTTCATTCTGCATAAAGCATCTTAGGCTAGCAGATACAAGTATAGGGCTTCATGGAAGCTCTGGATTAGTCACATAAAATGGGGCACAAATATGATGCTAATTACATGACATTTAAATGATAATATAGCGTATGACATCGAGCTCTTTACAACTATCGTATATGTACTAATTTTGAACGAAAATCCAAACAAACAGCTTCCAGAAATAGGGAATGGCCTGGAGGAAGTATAGGTGTAAGAAGTTGATATTAGACCTCCCTGATGGGTATAACAAAGGACTACCAAGCGCGTTTCAAAATGTTTTTTCGTCGCAAGTGTGTTAACAATCACCATCTTTACCGATAATGGCTACGTGCGAAACGCTCGGTAACAATTTTTGAAAAATGTATAATGGCAAATCCGTTTTTTCAACCTTCACATTATGGTAAAAATTAGATTGAAAGAACCCATATTGATGCGAGGCCTCTACGGATGCTTGTAGAAATTGCAGATGTATCTTTTTTTCGGAAAAGTGCTGTGATCAGAAAATTCCATGTATTATTACCTGAACACTGGTCATGAGATGAAGCGCTAACCGTGACGAACGGGCTCGAAGCGGACCAAAATGTTCCTTCGAATAAGATTTCCATGACAAAACCAGCATTCAAGCTCTGCATCGGGACACTTCCAAGTACCCAAACTAATCTACATGTCACTCGAAAAGCCAGTCTTTTACCTGTTAATTCGTAACCCGCTTTCAACCTTTGCTGCTGTTCTCCGAAAGTTGCTATCGGAAGATATTGATACTAGGAACAACAATAAGGTAAGGTTTGAAGCGCGCGGTGCGCGCGAAAATGTTGATAGTTTGCGAACGATTTGCGAAAGTTTGATGGTTTGAGAAACATTTGTGATAACACATGATTACAAAAGATCCATCACTCTGTCGAAAACACACCTCACCCTACCCTCTACAGAAATTTATAGCTTAAAAGCCTTTTAGAGGCGCTCTAAAATTTTCAAAAAATTCAGAAATTGATTGGGGTAACTCGCCCCCATGCCCTCCCCCCATGCCGACGCCACTGGTGGGTAATAACTCTGGAAAGAAAGATGCGATAACATCTAGAGCAGTCCACTACTGACAAATTGGTTTATGTGTTTCCAACTTCCATATTGAATTTTAAAATTATCTCTCTGATTTAGTGAATACGTCACTGTCGACTTTAGAAAACTGCACCACGTCTCTTGTCTGGGACTCATTTCCAGGATCACATCAAACGTATACTGTATGCACTATTGAATATAAATATCATAGATGTTTGAAAACTGGCGATTCCCTAACATATGCTGGTGCAAATGTTGAAAGGTATGTAGAAGTGTTGACTTTTTAGCGATGAATAAAGTCTCTTACTTTTTCTTTTACAAACACTTCACGTACATCAAACCCTTATTCGTAATGCTTAAAAAATACATTTGCTCATGAATAAACAACTGTTTTTGAATTACACTACGCAAGGCCATATTATGCGCTTTCGTCTTCCCATTTGCTTTCACTTACAATGACGCCTTCCGGTAATTTGAAATCGTCATTAGGATCGTCGGTGCATGTACCACACATTCCACAGGTAAGTCCAAAATGTTCATTTCTAAGGTGTATCTCGGCCTTTTGTACGTTATCGTACATGATGAAAAGCCCGAAATCTGTGAAGATGGTCTAAAAAGAAAAAGCGAAGTAAACCAGGTTATTATCATGGACACAAGACTTCTTACTTTACCCAGTTACAAATTGTTTAGGCCTATAGTTAGTCAGTCAGTCAGTCAGTCAGTCAGTCAGTCAGTCAGTCAGTCAGTTAGTTAGTAAGTTAGTTCGTTAGTTAGTTGAGGTTTAACGACATACCAACACGAATGTGTTATATAGTGTCAGCTGGAGGAAAAAGGGGATAGTGGGGTGAGTAGGCCTATAGGCCCATAGTTCAATGAGTTTGCTCGGTTGCGTTAGTAGCATTTACACTACTCAGCCAAGGGTCTTGGAAAACACCCTTTCTCGAATTATAAAAATGATAAAAATAAATGAATCTATGTGGCTCGTAAACTATCATACTGAGGTGATAGTATCATCCAATCAGATGATGATTTAGGTGTTACCAAGAAAATCTTTGGAAGTAGAAGTAGGAACATTAATTTGCATTTAAAAAAGACTCCTTTGCCGTAAAGTAGATGGGACTGGTTAAGCAGTATATTAGTATTGGCTGACGTATATTTTTCTTCGACGGTTTTTAACATGTGATATGTATTCAGAAAACGACCTAAGATATCAATCAACTTAAAAAGTACGTAAGATCTAAAATAGTTTGCTGGTTTGTTGATAAATAAAATCAATGGTGGCCGCCATGTCTCTAAATCAGGTTCGAACAGGCTATGACGCCACGCATATGGGTTGGAAAACCCGAGGCAAAACCGAGGGCCTCTGCCCATATGCCTGACGTAAAAACCTGTTTGTTCGAATCTGATATAGAGGCATGAGTAAAATGACTTATTCCTGTTTATGAATACTTTCATTTTGGAGAAGGCAAATTGCAAAATCACTTATTTCTCATCATTTTTTGCTGATCATGAATTATTCTTCTCAGCTGGCTAATGTAGTTTTCTAGCTGGTTGCAATGGAATGTGCACGCTGCCCAAGTACTACTGGCGCTTTGCTAGGTAGTGGAGTTTAGTACTTAAGCGTATGAGTTATGTCACTCCGTCAAGAGGTACACGCTAACTGTCATTTTTTCGAGTAAAAATAGAATAACCACGATCTTGAGTCCACATTAAAATTAACGAATAGGAGATATTGACTGTTGGTGATGTGAAATAGCTCTTCAAAATCATTCCTCTAACACACTGGGATATTTCATTCTACATATTGCAGTAGTTTCATGAGTGTCTTGAATGAGTGGTTTCCAGCCTATTTTGAACGTAAAGCTTTGATGAATACAGTATAAAATGCATTTAACCCATAATGTTAGCTTGCAAGACGCCTAGTACTTTTATTTTAGGGTACAACTTGGGTTTTTGAATTACATCCATTACTTCTGAAGAACATTTTGTCACCCATTTTCATATCTGATGTAAATAATCATCTTGGATGCGAAATTGATTGGAACTGAAAGGCATATTTCCGCTCATGTGCCTTTAAAATGATTGTAAATATTTTTGTAAATCTTTTCAAGAAAGTTCATACATAAAATATCTATCATAAATTCCATTAGAAGCAATTCCAAGACGAAACACGTTTATCCATTGTACACTTACCGTATGACCATAAACGTGGTTACCGATTCTTATTCCGACTTCTTTGTCAACATATGGTGGGAATACCTTTAAACCATTCACTAGCACCCTGCCTCCAATTAATATGGCGTATGTGTTACCTGCAAACTCAAGTCGCAGTTGTCTTAAGTAAGACACCCTGTCTGCAGGGGCGTTCTTACTGTGTCTTCCAATCAGTTTGAAATCTGGTAGAGTGTCCGAGTCCTCACACTTCTCAATCAAGATGTACTCACAATCTCCCTGGTAATCATACTTTCGTCTATCAAAGGTCAAGTAGTGAGGGTCACCGTAAATGTTACATATACAGGAACCTGAAAAGTATTAAATATTTTGATTGGGTTAGTGAAAAGATTGATTAAGTAGCAACACTCTCCTCCAAAAGCAATAACTTCTTTAGCCCTGAATTTTCCTAACAAGATTCTACTTTTATTTCAATAAATTCAAGAAATGCCACTATGCAGTTCGAAATATTGCGGCAGCGCTAGGTATTACATAACACATTAAATCTTTTTTTTCAATGGTTCTGTTTCTACTTGAAACAAACAAAATATCGTAGTTACGCCTTACTGCTGCAGCTAGGTTATGACTTTTTAGTACTCAGGTTAATCGAATTCCCTGTGAGGTGTCATCACCTACTCCCTTTTATTCAAGAGCTTGTAGGTGTCATTAGACATGACGTCTGCCTAATAGTAGATTCAATCTAAAATAAGGCCACAACGTTAATGTTAGTTGAAATTAAGCAGTGCCTTTTCAAAAGCAGGAACAGCTAGCTGAAAAAGATTCATATTCAAAGCTTGTCCTTCCTTTGAGACTTAAGTGTTTTGTCGACAAAAGCTCTCCAATACGACTTGAAGGGATGTGAAGTGCTTACAAATAATTTCGGCTTTTGCTACATCTGGGAGAATCCTTGGGATCTTTTCACGCATTGGTATAATGTTATTGGACGATTCCAACCCAGGACAATACCCACTTGGACAGTTTGCCTCGGGCAACTCCTCCCGTAACAACAGTAGAATTCGCAACCGGGATTGTCCCCGGCAAAAGTGTCCCGGGGAGAGGGGTTGTCCTGGAACCGGTATAACATTGCCAGACGTCAAGGAAGGGGACAATTATTTAATGGCCTATTAAGCAGTGAGGTGCCATTGTTCGAAAAGGGTTAGGTGTATATTCATGTAACATATTGAACACGTTTACAAGTATAGCTTTGTCAAGAATAATCCAGGAACGCTTCAAAGGTATGGACGAACTTTATACTTCTACTACTTTAACTAATAGAGCGCGCTGTATTGAAGAAAGAAATGAGAATTACAATACCAAGGGTTCTTTTTACTTAAGACTGCAAGGACAGTCGTTTAAACTAAAAAGATGAAGAAAGTTTCACACTTGTTGGCTTTGCAGCTCAATTCAAAGGATCGCATTGAAAATTGTCTTTGTTTCATGAGTACTTGAGTTTAAAAGGAATTGATCCTCATTGCAAAGAAAGTCTACAGCAGCTAAGCAATATGATCAGGGAACCTGTCAAACAACTTTAAGTATTAGAGGTTGATTTGATTTTAATTTCATTTCCAGAACAATTCGTCAGACCGATTTGGGTGATGTTTCTCCATGTCTCACAAATTCCTGCTGCAAGCAAACAACTTTAAACTCATGGTATTTTTCCATTGTAGATATGAAAAATAATTACGTGGCATAAATGGCACAATGACTTTCTATTCATTCTAGCTTAGGTGTCCGTGACCATATCTACAGCAACATAATGTCATGTCATGTAGTACCTCGTTTGCAAGCCCCATCTTTCATGGAATATCCAGGTGGACAGTAACAATTCCTAATGCCATTCTTCACTTCGCAGGCGGACTTCTGGGGACAGTAATAATCTTGACATTGCATTCCAGTCACAGTACAGAAACAATGTGTTGTGCAGTCTTCGTTCAACCATTCCTCGCCAATCTGAGCATAGTAAAATGACATCAAGGAATCAACAGCAGTGTTGTTGCAGCTTAGAAACATAACCGGAAGAAACATTTCACTGAGTCTAAAACAGTTGAAAGGGCTACTCCTTTGAAGACTAATGTCTACTACCAGCACGACACACTCCCTCGCCCTGAAGCCGAGTCACTTATATACCCGCTTACTTTTGTCTCTACAATGTCATGCAAGGATTACCTATTGCCAAAAATAGGCATATTACAACAATAAATAACCTTCAAAGTGATATCTTAATTTTGAATAAGTACATATTTCATATTAACATAAGTTATGAAAGACAGTGGTTCTTGCACATTACGGGGGTGTTTATCTTTCAATAAGCACAGGAAAGCACAACTGTGGAATAGATTTGACTTTGAGTCTACCTTACCCTTTGATCTGTTATCATTCTCCTTTTATGTGCTGAAATAATGCTTGAAAATTTGTCTACTCTACCAAACTCTGTCACAATCTCCTACATGGGGGTAAGTAACCCGTGCATCACTGAGCAATTAGATTGGTACAAAAATTTCTATTTCTCTACAAGGCAATTTTCTACTCTGTGGGACATATGCAGGGAAAACCCACCTTAAGATATCCCCCTGAATCCAATTTACACCCACATTCCGACTTTGCCACACATTCTGCACCATCCAGAACTTGCCCATCAGGACACCGACAAACCTCCTCACAACGGAAATTGCAGTCATCATCGCCCCCTCCTGCACATGTTTCTTGACATGCGGAGCCACATGGATCATACACCATACCTTCAGGACACACAGCATCTAGAGAGAGAAAAATCACATTGTTGATTTATGTATTTCAGTAGTATCTGATGTGCTAAAAGTGCAAATCAAACTCAAGGTTTCTAAACCGTTTGCTTTTTGCAATCAACTAACATGAAAACCATTTGGGAGGTAGGTACAGTCATTAAGTACAGCTATCTACATACCTTCATGGAAAGCTTGTAAAGAATCCAAAGGAATAGTTTGTAGGTATAACCAAAACAATCTGTTTTTGCCAAGTACTGAGGTATAAATCTATTCACTGGTCATAAATTTAAAACCTGTGCACTTTCCTTTTTATACGTATTTTACTGAAAGTTTATACCCGCTGTCTTCTTTTGAATACAACGAGTCAAAAAGGATTAATCGGAGAGACAAACACAGCTGTGGACTTCCATGTGATTAATGTTTTTTCTGTGGTAATTACATCCTGATATCTCAAAGCTTAGTTGAGGATAAAGTTATCCGTTTTACTCACCACACTGCGTCACGTTTTCCCACCAGTGTCCCGGGGAACCCCCAGCCTCTTGACAAGCACGAGCATAAACTGCTAGATTATCGCACAGAGCCTCCTCTTTCTCTGGTACAGCACAAACATCATATGAGCAAGTATCAAAGATAGGCTCAGGATCAATAAAGTCGTGACATTTTGCAAAGGGACCTGAAAAACAGGCAGATTGCAGTTGGTTAAAGTCGTTAGACAAAACTGATAATTGCACAATATCAAACAAATTTAGACTGTTTATTGATTACAAAAACATACTGCAAACCATTTAACTCGCTTAGAGTAAACAGTGCGTCCGTTCAATGTAATGAGAGGAAAGGCTTTCATAACGTAGTGTAATTAAAAAATTGGAGAAGCCATCTATCGAGGATCTTAATCTCTTGTTTAAGGTCCCACCTATCTACTAAATAGGGCAGTTTGTACAGAAGTCTTCAGCATGTCGATCTTGAGATAAATACAATTGGTTCCTGACTGTGCAGCATAAAACTATATGGATAGAGCGTGCGAAAAAATCACATTATTTTATATGGCTCCCATAGCTCTCTTGGCTCTCTTAGTCAGCTGCTATCTAATTTGACCATTTTAGTGCTAATTTAATGGCTAGACGTGTCTTACGTTTTATAACCAGATTTAAAAAATCCCGTTTTGTTAGACCTTGGTATAACTCGCTTTTAATTTTTTTAACTATATTTATTCTTCGCAAACAAAATTGTCTAGCTCTTTGACTTTAATTGCTGCCAGATATCCATCTCTTTTTTAAAACTATTTCAAGAAAGTTTAGTATCTTCTCTTTTTATTCTCAGAAACAAAACTTACTGGGTTCGTAAACACCTCAACAGAAATATCTAGTTTGTAATCTTCCACGATTTAATCCAGAACTTCAGAACTTTTGTCATCGTCAATACATGATAAAATTTCCCAATTCTACACAAGTCTATAACGATTTATAAATTTTACAAATAAGTCAACCACCTACAAGATTATTTCTTTAGGAAAGCACTTAGGAGTTCAGGAAGATTGATTTACCCTAACTTACCAATGACAGAGGTAAGGACACTGCAAAGATTCAAAGCTTCTTTTTCGGCTTGGGAATCTTCCTCACATACTGACTCGCCAGTATCATCCATGCATTCTCTCGCGTTAGTGGCCCAAGCATTACCAAACTCTAATGCCCTTGGGGCCTGTACAGCAAAAACAAATTGAAATTTGTTACTCCTTGAATTTGATCAAATGTAGTGTTTGAAAATGAATGGTAAATGACTACCTCAGTTTTAATTTGGTAGCCTGTTTATGTCATATTTTCTGATCTTAGACACAATGAGAAAATCAAAATGGCCAATTAGCAATGAATTTTTGCACAGCTTTTCTAGGTAATACTCAACTTTGATTTTCAAAATGAATTACTAGAAAAATGTCTCGAAACATCGACTTATTGAAAACGTCCTACCAGCTTTCCATCAGGCAATGAAAATTCATCTTTTCGCTCATTGTTACAAGTTCCACATAATCCGCACGTCCGTCCGAAGTGCATCTCATGATAAACTTTAACTCTAACAGTATGGGGTGTTTGAAATATGATGGACATTTGAAACGAAGTGTCAATGATCTGTAAAGAAGACATATGAATAATATGACTTAGATAAATTAATTTCTGAAATTTTCACGATGGCTTATAGTTTAATCATTCGCATGCAACTTTCTTAATATTATCATGGTGTAGTTCCTGTGCCTGTTTCGTTGGTACACATACAACCCTCCAAAAACTCTTTATTGTCTTATAATGGTAACAATCATCTGTACCTGCCAGCTCCATTCACATTTTTGTGTAACGAATATAAAATTGCTCGCTCATGTGATCTGAAAATAAGCTGTACGTTGTATATGGATAATAAAATATATAAAATGGAGTGCTGAATGCACTCACACAACTTGGTTGCATATTCAGTTGTAAATTGCAATATTTTTATGACCCTGTGAAAGCTTTTCAAAAAATGGAGAAAAATTGCTAGAAAATGGTATCGTTAAGACAATGTACCCTAGATATTCGTACAAGAACGTTTGCTCTTACCACTCTCTTTGGGAACAGGTAACGAATCTTTACAAAGTTGTCTTCGAAGGGTAAAGGCTCTCGAATGCCGTTGATAAAAACCTTATTACCAATTTTGACCTCGTAAGTCTGGCCTCCAACTTCAAGTTTAACACCTCTGGTGTAAGATACAGGAGCCCCGGGATAGTTTTTGACGTTGTTTGCGACAACACGATAGTGAGGTACGGGAGGTTTGGATTCTTCATCTGCAGGGCACCTTTCGACCAAAACGTACTCACAGTCTCCTTGAAAGTTATACCTTGCTCCATCAAAAGTGACATAGTGGGGATCTCCCCATGCAATGCATTCACACGCCGCTGCAACAGAACACAAAGTTCTGACAACTAAGTTCAGGCACTGCTTCAATGCTTGTATAAAGATATGGTAACAACTCCATAAAATTCCAGAGCACTGAAGACTTGGGATGGAACTTAGGTAATATGAGTTCAAACGTTTTTCATACTATAATTTTCGAATTTCTTTCAAACTGGGTGTTTCCCATTATAATATCTCATAGTGTAAACGTATTTTATACAGATGAAGATTAAATTCGATTTAACAATATCCTTCTTCAACATCATGACCAATGTCAAGTATCCATCAAAACACAAAAGAGCTCTTTTATGTTATTTTACAAATAAAAGTAAGAACGCTGTTGGAAAGACTTTTAGATTCATACACCTTTGTTTTCGTCAGTTATTTAATTACGTTTGTAAGGAAACTTCTTTCTAGTGTGGAGCAGTTTCGCCAACAATTCTACTATTTTGAAATTTGCCAGGAATCTGAATACCAAAAATCTTTTTAAGAACTGTCACTTAAAGAAAACTATTTCTTTTTGTAAACGATTTCGGTTCCATCCATGAAGAAACATTATTGAAAAATGTCCTATTATAAAATAGCCTTCTGCGCAGATTTCCTTTCCACCTTATAACATTCTAGCGAAAGAAACAGTCTGAAAAAACATTTCAAAAACGAATGCATGCGTATTTCTTTTCTTGTTTACCTTCAACACATTTCAGACCGTTTCCTACAAAGCCTTCTTGACAGACACATCTCCGGACACCAGCTAGAAGGTCACACTTAGCAAATTCACTACATACTAACGTACTGCACTGCATCTCGCCATCAGCACACATACAGGTCTCTGAACAATCGTCGTTCACTATGGTTTCAGTGTTCTGAAAGATACCACGCATCGGATTCAAAGAGCTTTCCAGCATTTAGATATGTTTTGAAAGAATTCTGTCCACGATAAAATTTCATACGTGTCCTGAGTATTCTCCAAAACTACACAAATACAACCACAAAGGGCTTAGTATAAATCCTACTGTTTTATCTAGCAGGAAACCAAGTATACTGTAATTTTGACTTAGACTATAACCTTTAATGGAATGTTTTCTAAACAGTTCTTATTATTTTTAAATTCGTTTTGTTACTATGAACTTCCTTTTTCAAATAATCAATGATGGGCAGTGTAGTTTGTGGTTCATTACAAAAAAATATTGTTGTTAATGTCTTTAGGTAAAAGGTGGAAAAATACTCAAAGGGAGTAGCCATTAGTGTTAAATTGCACGTTCCTCGTCATCAAATGCCAAAATGACATGATACCTTTCCTGAAAATACCGAACGCGTCTCAGCACCTACTGGAATGTAATATATATTAGCTTACTGTTATGCTGTTACCGTTTCATTACTGTCAATTTACCGTTGTCCCTTTTGGTGATTTTAGGACACATCAACTACGGTCGAAAATTTCCTTAACATGACTTTCTTAGCATTTCAAGTAACTCAGTCATCGTAAAGTGTCTACATATGACAGAGGATACCTCAGACACTAACCCACCTGAACATAACTTCCATCTTCAAGGCGGCATCCACCACACGATTTGACACACTTATCTCCATCTAAAAGTAATCCAGTTGGACACCAGCATAATCCAAGCAGCGGTAGTTCACAATTTTCTTCAGCTTGTGGATCAGCGCATGATGGTAGGCACTTGGTAGGGGCTGCTACATATACCATGTCCTCGGGGCAAGCTAAATATTGAAGAAAATTAGGTAGGTTGTATTTCCTTGCCAAGCCTAAGCATTCAACATACTAAGCCAGACGTCTCACATATCCATCAGTACAGTTACTACTTCCTGCTTTAGTGCCATGAATTTGGGCTAGCAGTTGTTGTCTCATAATTTCGATAAAACTGTTCTTCGCTTATCAGGGTACTAAGACATACGCCATATTCACGCATTGCACCACAAAATGAATAGTATTCCATAAAACAACTGTCAATGGAGTTTAATATTAATAAACAAACATTTTGGTAAAGTATGACTAGGGATTGCAATTACCAGGAAATTCAGAACAAATGGGGTTATCAGATCACTAGGCGTCTTGCAGTTATTAAATTAATTTTCACGCTATAGAAAATCATCTACAGCTGCACAAAAATTTGTGACTGACCTTCGTCTGCCAGGAAACGCATTTGAAACAGGTCAAAACTCACAATAAAATGCATGTTAATACCAACCATGCACGGAACAATAAAACACACACTTATATCAGATGTTCGATATAAGTCATTCCTATCTTATACTACCAACCTTTGACAACCCTCTTACGTATCAAACAACTTTCAAAAATCATGTCTTTTGAAACTTAGTGTATGTCACTGTATAACAGCAAAGTACCTACATAAGAGTAATGTTTCCATTACAAGATACGACAGTTCATGAACCAAACGAACTTGCTACTCCATTCAGATGTCAAATTGTCCGGCAGAAATTTGTCAGGTGGAAAATATTTAGAAGGCGCTGAGCGGTCACGATTAAATCATACTTTGGAACTGTTGCAAATTTTACCAGACAACCGTATGAGCAACATATTTGTCAATACTTGAAACTTATAAGGGTAGTGACTAAAATACGCAGCTCTGTGGAAGACGATCGTAACAGCGGGGCTGGAAGTGAAGTCACTCTGTGTTGGGCCCTGGTCTCATTTGAGTGAAGGTATCCTTTTGTCTGTAATTCCGGCTCGTGTGCTTGCAACTTAAGTAAGCCTTAAAACACTTTATATATTACAGCGAGGGGATTAACTGTACCGTTTGAATCCTTCGATTAATATAAAATGGGAGAATTCATTATTTGTTTCAAAATGTATTAAAGTCAGTTTGATAACTAAGTTAATAAAAATGAAGATTCCTGATTTGTTAAGACCGTTGCACAGCGAAGTAGTTTTTCACACGAGCAGGACATGAATACGACTGATTGTCTGTAGAGCTCGGCGAGCTATTACAAATAAATTCCCATGGACAAAGAAGATACTCAAAGGGAGGTACGGACACATTTTCTGAAAGAAGGGCTACACAGAAGCTGGGTCTGAAACATTTTAATCTTTCGGTGCCAGGAAATAGGTCTTTAAATCTTTGAAATTTTAACTTCTGTGGCTAGTCGTTTTATGTGAGACTGCGAGTTTTTCTGTGAGATGTGTGTCCCCAATTTAAATATTTCTCTCTTTCACCACAGAACTAAGGATACCCATGACAGGTAGAGAAATATACTGAAAGAAAATAAATCTAAATTGACACCAAACTGTCAGCCTTTGTCTGGTTTGTTTCTTCTCCAAAAACTGTAGTCTGAGCCGTTTTACTGCGTCACATAATATAAGCGAACACAGTGAGTTAAATAATAAGATGTTGTTACCTGGTTTGCATTCTACTCTATCTTCATACCAGGATGATACCGAACCACCAGCTTCATAGCACGCTTCTGCATACAGCTTCATATTGTTGCAAAGATTAGTGGCAGACTTTTCAGCACATAAATCATAGACACAGGTCTCGTAAAACGGCTTAGGGTCCACAAAATCATGACAAACCGCTAAGGCACCTGTTAAAAACAAAAAAAAGTATATGAATGATACACAAAGCGAACAGTATGTAAGAGTTCAAGCCTCCGAATACGGCAAAAGCAGAATGCAATAATATATCAATACCTGAGTTCCATATGCAACATTACTACAACCAAATTCAAAATGGTATGCGCTGGTTAGTCCTCAAAAACAATATTAGAGAAGAGTATCGTACAATCTAGTGGATAGTACGAAATCTTCTCAAAACTATACAAATGCGAGAAATATGCCTATCTGATACACAAAGAATCCTGAAGTAGAAGTATTTTACACAGGTTCCCAATAGTTCATGTTTGAATAAGTTGTTGGCTGATACTTCTGGTTTCTAAATACGATGTAAAAGAATCCACTTACAGGCGATTTTATTCCAAGATATATTATCCTCAAGTATTAAGTTTAGGATACTTTAGACAACAAGGTTTCAAGGTTTTGTTGAATCCGTTAATATGTTAAAGGTAGTTTTTGCAATTGTCCACCAATTTGACTATTTTTAGAGAAAAAATACTAACAATACAGGATAATTAATCCATTGTATGCACTGATTTATGTAACTTCTGTCATCTCTATATGCAAAACTTGCATTGGAAATGTGTATCGATACCACACCTTATAGTATTCTTATTCTGTGTTCACAAATGCGGTCCTTGTAACATTCGTCATTGCTTGGTATGCCTATCTATATCACCTTGTACCAGTTCAAGCTTCTAGAACAAAAATTTTCTAACATGTTATCATTTTTACGAACTGTCTTTTGTACCACGCATGCTACATTCCAAAACTCACCATCCACTCAAGTCACACAGTCATTTTTAATGCCACTCTACTCACCCCGGGGATCAATAATTGCATTGCAATCATTTTGTGCTTCAACTGATTCTGTTTCTCCAGCAGGACAAACAACTGGCTCAGGATCAACGCATTGTCGGTCGCCTGTTTTCCAGGTTGAGGCAAATTCAATAGCATTACTTATCTATACAGAAAAAAGAATGAAAAACATTGCATTTATGACAGCATTAGACTATGTTACCTTGGCACACTACACTATCAACCGGCGCTATTAGTAGTATTAGTAGTATGTTGGTCAGTTAAGGTTGTTGTCCTTTCTGGGACGTAGCTTCCTTGAGTAGCGGAACTACTTCGGGCACAGCGTTTGGTTTCGCCCCGTGGCTTTTTGCCAGAGAGTCGACAGGACTTTAGAAAAAGTGGTATGTTTTAGTGCTATAGGCAGTTTTTAAAGTCTAATGGCCTGATAATGTCAATCTTTGCGCCTGTTGATATTATCTGGATGCTACAAGGTTATGATATCAGTTCAGAATTGTATACTTTAGAACTCTACAGAAGAACTCACAAAGGTCTCATTATCTTCCATTCCTGCATGCTGTTACCTTACTGTTAACTTACTGCTATTGTGCTTGGTGCTTAGCATAAGCAATGGAGTAGGGAAAACAGCCAGTTAACCACAACTGGAAAAAAGGCCGTGGCCGGCCCGACTTAAACAAATTGGTTAGAAACTGATCCGTAAACTTCATCTAACTCTACTTCACTTCTAATTACCTGTTCCCTTTCCAAAAATAAGGACAACAGGAAAATCATTTGCCAATCCGTTCAAGTGTTGCAAAACAAATAGTGAAGTAATATAATTACTGGCAACTGAATTATTCTAAAAGTTTCCCCGTGGTCCCATCGTAGATATCGCATGATGTTGTTTGACTGCATATCCTTCATAAAATAATTGTTGTGCATACAATGGTTCTCTTACCGTTGCTCCATCTCTGGTTAAGAATTCATCAAAGCCGATGTTATTGCAAGTTCCGCATAATCCACACGTATTGCCAAAATATGTTGTCTTCTTCAATGTGATGACGGCTGTCTGTCTGTTGTTCCAAATCACTTTAAGGCCGAAGTCTGTTTGCAGCACCTAAATGCCAAACCAAAACGTAAAGGAGCGCTGTCTTCAAAACTCATAATAAAACATCAAAAGGCGTTTCATGGGAGTATTTTGGTTTGAAAAGCAATTCATTATGCTGGATGGCAATTGTGATATTTTGCGTTGGACCTCATTTAAGCCTACCGTTTATCTTGTGAATATAACAACTACTGTTTTCTATTAAAACGTGGTTGTGTGGTGTACTTGAAGTAAAATCAGACTGAAAGTTCTGTCTCTCTCTCTTCAAACATGTGGTTACTCACAAGACCACATTCTTCATGAGACTTGTTTTCATCGATATAAATAAAGAGCAGATTACAATATTCTAACAAAATGCTTCTTCTAAATATAAAAAAGCTGCGAGGCTAAAGATTAAAACACTGGTGCTTTAATCAAACCAAACAAAAAGTTAACAGAAAAAATACTCCAACAAGTATAAAAGTGCTTTAACATTCCAAAGAGGAGGTAATGACAATTAATCGATAACGGATAAAATAGTAATATGTTTGCACTAGGGAGTTATATCGCAACGTAATAGTTGTTTATTACAATCTTTCATATTGCAGACCTCATGTAGATATTGCTTAAGGGTTCTAACCAAGCAGCTGCTCTTCTTGGCTTTATATTATTATTATTTTTTTGCAAAAAAGTGTCACTAGATACATGTGGTTGAACAAGCTCGTAGAACGATTAATTGTTGCCGCTTTAAAATATAAAAGAAATGTGCATAGTAGGAACAAAACAATGCCTGGCATGGAAATTTAGAGACTAATTATTTAATTTTTAAGCCGTCTTCTTTCAAAGTCATCCATATAATAATCCTTGGATACAGTCGTAGGGTAAAGGGTTATGACGCTTCGGTTATCAACACTTCTAAAGGGAACTCATCTACAAAGGTATAAGTTCCACAAAAGCCTATGTGGTATATATTAAGCTGCTATATACGAAGTGACAACTAGCGTACATGGATCTATCTCCAGCAGTTCCTTAACATTACCATTCCCATCATTTTTACAAGGTCAAACACTTATGAAGCAGGGATCAAGTAAAGACTTACCGTGTTGCCAACTTTAGAGATGCGTACTCCATTACCATCCTGGTAAGGCAGACGTCTATTCTGCCCGTCTACTATAACAGCGCCTCTTTGGATGAGCTCATATACCTTACCCTGGAATACCAGTCTAATCTGCCGTAGGTATGCTACCCTGCTTGCCTGAGAATTCTTAAGGTTATTTCCAATAAGCTCAAATTTAGGTTGATCAGAGTCTTGACATGGTTTGAGCAAGGTATATTCACAGTCACCCTGGAAATCATACTTCCTCCCATCAAACGTAATGTAATGAGGGTCACCCCAGACCTTGCACTGACATGTCTCTGAATGAGATAAAAAAAAATATGGTAAGCAAATAAATCCAAACGTTCGAAGGCATTATGGGGTTTTAGGGTCACTCAATTGTGGGTAAAAATTTCTTGTACATTCTTGTGTATAAGGTGGTTTTTAGTTGTTAAAAATTCACATTGTTTTTCAACAATTAAACTTCGATATCAGGTAAGGAGATAAACATTTAAGGAAAACGGAAGTGTCAACTTTTAACACAACCAAAGACCACTTTTAACCTGCAGGGAAGTTTCACCATTTTAATTGAAAGCTTCTTGAAGTGGACCGACAGTAAAGCAGCCACTTATGTCTATTGGAATGGCTGATTGTAATGCACACTCAGAATGAGGTCATTGTGAGGGAAGGGTATGTGATAGGTGCCACAGAACACGGTAAGATGATTGAATGTTTGTTGACAAGTTCACACAATAACCTCACAATTCAAATTTCAAAGTCATAATTTGCGGAACAGGTAAATGTATGGAGTCCGAAAAGGGCAAACTGGACATGTAGCACATCTAATTTCACAGGTACTACTACTAAAACAATACTTACTACTACTAAAACAACACGTTGTACTACTAATTGCAAATGTACTACGTCTAATCTCACACGTAGTACATCTAATCTCACACGTAGTACATCTAATCTCACAAGTACTAGTACTAAAAAACATGTAGTACATCTAATCTCACACCTAGTACTAAAACAACACGTAGTACATCTAATCTCACACCTAGTACTAAAACAACACGTAGTACATCTAATCTCACACGCACTAGTACTTAAAAACACATAGTACATCTAATCTCACACCTAGTGCATCAAATCTCACACGTGCTAGTACTAAAACAACACGTGGTACCACTAAACGCAAACGTAGATCTAAAATGTCACGTAGTACATCTAATTTCACACGTCTCCTACTAAATTTGAGAGATGGCGACATTACGGTTTCCAATCAACACAAAAACCAAGAAGTTGTTAAGGCCGGCTGGGGGCTAGGCGCTATAGCGTATACTTAGCCTACATACACCCGGCCCGACAATCTATATTCAATGATGGCGTCGGTATCTTCTTGCAATGGTTCCATAGAAGAAACCTTAATGGATCGCATCGACAGAGGATATTCAAACGCTGAAATAGCCGATGAATTTGATATCTCTGTCCTAACCGCGAAGAATTGGAGAAAGCGAATGAAGATGAGAAAAAAGGATATCATGGCTAAACTAAGTGGTGAGGCCCAGCTTGAGAATTTAATTAATTAAATAAGGTAGGCGGTGGCATTATCTGATACTACGTAACCAGTCCCTTGAAGTTAAGCTAGAAAGAAAATGCGTTTGATTTCTAAAACGGATAGTCTCTTTTGAAGACGCAAATAGCATCTAATTGCTTTCTGGTGGAGTTGAGAGACCGCAGATACATTTGGTACTGCTTAGTTAGGTTTGTAAACCTTTGACTAGACATGTTTCTGCTCTTGTTTTTAATTTTGAGCTTCATCAGTAGTTGGACTTTAAAAGTTGTCCTGGTCTTAATCAAACAAAACCGCTCTATTAGAGCGCCTCGATTAGAGCATCGAGGTATTTATCATCGTAAACCGTCGTTGCTTTTAAATCTAGATTTTACAAGATAATCTTTTAGATTATGCGTTCTCTTGTAGGCTAGAAACGGTGGTTTCGGGAAAATTTGACACAAGTTCGGGTCATCCGAAATTAAATGCTAGTGTCTTAGCAAGATTTCTTTACGCTTTTTGGTTTTGATGTGAGGTGTAAGCGTAGTCTTGAACACTAGTGGAATGTTTCCTTCACGTAATTTGGGCAAGAGAAGGTTTGATCGTTCTCTGTAGGACACGCCATTAATGGCACGATCGAATTCTTGGGCCGTGTAATTACGTGCAAGCAGTTTTTCTTTGAAGTTGTTCTTTTTAGGCACGAAATCGTTTTCGTTGTTTGATAATCTCGCATATCTTAGAACCTCTCCTTTAATAAAGCCTTTAAATGTGGCGAGTGGGTGGGCAGAAGTCCTATCAAGGTATTGATAGGTTTCTGTTGGCTTTGTGTAGACTTTGGTGTCCAGCCGCCCTTGGGTTTCAAAGTTCTTGCCTTTGAATACGGTGAGGTCTAAATATGTAACCGATTCGTAGGACGCCTCCATAGTAAATTTAATTGTTTCATGAATTTTGTTCATTTTATTTACCAGTGCAGAGAGTTCCGAGATGTTACCGTTAAAAAGCAAAAGAATATCGTCTCGATAGCAAAACCAACTAATGATTCTAGGATCAGTCGGTATTATGCTTTTTTCAAGTTTGTACATGAAAATGTCGCATATTTCCGGCGAGGCTTGGCTCCCCATGGCGCAACCAATTTTTTGTAGATAAAATTTACCGTTAAACTCAAAACAATTTTTGTTAGGATGAGTTTAAGGAGGTTGCCGAGGGAGGCAGTTGAGATTTTTGGTATCTCGTGTAGGCTTTGCCTCGTATTCTCGTATGTTTCGAAGACAACATTTATTGATTCCTCTTGGGGAGTGTTGGTATACATGGAAACCACATCTAGTGTTGCTAGAAGTTCCTTTTTAGGTAGTTGAATTGCTTCGAGGAGACTGATGATGTGATTTGTATCTTCCACATAGGTCTCTTGTCGTTTTACGATCGGAAGCAAGAAATAGTCGACAAATTCGGAAATTTTCTCAGTAGGTGATCCGTTCCCACTAATTATTGGCCTGCCGACCAATTTTGTATTGTCGGTGGTGTCTTATGCACTTTTGGTAGGGCGTAGATGACCGGTGTTCGAATTTGGTGACTGTTGGGGTTGAGATATTTGAAAGTGGTTTCGTCGATTTCCTTTGCGTACCACATGCTTTCTAGCTGCTCCACGACCAAATGTTTAGTGTCGTTTGTAATTTCGTGGTCTAAAAGGTCGTAATATTTCGAATTCAACTGACGGTAGATTTCGTTTTTGTAATCGGAGCGATTTAGCACAGCAATACCTCTTCCTTTGTCAAAAGGTTTAGAATAATAGAACAATCGTTTTTTAGTGATTGTAAGGCAATTTTTTCTGCCTTTGAGGTATTGTTAAGTGCATTTCGTATAGGCATTTTAGCCAGATCGACCTTTGTTGCTTCGAAATAATTTTCCAAGTTTTGGCTGTAGGTCACAGAAGGAAACCAATCGGATTTCAATCGGAACTTTGAGGGTTTTCGTACATTTTTCCCGTACAAGTTGTATCGTATCCTCATTGTTCTTTTTAGTTCTTTTAGGGCCTCGAGGGTTGATAGTCTTGTAGGCTTTGGAGGGGTAGCAATGAATTTTAGGCCCCTGCCAAGAGCTATTTTTTCTATGTCCGTTAGGGGTCTATCGGACAAATTTTTAATGACGTTTTCAGTTTGTTTCGCTTTCAGACTGATTTCAGCGGTTTTCAAGAGGCCTTTTGTGGCTGAGCACTTTCTTTGAAAGTTTTGAGATCGGGTTTCCCCATTTTTGAAGTGCGAGAGAACTCTCTATTTTTTGTGGAACTTTTGGTTTGGTATCCTGTTTCACCATATTGTAATATAGTTAATGCTTTTAGCAAATATGGGCAGGATATTGCAAAAATAAGACCACACTACTACTCCTTTGACACGAGTATGCTCTTTTTAAGAGTGCTGTACATGGAATTTGAATTCCTTTCCCTTTTGAGAGTCACTGGGAAACTATCTCTCTGGATGCTCACTCAGTGCTGGGAGATGACAGCAAGATTAAACTTAAATAAAACCCTCCGCAGACCCAATCGGTCAGTGTAGGCTGTGTTACTTTATAAGTTCATTTCCAGTACAAGTCCGGCTACTTAGCGCATACGAATATTGTGGGCCCAGGGAGGTGTTACGTTACGATCGTATTTCGCGGTATTTTCTGTTACTCGAAAACTGTAATACCGCCATCTCACAAAAATTAGTAGTGTGAAATTAGATGTAGTGACATTTTAGACGTACATTTTCGTTTAGTGGTACCACGTGTTGCTTTAGTACTAGTACGTGTGAGATTAGATGTACTACGTGCTGTTTTAGTACTAGTACGTGTGAGATTAGATGTACTACGTGCTGTTTTAGTACTAGTACGTGTGAGATTAGATGTACTACGTGTTTTTTTAGTACTAGTATACGTGTGAGATTAGATGTACTACGTGCTGTTTTAGTACTAGTACGTGTTAGATTAGATGTACTGCGTGCTGTTTTAGTACTAGTACGTGTGAGATTAGATGTACTACGTGCTGTTTTAGTACTAGTACGTGTGAGATTAGATGTACTGCGTGCTGTTTTAGCACTAGTACGTGTGAGATTAGATGTACTACGTGCTGTTTTAGTACTAGTACGTGTGAGATTAGATGTACTACGTGTTTTTTAGTACTAGTACGTGTGAGATTAGATGTACTACGTGTGAGATTAGACGTAGTACATTTGCAATTAGTAGTACAACGTGTTGTTTTAGTAGTAGTAAGTATTGTTTTAGTAGTAGTACCTGTGAAATTAGATGTGCTACATGTCCAGTTTGCCCTTTTCGGACTCCATATAAATGAGCTAAGTAAGATTTCTGTTCATAGCTTGCAGAGATCATGAAAACGTCATTTGAATTATCTCACCAACGGGTTTACATGTTAGCCCATTCCCAACAAATCCAACATTGCAGTAACAACGTCGTACTCCTGCCCTCATGTCACAAGTCGAATCCTTATGACAACTCACTTTCTGGCAAGAAATTCTGCCGGAATCACAAGAACAAATCTCAGTGCACTCTTCATTATAACTCTGGCCTCCACCCTGCAATGAAATTCAACGAAAATTAAAGAAAATATGACCTGAATTTGCACATAAAACAAAGGCCTATACTGGATATAATTACATCTGGTCTTACTTAAATGGATTCAATTACAACATTTCTGCCACAGTCAGGTAGATATCACCTTTTATTATTTTACTAATCATGCAAAATTTAAACCAAATTTTGCCAACATCTTTTCCATCAGCTTCATAAAACAGGGAGAAGGAATTTTACTGGAGGAAGTCTTACACGACTTATGACAAGAAAACGTTGACTAGGAAATGAAACCAGTTAAGGTTAAAGTTAAAAGGTGTTAATAACCGCAATTATGAAGCAGATTTCAATGCAGCCGTAGCTGTATTGTATGTGATGCTTGGAGTAGATGCTAACTGAGAAATGTTTCACCTTTTCCATTTTGATTATATGAGCTATGCGGGCATTCCTTATAAAGAGAAGCATCTTTTGTGATGTGACATATTTGCCATCATTCTATCATAATATTTTATAGTCTAGCTCTTATCTACTTAACATGAAAAGTTCGTAATTTTTTCCATACTCAGCTGGATTATAACGTCTACTTGGAATATTAATCGCTCAGCATACATCAGAAAATCGAACATTTCAGTGAGCTGAATTTATAGTAGGTCTACATTAACGCTGGTGTTACAATTCCTCCTCTTAGTCTTTAAAATTTGCGTATCGCGTGCAGTGTGAAAATATAAAGAAAACTTGGAAGCAAGTGCAGCAATGCAACCGAACGAGAGTTTTGTACTAACATGTTGCGGAGCTATAAAAAATCTTGGCTTGAAGCATTTCTTATAAATAAAGTAGCTAACTTTAGCAATACCAACATATATTACCCTGACTTGGAGTCAGAGGTACTCACAAAGGTAACCTTACAATATTTAATATCAATTCTGGAATTCTTTTCTATAAGCAAATAACATTGTGACTTGATAAAGTCTTCAAAATTTTACTGTTTTAGATGGTTTTTTAACTTACAGGAAGATAACCACCGTTGTCCAGTTGACACCCACACTCCTCCCTTGGTATACACTTCCCATCCGCAATGACAAAGTTCTCTGGGCATTCACATGTCTCCATGCACTCATCTCCACAGTTCTCATCCTCATCCCAAGCGCAGGTGGCAGGGCAAGCGTTGCCGCAGTGATTGTATACTGTGCCTGCTGGACAGTCGAAAGCTGCCGAGAGAAGAAATAATAGTATAGCATGCAATTCTCCGTCAGTTATACCATATGATAGATACTTCATGCTTTCCCCCTTTTAGTCACACAAGTAGCCATTGGTCTTACTTTTAACAGAAAAACAAAAGTGTCTATTTCTTAGGAGAACAGGAAACCAAAATGTTTGGTAATCAGAGGTGACTTATTTACTCTGTGGGACCTCTGTCTCTCATGGCTACATAATCGTCAAAAATATGAACATTTACGCGGAAGTATACCGTTTGTTGAAATAAACCTTTGAACCTGTATCCTTCTGTCATACAGGTTTCGTTCTTGTACTTACGACATTCTGGAACAAACTTCCTCCAGTTCCCTATATCGACAACAGCGTTTTTGCATATAGTTACCAGGTTCTCCAGGTGGTTGCAAAGAAGAGACATATCGGGCATGGTAGCACACAAGTCATATTCACAGACTTCTTTCAAAGCCACTAGGTCTACAACAGCGCTACAAGCACTAAATGGTCCTTTAAAAGACAAAATTAAGAAAAAAGACACTAAAGATTCTCTTTTTAATACGGCAAACTTGCATGAAACTTCCTATTTACACATTTTGTTTTAACCTTATCAAAATTAGTATACCGTGCCATTCTGATTCATAAATGGCCTCTTTATCATTTGACAATATTTTTGTTACTGAATTGTTCAAATCATGGAGAATAACTCCTTGCTTTACCGTTTGGTTGTAATAGTTATGTTCAAAAGCACCTTCAGAGATACTTCTTATGCAAATGAGAGAGATCTGCAAGAGTTTGCTGATTTTTCAAAGCAATCGGGGAGGAAGGGTGTTGTCTATTGCCTTTAAACACCTTTTTTGTTTTGCACTGTAATTTTTACTTCCTTTAAACAAGTTTGGCAGTGACATGTAATTGATGAGCACCCAGTTACAGAAAACAATGAAGATAAGCATCATATCACAGGCGAGCATTGCTTTGGAAGCTATCGCCGTTTCTTCTCAGGACGAATGGATCCAAATTTAACTTTTCCTCTAACCCTAACCTTGACCATAAATGATCATTATTTTTCATTTTTTTATAGAAATATTCAAAAATCGCCCCCATTTGCGTTGGAAAAAAACGAACCGGTCATTTGTCAGCACTACTTTTTAAGCACAGTTGAAAAACCTAGCTCACAACACCATAAAATACACACCTATAGTTGCAACTTTTATGGGGGAGCTGCTTTCGACTTTCAACAAATTCACACCCTTATGAAATAAACCATTTTAACGATATCATACTTAAAACAGGCCTTATCGACTAGCTAGATTCAGGATTACCAGTGCACCAGTAACGTTGTGTACCATATAGGTTATTACACTACATGTTAATTTATCAATTACCATCAATTGACCACTGGATTATGAAAAAAGAGCATCTGCGGAGGAGTGAACGGTGACGTAATATCACGTATTTGACACTTTGATTTAGAGAGATTTGCTCTGCACTTTTGACATCGTGCAAATTTCCACAGCATGCACAACATTTCTTTTTTTATTTTTTACCATTATCGTCAGAAATAATATCACATAGCTCTTTTGCATCTTCTCTGTGTTCTTTGCTCTCCAAACAAGGATCGGTTGGCTTTCCAGACTGACAATCTTCACCGATAGCAAACTCATTTCCACATCTCGCTGCTGCTCGGCCCTAAAAAGCGAGAAGAGATATTTGAATATTTACATGTACTAAGATTGTGATACGGTGTGACACGAAGGATCTAGTAGCATAGCCGGATTTACCTTCAGGGGTCCCGTAACCTATCATATGAGGGGGCCCTTCTAGTATTATTTTTAGCGACATTATTTGTGGGTGGGACTAATACCTGACACTATGTAAGTGGAGTGCAATCACCATTCGCTTGCAGCCTGGCAGCTCAATGTTCATGTAATTGTTGGGTGCGGATCCACGATTTTGCAAAAAACAATGTTTGCAATGGGGTTAATGGCTCGTTTTGTGAGACTGAAGGTAAAAGGCAAGAAGAATTCCCAGGCAAAATTTGAAATGAATCGCTGTTTGACGCAAATTTAGCCTCACTTCTTATGATAAACAGCCTAAATGGGTTGATGATACAGCGAGCTCAAAGAATCGCCGGGAGGTTGGATTATTGTGAGATTTAACGAGGCTAAATCCCACAGAAAGTTAGGAAGGAAGAAGTAGTACTGAGGATGAAAGCGCCCGAAGCGGGCCGAAAAATTGCTTTTTAAGAAATTAATAGCGACATAGGTAAAAAAATACCCTCAAGGACGAAACGGTTGCCCTGCCCCCCCCCCCCCCCACACACACACACACCACGTACCTGATCTACATATTAAAACGTGGAACTTTCTGTGACTTACAAATTGCCTCTGAACATTCTTTTAGAATCTGGGGAATTAATTAAGATCAATTTCAGAAAAAACATTTCGAGGGAGAGGGCACTGACACCAGTCTCGCTGCGTGCTACCATGACTCACTGAGTATAGCTATGACTAACATACCGTTCAAAATGTCAAAGAAGAAACGAGTGGACTCTCCCCTGAAGTTAAAGACTGTCAGTGGTTAATTTCTTGCTTATGGAAATTAAGGTACGCAAAATGCGGTTCATCTCTTCATGGCACTGTTGATCATTTTAAAGTGTCAAGTTACTAGCAATTGACCTAAAGATCATGTGCAGGTCAATTTGACCTAAACGAAAAGGACGAGGCGATTCATCGATCGGAATCCAGAACTCCTTCTACAATCAAACCAATCCCCAGTCCTCCTCAGTTAACTCAAGGTTTTTGTGGCCTGACTGAGAAGCACTGTTCTAACCGAAGGGCTTAGAATATTTTGGGCTAAATTATTTCCTTTATTGTCGGAAATGAATCTTCCCCATTGCTTAAGTGCATCTTTTGGGTATTTTGTTAATAAGGCCTCAAAAATAACGCGGTTCTGAAATTCTGTTCATTAAAAATGTCAATAATACAGCGAATATGAAAGAGTCGAAACGAACCTCTAGATCAGGCATGTATAACCACGTGTCAGTGTTAATACAATATCATACCGGACGACAATCACGTCATAACAAACATGACATGCCTCGCAGTAGCTTTGTTGGTACATACTATCAGTAATTTAAACTTAATGAAATTTCCTATCAGGTAACGTTATAGAGAAGAAAATAAAGACTAGTGTTTTTGAGTCTGTATTTTGGTAGGAAAAAAGGTGAGGATTTCTGTTTTTACTCAAAAGTAGATTTGAAACTAAGCTAATTTATGGAAATTTTCGTGGGGCCCTTAAGGTCGGGGGGGGGGGGGGGCGTAACCTATAGGTTACCTCGATTACCGGGTAAATCCGGCTATGTGTAGTAGGGTATCAGTAAGCAGTTAAGAAAAGCATTTTGGTACAATGACACAATCTGACAATGTTTCAAAAGTAAATTATGAAATCTCGACGAATTAAATTAAAATTTGAATTCTTCATTTTCACTGTCACTAAAGTAGATGCCTTACCCTTCCTGTACAATCATTTTCCTTATCTCCGTCACAGTTTCCACAGATGCCATTTACCATATCCTTGTACTTAGCATGCAGAGACACAGACATGCTGGTTCCTTTGTATTGAACTGTCAATCCAAAATCTGTACTTAGCCTCTGTTAAAAAATGTGAATACTTTCAGCCTTCAGTAAATTTAAAGCAAGTGAAGCCGGGTATTTTTAAAAGCCTAGAACTTTTAACGTAACAAGTCAAACCAAAGAAACAGCCATTCCAACATAGAACCAACGGTGACATGGCCTGTTGTTAAAGATGGAATTACATTTTGACAAAAACCCTAGTATGTCGAGTAATTTATTTTCTTTGTCGTCCATCTATTAATGGACAAAAAGATCCTTAAAGGACATTGGAAATTTCAATGTTCAGTGTGAAACACTGTAGTTCCTGTATAGCTAACTGATATCAACTTCATTACCTATGGGCATGTAAAAGAGAGAACGTGCATTATTAATACATGAAAACATATAGATGCATAAATAACAAATAAACAAGACATGGGTATATCATGTTAAATGACTCGAAAAAACAGATTGTAACTTACGAATACACCATCAGCGCGAAGTGTGATTGATACGCCGCTTGCATTGTAGGGCGTTAAAAACAGTGTGTTATCAATAAAGAGAAACTTCTTTTGCAGTCGATAGTCCTTTCCGTTGTACTGGAGTCTCACGAAAGTTACAAAAGTGACCTTGTGTCTAGGATTACGTCTGTGGTATTGGGCAGAAAGAGTGAATGCAGGAAGCCCTGACGTTTTCGCCTGTTCTTCTGTGTGTTTACTGATCACGTATTCACATTCACCTTGGAAAGTAAATGGTACACAGTCGAATGTACGATGGTGAGGGTCTCCCCACACTTCACATTGGCAAGGCTGAACTGTATGATGAAAACGAATGAAAATAGTTATTTCATTTTAACAAGTTAAATTGTGAACCTCACAAGAAGGTATCATACACTTGTAGTACTTTATCTGTGACGTCCATCTCAGTGTACGTGAGTAAACGGCATTTTATTGTAAGTACTGAAGTTAACCTGTGAGTGTGGATATTCTACTTACATTGCTTAACGATCTCTGCGATCTTTCACCTAACAGTAATTTTATACCTCTCTAGCTTGCCATTATCTAAAGTTTAAAGTAATTAGTAAAATGTCATTTTTGTGAACTTTATATAACCCATCATTGCGTCGTCGATGATGCAATCATGCTGCTGGGTTCACGTGAACCCAGCAGCACTTCTGCACATCAGTTTGAATCCAATATTAAATTACTGAATTTGTCTCAAGTAGTTTATTGACAAATTTTTCTCCCACCAAACAGGCAATAAATTCAGCGGCACTTCTGCAATATAGGATATACTTCTCCCTTCAAAGTGAAGCAGTTTAGTACTGTCTATCCAGATTAAACAGTAATGTGACTGACTAAAAAAGCTTATATTTCCTAAGTTGTTACTAACCTACTTCACAGTTCTTTCCTTCATACCCTGGTTGACATTTGCACTGGTAGGCATCACCATCTAATGCACAAATTCCATCATTTTGACATGGATTGGAAGCACACTGGCTGGGAGCTATAAACAAATTGGAGATAAAAAATTGGGTCATTGCTATTTTCTTAAATCTGTACAATAATGGTCACGTTTGCAAACGTGTTGTTTAACAAAGCAGGCAGTCGTTGTGGACACGTTTTTCGAACCCACAACACGGTAACATGAAATAATTCTTCTTTTTGCTGCATGTCCCTACCTTTTTGACAGATTGAGACATTTACCTCTCAAACCCTCACCTAACTTGATAAGGGAGACGGTAAAGTAGCATAGCGAGAATGCTCAAAGGTTACAAGACCCAGCTGTTTAGATCTCATAATCGCCTTCAGACCTGTGTCTCGGATTTTGACTTTTTGGTCTAAAAGGATCCCATCTTGGTAATTGTGTTACTTTTGTATTTTTCAACTATAATAAGTAGACTCCGATACACTCAGCCGAACCTAAAAGTAGCATTTGCGATATATTGATGCTCCATCCTATGCATGATTGGTCTGAAGATGTTATGTTGTGTCTGCAAATTATCTGATTGTGTATTAGTACACAATTTGTTGACAAAGGAGCACAGCTTGCATTTGATGTAATATTTTACTAATGTTATAAAAACACAAAGATGATTTTGTTGTTTTAAACAATTCTGCACTACACAAATTCTTTTGAGAGTCACTGTTTCCCACCTCTGTTTGCCTTAATGAATACCTTAGAGAAGGGAGGTTGGTAAGAATGGTCATTTTGGAACATGAAAGATGTAAAAATTCAGAGTTAGAAAGTGATGAAATCAGCTCATGCTTAAGTCCATTACGCAGGGGGTTATTTTCGTCTAATAGCTCTGCTTCTGGCTCTCCAGGGAAAGATTTATTGTGCCTAGTGTGTGTTCCGTTGATGTGCTTGAAACAGTTACCTTGAATATTTTACTCGAAGAAGCAAATTATAAAACGTGTTGCCTTTACAACATACAAATTAATGACCTTAATACCAAGGTCGTATGATAAAATATAACTAGACGATTTGTGTAAAAGAGAATGGAGTTTTATGGTGCATCATCTAAGACTGGAGCTTACAGCTTGAGTATACAAGAGAAAACAATCATATCGGTTGAAATCAAATAGATCATTCTGCGCGATGGTTCTCCCTACCCTCTTCTTTGAAACGTTTTCCTGTAAAAGCGGCTCTAAATTTGCACACATAGTCCTCGCTCGTTCCACCTCTTTGACACGTCCCGTCATTAGTCGGGGCCTACAGCTTCAATTATTGGACTTGATCAGTTTTTCATGTGAATTTGTGCCTTCTTCTGTGACTCAGTGCATGAAATTTTTCAGTGTGATACTCCTCCATTTGAACACGATCACTACGAACACATCCAGAATTCTTCATCTGCCACCATTTCATGTAGTGGAAATTCTGACAATTTCCCCGATTTCACCATCTTTACCGTGTTCCAGTATGAATAATCAGCCCATATGAGACACATAGGAAGTCATCTCGAAGGACGTTAAGCTGTTGTGCAGTTCTTTTTTGTTTATCATATATTTAGTTGTGACCACGCATAAAATACACCCAGACTTAAAAGCCCCTACGCAGGCTAACTCTGGCACTTACTCCACGACCTTACCATTGAAAATATGCTTGAATCTTGGGTAGAAACATCTTACAGCAGTCTGTCGGCTGCTTGGAAGATACGTTTTTTACACAGTCGGTAAAAATGCGTTGGCAGCAGAATATTTTTCATCTGAAAAGTGAGCATGGTAGGCCGTTTGCCCCTTTTTGTAAGTCACTTAATATTTATTTAATCGAGAAATGGAGTGGCGCAAATACTTGGGAATTTTGTCTTCGTTCTAACCATCTTCCGTGACTTCGATCTGTACTTGCTGTAAGTACAACCCGTCTAGTTTTCGCATGGATTCGGGTTACATTTTTAGAGTTGCATTATATAGTTAAATGTATTGTATATGAAAATGGGTGTAATATTTTTGTGCGCAATTTAACAGAGTAGTCTTAGTGTCTCTAATCGGTCTTTGACAGACTTTGACGTATTTCGGTTTTAACGTAGACGCTTAGGACGTACTGTTAGTATAGTACTTTTGTTGACACACAAGTGTGTCTTGCCTCTGATTACGATGAAGGTGATTCAGCTGAAGTAAGATGATAACTAATCTGGATCCGTATGTACTTAATTGGTTCAACATAGCTTGTCACATTTAAGCGGACATATCAAAGTTCACCGATCAGTTTACCCTAAGTTAAGCCATGATAATGTTCTTACAAAGGTTGGTCTAACAGGGTTCTTTTATCCTTCACTCTTTGTTAATGATGCTTGGAGTGCGTTCTAAAACATAAACTTTCTGATATTAGATTTCTATGCAAACATCCCAAAAAAAACATTGAGAAGGAAAATATTTTAGTACACATGTACTCCAAATACCGTTCAATAAATTATCCGTTATAAATAAATTTACCTTCGTGAACAGACACCAGTACGACTGCAGTATTGAAATTTGTTGCTTTTTCCCACTTAAGAATGAGGAAAGCTTCAAAGTCAAACCTCGCTTTGTTGTCAATTGATATCTAATACACAGACCCTTGCCGTCAAAAGATAAGAGTTACTTTTAATTGTCCACCTGCAAGACTTATAAAGTCTGCAGAAGAGAGATAAGTAAATTGTAGGAAGCAAAATATAAACAAATATTACCCTACAAATCCTCAAACGTAAGGATCTTAGGCACCTTAAGCCATATGCAATAAAAAAAATTTTACACAATTCATAAAATAACCTGTACGAAAGTTTATGGAGCCACTTTTCTGGGGGGAGGGGGGTTAAAGTACTACCACAGAAAAGCATGAGAAAACTTTTCGTCCCAAATCCCAAATCAGGTCTCATACCTGGACAAACGGTTTGTGTCTCTTACTTTCTTCCTTACACCTTTTCCCTTAAAAGACGCCCCGGTAGTTCCAACTTTTTGACAGGTCCCGTCATTTTTATAGGGATTCGGATCGCATGGATCGTTCTCCACTGTATATAGTGCATATAACAGGGAGTTACTATTTAGAAGGAGATAACACGGCAGCTCCCCTTTGTACCCACCTAGTTGCCGCCAAGGTCACTTGCTTTGTATAGCACTTGAAGATACAATAGGATTAAAGCTGTTGTTAGTATTTAACAAAAGGTTCATGTCGTCTGCTACGTTGAAACGAAATGTCAACAATTTTTGTCTATATGCTATAGCATTGCCAGTCGCTTTTTTTCAAAATTAATTTGCAGCTTCCAACGCGATGCAACGCTTATCACAATAGGCTAGTTAAATTTTATATAACACGTTGATCATGCACTTACCATTCGAAAATTGCGAAAGTTTGCGGAAAGTAATGTAATCTTAAAAAAATTATAGTCTTACACCTCTCTTTAGTCATTTATGCATTGTGCCAGTGTAAGACCTTCTTGTTTTAAGTTAGTCTTTCTAGACTCCTTAGGGAATTAGCAGTCGTATTAATTTATTGACAGTGTTCCTTACTTGACTGTCGGTAAAAACCTTCGTATCAAAGCATTGTTCTTACTAATCCTATTCCTACGGTATAAGGAGGTGTATAAAAGGTTTACTTGGGTATCATGTATCAATTGAAAAGGATCAGACAAAAGAAGAGTGTACCTTAAGCTCTAATAATCAGTCATGAACTGAAACTATGTAAACGATGAGGTGGATCTAATCAGATTACCATAAATTAAAGTTTCCGATGTATCTCCTTCTAAATAGCAACTCCCTGCATATAACAAATGGGAACGTATTCGGTATGATTGTCATATAGGAAACCCTCATTAGTTTTAGTTTCTGCACAGCTGAGAAAGCTGAGCAGAGTTTTGGGTCTGACAATATTACGTAACGAGTATGTTCCGTTCAATTTTTTTATTGGAATTTCATAGTTGCACGAAAAAAACATGAACACGGTAAAAACCCTTGGCATTTTTTTTTTTTTTTGAGGATCGTGCTTTGGATAACGTATAAATAGAAAACTTAAAAATGTTGTTTCGATAATTTTAACATACAATGTTTACCGCTCTTCCCTTACTTTGAAAAACCTAGAAACCATTCCCCAGGTGCACCCTTACACCCTTTAACTTTGTAATCGTCATGTAACAGTGCTTGTTTTGCTACCTAGGTCAATATTGCGGCTTACACTGGAAGTTGTATTGGAAGATCATATAAAGGCGGGAATGATCTCAATAGGCTCTGCACAGTCAGCAATTATTCGCTAAGAGTAAACTACGTTGCAACTCTTTAATTTTCTTTCTCTGCCTTTGTCGTAGTGGAGACAAGTTATAAAGAACACATGCATTCTCGTAGATGGAAACATTTACTAATGGTGGAGACTGCTACTAACCTGGAGTTTCGCAGTTTTTTCCAGTAAATTCATCTGTGCAATTACACTGGTAACCCTGGACTCCATCGACATTTTGACAAATGCCACCATTTTGACATGGATCGCTGTTTCTGCAGTTAATTCTCTCTTTCAAGTGAGGAAAACAAAGAGTTAAATTATCTTAAAACGAGTTCAAAGCTCAGCCGCCTGTTTTTTTTTTTTTTGTTTTTTTTTTTTTTTTGTTGTTGTTTTTTTGTTTTAAGGGGTTTTTGTTCATTGACCAGATAATAAAGGGATAAATGAACAAACCATGAGAGAATGGTATTACTATTTTTTATCAGGATTTCATTTATTATTGCCTTAGAAGTATACTAGTGGCAGCGTAGTCTCCAGTATTCAACACCTTTAATGTTCTGTAAATGGGCGTCAATCCTGGGGGACAGGGGGACAAGTCCCCCCAACATTTTGGAAATACACCCATTGACTTTAGATTTTTACACAGTAAATTTTTAACAGAAGTGGCCACCCCCCCCTCCCACACACACACACACACACATTCTAGTAAAGATTGACGCTACTGGTTCTATCACATACGGTAGTGGTGTCCTTTCCCAAGGTACCACACTGAGCTAGCTTTATGTTTTTTAACCTTAAAGCACGCTGACGTTGAAAGTACCTTCACGTTTTGTGGTCAGACTTTTCTGTACAAGTACTAGCTTTTTGGAAAGCCACTCTTGACATTTGGAAGACTAAACTAAAAATTAATGCTAAACATTAAAGAATGAATGTTTTCAAATTGAGTAGAGTTAATGGAAAATCAGACCATTTCAGGTATCCATTATTAAGGGTGTTTTGATGGTTGGTATCTGATCAACTCTTAAAGGTCTTATTCAGAGGCAAAATGCATTTTCGTCTCAATCCGATTGAGCAGAAACTTCTGTTTATTCTTTCTCATGTACACCTTGAATTTTCAGAGTACCCCTTGGCGTTGCTGAGAAAATACGTACTAAAAACATGACAAAACGGCTAAAAAACGTCGTTTCAAATGACTCAATGAAAACGGGGGCGTGGCCAAGGTCAAGCCCGTGACGTCACTGGCCGGAGTCGTGTCACACTATCAGTTTATAATCATGCAAGTATTTAGTAGGTCTACCAGTAGTAACCTATGACCATGAGCTGCTTACGTTCATCATAAACCTTTGATGAATTGATAGATATTTGTTCTAAGAGAAACGATGAAAATTTTAAAGCTTTTGCGCACATCATGAATTACATGATCACTTTTTCCATTAAAACTATAAAAGTTCATCGACCTGGTAAACCTACGTCTGATTGTAAATCACCTTCGTAGTGAGTACTGGCCTCCCCATCAATTAATTTTGCTTCGATTTTCTGAAAATGAGACGAAAGTTAGCTACACCGAGAATTCCGGAAGGAATCTCTGACCGACATCGATAGGATATACCCGTACGTTCTTTTATCCCACAAAAAACCGGATTCTAAACACCCCAAAATAGTAAAAAAGAACAACAAACTAGCACAAAGATGTGTAATATCTCTGAGACTACTGTATTTGGCCTTCAGCCAATCAGCACTTAGTATTTAGGGGATTCTCTTTCACGTCCACATAGACGCATATAATTAAAAGTAAACATGACACGAGGTCAGCTGTCAATCATTGTCATAGCGTATAACATACAGTACGTAATGGGATTAATACGTATCTGGATATACACACTATAGCCTATAGACGAATCCGGAGGGCAAGTGATGGTCTGATTTCAGTCGGCCATACCTGGGGTCTATCACCTTTAATCTTTCAATTTCCTTGCTTACCTGTATGATGGATGGTTGGACATTAAATTGTATCTTGATTCGTTCAATTTCACTGAATATGTGGGTTTGAAATTCATGTAGAAAATAAATGAAGACGGTTTAAGGCTGGTGGACCCCATTAATGGCTGCCTATACAGTCACTAAACACAAGCGCTGATCGGATTCGTCTATAGGCTTCATTCCTCTGCAAACATGCTTAGTGTGGGATACTCTAAAGATAAGTCTCAAGTTTTCTTTTCTTTTTTTTTGGTTGGTCGAACACCAACGCTTAGACCTATAGATTTACGACCTGGGCCGGAGTAGGAGTAGGCCTAGGTAGGAGGACCAGGCATAGACTATACTCTGAAACCCTCTAACCTAATTGCTACGCTACGCTAACTAAAGCGTAAATTTAATTTTATTCCAACAAGGATAAATCTTTACAAGTAATCGGTACATATTTTGTTTGCAATTTTTGATCACCATCCAAGAAGAATAGCAGTACAGTAGGCCTCATCGTAGGCTGTAGTAGGCCTAGCCTAGTTATGGCTAGTCTACTATCTGACAATAAACGTTGGATTAGAGAATAAAAGTTCGTATCCACGAATTTCGTTCATCGTCCATAATTCAAGCTTAAATGACTTGAAATTTCACAAAATATGAAGCATTAGCCGATAAACAATCCTAGTGAAACAAATTCCAACCATATGTTTCCAATTTGCTTGAATATAGTTTTTCTGACATTAGAAAATTTGTGAGGCAACTTACCTAGCCTAGGCTAACAAGCCTAATCTAGCCTACTTTCGAAACGGGCATATATTTTCGTCATTTCAAAAGTCCTGACTGCAACAATTTAATAATTTGGTGTAAATACTATTCTTGCATGGGGAATTAGACAAAGTGAATGGATATTAACCAGATTTTCTTCGAAAAGAGCAAATTGAAAATGTGCGAACGAAATTGTGACCCTCATTTGTGAAATTCCTGAAGTCAGAACCCTTCACAAGAAATTATTAAAATTCCGAGTCACATTCTGCAAATTCCAGGAAGGAATCTGTTTTCGTATAGACAACACATTCCTGAAGATGAATGGTATATAACGGGAAACCATGAGCTACCTATTTAAAAAATTTGGCGGAATTCGTGGCTATGGTGAACGAACATTCAAAGCATTCTATAGGCTATATCCTAGTACTACTGTACAGTGTACTAGCTACCGAAGATACACTCGGGTACGGTGTATGCTTGTTGTGTGCGCTCGAGCTAGCTCGACCGGACTCCGGCCAGTGACGTCACAGTTGACCTTTCGAAGAAATCACGTGACCTTATCGTTTGAATTTAGGCCCAAAATAAAAAAGTTTTCAGAAAAGGATTAAAAATAGAAAAGAAACATTTTCCGCTCTGTTTTTCCCGTAGAAAAGTAATATAAAAATTAAATTTACCAAAAATTATGGTCATGAGTCGATTGCAAGACCCTTATTTGCCTCTGAATAAGACCTTTAAAGGAATGGGTGTATAATCTTGGCATCTATCTTGTTGTATTTTAGAAGTCCAGATAAGCATACAAACGCTACGATAAATTGATATTGCCTCTCTAGACTCTCCTCACATTCCATGTTTTGGTCATCAAGGTTAATACATCAAAGGGCCGACTTCTACAATAATCTGAAACGAGCTGGCCAGAGTGCCTAAGATCAATAACATAAAATTATGTGGTGTGGAACCTATATGATAATGAGTGGCAAGTAAACACTGATTAAGGTTGTATGAATGCAGGTGTTGAGCAAGCTCCATTTGAAAGTGTGAATTCTGACCGTCGTTGAATAACTTATTTAACAACCAGGAATAAAGTCAAGGTGGAATTACAAGTGTATTTTCTCATAAAGTTAACTTCGTGGCCATTCTGGAAATAAGCTTACGCTTTTGTTAAATCTTTATCAAGAACTATATTTCGGTCAATTGCCTTTTACACCTAAATGTACAGAGTAGGTCTACAACCCAGAAACATCTCTTGCACACTAGGGAGGATACAAAAGATCTTATTAAAATCATTGCTTTTTACATAAAACTCGACGGACATAAGTATAGTCTTTCACCCTTACGGTCAATCGAAAGGTTGGCTTTTGTCATACAAATGATGGGAGCCTGACTTTCTTTCTTTCGGCAGGTGTCACAACAAGTGAGTCATATGTCATCATGAGAAAGGACAGTTACGAAAACCTGTTGTCCTAGATAGGCTACCACAATCAATCTTCTTTTAGTACAATCTTCCTCGGCGAGTCGACAAGCACGTTTGTTTGCGGGTGGCAAGCACAACGCTCATACAGGTTATCACACTTCTCATTCGGAAATTGATTTTGTTTAAGTTGGATATTTAGTATTTTTTTACTTTAAATTTTGTTTTTAAAAAATGTGACATTTTATCAAGTAAAATGGGCACCGAAATGTAAAGGATTAGTAAATTCTTCTTTGGGGGTCCAGATCTTTGTTACAAGGGCAAATGTTTTAAACATTAAGACAATTTGGAAAGTTTATGGTTAGGAGGATGTTTCAGTCGTATGAGATACGAACAATGCAGTTATGCATAGGTTTTCAAAGGAAAATAGACGTGGTTGGTAACTAAAATATTTAGTTTTATGGATTATTTCTTATACAGTTTGCCTTTAATCTTCTTGTGAGATCTTGCCATTTCATGTTAACTTTTGACAAAGCTACAAATTCTCCTCCACTTGCTAGTAAAAATACAAAAAGTTGGAAAGAAACCTATGCTTACCATTGCAATTATAACCTGTCCAACCTTCCTGGCACCCGGTCGGGGTACAAGTACCCATCCTGTTATCACAAACGCTACCTTCAGCGCAGTGACAAGTCTGGTCGCAATTTGGACCGAATTTCCCATTTTCACAGGCTAGAATTAAAGGAGTAATAAATAAAAGCATGTCATTTGAAAATCGTAACCTTCGTTTTAAAAAGATATTGAGCTATAGTATACTACAGTACTTTTTTCTCCCCATTTTTTTGCTTGTAGCCTATCTGCGCAGCGAAAAAAATCCTTTGTTACGTGACGTATTCTCACACTAGACTTAAAAAGCTATCGCAGCTAAAATTTCTTACCAGGTGGCATCAAACAAAACAGATGTCTATAATTGCATTTTACAACTTATACACACTTCGTTCAAATTGCAGATATTACATGTTTTTCTTCAGTAGGACTTTTTCTTATTTAACCCTGTTCACATATAGGGCAAGTCTTGTAAAAGAACGAGATACATATTGCACACTGAACAGGTCTCTTTTCTCTGATTGTCTTCGTTTGAGGTCAAAGAACTTCAATATTACGGCCTAAAGATTTCATTTTCTTATATTTTCATTTACAGATGTATGTTCGCTAGTAACTTTTCCTACCGTTGCAGTTGTCGCCAGTCCAACCCTTCTGGCATCCTGCTGGCGTACATATGCCCATTTTGTTATCACAAACGCTGTCGTCAGCGCAGTGACATGTCTGTTCACAGTTTGCTCCGAAGGTACCATCTTCACAAGCTACGATAGAAAAGTTTAATAAGAGTTTGGAAAGACTGCAAACCATATTCTAGGAAAACCGGTCTTTTAAAAATGGATTAAACGCGTGGATGACCCAATCTTCAATCGACGGCTTCATATGGGCGGTTTAAAGGGGGAAACCATTTGCTTCTGAGAAACATTATTAATTTTTGATTTCATAAATTATGATAGTTTCTAACTACACATATCAATCAGCGGCATAGGAAGATGTTTGAAATTGGGGAGGGGGGCCAGACCAGATGCGATTTCTCGACCTTGATCCCCCTTCCCAAACCAGAACATCATATTTGCTAATTATAATTTTTCCGATTTTAATTTAAGCGAAATAAAATATTCAAAGGAAAAGGAAACAACTACAACATCAACATCCATGCAGCAGTGGTGCAGCTAATATTTTTTTGTTTGGGAGGTTCTGAGGACTGGAGTTATGTTTTTTGGGGGGAGGGGGAGGGGGGAGGACTCACGTTTACTATCTAAGCGGAGCGCCACCGTAGGTTGGCGAGGAGCGTACCAAGAAAATTTGAGATTGAATACATCCCAGATGGCCGGAAATGGCACTTGCCAGGCTTGACAACAGCCATCAAGATATGCAATTTTTGTGAAAAAAAATGTAAAGCTTGATTGATTTTATTCTAAAACACGTTTCTGTGACGACGGATTACCTGAGCTGGCCGGACTTGGGGTCCAAGGATTGCAAGTTTGAATCCCATTTATTATCTAAGCAGAGCGCCACCATAGGTTTGCATGGAGCAAACCGAGAAAATTTGAGATTTTAATACATCCCAGATCGCAGGAAATGGCACTTGCCAGGCTTGATAACAGCCATCAAGATGTGCAACTGTTGTGAAAATTTTTTAAAGGTTGATTTGAATTTGTTCTAAAACACATTAATTTTGTCACAATCTGTCCGACTTTATTCAAAATTATTCAGAGTGGAGTTAGCCCCACTGGATTTCGGTGGATTGATTGGAATGGAGATTTTCCACAGCCAGAGTCTACTATTGTTAAGTTGGTGGGGCCAAGCTTTGCCCGACGGGTCACCGACCCGAAGCCCCGACAGCCCCAGTGTCATCGGGTATAAGTGGGATTTGAAGAAAAACTGTGTACTAGACTATTTCACTCGGGGCATATATTGCACAAAATTTGTATATACTAGAGAATCATAGTTCCGCGTTGATTAAATGTTTTCCCCGAAATCTAAGCTGTAAAAATTGCAAAGCGCGCGAAGCGCGAAATTTGTTTTTAGGTTTTCACAAAAAACATATGTATACATTAAGAACAAGAAAAGAAAGAAAATTTGTAGGCGTTCTAGACCGTAAAGGAGATAATCTCCTAATTAAAGTGAAGTTTGATTAAGATTCTGTCGAATCATATGCTTGCATGCAGGAATTACGTGAGAGCGCGTTGACTGACTGACTATCATTTTTTAAACCCTTGTGTTCACAGATGAAACCAGGGCAGGGAAGGAAACTAACCTTCTTATTTCCATTTTCCAACGGGTGGGACGTAATTCCTTCATGCAAGCATATGATTCGACAGAATCTTAATCAAACTTCACTTTAAGTTCGTTTAATTAGGAGATTCTATCTCATCACATGCCTTGCATTCCGGAACTACGTGAGACTTCGAAGTAACAGATGGGAACACAAAAGGACAATATGCCATCGGATTTCTTCTCATGTTCTATTCTTGTTGATATCAATGATCAACTATTGCAAACGAACCTTCTTGACTGTCTACTTTTGTAACTTAACACAAAGTACTATAAGGACTTATTTTTGTAATAAACTTGACGCAAAAGCATTATCATGACTTTCAACTTTCTTCTTGTAAAACATTGCAAACGTCTTGGCATTACTCCAGCCTGCTGTGTTTAATATTTTCTGAACTGGTACACACTTTGTACTAGCTGCTGACGTAGATGCTGCACGAGTACTATGTGCTTTAAATATATTAGTGTTTACTCCTGAGGCAGCTAATACTGCCTTTATCCATCTACTGATTGTTTCTGTACCAACTGGTCCATTGGGCTTTCGGTAACTGATAAATAAGTTGGATTTATGTCTTAAAGTCCTAGTTTTCTCAATATATGCTTCCAAAGCTGAGTAAACACAAATACGCTCATCATTATGGTACTTTGAAAAAATAACCTCTAACCCAACATGTCCTGGTCGGGTTTGCTTGACTTTGTCCACTATAAAGAAACAAAATGATTCATCTGTCTTCCTTAAATGTGACAAATCCAAATAACTTAAGGCCTGAACTCGTTGAGCTGAAATCAGTGCTGTAAGAATAACAGTCTTATAAGTTAAAAACTGAAGTGTTAGTTCATTATTTGGTCCTAATGTTCGTATGTAGTCAAGCACAACAGAGACATCACAGATACTATGATATCTCGGCTGAGGAGTTCTCAACTCGAAGACTCCCTTCAAAAACTTTTTGATAAGAATCTCTTTCCCAGTGTCTCGAGGAACCACAAGAAAAGAAGATAGCATACTCCGGGCTATGTTAATACCGCTGTAGCCAAGGCCGCTGTCATAAAGATCAACTAAAAAGTCTAGGACACTGTTTACAGTGGCCTGCAACGGATCAAGGTTCCTCTTGCCACAAAATAATAACCATCTCGATAAGTAAACTGAATACTGTTTTCTGGTACTTGGTCTCCAGGCTGCAAGGATGATTTTGGCTGCCCTAGGCGAAACTCCTCTGATAAGTAGCGATTCCCGGAAATGAAACATGCTATCAGCCTCAGCTTCTTGTGAAGCGGATGCACTTGACCTGTTAAGGGACAATGTAACAAATTATTTGTTGTTGGAAGGAGAATTGGTGTCTGAACAAGCAATTCCATTAGCTTTACAAACCATGGCTGTGTAGTCCACAAAGGTGCTATAAAAATACCAGATGCTTTGTCTTTCTCTACCTTCTTCAAACACTTTCCTATTAAACTGAAAGGTGGGAATGCATAGAATGTATGATCATTCCACTGTACCGAAAATGCATCAATTGCAAGAGCGGAAGGATCTGGTTTCCATGAGATATATGTAGGGACTTTGTTATTATGCCTGGAGGCAAAAAGGTCAATGGTAGGCCGACCAAAATTTGAAACAATGTTGTCAAATACTTCAGCATTTAACATCCATTCAGTATTAGGCATATTCGTACGGGATAACTTGTCAGCGACAACATTTTCCGTACCTGGAATATGAGCAGCAGTTAAACCATAAATTTCTGTCTTTATACCATACCCAAATTTTCTTTGTTATCGAGTTACAGTGCCATGAACGTGTCCCTCCCATCTTGTTTATATACTTTACTGCAATAGTATTATCAGATAAGATTTTAATGTGTTTTCCACTTACACTGGGACACAAGGTTACCAATCCAAAATAGATCGCTAACAGTTCCAAATAATTGATATGAAATTCTTTTTCTATAGAACTCCATACTCCGTGGGCAGACTGACCATCTGTTACAGCCCCCCATCCAATTTTGGACGCATCACACTCAACAACCAAATCTGGTGATGAATGACAAAGTGACTTAAACGCTGAGTCAATGCTATGAATCCACTATAAAAGTTCTTGTTTACTTTGGGAAGATAAGAATGCCTTTGCTTTAAACGATCCCTTAGAAAGCGTCAAAGCCTTTTGCTTATCAAATTCCAGATTTCGATAATATAATTTACCAAATTCGACACCTGCAAAATTTGCTACTAAAATCCCAATAACTTCCGCCAACTCCTGGATCGTAAAACTGGGGGCAGACAATAAATTTAAACATTTTGCCTTGGTTTTTTCTTTCTTTTCCTGAGATGGAGATATCCTCATATTACGAGAATCAAACTGAAACCCCAAAAAGTTGATATGCTGCTTAGGCAGTAATTCTGATTTGGTTTTGTGGACAACAAAACCTAGCTTTTCAAATAAATTTACAACTGCAGCTACTGCTCTTCTGCAGTCTTCCAATGAATCACCTTGAATGTAGGTATCGTCTATGTATCCTAATACAGTATGGCCATTTTGCCTTAACGTTGAAAATACTGGTTTCAGTAGCTTCGTAAACATTCGTGGAGCGCAAGCTAGCCCATTCGGTAAACATTTATATTCATAAGCATCTTGGTTCCACATAAACCGTAAATACTTTCTGTATCTTTGATGAATTACACAGAATAATAAGCATCCTGTAAATCTACTGATGCCATAAAGCAACCAGGTCGTATCAAATCTACAACAGCCGGTAAACCATCCATTTTGAAATGATGATATTTGACAAATTTGTTGAAGAACTTAAGGTTCAAGATCAACCTGTGAGATCCGTCCTTCTTGGGGATAAAGAAAATTGGAGACACTACGTCCCCCTCGGATCTTGATGTCTTGCAGATAACCCCTTTGAGCAATAATTTTTGAATTTCCCTATCATATACCGAATTGAATTCCATAAGATAAACCAAAGGAAGCTGACATGGCTCCTGACTCAGCTCAATTTGCAAGCCCATCACAATTTGCAAAATGTCTCTATCTGACGTGATTTCCGTCCACATATCATAAAAATGAGACAATCTACCAGCTACTTTGAGCTCATGAGTAATAAATGAATATGAAGATGGGAGAGTAGAACACACCTCACCTGTAGTCAGGATTTCTTTCCAACCTCTCTTTCTTGTGGTGGTGGCTGTCTGGAAAGGCCTCTGCCTCGGCCTAAAAAATGGCTCCGTCCTCGACCACCACGTCCTCTGAATGACGATCTACCCCGATAACGGTAGCCTGTGCTAGAGGTACTACTACCAGTGGCTTTCGCCGCTATTTTGTTGGCTTCGGCAATTTCTTTTAATTCTTTCGAGATATCATCGCCAAACAAAAATTTTGTTATGGGCACCTTTTCCGAACATAACGTTTTGAAATCTTTGTTTAAGTCTCCTTTAATAAATTCTCTGCGAGCTAAATTCAGAGCCAAATTTCCTTGGGCAATTAGCCCTAGGGCATCAAACAGACCATGGATAATTTCCTTGTTTGGAGAGCTCTGACTCTCCAAAAGACTTTGAATTGATACCGCCAATGCGATCATGCCCTTAACCATGGCCGACTGTGACTTTTGGAATTTTATGTCATTGCTTCTGGTTGAAGTCTTTAACTTATTCCAAATTAATTGATTAACTTTAGTAAGTTGCAGCAACTCACAATTTTGAGGTTGAGGATATTTATCCCCCTTTTCCTTCAGTTTTTCTTCTGACAGCTTTTCTGTCTGCATTTTCCTAATGAAATTGGCAATTTTTGACGGCAACTCTGGGCCCTTCTTTTCTGATTCGAACGAATCTACTACACTATCGACCATAGACTCACTATGATCTGTTAAATCAACATAAGCATTAAAAATGCTTGAAACATCATCTTCATATCCTTCTGTTTTTTGCCTCTTGGCTTCTGGCTCAACACCCGAGCAAATTTCTTCAGTGGGCGCAGTCGCCTCACGAATAGCCTCTCTAATAAACTTAGATAACTCTGGGGTAATACCCGCAGGGAGGGAACTAGATTCTGACTTCGCCGAAGGGCCAGGTTCATCCATATCATGAGAAAATTCAATTTCTTCTGTAAAATCTAGTTCCTCCTCCATCTTGAGCTACACTTCAGCTCAACTAGTCAACAAAATGATATAATGAAATGTTACGGCCAACAAACCTATATTCATATGTGGCGTAACTCAGGAGCTTCGCAATTATGCCTGTCCTGACAAACGGTATATTCGTTTTTTTTTTTTTTTTGTTTAAAATACCCAGAACTTAGGCCTGAGGCTATAAACAGCAGCAAAATGCCTGCTCTAAGCGTAAGCCAACAAGGAGCGGCAAGCTCACTTACCTAAATCTTTCCACAGGAAAGCCTAGTACATGTGTACAAAGAGTATAAGTGTAACAACGGCTCTGACTCGACCGGAGCACAAAAAAGATGTGATAGTCTCGGCGTCAAACAACACAATGATAGTCAGTCAGTCAACGCTCTCACGTAGTTCCGGAATGCAAGGCATGTGATGAGATAGAATATGCATTGTATGGAAACTTCCTTACCTATTCGATGAAATAGCTAAATATTGCTCCATGAGTCCCTCACCAACTGACCGTGCAGCTTGACACACACAAGAGAACAGTTACTAGGCTTTGCGATATGGGATGAAATTTGCGATCTCTACATAAACTGTGTACTTTTCCTACATGTTACTTGGAAAGGTGGAAATGACTTGCGCTATCTATCGATGTAGAATGGAACTATTGAAGAAAGTAGAGTTATAGCTCTTCTGCGCGCGTAGCGCGCTGAAAATTTTGCGTTCTTATTAGAGAAATTGCCCTCTTGCGAGCAAAACGGGTAAAACGAAACTGTAAAATGTCGCGATATGGGGGGGGGGGCGAAAATCACATTTGCCCCCACATCATATTTGGGGGCCATGGCCCCTTGTCCGCCCCCCCCCCCCCGGTTCCTACGCCACTGGCAATAACTGCTTTTTTACGCAATGGAGGAAGGTTTATTACTTTTTGTACATGGGACGGGATAAAAGTTCAATACGCAGTAAAATATACCAATTTAAAGATTTTGAACGACATAGAAATCTTATAGTCTAGAAACTACCTCTGATGAAAACTGGTTTCTTCATATCGAATCGTGTTTCGTGTTATCGAATTTAACTAATTTGGCAAAGTAAATTCTGTAATTTGCTATTGATTAATCAAATATTTTTGATTCTTTATTACTGACCTGCAAACATCACGATCTGACAAGACTCTGACATATGAGATTACATAAGTATGTACTTGTCACTCATTATTTGTATTTTTTCTTCTATTTTTCAACTTTAAGTTTATTTATGGAACTTTGTCTTGCACAGAAATCAGAATCTGTAAGACAAACCTTGGTGGCAACTGAGGCCTTTAAACCCTGGGGAGCACGAGCATCCATAGGGGTCAGGTAAGCAAAACAGATGGCCTTCACAAGTCCCGTCTATTCCTGTCGGTGAAAGGTCCGGGTCACTGCAACTGTACTGACACCTTTGACCGAAACAGTTAGGTCCTTTGACTGCAAACAACAGCAGAAAAGCAAACTTGTAATATTGTTCAACGCTCTCTCATACACATCGATTTACACATTTATGCGTGTGAGAGGAATGGTATGAAAGTTAATTGCTGTTTAATTATGACACTTGTGACACTTCCATGCAATATTCTAATTTTTACCCAGTATCTTTCCAGAAAGATGTAATGAGACAAAAAAGAGGCGTACAAAAAGTTGTTTTACAAAAATACTATGTCAGGCGCTGGAAAATGGCAACTTAGTGTGCAGCCCTTGTCTCTCCAATTTACAAGGAATTCGTAGATTATTGTGAACTTCCCGAAATCATTAAAAACAACGGCTCAACATGTTTAGACTGTTGTATATAATATAAGCAAACCTGTTTCATTTTCTTCACTTTCTTATTCAACTTAACTTTAATTGTCTTCAGCTCACCTCCAATTTATAGAGTTTACGCATAAAAGTTATCAAATGTGAGGACTTTTCGGACCATGTTTTGCCGGGCATGGATGGCATCATGGTTTTGTCGTGGGGATTTTACCTTTACGTTCTCGGGTTGGACCATTCAAAAAGGTTGATTCTATGCAATGATCATCAGTGTAAAAAGGAGTGTGCGTTTCACAAAACTCATTTTTAAATAGCAACTGGAACGGTTGTGATTGGTTAGCATTTGTAAAAAACAAATTCATAAAGTAAAAGTAAAATAATAATATTTCAGACAAAAGTCAATTTTGTTTGCATCATCGGTTGACTAGAATATTTTTGAGGATATCCGTTACAGCAATAGCAAGCTTTCTCCAATCGTCTGGAGTACAATGCAATTTCTGCCTTACGGAATACACTTACTTTCCTCGCAAAATTCGCCAGAAAAGCCAGGTGGACAAATACAAACTCCATCATCCGAACACACTCCTCCATTGTAACAGGAGCAAGGTTGATCGCAATTTTCTCCGATGAAATTGGCTGCACAACCTGATGGATAAAAACAAGAAGGGTGTAACTGAAATGCAAGTATAGTGCGTATATCTCGTCAAAATATTATATTGAAAACTCTAGTTAAAATTGTATTAGCCAAACCATGCAAAGTTCGTCAAATCTAGTCAATTTGTCACATGAGACTTCTTTTTGAGCCAAAATAATTTTTAAATGACTATATTCTTACCATTTATGACTGATATCTTAGAGTAATTATCAGACTCGTAGCCAGGCAAAATGTTTGAGGGGCGAGACAGCTTTTGGGAAATAAGGAGTTTGTCAGGCTGCGAGATATGGTAGATGTATGACGTCAATTTTGGATTCACAAATTAAGAAGAGGGGAAACGGGAGGGGTAGGGGACTGGTTGTGGATTTACTGAACAAAGGCTGTACTTCGTATACATCGACTTATCTTCTTATCAATGCTTATCGCCAGAGGATGATAGGTGTCAGAGGCGGGGAGCGAGGGGCTGCAGCCCCCTAAGATATTTTCCTTAAAATTCGGGCAATATGCTGCTATTTTTGGTGGCACGCCGGGGCACATGTGAGTTGCATTTTTCGGGCAAGTCACAACAGCCCCGCCCCCGATCAAATTAGGCTCCTACGCCTATGAAGAGGATTGGTAGGAGTTTACCTCCAAGAAAAATTCTGGAGGCGGCCTTGGTTAGATTTCATCAAACCACCATAATTTGTTTGCATGATTTTCGTCCATGCTCTAAGTCACGAACGTAACCATGCACACTTATTGACAGTTCCTGAAATGTATAAACTTATTTCGAATATATATTTACAACACTATTCAAATCAAAACTTGCTAAAAAAAAATTCCGTGTAGTGAAAGAATGCTTTTACATTAACACAAAATAAGATTACATTTTCTAACCTCGGACAATTAGTCTCATAACAGCATGTGATTCTCTGAGACCGACATAGCATTCATAAATCCCACCATCTTGAACGGATGCATTCTCTATTAGTATGGACTTCTTCCCTATAAACTTTTCTATGTTATTAAGGTTCCTTCTCCACTTAAGATTGTCGGAATAATCTGTAACAACAGACAGAACTACATTGTCCCCTTTGTTCACTGTCTTTGTCACAAATCCGTCAGGAAGAATTTCTGAAAGTAAAAACAACGTAGAAATTAGAAAGTCGGTAACTTTCAACATGTAACGAAGTAGATCATCAGTTACACTTAATAGAATGCGACCGATTTGTAATACGTCTGTAAATTGTACTAAATATAGTACAAACCTTCGTTCTAAAGTTTTGTACAACATTTACACTTTTACTTTTGTTTAAAATTCTGTCTGATACAACACCACGGTAGTAACATCAACAGGTATGATACAGGTATACCTGTTTTTCTCCGCATATCATGATAATACTTTATTTTCCCTGTCTAGTAAATACATATCCCTATTCTTTTAAAGTAATATTCAATCGTGTGCTTTTTCATTTTGCAAGGAGACCGATGCTGGTTTTGGATTGATGATAATTTTCACCGAACTCCTCTTCACCTAAAGTAAGTTGACTTTAATGTCACAATGTGAAATTTTCTTGTGGCATAGTTATAGGGAATCCATAATTATTGGCCTACTGGAGCACAAAAACAAACAGGGAAATTCACACATAATTTGTACAATGTGTTAACATTAACGGACCACTGGGTTGATTTAATGACCGATCTATAGTCAGGAATACAACCAAAATCTACCGAAATAGCTATAGCCATGGGCGTCCGCAGGTTGGGGGCAAGGGGAAGTTGTCCCCTGGAAAATAAAAAATTAAAAAAAAAATTGAAGAAAAAAAACTAAACCTTCATGACGAATTCTATCAAAAGTCGAAAATCTCGCACCATTTTGCATCTGGACTCCTTGAAAAAGGCAAAAACTTTTCAAAAGGGAGGGGAAACACCCTCTTACCCCCTCCTTTTCCTCTTATCCCCTCCCTCAGGTTAGCTACAATCCTACATTGATGTGACCCCTCCAAGTGGTTACTCCAGCTAGGAGCCTGCTGTGCTGATCAATTAAAAGTTTTGCCCCCCACACGATTTTTTTTCCTGCGGACGCCCATGGCTATAGCCTACGAATTTAAACAATGCTCCCAACTTAACTTGGAACATGTAATTTTCGTAAGGTGATTACTCTGAGTGCTGCTATGTTTAGAAAAAGGAAGAGATATTCATACTATTATTCTCCAAATGACTGAAGACTGGTATGACATTTTCCTTTCCTCCATATGATGTAGTACAAGAAAAGACACCGTTACGTATGGATTCCCCGGAATTTTTCTTCTTGGTAAGAATCTCTCGATATTGTATGTCTGTTCCAATTTCGCTTGTCTCACCATCTGGCATTGTCTTCTGGAAATTCCCCGTATTTTGGTATCTACGGAACATAATCGGGGGTGCTCCCGGTCCGGCAGCAATGATATTGATTTTTGATAACTTTACGTAGAATGGGTTGCTATTGATACATGTGAAGTCATGGGAACTTTCTTGAGTATCTGAAAACATTTGAACAAAACAATGGGAACCCTTAAACTTTCACGGTATGAACTAAACTTTTCGATATTACAGAAGGGAATTATAATTATTAAATGGCAGGTCCGTCGGAGCAGGAACGAGCATGTGGGGTTGCAGTCCCCAATAATCTTCAAGGTTACGTTTTTCTCCAAAAGCAATCGTCACTCCCATTGCCTGAGAAAGGCTAAACATTACTTCAAGAAAACCTGAAAATCTGGTAGTCAAAGGGTCCGGGCCCCTCTACCCATCCTAGAATCCTTCTGACACATTTTACGACTGAGTCGATAAGCCCACTTTGTTTTTACTACTAGCTGGGAAAATAACTTCAGCCTAAGATGATAGGATAGATTTCAGTTCATATAAGTTTCATGTAATGACATTATCCCAAGCACATAAATCAAATACAAAATAACATTAAAGAAAATGAAACTATAAAACAATACAAATTAAGAGAGCAAATGAAGGAATAAAGCAATAGCATAAGCGAATCAGAAGTGAACTCACAAAGAGGAAACTCGAGATAAAAGAAAAACATAAAAAATAAAGAATAAACTATGAAAGCTAAAAAACGGGAAATCCTAACAACTAAAGCGGCGGAGGAACGGCAAAGTTAAGTAATTAAATTCAATTAAACAGCATACAAACTGAAAACAGAAGAATTTAAAATAACATGGGCACTTCGTAAAATCAGGAACTAGAACAATAAAATCAATCAAAAGTTAAAATCAGTTCTCACAGAAAACAAACAGTGCGTCTAAGTCTATGTTTAAAACTTCCAAGTGAAGGAGCGAGGCTAATGTTGGTCAGAAGATTGCTCCACAATTTAGCAGCGGCGAAAGCGAAGGATCTATCCCCATAAAATTTTGTAGCATAATTAACCACGGTAAAATTACAACCCAATGAGGACCTGACGGTACGTGCTGGAAAACAGTTGAAGGATCAGATATTAATATTGGTGCAATTCCGTTCAGTTTCCTACCATGTTATTATGGGCTTATGTCGTCATGTAAAGGACCGATATGCGCCCCTCCTCTTTTTGTATAGCTTCGAGGCAACAGACAGGTTGTGTCTTAAGACTCCACAAATACCTTAGTTAACAGAATATGTTTTAGGCCAATTAGAGAGCTTCTTGGTATGCAAATTATGTATAAATATACTTGAATATACAGTAGGGCAAAGAGAAAAGTTTCCTTGTGGCTCGAGCAGGCTTTCAAGAGTTAATTCCAATCCGCTACATCTTAAATTTTTTCAATATAAGCCCATCCCCAAGTTTGTTACTTCCGATTGCATCAAGCATACATACCTTAATTAAACGGTTCATTTGATAGGCTAAATTAACCAGGATTTGTACAATTGCACAATATCACAAGTCTGACTAACATCATAAAACAAACACGTTCTCTGTAATTAATCAGCTGGTATCCACCATTAGGCGAAGTTTTACAACAGTTCAAAGAGTACCGTCCGTCTAAACAGTGAAGATAATTATACTCGTGTAAAACACCTACGTATGGGATATCTTCCCTGAAAAGCATTAAAAATAGTCAGAAACAGCAACTTGCTGGGAATTGGTTTGGAAAAAGTAAATTGTATCTTTATTTTGATGAGATACAGGGAAAAGCCAAAGGATTAGAGTCATTTATTATTCCAATACATCTGCTGTGTTCGTCCATGTTTTACGACTTATTTGCTCTTTGGGTTTCGCGTAAGTCGAATGAATTTATTGCAGTTATTAGCCTACGCACATGTCAAATTAGAAGTGATTGCAGATTACAGATAGACCAATTTTGATCATAAAGTTTTCGGCTGTAGAGATTTCATTCCATTAGGCGTGTCACTGTAGAAGTTGGGTTAAGTAAATCTTTTACTAGGCACGACAAAGTCACCCCGTGAATTATTTGGAAGAAACTTATTCTGCGGTTTTTCTCTGGACAGCTGGGTGTGAAGCAGGTGTTATTTCGAGTCATAGTCAACCTTTACATGCAGCTGGTGGAGTTAGCTAATAGACTGGGGATGATAAGCCTAACATTTTACAGGGAACCTGACTTAAATCTTCTGGAAACTTTAGGGAAATTTACACGTTTGCTTGAGAAAGCTATTTTTGATTGATGATGTATAATGAAGGTTTAATGGTTGCCCCCGAACTAAGGAGTTACTGCTCTAAAGATATTACCGCTGAAATTTAAGTATTTGACTGTTTCAAGTATTTTTTATCTCAACACAACGTTAGGAAACGGAAGACAACGCAAACATCAAAAAATCGAAAGCCCCGTTGTGCGAAACGATGTACTCTAAAAACTCTTTTGGGGTTCAAAAGTGAGCACAGAAAAAAACGGAAAAGGAAATACTCCAAAATGAAAGAAAAATTACATCCCCTTTCGAACTATATCCACACACCCACTATCCTTAAACCTACACAACAGTACATAACATAAATATTTTCTTGTAAACTATGTTACTGGGGCTTCCCTAAGAAACTACAAATGGAAAATGAAAAATGTAATTCGGAGGCATTGCGATCCAAATAATTAAAGATCGATGTGTACAGACTCTCTCCTATAGACCTTATGCACATGACGTCACAGAACAGAAAGTATGCCCTACAGAAAGAAAGCGCGTATTATTGCAACTTTCACCCAAATCTAAATCCGTAAGTAATAATTTAAGTATGTTTTGTAGCAAGATAATGAAAGCCTTTCCATAAATTGTCCTGTTTTCATTATCCAGCACATAACTTGGTGCAAGTGTCACATTTAGTTACATAGGCCTAGGCCTAAGTTATTTACAGTCGGTCGAGAATCCTATAGTCCTACCTGTTAAGTATTTCTGATTTGACTGCCATCTATGTATCCATTGTAGGCTATATTTTTATTTTTGTTTATATTGTTAAGTCTCTAATACCTCTTGTAGAGGGATTTCATGTGACGTCACGCCCAGTGGATTCCCAGGCACTGAAGGGCAAAACCACGGACTTCTTATATACATGGATAGAGCATATTACACTAACGTCCTATGCGTAAATTGTCTCCACCGTACGTACACGACTAGGCTTGTGTGTAAAAGTTTGGACTTGCTCAAGTGGCTCAGTATCGACAAATTGTGTGAGAAACTTGTAATATTTTCGAAAGAATGCAAGCTCAGGTCAAATTCAGCAAATAGAATGGAGGACTGTGATATTGTTCTTCCATTCATACTGATATTTTGTGTGAAATGTTGCAGATTCATCGTCAAATTGGGCAAATGGTAGTAGCCCGGCGGCCATCTTGGTAAACCTAAATTTGTTCGAACGGTGGCGACCGTATTGATTGCGTAATCCTCTGTCCATGTATTGAAGTCCGTGGGCAAAACACGCAAGCAGTAAGCGAATTTACAGCTCACGCGCACAGCATAACCATAGATACTACTGTGACACAATGGACGCGTGCCCGTCAAAACCAAAGAGACGCGCAATCTTACCTTTCAAAACAAAAAAGACGCACGATCTTGCCCTTCAAAATTGCGTCTAGTTGGTTAAAGTCACGTGACTAAAATCCCTCTGTAGAGGATACATGGAGAATAAACTGAAACCCACAAATGCAGACAGATGATTTGTGTACCGGGGGATACGCGCGTAAGTCCACTACGCGCGCGTGTGAAATCTACGTCGTGCATGCATGAAGCGCGTTTCATTGTGTGCCTCCAAATTGTCATCTCGTGACGTCAACGCGTGTCCATAAGCATCCTTATCAACAGTAATAGAAGCGATTATCTGTTACAGTATAACATTTGTAGATTGTGAAAAAAGCCGACTAGTAATCATAGGGACCGGGCGCTCCATTAAAAAAAAATTAACCCTTAAATAAATGTAACATTACAATTGCTTACATACTTTTGGCATATCTCGTCCACCTAAACAGTATTTCGCCAGCCCCACCCTTCTTCAGTACCTTGTCCAGCTACGGGGCTGGTGGAATGGGGAAAGGGAACTCGAAAGTGTCTTATTCTGTATACAAAAAAAAAAATCTTTTAACAACAGGTCCAGGCTGCCCCAACTGCTATCAGACCTATTAAAGACTGAGTACTGATAATGAGTGCGAAGAAAAGATAAATTTTAAGAAATAAGTGAACAAGCTGAGTCATTTTGCTTTATATTTCATTTCAAATTAATGTGTATGATCTTCAAATTTAGTATTCTTTTCCTCTCCCCATGTTTCCCCACAAAAAGAGGGAAAACTTTAAGCATTTTATTAAAAAAGGTGGGCAAATACTTAATAACACAAGAAAACAGTTACTTCAAGATAGACCTGTCCAAAGCATGACTAGATCTTAACTGCCACAATGTTTAACCTAAAAATGTTGTCACGTGAAGATTTAAACCTTGTGCATTTTTTGCAGTTTAGATGATTATATATTTGAATTAGCTACAACCGTTTTGTCACTCGTCAAATTAAGAGGGGTTGTAACATAGCTCAGTCACCCTGCAGGGAAGACAGGGAGCCGTCATTCTACCCCTTTCCCACAGTGGAGAAGGCTGCACCCAGTAGGGGAAATGTTTCCAACAGTGGAGAGGGTAACCGAGGTTAGTAGATAAAATAACCTACGTAAAATCTGCTGTGAGCAGTCGCCCTGACGGTCTACCCGCTTTTGCTAGTAAGAAAAGCAGATTCTATGTGAATTCAAGATTTTCGGCTTGCCTGGCCAAGGCAAAATTTCCTTGTTTCAGTAATTCCCATAGTCCCGTTCCATATAACTAACCACTGACGCCTCCCCCTTATCGACTAGCACATAGATGTGTATTTACTTGTACACGAAGGTAATTTCATCAGATATGGGCTAGTCCTCCGATAGTTATTCTATTCTTGCTTTCAGTAAGTATAGAATATAGATCCTTCTATCTGGAACAAAATCAGTGCCGTGTCCGGGATTTCTGAGGAAAGAGGGGGATGTAATTCTCCCAATGATATGCATGGAAGAGTGGTGTAACGGGAGTTGGTGTGACAAGTGCACCGAACGTGTACCGTGAGAACGAAGCTCGAGTTTGCACGCATTCGTTCCAGGGCCCTTGTTAGGGCCCCTGACGGGGTCCAGGAGGGGCTTCTATTGGAGTTCAGGTAGTGAAGCCTCTGGATTTCATGCAAAATAAGATAATAAGACTCGAAAATTGACTCCAGAGGCTCCAGTAACCAGATTAATTTTTAATTTAAAATTTGTGAAAGTCGATGTTAAACCTCGGAGGAGGACAGGAAATTATCCTAGAGAACATATACATGAAATGAACATTTCTTGATATGTTTTACTCTCCCCTATTAAATAGCTGGTTTTCTCGTCGTAGGTAGACATTGCGGCATGGCAAAAAAAGGACATTTACACGTTTATACTTTCAACACGTTTTCACTCTTTAGCAGGAGAATATTGGGTGCATTGATGTAATTAATTACACAAGGAAAGCCCTACAGTATTGGGGTTATAGCGGCATTAGGGTTCACAGTATGCCAGAGGCATTGGCGCAGGCCCAGTGGATTGTTTTGGCCAATGAGAAGAATGTACTCTACTGAAATTAATCTCATTGCATTTTGTCGACCGGGGCTTTCGGTACACTACTGAGACACTTTTTGCAGGTATTTCTATAACAGGGAATGGACCGACCATGCATAATCCTTTCATGGTGGTTGGTTCAGGAATTTGTCAAAGGGTGATTCCTAAAAAGGAGGTTGCAAGATACCAAAGCCGACCTCAGCCCGACGAAGTTTACGGATGAGGTCCCAAAATTTGGCATTCCAAACTCCTCCGGCAGATTGCAGGAAAGCCCACTCTACCACACAACTAACTGGAACGTGTCTAAGTGCCGTGCATGTGGCCAGTATGAGAGAATCGTCGGCATCCTAAACGTGCATATTATAGGAAAAGCATTCTTAGCCACTGAAATGAAGTTGTCACTACAGGCAGGCGCGGATCCAGGGGGGCCTGGGGGCCGCCCCCTCCCCTGCCACGAAAAAAAAACGAAAGGAGAAAAAAGGAAGAAAAAGAAAAGGAGAAAGAAAAATTAAGAGCAAAAAATGAATAAAAGTGTCTAAGAACGTATTCAAAGTATATATTTCTGTAGGGGTTGGGTGGAGCTATAGCTAGATTATCTCTTTAGATATCTTTCAAAGTGGGTGGCGACGAAAAGAGCGCTACAATGTTCGAAAACAGGTGAATAGCTAAGTAATGATCCTTGCCTTAAGATCTAAATAAGTAAACATCGTGACATAATATTATGCAGTATGGGCCCGGCTAGCTGCACTGAAATGTAGTAACAATTTTGCGTTAAAGAGTGAAATTTTTTGTAATCTACAGAAGATAAGCTGTCAGGTGACATGATATTGTGCACAGTGGCACCAGCCGCAGGCAAAGTAGCAGCGTGCATACCCTGTTCGATTTCGAAACTGTCTGAAAAGTTTTAAAATGAACTTAAAAGGCTTTTAAGCTACAGACAGTGGGCAATGGGTGACGTGTGTCCCCCTCCCCCATCGATTCTTGAAAATTTTTAAAATGGTCCCAAAAGTCGTTTAAGCTACAGATTTCTGTGGAGGGTGTAGGGTGAGATGTATTTTTGATGATTGGTTTATTTTTCTAACCATTTTCTTTCACAAACTGTTCTCAAAGTATCATAAGTTTTGGAAATTCTTGACAAATTCCAAATTTTCGCACGCTCCGCTAGCGTCAAGCCTTGTGTCAGAGTTGTCCTTATTATCGATAGCTTTCGGTAACTACTCACGGAGGAACAAAGGAGCAAAAGTGCTTTATAAGAATTCTCAGTCAGAAGATTCGTTTCTGAATAGCATAGGTTGGTGGGAAAGTGTCCGATGCAGGTTCTGAATGCAGGTTTTGTCATGGACTAATATTTTACTCAAAATTTCGGATCACTTCGCGCGCATACGACAGGGTTTACACCCGATTTCATATACCATTGACAAAGCTATGACGCAAGAAATTATTCCAATGCAAACATTTTTGTAAAAAGTACATCTCCTTCTCTGTAGGGCTCTCATCATTATGGGATCTTTGACTAACCTAGTCTAGCACATGATTTGAAAGATTGAAAGTACGTAATTGCCGTTGCTTAGTTTCCAAACATTTTACCCCGACGTTCAATAACGACGAAAAACTTTCTGAAACGAATTTTGCCCGTCCACCATCCCTCTTGCTATACCTAAAAAGAATGTGATATATCATCTCTCCTCCCATATGGATGTCAGGTTGTAAGAGTCTTGTTGGTCCCCCTTTTCAGTGTACAATTAATGCAGAGCTCCCGGGAGGCTCTATACCGAAAATTTTCGGCGCGCTTCGCGAGCAATTGTTTACGCTTACGGAGAGAGGTACGTTTTTATTGAGTGATGGATTTATTCTTATCACTTTTTACCAAAAATCATTTGAAATCTTTCACGATTTTTGCAAAATCTTCTCAATATTTCTTGATTTTTGCTTGATCTGCGTACTTTTAGCCTAGAATTGCTCCTTTTACTATCAATAAGGTCCCAAACGTATTCGCATTACTCATCGGTGGGGTTCTACCATAAGCCTATTCGTGTGCATAAAAGTGATTTCAGAGGAGCCAGCATTGTAAGGATGTAAAGCAACTGATATTCATTTTTTCACCCTCCTCTTCTTATGAGAACTGAAAACTTAGTATCGAACCCACCTTCTAATTGATATACATACATAAAGGGAATTGACACCGTTAGTCATAGCAATGGTTTTACATGTAAATTCAAATTTTCGGCGCGCTTCGCGCGCAATTGCTTCATCTAACGTCCTGAACCTGAATACCGTATAACGAAAATCAAACACTCATTATGGCAAAAATCATCTCAAGTTACCTACAAGGGCTCATAATGTTGGCGTGTAAGTTTTAAGATAACTTATATTCTTCGGAACTTCTGCAGGTACATATAGAAACTTATACTGAGCCATACACATCTAATTCCATGAAACATGAAAAGGTATAAAATCTCACTGACGTAAGAACTGGAGGTCGATTTCTGTGCTCTTAAAATGCAATATTGCTAGAGCTTCCGGGGGCTTCGCCCCCTGCACCCCGACCGGGGCTCCGCCCCTGGACCCCGCCAGGGGCCCTAACACGGGCCCCTGGACCCCACGCTCGTGGTGCACCTTCGGTGCACATGACATTTTCCATCTTACCCCCCCCCCTTCAAAATTTCTGGATCCGCGCCTGACTACAGGTATGCTAGTAATATAGATTTCAACTTGCTGCACTTCCGGGAAATTTTACTGCGAGAGCGGCCCTGGAATCAGGGCGGCGTAGACTCACGGTATATTACAAATGCAAAGGCGTAGGAAGCTGATAAAGATTGGGGGCCGAACGTTGTTTTGCATCGCCGTCCAGGGGGTGGGGTCCTTAGATGCAATTTGGTGCAAGATATTGCACAAATTTTGGTAAATTACTGCAAAGTTTTGACATTTCTTACAGGGGAAACAAATAAAAGATTTTCGTCCTTGGATTGAGGGGGCCAGGCATAGTTCCCCCCACCACATTTTTAAGTGGGGGCTTAAGTATCCCCAGCCCCCCGTTTCCTACGCCTATGTGCAAATTAGAGGCCACCAGAGATGTCAGGCACAAAAATGAGGAAAAAATTGGCCGAGAAGACTTTCATGTATGAAACGCCCGAGTTGAAGATATATTGTCATCCTAAACTCGCCTAAATTCGGGAAATCGTACTCTCCACCAACTTGACAATTCTTTCACGGCAGTCGTACTTTGTTTCAGAAAATTAATAGTTCTTGTGTAACGGGTAGGACATCGATACTGGCTGATGATTTACTTGTGGGGGCCATGCAGAATTTTACTGTCTTGACCAGTGCTCTACGTAGATTTTAAAGTAAAAAGTTAGCGACAAAATAATAATACTCTGTTGGATAATCCTAATTTTGGGCTGCTTCTCCTGTCTCTTTAATTTCTTTCTTTCCCCTTTCAGCTTAAATGCCTCGACTGAGACATTTCCCCCCGACTGACCAAGAAGGGGGATGCGCCCCTCCCGCCCCTTAAACACTCCTCTTACCAAAATATTACCGACCGCGCTGCACTCGCCGCGCAATTCAAAAGTTTAATTTTTTTCAAAGAATGAATCCTCACTATATTTGTGTGACCTAAGTATTCTTTCATGGAACATACCGCCATGCATTAATCATGCTCCATCCCCACAGACAAATCCTTGCACCACCCCAGAATTGCAAGCCATTGATCCTTTTAACCCTCAATGATAACCCAGGTGGTGACTCTTCGGAACAGTTTTGGTTACTTTGTCTTATGAATGAACAAATCCTCTAAAAAAGGTTTAATCAGCAGTGAGAAAGATATTTCTCAGGCGATCGCACATTCCTTAGCAACTTTAATCATGGTCACCAATTTAAATCCATGAACAGGCCAGTTCAAACTCCTATAATGACAGTGACTAATGGGAGGTGAGTTTATAAAAAAAATTAATAATCTCTACTTTGATCTCTGCTTCTCCTGAATATATGTAAATTACATTTGTGGATCTTATTTGCATATATGGTTTGGATGTTGATAACGTCATCCCAGATTCAGTGTTCTTGCAACCCACAGCAGCAGTCCGTGAACTGTTATCTCAAACACTTACTTACGTAACGCCAAAAGGGTCACTGCATTTCAAGTCTGTTCAAATAATCAGGTCTTTTGAAGCATTGTCGGATACTGCTTCAGAAATACTGCATTGTAGATTTATATTTCGTAGTTAAAAATTACGTTCTGACGTTTGGACCTTATTTGTGAAGGCAATAATATACTCCTGAAGTCAAAAGTACTTGAGACGGCGAAATACGCGCGACCCTTTTGGCGCACCCTTTGCCGAACGGGTCTCAAGTATAATATGCCGTCTCCAAGTATTTTGCCTTCTCAAGTATTTCGTCGTCTCTAGGCACATCGATGAATTCATTAAGGAGTGATGAATATGCACGCCTTTAAAGGTCATAACTGGAAAAGTTGGCAAAAAATGAACCTAATGTTACAAATTTCCGTCTGGCCTATCATTCATATTGTATGAGAAATCCAGTCCCCTGACCCTTCGCTGTTTTGGATGATACACTATAAAATTATCAACACGATTGTATTAAGGGATGCGTTTGTTAAATTTGTCAATAAAAACATGTTCCTTAAATGTAAAATGTGAAAATTATAAAAGAAAAACTATCGATCCATGTACTAGGTAGACTTATATAGGCCACATTTTCACCATTTCACCTTGGGCTTCAATTTTTGTTTTATTTATTTATTTATTTTTTTTTTTATTTTGTACAGTTTAAGCAATGTAGGACTACAAGGTTGGGCAAAACGGTGTGGCAATATTGAAATTATCACCTCATTACATTTCCAGGGAGCGGATTTAGATGCTATGGCCCTTCCCCTGTCCGACAGACCTAAGCTTTGCCTTTGCCGCTCCCATCACCTCCCAAAAATGTCTACGCAGACGGCAGATTATCTGAATACACGTCGAAATACAGGGACCCCTTTTGGCGTTCCATAATTACTGTCACTCACACTTTGCTTAAACAAAAGTCTTTTTTGAATCAGTTTTGGCAAAATGCAGGATAGGGATATGCAAAATACATTTCGCTGGCTTTAACAGCATATAACCCCTTGCAGTATTCTGTCCATACAATCAAGCGTTTTGGCGGTTTATCAGCCAATAAAAGGCAGCGTAATCCCATTCTTCCCTCTGGATCTTCAAGTAGAAGAAGCCTAGGTTTAACCTAGGTGTTGTGCGTGGCTTAAATCCCGCTCCAGGTCCGTGAGTTTTTCTCTCGGTACTCCGGCTTTTCTCCAACTTGGCAAGGGCTTGCCATCAAAATCGGTTGCCCAGTCGACGAAGTCGGTTGCTCACCGGCCGGAAGCTCCCTCCGACTTCGCGGAGGACCAAACTAGCCGACTTTGCTTTAACATTTGTCCTCAACCATTTTAAAAGACGGGTATCAGAGGAAATTTGTTTCAACTCGTCATTCCATATGGGTAAGCTTATATCCTATCTATAACAACTTTTGCTGAAAAAGAAGGTTTTCCATGTTGCCGTTTAAAGATGGTCTTTCATGTTTCTTCGAAGTGTGATTAGAATATAAAATCATTTAGTAAAGACAATGAAGTTTGGTATGAACTAGGTCTCTTACCTATGTGTTCACAGTGTTCTTTTAACTAGGTAATAGTAAACAAGCTGATTGTTTTTGTCCTTTGTGGAATTCAGAGAACATTTTTGATGGTATTAAAGCCAAAATGAAATATCAATAAATCTAACTGCATGGGGTGCTAGAGATGCGTGAAATAGTCGCCGGAAAGACTCGACATGGGCTACTCGAAGCAGCCATTTCCTACGATCCCCGTGTGATCGATTGGATCCCCAATATGTAGACACTCTCCCCAAAGACTGGGTTGGAGAGCCCTCCTGCTGCAACAATTCCAGACACCTGAATCAGACAACACTTGCCAGTCGGACAACCATGAACCCTCCTGAATTCATCAGAATGAGATTCCCTCGGCAACACTTAGCACAGAGTTACCGAACAAATACTTCAGTCCCAAGAAAGTAGCTAAACGCCCCTGCAGCCACCTAACAGATCCTTAATTAACCAACTTATTACTTAATTCGCCACGTTTTAAAGTGGAAATACAGGGAACTTTGAGGTAGGTCTTGATCTAACTTCTTGTTGGGATGATGAAAATATGACATCTTCGAAAGTGATTGAAAAGAATGAGACATGTCAAATAAAATTTCTTGTTTAGTAGTGTAGTTTGATGGAACCTTCTAGTTTATACATTTATCCATACAATGGGTCTAGATAAGTTAATTAGGTCACTAAACAAATTTTACTCTAATATTATTTATCTATAACGATGAAACTCGGGTTTGATGAGAGCTTGACAGTAAACCACTTACCTCCGGTTACTACCACTGCAATTACCGCTACGGTAACGGCCACAGCGATTCGCATCTTTGACCTACAGAAGTCATACATCTACAACTTGACAAATTTTTTTGATAACTTCGTCTGTCTTACGTCGGGATGCCAGTTGATTTCAATCGCAGCCAACAGAGACAATGCTTGTTTAGAGAGATAACTCGAGTTCAAATATACATGCTATGTGCCAGATAATAAATATACATATGAATACTAATTAGCCAATCCTTCTTTTGGCATGTGTTTAAAGCAGAAAAGTTTATTTGGATTCCGTGAGACAAAGTACTTAACCGATGATAAATTACCTCAGTCTCTTTCATCGTCCAAAAGATAAAATTAGCAGATAAATGTAACGCAGCTTTAAGAGATGGTTTTTTTGAGCTTAGAATCAGATAAATGAAAACTGACTTTCAGGCGTTTCCCGAAATGTTTTTAGCTAAATTCCTGCAGTGTAGTGGGCTGCATGTTCACCTGGCCGTACGGTCTGTAACAGTCTGTCAGTCCCTACTTCAGTGAAGTACATTTAAAGATCAGTAATGTACATGGCATACCAAGCAAACAGAGACGACACTAGAAAGCATAGGAACGGTGGGGTGGGTATCCCAGCGTTCTCATTCCTAGTCTTGGTAAAACAGCTATCGCTGAAAAATTGGTTTGCAGAAGAAGCATGGGTGGTGATTTGTTCTCAATATTGGGGGGACATGACCCCTTTTAAAATAATTTACTGTGTGAAAATCAAAGTCAATGGGCGATTTCTCAAATATTGGGGGACATGTCCCCGTCTCCCCTCCCACCCCCGGCCATCGTCACCCATGAGAAGTAGTAACTACTGACAATCGCAACACCCTTTTTTCATTTAGGCCAATATTCATATTCTCTTACTCATTTCAAAGTAAAAATACACAATCTGAAAAGGATTTTCGAGTTAGTATAAGATAAAAATTCTGACAGTTGACGGCACAAAAAGAGAATAAAATATCACTCGAATCCATTTCACAAAACCATACACCACCAACAAACGCCTTTTGGAACAAACCTGAGGGTTTCTATGAGGAAGGGTGTCTGACAATGTTTTAAGTAGGTCAAACTAATTGTATTTTGGGTAATGAGAGCAGCAGTTGGAATTTTCAGGCTGCAAATCCTATTACTTACTTGGAATTTCATGCCCTACATCCTATCTCCTACACATTTCACTCATCCCCAATTCTTCATATGTTTGTCTCGAATTTCAAAGATACTACAAGCAGACGTCAGGTCTGAGGGGGTAGAATCTTTAAGGGGCGAGATATGCTGAAATGCATTTCAGAAATGGCATCTTTTTATTTTCTAGGGCTCAAAAACCTATACCTAGGAGGGCGCCGCCTCCTGCAACCTTGGCTGAGGACCTGTCAAACGCATAATGCACTCGTTTTAGATAAATAGGTGCAACAGCTTTTTACACAGGTGTAGAGTAAAAGACCCTTTTTCTTTCAACTATATTATTTTGTTTTCAATTTACTACTACTTGTTGCTTTGTGGAAACAGCACCCTTAACATTTATATTTTTATCGATGATACATGACATCTGTATAGGAGACTTCCACTCAAGGGCGTACCCTATGTAAATCAATATCAAGAGTAGACCAAGTACTATTCCTTAAGCTGAATGTAGGTTAACCGTCATCCCAGTAATTTATTATTCCAGTAAATTATTATTCCTAAGCTTATAGACCATGGTTTCTCAATGATCTTTTACAACTTGAGGCTCACTTAGCTAATACCTAAAGACCACCTTTTAGTGACAAATGAATGCAAGTTTCAGTTTCAGTTATAATTTAAGAAAGACAGGCACTCATCACCCCAAGCACATTTTTGTTGGGGGAAACCAAAATTCTCAGTTGGTGACTGTTCTTTGATTGATATCAGAGTCACAAAATTCAAAATTGATGTAGAGTAGGTCATATTGTACAGAGCGTACAGACAGTGTTCTGAGTACAGTTAGGTCCTTGTATATTCATTACGATATGGCCTTATAGGCAATTAACTAGGTGTGTGTCTGTACAACAAGTAAGAAGGACTTAAGACAATTTTGGGTAGGGCTTGAAGGAACTTAGTGGGAGAATTGGAAGTGTCTGGGGTCGTGAGACTTGCATTTTAATCATACGAAATAAGTTTCAGCTCTATGTAACGTAATACTACTAAAATTGCACCTGTGTCGGCCCACTTGTGCAGGGTTCCCAGTGGCACACCAAAGGGGGCTCAATGAGCCTGAGCCCCCCAAGGGTCCGTCAGTGTTTTTATGTTATTTTTGTTTTTGTTAGATGAAAATGTATTTAAGCTATCGCCTTTAACAGAGGTAAAGGGGCGGGGGTGAATTTGTTCTCTCAGACTTGTAGAACGTTACCAACTAACAATCAGAAAATGAACAAATTTTATCAGACTTTTGAACTGCGAAAAACTTGCAAGAAGTCTCCAAATGCCTATTATTAATTATTCTACCACCTCTAGCCAACCCTTATTGAGAATCCTGCATTCGCCTCGTCCCTTTTTTGCCAAATTTGGAGTCTCTAAGGTTTATTCATCAATAATAGTCCGCAAAATACGATTTACTCTCTAAATGCATTGCCCATGTATTCCGCGGGAAAACATTTCTCATAAAAAAACTCTCACTGCCAAATTTGACCGTAAGACAGAGGTGAGCATATTTTGACAATCTGCCAATAAAGTTAAGGAGAAGGGTTTTTCCATCCAAGAAAATACTGACAACACCATTTCCAAGAGCTTACTTGCGGAGACTGGGACGGGCAATTTCCGGTGATCTAGGGGGTATTTATATCCAAAAATTTTCGGGTACGCTCCGTGCCAACTGATGGTGGCGCTCCGCTTAGATAGTCTTCCCACAGTTCTCAGCCCCCCCCCCGCCCCGTCCGAAATCCTGGGTGCGCCACTGAGCGTTGCTATATATGGGCCGAAAAAAATCAACAGCTAGAGTGTACATAAATAATTATTATCAGTCCCCTAAACGATACTGTTATCATCAGTTATTGATTGCAATGATGTCGATTTGCTTGGAGGGGTGGGGTGACGGGTCGGGATATCGATATGGGCAGCTTACAATATGCCTTTGTTTATACGAATAAATGTAAGAGTACGTATGAATAATGCGTCTGCGTTTATCTCTACGTGTATACGTAGTTTATATAAGTCACCAGGTACGGATGAAGATGGCGGCTGGAAAACAATGTGAACGCTGGAGGTAAGTGCCGTTTCCCTTCAACTCAGTTCTTAAAGTTTTCCAAAGTTGGACGCAAGTCTAATGACAAGTGAAATTGTTGATTCAACACTTAGCAACCGCAAAGCATCTACAGCGCAAACTTCTGCAACAGTTGGCAACATATTAAAAGGAGGGAAGAGGGGGAAGGAGAGTGGAAAAAGAGGAAAGAGAAAGAAGCAAAAGGAACTAAAGAGAAGAAAGAAGGAAACAAGACTAAGGAGGGAAAATGTGAAGAGGAAAGACGAAAGAAAAAAGATAGTGTGGTGTGCGAAGGAGGGGGGTCAAGGAGAAGAAATTGCAATATATGTAGGCTGTAAACAATTGATGTCATTACATTCGTGAAACTTAAATTTACATGAAACGTAAACATATTCGTTCGGAGGAACTGCACTACAATAAGCTTCTCAGACATGCCAAAAGTTGTTCATTGCAGTGTGATATCGTGTCACGGTGAGTCGACAGAATTTTACACCAGACGGCAAAATGAAGGAAAGATGGGAAAGAAAGGAGGAGAAGCAGAAAAACAAGGAAGGGAAACCGACTGCCCGACAACCGAGCATAGATTAAGGAGGAAATTTTAGGCACCAATTTTCACCATACTGTCGGCTAGAATTGTACGGATACTCCATTTGAGTTCAAATCAAGTCATTAAATCCTTATAAAAGGCCTACATGAGTGAACTGAATCGCAAGAGATAGCAACAATTACGGTGGCTGCAATTCCGCTGGCTCCCTGTGCATTCTGGGAGACGCTGGCTCTCAGAGACAAATTTGTTTTTAGAGCCTAGTGCAATTCTATGCAACGTACAACGTTTGGGATTAGGGATGGCGCCATATTAGGGACATACCGGGGCTATACCGATCTCCCCGTAGGGTAAGAATTTTCCAGTTTTGTCTGGGAGCCTTAGTATATACGATAAAGTAAGTTGCCCTGACGGACACCTGTTTTTCCTCTCAAGGAGAGAAGAATCTTCTATAAAGTCCTAAAAGATTTTTGCGCGCTTTGCCCGCTTTTTAGTTCCGTTGTGTCCGTTCCTTCATAGTTCCGTTCCATATGGTTAAACAGTAAGCTGCACAGTCCCCTCTACAAACTGAGTAACTTAAAGATAGCTTACACAATTTTGAAAGGCAATTTAATCGACAACAGCGAAATTGTTCTGATTTTTTACTGCCCAGAACGGTAAAGCAGCAGCAGCGGGTTTGACCATCTTCAGGCAGACAGGGTCCCGGTCCGAAGCATGCTATCACCGGTTTGGGCCAGCCACCCCTGAAAGCCGATGTATTTTACTCTTAATGTACTACGTTTTACCCAACGCATTTTGAAAAGTAAGACTTACTAGAAAAACACTTAATCAGCACTTAAACTTGGTTCATTAATTATATACTGTTACGGCTTGTGGTCGCAAGTCAAACCAATAACAGCGAAAGATCACAGAAGAACGAGATTAAAATTCAACAACTTAATGATTATTTACAATCTCCTTATCTTACTTAAATTTACAATAATTAATTAGACTTACTCACAATCCTTTACTTAATATTTGCCTGGTCTGGTCCAAGGGCTGGTAGTGCATGCACGTTGACGATGGCACAGTGGTAGACCTGCAGCGTGCTGTAGCGTAGGGACTGGTTCCACGAGCGAATAATGACAAGGCTAGGTAGGCGATGGATGATAACAACCTCAATACACAGTGTAGAAACGGCGTAAGGCAATTTGTCACAAGTGTGAATTGTCAGTGGCTGGCCTCATATGATTCGGTCAACAAACGGACAGCAGAATAACGTCTGGACTCGATGGTGTCTCTCGATGTTAACAGTTGTTGAACTGCCTTTTATATGCTAGGCTTTTATTCGAGAACTCTCCAGAATTTAACAGAAACTTCTAGTGTACACAGTCCAGTAATTACGAGAACGTTCCTTAATAGAAACTTCTAGAACACACAGTAGTTGTAATTGGGACATAACGTAAACAGTTCTCACTTCTAGACAGTTCTAGAAAGGCTGCGTTGAAGTTGGACGTCTCTGGAACTTTCCACTTGCTCGTCGATGGATTCAATCCGGTGTTCCTGACGGGTCGTCTTGTAACACTCCCCCCCTTGAAAAAGTTTTGGACGTCTCGGACAAAACTTAAGTTACAATATTTACAATGTATAACTTTACAGTAATAACTACAGTATGTATATTATGTAGTCCAATATTCAATGGAAGGTACAATCATAACATACAACTTGTCTTGCTAGGTGATGATACAGTAACATCATCAATACACATTGTGCCATAGTTAACACAAAATTTCAAAACTTACAGTGATATCTTCAACATACTGCATCAAATCAAATTCTTGACAAAGAGTCTGGTACAACATTGTCTTTCCCTTTAATGTGCTTAATATCTACATTATATGATTGCAGAAATAAACTCCACCTCATCAATCTTTGATTCTTATTCTTCATCTTAGATAAAAATGTCAAAGGGTTATGATCAGTGTATACAGTGATAGGGAAACTAGTAGTTCCCAAATAAACATCAAAGTGTTGAAGACCAAGTATCAAAGCTAATGTCTCTTTTTCAATTGTTGAATAATTTTTCTGGTGTTTGTCAAATTTCTTAGAATAATAACAAACAGGGTGATCAACACCATGCTCATCAGCTTGAAGCAAAACTGCTCCTATGCCATTGTCACTGGCATCTACTGCCAACTTAAATTGTTTTTCAAAATCTGGAGCGATCAACACTGGTGAACTCATTAGTGCCTTTTTCAATAATTCAAATGCTGCTTGGCAATTATGCGTCCAATCAAACTTTTCATTTTTCTTTAACAATTTTGTCAGTGGTGCAGCAATGTCAGAGAAATTCGGACAAAAACGTCTGTAGTAACCAGCCATGCCTAGGAAGCGCATGAGCTGCCTTTTATCAGTTGGGGCAGGGAATTTGTCAATGCCCTCAACTTTAGCCTCAATTGGTCTAACTTTACCCTGACCAACCACATGCCCTAAGTACACCACATGGGCACAAGCAATCTCACTTTTGACCAAATTGACAGTCAAATTAGCTTTGGCAAGCTTGTCAAATAATGCCTTAACATGTTGTACATGTTCATCCCACGAGTTGCTGTACACAATAAGGTCATCAATATATACTTCACAATTTTCTAAATCTGAAGTAAGGTTATTTACTAAGCGTTTAAAGGTCATTTGTGAATTTTTCATACCAAACGGCATAACCTTATACTGAAATAACCCATCTGGCGTCACGAATGCCGAGATTTTCCGAGCCCTCTCAGTGAGTGGTATCTCCCAGTACCCCTTTAGTAAGTCAAACTTTGACACATACGTAGCTTTCCCAATCCTATCAATACAATCATCGATACGGGGTATCGGATAGGAATCCGTTCTTGTGACCGCATTCACCTTTCGGTAATCAGTACAAAATCTGTACCCACCGTCTGGCTTGGGGACCAATATACAAGGGGAAGACCATTCACTATTACTAGGTTCTATAATGTCATGGTCCAACATGTACCGAACCTCATCCCTGAGATGTTGTCGTTTTCGAGGGTTAACTCGGTAAGGATGCTGCTTGATTGGTGTGGCATCTCCCACATCAACATCATGTTCAATCAAACTTGTCCTAGTAGGATCATCTGAGAACAAGCATGCATATTCATAGATTAATGATTTCATTTCTGACTTTTCTTTGTGATCCAGATGACTTAATTTCTGGTCAAGATTTTTCAACACATCAGAATTTTGTAACTTAATACACATGTCAGGAACATTATTAGCCTTGATCTCATCATTACTGAGTTCATGATCAGCATTGATAATACACACTTGATCACCTGTATCATTAGTGTTACTATTTACATCATGTACACTTTCATCCTTAGAAATGTCACAATCTTCTCTTTCATAATATCTCTTCATCATATTAATATGACATACTCTTTTAGATTTACGCTTGTCAGGTGTCAAAATGACGTAATCTGTGTCACTAACTTTTCTCTCAATGACATAAGGTCCTTGAAAGCGAGCTTGAAGTGGCTGACCAGAAACAGGTAAAAACACTAGCACCTTATCACCAGGTTTAAACTCTCTTTTCACAGTAGTCTTGTCATACCACGCTTTCATTTTCTTCTGAGAGTGTCTCAGATTTTCCTGAGCAAGTTCACATGCTCCATGAAGACGATCTTTAAAGCGGGATACATAATCAAGTAGATGTATGTCTTCACCTGGATCTGATAACCACTTCTCCTTTAATAATTTCAATGGTCCACGAACTGTGTGTCCAAAGACAAGTTCAAATGGACTGAACCCAAGTGACTCTTGTATAGATTCCCTGGCAGCAAACATTACAAATGGAATGCCTTCATCCCAATCTCTCTCATTATCATGACAATATGTCTTTAACATATTCTTCAATGTTTGGTGAAACCTTTCTAAAGCCCCTTGGCTTTCCGGATGATAAGCCGAAGACTTAATTTGGTCTATGCCTAACTCATACAACATCTGCTGGAATACAGTTGACATGAAATTAGACCCTTGATCTGATTGGATCTCTTTCGGCAACCCAAACAATGTGAAAAATTTAAGTAAAGCTTGTAAGACTGTCCGAGCCTTAATCTTCCTCAGAGGTATTGCCTCTGGAAACCTTGTAGAAGCACACATGATGGTCAATATATACTGATGCCCTGCCCTACTCTTAGGTAGGGGGCCTGCACAATCAATGATGACTCTACTAAATGGCTCTTCAAAAGCAGGAATTGGCTTTAAGGGTGCAGCCAGAATATTCTGATTCGGCTTCCCAACCATTTGACATGAGTGACAGGTCTTACAAAATTTGGCCACATCACTTTTAAGTTTTGGCCAATAAAAGTGATTTAGAATTCTGTGGTAAGTCTTATTGACTCCTAGGTGCCCTGCAAATGGCATTTCATGAGCAATACTCAGTATTTCCCTTCTATAGGTCCTAGGTACCACAATTTGATGGTAAATTCTCCACTCTTCATCTAATGGTGCATCAGGTGGTCGCCATTTACGCATCAAAACATTGTTCTTAAAATAAAAGCATACTGGGACGTCTTTCGATTCATCCTCAGTGAGTGCACCAGCTATTAATGGCTGAAGCTCTTCATCATGTTGTTGTTGCACTGACAACTGGTCTCTGTGGAGTGTGTCAGACATTTTTGATTTTTCCTGTTCTACCCCCTCACTATGTGTGGGGCCAGGAGACTCACAATCCTGACTATCATTAAGATTAGTCATAAAAGATTGGCTGAGATCATACCAAGAATCTTCACTTTCATGAATATTTTTACTGGAATCTTTTCCAGATTCTGACTCCTCTTTTGGGAGTGTTGTTCCATTTTTAGGAACTAATTCCTCAATTTTTGAGGGTGGATGATTAAGTTTATCATCCTTATTTTCAGATATCATACCCTCATTTTTAGAGAGTGGATGTTCAAGATTATCATCCTTACATGATTCCCTACTTGTTCCACTTTTGGGAACTGTATCCTCACTTTTGGAGGGTGGATGTTTAAGATTATCATCCACGGCGAGCTTTTGTGACATAGCTCTAGTGACAGCACAGGCAGGGAATAAATTTGGAAATTCCTTTTCTAATTGCTCTGTGTTGTTATAATCACATGGTTTATCTGTCAAAATTGCATTGGCTACTACCTTTCCACCAGCTAGGTCATTGCCTAGCAACAGAGATACCCCCTTTACAGATAGAGTAGGTCTGACCCCTACTATGACCGACCCAGAAACTAAATCTGACTTCAAATTAATTTTGTGGAGAGGGACAGAAATAAATCCACACTCAACCCCCTGAATTAGTACATTTGCCCCTGTGGAAGTAGAGTCCGATAATGGCAAAACTCCATCAAGAAGCAACGACTGAGTTGCGCCTGTATCACGCAACATTTTAATTTTGACGGGTGGATGAGCTGAATTCCCATCTAGGGAAATAAACCCCTCAGACACGAATGGAAGGTATTCTTCCTTAATTTTGTCGTTAGAATTAGGCCGTAAAGTCACGACTACCTCAGAAGAGTTCTCTACATTGGCTAAGGCATTAGAAGCTGTTTCAGTCTCCTTTAATTTTGCCAATGTGAAGCAATTTGCCATTGTGTGGCCTTTTTTGTGACAGAAACCACAACTTATGTCTTTAAAGGCAGCTTTGTTTGAGCTGACTTGGTCGTTCTTTTGACGACTTGAATCTGGTTGTTTTTTACCAGAATTTGTTGGAGAGATAGAACCAGACTGAGATCCACTGTTACCTGTTGTGCCACTACTATTGCCATATTTCTTATTTGGCCTATTAAACTGACCCTTGTTTTGAGTCTGACCCACTTTACCAAACTTATGGGTAAGAGCATACTGATCAGCCAAATTTGCAACTTCACTCAGCTTGTCAGCCTTATTTTCCTCAAGGCGAGTCTTAATGTCATCATTCACACACCGTTTGAATTCCTCGACCAGCATCAGTTGTCTTAAAGTGTCAAATGTGGAGACCTTTTTGGAAGCACACCATCTGTCGAAATGCCTTTCTTTTTGATAAGCAAACTCTACGTATCCCTGATAGCAAGCCGACGGCGGCCGGATGGCGGACCGGCGGCGGCACCGCCGGCGGGCCAACGGCGGCAACCGCCGGCGGGCCGACGTAGATTTGTCCAGCGGTCCGATGGCGGCCCGCCGGCGGTTTCCGACGTTGGCCCACCGGCGGGCAGACAGCGGGCCAGCGAGTCGGTATAGCAGCGGCTAGCGGGCGGTTGCCACCGCTTTACCACCGTCGGACCGCCGGGGGCCAACCGCGGTCGTAGAGTCGGTAAGACAGCGGCCCGCCGGCGGTTAATTGCCACCGCTTTCCCATCGCCGGACCGCCGGTGGGCCAACCGCGGTCGTAGAGTCGGTAAGACAGCGGCTCGCCGGCGGTTAACTACCACCGCTTTCCCATCGTCGGACCGCCGGTGGGCCAACCGCGGGGATAAGACCGGTTAAACGGCGGCCCGCCGTCGGCAGAGGTATTATACGCGTACCTCAGGTTTTGGTTGCTCAAAAGGTGGAACTTTTTCTAGAAAGGTTTTCTTCAAAAAGCATTATTATCTTATCCATGCAGGACAATTTTTTATAAATCATGTAAATGTTCATTTTCCATCTGAAAAAATACTCTTCTCTTATATCACTTGTAAAAGATGTTTCTTTTCTGGGGGATGCTACATTAACCTCACTTTCAATTAAAGTATTAATTTCGCTTTTCAAAACTTTACCCAAAAGGCACTATAGTCTTTAAAAGTTCAGATGATAGCCTAAAGATTAAGTGCTTTATACCTATAATTGAGTTTCCGCAAGAGTAAAAAGAAAAAAGTTCGTGGGTTGAAAACTTAGTTTGCAATGTTGTATTCCTGTCTGAGAAGACTTTTAACTACTATATGTACAATTTACCGAGCGAAAGCATTAAAACAAGAACAAGATTATTTTTAATGTAAAGCATTTAACAAGGATTTGTATTTTTAAAAACTTTAACCCCAATTCTATACATCTTACAGAATGACATGATTAAATAAGAAAATCAGAACTAGTACAGCTATGCCATCCCAAATTAATAAAAAGGAACTTTCTTTTCTGATTCTCACTCCAAGCTTGTTCCAAGTTTTCCTTACCCACCTCCCCCATAAAGTAAAGAATCTAGAATGAAACAAGTATGAAGAATATGTAATGAAAAGAGGAAAAATCACTGTTAAACTGCAAATTAACTTGACCTGACACTTTTAAAACCCATATCAAATGTTACCACCTATACATGAAAATACTACATGTCATACTTCTTTTGATCCATCCATCGGAAAAGGACAGGCCTACTTGCCTGACTTTAAAGTTTGAGTGCCATATTCTGTTTTAGGAGGTGGCTTTGAAATGAACCTGTTTCACCCCTCATTCCATACCCTTGTCGTTCCTTTTTTGTAGCATCACTGATGATTAAAGAACCCAAGTTTTATTACAGAGAAAATTCAGTCACCCAAATATGAATTAGTGACAAGTATCCTGATCCGTAAGTTACTCTTTAGACTTATGTACATTATTATCGTAACAGAATTGTTTAACTTAAGCATGGAAACTTCTTGGTTTGCTATTGATATTCGAACATTTCATGTGAAAACATCACAAACTTGTAACGAAGTAAGAGAAATTAAGAGAGTTTTACTATCTCACATTTGATTTCAAAATTCAACTGAGATCAAATGACTGCTTGTTCCCTTAATGTAAGTTGGTCCACAATTTTTACTTACCGAAAACATGTTGGAACAGTTGAATAATCAAGGTTTCTGTCAGAGGGGGAAAAGGGGGGGATTTGTCCCCACCTTTCCAGAAGAAGGGAGGTAAAATCCCCCCTTCATTTCCATAAAAATATAAAAAAATTTCACCACTTTAGTTTCTTACTTATTGAAGAGGACACTTTTGCAGCAATGCTTGAAATAAATGACCTTTAAAACCCTTTATATTGCACCTTAAAGGGGGTCTTGAAGCAAGCATTTGCCCCCCTGAACCCCCTTGTCACTTTGGTTAAGGACTGCATCAATTTGGACTCAGAGTTTAGCAGTAATAAATCCCCCTTTTTTGAATTTCTGGCGGAATCCCTGATAATATAAGTTCATACTTACAACTGCCAATTTGAAAAGGACATATGTGCAAGGGTTTTGATATGGTGGGGGAGGGGAAGGGGGAGGGAGGGAGCAATGTCTCTTTACCTTTTGAGTAAAGTAGACTTACGCATTTTTATTTATTCCCCTAATTTATTCTGACATGAAGCCCTCAAATTATTTTGCAGCCTTTATTATATTAGAGAGAATTATTATTTTCAAAAGAAACAAACCAGAAAACTTGTTTGAAAGGTTCAGAGGGTATTGGAATATTGAAACATGAAGCACCATGTTGCTTTCAGGCACTTACTTCTTTTTCATGCAAATTGCAAGGGAACACAGGAATGGGTTCCCCTTTTCTGCCAGCCAGGATGACAAGTCAGTGCCCTCATCACTTTCAAAACAAATGTTTGTTTCAAGAATATTTAGATGCAATTTGCAGTAAATTGTGATGTCACATTGCTATTTTCACTGAACCCACTATAAATTTTAACATAGGCGTAGGAAGCGGGGGGCTGTGGGGCTCAAGTAAAAAATGTGGTGTGGCGGAAGAATGCCTCAGCCCCCCCCCCCCCACCTCAATCCAAGGTTGAAGCTTCTTCCTTGTTTGTTTCCTTTGTAGAAAATGTCAAAAATATGCAGTAATTTTCCTTGAAATTTGTCCAAAATAATGCACCAAATTGCATCTAAGGACCCTCAAATATTCAAAAATTTTCCAAAAGGGAGGCTCCCTCGTCCAGGACGGTGATCCTAAAAATGTTCAGCCCCCCCCCCCTTCTCGTTTTGAACAGCTTCCTACGCCTATGAATTCTAAAATTCAATTAATTTCGTAATTGTTACACATTGTTTATGTTGAACACATGTTTCTTAAAAAGCCTCACAATATGAGTCACTTTTAAATGATATCAACATTTTCGAACTTGGAAACAGAATCAAAATTTTTCGGAGCCAAAGTGACGCAGGGCTCAAATAACCATCACCACCGACAGCCAATTTGCTCATTTTGGCTGGGCCCTTTTCAAACTTATTTCGAGCCCTGGTGACGACACAAAATATTGTGACCACAAACACAGAAAAGCATTTCTTTAACAAATGCCTTCTAGGATTAAGTAACATGACAAAAATGAGAATGTACCTTCACCCATTTTGCCATTTCTCTCAGCACATGTACAAAGGTAAGCGAAGACAGCAGAATACCACACACTCCTTGTACATTTTTATCCTAGATGAGACGGTGACGATTTTCGTGCAGCATCTCGAAAGTCACGAGTATCACACTTTTCATAAATTACTGAACTGACTTTATCTTTTCGCAAGAAGTGCAAGAATGAGTACCGTACTAGTGACAGTTGTATTCAGAAGGTACCTTTTAACTTCTGATAAGAAACAGGAACTAGTTTTCTTGACCTACTGTTCTCAATGAAAAAGAAGTCGTCATGAAGTCCACCAGTCCATTCATATTTGCTGTGATGTTCTTGTGATCTTTAATACTGATAATTTGCACTCTTCGTTGGCAGACGAATCAGGGCATTCTTCCAACTCTCGTGTCTTTGCATGCCTACAATTCCAAAACGGTAAAAACTGTCGAGCTTCTATTCCGTCCTGTAGTTCCCCCTTCTGATTTTTTGGGGCCATTTTGGCTAATGCTGAAACAATGGAATGCGATAAAGATAAAAATGTGTTAATTACACTGTATAGTAGTTTACATCCAAGTTTCAATGATGGAGGAAAAACACTAAATGTCTGAAAATAGATCAACCATGCACATCAGATGGTCCCCATGCAAGTGTAGTTCTTGTGACCATTATCGTGCTTGGTACGCAGCTCTCTGTGTAAATTGAAAATCAATTCCTTTGAACAGTAATGTTCTCGGTGCTTCATGTAATATGACGAATTAGGCTTTTTATTGTACCCAATCCACTTCATGTCCCCTGTGAAATGAATTGCCATAGCTACTGTAGGTCCAGCCCAAGTTATGTTATACACAGCCCTCTTTTAATGTGTAGTATCTTACTACCAGAGCTGTTGCCGTTAGTTTTCTTTTCTTCATACAGTAGCAAAGAAATAAATACGAAAACTTTGTCCCCACATCATGCAGGGAGCTAATTTATACTGAGCAGATTTGGAGCTTGGAGCATGTGGAAGTTCCTGGTCTTGTAGATTTAAGGCTCAGCTGTCCTTGGTGTCATCATTCCATGACCAAGCAGGGGCCTTGTTTCAAATCATTGAAAGTGCATTCAGCATAATGATGGAATAACAATGGATACAAGAAGTTTGAACATGTAGGACCATACACACAAGAAATGAGCTCATAAACTTATGTAATGACATAGCATGTACACAAATCAAGGAAATTTTAAGTACCCTGATCAAGATGCATGCCTAATTGCTCTCACTCATTAAAATATTGACTTCAGTATTAGGTTTAATGTTAAACTAATGGTGGTGGTGGGGGTGGTTGGGTGGATAAAACCAGGTGCTTTGTACAAAAATGGCATGATGCCTGGTCATATTGTTTATAGGCATACCAGGCACTAAATCTCAGGGACCATGGGGTAAAAATCACCTGGGACCGGCTCAATGCAAAGAGTCCCTGCAGGCTATTAATTATCAAAAACTGAACATTCATCAGAACCCACATTCTCTGTTATACTGTATTAAGTTTACATGTTTAGTTTTTAAATTCGTTTTGTGTGAAGGCGTGTGTTTTAATTTGGGTCAAATTTCAGTATGTAATATCTCAGTAGTGAAAGGTCTTGTAAATGTAGAAATTGACAAAGAATTTTGAGTTTTTCTTAATTCTTTTTGGAAAATCTGCATGTGTTATTGCTGATGTTACTATGTCCCTTTTATTATTAACCATAGTTGAGGGGAAATAAACTTCTGACCACAACAAAATAGGAAACAGGAAGAATCCTGTAAGGTTAAATCATTTATTTATACGTAACTTACCAAATTTGTTAACTTTGACATGCACAATGAGGTGTTGGAAAGCTACAGCTCTTCTCTCTTCCAATCAGTCACAATGATGTCCGTTGCTTAGGTGGCCTATTATTTGGTTCCTTTGCTAGTATGAAAGGAGTAGGACTGCGCCAAGTCACTGTGTTCAAACATCCATGTTGAACCCTTTTAGAACCCTGAAATTAAATCAAAGTTTCTCTTTTATCATCACCAAAATAAATCAAAATGAAATTTCATTGTAACTGAACTATTCAAACTTTGAGGTAGCCTAGCCTAAGCCTGATCTAACGTTAGTAGTACAAACTTTCCTTGAAGGCCGAAGCCTATGTGTGGGCTTCAGTATAACCGGTACGGCGGTAGGCTGAGTCACTTTAAAATGAAATTTGTTGGCCTACAGTAGCCTGGGCCTCTTTTTTACAAGATTTATTAGAAAGGAAAGTAGCCCTAGGCATACTGTAAGCTTATTTGTTATTACTAGGCTACAGTAATGACCTGGCCTTAGCCTAAAGGAATTGCACGGAATGAAGTTTCAACACAAGCCCTTCAACTTTACATAGCCTAATAATTTTAACATTAGCCTGTAACGTAAGGGCCTAGCCTATCTTTACGCCTAGCATAACTTAAGTTCATGGTTAGCCTAGGCTAGACCTAATTGGCGAACAACTCAACAAATGAAGTCTAGCCTAACGTTAGGATTTCTTTGATGGCATAACCTAATAGCCTACTCAGTATTACTAACAGGCTATTGCGTAGGCTAGTCTATTATCTAGTCTAGGCCTAGGTAGGGGCCTAGGCCATGTAGTGGCTCTATAATGGCAAGGCACCTAGGCCTATAGTCTCTAACGTTAATGCTGGTTTAACGGTCGACCTATGAATGATTTTGCCTAGGCCTTGGTAGGCCTTGGCAAAGGCCTTGGCCTACAGCAGCCTAGACATAGGCTATCCTTGGCCATTTTAGTTTTTACTGAAGGATGACCTACTGTAACTTAGACTTAAGTTATGCCTTAATTTACCGTCATAGTGACGCCAACCGAACCAGTAACGTTATGCCAAACTTTGGCACTCTAAATAAGTCTTACTCTTAGCCGTTAACTGTTATAATTTTAACGATCTCCTGGCTACATAGCCTAACGTTAACATCCTAACGTAACGTTTACGGCACAAGTTCACAACATTCACAGTCGTCGCTAAAGCTGAAATGAAATTAGACACACTAAACCTTACCTATTATTTTTCTGAAAACAAAGTATTACCTTGCAGGTGGTCTCTGACCGGTCCGGACTCTAGAACATGATGAATGTTGAATGGACAATTATTTCTCTAGTTTACGACATCAAAATGTCAACAATATTTCCTTCAGTGTCCATCCTAGGCCATAGTTCTGAGTTACAACGTATACGGCAGTTAGTGTGGATAATTTTGTACGTTCGGTCGTATGCAAGTACGTACGTTCGTAGGCTGGGTACGTACCCAGGCGCTCGTGCGAAGCATGCACTGCACATATAATAGCGATGGTTATGTGCGCGCACACGCTAAGGTAGCGCTCGTATGCATGGAAAGTTCCAGAGCGCATACAATACAATTTCATTGGATTACGTACAGCAAAAACTATCGTCTGCTCACACATACGTTGCAATGAAGCTGGCCCGGCTGCGCGCTCTGGTTGGCATTAAGCCAAATCTAGTGATTTGCATATCGAGGGTAGCTATGTCAGGCGTCAGAGCTGGATAACATTCACATTGAAAATTGATGCGTGAATGCGAGATGAATGCTGTGCACAGCGCAGATCCAAGTTTGTGCGAACTTTGTGAGAGTGCTGGCCTGGCCTGGCGCATATACACAATACACAAAGACAGCTCTGTAGAGAATAATCTGCAACTCATGCTCTAATTTGTGTAAACTTCACTATATGTTCATTGCCAAAAGTCGTTGCGTTATTAAATTTCATCACCGAGGATTCGCAAGTGAGGTCATGTAAATTTAAATGACCTATCTCTGCAAAATGTGCAAACTTTTAACAACAAATGGGGATGTCGAAATGCGTGTAAATGAAGCACGAGCAACTGCAGCCGTCTAATGGGATTCTGGTCGCACTCATTTTATGGAACGTGAGAGAGGAAATCGCCTGAAGTCGCTCAGACGGGAAGACAAGACGGGGAAGGATAAAAAAGATCACATTAAAGGATAGAAAGTACCAACACTATCATACCCATAGCCAGAGGGGGGCAGGGGCCCGAAAAATTGTCGCGACATGGCTAGTGAAAAAATAACTATCAGTTTTATATCTCGCCCACTAAAAAAATTTTCTCCCCCTCCCCACCAGAAGCTATCTCGATTGCCACTTCCAGTAGCCTGCTTTGTGGATACGGACCCACGCAATACGCCAATGTCTTCTTACTCTTGTGATTTGCCGCAAAGTAGGCTAATGGTTGTAAAAAATAATATACCATCGCTGTATTTTACATCCAGTAATAGTTGAAAACACTATAGTAGCAATTACCCATAAAAGCAAGGCCCCTGTACTGTGTGCCGCCATATTCTTGTCCATTAATCACAATTAGTCCATGAACAGCCCTTGGTATAAACTCGTGTTACCCTTCTTTTTTCCCCTCTTCATAACTGGTGGGCCGCTGGTGGCATACCGACGTTGCTTTGCCGCCGTCGGGAAGCCAAACTTTAGCCGCCGGCGGCCCAACAACGGCACGCCGACTCAATGCCGCCCTCGGTTTGCCGACTTTTAGCCACCGTTGGCCCGCCGTAGGCATGCCGCTACCATCCCACCTTCGGCATGCCGACTTTTCACCGCCGTCGGGCCGCTGGTGGCATGCCGCAGTAGTCCCGCCGCCGGCATGCCCACTTTTCACCGCCGTCGGGCCGCCGGCGGCATGCCGCTGTAATCCCGCCGTCGGCATGCCGACTTTTCACCGCCTCCGGGCCGCCGGCGGTAAACCAGCGGCACGCCGCTGCCGCCGTGCCGTCGTTTAGCCGACGGCGGCCCGCCGTCAGCTTGCTATGTGGGATGTTTGTGTATCCGCCTTACGATACTTTCTAAATTTTTGGCGATAAGCTTCAGGCACCAATTCATAGGCTTGTAATATGGCCTTTTTAACCTTATCATAATCCATGCTGTCCTCTATTGACAGAGCGGAATACACTTCTTGAGCCTTGCCTGTGAAATTACTCTGGATGAGTATGGACCATATATCTCTTGGCCACTTTAGTTGCTCACCCAGCTTTTCGAAATGGTTAAAGAATTTCTCCACATTATCCTCCTGAAATTTGGGGACAAATTTTACGTGCTTAGAAACATCAAATACCCCAGTATCCAAGCCTGTCTTAGGGTCTGAGCCTTTTATGACCCCTAACTCCAGTTGCTTCAACCTAAATTCATGTTCTCTTGCTTTTTCCTCCCTTTGCATTTGCATTTCTCTTTCCTCTTTTTCCTTTTGCATTTGCATTTCTCTTTCCTCTTTTTCCTTTTGCATTTGCATTTCTCTTTCCTTTCTTTCCCTTTCTCTTTCCCTTTCTCTTTCCTCTCTTTCCCTTTCTCTTTCCATTTCTTTTAATCTAATCTCCTTATTCATTTCCATTTCAAGCCTTTTCAGTTCAAATGTGTTGTCAGTTGGCACAGTGATAGCTGTTTCCAATACTGTACTAGGCAGGATACTTTCATCCACAAGATATTCTAGAACATATCTTTTAATCTCGTCTTTCCGCATTAAAGGCTGAAATTCAATGCCATAATGTTTTGCGACCTTTACAATCTCAGACTTCTTTAATGAATCTAGTTCCTCGACTGAGGGACTAGCCACGAATTTATCTAAGTTGAATGGCATTTTGAAATTGTATCAAACCTTCAACAAACAAATAAGTAGTCTGAGCAAACACAGTTGCTTACGATTCACAACAGAATTTCTCGAATTTTCTAGTATTTTCGTTCCCGGATGTTAGGCCACCAATTCTGTTACGGCTTGTGGTCGCAAGTCAAACCAATAACAGCGAAAGATCACAGAAGAACGAGATTAAAATTCAACAACTTAATGATTATTTACAATCTCCTTATCTTACTTAAATTTACAATAATTAATTAGACTTACTCACAATCCTTTACTTAATATTTGCCTGGTCTGGTCCAAGGGCTGGTAGTGCATGCACGTTGACGATGGCACAGTGGTAGACCTGCAGCGTGCTGTAGCGTAGGGGCTGGTTCCACGAGCGAATAATGACAAGGCTAGGTAGGCGATGGATGATAACAACCTCAATACACAGTGTAGAAACGGCGTAAGGCAATTTGTCACAAGTGTGAATTGTCAGTGGCTGGCCTCATATGATTCGGTCAACAAACGGACAGCAGAATAACGTCTGGACTCGATGGTGTCTCTCGATGTTAACAGTTGTTGAACTGCCTTTTATATGCTAGGCTTTTATTCGAGAACTCTCCAGAATTTAACAGAAACTTCTAGTGTACACAGTCCAGTAATTACGAGAACGTTCCTTAATAGAAACCTCGGGAACACACAGTAGTTGTAATTGGGACATAACGTAAACAGTTCTCACTTCTAGACAGTTCTAGAAAGGCTGCGTTGAAGTTGGACGTCTCTGGAACTTTCCACTTGCTCGTCGATGGATTCAATCCGGTGTTCCTGACGGGTCGTCTTGTAACAATACATATATGGACTGTGCACAAAATCTCTTCATAGGATGGTTCTGTGCAAAGATTTCGAACCAATACCTTCCTCACCTACTGTTGCCACCTTTTTTGTAACCTATCGCTGGCGACACACTTGTTTGGGATGAACAAGTTTTGTATCAAAGTTCAATTTCTAGTAAGCTAGTCTAAGAGCGTTTAGGATGCTAATTTTCCTCCGTGCTCGGTCCACACGTGAGGGAGATTCATAATTATAGTGACACCTGTGTTTTTCTGACATAAAACCCAAGTCCTAAACCGTAGTGAGGCCGTGTCGACATTGCTCCTGCATGTACAGCATAACAGCTTTATAGTGAAACTTCATAGATACGATTTCATCCAGTTGCTGTCAGGTGGTCTGCAAACGTGGCAACGCGACGAGGCATTTTCTTTCCATACTGCCTCCTCCCCGTTTTCCCCAACTAAATGTTGTACTTAAAAAATACAGGTACGTCGTTTTATATGAGGCAAAACGTCCTATGCAAAGTATTAGGTTTTGGTCTTCCAAACTGTCTTAAAAATGCAATATTTTTCATTGCTCTTCGCCAACACCTGTGACTGCTACTTGGCATAACAAAGGCTACATTCTTTGTAACGGTTGGAGTGATAATACTGTCTCAAAGCCACATGCCCTACATTCATCCGTTCCCCCTTTCACAGTTTTCTGCATCAACAACTCGACCGTCTGTTAGTTCAATGTAAGAAATTAATTTGTTCAAATTGTGATTTTAGTGGTCTATTTAGTGCCCATGAAACGCATTGAAGACAGTTAAATGTTTCATTCTAATGCCCATGATTTTACAATGGTCCAGATTCCCCGGGCTTCACCCTCTGGTCCCCACCAGGATGTTACTTTTGGGCTCAACGTGGGGCCATGAGGCCACCTCTCTGTTTTTTTAGGTATTGGCAGGAAACCGCATGCGCATACTCAGAACATAAGCCTGATTGACCCGAGTGCATTGGAATGATACCAAACTATTCTGGTTACAAAAAAATGACCTTTTGTGGAAAAAAATGAAAAGTTAGGGGTGTTATTGAAGAAAATTTGAAAAATTTGTTGTTTTTCAAGGAAAAGTGGAAAATTTGGGGTCTTCATTGAAGAATCTGCCCAATTCATGAGCGAAATTAAGCAGGTCGTCGGGGCCACTGAAGGTCGTTGGGATTACATATTGTATCTTTTACGGATTAAGCTCCCCGACGAAAATGGAAAATTTCCCCTACGGGGGGGGGTAGCCTTCCCCGACGGGGGGATGCCAACTGCCTCCCGCTGACGCCCACACCTAATTTTAGGCCTACCCAACGCCTAATTGGCTACCCCTAAGCATACCCGACGACTCATTAAATCTCTTAAGAGTATGGAACTTTAAACACAGGGTCCGAGTCGACAGGTGTTTGCCCTGAAAACTTTGAGTTCCCTGCCTGACCAATAATCAAAACCTAAATTTGCTTTAAAATGAATGATGAGGGTCAGTGTCCTAAAAATCGACATTCTTGCATTACGATCGACACTTTTAGCTGAAAAGAGTAGGGTTGGGGACCCAGAACGCGGTTCCATACGCCTATCCCCTACTCTATCGCGATCACTGCCTCCACCACGTCCAAAATGGCCGATCGAATCGCCGTGAGTGGTAGACCCCGTATATCCGGACAAGGTACTGGCTTAAAGGGTGAGATAGCTTTCAGGGGGTGCGGGAAAAATATTTTCAAAGGCCGTCATGTGTGAAAATATATTAGAATTTCTTAGCAGGCGAAACTTTTCTGGACAGGAAGTTCCTTCTTTGGCTACGGGCATGGTTAGTCAGGGGCGGATCCAGACATTTCGAGAAGGGGGGCTGGAATCCCTCCTTGAATATTTTCCTAGATTAACATTATGCTAATTTTCGCGTATTTTCTATTGTTCATGTGGCGAAAAAGGGGCTGAGGCCGGGGAAATGCCCCACCCCCTTGGATCCGCGCCAGTTAGTTGCTTGGGGCTGTCCCGTGATAGGACAAGTGCTAGAAAACTGCAATTATTGATTAAACTTTCTCATATCTTTACGGAAAATGGTATAGGCTCCTCAAAGTTACTTTGTAAAGGGGTTTACATTTATTAGCTACACGGAAAGTATCAGAATGTGACGGAGGTGAAATGGGTCTCTAGAAAAGTTGCTTGTGCATGTAGACAAACTAAAACCGGGACCAAACCGAGACAGCCGAAACCGAAGTCGATTTTGTGTTATCTTAGTGATCTCAGACTGATGGTTGAGTGGTATGACCTATTTTGTGACCGACGTCATTTCGGTCTCCGGTGGTCTGTCCATTTTAGACCCACACCGAATGATATCAATTGAGAAAAACGTCCATGCAATTGGCATGAAATAACCACCCCCCCCCCTCCTCCGTTACTGGGAGATTTGAAATTGAAAGTGTCTTTTGGAAATTGGGGCTAGTTTTTTGCCTGCCGCCGTAGAACGTCGGAAATACACCTTCCTTCTTATTGTTAGGTCCGAAAAGCTTGGGCAGCCTTAACGGCGACGTTACACTTACAGAAATGCGTGTGACATTTTTCAACATGTGCAGGTAACAAGTTGTCATCACTAACTACAGGGAGAAAATCTGGCATCCCCATATCCCAAGATTTTGGGAAACCGCTTTCTAAATTTCTAAAACACAAACTTGCCACTACAATTGTGCGCCAATCTGGACTCTACAGAGTGTGTTCGGAAGATTTTATTTTACTCTATCTGTAAGCTGTAATAGGGTCTCTCCTTGTTCCTGTTTCATGAAATTGCTCACTCCGAGGGCACGGCGGCTCTGGAATCAGGGCGGCCCAGGCTCAAGGTAAGTCGGTCGCAAATGAGCTAGGCGGCCAGCAAAGGCAGAGACACATAAAAGAAACAGGATTTCGCCCAGAAGACTATCGTGCACAGAACGCTCGTATGGAAGATACTTGGTATCTTGAACACGCCGTAATGAAACAAATCCTACTTCCCACCATCTTGAGTGTTTTTTCATCGCAGTTGTGCTTTGTATCATCCTGTATTCTACCAGGGAGTTGTTACGGACAACTCCGTAACAACTCCCTGATCCTACCTACCATGCAAGACTATATGGACTGTCATTACAGGCTGTACAGGAGCCCGCGCGGAGCACGAAAGAAAATGAATACCTCCTGAGCCGTGGGCCTCATACCCATACTTACTGACGCCTTGCGGGCGGGGACGGGGAAATTTGCTTTCTTAGTGCTGTGCGGAAAAGTTAGGAGTTAACTACACAGTTACATGACTCGGCTGGATAATTCTAAGTTTTGGGTACTTCCTCTGTTTCTCCAATAATCCTTTTCCATCTCTTCAATCTCTGTTTCTCTTCCCTTTACCTTTAAATCCCCCGACTGATTAAGTTTCCTTTACTGGTCGCCGAAGGTGGGGGCCAGTAGCGTATTAATGGGGAAACTGGGCCATGCCCCCTCACTGATGCCGATTTTTAGTACCTAAAATACATTAATGTTTGAACACAAATTTTACTTCTGAGGTAGCATATGTGGCACCACATTGCATGTGAGGACTTCAAGTTCTAACATGTTCTTACCATCAACTCTTCCCATGAATACTCAGTATTTGATACAGATGGGGAAGGGGTGCGTTTGTCCAATTGCATTTGCTGAAAGGGGGGAGGGGGCATGAGTTGAACAATTTTGGTGACCACTGAGGTGCTACAGCATTTTATCTATGGCCAAGCCGAACGTACATGAAAATTATAACAAAATTTGCATCATGCAGCGTTCTATACTCAGGCCCGTAGCCAGAAAAGGTGTTGAAGGACACGAGGTAACTCCGAGAGGTGAAAATTATTCAGGGGGCAAGATGTACTAAAAATGTAGTATGCATGTAAGCAAAACAACTGTTTTGTGCAACAGTGTTAGGTTGAGGTTCCCTGATGGAAAATCTGTTGAAATTATTTGATTATCTTTTACAGTTCTCAAGATAGACCTCTACAAAGTTTGACCGTTTCTGAGATTGCTTAATTTATGCAAAATTTATAATGTGGAGGGTTGCACAATGTCTGTGTTTCTTTTGTTAATCTTTTCTAAATTATCTAGTAATTGTTTAGCAGCTTGTTTAAAGTTGGTGTTAATGGCAAGTTGCTTCCAAAATATACCCCTCGGGGCATGTCATGTTACAACTGTCCTTGGAGTGAAGGTTTAGCAAACAAAGCATAACATAGCACGTACATACCTGATGTCCCTCTTTTGACCACGGACGTCACAAATTTCCATATGTGGCTCATCTTTATTCATGATGGAAGTGCAAAAACGCAGTAATTGTCTTGTAAAGTGGTC